>JAWXYG010000007.1:14432506-17259173 GCA_034222035.1 Acacia crassicarpa | reverse complement strand
ATATAAGGTATCTCAATACCACCAGCCGTACCACTGCACTGCTATCCTTGATAGTAGAAAAGTAGAGATGATTGGGATGGCCAAATGTTGCTTCTCTCGATTTGTATAAAAATGTTTTTCCAACAACGACCCAAATAAGCTCTTAAATGAGTCAAAAGCAAATGTTCGCACACAATGCGTGGTGCTTATTACTATTAATGCGTGATCCTTCAATCAAAATAATTTTTTAGAATGTTTGTACAAAAGTTAATCCTAGAACAGCCCCAAAAATATTATAAATAATCCTGCCCCGTGCCTCGAAAAGATGTCTTTGTCATTAATTTAATCATCTCAAACTTATTAGGTGTCTAGTTTGTCCCGGATAAATTAGTGATTAAGATCAAAGTAATCTAAATTTTCATTAACTTTTTTGGGAAACAAATTGGCAAAAAGTTAAAGTTATCTAAATCACCACGTGCTTTTAATTTAATGGCAAAACCCAAACAAAGATTAGACCAGTCTCCAAAATTGACCCATCATATCACTACTTTAATAAGCATAATGAAACTTCCTAGAACAACACTTATATATCATCATCCTATATTTAATTGGGAAAATGCAGTTAAGGGCCTCTTTTAGAGAAAAAGAATTCTAAAAAAGGCCTAAAGATTCTAAAAATCCTAAAAAGGGCCCAAGGGCCCTTTTTGGGATTTTTAGAATCTTGGTAAATTGTAAATGTGGTTGATATACTTGTTAACTGGGACTGATATTGTTGTTAATGTAACTGATTTAGTTGTTAAAAAATTGTTGTAAATGTGGCTGATTTAGTTGTTAACATGTATTGATTTTGTTGTTAATTTGGCTGATTTAGTTGTCAAATTTTAATGAATTTATCCCAGAAAGGGCTCAGGAGCCCTTTTTAGGATTTTTTTTTTCTCCAAAAAAGGCTCCCATATGGATTTTCCTTATTTAATTTTGCTTAATCCTTCATAATTAATACATTATCACTTTTTCAATCCTAACATTAATGTCTTACAGAGGAGCATTAGATGGAAAATAATGAAGCCCCACACTCTCATATATAACTTTATTATTCTCTCATCATTCATAGCTTCCTACTTCATTATTGCCTTAGATTAGGTTGGTTTCATCATATATAGGTCCAAGTAGGATGAACCATAGGACAAGATATTTCATGTCCCACGAGTTATGCTATACCTTGTGTCTATATACACCCACTTATATATGACATATTGTATTATTGGCTTATAATTAAACAAATATTTGAGTCTAATTAAATGTTAACTCTTCTAAAAAAGTGTTCGATTCCTCCGGCCCTAATTAAAGAACATATTTATTTAATTTTAGAGAGATTAAAGATAATAATTAAATTGGTTAATTGCATTTATTTTCCCAAAATGTACTTATTTAAAAACAAAAGTAGCAAAACAGAGAGAGTAAGATTTAAAAAGTTTTAACTAGTTTTAGCTTGAATGAGATACAGTGTAAATGCAAGAGACTCTAGTGTTAGTAATTAAATATGATAAAAATTGTTTAAAATTATTTTATTAAAAAAAAATAAAAACAGTATGATTGATGTGAATGCATTAATAAGTCGCAATCGATCAATCGTTACTCACTTCATAGAATATATAGGTGCATTTTTAAATTATTATTAAGAAAGTATCAATAAGACTATTTTAAAAAAAGATTGACAAAAATTAAAACTTTGTTCTATAATTATGACTAAGATCAACTCTTAAATATTATTCTATAATTAGAAAGGGAGGGAATATATTTAAATGAACTCAATTGTGAGATTTGGGGCTTAAACTATCATTGCTCCTAATAAGACTAAAAATCTATTGGTCTATGTGTATATTACTCCCTCAGCTACTAAATATAAAAGCTGATAAAATGGTTTGTTTAAATCATAAATGTAAAATCTAAAACTACTTTATTCTCCAAATAGGTAGGCTTTTACTTCAAGTTTCATTGTTAGTAAGTTTCTATCAAAGTATTGTTCTATAAAATTCTTTTTAAAGCGAATGATTAAAAGGAGTACCTTATAAAGGAGAGAATATTTATTTGGGATAAACACATAAATGAATTATTATTGGTTGGTAAAACTTTGGATTTGTTAGGAACATGATAGTGAAAACATAGATTTTACCTGAAAACGGAAAGAGAATGAAAAATCGTAACGTAGTAAAATCGTAAAAAAATCGTAAAAACTTAAAAGCGCTTGGAAAATTAGTAAAATCGTTTCAATGAAAAAAAATCGTAAAAACGTAAAATCGCAATGATAAAACAAGTTTTTAACTATGATTAGGAATTATTATTAGGTGGCCATATAGACAGACATGGAGGATGGGACATGAAGAGTTGAAAAAGTGAGTCACACACCGTCTCTTCCATTTCCCTCCTCTTAATTTGTTGGAACCGACAAATAAAACCAAAGAAATTTAAACCCTTTGTAATAAGAGGAACCATTCAAATTCAAAGTTGATTTTCCATTTGGAAAAATCATCAAGCTTTTTTCTGTTTTCCCTAATTAATTGAAGAAAGACTTTTGTGTTGTTGATTTTTATTTTCCCCAACTAATTAATTGAAGAAAGACTTTATTGTGTTTGTCATGTACGACCCAAAAGTCCACTAATTTTCTCCCTCGGTTGTTTTCAAGAATATGGCGTGTTGCATTTAATTAATTCCTAACGTTGACCAAGCATACAACCTTTTTTTTAAAAAAAAAAAAAACATGAGCATCGATTTGCAATATAACGTAATTATTGAACGATTATAGGAAAAATTGGCTAAAAATCCATGATTGAAAATTTAATTGACCATTGGTACCTGAAATCTGTGGTCTTTTAGGAGAAATAGATATATAAAGAAAATGACAAAATTACACACCACGAAAATTCAGTTACAATTCATGAAATGTCATTTGTAGTTTGTGGAAATTTATTTGCATTTGTACTTAAGTTATTTACAATTCATGAAAGGTCACTTGCATTGGCATTTGAGGGAAGGTCGCTTACATTTTGCACATCACAGAAGTTTAGTTGCAATTCCTAGAAGCTCAATTGTAATTCATAGAAGGTCATTTGCATTTGTACTTTAACTTAATTTTCACACCATGGAGGTTATTTGCAATTCATGGGGGTTCACTTACATTTTTAATTAATTTGCATACCATTAAAGTTCAGTTACAATTCCTAAAAGCTTAGTTACAATTTGTGGAAGGTCATTCGCAATTCATGAAAGTCAGCAATCTGTGAAAGGTCAATTGCACTTTAACTTAATTTTCATATCACAGAAGGTCATTTGTAATTCGTGGTAGTTCACTTGCATTTTAACTTAATTTATATACTATGGAAGCTCAATTGCAATTATTGAAAGTTTAGTTGCAATTTATAGTTCACCTTCTATTCTACGGATCTGCCATAGTTTACCTTCACCTTCTTCTCTGTCTCCCTCCATTACCAAATATGTCATCGTTTTCCACTACACAATATTATTTTTCTTTTTTAAAATTTGATTTTTGTTTTCAACCAAGTTAAGAAAGCAAGGAGGGAGGGAGCAGCAACAAAGATCGAAGAAATTGGGGAAGTGAAGAAGGCAGGTGCAACGGCAGCAGATGATGTCACTAGATCTAATGTGTTGTTGCAAGATGAAAGTCACCGTCATTGGCTTACAAAATCACTATTGTTTGTTGTTGAAAAGTTTGCTTGAGAGGGATATAAGTTTGTGAAGGGTGAACTTAAAAAGATGAAAGAGTTGATGAGGGAGTGGATGATTGGATGGTCGTAATAAGGGAATTGATAGACAGAAATGGAAAAGGTGAAAACGGTAGATTCTTATTTCATCAATGGTACAGTGGAGTAGTCATTTCATATGATTAATTATTGGGAAAATTCTAAATAAATACTAAATGAATTTACAAAATCTCCAGAAATCCGTCGAATTTACAAAAAGACTGAGAAGTGACAATGACTTTTGGGGATATGCAAATTCGAGCGAAATGACTATCTTGCCCCTTTTGAGAGAGAGATGAACGAGAGAGAACTATTAGAGATTCAAAGCCTCCGTCGCCGTTGAAGCTGACGCTGACATCTGCCATCGTTGAAGCCGACGCCGCACTCGCCACCTTAGACGTCGTCGACGTAGGAATAAAATTGGGCTAAGGCCCCGTATTGCTATTAAAAAAAAAACAGAAAAAAACTCAATTAGAAAATGATTATAAAACATGTCATTCAAAAGTGACACAAAAAGAAAAAGTCACGGTGAATTCTTTATTAATAAAAGTCATAAACATGTGACGGAGGAACCGAATCCTAACCCTATTTTAATATTCTATTTACTGATTGACAGTAATAAAAAGTTATTGTGAATTCTATTTCCTGAGGGAGTCTTTGTTTGACAAGAGCAACCAATGTTGAAATATGATCCCTAATTGACCACGTGGTCCACTGTGGTCCTCTCCTCCCATTAACCATTATTACTTTTATTTTGTCCCCACCAATCATTTTTTATCTATATATACTATTATCATTGATGTATTAATCATATAATAAATGTGTGTGTCTTTAAATTACCCTTCCTACTCTTTTCCTATTAATAACCCACTTCCAATATGTTTTTACATAGATTAAGAAAAAAATCTTAAATTTTATTAACTCTGCTTTAATTTACCCTCTCGATTCCTTTTTAGTATAAGATAGGATTAGCCGAATTGCATTATTTGAAGATGTAGTTAAAACTAATTAGACATAATAATTATGTAAAAAATGATTTTTTTTCCCCTCCAAAAATACTCTCATTTATGTGGAAGAGAGAAAATATGTTATATCGAGTGTTTTAGTCAAATATAAGAATTAAATATAATAGTGATATAAGTAATTTTTTATTTAAATGAGGGTTTCCATCTTATAAAACAGAATGGAGGGTAAAATTTCACAACTTTTTATCTTTACTCCTATTTAACTACACATTTTACAAGAAAATAATGATCAACATAATAATCACCAAAGAGTAAAATTATGCATTCATATAAAGTTGAAAAGTAATTATTTTTCCAATTTCATTAAGGGTTTCCTCTTTTTAAGACTCAGAGTGTAAAAGGTTTTTATCTCTCCCAACAAGTGAGCTTACCGGGGTTTGAACTCATATTCTCCTTCTTACGGAGTGAATTCACTTATTACCTCAACCAACATCTTGTTTGTAAAAGTTATTAAAATTTAGAAGAGTTCACGAGAATTAATTAGGTTACATATTGTATACTCATTTGATCCTATTTATAAGGTATTTCGCATATGTCACACATACCAAGAAAAACTTTAAACTTCATTAACTTCTCCATAAAATTCAACAACTTTTTAACTTTATCCTATTTAGTACTAGTATATAAATACACATTATACACCGTGTAAACAAAATCAATACGATAATACATGAAGAATAAAATTGTTCATTTATATTTAAAAAAAAAAATCTCTCTTCCCAATAGAGTAAAAGATTTTCTTCTTTCTACTCTATAAATAGGACCATATGAGTATAAATTGTTTTGAGCATAATGATATATTTTTTTTTAATGTTGACAATTCATTATTTATTCCGTCATTGTATTTTAAATCTCTTTTTTATTTTTGTATTTTGAGTATAGGACTACTGCCTATAATTAAAATAACTATAAAGATCCCAGACAAAAATACTAGAGAGACTTGTTAAATATATCACGTAAAATGATATAAATGGAGGAATTAATTTTTCCTAAAATGTATGACAAAACATATTAATCATAACTATGAAAGCAAATAATGCATTTGATTGCCAATTTACTTCGATTTATTTATGGCTTCAAGTTATGGAAACACGACAAAATAAAATAAAATAAAATAAAATAAACGCTTAAAATTATATTTCAAAATAAAGACAGTCAAACCACCCCAGCACACGTTGACGTTAACAGTAACACCTGATGTTAGAGTTCGGTTCACATTTTGCTTTCAGACAAAATTATTATATTTTTGCATAATTATTGAATTTCCAATAATTTTGAGGCGGATTTGTATTGAGATTTGAGCATTGGAAATGAGACACGTGTTAAAACAACATTCTTTTACTCTAAATGTGTGCTAAAAATCTCGACCACGTGTGTGTTTCTGAATTCATACTCTGCCATACAGTAATATAATGCATATTCAAATTTGACCAAAAAAAATATAATGCATATTCAATAATACAACGACAAGACTTTTTGCCATTTGGTGCCTACTGTCTTTGATTTGATTCTTCTATTCTCTTTTCTTAATTAATTTTTATAATTCAAAATGTATATTCTCTTGATTCTTTCTACAAACAAAATGATTATAGGGTAAGATAAACCAATTATATGCTTGTTCGAAATGGAATAAATGAACCCAATAATTTTTCTTTTCTTTTTTCTTTTTTTTTAAAAAATATGCGTCTAGTTATAGAAATTTGTAAGAGCACAAGTATAGGAAGCATAACTATTATTCAGCTATTTTAATAAGTTATTGAACTACAAGATCCCAATTTGATGAATAATATATGAGCTCTGAAACCAACAGTTTGTTGGGTACTATACCCAGTTGGTTGATGTAGTAAGAGACCTCATCTTTAAAAGAAGAAAACACAAGTTTAAATTACGGGGGGTGTATTTATTTACTCTCTAAATTTCGAGAGAGACCCTTAATCAAATTAAAAAAAGAAAAAATTGGAAAGAATCCCAATCCATAAGACGTACTAATAAAGACCCGTTTGGGATAACGATGGTTGGAGTGACTTTTCTTTCTGATGGACTTTTCTCGATGTGCTTTTTTTCTATTGGACTTTTCTTAATGTGATTTATGTTTGGGATAATGGTAGAAGATATTGCTTTAGACCTTGAATCTTAGAAGAGTTGCTTCACAACAAAAAGGAGCGTCAAATTTTGCCAAACACCTAAAAAACAAGTTTTCACAATTGATTGACTTATTCCAACTTCTGATGTTATTCCAAACAAACCCAAGATAAAAGATGAAGCTACATCACACTATGAAAAGTCATAATCACACAAGCTAGTGGAATTAATGGAGGAGGCGACGCCGATTAAAAAGAATTAATATTTTAAACAAAACAAATAAAAATAAGATCACGTGTCGGTGATCTCACCCGAAGCTTTTTATTTATAACGCACAAATCAGAAAGAACTATAGCGACCCAACTCTGGCTTCCAAGCTAATCAACCAAAACTCTCAGACTCACAATTTCTCCACACGAAAGGCTGAATTGAAGTCTGTGATTGTGATTAGTAGAGAGAGAGCTTTCATGATTTGAAGTTTTTGTTCAGAAGAATTCCTGCTCCTACTAACTTTGGCTTGACGAAGAAGAATAGTGTATGGGTATTTGGAACAAGATGGTGTTTGGCGTGAGACGTGTTTGCCTTGCTCTTTATGCTCGTCTCAGAGCTCGCAAAAACGGTATTCTTCTTCTTCTTCTTCTTCTTGGTTTCTCTCTGTTCTTGATCTCTGTTTTTGATATACTCTGTCACAAACATGTTTCCAGATTCTGTACATGGTTCTTTTTGTGTGAACTCGTTATTATGAGCTTAATTCTGATTTATTCATAGCAATAATATCCATCGCATAGAAATCTCCCATGGAGATATCATATCAGCAACAACAACAATAAACAATCCAGAATATCTCTCTCTCTTTGTACGTGGTTGAATCTTCTTTTTTCTGCACAAATTGAATCGGCAGGGCTTAGTAGGGCCATCATATTGTGTCATTGATTACTGCTCCGCTTTTGGCAGTCTTTTTTCTTCCTTCTGATTATGATGTGGAGGCCACTACCTTTTCTGCATTCAACGTATGCCCTGAAATTTGTACTTCTAATCTGGAAAAAAAAAAAAAAAAGAATTATGGCCACAAAAGAATCTGAAAAAACAAGATAAAGGGTACAGAAAGGGGAAAAAAAGAGAGGTTCCCTTTTCTTCAGATTCTCTTTTCGTATGCGATGGTTTATAGTGAGTAGTGACATAGACAAGGCCAGTAGATAGAACGGATGTAGAAATAATAGATGCGTGTCTATGTATTTTTGCTTTAGGTCCGTAAAGATTCATATCCCCAAAGCAGAGAATTTAGAGACAAAAGAAATTTGTTTTCAACCATTACGCTACTACCTCAAATTTGATTTCACATACTACATAAATCACTTGATCTACACTTTGATCTATTATCCTATAAACATGAGGCCTTAATTGACAAAGGTTCTACATCTTTCTGAGTGCCACTTTTTACCCTCCTGTTTTAGGAATGGCCTGCATATAGCATCAAAATTTATTCATGAAAAAGCATCTTTTAATGCCAACAAAAGTTGGTCCAGTCGGTAAAAGTTGGCTCAAAACCCACAAGGTTGTGAGTTGAAATCTCATTGCTGACGTTATTGGTGGACAATCAACAAATACCTCTTTGTAAGTGTTATTTGAGCCTAGACCTCCAAAACCCAACTTACCTAAACTATATTTTCTCCACACAAAATAAAAGTAACTTTCAATGCTTCATTATGGTCTAAAAGGGTCATTTATGCCATAGCCAAAGTTGGTGAAAAGGGCAAAACTATTCTAATTATAAGTTCATTTTATATGGTGGTGGTGATGATGATGATATCGGTGTTGTTTGGTGCAGGGAGGGGGCTGCTGAAGCTACAGGATGAAGTACAGACTTGTGGGTATCAAGATGTGCAAGTGATGTGGGAAATGTTGCACAGAACAGAATCTGATCTACTACAGAACCATGATAAGCGCAAGCAAAATCCATCCTGGAGCGTTCTTGTATGGTCAAATCACAGTCAAGCTTCATCAGAATCTACAAATCACACTCAAGTTTGATGCTTTAGCAAGCGGCAACCCACTGTTTTTTTATCTTATGGATGTGGCTACCATTGCTTAGGCATTAAATGTCAAGCTGTAGTTAGTATGTATCAAAGAATTTATACAAGGCTTCGCTCTCTTACTACCCTGCCCCATCATAGTCTCGTGTGTGTGGGTCTCTCTCTCATATATATTCACTCTCTTACTACCCTGCCCCATCATAGTCTCGTGTGTGTGGGTCTCTCTCTCATTTATATATATAATAGCTTTTGCAGTATTACTTGGATGGTTCTTTTTCACATGCTTTCACATGCAGCAAAGTCATGCAATGGTTGAGCCTTAATTTATCAAAACCCATGAATGAATTCTTTATTTTTCGGCCCAACCCATGAGTGAAAGTTGAAGAATAAATGTCTATCCAGTTGTTCCTAGCTTTATCAATCTCAATACTACTGAGCAAACAACAAAACCAGATATTTTAAGCTTAAAAACTGGGAATAAAACTGCAATTAGAATACTTCTGTTCCATGGAGATGCAACAAACAAAGCAAGAAGCGATGTCTCCTAACAAACTTCCTGAGGTAAAAAGAATACGAGTAACTTAAAAATGAGTCTATTGACCAAACGAATCTAAGGCATCTTCACGTCCCTTCTTCTCATCTTCAATTAAAAAGACTATATACATTTACACAAACCAAGTTCTATTTCTTCAGCCCGCTTCAATTCTGACCCATGATGAAGATACCCAACAAGCCTAACGAGCAAATGTATGCTAATAATGGATCTTTCTTCCAACCAAGACCAAATACAATAAACTTTTTTTAAGGAAAAACACATCGAGCATCATCCATTGAAATAGGCCACCAAGTATGTAGCAACAGGAATGCCATTAAAGTTGAGTTATTTACCTGTACAGAGGGAGAAGCATCAGGTCTCATTTTATTCTAATAACCATGAAGAAGTATTCTGTGTGGGTCAAGTTGACCACTACAATAACTTGAACGAACTGAAGTTATTTGTTGTCTCCCTTTCCATTCTTCACCAGGTTTTAGGGTAATTGGTTTTTCTACACATGCAGCCTGAACACACAGCATGCGCACGTAGTCCCTGTCCCCAAGATCAGGCATGGCCTTAGCTTTCTTGTCCCAAGGGTTCCAAACCACTGCAGAGAAAAAACACATTTTACCCCAAAAAAGATAAAAAAACAGAATATATGAATATTTCGGGAGCACATTAGTGATGGGCGAAAATGTGCTTATCACTCATATACACCGTTAAATTGATTTTGGACGTTTGAGATTTAATTTAATTTAAATTTTATATTCTAAATAAATTTAAATTTTAATACATGTAAAATTTAAAATAAAGATAATCTTACAACTATCACTTCTCATACAAATAAATTTATCATTTAAGAAATTACAAATTAAAAATTTTAAATTTCAATCTTTTAAATTAAATTTAAACGGCTAAGATCTTATCGCAATAATGAGAAATCAAGTGTGATGAGCACTAAATACGCCTCTGAATATTTCACCCTTCTTATGGACAAGTCAGTTTGTTCATTTCAGAGAAGCAGTAGACACAACTTTAATCTAGACAACTATCTCTAATGAAATATATTTCCCGGAGGAAACCTTCATTTCATACCAGGTGACCACATGTTCATGGAAACAGAAGGTTGCCCAGTATGCTTATGTGAGTAAGAAGAAAACGTTGTAACATCAAATATCAAATTTCACTATGAATCTCTGGTCCAGTTCTTTCTGCACATAAGAAAACATATACTGCTAGACTCACCAGCATCTGGAAGCCCTTCTTTCTTAACCACATAAGTTCTTTTCCTTTCATGGTCAATGACAGCAATCTTTGTAGGTGTCCGTAAATACACTCGGTCCACCTTTCCATCAAATCAAATGAACACATAAAAAAGAAAGAATCACATAGTTGAACCAACATTAACATAAAACAATTCAAGAAACTACTCTAATACACTTAAAATCCAAACCTCGGACTCAAATGTGAGTGCATCCCCTTGTTCAGTAAACCGTTGTTTATTTTGCAAGTTATCCAGATAATCTATTGTCTCAAGTCCTTCTACCCGCACTTCACTAGAAATTGAGAACATGACAGTTAGCTTGCCACCAAATTATAGAAGTCACAATCATAAATATCAGAACAAAATCAATTATGCTCTGAAAATGGAGAAGGCCAAATTGCAAAAATTAACGCTTAAACAAACAGCCAAATCACTTCTGGAAGGGACAGAAAATAATTTATCAGAAAATCAAAAAGAATTTAACAAAATTGAATTGGTGATAATCAGTTGCTTTTCAAGCTGAACGAGAATATTTTGGCATAACTTATGATTCAGACTTCCCAACTACTTATAAGGGGGAAATTATTATATATTAAACCAAAAAAAAAAAAAAATCATGGGTTAAGATAAAACCTGATGTCAGTAACTTGAAAATGTGTAAGATACGCAAATGTGAAGGAAAATGGTTTTCCATCTGTATTTATATTTCGAATGCGGGATGTCAACATCAACTCTCCCTGAGGTCCCAAAGCTATCCTCAGACGAAACTCAAATCTGCAAACAATGAAAATGTGATATTCCCTTAATCCAAGTTATTATTGAATCAAAAACTAAGTGCAAAGAAACAGAGTTCAGAGGAATAAAAAACCATGCAAGTTATGACCAAAAATTTCTCATAGAACAACATCAGGCTTCATTTTATTACATATTGCATTGCTAGCAGAATTCGAAAAAAGCTCCATACCCTTTTGGTAGTGGGACCAAAAATGAGAAAGAAAACAGTGGTAAGGATTTGCTCAAGAAGCCTTGTATTGACATTCACATTAATATACATCTCATACCTGTGAGGCCAAATCTTTGCGTCTTCTTCGGAATTCTTAAGAATCAAATCAATGAAAGCTTTACATGTATTAACTGCTGCCAATGGTGGAGGATTAGGATCTACAGTCCATAGCCTTTTCCTTGCAAATCCATGTTGTTCAAGGGGCCCATAATTTGAAAACTACATATGAAGCAGGGTACCTTAAGGAACAAAATAAAAGAACATGAAAGTATGGAAGCTAAAGAAGACCTTCATACTTGAGGAAAACAAACTGGAATACCTCCACGTATAGCTTTTGGAGGCTTAAAAGTTTCCTGCAATGATTTGAAGGGATGAAATTCAAACAGGTAGAATATACTGAAATTTTTTGGGAGATTGAACTTTATTAATAGTTAGTAGAACATAACTAAAAGTTGCAAGAAACCATCTTGTTTAAAAGTGGTGAACAGTCTAACTCATCTCGAACTTTATGCAAATGCATGAGGCTCAGTTTAGTTTAAGATAATGTAGAATGCTCATCTTAAACCATGTGGCTCATGCATTGTATAGAATCCGATATAGAGAAAATTGTATTATTTATGATTTGTGAAAAATGAACCTTTTTATAGATTTATTAGACAAATATATATGACTGCCAGCGCTACTGAAAATGAGAGGGGAATATATAGCATCATCAGCACATTACTTTAAGCGAGCTAAGATTCTACCACAAAAAAGCTACACAAAGGTGAAATGCCATGCCTTACTACTAACAAACAGCAACTCTTCCCCAAGTTCATTCTTCCAGGATGTAACTTGACCTCCATATAGATAAACCTGGGTTAAATAAAAGGAGTATAATCATATGAGCTTCAACATTTTTAGACAAATATATACAATCTTAATTATGAATTCTAAATCGTATATAATTGCCAGCAACAAGTCCACATTCAGACTAAACCATGCAAAACGCAGGGCATCCTTATCACAAGGGGAGTAAAATTTTAAGAACTACTATATGATTAGACAGGACTCATCCTGATACCTTTGGAGAAAGCCAGTTGTTAGGAAGACGGTTTCTTCATCCCAGTGGCCGGAAAGCAAAGTTACAGTGAAATTGGAAGAAACTATATAAAATGTTCGAATGCTTCATGATAATATGATTATCCATGAAATCTTTACTCCCAAGAAGAAACATCAAGCATGTAACATTTTATTATTTTCCCATCCTTCACGGGGTGGGGTCGGGAGTATCAATTATCGAAATTACGTCATATATATGGTTCTAGCATGTTCGCTTTTCCATCTCAAAATTTGTTCCAGATCAGCCTTTGTCAAAATCGTCCTAGAGCAGCAAAAGTTAAACGAAATATAACTTTGTTTGCCTCAACAAGGCCCTCCTTGGACCACCAAACCAATCACCAAAATTATTGCATAAAAGGAAACCCAAATGTCACATTTCATTTACGAGGGAATAATGTTACAGGATCATACATAACATAATAAGAACCACTGTCAAGAAGATGAAAAAATGTAGCAATCCAAAGAAAATGCAAATCGACAGATTCAGAGAACGCTTCAAAACAGGACGAGTATATAGATTCGAAAACTCAGGAACCACGAATGGTGATCATAAACGAGAGAAATTCATATCCAGAGAATAGAATAAAACAAAAAAAGAGAATACCCAGACAAGGACACAATTCAATTTGCATAATCATACTGAAAACAAGACAAGGCTCAACGGAGGGACCCACAAGTGGGACATGAGTCAAAGCGAAAATAAAACGGAAATTCTCGAATACGGACAACAAAAATGCAGGAAGATAAGAATGAGAGGAGAGATCAAGAAGGAAGGGAAAAACACCTCAGCAGAAAAACCTCGAAGTTCTTTGAGAATGACCTTCTCGAGGCCATTTGAATCCATTCGATGCTCCACAAACACCGTGTCCTTCGACGGTTCCCGCGACTTAGCCCTCAACGACGTCTCCATCTCTCTCTCTTCCCCCCTTCTTCTCTCTCTCTTCCTTCACCGTTCGAAATCCCGAATTTCTCAGAGAATATATATAGATCATGAAGAGGGGAAGAGATGATCGATTCAAAGGGGGAAATTAGCATGTAATAAACACGTTGATTCTGATTATCGACGATTTAGCTTAGTGCATTGCCCATGATTATGTGAGGTACGTAACTTTTCCTTTTTCGATTAAAGGACGAACTTCATGTCACATTCCCTGTGCTCCTTTGCTGATTTACCTTTATTTTATTTTTATTTTTTTGTCCTCTCTCCCCATTTTATTTGCTATTGTTATTTTATTATTCACACACACTTACTCATGTTTTGTGTGAATATTTATTATTCCAAATTTTTGGATTTTATGATATATCTCTTCTTCATCTGTCAACTTTACCTGAGGGTTCTGATAACTTGGAAAGCACGTAACTTCTCCTAACACTGTTACTCAATTGAAGAGGAAATTACCAAACTATCCTCAACCTTCCTTTTTTTTTTGTGTTTTTTTTTTTTGGTTATTGCACCCGGCTCATCAGATCAAGGTTCTGTCGGGCGCATACACGGGGACCTCTCCCAGGGGAGTTTTCTGTATCCACAAAGACTCGAACTCGAGACCCTTGCTTAAGCGACCCAAATCCCTTTCACTTGAGCCAACTCCCGCTGGTCCTCAACCTTCCTAATCAACAATGCTGTGACCAGTGAATGATTGGGCTGGATTGAAGGAATTTGCACTACCCCACGTTTAATTTCTACATAATTTGCTTTGGAATTAATTAATTAATTATTAACTAGTTAACTCTATTTTTACTAAATAAATAAATTAACTCTATGGTTGTCATTGAAGCTGGCTAAAAAAAGGTCATTGAAGCTTTTAAATATTTCTTTCTTTAAATTTTGTCCCAAAAGTCTTTTTTTTTTTTTTAAACCCAAAGTCTAATTTGATTTCCTAACTTTTCGGTAAACAGTTTGATTTCCCAACTTATTCTTGTCCTATTACGAGGGGATGGGTTATTCTGCCACTTTTGGAAGAGTGTCCTCTCCTCATGTTTTTTCTCACTTTCTCTCACCAAGTCTAGTTGGGCTGTTGATTGAGAAGAGGAGAGAAATGTTAAAGTAGTATTGTGATTAATTAAACGGATATGATTTAAACATGATGAGAGGTAATAAGAAAAGGATTATGAGAGACACCCGACCGCTTATCTTTGCCTACTTTTATTTTGTCTACCTCTCTCAATACCATTAAATTATAATCTCATCTAACGGCAGAGATTTGAGGGATAAAATAAACTCTTTTACCCATTTCTGCCTCCCACCGCCTAACCGCCTCACACCCTCTCTGTCTCACTCTCCTTTTGTTGGCATGTAAGAACTTGTCCCTTGCGATAACATCTTTCTAAGGAGCAATTTGAAAATTTCTTTCTTATTGAATAGTGGTTTCAGAATTTGGTGAAAAAAATTTTATACATTTAATTTGCCTGACAAAACAGACAAAAAGAAGCTAATTTTTAATACGATTACCGTTTGCATTCGTCACCAACATCATCGGGTCTGGGAGCTAATTTTCGCGTCGGAGAATCCACCGCCTGGTTTTGCATAACTCATCAAATCGTCCCATTTCCCACCATACCATATCACTCTTTTCTCTTATGTGATCCCCTACCCACTTTCTCTTTCTTATGCTTCTTTGAGTTCATAAAAATTTCACTGGCAATTCTATTTTCCCTCCTCCATCTTCTTTATATTGCATTTTTAAAACGAAACTCATTAACCCAACTATGAGCTCAATCTTTTGAAACCATGATTTGATTCCTGGATCTAAGGCAGGTGCTTGATCACAGGCCACCAAAGTTCGCATTTTCCATCCATTGTTTTCCTTCACAAATTCGATTCCTCTACATTGATCTCTGTTTTGTTATTGACAGATTACCAGTATTTTTTTTTTATTGTTCAGATTACCGGATTTTAACTCGCATTTTTTAAATGAGCATTCTTTAGGTGTGCCCATTATTTTTGGATATGAAACTGTTTTTCGATGCTTGGAGTGATGATTTCTTGTGGTGCATGGATTACATTTGATGGCTTTTGATATGTTTCATTGTTCTTTATTAGTGGGATCTGAAGTTACGTAAAATGAAAATTTAGACTTTTTGGTGCGATTTGAATTGGTTGTGGGATGACTTTCTTTTTGTTTCTTGCTTGAAGATGACTTGGTTTAGTGGATCAAATTCATGGGGCAACTTCCCTGATTTGTCTGGGAGCAGTGAATTAAAAATTGAGAAAATTTTTGACTCCACTCTTGGGTTTGAAGAAATTGCTTCTAGAGAAGAAAATAAAGTGATTGCCAGCAGGGGAGGGGGAGGGGGGGTGAGAAGCGATGGGAGAGAGAAAGGGATAAAAGGGTTTATTTTATCCTTAAATCTATACCATTGGATGAAATTATAATCTAACAATATTGAGAGATGTGGACAAAGGTAGGTAAAATAAAAGTAGGCAGAATAACTTATCCCATTTACAAGATAGAGAATTAAAAATGTTTATTTTAATCTTATTTATTAGTTATATCATTAAATTTTTCATATGATTGTAGGTTTCATTTATTTTTGAATTAACTTTGAGCATGTTGCCTATTCGATTAAATAGAAGTAAAATTGAAAAGTTGTTAAATTTTAATATAGAGTTACTGAGATTTATAGTATTTCTTAATTTCTTAACATATGTGAAACATGCTGAAAGTCACTTGTATTAGGATCAATGTCTTATATTTAGAAACAAGAAAATATAACATACAAATATATAATACCCCAAATTCAACACCTGAAAACTTAGTTAAAATATTAAAATACTTCCAACAGGGATGATCAATATCCAAAACATTAAATTACATAACCATTTCAAATAAAATTCATGATACAAAGTCAAAATAAATGTCCGAAATATTTCAAAGTTACACACAATACAGAAGTCCTAGGGTAATGGAAAATAAAAATAACATAACATACGCTATAGGAGTACAAAAGAACCTTCAGAGCTCACTCCATAGTTGTCTTCTCTTGCTACCTACTAGAATATTCACCTGAAAAATGTTAATATAGGATGAGATTTCACGTCTCAGTAACTACATGAAGTTTATATCGTACACAAGTAAATTATATATGACAAAAAGCAGAAGTTTATTACAAATATATATATATATATTTGTACATATCATAACTTCTTATACAAAATTCTTTTGCAAAAGTAATCATCATTATGTCAAATTATGAACTATACAATTATACAATATGCAATATGCAGTCTTCCTTATATCACTGTCCACCCTTATACCGCTGACTGGAGCCATAGGCTAACATTTAATCCGACAAAAACTCATTCATTTAGCTGGATGATTCTAAACTCACCAAAACCTCAGATACACTCGGTCAAAGGTATAGAGCTTAAGTATGAACTATGGTTCCTCTCCTTAAAAATAACAACTAAGGAGGTGTTATGTGTCCCACAACTCCGATGTAATCCCGGCTAGAGGAAAACATGGAAGATGGGGCCCTGACAAGTACCATTCACTGTGCACCGAGTGGTGGCATAAAGAAATCTTATTTTTCAAATTCCTCCTTACTCTAACCCATTACAAATACAGCTGCCATGATAAAATAAAGTATATTAAAATAAGCTTCCATTTATAAAAAAAAATATTTTCATAAGGTAAACCAAACATCTCATAAAACCTCAACAGACCAATTTGTCATTCTTGAAATTCAAAGGACTAAACTCTCATTTTGAATTTGGGACTAACTGTGATTTCTAAAATTCAGGGGCAAAACTGTAATTTTTGCTGGGTATAAAACGGTAATTTTCATGGGTACAAAACTATAATTTTCATGGGCACAAAACTATAATTTTTGTGGGCATAAAACTGTAATTTTAGTTGGGCTTAAACTGTAATTCTCAACTTTTTTTTATAATAATATTATAATATATATACATATAATTCAGTCCATATAACAAAATAATTCATAATCATACACAATACACAAGTATATGGAAGAATATTCAGAGTTACTTGTTACTCGCTAATTCCTAAGTAATCACCAAAAAGCTATTACCAGTCTCCCCAAATAATTATCTCTACACTTTCCCTCTTTCCTTCTTTCTCTCATCTCTTTATTTTGTTCACACTTGGTTGCTCTGTCTGAATACGCGCCCAAAGGTGCGTATTTATAGTGATTGAGGAGGGGTAGATGGGTGAAAATGGGGGGTGAATATGGAGGTGAAAATGAGGGTAGTTGGGGGTAATATTTATTACCCCCTCCCCTTTTACAAGCCAACCATCCATATGTTTATTTTAAATATGTTATAATATATTACTATAATATATTATAATAAAAAAATTATTATATTGTTACTAACATTAGAAAATTTTACTCTTATACTAAATTTTCTTGGTAAATTAATTATCATTAATTTATCCTATCATTATACTAAATAAATTTTAGGATGTTACAAAATATGGTATAATTATTAGGTATCCATGATTTTTTGGGGGAAAAAAATACTTTTATCATATAATTATATCTTAAAGAAATATATTTTGGATAGATTTAAGCATGTCTTAGCCCTGAACCCTATAACTCAACTCATCTAAACTTTTTGTATATCAATTGAACTTGCTTTTATGATGTCAAATACTCCATTTGTTTCTAAATATAAAAGTTAATAAGGATATTTACTTTAATCATTTTCACACAAAAAATTTACTTCAACCCTAAATGTAAAACTCCAACAATTTAACCTCAGAAGTTAAAATTTGTTTTCCTAAGCTTCCCTATAAATTACACACATTAAGGGATTATTAAGGAATTTTTTTATTAAGGAGATATAGTTCTAAATATAAATAATTAAAAGAGGTGTTTTATATAAACCAAAACAATGATCTTCTTCCTTATTATTTCAAAATAAAGAACTTGACTAATTTTTTGAAATTTTATCTAACTACTCCTTCATGTAATACCGGAGTGAGCAGCATACAATTATGCTTTGAAGGAAAATTAGTGCTTTATTTTTTTTAAAAAAAAAATAAATAGTCTTGTCTGGATAGAGATGAACTACTCTAGCAATTTCGATTTTTGACAATAAATGTTGGTTTACTTGGTAAGAGGTTTGATTTATAATCATAAGGTTGTAAGTTCAGCCGATGTGAGGACCTTGTTCATGGACGATTTATCAGTACATCTACAAATGCTTTTTAAATCTGAAGGCATGCTCATGCTCTAATGAGTTTCTGTGACCTAAACTTTTTATGTAAAAGCAAACTTTGATTTTATTTTTGTTCATAAATTAAAAAATACTTCCAAAAATTTCAGTCAAACGTAATTCAAGTTATTAGGGGAAAAACTACATAAAGTCATAAACTATGTTCCTCTTTCGGCAAATTTTTATTTACTGAGATTAACGTAAGGAATTCAATCATCTCTATATATGTAAGGGCGGATACAAAAAATTATTCAAGGGGGACATCAATGGCGGAGGGATTCAAGGCAGCTTCTGAATTTTTTTTAAGGAAAATTTTAAATGCATTAAAAACAATAAAATATAAATAAAAAAGGAAAAAAATATAAAAAACATTCATGAAATCAAGTGAATACTTTTGATGTAATAAGGGAAGCAGTTATTTTACAAATATGTGATTTAGAAAAGTAAGGCTAAATGCGGTTACATAAATTACAATAAAGGATGATCACTCAATAAGTTCAAGTACATATATTTTAATAACAAAATATATTACAATAAAAATAATTACAATATTATTCTTCTAGGCCTTATTTTTTTAGAATTCCATTATAATTGTCTCATTATCAATGCTATCAAATACATCTTTAACAAAAAAAAAATGGAAGAGACAAATTTAAGAGGAACACTAAATACCTCCTTAAAAAATAATAATAATAATAACCAAGTGACAAATTCATGGGGCACTTGCCTTCCCCAATCCATATGTGTCCACGATTTGCATTCATAAGTAGAGCCGTCAAAATGGGTCAGGCCCATTGGGCCAGCCCGTTTAAGCCCTGGCTTTTTAAGGGCCGGGCTTGAAAATTGGAGGAGAGAGGTGATGTTTGGCCCTGGAGGACCAAAGGCTTACACGGGCCGGCCCTGGAGGGCTATGGGCCGGCCCATCGGGCTCTTCAATTTTTTTATTCTTTATTTTTTAAAGTTGAACACTTGTTACAGTTGGATCTTTTAATAATTTATATGTATTTTTTATCTGTTATAGACAATAATAAAGGATCAACAATCAAATGTCGCTTGAAATTGATGATAGTGGAGAAGATGACGATAATAATAGTCATTGTACTAATGTCGCTTAGTAATTAATAGTATGCTTTTTATGTTTTATATGAGTTATTTGTGAATATAGTTTGCTTTTGATTATGAATTAGTGACTGTGTTTATTTGTTAAATGATTTATGTTGTAATTTACTAATTATATTTCTTTGAAAAAAATGGAAGAAAAATAATTAAAATTTGGAATAGTAATTTCTGGGCCCTGCGGGCCGGCCCTGGCCCTGGTGCTCTCGGGTCGGGTTTTGAAAAACATGTGTTTTTCTTACTTTGGGTTCTGGAGGGCCGGCCCTAATTGACAGCTCTATTCATAAGTGTACCAAACGGATAATGACCATTATGGTCTCAACGTTAATACTCTCTTCACATCAACGTAACTACGAGATGTTTAATTTACAGAGATTAAAAAAATTATTTAAGTTAGTTATGATAAACTCTTTAAGTATTTGTATTAAAACTACTCCGAAACTTAAATTATAAATATGGAAGATAAAATATATTAAGATTTTACATTTATAATCAAAGTAAATCTACTATCAAGTTTACATTCTTATTATCAAGTTTCAGTTTGCAAATCCAACCATTACTAGTATTTATTTTATCGAACACGTGATATGTAAGAGGGCTTTAAGCCTCAAATCTAACTTGGTGGTCGAATATTCGTTATATTTCACCATCCTAACTCGTTTCTTTTTTTCTTTTTGTTTTTTGGATGGCCTTAATTTTTGTTATGTGAACTTGATTAATGGTTATATCTATGTCTTGTAGTGTCATGACTTATGATAAATTACAGGTACAATTGTGCCTGATTCAAGGTAGCTAGCCATCTAGGAGAAGCTATAGATCATGTTTATACTTTTATTTACTTCTCTTTCATTTATCAGCAGTCGTTTAATGGAAAGAATAAAATAAAAGAAAAACAATTTTCTTATTGTTAGAAAGTGAATCATTCCTTAATAATAAGAAAAATAATTTTGTTATTTGAAAAAAATATTTATATATTCGATGATAATAATAATAATAATAATAAGTATATCAAAAATATTATACACTTATACATGTTATTTACTTTATTTTTAAAATAAAAATAATTATTTTCTATTTTTATTTGAAATATGTTTTTTTATGGGTTATTTTCCTTTGAAATGTTGGTTGCAGGTAACGGCCTGGCTCGTTTGATCTCAGAAGTCTTCTCTCTGGTTGTTTTGAATTTTTGGTCTTATGACTCCTGTTTCAAAACAAAAAACCCAATAATTTTAATCATAAGAAGGAATAATGTAGTTCTTTTCAGTTTCCGTGCAATTTATTTGTCTTTTTATCCCTACATATTTTATTGGGTTTTGTATAGGATTAAGTTTTTTTTTTTTAAGAAAAAAACAAATTCAGTAGTATTTTTCTTATCATGGGAACATTTTTTTCCCCAAGCATTGATGTCCTTTCATGGAAGACAATCCTGGTCCTTTTTATAAGATAATTTTTTTTAAATAATAAAAGTTAATTAACTCATTAAATATGTCATAAATTAATATATTTTTTAATTTTATCCTCATTTATAAATAATACTATTATCAACTCTCTCTTTCATTTTTCTCTCTTTTAAACATGAGTTAATTCATTTTTCCTTACATTAATGGGAGCAAACTTGTAACACTATCATTAATGACAAGTGGACTTATCAGAAGGATCCAATTGTTTTCAACAAGAGTTCTAAAAAGTACAAAAGTGGTAAAGTAATACTCCAGATTTTTATTAATAATAATAAAAAGAAGAATAAGAAAAATAATAGAAATAGTAATGAAAATGATAGATTAAAATAATATTAATAAATAATAATGATTAATAATAGAAATAAAATAATAATATAGTTAAAAAAAATTAATAATGTTGTATTGTTTATGTGGTAATCATATTATTTTGTAAATAGTAATATTATATTAGTGATCCAAGAATCTAGGAGTAGTTAGATCAAATTATATTTTCAATTTTTGAAATCATCATCTGACTCAAAATATATATAATAATAAAACTCTACAATTTGTTTTAATTCATTTATCGGAAATAAGTAAAGAGCCCAATCCAATAGCTAAAACCCTAGATTTTAATTATAAACTTAGGTCTGGCCGCTTAAACCTACAAAACGCCCGATATTTTCTTGGCCGCTAAATTTTTCTCCGCTACTACACCCTTATTCCGTACTCTCGTCAATTGTTCTCTTAGGAGATTAGCAACACGGAAACCAGGTAATTCTAATTCCCATGAGTTTTAGGATTAGTCTTATATAAACTTTGATAGGGTTCTTATATATGAAAAATATTATAAATCCTAACCCTAGATCGATAGGAACAATATTAAAGGCGTTGCATTGTAATACAGTTTTGGATTATGTGAGTAACTTTTTGCAATCAATTGTCGAATTCTTGAAGGATGAATTGAATACATTTGACAATTGTTTTATTTCTTCATCTCGGCCTGTGTGTTTTAATTGCATAGATATATGATTGAATCCAAATTTGTCCCTGTGCGTCTCTTTTTCTTTGTGATTGAAAATCTTCTTCACCTCGGCTTTCGTGCGACAATTGAATAACCCTGTGCGTCTTTTTTTTTTTTTTAGTCGCATTATATTATATTTCGGTGCAACAAATTGCAATATATATTTATATGATACTCCTGTATGATGCTACAGTTAATATCACCTGAATATGTCTGTCCACGTTTTTCTATTAGTTGATTTTCTTTTCTGTATATAATATTTCCCGCTTAATAAAATAAGACATGAACAGATTTTAAGTCAAATATCTTTATATTCTATATTTAATTAAAATAATAGGAAAATGTATAAAAGATAAGTAAATAATAGAAATAATTTAGGAGTCTATTTTTGTGTGTATTTGAAGTAATTTAACAGTGGGAGGATAGCTTTGAGATGGTACCTTCTATAGTGATGAACATAACTTTTGGGCTTTATGTCACCGATGTGAAAAGATAGTATCCGTTCTTCCCAAAGTGGTGTCTGACAGGGTTTTCGGGATACTAGTAGCAACTTTGGGAAGAGGTGTGCACATTAGGAAGATATGTTTATGGCCAATTGATGATTGTGATTGGCAGGGTTTCCCGGGTCACAGGGTAAACTGGCAGGGTTTCCCGGGTTTACCATGGTTCTCTTCCCACTAAATAAACTGGCAGAGTTTCCCGGGTCTAAATAAATTTTAAAAGATGATCAATAATATTATTTGAGTCGATGAGAATATATAGTTATGATGATATTGAAAATTGATATTTTAGATTATATAAATGTATATGATATTTCCCTTATCATTATGTAATTATTTTATTTATTTATTTATTTTTATTATTATTATTTTCTATATTATCTTTGTTTATTAGGATTACCAGTTTTTGCTGATGTTTGTGTTCATGGGCTGTGACGATCCTTCGAGGGAGTAGATTTTCAGTGAAACATGTTTCAAAGTTGGGCTGTTGGGGTTAGCAGTGAGAAGTGAGGAAGACCAATGAATAATTTTAGCTAGTTTTATTTTTTTTTATGCTTTGAATAAAATACTTTTATTTAAGTTTGAATTTATGTTAATGTAATAAGACAGCCTTGTACTTGTCCCAGTACAAGTGCGACAGTAACACTTCCAAAATTTTAGTTACTTTGAATTTCAGTAATTAATTCATAAAAATTATTGCAATTTTATGTTATTATAATTATTAAAAATTTAGGGGTGTTACAGGTAAATACACAATCTCCTTAACGAAATAAGAACGAATTCACCCTTGCTACTCAACACTCGATACAAGTCCACTCACTCTGTATGTTTTGAGAGCAACAAAATAAATATGACTTTATCTACGCTTTAATGTGTCCTTTAAAAAGACCATATCACTATCACTGCAATTTTCAAGCTATATATAAACAACAATAAATACATGTACGGAAATCTTATCAACATAGAATCTGCACTAGTATTTTGCAGTCACCTACGACATAATTAAACAAATCCTTGAAGAATGACCTCTTGGTAGTTAAAAGGATTCTGTAGTAATCATCTCCCCATTCTGCTTTCTTCCTGTACATTTGTTTTTTTTTTTTTTTTCAATTGAAGTTGTCCATGAAGAACTTAGATTTGAGTACTCCTAGGCATACACTTGATGAGCAACCATAATAACCAAAATCTTATTCCAAATATCCTGTGTGGGGATAGTGCAATATCACACCTAAAATTTACGAGTTAAAATGTCACATTCATTACCTTAAAGTATGATTTTGAAAAATGAACTACAAACACGAACATACAAATTGATGCATACCTGTTCGTTTTCTGATTTCAATCTTTTAATCTCATCCTGAGAACTTTGGAGCCTACATGTCACAAAACAAGGTTAAAGACCTGCTTGACATTTAGATTAAAGAATCGTCCATCTTATAATACAATACCTCCTATACAATTCTGCTATTTCACGAAGTAGCTCTTTCTCTCTCTCATGAGATGCCTCCAGCTGCAGTAGTGCACAATCCGATTGAATAATATAGGGAAAGGTGACTATCAAGTCATTTATAAAAAGTTTAAAAAAAAGGCATGATTCCCAAGAAATGAAGGGAAAACTATCTTTTGAAGGTAAATACATAAAACATATTTTCTTTTGTCCTTAACATACAGCCTAATTTGTAGTTTAATTTTTTAATTAAAGTATATCTTTATATTATGAACCGAGGGCATATATTCCATGGGAATCCAAAGGATATTCATGCCAATTTACTACTGCAAGAATATTCATGATGGCTAATGCTATACTGTCAATATTTGCCTTCACTGAAAACGGTAATAGAAAGACCAAAGGTAGCATTTCTTTATGTATCACTAATAGGACTCCACGTTGTCTCTTGGTGTGTTCCAGGAGAGAGAAAGACACGGGAGTTTAGGAAGTTGAACACACATAGGATAGTTATTTTATCTTATCTTTTATTTAGCAGTTTGTTTATATTTTAGTTATAAGCAGTTATGGATGTTAAACTCTATATATGTGTTTGTGTTGTAAGTCAGTCTTAAGCGCTCATGAATGAATCATCAGAAGTTATTGTGTTCTGTTCTGAAGTTTACAGATTCTGGCTCTAGACTATTGTGACTTTTTCCTTCCTATCTTGTCTAAATTCTTAAGTTTAGAGCTAATTCAATATTAGTTCTACCATTTTGGTATCAAGGCGGATTCCTTGGACCTTTTAAGATACCATGGTTGGTAAACACTAGAAATTCTTCTTACGAGAATGACCCACTCATTGATCCAAACACAGCCAATTCACTTAATGGAATCCCCATAATGATCCATTGGTGATTCTTGTTCACCTACATGTGCAACCATCTAAAGATATTTCTTCTCAACAATTCGCCGCCATTCTTGCACAATTGAACCAGATGAATTTAGAGATCAACAATTTGAAGAAGAAGGCGGCAGAGATCATTCAGGGGGAATCAAGCCATACTCACGGCTGATAATGATGATGAAGATACCGAGATTCATTGGTGGAATAAAAATTTGACGAAGCTTCCTCATTTGAAAATAGGGTTTCCAAAGTATAAAGGTGGGGATCCTCGTGGATGGGCGATGAAGGCTGAAAAGTACTTTAGGTACTACCAAACACCCGAAGAACACAAGATAGATGTTGCAGTGATAAAATTAGAAGGTGATGCATCGGATACCTTCACTTGGATATCATCTAGGAGAACTACAAGTTACTGGAACGAGTTGGTTCAGATATTTCAAGAGCAATTTGGACCCGGCGCCAAAACCCTGATGTCTATCTTTGCAGCATCAGCCATCAAGTAATTGAATCCAGTGAGCGAGTATAAGCAAGAATTTGTTAGATGCCAATCTCGGGTTCACGGCTGGCCACTGGCCAGAACATTGTTTACTCACAGTTATTATCAATAGACCGAAGGAAGAACTTCAAGTTGACGTGAAGAAACAGAAGCCACGCCCAGTTTATAAGGTCCCAAGTTTGGCCTTAGAGTTTGAGGCCAAAATGCAATCTCAGGGATTCAATCGCACAAGTCAACGATTCAACAACACGCGAAATCAGGAGAATTGGCGTGATAATAAGGGTTCGCCATGTCAGCAACGGGGTTTTAGTCCAACAAATCAGGGCTATAAGCATTATTCGAATTTCCAAAAACAATTATTTGCGGCACCATATTCCTCCTCTCCTAATATTTCGCATGCACCTCCCCTATCGGAAACCGAAAAACAAAATCGCCGAGACGAAGGCTTATGTTTCCGTTGTGGTGATAAGTCCATTCCTGGGCATTGCCGTAAATCATCTTCTCTTAAAATAATGGAGATTTCTGATGACGTTAAAGATACCAACTTCACCGAAGATGAAAATTTTTCAAGAGAAGGAAACTTGGCTGAAATATCTCTACAAGCGATCTTGGGAAAAGCCTCAGCGACCACAATGAAAATAAAGGGAATTCTGTTTTCTAAAGAGATTCTCATCTTGATCGATGGGTCAACCCACAACTTCATCTCTAACAACTTGGTTGCAAAACTGGGAATTAACACGCACCAATTAACGCCTTTTGAAGTACAGGTAGGGAACGGCTCTATGATTCTTGCTATCTGCAAAAACTTAGGTTTAGGTGCAAAGTTTAACTACTCAGGATGATTTCTTCCCTTTTTCTCTTGCATATATATGGTGCTTGGAATCAAGTGGTTAACCTCTCTAAATACAATTGAAGCTAATTGGCAGAAAATGTTTATGATTTTTTGGGTTAAATGTAAATGCTACAAACTGCAAGGTGTTCCTCCTACAAATAATTCTCCTTCTCTTCTCAGTTACTCGTGACCGAATAATATATCAGTTTGAGATGTTGCAAGAACTTCCGCTGGCTTATCATGAAGTTTTTGAAGAAACCTACTGCTTACCACCTTTTCGACAACATTATCATTCAATCCTTCTGCTTCCAAGAGCCACTCCACCAAACATTCGTCCCTACAGATATCCTCACTCCCAAAAAGATGAAATTGAGAGGCATGTTGAAGATTTGTTGGACAGAGGCTTTATTCAACCCAACACTAGTCTGTTTGCCAGCCCAGTCCTTCCAGTTCCAAAGAAAGCCTCATCTTGGAGGTTTTGAGTTGACTATAGAGAGCTTAACAGAACAGAATTACAATACCAGATAAGTACCTCATCTATTAGATGAGTTACTTGATGAACTACATGGGGCTCGTTACTTTTCCAAGATTGATTTAAAGTCAGGGTATCATCAAATTCCAGTTTCTCCTGGTGATGTTCACAAAACTGCTTTCGGAACTCATTCAGGCTACTATGAGTTTGTAGTCATGCCATTTGAGTTAACCAATGCACTTTTTTTTGGTACAAGGCGAGGGGAGGGGGGATTTGAACACGAGACCTGAGGGGAGATATAAGGCATCTCAATACCACTAGCTGTGCCACTGCACTGCTGTCCTCGGTGGTATTGAGATAATAAGGGGTGGAAACAGGCTAAGTCAAGCTTCACCTTTAACAAGCCAAGCTTATTTTATAATAAGGTGGTTTGAGCCTAATCTGTGGCCTATTATAGGGATTTTTTTCAGCCTAAGTCTGGCCTATATACAGGCCTGCTAGGCCTGTGGCCATTTAAGGCTTGTAATTTTCCTGCTTGCTGGCCAAGGGAAAAGTGACACAACGTTGTGCCAGAAAGAATAGAATTTTGAGTCGAAACATGTGTCACTAAACTAGCTAGCGATAATCAAAGCTTGGCCTTCTCTTCGTTCTTGTCTCCAAAAAGCAGGAAGTTTCATCGCTCTTCAAATACCAAGCCAGAAATTCACCATAGAACAGTACAATTAGCAGAAGAGGAAAACGAAAACCGCCATTAAAGGCCAAATATGACAAAATTACAACAAATTAAAAATTAAAATGTAAAAAATTACTAGTATCATAGGAGGATGATGGGATGTTTCAGAAAATATAATTATTTTTTGGCCTGAAATCTGAAAATACAATTAAAATATTCACAACTTCCACGCCACCGTTTGTTCAAAATTTGGTCCTAGAGAAACTCATTTATTACACCAACTATTTATAATCTTCTTCTCCTCAGGCAAAACACATTAGAAACTACCAAACGCCTCTAAGAAACATAAAAACTAATAATAATAAAGATTTTTCAGAAATCTACTTTGTAGCTACCCTCTTCTCCATCTTCAATTGTAGAAAAGCCAAACGCAAGTAAATATACTAAACCGGAAAAAAAACAATTTTAGAAAATACTTTCAAGACAAAACTCCATATATTCCGGGGAAAAAACATTAAAATTAAGCTTCAGAAAATACTCCGAAATGCAGAGATCGCAGGGTACTATAGGCCTTTTTCAGGGGATATGGACAGCTAGCCAAGCCCTTAACTGCTATGACCAGGAAGGATTCTTTCGTGCGGACAAAACTCTCTAAACAAACTTTTCTCAATTTGAAGTGTGCATTAATCAACACTCCTATTTTACAACTACCAGATTTTTCGAAGTCTTTCATAGTGGAGTGTGATGCTTCTTCTACTGGCATCAGAGAAATTCTACAACAAGAAGGTCACCCAATTGCATTCTACAGCAAAGGTTTGTCTCCTAAACGCCAGAAATCAGTGTATGACAGAGAATTATTTGCATTAGTCTTGGCCTTGCAAAAATGGAGGCATTACTTGATAGGGCAGAAGTTTGAGGTGCATACGGATCACAACAGCCTGAAATATTTGATGGAGCAGCGCATGACTACAACTGAACAGCAGCGATCAATGCTGAAGCTTCTCCCATTTGATTTCACAATCTTCTACAAGGCTGGAACATCTAATCAGCGATTCTAGTAGAAGGGATGTTGAGTTTAAACCTGGAGATATGGTCTTTCTCAAGGTTCAACCTTACAAACAGCGATCCTTGGCCAAGCACAGATTTGAGAAGCTTGCACAACGTTTTTATGGTCCATATCCAGTTCTTCGTAAGATAGGTACAACGTACAGCTGCGTATGAATTGCAACTTCCTAATGAGGCTCGGGTCCATCCAATTTTCCATGTTTCGCTGCTCAAGCTTGCACATGGTTATTCTTCATCTTATCTTCCACCTCTGCCGATTAATGATGACTGGGAAGCTCAGCTCGAACCAGAACAAATTCTGTCTTTTCGTTTCTCTGATGACAAGACTGACTACCATGGCAACAAAGAGATGGAGCTCTTAGTGAAGTGGAAGGGCAAATGAAGAGAGCAGCTGGGAGTTTTATGACACTTTGGCCAACCAATTTCCCTCTTTCAGCCTTGAGGACAAGGCTTCTTTCGTCCTCTAGGCACCCTCAAGATAGGCCTTAATATTAAGAATTTAATTCAACAAATATGACTCAAATGAGAGTTATTGAAGGGAAAGCATGTCCAACATGTTTGAAACCCAAAGCCTCTTTAGCGTGGATATTTGTTTTCCCTTTAGAATTACGCAAGTTCTACGTCATCCGACATTACTTTTTGTCACACATAGTATTATTCAAACCAACATCCCTGATCATTGTTCATCTCCCACAAGGGCAGCTCATCTATGGTAAATGATAGGACTCCACATCCTCTATTAGGGTATTCGAGGAGAAAGACACATGGTTAGAAGGGAGTTTAGAAAGTTAAACACAGTTTAGGGTGGTTGTTTTATCTTATCTTTTACTTAGCAGTTTGTTTATGTTTTAGTTGTTAGCAGTTATGAATGTTAAACTCCATAAATATACGTTGTAAGTCAATCTTATGTGCTCATGAATGAATTATCAGAAGTTATTGTGTTCTGTTCTGGAGTTTACAAATTCTGGCTCTAGACTATTTTGCCTTTTTCCTTCCTATCCTGTATAAATTCTTAAGTTTAGAACTAATTCAATATTAGTTCTACCAGTCACACACCAGAGAGAACAGCAGAAAAGTTGAGCAATTTGACCGGCTATAATTGTTAGTCCACTCAAGGTTTTTTTTTGGCCAAAAGTCCACTCAAGGTTTGAATTAGAAATTTTTCCAGTAACATAATAGAGACAACCTGAACCCGGAAACTTCATCATATACCTAAGTTCGAATTTGTTTTAAGTTTAATTAGCTACCTAACTCGTTTTCAACAACTTTTTCTTTTTGAAATTCTTTAATTTCAAACCTAAAATCAGTTAGTATCACTACCCAACGCTGCCTCCTAACTTCCTTGTACTGCAGCCAAGAGCTGATAGTTCTTAGACAGATGCATCCTCATATAGAGTAAGAAGAGTTTGAATGCTATTTGCCACTAAAGATCATACCAAGGATTTCTCCATTGCCAAAGCTGCTTGCTTAGATGCTCCATCAACTGCAGAATTGACAGATAATATAATCTATAAGTATGTACACAAAACGAAAATATACAAAGCAAAATGCCTAAAGCAAAATTCAAACAGAAGGAACCTGTATAGTCACCTGCAGTAACTTGTTTCATTAAAAGTAAGATAGTGTCCTACACCAAAACAAAAACAGGACAATGTCCTGTTATTTGTGAGTTGCAATAAATAAATATATATATATATATATAGACATTTATTTATGGATACTAGCCAAAGGAGTCATGACTATATGAATATGATTGAGCATACCCTTTGTTCAATATTTGCTTGCAACAAATAATGCAATAATTGGTAAAGAGAAGACCCAGAGAGATTTGGTGATGTAGACTCTGGTGTTGATGATGGTGGTAAAGTTGGTAGATGAGTTACGTTGTGTGAGCTAATAACCTACATGAACCAGGTTAACATAAGATTATCAGTAAATTAGAAGCCATATCTGCTTAATACTGGTATATGATGGTAATTCAATTTCATATTAGTTAAGAGGAGGCTTTACACATGGAGGTAGAAACATAAGTTGCAAATCAGATTCCATTATTGCCTGAGCCAAATGTAAATTGGAAGGAGTTACTCATTTAGTCATTTTATCGTAGGGGGACAGTGTGAGTTTTTTATGTAGAGCTGAAGAGTTAATTGAAAGGAGTTACTTAATGTTCATGAGGATCCAATGATGCTTTTATTTACATTTAGCACAGCTTTCAAATAAGGTTGACCAAGAGGACATGGCAATTGAGGTATCAAAATGGTCTATTTTCATCAAATTTAGTAACGCACATAGTATTGAAACCTGGATTGGATTGGCAACCCAGTTAGTTTTCTGGTCTGGTCAATCAACTAAACTGCAATACACTTGACCGGGATCAACTCGGTTGACTAAAGATTAACCTAGTACAACCCAGTAAACCCTGCAGGTTGGAGAGGTCAACCGAGTATGATATTTTCATAATTTTCTACTTGCTGAGCCTGAAACAATCTTGTTTTGAGCTAAAAGGAAGAAAGAAAGAAAGAAAAATAGCAGTCCATCAAATTTATATTTTACTAACTCTATTTTATTAGATTATGTGTGGTTTATGCATAAACATTCTGTTTACTTATGAATTAATTCCTTTTAATTTAAATATTACATTTTAATTAAAGTATATTATTTTAATCATGACAGCTTGACCTCAGTTTGGCCCCGATTAGACCCCTAATTCTTAAATTGAATAACCATTCCGGTTTTCAGTACCTTGTAACTCATGACTAAAAAACTAACCTGCATGCTTTGACTCTTCTGCAGTATAGGAGTTGGGCCCACCTGAAAGAAAACTTCACTCATTATTCAGTCTTGAGGAAAGCCGCATTATATCTACATCAGAGTAAATATTCACCTTTTCTAACTCAAGGTTCTCAGATGTAACCTTAAAACGTCCTCTCTGCTGAAAAACTGGTGCCTTTAGTTTCTCATCAGTGTCATCCAAAGGAACTGCTGCATATTACCAAAGAAAAACAAAAAAGAAAATGATTTAGCTGCTTCAAGGATAAATTTATTTTTAAGAAGGCATAGGATGCCTTTTTCCATGCCTCATGAACTCAGCCAGTCATATAACAACAAGAAAGGGAAAATAGTTTGTGACAACTGACACTCCCTATCAAGACAAGTGACTAATGGAGTAATATGATCAGGTACCTTCTCCTGACTGTGGTACTGTTGTCGTATTGGAAGTTGAAACGCTGAGCGGCAGATTTTGTATCTTCTCTCTGTCATTTATATAATAAATATGCATGAACAATGATAATACAAATGATTATAGTCGATTCTCACCTGTAAAATCAATGGAAACACCACTTATTCTAAATACCAAGGTTTGTCAAAAGCCAGTAACACAATGCACAAGGACCGATTCCCAAATTTTGGAAGTGGGTAAAATATGATTTACCTTTATTTGGAAGTCTATAGATGAGATTATTTATAAGGAAAAAATGACAAAATATTTAGTAGAAAGTTCTTTTTCATTCAAACTTACATTGAATTGCATCAAGTTTCCTTCTGAACATCAACAATATACATAACAACTATCTGATACTTAAAAGACAGAAGAATACTACCAATGATGCACAAATCAGTCATGACGAAGATCTCACTATTTTGTGCAAGTTATCTGTAAAATTAAGATCTAATGCAATTTTATAAAATGAAAAGATTTAGTTGAAATATTTACGTTTCTTCACGAGTAGGTCTGTGAGTAACTTCAGGTACGATGCTTGATAAGCATCTTCTGTGATAAGAATGGGTAGGCTCCACCTGTCTTCCACCATTCTCCATTTCACATTTTTCACTCAAATTATGGTCTAACACATGATCTTCATGACACAGTGAAGCACTCTGTGATGAGTAATGTTCATGGCTTAAATTGGTGATAGAGTCACCATTAGAATTTCCCCTTCTGACCCTGGATTGAAAAAAAATTGATTAACTTATTAGCCCCTTTGCTGATCGAATAATTTTTTTTTTTTTTTTTTTGGGGGGGGGGGGGGGGGGAACCTTTGGCGCTAGAAAAAGCCTATGATATTCTCAAAAGCTCTTACAACATGAGTTCCATAAAAACAAAATACAGGATGTATTATCATACTTGGCATCAGCTGTTGTGGAGTCTACAGCAGCTGATAGATTTAGGATCTCTTCGATATCTTCCTGTGAAGCATTTGCTATTAGAAACTACTCAAATAAAATACTACTCTCCTCGCAGGTAGAACAGAAAAACAAGAAAGAAAGGGGAAAAATGAATATTAAATACTGCAAACATTTTCCAACAGCGTAGAAAAAATTTATGAATACCATATCAGAAATTTGAGAAATTTTTGCACGTGGGGATTGTACATCAATTGCAGATAGACTATTAGAACTCCCTCCTGTGTTGATTTCAGATATTGCATCATCAAAATCCTGTATATAAAAGAGATAAAAATAGCATTTAAAAAATTCTATAACTTCAGGAACACAACTTCATTGTGAGAGAAACGATAGGGCAGCTTGGGTACCAATGAAGCCTGAGCTTTCATTTCTTCAATATTGAAGTTCCAGCTACTAAGTCCTCGGTTGTATTCATTCTACACAAAAACAATTTGGTTAAACGCTGGCTTGCTTGCTGACACAACACACACTCACATACACACTACCTGTGATAATTCCTCCTTCTGCCCATCAGGCATTTGTTCTTTGGCAAGCATATCTTCTTCTTTCCTCTGAAATAGAACGATAGCCCTATAAAATATATTATACATCATGGAAGGAAGGGAAAAAAAAAATATTTGGCAATAATATGCAACCTTCAGGGCCATGATGCGATCACCTAAATTAGGCAGCCCCTCCAAAAGCTTTCGCAAAATATAATCATTTGAGCGAGATTGCTTAAAGAAGGTACCCTTAAGCAACTTGCTTGCACTGGGTCGTTTTGAAGGATTTTTTTCCAAGCAGTCAGCAATCATCTTCCTAAATGACTGATAACAACATAGAAGAAAGATTTCAGGATAGAGGGGAGAAATGAGTTCAAGGATCAAGCTATATTGAAAATATAAACATAGGAAATAGTTTAAGTATATATTCAAAGTGAGCTGACCTTAGAGAATTTCTTGTCACGTTCATAATCAAGGCCAGGCGGTGCATTTTGCAATGTCATAATAAGTACCTGACCATATGTAGAAGGTTAAATTCCTGAAAACATCATTCAGGATTCAATGAGACAATGTCCTGTCTTAGTAAACACACCTTCAAGGGAGGATACTTTGAGAAAGGAGCGTGCCCATGGGCAAGCTCCAATGCTGTTATACCAAAAGACCATATATCTGCTCTGCAATTACAAGAATACCATTTTCAACTGAATTTTACCATCAGGAAGTGTGAGAAGAAAGGGAAAACATATAACTATATCAAAATCACAGACTTGAAGTCATAACCATGCAGTTGTTCCATGACCTCAGGTGCCATCCTGCCAAAATATTATACAGTTGATTTCCAGCACTCTTGATCAAAGATAAGCTATTATATAACATGAAAAAATAAAAAATGACAACAGAGACTCAATGCATATGTATATTGACTACAGAATAATTTGGCAAACCTATGGATATAATCTGAGAGTGCATTAAGTTCCATCAGTTCAACAGAATTATTTTGAATATCAACAGAGCAAAAACGCCACCAAATAAAAACCTCAGAAAAAAAGCTCAGATCATACCAGCAAGGTGTCCCCACAAATGTATTTCTTGTACGTTGCCTGTCACCTGAATCAAAAAGACAAGCAGATACACCAAAATCCCCTAGCTTGACTGCACCACGTGAATCAATTAGAATGTTCCCGGCCTATAGAAGTAGGTACAAGTTGGTCAAAGGCAAGAACCTAAAACTATTTTAGGCCACAAAGCACATGACCTGATATATAACCTTCTGAACTTGAAATTAAATGCATATATTCTTTGGACCTTCAAAAATTTAAAATGGACCCGAAACTTTATTTTCTGTGTTATATAATCTCTGCAGTTAATAAATCAATTAATTTATTCTCGGATGAGTGACATGTGAAATTAAATAAACCCAAAAACTCTATTGTTTTTTAACAAATAACCCTCCAATGTGTCACACTTTTATTAGTAAAATAATGAATTCATTGAAGGCAGGCAAGTATTCGCTTAGTTTCAAGGTCATGTCAAAAAACTATATGCAAACGGACTAAAAGAAAAACACTGTTCATTTTGGCCTATATTATAAATTGTAACAATGAATGAAACCGCAACTTTAATACTCACTTTAACATCTCTATGTATATGGCCCTGATGATGAAGGTACTCTAAACCCTTCAATACCTCTCGCAATATTGTTGCTATTACAACCTCCTCAAAACCATCTGGGTGAGCGGCTTTCAATATGTTAAGACACGAACCACCAGCCATATATGGCATGACAACCCATAGATTATGATCACTAACAAAGGAGCAGTGTGATTTGACGACATTAGGGTGGTCAACCAAGGTCATAGTCTGTGCTTCACGAAAAACGTTATTCTGCAGAAAGCACGTACGAGAAGAAGTATAATTTCAAAGACAACTTTAAAGTTAATAAGGAGAATAGAGAACAAATTTTTGAAACACAAAACATAATTAGTAATGGCATTCCAACGAATTGAATAAAGACGAGCCAAGATAGAGGTGAGAGTGAATTACCAGATCGCAATTTTCTCGCTCAAAATCGAGAATTTTAATGGCAACGATCTCATCAAGAGTAATGCAACGAGCACGATGCACATGAGCACTGACCCCCTGGCCAATTTCCTCGAGCAGTTCATAATTCTCAGGGCCAATAGGATACTTCTTTTTCTCCGTCGTCTCCTTCATCTCTCCGACAAAGAGTTCAGAAGGAAAAAGAAACAAGAATAAAAATCGAAACACTTAGCTACGAAATCCAAGGGCAACAGCTACCGCAAAATCGAAACTCCACAGAAAAACTCTGCAACATGAAATCCAGAATTACAACAACAGTAAGACGAAATAATAGGAAAGAAATAAGAATTACGGGAGAAAGCTAGACGGAGGAGGAATCCATAGATTGTGATTGAAAGTGATTAGAAAAGGAAAACAATTAATGATCGATGAGGATTCAGCAGACTCAGAGAGGTTGGTGTCTCCAGCTTTCTCGCGACCATCCAAGAAATTTAGCGTCACATTTTTCATGAATCATACGAAAAAAATAAAATAAAGGGTGATAAAATCATTCTGATTTTTCTGCACAGAAATGAATATTTTCAGAAATTAATGCGGGGAGAGAGAGAGAGAGGGAAAATTTGCGGGCTTGTAGGATGACCGCTGAAGCAGAGAGAGAGGAGAGTTCGTTTTTTGGAAGCAAAGTCCCGCCACTTCTTTTGCCTCAACGAACTCCACTCTCGCGCCCACGTGTCAATCCATTTCTTCTTCTTCTTCATTTTCTTAAGATATAAATGGGTATAACTCTTTTTATTTTGCATTTTTTTGTCCAATTTTTAGGTTGACTCTCATATTTTAAAAATTTTGTATTTTTAACGTACAAAATTATATCTAATCTCTCTTAAATTCTTTTTAGCTCTAAATTTGGCTAACTCACAAATTTACATAGCGAATTTATTATTTTTACATTTTTAACTTATAAAATTGTATCAACTGGATCTTAAACTTATGGTAGGTTTTTTGCATGGGATAGGATATTGTTACAACCTTTTTTTTTGTTACAACCAATGTTACTATCACTTTTCCACCGTTAAATCAGAATCTCATTTACCTATATAATTTCTCTCTCCTATTAAGATTCTGATCTAACGGTAGAAAAGTGGTAGTAACATTAGTTGTAACAAAAAAAAAGTTGTAACAATATCCTATCCCTTTTTGCATTTAAAAATATCTACTTGCATCGTATACAAATTTTATAGAAATTTTTTGGTTCAACATGATAAATTATTAATGTATTTAACATATATTTAAACTAAATCGTTGTCATTTTTCATATTTGAATTATTTAATTACTCTCTGCTATGCTTAATATAAACAATATTTATCTAATATAATTAGATTAAAAATGTTACTTAGGTTAGATATTGGATTTATTTTTTAAAACATCATAATCATCTTCCTTAATTTTCTTATTGAGGAAGTAATAATAGGGATAATTTAAAAAAAGATGGGCAAATATAAAGAAAAACATTTTTATGTAGGATTAAGATCAACTCTCAAATATATTTTAAAGGGAATAACATTTCTACATTTACTACAGAAAAATCCATCTGAATCATCCCAAAACCGAGGTTGTTTCATTTTTTTTTTTTTAGCCCTCTTTCTATTTGATTTACCCTACTTTTAACCTTCCTTGCAAGTACCCCGACCGCACAATGAAAACCTAGGATGATGCAGACGAAGAAGATTATGGGATATCTCTACTATTTTTACGGCAGGAATGAATAAGGGTTAAGGAGCAAATTTACCAACCAACTATTAGTCCAGGAGCGTTGGGCACAAAAAAACATCACAACTATTTGTCCCGGAAACCTGCCAGACATCACTTTGGGAAGAACGGATATAATCAATTCACATCAAATAATATATCGGAGGCATAAAGCCTAAGAGTTGTGTTCATCACTTTAGGAGGTATCATCCCAAAACTATCCTCCCACTATTTAAATTATTTTAAATACACTCACATGACAAATGGATTTCTCAATTCATAAATATAAATATATATATATATACACACACACACTACTATTTGTCAATTATGGAAACCTAGGCAAAACCATTTAAAAGAGAACATGTATATATTATAAATAGGCGTAGATTGGACAAATTAAAAAGGACACACACGAGCGCGCGCGCGCGCGCGCGCGCACACACACACACACATGCATATATACATACATGCAAAAGCTGAAGCACCCAAGGGAAAAGATGTAAGGTATTATATATATTAATGAAGAATATATGTAAGTTTCAATCACGAAAACCGAGGCATCCAAAGTGTACATGTATATTCAATGACAAAGGGTTTTAAAAAAAGTTAAACGCAACTCAAGAAGGAGAAATATATGCATACAAGGAGGTGAGGAGTTTTGCTTTCATCAAGTGATTCACGTTAACCGAAAAGGAAAAAATATATATACAAATACAAATGTTATAACACATTTAAGGGTTTTTCACAAAGATCGAGATCGGTATGCAACAATTAACTCCTATTGTTTTGGGGATTAGGATTACCTAGTTTCCGTTTTGCTAGCCTTTTAGAAGAATAATCGACACAGAAAAAGAATAGATGAATAGTAGCAAAGAATAGGAGAAGAGTATGAGAGTATTCAGGGTTAGGCTAGACTTCTTTTTATAACTTAGAATTAAGGCTTAGCTTTGGGCTCTTTTACTCTTATCAACTCATTAATAGGGTATATTAAATTAAATCAATTAACCATGATGTAAATTTAATATGACTTGGTTGACAAGTAATGAAATTATTACATAAAACATATTTCTTAGTGCATAAGCTGAAAATTCCTAAGGCAATTAGGACTAGGAGTATTTGGCCTACCAATGCTATATAAAATAAAATAAAATGGGCTATTACTATTAATAATAATCTGGGGTATTATATTCTACCCTCCTTAAAATAAGTTTTGTCCTCGAAACTGAAACAAAATTCACATGTTAATAATAATTAATAAAATTCTGGGGTATTACATTCTACTTCCCTTAAAATAAGTTTCGCCCTCGAAACTGAAATAAAATTCACATGTTAATAATAATTAATAAAAATATAGGGTATTACAGTGGATCATTTTCAACAAGGACATGGTGATCAACCTGAAGAAAGAGCTCATCATGAACTCCTTCAAGACCGTTGACGGAAGAGGAGCGAGTGTTCACATCGCAGGCGGCGGCTGCATTACCCTCCATTACGTCAACAACGTGATCATCCATGGTGTAATACCCCAGATTTTTATTAATTATTATTAACATGTGAATTTTGTTTCAGTTTCGAAGACGAAACTTATTTTAAGGAGGGTAGAATGTAATACCCCAGATTATTATTAATAGTAATAGCCCATTTTATTTTATATAGCCTTGGTGGGCCAAATACTTCTAGTCCTAATTGCCTTAGGAATTTTCAGCTTGTGCACTAAGAAATAGGTTTTAGGTAATAATTCTGTTACTTGTCAACCAAGTCATATTAAATTCACATCATGGTTGATTGATTTAATTTAATATACCCTATTAATGAGTTGGCGAGATTAAAAGAGCCCAAAGCTAAACCCTAATTTTAAGTTATAAATATAGGTCTAGCCTAACCCTGAATATTCATCTTCTCTTCTACTATTTCTTCTATTCTTTCTCTATTCTTCTAAGAGGTTAGCAAAATGGAGACCAGGTAATCCTAATCCCCAGAACAATAGGAGTTAATTGTTGCATGTCCATCTCGATCTTTGTGAAAAACCCTTAAATGTGTTGATGCGTTTGTATATGTATATGTGTTGTCCTTTTTGGTTAGCGTGAATCACTTTATGAAAGCAAAACTCCTCATCTCCTTGTATACATATATTCTCCTTCTTGATTTGCATTTAACTTTTTTTTTAAAAACCCTTTATCATTGAATATACATGTACACTTTGGGTGCCTCGGTTTTTGTGATTGAAACTTGTATATATCCTTCATTAATATATATGATACCTGTACATCTTTTACCTTGAGCGCTTCATCTTTTGTATGTACGTTTGTGTGTATATATATGCATGTATGTGTGTCTATATATCCTTTTTAATTTGTTCAATTGGCACTTATATTAAAATATATACATGTTCTCTTTTAAATGATTTTACCTTGGGTTTTCGTAATTGAGAAATAGCAATATATATATATATATTTAGTTTGATTCCGTAAATTTGAGAAATCCATTTTTGTGTGTGATTGAAATAATTTAATTGTGGGAGGATATCTTTGGGATGATACCTCCTAAAGTGATGAACACAACCTTTGGGCTTTATGCCTCGATATATTATTTGATGTGAACTGATTATATCCGTTCTTCTCAAAGTGGTATCTAGCAGGGTAACTCGGGATACTTGTAGCAACTTTGGGAAGAGGTGTGCACATTAGGATGAAATGTTTTATGGCCAATTTGATGATTTGTGACTGGCAAGTTTCCGGGTCACAGGGTACACTGGCAGGTTTTCGGGTCTACCATGGTTCTCTTCCCACTACACTAAATAAACTGGCAAATTTCCGGGCTCATTGACGCCATCCACGGATCCACGACGATCACCATCTCCAACAACTACATGAAACATCACGACAAGGTGATGATGTTGGGTCACAGCGACAAGTATACGCAGCACAGGGAGATGCAGGTGACAGTGGCGTTTAATCACTTCGGAGAAGGGCTAGTGCAAAGAATGCTGAGGTGCAGGCACGGGTATTTCCACGTGGTGAACAACGATTACACGCACTGGGAAATATACGCCATCAGAGGCAGTGCGGGCCCCACCATCAACAGCGAAGGGAACAAGTTTCTTGCGCCTGATAATAGGGCCAGCAAAAAAGTGACGAAGCGCGACGAGGCTCCAGAGGACGAATGGAGCAACTAGAATTGGAGATCAGAAGGGGATCTTTTCTACTCCTGTAACTATAGGCACTTTCCCTTTCAGTCTATACAAAAATAGAACTTTTATTCAGTGAGTTTTAGTTTATTCTCTTGGCTTTGTTTTTCCATGCTTGAAACAGGGGAAGACAAATTAGAACAGTGTCCTACCACCTAGATGAGTGGAACTAGTGGCTAGGGAACTTCATCCATCTCATACCTAGTGCCTATCTGTTTCAAATAATTACTCAGCAAGTTTTCAACTTGAAATCCTTCAAATATGTTGTTAAAAATACTACAATAGTTGTTTATCGCTGGATATACCTGGTCATGTGGGAAGAATAAAGGGTCGCATTCATAGTGGATCGATGCAAGGAAGAAGGTCATACCGTTGCCGTGAAGATTGGAGGAGCCCGGTCATTGGACGATGAAAGTGAAGTCGGTGGAGAAATTAAATCCGCTACAGGTGGTTGGGGTGTAGAGTTGAACTTCATGGAAGAATGCTGCTAGCAGGGATGGAGCTTGCAGTAAAAATTTGGGGGGGCCAAAAAATGATAGGAGGATTTGGGGGTTCAAAGGCAACGCCCCTGATTTTTTTTTTTTTTTTTAAGGAAAGTTTTAAATGCATTAAAAAAGAAAAGAATATTAAAAAAAATTCATGAAATCAAGTGAATACTGATGATGTAATAAGAGAAACAATTATTTTACAAACCTCTATCATTTAGAAAAGTAAAACTAAGTGCTGTTAAAAATGCAGCTACATAAATTACAATGAAGGGTGGACACTCAATAAGTTCGAGTATGGGTAAAAGCATAGTAAATGATACACCACAAAAATAAATTTCACTGATAAGCTAAAAATTTCAGGTAATTAGAATGAAATAAAAAAAATGACAAAATTAACAAAAATTATACAAGATCTCACATGGAACAAAGATTGAATTATAAGCTCCAAAGATATAAAAAGAGGGAAAAATGTAATAAAAAAAAGTTGGAGGTCAAAATTAAATTTTACAAAAAATTTAAAAAAATTCTAAACAATTTTTTTTTGGGGGGGCCATGGCCCCCCTTGTCTCTTCAATACTCCGTCCCTGACTGCTAGGCCTGCATTGTTTTGAAGTGGGTTGCTCGTTTCAGCCACCTGGACATCTTCATTAACAAAGCAACGTCCATTATATTTTAACTAACGGCATTGTGATATTTTAATAATTTTAATTGTTTGTTGGTATTATTGGTATCATTAAAAGTTTTTTGTGCCCAACGCTCTTGGACTAATAGTTGGTTGGTAAATTTGCTCCTTCACCCCATGAATAATGATGATACGTACTAGAAACAAAAAGTACGACAAAGCACAAATCATAAATGGACTGCCCTTGTTATTAAGAACCATCAGACAAGCATTGTTGGTAGAGGAATATCTGACAATACAACAGGGTCAAAATGTTCTAATGATATCATAATACGTGCTCATATGGTCATTACTTACTAACCAAACTAGTATAAGATGGTAGTGCCTATTCATGTCGTCCAACATCTTGAAACAAACATCATCAATTCTGGTCTGCAGTACACGTTGTTCTGCTCGTCGTCCTCCAGGATACGGTAAGCGGCCACAAGAGCGTCCTGAGCTCCGATGTAGAGCGAGTTATAGATCTTCCAATACACTTCTCTAACCTTACGTGCCGGATGAAACAAACCCTGGAGACAATAGTTAAGTACAATGGCAGCACCCAAAGCTACCCTCATGCCTTCAATGGCTTCCATGATAGCGTTGATGACATGAGGAGAAGTTTCAAATATATTCGGCCATACATGGTTCAACAAATGGACCACAGCGTCCTTCCAACCCAGTCATCCAGCTGCTTCACGTTCTCATCCTCTTCGTCTGCATCACCTTAGGTTTCTATTGTGCTGCTGGGGTACTTGCAAGGAAGGTTAAAAGTGGGGTAAATCAAATAGAAAGAGGACAAAAAAAAAAAAAAAATTGAAACAACTTCGTTTTGTGAGTTGCTGTAGGTGGATTTTTCTACAGTAATTGCAGAAATGTTATTCTCTATTTTAAATTAAGGATCTAACAGAGTATATCCTGGGGTTACTGGGGTTAATATTTTTGCTTTTGCTGTAGAAATATATTTTCTGTCATATTCACAGTAAGTAAGTCCTACTAATATTCTTTCTTTTTTCTACTTACAATGGGATACAGAGGCGGACCTATGTGTTTAATTGGGGGGGGGGGGAAGGTGCCCCCCAAAAATTTGAGACTTAAAAAAAAAAAAGGGCTCATATAGGAATAGCTGCCAAATGTGTATATTCAGCATATTCAGGAATAATACATGTTTTTCATTGTGAAGGTGCAGCATTTCTATATTTGGCAGCTATTCCTATATGCTGGATTTCCATTAGCATTACTATTATTTGTCTACTTTCCTTAAATTAATACGTGTTTAAATAATTGTCTACTTTCCTTGATTGTTTAGTGCCTTATATTGAAAAATATATATTTGATAGCATTGATAATAAGACTATTATGATAGAATTCTAAAAATAAGGTCTAGAAGGATGACAATGTAATTATTTTTATTGTAATATACTTTTTTTAATTAAAATTTATGTACTTGAATTTACATTATCAATATTTACTTGATTTCATGAATTTTTTTTTCCTTATTTATATTCTTTTGTTTTTAATGCATTTAAAACTTTCCTTAAAAAAAAAAATTCGGGGGAACCCCCAAATCGCCCCGCCACTTGTGCTCCCCCTCTATAATTTCCTGGGTCCGCCACTATTCCACTCACTTTATGACAAAAAAAAATCTGCAATAAAAGAAGAAACATTAAATTCATACTTTTGATACATATTTATTGATAAATGTAAATTTTTAGTAGTTTAACATTTGACAACCTTGTATATATTTTCAACTATTTGCAATGCATAGTTGAAGATAAATTGAATATAACTAAAAATTAGTGGCACATGGGTCCTTAAATTCAGTTAATTTTAGGTTATAACTTTTGTAACAATGGATTTTTAGCAATTTTCCCTATTACTTCCTCCGGTCCTAATTATAAGAGCTAGTTGACTTTTTTTGAGAGATTAAGGAAGCTAATTAAATTACTTTAAAGTTTTTTATTTTTATTTTTTTCTTCAAACTTATTAGTTTGATTAATAAACTAATATATAATCTAAAAATATTTAACATATGAAATGATTAAGTAACTTATTTAGTTTCCTTAATCTCTCTAAAAAAAAGTCAACTAGCTTTTATAATTAAGACAGAAGGTAGTATTATTTATTAGTGAATTTATGGCGATACTGTTAATCATATATATAAATTTTCGTTTAGAGGGGGAACCCCATGTCCGGAATCAAAAATAATTATTTGAATTTAATCAATTTATACATACGAATCACTTTTATTTTTTTGTATGGTTTCTATTATTGTTAAATGTTTATTGGTGAAAATGAAATCATTTAATGTTTTGATCCGTCAAACAATTTCAAACAAATCCAATTGAAAAAGAGGTTTTTTTTTTTCCATATTTGCCACTTTTTAGATAAATAATTACCATTTTGCCATTCTTTTCAAAATAATTCTCCATCTGCCACTTTTAGTCGACTAAACCACAGTTTAGTCGACTAAAAGTCGTGGTTTCCCTTTTTTTTTCGTTGACCGCTCATTTAGTCGACTAACCGACTTGGGTTAGTCGACTAAATCTCGGCTGGAGGGTTAGACTAAATGTAATATATTGGATTTAATAAACAAATGTAATATACTAGATTTAATTTACCGTGGCATTGATATAAAAAATGTTAATAAAAAAAAACAGCAATATAATATTTACCGGGGCATTGATATAATAAAAAAAATTCATTTATACCTAAAAAAAATTATTTGTTTCTTTAAACATATATATACTGAATTTAATTGTTTTTAATAAAAGATAAACTTCAGCTTTTTGATATATTTGGCGAAACTGGAACATATATATGATCAACATATATATACTGGGCATTTGTTTCTTGAAAGTAAAATATTTTTGTTGGAATCTCGAAATAATTAAGGGCAAATTTTCTCTCACTATAATCTTGATTGTTGGAGAGATCTTAGGATCTAGTTAGAAGATTATGTAAATTTGTAATTCCTAGATATTAGGATCTATCTCTAGATATTAAGGTTTATCTAGGCTAGCAGTTAATATTTTCTACCATATATAATCCCACAAGCTGTGTTAAATAAAAGTAAGTTTTTGGGATCAATAATTAAATTCGACAAGGAACTTCAATTTTAATAAAATATAAAATTTAGCTTTTTATAAAAATATATATTTGGCGAAACAAGAACATATATATGATCAACAGTAGTAGATAGATATATAAAAATTCGTTGGATAAATCGTTCAAATTTAATTTGAATAGCCGAAATTGAAGATTTTCAAGATTTTTTAAATGATAAATTCATTTTTCTAAACAGTAGTAGATAGAAGATCTTTATTTTGAATTTATATACATTTAGTCGACTAACCCGAGTGGGTTAGTCGACTAAATTTCGTGGTCATCCAAAAAAAAAGAACCCACGACTTTTAGTCGACTAAACCACGGTTTAGTCGACTAAAAGTGGCAGATGGGGAAATATTTTGAAAACAATAGCAAAATGGTAATTATTTATTTAAAAAGTAGCAAATAAGAAAAAAAAACCTGAAAAAGAAGCGTGATAACTGACTAGTTTAATCAATTATCAGTCTGATCCATAACACTCTTATTTTAATTAAATTAATGATAAGACTATCAACTAACCACACATAGTTATTATGAGATTCTCAATGAATGATTTTAAGCCAAATCAATCAATCAAAAAGCAGTTGAGAGTTCTTCGAGATAATTGTGGTGGTTGAGGCCTTGAGACTTGAGAGTATCAAAGTATGAATGTTTGGTTAAAGTTGCATAATTAATTTAATCAAAATATTAATGTTTGGAAAAAAAATTTAGTAAACCACATTTTGGGAACGTGTTTCCTTCCAAATTTAATTTTTTTACTTTTTGTTTTTTTCAAAAAAATTATTGTAATGGGTAGAGAATCTAAAATAAAAATAATTTCTAAACTAATATTTTTTAAAAAATAATTTTTTTCATTTAAAAATTACTAAATAAACAATTATATTTGGACCACATTCAGATACTATTTAGACGGCCCAAATAAGGCGAGCGTCGCCTACTTCTCCTTTAAGCTTTAGAGCTTTCATAATTATTTATTTGGGCTACCTATATTTTGAGCTTATTTTAAATGCTACTCTATCTTTAAGTCAATCAGTTTTGGTTGAAATTATTGTGGTACTAAATTAATATTAATATTATGGTATTATTAATTTCATTTATGATACTTTTCACATATTCCCTATGATCCATTTTAATATTATAATACATAACCCTGCATTTTTACCAAGAAAAGATGAAATCAGCCCACTTGTGGTCAAGACAGTAGTCACTACTAGACCATGAACACTCGGTCCTTCCTTTTAAAACCACATAAGATTGCCTTTAAAATTGGATTCGTTTAATATTGGGAAAAAAAAATACACAAAACTGATTGCACTTTCCCTTTCTTTTTTCAAGGTCTTTTAAATATAATTATACACATCTCTTGCACATTTCCCTTCTACTTTTTCATTTTCAATACTTATATATAGTTTAGAAGCATGATTTAATTTTTTTTCTAAAAAAAATATTCTTGCCAGTTCAAACCAATTTCTTTATATATATATATATATATATATATATATATATATATATATATATATATATATACATACATAAATTTTAGGAAATGGGTTAGGTTCACCTACAATCTAAGGGCAGGGTGAAATCTCCCTTCCTCCTAGGTAATACCGATGTTGGGTAGGGCGAGACGTCTATTACCCTCAGGCGTTAACCTAGACACCTAGGAGTTAGAATGCCTTCTCCAACGCCTTGACCAACTCTAGGATCGAACCCCGTCCCTTTGGTGAGAGTATCTGACCCTTTTCCAATTCACTAGTTTTCTATTGATTATTAGTTTTGCCCCCCAAAACCGGACCGGGTCGTATGCCAGTTCCAATTCTCACCAAAAAAAAAAACAGAGAAAGAGAGAAGAACACACAAAGCAATGCTAGGAGAATAAATAGCCAACATAAGGCACTTTGTTCTCCCCATTTGATTTCTACTCAATTCATTTATCAGTGTCGATCACTCTTTAGTTCTATTACCCTCAGGCGTTAACCTAGACATCTAGGAGTTAGAATGCCTCCTCCAATGCATTGACCAACTCTAGGATCAAACCCCGTCCCTTTGGTGAGAGTATCTGACCCTTTTCCAATTCACTGGTTTTCTACTGATTATTCGTTTTGCCCCCAAAACCAGACCGGGTCATATGCCAGTTCAAGTTCTCACCAAAAAAAAAAAACACACAAAGAAAGAGAGAAGAACACACAAAGCTATGCTAGGAGAATAAATAGCCAACATAAGGCACTTTGTTCTCCCCATTTGATTTCTACTCAATTCATTTATTAGTGTATGCACGGTCACTCTTTAGTTTTGGCATTACTTCAGTGACCATGGAATTAATCCATATGAAGAAAGATACAATTGGGAGTTTGTCTCCCCCACTACACATGTTAGTGAAAAAAAATGTTGATATGCACATGAAGAGTGACAATTTCATCAATTAAGCTAAAAATCAATATTACCGGCACAATCATTTACTTCTTCTCTAGGCATGTAATTAAAAGTAATAGACCAATGGTTACATGATAAGACCTCTATTCTCCTGTCTAGTGACTTGTTAGGAAATAATCAAAGTAAATATATTATAATTTATGAGTATTGCTACTGATTAGGGATTATAGGGATTATGGTATTAATTAGGTGATCAATACTCTTAATGAGTCATTACCCTCTTGTTCCCCCCATATGTGTATATATATATACCCCTTTTGTGTATATGAATGAGTATGAATTCAAGAATATATTTTTCCCTATTCTTCTCTCTCTCTCTCTGGCGTCTTCGTGGTATCAGAGTCGCTGGGTTCGACTGCCTAAATTTTTCCGGCGAGTTTGTTGTCTGTTTCCGGTGACAGTAAGAGAAAGAGGTAGAGCTAGGGTTCTGTGTTCCGTTGTTCCTTCCCGACCATGCGCCGCCCCACCGTGCTCTAGAGGTCCCGATCGGCGCAACCCCACCGGCCGCTCTCCGTTTCTCATGTGCGTGACCTCTCACACGCCACCCAGAGCTCCGTCGTCCGACTACCACCAGTACAGGCATCTTACCCGGCACCTGCTAAACCACCTATTTATCATGTTTATCGGAAGCGTCCCAAGGCGAGTAATGACGTTGATCAGGTTCATGACCCACCAATCCCCGCTTCGGCGTCTAATCCAGCTTTAGTTGCTCCTATTCCTATTTCTGAACCAGACACAGTGCCTGATTCCCCTGCCTCTCTTGACTTGCCTATTGCCCTCCGCAAAGGTCAGGCAAAGGTCAGCATTCATGCACCCACCCTATTTCTTCTTTTGTCTCCTATAACCATCTTTCCCCTCCATCCTGTTCCTTCATAGCCTCCTTAGATTCTATCATTGTTCCCACTAATCTCCACCAAGCCTTAGCCCACCCTGGTTGGTGTGCTGGTATGAAAGAAGAAATGATGGCCCTTGATAAGGCTGGTACCTGGACTCTAGTTGATTTGCCTCCTAGAAAGAAGGCTATCGGATGCAAGTGGGTATTCACGGTGAAAACAAAAGCTGATGGCACCTTGGAACGTTTGAAAGCTCGACTAGTTGCCAAGGGTTATGCTCAGACCTATGGTGTTGACTATTCGGAAACCTTCTCACCTGTGGCAAAACTATCCTCTGTTCGTCTTTTTATTTCTCTAGCAGCTACTTATGGTTGGGACCTTCATCAGTTGGATGTGAAAAATGCTTTCTTAAATGGTGACCTTCTTGAGGAAGTTTACATAGAGCAACCACCTGCGTTTGTTGCTCAGGGGAAGCGTCGGAAGGTATGTCATTTACAGAGGTCACTATATGGTTTGAAGCAGAGTCCTCGCGCTTGGTTTGACAGGTTTAGCACAGTGGTTAAGAAGTTTGGTTTGAATCAAATCAAGTGTGATCATTCAGTGTTTTATCAGCGGACGGATGCTGGCATGATTCTCCTCGTGGTATATGTTGATGACATTGTTATTACAGGGAGTAATACTTCGGGAATTTCATCACTAAAGACCTTCCTTAATTCTTAATTCCAAACGAAGGACTTGGGCCCATTAAAATACTTTCTTGGGATCGAGGTCATGAGAAGCAAGAAAGGGATTTTCTTGACACAAAGGAAATACGTTCTTGATTTTCTCAAAGAAACTGGCAAACTTGGGGCAGCACCAAGTAGTTTTCCCATGATTCCTAATCCTTTCCTGGACATCGATGAGAGCATACCGTTTGATGAACTACCGGAGGATCTAAAGAAAAAAGTTGACCGGAAAAGATCAAGCCATTTGTCTACCCTGGGAGATACCACAGATTGATTGGAAAATTGAATAATCTCACGGTAACTCATCCCGAAGTGACCTTCCCGATTAGTGTGCTTAGCCAATTTATGACAGCACCAACGGTTGCTCAATGGGAAGCATTGGAACATGTCTTACACTACTTGAAGGGCTCACCTGGTTGCGGTATGCTCTATATGAATCATAGTCATACCAAGATTGAATGTTTTTGTGATGTGGATTATGCGGGGTCGAAAGCTACCAAGAGATCCACCACAAGATACTGTGTGCTTGTGGGTGGAAATTTAGTGCCCTGGAGGAGTAAGAAGCAAGATGTGGTTTCACGATCCAGTGCAGAAGCCGAGTATAGAGCTATGGCTTAATCGGTACAGGAAATTGTGTGAATTCACCAGTTAATGAAGGAGATTGGCCTCACCACATCATTACTTGCAAAACTGTGGTGCGATAATAAAGTTGCTTTACACATGCCTCCAACTCTATGTTTCATGAATGCACAAAGCACATTAAAATCGATTGTCACTTTGTGCGTGATAAAATCAAGGAGAACTTCTTTTGTACCGGACATGTGAGGTCTAGCGACCAATTGGGTGATCTGCTGACTAAAACCCTAAATGGAACCTGAATTGATTATCTTTGTAATAAGTTGGGCATGATTAACATCTATACTCCAACTTGAAGGAGTGTTACGAAATAATCAAAGTAAATATATTGTAATTTATGAGTATCGCTACTGATTAGGGATTATAGGGATTATGGTATTAATTAGGTGATCAATACTCTTCATGAGTCATTACCCTCTTGTTCCCCCCATATGTGTATATATACCCCCTTTTGTGTATATGAATGAGTATGAATTCAAGAATATATTTTTCCCTATTCTTCTCTCTCTCTCTCTCTCTCTGGCGTCTTCATGACTGGAATGTTGTGTGAAGTATAGTATATTAGGATGCTTCTCAGAGTAGCTAGACACTTTCATGTGTTTCTGATGAATATATATAATTTCCCTAACAAACCGAAATCATTATTGACAACAAAAGGTGAGACAAGGGAATAACAAAGCATTCACATTGTTAATAGTAATGTTACATGTAACTATAGCTAAAGCAAATAACATACATTTTAAGGTAAACAAGACTTCTCAAGTCCCTCTCAACCAGAATGGTCGATCATGAAGATTCAGCCGCAGGGAAACTTACATTGAAATGTCCAACCAGATCACCAAGATGATGACAAACGATTTTACCTAATTGATTGAAAAGATTCTTAGGCACAGCATGAAAAATTTCCTGGTAACTACAACATAACATAGCGAACAGAGACATCTACACGCAAACTTATGACTAGTGGGTAAGCACGTGATTAAAATTGAGACTTGTCCAGGCCATCAAAGTAGGGGTGATCAAGTGCAGCCTTTGCAGAAATTCTCTCAGCAGGGTTATACTTGAGCATTTTCTGCAGAACGCCAATATTACATTCAATCAGTCCCACCACAAGTTTTATCAGAAAGCAAAACAATGGCATGCTTGAATCCAAAGGATGTCTAATGCTTGACTTTTTTGTCCATACATATATCATTAAAGACTGCAAATTTCTCTTTGATTGATAGTAGCAGTTTTTCTTATAATAATTGTTCCTTAAAGGCATAGGATATAACAATCAAAACTAAGTAGTTGAAACAAAACACTCACCGAGAGAAGATCTACTGCTTCAGGTCCCAAAGTTGGAACAACTCGTGCTAAGTTCTGTGCTTCCCACCGGGGGTAGACATGCCAGTCCCTCAAAGAACTAACTCCTGGCCACTGCTCCTCAGTTGGAGTACCCAGCAACCTTCATCAACCATAAATAAAAATGAAGTCAATGAACAACTGAAGTCGGTTTTGGGAAGTAAAAACTAACCTTGGTGAAATTGCAATAAATACAATACTGCTATTAGAAAGAGAAATGTAAGAAGTAAAAAACAAAGCAAATGTTCTAATTTGTCACATGCTCTAGTTCTGAAAAATTACAGCACTAGTAGAATAATTTCTAACCTGAATATATTAAGCAGCTGTTGGAACTCGGAATCCCCAGGAAATAGGGCTTGCCTTCTCGCCATCTCAGCTACAAAACAAAATTCAGTTAGTTGAAATCAATATAAACTAACAAACTGGGGATGAAGAATACTGGTGGATTAAACATTTATTGGCAGAGATAATATAAAAAAGGAGATATGTATTGCAATCCACGCACCAAAAATGCATCCAACGGACCACATGTCAACCCCAGTGGAGTAGTGAGTGGATCCCAGCAGAACCTCAGGTGCTCTATACCAAAGGGTGACAATCTCATGCGTATAGCTCTTAAGAGGGACAGTGAAGGCTCGTCCAAGACCAAGATCAGCAATCTTGAGAATTCCCTTCTGCTGGTCAAGAAGAAGATTCTGGGGTTTAAGGTCACGGTGGAGGACACCGTGGCTATGGCAGTGGGCAACTCCCTTACAAAGCTGGAAAAGGAAGCTTTGAATGAGGGAAGGTGCAAGAGGCCTGGGGTTAGGGCCCTTGCGGTGAGAATCAATGTACTTCTTTAGGTCAGTGTCAAGGTACTCAAAGACCAGGTAAAGGAGGGGCTTGGTACTGGGCTGGCAACCAGCAGCCACGGTCTTTGAAGCTTTGTCGACATGCTCAACACAGAGCAGGCGAACAATGTAGACGGATTGTGAGAGCATCTGAAGGAGGGAGATTTCTCGAAGAGCTGTTGGAGGAATTCCCTCTTCGTCCATTTCCAGACGCGTCTTCTTCAGAGCCACCAGCTGCCCGGTGGCCTTCTCCTTCGCCTTGTATACCTTCCCATAAGTCCCTTCTCCGACCTTCTCCAACTTCTCGTATTTCTCCATCGGCCAAGATCAGTTTTTTCTACTATTTATCAACAAAACATCAATCAAGATTCAATGAATCAGATCTTGGATTAGACATTCAACAACTTCTCATATAAAGAACTCTCCTGGATTCTGACTCAAAACTCTAAAATCTAAATATTAAATTACACAATATCTAACTAATCACCATCTTACCAATCCCTACAGTCAAATTATCAGGAAATCAACGAAATTAAAAAGAGATTTCAGTGCTGGTGATGCCCAACAATCACCTACTGGAGAACGTACTAGAAGAAAGAGTTCAATCAATTGCTTTGCAAGTTTCTTTTTTTAAAGCAAATGACAAGCTATTCAATCTAAAAGGAACAGACAATTGGGATGAGTAGTATAATACGACTGGCTTAAACTCAAGTTCAAACATAGGACCATATTCATGACTTTTGAAAAGGAAAGAGAAGATTATGAGCACAGAAAAGGAGAATACCGAAAAGTCACCGCAGATGCAAGAAGGGTAGATTAGAGGATTCGATCAACCAGAGGACTAATAAGAACGACGACTGCGATCGAGAGATTAGGGCAAAATAACGGACACAAAAAATGGAGAGAGAAGAGTAGTTAGGCAACGGGCAAAGGTATCGGATCCGTTTTGCCGCGCCTCCAGTGATTTCAAAATTTTTTGAATATGGCGAACCGGCCTCATTTCCGGTCTGGTTCGCTGCACATGTCCGGTCCGGTCGCTGCACTTCTTATTTATAACTTCACGTGTTGACATTACGAAAATTACAAAGTGCAAGTAGATGAAACACACTACAAAAGCTTCAGAATCACAGTGCAAAGTGTTGTTCATTTAACCATAGAATATGACGTGAATTTTTGGGTAGATGAAAAACTAATAAATCAACAAACAGACACATACTTAACACGAAATCAACAGCAAAAATCAATGCAGATCTGACTTTGAATCACAAGCCATATTCAAAACCGTCGAGCCTCATTTCAGTGCCGCTTTACACAACAGAGAAATGCTGAAAACAAAACCGTCAATCTTCCATTGTCCAAGAAAACAAAAGAAAATTAGAACCAAGTTCTGAAAAACCATACTCGACAAGCTGTGAAAGAAAGGATCTAGACAAATTACTCAAGAGAATGCGAAAGGGCAGGGTTTAAGAAAGAAAATAATTACCTCTGGAATCAGCTTCTGGGTGATCTTTAGTCAGCGTATAAAAATATGACTTATCAATATATCTAATAATATTTTATAACTTCATTTATTTTTATTATTACATTTCATTACCATGAGCTTTCTATAGTCAAATATGAATATTTTTATACAATGGGGAAGGCCAGCTCCTAAGGTTGGCCCTAATACGAACAAATCCACTTTGGATTTTTTTTATCCACATTAATCTATGTCATTCATTGTCTCTCTACAATAAATCCCCCCCCCCTAATCTCTCATATATGTTCTTAAAGGTCCAAAAGTTACACATTTATCATTAGTTTCGATTAACTTTTAATCGGTGTGATTTTGATAGTTGTTTTTTATTTTATTTTATTTTTAAAAAAAAAAAGAAGTGGAGGGATTATTATTTTGATTATTACTAGTCCGATCCCCTTAACGACTACTTTGAATTGTTTAATGCTTGATCTGATTTTTTTTTTTTTTTATACATCATGCTTGATCCGATTTTTTGAACAAGGGAAAACCGTAACGAGCGTGAAATTATTTTGTCAACTGAATAAAAACCTCGTATCAAAAAAACTTAATAAAAACCTCTCTTTTGTAAAAGCTAGCTAACTTTTTTGGATAAAATAAATAAACTACTTAATCATAATATATGCGGTGTATTATTAGATTATATAGTAATTTATAAATGAAATAAATTAGTTTCAGGAAGAACAATAAATATAAATACTTTAATATAACTTAATTAATTAGCTTTTTTAATCTCTAAAAAAAAATCAGCTAGTTCTTGTATTAAGATCAAGATGTAGTAAATTAGTATTTGTACATCGAATATTTTAAGCTCCTTTTCCATTGTGGATTAACTTTATAAAGAGGTTATAGTATAATATGAGAGGAGTTTTGTCTCTCAGCATGGAAAAACACTTTTTTAATCGATTTTGAAGGTTTCCCAAACAATTAAGCGAAAAAAAAAATCTTTGTAATGGATATTTAAAAAAATCCTAATAAGAAAAATGGAATAAATTAAAGAGGAAATGACAAAAAAAAATATTATTTAAATTTCAAAAACCTCAAAATGTCTACGAAATTAACAAAAGAATAAATAAGTGATCCGGTAAAAATATGAAATTTTGAAGATTTTGTATTGACAACTTAAATATAGGCATTGAAAACTTGAGAATAACAATTAGCAACTTGCGTGTACATAGTGATTACTTAGAGAGTTTAAATTGTCATTCTTTATGCCCAAATTATAAATTTCTATACTCAAGTTATTAACATCTAAACTTTAAAATCCTAAATTCTTACTTGATGACCCATTCGTTCTTTTGTTAAATTTAATGACATTTTGCAGTTTTTGTAATTAAAGTACTACTTTTCTCTCTTTTTTTTTCTCTAAATTAAATGTATCAAATAATTAAATGTAAATATCGCGTTGATAAGCAAGGAGTCAACGGAAAATAGCAAATTTCGTTGACGTGATGATAACTGTTCAATGAAGTGAGATGAATACAAGGGGAGCATCATAATGTTGGTTTCTTTTATCATCCTTCATAATTTTTAAATGATGTCTATCTAATCTATCTGAAAGGTCACAATACTATTGTGACTTTTCTCTTATCTTTTCAATCAATGGTTTAGATAAACTGATGAGAGATAATGAAAATAAAGATAAAAAGATGATTTACTTTCAACATAAAACAAGTAGCGAGCGGAAACATACATGATCCGCTTCTCTCCACTTCATCGTTATATCTGTTGCCATCCTTTACTCTCTACTGGAGTCGAGAAATCAAACCGAGCCCGTTTAAGCCTTGGTCCTTAAAAGGCCGAACTTGTAATTAAAGCTTTTAAATGAAGTTAACCCTGTAAGGCCGATGGCCTAAAAGGGCTGACCTATTAGGCCTTTTATTATTATTATTATTATTTTGGTTTCATTAACTTGATCATTTAATTTACTAATTTATATGTATATTTTATTTGTTATAGAGTTATTTATCCATTTAATTACAAATACATAATAACTATACTTTAATTTTATGATTTTGTTTATTGTTTGTTAAAGATAAAAATTATGGATGTATTCATGATGTAAGAGAAGATATTCTTAATATTTTTACCCATAAAGCAGAGCCTATTACTTGAAGTGAAGTACAAACAAATGTCTCTAAATTTGATGATAATGATGAAGAAGATTAAAATGATAGTTATCATACTTATGTTACTTGACTATAAGCTTGTTATGTTTTAAGTGAGTTACTTGTGGACAATAGTTTATTCTTGATTATGAATTAGTGACTTTATTTACTGCATTAAGCATGTTGTGTAGACATTAATGTTTACAACATTTATTTGATAAATTAGAACTTTAATTATTGTATTTTATTAACTATATTTCTTTGGAAAAAAACAAGAAAAATAATTTAAATTCATAAAAATACCTTCCAACCTTGTCCTGCATGTTCTCAAGCCTAGCCTTAAAAAACATATTTTTTTTCTTATTATGAACCTAAAAAAGCCGGTCCTTTTAAACGCTGACCCTTCAAACACAAGCCCTAGAGGACTTGATTCCCAACTCTACTCCCTAGCCACGTCGTTTTATATGTAAGGTGGGTTTTGGAACTTGCCTTCGTGTTCCCACAATACTAATCAAAATCTATTTTGATGTTTTCGCAGTTAATGGTAATAATTTATATTTTGAATTTATGTTTTTATTTTTCAACTTAATGATAGAGTAAAAAATGAAATTTCATTTTTTTCCCAACGTTTTCAATTTTTATGCTCCTTTAATAAATTTACAGCCTTATTTACTTAAACAAATAAGATTAGATATAACATTTTTAAAAAACATCTCTCTAAAAAGATCAAAGGAGAATCCCATATAAAAAGACGGTTGAATTATCCAAATTCTAATTTAAGCCACTAAACCTAATAAATTATAAATTAGGTTATGTGACACAATTAGGGATTTAGAATTTGGACAAAATTACTTCTATATCTCTTAGTTATTAAAAAAAAGAAAAAGAAGCAAAACTTGAGCAGAACAATATTGTAACCGGCAATTGTGTGTAGCAATTTTAGAGGAAGAGCCCCAAGAAGAGAGCAAGAGCAATGGTGACATGGGATTCAACTTGTTTGATTAGGAAGTCCTTTGTCCTAATCTTTTTCTCATTTTGTTACGTATTTTCATTCTACGATTTTCTAGGTGCCCCTTTATATTAATACATCACGAACAATGATTTACTTTTGCCCAATATTTTCGTTGATCTTAGACTTCGTCCGTGCAACTAGTATCTAGGTTCAATTGTCGTAGTTATAATTATAACTTGAGGTGTTCAACATTGAACGCACAGACAGGGCATATGTAACACCCCCAATTTCTAACAGTTATAATAACAAAAATTTAAATAATTTTTATAAATAAACTAATGTATTTCGAAATAACAACCTTGGGGAGTGTTACCGCCGTACTTGTACTGGGACAAGCGCAAGACTACTTATTACACTAAAATAAATTAAAACTTAAATAAAGATGTCTCATCTAAAGCATAAAATAAGAAAAAAAAAAGAAAGAAACTAGCTAGAGCTTTTTATTATTCTTCCTCTCTTCTCACTGCTAGCCCCAGCGGCCCCAGATTTGAGACCTGTTTCACTGAAAATCTGCTCCCCCGAAGGATCGTCGCAGCCCATAAACACATACATCAGCAAAAGCTGGTAATCCTAATAAACAAAAATAATACAAAAATAACAGTAAAATATTCACATGTTATAAAATATATATATATATATATATATATATATATATATATATATATGTATGTATATGTTTATGTATAATCTAAAATATTTGTTTCATATCAACTGTCATTCATTAATTTTTTTTATTAAATTTTATTTGGACCCGGAAACCTGCCAGACTCGGAAACCTGCCAGTCACAATCAATTGGCCATAAACATAATAATCATATCTTCCTAGTGTACACACCTCTTCCCAAAGTTGTTACTAGTGTCCCGGAAACTTGCCAGACACCACTTTGGGAAGAACAGATACTATCTTTTCATATTGGTGGCATAAAGCCCAAAATTTTTGTGTTCATCACCTTGGGAGGTACCATCCCAAAGCTATCCTCCCACTATTAAGTTATTTAAAACACACACGCAAAATAGACTCCTAAATTATTTCTATTATTTACTTGTATTTTATATTTTTTATATTATTTTAATTAAATATAAACATAAAGAAATTTTGACCTAAAATCTATTCATATCTTATCTTATTGTGTATGAGATATTACATAAAGAAAAAGAAAATTCAATCGTACAAGAAGATAACATGAACAGATGTGTACATGCACTTTTATTTTATTCCTTATTCATAAAAAAAACGTACGGGTGTATGGAATTCCTTCACGTGAATCGAGGCAAAGTAATAGTTTTTTTTTTCCAATTACAACATGGATAGAAGAAGACGCACAGGGAGTATGTTTGATTGCAATACATATTCAATTCAAACGGAGGTGTATGATTAAAGAAAAGAAAACACGTATAGGAGGTATGACTAAAGGAAAAAAAAACACGTACAGGAGGTATGACTAAAGAAAAAAAAACACGTACAAGAGGTATGACTAAAGAAAAAAAAAACTCGTACAAGAGGTATGCCTAAAGGAAAGAAGACGCACGCAAATCAAGGCAATTTAATTGCCATCACAATACGCAAGGAAACCAAATGCACATGCATGTATATATATCCAGCGCGCAAATCGAGGAGAATAAATCTGCACATATTCCTAATTCAATTATTCAAATTGAAACCTATGACTATGGACTTATGGGAATTAGGATTACCTAGTCTTCGTGTTTGCTAACCTCCTAGAAGAACGAGCAGAGAAAAGTATCGGGTGTTGTGGAATAATTTGAGGGAGAGAAATTAATCTGAATAATCTTAATCTCTGAATCAAAGAGAATACATACGGGTCTTTATATAGGCAAACCTAAAACTAATCCTAGAATCTAATAAAATATAATCAAATCAAAATAAATCAAAACGGTTAAGATATAATATCCTAAGACATAATATATCTATATATAACCTTAAGATATGATATAATGTATCTATATTTAGTATAATAATAAGATAATGGTTTAATAAATAATGCATAGAATTCCCACAATAATCTGATATAACTAACTCCTAGAATCTAGGATCTAATCTTAACCAATCTAATAACACTATTTACAAAATAATATGATTACTCCAGAGATAATACAACATTATTAATTTTTATTATTTTATTAGTATTATTTTAATTATCACTATCATTTCTATTTCTATTATTATTATTATCATCATTAAAATCCGGGGTATTACAGCATAGTTTTGTCGACAATTGAGGGATTGTTTCTCTTCTAGCACAAACTCTTAAATTTAAGTACGTTGATTTCTAAAGATGCCATATAACTCATCTTGGATTTGGAAAGGATTATTGGAAAATGCGGAAACCATCCTCATCACTTGAAATGAAACGTAGGATTAGGATCAGCCCTCTAACCACCATTTATGGTGGTCCATGCAAGTAGGCTCAGCTTCATCTACAACCTTAACTAGAGTAGCCGACCTTATACTGCATAATTCTCTCTGTTTGAATCCCATTTAATTTGTTAGAATTCACCCCTTATTTTCGATCCATATATTCTTCCTATGTTGTTGAGAATATTCTAAAAATTCCATTATCCTTCTACATCAGGCAAGATTTCCTTTCTTGGAAGGGTGACTCAATAGGTTATTCTTATTCAATCATGGTTGATTGATTACAAGTTTCTTTCAATTCGTTACTTTTAATGCTGGTTCAATAGGTTCTTGTTGGGACTTGTTATAGTCTATTTCTTTTCTTTGTTTGGAAATTACTGCATGCATCAAGTAATACGATCTGCAAATGTTGTTATAGCACATCATCTCAATTCTTCTGCTGCTTACCCATTTGGTTGTGATGATGATGAATATCTTGTCCATTTATCTCATGTCCCTCTGTCAGCGCAATTTGGTTTGGCTATTTTTTATAATCCAACTACAAGTCTACAAGGGTATTCTTTCTCTGACTTCTCCAATTGGTTGAAAAGAACCCTCTATGCATTTCACTTGGATGGTCTCCACAACACTATGCAAAAAGTAACGATCCTAATGTCATATGGCCTAAGAGAAAAATTGTTATTCATAAGTAAATACTACCTCCGGTTCTAATTATAAGAGCTAGTTGACTTTTTTTGGAGAGATTAAGGAAGCTAAATAAGTTATTTAATCATTTCATATGTTAAATATTCTTAGATTATATGTTAGTTTATCATCAGTCAAACTAATAAGTTTGAAGAAAAAAATAAAACTAAAAAACTTTAAAGTAATCTAATCAGCTTCTTTAATCTCTCTAAAAAAGTCAACTAGCTCTTATAATTAGGACCGGAGGGAGTAATTAAACTCCACATCATATCATTAGAGAAATTCTTAGCATTTTATTTTTTTAACTATAGCTTTCTCTAATGAGAAGATGGAGTCACTACTTACATCATCATCCAAACCAAGTGATGCACCGATAATTACTTCTTTGCAGAAAGATTGGTCCATATTGATCCAAAAGTACAAAGTTTGCATCAAAATGCAATATGATGTCATCATTTGTAATTTAGGACAGGCATTTGTGTGTCTACTTGAAAAAAGAATATTCTTTTAGTTATTTATTGTGTATGTTTGGTATAATTTTTAGAAGTGGCAATCGAGTTTATTTACTATTTCAATTGAGCTTATGCGTCTTTTTTTTTTTTTTGATGAGAAATTTTCTTAGTCAAACTTATGGAGTAAAAGCAGCTTATTTGAAAAGCTAGCTTTCCTGGCTTATAAAGTAAAAGCTCCTTATTTGAATTTGACTTATGGAGTAAAAACTATTTATACAATCACCAATCTAAATATAAATCATATTTCTTAATATAACTTTTATCTAAACTAACTCTTTCATAAGTCATTTTTCTTATAGATATTCCAAATAAACAAGCCCATTATGCACCAATTCGCACTCTGCTTTCTATTATTACTAGAAGGGGAACTGATGTCACTACTCATGATTTAGGGAAATCATCTGCGTTAACGGGTTGAGTTTCTTTCATTTTCTTTTTTTCATTATCCCTCACCATCTTTAAATCATATCCATCAAATTAATTACAATCCTACTTTAACACATCTCTCCTCTTTCCAATCAATAATCAAGATGAGCTAAGGAGAAGAAAAAGAGAAATGGGATAATGAGAAAATCCTCTCCCTCACATCAACAAGAATTCTGACCTTTTTCTTCATCATCGATCAGTGATTTGACAAAATTTAAGAATAGTATTTTCACATTTTATTAATATGTCCTCTTCTTTATTTCTGGCCAAAAAAAATTCTCAACTGATAGCACTTGAGTAAAAAAAAATTTACTGTTCAACACATCAATGTATAATGGTAAAAAACGAAAACTATCCCAGCATCTCCCTCGCTACCATCCTTCATATCCTTTCTGGAAAAACCTCCAGATCCCGACGAACTTCCTTGCAGCATATCAGTTCCCTCTTTCCTCCTCCGTTATACTGCTTTTGATCTTTTTCGTATTTCGCTGCAGCCGATCTTCCTCCTCCGACGATCTCTGCCCACCGGCGCCTAGCTTTGGACGGGAGACTCATGAGCAACTTTTGCTGAGGTTGGTTTGTGGAGGCCTGGAGGGGGCAAATCTTAGTATACAAACTAATTTAGATGTGGGATTGTGTGCTGAAGTGCTTGAAGTAAAAGTATCATTCGACCATGGCTGGTTTCAGACCAAAAATTAGAGTTGCACTTCTCATCATCCTCGTGATAGGGATCTGTTTTGTGGCTTTATACGGTGTCTTAAAACCCATTTCAAATGGATGTACCATGACGTACATGTATCCGACCTACATTCCTATCTCTTCTTCATCTGAAAGCATTGCGTCAGTAAAATATGGATTGTACTTATATCATGAGGGTTGGAAAAAGATAGATTTTAAGGAGCATCTCAAGAAGCTTAGCGGTGTACCTGTGCTTTTTATCCCAGGCAATGGTGGTAGCTACAAACAGGCAAGGTCCTCTTTCTTCTTGTTTGAGTGTACTTGAAGTTTGTTTAACAGTGACTGATTCAGCAATTGTCGAATCATACAGTACTTGAAGTTCATGGCTGCAATATACAAATACTAGTGGAAAACCAGGAAACTATAGTCTAATTTGCTTATATCTACTGATCTAAGGATGTATTTAGAAATTTGAGGTTAGAAGTTTTTAAGTTTTTTGCGGTAAGTTGGATATTCAAAAGAGGCTTATTACCTTCATTTGATTTTTTGGAAGTACGATAACTTGTAGAATAAAATTTGCACTGCTAGCCGACTGTTTAATCCTGAAGGCTGCCTCAATAAGTTCATTGCATTTAGTTAGTCGATACCTTGATTCTGTCTCTTAAAGCATTGTCTATCTAGAGTTTATGAAACATCTGCTATCGCTAACAAGCAAATGAGGGTTCTTTGTGGCAAAAAAGTCGGAGCTGGGGTTTAGTTGTTTCTGTAGTCATATTTATGCAAACATTTTACTTTTGTTATTAATACTATTGGGGCAATATTGATATTCAAATTTATGCTCATCAACATTTTCTTCTACTTTTATCCAAATAAACAGGTACGATCTTTGGCAGGAGAATCTGACAGGGCATATCAGAGTGGTCCTCTTGAGCATTCATTTTACCAAGAAGCTTTCCTAAGCTCTGAGGAAGGAGGAGCACACTTGAATTTCTCTGAATTTCACTTGCCCAATCAGTATATCAGCAGGCTAGACTGGTTCGCTGTGGACCTTGAAGGTGAACATTCAGCAATGGATGGAGGCATCCTTGAAGAACATGCTGAATATATTGTATATTGCATTCACAAGGTATCACTTATCGTCTTTATATTACATCCTTAGGAAAGGTGATAAATAGTGGATAAATATGCTGAGGCTGCAGAATATTTGATTTGTAGTCTATATAGATGATGGTTGATTTATGTTTTGAGCATGTTTTCATTATCTTGCAAATAGCTTGATAGGCTAGTGCTAACAATCTCCACAAATAGCTTGTTGATTATTTGATTTGCAGCTTGCAGATGCCTTTCCCCCTGCAATGGAGATTTTTCTTGTTTATCCAATTAGATTGTTGAGACTACTGGCATATATTTCCCCTCTGAGAACAAAGATTTGGCATACTCATAATGGAATGGCTTTTTTATTGAAATTAAAGGAATTATGTTCCTTTTGAAGTGTGGTTAAATACTGATTTTGCAATTATTCCTTATGAACTTTCCAAACTTAATTCATTCATATAATTTTTAGGCAACTTATCTGTTTTAAGGAATACATCCCCCCCCCCCCCCCCCCAAAAAAAAAAAAAAAACTGGGTGGAGGGGCTATTTTGATCCTTCAAATAGCATTCTTCGGTTTCCAAGCTGATTAGATTAGACTTTGTAGGCTTGTGCTTTACTGTCATTTTTTCCTCAGCTAGTTCTAACTCTGGACTTGTGAGGCTATTGAGCTTTAGTATTCTTGAGGCCGGTATTTTATGCCTGACTTGCAGATATTGGATCAATATAAAGTGTCTTATGATGCTCGAACAAGAGGTGCTGCATCTTCTGGGAGTTTACCAAAAAGTGTGATATTAGTTGGTCACTCCATGGGAGGTTTTGTTGCTAGAGCTGCAGTTATCCATCCTCGTCTTAGGAAATCAGCAGTTGAAACTATTCTTACTCTCTCAACACCACATCAGTAAGTCTTATTACTATTATGATTTTGGTTATTCTTATGGCAAAGGATACTTAAATGATGGAATGTATCTATTTTATTCAGATCGCCTCCGCTGGCATTGCAGCCTTCCTTGGGTTATTACTTTCAACGTGTAAATCAGGAATGGAGAGAGGGATATAAAGTTCAGCCTAGTAATACGGGGCGTTATGTGTCTGATCCTGTGCTCTCTCGTGTTGTTGTTGTATCTATCTCTGGTGCATACAATGATTACCAGGTACAGATCTTCTTTTTTTCATCATGAATGCCAATATTTGCTGTGATTTTTAAGAGAGAAGGATGCCTTGTGTGTCTGCACTTCACACAAGACTATTACTCCTTTCATTTCACCCTAATTCAATTTGACAATTGATTTGATTTGCATAATCAATACTTTGTGGTCTTGGTTGAGAGAAAATCTCAACCGGAGTTTGTTTCTTGAGTTAATGCAAGGCTTTTGACGTTTGAAAGTGGTAACTCATATAATTTAAAGAGATCATTGCACTTCTATTTGGTAGAGGACGTATACGTTTTCTATCTAAGCTTGGTTTTGTTTTGTAAATTGCTCATTTGGGATCAGACTATGAAAATGCAGACTAAATATTTTGCAATCTACGGAAAGCAGAGTTAATCATTTCTGTGTTATTTGTTTGAGTGTCTTTTCTGTTATATTTTCAATGTTTATGTAACTGCTGAATATAAACCTTGATTTAGTGGGGTGTTTTTATGTTTTTCCCCCATCTCTACAGGTGCGGTCAAAATTAACATCACTTGATAATATTGTGCCCCCAACTCATGGATTCATGGTCAGTAGTACATCTATGAGAAATGTGTGGTTGTCAATGGAGCACCAGGCTATTTTATGGTGTAATCAGTTTGTTATCCAAGTAAGCGGCTTTGTCTTGGGCAAAAGCAAAGACTCGAAATTCTCTTAGAGCTCGTCCTGATTATCTTATTCTTCTCTAGGTGTCACACACTCTTCTTAGTTTGATAGACTCCAAAACAGGCCATCCTTTTCCAGATACTCAAAAAAGGCTTGCAATTTTTTCAAGAATGTTGCGTAGTGGAATCTCGCATAATTTCAACAGGATGATGCAATTGCCTTCTAAAGATTCAATAAGTACTCCTGTCCACAGTACAAAAGAGTCCACAGGTATTATTCTGCCTTTTCTAATTTTAACTTTCTAAACTTTAATATTTTTAATTCTCCTTGTTGGATTCTGATGGATATCTCAGCTGAATAGTTTATCGATGAGGTTTCTGGAATCGTATAATCACTGATTTACAAGTGAAGAAGTTAGCTTGACATTACTTCCATACCTTTTCAGATGTAACAGTGTAGCTTAGAATATAATTCTCTCAAATATTTACCATATTTATTGCCTTAATTATTCAATGAATTGTGAAGTATATATAAATGTTTTGTAATATTTGGTTCCTTCCAAAATCTATTGCATTCTCACTGCATGGTTTATTTCTATTACAGTTTTGTCAAATTTCATCAATCTCAATCTTTGACAGGGATTTTGTTGGTGCGTAATTTCATGTTCTATGCATGTTGTTGTTGCAGGATCTCAAGTGCATGGTTCAGCCCCATGTCCTCCCAATATTCCATGGAGTGATGATAGCCTTGAGAGAGACCTATACATTCAGACCAATGTGGTGACTGTCTTAGCAATGGATGGTCGAAGGCGGTGGTTGGACATACAAAAACTGGTATTTTTTTCGCATGGTTATCTTTTTTTCTGAATGTGTAAAATTTTATGGAACAATATGTTTTACTCGATATGTGGGAAAGCAAAATGTGTCTAGTTGCCAAGCTTCTTTCTCCTGTTCCTTTTTGCTTTCCTTACAATTTCAGGCACTTTTAATCTTTGTGATAATTCTAGAGCAAGTGAATCCACTGAAAGAAGCCTGCTTTCATAAATCTTTTACTATTCTCTGAAATTGATAAACGAAACAATAGCTGATCATCCCTTCAACTTTCTGATCACTTTGGTGTATCTTTAGTTGGCTGTGTAAATCAAACTGTTTAAACTTTTAAGATGTTTTGTGGCCATTGTAGCTTTTATAAATTTGTGTGTTTTAGATGATTTATTGGATTTTGTGTATTGTAGCTATAAAATTTAGTTATGGTCAATATGACTCATGTATTGTTAATAAACAGTTATGCCATAAAGTTCCTTGTTCAATCAACTCCTGAGGTTTGTTGTTCTTCTAATGCTGTAACTCATTTGTTCCTTTTGGATGTGTAGGGGTCAAATGGAAGAAGTCATTTTGTGTTTGTGACCAACCTGGAGCCTTGTTCTGGAATTAGACTTCATCTATGGCCAGAAAAGGATAAATCTACTTCAACCTTGCCTCTCAGTGGAAGGGTTAGTGAAGTCACAACAAAGATGATGCGCATTCCGTCAGGTCCAGCACCACGGCAAGTATGTTATGCTTTTTTCCCAAATGGGGATTTCTTTTCATTTGGATAAGCTGCATGGTACATGGTTTGATAGATCACAACGTCTTGCATTCAGAGATAAGCTGAAGTAGCTAGTTAATTTATTTGATACAGTTAGTTATAGTTTTGAATCTACTATACTGCTGTAGATGGAACCTGGTAGTCAGACTGAGCAACCTCCACCGTCTTCTGTGTTTTGGTTGGGACCTGAAGATATGCGTGGCTTTAGATTCCTTACAATATCTGTTGCTCCTCGTCCGGTATGCTTATAATTACAAAATTGGACTATTTCTTGTGTTGTTTTTATAGTAGTAGAATGTTTGAGTTTCAAATTTATACATGTGTGTCGACAATGTTTGCTCAGACCATTTCAGGCAGACCACCACCTGCAGCATCTATGGCTGTTGGGCAGTTCTTTAACCCAGAAGAAGGGAAGCTAGAGATATCTCCATGGTTGATGCTTCAATCCACCTATTCTCAAAAGGTTGGTATTTTATAGCATTGACTGACTTCTATACTTTAAGCATTTTTATTCTTGTTTTTTAATACTCATACTAGTATTAGGTTATTTCGCTCAATTGCATGGCTCAGTTTTAAACATTTTTATTTACGTTTTTAAAGACTCATACTAGTATTAGGTTGTTTCTCTGAGTTTTTATAATGGCATGGCTCAGTTTTGTTGTGTAAGCAATTGTTCCAACCATCAAGTTGGAGGGATATTAACTCAATTGAGCTCAGTCTAGATTGAGCCTCTAGTTCATTATCACATGCGGCTTAGCTTAGGAAGCAATTTCACCGAGGGCTTAATAACCATTCTAAGGTATTCAACAAAAAATGAATAAAGATGAAAAAAATGAGAAATTAATTAATAATAACAATCTTGCTTTATTACCATGTTAAAGTTTGTTCAAAAACCTAATTTTAAATTATTGAAAATGTACCCAACTAGATTTATTTCAATAGCTTCAGAGCTTACAAAGTTCACATGTTTTGCAGGAGATGATGTTGGAGGAAGCTCATCCTCTTGCTGTCCAATTATCATTTTTGACCAGCTTGGGTCTTCTTCCTATTACTCTGTATTTGAAAACTGCCAGCTGTGGAATAGATAACTCTGGACTTCCAGAAGAAGAAGCCGGAGACCTTGAAAGTAGTAGTAAGGAATCTAATCCAGCCAAACATCTGGGCCAATTGCTCAGTGTTTTTCTTTCTATTTTTGATCTGCTTATTTTCATAAACTATGCTGCATAATCATTGATATATCACTTTTGACATTGATCTTACCTAGGCCTTGGCAAGTTTCCCTTATCTCTGACTTTGGCCCTACCATATTTTCCTTCTGTAATTGAACTACCGAAGTACTCTCTACAGTCCCTTTGATCCTTAATATAACACCTATTTACCTAATTTGATTACATTAAGGAAGTTAGTTATGTTAGTTAATATGACATGTATTTTCTAAAACACTCTAGTCATCTTTCTTAATTCCTTCATTCCTCTCCTCCTTAATTATTGTTGAGGGAGCATCAATAGGGGTAAATTAGGAAAACATTAACAAATATGAAAAATATGTCATATATTTAGGATCAAGATTAACTTTCTGATAAGTCTTATGTTAAGGACTAGAGGGAGTAATTCAAAATATGCATAGGGCTTGGGTTGTATGCTAAGCCTTGCAGCCTTGAGCCTTGTACATGATCTTTTACTAAGTTTTCACCTCATCTTATTCTCACTCACCGTGGAGGGTTTTTAGTAATATATAATGCTCCAAGGTTCTCCCATAGTAGTTGGGAGAATCAAATGTCATTGTCATGTGCTGCCAAGATACTGCGGAAGAGGGGAGAAATAAAGGAGGAAAGGAATAAGAGAAGTGAGAAATTGAATTGGGCATTGATCTTAGTCTCCCTTTGATCACACCACCAACGCTTACAAAATGTGATCAAAAGTTATAATCCATCGTTAACATTGAGAAGTGGTCTTCCTTTAATTATTTTGCACTTAATGCTATTGTGATTGAGTGTTGCTCTTGTGTGGTTTTGCTGCCATGTTTGTTTATTTATTTATTTTTTTCATCAGACTTCAATAAATCAGCTGAGATAACTCTAGCTGGATGTTTCAGGGCTCTGCAAACTCCGTTGTTTTCCACCTGTTGCACTTGTTTATGATGAAAAATGTGGTCTTCATATATATCCAAATTTGAACGCTGAGACAATTTTGGTTGATTCCTCACCAGTGCATTGGGGTTCGACCAGGCACTCTCAGAGAACCATTGTTCTTTTGCTGGTAAAATTTCGTAATACATAAAGTGATGGGACAATTTTTTCCCTTTCAGTTATGAGCAGGGAAAAAAAAGAAGTTAAGAAGTTACTGATCATGCTTCACAATTCATGAGGGGACAACAAACTACCCAATTTTTTATTTGTTTTATTAATATTGCAGCTGCCATTATGATAAACATTTCTCATTCTTTTTACCTCCACTATTCTGCAGGTTGATCCACATTGCTCTTATAAAAGTAGCATTGCACTTTCCGTCTGTGCTGCTGCTAGTAGATTTATACTGTTGTATAACCCACAGGTCAGCTCTCTGCTAGTAGGTTTATACTGTTTTAGATGCTCTTTAGGATTGTTGTGTGACATAGATTCTGTTGATATCTTAAAAAATAGCTATGCTCTTTGAATCATTGAACAAATTCAAGATCCATCAGGCTTATTTTGTTTTCTATTATGGAGATTTCGGCTGCTTAGTTGATTTTTTGATGACACAGAAAAGTTTATTTATGTTGATGTATGTTTGGACTTTGTTTTATTTGACTTTTTTTTCCCCTTTATTTTTATATCAAATTGTTGTCTAGCCCATGAATAGCACATGAACAAATTCTTGTTCTATTAATTTTCTTAAATTATGCGTGCACTTTCTTTATTTTAAAAAAATAAATTACGTGCTATCTTTAAAACTTACATCCCATGTAAACTGGATATGTTTCTCTATTTTTTTCATAGCAATATTAATAATTGTGCTTATGAAATGTTGTTCGTGCAGATAGTTGGATTCTCCATTGCCATCATTTTCTTTGCTCTAATGCGGCAGGCGTGTGCTTGGGATTTTGATCTGCGGATACCTTCAATGCTCGCAGCTGTTGAATCCAATTTGACAGTGCTGTCACATTTATTCTTTCTAGCCATTCTACCAATTTTCTTTTCCTTGTTCCTTTCCTTAGTGATGTCTCAGCCAATTCCTCCCTTTGCTAGCTTCATCACCATCTCTCTGATTTGTTATGTTTTCGCAAATGGGCTTATAGCTATTCTAATTTTGGTATCTCACTTACTATTCTTTGTGGCTGCTGTTTCACACATATTCATCAAGACAAGGTTAGTATGCTGATTCTTAGCACCTTCAAAGGTCACTGGTTTATGTGATGATGTCATTATTGTGAATGCTTTTTGGATATTTTTTGTTTCAATAAGTGAACATGTCTTGTTTTTCTTTTCCTAATCATTTTTGCTAACACATTTATCTTGCAATTGTAAATTTTGGGTAGACTCTTCAAATTTGGTGTTTCTAAATTTTATTACTTCAACTTTCGCTGCTCTATGCCTGAGCATTTGCTTCTCCTTGTTCAACATGCTCAAACTGTCTCCAAATGATGCACTCTCATCTTCCTTTGCTAGCTTCACCTGCAATTAAGCTTGCTTTGGATTACAAACGGCATGGGTAAATATTTTGCAGGTGGCAAATGTGGGAACGAACTGGTTACTTTATATTTCTTCAGCGATTTACTAATCTTTCCTCCACCATCTCTTCTTTCAAGGTAAACTACAATACATGTAATTGATAGCCAAAATATGTCCCATAAGGGGTTGGATTTCTTATCAGCGTTTATTTTTTCTCTGTCACTCTTTGGTGGAGAAGATTATACTATTAGTTTTTTCTTATGACACTCTTCCTGTCCCACCCTTTTTTATTTTGCACTCTAATCATTGCATCTTTATCTGATAATCTCATTGAACAGTTGGTCAGGATTCTGAGGGCCAATCCAGTGCTTGTTACAACACTTGCTGCAATTATACTGGCATGCTTGGTTCATCCAGCCTTGGGTCTAATTTTACTTCTCTTCTCTCATGCTTTCTCCTGTCACACTGCTCTATGCAGGTATCTCAGTTTCATTGGAAGCAAATGGTTTCTTTTGAAAAGTTTTATTACTTCAAACTTTACTTGATACTCCTGTGTTAAATTAAGTCTGTCTAAAATGTTCAGGAATTTGAAAGTTTAGTCCTATTGTACTTCATTTAGTGGAGAGCATTCCTAAGTAATGTCTTAGATTAGATCTAGTGGAAACCAGGTCTTTCATTGTATGGTAATGTACAGATATAAAAATGTTCAACCACCTTTGTGTATCAATGACCTTGTGATCCTTAAATTTATTGTGTTTTTGTAACAGTTTCCTGACAGCTTCCTGCCGCAACCATGTGCAAAATCAAAGTTATGATTGTAAAAGTGAAGACTACAATGGACCTGAGCAAGCTAAGTTCAAATTTGATGCTAGTTTTAACCGGACTTTTGATGATTGCTCCAACAGTCCAGACTCATCAAAAAGTTTTGAGGACACACAATTAGATTTATTCCACCATCGCCATGGCTTGTTGATATTGCATTTTCTTGCTACAACAATGTTTGCTTCGTCTCTTGCAGCTTGGTTGCAGGTATACATTTCTATATATGTTTCCTTGTCACATGTTTTCTGTTATACTATCAAATAAATTTCATCTGAAAGAAATTGGTGGCAGTTATAATGCATTTGAATATTAAATGGCCAATATGATCTTGCTTCTATTCTTGTTTGGACACTGACAATCTAGTACAAACAGCTTTCCCTATATATATATATATGTGTGTGTGTGTGTACATATTGAATTTTGCAGAGCTACTTTGTATATTTATTTTATAAATGGCGCTCCAATTTGAAATGCTTAGCTTGTATTGAGCTCCATGTTTCTATCCCTCATGCTGTGCATTTTATTGTATCAGAGGCTAAGAATGGGCGAGAGCTTCCCTTGTCTCTTGGATTCCGTCCTTTGCATTGGCATCATCCTTCATGGCATAGCCAACTCGAAGCCTGAGTTCAATTCCTTCTTCTTATCCTTAACCGGCATACCGATCCGCAAAGTGAAACTACATTTTATCTATCTAGTAGCTGGGTACTGGTCCTATTTTTCTGGTCTAACATTGGCTCCTTATCGAGCAATTTACGCTATGGCGGCCGTGGGAGCCATTTCCTTTGCTTTACAAACGTTTCAAAGAAGTTACAGGGATAAGAAAGATATTGCTTATGTCGGCCGAAAGCATTCGCATAGGCACTGAAATCTTGGTAGAGCATTTTGGTGTAAGCACATGATCATAGAAGGCCAACTTTGTAATTTTACGTGTAACACGGTGAGTGAAAAGTTCCCCGGAGATGGAATCACCTGGGTTTTTGCTGTTAGATTTGTTGTGTCCCTGCCCCAAGCGGCCAAGCGAGCAGTTTTCCGGTGGGGCAGAAAAAGGAATTCCTTTATTGAGAGGATCATTGGTAATGTTTCAAAGCCTAGGCTTAGGATGTTCATGGGGTGATGGGGTTTTTGGTGGTTGTATCCTTTTATAGGTATCCTACCTTGTCTTTTGCAATTTTGCATGTTATATGAGGAATTTAGTTTTGCCGTTTGAATATATTTACTTAGACATTCATTTATTTAAATACGTGTAAAACCATTTTCTATGTTTTTTTCCCCCCTAAATTTTTAATTTGGTACATGTTTCTTTTTCTCTTGAAATTGAATATTTAATTTACCTTGTTTGTGCTGTTAGCTTCTATATAACTTTGTTCTGTTAGTACCGTTAAGCTAACAGCTCCAATAGAGCAAAGTTACTAAATTAAAAATTAAGGAAAGTATGAGTTGTAACATCGTACCGGTCTCGCCCTTTTGAGTGGCGGATAGTGTGGTTCTTTACTTGAAAACCATTTTTAGAGTCTTGATATTTTATTACATTAATTTATTCCTTTTTTGAAAATCCATTCCCAGGTTAATTGTGTCGTGTATCAGAGTTTAAACAGTAGAGCACATACTAATTTGAACAAAACATACTGATAAAATAAAGTGCAGAAAGTAAAGGTTTTCCTTGGTGGGATTAGTATACAGTTATCCCAAATATTGCCCGATAGGCCAAAATAATAACCATACAGTTATCCCGGGTATCAAAAGTAAATATCTAAAATTAGTGGTCACCAACACTTAGTTCTGCTCTGCCCGCCTACCTTCACTCCCCGGTACTATCCTAGAAGCACTTCTGATATCCTTGCAAAAATCTGGGATTCATAATCGAATCCCAGAATAACCGTTAATCTCATATATCATGTATATGCAATGCATGTAAGTTACCATAACCAAGAAAAATATACAAATCATGCAGCATTCAGTGAACACGCGCAGTAATGTAAAAGCATACCACACAGATGCAACATTTACTGCGGAAGGACCAAGTCTTAATTAACGCAAGACTACTCAACAAAGCGAGCCTCAGATCCACAGAGCTAGGAAAGATACAGTAGTCAGGCTCCGAACCCAGACCACACTGAATGCACACAAACGCATGTCCCTTTTTAGGAGACACAGTCCACAATCATGGAAAATACAAACATACAAAGAAACACAGAACACATGAGGATTAAGGTTACTGCCTGTTGGTTGATCACCTTTATAAACAATAAATTTTTCCTTCCCGGTGCACAATTTCTCAAATAGCCCTAAAATAATAATAAAATATAGATATGATTATAATTGAGTCCACCTCAATAAAAATTCCATGAAATAATTTAAAAAAGCCCAATTTATATTTCCATATTTATTAAATCCCTTTCCTTATCAAGGAATTTAATATGGGCTTAATTTTTCCTTATTTTTGTCCAAAATTCTAAAATTCCAGAAATAAAGGCCTAACTTTGGAAATTCACATTTAATTCTAGAACACTCCTTTTGGGTTGATTCCAAAGCCCATTTAACCCTTAATAAGTCTAATTTCAACCAAAAATATTATTTTGGGGCAACCATATTCAAAAATCCATTACCGGCACTACTAGTAGTGCAGTGGTATTGGGAGTAGTCTCCCCACCCCTTTGTACTGGGTTCGATCCCTCCATCCCCTATCGTCTATGTATCAAAAAAAAATATTCAAAAATCCATTTATAATCCAAAATACCTTTGCTGTTTGAAATAAAATCAAGAAACGGAGGTTATTTTTCAAAAATTAATTTCTCCCAATCCAGAACTCATTTAATTACAAATTATATATCAAAATAATCCTTGAGGTGTCTACTTTCTCCCTGCAAAATTTCATAATTTTCCAAGTCCATTTACTTGATCAAAAATCGAGTTAAACAGAGGTGACTCCACAGGAAATCCTTAAATCAGCAATCCCAACATTTCTAAACTTTCATTTGTTCTTCCAAAAATTATGATCCAAGTTCAAACCCATACAAAATCTTATTTTAAACACTTTAAAGCCATCAAAAACATCAAAATCAACTCATAACCACATGGAAACCCATTTGCACGAAAATTACTATTTAATCACCAAATTTTCATGCTTCATTCTAACTTCACAACTTGCTTCATATCTTTCATATACCATGTTTAATCTACCATTTAGAACCATGAACCTTAACTCTAAATCTTTTTTTTTTCTTTTTATTATCTTCACAACCAAATGTACATGCATGCAACCAAATGTACATGCATGTTCAAATAGATAGGTATTTCTTAATTCAACAACCAAGAGCAATAGTAAAAAGGTTTAAAATGGCTTCCTTGATAGCTTTTCAACACCTTGACAACCTTTCTTCTTGAATCTCCCTACCTCAAATTCGAACTACACCTCAAAAGACCAAAGAAATGTTGATCCTTAATGTCATTACCACTTTAGAAAAAGTAAAAGGGAGTGATTTAAGGTTCCATAGTTAAAACACTTAGCTAAACTTCAACCTTCTTCTCTTTCTTGAGCTTCCTTGTGTTTTCTTACATGGGACTACTTGCTCTCACTTTTCTTTCTCTCCTCAACCGTGCATGTAGTCCAAAATGAAGGGGTGGTGGCCTTTTTAAAATATCCATTACTTGTGTGTTGGCAAATTTACCTCCATGCCCTTGTTTTCTCTAAATTTTCTAGAGTTTTCTTTATAAATCCTTCTTTTCTCCCTACCCTTCTCTTGTTCGACTATTTGGGCTGATTGGGAGGGCAAATGGGTCTGATTTTGCTTAGACAATATGCTCAAAATCCCATTTAATGCTTGGTTTAATGATTATGTCATAACCCCCTTGATAGCCATCATTAGCTCTAAGTATTGGGCATTTAAAATGACTTCACAAATTGTCATTTCATCCCTTATATATCATTTTTCCCCCCTCTTTTCCTTCCCCCAAAACCGATGCATGAATTGTGTGTGTGAGAGTAAAATTTTTATTCCTTTTTCCAAAGCTTCTTACACCTCCATTTGAATTGAATTGGTGGCATTTTTTTTTATATTTTCTTTCCTTCTCTCCATGCTGCACGAAGTGAAGAGAAATTGGGGAAATGACAATCTGATTTCCCTCTACCCATTAATTCTTGCACAACCTACTAATGATAGCTAATTTTGTATATGTATTATTATTATTTGTTTCTTTTCCCTTCTCTTCCTTCTTGATAGGCAAAATATGAGTGGAGGTGGAGGAAAAATTTGATCCCATTTATTTCCCACAGCTTCTTTATTTAAAATGAAATAATAGCATTTCCTCTCTCTTCTTCTTATTTTATTTTATTTTCTTCTCCCTAATAAGCTCAATAGTCCAAAATCCTTAGAAAAAATGTTAATTGATCAATTTCCAACTACCATTCCACTTCCTTTACCCTTTAATTAATTTTTTTATGTTGAAGGAAAAACAAATAAATAGATAAATAACCTTGATGAGAATTCATATGCTTCATTTACTAACCCAATACAATAGTTGCATATGAAATGGGGTATTAGATGAGTACTTGTAAAATAGTTTTTCTTTTGGATACATTGATCATAATAATTTCACTCATTGAATTTTAGATTGATTATAATGATTCCACTCACTAAATTTGACAATTTGAGAGTTATGACTATAAAGTTTTAGAGCAGTGTACATAGTTTTTTTTGTGGAAGGAGATCCTCTCACCATCCATTTTCTCATGAGTCTATTTGGGCCGTTGATTGGGAAAAGGAAAAAAAAATCTAAAGAGTATATCTTGATAATGTGACATTTTAGATTGATTGAATGGATATGATTTAGAGATTATAAGAAAGTAGATGATAAGAGAAATTTAACTTTTTTTTTTGGGAGTTGCCAACAAAACCATGAAACGTAAGTAAGTGGTGAAGTTGTTAGTACTAACAACACTAGAAATAGACCCTCAATTCTTTCTCATTGTTCTCATATTTATTGTTTATTGTCCACATCCATTGTGGCACCCCACTGAATGAGTGATTTACTCCCTCTAATCATTTTGATATCTAAGTTGAAGTTGTCTGAATATTAAATTCCTTTTTTTAAATGTTATGCATCTAATTAATTTTTGTTCTTTCTCATTATCTTTTTCTTATACATTTTATTTTATCTTTTTTCTTAATCTCTCTGTCTCTCTCTCACCATCTTATAAATTGGAAAAGAAAGAGTAATTTTTTTATTTTTTATTTTTTTAATGGATGGTAACAGATTTCTTAAACCACGCAATTCATTTATTTTGAATTTTTGATCTCATAAAAAGTATTGAAAGGGATATTTTATTAGGGTTTAGGGTTAATGGTCTATTATCTTTTTCTCATACATTCTCTTCCATCTTTTATTTTTCCCTTCACTATTTGTGTCCCTCACTTATCATATTATAAATAAGGATAAATTTAGTATAAAACATTAAATCTAAGTCGTTGAAATTTTAATCTAAAAGTTGAGATAAGTAGAAGAGGGCAAGAGGACGATAAAAACATAGAAGGATAGCCAAATCAGTCCGCCATTGATGTTGTTTCTTGTCTTACCTCTGATGATCTTTAATTTTTCTCTCTTGTTTGGAGGGTTCCAAAATCTAGGTTTTGTCACAAGTCTATCAAACACTTTTTTCCAGAAGCTATTCTGTATTAAAATCTAGGTTTTGCAATAAGTTTACCAAAAGACCTCCAATTTTTGCCAGAAGTTATTCTGCATCAAAACCTAGGTTTGGGAAAAAGCTATTTTTTTTTTCAGTATGAGTCAGTATCCTTAAATATATTTTTAGTACCCTAAAATATTTTTTTCAAAATTTGTCATTACTCTGAAATAATATTTTTTTTCAATATCCTAAAAAAAGTTTTAAGATCATGAAATATTTTTTCAATATCCTTAAGTATCTATTTAATACCCGTTGGTACCTGTTTTTTTTTTCAAGATGAGTCAGTACCTTGAATTATTTTTTTAATATCCTAAAATAAAATTTTGAGCTCATGAAGTATTTTTTTAGCACTTTGAAATATTTCATGATCTTAAAAATTTATTTTATGATATTAAAAAAATATTTTAGGGTAATGACTGATCTTGAAAAATATTTCAGGCTACTGACGAGTACTAAAAAGATACTTAATACTCAAAAATATTTATCATGGTCTTACAGATTTATTTTATATTTAGAAAAAATATTTTAGGGTTCTGACTAATCTTGGAAAAATTTTCAGGTACTAACGGGCATTAAAAAGATATTTAAGGATATTGAAAAAATACTTCATGATCTTAAAATACTTTTTTAGGATATTGAAAAAATATTTCAGGGTAATGAATAATCTTGAAAAAATATTTCAGGATATTAAAAAAATACTTAAGGATATTGACTTTATTGAAAAAATGTTGGTGATAGCAGAGGAGAGAGAAAAACTGGAAAAAATAGCTTTTTACAAAACCTAGGTTTTGATGCGGAATAGCTTCTCGACAAATTTTGGAGTATTTGGTAAAATTTTGTCTAAACATAGGTTTTGATATAGAATAGTTTCTGGACAATTTGGAGTGTTTGGCAAACTTTTGCCAAAACTTAAGTTTTGATGCAGAATAGCTTTTAGGCAATTTTTGGAGTGTTTAGCAAACTATTGCCAAAACCTAGGTTTTGAAGTTATCCAAACACTATCATTTTTATTCAAAAGCTATTCTCCAAAAGTCATTTTTAGTTTGCAAATCCCAAAAGCTATTTTTTAAAAATCATTTTTATCTCGCAAATCCTAAAAACTACATTCAAACCGGCTCAACTCACCAACCATATACTTCAAATATACATAAAATATGTCAAGCATCTTACCCCAAACTTATTTATACTTCCTCCGATCCTTAATATAAATATATTTGAAGAGTTAATTTTGGTCCTAAATAGAAGACATAATTTATATATTTATCAATCTTTTCTTAATTTACCCTTATTAATGCTCCCTTAATAATAACTAAGGAGAAGATGAAATCAAGGAAGATAACTAGATTGCTTTAGATAATACATGTGATATCAACCAACTTAACTAAATTCCTTAATCTAAATGAGATAAATATGTCTTATATCAAAGACTGAAGGAGTAGTTTTTATTATGTAAAATCAGACTAACTCCACCATTCTCATTTTGGCCCTCAAATCTACAAATAGGGTGAGTGTAGGAGAGAGGGGAGAGAGGAGTCCACATTCCATGCTTTTCTTTATGTGCTTTTCTACCTATGAAGCATATAGAGAAATATGATAGACATTTTTATAGATTTTTATAGATTTTATTTATTTACATTAAATTATATGCCACGTGTTGAAATTTTTTCTATACCTAGTATCTTAAATTAATTAATTAATTAATTTTCAGTCCTGCATTCAAAAATATTTTTTCTGAAACACCAATATCTTAAAAATTAATTAATTTGAGATATTGGGTATAAAAAATATTTTTGGATGCAATATATAATTTGATTTAAATAAATAAATATATAATATAAAAATACCATCAAAATTTTTTTACGTGCTTATGGAGAGAAGACCTAAAAAGTGTATATATATATTTTTTTTTTTAAAAAAAAAACATGGAACGTGGATTCGGGTGGGTGGAGAGGGAGACTGGGAGAGAAAGTGGCATGGCATGCCATGAATATAAGAAAGAAAGAGGAAGCGAGTGTGAGAGGAAGTGGCGTGACTCGTGATGAGTGAAAGAAAAAGATAGGAAGTGAGGAGTCCGGATCCTTTCATCATTAATTCTCTACCCATCCTTCATCATCAGTAAATCTTGGCCGTTAAAATCTTGATCTAAGAGTCTAAAATAATTTTTAGAAAAACTATGCGCGGTTTATTTTACCCTGCGCGGATTTTATAAAAATCATTTTGGACCTTTGGATCAAGATTTCAAATCAGACTATGAGAGATAATGAGAGAGCTGATAATGAGGAAATCCTCTTCCAGGAAGCGAGTGAGGGTGACTGGGAATACAGAACACGGATGCTGAAAAAGCACCGATTTTTAAAAAATGGTGAAATTTCAAAAAAAATTGAATAATATGATTTGAAAGTATGACACGTATCACTCTGGTCCTTTTTATAAGTCCAGAGTAGTAGGCTGGATGCGTAGGATAATTTTTTTTTTTTAAGTGTTATAATTTTATTTACCAGGGCACAAAATAGGGTGCACGTACGCAAGAAATTCTTCGGAAAGACAACCTTTTCACTCCCCTTCCCTTACTATTTTTTAAGTTCTCACTTTTAGATCCACTTTCAATGAGTGAAATTTAATATTTTACAAAAAGTAAAAAATGTAAACATTTTAACAAAATGTGAGAGTTTCTATGGAGGGATAATTTTACGTGGAAGTATAAAAAATAAAGCAATTTTACCCTGACATTGTTACTTGATTAAATATACTGAGTTTGCAGTTTATATATTATCCAATTTATTTTTATTATGGTGAAAATATAGCGACTTTGTTCTTTGTCATTAAAAATATAAACGGTTAATATTGATTTTTAAATTGTTAACGATAATCTTACCCCTTTTTTAACACTTTCAAGGTAAAATTTTGCTGCTCCAAACAAATTTAGATGACTAGTGCTTCTAAGTAGTTGCTTTCAGAATAAAATTATACCTATTAATGTAGTATTAGACGTATATAAGATAATAATATAAAAATATATTAAAAAATATTTAATAATTCAAATTAATTACGCACGAAAAGTAATTGAAATACAAGATTACTTGACAGTATCAACCAAATATCATTTACACACAGAGTAAACGTTGGCTTTCGTGAACCATAGACTATATTTTTTTATTCATAACCTGAAATCATGTCAAATTACACACATGGTCCAATTATTTCCTTTTTTTTTTTTTTACTTCTTTAAACAAAAATTCTTATCATGCAATGTTGTCTCTCTAGTTTATTTTGAAAAATAATAATTTTAAGTCGTTTTTATCATTTTATGCATGGAAAAACTGAGTCTTTAAGTCATATTAATGCTCATCTTGTTGTGTTGCTGAGCAACATGTGCTTATAAAAAATTATAAATTCATTTAAAACAATTTAAAATATATTTTTATTTTAAATTATAATATATTAGAATTAAAAAAAAACGATAAAAGAACAATAGAATGGCATTAAATCTGAATGGTATAATTTTAATTTAAATGGTGAAATTCCTAATGAGCAATCCATAGATCCATCTCCCACATTCATGACTATTGAACATGTGGTCCTAATAACTGGCCCAGGAAATAAAAACACGTGGAGTACTAGTTAATGAAAGAGTTTATGAAGCAAAAAGTAAAAATTACTATGATAATAGGGAAAATTTGGTATGCAACGTCTCTGTAACTATTTAATATCAAATAGTCCCCAAAACTTTTTAAAATTTCAATATGCCCTAGGGCTAAACTGAAAAAATTTGTGAGTAAAAAGATAATTGTGTACTTACTTTACAAGTCAAATATAATTATTTATAAGACATACATGGGAGTTTACAACTTAAATATACTTATTTATGAGACAAATATGTGAAATTGCAAGACCATCTCAGTCATGTACAAGTCAAGGAGCATATTCACAAGAATACATGTTATTTACAAGACATATATGAGAATTTATAAGTCAAATATGCGTATTCACAAGATATGTGTGAGAATTTACAAAATCATCTCGATCATATAAAAGATAAGGACATAAATGTCTTTTAGCCAAAAAACTTAATTTCAGTTTAATCTTAGGGGTGCAATGAAATTTCAAAAAGTACAGGGAAATTTTCCGACTATAATATTTGAAGCAACATGTTAACTTCTACTTCCCCCCTTTCTCAGATATAAGGCATATTCTAAAAGAAATTATTGATCCACGATATCATAAGCCGCTTGGTAGATACTAATGAACTCCTTTTTTTTAAAAAAAAAAGAAAAAAATTATCTTTATTGCAATACTTTTTTTCTTGGTATTATCATCCGATTATTGCTTCGAAGTTCATACTATCCCTTTCAATATAAGCGTCTCTTTTAAAACTCGAATTCGAAACCCACAGTAATTTAGTGAGATTATAACGGGTAAAGTAAAAAAAGGTTTTATTTTTGGACAAAGCTTACAAGTAAACCACATAATATATACTACATTCAGTCATAAAATATAGGATAAAATTTCTAGTGTAATTTGTATTATAAACTTTTTCATATGTTTAGGATCGGAGGGAATAATTTTTATAGTTACAGTGAGCTAGAAAGAAGTGACTTATAGTGTAGATCTCACACATAGTTAATTTGGGTCACAATGTAAGATACTTTTCAACATGCATGATGCATATTAAAAAAAAAAAAAAAAACTCTAAATCTCATAAAAATATTTGATTTATTTTTAGAAAAATTAATCTTTTCGTCCTTATAGTTTTTGCTCAATTATAACTCAGTCATTAATCTTTGATTCAGTACAACTCAGTCCTTATAGTTCAATTATTTAAAATTTAGTCCTCATATTTTAGAAAATAAAATGGGAAAATTGATCTCCAAATTCCCATACTTTAGTAGTGTTTTTAACTTGGTTCCTATAATTTTATTTTATTTTTTTAATTGACTCCCAATTAATTTCTCAGTTAAATTAAAGCTTCCATCGTTCTACACTTGCCAAAATCCCCCCTCCGTCATCTAACATCCCATCCCTTCTTCACCGCTAGATTTGCCGTTATCAGCTGAAGAGAAATCCAACGAACAAGATTGTCGCTCAAAAGCGAAAATTAGGCAAACGGATTTCAGAAATTTGTGGACCCAGCAAAGAAACTCGCACATGGTTACTTGGTTAGGAAGCGCCGGGAATGGCAGCGCCGGCACAATTAAACTAAAATTGAGACAAACTTCCATTCTATTTATTAATTCATTTTGATTAAAAGTTTATGTCTCTTCCAACTAAATAAATGAGATTGTAATAATTTTGTCCATATTAATTGTATCAATGAAAATAGAGAGAAAAGAAAGAGTTGAAAGATACCCATTCATAAATGAGGATAAAGTTAAAAATTTAACTTATAATCATTGAGTTAACTATCTCTCCTTGATATGTGTGATTTGGTCAGAAGAACTTATAAATAGGACCATGATGGTACTTATCACATTCCACTCTGGTCCTATTTATAAATCCATTTTGACCAAATCTTAAATACCAATGAAAGGTAGTTGACACAATGATTATAGGGGTAAATTTTTAACTTCACCCCCATTTAAGATTAGATATTTTTCAATTGTTTCTCCTCTCCCTATCTTTATGGGTATAATTAATATAGGTAAAATTGTCACAACCTCATTTATTACATGAATCTGGACTTATAAATAAGACCAATTTTTGTTTTTAGTTAAAATGGATTTATAAATAGGATAAGAGCGATATACTATAAATCATGATTGAAAAACTGTTTTTGAAATTTTCAAACGCTCCCAAAAGAACATGGTAACGATAACGATTTCCAATGTAATAAGTCTGTTCAATATCCGCTCGAGTTCACATTCCATGCTCATCTTTGATGTGCTCATCTCTCTAATTTTGGGCTTGGGAGATTTTTTTAAATTTTTTTTTTGCGTATTTATATTTATTTAGATTAAATTGTATGCTGCACCCGAAAATTTTTTTTACACATAATATCTCAAATTAATTAATTTCTAGTCATGCATTCAGAAATATTTTTCCTAAAACAACAATATCCTAAAATATTTGTTTAGTAGCACCCAATATCAGAAATATCCTTTCAACACTAAGTATCTTAAATTAATTAATTTTTGGTACCTCAAGTATTTTTTTCAAAAAATAAAAAAGCCTTTTTTATTTGAGGATGAGCACATAAAAGCTTAGCATAGGATGCGAACCCATATCCAAGACAAATAACAATCCCAGTTTTCCATGTGTAACTCAGCTGGCAATAGTTAACCAACAAAAGGGGTAAAAATAAAAACATATTTTCTTAAAACCACAAAATATCCTACACGGCAGATCAATAGTAGTAGTATTTTGTTGAAAATATCCTAAATTTTATATAAAAGAAAAAAGAATATATATATATATATATATATATATATATATATATATAAAAAAGTAAAAAATGGGAAATTGAAGCAGAAACTTTTACGTGGCAAATGAATGCTCGATCATACACTAACTAAACAACAAGAAAGAGGAACCAAAAAGAGAAAGAGGTTCTTGAAGCAGACGAGAGAAACAATAGGAAAATTAAACGTGGATTAGGTGGATATATTTTATTAGGCCAACCACTCAGTCATATGAACCCTTAAATTTCCAATAATAGACACTTTCAAATACATCTTACTACTTTATAATTAACCAGTGTGGCCCCACATTAAAATGGGGTCTAAAAATAATTATATTCCTCTGATCCTAAATATAAGATATAGTTTATAATACATTACATATATATAGGTAGTACCATTTATACTCTATATGCATATAGCATATTAAAGCATTTTGTGGTGCATTTAACGTCTTAAAATAATTTTTGGAGGTTCTCTAACAATATTAAATGTTTTTTTTTTGTTGTTGTACCCAGCATCTTAAAATATTTTTTTTAAATCTATCTAGCACCTTAAAATATTTTTTGATACATTTAGCACCAAGGAAAGACAAGACTTTAGGCTGTTGGATGCACCTAAGAAAAATGTTTCAAAATAATGGATGTATCACAAAAATAGTTTAGGGCATCGGTTATATCTGGTAAAAATATTTCAGGATGTTGTTTGTAATTTAATCCAATTTATTTAAAATAAATTTATTTGGAAATAGGGAAAGAAAACTGAGAAATTGAAAAATCCAAATCTTGTTTTTTTTTTTTTTGTCTAAAGTTGATAAAGTAAATAGCTACACTTGATAAGTAATTTACGACTTAATTTATATAAAATACTTAATTTGAGATTTTACCATTTCTACATTATTTTTCTGTGATTTTCCTAAATTTACTTTTCCATATGTAAATCATAAATAAACAAACTTCAAAGCATGCGTAAAAAATACAACATCAGCTTCGCTTTGCATGGTGCCACTCACAAGAGGGGATGTGGGGCCCGCACTCCTCCAATAGGGGACATTACCCTTCTGTGCTCATAGTGCGCAACATGGATTTTCAATTCATAGAAGACTAGCATATGTTTATAATATATGAACTTAATTTATATTGTGACAAATGGTGGTCAATTTTTTTAAAAATCTTGTGGTAAAGATTGTAACTTGGGCCTACACAAGTTGCTAGAGTCATTGGATATATATTTTCCAATTAATTTTATTTTCATGTTTAAAGCTGTTGTTTGAATTACAATTGTATAGGAAATTAAAACTTTTATGAATTATATATGAATTTTCTATTTAATTTGCTTGGTGAGCAATGGCTTATTTTTAATTTAAATATTACCTTTCCATAATTTGAATATTTATATATATTTCAGTGAGCATCACCTTCCCCGCGTAATGCACTAAGATCTTAAACTTCAACCATTAACAAAATTATGGGGGGAAAAAACATTAACAAAATTAAAAGTTTAAAACAATAAACGTTGGCTTAAATTTAAACTCGGTTAAAAAAACAAAAAAATAATCATATATTTATGGAATCGGATATTATCACTACCCATTTTGATCATTACCAATACTATGACCACTTTTTTCACCGTTAGATAAGAATCTCATATTCTAATCTACCTTTATCATTTCTCTATCAATTTTGATTATTACCAATATCACTACTGTTTTTTTCATCGTTAGCCTTTATCATTTCTTTTTTCTATTAATATTGGTAGTGACAATATTCTATCACTCCCTATATTCTTACAGGAAAAAGACGTATTCACCTGCGAGGCTGATATATTTGGAGTTATATATTTCAGTCTAGCTGAAATCAAGTAAAAAAACATTTTATTTTTTTAAAAAAACAATTACATTAGTACAATACAACAAATCTCTTACAATTTCATTTTGAAGATGCAATTACCACTCAAATTTTCAAATGCCTTTCCTTATAATCCCATGATTATATAACAAAAATATTACCTCCGGTCCTAATTATAAGAGCTAGTTGACTTTTTTTTTTTGGATAAATTAAGGAAGCTAAATAAGTTACTTACTCATTTCATATGTTGTAAATTTTTAGATTATATGTTCGTTTATTAGTCAAACTAATTAGTTTGAAGAAAAAAAATGAAAATATAAATACTCTAAAGTAATTTAATTAGCTTCCTTAATCACTCCAAAAAAGTCAACTAACTCTTATAATTAAGACTGGAGGGAGTACATAACATGGTACTTTAAAGACGGCAACCAATTAAACCCAATTTTTGTCGGCTATTTCTTCTAACATCTTCACTTTTCCTAACTACTAACTGCCATGATCCCACCTTCCTTTATCACATTCTAATGGCAAAAAAAAGTCAATATAACGACCCCCCAATATTTGTAATAACATTAAAAATAAATAAATAAATAAATCAACTAGAAAAAAAGAAAAGGTATATGAGCAGTCTCACAACCAAAAGAAGGAAAAAATGTGAAGGCAAAAAAAAGAAGAAAAAAATGAATACAGAAAGAGAGAGAAAAACGGGATTGTAGGAATAAGACCAGACCTACTTTTTCACTCTCATGGCCTATTTCCATTAATGCCCTTCTTGTTGGATGACTTGGTCACAATTCATATAGGCCTCACTTCTCTCTCTCAGTCTCTTAAAAACTTCGCGTGGTTGTGTGTGAGTGTGTGTGAGAGCAGGAAGAGAGAGAGAGAAAGGTTGCAGTGCTGCGTTGTGAAGGTGTGTGTGATGATCATGGCGAAAATGTCACAGAGGAAGGTGAAGAATGATGAAAATAGCAACACGCCGTCAAACAAGAACACGAAACGGACTCGCAAAAGCATTCCCAGGGACTCTCCTCCGCAACGAAGCTCCGTTTATCGAGGCGTCACTAGGTCAGTGTTGATTAATTTTCTGTTTGTGTTTTTATATGGATATATTCCAATCAATTTATTCGTTTTGTTCGTTCGTTCTGCAATTGTTGGATCCTGCTCTGTTTCAATTCGTGTTTCCATTAATTCGAGAGCAAAGATTTATGCCATGTGTGTGTATATACCATATAGGCATCGTTGGACGGGTCGTTATGAGGCTCATCTCTGGGATAAGAATTGCTGGAATGAATCGCAGAGCAAGAAAGGAAGACAAGGTTCTTAACTTGATTAGATCAGAAATTTTCTCTTCCTGCGTTTTAGTACTGTTGATTTTCTTGATCCGCAAGTCTAATTAATCAGTTGGCCTCCACCTATTAACTGATTCTGTTGTTGATTTCTTGTCACTCCGATCGATCACGTAACGGGGGGAAAACAACTGGGTTGATATATGCAGTGTATTTAGGTATGTTCAGTGACTTTTAGAAATTGTGCTGTACCGCATTTACCTTCATAATTTTGGTAGTTTGGTATGAGAATTCATTCCTGGTGGGAGTAGTAGGATTGGATGGGCATATTAATAAATGGCTCCAAATCTTGCATTTCTTAGGGGCATATGATGATGAAGAAACTGCTGCACGTGCCTATGACTTGGCAGCATTGAAGTACTGGGGCCAAGACACCATCCTCAATTTTCCTGTAAATTTTGTCCATCCTTCTTCTTCATTTTGAAGAAGATCATCAAATAAATGTTCAGTTTTACTATATCTTGAATAATCATATATGATTATATACTGTAGCTCACAAATTATGAACAAGAGCTCAAGGAGATGGGGGGTCAATCAAAAGAAGAATACATTGGATCCTTAAGAAGGTTCTTAGTCATTTACTATTAGCTGTCAAAATGTTTAACTGATGATCTGAAACTATATTCTAACAGGAAATAAACAAATTTTTAATGGCAGAAAAAGCAGTGGATTCTCAAGAGGAGTCTCAAAGTACAGAGGCGTAGCAAGGTAATAATCCTATACACAGCCTGATGAGGGAATACTGCTCGCAGTCAAATGTTTGCTGAAATTAGTTTTAATTAGGATGATGTATTTGGTCAATGGGCTAGTTGCTAGCCACAAGTTCGGTCATTAATGGTCATGGATGAACCTTATTAATGAATGCACGGTAGTAGTGTCCATTGATGACAGATGGATGGGCAATTTTCTTGACGGATCCATCTATAATTGGTTACAACTTTGAATTCTCATTTTTCTAAATTTAAAATTTTCAGACACCATCACAACGGAAGATGGGAGGCTCGGATTGGCAGAGTCTTCGGCAACAAATATCTTTATCTCGGAACTTACGGTAACCACTTTGACCTATTAACGCTCCACACAACACAACTTTCTTGTTTGGTGGTTTTGGAATTGGTGGAGTTAGTATATAGATTGTATACACCACACTCTTTTCTCATATTTATAATTTCATTTTGATAAAAAAATTTAGTTCTTATTATAAGTCTAGTTTCAAAATAAAAAATACATTTTTTTTACCTTCACATCCCTATTAGTTATAATAAACAAAGAATTTATTTATGTTAACTTTTAGAACTAATTATAGATAATGACAAAATAAAAAATTTAATCCATAATTAATGAGTTAATCTAGACTTATAAATAGAACCAATGATATACTACTAACACAAGTTTCGGCCAAAATCCGGTAAAGCCATAAACCCATTTGCACAGAATCTGAAACATGGACGAATGATTCCCCCTAGGAAATTGTCAAAATTGCATTATATAAATGCTTCATGCAGAAGTAATCAATTGTAATGCATATTGTCTGCGTTATGTGGTTAATCTCTTTTACCCAATCAGTCACTCGCACATTATATGGCCCAAATTTTGTGCGCTTAATTTTCTGAGTGTTGAAAGAGACGTATGCACATGCTTTACTTATTTATCACCTCTTTTTGGTAGAGTATATATATACCTTTCTCAAACTTTCGGATATATGAAGTCTCTGAGTAACCTTACAAAAACGTCCTTTTCAGTACATTTAACATCCCATTTCTTCCATTTTCCTCTATCCCCATTGTATGGCCTTGACACTTGGACTCAAAATAAGGATTCATATTTACTTGTGACACATGGCAACGGGTCAGAACCATGTCTCACAACTTGTCAGCTTATTAAGGCTGGCGCATTACTAAGCAGAACACTTAGTTCAATTGATGAGGGGTTGTACTAGTTTAACCAGAGATTTTGAGTTTGTACTCTAGAAATGCAACTTGTTGTCATATCCAGCACAATCTGGATTAGTCTTGACTCCTAATAAATCCTCTGAGTTGAAAGGAGATAGGTCATCCATACCAAATGTTTCACGCAAGAATAATAATAATAATTAAGGCTAGCTCTTAGAAGAAACTTGTCAATTTTTAAAGAAAATACATCATAATGTTAGAAACTTAAGAATTTGTTTAATTATTTTATAAAATTATTTATAGAAGATAAAGAAAATTTATACATAATACTCATCTAGCGCTACAACAAACTAGGTCGTGCATTCAAAAGATGAGAGCTAATTATGTAGTAGCATTTGATGAGCATGTATTCCAAATAGTTAATTACCACTTGATCAGGAAAAGGTCCCACAGGTCAAAATAATACATAGGACAAAACAAGGGGGGTCAAAGTTTTAGATGCAATCAAATCCAGTTGGTTGGGATGTAGATCACCGAACCTCAACTACTTAGTAAAGCTATTTATTCATGATTTCATTCTTTCAAAATTAAAATAATACAAAGTTTCAAAATTTCCACCGAAATTTGCCTTCAACATTAATATTTAGTATTATCAACTAAATAAATAAATTATCCTTTTACATCATCTGGTTTGGTTCCATTATGGTGCAGCTACACAAGAAGAAGCAGCCACAGCTTATGATATGGCAGCCATAGAATATAGAGGACTTAACGCCGTTACAAACTTTGACCTCAGCCGTTATGTCAACTGGCCCCGTCCTAAAAGTCAACATTCACATGAAAACCCTACCACTGCTAACAGCACCGAGTCTGGATCAAGCTCTAATAATCCTGAACTTGAATTTGGTTTCGGGTCCCACCTGCTCAGTTCAAACTCCAACGACACACTGGCGGCGCCACCACAAACCGGTGGTGGAGCTCCGCCAACGTCATCGGCACTAGGGCTCCTCTTGCAATCGTCAAAGTTTAAGGAAATGCTGGAGAGGTCTTCATCAGGTGGAGATCAACATAACAATAATTACCCAGCAACAATAGAAACTTCAGAATCAAAGCCTCCTCGTCGTTCATTTCCTGAAGATATTCAAACATTCTTTGATTGTCATGATTCAAGCAGCTTCACTGAAACTGATGACATCATATTTGGTGATTTGAGCGCAATCGCTGCTCCTATTTTCCATGGCGAGCTTGATGCTTAGAAAATAACCCACAAATTTGGAAGAATATAGCTATATGTTTATTTGGCAGATTCAGTAGTTATATATACCTTAGTTTTATAAGGTGTATAATCAATGCAAGATCAGCTAAAATGATTATAGAAGTGAGGAAAGGAGAATTCAAAAAAAGCCAAAAAAAAAAAAAAATCCTTTGGGGCAAGGGTCAACAAATTAGAGGGCAAGATTCTTTCAATGGCACTTTCACATTTTTTTTTGTTCTTATGAAGGTTTCATATTTTTTATTTTTTGTATGTATTTATCCTTCCAGTCCTAAATATAAGACATGGTTTGTAGTGTAATTTGCACTACAAACTATGTCTTACATTTAGGACCGGAGATAATATCATGTTTTAAATTTGTGATGAAAGGAAATAGCTTGCAACCCCATTCCAACTTTTGATTCTGGCAATTCTATCCATGATGAGTTTGTCACACACACTCGCACATATCTGTGTGTGGTGGTTTTTTAAAGTTATTAAAAAATATATCAATATTTCATTTCATTTTTGCCATCAATTTACAAGGGGTTTATTAAAAAAACCCAAACATTAAAACGTCTAACCATCAGAAAATACGCATCACCAACTCGATTGAATGAAGAACGGCAAGAAAACTTTGCAAACATACTACAATATACAGTTATCTTCAGACATTAACTATCTTTAATAGAATGATCAATTATTGGAAACAAAATAAGCATATCTATTCGTTTTTTCCCCCCCTAAAATTAATATTCATACCAATCATCTTATTTTCCTTTTTCGAATAACATATATTCATAAAATGTCCATGCTTATCCATGTGCCATCATCATACACAGTTTTGGCACTATAAACATTAATAAGAAGGTAAAAGAAAATAAAAAAATATTTTTCATTTAAAAAACGTGGTTGCTAAATGTCTAAATCTCAACGAAAAAAAAGTCGCACTACCTAGATTATAAGCTTAACATAGCATACATATTTTTAAAAATTTAGTTAAATTTGATTCACAGAATAGGTTCTAGTATGAAATTATGACAGAGACAAAGGGTTAGAGATTTCTCCACAAAGCAAAATAGGCAGAAACTATATATAGTACTACCAACGTGTAGGTGGCCAGAGTTATTAATTGAAAAGGTTTTGTGATTCCACTTAATTAGCCACTAGCTCTCTCAATTCTTTATTATAAAGGCAACTCTAGACTCTAGTTGAGTTACATTTTTTTTTCAAAATTAGTCATATTTAATGAGTATCACGAGTTACATACTAAAAATCACGAAAGTTTGCAATTAATGAGATATTAAATAAGAGCCATTTAAGAAAAATATATAATTAATACTATATTTAGTGACTTAGAATAAGAAGAATATATATATATTTTTTAGAAAGCCTTTTCTAATAAGGGATGAGAGGAATTATAGTTAGGGATAAGACGTTTGCTCCTAATTATAGATGGAGAATGACTTTTAAATCTTAAGTTAGAGACATAAGATCAAAAAAGTCTCTATTGACAAATGAATATGAGATTAATAAGTGAATCGGTTGCTATTAATAACTTATGAGATTTGTCAATGTATTATTATTTTTAATTTTTAATTAAAATCTAAAAGTCAATTTTCCAATTATACAAGTTCATGTCACCTCCCGCACTCACCCGCCGAGTTATATGCTTTTCCAAGACGTTCGGAGTTGAGTGCATTTCATTAATTAAATATTAATGCATCATAATAAATTAAGGAAAATCCCTCTTAGACTCAAGTTACCAAAATATTGTCACAAAAAAGTTCAAAGAAAAGTTAGATGTCAGAAAAGGCTATAGGGAATTTTCTGTTATTATTTCAAAAAACATTATACTGATATAGTTGTTAACGTGTACTGATATAGTTGTTAGAATATTGTTATTAACATATACTCCCTCCGGTCCTAATTATAAAAGTTATTTACCAGAATTTAGAGAGATTAAGAAAAAAAGTTAAATTAGTTAATTATAATTATTTTTCGAAAATACCCCTAATTAAAAATTGAAAATTACATCAAGGGGAAAAATGAGCTGAATTGGTAGCCCGCAGAATTGATACTCTGACTCGCAATTTCTCTAAGCTTATACAACGATTTCTCCCGGTTGGTACTGTACTAACAATTCCACGGCTGCTTATCTGATAAATATGCATATTAAAATACAATTCTCTTCATAGTTACAAAAAAAATAAATTGTTATATTTTACTCGAAAAAATACAACGATTTCTCCTTGGTACTGTACTAACATATTAAAATACAATTCTCTTGATAGTTACAACAAAATGTTTTTAAAGGAATATTAACATTATTTTATTTAAAAATTAAAAATAAAGTAGAATCTCTCATTTAATAGAATATAAGCGTGTTGTTAAATTAATTATTGTAGAAAAAGTATTAGTAGGGGTGATATGGGAAAAATATGACAAAAATTGCTCAAAATGATTTTATAAGAAAAAAGTATAATTGAGGTGTATATAATATTAATGAGTTGCAAACATTATTTACTTTATAAAATATATAGGTGTATTATTAAATTATTATTGTCTTTAATTATTATTGAGAAAGTATAAATAGGGGTATTATAGGAAAAAATTGACAAAAGTTTAAATTGCTCTTATAATTAGGACCAAAACCAACTCCAAAAAGTGCTCTTATAATTAGGACCGGAGGGAGTACATATTTAGTTGTTAATAATGTATTGATATAGTTATTAACGTTTAACATATACATATTCTGTTATGTTTTTTTTTTAATGCCAATAATACCTGTACTCTTTTTTCTCTTAGCTTTTGTTTGGCAAGTTGCTTAAGTTTTCGATCTGATTCTTAATTGATATTTTCAATTAGTTTAGTACCTAAAAATAAAATAAAATTATTAACATGTCTCAAATTTTTTAAAAATAAATAAAAAGAAGGGTTAATATGTAAATTTACTCCGAAAGTTTTTACTGATGTGCAAGGTTGTCACAAAAGTTTTTTTTGGTTCAATGTTGTCCCAAAAGTGTTAAAATGAAGTAATATTTCTCTTTCTCGTTCAAAAGTTAATGGTTAGCATTAATTTTTTAACAATATGGGGTAAAATTGTTACGTCTCAAAACATCTAGGGTATTATTGAACCTGAAAAAACTTTCAGGGCAAAATTATTATTCAGAGAAAACTTTCAGAACAAATTTGCACTTTAATCTAAAAAAGCCCATCATTATTTCAAAATAAGGATAATATTATAATAAAATTTGCATAAATTGATTTTTTTTTTCTTGAAAAGACCTACATGTTTTAATTTTCATTTACTGCATTTGCATAATAGAATTTAGGGAAAAATATTTGCAGGGATCTAATTTAGAAACCGAAAGTGGAGCTAAATACCTAAGAGGGGGGTGAATTAGGTATTTCAAAAATTTTCGCAAATAACTCTGTTTTCAAGCGGTAAAAACAGAGATGAACAGAGTAGGAAGAGGAGAAGCTGGACACAGAGATTTATACTGGTTCGGTCCTAATAACTTAACCTACATCCAGTCCCCAGATTCTTTGGGATTTTCCACTATCACAAAGATTACACACTCTGTACTTAGAAGTAGTTCTCTCACTAGAACTCACTCCCCCTTACAAGTTGTAATCAATGAACTCCCAAATCACCAAGTCCCCTTGACTTGTGATTCTTTACAATAAATGATTTGCAGATAAGAACTCTCTCTAAGAGTGAATAATGATAAACACTGAAGCTTATATATCAGAAATACACTACAGTTGAAAACTGAAGGAATAAATGCAAAACTTGAATGATTTTCGTTTTTAGCAGTTGTAGTTGTTGAGAAGACTTGAATGCAGCTCTATTTATACTCAAAGTGCATTAATTGATCGTTAGATTCATCAATATAACCGTTGCCTTCATTAACCAAGGTTTTGGTTAAGCTTTGGTCTTCTTTTCTCACTAATCTTCACTTAATCCAGCTATCCAAGTACTCAGAGTTGACTTCCTCAAGATTAATCCGTTGGAAAGACAGTTGCTTGTTGTGGAAATCATTCTTTAATGCTTTGCATCCGTATGCAGATGGATTTCCTAAAAGTATGCAACTTTCTGGGTTTGCATTTAATGTGTTGACGTCACTTTTTGCTTTTGTTTTAAACCTTCAATAAACATTCTCTAATTCATCTGAAACTCACTAACAAAGTGGTTAAACATAACTAGGAATAGTAGAGAATAATACTGGAAAGTATTAAGATCAAACAAGAGTAATTCCCAAAATCGTCAGATTTGATTTTTTAAACTTAGCGATGTAAACTCGAATTTGTTACTCAAAACTTGAGTTTTCAACTGTGCACTTAAGCTAAACTTGAGTTTTAATAACGAAACTTGAGTTTCCTCCATCCAAAGAGGAAAGTCGCAATTTGAGTTTTGAAAGGCATTTTGAAACAAACTTCAAAACTCGAGTTTCCAAAACAAAACTCGAGTTTTGGACTTTTAGTGAAAACAGTCCAAAACATCAAAACTAGAGTTTTCAATCAAAACTGAAGTTTTCAAAACATTAAAAAAGTTCCAGGTTCTCTGTTTGGTCAAAACTTGAGTTTACAAAGTGAAACTCGAGTTTTCATTTTAGTATGAAAACGTTGATAAAATTGAGTCAAGACTAAACTCGAGTTTTAAAAGAAAACTTAAGTTTCCAAAATGTTGAAAATTTTTTAAACTCTCAGTTTGGCCAAAACTTGAGTTTTCATTTAAAAATAAAAACTTTGAGAAATTTGGACAAACTCAAAACTTGAGTTTTCTGTGTAAACTCGAGTTTTCAAAACTGATGAAAATATGAGATACTTTCTGTCAAGTCAAAACTCGAGTTTGGAAATCAAAACTCGAGTTTTCTCATAACTTAGAGAAAACTTAAAAATCTTGTGATAAAATGAAATCTTGGATTTTTCAGTTTGCATCTGTTCAAAATATTGGAGACTCTTTGTAAAGCCAAAACTCAAGTTTCCAAATCAAGACTCGAGTTTTGTCTTTAGTTGAAACATTGGGAAGTCCTATATAATGTAAAACTCGAGTTTTCAATCTGAAACTCGAGTTTATCCTGAGGTGAAAAACTGAGTGCTCTCTGTAAGTCCAAAACTCGAGTTTCCAAAAGGAAACTTGAGTTTTGCTTTGTTCATTGAAAATGAGCAACTCTCTGTCAATCTCAAAACTCGAGTTTTGAAACCAAAACTTGAGTTTTGTCTTTGATAGTAAGTTTTTCAACATACCAAGACAAAACCTCATTTTGTGTTTACAATTGTCAGTTATCATCAAAACACATAGAGAACTAACAGAAACTATTAATTTATAGTAAGAAATACGTTTGATATTTAAACTATGATAATTTCAAGTATATGTCCTAATATATTCATGTACTATTTATAAGTTATTTATATGTTTCATATAAACTAAGAAAAACCTTAAACTATTTAGATATATTTTGAAATTCAACAACTTTCCAACTTTATTTATATTTGTACTTTTATCTTGTCATCTTTTTTAGATGATATGTCCTTTTGTATACAGTTCTCTTTAACTTTATCCGAGAAATAAATATTTTTCCCATTTTACCCTTCATTATATTTCCTATATATTTTTTCCATCATTTTTCTCATTATTACTCTCACTTTACCCAATCATATAAGGACATATTTGGAAAACAAACTACAGTCCCCACATATTTATTTTAACTAATTTCAATTATTTTATTAAACTATACAATTCAGTTAAAAGAATCTTATATATAGGTATATAGGGAGTATATTATTCCACATGAGAGCAAAGTCAATACAATAATAAATGAAAAGAAATGTTGTACATTTATATGAAAAATTTATCTCTCAGTCACATAAATAAAACCAAGAAAATGTTTTCTATCTCCACTTTATAAATAGAATCAGAGGAGTAAAACACCCTCACTCATTGGAAATGAATAGTTAATGCTTTTAGCCCTTGTAAATAATTTTTCTGAAATTAATCAAGAAATTATTACGAATATTATGATTGTATGATGTCCAAAACATCTAAGAACAAGGCTCTTCACCTCCCATTCATATTCAGTGGCATCATAGTTTGTAACCCCATATTAGAAAGTTTCTAACCATTATTCTTTGTAACATCTAATTAAAGGTGGCTAGGTAATTTCTTAAATTTTGCAACATTTCAAACTTTAAATCATTCTTTTTAGTATTATTTGAAATTTAATATACTTATTTGTCTTTTACAAATTTTGAAAGTATTTTTCTTTCTTTTTCCCGAAAGATTAAGAAAAATGATTGTTTTGTTAATTGTGTCACAAATTGATCTGTTTTTTTTTTAAAAAAAAAATGCACTAATTTAATATTTGAACTTATACCTTTACTTTTTTTTTTGGCCCAACAAATACCTCTACTAATGATTCTTAATCACTACTCCCAATTTAATAAATTGTATGACTTAAATAACATAATAAATTGATATTCTAGGCACAATCTTCTTATCTTTTATACTTTGGATCCAAACAAATTTCCCAAATTTCTCTTATATTTTTAGATAGAGTGTAGGTTCATGTTCTATGTGTGTTCAAATTATGGTTTCAAAAGCACTTCTACGTAAATTGAAATAAAACTCCTCTCACGTCCTTATATTGTAAATAGTAAAAGCACTGCTAAAAGGCTAAAACAAAAACACAATGTTTTGGTTTGAGGGGAATGAGAAGGAAGGAGGAGATAGAAATTTTTTCTCTTATCTTTACTAAATACCCCATGGACCCCATTGAGATTCCAATCTCTATCCTCCCATGGACCCTACTGGAGACTAAAAATATCTACCAAATTTCATGGACAATTTGTTAAAAGTATCCTCTCTCATTCCCTCAAACCAAACACACCCTTAAATTGATGGGAACATCAAGAGTAACACATTTTCTATCCATAATATAATACATGTCCTATCAGCTATTACTAGTCCAGAGTGAAGGACATTTTAAAGTTTAAAGAAATTCTTTTATTTTTAACCGTATGTTGGTTACTGACTTAATGAAAGATACTTAATTATGTGTATTGGAAAATTGTGAGTGCTAGTTGTGACTTGTGACGATCTGTTCTGGCTCATCAATCGTTGCATCTCAAAGCATTTGAAGCTTCTGTTTGGCATGTTTTATGGCATCTTACGGCCGTTTGGTATGGGAAAAATTTGAAGAGGGAAGAGAAGATTTTGAAAGATGAGAGAAGATGGCTTGAGGGAAGATAAATTGTTTGGTAGAAAGAAAATGAAACAGTAGTAGTTGGTAAAAAAAATAAGGAAATATTTATTTTATCCTCAAAAGTAATTAATTCAAAATGAAAAAGAAAAATAATTTTTTTGCTAAAAATATATTTTTTAAAAAATATGCTCTTGTCAATTTGTAAAAAAATGTTACTGTTCACATGGAAACTTGATATCTCACTAGTGGCCCTAAGAACTTAGGTTTCCTAAGAAGATTTGTTCAAAATACGTATTAAAAGGGGGAACTTGCTAATTTACCTTTTCTTTTCCACCATATACGTGTACCTTACGAGGGCCGCCCTTAAAGCAAGTTGGTGGTTCAATAGCATATTTGATGTGTTCATTGCATTTAAGGCTTTGAATTTTGATGTTCCTTATTGTTTCCTTTAATTTGTTTGTTCTTATATGGGTTGTGATGTGTTCTTGTACATCTGGTTCTCACTACATACAAAATCTTGGTCTGCACTTACGGTTTGAATCACGTTTAGGGTTCTCCATGGTATTTATTTACGTAAATCGATATTAAACTCATATCATATACTTACCTTATATACTGTTAATCACATTTGAAAAGCTACTTTTGAAGACTCTAATCGCTATTCCAAACAAACACATATGATTCAAATAGTGAGCATAGGTTCTTAAAAAAATTACACCCAAAAAGCTTAGCCATTGGATTGGAGGTATCTAGATTTTTTCACACTACAACTCTTCACTTAAAATACTGCCAATCAACCCCTTCATGTAGCCAACTGTCAATGAAAACACCAATATAATAAATACAAGTTTTTGAAAAAACCACACATAAAATCTAGCCGTTAGAGTTGGAAAGCCGCTTACTTAAGAATAAGCTTCTTGATATGGGACTCATGATAGTTTTTGTTTTTGGTTTTTGGTGGGGTTTGTCTTGCATAAATGCCACTTACTGCATGTAGTGGTGGGCCACAATGCACATTTATATAATGTTTAACGTTCTCCTTCAAAAACAAATAAATCACAACTTTTTCACTTGCCCATATATATGTGTTATATATATATATAGGGTAAAGGTGCAGATTTGCCAACAAACTATTACTCAAGGGGCGTCTGACACAAATAACTATTGAGGGGACCAAAATTGCTAATCAACAATTAAAAAGTGAAAAAAAAAACCAAATAACTATTAAAAGTGAAAAAAAAAACCAAATAACTATTAAAAAAAAACTATCACAATTAAGTTAAAATATGAAGCACTGGTATAGGACGGTGGCAGAAACACTGGAGAAAAGAGCGGTTAAGCCTTCTAGTTGGAAAAAGGAAAACACCAACAGAGATAAGACCCATGGGAGCAGGCATTGTGGCAGCAGCTATTGCTGCTTGTGGCATTGGAGGGATGGAACTAGGGTGCAAGGTGCGTGCCAATTGAACGCTGTGGACTACTGGATGAGTTCAAAAGGGTGAGTGGAACACTCAGCAACAATAGAAGCTTTGGAAATGCCGACGTCGCCGACACTGTGGTAATCAATGGAAGACGGAGACATCAAGATAATGACGGGGTAATAGTTCGTTGGTGAATCTGCTCCCAATTATGTCTTTTTTCACTTTTTAATTGTTGATTGACAATTTTGGTCCCCTCAATAGTTATTTGTGCCAGACACTTCTCGGGTAATAGTTGGTTGGCAAATCTGCACCTTGACCCATATATATATATATATATATATATATATATATATATATATATATATATATATATATATATATATATATATATATCACTTTAGTTTAGTAGCCTTCTCATGATGTGGTCCTTATTTATCACATTCATTCTCCTATCTTCTATTCTTCTTCTTCTTCCTCCTTCCACCACTTGAATATGTTCAAGTGATCACAGAAGACATGCGGATCAAAAGATAAGTCTAGACCATGAAGGAATTAGTTGGATGAGGCAAACGAAGTCTCCAAGTCTCCGATCATTTAATTTTGACACATAATCCCACATTTACGAAGTTGTTTATAGATTACCCACTAATAAAATTGAATTCAAATCATAATCTCGTATTTATGAGGCGACTCCTTATCAATAAGATCAATATTTATTGGAGTAAAATAATTATTCATGACATAATTAGAGACTTTTTACCCTTTTCTCATTAGGAGAAAGTCACTTTAGTAGCTTGCAATTAGCTAATTGATAATTGAATTATAACAAAAGTACACTCTTGTGTCTTTTTAATCCCTTAACTTTCAAAATGCAATTACAATTTTTTTTTGCCTCTAACATTATTAATCCTATTGATATAAAAAATATTGACAAATTACATAATCCAATATTGGCATATAAATATGAATATAACCAATTAAAACCTTAAATGAACAAGTCTATTTGACATTATAAATGATTCTTGCATATATTTTCAAATCTATCATTTTGCAGGTAACCTAACACATTAATAAGTAAAAGTAACTAAATTGATGAATAATTTCATGTTTTAACAGGTCTAACTTCTAAAAGTTAGGTTCATTTTTGACATAATATTGTGTACCACCACTTTAAAAAAATAAATGAAAGAAATTTTATTAATGGGACAAGGAAATTTAATTTTCAATTAGTGTCTTAATTTTGAAGAACAGTTTTAGATTCCATTAAAACTTTTTTTGTTATATAATTATATATGTGTGACTTTAATGTAACTTTGCCCATATTTTTTTATGACATTTTTATCCTTCCGGATAAGGGTGGGCAAAATAAATATATTAGTTATAGAAAATCAATGTTAAAACTTTGAACACAAGTGTTAATAATGACAATACTGTAATACCATGGGACACTACGAATAGTGATGATCCTGTAGAGGAGGAACCTAAACGTAATACTAGGTAAAGGACTTCAACATCCTTTGGGCCTGATTTTCTGACTTTTTTATTGGAAAATGAGCCTCGAACACATGGAGAGGCTGTGGGCTCTACTGAAGCACCATTCTGAAAAGAAAGGCTATCGATAGTGAAATTGAATCCGTTCTGCCAAACCACACATGAGAATTGATTGACCTTTCTCTTGTCAATAAGCCTCTAGGAACTAAGTGGATCTTCAAAAGGAAGATGAAAACATATGACACTATTGATAAGTACAAAGTTAGGTTGGTAGTAAAAGGCTACAAACAACATGAAGGCCTAAATTACTTTGATACCTATTCACCTATTACAAGAATTACATCCATTCGGATGTTACTCGCTTAGTAGTATTGAATGGGTTGGAATTACATCAAATGGATGTAAAGAAAGCCTTCTTGAATGGTGAATTAGAGAAAGAGATCTATCTAGAACAACCTGAGTGTTTTGTTGTCTCAAGACAAGAAAAGAAAGTTTGTCGATTTCTTGATAAAGTCCCGTTATGGACTAAAGTAAGCCCCAAAACAATGGCATACAAAATTCGATGAAGTTATGTTATTAAATGGCTTTAGTATTAATGAATCTGACAAGTGTGTCTATATTTGGAATACTGAAAATGGGTTTGTCATAATCTGTCTATATGTAGATGACATGTTGATAATGATAGTAGTAATCAAATGATTAAAGCTACTAAGCAATTGTTTACCAGTAAGTTCAACACGATAGATATGGGTCTAGCAGATGTTATTTTGGGAATTAAAACTATAGAATATCTGTTGGGTTGGCTTTATCACAAGAACATCTATATTGCTAAAATTCTTGAGAGATTCAAGAGTTTAAATATAGCTATTGTGACGAACCCTATAGACTCTAGTCTTTGTCTGTTAAGAAATACTGGCGAAGCTGAAAAACAAAAGAAGTATGCTCGAGTGGCAGTCTTATGTATGATATGAACGTCACTAGACCTGATATTGCCTATGCAGTAAGCATGTTGAGTCGCTTTACTAGTAGTCCAAATGAGCTTCATTGGAGAGCTATGATAAGAGTTTTGGGTTACTTAAAGCAAACTCAAAATTTTGCTTTTCATCATGAGAAGTACCTTGCATTGCTAGAAGGGTATTGTGATGCAAATTGGATCACCAACTTTAACGACACAAGATCCATAAGTGATTATGTATTCACCCTTAGTGGGGGTGTTATATCTTGGAAGTCATCCAAGCATATTTGCATTGTAAGGTTAACTATGGAAGCATATTATTGCTTTAGATAAAGTTGGTAAGGAAGCCGAGTGGCTTCATAATTTTCTTGAGAACATTTCTAATTGGCCAAAGCCAGTGCCGGTAATGTGATACTAATAGTCAAGCAACTATTGGTAGGGCCAATAATGTCATGTACAATGGCAAGTTTAGACATATATGGTATAGACGTGATACCGTTAGACAACTACTCTCGAATGGAATCATCTCAATTGATTATGTAAAATCAAAAGAGAATATAGCAGATCCATTGACTAAAGGGATTCCTAGAGAGTTAGTTAGAAATTTGTGCAAAGGAAAGGGTTTAAGGCCGATCGATTATTGATTATTGTGGTAACTCTACCTAGAAGAGTGGAGATCCCACGAACTAGGTTCAAAGAGACAACTAAGTGATGATCGACTGTTAACACTGTGGAGTTTAAACTCATACTCATTCTTAGACAAGACAGTGCATATATATAAGGGTAAGCTTTTAAGTTTTTAATGGTTTCTTAATCTGATGTGTTCAGATGATGTATGTTGACTTACATCATAAGGAATCATCTATGTGAGTATGAAGTGTGACCCGTTTCTATGAGAATTTAAAATGGTTGATTCTCTAGAACACTCGCAGAACCAGGCGGTGTCCAGAGCCAAAATCGACACAGCATGAGAACCAACGATGCTAGAGGAGCAACTGTGTGACTCCTATTGTCTTGGTATACATTAAAAGGTCGACGATTCAAGACAACGCGTCCACCGATTGACCAGTATATCCGATAGGTTTTTACTAGAGAAGGTTCAAAGGTAATCCCTACCTTTCTCGATGTAGTTGCTGCTTGTAGAGGAATCTCACTTTGCATACATGATCATTTGCATTTGGTCATGATGGACTAACTTCTTATCCATGTGGGAGATTGTTGGATTTTAGCATCTAAAACCCATAGGTTATGAAAAGAAAGTCCCACTAGTTCACCACCACCGATCGCATCGGTTCACCACAGTCGTGTCAATTCGCCAACGGGTGTCCATCTGATCAATTTATATCATCTATAAATAGAATGTGCTAATGACAGAAAATCATATATAGAGAAAAACTAAATATAAAATTAATCTCAAATATACACTCATATTGCATACATAAAACATCCTGTGCGTTCCGAAAGCAGACTCATTGGATTCGTTTGGGCTTCAGACAGATAGAGTCATCTTTCTGAAAACGAATAATGCGCTCTATCCTGGGAGGCAATTGCTCAGAAACCTTTGGCATTCGTATTGAGGGAGCAAAATTGTCTTAAGGACACAACGAAAGTTGGGCCTGGATTTCTGCATAGTTCATTACTATATTCGGCAGTTTTTGTGAGTTTTTACTGATTTTCTTTATGTGTAGAAGTATTGTATGTTTACTAGATTATGCATATTGATTATACAAATTCTTATCTTAGTGATATCTCTATCTTGAAAGTATTTTCACCAACAGCATAATCTTCTTATCTTTTATGCTTTGGATCCAAACAAATTTCCCAAAATTCTCTTATATATACTCAAGATTGAGTGGAGGTTCATGTTCTATGTGTGGCCAAACCATGATTTTAAAAACATTTTCACGTAAACCGAAATTAAACTCTTCTCACATCCTTATATCGTAAATAATAAAATTTCTTCTAAAAATCTAAAACAAAAACACACTTAAGTTGATGGGAACATCAAGAATAACACATTTTACCACCTACTCCTTTTCTGTCCATAATATAATACATTTTCTATCAGCTATTATTAATCTAGAGTGAAGGAATCCGAATTGTTCAAATCTAATCTTACTGAGGTGAGTCTGATCTGTTTTGTCTCATCAATCGTTGCATCTCAAAGCATTTGAAGCTTCCGTTTGGCATGTTTTATGGTATCTTAAATAGCATATTTGATGTCTTCAATGCATTTAGAGCTTAAAATTTTGATGTTCCTTATTGCTTCCTTTAATTTCTTTGTTCTTATATGGGCTTTGATGTGTTCTTCTACATTTGGTTCTTATATGCTTCTTTGGAACCACGTTTAAGATTCTCAAAAGTGTTTATTTATATAAATTGAGATTAAACTCATTTCACACACTTATCTCGTATATCGTAAATCACGGATAAAAATTCTCAAATAACTATTTCAAACAATCAATCGTGGAACTAACTTTTTGGTCATAGAAGTCTTGTCTTTTTACTGCTCATACCACATTATTGGTTAGATGTTAGAATCAATTAAAATTAAAATGTTTAGATTAATTAATGCCTTTGTAGAGTGATTTGCAGGAATGTTCCATGACAGTGAAATAAATGAAGATTACAGAGAATGAGGAGATAATAAAAGGCCTCTAGAGTAGATATCACAAATGATACTAGAAGAATTATCAAGATAAAAATTTAGTGGCAAACCTATCTATAAGATGGAGAATTATAATATATATGAAATTGTTGGGTTTTACCTAATTGCCTATTTGGTCAATTAGGGCCCAAGCCCATTTGGGCCACAAATGTGAATCATGGAATATACCCATTTACTTCAAATTATGGGTGGGAAATTTTTTTTTTAATCATACCTTACCTGCCACTTGGGTTTAGGTAGTGAACAAAGGAATTGGAGAAGGGTTGGCACAAGTTGTAAGCGGCTTATGTCGTTTAAGCAAAGGTCTCGGGTTCGAGCCTTGTGAATGCAAAAAACCCCCCGCTGGGAGACTCTCCCACCAAAGCCAGGTGCACGACGTAGTTCAAATTCGGATTAGTCAAGGCAAAGCCCTAATAAACCGGGTAGGTAACCAAAAAAAAAAAAGGAATTGGAGAATGGGTGAGATGATACTCCCCTTTTTAATATAAAATATATTTATTTAATTTAATTATATTAAAAAAGTTAGAAAAGTTAGTTAAATATGACATGTATTTTCTAAAATATTAATAATAATTTTCCTTAAGTCTCTCATTCATTCTCCTTTGTGATTTTTGCTGAAGGAGCATGGCGTCTTATATTTAGAAGGAAGATCAACTCTTCAAACATATCTTATATTAAAAATTAGAGGAAGTAACTTGTGGTGCTGCTCTCTTCTCTTGTTTGTCTTTCAGGGTATTTGCTGTGTCAAAAAACTGAGTCCGACCCTATCATAATCGTTTTTGCATGGGTAATCTAAAGTCACAAGTATGTCCAGCAAATTCAAAAATAGTTGGCAACTTGGCATTGGATTGTAAGTAACTATTCTAGATCTAAATATAAAACATATTTATGGAGTTGATTTTGATCCTAAATATAATATATTTTTTATATATATTTGTCAGTATTTTCTTAACTTACCTATTTTGATGCTCCATCAACAATAATCAAGGAAGAGAGAGGAGTAAGGAATTAAGGAAGATGATTAAGCTGTTTTAAAAAAATATATGTTATATTAACTAAATTCCTTAATCTAATCAAATTAAATAAATAAGTCTTATATTAAAGATTAGAAGAGTCTAAAATAGTTAGTAGTAAACATTGTATACTTGACTGTAAGCTATTTTTAAAAGGTAGGAAGTATGCACCTAATATAGTGATGTACATTTTGTACTTTGATGTAATTTATGCTATAGAAAATTTAAGAGCCAATTATTGTTTACTAATTAATGGATTTGATTTCTAATTATTTTTGAGCTAAGGAATAAATTGGCCAACTAAATATTACGCTAAGAGCACCAGGCACAAAAATATTTTGAAGGTATCATAAATACCAATGAACTATTGTAAGGGAGCAAAAATACCAATGAAGAAATAAATTTTGATGAAGGTAATACAATTCTCGTTTTGATCTATTCGCTGAATTTTAAATTCTTTATTGGTATTTTTACTCCCTTTCAATTGTTCATTGGTATTTTTAATACCTTCAAAACATTTTTGTGTCCGGTACTCTTAACGTAACACTTCATTAGTCAATCTGCACCTTAACTCATTATTTTTTTTCCTTATGCTTTGAGTTGGTGTGATTTAAGCTTTACATATAAATGTACACAGAGACCACATAATTGTGCTTGAAACTTGGTGCACAATATTCAAATTTAATGACAAAGAGACTATAAGTATGAAGTAAACAATATTATATAATAAAATGACAGGGAACTCAAGCATAGTTTCAACAATAAATATTTGAACTTTCCGGTCCAAAACTGATATTGCTTCCTTGAACTTGAATGGGGGCATTTATTCAATATTTTATTTTATATAAATATATATATATATATATATATATATATATTAAAGGCCTTGTTGCTGTCATATTCTATTTCTTTTGGTGTATATATACGGACATAAAAAAATTGTTGTCTGCTGATTCATAATAGGACATGTTCAAAACAAAGAAACTTTTAAACAAAAGGAGATGTTTAAGTCAGAGTCTTAGTAGCGCAGTGGTATGGGAGCCAGTATTAACTGACCTCTCTCCCCTATATCCAGGGTTCGAACCCTACCTTTCCCCTACCATGATATATATATATATATATATATATATATATATATATATATATATATAAAGATGTTTAAAATTAGGGTTAAGGTGCAAAAATACACATGTACTTTTCTCCGAGGAGCGCCCAGTAGCAAATGCTTTTTTTGGGTGCAAAAGTGCACACGTGGTTACAAATCAGGTAGAAAAATACCGTTTGACCGTTAAGTTTGACTTTGACCATTAAATTTGACTTTGACCGATGACGTGACATTTCAAAGGTGCAATAATACACATGTGATTTATTAAGAAGAGCGCCCAACAACAAATTTTTTTTTAATTTAATAATTTTATTTTAATTACTACCGGGTGTTAAAAAGATATTTAGAATACTGACTTATACTGAAAAAATACTTCATAATCTTGAAAAATTATTTTTAGATCAGAAAAAAATATTTCAGGGTACTAATTGGTACTAAAAAGAAACTTTGAAGTATTTTTTTTTGTACCAGTCAGTATCCTGAAAGTACTTTTTAGTACCAGTTAGTACCCTGAAATATTTTTTTCAGTATCCTTTTAGTACCGGTAAATACTTGAAATATTTTTTTAAGATCCTAAAATAATTTTTCAAGATTATGAAGTATTTTTCAGTATCAGCCAGTATCTTTTTAGTACCAGTCAATATTTGAAATATTTTTTCAAGATCCTAAAATAATTTTTCAAGATTATGAAGTATTTTTTCTGTACTAGTCAGTACTCGAAAAAAAATATTTCTGGGTACTGACTAATACTAAAAAGTACTTTCAGGATACTGACTAGTACAGAAAAATACTTCATAATCTTGAAAAATTATTTTAGGATCTTGAAAAAATATTTCAAGTATTGACCGATACTAAAAGAATACTGACTGATACTGAAAAAATATTTCAGGGTACTGACTGGTACTAAAAAGTACTTTCAGGATACTGACTGGTACAGAAAAAATAATTCATAATCTTGAAAAATTATTTTAGGATCTTGAAAAAATATTTCAAGTATTGACCGAGACTAAAAGGATACTGACTGATACTGAAAAAATACTTCATAATTTTGAAAAATTATTTTAGGATCTTGAAATAAAATTATTAAATTAAAAAAAAAATGTTGTTGGGCGCTCTTCTTGACAAATCACATGTGTATTTTTGCACCTTTGAAATGCCACGTCATCGGTCAAAGTCAAACTTAACGGTCAAACGGTATTTTTGCACCTAATTTGTAACCACGTATGCACTTTTGCACCCAAAAAAAGCATTTGCTACTGGTCGCTCCTCAGAAAAAAGTACATGTGTATTTTTGCACCTTAACCCTTAAAATTAAGTTGATAGATTCAAAATAAACTTGACACATATATGCTCCAAACACATCCAAAAAGGATTCCACAAAATTAAATAAAAAACACTTTAGAACTAAATACATCCACTCAATGCAAAAGCTTGAGAAAACTACACTCATCCAGTTAACCTCTATCAGTAGCTTCTACAACTCTCGTCCATTAATTCCTTTTATCAAACGAGAGTTACGGTCATTATAATTAGCGTTTGTTTTCAAATAATTACTTTGGTTCTTAATATAAGACATATTTAGTATTTACCTAATTCAATTATATTAAGTTAGTTAAAAAACTAACGTTAACCGTTAGAAAATTAACATTGACCGTTAACTTTGTAATGAAAAAGGGTAAGATTATTATGTTTTTAAATTTTCGAGGCAACATTAAAAAAAAAAAAAACTTTCAAAGTAAAATTGTTCCCGGTTTACTTCCGAGATAGATTTTCTACTTAACCCCTTAAAAGATTGCTGATCAACCCATCCAGTTAGCCAACTCTCAATGAAAATGCCAATATAATAAGTATAAGTTCTTGAAAGAACCACATTTAAATGATAGCTGTTAGAATTGAAGAGCCGTTTACGTAAAAATGAGTTTTTTGATACGGGACTCATGCAATGTTTTTTTTTTTTTTACTTTGTCATATATTTAAAGTCGGAGAGAATAATAAGTACAAATTCTTTTTTAAAAAAACACATACAAAAGCTAACAGTTAGAAATTTTTTTTTTTTTTTATCAGATAACAGTTAGAACTGAAAAGCTTACTAAAAAATAATCTTCTGGGACTCATGATAGTTTTTTTTTTTTTGGTTTGCCTTGCATAAATAGTACCACTTACTTCATGTGAACATAAATGTATCCACTTCACAAACCAAACAAAAAGCTTCTAGTGGTGGGCCACAACGCACATTTATATATTGTTTAATGTTCTCCTTCAAAACAAATAAATCACAACTTTTTCACTTGCCAATATATATGATTATATGTTATATATTTCGAGCCAAAAAAAAAGTTATATATATATATATATATATATTACTTTAGTTTAGTAGCCTTCTCATCATGTGGTCCTTATATATGTCACGTTCTTTCTCCTCTCATATATTCTTTTTCTTCTTCCTCCTTCAACCACTTGAATATGTTCAAGTGGTCATAGAGGAGGCAAGCCAAGTCTCCAATCATTTAATTTTGACACATAATTCCACATTCGCAAAACTATTTATAAATTACTCACTAAAAAATATAATTTAAATATGTTATGAACCAATTCCTTATCAATTGAATTAATATTTATTAGAGCTAAATGAGTATTACGTTATTCATGACATAATTAGAGACTTTTCACCCATTTCTCACTAGGAGAAAGTTATTCAACTAACTTGTAATTAGCTAATTGATAATTATATTATGACAAAAATATATTTATATCCTCTAGCGCTGTTGTCTCTTGTATCTTTTTAATCCCTTAACTTTCAAAATACAATTACAATTTTTTCCCTCTAACATTATTAATCCTATTGATATAAAAAATATTGACAAATTACATAATCCAATATTGGCATATTAATCTGAATATAACCCATTAAAACCTTAAATGAACAAGTCTATTTAATGTCATAAATGATTCTTGCATATATTTTCAAACCAATAATTTTGCAGTTATCTAACACATTAAAATAAGTAAAAGTTACTAAATTGATAAATAAATTTCATGTTTTAACAAGTGTAATTTCTACAAGTTAGGTTTATTTTTGAGATAATATTTTATAAAATAGACATAATATATTGTACCACCGCTTTAAAAAATAAATGAAAGAAATTTTAGTAAAGGGACAAACAAGAAAATTTTAATTTTCAATTAGTGTCTTAATTTTGAAGAATAATTTTAGATTCTATTAAAACTTTTTTAACCGCTTTAAAAAATAAATGAAAGAAATTTTAGTAAAGGGACAAACAAGAAAATTTTAATATTCAATTAGTGTCTTAATTTTGAAGAATAATTTTAGATTCTATTAAAACTTTTTTTGTTATACAATTATATATGTGGGACTTTAATGTAATTTTGCCCATATTTTGTTTATGACATTTTTATCCTTCCGGAATCCGGATAAGGATGGGTAGAGCGAGTGGCCTTATTTCACTTTTCACTTCTCAGAACTCTTAATTATATTAATTATCGAAAAACAATGTTAGAACATAGAAGACAAGTGTTAAAACATGGCCTCTTTTCTCTCCACAGCTATTTCTAGCTCCACTCTCACCCTTCCCTTCTCAAGATCCTTCTCTGTCATGGCCTCCGCCCCCGTCAATGCCCCTACTAAGGTTGTTCCCGCCGTCATCGTCGGCGGCGGAAGAGTCGGAAGTGCCTTGCAAGATATGGGCTCCGGTAATGACTTTCTCGTCAAAAGAGGAAACCCTGTGCCCCTAGATTTTGAAGGCCCCATCTTGGTCTGCACTAGGAACGACGATCTCGATCAAGTTCTTGAAGCTACTCCGAGGTCCAGATGGAGTGGTAATTAATAGTACTTCCTTATTATTCTAATCCAGTTCAATCTGTGATATAACTAAAACACTTAATTAAGCTACCCGTTTCGCATTGGTTTGGTAGAGTTATAATTTTCTTGGAAAATACGATATATCTGTTTTAACAGTACTATTATGACATTTCAAGATTTGTCTGGTTATCCTGTTATCACTTCAATATATGTGTGTAGTGTGTATGTGGTTGCTTTGCTACTTCTGAAAACTTGGAAGTCTCTATAATTCTATTATGAATTATAGTTCGTTGGTAATTTTACTAGTTGAGTTAATGAGTATTTGAAAATGTAGCAGATTTGGTGTTTTTCCAGAATGGAATGCTGGAGCCGTGGTTTGAAAGTAAAGGATTAAATGATGCGGGCCAAGTATTGGCATATTTCGCAGTGTCAAAACTTGGAGAAGCCCCTATTGATGGTAAGACTGATACTAATCCTGAAGGGCTCACAGCTGCTTATGGGAAGTGGGCATCTGCTGTGGCGGGGAGACTACTTGCTGGAGGCCTCTCTTGCAAGGTATTATTTTACTGATTTGCTTGTTTTCATTATGAATGATGCATTATTGGTTTTCTTTTGTGGTGTTTCTTTACTAGCTCAAGTTTTGTTAAGCTAAAGTGATAGTATTTCATGCAGAATTGTCAAAAGCAGAAAGTGTAACACGACTGATAATTTGTCATGTACTGCTGTGTGTAAAAAAATAGCCAGGTTCTTGAAAAGGAAGCATTTCAAAAGCAGATGTTAGAGAAGCTAATATGGATTTGTTCATTCATGCTTGTTGGAACACGTAATGGAGGGGTGTCAGTAGGTGTTGTGGAAAAAGAATTCACCTCTGATGTAAGTTTTACACCTGACTATTTCTCCAAGACACCGCTTACTCTCTCAATTAATCATTTGAGATTGCACTGTATTTGGATATAATTACGCTACTGGCTTGACATGCACATAAGTTGATGTAAATCCATCTTTTTATTTTTATTCGATAATTTTTTTTAAAAAAATTTAATTCTTTGGTGAAACGTATATAGTAGTAGCTTCAAGAAAGTTGGTAATGTGTGAATTAAAGTTATCCTTTAGTTAGCCGATGATGTTTAGTGTAATTTCAAGACATGATGCGAGATGCATGTCTGCGCATAGTGAGTGGAAGTTAAGTTAAAGGGGCCATATTAGTATATATGTGTCCCTGACTGAATCAAAATTAAGTAAAAAAAAAACCAGTAATCAGTAACTTGTTTCATTCTAATGCTATTGCATATTTAAGGGATCTCTGTCTTTCTATCTCTCGTCTGTTGCTTTTGTTCCAGGATATAAGTTTTTCTTCTGGATATTTTTTGGAGGTGCATGATTAGAACCTAATACCTCCTTTCATCCATAAATAGTGGCTTGTTCTTTCTTTATTTTATTTATTTTTTACTGTATACATACCAGTCATATGGAATTCTTATTGGTGTCAAGAAGTGCAATGACTAACTTGGCTTCAGGGGAAAAGGTAAAATAAGAAGGAAAAATGAAAAGAAAAATAGTTGAGGAGAGGCACGTATTATCATTTTGGCTAATTTAGTTTCTGTTTGCTGGTAGGATTACAAATGAAAAGTTGAATGATGAGAGTTTTGGTTGAAATCAGGATTATATGGGTTAAGTTCAATGTTTCCATTTATTGGCTACGGTCTCATTTGGGGGAATCAATCCTGGATTCATTTTGAGATGAGTTTGTCAAATTGCAAGAACTGATAGAGTGATAGTGCACTGGATTCTATCCATTTTGAGGGGACCAATCAGATTTGCATGGATTAGGCTTGAACTTTCCATCTATTTGGCTAGGGTTGATCTGAAGGGTTAAATATTCGATCCATTTTATGATGAGTTTGACTTAAGTGCATGTTCCTAATAATGCTCAGGGGCATCAAAGGCCTGTAAATCTAGAGATGAACTGTGCCTTGCAGTAAAATTTGGCATGAAATTCAGGCCCAAAGGATAAAAAGGATCTCTTAAAATAAGTGCCTTTGCACATAATGAGGCAAAACTTCCCTCATATATTTACTTAGTACTGCACAAAACTATTTAAAATAAGCTGATCCAAACAAGCGACGTTGTTTAACTGATGTTTATTCTTTTAGGTGTCAAAACTTATAGAAGAACTAGCATTAGCGGCAGCTGCAGAAAAAGGCTTAACATTTGAAGAAGGCATGGTCGAGCGCTTATGTGCATATTCCCGAGCGGTTGCTCACTTTCCCACGGCAGTGAAGGAGGTAAGAAAAGATAACTTAGTATAAAATTCATGAAATCCCACAAGTCAAGTCACTAATTTGTTAGTTGTATTTACAGTTCAAATGGAGAAATGGTTGGTTTTATTCTATCTCGGAGAAGGCCATGGCACAAGGAAAACCTGACCCATGTCCTCTGCATACCCAATGGCTAAAAGAGTTGAAGGTTGTTTAGAACTTTAAGTCATCATGTATCCTCTGCTTTGCAGGATAGTGGTTTAATTAGTTGGGATATACCACTTGTGTGCACATTATGCTTATAATTGTTCTAGTAGCAATTCTTACCTTTCTCTTTGTAAATGTTATCTCGAAATCGATAGGGTTTAGAGGGTTAGTGTTATAGTGTGCACCTGGGATGATTATTTTCATTACCCACCAAAGGTATTCATGCTTCTTGTGTTTTTTGTAATTATTACTACTCAATTAAATGTCTTCATCTTATATATATATATATATATATATATAGACACACACATATGGTGTCTTGGCCTACCTCTTTTTAAGAGAGGATTTATTGGGGCTACACTAATCTGGATTCGTCCTAAGTCGGTCTCCTTAGTAGGAAGGAAGAGCTATCAATGTCACATGCTCTATTAATAGCCTTGAACTGAGAACCTGTTTAAGGAAGAACGAGTATATTACTGCTCGAGTGGGTGTTGATAAAATGTCTTTGTTGCATTGTAGAAGATACTGACCTGCTTAACCCCTCCCCCAGAACAAAATAAAAGACTTGTTTTCATGCTTCAGATTATTCTAGGGAACCATTCTTTTCTTTTTTTCTCGCAGGCTAGAGAACCATTCATTTCCAATTTTGAGACCATTTGTGTATGATAAATATTATAAACGCGTGACATACCTAATCACACTTTAAAAGAACAATTAAAACGGAAATATGTAAATTTCAACATAAATTCCTCGTCTTTTTTTTTGGGGGGGGGGGGGGGGGGGGTGGGTTTTACGAAGGCCAAACTTGAATTCCTCAAACGTACATGTACTAATAATATGTGAGCACCCTAAAAAAAAGGTGCAGTCATTTGTAACCTTCAATGAAATACTGTCCCTTCCATTCCCAAGTTGAACTTTTTGTTTTATTCAATGTTATTTATCATTTTTCAAATTTTCACACTAATCACAGTCTTTTTTTTTTTTTTTTTGCCTATCTGGTTCACTAGGACATTGCTCCGACTAATCCAGATTCGACCCACATCACGCACCTGGCTTTGGCGGGAGAGTCTCCACCGGATTTTTTTTTGTATCCACAAGGCTCGAACCTGAGACCTTTGCTTAAGCAACACAAGCCGCTTATCACTTGTGTCAACCCTCCTTCGTTAATCACAATATTACTTCATCTTCACATTCAAACATTTCGTTTCTAAACCACTGTATTCATGGGCCGAGGAATAAAAAATAAATCTGATGGGAATACTTCGAATTTGGATTCGAATTGACAACAAAAATACTACCTACCGTACTTAATTTAAGAGCTAGCTAATTAATTTGGAGAGATTATGAAAATTAAATAGATTACTTAATTATAATATATATTATGTAATTTCTTTAAAATACTTTTGTATGTCATTAGATTATATATCAGTTTATAAGCTAAATAAATTTGTTTGGAAAAGAATGATAAATATAACCGATAAAATGAAAAAAATCTTATATTTAGAACCAAAATTCACTTATAAAATAATTATTATATTTTCCATAAAAAATAACTATACTAGATACCGGACGTAGTATTTAACCACGGAATGCATCAAAGGAAAAAGAAGGGAATAAAATATTTTGAAAAATTTAGCTTCAGATACATACATGTTTGGATTAACGGTAGAAACTATTTTTTTAATATAATTTATGGTATACGAGGTAAGTTTATAAGAGAAGTTTTGTCTGACTTGTTGTGCTTTTATAACGTTAAACTCAAACAGACCCAATTGAGATGGACTCAAATATAGGACGGAATGGGACAGGCCCAACAAAAAAAAAAACACAAGAAAAGCAGTTTTGGGACAAATGAGGGAATGGGGCTGTTCAGGATGAGACACAGGCCAGCCATTCGAACAAACCAACCAGGCCCCCCACGCGGCCAACATATATATTTATCTGTTTTATTTTATTTTTTTAGAAAAAATACTGTGAGATCTCAAAAAAAAAAAAGTAGTTATAAAAAATAATTTTTTTGTTACTTAAATTTTAGATATGAAAACCATTTTTTTTATTTTTAATTTTTCCCTTTTAAAACTCCTGACACATCCATATGAAAGGTATTCGTAACTTTTTTTTTAAGAAAATTAAGTTGCATGATTTAATAACAAGGTTATTTACTTGAAAAATGTCTTGTCAATATTTTCCGTCAACATCCCACTCAATTATTTGGACTAAGTTTTTTTCATAATCATTTTCTCATTATTTCTCATAATTTTTAAATCATATCTGTCCAATCAATCACAATACTACTTTAACATTCGTCTCTTCTTCCCAATCAACTACTCAAATGGGCTGACAAGTGAAAATAAGAAAAAAGATGGGGAAAGGATCCTCGTCCCAATTATTTAGTGTTTGGTTTACATTTGCTAATTTATTTTTTAGTTGAACCAACTGATGATTCACTCAACAATGACATTCATCTCACCATTATTTTGGATATTTCTTACACACTACAATCACACCAAATAAGTTTACATTATCAAGCTACTTGTCCCATCTTTTTTATAAGAGTCTAAAATTTAAATTATCTTGGTACTTGTGTTGCCAAATATTTATAGTGTATTCGGTTTGACGGTAGGAGATGGGAGGAGAGGAAAGACCTTTATCAAATTGTCATTAATGAGAAGAAAAAAGTTTGTTGTTCAGAGTATAGTTGTGGAATATTAAAAAATTTCTATGAGTAATTTGGTCAAAACAAAATAACAATTTTTTCTCCCTTCCCTTCAAACCAAACACACCTTTAATGTGTTGTTATCACTTATCACTTTTGTCTCTAATTAGGGCCCATTTGGATGAGTTTTTTTTTTAAAGAAAAAAAAGTACTTTTTTAATGTAAAAAAATGCTTTTTTAATTAGTTTATATGTTTAGATGATATTTTTTTAAAAAAAGTAAAAATCATAAAAAAAAAAAACCAAAGTACTCCTTTTTTTAAAAGCTCCAATTTGGAATTTTTTTTTAAAAAAAAACACTTTTTTTAAAAACCCATCCAAACAGGCACTTAATTCTATTCTCTCTTATCATCTTTTTCTCATATTACATTCTCTTTGCTACTTTCTCTCATTATCACTTTATTTCTCTTACTTGCCCCCTTATAAATAAGAGCATGCTTTAAATAAAATCATCTCCCAAATATTTATTACTTTTAACCAATTAACTGCATAATTTGGTTTTCAGGCTCTTGTCTCTCATTATCACTTTATTTCTCTTACTTACCCCCCTTATAAATAAGAGCATGCCTTAAAAAAAATCATCTCCCAAATATTTATTACTTTTAACCAATTAACTGCATAATTTGGTTTTCAGGCTCTTGTAAAAAAGATCAGAGCAAGTATAATCTTGTTATCCAATCACAAGTCCCTAAAATTAATTAAAAGAAACTAATCCAAGGTCTTCGAGCAAATCCATAATGGACCAAAGATGTCAAACACAATATACCATCATGCAGCTTTTGATTAATCTCCTAAACTTAGTCTTCTGAAGAAATCATTGGCTTCACATGTCATCACCAACACAAATAGAGCAGGGACTCAAGTATGAACAACAATTTCACATACTACTAGAAAACCATGTTACAAGTCTTGCGTCATGACATTGTTTTCATTGTAAGTTTAAGTACACAAGAAGATTATTTTATTTTATTTTTTATAAAAAAGAAAAGACTTATTTTCTAATAAGAACCTACATTTGCTCCAAATTTGAACTGGACGATGCCAGGACCATGGCCGGCAGGGAAGATTTCTGCCTTGGATCTTTTATCATGATCCCAATATTTTTTCGGCAATGGGAAATGAGGGAGTTATGTCAACAGGTACCTACAAGATACAACAAATAGCTATGGTAAAAAGTGCAGTAATTAAATTATAGCTTGTTTATTAGAATTAATTGTTAGTCTCTCCCTCCCCCCCCCCCCCCCCCCCCCCAAAAAAAAAAAAAAGAAGAAGAAGAAGAAGAAGAAGCTATAGACCATATAGATAACCTCCTATAACGAGTGCCACATCGGGTAAGTTTCCTTAAACGAGGGGCCCTATAAGACTTTGGGTCCAACAACTAACTTTAAGACTCTGGTTCTCTCAAAAGTTAACCTTTAAAACTATACGACGAGTCCCCTAAACTCTTACATTTATGTAGATAAACCTTTATACGGTTGATTTTGTACATCATTTATCTGCACACAACTTCAAATTTAGGGGGTTATCTACATATCAATCATAGTTTAAGGGGTTATGTGCGCACACAAATAAATATACAATTGATAGTTGGGGAATTATTCGCAAAGATTCAAAAGCACATGGAGGGTTATTATTGAAGTTTTAAAGTTGAGTTATTTGGGCATGGCCCAAAGTTCTGAGGAGTTTTGTGTAATTTTGCCTTCTTTTAATAACATGCCAAGTTAATTACAAGATCGTCCATAATCTGTTGATACTTCATGAAAATCGTCATTACTCGATGTTTAAGTGAGGCAGCATTGTATTAATGGGTACAAGAATTAATCTTCTGAATTTCTTGTTTAAATTTCAGCTCCTCCTCTGGGATGCTATTTCAAATTTGGTAAAACAAGAACAAGAAACATATAACTTGAGCATCAAAAAGCATAGTTCCATTGCATATCAACCTATCAGATTCGCAAATAACAGAGTACTATGATTACCTGAACAAGCTCCAACTTTTTTAACGCAACTTTCAACGGTTCTGTGAGCGCACCATATTTCTTAAGAAGCAAACCTGCAGCCTCTTTGTCACCTTTGGCCTGTATGGTGAGTATCTCCCTGCTCAAACTCTCAACTGCTCCTTCAATCTTTGAAGAGCAAAATATAATTATGGCATCGATCTAACAGTCAGATATATATTCTTCTTTTTCTTTTTTTCTTTTTTTTTTTTGGGGGGGGGGGGTTGTTTAAGTCAGTTATACCTTGGAAAAATCAACTGAAAATCTGTCATCGTCATGAAAGATGAATGCCTCTTTCTCATATAACCAGTTGAACTGCAATGCCTGCCCTTTTCTAACAAACAAACGGCAAAAATATATAATCAATCATCAATCCATTACAGTGTAATGGGGTATCTAACTGGGATGGGTAACTCTAACCCAAAAACTAGCTGTTGAGGTAGGAGAACCAATTCACTTAAATAACCCAATGAGCATTTCATCCTACTCAATGTGGGACTTAGTATCCCAAAATACCAAGTCTCCATCACAATGACACTGTGATTCTCTTCTGCTGTTGTTACATGGTTTTGCCATGATGGATAACAATTGGAAAAATAGCATATAACTTGCTTACCCATGAGCCTCCTCTAAGCCAAAACGTACTGAGCGGAAGCATCCAGCAAGAAAAGAAACATACATGGACTTCAATAAGCCCCTAGAAAGCAAGCCCTGGTGCTCCACATACACATGCCATAAATAAGCATCAGTTTTTAGTGTATTCTAGTTGAAGTGAATCATAGAACTTTAAAACATTCAACTAATCTCGGAAGTGATTACTAAAGGGAAAATTTTTACTGATGAAGGCGCCTCAGAAGCACTAGTCAGAAATTGTAAAGGAGATAGTGGCACGTGTATTTAGTGGTACTTATAATTCAGAACTGACCTTGTGAATTAGGAACCTTAGTGCCCAGAGACCAACTATATCAGCTTTTGCTTCTTCCAAAGCAGAGTGGAATTCTTGCAATTCCTGTATCAAAAGAAAGAAGATTAAATATTAGTTGACAGTCAAATACACACTATCGATCCATCATTAAATGACTGAGTTTCCCGCAGAAGTTTGGAAATTTAAAGAAATTTCTGAAACAACACAAACCATAAAACTGACCAATCTCACTGTAGACTTCTGACCATTTGGAAGTATTATGGTATGAGGTCCGATCCCATGGCAGCATTCATGACAAATTGTATGGGTAAAAAATGAATCAAAATCTACAAGTTCTTGTTGTTCCTTTGCAACACAGCCTTCAGCAATGGGCAGAAGAATATGCTCAAACCTGATTATGATAGGCAGCGGGTTTGTGAATATTATCAACAAAAGAAAACCAATCATATTTGTAACTTGAACAAACAAGGCATCTGAACACGAGAGATTTTACTTTGCCTCTGAAACATTCTTAAGCATGACCATTGATGTTCCTCGATCATTTACTATACGTTCATCATTTGGTAGATTAAAAGCAACAGTCTGTGGTCCCTTGACATCCTGACAAATAATTCATCAATGTAAATTTTAAGTTCTAATAATTTGCAGCCTAAGGTCATGACCAAAAGCAAGAAAATCTGGACACTGGATAGCACTTGCAGGTGAGATAAGCATTGCATTTCAAGAAGGATGTGCCTTATATAATAAATGCTCAAGCCATTTCTCCCAGATCATATATTCATATAGTGAAACTATTTTTCTTGTCAGGATGTACTATAACCGATCTATACACCTCAGATTTCTATCAAGTGCAACCTGTTTTAAATCATGCTTGCAACCAGTAACTGAGACAAAAAAATCATTTCAAAATCAAACATCCATAGAATCATTACTTTGATAACTCTTAAATCTTTGTTAACTAGCATCATAAGAAATTTATGAATATTACATTATTCTTGATACTCACCCCAGCATTATATATAAGCTGGATAACACGGATAGGTGCAGCATTTACATCTTCTGATTTGTATACACTGTCCATTGGAAGATTTTGCTCCAGAACCTTCAGTAGCAGAAATCTTTTTAGATATGATAGTACATAAAAATTATTATAAAATATTTCTATGATGAGGATTGATTCTAGGACATCACTTGCAAATTGTCACCAAAGAGTTTCAGTTGAGCTGTTGCTTGATCATCCCGGACTCCAATATATGCTTCAAAAGTGGCCTAGAGGAAGAGAAATTGAATTACTGAATCTTAAAGATAGAAGATACTCATTTTTATAAGTGAGAGACTGCTTCTGAGAAGTTGGCTAATCAAAGATGTTGGACAACCAACCTAATATGTGGAAAATGCAAGAATTGCTAATAATAAGATAAACACTAAAACATAGAAAACTCCAAAGAGTTGAGGCTTTTTCTAAGTTCTATGTCCCAGAGGTGTTGACATGAACACTGTTCCTTTTTTTCTGAAGTGCCTATGCTTCAAAGGTTCCTATTTCCAAGCCTGAAAGAGACAAGGATCTAAAGGGAATGGCAATTGGAAAGTAATAATGATTGACTAGAGGGCTACAGGCAAAGTTCCATACTTTAAGCTAAGTAGTCTCCGTCAATATTCTATTGAAGCCTAAGCTATAGGAATAGTAGCCTAACTTGCTATCCTCATTCACTTCAAAATATAAACTCAGCTACTTTTATACTTCTATTCAAATAACTTGATACACTCATACACCTAATATTTTTCATTCTTATATGATCTTGCTGGATATTATTGTTGGATGCAGCACAAAGCCTCAACCAAAGATGAAATATTAAATATTTACCTTGTATCCAAATAGTTTATCTTCATAAGTCTCATATGGCCCAATAGTAACATCCAACTTCGAATCCTGCACCAGAAGAGGGAAGAAGATCAACAACTATATGATCTTGAAATTGCCCAGAAGTAAATCACTTTGCCGCGAAAGGGTGGTGTGAACCACAACCACCCCCCCCCCCCCCAAAAAAAAAAAAAAAAACACACACACACACACACACAAAGCTGATCCTTGTGATCCAATTTTCCTAATTGAAGAAAATTTCAGAATAAGGAATGACTGGCTTGTGCTTGCTTTGTATGACTTGAAGACCAACAGGCATTCACCTAAATGAGAATGTTAGATATGGAATATAATCCATTCCGGGGCCTTATCTTAGAAGCCTCAGCTTTTGAGACGAAGGGGCCATTGACATTTTTAGCTAGTCATATAAATGTCATTAGGAGCAAATACTAAGAAACTTTAAAATTTCTCTTTTGCCTAAATAAAATGGGCTCGATCAAGAAGTAATAATTCCAACAGGAAGGAGGATTGAAATAGATTACAGCAAAACGTACACATTTAGCAGAAGAGATATATTAACCAGAAGTAAGCCAATGGCAATGAATATGCTTTCTCAGTCATGCCGATAATGACAACAAAAATCAGATTGTTGGTTTTTTTTTTTTAAAAAAAAAAATCTAGGAACCTTCAAATGAGTTTAAAACAAGGGATTGGTCAGACTGAATTTATCTTACATGTCTCATCGAGTAGCAATTTTGTAGTAAAACTTTAAAGAAGGCACTAACCAAGTCAATCCAAGCTATATCTGAGTCATAATAATCATTTGAAAGGAAAGCATCAGCCTTGCTGTGTAGCAGCCTCTTCAAACTAAATTTCGAAAAAATGAGTTAGCCAGCATTTATAAATTAAAATATTCAGCATGAGGCAGCAAATGATGGATGGATAATGAGCATAAGAAAGTATACCTTGGTGAGTCAGTAATGTTCCCAGCTTTATGCAATAACTCTGCAGCCTTTGCAAGAAGAGATTTGTACTCTTGAGAGTAAGGAACTATATAAAGATCATGGGCAGAACCTGCTTTGTTCTCTGTTGTATTAGAATCCAAAAGAAATTCACTGTGTCTTTTAATAACACTGAAAAAGCCTGTTGCTTCTGTCTGTTGATCCTTTCCTAGACTGTCCTTCCATAGTTCAAATTCCTACACGACATAGAAACTCATTGTTTTCCATGTTGGAAAATCAAATTCTTTGCACAGCATATTATCAGCAGTAGTACGGTAGTACCCTTGTGTCCATGTCTGGAGGGTAGAAATTTGCTCCAGGTGGTTTCTGCACAGGAAATGCAGCTCTATATTCTAGACCCTTCCAACCTTTAACTGGTTTTGTTGCATTTGGGAGCAACCTTAGGGCTGAATCTGCAGTCGTCAAAAATGCCTGGTCTGCATCAATGGTTGACCTTGCCAACACAATGGAAGATAATTCAACATGCCGAAAAGAGATTGGTTTTAATTCTTTAAAAAAAAATTCTAGTCAAGATATTAAAAGAAAAGAATTGAAGCACTCAAGGGAGCATGATATTTATATATATTTGTCAAGATAGCCATATACTTTGTGAAACCTGAAATGAGAACAGTCATTTCAATTCAAATTATCTTCCCCAACCACTTTTTATTTTATTGACCACAATAAGTTATAAATTATGTTCATAATTAAAAGTTACACATCTTGAAGTGACAGAAATCTAACTGGGGTCAATACAAAAGAGGGTTATCAATGCTTAAGTCAATTGTAATAAAATGGTGTTATCCTACCAGGTGAACTGTCTCAAGATTTCTAGAAGAAAGCGTAGTTTTAAGCTTTTAATACTAAGCCCAATCTGTGGGGATAGGTGACCTACCAGTACAATGATCTGAGCCTTTATCTATGGACAGAAAATAATTATGAGAAAACTGGCATTAACATTTCTTGAGAGAAATATCAATATAGCAATGTATCCCCCAAACAGAGGTAATAGTGAGAATATATATCAAGATGGCACTGGCACAATGTGACTGTTATGGAATTTCAAATTAATTCTAACATATCTCACATTCATTAACACGTTTACTCATCTTTATTTCCTTGTCTTGGCTAGTCAACTAGGCTATTTTATAAGTGATAATTTGGTTTCATTTTTCAGATTAATTTATGGTTGATCTATTTTTAAAATCATGTGGGCTGAGTATTCAAACAAAAAACAAAAATTGAATATCAATGAGTCTTAACTCCTCTGATTTGGCTACTTGTATCTATGTGTTTCCAATGGTTCTATTTGACTAAGAGATCAACAAGAGAAATACTCTTCACAACATTACTTCACCTGTTTCAAAGAATTTTATTCAAATGTATCGAATGTTTAGTAATATCATGGTGATCCACAGTGTTTTGCATTATAGAGGTGCCTTGTCAAAGAAATTACCAAACAATGGGACCAAGTAACAGTTGGAAATGTCTTGTTGGCAATCAGGTGAAAACTGAATTGGCTGGCACTACATCCATTATAGGCTGAAATAACCTTTGGTAGAGGTATTTACAGATGTAGCGCAGCTTAGAGTAAACTGTCACAACTTACCATGGGGTCTTGTTAATCTGATAATAGGACCATTTCAACTTATCTAACTCTGATCTATCAGCATGCTTCTTCAGCCAATCTCTTAGAACTGGATTACTGTACCACGCCTGCTTTGGAAGTAAACAAATGGACAAAACAAATATTAGTGATGTAAATTACCATGAGCATCCATCTTCCTTGTTCAATATATCAAAGGAAAAAGAAATTGAAATGACCATGTGAAGCAAGAAATAAATTTCCAGTCAAACTTTATAATATGCTGAGAATGATTATTAAACATCCCACATGATCCAGCACAACCATCCACATTATAAAAGTTTTTGCAGCATAAGTATACTGTTTCAAATGTGTTATGTACAAGACAAGAACATGCCAACGTAAGGAAACACAAAAATAAAGATGTGCACTCGCATATGAACAAAGGCATGAAAGCACTTCTGTAGATGTGTTGCAAACCAACCTGCAGATAAAAGAGTTCATCCATAACAGCTGCAGCCTTGATAAGATAAACAAGAGCCTCTTTGCCTGATTCAGAGAGCCCTGTCAACTGCAAAATATAAAAGAAAATTTACTTCTAATGGTTAAGTGTCAAGATCAAGTTTTGGCAAAACAAAAATGTTATTAGTTCAAGGATTTCTAGCACGTTATGAGTAATAACAACCAAATAAGGGAGTGTATTCTTTTAGATTTTGATATATTTTCCTGTAGAAAATTCATCCAACATCCTTCTAGTTGATTACTCTAACTTAACTGTAGTATGCTGTCTTTAATAGAAAAAATTATCTAATACATCTCATAACAATTACTCAATTATATGTAATCTTACCGTATTCTATTCTATTTTCCCAAAAGCCAATGAAATATTCAACAATTAGTCCACTATGGATAGATTTTTAAGATAAGGTTTTGTAAGAGGAGTGTGAAGTATTATTTAGGATCAAGCTCCTATTTCTAAGGGAATAAGGAATCGAGTGAAAATTTTATGGTTGTGTTCAAAAGAAATTTAACTTGGAAAAAGGAAACAGCTACTCATTTTTTCCTTGCATTAAAAGCCCCATCAAGTGCAACAACCATCTTTAATCCTAATACATAACATTTACAGGCATCTTGGATGAAGAGGAACGTGATAATACAGGAAGTAGAAAAAATAAATTCATACTGAAGGGCTAATGTTACATCAATCTAACAAGGAATGGACAAACTTTTGTTGAAAGTTAAAACAAATCATGAATAGAGGCCAATAAAATAACCAAGGCAAATAACCAAGAAATTCAACAACCTCTGCACTGAGGATATTAGGAGCATAACGTCTGAGTTGTTCTTGTAGGCTCAAACTGCGTGACACAGTATTCTCTTTGTACCTTCAACATATTGACAAGAAACCCATATAAGCATATAACCAATGCTGAAGAATTTTAAACTCATTCAGCATTCTTTGAGCAGAAAATGGTTGGAAATTGTTTGAGGTGGTTTGGATACGTTCAAAGAAGGCCATTGGATGCATCAGTGAGGAGGGTCGATCAAGCAATATGAAGTCCTCTAAAAAGATGTCGAAGAAGGCCGAAGTGGACACTCAATGGGATTATCAGGAACTTTTGGTTAATAATTTATCCAAAGATTTGGTTTTCGATAGAGCAAAATAGTGCCTTGCAATCCATGTAGTAGTGGGATAAGGCTTTGTTGATGTTGTTGTTTGTCAACATTCTTTTACTGAATATGTGTAAATAATGTTGTCAAGACAGCATAATTTTAAGACAACCATATGAATAATAAAGGTGCAGCGCAGTACAAGGAACCAAACCAGAATAATGATAAAATTTTATATACATCATAAAAAACAAAGGTGGTGCGTAATACATTGATGACAGGCATATATTAAGAAATAACATACCTCATATTTATTATATCAAAAAGTTGACCATACTGTCCATGAACATCATAGGGGACATAATCTGAATCTTCTTTAGCCAGTAGCTCTTTGTACTCTTCATATGAGATATATTTAACAGCAGAAACTTCACTTTCCTATAATTGTATTAGAAACTTCACTTGAATCAGACCAGGCAACTGCCTTATGCCAATCACTCATGCGCTTAAAGAAACTATGAATAAAAATCCTAAAATTAGATTTGCACGTGCACACACAGACACAGGGGAACGTCATTATCAATCACCATTATCTTACATACCACTACCCTGAAAAATATTATAATAACGCTGCTACTGTGATAAAAATCAGATTAACAATTTAGAGGTTACCCAAAATCAGTTGTGGCACAGAATAAACAAACCTTGATCTTAATGTAATGACCCATAATTACATGCCATATAATTGGTTCAAGGGTTAAGTAAGCAATTATGTAAATAGTGCTTTTTGTTTCATTACCACTAAACAGTCATCAATCCCACCCATCATCCAGAACATTGAACAAACTACAGTGCATTATATTTCTCAACTGGAAAAAAAAAAAAAGAAAACTTTACATGCATCTGATGGAATAACCATAGTAATATCAGTATAACTGCCATTTTACATTTACCATTTTAGGAAATAATGGAAAATATATGATATATGAAAGTCCATTTTGTTAACGTGTAGAGCATCCTCACCTGAAGAGTAAAGGCTTCCAGTGGAATTGGATCAAGAGTCGTCACAAGATAGACATCATTAAATTCATTATTAATATACTTTCCATCATTTATGACGCTGCAATTAATAATTAAAAAGGCATTAGCTTACCAATAATGTTTAAATCCTCAGAGGTCAAGCAGTCAGATATAAAGAAAAGTTTAGTTAATAATAAACAGAATTCTTATCTGTAATACGCTAGGGATTTATTTTTGCTATGCCATTAACCATACCAATCCACCTGCTCCCACCATTTCAATACTCGCTAAAGCATCTTAGGTTATATGCTAAAATTTATGCAGTATCACATTTGTCAGACAACATGAAGATAATACAAGTACAACTTAGAAAGGCCACCCTTGGACCCTTGGTTGAAACTTAAAAGTCCAAGGTCAACTGGTCCTTTCACACCTTATAAAAAGCCAAATTGCTAGAGAAGTTTTAACTTCAAATTTTACTATTCCAACTCTTATTCATAAAAGCTAATATTAGGCCTTAGTCAAACAGATCTGATATTTGGATCTACTGGATTCAGAACAAACCCAGCTGTTAATTTGGATCAAATAATAAACAGTCCCAAATTAGCAGTGCTCTGGTACTTAAATCTTAGGCATAAATTGCTACGAGTGCGTGTGCAGGTTCATGTAATAGTGTGCTAGTGGTGGCAATAAAGATGATACTGGCATCTGCCAATATTCCAAAACTTTAACCTGCCACAAAAGAACAAATTTCATACAATTTTTCCCAGACCCCAAAGGAAGAGAAAAATGAGAGCATGCAAGACTCTTCTATGTTATTTACCATTCAGGCTAACTTCCAAATCTCTTGTACAACAGAACAACACCACAGAAATTAAAACTCCATGGGCGATAAGAATAGAGAATGTTTAAAGCATTCCAGGTTTAGTTTAAATATTTGATACAAAGTACATTAGTGCTACCACAAAGGAAGTGTTTTGATTTACTGACCACTCTTGAAGGAAAACAAATAGCAATTCAAATGCATCCCTTGGAAGGGTTAGACCTAACTCTTCTTCGAGCTCCCTCCTACAAAAAAAGATTAAATTAAATTAAAAACATGCACTTGGGGGGGTTTCATGCAAACTTGGTCTTTAATATCCATCATCCGACAAGGAGTACTACGCACTTGGGGGGGTTTCATGCAAACTTGGTCTTTAATATCCATCATCCGGCAAGGAGTACTACATTAATATTTTATATCGGCCATCTGTATATTAAACACTGCTTTCTTTTTTTTTACCTGAGATATTAAATACTGCTTATATCAGTTAAAAATGGGAAATGATGTTTAGTTCTACTGAGATTTTATTTAATATTGGCATTAAAACACATTGGCAAGGGACTACTTGAAATCTAATGTAATTCAAGCATACCCACATCACCAGTCTACAAATAAGATAAAGGGGTTTCTCTCATGCAAAATCTTATTCAAATCCTAAATTTAAGAGTGAATATTTTTTAAAATTTAGTGGCTCACTAGTGCAAACAACCTGTTAGTTTTTTTAAAATTAGTAAACCATATTCATTGTTTTAACTATGGAACTGTCAGGAAACAAGACCCCATACTCATTACCTCAGATCAACAAGGATGTTCAAAATCAGGCAAAAGTAAGATCAAGAACGACATTTGGATGGAAATGAAACTCATTACCGAGCAGATATCAGCGAGGAATCACCAGCAGTTATGTGCCCGGCACTGGAGATATCCCACAAGCCTGGCCACGAATCCTTGCAATCAGCACGTCGTTGGAGAAGCAGTTCTTGAGTGCTCTCCGCAAAAATCCACACATGAACGGCTCGATGGTAATCCCCATCTCGATGAACATCCCCTCTGTACATGAAGTGACAGCCCAGAATAAACGAGCTAATACTTCTACTCAAACGTTAATCTAAGAGCAGAATGGATGGAAGTGTTGTACGGCATAGAAGTCGTGGCAGAATGAAAAATTGCAACTAAACTTAGATTAGATAACTTGGAAATAAGGACTAGAACAATCCCTAGCTCTAGAAGTTGCAACCCAATATTAAAATCTGCGAAGAATGATAAGCTAACTTGAATGAAAATGCAAACTTCTCAGTAACCATCGCTAAAAATTAACGCATATTACAACATTTTCCGGCTTGTTTTCTCAGCGATCGATTAAAAGGGGTGAAAACAGGATTTATAACTAACCTGGGTTTGGAAATCCCCTTTTTCTGGCCAGACTTGGTGAGAACGTCGAGGTACTCTTCTCGCCTCTCTATCTGTTGAGCTGCAGAATCAGCCATTGTCAATTAGTCCACGCCACGGGTCAACGAACGTGAAATGGTACTGATCTATATATCGTTTTCTTGTCGGAACAACAACCAGGTATGCATGTGTTTTATGTGAATGTGTGTATATATATGATAATATTCTTGCGGGTTATTCACTTCCTTTTGTGAAGAAAGAACAAAGAAGGACGCAGCGCATCAGATCCCAGTGATCCCACCACTCTCTCTTTCATTTTTTAACTTTCCACTTTTTCCATTCTCAATTCTTTTAAGAGGGAATTTTCATTTTTCCTCCTTAAAATATGGAACAAATTACAAAACTTATTTAAAAAGTGGTCGTTTGTTATTTATATTAAACTAAAGTTTTATAAAGGAAAATGATACTTTGGGACAAAATTTTAAATTTTTTTTATTTTCTCTAGTCCTAAATATAAGATAAAGATGACTTTTTTAAATAAAATAAAACAACTAATTAAATTACTTTATAGTATTTGTATTTATATTTTTTCTCTAAACTAATTAGTTTGACTAATAAACTAATATATAATTAAAAAATACAAAACTTATAATATGATTAAATAACTTATTTTACTTTCTTAATCTTTCTAAAAAAGTCAACTATATCATATATTTAGAATATGAGGGAGGGTATCAGTGTGGGATGCCAAATTTGGGGTTGTCTTAGTTTAATTTTCAGTGCTTATGTACATAAAACAAATTTAAATTTCAGTTAAGACCTTCGTACTTGATGATAATATAAAATTTTGAATTTTTTGATCCCACAGAGAAATTAAGTTAATGATACAATTTATGCCATTCCCCTTTTATAATAAGAAAAAAGTATTATTAACGAAAATACAAAGGAACAGGTACGAAAGAATAATGTCATATTTTATTCTAGAGAATGAAATATACTATATTTTTTTTCCATATTTCATTCGTTTCACACCACTGTTAAAATATGAATGTATGAAAGAATAATATGTCATTTAAATATACTATTTTTTTCCCCATATTTCTTTCGTTTCACACCATTATTAAAATATGAATGTTCTTTTTTTTTTTTTTTGATATAATTTGGCAGCCATAAAGAAAAAAAAACTAAGACTTATCCAAAAGAAGCAGGCGTCCTAGCTCCATATCAGCAGAAGACAAAGTGTGCAGTCCAGGCATCACTGATAAATTGGATTTCGCTAGGTAATCTACTGCATTATTTGCCCATCGGCGGATGTGATTCACCTCAAACGTCAAAACCCTTTCCAGTAAGTAGTGGATTTCTGCAATGAGAGTGCAGTCCGCATGGAGCTCATTCAGGTCTTGCTTGATCAATTCCACTGCCTCTATAGCGTCGGACTCAAGTATGATCCTCTAGTAACCCATGTCACATGTCAATTTCAGCCCATACAAGCATTCCCAAAGCTCGGCAGACAAGCTATCCCCTCCCACACCCTTAAACATGAAGCCCTTCAGGAAAGAACTGTGCTCATCCCGTATCACTCCACCACTCGCCATCTCCGAGCTTGTGTGTGAAAAAGCCCCGTCAGCGTTAATCTTCACCCACCCAGCTGGCGGTGGTTCCCACTTAACTTCACGTTCGCCCGTGGAGCGCTCCCCCCTACTCTTTAGGTGAAACCGAGAACGTGCATCGTGAATGATGCCCAAAGTGGCATTAATGTGTATCAGCAAGGAACTATTAGAAGTCTGCTTCCCTTCAAAAATCGACAAGTTGTGTCGTCTCCAAAGCCACCAACAGGTAAGAATGAAGTACTGACTCCACTCTTCTTCGTGCTTGTTCCGACAATTGAGCCTAATGTTCCAGCGGAACCAGTAGTCAAAGGACATGGACCTAAATTTGTGCCAATAGCGTTGAGGCACAACCTGTTGCCACAAATTCTTGGTCATTGGGCAGTCCCTAAGCAAGTGAATGAGCGTCTCCTCCTCAGCCCCGCATACAGTACACCGGGCATGATTACACAACCCTCTTTTAAATCTTGATGCATTGGTGAGTAATCTTTTGTGAAGTACAAGCCAAGAAAACACCTTACACCTTTCTGGAACCTTCAATTTCCAGATTTTCCCCCACATAGGATCAGAATGAGGCACCATATTATTAAGTGAGTCATAGGCTGATTTAACCGTGAAGTCTCCACTCTTGGTCCACTTCCACCGTAATTGCCCCGTTCCCAATGTTTCAATTCCATCTTCCACTTTTCCCCACGTTCTTTTAATTCCGCTCCACAAATTCGATCCCGGCTTGGACATATCTATCCTTGGGAGCTTATCAGTTCCACAGTTGTACTTGCTCGGATAGCTTTAACCCACAAATCATCCCTTCTGGTTGCAAGTCTCCATCCAATTTTCATAAGGTATGCGCGGTTTTGAAGATGTGCATGACGAAGTCCCAACAACCCACCACGTATTTTAGGCTTGCAAATAGCATCCCATGCTACAAGAGGGATTTTCTGTTGATCCTCTGTGCTCCCCCATAGAAACCTCCTTTTGCAACGATCTAAGGCCTCACATGTGCTCGCTGGGAGGAGTGAAGTTTACATGACATACCCAAGTATTGAATGTTCTTTCGCGTGATTCAATCGTCTTAACTGTGATTTCCAGGAATTATTTTATCTTATTTTTCCTTTTCTCTTCATAAATCTAGGTTATTAAGTAAATGTAAGACCTCTTGTCCTTGGGTTCAACTGGCGTGAGAGTCTGTCTTCCTCACTTTTAGGGAGAGGGGTTCGATCCCTACCTTGGTCAAAGCGTTGGGGGAGATATCCTAGAAGTCTAGGAAGCAATGGTAACGCTGGTAAAGGTAGAGGCATGAGTACTCTCTGGCCAGTATCCTATGTGGACTAGGCTCCAAGCGCCCTGCCCTTAGACTATGAGTAAGCCCAACCCCTCTCCTAAAATTAAAAATAAAAATAAAGGTGGATATATGTTTGATATGTCTAAAATATATCAACGGTTTGTTTGGTTTAAGGGAAGAGAAGGGGAAATTTTTTTGTGAATTCAATTTAAAAGAAAAAAGTTGGCTCAGATTAATTTTTTAACATTTTTTTAATTAAAATTTTATAACTCCACTTGCTCTTTTCTTAGAAAAAAGAAATAAACTCATTAAAAGTTTTGCCCTCAAGTTACATCCCTTCTACTTCCCTTGACTCAACTAGAGGATTATTTGATTTTGGAAAATATACAATGTAATGTTTGAGAAAAAAAGCTTGATTTTGTGAAATTTGAAAAGAGAAATTATTTTTTTATAATTTTATTCAAATTATCATGGATCTTCATAATTCAAAATTTAAAATTGAATCCCTATAATTCAAAAAAAAATTTAATTAATTTAATCCTTTTCTTAGTAATGTAAAACTTTTCTAAGTTTTTAGTGGTGTAATTAATCATATTTTACCTTCATATTTGGAACATGTAATATTTATAAAATAAAAAGGATAAAATGCAGATGATAAAATAAATTTAATTCTTCCATATAACAATATTGAAAAACTAAAATTTAAAAATTATATAGATATCAATGCGCAATCCTAAACTCTTGAATTGGAAAAACAACCAACACATTAATAAATCTTGAATAGAGGACCCATGGTCAGACTTCTTTTAAAATAAAATAAAAGACATTCTACTAACTCAAGATGGAGTTCAAATCACAACCCAATGTATATGTACAAATATGAGAGACAGATCATTTTAGTCCAAACTGAGAAAGCTCCAAAAAAACTTCTATATACCCAAAACCTGTCTGCCTGTTAACTTATACCATCCAATATTTTGATGACCAAAGAAGTTACATTCAAGAAAGATCAACACCTCTAATTATACTGTCTTCATGCAAAAGCAGTTCACAATCTGGTTTGGATTAGTTTTTTAGAAGTGATTTTGTGGTCTATGAAGCACGCAAAAGGAGTGTTTCCTCGGCATGCATAAAATGTTTCCGAAACCATAGCTTGAGGGTTTTTCAAACAAGTACTTTATAAATAGTCAGATGAAAATCTTGGCGGAAAAGCTGCCGTACTACCAAAGTACAGAGTTACACCCTTAGGATGGTTCTGTACATAATTTGATTCAACCTGCAAATTTGAAAACATTCACCCTTCTAATCTCTGTGGCCTAAAATTGTAAATGGAAACACAATTCTAGAATGAATCAAATCTTGCAAACCTTTTCTTTTTTTTTTTTTTCCTTACCTCAAGTTCCAAAGGAGGAGAAGATAGCCAAGCCAACTCTGGAACCTGTGCTAGGTTAATGTTCCGAGGTAGAAACATAATAATATTGGGTGTTATAGCTTGAGCAACCTGAAACAAAGCATAACTGCACAAGAGATTAACACTTTCCCACTTCAAAATATTAAAAGCCCCAATAAGTTTTATCTGATCATATTAGGTTGGTTACATGAATAGCAAAACATCAATGAGCTCTGTCAAAGAAAAACTAAATCCTAGATGAGAGAAAAAGAGATGCATCAATACCCAGAGTATTAACAGGCAAGTTAAATTTGAGTTACTTAAAATTAACAGCCAAAAAAGCAGAAAAGTAGTGATTGGGAGTGTGATATTGCATTGATCAGATTTCAAGGGCAAATTTTTTCATAAATTTTAAGGGTTCAATGGGAGTCAATCACTACTGATTCATAAATACATAACAGATTCTCTGAATCTGTAACATAAATTTGAATATCTTATCACCCGTTTAGTGGATAAGTTGTTGTTGTATTGCCCGCAACACTGGCTTGAATACATTTTAGTCCCTCTAGGTTTATACAAGTTTCATTTAGGCCACCATATTTTTTTTAAGAAAGAAAATCAATGCCCTTTTATTTAAATGAATGATAAAAATTGTTCCATTGTCTTCTAGTCCATATAAATTTCATAGCAATATATTGACTTGAATGTCAATTTGTGTGTGAATTATGATATCATATAAACAATATGATAGAAGTCAACAAATTACTACTGACATTAAATTTGTATGGATTATGAGATACAGGGAGAAAACTGACTTATTTCAAACAAATAAGATAACACCATTGCCTAATTTTAAACCAGGGGAACCAAATATAACTTCATGAAACTAGAGAGATCAAGAGTACAATTAAGCCACTAACATATTCTATGGCCAAAAACTAAAGCTAGTAACATATTGATGTAAGTGGAAATTGAAAAGAAATGATAAAAAGCTGATAAGCTAAACTCATTTAAAATAAAGCAAGCAATTATCCAAATTTCCTGGAAAGTTCTTCACTCAAGGTACAAGCAAGCAACATGACATACCCATCAGTTGGCTTAAGTAACTCAAGTGTGAATATTTGAATGTCTTTATAAGATGGACCGCCCCACGGTGGTGAAAGGAACACTATATCCCCCTGGCAGAATGAAAGCATAAAAGCAATAGCACGATAATAGTATAATAAACTGCACTGAGTTATTGAACATGAGCATAATTCTCAAAAAAAGTGACAGTGAAATTTTGCCTTCAATGATGGAGCAAGTGCGAAAAAATCTCCAACAATGAAATCAATGTATTCCTTAACTCCATATACTTTTGCATTGTTCATGGCCATTGCAACTTTTGCCGGATCTATGTCAATGGCTATAACATGACAACCCCTGAAAAATTGGATATAACAGACAAACTATAAGAACCAAGAGTCTAAGATATTAGGTTCTAAAACAAAAGCACAGAAATGAAGCTTTGAGATAGTAACCAATTCTAACACATTGTACTGATTTCAAATAAATTACTCCAAAAAGTGCAAACAGCAAAAACAAATACAAGCTATTCAGACAAAATATACTTTTATAACTAAACACAGTCAAACCTAAGTCAATATTAAAAATGCTGAAATTAAGTTGTTCACTGGCAGAGTTCTTGCATTGCATTCTCAGCATAAGATTACCATACAACATTTTCAGCTCAGTTCAGAAATGATGAAAAAAAACACGGATTTAGATCCTCTACAGAGCCAAGATTTGTCAAGTGCTCAAATGCAGTATATTAGGGAATAAAAATTTGATTATATGTAAAATAAAAATATAAAATTAATAGATATATTAATTTTGTAACTTCTCTTTAGCACTCTATAAAGTTAGGTAGTGCAAGGAATCCAATGAACACATTCAGTGATGCTGAGAAGAAGGCAGCCTTCAATGATAATGTAATGTAGTATCCGTCAAGGTTCAAAATATGAAGGCAACTACTAAATTTAGATTTAGAGTATAAAGTAACAAATACTCCCTCCATTCCTAAATATAAGAGCCCTGTTTACTTTGATTTTAAATATAAAAACCTCAATCTACTTTGTCTTCCAAGTTTATAATTTCTTCTCCAGCTATCACTATTAATTGCACATATAAAGTGACACTTTCAATACGAATGATTAAAGAGGTATTTCATATTTTAGAAACCAAGACACATGTTGTACAAGTAAATAACTTTCCTCATAGTTCCTACGTCCTATTTTGATGCAGTACATGTCAAGGTTCAGAATATATAGGCAATTACTAAATTTAGGCAGAAATAACCAATAGGAGTTATTAAAGCAGGACAAAGTTACTTTCTGGCGAACTGAATGGCATTTCCTCCAACTCCACAGAAAGAATCAATGACAACCTGATGATCCGTACACCTTTCAGCATGTTTAATGGCAATTTCTTCAGGTGTTACAGAGAACCATCCTTCTTCGTCCATTTGGATACCTTGGTCATATTTCGAGAATAAATTGTATCGTTGATACCAATATTTCTCAGTAAGCGGATTAATTCCTTCTTTCGAAGCCTCTGAATCCCTAAAACCCTTAACTGAGAACAAAACATATATCCGTTGGTACTATTCGGCAAGATTCTCAACGCTTCTTCTACTTCTTTTCTTCAAAATGAACAAATTTCAAAGGCAAGCTTGAGAAAACTTCTTTACCTCGTCGTCGTTTACTTCGTTTTGAAGTTTTTGTAGTAATCATCCGGACCAGTATAGTGTCTACTCCGTCTCCTGTGTGAGCTATTCTGCTTCCCAAAAAGCACGGAGCAACTGCTTTCCTGAATTCAATTTTTTCGAAAATGAATCCCTAAAACCCTTAACTGAGAACAAAATATATATCCGTTGGTACTATTCGGCAAGATCCTCAACCCTCCTTCTACTTCTTTTCTTGAAAATGAACAAATTGCAAAGACAAGCCTGAGAAAATTTCTTTACCTCGTCGTCGTTTGCTTAGGTTTGAAGTTTTTGTACTAGTGGTCACCAGCAGAGTGTCTACTCCGTCTCCTGTGTGAGCTTTTCTGCTTCCCAGAAAGCACAGAGTATTCTGTTTACTGAATTCAATTTTTTTTTTTTTTATTTGACGATAATAAATTTTATTCACAGCACATTTTGCCCCTCCAAGCTAAGGTGTTCATGGGAGGGTTGGATAGGACGAGATCCTTGCGTGATGCTTTATCTGAAAGATTATTGGGCAACAAAATGCAGTTCAATATCCAACCTAACTGTGATGCTCTATCTGAAAGATTATTGGGCAGTAAAATGTAGTCCAATATCCAACCTAACCCGATAGAAACCCTAAAATTGTTGGGTAAGGCAACAATAAGCTGGGTAAGGCGGGTCTTCCCTGTCCAAGTGGTGATATCAAAAAAACAAGCTTTAATCATTCCGAATAAATAATATTGTAAACTTTAAATGAAATCCATAATTCTATACTTTAAAATATTCTAAAATAAGCCTACAAAGTCTTGAAATTAAAAAGATAATCATATGTCTTAACAAATAGACAAATATTTATAAGTGAAAATAAAAAATATATAATACTATTGTATCAAAAAAAATATAATATATATATATAATACTATATATACTACAAGGTGGCATACCGTGTCCGATGCCCAGTATTGCTCGCAAAAATGCCTAACCCAGTTGTGCCCAATTTTTCCTAGGGTTGGGCAGGGCAATTTTTCTAGTAGCTGAGATGGGTGCATAGGACTATGGGCATCATGAACACCCCCAGTCCAAGCACAAATCTTGGTTCCATATGATTGATGTTTAGAACAGTGATTTCAACCGATTTGAATCTTTAAAAGCAGTTTTTGAACTTAGGTTTACAAATATGAGATAGACATGTAAAATGAGCTTTATGTCAATATATGTGAAAAAACATTTTTATGAGTGAAATAAATCCAGTGGAAAAAAAACTAATCTGAACTTTCCGGAATAACTTTAATAGTTGATGAGTTTCTGAAGAAAAAAAAAACCATTTTTGATATAAATTACTTTTTTTCAGTTTTTGTCGTTTTTTTTTCCAGCTTTTGAAAAAAAAAATGTTAAGAATATATGATTAAATAAGCAATGTACTATTAAATATACATTTGTATACATTCTAATTTTTATCCATTCGAATATTTTAATTAAGTATTTTATAGTTTTTTTAATTTTAAATTTAAATTTTTATCTTCAATTATTATAAATTATTCAATAAGATTCATATCATTTTCCTTCTCAACTGACTTTTTAAACACTATTTAAAATAAAAGCTCATTTAGAAAAAAAATTACTTCTATTACTGCTATCCCAAATACAAATCATATGATTTTTATTATATCTTCTTTTTGTAAAACCCCATCTACAAAAAGTTTGTGCCACCATTACTCCAAAATTGTGGTTACAGTTAAAGGGCCTTTTAATCTTTTTTTTTTTTTTTACTTTTTTTTGGGGGGGGGGGGGGGGGGTTTGGGGGTTGGTCCAGAACCGATGCTTCATGGATCAAGGCAACAGCCGCGAGTCACGATACATCACTGTCCTTCTTGTATTTCCTAAGCAAAGTTCTTCTTCTTCGAATCATCGTAAGTTCATCTCCTCCCCTTACTTTGATTATGTCTCCCATTGTCTTTGTTGAGTTCATCTCCTTCCCTTACTCTGAATATTTAACTTAAAAGGTGGAGTTTGAACATCAAAATTATGTTATGATGATACTAGTCTAAATTCAGATTCTTTTGTATAACTTGTGATTATTGAATTTTAAGGATTCAAATTTCAGATTTTAGAATGGTGGATTTAGATGAATGCTTAATTCATATGTATGTTTTTAAGGCTAGCCTATACCCGTATAAAGTTAAATAGTCGGGCTATAGGTTTGGACACGGGCTGCCCAACTCGCTTATTGCTCTGCCCTAATTCTTTATGTGCTTATCCCTAAGAAGCAGGTAAATAAATATTGATGGTATTATATATATATTATTTATTTAGATTAAATTATATATTGCATTTTGAAATATTTTTTGAACTCACTATCTCACATTAATTAATTTTCAGAATATTGGTATAGAAAAAATATTTCCAAATACAGCATCAAAAATTAATTAATTTAAGATATTAAGTACAAAAAAATATTTTCCTTAAGAAAATAAACACAAACACATAAAAAAAAATCATGAAATGAGAATTCGTGTGTGTGTGTAAAATAATATTCGTGTGGCTTATTCACTTGCTTTCATGAAGAAAGAACAAAGAAGGCGGTTGCTGATTGGGTTGTGGATGAATTTTGGGACCTTAATAGGCTTGTTGGATTCATTAATCCAACTGTTATTCAATGTCAGGTTTGTCACTTACCACCCCGAGTTGATGCGAGTCATGATATTATGTTATGGGGTGCGGCTAGAGATGATAATTTTTCAATTAGAACTGCTTATTTTCTGGTTGAAAAAGACCCCAACCATCTTAAAAGTAAATTGTTTAAGTATGTTTCGAATTGGCAAAGAGTAGAGCATATTAGAGTTTTCATGTGATTGGTTTTGTTAAACAAACTCCCTACAATGTGTGGCGGAGCTCCTGGTCCACAGCCCTTGCTTTTTATGGCTTCTGTAATGGTGAAGTGGTGGATATATTATACATCTTGAGGGACTGCCCTTATACCAAACAGCTGTGGTTGAAACTGGTCAGTCGAAGGTGTGTTGCCCAATTTTTTTCTACAAATCTTAGAGATTGGGTGGCTATGAATTTAGGTGGTAACATTAGCCCTACTTTGGGGTCTTGCTGGAATCTTATTTTAGGGGTTTCCATTTGGAAATTGTGGGGGTTGGAGAAATTCATTAGGAAGTAATCAGGAATTAGGAATTTGCAACGCTAGTATTGCGAAGGAGTGGACAGTTTATGAGGGTCTGATCTTAGCTTGGGACTTGAGTTTAAAGAAGATCGTTGTAGAATTTGATGCCCTTGATCTTGTTAATACCCTGGTTGAACCAATTTTTCCTAATGCTAGTCTCCTTGTTCAGCAAATCAAGACTTTGGTGGCTAAGAATTGGACTATTTCTTTTTGCTATGTTGCTAGAGAGGGAATTAACATTTCTCCTCCTTAAAATATGTAACAAATTTCAAAACTTATTTAAAAAGTCCTCGTTTGTTATTTATTTAAACTATATTTTTATAAAGGGAAATGACACTTTGGGGAAAAAAATTTGATTTATTATATCAGTGTGGGATGCCAGATCTGAGGCTGGCTTAGTTTAATTTTCAGTGCTTATGTAAATTTTTTTTTAAAAAAAAAAAGAAAGGAATTCGGTTAAAACCTTTGGTACTTGATAATAATATAAAATTTTAAATTTTTTGATCCCATAGAGAAATTAAAGTAATGATACATTTTATGTCATTCCCCTTTTATAATAAGAATCAACGAAAATATAAAGGAAAAGGTATGAAAGAATAATATGTCATTTATTATTCTAGAGAATGAAATATACTATTTTTTTTTCTATACTTCATTCGTTTCACACCACTGTTAAAATATGAATGTTCTTTCCTGTGATTCAATTAATCTTCTTAACTGTGATTTCCAGGAATTATTTTATCTTATTTTTCCTTTTCTCATTCATAAATCCATGTTATTAAGTAGATGCATGTTTTTTATGTGTAAAATATATTAACCGCTTGTTTGACTTAAGGGAAGAGAAGGGGAAAAATTATTATGAATTCAATTTAAAAGAAAAAAGTTGGCTTAGAATTAATTTTTAGAATTTTTTTTATTAAGATTTTATAACTCCACTTGCTCTTTCTTTTAGAAAAAGGAAATAAACTCATTAAAATGTTTGCCCTCGAGTTACATCCCTTCTATTTCCCTTTTTTGTGAAATTCGAAAAGGGGAATTATTTTTTATCATTTTATTCAAATTTTCATGGATCTTCATGATTTAACATTGAATCCCTATGATTCAAAAAATATTTAATTAATTTAATCCTTTTCTAAGTTTTTACTGGTATAATTAATCATATTTTATTTTCATATTTGGAACATGTAATATTTATAAAAATAAAAAGGATAAAATGTAGATGATAAAATAAATTTAATTTATACATATAACAATGTTGAAAAACTAAAATTTAAAATTTATATAGATATCAATGTACAATCCTGAACTCTTGAATTGGGGGAAAAAAAAAGTCAAGTAAATTTGAGTTAAAATATAATATAACAACATTAGTGCAAAAAAGGCTTTTAAGACTGGACAAAATAGCCTCGTAAGAGCGGACGGACGGCTGGTCTTGTTTCAGTCGGTATTAAAAGTCTACATATAAGACTGAACAATGATCCGGTCTTAAAAGTCTACATATTTTAGACCGGACATTTAAAACATTTGGTTTTAAAATTTGTACTAAATGAACATGAAATAGTTTGATTTGGTCGGTCCAAAAACTCAACTTTTAAGATCGGCCTAAAATTAGTCCGCTCTTAAAAATATCGGACTTTTAAGACCAAACAAAAATAAATACGGTCTTAAAGTTAGCGACTTCTAAGACCGACTAATCATATGCGGTCTTAAAAGACTGACTTTTAAGACCGGATGATAATTACGTCTGGTCTTAAAAATTTTCCTTTAAGACCGGACTTCTAAATATAAGATAACGGTCTTAAAAAGGCCAACTTTTAAGACCGGCTTAATATGACCTTTAAGACCTGTCATATAATTACATCCGGTCTTAAAAGTCAAACGCATAAGACCGGCTTATTTATTTCCAATCTAAATTTTCCCGAATTTTTCCCTGCTGTTGTTCCTGCTACTATATATATACACAAATCTACTACCCAATCCAGCACATAAAAGTTGATACTTTAAGCTATAAGCTATGAATAATTATTTGAATAAATTGAATTGGAAAAATGATACAAATATTATTCACCATGAGTTATTTGGCCTCTTAATTAATCTACAACACCAAAGTTAATTCATACATCCAATAAGATAACTTACTTATAAATACAATAAGTTACAAATACAACATAGATGCGCCCAAAATAATATTCACCATGCCTTCATCATCTGATTCCCATGCCACCCAACAACGTAACATCCTCTTTTATAACATGATCGGATCCTGCCACAAAAATAAAACAAAGAACAAACTTCATAGTCAAAGACATTTTATGAACATAGAAGGAATAATATATATAGTTAAAGCCTTAAAGTAGTCAAATAAATCTGCATATATATGAATATTACCTTATGAATTGACTCTTTTATAAAGTGATATCTTCCCATATCCCTTCTTGATGATCACTTCTTATGCCGGGTTCATTATCCGCTTCATTTTCTTCGTTCATGTCCGATAGACCCCTTGAAAAAGGTGTACTCTCAGGAATACCATAATTTGAATTTTCCTCATCAATATCAATGACCCTCTTTCCTTGGAGAGCTACAGACCACATTTTATTTTCTTGATCGGTGATATAGAACACTTGTTGCGCTTGGTCTGCCATAATAAAAGGTTCATCTCCAAACTTCTACCATTGACATCGACTAATGTAAATCCTAGCCGATCAATCTGAACACTATTATTGACATCAACCCACTTGCATTTGAAAATGGAAAATCTAATTTTCACATAGTCCACCTCCCTCCCATATCTCTTCAATAACCCCATAATATGGCATGACTGCCAATAAATGGCTTTTGTCTTTCAAACTGGAGAAGTGCATAGATTCAGCCTCTAACATAACACCACTGTTCTGGACTGTGCTCCTATCATCTAGGGACTTCATGTAAAATGTATAACCATTGATCACATACGAATTCCAACTTATGACATCAACCTCAGGACCACGTGCTAACCATTTGAGGATATCAGAAACACATTCCTCCCCCTCGACCTTTCGTTTGAACCAGTGTGCAAAAGTTCTGTTATGCTCCCTAATCAACCTTTGTTCAGTCATTCGAGGATTTTCTTTCCTCACAGCTTCTTTATGTGCAGCTATGCTGGCTTGAACTTCATCAACATTATTCAAGATGTATAAGTGGACTTGTGACAATTCATCAGGATCCACAGTCTTTACTGAAGCCCCTCGCCTACCCCCTCCAGCATGATGACGTTTTGGAAGCCCAATATGTCTTACTTTGGCCAAATAATTTTGACAAAATTCCATGGCTTCTTCAGAAACATATTTCTGAACAATCGATGCTTCTAGATGGTATGCATTCTTCACATACCCTTTAAGGAATTTCATAGATCTTTCAATTGGGTACATCCACCGTAAATGGATAGGGCCGCACAACTTTATCTCCCTCACTAGATGAACAATTAGATGAACCATGATGTCAAAAAATGTAGGAACAAAAAGCTTCTCAAGGTGGCACAAGATAAGATGTCCTTCATTCTCCAATTCATCCAACTTTTCAATGTCGAAAAATTTAGAACAAACCGCATTGAAGAAGACACAAAGTCTAGTCAAAACAACCCGAAGGTCATATTCAGCGATGCCTCGAATAGCTATTGGGAGTAGCTGTTGCATCAAGACATGACAATCATGCGATTTTTGGCCTACTAATTTCAAGTCCTTCATCGATACAAGCCTCTTAAAATTTGATGAATACCTCGAGGGAACTTTTGTGCCGTGTAAACACTCATAAAAACTACGTTTCTCATCCTTAGACAAAGTATGAGAAGCTGGGGGACAATAAGTTCTCGTCCCATACGGCCTTGGATGTAGCTCTTCACGTATTCCCATTGCTTGCAAATCCAATTTTGCCTTCACACCATCCTTGGAACTGCCTTGTATGTTGAGAAGCGTGCCAACAATGCTATCACATACGTTTTTCTCCACATGCATTACATCGATACAGTGTCTCACATCAGGATTGCGCCAATAAGGAAGATCGAAGAATACAGATCTCTTTTTCCATATATTTGTATCTTTTCTACTCTTGGCTGTCTTGCCGAAGATGACATTGATATTTTTCACCTTCTCATAAACTTGCTCCCCACTCAATGGCACCGGAGCATCTTCATATTCTTGGCCACCAAAGAAGGCTTTCTTTAATCGACGATATGGGTGGCCCCATCTAAGAAATCTCCTATGTCCAAGGTAAACCGTCTTTCTTCCATGTTAGAGTTGATGGTAGCATGTGCCTTCTTCACAAACCAGACATGCTTTATGGCCCTTTACACTATACCCTGACAAGTTACCATATGCTGGAAAGTCGTTTATAGTACAGAATATCATGGCTCGCAATTTGAATACCTCCTTCTTGAAAGAGTCAAAAACATCCACACCTTCTTCCCATAACTCCTTCAAGTCTTCGATCAAGGGCTGAAGGTAAACATCAATGTCATTTCCAGGTTGTTTTGGTCCCGAAATCAACATAGACAACATGATGTACTTTCTCTTCATGCATAACATAGGAGATAAGTTGTAAATAATGAGGAGTACAGGCCATGAACTATGTATGCTGTTAATGCTTCCATATGGATTCATGCCATCCGTGCTAAGGGCAAGTCTAAGGTTCCTAGGTTCTTCGCCAAAGTTGGGAAATAATTGATCGATTTTCTTCCATTGAGAAAGAATCGGCTGGATGACGAAGCTTTCCATCAGAAATCCTCTCATCTGCATGCCACCGCAAATGTTTTGCATCATTTTCATTCGCAAACAACCTCTTGAACCTTGGTATGATTGGAAGATACCACAACACTTTTGCAGGCCCCTTATTTGACTTGTACCTTGGGGTTTCACATATCGAACAATTCTGCTTCTCTTCAAACTCTTTTCTATACAATACGCAGTCATTCGGGCATGCATGGATCTTTTTGTACTCCATCCCCAGTGGACAAAGTATTTTCTTAGCATCATAATGTCGATACGGCAACACATTATCATCCGGAAGCATGTTCTTAAAAGTCTCAAGCATTTCAGAAAAACTCTTATCGCTCCATCCATGACGTGCCTTCAAGCTTACCAATTTCAATATAGCGTTCAACAATTGGTATTTTTGACACCCTGGGTATAGCAGGGTCTCCGCATCATTGCACATATTACCATATGCATGTGATTGTTGAAAGGCCTCTTCTCCTACATCACGAATAATGTCCTCTATGTGATCGTCCATATCCGTGTCATTATCATCAAAGGCCACTTCCCCATGTTGAGACTCACTTGGTATTTTTTCACCATGCCATACCCATACTGCATAGGTCTTACAAAATCCCTGACAGATTAAATGTGTCTGTATAACTTTAGGACTTAGTCGCCTTTCATTCAAACATTTTACACAAGGGCAATAAAACTTTCCACTATCATCATTGGCATTTTGTTTAGCAAATTCAATAAAGTCCCTCACCCCATTCTGATATTCAACGCTCGTCCGTAAAACATTTATCCAACTGTGATCCATAGTAGAATTCCTATGGACGGAAAGATTTAACATACGTATAATAAGGCAAAATAAATGCATAACGAAGAATCACTTTTGGTCATGAATATCACAGTGAAGCCAAACTAAAATACTCCCGAAGCAAAATAAATGCATGACGAGGAAATTTAAATGCTTCGCATGAAGGTCTTGTGGACTCACCTGTAGCATATAAATTCAAATGCCAAATAAGAGTCTTTCTTCTCCCGCCACGAACGTTGATGTTGGAGACAGCAAGAGTACCCTAAAAACATTTATTAGTCAGTTGGGTAGGTCTCAAGTGCAAATATAATCTTTAGAATAGAATATTCATTAACAACAGAGAAGCACACAAGAGCATTTCATCGATTTCGTTCAACTCAAGAAAAACCTAGAACGATAAGTAGGCAAACCATGAAGTTATATAACCGAAACACCTCTTACAGCTTGGTCTAAGTTTAGCTGAGGAACGAGGAAGTGATTGTCGAGAGAGCAACGCGAAGCACCGACAGAGCAACACACAACCACGGGAGACAAAACCTCCTCAGTAATCACTTTCGGTGCGACAAGAGAAATTCAGAGAGGGAAATTTAATTTTCCGCGCAACAGAGACTTGGTTTTGATGTTTGGATTTTTTAAGACCGATTAATTATAAAGCATCCGGTCCTAAATATTTTATATTAAATTTTTAATTGTTACTTTTAAGACTGAATTCTTATCCTGTCTGGTCCTATATATTTAAGACCGCAATTTTATAATACTCCGGACCTAAGTTAATTTTCCAGAGAAAAGAGTATTGACTTTGGGCCTTTGGCGAGTGCAGAAAATTATCAATGCTATTAATTAATGCTACTATTAATTACTTGAAGAAAAAATTAAAAAGAGACAAGGTTATAGTTCTTAATTAATGCTATTCTTAATTAATGCTACTATTAATTACATTAACAAAAAATTAAAAAGAGACAAGCTTATGGTTCTTAATTAATGATATTCTTAAATAATGCTATTATTAATTACTTGAACAAAAAATTAAAAAGAGACAAGCTTATGGTTCTTAATTAATGCTATTATTAATTACTTGAATATTGCTGTACACATTGCCCAAAAAAAATACAGAAAATTATCAAAGCTTGTTATCCTCCAAAGCCCAGGCAATATCGGCTTGAGCAGCATTAATCTCCCGGCGGATATCAACAAGTTCCCGTCTTATTCGTATCAGGTCGTTAGAGGAAAGAGGACGAGGGTCAGCGGTCGGCGCGCTGGGGCCAACTGGTTGGAGAGGTGGAGCAGGAACCTCTTCATGGTCGGAAGGCTGGAGGGGGGGTGCGGCAATGTCTTCATCATCGGAAATAACAATGGGTCCAACGACCCGAGACTCTTCTGTTTCAATCGAACGCACTCTCGATAGAGGAGGCGCACCGTATAACGATCGACGGAAGGCACGAGCATCACGAGTAAGAGCACCCCTACGAGTGGTTATCTTGTATCTAACCATGGTTTGAGCAGTACGTTGGCGCAAAGAGGTATGAGGCGTTTATTAATAAAGGCAGAGCTAGAGGTAGTTTGGAGTTACGAGGTAGTGCGGAGTTAATAAGGAGTGTTAAGGACAGAGAGGTAAAGAGCAGACGAATGGTCTACACTTTACGAGCGAGTTTTATAAATATTATTTAATTTTTAAGACGAATTAATATTAAGACCGACCTTTTATAATTTCTCCGGTCCTAAAAGTATATTATTTATTTTTTAACTGAATTAATTTTAAGACCGACCTTTTATCACTTCTCCGGTCCTATAAGTATATTATTTATTTTTTTAGTCAATTAAATTACTTTTAAGACCGATCTTTTATCAGTTTTTCGGTCCTAAAATTCATTTATTCAAGATTTAAATTTCCTAAAAAAAGTTCATCATTTCAAATTCCAATAGCAGAGTCGTATCCTTACACTCTATCAGATCTCTTCGGCTTCCAGATAAACTTCCCAATGTAACTAGGCGTCTCCTCGTATTCTGATGAACTATGCGTTTGCTCATTAAAGGTTCCGACATTTCACTCCGGATGAGTTCTCTATTTAAAGCCGTTGTTACTTTACTTTCTTCACTTTTTTCATCATCACTTCCACAATGGCTGCTCCACCGCCCCAAGGTCCTCCACCACCACCAGGTCCTCATTTTCCTCCTCCCGTTGGGCATAACAATCCTTACCCTCCTCCTCTACCTCCGAACCCGACCACCAAACAGCTACTGCGCCACCTCCTGGCCCGCGTCGATCATATAGATCGACGACAGGGCCAGCTTTTTCAAGTCTACCACGCTATCAACAATAAGATCAACGCGATACTTGACACCTACGACGTTGAGTACAATCCGTTAGATGACGACGTCACCGACCCCTCCGACGACTCCCTCCCCTCTGACAACGATGGGGAGGAGTAAATATTTTTCTGTTTTTTTTTTAAAATCATGTACTCCGCTGCCCCCCATGGGGCAGCATTAAAAAATATATAATAAATTTGTTACTTTCCTATTTCGATCGCCTTTATCCTTCTGATCAGTACATTCTTTCTTTTTCCGACAAGGAGGAAAAAAACAAAACATTGTCCTCGTGTGTATGATCAACATTAAAAACTCGCACATTAAAATATCCAACAATATACAGTTAAGATCAGACCAACAAAACAAAAAGAACGTTTACCTTATTCGAATAAAAACAAACAGTGACAATTCTTCTCAAGGTTGGACCATCAGTGTCGTCGGTTTTACCTCGTCTGATTAGAAACAAAGTGTCCTTTTCAATATCTCTCATCTTTTTCCGACAAAAAGAAAAGGGACAAAGAAAAGGGAAACTGATAATCTAAATCTGGAGAGGTAAAAACGACGACATTGAGGGTCCTAGCTTGAGCAGAACACCAGAACCTCGGTTGCCTTTAATTACCCTAATTAATTTGTCCGAAAAGTGAATCAACTCTATTTAAAGGAAAACTATTAGGAGCGGACGGAAAAAGGAGATACGGTCCTAAAAGTGTCGAATACTTTTAGGACCGTCATTTTAAAACATACGGTCCTAAATGAAGCCAGAACTTTCTAATTAATTTGTCCGAAAAGTGAATCAACTCTATTTAAAGGAAGACTATTAGGAGCGGACGGAAAAAGGAGATGCGGTCCTAAAAGTGTCGAATACTTTTAGGACCGTCATTTTAAAACATACGGTCCTAAATGTCTCACCAATATTTTGTCAATACTTTTAGGACCGGAAGTATACAACATGCGGTCCTAAAAGTCTCATATTATTTAACCGAAAACTTTTAGGACCGGAAGTTTACCCATAGTCGGTCCTAAAGTCACGAACTCGCTACATCATCCTGAACCTCAAATTTCAAGCGCACTAAATAGCTATATCCACCATCCAATTTCAGATACCCCAAAATGGAAACAAGAAAATTGTTCGAAAAATTAAACAAATTTATCTATTGAATTTTACATTGCCTGTGTATTATTTACAAATTGATCGAAAAAATAATCAAATTTTACAGAATATTTACAAATGAATAACATCATTAATTATTGTCCTGATCACTACTTAAGATCAGGTCATACAGATATTAACAAAACAATTCACGTATGTGCTTGAGTTCAGCATCCGAGAAGGGGGCAGGGCATTGAAACATCTGTAACATCAAAGACACAAACTAAATTAATAACTTGCGGCCATATTTCAGATGTAATTCATTAAGCCCCAGAAACTGAATTAACTTGCGTGCATAATATGTAACATCAAATATTTACCTTTGCAAATAATTTAGTTTCTCCTTTAGTGACAATATCATACATGTGTTTCATAATGTATTGGCCACATAGGTTGGACTCATGTGGTTGCCGACGAGTCTAAAAAGAAAAAGAAATATATAAGTAATATATATATTATGACTAAGTTCACAAGGCAGTTGACAAGTACCAATATTATATTGTACCAACCTCTGCTCTGAGCCATTCAGGCTCTTTGGCCTTTGAAGGACGCTTTTGGAGTGCATTGATTTGGAAGGTCCTCATGGCACTATCATCAAAAATGCATATTTATCAATTCACTGAAAATTCACAGCAGAGATTTCTGACAAGAGAATCAAAATGACATGCTTACTCGTTGATGGTCTAGACCAACGTGTGCACTGGCAGGCTGTGAATGGAGCATAAGAAGATAACTTTAATTTCTTCCATGCACATGATGACCAACTGCCAGTGGCGCCTGAAAATTCACAGCAGTAAAGTATACTCAGTGATATATGTAGGCATGTAGCAGAATTAAGTGACTTGTAGCCAAGATTTGTGATATGTACTTGTGGAAGAATGGCAACAAGTACACCTTTCTTCTCACATTACACAACCTCCTTAATATGTACTCTTGTCTTTGTACCATGGTTGTTTGACTCATATACTGTGGGCACAAGAATCCAAAATCGTCCAACCTGCCCTTATTCTCCAATTCTTGATGCAAGAACCTACAATAATTACATCGATCAGGGAATTAGTATATATATGTATGTGTGTCTAAACGATGCATTTAAATTATATGTACCATAGAAGAACATACTTACTTCATCCAAATTTGAATAATTGCATCAGTAAGCTCCTGTCGAGGAAGCAGTAGGGAGTCAATATCAATGGAGTCAACTTGGACTGGTAGGGGAATTGTATCGCCTACTACTTCATTGACAGACCACGATTTAGTTTTAAAACATCCACTTTTCACCATATCGGTTATTTTTTCGCGGCCAATCAACTTAGCAGTAGGGGATTGAGCCTGAGGAGAAGGGGATTGAGCCTGAGAAGGAGGGGATGGAGCTCTACGAGGGGATGGAACTTGAGGACGAGGGGTTGAAGCTTGGGGAGGAGTACAGACATGTACAAGCTTCACTGGCCAAGAGATGAAGGTTCCCTTGACATCACTCACAATCTTCATCTCATAAGTTGGGAGAGGGAGAGGTGCATCAATGATCACCTTTTCAACTGACACTCTGACTTGATCATCAAACATTTATTGGTGGTGTACAGTTGATCCCAAAAAGTTGTGGACAGTCCCTTTTGCAACCAATAGTAGTCTATCATGATCCTCCACATAAAGGTCACAAGGTTGCTCTGACTGTCCAACAATGCAGCTCCCTCGAGTGCTCTGCTGCATAGTTGCAGGTGAGTGTGTGAAGGGAACACTAGTCTCTGGACGAGAGCTCAAAAGCAGCTTCACCTGATTCAGTTCCTCCCTCAACTTGCTCATATCAGATTGATGCCTTGCTTTTTTAGCCACTGCCTCCTAATTTAATTTGGCCACTGTCTGATCTATCTCCTCCCGGGTAACCACCTCTTTCCTATGGCGTTTGGCGGATGAACCAAAGAATACCTTCAGGCCTACTCGTCCTCCAACCCCCCTTACATGCCCACCGTGGTCTGGTTTTCCGGTGGCAGCCGTGAGAACATCACTCCTACCGGACAACACGAAATATCCCTCTACCTCTTTCTTCTTAAGATCTTCCTGTAAGGTACAGATAACGAGAAGCTTAGTAATGAATCATGTTAACTAAAAAATAACAACAATAACAATACTTACAATTTTTTCAGCAACTACACGAGTTTGTTCACTTGTGTAGGAGCCGCTTGGCTTTTGCCGAATGTGCAACCACAAATCCTCGCGACATATTGGAGATGGCGGACCATACACCGCCTCAGGATTGGATTCTGCTTCATCTTCCAATCTCTTCCGCTTGACCGCCATCAATTCCTTTTCAGCCCTTTCATATCCGCCGCGAGAAGCCCTATGCGGCCAATCATTCTTTCTCCCTATCTCCTGTGCTTTTGCCCTTCTTTGCTGTGAATCAGAATTGAAAACAACTATTAATTATGAATTCCAGCCATCTCACTAACAAAAATTAGAGAACTTCTGCTTGATATGAACCTCAAACACTTGTCAAATTCACTTGATCAAGTTTCAACATTTTATTATTTAAGGAAGATGTAGATAGGTTAAGAAACAAAAGAGAATTATGCTTACAAAAGAGCTATGTTTTGTACTGCTAGGTAGATAGAACAAGAAAAAACAGAGGATTATGCTTACAGAATAATACAAACTTGATCCTTTTTAAGGCATCCAGTGGGATCATCAGTACGTCCACATTAGATAGTAACAATTGGATATATAAAGTTTCCCTCTTTTAAGACTATTCATTTCCTCCTTTGCAAGACAAACCATTACACAATTACCTCCTTAGTATTTTACCTTTTCAGGGTTTACATATCAAACTTGCATAGACAAAGGCAAGAAATGTATACTTCTATTCACACACCAAACAATATAATTTAATTAACAGGATTAGATGAACAAATATAAGCTCACAGGTTACATAAGCAAACAAAACTAAATATAGACTCACCAGAGCTTCAGGAGTGGTCCGCAGCCGAACAAATTGTTGCCAAATTCGTTCATCAATAAATGTGTATTGTTCCCAAGGCTGTTTGGTAGGCGCAACCTTGTAAAAAATATATATGTTAGCGAGAGAGGTCTTAAACTTCCTCCACCGATCAGCACAATAGGACAATGTCTTGACTTTCAACTCCTCAGAGTCAGGGACAGTGTATGTAAGCTGGATAGTGTCCCAAATAGGTTGCTTTACTTTTTCAAAGTTAACACTTTTCTACTCATCTTCCAAGATGCTCACCTTGCTGCGTGCAAGATAGCCGACAAAACTATTATATTTGTTTTTATTAGGACCGTAAGGCCGCAACTTTTCATCGAACTAAATCTCGAGCCTTGACCCAGAAGTCCGACTTAGAGATACATCCATCATTCGTGTGCCTCTTCTACCACGGCGTGCAGGGCGGTTAAGAGGCACATTGTTAGTGGAGGAGGGTTCGTTCTGACCCACACCATTAACTGGCGATCCCGGAACACGAATGGAATCGTCTTCACCGTTCATTTTTGAGACAGTAAGAGAGGAATGCCTGAGCAACTGAGAGAGTAAGAGAGGCTACTGGTACGTGGATGAGGAAGAGTGGTAATGCAACAAGAAGAGTGGTAATGCAACAGGAAGAGTGGCTTCACAACAACAAGAGGGGTTTCAGAGGTACAACGTAAGTCTTATGGGTTTCGCGCGACGATATAGGGGTTTCAGAGTTCAGAGATACAACGTAAGTCTTAAGGCAACGTTTCGCGCGAAGATATATTTGGCGGTTTATTTTTAAGATCGGATGAACAAAAACGACGGTCTTAAAGGTTACGTTTTAAGACCGTCCTCTTTTATACTCCGGTCTTAAAAGTATTACTACCGGGTGCGATTTTTGTCCAGCCAAAAAGTATAATCTTTAAGACCTCCTGTTATATATATCTGGTCTTAAAAGTTTAATTTAATTTTTTCCTTATTATTTTGGACCGTAGAAAAAATAAGTCGACCTGTTCGAGATTTCTCTATAAAGAATTTTTATATTTCAATTTTTTTAATAACATTTTTAAGACCGGTCGTTTTTCTAAGCGGTCTGAATAATATATTTAAGACCCATTGCTAAACGATTCGGTCCAAAAAGTTCTTTATATTTACAAAACTGCCACCAGTCATAACTTTAAAGTTCTTTATATTTACAAAACTGCCACCGGTCATACCTTTAAGACCGGGTCGTCGATAGTCCGCTCTAAATGAGGCGGTCTTAAAAGCCTTTTTTGTACTAGTGCAACCAACACATCAATAAATCTTGAATAGAGGACCCATGATCAAACTTCTTTTAAAATAAAATATAGGATAAAGGTGCAAAAATGCATATGTACTTTGCTCTTTGCTCTTAAAAGCGCCCAACATCAAGTATTTTTTTTAGATAAAAAATAGCTATATGGATATAAAATAGATGCAAAAGTCACGGCTCGTTTAAACACAAAACGTTGACGGTTAAATCAAAGAGTGGATGCTGATTGGTAGATTTGCTGACTTGGCAGATTGAAGAAGCATCTAGGAAAAAAAGCAGTCGATGGTCCATCTGAGCTCTTTGCCTCTCCCAATTCTCTAAAGCATCTGAGGAAGGATTGATTTGAGCTCTCTAGTTTGAATTTCACTCCCTCTTTCGAACTCCCTACCGCGACGCACTTTGTTTTTTCCCCCCTCTTGAAAGCTTCCGGCGATGGTGGCTATGGTGAAAAGGAGGAGCACATTGATGACAGTGAAGGTGATTTCAAATCTAAGATCTAATTGCAAAGACCCAAAATTTTCTGCAATATTCTATTAGTTTTCCATTTCAAATCAATCTTTTGCTATGATTTTGTGAATCTTTTACCTAAAAAATGTTGAAAAGAGACAATAAAAATGGCACTGCCATCGGCAACAATGGTAGACTGTGATGACAAAAATGGCGTCTCACCACCGAACAATACTGAGTCTGTATCTGTGACTTAGTTTGAAGCTTGGAAGGAACACGAAGAACTATTTCTGGTGGGGAAAGAGAATCGATCTTGAAGCTGGTTATGGAGTTGCTCATGGTGTGGATCGTTTTGATGTGAGAAAGCTTTGGTGCTTTTGGGGAATCTTGGATTTGTTTTTCTTCAGTTCGATCTTCTAGATTTGTTTCAAAACTTGTTAATTTTGTTGATTGATAGTCTAAATTTGTTGGCTCACATATCAAAGGATATCAAGGAGAGTTAGTTAACTCAATGATTATAGGGTAGTTTTTCAACTTTGCTCTTATTTATAATTAGATATTTTCAATTGTTTCTTCTCTCTCTATTTTCATAAGTACAATATGGTAAAATTGTTACAATCTTATTTATTACTAATACATGAAATTCAACTTATAAGTTGTAAGACAAATTTTTTTTTTTTTGGTCAAAATGAACTTATAAATAAAATCAGAGTAGTACTAATATGTGATCACCCTAAAAAAAAAATGCAGTCATTTGCAACCTTCAATGAAATACTCTCCCTTCCATTCCCAAGTTGAACTTTTTATTTTTATTTTTTTATTCAATGTTAATTATCATTTTTCATTTTTTACATGACTCACAATCTTACTTCATCTTCACATTCAAACAATTCGTTTCTAAACCCCCATATCCATGGGCCGAGGAAGAAAAAATAATGTGATGGGAATACTTTTAATTTGAATTCGAATTGACAACAAAAATACTGCCTATCATCCTTAATTTAAGAGCGAGTTAATTAATTTGGAGAGATTAAGAACATTAAATAGATTACTTAATTATAATAGATGTCACATGATTTCTTTGAAATACTTATAGTGTCGTTAGATTATATATTAGTTTTTAGAAGTTAGATAAATTAATTTGGAGAACAATTATATATATAATAGACAAAAATCAAAAAGAAGTCTTATATTTAGAACCAAAAGTCCCTTATAAAATAACTCTAATATTTAACACGAGAGGTAATATTTAACAAGGGAATATTTGATAGGGTTTGCTCTGTTAGGGTTCTTGCCCAGCCGTTGAATGGCATCTAAGGGGGAGGCTGTAAAGGAACATTCCTATGCAGGTGTTGTTCGTACGGCTAAACCCGTGTGGGACGGCGAGTTGGAGGATGGCAGCGTGGAGGAAGGTTTGGGTTTGGATGAAGAAATAACACAGCAACGGAATGAGAAGGGGATCATGGTGTTTTCGCTTTCAGATGGCTTCAAACAACAAGCGTGGCGTAGGTGGCGACAAACCGTCGTCATCAAGCCTTTGGGAAGAAAGTTTTCATTTGCTTTTTTGCACTAATGTCTGGAGGTTCTGTGGGCGAGGCAAGGGCGAATTATAGTCACAGATGTGGCAAATGGCTACTACTTGGTTCGCTTTGAATCTATGAAGGACTTGGAAGTGGCAAAAACTGAAGGGTCGTGGATGATTCAGAATTATTATATCATAGTGCAGGAATGGACCCCAACCTTTGACCCTGAAATTGATCAAATTCAGAAGGTTAAATTGTGGGTGTGTCTGCCGTCATTCCCACCAGAGTTTGTGAAGACAAAATTGCTGTCAAATGTTGGAAACTTTATTGGCAGATTTATTAAGATGGATTCGGTTGCCACAAGAGTTGCAAGGGGACGATTCACAAGAATTTGTGTTGAAGTTGATTTGTCAAAGGAGCTCGAGTTGGAGTATATTCTGGAGAATAAACGCAAATTAATTGTGTATGAAGGGCTCGGTGATGTGTGTATGGAGTGCAAGCGAGTAGGTCACAGAGCTGGTAATTGTTTGACGGCAAAATCTGCTAAGACGCTGATGGGTGTGAGTCACGAGTTGAGGCCTGTTGCTGAAGAATGGAGAGTGGTACGTAAGAAAGGAGTTGCTGATACGTTGACTAATGCAGCGATGGAATCTCATAACAGAGGTTTGGTTGTGAATGAATATCCTCATCAGGCAGTGGGCAAGGAACTTGTGCAATCGGTGGAGGCACACGTGGAGGCTGGTCTCGGGCTTGTGGTTCCTAGCCATGGAGCTTCATTATTGAATGGCTTTCCTAGTTAGGTGGAAGACAAAAATATTCAATTGGTGGAGGTTTGTAGTGGGGTGGTGCCTACACTTGGTCAAAGGGTGGAATGCTCGGATGTAGTAGGAAGGGTCTTAGAGGAAAATGTATCAAATGTCAAGCTGACACAAAAGGAATCTGAGACACGCGTTGTTGGCATTGAAGATGGGTCCAACATGGAGGGTAGGGGGCTCTCTCATTGTAGCAATTTGGACTCTACCAATGTGGGACAGAGAAGTGAGGTGAGTTCATGTGGGGTTGACGGAGTCAATAGTAGGGAATTAAATGAAAAAAGTATTAAGGCGCAACTTGGTGGAGGTAGCTGTTTGACCGAGGTAAGTGGGAGTGCAATGAAAAATGGTGATACAAGGAAAAGAGGGAGACCGGTAGGAAGCAGAAAGGCTAAAGTTAAGGCGGGAGAGTATGGAAGAGCGTCTCAGGTGCGCGTTTCGCCTGCCCTTTCTTCGCAGTTATTATGATGTCGTTCCTCATATGGAACTGTAGGGGCGGCCAGTGCAGATCTAGGACACCAGTTGAGGTTTTTGACCTCAAAGTATAATATTAGTCTAGTGGTGCTAGTTGAGACGAGGACTAGTGGTGATAGGTGTTTGAGGTTGCGGAGGAAGGTTGGGTTTGATAGTTCTTTTGTGGAGGAAGCGATGGGTTTCTCTGGAGGAATTTGGATCCTGTGGAAATCTCAGGATATCAAGGTTACTATCTTAAATAATTCTTTTCAACATGTGCATATGAGAGTGGATGTTTCGGATCATGGTTTCCAGTTTACAGCTGTATATGGAAGTCCTAGGGAGGATGAACGAAAAATTCTCTGGGAATGCCTGGATAATATTGCAGGATCTACTGTAGACCAGTGGGCGGTTACAGGAGACTTTAATGAGATTGCGGATGTGAAGGGAAAAAAGGAGGTAAGGCTGCTTCTATTGGTCTGTGTCGGGTTTTTCAAAGCCGCCTTCTAGGTTGGCAACTTGATGATATCACGGTTTCGAGGAGCTATTTCACATGGATGGGACCAAAGTGGGGTCATCTAGATCGTGTCTATAAGAAGCTTGATCGGGTCATTGCTAATGCTTCCTGGCGGATGTCCTTTCCCAAGGCAGATGTGGGTTAATCTCCCACGGTATAGTTCAGATCATAATCCTATGTTGCTTCGGTTGACTAGACCTCCAGAAGGAAAACAGGTTAGACATTTTCATTTCATATCTGATTGGATGAATCACCCTAAGTTTCCTAGTCTTATGACTGCTCAATGGAAGACTGGTATTGACCTTCCTACTATGTTAGCTTGCCTGGTCTCACCTTTGGGCCGATGGAATAGGGAAGTATATGGTAATATTTTCCAAATGAAGAATGCATTAAGCTCTGAACTAGAAGCATTGCAGCAGCAGCGTGAGAGTAATGACTCTGCTAGCTGGGGGTTAAAAGAGTTAGATTGCAGGAATCGTTTGAATGAGGTCCTAAAGCGAGAAGAAATGCTTTGGTTCCAAAAGTCCTGTCATCAATGGCTAACTAAAGGGGACCGTAATACTAAATTCTATCATCTAAAAACTATTACTAGGAGGAGTTTTAATAGAATAGCCCGATTGAAGGATGAGCACAATATTTGGGTGGAAAATGAGGATCAACTCAAACAGATGGCCCTTACATATTTCCAACGTCTGTTCCTAGAGGGGGAGCCCAACCGCAAGTGGCTTTCGTCTAAATGGCCGAGTGTTCCTAGTACTCTAATGGATGGATTGCATCAGACACCTACAAGTGAGGAGGTCCGGGTTTGTTTGTTTAGCATGGGTAGTTACAAAGCCCCTGGTACTGATGGGTTCCCTGCAGTGTTCTTCCAGAGACAGTGGAGTGTGCTTCATCAACAGAGATTATGAGTTTGATCGTAGATGTTTGGCAAAACCCTTCTCATATTCGCTTTCTAAATGATACTTTGATTGCTTTGATTCCTAAAGTGCAGGTGCCTACATCTATGTCCCAATATCAGCCGATCTCTTTATGCTCAGTCTTGTATAAACTGATTACTAAACTAATTGTGGGGCGCTTGCAACCGGTAATGGAGATTGTGATCTCACCTTATCAATCCAGTTTTGTCCCTAATAGACAAATTCATGATAACATTGTCATTGCTCAAGAATTGATTCATTCAATGAACAAAATGCGAGGGAGACAGTTTATGGCAATCAAGTTTGATTTAGAAAAGGCGTATGACCGTGTGAACTGGAAGTTTTTACAAAACATTCTGGAGGAAGTTGGCTTCCCATGTACTACAATTGACTTGATCATGCAGGCTGTTACTACCTCTTCTTTCAATATTTTATGGAATGGGGGTAAAACTTCATCGTTCCAGCCTTCTAGGGGCATCAGGCAGGGTGATCCCATTTCCCCATACTTATTTACACTAGCTATGGAGAAACTGTCCCATATTATATCCACGGTTGTTAGTGGTGGGCTTTGGACCCCTATTAAGGTGGGACAAGGAGGCCCCCCGGTTTCTCACTTGATGTTTGCTGATGATCTTATGTTGTTTGCAGAGGCAAAGGATAATCAGTTGGAGACTGTTATGAAGTGCCTTTCTTTGTTTGAATAGATTTCTGGATTAAAGGTAAGCATGGAGAAAACTGTCATCTATTTCTCCAAGCACATAGCGGAGGATTTGGCTGGCTCACTGGAGGCTAAGAGTGGATTCAAGGGAGTTAAAAATGTTGGAAGATATTTGGGGGCTTGGATGGTTCATGGGGGTGCAACTAACCAATGTTGTCAACATATTGTAGAGAAGCTACGAAGGAAGCTTGGGGGGTGGCAGCAGCAGTGTCTGTCCCAGGCTGGTAGAATAGGTCTTGTCAAGTCAGTATTGTCTACAATTCCATTATTTCATATGCAGTATGCTAGCTCCCCCTAAATATTTGCAGTGAGATTGATAGAATTCAAAGAAATTTCATTTGGGGTGATTCCCACCTTCGGAAAGCTCATCGTCCTTTAAGTTGGAATGTGTTGACTAGTCCTAAGACCATGGGTGTACTTGGTTTAAAAGTGGCTGCAATTATGAATGATGCTATCCTTATGAAATGTGCATGGAGGTTCCAAAATGAACAAGATGCCTTATGGGTTCGTTTTCTACGGGGTAAGTACAAGGTACAAGTTGGAAGCCTACCAGTTCTTAAATCTGGGTGTTCACCGTTCTGGGCTTCTCTATGTAACATCTTATTAATTTGAAGGATGAGGTGGTATGGGAAATTGGAGATGGGTCTGCTATTTCTTTTTGGAAAGATAAGTAGGTGTCCTTATCCATTTGTCTTCAAGATTATGCAGTAAGTCCTATTCCTGCTGAGACGCGAGATTCTGTGGTTAATAGGTTTGTCGATCAACATGGCCGATGGGATCTACCTCTACTAAACAGCCTGCTTCCCCAGAATGTGGTTGAGCTAATTAGAGGTATGCTTCCGCCTTCTTATGATGATGGGCCAAATCGCCCCTTTTGGTTGTCTGGTAACTTATTAGGTGTTAGTGTTAAAAGTTGCTATCTTTATTTAGTTGAGTCTGGATTTCAACAATCTGTTATTAACTGTAACATGTGGATAAAGTTATGGAAATGGATGGGACCACCTAGAATACAGGTATTTGGATGGAAATTATTCCATCAGCGGCTCTTTGAGGGCATGGATCCGTGCTTGGTCGGACAACGATGGCCTCTGCCCTCTTTTCCATCAAGAAGCAGAGACCAGTCTTCATGCATTTAGAGACTGTCTTGTGGTTCGTGCTTTCTGGTATGGGGTGGTACATGGTGATCACCTGCATTCTTTCTTTAGCTATGATTGGATTGACTGGGTCACGGAGAATTAGAAGAGTGATGGAGTTACTCTAGGAGGAGCTCTTTGGCATGAGGTATTTATTGTCTCTTGCTAGTTTATCTGGAAATAGCGAAATGAATTTATTCACAACACACAAGATGAAACTAGTAAATATTGCTTGAGGCCCATTCTCGAGCTACTGGGTGTACTTAAATCTGGAATTGACAGAGGAGGCCCTCAACACATAATACAGAATCATGTTAATGTTCGATGGTCTTTTCTAAAAGATCCTTTTGTGAAACTTAATTCAGACGTGGCATCAAAGGGAGCGGAAAAATCGGCGGCATGTGGGGGTTTGCTGTGAGATTTTTCTGGTAGGTGGCTTGGAGGATTTGCTATTCGTCTTGGGAGGTGCTTAATGATGCTAGCTGAGTTATGGGAAGTTTTGAAAGGCTTAGAGATGGCTTGGGAGGCAGGTTGGAGGCATATAGTTGTTGAAAGTGACTGTCAATCAGTCCTTGCATTACTTTCCAAACAAGTTAATACAGCTCATGAGTCCCATTTGGTTTCTCGGATACGAGCAATCACTCGCAGACAGTGGGTTATACATTACAGCCATGTTCTAAGGGAGGGCAATCAGTGTGCGGATTAGTTAGCCAATTTTGCATTGACGCATGTGGAGTCTCTTGACGGAACCCATTTCTCTGATCCCCCTGTTGGTCTCTATTGTTTGCTTGTTGCTGATCTGGTGAGAGTACAACATGATAGGAGACGTCTAAGACGTTAACACCTTAGTTTCTTCCGTTTGTTTAGTTTTTCAGTTGACTATCTTTCCTTGTATAATTTTTTTTAAAAAAAAACAAGGGAAAAGCATCATAGGAAAAAACAAGGGAATAAAATATTTTGAAAAATTCCCCCCCGCACTATATGTTGAGACGGACTCAAATATAGGCCGGGATGAGACAGGCCCAAAAAAAAAAAGCAGTTTGGGACAAATTCAGGATGAGACACAGACCAGCCATTCGAACAACCCAACTGGGCCCCTAAGCGGCCCACACATATATTCATCTGTTTTATTTTTTTAGCTTTTGAAAATTCCTCTGAGATCTCAAAGAAAAAATATAATTATAAATATATATATATATATATATATATATATATATATATATATATTTGTTACTTAAGTTTTATCTTATATGAAAGGTATTCGTAACTTCTATTATTAAGTAGCATTATTTAATAAGAAGGTTATTTACTTAAAAACTGTCTTGTAGGCGAGCAATCTTTTCCGTCAACATTCCACTCAATTATTTAGGGGTTTACATTAGGTGTTTCTCCCTTATGTGCTTCTTATATGCTTCTCCCTCTAAATAGAGGGACAAATAGTTTTTTTATTTTTATTTTTTATATATTCTATATATTTAGATTAAATTATATATTGCTTTTTGAAAATTTTTTTAGCCCCCAATATCTCAAATTAATTAGTTTCCAGTATACTGTGTTGCAAGACATATTTCTGAATGTAGAACTGGAAACTAATTAATTTGAGATACAGGGCGCCAAATTTTTTTTCAAAAAGCAACATATAATTTCATCTAAATATATAGAATATATAAAAAATTAAAAAAAAATTAAAAAAAATGTTTGTTCCTCTAATTAGAGGGAGAAGCATGTAAGAAGCACATAAGGGAGAAGCACCTAATGTGAACCCATTATTTAGTGTTGGGTTACTTAATTATAATATATGTCACATGATTTCTTTGAAATACTTATAGTGTCGTTAGATTATATATCAGTTTATAAGTTAGATAAATTAATTTGGAGAACAATTATATATATAATAGACAAAATTAAAAAGAAGTCTTATATTTAGAACCAAAAGTCCCTTGTAAAATAACTCTAATATTTAACACGGGAGGTAATATTTAACAAGGGAAAAGCATCATAGGAAAAAACAAGGGAATAAAATATTTTGAAAATTCCCCCCACACATTATGTTGAGGCGGACTCAAATATAGGCCGGGATGAGACAGGCCCAAAAAAAAAAAAAAGAGAAGTTTGGGACAAATTCAGGATGAGACACAGGCCAGCCATTCGAACAACCCAACTGGGCCCCTAAGCGGCCCACACACATATTCATCTGTTTTATTTTTTATCTTTTGAAAATTCCTCTGAGATTTCAAAGAAAAAATATAATTATAAATATAAATATAAATATATATATATATATATATATATATATATTTGTTACTTAAGTTTTATCTATATGAAAGGTATTCGTAACTGCTATTATTAAGTAGCATTATTTAGTAAGATGGTTATTTACTTGAAAACTGTCTTGTAGGCGAGCAATCTTTTCCGTCAACATTCCACTCAATTATTTAGTGTTGGGTTTACATTTGCAAATGTACTTTTCAGTGGAACCAAGTGATGATTCACTTAACAATGACATTCACCATTAGTTTGGATATTTACACTACAATCACACCAAATAAGTTCACACTATCAAGGTACCCCTCCAGTCATCAAAATTTAAATTGTCTCAGTCTTTTTTAAAAGATCCCACTTGTGTGGTCAAACATTTACTCTATTATTACCATTTTGGTCTCTAATTACTATCTTCCTATCTTCCTATCATCAGCCGTGTAGGCGTACTGGTATCGCTGAATATTCTGCTAAAGCTTCCTAAAAACAAAAACCTTAAACACAACCACACAGGCTGCCGCAATAACTCCAAGTACTACCCCGGCCTTCGTTCCAACATTCATTCCTCCTGATGAACTGTCTGTCGTACCTTCTTCATCGCTAAGATCAGACCGTCGGTCTTCATTGCTCAGATCGGACCGTCGGCTGCTTTCTTTTCTAGATGCTTCTTCAATCTGCCAAGTCAGCATCCATGTCATCATAATTGGTCAAAAACCTTTGATTTAATGGTCAACGTTTTGCATTTAACACCATTTGTGACTTTTACATCTATTTTATAAGTACAGTCATTTTAACACAAGAAAAAAAACACACTTAGTGTTAGACACTCCTAATAACAAAACACATATACATTTTTAAACATTTACCCTAAAATATAAGACATTCTACTAACTCAAGTTGTAGTTCAAATAACAACCAATGTATATGTACAAATGTGAGAGACGGATCATTTTAGTCCAAATTGAGAAAGCTCCACAAAAACTTCTATATACCTGTCAATTCATACCATCCAGTATTTTGATGACAAAAGAAATTACATTCAAGAGAGACCAATACCTTAATTATACTGTCTTCATGCAAAAGCACTTAACACTCTAATTTGGATTAGTTTTTTAGAAGTGATTTCGTGGTCTGTGAAGTACGTGAAAAGAGTTTTTCCTCGACTTGCGTATAATGTTTTTGAAACCATAGTTTGGGGGTTTCTCAAATAGACACTTTATATAGAGTCAAACAGTGGTGGAACCAGGAAATAATTTTAGCCCAAGCCAAAAGATAAATATATTGAATTATTTACTAAATAATATCACATGACATAAAAAATATAAATAAATAATAACCAACAATTATAAATCAAAAGATAACATGGTCAACAAAATTATATGACGTTTAGAAAGAGACTCATTACAAGGTGCATTACTTTCATAAATTATCTTCTTAGAAATATCACTTTCTAAAGCTATTTTCTTCTTAAAGAACACATCTATACTTTTCTATTTATTCTTACTCATCTTTAGCAAAATTGGTGACCTAGAATATATATTGCTATCATTGTTAATTAGTATTTTTTTTGTCATTAAACATTAATTTTTATATTACTACTCAATCTACAAAATTAACACTTAAATGCGGATTCCACTTACCTTAAAAAAAAAATAATTGAAGAAAATAAAAGAAACATAATATGAACCCAAAAAATATTTTAGAAAAACATACAAATCTGATTCAATTTTAACTAAGCAAATAATATATTATAATCAATTTTTTTTTAAAGAGAAATTCATTATAAAATTATAAGACAACCAAATAATAAATCCAAACTGATTAAAACTAGCCATTAATCATTATCTATATATATATAGTCCTCTATTGTCAAAACTCAAGACTCTCCCAAAATCATAACCCCAAAATTTTCACTAATTAGCACAATTTTACCCTCATTAAAAGAAAAAAATACGTAGAATAACTTTCATAAAAGGAGTGAGGTTAAAAAAGATAAACAACGTTGAATATAATATGATATTAACCTTTTCAGTAGGTATCTCAAACAAGAATTTTACTTTCCTCTCACAACCCAATGAGTAATGAATAAAACAGTATAATTATAGAAAGAGTAAAATACATCAACCTTCCCTCTATTTACTTTAAATTATAGAGACCTCCATTCTATTTTAAAAATCTATATGAACCCCTCTCAAAATCAAAATATATGTTACATAAACTTCCCTTCTAGTTTTGAGATTTAATTTCCATCCATCAAACCGTTATTTGACTGTTAAATCATAACATTGACTCGTTATTTTGACCAGAATACCCCTCCTTAAAATAAATATTACTACTTGTCATGTAATCTTTGGAAAAATAATAATAATAACCATTACCATTTAATCACAAATATTTATTCAAAGTTTTAAAAAAAGTAGTATATATTTTTATATTATTGTCATACTTTTAAATTTATCATATCATAAAGTTAATTAATTTTATCATTATACATTTTAATTTTTTGATAAAATTAAATGTTTAATCTCTTTTATTTGTTAAACTTATCATGTAATTTTTAAATAGCATGATGATGTTTTGCAATAATACATTCATACATATATTCAATTAAGTTAGATAATTATAAAATGATATTATTATGATATTCGAAAATTAATATCTTGTAATTTTAAATTTGAAAGAATATTTCATTAAACATATATTCTTAAAAATAATTACTCAAATTTTGAACACGTTATTAACATTTACCACATAAACAGATTACTAGAACTTATTCTAAATTAAATTTATTAAAACTATTAAATAGAATGAACATTAATATTAAAAGATAAATTAGGGAATTGGTATAATGAGGGGTAAATTAGTAAACAACATTTCTTTTAATATGGTTTTTAATTTAAAAATATATTTGAAGAATCTTTTTAGAATATTCTTTAACAGTGTTAATAATTTGGACTGAAGTATACAATTCCAAAATAGAAGGGAAGTCCGTATAATTAAAGCAAAATAAAAGGGTGGTTAGAGTATTTTACTCTTATAGAAAAGATAAGAGATTAGCTGAGGTCAAATTATTGGTCAAAATAAAATATTATATAATAGATATATACATATAAATATATAAGATAAGAGAAGGCCAAAAGACCTGGCCATACCATAGTTCTGCCACTGGAGTCAGATGAAAATCTCGGCGAAGCAGCTACCTGACTACGAAAGTACAGGGTGTAACCCTTATGATGGTTCTGTACATAATTTGGTTCAACCTGCAAATTTGAAAACATTCGTCCTTCTAATCTCTCTCTGTGGCTTAAAATTGTAAATGGAAACATAATTCTAGAATGAATCAAATCTTGCAAACTATTTTTTTTTTTTACCTCAAGCTTCAAAGGAGGAGAAGATAACAAACACAATTCCCGAACCTGTTCTAGGTTAATGTTCCGAGGTAGAAACATAATGATATTGGAAGTTATACCTCGAGCAACCTTAAACAAAGTATAACTGCACAAGAGATTAACACTTTTCCACTTCAAAACAATAAAAATGCCACTAAGTTATATCAGATCATATTAGGTTGGTTATATGAATTGCACGACATCAATAAGCTCCGGCGTTAATGAAAAACTAAATCCAAGATGAGAGGAGAAAGAGATGCATCAATACCCAGAGTATTAACAGTCATGTTGAATTTGTGTTACTTAAAATTAACAGCCAACAAATCAGAAAAGTAGTGATTGGGAATGTGATATTGCTTTGATCAGATTTCAAAGGCAATGTTTTTTTTACAAATTTTAAGGATTCAATGGAAGTCAATCACTACAGATTCATAAATACACAACAGATTCTCTGACTCAGTAACAGAAATTTGAATATCTTATCACAAGTTTAGTGGATAAGTTGTTGTTGTTGTATCGCCTGCAACACTGGCTTAAATACATTTTAGTCCCTCTAGTTTCATACAAGTTTTAAGGGTTCAATGGAAGTCAATCACTACAGATTCATAAATACACAACAGATTCTCTGACTCAGTAACAAAAATTTGAATATCTTATCACAAGTTTAGTGTTTTAGTCCCTCTAGTTTCATACAAGTTTCATTTTGGCCACCATATTTTTTGAAGAAAGAAAATCAATGCCCTTTTATTTAAATGAATGACACAAATTGTTCCATTGTCTTCTAGTCCATATAACTTTCATAACAATATATTGACTTGAATGTCAATTTGTGTGTGAATTATGATATCATATAAACAAGGGTTAACTACCAATTTTGCCATGGAAATATTGACTAGGGAGTATCCAGCACCTGAAAGTTTTTTTGATATCATTTTTGCCCTGGAAGTTTACAAACGTAACAATCTTGCCCATTGGTTGATCTTGACCGTTGGATTAATCAATTTTTTTTAAAATCATTTTTGCTCTAGAATTTTACAAAAATTTGCTCTTAAAGAAAACTTTTGGGGTAAATTTGCTTCTAAAAAAAACTTCCAGGGCATATTTGTTCATTTTTGTAAACTTTCAGGGCAAAAATGATATCAAAACAATTTCTAGGTATTGAATGCTCCATAGTCAATACTTCCATGGCAAAAATGGTATTTAACCCCATAAACAATATTGTACAAGTCAACAAATTATTGTTGACATTAAATTTGTATGGATTTTGAGATATAGGGAGAAAACTGACTTACTTCAAACAAATAAGAGAACACCATTGCCTAATTTTAAACCAGGGGAACCAAATATAACTTCATGAAACTAGAGTCACGAGTACAATTAAGCCACTAACATACTGTATGGCACTATGGCCAAAAGCTAAAAGCCAGTAACATATTGATGTAAGTGGAAATTGAAAAGAAACAATAAGAAGCCGATAAGCTAATCTCATTTAAAATAAAGCAAGCAACTATCCAAATTTCCAGGAAAGTTCTTCATTCAAGGTACAAGCAATCAACATTACATACCCATCAGCTGGCTTAAGTAACTCAAGTGGGAATATTTGGATGTCTTTATAAGATGGACCGCCCCACGGTGGTGAAAGGAACACTACATCCCCCTGGCAGAATGAAAGCATAAAAGCAATAATAGTATAATAAACTGCACTGAGTTGTTGAACATGAGCATAATTCCCAAAAAAAAGTGACAGTGAAATTTTGCCTTCAATGATGGAGCAAGCTTGAAAAAATCTCCAACTCTGAAATCAATATATTCCTCAACTCCATATACTTTTGCATTGTTCATGGCCATTGCAACTTTTGCGGGATCTATGTCAATGGCAATAACATGACAACCCCTGAAAAATTGGATATAACAGACAAACTATAAGAACCAAGAATCTAAGATATTATATATATATATATATATAGTTCCTATAAGGTTCTAAAACAAACACAAAGAAATGAAGCTTTGAGATAGTAACCAATTCTAACACGTTGCACTGATTTCAAATAAATTACTCCAAAAAGTGCAAACAGCAAAAACCAATACAAGCTATTCAGACAAAGTATACTTTTATAACTAAACACAGTCAAACCTAAGTCTCCTGTGTTATTAAAGCAGGAAAAAGTTACTTTCTGGCGAACTGAATGGCATTTCCTCCAACTCCACAGAAAGCATCAATGACAACCTGATGTTCCGTACACCTCTCAGCATGTTTAATGGCAATTTCTTCAGGTGTTACCGAGAACCATCCTTCTTCGTCCATTTGGATACCTTGGTCATATTTCGAGAATAAATTGTGTCGTCGATACCAATATTTCTCAGTAAGCGGAGTAATTCCTTCCTTCGAAGCCTCTGAATTCCTAAAAGCCTTAACTGAGAACAAAATAGATATCCATTGGTACTATTCGGCAAGATCCTCAACGCTTCTTCTACTTCTTTTCTTGAAAAGGAACAAATTTCAAAGACAAGCTTGAGAAAATTTCTTTACCTCGTCGTCGTTTGCTTGGGTTTGAAGTTTTTGTAGTAGCCATCCGTACCAGTATAGTGTCCACTCCGTCTCCTGTGTGAGCTTTTCTGCTTCCCAAAAAGAACGGAGCAACTGCTTTCCTGAATTCAATTTTTTTGGAAATGAATCCCTAAGACCCTTAACTGAGAACAAAATATATATCCGTTGGTACTATTCGGCAAGATCCTCAACGCTTCTCCTACTTCTTTTTTCTTGAAAATGAACAAATTTCAAAGACAAGCTTGAGAAAACTTCTTTACCTCGTCGTCGTTTGCTTAGGCTTGAAGTTTTTGTAGTAGTCATCCAGACCAGCATAGTGTCCACTCTGTCTCCTGTGTGAGCTTTTCTGCTTCCCAAAAAGCAGAGCATCTGCTTTCCTGAATTCAATTTTTTATTTACTTGACGAAAGTAAACTTTATTCACAACACATTTCCCCTCGCACAAGTTGCCCAAGGACAAATCTCGAATCCATATCATTGATGCTTAGAAGAGTTATTTGAGAGATAAAAGTGTGTGTGCGTGTATATATATACAAACATTTTTATGATTCTAAATAAATTTAATATAAATATGAAATTCTTCTGGTGTGAGATTTTGTTCTGGTAACGCTTATCCTGGCATCTCTTCAGCTAGAGGCACCTTCTCGTTTATAAGCTAACCCAAGGGATTGTCAATTTTTGAAAAAGGATCTTCTACTTATCCTTTTTCTTCTATTTCTTATCAGTCTATCTATCTAGGATGTTGATTGAGAAAAGGGGAGAGAAGTTAAGATAGTATTGTGATTGATTAGACGAATATGATTTAAAGATAATGAGAAAAAGATTTTTTAAAAAAGGGAGAATGAGCAAAAATACACACGACCTTTTCCTCAGAAGCGTCCAGCACCACGACATTTTTTCTGGAGCAAAAATACACACGACGTTACGTTTTGGGAGCAAAAATGCCACGGGCCGTTAGTTGATCGCTAACTTGGATGGAACGCTGACGTGGCGCTGATTTGGACTGGCAAGCTGACGTGGATGATGACTAGGAATAAAAAATTCAAATAATTGGGAAAAAATTAAAAAAATTAGGAAAAGATTAAAATAATTAGAAAAAAAATTAGGAAAATTTTCTTTAAAAAACTAGAAAAAAATTAGGAAATAATTAAAATTATTAGAAAAAAGTCAACAAAATAGGAAAAAAAATTAAAAAAATAGAAAAAAAAATTAGGGAAAAATTCAAATAATTAGGAAAAATTTAAAAAGTTTGAAACAAAATTCAAAAATTGGGAAAAAAATCAAATAATTAGGGAAAAAAATTCAAAAAATTAGGAAAAAATTAAAATAATTAGAAAAAAAATTCCAAAAATTAGGAAAAAATTCAAATAATTAGAAAAATTAAAAAAAATTAGGAAAAAATTCAAATACTCCTGCCAGTGGGCCCCACCACAGGCCACCTTACAGTCGGCCGCCACCGGCCGGCCTCAGCGGTCGGTGTCTGGGGGCTTCCACCCAATGGCGGCAGTCAGTCGCCAAGGGCCACCACCCTGCGACGGCGGTCGGTTATCACAAAATTTAACAATTTTTTAACTAATGATAGAATTAATAAAGTTTAAAATCCTCCTCAACCAGTTGGTTATCCGACCGCCTCCACTGGGTGGCGGCCCCCAACAACCTACTACCGGCAACCGACTGCCGCCGCCGGGTGGCGGCCACCGACAACCGATCGTCGTGGCCGGCCAGCGGCGCTGACGGTAGGATGGCCGGTGGTGGAGCCCACGGCGGAGGTATTTGAGTTTTTGTCCTATTTTTTTAATTTTTTTTCTAATTATTTGAATTTTTTCCTAATTTTTTGAATTTTTTCTAATTATTTTATTTTTTTCCTAATTTTTTTAATTATTTGAATTTTTCCTAATTTGTTGGATTTTTTTATAATTATTTTGATTTTTTTCTATTTTTTTTAAATTTTTTCGAATTTTTTTCTATCTATTTTAATTTTTCTAATTATTTTAATTTTTTCCTAATTTTTTTATTGCTAGTCATTGATTACGTCAGCTTGTCAGCTCAAATCAGCGTTCTATCCAAGTTAACGGTCAACTAACGGTCGTGGCATTTTTACTCTCAAAACGTAATGTTGTGTGTATTTTTACTCCAGAAAAAAGATCGTGGTGCTTGGGGCTCCTGGGAAAAAAGGTTATATGTATTTTTGCTCATTCTCAAAAAAAAAAAAAAAAAAAACTCAACCCGTACATTTTCCATTGTCACTGTATCCGAAAAGTATCTATCATAGACTAGTCTGCACGCACACTTTTAAAATTACAAGTGTACGTCTTTTTCATAGAAAGTATAGGCATATTTATAGAGATCCACCTAGTATACTCTGTTTGCTAAAGTTGTGGAACACCACAAAAACCCATCAAATGTGAAATAAGTCCAGCCGAAAGAAAACTAATCTGGATTTTTGGGGATATCTTTAATAGTTGATGAGCTCCTGTAAAAAAAAGTCATTTCCTATAGGAAAAATTTCAAATAAATAACAAATAAATTTGAAAAACCTCCAGAAGTCCGTCGAATTTGCAAAAAGACTTAAAGGTGACAAGGACTTTTGGGGGATATGCAAATTCACACGAAATGACCATTTTGCCCTTAGTTGTAAATAATTTTTTTTTTAAAAAAAAGAAAATACCCCCTGTGGTGGGCCCCACCTCCAGAGGCCACCACCCCGGCCGCCGGCGACCGGCAACCACCGCCAGTGACCAGCAGTGGGCCCCACCGCAAGGGGGTATTTTTTTAAAATTATTTACAACTAAAGGCAAAATGGTCATTTCGCGCGAATTTGCATATTCCCCAAATGTCTTTGTCACCTTTCAATCTTTTTGCAAATTCAACGGACTTCTGGGGGTTTTTCAAATTCATTTGGTATTTATTTGGAATTTTCCCTTTCTAATACAAGTTACCTTTTTTAGTTTCTGTCGTGATTTTTTTCAGCTTCTTAAGAAAAATATTAAAGATATGTGATCAAATAAACAATGTACTAATAAATATATATTTGTATGCATTCTAATTTATCTATTACAATATATTTAATTAAATATTTTATATTTTTTTTATAATAATTTAATTTTTTTATCAAATTTAAATTTTTATCTTCAATTATCACTATATATATAAATATGTATATATATAGGAAATACATTTCTCATGTTGTAGGAGAAGTGTATCCTCATATTATAGTTATTTCAATCTCTTGGCTTGAGTTTTTTATTTTTTATTTTTCTTAAAAAGATGTGAGTCTCACCATTTCATATTTGTGTAAGAAAATTTTCATACAACATGAGAAGTTTAAACTTCTATATATGGGGTTTAAACTTCTCATGTTGCATGCGAAGAAAAAAATTACTACACACACATAAAATAGTAATACTCATATATATATATATAATGCTAATTATATGTATATGTAGATCCCACCATTTTATGTGTGTGTAACATGAGAAAACACTTCTCTTACAATATGAGAAGTGTTTTTCCCCTATATATATTTTCAATAAGATTCATATTATTTTCATTCATTCTCTATCTCAATTCTCAACTGATTTTTCAAACGCTATTTAAAATAAAAGCTCATTAGAAAAAAGTTACCTTTATTATCGCTATTTTAAATACAAATTACATTTATAATTTAATTTTTATTATATCTTCTATTAAAAAAAACCCCACCTAACAAAAAAAAAAATGGGGGGGTCATTTCTCACAGCATTACTCCAAACCGTGGGTACGATTAAAGGGCCTTCCAATAGTGAAACCGATGCTTCGTTCAGAAGTATGTGGTTAATTAATATGGTGGAATCTCAGTAGTGGATGTATCAAAAAACAGAATCTCAGTAGTGGGACCCACTTAATAAAGCTCCGAATCATTTTTCTTTTGTCAAAGGAAATAGAGTTCCGAATCATCGATAATAAGTCATCTGTGTTTTTTTTTTTTTTTTTTGTGTTTAGAGCATTCGGTGTTTCAGGATAGGTCATCTTTTAAGCATATCAACGACCACAGACTAATCTGAACTGACACCGAGTTGGTCCATTTCGGGGGAAAGCCTCTACCACCTACGCGCGCTGCATTCTAACATCTTAAACATCTGTTCTTTTGCTATGATGGAATCCTAATTGGGGAGGCATTAATTAATTTTTTATTTTATTTTATAATACAGCAAAGAAAACCCCATGACTTGACACACACGCACAAACACAAGCACAATACAGATCCCCACAGATCAATTTCATCCTGTCCTCCCCAAAATCACATGTGATCAGATCATTTAACTATGAATACATATTTTTTTTTAAAAAAACAAATTGTTGAGAAAAATAAAATAAAAACTTTAAAATTTATATTATTTAAATTTAATTAACTTGAGTCAACTATTCATGTCGTTTTTTGCCTTCTACCCATGTTTTTTTTTTTAAAAAAAAATCATGATACTCATGTTACTTCTTAAGAAATAGGGTTAACGCGTAAAAACATATATATATTTTGGTCAGAGGAGCGTCCAGTAATAAATACTTTTATGAGGTGTAAAAGTGATTACGTGGGTACAAATTAGATGCAAAAATGTCGTTTGACCGTTAAGTTTGACTTTGACTGTTGACTAGATGATGATGCAACTTTTAAGGTACAAAAATACACAAGTGGTTTGGCCAAAATAGCATTTAACACCAAGTTCTTTTTTTCGTTTTTTTATTATTTTATTATTTTGATTTCTCATTAATATTAATTAAATAAAAAATTCATTATTTTATTATTATTAATAATTATTATTATATATTGAATCTTAATACTTAATAATATTAACTTAATCACGCTATGTATTCTTTTTTCTTTTAGCTTTGTTTGTCAAACTGCTATAAGTTTTTGATGAGATCTTTAATTTGAATACTAATACTGTCCTAGAAAAATTCGGAATTTATTCGAAGATTCGAACATTTTAAAAATCTTAATTTATAAGATCAAATAAATTTTATAGTGTGAATCCTCTCATGTATACTTTTTGTTTACACGGTAGTAATATCCTTTGTTTCTCTTTTTATCTTTGGATTCCTATCTAGCGATCCAAGACATATCCTGGACATGAAGAATAAATAATCATTTTTTTTTATTCTTTTCTTTTCTATGTTTTCCTTGCTTGTGCTTGATTTTGAAATATTCTTGTTATCCATTTTTCAATATAGAAACATATTAAATATATAAATTAGAAATATAAATGAAACATAAATAAATTAGAAATCAATATTTATATTCTATTTTCAATATTTCAAAAATGAAAAATAAATAAACAAATAATTATATAATTACATTCTATTTATATTAATTATATTACATAATAATAATATTGTTAATAAAAAAAATTCAAACGAAGAAAAGAAACAAAAGAAAGTTAGTCCAGTCAGCAAAAAAAGTCAAATTAACGATCAAACAGTATTTTTTCCACCTAAAAAAGTCACTTGATTTGGGCGTTCTTTTGAGTAAACCACATGTGTATTTTTACATTTTTGAAAGCCACGTTATCATTCAGTCAGCAAAAAAAGTAAAACTTAATGGTCAAAGTTAAACTTAACAGTCAAATGATATTTTTGCACCTAATTTGTAACCACATAGTCATTTTTAAACCTTACAAAAGCACTTGCTATTGAGCTCTCTTTTTACAAAAGCACATGTGTACTTTTACATCTTAACCCTAAGAAATATTATACTTTTTATTTTATTATAGTATTAACATTTCAAGAACAACTTTTAGCTTCTGACTAGCAGAGAATTGAAGATGCCGAATTTACTAAAAGAATGTTTTAGGATGTTGGATGGACCTAAAAAAAGATTTTAAAATATTGGTTGCATTATAACCCTTTTTATTTTCGATTCTTACTTTCTTACCAAGCAACCCTAAGCATAGTACTCCCTCCGGTCCTAATTATAGGACATATTTAACCAATTTTGTGGAGATTAAGAAAAGAAGTTAAATTAATTTATTTTACTCATTTTCCTAAAGTGCCCTTATATAAATTTAAAATGACATAAGTAAAAATAAATCAATAGCTCTTGCCACATATTTCTCCAACATAAAATTTTCCTTCCCATACACTACCTAATTGAGATAATGATCTTGCAATATGTATGTGTGTGTGTGTGTGTGAATATATATATGTGTGTGTACATAAATCCACACACATATAAACACACACACAGAGATATATTTATATATATGTGTGTGTGTGTGTGTTTATATGTGTACATATATACACACATATTTATACATGTATTTACACACACACGTGTGCGGGTGTCCATATATATATTTGTGTGTAGACACACACACACATATACATATATACACAGAAACACATATACATACATACATATATGTATACACACACTATTTGTGTGTAAACACACAAATATATACATATATAGACACACACACACACACATATGTACACACACATATGTATATCTTTAAATATTTCATTGATTAGAAGAGTCTACACATCTACATACATATACTTATTAAAAATCAAACACACTTGAGAGAACAAAATAGGGCTATTTTAGGAAAAAAATTGATAAAAATTAGAATGTTGTCTTATAATTAGGACTAAAATCAACCCCCAAATGTTATCTTATAATTAGGATCGGAGGGAGTAATAGGCAACAAATGGGAAGTCACGGTATATTTATTCAACTGCCTCCACCCATATTATTATTATTTTCAAAAGACTAATCCAAACACACAAATCACAGTCTACGGTATGTTTAAGTACAACACCAATTATGAAATATTTTTATAACAAGAAGTGGAAGAAGTGGTTGTGGCTTGCAGATGAGCATTCATTACATATCCTTATTGAATCTAATTTTATTTATTTATTTTTGAGTAAAGTTGAAGCAAATTTTGGCCTGTGCTCTTATCAATCACTTTACTCCAATATTTTCTCAGCAATGGGAAAGGAGGGTGCTATGTCAACAAGCACCTGCAAAATTCTCATGAGACACTATTAGAGGAATAAAGTCCTCGTTTGGTTTCACTTATTTTAAGTAATTTTGTGTTGTATCAGATAAATGTGATAGAAGTTTTGCTCTTGTAAAGAAGAAAAAGGTTTTCCCCCCTTACTGTTCAAAACTTGGCCCTAATTGTTGTAATCTACAAATAATAGAATAGTGTGTGCTTAACTGGTTACCTGGAATGCTCCAAGTTGCTCAAAGCAAGCTTGAGTAGTTTTGAGATGACCCCATATTTCTTAAGAAGCAAGCAAGCAGCTTCTTTGTCACCTTTGGCTTGTATGCTCAGTATCTCCCTTTTCATACTTTCTACTGCTTCTTCAATCTTTGAAACAAAGACTACTTCATTATTTACTACTCCATCAAGTTCTAAAAATAAGACATAGTTGACTTTTTTTTTTTTTTGAGATATTAAGAAAGCTAAATAAGTTGCCCACCTTAGAGTAATCAACTGAAAATGTGTCATCACTATGCCATATATACGCCCCTATCATATAACATATATACGCCTCTCTCATATAACCAGTTGAATTGCAATGCCTGCTTCATTATTTACTACTCTATTCAGTTTTAAATATAAGACATAGTTGACTTTTTTTCGAGATATTAAAAAAGCTAAATAAGTCACCTACCTTAAAGTAATCAATTGAAATATGTCATCACTATACCATATATTCGCCCCTCTCATATAACCAGTTGAACTACAATGCCTGCCTTTATATGTCATCACTATACCATATATTCGCCCCTCTCATATAACCAGTTGAACTACAATGCCTGCCCTTTTCTGACAAACACAAAGCAACAATATATAATCAATTACAATGTGATGGGTATCTAATAGAGATGGATAACCTTAACCTAAAAACCAGCTTTTGAGGTGGGAGAACCAATCCACTTAAGTACCCCATAGAGCATCCCATACTACTCAATGTGGGACTTAGTATCCCATGGCATTGTGATTCTCAGCTGTAGCAACATGGTTTTGCTATGCTAAAAGATAATAAAGGATAATAAATTTGGGACTTAGTAATTGAGCATCTCATACTACTCAATGTGGTTTTGCCATACCAGAAGATGATAATGGATAACAAATAGGAAAATAGCATATAACTTGCATACCCATGAGCTTCCTCTAAGCCAAAGCGTACAGAGCGGAAGCATCCAGCGAGAAAAGAAACATACATGATACGTGGACTTCAATAAGCTCTCAGAAAGCAAGCCCTGGTACATGCCATAAATTAGCATTAGTTCTAGTGAATTCTAGTTGAAGTGAATCGTAGAACCGTAAAACATTCAACTAATCCCTACTATAAGGGAAATTTTTTTTACTGATGAAGACACCTGAGAAGCACAAGTCAGAAATTGTAAGGGAGATAGTAGCACATGTATTCAGTGGTACTTATAATTCAGAACTGACCTTGTGATTAGGAACCTCAGTGCCCAGAGACCAACTATATCAGCTTTTGCTTCTTCCCCAGCAGAGTGGAATTCTTTCAATTCCTGCATCAAAACAGAATGAAATTATGCACAGAATTGTAACCATCGAATTATTATACTTCAATCCTCAATTATTGAAGAATTATTTGTGTTTAGGCACTTCTATTCCCTCTCTCTGTCTCCCATCTATTCTTGCTGGAATGTGAAAAGCCAATCACAGGAGAAACCTTGCTGCTTAAGTATACTTATCGCATCCTATCGTACTTCTTCCCAAAAAAAAGCTGCCATTAACTTTTTGACCGTTGAACAAAAAATTGATGGGGGCACGGGGTCCTAAATGTTAAGTGAGACCTATCTATCTCATTTGTCTATCTCTTTCCTTACAACATTATACTGCTGCAACAGAGAATTATGATCCATTTTTATTAAGTGTACAGATTTGCTAATTGCACTATTAGCATAAGTATAAGCTTCAGACATTAAGAAACCAATTTTTTTCAAATAGCACAAATCATGCAACTGAACAATCTCACAGTAGACTTTAGACCATTTGGAAGTGTTATGGAATGAGGTCCAATCCCATGGCAGCATTCATGGCAAATTGTGTGGGGTAAAGAATGATTCAAAATCCACAAGTTCTTGTTGTTCCTTTGCAACACACTTCAGCAATGGGAAGAAGAATATGCTTAAACTGATTATAATAATACGCACCAAGTTAAGACATTCATTCATATATTTGTTCCTAGAACAGAATGAGCATTTCAATGTCAGAGTTTTTACTTAGCCTCATGAACATTCTTAAGCATGACCATTGACGTTCCCCTGTCTTTTACTATACGTTCATCATTTGGTAGATTGTATGCAACAATCTTTGGTCCCCTGACATCCTGACACAGAATTCACCAAGTTTTTTTTTTCCAGTTTAGTAACCTCTAACATAATATCTCAGAAATTTAATAACTCAAAAACCTTTGTTAATTAGTTGGATGATACGGATAGGTGCAGCATTTACATTGTCTGTTTTGTATGGCTTGTCCAATGGGAGATTTTGCTCCAAAACCTTTCAGCAGAAGAACTTGGAAGTTGAATAGCTCATAATAAATGATGTCTTATCTGATGAGAAATGTTTGTGGCACAGTACTTGCAAACTGTCACCAAATAGTTTTAGTTGAGCTGAAGCTTCCTCATCCTGGACTCCAATAAATGCTTCAAAAGTAGCCTTGAAAAATTGCAGTGCAACTACTGAGTCATAAGTTAAAAGTTACTCATTTTTCTCAAATCCAGACACTTTTTACACTAAGTTCACATTTGACTTAGATAATGTGATGGGTACTTAAGTGGGATGGGTAAACCTACCCAAAAAGCTACCATTGAGATGGGATAACCAATACACTTAAATACTCCATTGAGCATCACATACTACTTAATGTGGGACTTGCTATGCCAGGTGACAAATCATTTTGAAGTGGGGCAAGTAACAACGAGATCGCCTGAATCTTGTCCTGCGACAAAATTACTATTTCATCCCATAGTACTACACAATAGTTGTGGGAAGCATGATCACATTCCAACTGAAAAGATCTAAATCATTTATATCGTTATGTGATCAGGCTTTGAAACTCAACTTACATTGTCTATCTGTTACAGAGCCTCAATCATACAATAAGGTTTACCTTATATCCAAAAAGTTTATCCGCATAAGTCTCTTACGTCCCAATAGTAACATCCAACTTCGAGTCCTTTGCCGGCAAAGGGAAAAATCAACAATTGTATGATCATGAAAATTTCACAGAAGTAAATCATATAGCTGCAATACATACATATATATATATATATATAGAACTTAATTTTGTACTAGTTGTTGACATTTGTAGGTAGTCATATGAAAGTTACTAGGAGCAATACTGTGAATCTTTTAATTTTCTATTTGTCCAAGTAGAACACAAATTTGAAGTTAGATTAAATAAAATGACTAACCAACTCCATCCAGGCTATACCAGAGTCATAATAATCATTTGAAAGGAAAGCATCAGCCTTGTTATGTAGAAATCTCTTCAAACTACATATTTGAAAAGAGAGAGTTAGGCAGCAATATTTGTAGGTGAAACAATATTATTCTGCATGAAAATACCTAATGACAGATAAATAATGAGAATTAGATTGAACAACACCTTGGCGAGTCGGTAAGATCCCCAGATTTATGTAATAACTCAGAAGCTTTTGCAAGTAGAGACTTGTACTCTTGAGAGTAAGGAGATATATAAAGATCACTGGTAGACTCATCTCCCACTTTGTTATCTGATATATCAGAATCCAAGCAAAACTCACTGTGCCTTTTGATAACACCGAAAAATCCTGTTGCCTCTCTCTGTTTATCCTCTTCTAGACTCTCCTTCCATGCTGCAAATTCCTACAAGACATGTTTATTGCTTCTCATGTTCAAAATAATCTTCTATTTTAAAAATTTTTGTGAGTAGTTTATGTATGAATTTAATATAATGCCATTTAGTAGCACAGTAAGTGGTGACCATTATGATGGTTTTTTTTTAAAAAAAAAAAATTAAAGGGGCTTGCACTAATAGCTTAAGGTTATAGGTAGGATCAAACCCACAACTTTCCACTTAAAGGGAAATTCTCATGCCACTAGCCTACAAATCTATAAGGCCTCTGGCCCATTATGATGATTTATAGATTCTCACATTTTCCTTATTTTAAACATTTCATGATTGCAAATCAAATTGTTTGTGATGTATATTTATTAGTACTTCCACTGGTTCTAAATGTAAGAGTTAGTTATAGAGTTTTCTTTGATCATAAATGTAAGACCTCAATTCACCTCGTTTCCTAATTTATAATTCTTTTTCCAAACCATCTCTATTAATTACATATGTTAAGGTGGCTTCTATTAAAGGTATAGTTTCTGTAACGCCTCAATTTTAACACCCAAAAACTTGGCCAAAGATACAAATTCATTTATACAGGGCCAAAATAAATCCAAAATAATATCAGAGTTATTTTAAAATGCGGAAGTCTTTTAGGTTCATGGCAAATAAAATAACACAACATAAACTAAAGGAGTACAGAAGAGCCTACAAAGCTCACTCCATGGGTGCATTCCCTTGATCTCTACTAAGCTATTCACCTGAAAAATGATAATATGGGGTGAGATTACACATCTCAGTAACTACTAAATATTTCCACCGCATACAAGTAAATAATGTATGATAAAAAGGCATAAACTTATTTCATAAATATAAATATATACCATACTTTCTCTTACAAAGATTATTTGTAAAAGTAGTTATCAATATAAAATATGACTTTATATATATAAATATATTATTTCAGAAGTTCTCATCATATGTCTTTACAAATCATTCATCAGTCTATCAAATCCTTGATCTGTTCAGAAATGCATTATGCAGTATGCAGCCTCCCTTATACCACCTCCATCCGTATACCGCTGACTGGAGCCATAGGCTAACACATAGTCCAATAGAAACTTATTCATTTGACTGAATTGTTCCAAGCTCACCAAATCTTAAGTTACACCCGGCCAAAGGTATAGAGCTTAAATCTGGACTATGGCTCCCCTCCTTTAAGATAACAACTAAGGAGGTGTCACATGTCCCACATCTCCAATGAAATCCCGGCCAGAGGAAAACATGGAAGATGGGGCCCTGAAATAAGTACCATCCACTGTGCACCGAGTGGTGGCATAAACAATTCTTATCATTCAAATCCCTCCTTACTCCACCCATCACAATACAACCGCCATGATGAATGTGTTTAATCAAAAGTAATGCATTATTATACCATTATATACATCGATATGCGTATTTATGAATAGTAAAATACTATACGTATATGTGAATAGTAAAATACTATGCGTATATGTGAATAGTAAAATACTATGCGTATATGTGAATAGTAAAATACGGTATATATACATGAATAGTAAAAATAAATAGTACATACGGTATGTATACGTGAATAGTAAAAATGAATAGAAAATACAGTATGTATACGTGAATAGTAAATGTGAATAGTAAATACGGTATACGTGAATAGTAAATACGGTATTCGTGAATAGTAACGTACGCATAAATAGTACCTCTGCAGATTTGCAAATCAAAGTTCCCACACCAGATCTTAAAACCATAAATATTTTCTAAATATTCTTGCCAGAATAATAAACAAACAAATTTATATTCATACATAATTCACAAGTATAAGGAGGAATATTCAGAGTTACCTGTTACTTGCTAATACCCGAATCACCAACCAGCTATTATAAGACTCTCAAGCAAATGTCTCTCTACTCTCTCTCTCTCTCTACCTCTCTCTATGGCTTTTAGAAGTTGTGAAGAATGAAATGAAATGAAAGGTCTATTTATAGTTGGAAAATGGGTCTTTAGGCGTAATTTTCACAAAATTAATAAAAATATTTTCCTCGTGGGCTGCTGCGCTTCTGCCGTTTCAAAATTTTCTTTATTATTTTAATATTTTAATAATATAATATATATTATTATTTAAATAATAAATTATTATTGAGTGGGTCCCGCTTGAATTTTAAAACATTCCCACGAGAAGCACAAGGAGAGGCGGCTGGAGGGAAAATCATTTGGCGTGAGTCCCACATAAATAGTAAATACGTATTTAGGAATAATAAATACCGTATTTTTAAATAGTAAATACGTATTTGTGAATAGTAAATACTATTCATATTTCACAAATTTTCAAGTATTAAATACGTCTTTGTGAATAACATATATATATATTTTTAAATACGTATTTGTGAATAGTAAAAACGTATACATGAATAGTAAATACTATTCACGGGTCCCACAAAATACTGATTTCAGATTTATCACTTTCCGAAAATAGAGCCTAGTAGTCTTCCCAAAATAGGTTTATGTTCAAGATATTAGATTCAAAATTCAGGATGTTACATTTCTCCCCTCCTAAAAGAAAATTTTGTCCTCAAAATTTCGCTATAATAAGAATTCTAACCTATTTAAATAAATGAGGATAGGTTTGTCGCATGCTCTCCTCCGTTTCCCAAGTAGCATCTCCGGGAGCCATTCCTTTACACACAACCTTTACAAGCTAATAGCCTTGTTCCTCAATTACTTATCCCCCGCATCAACAATCCGCTCCGACTCAGCTTTATATATCATATTATCCCTAAGTCCTATCTCTTTCCCAAACATGCTCACCAAGCACACAACACAATTTTCGTTCATCCTGTACCCAAAGTAATATTCAGACACAGGATCCACTAGTTCCTTATTTGAGCGCTTGGTTACACTGGCCTCACAGGCCAGTTCATTCTTCCTTTCTGCTTATTTCATTGTATTACCACGACACTGGATATTCAGATCTTACAGCTTAAGAAGCTACCCTCAGGCCATAATAACCACAACATGATATAATCTGATTATTCTGCCAACCTTAAGATAAACTTTAGACATACAGGTCTAATGTTACCATGATAGGCAACAAACACAATACTAGGCACATAAGTCTTATAGCCTAGAGATACCACCATATGCAAACTAGCTCAACGGGTCTTACCGCTTCAAGCCTCTGCTCGTCTATCCTATACCCGTGCTTCCTCAATTCAAGTTTAAGAAAACACTTACTTACTAAATCTAGCTTTCACCAATGGCAAGTAATTCAAAAACAAGTACATTTGGCAAGATTCCGCAAATTAAGTATATCCACAACAGTTTCCAACCTCTTCTAGCTTGTACACCTTCCACCACAATCATAATGTAAAAGTCAATTCTTGTTCGAATTTCGCAAGGATTCATTCCATGAGACATCATAGTTTATAAATGTCGATTACAAACTGGTCTAAAATCCTGTTGTAAATATTGCGTAAAAATTTCCAAACACAGCAAGTGCATTGGTAAGTTCAAAATTCAAATACTCAGGGACCTAGCAACTATTTTAAATAGTCACCAACTCCGAATACATTCCAGGTTCCAACTTATTCTACTCAACTCATCCATGAAACACTCAATTCATTATTTCTAAAGAAAGATTCTATTATCAAGATCATTTTCTATGCTAGATAAACAGTTGGCAATTCTCTGAACACCTTACACATGTTGGTATCACATTTTGTTCCCTATTTCTCTCCAATCAATTAGTACCATATTCTAATATCTCAATTTATTCAATCAATTCAGTCTCCTAAAGAATCAATACAACTGTTAAGTTGAACTGTTATATTACATTTCTACTAGTAGCAACCCTCTAGATCCCCTACCAACTTTCAGATTCATCATCCTATTTCTAAAACCCCGATTATTCATACTAGATTCATCATACTCCATAGCTTATATCATTTAAGAACTATCCTCAAACTTTCCCCAAAAATGATAATTGTCAAATTACAAATCAACTCTTAGAACTTCAATATCAGCAAGACAGAGATATCATGTGTCCTCAATAATACCCATAGAACATTCTAAATTCATGTTTCACAATTCCTAGACTAAGATTTAAAACAGTCAAATATTATTCTCACAATCTCAGCATTGTTCACATGATTCGAATTCAATCCTTAGTATCTCAAAGACATATACTAAATATCATCTGTTCCTCTCATAGTTATCTATTAATCACACCCAAATAACATACTAATATTGTAACATAAATCACCGGATTTCATACTTTCTTAATTAGACATACTATCTTAACTCAGATTGAATTCAAGTCTATTTTCAAATATTCCCAGACATTAATAGTCAAGTTTACAATTTGATTCTTATAACCTCAACATCAACTGATAATTCGTGTTTCCCCAAAAATACCCATTATACATACTAAGATCATGATTCACAATTCCTAATCTAATTCTTGGGTTATATGAAGACTATCTACAACCTCAGCAATATTCACAAGGTTCTAATTCTACCTCAACCTGCAATAACACAAAGGCTCATTTCGTTCTTAAGTTCTATTTCAGCTTAGATTAAATTAAAGCCTATCCTCAATATTTACTATATTCATTCTATCATCTTTCTGGCATTCCTAAGGATCACCATTTCATACCTTTCCATCGATCTTCCAACATGTTTATCCAAAAACCTTAGTCTTTGAATTATCTGTGACAAATTCATAGAGTTCTTCGGATACTCAGAGAGTGAAGAATGCTCTCGGGTTAATTGGCACAACTCATCATCATTTCAAATCTTCGGATTCTCTCCGGTTCATCTAATATTATTAGAAAGTCACCCTTCCCAAGATTACTATCACCTTAGCACGCTTACGCTTAAAATCCTATTTTCAAATGCCAATTCCGACATCTTGAGTCAGCTGCACATCCAAGACAGATTTCTTAGATAAATGTGCGTATAAACGTCCAAACTTAATTTCTTGAAAACACAGCTAGCAATAAATGCCATAGCGATTTCTGTCTGCAAAGGTCTAGGAAACTGCGACCCCTAACGGTGGCTAGGGTGCACTAGGGTGCGGTGCCATAAAATTTCCGCATAACAACAAAGTCTGCATAATTATGAGCCAGCGACAGATGAGAATCCAATGCTGCTTAACAAAATCTAGACGTTACTAGCCCAGCTATAAACCGAGTAAAGAAAGAGTAAATGTTTCACGTTCTCTCAAACTTCACAAAACCTCCACATATTCATTTCCTCTCCGATCGTAACCTTCACTATAACCTTCCACTTTATCCTTAAACATGGCCGGTTCAAGTAACTCTATTCCAGTCTCCGATTCATTCAACCCTTTCTTTCTTGAAGCTTTACTTCATGACTATCAGACTAACATGTTGTCTGACTTGTCAAACAATGCATCATACCCTTATTCTTCTTTACTTCCCCAAAATCCCGTAAGTATGAATGTTCATTCATCTGCCTCAACGATTAACATTCCTACTCCTCCTCCAAGGATACAAGATTCTATTTTTACAACTACTAACAGAAAGGAATCTGAAGCAGGTCCATCAAGGCGACCTGTCCAAAGATGTCGTAATATGGCAGATCTTATGGAGTCCACGGTACCTTCTCAACCAAGGAATCCTGGTTCTAGCTTGACGGAGACTACTAATCCATTCTCATGTGGTTGCTGCCATGTTCTACGAGAGATCATTCATACCAATGGACTTCAATACCATAAACTTGAAGTTCATGGGAGGATTGGTATGATATGCCACGCTGTCTTTCACCAGGACGTACAAGGAGGTTCTTCCAATCCTCAAGTATTTGACTTTGGTAAGAAAAATTTAGAAGATGTCAAACATTTTCTAGAAAATTATTGTTTGAATCAAAAATCTTTAGGGTATGTTCTGGTGTCGGATCCCCTATCAGCCTACTATGAGGCCCTCTGTGTTGGTTTGGAATGGACTAAAAATCAAAATGAACTCCCTAATAGTTCATTTCCAACCAATACAGAAAATATATCCAATAAAGGAAAAGAGCTCATGGTTGTAAATAATAATCCTTCGGTCCCCATACCTAGTAATCCATACCGATCAAGAGCTGAACAAAATATTAGAGCTGCATCAATGTCAATTAATGATCTTAGAGACTTATTCCATTTACCTCAACAAGAAGCGGCTCAACAAGTTCGTCTATGCAAAAATGTTCTAATGAAAATATGCCATAGGGGAGGAATAAAGCATTGGCCTTATGTAAAAATTCGAAGCACTATGAGGCAAATAGCTAGATTGAGAAAAACAATGTCTTCTGATGGTCCTCTCTCAAGTGCAGCCGCTCAGGAAGAAATTAATAGACTTAAACTTGAGATAGTCGAAGCTTGCGGTGGGATTGTACCAACTGTTGTTCTTGATGCTTGAATTAATATAGTCTACTCTTCTTAGCCTTCTTGCTAATGTTTGTAATCTCTATTCTAGGATTCATAAGGATTTTCGAGTTTTCCTGCCAAACTCAACTTTATCTTACTAAATTCAAACTTAAGCCAGTTATTCTGTATAATCAAGACTATGCCCGTATTCTGTTATGGTATTGACATCTGTTACTCATATAAATTAGCTAGGTAAGTGAAAATCTAGCGAAAATCTCTTCATACTTTTTACAACGGCAACTAATTGAATAAACATCAAATAGGGGCTTAGTCTTTCAATCACTTTCCTAGACACCAATAAAAATATTCATCCTAGAAAGTAATTTTGGGCCTACAGAATCCAATATTCAATAAATTTTCTACTTACCAACTTCCGCTACGCAGCTCTGAAATTTAATCTCAATCACATCCTCAAATCATAAATCCTCATTATCAATCACTTGAATATTTTGATTAACCCATTCTTCTCCTATCATGAATGTCACAAGAAAATTGGTAAAAAGAATCCAAAGCTATAAAGGAAAATGCACATGTTATGATATTTAATTTGCCATGACCTCAAAATTTTTATTTAGAAAACTGATAGGAAATTTACAGATTGGCCAGAACCTTTGCTCTGATACCAAAAATGTAACGCCTCAATTTTAACACCCAAAAACTTGGCCAAAGATACAAATTCATTTATACAGGGCCAAAATAAATCCAAAATAATATCAGAGTTATTTTAAAATGCGGAAGTCTTTTAGGTTCATGGCAAATAAAATAACACAACATAAACTAAAGGAGTACAGAAGAGCCTACAAAGCTCACTCCATGGGTGCATTCCCTTGATCTCTACTAAGCTATTCACCTGAAAAATGATAATATGGGGTGAGATTACACATCTCAGTAACTACTAAATATTTCCACCGCATACAAGTAAATAATGTATGATAAAAAGGCATAAACTTATTTCATAAATATAAATATATACCATACTTTCTCTTACAAAGATTATTTGTAAAAGTAGTTATCAATATAAAATATGACTTTATATATATAAATATATTATTTCAGAAGTTCTCATCATATGTCTTTACAAATCATTCATCAGTCTATCAAATCCTTGATCTGTTCAGAAATGCATTATGCAGTATGCAGCCTCCCTTATACCACCTCCATCCGTATACCGCTGACTGGAGCCATAGGCTAACACATAGTCCAATAGAAACTTATTCATTTGACTGAATTGTTCCAAGCTCACCAAATCTTAAGTTACACCCGGCCAAAGGTATAGAGCTTAAATCTGGACTATGGCTCCCCTCCTTTAAGATAACAACTAAGGAGGTGTCACATGTCCCACATCTCCAATGAAATCCCGGCCAGAGGAAAACATGGAAGATGGGGCCCTGAAATAAGTACCATCCACTGTGCACCGAGTGGTGGCATAAACAATTCTTATCATTCAAATCCCTCCTTACTCCACCCATCACAATACAACCGCCATGATGAATGTGTTTAATCAAAAGTAATGCATTATTATACCATTATATACATCGATATGCGTATTTATGAATAGTAAAATACTATACGTATATGTGAATAGTAAAATACTATGCGTATATGTGAATAGTAAAATACTATGCGTATATGTGAATAGTAAAATACGGTATATATACATGAATAGTAAAAATAAATAGTACATACGGTATGTATACGTGAATAGTAAAAATGAATAGAAAATACAGTATGTATACGTGAATAGTAAATGTGAATAGTAAATACGGTATACGTGAATAGTAAATACGGTATTCGTGAATAGTAACGTACGCATAAATAGTACCTCTGCAGATTTGCAAATCAAAGTTCCCACACCAGATCTTAAAACCATAAATATTTTCTAAATATTCTTGCCAGAATAATAAACAAACAAATTTATATTCATACATAATTCACAAGTATAAGGAGGAATATTCAGAGTTACCTGTTACTTGCTAATACCCGAATCACCAACCAGCTATTATAAGACTCTCAAGCAAATGTCTCTCTACTCTCTCTCTCTCTCTACCTCTCTCTATGGCTTTTAGAAGTTGTGAAGAATGAAATGAAATGAAAGGTCTATTTATAGTTGGAAAATGGGTCTTTAGGCGTAATTTTCACAAAATTAATAAAAATATTTTCCTCGTGGGCTGCTGCGCTTCTGCCGTTTCAAAATTTTCTTTATTATTTTAATATTTTAATAATATAATATATATTATTATTTAAATAATAAATTATTATTGAGTGGGTCCCGCTTGAATTTTAAAACATTCCCACGAGAAGCACAAGGAGAGGCGGCTGGAGGGAAAATCATTTGGCGTGGGTCCCACATAAATAGTAAATACGTATTTAGGAATAATAAATACCGTATTTTTAAATAGTAAATACGTATTTGTGAATAGTAAATACTATTCATATTTCACAAATTTTCAAGTATTAAATACGTCTTTGTGAATAACATATATATATATTTTTAAATACGTATTTGTGAATAGTAAAAACGTATACATGAATAGTAAATACTATTCACGGGTCCCACAAAATACTGATTTCAGATTTATCACTTTCCGAAAATAGAGCCTAGTAGTCTTCCCAAAATAGGTTTATGTTCAAGATATTAGATTCAAAATTCAGGATGTTACAGTTTCCAATGCAAATGACTAAATAGAGTATTTCAAGGAAAACAGTACATGTCTTTACAAATAACTAATTTCCTTGATTTCTGTAAATTAATTATTTAACTGTTATACTTAGGATTGATGGAAGTATTAGATATTAGGAGTGGTAAAAATTTGCACCAGTTCGTTTCACAACAAGAAATGCTGCTCTGTATTCCAGATCCAGACCCTTCCACCCTTCAACTGCCCTTGTTGCCTTTGGAAGCAGCCTTATTACTGAATCTGATATTGTCAAAAATGCCTTGTCTTCACTCTTCATCAAGGCTTGACCTATCAACAGAAAAAAAAAAAAAGAAAACAAAAAGATTATTCAAAATATTTTTACAGAGATTGGTTTTAAACTTATTTAAAAAATTACTCAACTAGTAGGATGTTCATAATTTGTCTAACTGTTTACTTTTGGGGACTTCACATGCATGCATTATACCATAAAAAAGGGCATTTTTGACTTTTTGTCCTCTTTAATTTTGTAGTGCTCCTCAACTTCTCATAGTGCGTTATAAATTTTCCTTATACCAAACAAGGCCTAAATTAATTTGCCTATCTCTATCCGTGTAAAAAATTATACGTTGCTTTGGTCCTAAATGTAATAGGTAGTTGAGGAGTTTGCTTTTATTGTAAAGATAAGATCTCAATCCACTTTGTCTCATAAATGTATAATTTTTCTCTAAACTATCCCTATTGATTACATATATAAAATGTGGTTTTCACTAATAAAGATATTAATTAAAGGAGGTATTTTAGGAAAACCAACGCACATTTGATACAAATAATTAACTTAATCAATTTTTTTAAGAGTACCAACCATCTAATAATAATAATAATAATAGAGCAGGGGGTCATGACTTACTATGGGATCTTAGCTTGTTAATTTGATAGTAGGACCATTTCAACTGATCTAACTCTGATCTATCAGCATGCTTCTTTAACAAATCTTGTAGAACTGGATTACTGTGCCAAGCCTGATTTCAACAAAATTCACAAATTTTAGTTATTAAGGGTAGTTAGGTAGTTAAGGGAGTTAGAGATTTAAGTTAGACCGTTATATAAGTTAAGCTAAATGATTTACTATAATGTATATAAACACATTCAACACAGTATTCCCAAAATTCTCTCACAATCTAACTTCATAATGCATACAAGTTATCAATGGCGGAACCAGAAAATTTTTTTAGCCCGGACCAAAAAATAAACATATTAAATTATTTTCTTTAATTCTTATTATAAGGTACCAACTAACAAGTATATTTGGTTCTTTTTATAAAACACTTGTTTGTTTCAAAATAGCATTAAATATATTTTTTTTCATGTATATCCATAATTAAAAAGGTAGTGAGTGAGAGTATTAATTAATAAAAATTAATTATTACTCTTTTTTTGAGGAAAAAAAGGAATAATAATTAATATGATATTAGAATTTAGTGTAATTAATAGGGATAATATTGAAAATTACTTAAATTTTAGGACAAATTTAAGTACTTTAACTGTTTTTATTAACTTGTGAGAATTGTTAGTTGGTTCCTTAAATAAATACCAGAGGGATTATTTACTAAATAGTATCAAATAACCTGGAAAATACAAACAAATAATAACATATAATTATAAATTAAAACAATATATAAAATTATATTAATCTTTTCAGTATCTCAAACAAGAATTTTATTTTCCTCTCACAGCCTAATGAGTAATGAAACAAACATTAACCTTATAGAGAAGATAAAAAATGAGCTGGGGCCAAATTTGTAGCTAAATAAAATATCATATAATAAATACATATATATTCCAACAAATTTTATAAGATTGGTCAGGCCAGCTGGGGCCCATAAAGGCGTTCCACCACTGCAAGTTATATACACACATTCACAGAAACTAAGCATCATAATACGGTATTACAAATTTTATATAATGTTGTTGTGGAATGTAATTACAACCATGGAGATAAAAAATGTCGTTCATAATAGATGCAGCTTTTAACAAGATAAACAAGAGCCTCTCTGACTGATTTAGGGGGCCCTGCTAAATGCGAGACATAAAATGATTAGGGTTAAGGTGCTAAAATAACGTTCAACTTTTCCGTATTAGTAAACTATTTTTTGGGGCAAAACTGCTAACCATAAAAGTTGAAGAGTATTTTAGCACCTAACCCAAAAAATTATTGTTACTAGTACAAGGATTGATAACAAGTCAACAAGCACTCCAACAACTGATTATGGCATCATTTTTAAAAAGAAAGAAAATAAACTTCTGTAGAAAATTCGCACAGAATCCATCCACTTAGTACACTAAACTGTAGTATATATGGGGTGTCCTATTGAAGAAATATCCATATTACAGTAATTTTTTCCCCCTCATATTCAACAATTTTTGCTTACATGCATGTTTAGGTTCACAACGGAAAATACTCTCTCCGGTCTTAAATATACGAGAAGATGACTTTTTTTAGAGACATTAAGAAAGTTAATTAAATTACTTTAAGGTATTTTTATTTTTTTTTCCTCTCCAAACTAATTGGTTTAACTAATAAACTAATATATAATTTAAGGATACACAACATATAATATTATTAAGTAATTTATTTAGCTTCATTAGTCTCTTCAAAAAAATTCAACTCTATCTTTCATTTAGGATCGGATGAAATATTAAACTCCATAATTTTAAAAGAAGCAGGTAGCTTTATAAAATTTTTGTTAAAAGCTAGTTGGAGAGGGGTTCCCCCCCCCCCCCCTTTTTTAAATGTAAGATTTCAATACACGTTAAAGGGTTTTCACCCTAAGAATAATTTTCAATACAAATAATTAAAAGGGCATTTTATGATAATTAACACGTACACATCTTTTGTATATAATTAACTTAATTGATTTTCTTAATCTTAAAGTTATCTGATTCCTAAAAAGATTATCTTCAGAGATAAATCTAACATAGTAATGATAAAAAAGAAATGAAAAAACCTCTGCATCAAAGGGAATTGGAGCGTAGCGTTTAAGTTGGTTTTGTAGAATCAAAATACGAGCCACAATATCGTCTTGTGTTCACATTAGGTGCTTTTCTTTTAGGTATTTTTTAAATTCTTTTCCTTCTAATTAAAGGGATTAGGCATTTTTTTTAATTTTTTATTAGATATTCTACTTATTTAGATTAGATTATATGTTGCATCCTAAAATTTTTTTGTACCCAATATCTCAAATTAATTAATTTTATGTCTTATATTCAGAAATATTTTTCCTGTAACCCCAATATCCTAAAAGTTAATTAATTTGAGATATTGGATTTAAAAAAAAAAAAAAGATGCTGATATGGTGGCAGAAGCGGAGAGGTCCCACAAGCCTGAACGACGTCGTTGCATGAGCATTTCTTTTTATCTCTCCCAAAAAAACCACACGTGAACCCCTCTGCTGGGCTTCGCCTGAACGCCAGAATTAGCCATTGCTTAGTTTTGTTGTCTACGCCCAAAACGCAACAACCCGATCAACGTCAGATTTTACGTTCCTGATCCCTCTGTCGTTTTTTTGTTCCTTAGTGCATATACATGAAATGATTGGACCTACATATATATGTATATGTGGGTCCCACCATTTCATGTGTGTGTGACATGAATACACTTTTCCTACAACATGAGAAGCGTTTTTCCTTATAATATATACGTATTATAAATAAATATGCAATAAAACTTCCCTGCTATGCTTTACCTTCGATGAGAGTGCATGTGAGGACTTGAAAAACTACTCATATTAAGGTATGAAGGAAAGAAGCAAGGTTTATTTAATTTACACAAAAATTCGCTTCAACTTTTTAATCTTACGTCGTCAAATTATTATTTTCATTCTTACCAAGCTCTTAGCATATATAAGAGATAATATAAATTATACTACACACAAAATCTTATATTCCTTTTGAATCGAATTCTTATGGCTTCCATATATTTCATAAAACTTGATCCATTAAGTTTTAGATTAAAAATTATGAAGCTTTTATCGGTTACTGGATTAGGCCTTTATTTTCTTCCTAAATAATCTCATAATTCACTTAAAAAAACATAAATTACCTACAGAATTACTAACAGAAAGAATTCCGTCAGAAATTACTTGCGGAAAAATTACCGACAGAATTACCCATAGAATTCCGTCGGTGATTTCAATTACCAACGGAATTCTGTGAGTAATTCCGTGGGTAATTAGAATTTTTGTCACACAAAAAGCTAAAATAAAATTGATTTTTCTCACGACATTTTTTGCAACGGAAATTTTAATTACCCGTGGAATTCTGTCGGTAATTTCAATTTCAGTAGGTAATTTTAATACAATTATTAAGGTTATTGCATCTTATCGTTTTTGCTGAAGCCAGCTCGACAGCTCATTTCAATGCTTTATCATGCCCCTCCGATCCATTGCTTCATATTTGTACAAGACAAATTAAATGACTTACACACACACATATTAGAGTTGGTGTCTGAAAACAAACCACAAATATAACCAGTGTTTTTTTACCTTCAAAATAACCGTTGAGGGTTCAAACTTTTAACAACTGAAGTTTCTTTTCTTTCTTTCTTTCTTTCTTTCCTTTTTTTTTTTTTTTAAAGTATCGTAAAAGCTAGTAAAATGGTTCCTTAGAGTAGGAAAAAATAAACATGTGATGCAGGAAGGGAGACAGAAAAGGGGAGAGAAGAGAAGAAGGAGGACAACAAGAAAGGAAAGGGAAATCAGAGGGAGGAGAGAAATTTCAAAAGAGGAGAGGAAATTAAATTCATTACTCAATATTATTCAGAATAAGGCGTACAAAACAAAGCAATTGTTGGGTACTCCTTCCCATCATTTTTATAATAGGCAACAACTTTTAAAATTATATATAAATTTTGCATGGTTAAAATTAGTTAAAAGCTAAGAAAATCTATAAATAGAAGCATCATTTTAGTATGAAGTATATATATATGAGATAATAAACTTATGTACATTAATTAATTAGCTGCTGAAACTCTATTTCTAAACCAACTTCAATTCATTGAAATGAAACATAAATACACACAACACATTGAACAAAAGTTCAACAGTCTTTTCTAAAGCAATCAAGGCAAGCCTTTTATTTCTCATATCTCCATCAACCAAAGTCATTTGAAAACAAACACGCCTATTCGTAGCAAAACATTCACATATATAGCTAAGATCATATCCAAGGGCAATTATCTTTTATTCATACACATATACATATCCATATATATATATATATATATATATAGGCATTTCACAGTGAAGCTGCTTTAGGATCATGAGCAGGTGTTGTGCCTCCGAGATGATTGGCATTGTATGAGGATGCCGGAATTGGACCATGTGAAGGTGTAGGAGTTGGAGGTGCTCGAGGACGAGGGTGAGGCGGCTTTGTCAAGGTCAGACCAAATTGCAGCACCGGAGTAGGACCACCGGAAGGATGTGGCGGTGGCGGTGGGGCTACCCTCTTCCGCGAGCCTGCATGTGTTCCCATCCAACAACAACTGCTACGGTACTCGTCCCCTGTTCAAAATTAAGCAAATCTATCAGTGTTGAGCAATAAAATTATCAGGGATTAAGTTGGATCCACCCCAAAGTATTTTTTCTAATAGCACAAGTATTTTTTGGCGCAGCAACTTAAAATATTTTCTAATGACACTTGGTATCATAAGTTTAGAGTTTTTAGTACTACTAAAAAAACACTTTGAGGACACAATTGTATCAAAAATTATTTATGTTACAAAGTGCCACTAAAAAATATTTTATGGTTGAGAATACACAAAAATTACTTTACTGACAAAAAAAAAACACTATAAGGATGATATATGCAACTTAATTAACCCAGCTATCAATGCGTGTGTCATGTTTAAATAATCAACTTGATAACAAAAAAGAAATCACTTATCTGCATGAATAATATACAGTCTGAAATGACACAAAACACATAATAATGAATCACCTGGTGCCAGAAAAGGTCCAGCTTCTATAAAAGTGAAGGCAAACAACATAGTTTGGAAAGCCATGACAGCAACAAGGACAATATGGAGAGGCTTCATTATCATCATCTTCTTGTTTTGTGTGCTTTATCATTGATTTTGGTTATGACGATGATCTTATATATATGGAATCTAGCAAGTGGAAGTAGTTGATGGGTCCAAATCATAGGAGACGCAGAAGAATCCAACCCCCATTTGCCGTTTCTTTTAATGTTTGTATTATTAGACAAAGTTTGAAGCATATTTCCTAATCATTTGGAAAATCTAATGTTTACTTCTAATACTAGGTTAGCCATAGATGTGAGCAAAGACGAGGTGGTCTTATTATAATTATATTCTTTCATATCTATCCATCTCTTCTTTATTTGGGTTTCCACATTTTATATGAACGTATAACTATCATGCTATAAGACTTGTATGTTAAAGTATTTATACACACACACATGCATGTATAGGCGGGCTTCTAAAATTGTTGTATCTTATATCTTGAAAACTCAGCTCGAATCAATATAAAAGAATATATATATATTTTTTAAAAAAAAAAACCTTCAGTAAATCATATCATTTATAAGTTAAGAATAATGCAACTCATTTCTCAGATTCTATGCAATGCACCTGAATCTATATAAAAAGAGATGCTATGTAAAATTGCAATTTTGTTTAACATTTTATCTTGTAGCTAGTGTGTGTTCATACACGTTTTCTAGGAAGCATATGGTTGTTACTAGTCGTGTGTGTATATGTGTGTGTGTGTAATGTGTGTATTTATATGACTTTTTACTCTTGCAGTGAAACTAACACAAACATGGTATAAGACTTGCTTGTTTGAAATAATAATTGGAGTCTTTAGAAGCAGCTTTTCAATAGAGATTTACAGTATATGAGGTATGTATGTGAGAGGGTTTAGGCTTTAGCTATTAGTTGAAGAGGGTCTTGCTCTATTCATTAAGGTTTCGGGGTTAAGCTTCTCTTATATATGTATAGGCTTTAGCCACAGTTTAAGCACAATGACAGTTCATGGAGAAAGTTTACATTATGTCCTCTGAACTTAGTTAATTCCCTTCCTCAGCTACACTCACAGTATTTGTACATCCAACAAGGGAAGATTTGGTACAACTAAAAGTTGGATTTGTGTGTGACCCAAGCTCTAATAATATATGTAATTAATTACACGAGCCATAGTAATTATAGAGACTAATATAATAATGGTTGTTAGAAAAGTTTTTAAAGAGGATTGATTGAAAAAATAACAAATGAGATAGTGTCTTCAGTATTAGGATAAAGTTTGAAGCTTTAATCATTGAATGCCTATGGTCTAAAGATATTTCGATTGGCTCAGTGTCATTTTCTTAATTTCCAGTGAAAGATTTTTGAAAAGGATCTTTAATTGTCTTGTCGTCTTTTTGTTTGATATGGTCATTAAGAAAATCTCTCATTTTGAATATTCTAAAATTCTCTGCTACAAATTATGGTAGATGCTTTCAGGATTGCTTGGGGTAGCAGTAGAAAGCCTTAAAAATTAGTTGCTGGGAGGAAAAAAATTTAATTGCATGATAAGAAAAGAGTAAATACCCTATTTGTCCCTGAAAAAAACATGGACCCCATTTTGGACCCTCAAACAACGAAACTCCTTTTTAGACCCTGAAAAGGATGAATTTCAAAAAAAAGGACCTCATTTTGATCCCTCGAAAATTTCCAAAAACCCCTTTTTAGTCCATAAAAATGTTCTATTTTAGTCCATGGGGACGAAAAAGAGGTCCATGTTTTTTTCCAGGGACTAAGTAGGGTATTTACTTATAAGGAAATTATGGTTGGGGTGCAAATTTTTTTTTGGCAGAAGCCCACTTTTTAAGATTTGTTTGGGTTAGTAGCAGAATTTTTTTTTTCCTAATTTAACTTTTGCAAACTTAAGATAAGATAAAAGTTAGATTGTAAATATGATTTATATTTATATTGGTAGTGATAGTAGCCCAACACAGTGAAAAACTTTTCTTAGTGGTTTCTTTTTAAAATTAGCTTTTGGTCTAGAAGCTCATTTAAAAAAATGACAACTCAAATGCTTCATTTTACTCTTACCTTGTTATTTCCCTCCTTATTGTGTTTTTTTAGCCCCCTATTGCCTTCCCAAACAACTCTGAAGTAACTTTTTTTTTTTTAAATTTCTAACTCTATGCTTTTGACTTTAATATTTTTTTTATGGAGGTTTTTTTTTTCGTCCAAATTTAAACTTTCTAAAACTGATTTTTCAATATGTCTTCTAAAAGAGTTTCTCTCAAACTAACCTTTTTTTTTAAAAAAAAATATAGAAATCTATCTAAACATAAATCACACAACTTTTATCCCAACTTCGATTTGCAAAAATCATATCAGTTAAGAAAAAGGTATTTTTATCAACGTTAATCTAAATAAGTCCTTCTAGAGTTTTGATGAATAGTATTTTGAAACTTTGTTAAACAAAATTTGGTTCTTTAATTAACTCTAGCCAAGTTGATTTTAGGCTCAATATTCGGTTCCTGACAATGGAGTATTGTTAGATCATTTACAATATGGCAAACCAAAGTATGAATTACTATTGAGAGATACTCACATTTAATGTTTTGATAGTGCTTCAAATAAAATTATCACTTTGCAGGACACATAAAATATATTATTTGAAAATTTTATTTGGTAGGTTAAATGTCGCAACATGTCCTCCAATCCAATTCACCGCGCATATTATTAGGTTCGTGATTAAGTGGCCAATTTTTTTTTTTTTTTTATATAAAAATTTTAGGAAAGGAGTTGGGCTCACCCACAGTCCAAGGGCAAGGCGCTTGGAGCCCAGTCCACAGGGAATACTGGTCAGAAAGCACACATGCCTCCACCTCTACCAGCGTTACCACTGCTTCCTAGACCTCTAGGATGTCTCCCCTAGCGCCTTGACCAATGTAGGGATCGAACCCTCTCCCTAAAAGTGAAGAAGACCAACTCCCACGTCAGTTGAACCTAAAGACGAGGGGCTAAGTGGCCTAATTAAACCACAATGATAACAGCTTTAATTTGTTGTTACAAGCAAAAATAGCCAATTTGAGAGGTATTAAAGCACTCTGGAGCCAAAAAAAAGAAAAGAAAAGAGAAGTATTAAAGCACAATGATTATGCAGGAGCAACTAAGGCTAGTGGATAGAATTGGTGCCCACAGTTGAAACTCACAGGGCATGTGTAACGCATGAAAAATAAATTTAAAGAAAGGAAAAAAAGAGAGAGAGAATGTGTTTTTTTCTTAATTGAAAATTTCTCATATTTTTTCTAAAAAACATTTTCATTCCTATTTTCAATTTATACCAAACAGACCTGTACAGACCTAGTGTAGGAAAAAAAAAAAAAACCACATACTCGAATGGCCCCTTGCCTTCACTCTTCCAATAAGTATAAAATAATTTTGTATATGAAATGTCATTTATAACTACATTTTATTAAACATTTTACAAAATTTTTTAAAAAATTAATAAAATAAGGGCAAAATTGTCCATATAAAAATATTTTTACTTCCCTCCCTCCATATAAGGTAATATCAAAATCCCTGCACTTCACTCTCCTCCGCTGAGCGAAACTCAACCTGTGAGCAAAAGCCATTAGGAAGCATAATCACAAGAAATCAACCGAATCATTATATCATCCTATCCGACTAAGGTTTTGGTGTTTCACTGTTCCTGTTTTCCACTGAATAAAGGAGTTCAGGCCTGAAAAAAAAATGTCAACTGCTTATATATATATATATAAAGTGGCGGACGTAGGATGTAATGTTTGTGGGTGCACAATTAATAGTGGGATTCGAGGGAATTATTTTTTTTAAAGGGAAGATAAAAGGCAACCCACACCTTCGTAAAATTTAGGATCAGAAATTGGGTTCAATTGAAAAGTATTTTCGAGGAAATCAATTTAAATAGAACAATTTATTCTAATCTCATGGCATACAAATACTCAGATGTTACACAATCAAATTCCAAAGCAACATGCAAGCAAAAATTATTATGATTTCTCATATGTGATAAGATATTAAAAATAGGTAAGAAAGTTGTCCATGCATGAGTTTAAATACAGGATCTGCTTTGGGACTAGTGAAATTACCACCACACCACCTAGACAACTTATTACAAAGTCCCTTTAAAAAAATATATCTCCTTTAAATTTATGGGTGCATTTGCACCCACAAAAACATGTGTGGGTCCGCCAATGTATATATATATATATATATATATATATATGTTTATATGACTATTATGGCAAACAAGCCAACAACACAAAAATTCTCTGTTATTTTCACCCGTAATTTTCCCCTTTTTTGGGGCTGAGCAGCCATTTTTGCAAGTGGAAATGTCAACTGGAACTGTGTGTTTCAGTGCGCCACTGTTAGTTTGAGTTCTTAAAAAATTTTATGCTTGTACCACAAAAAAGAACGACGCCAACCAGCCTCTAGTGCCACCCCATTCTTTTTCTTTCTCTCCCTCCAAAAGGACATTCAATTCTGGTTTAAGTTGAGAATCTACTCATCTTCTACTTGACACATTTTTCCTCTCCACAAATTATAGCACCTAATGAATGTTTTCTCTATGGCACATATGATATTTCCACTACTTTAGACTCAAACCTCACCCTGCAATTTCAAAAGACTTGGACATTCTCATTCTCATTCATGTTTTTATATGACTGTATACATAATAATATCATTATCAACGAGCTTTTTCAACCTACACGACATGGTTTTCATAGGGGCATGGTTCATCCTTCTACTTCAATACCAAACTTCAACAAGTCTCACACATCCAAGGCATCATCACTTTTCTCACTCGCTTCTCACAGATAAGGCTGCTCTTCTGGAATTCAAGAAAACAATCATACTTGATCCACATTCCACACTTTCTAACTGGGATGAATCTGTGCATGCGTGCAATTTCACGGGCGTTAAGTGCGATAAGTCTCAGCACCGAGTCACCGAGCTAATCCTCACTGAAACTCGTCTTGTGGGGTTGCTTTCACCCTTCCTTTCCAATCTCACTGGACTGCACATACTTGACATTGTTGACAATCACTTATTTGGCATTATCCCACCAGAACTTTCCTCCCTTAGACGCCTCCATCGACTCCATCTCGAGGGGAACAACTTGCATGGTTCCATACCAGATTCCTTTTCCCAGTTTTCTAAACTTAATGTGCTGCTAATCAAAGATAATAACATAACAGGTTCACTTTCTCCATCTCTTTTCTCCAATTGTTCACTGCAGATTATGGACCTTTCTAGCAACTTCCTCAGTGGTAAGATCCCAGAAGAGATTGGAAACTGTCTGGGTCTACGGAGTCTCAGTCTTTACAACAATCAATTTACTGGACAGATTCCTCTCTCTCTAAATAATTTGTCACTTGTAAATTTAGATGTCGAGTACAATCTATTGTCTGGAGAATTGCCCTCAGAGTTTGTAAGCACATGTCCTGGTGGTCTTCTTTACCTGCATTTGTCATACAATTATATGGTAAGTCATGATCATAATACAAATCTTGATCCATTTTTTGCTGCTCTTAGAAACTGCAGCAGACTACAGGAGCTTGAATTGGCTGGCATGGGCCTCAGGGGAACGTTCTCCGATACCATATGTCAAGTTGGTATCAAACTAAAAAGCCTGCAGCTGCAGGAAAATCAAATATATGGATCAATCCCAGACAGTGTTTCAAATCTTTCCAGCCTTATGATCCTGAATTTGACATCCAATCTTCTCAGTGGAACCATTTCGCCTGAGATCAGCATGTTGTCAAACTTGGAACAACTTTTCTTATCAAACAACCACTTCAAATCAGAAATTCCAGAAGCACTGGGCTATTGTCTAAATCTGGGTCTCTTAGATCTCTCGCACAATGAATTTACTGGAGGGATTCCGGAAAGTCTGGGAAAGTTGGGTCGACTAAATTATTTGTTTCTCAATAATAACCATCTCACAGGAAATGTACCTTCTACATTAGGACAGTGCATTGATCTGTATAGGCTTGACTTGTCCTATAATAGATTAACAGGAACAATCCCACCAGAAATCTCAGGCCTTCATGAAATTAGAATTTTCATAAATCTCTCACATAACCAACTAGAAGGTCCTCTGCCAATTGAGCTCAGCAAACTAGAAAAGGTTCAAGAGATGGATTTTTCATCAAATTACCTAACTGGAAGTATCTTCCCCCAGATAGCAAGCTGCATTGCTGTATCGATGATAAATTTTTCAAACAATTTTCTCCAAGGTGAACTTCCTGAATCCTTAGGTGAACTAAAGAACCTTGAAACTTTCGATGTTTCACGAAACAATTTGTCTGGATTGATCCCCAAAACTCTTAGTAAAATAGATACACTTTCTTTCCTCAATCTATCATACAACAACCTAGATGGAATGGTTCCATCTGGTGGCATCTTTGATTCAGCATCAAATATATCATTCTTAGGAAACCCACATCTTTGTGGAATAATCACAGGCAAAGTTTCATGCTTTCAAAAGCGACATTGGCTCAGAAATCGCCTGTTTTCGCTTATTTTCATCTCGGTCATCTGCATAATCTTGTCAATGATTTGCTGCATAATTGGATGTAAGCGTCTTAAAGTGATTATTTCTGCCCATGGAACTGAGTTTGGTGGAAAACCAGCTAGACGTGAAATGATAAGTAACTTCCCAAGAATCACATACAAGGAACTATCAGAGGCCACTGAAGGATTTGATGATCAGAGACGAGTAGGATCAGGTAGCTATGGATGTGTCTATAGAGGAGTTCTTCCAGATGGAACCCCAATAGCAGTCAAGGTGCTGCATTTGAAGTCTGGAAATTCCACCAAGAGCTTCAATAGAGAATGTCAAGTTTTAAAGAGGATTCGACACAGGAACCTGATAAGGATTGTCACTGCATGTAGTCTGCCTGATTTTAAAGCTCTTGTTCTGCCTTATATGGCCAATGGGAGTTTGGAGAGCCGTCTCTATGCTTCTTTCGGATCTTCTGACCTGAGTATCATCCAGAGGGTGAATATTTGCAGTGACGTAGCTGAAGGGTTGGCCTATCTGCATCATCATTCTCCAGTCAGAGTCATTCATTGTGATCTAAAACCAAGTAATGTTCTTCTTAATGATGACATGACAGCAGTAGTTTCAGATTTTGGGATTGCAAGGTTAATTATGAGTGTTGGAGGAGGAGGAAATACTGGGTTTTATGATAAGATGGGGAGCTCCACTGCAAATTTGTTATGTGGATCTATCGGATACATTGCACCAGGTATTTAATTTAGACATGTTATCAAAAGCTAATATTACTTAGAAGGTTTTTTTTTTTTTTTTTTTTTTACCACCTCCCTCTGGTTCTTAATATAAAATTTACCTAACTGATTTAACTATTCGAAGAAAATTAATTAAATTAGTTATCTGTCAAAAATATATGTTGGTTTCTCTAAAATACTCTTTTAAATCATTTGCATTAAAATTAGTCCTTGATGTCTTTTATTTACGATCAAATACAACCCTCAACTAACTCTTATATTAGTGAATAGTACTATTTTTGTTGTTGTTTGGGGGAAAAGGAGGTCAAGATTATTTGGAAGAAACATAATACTAAGCTCAGTTAATTACCAAATCATTTGTCAGGTAGCCTAACTCTGTTTATCAATGAATGAGTTCTAAGAAAAAAGTAAAAATATCATGCAAGTAAACATTATTACCTTTTTCAGAGTCATCATCATTCTGTAATTTCTCATGCAGAGTACGGATTCGGATCAAATACATCTACAAAAGGAGATGTGTATAGCTTTGGTATTCTTGTCCTTGAGATGGTGACTAGAAAGAGGCCAACAGATGAAATGTTTTCTGGTGGTTTAAGCCTTCACAAATGGGTAAAACTTCATTATCATGGAAGGTTGGAAAAAGTGATAGACTCATGTTTGGTTACAGCTTCAAGAGATCAGTCACAAGAGGTGAAAAGAATGTGGGAAGTTTCCATTGGAGAGTTAATTGAGCTGGGGATCCTTTGCACACAGGAATCACCTTCTGCAAGGCCTAGTATGCTTGATGTAGCAGATGACTTGGATCTTCTCAAGAGATACCTTACTGGGGACACAACTAGAACTTTTGCCTCGTCTCTTGGAATTTCATCTTCTACTACAGATTATTTTTAAAGATTATTATTATTATTATTATTATTATTATTATTTAATGTAGTGTTGAAGAGTCTTGAAGTAAAATATCAAGGAGGAGTGTTAATGGGGTGATATTTTTTCCAAGTACTCTTATAGTTGTTTTCATGTGTTATTTTTTCAGTTCTGATGTAGGCCTAAAACTAATATGTTTTGTAACTAGTAAATCCATGGTTGATGAAACAGGTACTAACACTCAAAATTGTGGAAAATGGAAGTATGTTGCAGAGTGAAGTTCATGAGAAAAATCAGAAAAGGATTTCCTTCTGTTTTCTGGTGATTATCATTTCAAGTTAACATAAACAACAAATTCTAGAGCAAGAAGTGGATTTCCAAGATGCAATGCAGATTTATATGCAGGCTCTCTCATATTCATCATTATTGATGAAATCACTGTCCACTTTAGCATTGTAGTATTGCGACAATTTGGCCAGCACTTTCCACTCTCAAGTGGTAAGTTGGAGATGTAAAGGGAGTGCAAGAAAATGGAAGCCTGGAGTGAAGCAAGCCCAAATAGCAGTATTTCATTAGTGGCCACGGGATTGTGTTTTTATCCCCAATTCTTCCATTTGCCACTAACGAAGACAAATATAAACCACACAAATAAGTGATATTGATATCTCATTTTCTAATTAAGGTTATGCCGACTTAAAGCATCCTTCACAAAACTGCTGCAACAAAAGATCCTCCACCAGTCGAACAAGAGATTTTCCCCCAAAAGTTTAAAATTGTCCTCCGAATACCAATTACCGCCTTAAATCATTGATCTTCCCTTTTTTTTTTTTTTTTTGGGAGAAGTTTAGGTGAGTTGGTACTTGAAGTTCTCATATAAATGGAATTTGAACTCATAATCTTATAGTTATGAGCTAACTCATTTACCAACTGGATCAACGAATGTTCCAATCTAATTTGAATAATCACATTGAATTTATTTATTATTTTTTTTAAAAAAATTGATGTGTACCAAATTTAAGACCCAAAAAAAGAGTTTAATGTTTTTGCTTTTACTGTAAAAATATTTTTTCTGCCACACTCATATAGAAGTGAGTGGGTCCCACTCACTTTTATGTGAGTGTAGTAAAAAAAAAAAATTCTACAGTAGTAAAAGTAGAAATATTAAGCCAAAAAAATAATCTCTTACACTTGAAAATATTAAATTTCAATAATTGAAAATTCTATTTGAACTATGTAGATCTTATGGCACTGATTCTCTTTTGATGAGCAGTACGTTAGTTTTAAAAAAAATATATAAATTTAATAAATAAAAGGGATTGAAGTATTAGATTAAACATCAAAATAAGCCCCTAACTTGTGCATTTAGGAGTATTATATACAAAAAATGCGCTTGCAAATTACACAGAAGGACCTCGTTGGTGGTAGGGAGGGTTCGTTGAAATTTTGGTTCTTTTATACATTTTTTCAAGCAAAAAACCAAACGGAGGAAACTCAACTCTTCCAGTTTTTTAAGAATAAAAAACCACTGGAAAAGAAAACAAGACTGGATTAAGTTAGCTAGCGAAAGATTCCTACGCCCATCAAAGTCTTTGCCAACATATTCTTCTAATACTCGAATTTCCTACTTCACCTTTTGCACTCCAGAGAAACCAAGCCTCTTAAGAAAGGTAAAAGGACATGTACTCTAGATTAAACTAACGTTATTAAACCTAGACCAAATACTAAACCGGTCAAGACCCTGGGTGAAGGGTTAGTAGGTTACACTCATATCGGAATCAAATAATAGCTAACTGATGAGGAAATAAAGATTTTACAGTTATTAATATAAAATTCTAAAAGAAAAAGAATCGAATCGAATCATTTTTTTTAAAATAAAAAATATTGAATTGATTATTTAGTCAGTTTGATTTTAATAACTTTGATTTAATCCATTGAGGCAAACATCTTCACCTTTACAGTGCAATGCTGCTTAATTGCCACCTGTCCTTTGATAGATGGCACTTTCTTAAGTATTCATTATCTATATGCCTATTTGACTAAGCGAGATTCTAGTTTGGGAGCAGTTCATAGATATTTTTCTGCATTCACACTGATTGAACGCCTATTAATATTACGAAAGAGATTTGCCGTGCCTCTTTAAAATAACCATATTCGATAAAAGATTTGTAAGAACCTGGGTTGTTTTTCCAAAAAATTTGCAGCGGGTCTACTTAAAATAACAACAAAACAAAAACAGTAAAAATGAAAGGTTTTTTGTTAAAACAAATTAAAAACGGAATTTAAAAGAAACAAAACAAAATATTCAGAAGCAAAAGCAGATTCAACCCAACAACGTTCAGATTCCAGAGACTCCCATCATTGAACGAAATATAAATAACCCACGTTTTTTTCCAAAGAAATATAATTAATAAATTGCAATCATTAAAATTCTAATCTATCAAATAAATTTTATCAACATTAATATCTAAACAATATAAATCATTCAACAAATAAACACATTCATTAATTCGTAATAAAAAACAAATAAATACAAAACTGTGTTTGTTCCTTCTTTTTTTCAAAAAATATTAAACAAAGGAATTGCTTTATGTATGCCCATGACAAAATGCTTTTCCCTCTCATAATTTTGTGTGTCTGCAGATTCCTTCGGTTTATACATGATTTTACTGACAGGTAAAGATAATTATACTTATTTTACACATAATATATTTATAATTTATCACTTATATAATATTGTAATACTAAAGTATGTGTTCATTTAATATGAAAACGTCCCTTCTTTAAAATTTATAATAACTAATTATGTGTTTAATACAGAATAATAATAAACATAAAAAAGGATTATAGTTTAAACTAAAAAAATCTAAATAATTACAAATAAACACATTCATTAAGTGGAAGTTTAAGTCATTATTTTTTTTTAAAAAAAAAAAAGCTACAGTTAAACGGGCCTGCAAGGCCGGTCCAAGGCCCTACAGGGCTAGCCCGATTAAGCTCGAGGCCCTACAGGGCCAATTTCAAAGTTTTGGCCTATTTTTCAAGTTCGAGCCCTGCAGGGCCAGGGCTAAAACGAGCCGGCCCAATGGACTTGGCCCGATTTCCCGGCTCTAGTTTGAGGAGAAGAGAGGGAAGGGAGGTACTATCTTTAGTGTAAAAAGTTAAATGTCACCATGATGTAACATAGTGGTGAAGTCAGGATTTTATATTTGTATGTGTATAATTAGTGGGGAGATTTAGGGGTTCGGTGCCCCTGATTTTTTATTTTAGGAAAGTTTTAAATGCATTAAAAAATAAAAGAATATAGACAAGAAAAGGGGGAAAAAAACTTTAGCTTAACATAGAAAAATAATATTCAAGAATCAACTAAGTTATTACAATAGAACAATTACAAAAGCATTCTTCGATTCTTCATTTACTAATGGGACAAAGCAATTGAACTTAGGATATTCTAATTTTAGTGCATGGAAGCACAACAAAATCAGCAGGCATTTACCAATGAACAACAAAGAAAAAGAAGTAATGAAATTAATCACCGTTTTAATCACAATCATATATTTCCCAGAAGTACCCTACTATCTATATCAAAATATACACATTGACAAATCAACTTTAACAAGCAAATAAAAAACAGATCATGCTTCCATACAATGTACTTCTTCACTTTCAGATCTTATACTCAAATTTCAACATCCACTTATCTTCACACATTTTTTTTTTAAAAAAAAAACCACTTATAAAATGCACTTCTTTAGCATTTACTTACTTTAGTCCCTTCATAATTTCAAACAGCCCCTTCATTTGTTGCTAAAATTGATGCCAAAACTTGAAACAATGTTTAACTTATTATTCCAACTTCTACATCTATGATATAGTACGTTATCTAGACCAATTACTTTACAATTTTGAGACATAAAACAGAACTATTAATCAGTTTCTGACCTCAAACTTACTATAACTATTTTCCCATAGCCTAAATGACATAAATGATACCATATAGTTTAAGACAAAAACACATCTCTTTGATGAAGTTTTGTACAGAAGCTCTTTATAATTCCAGAAAATTTCTCCAACTTTAAAGACATTAATCAATCTTTTGATATCATCACATCTATTCTTCAAACTCATCATATCTATTATTTAAGCTTATGAACAACATCATCGCTATAATAACATAAGTTCCAACTTCAAAAACATTGATTTAAGAGTCTTCAAGAAAACCTCAACTTATCTAGGATATTCATTTAACATCAAACAACTTAAAACCCATTTGTTACCGATTTATAATCCTTCAAACTATATACCATGTTGACCCATATAAACTTCACATGGCATTAATTTTAAGTCCAAAAATTCCAGATTTATAAAACTATTATAGTTTTCATAACATTGCTCCAAGCCACCAAACAATATTTTTGAAGCTTTAAAACATAAATTAATAGTTTAAAACACTCCTTTGACATTTAAACATTTCAAAGTATCATATTTAATATTCTCAAAATTCCTAGCTTTAGCATTGGTCATTAATCCATTATTTCAATACGTCTAAACATGGTTTAAGTATCTAAAGTAGTCATTTAATATGGGAAAGCGCCAAACAGTGAGTCTTATGTCAATTTTCAGCCTTACGAATTCAAACCCATAATAAAGCTTCACTATCATACCCTAAATGACATTTATAGTAGTTAACTTTGTAAACAATTCAGCATTGCCATGGGTTCTCATAAAAAATTTCAGTAGAACCATCTCTAGAATAGTGATCCAAATTGAAAATCATCTTGCCTATAGCCTTAATCCATCACGCAAGCAAGAAAACAAACATTACAGAATCGAGAAGTCATAAATTCAACAATAAATTCATTGTAAATTCATCCTAAACAGAATCGATTGAGCCGGTGAAAGAGAAGAGATAAATGAAAATTACCTTAAGACAGAATCGGTTGAGCCAGTTTTGCTATGTGATGGTTGAGCCGGTCTTGCTATGTGACGGTCGAGCCGTTGAGACGGGGGATCTGCAATAGCCTAGAACAGAGAGTGATGGCGAATGGAGGGAAAGTTTGGGAAACAAGAGCAGAGAGCGTGGCTGGACAATTTGGAGAATCGTCGAGACGAGAGATCTGGAACGGCCTAGAACGAAGAGCGACGACAGATGGAGGGATTTGGAGAGTTGGGAGACGAGAGTGGAAAGTGAGAGAACGATGAAAATGAAAAAAAAAAACAAGAAAGAAAGAAAGAAAGAAAAAGGAATAAAAGGAAGAGGGGAGGTTCGGACTAGCAACCTAGGACTAAGTGGAAAGAGCATTAACGAATTACACCACCTAGACATGTTGTCACTGAATTCTTTCAAATTATATATATTTTCTTAAATTTGTGTGTACACTTGCTCACATGGGCATAAATGTGGCTTTGCCATTGATGTAACATGTTTCCAAACTATTTATTAGTTAATTTACGGAAAATAATGCGAAAAGCTATGCAATTTTGAAAAATTTTATGGCTAATTTGGTTAAAATCCCCCCCCCCCCTCCCCAAAAAAAAAAAAAAAAAGAACGCTTGTTTACCAAAAACACTCTAGAATCGAATGCCCCGAGGAACTTGCAGGCACCTTTTAAGATTTTTAGTATTCTTTGCTTATTTTCAAATAAAAATAAAATAAAACAATTTTATAAGAAATTTTAATTCAAATAATAAACATTAGCAAATAAAATTGTCAAACTAGGTCCAAGTAACTTAATGTAAGTCAGACTATTAAAAATATCATAATAGAAAAATGATAAATAATCATGAGTATCCTAATATTTTTTCTTCATAAATTCATAATTGATCATGTAGTTTATAAATGATTAAAATAACTTTAAATAAATATTAGTTAAAGAAAAAATTAAACAAGGATAAATGTATAATCATAAAAATGATCAAAACTTAGTTTAAATTGAAAATTAATATTTTGTTGGCCTAAACAGGCCCACCCGTATAAGGCTAGCCTTTTACGGGTTCAGGTTTAAAGTTGGCATGTTTATTTTTTAGGTTTGGCCCTTAACGGTTATGAGCTTAAAAAGGCCGGTTCAGCAGGTTCAAGCTGTTTTCAAAATTCTGCTCTAAGTCCATTATATTGACTTTCTTTCTCATTTTCTTGAAAAAATTGTCTCGATTTTCAATTGCTCTATAAGCATATTTAACTTGTAATAGGTTTGAGGTGCTCCAAATTCTCTCTTCCAAATTTCATGTGATTTTTTTTTTTTTTTTTGGGTTATTCATGGCCAAAAGACATATGATGGTTAAAATAAATTGCATCAAAGTGAAAAAAAAGTACATAAAAATATTTCATCATTTAATAAAATATTAAAATCTACCGATCGAAAGATTAATTTGTGTCAAATATTTATTAATTAACATTTTGGTCAGATACATTTCTTCAAATCATATATTTACTGACCCTGCCATGCAGCCAGCTCAACGTCTCTCCAGAAGCCTCTGGCGTTTGCTTCTCTGTCTCTCGATCTCTCTTTCATATTCCCTCATAACTATCATGCCCCGGCTAGTCCCTTCCACCACCTTCTCTTCCTCACTAATATCTTTTCCCATTCCTATAAATTCCAATCTCCCTCTTCCTTTTTCCTCCGTCAAATTCAAACCACAGACACATTTGTTAAAACCTCATATCATCAATTTCACAGTCCTTTGTTTCATTCACCCCCCACTTGGCATAGTTTCTTGTTGTATCACACCTTCATTCATTCACCAATGGCGTCCAAGACTGAAAAGGCTATTGGAATTGACCTCGGCACCACCTACAGCTGCGTCGGCGTGTGGCAGAACGACCGTGTCGAGATCATTCCTAATGATCAAGGTAACAGAACAACACCTTCTTACGTAGCTTTCACTGACACAGAGCGTTTGATCGGAGATGCGGCCAAGAACCAAGTCGCCATGAACCCACGAAACACCGTCTTCGATGCGAAGCGACTCATCGGACGGCGATTCTCTGACCCCTCTGTTCAGAATGACATGAAGCTATGGCCTTTCAAGGTGATTCCCGGCGCCGGCGAGAAGCCCATGATTGTCGTTAACTATAAAGGCGAAGAGAAGCATTTTGCTCCCGAAGAAATCTCCTCCATGGTTCTTACGAAAATGAAAGAAGTCGCAGAAGCGTTTCTGGGTCAGAGCATTAAGAACGCCGTGATCACTGTCCCCGCTTATTTCAACGATTCACAGAGGCAAGCAACAAAAGACGCCGGAGCCATCGCCGGCCTTAACGTGATGAGAATGATCAACGAGCCTACGGCCGCCGCCATCGCCTACGGTTTGGACAAGAAAGCTTCTAGAACCGGCGAGAAGAACGTGCTTATCTTCGACCTCGGAGGTGGTACCTTTGATGTTTCATTGTTGACAATCGAAGAAGGGATCTTCGAGGTGAAAGCCACCGCCGGTGATACCCACTTGGGAGGCGAAGATTTCGATAATAGGCTCGTAAATCACTTCGCTGCAGAATTCAAGAGGAAGAACAAGAAGGATATAAGTGGAAATGCAAGGGCTTTGAGGCGACTAAGAACAGCTTGTGAGAGAGCAAAGAGGACTCTGTCCTCAACAGCACAGACAACAATAGAGATTGATTCTCTTTATGAAGGAATCGACTTTTACGCAACCATCACCAGGGCGAGATTCGAAGAACTGAACATGGACTTGTTCAGGAAATGCATGGAGCCAGTGGAGAAATGTCTCAGAGATGCAAAGATCGACAAGAGCCAAGTTCACGACATTGTTCTTGTCGGTGGATCGACAAGGATCCCAAAAGTTCAGCAACTTCTTCAAGATTTCTTCAACGGCAAGGAACTCTGCAAAAGCATAAACCCAGATGAAGCTGTTGCTTACGGTGCTGCTGTTCAAGCTGCAATCCTAAGTGGTCATGGAAATGAGAAAGTTCAAGACTTGCTTCTTCTAGATGTCACCCCATTAAGCCTCGGAATCGAAACCGCCGGCGGGGTAATGACGGTGTTGATTCCGAGAAACACCACCATACCCACAAAGAAAGAACAAATTTTCTCCACCTACTCAGATAACCAAACCAGTGTCCTTATCCAAGTCTACGAAGGTGAAAGGGCAAGAACTAAAGATAACAACTTGCTTGGAACATTTGAACTTAAGGGGATCCCACCAGCACCAAGAGGGGTTCCTCAAATCAATGTCTGTTTTGACATCGACGCGAATGGAATTCTGAATGTTTCGGCGGAGGATAAGACGGCGGGAGTGAAGAACAAGATCACGATTACGAATGATAAGGGAAGGCTGAGCAAGGAGGAGATTGAGAGGATGGTGCAGGAGGCAGAGAAGTATAAATCAGAGGATGAACAAGTTAAGAAGAAGGTGGAAGCTAAGAATTCTATGGAGAATTATGCTTATAGTATGAGGAATACGATTAAGGATGATAAGGTTGGAGGGAAGTTGGATCCTTCGGATAAAGCGAAGATTGAGAAGGCCATTGATGAGACAATGGAGTGGCTTGAGAGGAATCAGCTGGCTGAAGTTGATGAGCTTGAGGATAAGTTGAAGGAGCTTGAAGGATTGTGTAATCCAATCATTGCTAAGATGTATCAAGGTGGTGGTGGTGGTGCCGCTGCCGGTGGTGACATGCCAATGGGCGGTGACGCCGGTGGCGGCTCTGGCGCTGGGCCTAAGATTGAAGAGGTTGACTGAGCCTGAGGCTTTAGATCTTCAAAAGGTTCCATTTCACTGTTTGTTTTTGGTATGTATTTGAGCAAATTCCTCTTTGGATTGGCAAAGATGGTGTGGTGTGTGAGATGATATAGTAATGTAATATATTATACAGATAGATGGTATCAGCTGTATTTTTTCTTTTTCATATATAATAATAATAATAATAACAATAATAATAAAGTATCAATTTTTCTGCCATTTTTTTTAAAAATATTTCCTCCTTGAAATTTAAATTTCAGAGTCAAACTAACTAGTAATTGTGATAGCAAAGTCAAGATGGAACCCCCTAATAGGAGATCACAGAATAATAGTTAGGTGATGTGCCAATGTCATGAAGATTAGAAGAAAATCAATCATAATTTCTTCTATATAAAGAAACTTATATTCTCTGTTTTCTTAATAACCAAAAGCAACTTATATTCTGAATTTATTTTTTGTAAGGGACTCGTCTCAAAGATTTTCATATATGAAGTTGATGTCGACTAGACTTATGTTATTGATATTTTATGTACGACATTTTTATTAAAAGATCTAAATTCCAACATGTTGATTTATTTCATAAAAACAAAATATATAACCAGACGCTTTATACTACTTTTGAATCTAGTTTCCCAATTTAGAGATATTGAAACACTTAATTAAATTTGTAACGTCTGTCATAAATATCTATGTATCATTATATTTTATGTCAGTTTATGAGTCGGACAAATTGTTTACAAAAATTATAAATAAAATTATTTTAAAGTAATTAATTTAGTTTTAATGATCTCCCTAAATTAATCAATTGATTCTTCTATCAAGCATTGAAGGAAGGTTCTGTTTAAAATTGAAAATAACCTTTCAACTTCTTGCAACTTACTTAAATTGTTGTTCACATTACTTTAAAATTGAAATTTTTACAAGGATTAGAATATGTGTAATTAAAATGAAACTATCTATAAATATATAACAATTTTGCACAAAAGAATAAACAGTAAAACTCACAGTAGATGTAGAAAAAAAAATGAAATATGAGTCTAACAGATGTTGTCTCCTTAAGATAATTTGTTCCCTTTATATTGATGCTGAAGGATAACGAACAATTATCTCTTAGGGTAGAACAAATTAAAAGAATGCACTATCAATTAGGAGCTCTAATGAATACAACCGAATGACAAAGAAATCGCCCAACGTATAAAATTATGGCAGAATGTAGAATATTATATGTACGAGAGCGAAGTTTTAGAAAATTAAGTGGATTTTTTATTTATTCATAGATGACAAAAAATGGTTAGATGGAATGAGACCGGCAATGGCGAACACACTGATTCAGTCGAATTGACACGACTGGCATTGGCGAGAGTACTGGTTTGATCGCACTTTTATTCATAAGTTGATAAGTAGATATTTTATAATTAAATAAGTATAGATTTTGGGATATATTGATTGATTTTACTAATATCTTGTGCTTATTTAATTATCTTTTATATACTTATCTATCTTTTAATTAAATATAAGATAAAATAATATTATAACAGAAAATCTATTAATATCCTATTTATTTATGCAGGAGATATTATGTGAAAATATAGGAAAAGCAATAAAAACAATAAATTAAATTGAAAAGAATATAATATAATATATTATTATATTATATTATAAAAAGGATATAATATATAATATTATTATATTAGATGACAAAATATGCCATCTGACAACGTACCTGCCTAAAGAAAAAAAGGTCTTGGATTATATGAGATTGAGACGTGGGCCCACCACAAAAGAATACAAGCAATATAAATTAGAACAACACGCATCAGGGGAATTAGAATTCAGATTGCAATTCAGAACCATGCACGTCAGAAAAAGAAGATGCAGAGGAATTCAGACGCACATCACGACGGCAATTGAAGAAAGACATAGGGATCATCGCATCAGCAGGAACGAGTTTGATATCTTTTATTATTTGTTAAACTAGCCATGCTTGGCTAGTTTTCTTTTGTAGTTAGGAAGAGGATGAACCCTATGCGAATCTAAAATATTTGTTTGGATTCTTTATTGATTCTTTATTTTCTTGATTGAATGAATTATCTTTGCTTAAAGCTTTCTTAAAGACTGATCACCTTTTAGATTGTTCATAGGTTGGTGTATGACAATAGAGATGTTGGTGCATTTAACCAGAACCGTTAATTCATCATAGAGTTGCATGACCTAGACATAGGCTTACGAGTTTATGCGATCTCATAATTCTGGTTTAAAAATATAATCTTTTCAAACAATACTAAGACATTAGGTTGTTTTCAAAGATAACGAACTAAGGTAGCATCAAGACATTGAGACTTAGTCTAATTTTAGAGAATTGATCATCAATCAAGAGAATAATAATAAATAAGGGATTCCATTTGAATTATTAGAGGAACATAGGGGGATTCTCATCCCTAGTTGCGTTTTCTTAATTACTTATCTTTTTCAACTGTTCTTGAATTCTTGATTTTAGATTCTTTTTCTTTATTTAATTCTTTAAATTCTGTTAAACCCATATTACTCGATTCATCCAACTAAAACAAAATTAGCAAAATTAGTGATTGGAGTACTATTCCTCGTGGAACGATCTTTTTCTCACTACTTTATTACTTATAACGACCGGTGCACTTGCCGAAGTCGCTATCATAAGTCATGAGATTTAGACACAAAATCCAACTAGATTAAGTGCTGATAGCTACATAACATAATTTGGTAATTTCTATTTAGATCTGTCTCGTCAATTTTCTCCAAACTTCAGGAGATAATCAGAAACAATTAATTGAAGGAAGGAAATAAGAACAATATCTGAAATCTGAGTTTATGAAAGGAACAAACGAAGTTAAGGGACATGCATATTAGTTGATTCTGATTCTGGCCCTTAATCATGCAAGTTCTTTTAATTCACATAAGCCAATCAAGAATCTGATACTGAGATATTTGTTGATCTGTCTCTGCTTGTCCTCAACGCAACCTTATTATAAATGAACAGTGAGTTTGAAGAACAGAGCACATCAAACAGAGTTTTGTGTATCTCTCCACCTTTTTCCCTATAGTCAGTCGTAGAGGAAACTGTATCAGAAGATGAGGATCAAATTAATAACTCTTCTCTTGTTTGTCTTATGTACTGAAGCCAAATCAGTTTCAGATTTGCCAATAAGATTCACTTTAGAACAGAGAGCTCTAAACTCAACGAAGAGCAGCATCCAAAAACAGTGTCCACGGTAAGAATTCTTTAGCTTTACAAAAACAGGAAACTATAATATTATTTCAAAAAAGCCGCTGATATCATTTTCATAATTTGATTAATTATATATATATATATACACACAGAGAGAGAGAGAGAGAGAGAGAGAGCAGAGATATATGGAAGAATGTTAACAGACAGAAAAGTTAAGGAAAAGCATGAAGGATCTTATGTTGCAGCAAGTAAAGCACAGAGAGGAAAAGGAGCTACTGGGGTACTAATGTCAATCATAATGGTTCTCGCTCTCAAAGTTCTTGTCCATTAATGTCATCTTGGACTTCAACATTAGCTCTTCATGGAAGCCTTGCCTTAACCTTCTCTTTTCTTTTCACCTCTTCTAGTTACATTTTAAATTATGTTTTCATGAGCTTGGTTTTCCTCATCAATTTTTTTGAAATTAAAGAATAGCTTCTCTCAATGGATGCATGTTTTTGTTTAAGAGCACTGTACCATATAAACGATGTCTAAAGTTTATAACGAAAACCAAAATTTTCTCTATGATGAATTTATCTAAGAATTGACAAAAAGAAATGCCCATAGGCAGCGTTCAGATGCCCGTTAGTTAGCGCTGGCGGCAGCTGCTCTGCCGGCTCTGGCGCTGGGCCTAAGATTGAAGAGGTTGACTGAGCCTGAGGCTTTAGATTTTCAAAAGGTTCCATTTCACGTTTTTGGTTTGTATTTGAGCAAATTCATCCATGTATTGAGAAGGATGGTGTGGTGTGTGAGATGATATAGTAATGTTATACAGTACAGATAGTATCAGCTGCATTTTTTTTCTTTTATTTGTATATAACATAATAAAGAATACATCTGTTCGCTTGGTGTTCAGTGTATCTTTCTAACTATTTTTTTCATACTTCCTCGAAATTTAAATTTCAGACAACGTTCTGCCCAACATTGGATCGCTTTTTTTTTTTTTTCGCTCGAAACATTGGATCGTTTTGGAATCAAGCTAACTTGCAATCTTGATGGTAAAGCGAAGATGGAACCAACTAATATGAGTTTATAGGAATATAGTTAGGTGATGCTTCGTGAATGTATCAATTTGCTAAAAAGGAGGCTACCAAGGCTTGGGTGAAGCTCGTTCTAAAGTGTTTGAACAGTTCTATAAGGTGTTAGAGACAGTGGTTGAGGAATGAAACTTTTACAAGATTGCAAAGGATAAGAAGAGAATCGAGAGATTTGGATCTAGTAAGATGAATAAATGACGAAGAAGGCAAAGTCTTAATTACCGGTAAAGATATTAAGGATATATGAGAGTTCTAACCATGAAGGTGGTAGTCAACTTGGGAGTTTGAGGATTGGACAGCAAGAGCAAGTGAGCTCAGTTTGTCATTTTATTGTCGGATTCAAGTTGGTGAGGTCAAGGAAACTCTTAAGAAAATGAGAAATAATAAAGTTGTTAGACTTAATGATATTCCTATTGAAGTATGGAAATGTTTGACCAAGGAGAATGTGTAGTAATTTACTAAGTTATTTAACAAGATTCTAGTATCTAAGAAAATGTCCTATGATTGGAGAAAAAGTATCCTAGTCTCTATTTACAGGAATAAAGGGGGTATTAAGAATTGCACAAATTACATAGGGATTAAGCTAATAATTCATGTAATGAAATTATAGGAAAAGGTGATTGAATCTTGGTTGAGATTAGAGAATTGCATTTTTGAGAAACAATTTGAGTTCATGTCAGGAAGATACACAACAGAAGCAATTTATTTACTAAGGGGGTTAATAGAAAAGAATCGGAGTGAAAGAAGTGAATGTTGGGCTTTGAAGGAACAATATGAGCATCAAGTTGAGGTAGCTAAGATGAGGATATGAGACGGATATGTGGTCATATAAGAAAGCATAAGGTCCGCAATGAACGTATTTGAGTGGCATCTATTGAAGAGAAATTTATAGAAAATGGTTTAAGGTAGTTTGGATACGTTCAAAGAAAACCATTGGATGAGTCAGTGATGAATGTTAATTAAGCGGTATGGAATCCTTTAAGAAGACCGAAGAGAATACTTAATGAAGTTATTTACAAAAATCTTTTGATTAACAATCTATCATTCTATCTAAAGATTTGATTGTTGATAAAGCACAATAGCGCCATGCGATCCATATAATCAATCCCAACCCCAAATGGTGAGATAAGCCTTTGTTGTTATTGTTGTTGCAATGCTGTTGTTGTGGTGCCACCATGAGAACAAAAAGAAAACCTATTATATATTCTTTTAGGATTATATATATCATTTTGATTCTGAATTTTATTTTTCATAATATAAAGTGTAGGTGAGTTGGTTAGTTACAACATACTCCCTCCAGTTGTTAATAAAATCTCATATTGGTCACTTATTACTAACTAATCAATATTTATTGATATAATATATATATATATATATATATATATATATATATATATATATATATATATATATATTGGTCGGGAGTTCTGAATTGATCATGTTGATTCATCCCACTATAACAAAATATAGCTTCCTGACTGTAACAAGAAAAGTATATATATATCTCCCTTAATGAGATGCTAATTTTATGTTTAAAACTGAAAATATCATTTCAACTTATGGCAACATAATTTAGATCAAATACTGAGAACTACATTACATATTTGAATCTTTCTAGTTAGATCTGTCACTTAAACTTCCTCCAACCTTCGGGTGAGAATCACAGAGACAAATCAACTAAACGTAGGAAATAAGAACAATATGTGAAATTCGAGTTCTTGAGAGGAACAAATGAAGTAAAGGAACATGCAAATGTGCTGATTCTAATTCTCGCCCTTAGTCATGCAAGATTTTTTTGATAAACATAAACCAGACAAGAATCTGATACCGACCAAAGGTTGAGAGATATTCGTTCATCTGTATCTGCTTGTCCTCAACGCAACCATATTTTTATGTTGTGTTCTTCTTTTGATTATAAATAGCAGTGAGTTAGAAGAAAAGCAGAACAAATCAAACAGAGTTTTGTTTGTCCCCCCACCTTTTAACCTAGAGCCATAGAGGAAACTGTATCAGAAGATGAGTACAAAATTACTAATACTTTTCCTGTTTGTTTTATGTATTGAAGCCAGATCAAGTTCAGATTTGCCAATAAGATCCACTTCAGAACAGAGAGCTCTAAACTCCACAAAGAGCAGCATCCAAAAACAGAACGTCGATGGTAAGAATTCTTTATAGCTTTACAAAAACAGCACACTATTATATCATTTCAAAAAAGTTGCAGATGTCCCATTATTATATTTGTACTAAATATGATTACCTGTTTTTTTTCCACATATATGTATAGAGAGGACAGAGAAATTAAGCATATTAAAGGACAGAAAAGTTGAAGAAAAGCATGAAGGATTTTATGAAACAAGTAAAGCACAGAGAGGAAAAGGAGCTTCTGGGGGTTCGAATGTCAATCATAAAGGTCCTCGCCCTCAAAGTTCTTCCCCATTAATGTCATCTTGGACTTCAACATTAGCTCTTCATGGAAGCCTTGCTTTAACCTTTCTCTTTTCTCTTCACTTCTTCTAAGGTGTTCTTTTTAGAACAGTTACATTTTACATTATGTCTTCATGAGCATTGTTTTCCTCATCAGTTTCTTTTTGAAATTAAGAATAGCTTCTCTCAATTGATGTATGTTTTTGCTTAAGAGCCCTGTACCATATAAATGATGTCTGTTTATAACTCAAAACAAAATCTTCTCTATGATGAATTTAACTAAGAGTTGGCAAAAAAAGTGGAGATAAGCTTTACAGAATCACAAGTTATATATATAAGCTGACAAAATTTTGGGATTAATCAGAATGAAGAAAAATTAAGAGGTTAAACTGAAACAAATTGCCAAGTAAGAAATGGAAGGATACGAAAAGTCTCTTTGTTGCCAAAGGCAGGTAGGCACAGTAGAACAATTGAGAGAGTTGTTGTTGTTATAGAGGGGCAGACAGTAATAGCCTAATGTTACAAGTAAGATTGAACTTGTAACCACTCACATACAAGGGAAGCTTTCATGTCACTAGGCTTTAAGGTCATTGGCAAAGAAGTGTATTACTAACTCAACTATTATAACACCTACACACAATTCTAAACTATCACAAACATCTCAGCATTCTCACACACCTGCTTACCATAATTCACTTATTTGCTGTTTCACTTGCACATATCACACAAAAGCAACAGACCTAAAATATATAGCAGTAGCTTTTGGAGTGATTTAGTTACATTTTCTACCACTAATTTTTATTGCCAACAATAGCAACTGCAAGATTTCACCTTCAATTTCGCTAGACGACTAATTTAGAAACATGAATGTAGAAAGAAGTCAACTGTCATTTTCATTTGCTCAAACGCTATGAACAATTCCTGAAACACAAAATATGCTCAGGCTGCAGCAGAGCTATCTCCGCAGATTAAAGTCAAATACAGCATTAAGATACATACATCTTCCACTGACAAATTGGCATTTGTTCAACAAATCTGTCTCAAATGTGATCCAAAACTATGTTTGTGAAGTTCATTCTAAAAGTGTACAGAACCACTATACTTTGCAGAGGCATATAATATAGTCTTTGGTAAAATAAAACAAGCCTCAATAATGACACGTGAGATATGGTTTAACCAAAGTAATTTTGTTTTTGTCCAGAAGAAAGAGAAAAACACCACCTGAGAAACATTTGACTGTTCTGATGATTCTCAATTCAATTTCCTCTCTCAAATCTCGTACAAGACTTCCTTGAAAACCTTCATATGCTCAGGCTGTAAAGCTATGGCCACTGATAAGCTTCCATCATTATTTGAGTGTGGAAGTATAAAAGAAAGACCCTCATAAGCTATCCCACCAGGTCCCATGAAAATAGGTCTTCCCCATCCAAAATCAGCATCATGTATTGGAAGCCTAACCCAACTTGTGATCCCAAGATTTGGACACCTAAAAGTGTGGGCCCCACGAACAAGAGCTTTGAGATCAGGTTGAAGCTCTAGATAGTCCAAAGCTGATCTCAAATACTCATTATCCATTCTTGAGAGCGCATTATGGATCCTACTCGCAGCAAACCAAGTTGGTTTTGACATGAGATCACCAGCCATAGCCATAGGTGTGGCTGTGAAGATCACATTCCCAAAGTAACCTGGTGGAAGTGGTGGCTGCAATCTGGACCGTCCATCTGTTGCTATGTACAATTTGGTCTCTTGGTCATCAGGTAGTGCACGTGCCTTGCACGTGCTTTTCCAGACATGACCAGCAAGCATCTCGTAGGAGCTATAGGTGATGGTATTGCCAGCTTCTTTGGACTTGGCTTTGAGGGCGTTGAGTTGGTCACGAGTCATCTTGAAGATGGAGACTGCTGCTGGTGGGTTGTTGTCTGAACCGGGTTTGGAGGCGGTCTGAACCGGGGACTTCATGGTTGGAGGGGGCTTGTACTCGATGTGCTCGAAAACCGGCTGAGGCGGGTCACGGGCTCGGAGCAAAGTGCGATCAATGAAGGGTGGGAGGGTGAGGTCTAAGCCGCGAGCCATGTCTGACCATGAGTTGATGAAGTGGAGACCAGAGAAGCCATCTGCTGCATGGTGTTGCATCCCTACACCAAGGGACACACCCCCACATTTAAAGTACGTTACCTGCAACAACCAAAAAAAAAAAGGACAAGTCCCTACACGATTCAGAATTTGGCCTCAAAAAAAAAAAAAAAGTAATTGAGAGAATTAGCGTAATGTTATATGTTTAATTAAAATATTAAAATAATGTAGGGATAAGGAGAAAAGGTATACATGGAAATCATGTGAAAAAATTTAAAAATTATATTTATTTCAGTTTTCTTACCAGAGAATACAAATGATATGATATCCTTAAAATATATAATAATTTTTTAACACCCTACATCTATTCTATGTTATCTGGGAACATGATCTAGGATGGGTTATAATTGAGAAAAGGACTTAGCTCAGTTTATTGATTATATCATTAGATCTAATTCTTTAATAAAATCTTGCCAGGTAAACTTAATCATACTGATGTGATCCTTTCTTTAATTTAGTGAATACAGAGTCCAGATTGACCAGAACAACATTGATCTAATATTCTGAAATCCAGGATACCAAAGCATCTTCCTCTGCTGTGAACCGTGTTGACTGTAGAGCTATAGGATTGGAATTGGCTTCACTTCTTTTTCTTTTTCTCCTTTTCCTCTCCCATCAATATTTTCTTTCTCATCATCCATTACAATAATATTAGTTCTTATTTAATAAGAGTATTTCATAAAATTATTAGAATAACTATAATTTTATGGAAAAGTATATAAAAAATTTAACTGTTAAAATCGATCTTAACAATCTTAACAGTTTATAATTGTAAACTACAATTAAGAATTTTATCTATTTTAATTTTGTTTTTCACTTCAGTTATGAACTGTTCAAATAAGATTTTAACAATTTAAATTTATCTCAATATACTTTCATAAAAAATTATAATATTTTAGTAAATAATTAAACCTAAACTTAACCTTCTACCTTTAAATTTATATAGATAAATTTCACATCATTATTAATTTATTATTTTTACTGAGACACGATATGTCACTTTCCTAAATTTTGGAAGCATTGATTTTTGAGTTTTATAATAAGTTGGGCTAGACAAAAACTTTGACCTTTTGCACCCCAAAATTGGACATGGGAATCATCGACGATGCCAGAGATCAACCACCTCCATACTTCTCCCATCCTAATTAAAATTATTCTATACGAAACTTGAATTGACTCCTATTATTAATTACCCATAATAAATTTTTTTATGAATAAATAATTATTATTGATATCATGATTCATACCCCCCCTTTTTATTTTGTTTTGGGATTTTTCTGCGCTTATTTTTACAAACAAATAATTTAATAAATTTTAAAAGATAGTAATATACCGATAGACTCCATCAAAATAGTATTTGTATTATTTGTCCTTACTTACTTGTCCTCATAGAAAATAGCATAAAGACTAAACTTTTTTTTTTCTACAAGTTTATTTATAATACGAACCAAAGTAATGAGGTTATGAGTTATAATCCAATTATACCAAACTCTTCCTTGTTTTTAATAAATGTGAGGTTATGAGTTTAAACCCCTCCAAATCCCCCCCCCCCCCCCCCAAAAAAAAAGTTTAAACCCTTATAAGTATCAAGATTGTGTTAGTGATGATTTTTTTTAAAAAAAGTACATTTTCAGTCCTTATTATAATTCTCTTTTTAAAAATTCTTACTATACTAAGAAATTAAAGTTAAGTCATTAAATATATATGAAATAGACAAAATTTTCAAATTGATCTTTATTAAAAGAAATGTTTTCTCTATACATTTACCAGTCATCCTCATCTCTCCTTATTATCTATTTCTAATAATAGCTAAATAAATGTAAAATTAAAAAAACAGTAATTAATAACCTCTAACTAAATGTATATTTAGGATAAATTTTTTTATCTACAAGCCAACTTGCAATAAGGAAGAGTTCAACAGATAAGATGGAATTTTACTAACAAAATTTTTTCTTAAAAACGTCTAATACAAATAACTTTTGTAAAAGGCAAAAATACGTATAAACAATTTAAAATTGGGCAAATTTAACAACTCCATTATGTAGCACAAAATGGACATTTCAAGAAAGTTAACGGGATTATTAAATTTGCTCAATTTTAAATTTTTTGTGTATTTTTGACTCTTACAAAACTTAATTATACCTCGCAAACGAAAAAAAAAAAATTTATCAGTAAAATTACACATAAACCTTATATTTAATTATGTTATATTTAATTATGTCTATTGACTGCATTGATGGGAAGGAACAGTCAAACAACAAATGGGGAAATAAGAAGGGTTAAGGTGCATTTTTACCCTTAAAGTATGCGCCCAGGAGCAATTTTGCCCCTGAAGTTTCAAGCGTAGCAATGTTGCCCTGAAGTTTCGAAACAGAACAATGTTGCCCCTCCGTTAAAAACTCTAACGGTCAACTAACCGTCAACGTTAGGGTTTTTAACGGAGGGGCAACATTGCTCCATTTTAAAACTTTAGGGGCAACATTGCTCCCAAAAAAGTAGCAATTTTGCCCCTGAAGTTTCAAAATGGAACAATGTTGCCCCTCTGTTAAAAACCCTAACGTTGACCGTTAGGGTTTTTAACGGAGGGGCAACATTGCTCTGTTTTGAAACTTCAGGGACAACATTGCTATGTCAAAAACTTTAGGGGCAAAATTGCTCCTGGGTGCATACTTTAAGGGCAAAATTATACCTCAACCCAAATAAGAAAGACAAATTTTAGCGGCAGGGTGCCAATAATTAAGTAGTACAGTAACTTCCAAATGCACGAGGGCATTTATTAATAAGAAAAATCCTCTGAAATCCTAGGTCGCAATGTCCAAGAAGGATATTTATAATTCAATTGATTAATCACAGCATACAATCAATCATTTTTAGGTTAAGGGGAATTCTGGCTCCAGGATTTCGTGTCAGGACAATTTTACTCCGAAAAATTTTTAGTAAATAATTGTATCCTATCGATCAATTTTGTTTTGACTGTATTCTCGATTAATTTTGATTATTAATTAATTAAATATATTAAACTAACAATCTAGATCTAAATATCATCTACGTTATTTTTATTAAGGTGTAAATTTACCTCAAAAATTTATATGCTATTTATTTCATTTTTATAAAGTTAGATTCAATTTTTTGGGTAAATTTGTAATTTAACAAATATAACGTAGATGGTTTTGTTCATTTTCTTTTTCAAACTTTCTAAGACAGAATTTGCCTCTAGCTGAAATCTTCCGGAATAAAATTCAACCTTGACCATCTCATTGCTTTTTTCAGAAAAAGGGCACCTAGTGATAAAATAAAATAAGATGAATATGGTATTTTCTCAGGAATTAACCATCTCAAATTTGTTCTTCACCCAAATCCAGAAACAGAGTAGTAGTAAGTTGACAAACTGAGACGTACCTGCAAGACTAACAATGGATACGTTTCGATTCCGCCAGAATAATCAACGGCGGGAATAAGCTGCCGGAGCTCGAGCGTGGGAGCGAAGTCACCGAAATCATCGATCAGGCTGGTGGTCTCAGCCTCGACGAAGAGCACACCCTCGCCATTGCAATCAATCTCAACACGACCATCCTCGTCACGGCGAAGCCGGCCGGCCATCGGATAGAACGGAACCAGAGCCTTGGCAAGAGCTTGCTTCATTACCTCAGCGTCAAAGAAGTCATCGGCACCGGTGGGCCGGTAAAAGTAAACGCTGGGCGTGTGGAAGTTAGGCACGACGAGGTCGACGTTGGAGTTCCAAAGCGCCTGGCGCGGCGTCTCCTCCGCCGGCCTCACCATGGTGGACGCCTTCACGTTGATGATCATCTCGCAGACAGTGGTTCACACTACAAAACAAAACAACAAATCCGTCAGTAATCCGACTCGATCAGTTACATTTATTATCCGCAGATTCGTAAATGCGAAGCATTAATTAGGGATGAAACAGAGAAAAAGGAAAACAAAGAAAAGAGCAAGTGAGATAGATCATCAAATGTAGAAGAGAAGAAAGAAACATGTAGTAAGAAAATTTCAAGGAAATAATAATTGTAATAATAATCGAAGATTCAAGAAGAAGGAAGCAATACCAGAAAGCGAGAAAGATAAAGAGAGGGAAAGAGAGATTGGTTGTGATTTTGGTGTGGTGGAAGGAGGGAAGAATGAAATGAACGTGAAGGGAGGCCAATTTATGATGATTGGTGGGAAAGGAAAGAGCGGAGAGCGCTGGGGTCACTCACCTACCGCGCCAACTACGCGGACCAATGATAAGGCGACACGTATGAGAGGTCGGGGAAGAGAGAAACAAAAAACGAAGATTGCGAGTAAGGCCTCTATTTCTTTTAATTTTTTTAATTTAAAATTTTTCCCCTCTAATTAAATGCTTTAATTTTATTTTAGTTGCGTTAAAAAATAAAAATTAATCATTAAATTAAAAAATTTAAAATGTCTTAGAGTAAATTAAAAATTAAGATAAAATGTAGGTACTTAAAAAATGATTTTTTCTTAACTAATAATAATGATAATAATGGAGGTGGTAAAAGGGAAGTTGGTGAGATGGTGACGTGGTTCCAAAAATTTGTAGAAAGAGTGGTGTCGTGACAATACTAGTCAGCGAAGTATTTAGGAGGAGACCAGTAGTACTAAACTACTGATGGCTATTTTGCACATGACTCCATTGCTTCACACTTCTTCATGGTCCTTCCTTGCCTGTGTTGCCCCATTTTATAGGAATCTTTATTGTCAGATATTTTTGACATTTTTCTGAAAAAAAAAATGCTTTTTTTTTAACCTAAATTTAGAAAATCATTAAATTACTTTAATTTTTTTTTTTCCATTGGTTATCTAACCGTGTTGGAATTAATTATTGAGAGACTCACTTAGAGCCTATGCTCTTGAAGTCCCAATTAGGGCCTCTAGTTCTACTAAACATCTTCCTCCAAAATTGACACCTGTTTCTTGTGCATAAATATTTTAGTATTTCAACTACTTCTCTATTCATGGTGAGGGAGTAGGGACCACGTAGGGAAAATATTAATGAGGTCTTAAGGAATATATATATATATATATATAAAAAAAATCTCCACCTCAAATCCCCTATCTTCTTTTATATTAATTGTGGAAATCCAATATCAAAAAAATCTCATTATCAAAATAGTTTTAAATGTTGTTAAAATGACTTTTTTTGTTGTTAAAATTTTCCTATGAAAATAGTATTGTCAAAATAGCTTTTTTCATTGTAAAAAATTTTCTAAGTTTTTCCTTTGATGTGTAGAATTTTAGAAACATGGAAAAATTTTGGTAACATATAAAGTCATTTTGATAACAATATTTTCATATGGAAATTTTAATAACAAGAAAGTCATTTTAACAACATAAAAAGTCATTTTAACGACAAGACTTTTTTAATATTGAAATTCTCTAATTAATATTTAAAAAAACGTCCTTAGAGACTTTTTTTTATAAGGGATTTATGGTTGGGACTTTTTAAATGTTTTTTCTCTTCCTTGGAACCTCATTGATATTTTCCCATATTAAAATTCTAGGACAAAAAGAGGAAAAATCCCTTTAAAGTCCCAAAGGACAAAGAAAATGTCAAAAAAATCTTATTATCAAGTCCTTCAGTAGGTGATTAACAACCCGATCTGTGTGTTTTAACAACTCTATCTGTGTGTTTTAATAATTCTTTAGGACTTTTTTTACATTATAATTTTCTGTAGGATTTTTTTTTATATTTTCTTGGTCCTTTGGAACTTAATATGCTTAGCTGATGGTTTATATATCATCTAAGTCATTTTTATTAAGGGACAAATCTATCCAAAAATCTATATATCATCTAAGTCATTTAAAATAAAAAAAATAGATTCAAAACTTCCAAAAATCAAAACAAAATATACACGCACATAGAGAGAATTGGAGAGTAATTAATACACGTCGGTATAGATAGAACCGGCTTTGGACACTGTTAGTTTCCTACCCTAAGGTATAAAACCTATAACCTCCCATTTCTTCTATAATGTAGTAACAGGAAAAGGGTGTCATTGAACATGAGTCTACCTTAGGTGTTAGGTGCACTTAGCTTATGTGTTGTTTATGTGCTCATACTTTTATTAGAAGAATGAGGATACTTTTTAAATATATTTTATTTATTTAGATTTAAATTATTCATTATTTTCTAAAATATTTTTTGCACCCAATATTTTAAATTAGGGTTAAGGTGTAAAAATACACATGTGCTTTTCTCTGAGGAGCGCTTAATAGCAAATGTTTTTTTGGGTGCAAAAGTGCACACATGGTTACAAATTAGGTGCAAAAATATCGTTTGACTGTTAAGTTTGACTTTGACCGTTAAGTTTGACTTTGACCGATGACGAGGCATTTCAAAGGTGCAAAAATATACATGTAATTTGTGAAGAAGAGCGCCCAACAACAAATTTTTTTAAAAATTTAATAATTTTATTTTAATTACTACCGGGTGCTAAAAAGATATTTAGAATACTGACCTGTACTGAAAAAATACTTCATAATCATGAAAAATTATTTTTAGATCTGAAAAAAATATTTTATGGTACTAACTGGTACTAAAAAGATACTTTGAAGTATTTTTCCTGTACCAGTCAGTATCCTGAAAGTACTTTTTAGTACCAGTCAGTACCCTGAAATATTTTTTTCAGTATCCTTTTAGTACCGGTAAACACTTGAAATATTTTTTCAAGATCCTAAAATAATTTTTCAAGATTATGAAGTATTTTTTCAGTATCAGTCAGTATCCTTTTAGCACTAGTCAATACGTGAAATATTTTTTCAATATTCTAAAATAATTTTTCAAGATTATGAAATATTTTTTCTGTACTAGTTAGTATCTGAAAAAAAATATTTTAGGGTACTGACTAGTACTAAAAAGTACTTTCAGGATACTGACTGATACAGAAAAAATATTTCATAATCTTGAAAAATTATTTTAGGATCTTGAAAAAATATTTCAAGTATTGACCGGTACTAAAAGGATACTGACTGATACTGAAAAAAATATTTCGGGGTACTGACTGGTCCTAAAAAGTACTTTCAGGATACTGACTGGTACAGAAAAAATACTTCATAATCTTGAAAATTTATTTTAGGATCTTAAAAAAATATTTCAAGTATTGACCGGTACTGAAAGGATACTGACTGATACTGAAAAAAATATTTCAGAGTTCTAATTGGTACTAAAAAGTACTTTTAGGATACTGACTGGTACAAAAAAAAAACTTCATAATCTTGAAAAAATATTTTAGAATCTTGAAAAAATATTTCAAGTATTGACTGGTACTAAAATGATACTGATTGATACTGAAAAAATACTTCATAGTCTTAAAAAATTATTTTAGGATCTTGAAATAAAATTATTAAATTTAAAAAAAAATTGTTGTTAAGCGCTCTTCTTGACAAATCACATTTGTATTTTTACACCTTTGAAATGTCATGCCATCGATCAAAGTCAAACTTAACGGTCAAAGTCAAACTTAACAGTCAAACGACATTTTTGCACCTAATTTGTAACCACGTGTGCACTTTTGCACCCAAAAAAAGTATTTGCTACTGGTCGCTCCTCGGAGAAAAGCACAAGTGTATTTTTACACCTTAGCCCTTTAAATTAATTAGTTTCAAATCCTGCATTCAGAAATATTTATCTGTAACATCAATATCATGAAAACTAATTAATTTAAGATATTGGCTGCAAAAAAACATTTCAAAAAGCAACATATAATTTAAATCTAAATAAATACAATATATAAAAAAAAATGTTCATCCCTCTAATTGAGATATGAGCACATAAAGGGTACATAAGCTATGTACACATAATGTAGATTCCATTGAATATATACTACCCCTTCCGATCCTAATTATAAGGCATAGTTGACTTTTTTTGGAGAAATTAAGAAAGCTAATTAAATTACTTTAGAGTATTTTTATTTTTATTTTTTTTTCTTCAAAGTACTTAATTTAACTAATAAACTAATATATAATCTAAAGATACACAACATATAAAATGATTAAGTAACTTATTTAGCTTCCTTAATTTCTCTAAATAAAGTCAACTATGCCTTATAATTAGGACCGGAGGTAGTATGATCAAATAATTTATAAATTATATAGATGTATAATAATAACTAATATATATTATAATTAGTAAAAAAATATTTTGTTTTTAATCTATTCAAAAAATTAACTATCTTGAGCAAAAAAAAATTAACTATCTTATATTAAGGGCCCGAGCCTTGTGAATACGTAAAACTGTCTTGAACAACTTGTGCCTTAAAATTACATTTGAAAAAACAAAGAAGGTAATTTGGATAAGATGGTCCGCGGTCGTAATAGGAAGCCACCAACTCCTCAAGACCTCAACCCCTATCGATTTCACTTGTGGCAAGGCGCGTGGTCCCCACCATATTGCTCATGACGCATGCCCAACGCGTCCTACACGTTTTATTATTATTATTATTTGGTTTTATTATTATTATTTGGGGTGGTGACTGGTGAGCCCTGTACATTGATTTTTTAAAAAAATTAAAATATACTTTTAGCCTTTTTTTTTGTTGTTGTTACCCACCCAGTTCACCGAAACTTCGCCCCAACTAATCCGGATCCGACTTGCGTCACGCACCTAGCTATGGTGGGAGAGTCTTCCAACAGGGTTTTTTGCATTTACAAGGCTCGAACTCATGACTTTGCATAGTCTTTGAAATTTTAGGTAAGGCATATTTCTTGGGGAAAATCCATATGAGGTCCCTTTTTGAAGGGAAAAAAATCTCAAAAAGGGCCCCAAAATTTTGAAAATCCCAATGATGACTAATAAATTTAATTATACAAATATATTCTTCAATTTACCCATAACATTTAATTACACAGTCATCACTTAAGTTTACATTGTTACCATTTGAATTTACATTTTCCGTTAGCAAAATTAGCGGTGTTAGAATTATAGAATTAAAAATATACTTTATATAGTTAAAGGACCAAAAGTAAATCTTATAAAAATTTAAAAGATCAAAAATATACTTTAGTCTTTAAAAAAAATTGCAATCTACATTAAAAATTTGGGGAACTTCAATTAAATATTTTTATCCCATCTTATATTTAGTCCTTCTCTATATTTCTTTAATGTGCTGAAATTTTCGAAAAAATAACTTCCCATAAGATATGTTTTTCTAGTAAAATGTAAAATTGGTTGATTATGTTATTGTTAATTCTCATTAAATCTAAAAAATTCATAAATAAATATAGCATTTTCAATTGATGATTCTGCATCTCGGTCGCTTTGCATAAAAAGATAAATTGTCAATTGAAATTAAAAATTTATACTTTTAAATAGATATAAACTTAGAAATTCATTTAATTTACAAACATTTATAATAATTTAAATATTTTTTATTTTTGATATATTAATTAGAATTAAAATGTATTTAGGATTTCTAGGTCCAACTTTTATTATTTTTAAAAATTAATTTAAAATAAAAAATAAAATAAAATTATGTCAGATCGGACTAGTCCAAAGGGTCTAAACTCTTATACTGAAGTCTGGTCCAACCCGAGTAGTTTAGTCGGGTGAAATTGTCTTAGAACAAATTTCTTTTACCTAGAGTAAATTAGACCGGACCAACCAGACCATTAGATTTTTCAGACAATCCTAACCAAACGTTTCATTAAATATGAATTAAAGGTGAGAAGTGAGAACACACTATTTATACAAGTTCCGAGGACATGCGTGCATCAATAATATATTAGTCAATTAGTCAAAGAGCATGGACGAAATAATAATGCAATTAAGGTCATTCATTGAATTAGCAATAGTACACCCACTTCACAACTTTTATTCTTCCTTTATTTTTATTCTGTTTTTTTTTTAAATTGCCGCATCTTTGATTCATTATTATTCGACAAGGTCGAATGTGGAAATAATTCTCCACTCTCCAATAATTTTTATCATCTCTTTCTATAAATTAATCATCAAATAACCATTAATTAAAAATGGGTGAATGAGCAATTATACACATGAGCTTTGCCTCAGGGAACGCCCAGCACCACGAGTTTTTTTTTTGGAACAAAAGCACACACGTGGTTACATTTTGGGAGCAAAAATCACATTGGGCGTTAGTTGACCAGACGGTCAATGTCAAGTTGGATGGAATAAACAGTAACGCTGATGTGGGCGCTGAATTGGACTAACAAGAAGCCAAATAAGAAGAAAAATGCTGACTAGAATTTAGTGGAAAGTAAATTTTAAAAAAAATAAAAACTTAAGTTCCCTGAGTACGATCAAGTTACTCTTTCAATCTTCCCATAATGGATGCCATAGGAAAGTTGAAGAGAGGCACAGGAGGAAGAAGGGGAGGCGGTCCCAAAAAGAAGCTGGTGTCTCGCTCCGTCAAAGCTAGTCTTCAGTTCCCTGTCGGAAGGATCGGTTGCTACTTGAAGAAGGGGAGGTACTCCCAACGCGTCGGCACCGAAGCTCCGGTTTCATCGCAACTGTGCTTGAGTATCTTGCCGCTGAGGTAATATTATTCGCATCAAAGTTGTAGGGCCACTTTGAACACCTTCTACCTAGATTGATTTCCCCAATTATTTTAGGGCTGTCCGATTTCAAAGTTAAAAACTGGTGTTTCTCTCTACCATATATATTGTTTTATTGAATCTCTGTTCATAAATTACGCGGTGAACGTTTAAGATTTTGTGTCGAAGCTGATCTATTGATATCAATTTTGCTTTAGGTTTTGGAGTTAGCTGGAAATGCTGCCAAAGATAACAAAAAGAACAGAATCATCCCAAGCTATTCCTAAATTGGGTTTTCGGTGAAGATTTTTAGAGATCTAACTAAATTTTGCTTTCTACCGAGTTCTAAGGCCATATGATTATTGGGCTTATTCGAAATTAAACGTTTGGTTTCCACATTGGAATATTGGACTAGTTTCTTTTCACATTCGATTCTGTCATTTGAATTCATTGCTGTGAGTTCAATTGAAGTTCGAATTGTTTGCGGTGTTTTGCTTTTTGGTATCTCTCTTTTGTTGATAAATTTGGTTCCGCGTAAGGCATTTTCCTTTGCGGCTGGGTAATTTTGCTGAATGGATTCTGATCTGTAATTGTGTTTTTGCCTTGGTCAACGATGATGAACGACGGTGGTCGAAAATTAGGGTTTCATCTTTTCCCCAATATGATCTTCAAAACCCAGCGTATGAATGAAGCCCGATGGAGTTGGAGTTGGAATTGGGTGTTTAAGTTTGTTTGTTTTCTTTTTTTAATTTACTTTCCACTGAATCCTAGTCAACATTTTTCTTCTTATTTGGCTTCTTTTTAGTCCAATGCAACATCCACGTTAGCATTACTGTTCACCCCATTCAACTTGACGTTGACCGTTTGGTCAACTAACGTCCAGTGCGATTTTTGCTCCCAAAATGTAACCACATGTATACTTTTACTCCAGAAAAAAGCTCGTGGTGCTGAGTGCTTCCTGAGGCAAAGCTCATGTATATAATTGCTCCTTCACCCATTAAAAATTCAGTTTCTGTCGTCTGCTTTACCCCTTCTAGAATCCCCCCTCCCCCCCCCCCCCCCCTTCCCTTTTGATAAAGAAGACAGTGTAGAGAAGAAAGCTCTTCGTGAGAATAAGGAGCAAAAAATCCCATAAATAAATAATATTAGGAAATGTGGCAAAAAAATGCACTTTGCGCGTTCTCTTTTGAATGAACAATTAAATATAAAAAGAATATTTTATTTTCAATGAAGAGGCATTTTTAGCTAGAAGTCAAAATATACATGTTAATGTAGGACACAAAATTTTCATGTTAAAAAATTACATTTTTCAGCAGGTTATTAAAATCAGATAGAGAAATGTCACATTGTACCATGAAAATATTATATACACACACACAAATATAATATATAATATATTATATTAAGGTTTATTGTTTGTCATATCACTTGACATAAGGTGTTGTTATGTCATCCCAAAAATTATAACACTCTGATCTTATTTATAAGTCCCTTTTGACAAAAAAAATTTGGTTCTATTTATAAATCCATTTTGACCAAATAAATGAGATTGTGACAATTTTATCCATATTATTGTACCAATAAAAATAGAGAGATAATGAAGAGTTGAAAGATACCAATTTATAAATAAGGTGAAGTTAAAAATTTACCCTATAATCATTGAGCTACCTACCTCTCCTTGATAAAAGGGACTTATAAATAGGACTAGAGTGGTATCGTTTTAGGAGTTAGATGAATTAATGAAAAGTATTTTGGTCAAGTTTAAATAAATACAAAAATAAAAATACTATTATTAATTCTCCTAACTCCCAGAACGATATAGTTTTGTGGTGACTTGATAAAACCTTATCTCAAGTGACATAATAAATGATAAATTCATTATATTATATATAATGTTATTGCAAAATTTTGTGAAGTCCCTACCTGACACTACCAAACAGAAAGGAAAAGTCAGGATATTCATAATAAATTATGATAGATTTTTTAATAGATAGATATCCAATATAGATGAAGTACGTACGCAATGAAACTTAAGAAACTTGCTCTTGGTGGATGATTGAAATTGAAAATGAAATAAAATATATCATAAAAATATTCTGCAAATCAATAATAACTTTGGCATCAATAATTCTAAAAAATAATAATAATAAAAAGGAAGGTGTGCCCACCCCCGGGGTGGGTGTCTTCACCTACACCTTCTGTGGTTACTTTACTCTCCTTTGTTGCTTCCCTCTGAGGTTTCCATTTCCCAGTCCCACAGCCGCAGGTGAAGCAGTTTTATTTGGAGAATTTGCTCTTGAGGGCATTGGCTGACCCCACCTCATTACTTTCAACCATGTACTCTCTAATTATATTAAGGAAAACAATGAATGATAGTTAGGCCATTCAAAATGTCTTAAAATATAAATTATTTTCACATTTATCCTTCTTGAGAGTTGTGTTTAATTGCATCGAAAATTTTATTTTCAAAAAAAAAAAAAAGAGTAAGCAAAGTTGGAAAGTGAATATTAATCAAAGAGCAATACAGGAAAAAGAGTAGGGCGAAAGAGCAAAAATGCACACCAAGTTTGCCTGTGGGAGCGTCCAGCACCACCAAGTTTTAAAAGGAGCAAAAGTGCACACAAGGTTAGCTTTTTGGGAGCAAAAATGACACAATCAGTTAGTTGGGGGAAACTCTGTTAACCTGGAGTTAAGTTTTGCCACATGTGCATGTGAAATGCTGACAGGGAAATATTTTTTTTTTGTTTAATTAAAAAAGCACAGCACACTGAAATCGGAAGAAAACTGAATCCAATCAAAGGTAAGCTTTCAACTTGAGGGGATGGTATCACAAGAAATACGCAGGAACGGTGTATGAATTAATTAGATAGGCAAAAGGAAATGACCAAAACTCATAAATGCGACTGAAAAAAAAAACACTAACAGTTAATATTCAAGGCTCGGCCTCATATAATCCCAGGAAAAGAAAATTTCCCTTACAGCACCAGAACAACACTTTCAACCCCAATGGGAATCACCTAAATTTCATACAATTTGCTGGATTCACAGTTTAAATAAAACTTATCACTGTTCTCGCAAAGCTTTTTGTGTATGAAATATCAGAGAGTAAAACAAGGTCGGGGATGAACTTGAGAACAAAAAAAAATTGGGGAGAAAAGTAGCCAGAAACAGAGGGGTGTGAGAAGGAGGAACGTGAGGGGGCGGACCTTCTCAAGGGTGCTGAAGACGGATCTGTTTCTGATGTCCCTGGCCTTGAGGTGGGCGCGAGCAATGCCTAGCTGGCGGAGCAAAGCGAGCCGGAGGGAGAAGCGACCTCCTCTCGACTAAAGCGAAGCCATGGGAAGGGCTGCGGCAGTGAGATTCGGCGATGGAGAATCGGCGCTTAGATTTGATTTTGGGGGAAGGGGAATCGAGGTAAGCAAATTTCTGGAGGAGTTGATCGGAAGATTTCTTGAACAGCAGGGGAGGTGGCTGTGGCTGTGGCTGCGGCTGCAGGAGGAGGAGCGGCCATTGTGGATGAGGAGGAGGGGAGTGGAATAGTGGCGATGGGTATGACAGTCGAAGATGATGAACTGGGAGAAAATTAGGGTTCTTATTTTCCCAGGTTCGGTGCTTATGTTTTTTTTTTTTAATTATTTACTTTCCACTCAATCCAGTCAGCATTTTCTCTGCTTAGTTGGCTTCTTGTCAGTCCTATTCAGCGTCCACATCCTCACTCCTTCCACACTGACGTTGACCGTCTGGTCAACTAACTGATTGTGTCACTTTTGCTCCCAAAAAGCTAACCTTGTGTGTACTTTTGCTCCTTTTAAAACTTGGTGGTGCTGGACACTCCCACAGGCAAACTTGGTGTGCATTTTTGCTCCTTCGCCCAAAAGAGTATTAGTTAAACTAGAAGTGACTTATATTTTAGTGTCTACCTTCCTTCTAGATAGGATAAAAATAAGTCAGATCAGGTCAGACTTTGCCTAAATAAACATGAGCTTGTAACAAAGGCTTAAAACTTAAGCTTGAGACTAGGCCTATGTACAGTTTTTTTTTTTTAAGGCTCGGATCTAAACCTTCAAAAGGCTTGGTCAGGTCTAAAGCTTTTTTACAGGCGTACCTATAATGTTTTAAATAGGCTTAAAAATTAGGGTTAAAGGTTTTAAATAGGCTTAAAAGCCTATAATTTAAAACGTAAAATGTAATTAAAATAAAATGTAATTCTTATAATTTAATAAATTTAAATCAAAATTAATTCTATAAACTATTATTTGAGTTTTAAATTATAAAGAACCAACTCGTTATGATAATTTAATAATTGTATTTTTAAATAAAATAAAAAAATGATATAAATATAAATATAACATAGACATATGATATAAATGAAATTATATTTTAAAATATGTAAATGGATCAGGTCTGAAAGCTTATAGAACAAACTTTCATAAAATAAGCTTACTCTGTTTATATATTTAAGCATCTTAATAGGCTTTAGCTTGTTTTGTTAATCAAGTCAGACTAAGTTAGACCTTGATTAAGCTACCTAATAAAGGCCTAATCTATTTCCTGCCCAACCTTCTGTATAATTGTGTGTGTGTGTGTGTGTTTTTTTTTTTTTTGCCTGATGTTCTATAATTTGTTGTTATGTGATCCCTTTGGTCCCAAATAGTCCCTTCGTCATTTTTGTAAATTATAAATAACCAAATTAAATAAATTAGGTAGTAGATTAAAATTAGTTAAAGATAATAAATGCATAAAAAAAATGTTTCTTTAAATATACAGATAGTGACTAAGAGAAATTAAGGAATGAGTGGGGAAACTTGTAATGAAGGCCCACAATTAGGAGTAAATGGGAAAATGTGTATTAAAATCTTGAACAAATCTGAAATGTAACTTATATACTCATAAAAAAGGATCACACCTTTTTAAAAATTGTAACTTAGACTGGACTCCCAAATACACCTAGAAAATGTGTTGGATTACGAATACGTGATATCAGCACCATCTCATACAGAAACTGAAGTGCAAGTTATCTGTACATATGAGGGATGGAAAAAATTCAGATTTAAGTTGCGTCTATTTCATGGATTTTTTTCAATCCCAGTATTCTAAAATAATTTTTGGTGCATTTCGCATTATGAAATATTTTTTCAACAGCATCCTCTATCCTTTTTTGTTGCGATTTTGTCCATAAAAGTATTTTCTTGGTAGTAATAAGCATCCTAATTTTAAGATATCGTGCGCCACTGAAAAAGGAATAATCATTATGAGGATCCAATGAAAGAATGTCTTTTAGGTCTCAACTAAAAGAAATAATATCATAAAAGTCTCAATTGACAAGTAAACAGGTTCCGAGCAAAAACTAAAAAAAAGCCAAGTGAACAGGTGGATTAACAAGTGAATCAGTTACTATTAACAATTTATGGGATTTATCAATGTATTATTTCTCTTAGTTGGGACTTAAATGTTATAACTAGAAAGTTTTAATGACAAGTAAGAGGTATAAATTGTTGTTATTATTGAAACTTGTTATCATCACTTATTATCAGCCCTTTGATGATTAAATCTCTTCCTTAGGACCTTATAATAATTCTCCCAAAAAAAATATTTTATGGTATAAAATACACAAAAAAATACTTAAAATATTGAGTGTTACTAGAAAAAGACTTTAGAGTTCTAGATGTACAAAAAATTTCTTTAGAATTTTCAATGTTACTAAAAAAAATATTTAAAATATTGGATGCAAGTTAGCACAATTTTCAAATCTGCTGAATTTTCATGTGCCATTGAATATAAGGCTGAATTTTCATGTGCCATTGAATATAAGGCTGAATTTCCATCACCAAAAACAGTAAAACACTTTGACATTGAAGTTGCTCTTAGTATAAATCCAAAGGAGAGTCCTTTAGTTATAGACTTATAGTCTATAATGTGTGTAGCTCATAACAAAGCACTTCTATTCTAGAGTCAACATATTAGACCACTTCAACTGATACAAACTCTTTATAGGTATTATTCTAGTCTTATTTATAAATCTCTTTTGATCAAAAAAATTTGGTTCAATTTATAAGTCCTCATTTAGGTAATAAATGAAATTGAAATAATTTTGCCCATATTAATTGTACTAATGAAAATAAAGAGAAAAAAGAGTTGAAAGATATACACATTTATAAATGAGAGCAAAGTTAAAAATTTATCCCGTAACCATTGAGCTAACTACTTCTTCTTAATATGTGTGATTTAATTAAAAGAGACTTATAAACATAACTACAGTAATATGTAGCTTCTTTAATCATTGGGTTGTTCTTTCAATGCAAATACCTACGCTTTTGATGACATAGATCAAAAGGAAAGTTCATCCCAAGAAACCATTAGGTGAGAGAACGTCAAAACTTATAAACCCTTCCTTTTATACGAGAGACTCGTTAATATATAGGGTTAAATATCAATTTTATCTTTAAAGTACGTGCCTGAGAGTAATTTTGTCCTTGAAGTTTTTGGCGTACAATATTGCTCCTGAAGTTTAAAAACGTAGCAATATTGCCCCTCCGTTAACAACCCTAACGTTGACCGTTAGTTGATCGTTAGGGCAGTTAACGGAAGGACAACATTGCTACGTTTTTAAATTTCAGAGGCAACATTGCTACACAAAAAACTTCAGGGGCAAAATTGCTCCTAAACGCGTACTTCAAGGGTAAAATTGATACTTAATCCTTAATATATATTCCTTCTAGTTTTTAATATAAAACATATTTAGGAAGTTGATCTTAATATTAAGGGTGAAGGAGCGTTTTTGCCAATCAACTATTACGCCAGGAGCGATTTTGCCAACTATCTTTTAATGGGCTCAAAAATGCCAAATAACAATTAAATATGACAAAAAAATACAAATCCGTTTAATGAACAGTGACACTGTCTGTTGCCATGCCACGCGGGATTTTATAGAGCGCCACGTGGGATTTCTGATGCCAGCTCATTCACCTATGTGGAAATGTGAAGGAGAGTTTTTGCCAATAAACTATTACGTCAGGAGCGATTTTACCAATTAACTTTTAATGGGCCCAAAAATGCCAAAGAACAATTAAACATGTCAAAAAACTATAACGCCGTTTAAGGAACAGTGACGTTCGTCTGTTTGCACGCCACGCGGGATTTAGGTGCTCTCCACGTGGGATTTTGGCTCACTTATGTGGAAATTTCATTGCCCAGGTGGCTTTTGTGTTTTTCTTTCTTTTTTTTTTGGTTGAATCCCTATATTTTTACCTAAACCGAACTTGCTTGACAGACGAACCCTTCCACAGAGGTATCCTTCGACATCCGAGAGCGAGGTACTTTAAAATAAATTATACTGGTTCCTCGCAAGGTTTTTTTTTTTAAAAAAAAAGTAAATAAAAAGAAAATTACAAAAAATTCTAAAAAAATAATATATGTGTGTGTGTGTGTGTGTGTGTATAATACTAAAGCAGTCCTGACCTCGAGGTACTGTGGCTTTTTTTTATAATAATTATTACGTACTATTTATTTATTTTTTAAAAATTACATTGATAGCAAAACCTCGCGAGGTCAGCATCAGTACCTCGCGAGGTACTATGGCGATTTTTTAATTTTTTGTTTTATCATAACTATAATTATGAATTTATCTTTTAAAAAATTATATTACCAGTACCTCGTGAGGTATTATAGGATTTTTTTCCTTCTTTTATTTTAATTATAATTATCAACAATTTTTTTAAAAAAATTATACTGAGCAGTACCTCGCGAGGTACCGTAGGTTTTGTAAATTTTTTGCGTTTTTTTAATTTTATAATAATTATTTTTATTGATTTATTTTTTAAAACTATACAAAGGAGTACCTCGCCAGCGACCTCCCAATGATTATTTTTAATTTGTTTATTTTTTAATTATACTTACCAACACCTTGTAAGGTACTGATGCTGAACTTGCTTTTTTTTTTTTGTAATAATTATTTTTATTTATTTTTTTAAATAAATGATATTGAAAAAATAAAAAAAAATGCGTAGTTACCTTGAGAGGTACTTAGACTACCTCACAAGGTAGTTTAAAATGAAAAATCAAATAAATAAATAAATAAAATAATCCAAACAGAAAAATAAGAAAGAGAAAATTCATTTAAGGGCTCTTTTTGGAGAAAAAAAATCCTAAAAAGGGCCCCAACATTTAGGTGCTCGCTCTCGGGTGTCGAAGGATACCTCTGTGGAAGGGTTCGTCTGTCAAGCAAGTTCGGTTTGGGTAAAAATATAGGGATTCAACCAAAAAAAAAAAAAGAAAGAAAAACACAAAAGCCACCTGGGCAATGAAATTTCCACATAAGTGAGCCAAAATCCCACGTGGAGAGCACCTAAATCCCGCGTGGCGTGCAAACAGACGGACGTCACTGTTCCTTAAACGGCGTTGTAGTTTTTTGACATGTTTAATTGTTCTTTGGCATTTTTGGGCCCATTAAAAGTTAATTGGCAAAATCGCTCCTGGCGTAATAGTTTATTGGCAAAAACGATCCTTCACATTTCTACATAGGAAACTGAGTTGGCATCAGAAATCCCACGTGGCGCTTTTAAAAATCCCGCGTGGCATGGCAACAGACGGTGTCACTGTTCATTAAACGGATTTGTATTTTTTTGTCATATTTAATTGTTATTTGGTATTTTTGGGCCCATTAAAAGATAGTTGGCAAAATCGCTCCTGACATAATAGTTTATTGGCAAAAACGCTCCTTCACCCTAATATTAAATATAAGATAAAATTTTCATATTTATCAATTTTTCTAATTTATGCCTATTGATGTTCCCTTAACAATAATCAAGAAAAAAGGGGAATGCAACAGTTGATGAAGATGACTCATGTAACACCCCAACTTTTCTAAAGCATTTTCGAAATTATTTGATCAGAGTTCAAAATAATTTAACCAGAGTTGAGCAACGAAATGATTTTAAATACAAAGTAACTGATATTCAACCACTGTAGTGTACTGGTTTGCTGATACAAAGAGTTCGAAAGACTATACATATCTACAGAACTTTCTCCAGCTAGTCCTTCTGCCTGCTGCTTACCCTTGTTTCTGTTTCTGTTCACTCCGAAAATCCTGAAGCTACAGTAAGAGCTGAGGTTCAATACCCATTGAACCTCAGGTAACGGTTAACCTCATGCTTATGTATCAAATATGTATGACAGATATTCATGTCAAAACAGCAATAATCACATACATTATTCATATATTCACATAATAACATAACACAGCCACTGCAATATGCATGTTATTATAGTCTGCACTATTCACCAGTGCCACGGTGTACATCCGTGTCCTCAGCGCTAGGAAAACATAACGGCGTTATCAAGACTATAACCCGTATCAAGTTGTATGTGTATGATCAATTTTCAAAAACAGAATTTCAGACTATCTATCACATATAAGCATACCATAAGCATCAGAGTTAAGGTTACAATACGCGTCCGTACCTTCCTTCCACGTGAATAGTAAATTACTATTCATGTATACGGCACTATTCACGTATACGGCACTATTCATGTATACGGTACTATTCACGTATACGGCACTATTCACGTATCCCCAAACTTCCTTTGAATCTGACTCCGGAATCCTCGGATATCCTATAATATCATTTTTATCAGTGACCATTAATTTTCAGCATTTGCGGAAACTATGTTGGATATTCACTATTCATGTGAATAGTACCAGTAAAAATATTTTTACCGTGCCGGTAAATATTTTTTACTGTGCCAGTAAATAATATTTACTGTCCAAGGATAATTCTTTTCTGATGTGACAGATCAGACTAAGCTGCAGCCACAGAGCATACTCAGAAAAACTCTATCTGGCATTTCTACTATAATTACCAAAAGAAACTACCAAATATTAAGACTAGAGACCAAAGAACTTACCCTTGAAGTTCCTGCTCATTCTCTCCAGCTTCAAGAACTTTACTCTAAACTCTCTCTCTAACTCTAAGAATTCTCACTCTTCTCTTAAACTCAACTGTTGTTCTCTGAGTTTGGTGTGAAGAAAATGAAGAAATGAAGCCTCTATTTATAGTGAAAAAGCATGACACTATTCATACTTTATCAGGTCAGATTTTGGCCGTTGGATCTTGACTTTAAACATGGCTTCATCTCAACCGTCCAATCCATTTGCTTACGTCATCGATGACGTCATCGATGACGTCATCGATGACGTCATCATGACGATGACACTTTCTTACTCTTTTGCATTTATCCTATAAAGATTCCCTGATCGGTGTTCTAATCGCGTTATATTAGAAATTCTCAAGAATCCGGAAGCACAGCCTTGTAGTTCTATTTTTCCTTTTCAGAAATATCTGGGTCAACTAAATTTTTGATCCTATTTAGGGTATTCCGTAACCTGCCGAAGATTTTAAGTCGGACACTGACGGTTACAGAAATTACTTCGGGTGACACCATCTTCTAGACAAAAATTCACTGATTCATAATATGTGCAGTTGTTTACTACTTAGTTCAAGGATTTTGAGTTATGATTTATTTCCTACAGATTCCACTATCTGTCCTGCTTCAAAATATCGGTTCAACCTATCTCAAATAATCATTCCGCCGATTACGGAAATGACTTCGGAGATAACCCACTCTGAGATAAAAATTCACTTATTTATAATATACCCTTACTTTAAAAACCTAATTCACGGTTTATTGGAAATAATTTTATTTCTATTATTTTCCAAAGTATAAGATATTATATTATAATAATATTATTATTGAGTGGGTCCCGCGTCAAATTTTTCAAAATTTCTCCCGTGAATGTGTCGGCAGGAGGAGAATTATTTTGACGTGGGTCCCGCTTGAATAGTAAATACGTATTTTCAAAAAGTGAATACGTATTTAGGAATAGTAAATACCGTATTTTTGAATAGTAAATACCGTATTTGTGAATAGTAAATACTTTTCATATTTCTCAAAATATCGATTAAATACCGTATTTATAAAAAGTGAATACGTATTTGTGAATAGTGAATACTATTCATGTACGTATTTGTGAATAGTGAACACTATTCATGTCCAATAAAATACTGATTCTAAATTCATTTTCAAAAATAGGGTCTAATAGTCCTCCGAAAATAGGCTAATTTTCTAGTCTTTAGGTCCAAAATTCAGAATGTTACAATTCTCCCCCCGTTCAATAAATTTCGTCCTCGAAATTTGACAATATAAAATCAAAAGGTTATCTAGACCTCTAATATACTTCTTCCTTATACATGCTTATCTAGCATACATCCTACTATTCAATGCTCCATTAAACTGGGAACATTTCACAAATGCTCCATTTCATTTTCTATAATTCAACCTCTTCCTTTGTACTAGCATGCCAACTAGTGATCCAGGAAAAATTCTATTTTCTGGGTTTGTCTATCACTCCAATTCTCTTAATTCTGGTACCAAGTATCATCATAGATACTATTCTCATCATCATTTCAAATCTTCGGATTCTCTCCGGTTCATCTAATATTATTAGAAAGTCACCCTTCCCAAGATTACTATCACCTTAGCACGCTTACGCTTCAAAATCCTATTTTCAAATGTCAATTCCGACATCTTGAGTCAGTTGCACATCTAAGACAAATTTCTTAGATAAATGTGCGTATAAACGTCCAAACTTATTTTCTTGAAAACACAGCTGGCAATAAATGCCATAGCGATTTCTGTCTGTAAAGGTCTAGGAAACTGCGACCCCTAACGGTGGCTAGGGTGCACTAGGGTGCGGTGCCATAAAATTTTCCGCATAAAAACAAAGTCTGCACTATTCTGAGCCAACGACAGATGAGAATCCGATGCTGCTTAACAAAATCTAGACGTTGCTAGCCCAGCTATAAATCGAGTAAATGTTTCATGTTCTCTCAAACTTCACAAAATATTCATTTCCTCTCCGATCGTAATCTTCACTATAACCTTCCACATTATCCTTAAACATGGCCGGTTCAAGTAACTCTATTCCAGTCTCCGATTCATTCAACCCTTTCTTTCTTGAAGCCTTACTTCATGACTATCAGACTAACATGTTGTCTGATTTGTCAAACAATGCATCATACCCTTATTCTTCTTTATTTCCCCAAAATCCCGTAAGTATGAACGTTCATCCATCTGCCTCAACGATTAACATTCCTACTCCTCCTCCAAGGATACAAGATTCTATTTTTACAACTACTAACAGAAAGGAATCTGAAGCAGGTCCATCAAGGCGACCTGTCCAAAGGTGTCGTAATGTGGCAGAACTTATGGAGTCTACGGTACCTTCTCAACCAAGGAATCCTGCTTCTACCTTGACTGAGACTACTAATCCATTTTCATGTGGTTGCTGCCATGTTCTACGAGAGATTATTCATACCAATGGACTTCAATACCATAAACTTGAAGTTCATGGGAGGATTGGTATGATATGCCACGCTGTCTTTCACCAGGACGTACAAGGAGGTTCTTTCAGTCCTCAAGTATTTGACTTTGGTAAGAAGAATTTAGATGATGTCAAACATTTTCTAGAAAATTATTGTTTGAATCAAAAATCTTTAGGGTATGTCCTGGTGTCGGATCCCATATCAGCCTACTATGAGGCTCTCTGTGTTGGTTTGGAATGGACTAAAAATCAAAATGAACTCCCTAATAGTTCATTTCCAACCAATACAGAAAATATATCCAATAAAGGAAAAGAGCTCATGGTTGTAAATAATAATCCTTCAGTCCCCATACCTAGTAATCCATACCGATCAAGAGCTGAACAAAATATTAGAGCTGCATCAATGTCAATAGATGATCTTAGAGACTTCTTCCATTTACCTCAACAAGAAGCGGCTCAACAAGTTCGTCTATGCAAAAATGTTCTAATGAAAATATGCCATAGGGGAGGAATAAAGCATTGGCCGTATGTAAAAATTCGAAGCACTATGAAGCAAATAGCTAGATTGAGAAAAACAATGTCTTCTGATGGTCCTCTCTCAAGTGCAGCCGCTCAGGAAGAAATTAATAGACTTAAACTTGAGATAGTCGAAGCTTGCGGTGGGATTGTACCAACTGTTGTTCTTGATGCTTGAATTAATATAGTCTACTCTTCTTAGCCTTCTTGCTAATGTTTGTAATCTCTTATTCTAGGATTCATAAGGATTTTCGAGTTTTCCTGCCAAACTCAGCTTTATCTTATTAAATTCAAACTTAAGCCAGTTATTCTGTATAATCAAGACTATGTCCGTATTCTGTTATGGTATTGTCATCTGTTACTCATATAAATTAGCTAGGTAAGTGTAAATCTAGCGAAAATCTCTTCATACTTTTTACAACGGCAACAAAATGAATAACCATCAAATAGGGGCTTAGTCTTTCAATCACTTTCCTAGACACCAATAAAAATATTCATCCCCTAGAAAGTAATTTGGGCCTACAGAATCCAATATTCAATAAATTTTCTTGTCTCATTTTCAAATTTTCAAACATGAAAAATTTTCCGTGGTTTCAGTACATTTCACAATCTGCACTATACCACAAAGTAATAGTGCTATAACATTTTTAAATTTAATCGCTGCCATCACAAATTCGTGAAAACATTTTTCACTGCCGGATCATTTTCAAAAAAACTTTTATTACCGGCACATATCTTTGAGGGAGCTAATTTATTTCACAAAATTTTACAATTGAGAGTACACACCATCATTTTAACCATTTGGTACAGTGAGCGCCTTACCCCAATCCTTAAATCCAGTCTCAACAGTACTATCAACAATGTGGGAGAACCTCCGCCCCTCTCTCAGGAGACCCAGTGTTCACACTGGCACATAAAGTAGCAACCCTATCTAGCGGAACTCAGTCCAGTCATAGACAGTCAGGTTGTACTAAACAAAACATATGCCCTCGGCAAAGTGTTATGGATTGGGTGTGTTCACTGTTGGTGCGATTTCCATTTTCTCAAACAAAATCCCTCCAAAAACTTTTTGTTCAAAGAGAACATTTATCAAAGGCCAGCGATTTCAAATGTTTTAAAACATCTGGCAGACCCAGCAAACTGTGTACATCTACAACAGCTTCTGTCCTTCCAGTTTTGTACTGACTTTACCACAACATAGTTGAAAACTCAGTTTCAAACTCTGGGTTCTAACAAAACCGTTTGTACAAGACAACATCATAACCATCACTGTGGTCTCAAATTCTGTTGAAAAATATTTCATTTGAAAACTCGATTTCACAAATTTGAAAGTAAACTCCGAAAATTTCAAAATAGCAGGTGCATTGGTAAGTTCAAAAATTCAATTTTAAAACCTTACTTAGGAATCAGACAACTAACATTAGAAGGTCATTACTAACTACATACATCCGGACCTCTGTTCTTGACTACTCAAACCATATGTATAATGCTTAGTTTGTTCTACCTAACTCATCTGGCTATTCCAAACTTTGCCCGTTATCCTCGGGTTTCACAAGCTTTTTGGGACACTTCTCGTATTTGTTGTCTAACAACCGTGGGTTTCTGCTAGCTTATAGATACAATATGTACTATATAGCACTGGAGCAAACCATGGTGATATACTAGATTACTTAAACCTTCACTCTGGGGAACCTATTCGATGTGAGACTCATTATAATTTACTTACCTTGAGAACTGATGCACTGATAACTCTACTTTATGGTTCGTTGTCACGGCGGCCCCACTCTACGGTTCGTCGTCACGGTGGCTCTGCTCTACGGCACATTACTCGGCGCTTCACTCAGTCTTCGCAGACCAGTCAGCTTTTCCGGTTAGCATCCTCTGTAGGTAAACCTCCTTGATCAGAACTCCCCGTAGGTATCCTTCTCCGATCAAACTTCCCATATAAGTAGCGTCAGTGATCGTCTCTGAATCATTATAATGAGAACTCAAATCTTATCAGGTTCCTATCCTTTAGTGGTTTCATAAACCATTGTCTCTATGTCTGCCATCTTATCTAGGGTCATTCTATTTTTAGACTTTCACTTTCTGTTTAGCTCCAAGCATAATTCTTAACTCAATTTTCCCTATCGGGTAGCCACTTACTTTAAAGGGAATTTATTAGCCACTAACATCTCTATGGTTCTTGGTCCCACCTTGAGACCATAACCTGGTGGCTACTGAGGTTTCCAACTATCGTATGGTTCTGTTAAGGAACTATCTCTTAGGTATTTGGAACCTAGGCAAAACTCACTCATATTTTCTCAGGGTTCCTACTCTCACAGGGGTCATAGTTCTGAGATTTCTCTCGCCTAAGCAATATTAACTTCATAATGTCTTTTGATTCTTGGTACTAATATTGATATACTTACTACTGGGTACCTACAACTCTCATAGGCACTAGTATGACATAACTGTCTCCCCAGAATTACTGGGTACTTTCCCTCTTCTGTCAATTGATCACCACCGTCAAGGACTTAATCAAAAGATCTTCGTCCCCGGAGCCACGCCCCTTTGCACGCATGGTGTCTGGCCTCTACAAGGTAGGGATTTTCTTCTCAGGGTACCTTAACAAGTTATTATTTTGACAAGGACATTAAATCGATAGGTTACTATCCAAGGAAAACCTAAACAGTAGGTTACTGTCTACCGGAAAACTTAAGTCGTACCGACTTCTCTGTACCACTTCCCTTGAAACTCTGAGTGGGGATTTAACTTAGATTCCGATTCCCATATCAAAAGTCTTAAAGTTTAACAACAGAAACCATATTCTGTGCCATCTACTCTATATCAAGGCCTCCCGAGCCTAACCCTTTTCCTTAGGATGTACGTCCTTTTTGTATCACAACACCAGTATTGTATCAGTACTTGTACTTGTTTTTTTCGAAATACTTTTAAAACCATGGCTTAGAACCTAACTTAGTTAGTCAAACCGATTGGCCAGGTAGGCGTCTATCATGGGAGCCTCACCGTGCTAGGGTGACTGATTGGCTGATCCACATAGACTCGGCCCTACCTTCGGCACCAATGGTTTACTGTAACTGAGTCGGGTTCATACCAGATAAAACACTTTTGAAAGCTTAGAACCTAACTCCGCTACTCAGACAATCCGACTAGGCAGGTGTATTTGTGGAAGGCTCGACGAATTCAAGGAAACTGATTGCCAACCACAAAACCCCTTTCTAGATATCAGACTGTTTGGAGTAACTTAGTTAACTTCGTGCCAGAATGCCTGCTCTGATACCAAAATGTAACACCCCAACTTTTCTAAAGCATTTTCGAAATTATTTGATCAGAGTTCAAAATAATTTAACCAGAGTTGAGCAACGAAATGATTTTAAATACAAAGTAACTGATATTCAACCACTGTAGTGTACTGGTTTGCTGATACAAAGAGTTCGAAAGACTATACATATCTACAGAACTTTCTCCAGCTAGTCCTTCTGCCTGCTGCTTACCCTTGTTTCTGTTTCTGTTCACTCCGAAAATCCTGAAGCTACAGTAAGAGCTGAGGTTCAATACCCATTGAACCTCAGGTAACGGTTAACCTCATGCTTATGTATCAAATATGTATGACAGATATTCATGTCAAAACAGCAATAATCACATACATTATTCATATATTCACATAATAACATAACACAGCCACTGCAATATGCATGTTATTATAGTCTGCACTATTCACCAGTGCCACGGTGTACATCCGTGTCCTCAGCGCTAGGAAAACATAACGGCGTTATCAAGACTATAACCCGTATCAAGTTGTATGTGTATGATCAATTTTCAAAAACAGAATTTCAGACTATCTATCACATATAAGCATACCATAAGCATCAGAGTTAAGGTTACAATACGCGTCCGTACCTTCCTTCCACGTGAATAGTAAATTACTATTCATGTATACGGCACTATTCACGTATACGGCACTATTCATGTATACGGTACTATTCACGTATACGGCACTATTCACGTATCCCCAAACTTCCTTTGAATCTGACTCCGGAATCCTCGGATATCCTATAATATCATTTTTATCAGTGACCATTAATTTTCAGCATTTGCGGAAACTATGTTGGATATTCACTATTCATGTGAATAGTACCAGTAAAAATATTTTTACCGTGCCGGTAAATATTTTTTACTGTGCCAGTAAATAATATTTACTGTCCAAGGATAATTCTTTTCTGATGTGACAGATCAGACTAAGCTGCAGCCACAGAGCATACTCAGAAAAACTCTATCTGGCATTTCTACTATAATTACCAAAAGAAACTACCAAATATTAAGACTAGAGACCAAAGAACTTACCCTTGAAGTTCCTGCTCATTCTCTCCAGCTTCAAGAACTTTACTCTAAACTCTCTCTCTAACTCTAAGAATTCTCACTCTTCTCTTAAACTCAACTGTTGTTCTCTGAGTTTGGTGTGAAGAAAATGAAGAAATGAAGCCTCTATTTATAGTGAAAAAGCATGACACTATTCATACTTTATCAGGTCAGATTTTGGCCGTTGGATCTTGACTTTAAACATGGCTTCATCTCAACCGTCCAATCCATTTGCTTACGTCATCGATGACGTCATCGATGACGTCATCGATGACGTCATCATGACGATGACACTTTCTTACTCTTTTGCATTTATCCTATAAAGATTCCCTGATCGGTGTTCTAATCGCGTTATATTAGAAATTCTCAAGAATCCGGAAGCACAGCCTTGTAGTTCTATTTTTCCTTTTCAGAAATATCTGGGTCAACTAAATTTTTGATCCTATTTAGGGTATTCCGTAACCTGCCGAAGATTTTAAGTCGGACACTGACGGTTACAGAAATTACTTCGGGTGACACCATCTTCTAGACAAAAATTCACTGATTCATAATATGTGCAGTTGTTTACTACTTAGTTCAAGGATTTTGAGTTATGATTTATTTCCTACAGATTCCACTATCTGTCCTGCTTCAAAATATCGGTTCAACCTATCTCAAATAATCATTCCGCCGATTACGGAAATGACTTCGGAGATAACCCACTCTGAGATAAAAATTCACTTATTTATAATATACCCTTACTTTAAAAACCTAATTCACGGTTTATTGGAAATAATTTTATTTCTATTATTTTCCAAAGTATAAGATATTATATTATAATAATATTATTATTGAGTGGGTCCCGCGTCAAATTTTTCAAAATTTCTCCCGTGAATGTGTCGGCAGGAGGAGAATTATTTTGACGTGGGTCCCGCTTGAATAGTAAATACGTATTTTCAAAAAGTGAATACGTATTTAGGAATAGTAAATACCGTATTTTTGAATAGTAAATACCGTATTTGTGAATAGTAAATACTTTTCATATTTCTCAAAATATCGATTAAATACCGTATTTATAAAAAGTGAATACGTATTTGTGAATAGTGAATACTATTCATGTACGTATTTGTGAATAGTGAACACTATTCATGTCCAATAAAATACTGATTCTAAATTCATTTTCAAAAATAGGGTCTAATAGTCCTCCGAAAATAGGCTAATTTTCTAGTCTTTAGGTCCAAAATTCAGAATGTTACAACTCAAGTGTTTTGAAAATACATATAATGGGTTTGTTTGGGTTAGTGGTGGGAACTGTGGCTTATTTTCTATTTGACCTTTTTAGAAGCCCGGTAGGAAAAAAGTTTAGATTGTAAATATAATTTGTTTTTGGATTGATGGTAGTAGAAGTGACGGGGCCTAAGTAAAAAAACTTAGAGCTTTTTGAAAAAAGTTAGCCCATAGAGCTTTTTCTATAATTGACTTCTAGGAGCTTTTTTTTTTTAAAAAAAAAAGCCAGTGAATTTAAAGCTCAACCTAAGTACTCTACTACTTCTTTTTCCTTAACTGCCTTCTAGGAGCTATTTTTAAAAAATGCCTGTGGACTTAAATCTCAATCTAAATTTCTTACTCTCTCCAAACAGACCCAATATTAACTAACTTAACTAAGTTTCTCAAATTAAATAAATATGTCTTATAATAAAAATAAGAGTGAGTAGAACTCATTATATAATGTTGATTCAATTTTTGTCAGCATTAATAAATAATTGACAAATATCTTTTATATGAATACATTTTGATTAATGATATTAACCTCATAATCCAACCCACAGTAATTAATTTTATATTCACTCAGAAAAAATATGTGTATATATATACACACACATAGATGGACCTAGGGGGCTAGGGATATCCCCACAATTTTTTTTTTTAAAGTAAAGAGTTAAATGTAGACTGTGGATATATAAAATTGTTTTTAATCTAATTTGTACTTAATATCCAACAACATCCTATATTAAAATTGGTTGAGTTTTAATTATTCTCTTCGGCGGTTGTTGTTAAAATTGGCTGGGCTTTAATTATTTTCTCTAGAGTCTCTAGATATTTCAAATGCTTTACATATGGTTTCAACTACAAAGAGTTACTTCAGAAATTAAGAGAGACGGGTTGAGATGCTTTCTTAGTTCATGTTCAAGTATTTTGCATAAAACACAATATTGACATTCCATATATGAGTGCAAAATATATTGGAAGGAAAGGTCGTGTTTGAAATGAACAAAGTAATTTTTCTACTGAAAAATTTTATAGGATAAATATTTTTTGTGCTACAATTAATTATCAATTGCAAGAATTAAATAGCATATTTGACGATAATACTGTTGAATTTCTTACTTTGAGCATGGCTATAGATCCAAGAAACAAATATAAGTCATTTAATAGTGATAATATGTGCAAACTTGTTGATAAAATTTATTCTAGAGATTTCGCAGAGAAAAATTGCATTTGAAGATGGAGCTACAACATTTTGAGCTTGACATTCCTAAACGTCTTGATTTCATTAATTTATAGGAAAATGACAGTCGGGTCCCAAGGAATATACAAAATATTAAAAAAGTCCTAACCATAAATCACATATTTTTATATTATTTATATTCACAACAGGAAGTGTTATATTCACAACAAAATTTAAAAACATGGTTATTGACAACAGAAAAAGCTATATTTACAACAGGAAGTACTATATCCACAATAAAATTTAAACACCTGGATTTTTGTTTCAAACTTAGGTTCCTAAGTGTATAGAGGTCACTCACAACAGAAAAAGCTAGATTCACAACAGGAAGTTCTATATTCACGACAAAATTTAAAACCTGGTCATTTACAATAGAAAAAGCTATATTTACAATAAGAAATGTTATATTCACAACAAAATATAAACCCTTGGATTTTGTTTCAATACAAATAATATTAAAAAAGTCTCTAGGGACTTTTTTGATATGTGATCTTGGGTTGAGACTTTTTTGATATTTTGTATGTTCCTTGGGACCTGACTGCTATTTTTTCTTAATTTATCAACTACATATGAACTATGTCAAGGATTGACAAGAACTGAAAAGTTCACAATTTACCCTCTTATTGATAGAGTGATTAAAATTGTACTCACTCTTTCAATTTCTATAGCAACTACTGAAAGATCTTTTTTGACTGCGAAGATAATCATGATCAAACTTTGAAATAGAATGGAAGACTAATTTCTTGATGATTCTTTAATTACATCCATTAAAAAAGAATTTGTTTTGAGTTTTAACGTGGATTCAATTATTGATGAGTTTAACAATATAAAATTACGTAGAGTAAGAGTCAAGTAAAATAAACTTAATTTCTATAATATATTTCTTTTAATTTTTTGTATATTAGGTCTTTGTCATATTTTAAGTACTTCTATTTATGATGTATCATTTTTTATTTTCGTCCCCCATAACTAAAATTCCTAGGCCCCTGTGTGTGTGTGTATATATATAGTCACAACACTTGACATTGAACGTTGATTTGCTTGTTAAGTGTATGACTTACTTATGCTCCATGAGAAGTTTCAAAATATTCATATATAAGCAATCTTTCTTCAGTCAACATTTAGTTATCTTGCATGTGGAAGGTTGGAAATTATCTCGTACACTCAGCCCCACACGCATGCACACATTATATTAATGGGTGAGAAAAGTGAGATTAATTAGACTAATTAAAACCTGCTTATAAAAAAGAAACAGTAAACCCTACGAAATCGACTACTAATTGGAAGGTCCCTTGTAGTCCGATGTCAATTAAAAAAGGTAAAAATTAAATGTCAATTTAATTATACACGAAAGCAAAACGGTTAATTAATAGCATGATGTTGATTAATTATTAATTAGCTAAGTCACTACCTTGCTTATTTGCATAACCTTAACAATTTGAATCTAACCCTATTTGCTTAATTCCTTCTTTTCTTGTTGTTAGCCGTTGACTCAGTCAACCGTTGTCCATTTCTCATCCACCTTTTTTTGAAGTTAATTCTCTTCAGCAGTTCTTTAAAGTTTTACATTTATTTCAAAATTAGGTTCTTATATTTTCCCCCCCCCCCCTTTTTTTATCGGGTCATTAGTGTAATACCCCAAATACACTTAATAAAAATATTTTAAACATTGGAAATAAGGATGTTCAAGTTTTAAATCATCAAAATAAATTTAGTTCAACTAAAATCTACATCATAGTATCAAATTAAATCCGAAACATTTATCAATAATAAAAATGAAAAGAGAAGCCCTAGAGTCATGACAAATAAAACTACATAACAAAAGCTCTAAGAGCACAACCGATCATTCAAGGCTCACTCTATAAGTTCCTCCCTTGCTCCCTACTAAAACAATCACCTGAAAAAAAAAATGTTTATATAAAGAGAGAGACTTTTACGTCTCAGTAACTACCGAATGTTTCTAGCCCATACAAGCAAACTACATATGATATAAAAGAAGGAACTGGTTACATATATATTTGCATAAATCACAATCCTCATATAAAACAAATTTTAAACTAATCATTAGTGTATAAATCTCTATTTACATCACAACATATGATACAATTATGCAATATGCAGTCGTCCCTATAACACCGTCCATCCTTATTCTGTTGACTTAAACCATAGGCTAACACATAGTCTGACAAAAATCTATCCAATTGACTGGATTGACCCAAGCTCACCAGTTTTTAAGATACACTCGACCAAAGTTATGGAACTTAAGTCTAGATTATAGCTTCTTTCCTTAAAGAACATGACTAATGAGGTGTTACCTATCCCACACCTCCAATGCAATGCTTGCCAAAGGGAGACATGGAAGAAGGAGCCCTGACAACTATCATTCATTGTGCACCAAGTGATGGAATAACACATAATATGAGATCTCATCTTCCAAAGTTCTTCCTTACTCCAACCCATCACAAATCCAACTGCCATGACATATATTTCAAATATAATTACAACAAAGTACAATAAAATTATAAAATCATGCTTTCATTCATATAAAATTCAGAGTTATATGTTATTCCCTAGCGTATAAGTAATCACACAAGTGCTACTCCTAAACTCTTAATTACAGTCTCTAAATCAGACCATGAATTTAATTCTAGCATCTCCATAGTAGCTTTATTCTTTGGGATTTTTCCTTTATTCACTTATTCCAAAAGTGCAACTAGATCATCCCTTAACTCTTCTTCTTCTTCTCCTCCCCCCCCCCTCCTTTTTATTTCCTTGGGTGTTTGTGTTACATCTTCGATGTGTATGTGGCGGCCTAACCATATATACATATTAATATCCCCCCCCCCCCAATATATATATATATTGTTATAAAATTCAAATTTCCATAATCTTCTAATAGATCCTAAAATATCTCTAACTATCAAGAAGAACATAATGATAATAGCAAATATGCCCCTAATTGTGTTAGGCTTCCAATGATATAATATAATATTTAATATATAGCATATAATGTATTATTATATCATATAATACATATTATTATATCATTGTGTGTGTATATATATATTAAAATTTCTTAAACTCTCGCCTTTAGCAAATTTATTTTTATAGAGTAATTACATGGTAAATTTTAATCATTACAAATTAATTTTTCCTAAAATATTACTTAGTTCTAGAATAAAAAATTGGAATGTTAATTACAATTAGAGTTCAATCAATTGTTGGCATTAATTAGTCAGTTGTATGCTTTAATGTGTTAATTATGGTTGGAGTCAATGCTAACTAAACATTGCAACAAAAAGAGAGGTTTGTTTTTTTGCCCAAAAAAGAGAGATTTGTTTAAAAAAACAAAATTACAGAACTACTGATGCAATAAAATTTATTTCTCATTAACATAAAAAATTATTATGCTCATAGTTGTCTTCTTGCAATATATATAATATGTAATCAGGTTGATTTTGATTGTATTCATATTCATGAGGCGAAATTAATCCTGGTGTATGCTGAATAAGAGCTATTAAATTAGCTTTACAAATTATAAAATTATGAGTATTGGGAGCAATACTTATAATTAAGGAAATTTTTAGAGGGATTAAGGAAATTATAATTGAGCAATACTTATATTAGCTAAACATTACTCCCTCTAATCTTTAATATATTCGACGTATTTATCTAATTTGATTATATTAAGGAAGTTGACTGAGTTAGTTAATATGACATTTATCTTCTAAAATACGCTAGTCATTTTTTTAATTTATTCTTTATTTTTATCATGGTTGAGAGAGTATTAATAGGAGTAAATTAGAAAAAAGATTGACAAGGATTACAAGGATTACAAATGATTAAGTTGAAAAAATGCATGTCACTTTTTCTAAGGTGTCCCTCTTTTAACAAGGTTATATTAAATGTGGAAGAAAAGAAACTTGAGCAACTGTGAAAAATAATATCCCTTACGATCCTAATTATAAGATAACGTTTGAGAGTTAATCTTGATCTTAATTATGGGATAAAGTTCTAATTTTTATCAATTTTTTTCCTAAAATACCCCTATTGATACTTTCTCAAGAATAATTAAACACATAATTTAATAATGCATCTATATATTTTATAAAGTGAGTAATGATTGCAACTTATTAATGTCACATATACTTCAATTTTATTTTATTTTTATTTTTTACAAAATAATTTTGAGTAATTTTTGTCATATTTAATGATAACATCACTATTAAATTATACTTTCAACCTCTAAAGCTAGAAGCTGTTGAGGGAAATCGATGACATTAGACTGTGTGAGAGCTTAGAGAAGTCGTTTGTGAGGTAGGAGAGGTCTGACAAAGAATGGAGAATCGGAGTAACTGAATGTCATTTTAAATTTTAAATAAGGGCATTTTGGGAAAACAAATATAATTAACTAATTTAACTACCATTCTTAATCTCTCTAAAATTAGTTAAATATATCCTATAATTAAGACTGGAGGAAATAAGAGGTAGTGTGGGAAAAATACTAAAAAAGGGAGATTAATTGGCTCAATGTCCTATATTTGGGACCAGATCTCATCTTGCGACTAGATTCTATATTTATAATCAGGGTAATGTTGAAATACATTTAAATATAGAGATTTGCATTAAACTTATTTAGTCTATTGTTAGTTTTGGATGAATGATTAATTATAATAGAGTAAATATCCTATTTGGTCCCTGAAAAAAAAAAAACAAGGACTCCATTTTGATCCCTCAAACAACGAAACCTTTTTTTAGTCCCCGAAAAGGATGAATTTTTTAAAAAAGGACCCCATTTTAATCCCTCGAAAATTTCTAAAAATCCCCTTTTTAGTCCATAAAAATGTCTCATTTTAGTCCCCTGAAAACAAAAAAGGGGTATGTGTTTTTTTCTAGAAACCAAATAGGATATTTACTCATCATAATTTAAAAAGTGCTGCCACTAGAACAGCTTACCGACAATACTTGAAATCAATCTTATAGATTAATTTCATAAGTAATTACATCGAAACTCGAATCCAAACACAACCTCATCTATGTTGATCGATCCAAATTAAGATCTGCACCTTGTTTATGAACATCTCCTAATAAATTTAAGATAACATTTGGACCACATTTGAAATCAACATAACTCTGTGACATATATATAACTAAAGAAAATCTTGTCAAGTATTTATGAAGAGACTTAAAAGAAAAAGATAAAAAGAGGAGACGGGTTACATAAAATAAAATAAAGGGTTAAGGTGTTTAAATAACGTTTAATTTTTTTTTTTGAAAAATGCAACCGTAACTATAAATTATTTTTTGGAGTAAAAGTAATCATAAACATTATATGAGAGCGTAAAAGTAACTATGATGCTTTTAAACCCAAATATCTAATAACGTGAGCTTTTTAAAGAAATGTTAAGATGTTAAAATAGCTATTAACTTATATCAAAAGAGTAAAAGTAACAAATTTTTTTTTTTTATTGCAAAAGTAACTAAAATATGTTTTCTTGAACATTAATAATTCCTAAGTTTTTCTTTGGCTTTTGTATTATGAGTGTTTTATCACTTTGGGGATTAAAATAACAAAAGTCAAAGAAAAACTTTGTAAATTAATTTTCAAAAAGACTTCTTCTTCTTCTTCTTTTTCCTTTTTTGCGAGAATGATAAAGTAAAAGAAACTTGTCACCCCAATTCTAAAATCTAAAATCCCTAACATGAATCACTGGCCTTAAAAATAGTGTCATCAAATGTTCAAGAAATCTCGTAACTAACCATACGAAGATTCGAAGGGAGGATATTTGAGAGGAAAATTAGGAGGCAATGGAAGATCACATATGCGATTGATAGAATTGAGAAAATCCATGTCACCCCGGGTCATTTCATAATTAAAATCCAATTGAACTCCAACTTTCACAAGCAACTACCAAAAAAAAAATGAATTAATGTTTAAAAAGTTACTTTTAGTTATTTTTACATAAAAAAAAAAATTATGGTTACTTTTGCACTAATGGCAAGGGCGGACCGGGGGGGGGGGGGGCGCTAGGGGTGGCCCCAACCCCCCTTTTTTTTTGTAAAAAAAAAAACAAAGAATGTAACTGTTGCATTTTCACTAAGACAGGTTTTTGCGGGATTATGGTTTCTAGATGCATAATATAACTGCTGCATTTGATTGATTTGATTTGAAGAGGTGGGGCCCTTTATTTTCAGCTCCCTCTGACCGGGGGGGGGGGGCGCTAGGGGTGGCCCCAACCCCCCTTTTTTTTTGTAAAAAAAAAAAAACAAAGAATGTAACTGCTGCATTTTCACTAAGACAGGTTTTTGCGGGATTATGGTTTCTAGATGCATAATATAACTGCTGCATTTGATTGATTTGATTTGAAGAGGTGGGGCCCTTTATTTTCAGCTCCCTCTTTCATTTGTATGCATATATATTTAAAAAAATAAAGAATATAATAATAAAGAGGTGGGAGTGGGACTCGTAAGCTTTAATTATCTCCAACCCACTTATTTGCAGTCTTTTGAAATCTTTCATCTTGTTAACTCTTAGAAATTGACAACAATCCAGCACATTTTCTCTCCCCTTTTATCTATTTTTGGTTCAAAATGTGCATAGAAATGAAGTTGTAGAGGAAAATGTGCATATCAAAGTATAAGGCAAATATCAAAGAAATCCTTGTTTGATCCTATAGAGTTTGTGATTTAATTGAGAATTGATAATTCCTTCCTCTTTTGTAGGAAGGTGAAGACAAGCTTTGAAGCTCCACAAGAATCAAGAAACAAGGAAAGAAAGAAAAGATGTGAAGCAGTGCAAAATTGGAAGAATCTGTGCAACTGGCCACAGCCAGTGTACAACTGGCCGCAGCAAGTTGTTCTCTGTGTCACTGGCCGCAGCCAGTGGACCACTGGCCGCAGCCAGTCGTAAAAAAATGCTGAAAGTACAGCTACGCGTTTTTTTCACTTCAGAAACAGAAAAACCCTATTTAACCTAAAGGGAAGGGCCGAAAAAGACACTCTTGACCTAGGGAAACAAGTGGGCACACAAGGGAAGAGCTTGGGAGAGAGATTTGGACAATCTTGGAGGCTTGGGTGCTCATCCAAAAGGAGATTTTGGAGATTTCACCTTGGTTTTTCCTCTTTTCCTCTCCTTTCTTCTTAGTTTCTTCATGTATTCAGTTCCTTTGCTTAGAATCTCTTTGTATTTGAACATGAGTAGCTAAACCTTTCATTCTAGGGTTCTTTTACCCTTTTGTATGGATTAATACTTGAACTTTCCTCTCTTTTGGTAGATAAATATATATATGTGTTGATTTCAACCTTGGCTTAATGCTTCTAAGTGATTGGCCTCCATTTAGATGATTTATTCACTTGGGTTTTGACTCGAGAGAGCTAATCTAGGTGTAGAACTTGATTGAAATCATGCTTGTCTTGAAGTTTACTTGATAAATGGATGGTTTGTTGGTAAAATAGAGATATATTTACTAACCTTGCATTGTCACATTAGGGTTGTTGCTTAATTATTGATTCTTACTAATTGTAGCAAGAGATTGTGCATTTTAGTGAGAAGAGAAACTTGATTTTGACTTGAGAGAGCATTTCAAGTGTTTTTGAACCCTAGACTAACACATACATGTATTGAAATGCTAGTAGAGAGGAAGTTAACCAAGTTTTATGAAATGCAAAAGGGGAAGAAGAATCCTAGGCTCCATATTTCTTGAAGTCACGAGTCATTTGCCTTTATCAATTTTTAGTTTTAGAAAAAGTCTTTAAAAATTCTCATTCCAACTCAAAGCTTTGTTCTAGCTCAACTTGATTGAATTCACTATGCCTCTTGCTTGACCAATTTGTTAAACAAATCCTCGTGGGAACGATACTTTACTAATCACTTTATTACTTGCGAAACTCGTACACTTGCGAGGCGAACAAGTTCTTGGCGCCGCTGCCGGGGATTTGTGCAAACAAATCCTTTGGTCGACCTTAGGCTTGTGCTAGTAAATTTCGCTTGAGCTTTTAGTTAGGTTTACAATTTTTCTCTCTTTGTCTTTTATTTACTTTGTTTTAGTTTGATACTCGCTCTTGCTTGTTTCTCTTGTAGGTACCATCTCAGTATATGCAAAACTTGCATCCGGATGGATTGGTAGTGGTACTTGACGGAGTGCCTCTCATTGACGAAGTGCCTCTCATTGACGAAGTGCCTCTCATTGAAGGAGAGACTGAATCTGCATCTGAAACCATGGCGGACGATGAATATGATAGAGCTACCGTCAATGACTTTGCTAGTCGGAATATGCAAGGTCCTCAATCTTGCATACGGATGCCGGAAATGCAAGCACGTACCTTTGAGATCAAGCCGGTTATGATAACAATGCTTCAAATGCATGGGATGTTCCATGGGCTTTACAATGAAGATGCCAACAAGCACTTGATGTACTTCTTGGAAGTATGTGATTCTTTCAAGCAGAATGGAGTGCCCGAAGATGTTTTGAGGCTACGTTTATTCCCTCTCTCTTTACAAGGCAAGGCTAGGGATTGGTTCAACAATCTTCCTGAAGGATCTATTAATTCTTGGGCCGATCTTGAGGCTAAGTTTAGAGCTCGATTCTTTTCTGATGACAAATCTGTGGAAGCTAGGGATGAATTTCTAAGTTTTAGACAACATCCAGATGAGCATCTCTATGCTGCATGGGAGAGATACAAGATGTTAATGAAGCAATGCCCTAATCATGGGGTGGACAAATGGGTTGTAGTCCAAATCTTTTGTACTCGACTTAATCCTCAATCTAAAGCAATGGTTGATTCTATGACCAATGGAGGATACCGGAATGTTCCTGTGAATGAGGTGATTCGATTGTTGGATCAATTGTCTGCAAACAATACTCAAGGCAATGATAGGAGGACTAACCAAGCTATGCCTAATGCAAAAGAAGACTCTTCCTCACAAATTGTAACTCTCTTATCCGCTATGAATAAGCGTTTTGATGTGCTAGAGTCTCAAATGCAAAAGAGAACTTCTCAAGGTGTGCATTCTGTTCATGCCACACCAATTGTATGTGATCAATGCCATGATGTCCATATGCCTGAATATTGTCCTCTTTACATGGCCACTGAATCTGTTAACTACATGGGCAAGTTTCAACATCCTCAAGGCAACCCTTATTCACAAACCTACAATAGTGCTTGGAGAACTCATCCCAATTTTTCTTGGAGTCAAGGTAACAGTTTGAATCAAGCACATGGGTCTACATCTGGTACTAAGCCTAGTCCACCCGGTTTTCAAATGCAATCAAGGCAACTTCCTATTAAGGAAGAAGAGTCTAAAACGGACAAGATGCTAGCTCGAATCTTATCTGAGGTGGAATCTTCAAGGGTTGAAACTAAGGCTACTTTTTCTCTCCATGAAACTGCTATTAAAAATCTTGAAGTGCAAATGGGGCAATTAGCATCACAAGTGAATGCTATGTCAAGAAGCAGTCTTCCTAGTGATACCATTCCTAATCCAAAACAAGTTGGACAAGAGGAGTGCAAAGCCATTAACTTGAGAAGCGGAAAAGTGCTACCAGATATGCCTAGCTCAAGTACTCCTCTACCAAAGCATGATGATCAAGTGATTGTTGATGTTGATGAAGAAAGTTCAATGGAAGAAGATGTCACTAAGAAGAGAAAGCAAATTGAAGAAAGTTTGCAAGATTTTGGCAAACAAAAGAAGGTAGAGCAAGAGATGAATGATGAGAAAAAGAGAAAGCCAACCGCTACTACTTTTATGCCACCACTACCTTTTCCTCAAAGATTCAAGAAGAAAGAGGAAGATGCTCAGTTCAAAAAGTTTGTGAACATGTTCAAACAACTCCATGTGAATATTCCTTTTGCTGAAGCTTTGGAGAGCATGCCTAAATATGCTAAGTTTCTTAAAGATGTTTTGTCTAAGAAGCGACGATTCAATGAATTTGAAACGGTGGCATTATCTGAAGAGTGTAGTGCGGTGATTCAAAGGAAGTTACCTACTAAGCTTAAAGATCCGGGAAGCTTCTACATCCCTTGCAACATTGGGACAAATTTTAATGGTAAAGCTCTTTGTGATTTGGGTGCAAGTATTAACTTGATGCCTCTAGCTGTTTTCAACCAATTAGGCTTGGGAGAGCCAAGACCTACTACGGTATCTTTGCTCTTGGCTGATCGTAGCATTTCTACACCTAGAGGAATCATTGAGGATGTCCTAGTTAAAGTTGACAAGTTTATCTTCCCCACAGATTTTGTAGTGCTTGATTGTGATGTTGATTGGAAAATTCCTATAATCCTTGGGCGTCCATTCTTAGCCACTGCAAGAACTCTCATTGATGTAGAGAAGGGTGAGGTCACTTTGAGGGTTGATGATGAGCAAGTGATATTCAACATGCAAGAGGGCTTGAAATTTCATGACAATTCAACTCAATGTTCTTTTGTAGATATATTAGATGAAGTTATTCCTCAAGAATCATATGCTTCTATGATCAAAGACCCTTTAGGGGCATTCTTGATTGGTGAGAAAAGCTTTGAGAAGTTTGATGAAGATCTTGTTGAAGTTCCTCCAGTTCTAGAGTCGAAGCCATTACCTTCTCATCTCAAGTATGCTTATTTTGAGAAAGCACCCCACTCACCAATGGAATTGAAACATGGAGCTTATTGGGCTATCAAAAAGCCAAATTTTGATCCTAAAGCCGTGAGGAAGAAGAAGTTACTTCAACTCAATGAGTTAGATGAATTTCGCCTAAATGCCTATGAGAATGCAAGGATATACAAGGAGAAGACCAAGCAAGATCATGACAGCAAAGTTACACCCAAGAGTTCTGAACCTGGTCAAAGGGTCCTCCTTTATAATTGCAAGTTGAAGCTATTTCCGAGAAAGCTAAAATCTCGATGGTCCAGTCCATTCACTGTGGTTCAAGCATCTAAATTTGGTGATGTGGAGTTGGAAAATGAGAAAGGTGAAAGATTTAAGGCTAATGGTCAACGATTGAAGCATTATTGGGGTGGAGATGTGGATAGGTTTGTGTCCACTATCTACTTAGTTAATGAGGAGTGACCACCATGAAGAGTCAAGCTAAAGACTATAAACTAAGCGCTTCTTGGGAGGCAACCCAAGTTCTAAACTAAATCTTTTCAATTTGTGTGTGTGTCTTGTTAGTAGATTTATGTTTGATCTTTTGTTTTGTAGGAAGAAAAGGTTACCCAACTTGGAGTTGGATTGTTGCAGCTGAGAGGAGTATTTATGAAGGAGAAAGAAGTCATGAGTTATAAAGGGAATGCTTTTGAGGGAAGTTCACTTGATTCTAAGCTCATTTATATATGATTCTGGGGTGACATTGTGATGACTAGTAAATTTTGAGTAATATTGTGGCTATTGTGATCATTTGGTTGACTATCTATGTGAAATCCACTTTTGACTATGACTTGAGTGCTCAAAATTTGATGTGTTGTGATTTGCCCTATGAATATGTGTGTATGTGTGCCCTTATGGGCTTAGATGGCTTAATATGTTTCATCTTGAGTAATTTGGGTGATAAATATTGTTATAAAGCTTCTTGGGTGGTTCTGGTGGTATTTGGGAATGTTTCTTGTGTTTTGCACTTTTGCTGATTTTGTTTTGTTTTGACAGCAAAAACTGGCCGTGGCTAGTTTTCCACTGGCTGTGGCCAGTGCTCTCTGTGTTCACTTTTCGTGGCCTGTTTTCAACTGGCCGTGGCCAGTGCTCTCTGTGTTCACTTTCCGTGGCCAGTTTTCAACTGGCCGTGGCAAGTGCTCTCTGTGTTCACTTTCCGTGGAAAGTGTGGCACTGGCTGTGGCCAGTGCTCCTTTAAAAATAAAATTAAAATTTTAAAAAAAAATTTTAAAAAAATAATAATTAAAAAAAACGAAAAAAATTTATTTTTTTTCAAAAAAATTAATTAATTAAAAAAATTTCATTTTCCCACTTTACCCTTCATGATTTCACATAATTCCCATTTTACCCAAATGAATGTGGCCCACCTTTGGGACCACATTCATCCCCAAATTTAAAAAAAAAAAAAAACCTAATCTCCAAATGGAATTTCCCAATGTCCTCAAACCCTAATTCCATCAATTGATCCTTCCTTTCTACACCCCTGGCATCTCAACCCGCGGCTCCTCCTTCTGAATCCCTAATCTCCTTCGTGTTCCCCATTCGATCGCTCTAATTTCCCAAAATCCTCCTTCAGTCCGTCATCATCATCGCTCTTCACCTCTGTTAGTCACCGTCACCCTTCTTCCCCCTTTGTTCCATCGTCAACCTCTCCTGTGTTCTTAGATTCCTCACCGTCACCCATCACTTTCCTCTCCTTCCATCGAGAGCCACCACACCTTCGATGCTCTTCCTCCACAATCGCCCTTTTTCCCTTCATCACCGTTGACACCCACCACCACAGTCACCCTCTTCCTTCCCCTATTCACTTCCTGCCTTCATCGGCACCTTTCATCAAAACCATGCCTCTTCTTCCACAATCGTCCCAAACTCTCATCTCCGTTCACCACCCTATCACCTTTCACCACTGCCTTCCCTCTCTCTGACTTCTCTGCTGTTGGTCCGTGGAACTACCTCTGCACCTCCCGACGGTTTTACCTTATCCGGCGACCAGTGGCCCCTTTTGCCTTCGCTCTTTGTTTTTTTTTGCTCACCATTAGGAGTTCACAATCTTGAAATAGAGTGTGATTCTTGGTCTCTGTTTGCTTTGTTCGTCTCTGATCTGTTTGTGATCTTCATTCCCGAGGTAAATCTTGTGCCTTTCTCTATTTCTGGGTTGGGTTTGGTTGGATCTGAGGCAAGATTGATGGCATTAGTTGTATGATGCTTTGTGATTTTGATGCTAGCTGAGGCTTGAACTGATGAGTATTGATTTGAGAATTAGCATATTGTATTGGTTGCTTTAGTCTCTCTATAATGAAAGCATATGAGGAAACTTGTTGTCCTTGGGGATTGAACTTAGGATTTATTGAGCTCAAATTTTGTAAATTGCACGTCCATTTGCTGCCACTTGTTCTGAAATCTTTTTCCATAGTTGATTCCTTTTGTGCATAAAATTAAGTGGTAATAATATTTTTGATCCATTGGCACACTTTATGCATTTTCAACTCGTGGAAACTGACTTGAATTTTTGTGAACATTGCCTGCATACACTAGCTACAATTAATATTGTAGAATCATTTGAATACTTGGCAGAATCTTTGAGTAAGTCTCTGCCTATTTTCATCTGTGGAAAAGATTTTGTGCAGTGGTGAGCTAGTGCTTGATGTACATGTCCTTGATTAGCTGCATGATTTTTACATTATGCTTGACTCAATTGAACAAGTTCTAAAATTCTTGAATTCTTTGACCAGTTTTTGAATTTTCGTAAATTCAAGAATTATTGAACTTTATTTAATTGAATCAATTGCACAAGCATTTGCTTCTAGTGATTATACTGTTACATTGATTTTGAAAACTAATCTGAGATCACTTGTGGGACTAAGAGGCAGTGAGGAATAAGAATAGGCTTGGAATACTAGTGGACAGTTTTGGTTTCGACAGAGGAAGCATTAAGACGAGCTAGCTTATAGGTTGCAACATGTCTTTAACCTATAATCATTGTGGAAGTCTGAGTATACATGGTTGCTTTTGGGATTTGTCTTAATTCAAAATGCTCTGCACTCTTATGAAGCATAGTGGCATCTAGGCTTGACTTTGAAAGTTCATTTGAGGTGTAGTCATGAGCAATACCCTGAGATTACTTGTTTGCAATTCTGATGATTGCAGTCGCGAAACCAATTTCTGTTTTGGTTCATATGCTTTTGCTATGAGCAAAGTTTTTGGGCCATTTAGATAATTCTCGTGGTAATGTAGAACTGTTTTGATTTAGGGTTCTCATACTTTTTTGTCAAAAAAATAAATTTGTGACCCTTTACTTTTCTCATGATTTTGAATTGGTCCACTCTTGAACTAAAATGGTTTCTTTGCTCTACCACAATGAAATGGATTTATCAGCTGCATCTTCCTTCTTTGAAATCCTAATTTTGAGCAATTAAAAGGACATTTTAAGAGGCAGTAAGGAGTAGGTTTAGGCTTGGAATCCCAGCTGTAAGTTTTGGCATTAGATGAAACCTAAGTTTGGGGGATTTTTCCTTTTCTTTTTAGGATAGGTTGAATAAGTCCCTTTTCGTTTTATGTGTTTGTTGTTGAGTGTGCTTTATTGTTTTTTGTTTGTTTGTTTTATTTAGACTTGTGCATAGGCTTGTGAAGGCTAACTGTAGAGCTCCTACTTATGCTTCATTGTGCCAATCTTTATGTTGTTGATGTGCATGTCACTTGTGTATAATGATTTATAGCCGGTGCCTTCCTCTGGTTTGATAGCTTTTTGATGTGGATATCTGAATCTGATTCTTGATGGTTACTGATAGCCATTGTTATTTGACACTCTTGTTAGCATGTGAATCTGACTTTCCTAGCTACTGATGGCTAGTTTGAGTGGTTTAGATAATTTTTTGTTTCCATGAATTGCCTGCGGTGTTTGTTAATATCCTAGCTACTGATAGCTAGTAAAAGAAGCAATTTTGAAAATGTTGTGGCTAGTCTACTGAAGGCATAGTTGTTAGTTTGTAAATGCTGTGGATATGAGCTGCTTCAGGTACAGGTGCTACTTCTTTATTCTCTCATTCTTTTAGTTGACAATGAGGACATTGTCTGTTTTAAGTTTGGGGGTGAAAGTTTGCTGCAATTCATTCTGAAAATTTTTGATACTTTGATGAGGGCACAGTGAAAATTTTGAACAGTTTTGAAGGAAAGGAAAACTGTTGGAATGTTTGAAATTTCTCATACTTAAATTTTTGTTTGTGAAGGATATTAAAATGAACTGAAATTCTAGGTATTTGTCAAAGTTGCTTGAATGATCCAATGATAGAAATTATTGCTCAATCTTTTATGTTTGATAGGAAATTTTGTTTAATGCGCATTGATGGATGTATTGTAGTGATGAATCATGTTATTCAGGAATTTTTAAACTAAGAAAGCACTATTAGAGTTAACTTTATTCTGGATGTTTTTGTTGAAGGGCTTTGTGGCAAATCAGGTTATATGCCTTTTGTTTCAAACTGTTGATTTCAAAATAATCTTTGGACTTCTTCAAAGCTTTTGATTTATGTTATAAGATTTAAGGAAAGGATTAGGGCACTTCATAAAATGCGGTTGAGCCTTTCAAACTTACCTAATTGATTTTATTTCCCTTTGAACCCTTGTTTTGAGCCTTATTGAAAAACCAATTATAGATTCTTTTTGAAAAACCTAACATCTTCCTACCTTTGCCAAGGTGAAAAACCATGATTCCTTTGCTTTGAGATAGATGATGATTTATTGGGTTTGTGGAATATAGTGATGAGCAGAGTGTTAACTAAGTAGAAAAGAATGTAGAAAGTAAAAGGGTTCATAATGTATAGAAATCAAGCTTCAAAAAAAAAAGGAAAAAAAAAGTGTATATAAAAGAAAAAAAATCAAAAAAATATATATATATATACAAAAAAAAAATTCCAAGAAGGCTTGATATGGAAAAGATCAATTTGGTTTAAGTTTGGGGGAGTATGGTTAATGAGAAAAGGAAGAACTCCTTGAGTGGTTATCATCTATCTTGAGGTATTTGTTGATTATCCTTTACCTTTTCTTTTCATAACCTTAGCCCCTAGCCCCATTACAAGCTGAAAAGTCCCTTTGATCTTTAAGTCAAGTGAAGTGGATCAGAAGAAAAGAGGAAGAAATTAGAGAATGCTGGAATTAATTGTTTGAATATAGTTATATGATTTGAATTGTTGCTTTTAACTTCGGTAAGAGCAAAAGGAGTACATGTTGACTCCGTTCACACACTCACGCTTGGAAATTCTTGAAAAGCATGTTTTAAATCTATGAAGTGTCCATTGGTGCATATTTAGTTGATTTCCTGTTTTATATAATTCTTTGAGCAATAGATGAGGATGAACTTATTCATACATCAATGACAAGTACTAAGGAAATTTAGTGAAGATACATGTTTTTGCTTGAGGACAAGCAAATATTTAAGTTTGGGGGTGTGTTAACTCTTAGAAATTGACAACAATCCAGCACATTTTCTCTCCCCTTTTATCTATTTTTGGTTCAAAATGTGCATAGAAATGAAGTTGTAGAGGAAAATGTGCATATCAAAGTATAAGGCAAATATCAAAGAAATCCTTGTTTGATCCTATAGAGTTTGTGATTTAATTGAGAATTGATAATTCCTTCCTCTTTTGTAGGAAGGTGAAGACAAGCTTTGAAGCTCCACAAGAATCAAGAAACAAGGAAAGAAAGAAAAGATGTGAAGCAGTGCAAAATTGGAAGAATCTGTGCAACTGGCCACAGCCAGTGTACAACTGGCCGCAGCAAGTTGTTCTCTGTGTCACTGGCCGCAGCCAGTGGACCACTGGCCGCAGCCAGTCGTAAAAAAATGCTGAAAGTACAGCTACGCGTTTTTTCACTTCAGAAACAGAAAAACCCTATTTAACCTAAAGGGAAGGGCCGAAAAAGACACTCTTGACCTAGGGAAACAAGTGGGCACACAAGGGAAGAGCTTGGGAGAGAGATTTGGACAATCTTGGAGGCTTGGGTGCTCATCCAAAAGGAGATTTTGGAGATTTCACCTTGGTTTTTCCTCTTTTCCTCTCCTTTCTTCTTAGTTTCTTCATGTATTCAGTTCCTTTGCTTAGAATCTCTTTGTATTTGAACATGAGTAGCTAAACCTTTCATTCTAGGGTTCTTTTACCCTTTTGTATGGATTAATACTTGAACTTTCCTCTCTTTTGGTAGATAAATATATATATGTGTTGATTTCAACCTTGGCTTAATGCTTCTAAGTGATTGGCCTCCATTTAGATGATTTATTCACTTGGGTTTTGACTCGAGAGAGCTAATCTAGGTGTAGAACTTGATTGAAATCATGCTTGTCTTGAAGTTTACTTGATAAATGGATGGTTTGTTGGTAAAATAGAGATATATTTACTAACCTTGCATTGTCACATTAGGGTTGTTGCTTAATTATTGATTCTTACTAATTGTAGCAAGAGATTGTGCATTTTAGTGAGAAGAGAAACTTGATTTTGACTTGAGAGAGCATTTCAAGTGTTTTTGAACCCTAGACTAACACATACATGTATTGAAATGCTAGTAGAGAGGAAGTTAACCAAGTTTTATGAAATGCAAAAGGGGAAGAAGAATCCTAGGCTCCATATTTCTTGAAGTCACGAGTCATTTGCCTTTATCAATTTTTAGTTTTAGAAAAAGTCTTTAAAAATTCTCATTCCAACTCAAAGCTTTGTTCTAGCTCAACTTGATTGAATTCACTATGCCTCTTGCTTGACCAATTTGTTAAACAAATCCTCGTGGGAACGATACTTTACTAATCACTTTATTACTTGCGAAACTCGTACACTTGCGAGGCGAACACATCTCTTTTTCCTCTTGCTTGTGGCTCATCCCGTCGTCAACCATTTTTTTTTTCAACAGCTTATGACAAACTTAAAGAATCATTAAGGTACTTAAAATCACTTCTTTTCATTAAATTTCCTTCGTAAAATTTATTATACATGATTTTATCTTTCTAATAATACTACTTTTATACTGATTAGAGAATATTTTAGGGTTAGGATTTTGCACAAGTTTTGAGTTTTAGCACAGAATCAATTATAGATAAGTTTAACAATTGAAAACATGTAGAGTAAGAGTCAAATGATGAAGTAATCTTAATTTCTATTATATATTTCTTTCAATTTTTTTTTTAATGTCTATGTTGCATTTCATATACTTTTATTTATGATATAATTTTTTTATTTTCGCCCCCTTGGTAAAATTCTTGGGTCCGCCCTAGAATAATGGTATAAGTTAATGGTTATTTTAACACCTTAACCTTTCATTAAAAAGCTCATAGTAATAGACGTTAACGGATGTTTTAGATTATTAACATCATGGTCACTTTTGCACTTTTTTATAATGTTTATGGTTAGTTTTGCTAGATAAAGCAGAGTTTATAGTTATTGTTGCACTTTTTAAAAAATTTGAAGGTTATTTAAGAACATTAATCCTATAATAAAGGGCAATTCTCATGTTAAAGATTGATATTCATGTTATTATTTTCAAAATTAATAAAAAAAAACTAAATAAGCCAATGAGGTTAGGTTTAATAAAATGATATAATCTCTCATGAAAACAATATTTTCTCCAGAAAAGATATTTGTGCCCAAGAAAAAAAAAACAAATATAAATATATAAGAAACATAAAAATTTTGAAAGCTGGCAAAGAATTTTTGTCATAATAATATTAAGCAATAGTTTTTGTTACCAATAGCACTAAACGATATGTTTTTGCTCTTTCTAAATTAAAGCCACAAAAGTATATTTTAAAAAAAAAAATCCTACAACATCATATATAGTAGCCGACCTTAAATCTAAACACCATGTCGTCGTGCTAGATAATTTGAAGTCGTGATACACAAAGCTCTCGATCTAAGTAGGGATAAACGAAAACACATAACAAAGTAATTAAGAAAAAGAATATTAATTAGGATCTTTTCTAGCTGGTAAAAGATTATGTAAATTGTAAAGGGAGAGTTGACCTGCGGACAACCAAGCTGTAGTTTGGACTGTTCGGAATTTCTAATGGAAGATGACAAATTAACTGTTATTAAAAAAAAATAGTTTTATATTACTTAATTTATTTTCTTAAAAAATAACATAACATCAATATAATATCATGCCTACGATTTTTCCTTCGCGTGTGTGTGACTATGATAATGAAGTAATAACGGATAACGAATATGTGATGTTTTTTTTTTTTTTGGTCGAATATATGTGATGTTATCACTATGTCATACTAACGCAGTGAAAATATCCACACAAAAGTTGGTTGAAAACGGTCAAGTTTGCTGAATTTTCATGTGGCATGTTATGCATGTTTGATAATGATAACATTAAAGATCTCCAAGGTTTTGTCATTTTAGTTTCTAAAGACACCTAAGAAAATATGTGGTAGCTATTACTTAGTGAAATGTTGTGTTGGTTTTTTTTGAAAAAACCTACACTCTATAAAGATGTAACCTTTTACGGAATAGTTATTTTAAATAATCATTGTTTATCAAAGTTATGTTCGTTCATGAGTCTAACATGTGTCTATGACTTTTAATTAAAGAGATATCACTTCCATAAATACTTTGCATCATCACTTCATTTATGATAGACATGCAATACAACATCAGGCATCAGAAATCAAATAACACGAGATCAAACTCATTGCTAAAATTCACGAGTCATCGACGACAATTTTAGCAGGGCGAAGGGTGATATATCCACATTGGACAAGTTGTGATTTTCAGGTACAATATTGTTATAGGGACGAACAGAAGGACATGGCTTGTGATATTAATTCTTCCCAACTCAAATTTTCAACCAGTAGGCATGTTTTTCCCTCACACAATTGTTTTGAAAGTCACGTTATTGTCTAGTCAGTAAAAAAGGTCAAATGGTCAAACAATATTTTTACACCTAAAAGAAAGCATTTGGTGTTAGACGTTCTTTTAACCAAACTACATATGTACTTTTATACCTTGAAAAACCACATCATCGTTCAATCAGCAAAAAAAAAGTCAAACTTAATGGTTAAACATTATTTTTGCACCTAATTTGTAGCTAAAAAGAACACTTAGTATTGGGTACTTTTTAGGGTAAAACACATGTTGATTTTTATACCTTAACCTAGTATAAATCCAAAAGAGAGTCCCTTAGTTTAGTTGTAGGTAGGTAGCTCCTTAATCATTGTGTAGTTTTTTCAATAAAAATACGTATGATTTTGATGACACATCATAAAATGAGAGTTCACCAATAAATTAAACCATTAGGTGAGAGAGTCAAAACTTACAAATCCTTCTTCATATATACCCCTTCCTGTTTTTAATATAAAATATTTTTAGAGAGTTGATGTTGGTCCTAATTAAATAAATTTAAGGCACAGTTTTCATATATTTCAATCTTTTATTAATTTACCACTTATAATACTCCCTTAACAATAATCAATAAAGAGAAGAAATAAAAAAATTAATGAAAGTGACTTAGGTATTTTAGAAATACAAGTCATATTAACTAACTTCTTTATTCTAATTAAATTCGGTAAATATGTCTTATAATAATAATACGAGGGAGTAGAACCCATTATATAATGTTGATTCAAATTTTGTCAGCATTAATAAATAATTGACAAATATCTTTTATATAAATACTTCATGACTCATGATATTAACTTCATAATCCAACGCACAGTAATTAAATTTATATTTAATATATATATATATATATATATATATATATATATATATATATATATATATATATATAGTCAAAACACTTAACATTGAAGAGTATGACTTATATATGCTCCATAAGAAGTTTCAAAATATTCATATATAAGCAATCTTTCTTCAGTCAACATTTAGTTATCTTGCATGTGGAAGGTTGGAAATTATCTCGTACACTCAGCCCCACACGCATGCACACATTATATTAATGGGTGAGAAAAGTGAGATTAATTAGACTAATTAAAACCTGCTTATAAATTAAGAAATTTATATGAAGGATTGTGTAAGGAGTTATAGTTATAACATTAAAGATCATCAAGGTTATGTCTTTTTAGTTTCTGAAGACACCTAAGAAAATATGTGATAACTACTACTTAGTAGAATATTGGCTCTCTTTGGGTTACCTTTTTTTTTTTTTTTTTTTAGCATTTTAGTGCAAACATTTCAGTAGCTTTAAAGCTACTGACCTAATAGTAAAAAAAAAGCCCACAGAGCCCAGTTTGGAGTACCCAGTGACTTATCCCATTTAATTAAATGCCACCGGAAAAATTCAATGCCTGGATTTGGAGCGTTTTTGGCGTTACGTTACTGCATTTTTGGAGTTCTCAACCTTTTCTTTCTTTCTTTCTTTCTTTTTTTTTTTTTTTGCTCAAGTTCTCAACCTTTTCACCCTTTTTAGTCATTTTTTTTTATTTTAACTAACTTTTGAAATAATAATCCAAACACTCCTCAGTTTAGAAAAAAGTCACTTCTGTAAAAGCCAAATGGACAATCCAAACACAAATCATTATCTATAACCTGACTTTTTTCCTACCGAGCTTTTTTTAAGTTAGATGGCTTTTAAGCCACCATTTCCTATCGCCAACCCAAACAGAACCATTGTGTTGGTTATTTTAATTTAACATGTGGTCATGACAGTATCACTTCTATAAATATCTTGCACCATCACTTCATTTATGATAGACATACAATGCAACATCACATATCAGAAATCACACAACACGAGATCAAACTCATTGCTAAAATTGACGAGTCATCAACAACATTTTCAACAGCATGAAGGGTGACATATCCACATTGGACAAGTTGTGATTTTCAAGTACAATGTTTTTATAGGGGCGAACAGAATGATAGAGTTTGTGATATTAATTCTTCCCAACTCAAACTTGTGACTAGCAGGCATGTTTTTTCCCCCACATAGTTGCTTTGAAAGTCACGTTATCGTCTAGTAAGCAAAAAAAGTCAAACTAACGGTGAAATGATATTTTTGCACCTAAAAGAAAGCACTTAGTGTTTGGGGCTCTTTTTGACCAAACCACATATGTATTTTTACACCTTAAAAAACCACATTATCGTCTAGTTAGCAAAACAAGTCAAACTTAATGGTCAAACTATATTTTTGCACCTAATTTGTAATCACGTAGTCACTTTTGCACCTAAAAAATACTTGGTATATTGTATACTCCTTTAACAATAATCAATAAAGAGAAGAAATGAAAGAATTAATAAAGATGACATAGGTATTTTAGAAATACAAGTAATATTAACCACTTCTTTACTTTAATTAAATTAGGTAAATATATCTTATAATAACAATATCATAGAGTAGAACTCATTCTATAATGTTGATTCAAATTTGTCAGCATTAATAAATAATTGACAAATATCTTTTATATAAATACTTCATGACTCATGATATTAACTTCATAATCCAACGCACTGTAATTAAAATTATATTCAATATATATATATATATATATATATATATATATATATAGTCAAAACACTTAACATTGAACGTTGATTTGCTTGCTAAGAGTATGACTTATATATGCTCCATAAAAAGTTTCAAAATATTCATATATAAGCAATCTTTCTTCAGTCAACATTTAGCTATCTTGCATGCACACATTATATTAATGGTGAGAAAAATGAGATTAATTAGACTAATTGACCTGCTTATAAAAAAGAAATTGTAAATCCTACGAAATCACTACTAATTGGTAGGTCCCTTGTTGTCCCACGTCAATTTAAAAAAAGGTAAAATCAAATGTCAATTTAATTATACACGAAAGCAAAACAGCTAATAGCGTTATGTTAATTAATTATTAATTAGCTAAGTCACTACCTTGCTTATTATTTGCATAACCTTAACAATTTGAATGTAACTCTATTTGTTTAATTCATTCTTTTCCTGTTGTTAGCCGTTGACTCAGTCAACCGTTGTCCATTTCTCACCCACCTTATTTTGAAAATTTTAATTCTTCAGCAGTTCTTTAAAATTTTACATGATTTTAAATTAGGTTCTTCTATTTTTTCCCCTTTTTATCGGGTCATTAGAGTTCAGTCAATTGTAGGCATTAATTAGTCACTGTGTATGCTTATAATGTGTTAATTATGGTTGGAGTAAATGCTAGCTAAACGACATATAAATTGCAACAAAATGTCAAATTAAAACAAAAAAGAGATATTTTTTTTATAAAAAATAAAACTACTGAACTACTGATCCAATAAAATTTATTTCTAATTAACATAAAAAAATTAGAATAAAATATTTTGACCACCCTCATGTTTTGCTTTAATTATACAGACCTCTCCTCTATTTTGACCTCCCCTCTATTTTGAAAACCCATAAAAACCTCTTTTAAAATTCAAGTAAAATACTCTAACCACTTTCTTGTTTTACCTTAATTACACAGACCTCCCCTCTATTTTGAAAACCCATAGAAACCTTCCTTAAAATTAAAATGTATGTTCTACAAACCTCCCTTATATTTTAAAATTCTATTTCTATCCATTCAAACCGTTAGTTAACTGTTATGTTTGACTTTTGAACTTTTTTTTTACCAAAATGTCCCTCTTCAATATTAGAATTATTTAAGTATATAAAACCAAATTTATACAACCAAAAATGTATTCTAATAGATTTTCTAACTTTTTAATTTGTTAAAAAATTTATTAGTTTTGTTATTATAAATTAATTTTGACTTAAAAATATAAATTAAACACATATTTTTTTATCAAATATAATAAATTATATAAGTCTGAGATTTCATGCGTCATTTAAATTTTTAATCTAATAATTTTTTTCACAAATATTTATAAACACATTTGATCAAGCACATGTTTATTTAAAAACTTATTTGAATATTCAACATTCTATGATATTTACATTAACCAATGCTAAAATAATTAAAGAGATAACTATTTGTAAAGATAAAAAACTCTTAAATTATTTTAGACAATATTAGTCAAAATATAAAAGTAAAACTAGAGATTAAGTATTAAAGGTAAAATAATAAATTTTATTTTTATATAAACTTTAATAAAAAATATATTTTTAGAATATTATTTTAATTATTTGGACTTAAGTGTATGTTTTCAAAATATAGAGGGTCTGTGTAATTAAGGTAAAATAGAAGGGTGGTCATAGCATTTTACTCATATAAGGGAGGTTTGTGTAACATACATTTTAATTTTAAGGGAGGTTTCTATAGGTTTTCAAAATAGAAGGGAAAACTGTATAATTAAGACAAAACAGGAGGGTGGTTAGAATAATTTACTCAAAAAATTATTATGCTCATAGTTGTCTTCTTGCAATATATATAATTTGTAATCGGGTAGATTTTGATTTATTTAGATTCATGTGGCGAAATTAATCCTGGTGTATGCTGAATAAGAGCTATTAAATTAGCTTTACAAATTAGAAAATTTTGAGTATAGGGAGCAATACTTATAATTAAGGAAATTTTAAGAGGGATTAAGGAACTTATAATTGAGCAATACTTATATTAGCTTAACATTACTCCCTCTAGTCCTTAATATATAAGATATATTACCTAATTTGATTAGATTAAGGAAGTTGACTAAGTTAGTTAATATAATATTTATTTTATAAAACACGCTAGTCCTCTAATTTTTTAGGGAAAAAAACCATAATAGCATTTGTTGCGGTTATATAACTGCTACAAATTAAACCCAACCGTTACAAATGTACAAACTGCTACAAAACAATTGCCTAAACCGCTACTAACACACACACTACTAAAAACGTTATATTAACCGCTACAAGTGTTACGTAGATATCCATATAAATACCCCACCACACTTCATTTTATATAATTTATCATCTCTTTTTACACACATTTTCTCTCGGTTTCTCTTATCAGTCTACATTTTTTGAAGAAGTTAAGTGTTTGGAGCGGTTAAGTATTGTTCAAGCAAATCAAATATAATGATTATTTGTTTACAAAAATTTCTTTTTTATTCTAACTGTGTGATACTAATGTTCTTTTTTTTTTTTTTAATTCACAATTTTAGGGATCTTTTTCAACATTCATTCTACTTTCACATACATTATTTTCATAATTAAATATTATTTAAATGAAATCATAATTAGTTCTTATATATCTACACATTCTCATTTTTATATACCTATATATAATAACCATATATAATCAAACATCATATATTAATATCAATTATTTTTAACATTAACATAAATAATTTATATTTCAATTATTAATTAATTAATATAAAATGACTCTTTTAATTTTTTTAAAAAATATTCATTTGTACATAAAAAATTATCTGTCCATCTGTAGCGGCCCTACAACTGCTACAAATTAAAGTTGAATAACATTTTAAAAAAAGTGGCAAAATTTTTCCCAAGAAAATAGCAGGAAACTTTTATAGCGGTTACCTAACCACTTCTATAATTTGAAACTTCCGGTGCCTTTTTTGAAATTTAATCCATTTTTTTAGCGGTTAGCGAACTGCTACAAATTGTTGCCGCCATTTTTAAAATTTTTGGTGATGTTTTTTGTAGCGGTTACTAATGTGGTTAATTTCATTTTTTTAACTGTTAGATAACCGCTACAAATACTTCACACACAACGTCATCCCAACCTCATATAGTAGCAGTGGTGAGAAATTGCTACAGTTACAGTAACGGTTATTTTATATGTAGTGGCGGGTTTATATAACTGCTACAAAACAATTGGAAAGAGTGTGTTTTGTAGTGGTTTTAACAGCTGCTACGGCGCTACTAATGTCGTTTGTAGTGGAAAACCGTTACAAATACGTCATTTTAACCGCTACAAACATTTTTTTTTTGGTAGTGAATTTTTGAAATACTCTTAAATATAGAGATTTGCATTAAACTTATGTGGTCTATTTTTAGTTTTGGATGAAGGATTAATTATAATTTAAAAAGGGTAAAGGGCTCAAGATCTCTTCCAAAAGGGACAAGTAATACTGCCATTAGAACAGCTTGCTGACAACGCTTGAAATCAATCTTGTAAATTAATTTCATAAATAATTGCATCCAAACTCAAATCCAAATACAACCTCATCAACTATGTTGATCGATCCAAGTCAAGATCTGCAACTTGTATATGAACATCTCCCAATAAATTCAAGTATTTATGAAGAAACTTAAAAGGAAAAGATAAGAAAGAGGAGAGTGCACGATCAAAAAATCAAAATGTTTCCAAGTGTTGATTTTAAAATGTCAAAATTATTCGATAAAATTGATCAATGCTAAAATTCATTTTGAAATATTTAGCTTACAACAATTTAATCACGGAACAGAACCATTTCATACCATATGAATAAATTAAGCCCCACGGGGTATAAAAAATAAAGGGTTAAGGCGTTTAAATAACATTTAAATTTTTTGAAAAATGCAACAGTAACTACAAACTATTTTTCAGAGTAAAAGTAATCATAAACATTATTAAAAAGCATAAAAGCATCTATGACGCTAATAAACCCAAACGTCCATTAACTTGAGCTTTTTACTGAAAGGTTATGATGTTAAAATAGCCGTTAACTTATATCAAAATTTTAAAAGTAACCATAAACCCTTTTTTGTGTAGCAAAAGTAACTAAAATATGTTTTCTTGAACATTAATAATTCGTAAGTTTTTCTTTGACTTTTGTATTATGAGTGTTTTATTAATTTGGGGATTAAAATAACAAAAGTCCAAGAAAAAGTTTATAAATTAATGTTTAAAAATTCATCTTTTTTCGTTTAACAAGAATGACAAAGTAAAAGAAACTTATCACCCCAACTCCAAAAGCTAAAATCCCCAACATGAATTACTGGCCTTAAAATACTGTCATTAAATGTTCAAGCAATCTCATAACTAACCATGAGAAGATTCTAAGGAAGGATACTTGAGAGGAAAACTAGGAGGCAATGGAGGATCGCATATGAAATTGGTGGAATTGCACAAGCAACTAAAAAAAGGGATAAGGGTCTAATTTACCCCGGAAGTTTTGGTTGAAAAGCATTGGGTGGGTGGAAGTTTTTTTTGAAGCAAAATTGTCATATAAGTTAACAAAACGAAGTAATTTTGCCCCTCCGTTAGTTTTGACCATTAAGTTTAACTAAGTACACATGTGGCATACTACCTCATCAATCAAATAAGAGTTAAGTATCATTTTTGCCCTGGAAGTTTACAAAACATTGTAATTTTGCCCTTCTGTCCCCCAATATTAAATCAGTTAAATAACACAATGTCATGCCTTGAAAAGTTCGAACTTGAAGTTAAAAAGGGAGATCCTTGAGACTTTGAGCTCAATGAGGCTGGAATTTATAAAGTCGAACTAGTCAAAGGGACTAAAAGGTCTGTCGCAAAACTCAGAGAAGGCATCACTTATGATCTAAATAAATGAAACACAAAATGAGAAATTAATTGTTTTAAAAATTGGTTCAGTAAAACAAATCAATAGTAATAGTATTTACCTTTGTATAAATTGGTCTAGACCACCCATCTTGTCCCACAAGGTAAATCTATATTGCTCCTAAAAATTCCAGCGATTTTAAATGATGCTTATTAAACCAATTTTTGAGACAATTCTTTATTGATTTGTCCCAAAAATTGGTTTGATCTAGACAAATCAATAATGAATTGTCCCACAAATTGGTTTAATAAGCATCACTTAAAATTGCTGGAGATTTATCTTGTGGGTCATGGTGGGTGACTTAGATCAATATATACTAAGGATAAATACTATCACTATTGATTTGTCTTATTGAACAAATTTTTAAAACAATTTATTTCTCATTTTGCATTTCATTTTCTTAGATAATAAGTAATGCTTCCTCTGGGTTTTCCAACAAACCTTTCAGTCCCTTTAACCAGTTTAGCTTCAAAAATTCCAGCAGCTTTAAGCTCAACATCTCAAGGATCTCATTTTTTAACTTCAAGTTCGACCTTTCAAGGCATAACATGTGTGTTCTTTAACTGATTTAATTGTCAAATTTAATATTGAGGTCTAAAAGGGCAAAATTGATATGCTTTGTAAACTTCCGGAGTAAAATTGCTTCTCAACGAAGATTTCCGGGGCAAAAATGATACTTAATTCTTATTTGATTGATGAGATGACATGTCATTTGTGCACTCAGTTAAACTTAACGGTCAAAATTAACCGAGGGGCAAAATTGCTACATTTTGTTAACTTCTGTGGCAATTTTGCTCCAAAAAAGTTTCGTCCACCCAGTGCTTCTCAGCCAAAACTTTCGGAGGCGAATAAGACCCTTATCCCAAGTAAAAAAAAAAACTTATGAATTTAATGTTCAAAAAGTCACTTTTAGTTATTTTTGCATTTTAAAAAAAGTTTATGAGTACTTTTGCACTAATAATATAAGTTAATGGCTATTTTAGCACATTAATATTTCAATAAAAAGCTCATAGTAATGCACATTAATGGATATTTGGGATTATTAACATCATGGTCACTTTTACCCTCTTTTATAATGTTTATGGTTAGTTTTGTTTTAAAAAATAGTTTATATTTATTGTTACACTTTTTAAAAAAGTTGAAGGTTATTTAAGAACCTTAATCCTAAAATAAAAGGAAATTCTCACTTTTAAGAATGATATTCATGTTGTTATTTTCAAAATTAATAAATAAAACTAAATAAACCAATGGGGTTAGGTTTAATAAAATGATATAATCTCTCATGACGAACAATATTTTCTCCAGAAAAGATATTTGTGCACAAGAAAAATATAGTAAATAATAGATATAAATATATAAGAAACATAAAAATTTTGAAAGCTGGCAAAGAATTTTTTTTTGCATAATAATATTAAGCAATAGTTTTTGTTACCAATAGCACTAAACGATATTCTCTCTGATCCTTATTATAAAGCACCAATTAATAAATATATTTGGTCATTTTTATAAAGACTAAAGAATTTGTATGTTTCCAATTAGCATTAAATATTTTTTCCATATATGTCAATAATTAATAAGTATAGGGTTAAAGTATACTTTTAGACTTTTAGTCCTTTAAGTTTTATATAAGGTATACTTTTAGTCCCTTAACTTTATAAAGTATACTTTTGGTCCTAAAATTCTAACATCGTTAATGTTATTAACGGAAAATGCTGACGTGGCAAACTCAAATGATTACTAATAGTATTTAATTACATAAATTTTATATGTTCTTCAATTTACCCATATTTTAAATTTTAATTTAATAGCATTTAATTACATAGTCATCACTTAAGTTTACACCATTATCATTTGGGTTTGCATTTTCCGTTAGCAAAATTAACTGTGTTAGAATTATAGGACTAAAAGTATGTTTTATAAAGTTAAGGGACTAAAAGTATACCTTTTGTAAAGTTAAAGGACTAAAAGTATACTTTAGCCATAAGTATAGTGGGTGAGAATAATAATTAATACTCGCTCTAGTCCTTATTATAAGACATCAACTAACAATTCTTACAAACCAATAAAAATAGTTAAAGTCATTAAACTTGTTCAAAAATTTAAGTAATTTTCAATATTATCCTTACTAATTGCACTAAATTCTGATATCATAGTAATTATTACTCTCACCCAGTACCCTTATTAATTATGAGTATATATGGAAAAAAATATTTAATGCTCTTTGTTAATAAGCAACTGCCTTATAAAAAGAACAAAATATACTTATTAGGTCATGCCTTATAATAAGGATCGGGGGGAGTATGATATTAGAATTTAGCGCAATTAGAAGTGATAATATTGGAAATTACTTAAATTTTAGGATAATTTTAATAACTTTAATTGCTTTTATTGATTTGTGAGAATTATTAGTTAGTGTCTTATAACAAAGAGTAAAGAGAGTATATTTTTTCTCTTTTTAAATTAAAGCCACAAAAGTATATTAAAAAGGGGGGGGGGGGAAAAATCCTTCAACATCATAGTGGCCGACCTAAATCTAAACACCATGTCGTCTTGCTAGATAATTTGAAGTCATAATACACAAAGTTCTCGATCTAAGTAGGGATAATTAAAACACATAACAAAGTAATTAAAAAAGAATATTAACTATGATCTTTTCTAGCTGGTGCCTGGGCACAATAATGGCACCTGTAATAGATTAATGTTTAATTTTTTATAAAGTTATTATTAAAATCCTAAATTCTAAAAAATAAATAACTAAATTTAAACGGTTAAAATTTGATATTGACAGTTTAAAACTACAGTAAAAAAATATTTTATTAAAAAAAAGTAAATGTAAATTACCTAAATTTTGATGTTATTATTAGCAAAGGAAGAGGAAGAAGCAAAAGATTATGTAAATTGTAAATGGAAGAGTTGACCTGCGGACAACCAAGCTGTAATTTGGACAGTTCGGAATTTCCAATTGAAGATGACAAATTAACTGTTATAAAAATATAGTTTTATAGTACTTAATTTATTTTCTTAAAAAACATAACATAACATCAATATAATATAATGCTTACGATTTTTTCTTCGTGTGTGTGACTATGATAATGAAGTAATAATGGATTACGAATATGTGATATGAGCACTCTCTCATACTAATGCAGTGAAAATATCCACACAAAAGTTGGTTGAAAATGTTCGAGTTTGCTGAATTTTCATGTGGCATATAATGCTAGCAATTCAATTATTGGTTGAAAAATCCCTTTAGGCTATGTTTGAGAGTTTTATTTTGGAGGGAAAGGAAAGGAGAGGGAGGGTTTTAGTAGCCCCTTCCCTTGTTTGCAAGTTTTAAAAATAGGAGGGGAGGAAATGAGGGGATTTTACAAATCCTCCAAAACCCTCTTTCTTTTAAAAAATAGAGTTCCTCCAATATCGGGGTTTTAAGAGGGGAAATAGGTTAATTACTTTTTTACCCCCATTCACCATCACCATACCACCCTACCACCATTGTTGCCGCTGCTACCACCACCCCACCCCACTGCCCCGCCGCCACCGCCCTACCGCCACCGCCGCCACCATCGCCGCCACCACCACTACCGCTGCCGCCGCCACCACCACCACCACCGCAACCACATAAATAATTTTTTGATTATAAAAATTACATAAATAATTTTTTAAATAAATTTGAATTTAGATTTATTTGTAAAGTTTAATAATTATATTAATTATTAAAGAAAAGGACAAAATGGTAAAAGTAACTCATTAATCCTCCATTTTTCTCCCTTACTATATTTTTAACTCTCAAACAAGGGGAGGGAATATCCTCCATTTCCATTCCATCCCTTCCCTTCCATTCTCCTTGCATTCATTTCCTTCCTCTCTCCTTCAAACTCTCAAACAAAGCCTAAGGCTATGTTTAAGAGTTTTATTTTGGAGGGAAAGGAAAGGGAATGGAGGGTTTTGGTAATCTCTTCCCTTATTTGCAAGTTTTAAAAATAAGAAGGGAGGGAATCACAGGATTTTACAAATCCCTAAAACCCTCCTTCTTTCAAAAGATAAAGTTCCCCCAATATGGGGGTTTTAAAAGGAGAAATAGGTTAATTACTTCTTTACCCTCATTCACTACTACCACCACCACCCCATCACCGCCGCCGCCGCCCCCCCGGCCACCACCACCACCACCCCGCCGCTGCCACCACGGCCGCCGCTGCTACCGCTACCACCGCCGCTGCCGCCACCCCACCACCGCCACCGCCATTGCCACCGCCGCAGCCACATAAAATAATTTTTTGAATATAAAAATTACATAAATAAATTTTTTAGAAAATTTAAATTTATTTGTAAAGTATAATAATTATATTAATTAATAAGAAAAGGGAGAAAATGGTAAAAGTAACTCATTAATCATCCATCTTCCTTCCTTACTAATTTTTTAACTCCCAAACAAAGAGAGGAAATATCCTCGATTTCCCTTCCATTCCTTCCCCTCCATTCTCCTTTCATTCCTTTCCTTCCCCTCCCCTCCAAACTCCCAAACAAAGTCTTAGTGGTTAAGCTGGATTTGAATCCCACCATAAAAACACTTTGGTAAGACGTATCATGTGTTAAAATATTTTAAATAAAGAGATGTGTTTGTTCGAAAGTTATGTCCTTATAAATTAAGGAATTTATATGAAAGGTTGCGTAGAGAGTTATAACATTAAAGGTCTCACCAAGGTCATGTCCTTTTAGTTTCTAAGAGACTTATAAAAATGTGTGATAACTACTATTTGGTAGAAAGTTGTGTTGATTTTTAAGAAAACTCTACATGCTATGAATGTGTAGTCTTTCATGGAAGAGTTATTTTAAATAACTATTAGTTATCGAAGTTATGTTCATGAGTCTAATATGTGGTCATGACTTTTAATTAAGGAGATGTTACTTTAAGGTATCACTTCAAAGCATCACTTCATTTATGATAAACATACAATACAACAGTAGACATCAAAAATCACACAACAAGATATCAAACTCATTACTAAAATTGACAAGTCATTTTATAAAGAGGTTGATTCAAAATTTGCTACCGATGTAATAAAGGATCTTATTAGCAGATAATGTTAGAATCGCACCTTTGATTTTAGTTGGCTAATTAAGGTGAATTCAAAATTTTATAAGTCATTTTATAAAGAGGTTGATTCAAAATTTGCTACCGATGTAATAAAGGATCTTATTAGCAGATAATGTTAGAATCGCACCTTTGATTTTAGTTGGCTAATTAAGGTGAATTCTTATTTAAATAGATTGTACATGGTTGACTATAATGAGAAAATCTCTAAAAATTTATAAGGGGACTAGACATAGGTCAATAAATCAAACATGATGTTTAAACTATATTCATCTCTCTATTCCTACTCATTTATTTTATGTCATCTATATTAATTTATACAAGGGTACACCATAATAGCTTGCTAAGAATATCACCTATACTTTATAAGAACGGCAATTCAAGTATTACTATTAATGCGAAAACCTCATCGATAAATAGTTTTAAAATATTTATAAATTTCTATAATTGCTCTCTATTATTTAAACGGAACCAAATTTGAACGGATAATGCAATGAAACGTTTGAATTTGCTCTTAATTTTTAATTTTATTATATTATGATTTAAGTGACCAGTAAAGACCATTCATTGAACTAAGCCACCCAAGGGTCATGAATCATCTAACTTAAGACTTTCATGGTACTTAGACCACAAAGTCATTAGTAGGAGATGAGCTTCTCCACTTCTCTCATTGTCCACTTCCTCTCAACTTCTTTATTCTTATTGTTAAATCAACTCTGAATGGATAATAAAAGTTAAGACCCCAGAAAGTCTTTTAAGACATGAAAATGATCAGAAAAATGATATGACATTAATTTAAGATTTTAAAGTGTTAATAATTTTACCATAATGCCCATAAATTTTTAATATAAGAAAAAGAAAAGTGCGCCCCTCATTGAAGCGCCGCCAGAGCGGCAGACAGAACTCGTGGCTGGCCAGTGGTGGTGCTTTCGTGAGGGGTGCCCTTTTCTTTTTCTTATTTTAAAAATTTAGGGGCGTTATGGTAAAATTCCCAACACTTGAAAATCTCAAATCAATCCCTTATCACCTTTCTGTCATTTCAATGTCTTAACAGACCTTTTGGGGTTTTGAAAGTTGAAATGATATTTAAGTGAAATTTTTTCTTTAAATATTTAGTCTTAAAGTTTTATGAAATATATAATTTTATTTTTTAAAATATGGGGATTAATATTTTAAATTGTCCAGACGTTGGGATTGAGCAAATGTATAGAGTCAAAATTAAGAGATTGAATTAAAGACAAGTCAAAATTATGAAGACTGACTTGTATCAAGTTAAAATTTGGGGGACTGAATTATAACCGAATCAAAACTATTCATAAAAAGAAAAATATTAATTTTACGAAATATAATGACATAATTTTAATGTCAATACTAATATCAATTTTAATGTTACACGACACGACAACAAAAGGCTAATGACATGATCTTAATTATTAGCCAAGTCACTACTAAAATCTAATCAAAGTATCAAACCATCATGTACGAAAATCAAGACTACACGTCTACACCTATAGACTACCTTATAAAGTCCACAGTTCCTTCTTCTTCTTTGTTTTGTTTTGTTTTTTGTTTTTTTCAAATTTCTAATTCTTTGCCTTTTGTTTCCTTAACTTCATTTCTCACGTTTTATATTTGGTTTTTTTGGGTCGGAATGAAATTATTATAATCCCTCAGAAATATTTTGTCTCACAAATTTATATATATATTTTTTTGGAAAGAATCCACTTGATCCCATATATATACTAAAGGGAGTTTTAATCAATTATAAATTTTGTTTTTCCAACGCAAGTAAGTAAAAGACGTATTTTAAGGAAATAACGCAAATATATAGTATTATAAATAATTAACTTCGCTAATTTCCTTAGTTTTCATAAATTAATTATCTAACTCTTATGTTTAGAACTAAAAAGAATATTCCATCCAATTCTAAATATATGACACTTTCTACACGAAATTCTTAATCTATAACATAAGCCAATTGGTGGGTCATTAATGATTTTTTTTCCCCAAATTATTACTTCTATTACAGTTTGCAAGGGGAAAACTTGAAGTCTACAATAGTATTTTTTTTATTTATTATTATTATACTCTTAAATATGACCAAAGTTAAAATATATATATATATTTAATTTCATTTTCAGATAAAGGATTCCATTTCCTTTTATCTTACTTAGTAAAGTAATTAAAAGTGACTTATACTATAAATAAATAGGAGTATATGTCAAGTGGTCAACTTCTATTTTTCCCCTTTTTTGTGCTAAGGATCTCAGTTTTTTTCCCTTTCAATCTCTTTTTTTAGCTTCATGCATTTATTTTATTTTATTTTTTTTTGGTAGAATTCAAGTGATATCCTCAATCGATTGCTAGAAACTAGTTCTCCAAAAATGTATGTAGAGATTGAGTTTTCTGCATTAACTAATACCCGACAACCAAATAATATTTTTGATACACCCATCTCTAAATAAATTGTGGATTGCCTGACCCTTTGGGCCACAAGAAAATCATTCACTGATATATTGTTTAGTGAAATTAAAAAAAGAAAGAAAGGGATCTTTGTTCTTGGGTTCAACTTGAAAAGGGTTGGATACTCTTACTAAAAGAAGGAAGTTTGATTTTGGAGTTGGTCAAAGCGTTGGGGGAGGCAGAGATAGAATCAGGGGGGCTAGGGATGGCCCTAGCCCCCCTAAAAATACAGAACTTGACCCAAAAAATCAAGTAATTATATTTTAGTCTCATAAAAATTTCAATGTTTGCATTTTAGTCCCTATTGGGTATTGACAATTTTATAGAGGGACTAAACTGAAAAAATTGAAATATTTATGAGGTTAAAATATAATTTCCTACAATTTTGGGTCCACTTCTATAATTTTCACCCCCTGATTTGAAATGCTAACTCCACTATATTCTATTATGTAATTCTCGCCCCCCACTAATTTCAAATCCTAGCTCCGCCCCTGGGGGGAGGCATCTTAATGTGCCTAAGTAAATATCTGGGGTAATAAACGGTTCGTCTTGCCCAATATTGGTATCACCTAGGAAGAAGGAGATTTCGCTCTATCTTTAAATTGTTGGTGACCCAAAGCCCTTTCATAAAATTTTTATATAAAAAAAAAAAAAAGAAAGAAAGAAAGAATGACAGGTCCATCCTCCTATGATGAAATCATATCTTGACTTAAAAAATCAAGAAAAAAGTCACGATGTGACAAAAAATATATATAATCACTGAAAGTTCCCAATACTGATGCTACAGGTCTTAATCATTATAATGTTTTTGAAGTCAGTCATTTTTCCAATATTTAAAGCACATGGATCTATGAATTTTAATTAATATGCCCTGTAATTTTACACACAATTTTATGTAGTTTTAAATAAATGATCCAGAACCCAAACTTGACATATTTTATGGTTCAAGATTAATTTTAAGAAATAAAACTACGAAGAAAAAGAACGTAAATTCATATTATAAACTCAAATCTTAAATTCAAATGAATATATTTTTATTAATAAATAGCTACTAAAAGAATATGATTAATAATTAAAATATAAAAATGGATAACAATTTAATCTAAATATATTTTAGATTCAAATAATTGAAATTTAATTAATCAAAAGTCATAATTTATCATACTTAATAAAAATATTTAATATAAAGTTTATATATATAATCATGATCATGATCAAATCTATTAAGATGAAAATGCAAAACAGTAAACTCGTGAACTTGTGAGTTTAATTGAATTTGTAGTTAACACATAGGGAGTTTACATTATTACGTGATTTTGTAAATTAAAAACATAATAGAGGTGAAATTAGCAAGTTAACCCGCAACTTGACCTCAAGATCCCTGTTTAAACAATTAAAACTCCTTTCACTGTAATCCAAGCTTATTATTTTTTTAATACTTTTTTTTTGTTCATTCAACCTTAACATAAAACAGAGGAAACAATTCTTGGTTAAGAATAAAAATACATATAAGATTTTACCGAAAGTGTATTCAATACCAAATACTCTTAAAGAAAAAATCGGCAAAAAGTAATTATAAATTTTAAAAATTGGGACAAAAATCACAAGACGTTAAATCCCGATGGCATTAGTTTGTGGGTGTGGCACATGCCATTATTTTGAAGATAATAAAATGCCCAAATGCTAATGTCAGCTTTGTGCTACTTGTGCGTACAATTTTTTTTTTTTTGGAATTGGGGACCTAATGGTCCCGGGCAGGGTCGAACCCTGATACAAAGGCTGGATAAGCCAGCGTCATACCACTGCACTACCTAAGTGCTTGGTCGAGTGTGTACAAATTTTATTTGAATGAATTGAATGTGAATTCCAACTTACACTTGTTGCCTCCATTGGAGTCAAAAGAAGGCTGTCATTTAGCATAACTTTGATTGAGGATGAAATTAGGGAGGACAATAAAATAATCGTAAGTTCTTGTTAGTATAAATAAATAAAAACACGAAAAAGAATCTGAAAATAATTCAAATCAAAATGACCTTGATTTTCTAAATTTGAATATCTTCCCATAATTCTTATTTCACATTAAATTAGGAGAAAAATGAAAAATTATCCCATATCCTAAAAGTAGACTATTATAATTTTAAATACAAAACGTATAAAATAGATATATAATAGATACAGATTCTTATGATAGTTTAATGAATGGTAGGAAATATTTATGTATTTCTTTGATTTTTTATCACATAGTTTTCTTCATAAAAACAAATATGTACATATATTGTTGGTGTATAAACTATATATAGCTCAAGTTATTTATATTCATTAGATCAAGCTCTCCAATTACACTTGTTATTTTGTTATTGTTAGTCGTTAAAATATGTATTTATACTTGTAAATTCATCAATGAAACACTTGTAAATTTTTAATATCAACTCTTAAAATATAAATTAGTTTTGTAAATTAACATATGAACACTAGTTGCTTATAAATTAACCTATGAAATATTGACACTTGTAATTTAGCTATGGTTAGTTATTAACGCATACACATATGCACTTGTAAATTCACCTATAAAATACAGACATTTATTATTTTACTATTATTAGTTGTTAAAATACGTATGTGCACTTATAAAGTCATCTATGAAACACTTGTAAATTTTTGTGTAAACTCTTATGATATAAAATAGGATTTGTAAATTGGCATATGAAATTATAAATTCACAAATGAAATATCGACATATGTTATTTTACCATTATTGTTAACATGTGTGTGCACATTCGTAAATTCACTTATAAACTTGACCCAATAGATCGATATAGGGTTGAGGTGCAACTCTATCAATGAAACATTTCACTAGGGCACTAGACACTAAACTTTTCTTAAGTACAAAAGTACACATAAAGTTTTCAAAACGGTGTAGAAATGTTGCAACCATTACGCCAACTAATGTTGATAGTTAAACAAACATGTCACACAAGAAAATTGTACAAAAACACCCATAAAGTTTTGGATAGAAGGTGACTGATGTGCCTTTCATGATTCCCTTTTATTTTGAGGACTTTCCCAAATGTATTTCTTACAGTTCTTTAAATCATTAGATTCTACATGAAATCGGTGACATATTGCTATCTTATGAGCAAAAATGGAGTTATTTTTTTAAAGAAAATTTACAATTTTTTAAAGATTTAAAAATATAAATAAAAAAGAAACTATACACTTTTGAACTCTTAAATCTTTAAAAAATCGTAAAAAATTGAAAATAACTTCATTTTTTGCCTTTAAGATATCAAAATGTCATCCATTTTGTCCATAATCTAATGATACAAAAAATCATTAAAAATATATTTGGGAAGGTCTCCAAAATGAAGGGGCAGCTGGAAAGGCACATCAGCCACCCTGCCCTAAAGTTTGTGGAAATGGTGCTAAAATACACACAAAATTTTTAACAGCTATAACATTTTTGCACCATTTGAAAATTTTCATGTATATTTATGTACTATTTTCTTAACCATGATTGCAAAATGGTTGGCGTTAATTGACTTAACGTTCACATCATTTAAAAAACTTTATATGTACTTTTGTACCCAAATACTACCTTCGGTCCTAAATATAATACATAATTTATAGTACAATTTACGTTACTACAAACTATGTCATGTGCTCTCCATTCCTCCCGCTTTCTGATTTCTTTCCAAATGGTAGATACTTCAATACATCTTCCTTCTGGTATTGTTTCACTTCCCACAAGCCACCTTCCTCTTTATGCTCTATGCGGTTTCTTAACTTTCTGTTTCCTTTTCAGATTACTTCATTGTCTTTCTTTTCTTTCTTTCTTTTTTTTTTTCCTTTTTCACAAATGGGTCAAGAGTGCGTTTAATTTGAGGGTGAATTTGCTTCATTTTTATTATAAGATTAATGTGTAAATTTATCCTGAAAGTTTTCACTTCAAGCTTAAAGGTTGTCTCAAAGGTGTTAAAATAAAGTAATGTTATGCCTTACCATTAATATTGTGAACATACAACGTTGATTTTTTTATTGTCAATGTTGATTTGTAAAGGGATATAGGATAAGTCAATATTGCTATGTGTGAACTCAAAAAAACTTCCAGAGTAATATTCTAACTTGCCTTTGCTGCCCCCATTTTATAGGAATCTTTATTATAATATATTTCTTACATTTTTCTAGGAAAATAAAATGCTTTTATACCTAAATTAAGAAAATCATTACATTACTTTATTTTTTTCAATGGTTATCTGTTATTAATTAGAATTAATTATTGAGAGACTCACTTAGAGACAGTTCTCTTTTAGTCCAATTAGGGCGTTGAATTGAGCTAAAACATCTTCCTCTAAAATTAACACCTGTTTAGCGTGCATAAATATTTTAGTATTTCAACTACATCTCTCTTCCCATATTAAAATTCTAGGACAAAAAAAAAAACTTTTGCCTTAAAAATAACATTTAAAAAAGGGTTAAGGTGCATCCAGCACATTAAACTATGGCTCATGAGCGTCCAACACAATTAACTATTAGGTGGACTGCCCAGCACGACAAACTTTTTAAAAGGAGCGCCCAACACAACAAACTTTTAAAAAGAAGCGCCCAGCACAACGCCGTTAAAAAAAAGTTAACGCCGTTAGCAAAAAAGTTAACGTTCGTTATCTAAGGAGCACCCAGCACAACAAACTATTATTTCAAGAGCGCCCATCACAACAAACTATTATTCCATGAGCGCCCAGCACAAAATTCTAAATTTTACTAAATTAAATAATTTTTTTCTTAATTGTCATTATTCAAAACTATCTATAGACAAAAATTACTCTTTCTTCAATTTTCTAAAAATTATAATTTGCTAAAATAAAAAAAAAGTTTTGATTAAAAATATAATTATATGATTTAAATAAAACTCAAGATGTTTTTAGTTTATGATATATGTTAAACAAAAAAATATGTATGATTTATTTTTATTTTAGAAGAAATTTATATGAGTTAAAAAATTCATTTAATGTTAATAAAAATTTAAAAAATCTAAAAATCTAATATAGATTTTTTTTATATGTTTTAGAAATTTTATTAAATTCATTTAATGTTTAGATTTCTAAAAAAATCTATGTTAAATTTTTAGATTTTTTAAATTTTATTAACATTAAATGAATTTTTTAACTCACATAAATTTCTGCTAAAATAAAAATAAATCACATATATATATTTTTTGCTTAACATATATCATAAACTATAAAACATCTTGAGTTTTATTTAAATCATATAATTATATTTTTAATCAAAAATTTTATTTATTTTAGAAAATTATAATTTAGAGAAAATTGAAGAATGAGTAATTTATGTTCATAAATATTTATACAAGTAGTTTTGAATAATGACAATTGAGAAAAAATTATTTAATTTAGTAAAATTTAGAATTTTGTGCTGGGCGCTCTTGGAATAATAGTTTGTTGTGCTGGGCGCTCCTTAGATAACGGACGTTAACTTTTTACTAACAGCGTTAACTTTTTTTTAACGGCGTTGTGCTGGATGCTCCTTTTTAAAAGTTTGTTGTGCTGGGTGGTCCACTTAATAGTTAATTGTGCTGGACGCTCCTAAGTCAATAGTTTATTGTGTTGGACGCACCTTAGCCCTTTAAAAAAAACAAAAAAAGTAATTTGGATAAGATGGTCCGTCGGTGGTAACAGGAAGGGACAAGAGTCGGTAGGAATTGAGCCACCAACCCCTAATCCCTTATCGACTTCACTTATGGTGCGTGGTCCCACCATAGTCGTCATGACGCATGCCCAACGTGTCCTAAACGTTTTATAATTATTATTATTATGATTTGTTGTTGGTGTTTTTTTTTTTAAATAAAAAAAGTTTAGCTGGGGTAGACATCAGTATCCTATCAGAGTCAGGCCTCTAGGCTCAAAAAATACTTACAAAGATACTTACAGATCGTCCACCAATAAAACCCTCATATCGACCATCTGAAATCGAATCTCCTCCTTTTTAGACTGAAGGTCAATACCTTAGTCAACTGTTCTAACCCTTTATTCTTGTTGTTGTTATTTTACCAGCGTTTCCTCAACTTTTTATGATTCCTGCGGAGGTGAGCCTGTGGCCTGTACATTGATTTTAAAAAAGTTGCAATTTACATTAAAAATTCGGGGAACTGCAATTAAATATTTTTATCCCATCTTATATTTAGTCCTTCTCTGTATTGCTTTATTGTGCTGAAATTTCCGAAAAAAAAAAACTTCCCATAAGATATGTTTTTCTAGTAAAATGTAAAATTGGTTGATTATGTAAGTTTTAATCCTCATTAAATCTAAAAAGTTCATACATAAATATAGCATTTTTAATTGATGATTCTGTATCTCGGTCGCTTTTCATAAAAAGATAAATTGTCAATTGAAATTTAAAAATTTATACTTTTAAATAGATATAAACTTGGAAATTCATTTAATTTACAAACATTTATAATAATTTAAATATTTTTATTTTTGATATATTAATTAAAAGCATAATGTGTTTAGGATTTCCAGGTCATACTTTTATTATTTTTAAAAATTAATTAAAATTGTAGTAAAATTTTATGAGATCTAATATTTAATTAAAAATTGCTCACACCAAAACATTCCATCAAATATGAATTAAAGGTGAGAAGTGAAAACACACTACTCCCTTTGATCCTTATTATAAGACATCAATTAATAATTCTTAGAAACCAATAAAAGTAGTTAAAATCAATAGAGTTATCTTACAATTTAAGTAACTTCCAATATTATCGCTACTAATTGCACTAAACTCTGATATTATATAGATTATTACCCTCACCCACTACCCTTATTAATTATAGGCATACATAAAAAAATTAATTAATGCGCTTCGAAAACAAGCAAATTCCTTATAAAAATAACTAAATACAATTATTAGTTGCTGTCTTCTAATAAAGACTAAGAAGTATTTTGATACCAGTTTGAGGACATGCATCAATAATATTTTAGTCAATTAGTTAAAGAATATGGACGAAATAATAATGCAATTAAGGTCAATTAACATCAACAAATTAACAAATATATACTAAAATCAGCAGCACATTTAAAAATGCTCCATAGATTCATTGAATTAGCAATAGTACACCCACTTCACAACTTTTATTCTTCCTTTATTTTTATTCTGTTTTTTTTAATTGCCGCATCTTTGATTCATTATTATTCGACAAGGTCAAATGTGGAAATAATTTTGTCTGATTGTCTCTCCACTCTCCAATAATTTTTATTATCTCTTTCTATAAATTAATCATCAAATAACCATTAATTAAAAATTCAGTTTCTGTCGTCTGCTTTACCCCCTCTTGAAATCCCCCCCCCCCCCTCCCCCTCCCCCTCCCCCTCCCCCTCTTTTGATAAAGAAGACAACGTAGAGAAGAAAGCTCTTCGTGAGAATAAGGGGCAAAAAATCTCATAAATAAATAGGGAGAATTATAATAAAAAAACTAAGAAAAATAATATTTATTTAGAATGATTATAAAAATGATAATTATTTTGAAGGACAAAAGATTAAAACATTAATATAAAGAAACTAAATTGACTTTGGTCAAATTTCCTATACTATCTCTAATTAAATCAAAATTTGAAGTAATTGATTGATTGAAAATGATAAATAGATATCAAATCAGAATCTGGAATATGCAAGCTAGATTGTTAGAGTCTCTATTGGTAACTTTTTATCTCTCTATGAAGACAAAAGAAGAAATCGTAGGTTCTTTCATTCACAAAGATCTCCCAGGTGTCTTCCCCTCTGTTATATGATCTTCAAGTTCTCCTACCTGATAATTTTTTATCTTGTTTGCCTTTAGTTCGGTTCTTGTTATAATCATTAAAATCTGATTAATCCTTGCCCTTTAGTATTGTATATTTTTCAAACTTTTGTTTTGAATCACCAAAGTCAATTCGCATAGTCTGTCACTTTTATTTCTTTATCTGGAAGGGAAGGTTGCCATATATTATTGTTAAAAAAAAAAAAAAGTTTCGCAAACATTGACCTGTAGGTTTTTTTTTTTTCGGTTAATTAGATATTTCATTTTAGGTTTTTTTTTTGTTAATTAGATATTTCATTCCAAAAAAAGGTTGTCATATATTATTGTTCCACAATGTTTTTTATTTTTATTTTTTTCATTTCTCACCTTTATGTAAAAATTGTAGAACCAAGGGTAATTTAGTCTCTTTATATTAATGTTTTAATTTTTGGTCCTTCAAAATAATTACCATTTTTATGGTCCTTCTTAATAAATATTATTTTTCTTAGGTCATTTATTATAATTCTCCCAAATTAATAATATTCGGAAATGTGGCAAAAAATGCACTTTGTGCGTTCTCTTTTGAATGAACAATTAAATATAGAAAGGATATTTTATTTTCAATGAAGAGGCATCACATTTTTAGCCAGAAGTCAAAATATACATGTTAATGCAGGACACAAAATTTCATGTTCAAAGATTACATTTTTTAGCAGGTTATTAACATCACATAGAGAAATGTTACATTGTAACATTAAAATATTATATATATAATTATATATATATATATATAAGAAATAATAACAAGTCGACGAAATATTATGTCAAAATTTTGTGAAGTCCCTACTTGACATGACCAGACAGAAATGAAAAGTCTATAAAAAATTAAACTCATTTCATTTTTTTTAATGATGTAATAGATTTTTTAGATAAATTTTATTAATATTAAATAAATTTTTTAACTCACATAAATTTCTTTTAAAATAAAAATAAATAAATTTTTTTATTTAACATATATAATAAACTATAAAACACATAGAGTTTTATTTAAAATTATATAATTATATTTTTAATCAAAACTTTTGTTTATTTTAGTAAATTATAATTTTGACAAAATTGAAGAATGAGTAATTTTTGTCTATAGATATTTATACAAGTAGTTTTGGATAATAATAATTGAGGAAAAATATTTAATTTAATAAATTTAGAATTTTGTGCTGGACGCTCTTGGAGTAATAGATTGTTGTGTTGGACGCATTTTAGATAATAGACGTTAACTTTTTGCTAACGGCGTTGGGCTGACGCTCCTTTTTAAAAGTTTGTTGTGTTAGACGCTCCTTTTTAAAAATTTGTTGTGTTCGACGTTCCACTTAATAATTAATTGTGTTGCATATCCCTGAACCAATAATTTATTATATTGGAACGCACCTTAAAAAATGAAAGAAAGAAAATTGGATAAGATGGTCCGTCAGTGGTAACAGGAAGGGACAAGAGACGGTGGGAATTAAGCCACCAACCCCTAATCCCTTATCGACTTCACCCGTGGCAAGGCCCGTGGTCCCACCATAGTGGTCATGACGCATGCCCCACGTGTCCTAAACATTTTAATAATAATAATAATAATTACTATAATTATTATTATTGTTGGTGTTATTTTACCAGAGTTTCCTAAACATTTTATGATTCCCGGGGGAGGTGAGCCCTGTTCATTGATTATAATTTTTTTTTAAAAGTTGCAATTTACATTAAAAATTCGGGGAACTTCAATTAAATATTTTTATCCCATCTTATATTTAGTCCTTCTCTCAGTTCTCTGTATTGCTTTAATGCCCTGAAATTTTCGGGAAAAAAAAATAAAATTCCCGTAAGATATGTTTTTCTAGTAAAATGTAAAATTGGTTGATTATGTTATTTATAATTCTCATTAAATCTAAAAAATTATAAATAAATATATCATGACGCATGCCCAACGTGTCCTAATATTTTATTAAAAAATGTGCACGCCAAAACATTCCATCAAATATGAATTAAAGGGGAGAAGTGAGAACACACTTGGCATGTAATTAGGGCATAAGCTTGTGTCAAGTTACCCCAAAATTATATTGTTTTGGGGTTAAGAAAATTAATAAAGAGTATTTTTATATTTTTGTTTTTGTATTTATCATTTTAATTTTATCAAAATATCCATAATTAATTTCCCCAACCCTAAAACTACGTCGTTTTGAGAGTTCATTAATTCCCCTAACTCTCAAAACGACGTAATTTTATGGTGATTTGACATAAGTTTATGCCAAGTGACATGACAAACACACACACACATGTTTGTCATGTCACTTGGCATAAGCTTATGTCAAATCACCATAAAACTATGTCGTTTTGGGGTTTGAAGAATTAATTAAGAGTGTTTTCGTCAAATTCATATAATTTTTTTTAAAAAAAACCAAAACACGCCTCATAATTCCCCTAACTCCCAAAATAATATAGTTTTAGGATGACTTGACAAAACCTTATGTCAAGTAACATAACAAACGATAAACCCATTATATATAATATAATGTTATGTCAAAATTTTGTGAAGTCCCTACTTGACACTACCAAACAGAAATGAAAAGTCAGGATATTCATAATAAATTATTATAGATTTTTTAATATATAAATATAGATAAATATCCATATAGATGACACTGCCAAACAGAAATGAAAAATCACGATATTCATAATAAATTATTATAGATTTTTTTAATATATAAATATAGATAAATATCCAATATAGATGAAGTACGTACGCAATGAAACTTAAGAAACTTGCTCTTGGTGCATGATTGAAATTTAAAATGAAATAAAATATATCATAAAAATATTCTGCAAATGAATAATAACTTTGGCATCAATAATTCTAAAAAATAATAATGAAAAAAAGGAAGGTGTGTCATCTGGGGGGTTTGTTTGCCAACACCTTCTATGGTTACTTTACTCTCCCGTGTGATGCTTCCAGCTCTAAGGTTTTCACTGAGTTCTAATTCCATGCACATAATTATGTGCCTAATTATGTGTTCATACCTTTAATAGAGGTATGAGCATATTTTTTAATTTTTTTAATTTTTTTATTTATTTAGATTTAAATTATATGCTACTTTCTGGAATTTTTTTTCTTAAATTAATTAGTTTCTAATTCTGCATTTATCTGTAACACCAGTATCATGGAAACTAATTAATTTGAGATACTGGGTGCAAAACAAATTCCAGAAAACAACATATAATTTAAATTTAAATAAATACAATATATAAAAAATTTAAAAAAAATATGCTCATACCTCTAATAGAGATATAAACACATAAGGGCGAAGGAGCGATTTTACACACGAAGTTTTCCCTCAGGAGCGCCCAGCACCACGAAGTTTTCTGAGGAGCAAAAGTACACACGAAGTTACGTTTTGGGAGCGCCCAGCACCACGGTCGTTAGTCAACCGTTTGTTGACTGTCAACTTGGATGGAATGTTGACGTGACATTGATTTGGATTGACACGCTGACGTAGACGTTGACGTGGAATAAAAAAAAATCAAAAATTAGAAAAAAAATTAGAAAAAATCTTAAAAAATTTGAAAAAGATTCAAAAATGAGGAAAAATTTAAATAATTAGAAAATATTAAAAAAATTAGAACAAAATTCAAAAAATTAAAACAATTAGAAAGAAATTTTAAAAAAATTAAAATAATTTTTAGAAAAATCGAAAAAACTAGAAAAAAAATTCAAAATGAGGAAAAAATAAAAATAATTAGAAAAATTTAAAAATAATTCGAAACAATCCGGAAAAATATTTTTAAAAAATTAGGAAAAAATTAAAATAATTAGAAAAAAAAATTCAAAAATTTGGGAAAAATTCAAAAAATTAAAATAATTAGAAAGAAATTAAAATACCCTCGCCAGTAACCACCGTACCGTCGGCGATCGATTGCCCTTTATTATATACATGGTTGGACGGAGGGATGAGTTTTCAAAAGAAACAATGGACTAAAGGAGAAGAATGTGACAATGCCCATTAAATTAAAATAAAGGAAAAGGAAAAAAGAATTTAATCTTTTGGGTAAAACCCAAGAGGCTCCATAGCTGACAACTCGGCAGAACACTCTGAGCCTCTTGGGTTTTACCCAAAAGATTAAATTCTTTTTTCGTTTTCCTTTATTTTAATTTAATGGGCTTTGTCAGATTCTCCTCCTTTTGTCCATCGTTTCTTTTGAAAACTCATCCCTTTGTCCAACCATGTATATAATAAAGGGCAACTGATCGCTGACGGTAGGGTGGTCACTGGCGGGGGTATTTTAATTTATTTCTAATTGTTTTAATGTTTTGAATTTTTCCTAATTTTTTGAATTTTTATAATTATTTAAATTTTTTTTTATTTTTTTCCTAATTATTTTAATTTTTTCCTCACTTTTCGAATTTTTAAAAATTTTTTAAATTTTTTTCAAATTATTTTAAATTTTTTCCTCATTTTTGAATTTTTTTCCTAATTTTTTGGAATTTTTTTTCTAATTTTTCTAATTGTTTTTAAAAATTTCTTTCTAATTGTTTTAATTTTTTGAATTATTTTAATCTTTATTCTAATTATTCTAATATTTATTTTAATTTTTTTTCTCAATTTTTTCTAATTTTTTAAATTTTTTCCTAATTTTTGATTTTTTTTAATTCTACGTCAGCGTCCACGTCATCGCGTTAGTCCAAGTCAACGCCACGTCAGTATTCCATCCAAGTTGACGGTCAACTAACAGTTGACTAACGGCCGTGGTGCTGGGCGCTCCCAAAACGTAACTTCGTGTGTATTTTTTCTCCTAAAAAAACTTCGTGGTGCTGGGCGCTCTTAGAGGAAAACTTCGTATGTAAAATCGCTCCTTCACCCAACACATAATTAGGCACATAAAAATGAACACCAAATGTGAACTCGGTTTCCACTTTCCGGTCCCACAGCCGCAGGTGAAGCACTTTTTATTTGGAGAATTTGCTCTTGAGGGCATTGGCTGACCCCCACCTCATTACTTTCAACCATGTACTCTCTTTAGCCCATAATATAGAACACTTTAATTATATCAAGTAAAACAATGAATGATAATTAGGTCATTTAAAAAATCTTAAAATGTAAAGTATTTTCACATTTACCCTTCTTAAGAATTGTGTTTAATTATATTGAAATTGTTATTTAAAAAAAAGAGATGATATAATGAGTGAGCAAAGTTGAAAAGTAAATATTAATCATAGAGCAAAAACAGGAAAAAGAACATTAGTTAAACTAGAAGTGACTTATATTTTAGTGTCTACCTTCCTTCTAGATAGGGTGGAAATAGGTCAAATTAGGCCAAATTTTGGCTAAATAAGCATGAGCCTATAATTGAGGCTTAAAACTTGAGCTTGAGACTACCCCTGTATACAGTTTTTTTTTTAGGCTTAGACTTGAATCTTTAAAAGCTTTGGTCAGACCTAAAACCCTTTTAGGTACCTATAATGTGTAAGTCTTTAAATAAACTTAAAAATTAGGGCTTAAAGGTTTTGAATAGGCTTAAAAGTCTATAATTTAAAAAAACTTATGAATTTAATGTTCAAAAAGTCACTTATAGTTATTTTGGCTTCTAAAAAAAAGTTTATGAGCACTTTTTTACTGATGATATAAGTTAATGGCTAATTTAGTACCTTAATATTTCATTAAAAAGCTCATAGTACTGCACGTTAATGGATGTTTGGGATTATTAATATCATGGTCACTTTTACCCTCTTTTATAATGTTTTTTATAATCTTTATGGTTTGTTTTGTTGTAAAAAATAGTTTATATTTATTTTACACTTTTTAAAAAAGTTGAAGGTCATTTAAAAACCTTAATCCTAAAATAAAAGGCAATTCTCACATTTAAGAATGATTTTCATGTTGTTATTTTCAAAATTAATAAATAAAAACTAAATAAACCAATGGGTTAGGTTTAATAAAATGATATAATCTCTCATGACGAACAATATTTTCTCCAAAAAAGATATTTGTGAATAGGGGTGAGCAAAATACTCCATAACCCGCGGATCCCCCCGTGCCCCGTAGATTTTGGCCCGTTTAAGCCCACCCACATTGGACTCGTAACGGGTACGGGCTGCCCCGTACCCGTATATGTTAGACAGGGCGGGAACAGGTTAGGGCACGGGCTGCCCGCCCCTGCCTGTTTGTATATATATATTTTTAAATATATTATTTACGATCTAATATTTAAGTGTTGAACAAACCTGCAATATTAATAGTTGATTCAGTGGTAGGGGTCCCGACCTTTTGCCATAAAGTTTGTAGTTCCATTCCCAGGTCAGAACTTTGGCACTTTTTTTATAAATGTCTGACACTTTTTTTAAAAAAAAAATGTTTGACACGGTTTTTAGAGCTTTGGCACTTTTTTTTAAATGTCTGACATTTGGAAAAATTTCATAAAAATACCACTTAAATTTGTAAAACCCCCAAAAGTTTGTTGAATTTGCAAAAAGACTGAGAGGTAACAAGGACTTTTGGGGGATATGCAAATTCGAGTCAAATAACCATTTTGCCCTTAGTTATAAATAATTTAAAAAAAGAAAATACCTCCCCCTCGCGGTGGACCCCACCATCGGTGACTAGCGGCCACCGGCCACCTCCTCCGCCAGCGGCCGTCGCCGGTCACCGGTGGCAGGCCAGCGGTGGGCGCCGGGCGCCGACCGGCCGCCGAGGACCAGCGGTGGTTGCCGGCTGGCGGCCGGGGTGGTGGCCGCCGGCGATGGGGCACACAGCGCGGGGGGTGTATTTCTTTTTTTTTAATATATAATTATTTATAACTAAGGGTAAAATGGTCATTTGGCTTGAATTTACATATCCCTCAAAAGTCTTTGTTACCTCTCAGTCTTTTTGCAAATTCGACGGACTTCTGGGGGTTTTGCAAATTCAAGCGTCATTTATTTGGAATTTTCCTTTTTTTTTTTTTAATGTTTGACACTTTTTTTAGTGCAATATGCCTGACACGTTTTGTAATATTGTACTTTTAAAATTTTCAAATCTCTAAAGTAAAAGAAAACCATACCTTCCCTCTGCTCTCAGTCATTTGACCGCCCCTCTCGCCCTTCTCTTTTCTCTTCCCTCCCTCAATCTTCAATCTCAAATCTCAGATTCTCAGCCGATTTTGTCGCGCCTCTCCCCTTCTCTCTCTTCTCTCAATCTTCAATCTCACGTTGCAGCTCTCAACTGTCCATCAACTTCATTTTTTTTCCCTCCTCACTGGGGGATTCCGTTTATGGCAGTTGTTGCGTCGACCTCTCCGGCAGCCGGCATCTCGCTGTTGAGCATCACAGATCTACCACTATCTTTTCTTTCATCTCATTTCTGATTGGTTGTCTTTTTTTTGAGTTTCTTTTTTATGGGTTCTGTTTTTTTCCCCCTTAAAGGTTTAAACGGGGAATCCAGAACCCGTCAAAACCTGCCCATATTTGCTTGTACCCATTTTTCATGGGTTAAACGGGTTATACCTGTATAAAATAAACGGGCGGGATACGGGTTAGAGCACGGGGTAGCTCCGCCCGCTCGTTGCCTAGCCCTATTTGTGCACAAGAAAAATATAGTAAATAATAAATATAAATATGTAAGAAACATAAATATTTTAAAAGCTGGCAAAGAATTTTTTTTCCATAATAATATTAAGCAATAGTTTTTGTTACCAATAGCACTAAACGATACATTCTCTCTGGTCCTTATTATTAGACACCAATTAATAAGTATATTTGGTCATTTTTATAAGGGTGAAGGTGCATTTTTACCAACATACAATTAGGGAAGGCGCAACCAACACGAATATTTATTAAGGGTATCTTAAATACCAACAAACAATTAAAATAGGCTAAATAACACAACACCGTCAGCTTCGTTTTGTAACGCTCGTCCAGGTGGCTGAAGATGTTGACGTGGCTGGTGGAGAGTTGAGGAACCAGAAGTGCGAGCTGAGGGGAGAGCTTCGACCACCCTTCCACCACCATAATTTCTTCATTCCATTGACCTTCCCTTTCGCCAGACGGTGACGGTCAAAGACAGAAGCAGCCCTGCAAGTGCTGGGTTTCCGAAGAGTTCTCACCACCACCTCCCTCTCTTTGCCATTTACCCATTACAGCCGCCAGTCATTCCCTAGTCTTCGCCATCACAGATTCCTTCCTATGTTCAGATTCACTCTTCACCATCGACGCCACCTTTCTCTCTCCAACCACCAACAAACGCACACCCACACCACTCAGTTTTATTTACAAAAATAAGTAACAATATTTCGAGACCTTTGTTATCCCAATAGCTGAATGGAATTTAAGTTTCTTTGATAGGAAATGAATTGGAAGTAATACTACAACGCCGATAACCAAGGAAGAAAAGGGGGAAAAGAAAAGCTTTCAAAACATACCCAACCCAGTAGCTTTTTCAAAAGATTCGCCGGAATCTGGAAATATTGCCGAGAAATGCAAAGAATTGCCGGAAACTGGAGATATTGCCAGAAATGCAGAATCTCGACGAAAACTACAGAGAAATGACGAGACTAAGCTATCAGTGCTCGGTGAAGGAGAAAGTGAAGGTGGAGAAAAGAAAGACGATCACCCCCTACATCTTGCCGTCGACGATGAAGAAGATGATGCCATTCAAGCCCGTGTTTGCAGATCGGCGTCGTCTTTACCTCTGAGACTGCGTTTTCACTGACTCTCGCGTTTTCACTGTTCCACACGGACTCTCGCGTTCCTCTTCTAGATGCCATCGTCTTCAATATCGAAGATGGGGTGGCGGCGCATGGTGGGTGAGACAGTGTCGCGTGAAATTACGAGTGGGGGAGGGACAAAGTAATGGCGGCGATAGAAGAGAAGGTAGAGGTTGAGAAGGAGGGAAACGATCAAGAGGAAGGACTTGAAGTTGAGAGGGAGTAGGATTGAAGTTCTAAGGAAGTTGATGGGCATTGGAGTCAATGGAATCCTCCTCGCAAGGTTGGGGATGGGGATGGTACTGCATTGTGGCGAGGTGGGCTCCACGTGGATAGTAGCTAAGCAGTTGAAAGTCAGTTAAACGTCTGTTAAAAAAAAAAAAGCAAACGGGGTTGTGTTATTTAACCTGTTTTAATTGTTTGTTGGTATTTAAGATACCCTTAATAAATATTTGTGCTGATTGCTTCTTCCCTAATAGTATGTTGGCAAAAATGCACCTTCACCCTTTCTATAAAAACTAAAGAACTTGCATGTTTACAAATAGCATTAAATATTTTTCCATATATGTCCATAATTAATAAGTATATTGGGTGAGAATAATAATTAATACTCACTCTAGTCCTTATTATAAGGCATCAACTAACAATGGCTAAAGTATATTTTTAGTCCTTTAAGTTTTATAGAAGGCATACTTTTAATTATGATCTTTTCTAGCTGGTGCTTGGGCACAATAATGGCACCAGTAATAGATTAATGTTCAGATGATTAATGTTTTAATTTTTTATAAAGTTATTATTAAAATCCTAAATTCTAAAAAATAAATAACTAAATTTAAACTGTTAAAATTTGATATTGACAGTTTAAAACAACAGTAAGAAAATATTTTATAAAAAAAAAAGAAAATATAAATGACCTAATTGTTGATGTTATTATTAGCAAAGGAAGAGGAAGAAGTAAAAGAATATGTAAATTGTAAAGGGAAGAGTTGACCTGCGGACAACCAAGCCGTAATTTGGACAGTTTGGAATTTCCAATTGAAGATTATGACAAATTAACTGTTATTAAAAAAAAATAGTTTTATAGTACTTAACTTATTTTCTTAAAAAATAACACAACATCAATATGATATAATATAATGCTTACGATTTTTCCTTCGTGTGTGTGTGTGACTATGATAATGAAGTAATAATGGATTACGAATATGTGATATGAGCACTCTCTCATACTAATGCAGTGAAAATATCCACACAAAAGTTGGTTGAAAATGTTCAAGTTTGCTGAATTTTCATGTGGCATGTAATGCTAGCAACTCAATTATTGGTTGAGAAATCCCTTTAGTGGTTCAGCTGGATTTGAATCCCACCTTACTAAGAGAGACACTTTGGTAAGAGGTATTCTGTGTTAGAATATCATTCATCTCTCTATTCGTACTCATTTATTTTCTGTCATCTATATTTTTTTTCTTGCTTAGAATATGACCTACACTAAAATAGGCAAAACACTAAACAATTAAAAGGCAATTTTAGTATTAATGTGAACGATAAATAGTTTAAAAATATTTCTAAATTTCTATAATTATATTGCTCTTTCTATATTATATATCACTCTTTGTTGTTCTAAGTGGCTAAGCTTTTGGGTCAAAAGTACTCCATTTCTATAATTGCTCACCCACACGCATGCGTATACAAAGCCTACCAAATCAACTAAAGTGGTAACTCCCTTGTCACGCTCACGCCAATTAATTAAGAATGCCGAAGAGTGGTTAGTTTGGAAAAGTTAAAACAGGAGTCTGGATCTTCTCATTATTACTTTTCTACCTATCTCTCATCATCAGCTCATCCTAGCCGTTCAAATCTTGATCCAAGGGTCTATAATAAATTTTTAAAAAACCGCATGCTGTAATTTGTACTGTATGCAGTTTTTTTAAATTAAGATTTCAACGGCCAGGATAAGATTGTGAGAAATAAGGAAAAAATTGCTTATGAGAGAATTTTCTTCCGTTAAAACAGTGGGGTATTTTTAAAAGGAACCAAATTTGAACAGATAATGCAATGAAACGTTTGAATTTGCTCTTAATTTTCAATTTTATTTAATTACTATAATTTAAGTGACCAGTAAAGACCATTCATTGAACTAAGCCACCCAAGGGTCATGAATCACCTAACTTACAACTTTCATGGTACTTAGACCACAAAGTCATTGATAGGAAATGAGCTTCTTCACTTTTCTCATTGTCCACTTCCTCTCAACTTCTTTATTCTTACTATTATATCAACTTGAACGGTTAATAAAAGTAAAACCCCAAAAAGTCTTTTAAGACATGAAAATGATCAAAAACATGATATGAGATTAATTTAAGATTTTAAAGTGTTAACAATTTTACCATAATGCCCCTAAAATTTTAATATAAGAAAAAGAAAAGTGCACCCTTAATTGAAGCGCCGCCGGAGCGGCAGACAGAGCTCGTGGCCGGCTAGCGGTGGTGCTTCCATGAGGGGTGCCCTTTTCTTTTTCTTATTTTAAAAATTTAGGGGCATTATGGTAAAATTCCCAACACTTGAAAATCTCAAATTAATCCCTTATCACCTTTTTATCATGTCAATGTCTTAATAGACCTTTTGGGGTTTTGAAAGTTGAAATGATATTTAAGTGAAATTTTCCCTTTAAAAAGTGAGTCCTAAAGTGTTATGGCATATATAATTTTATTTTTTAAAATATGGGGATTAATATTTTAAATTGTCCAGACATTGGGATTGATCAAATGTATAGAGTCAAAATTAAGAGATTGAATTAAAGACAAGTCAAAATTATGAAGACTGAGTTGTATCAAGTTAAAATTTGGGGAACTGAATTATAACCGAGTCAAAACTAATTATAAAAAGAAAAATATTAATTTTCCCAAATATAATGACATAATTTTAATGTGAATACTAATATAAATTTTAATGTTACACGACAACAAAAGGCTAATGACATGATCTTAATTATTAGCTAAGTCACTACTAAAATCTGATACGACCATCATGTAGAAAAATCAAGACAACATCTTTACACTACCTTATAAAGTCCACAGCGAGTTCCTTTTGTAGTTTCTAATTCTTTGCCTTTTGTTTCTTTAAGTCCGTTTATCACGTTTTATATTTTATTTTCTGGGTCAGAATGAAATTATTATAACCTCTTAAATGTTGGAGTTCGTTGGGAGCTTCACTTTAGTCCTGAATGTAGGATCTTAGTAACTTTTGTCTCACAAATTTATAAATTTTTTTATAAAAATAAATCCACTTGATCCCACATTCTAGAGAGTTTTAATCAATTATAAATTATTTTAGTTTCCAACACAAGTAAGTAAAAGAGGTATTTTAAGGAAATAACACAAATATTTAGTACTACCTCCATTCCTAATTATAAGAACACTTTTATAATGCAAATTATACTACAAAAGTATTCTTATAATTAGAACCGTATTACATATAGTTAACTTTACTAATTTCCTTAAATTTTAGAAGTTAATTATCTAATTCTTACGGTTAGAACTAGAAAGAATACTCCCTCCAATCCTAAATATATGATACTTTCTACACAAGATTCTTGATCTATAATATAAGCCAATCGGTAGGTCATTAATGATTTTTTTTTCCAATTATTACTACTATTACAATTTGTAAGGAGAAAACTTGAAGTCTAATGTAGTTTTTTTTTTAATACTCTTAAATATGACCAAAGTTAAAAAATATATATTTAATTTCATTTCAGATAAAGCGATTCCCTTTCCTTTTATCTTACTCGCTAAAGTAATTAGAAGTGACTTATACTATGAATAAATAGAAGGATATGCCAAGTAGTCAACCACTAATTTTCCCTTTTTTGTGCTAAGTATCTCTGTTTTTCTCTTTCCCTTTCAATCTCTTTTTATAGTTTCATGCATTATTATTATTATTATTATTATTATGATAAAATCTAGACGGCATTCTCAACTGATAGATAGCTAGAGGTTAATCTTCCCCAGACATAGAGAAAACTAAAATGAGTTTTCTGCCTTGATTGATATTATTCAACAGCCAAATAATATTTTTGATACACCGGTCTCTAAATAAATTGAGGATTGCCTGACCCATTGGGCCACAAGAAAATCATTCACTGGCTTGGTCGCTAGTGTCGGGTGCGAATGGCTCATGGGCTGAAGTTTTACAAAAAGAAGTATATGTTAAGGGGCGACTCTTCCTTGCTCAATGTGAGGAATGAAGATTCTCAACTATGGAAGTTTGTTTGTAAGCAAAAGGAACACATTGAAGCAGGTGTCTGTTGGAAATATAGGAATGGGCGTTCTGTTTTATTCTTTCTTGATCATTGGCTATTCAAGGATAAATTAATTAAAAGCTGCTGCGTTAGGCCTTTGTCTGAGGAGGAAGAATATAGTAAGGTGGCGGACTGGGTGTTGTATGGATCATGGGATTTCAGTCGGTTAGCTACTATTTGTACGGAGGAGGTTAGTCAGAGATTAGTGGCTGTGTTACCACCGTTAGAAGCGGCCGGAGATGATGTTATGGTGTGGAAAGGAACTCATAATGGGATTTTTACACTTAAGAGTGCCTACTTTATGCTAGAGAAGCCCCCCCAGAACAGATACAGCAGCACTTATAAAAAGATATGGAGGTGGAATGGAGTGGAAAGGATCCGGGTTTTCTTGTGGCTGGCATTTAACGATCGTCTCCCTACTCTGGTATTGAGAAGCAGGTGGTCTTATGAATCCCCTTCCCCTGTGTGTCACTATTGCTTAACAGATCCTGAAGATGAACTCCAAATTCTGCGGGACTGTTTTTATGCAAATCGGATTTGGCTTGAGCTGATTGATCCAAGGTTTGAATCAGTTTTCTTTTCTGCTTCTATTCAGAATTGGATCTCTTTTAATTTAAATGAGGAGATTGGTTTGTGTAGAGATAAGGAGTGGAATCTGATATGGGGTGTCACTTGCTGGTATTTATGGGGTTGGAGGAATAAGTTTATTTTTTATGATGACTATCATAAACCTCCGAATCCTGTGCTGTTTATTATGAACACATGGAAATCCTTTCGCATGCTTGTTGAATCTGGAACAGACGATAGAAATTATATAGAGGATAGCATTACTAACTGGTCCCCACCATCTAATTGGACCAAGCTGAATGTAGATGGTTCTATGGTAACCAGTAGTGAGCAGGCCGGATGTGGGGGGGTTCTGCGAGATCAAGATGGAAGATGGTTATTGGGCTTCACTCAGACGCTGGGGTGTTGTGGGGCGTATGAAGCGGAGGAGTGGGCTGTTCTGCTTGGTTAGCAATTCGCGTGGGATGAAGGCTGCAGGAGAGTCTTAGTAGAATCTGATTCCAAGGAGGTGGTGGATAGTATATTGCAGAGGAGGAGGGACAGTTATGGCACGATGGTTTCACTGAAAATTAAGGAAATGCTTGCAAGGAATTGGGAGGTTAAAATGGATTTTATTCCTAGAGTTAAAAACAAGCTTGCAGATTCGCTAGCTAAAGAGGGCTTGAGACATTCTACCATTTTACGTGTTTGCCCAGATAGATTATGGGCGGCGTATTCCAATGAGTGTATGGGACTAGGTCCCCTTCCTTTATCTTTTAATATATAAGGCTGAATGCCTCTCTTTTATTTTTTTTTTAAAAAAAGGGGAGGAGAGGTCCATACTTCCATCATGATGAAATCATATCTTGACTTACAACATCAAGAAAAAATCACGATGTAACAAATATATATATATATATAATCATTGAAAGTTCCCAATACTGATGCTACAGGCTTTATAATTATAATGTTTTTCGATTCAGTCATTTTTCCAATATTTAAAGCACATGGATCTATGAATTTTGATTACTATGCCCTGTAATTTTATATACAATTTTATTTAATTTTAAATAAATGATGCAGAACCCAAACTTCACATATTTTATAGTCAAAGATTAATTTTAAGAAAATTTATTATATTTTCTTTAAACAATATGAACAAAGATATATTTTATTTTATTTTGTATTGTATGAATGAGTTTATTTTTATCAATAAATTTGAGTAAAAAAAAATTGGTTAGCATTTGGTGTGTAAACTTGTGAATTTAATTAAATTTATAGTTAGCACATTTTTACGAGCGAGTTTACATCATTATATGATTTTGTAAATTAAACACGTAAAAAGGATCTAATCAAAAAGTTAACCTGAAATTCGACCTCAACATCTATGTTTAAACAATTAAAAGTTCATTCAACCTTAACATAAAACAGAGGAAACAATTTCTTGGGTTAAAAATAAAAATACATATAAGCTTTTATTGAAAAATCACTTAATACCAAATACTTTTCAGAAGTATGTAGGTGACTTGTTCCCACCGTTGAATGCTAGCTTTCTGCTACTTGTGCTTTATCTTTTTAATACTCCAAAGGTGGCACAGAGATTTGGTAAAGAAGGATTTTATGATAAAAAAGGATTTTTGTGGTGATCGAGCCTATGCAAATTTTATTTGAATGAATTGAATGTAAATCCCAGCCCACGCTTGTTGCCTCCTTTGGTGGTAAATTTTTCGTATTAAAAAAAAAAAGGAAGGCTGGCGTTTAACACAACTTTAATTAAGGAAATCAAGAAATAAGAAAAAGAATTTGAAAATAATTCGACCTTGATTTACTAAATTTGAATATCTTCCCATAATTCTTATTTCACACTAAATGTATTAAATAGATATATAATAGATACGGATTGTTATCCTAGTTTAATCAATGGTAGGAAATATTTATACATTTCTTTGATTTTTTATAGCATAGTTTTATTCATAAAAAACAAATATATACATTTATTGCTGGTGTATAAACTATATATGGCTCAAGTTATTTATATGCATCAGATCAAGTTATCTAATTACACTTGTTATTTTCCTACTGTTAGTTGTTAAAATATACATATACACTTGTAAGTTTACCAATGAAACACTTGTAAATTTTTATATCAACTCTTAAATTATAAATTAGGATTTATAAATCAACATGTGAACACTAGTTGCTTATAAATTAATCTATGAAATATTGACACTTGTAATTTAGCTATTGTTATGAACACTAGTTGCTTATAAATTAATCTATGAAATATTGACACTTGTAATTTAGCTATTGTTAGTTGTTAATACACATATATACTTGTAAGCTCACTTATGAAATATTGACATTAGTTATTTATCTATTATTAGTTAAAATGCGCACTTATAAAGTTATCTATCAAACACTTGTAAATTTTTTTGTATTAACCCTTATGATTTTTAGGATTTGTAAATTAGCATATGAAATTTATAAATTCACAAATGAAATATTAACATATATTATTTTACCATTGTTTTTCAAATGTGTGTGCGCATTCGTATATTCACTTATAAACTTGACCCAATAGATAGATATAGGGTTGAGGTGCAAATTTATTTATGAAATATTTCACCAAGGCATTAGACACCATAAACTTTTTTTAAGCACACAAATACAAATAAAATTTTTACAATGGTGCAGAAATGTTGCAGCGTTATGCGAACTAACATTGATAGTTAAACAAACATGTCACCCAAGAAATTTGTACAAAAATACCCATAAAGCTTTGAGCACGGGATGGTTGATGTGCCTTTCCTACTTCATATCATTTTGAGGATTTTACCAAATATATTTTTCACAGTTCTTTAAATCATTAGATTCTTCATGAAATTGGTGACATTTTGCTATCTTATGAGTAAAAAATGGAATTGTTTTCAATTTTGTACAATTCTTCAAAAGTTTAAGAATATAAATAAGAAATAAATTACACACTTTTGAACTCTTAAATCTTTAAGAAATTGTAAAAAAAAAAAAAAAAAACAAGTTCGTTTTTTGCTCTTAAGATATCAAAATGTCGCTCATTTCATGCAAAATCTAATGATATAAAGAATTGTTAAAAATACATTTGGGAAAGTCTTTGGAAATGGTGCTAAACACACAAAATTTTTAATAGTTGCAACATTTTTTCACCATTTTAAAAACTTTATCTATATTTATGCACTATTTTCTTAACATGCATGTTTGTAAAAATTGACTTAGTGGTCACATCATTTAAAAAACTGTGTATTTTTGCAGCCAAATAATATTTATGATGGTTAGTGCCCTTGACAAAATAATTTATGAATAGAGTTGCACCTTAAACCATAGATATAAAAAGCTTGATCGGGATGAAGATATTTTAACAGAAGTCGATTTCAGATAACATGATTGTAGTAAGTATTCGGGTCTCACTTACTAGCATGCCAGAGGCTCATGGAAAGTACTTGAAGGCATAAAAAATTAGTGTGTTCTTAGGGACCTTCAGGGAAGACTTCTTATGGGATTTATGTTCAAGCTTAAAGAGGGAGATAGTCCAACTGCTCAGATACATGGCCTGAAAATTGTATGGGATGGGTTTTCCTGAATATCACCCTGTAACTATATACCAAGACATGCCATTTAAATGCGGTATTGATAATTTAAAAAGCTTTCGGTTCAGAGTTTGTGGCCCTCTCAACACAAATGGCTCATCTAGGAACCAAGCTTGGGATCCTATAAGACCTAATGAGGCCTTATATTGCTAAACCAATTCTATATTAGATGCTTATTTTATATAAGGGTTTAATGTTTGTCATGTGACTTAACATAAGGTTTTGTCAAGTTATCCTAAATCTACGCCGTTTTGAGAGTTCATTAATTCCCCTAACTCCAAAACTACGTTGTTTTAGAAGTTAGGAGAATTAATGAAAGGTGTTTTAGTATTTTTGTATTTATTATATAAATTTTACCAAAACATTCTTCATTAATTCTCCTAACTCCCAAAACGACGTAGTTTTAGAGTAACTTGACAAAACCTTATGTTAAGTCACATGACAAATGATAAACCCTTTATATATGTATATATAAACGGTGATGATCATATTAATTGACTATATAAAGAAGGTTAAGGTATAACCAGCATTTAATGACGCAGATTTTCCACTGACATAATAAAAGTGGAGCAATTTCACCGCCACCGGCACACCCAACCTGTGGACTTTAACTACGACCCGTCATCATGTGCTCTCCCTTCCTTCCGCTTTCTGATTTCTATCCACATGCCAGATACTTCCTTCTGGTATTGTTTCACTTCCCACAAGCCACCTTCCTCTTTATGCTCTATGTGGTTTCTTCAATTTATGTTTCCTTTTCAAATAACTTCATTCTCTCTCTCTTGTTTTTCTTTTTCAAATGGGTCAAGAGTATGTTTAATTTGAGGGTGAAATTACTTTATTTTTATTATAGGGTTAATGTGTAAATTTGTTTGGAAAGTTTTCACTTTTATAAATTCAAGCTTAGGGTGTGTTTGGTTTAAGGAGAGGGGAGGGAGCGAAGAGTATGTTACTTTGTTTGGTTTGTTAGAAGGAAGTGAAAGAAAAAAAGATCATTTATTTTGTTTAAGGGGCGAGGGGGAGAGTGGTTTAAGATTTTGATTTTCCTCCCCTTCAAAATTTTAAACTAAATAAGGGGAGGAGATTGTTTTTCCTTTTCTCCCATCCTCTCTCCTCAAACCAAACACACCCTAAGGGTTGTCTTAGAAGTGTTAAAGTACAATAATGATATGCCTTACCATTAATATTGTGAACATTAACGTCAATTTTTCAACTGCCAATGTTGATTTTTGATGGGATGAGATTAGTCAATGTTGCTATATTTGAACTAAAATAAAAAAAAATAAAAAAATCTTCTGGAACAATATCACTCTTGGGTGAAAAATTTTAGAGTAAATTTGTGCCTTAACTACACTGAGGTAAAATGGCATCACTAATTATTTTATGGTGTTGGATATGCTTCAAAAGCACTTGATGCCCCTTGTCCTTGTATAAAACATTAAATAATATCACCTGTTTTTGGTAAAAACTTGTAATACTCAGGTTCATAAGAAAACATGTCCCTTTTGGATCATTAATCAATAAACACAATTTATTATTGATTATTTCCTTTTTTTTTTAATATTTCTTCATAATTCACTGATTAAGTAATCATATTTTCTTCCTATAGCATATTCCTCAATTTTAGATGTAATTTATTTCTATATTTGACTACATTACTCTCTTTCTATAGGTAGGGGATGATTATAAAATATTCTCCCAGTTTTACTATCATTAAATTATATTCATCTTGCGTTGCAATGTGCAGAGAGTACTCACTTGTTTCTTAGAAAACTTAGATAAGCAGGAAGAGCATTTAAAAGTTATTTAAAAAAAAAAAAGGAAGAACATTTAAAACAAAGGGAAAATTTCACTTAAACCCCGTATGACCAACTTAATTTCAGTTAACCTAAAAGATTTTGAAATTTCATTACATCCACAGAGACCAAAATGAAAATAAATGTTGTTCTTATGGGGAGATAGACACTTATAAATAAGACTTGTTTGCTGAACCTAGTATTTTGGGCTTTTGCCCTGTTTGTTTACCAAAAAAAAAAAAAGATTTGTTTAATTTGTATTGTTCATATGTTGTTCATGAGGAGTTTAACACTTACAAATGAGTAGGCATGGAAATAGGCCATACTTTTACTAAATAAGCTTAGCCTATAATTGAAATCTAAAGCCTGAGCTTATATGTAGGCTTTTTTCTAGGCACAGGTCTGAGCCTATATGAGGCCCAGATAAGTCTAAAGCTTTTTTACAGGCCTACTTATAATGTAGGCATTTAAAAAGATCTCATATTGCAAGCCTTAAAAATCATAAGTAATCTTTAAACCTATTAAAACCTAAATAAATGTAGGCTATTATATGTTTCAAAGCCAACATATTTACTTAATTTTTCCACTAGTAGCTAGTCTCAATCAAAGCATTATCTACACATTTAGCAGCAACAAGAAACTTTAAAACAAAAACATACTTGAAAGAAAAGCTATATAGCATGAGGTTTAACAAGAATTAATTCAAATAAACCATGCTACAACAGTCCAATAATAATTACTTAAATGACATAATAATCATCATCAGTACTCAGTATTACAGAATAGTCACTCTAAAAAAGGTTCACAAAGCACTTTTAAGGCCATAAAATCATTCGTTTTAAAAAGAGATTCAGAGTTTTTGACGTACGTTCAATCTTATGTTTTGGCCAACACAACACATTTGCATTGCAATCACACTATATAATGGATTTAAAATGACTGTTTGCTTTTAATTTCTATGAGCAATTTACATAAACATTGTCATTTGGTTTGCATGTTTTCCCTCATTCATGGGCAACTAAGTCTTCCGACAAAAATACACGTCTCGAACCATTCGCACTTTAATAGACATTAGATTTCAGGGCTACAGATATTTCCATATTTTTTGAGCCATTAACTCCTTCAACCATGTAAGATATCATTATAAAACAAAGAAAGGACATTTTGACTAACTTGAGTCATTTCCACTCAATAAGAAATCAGTTCAGCTACAACTTCCTACTCGCTTTACAGATCTTTTTACCTGCTATGCCTTTCCAAATCACTTGTACAAGTGGGAATCAAAACGATGACAAGAATAATACCATAGAGTCAACAAAATATTCAAGGAAAAATTGAAGGAAAAAGATATTACAGTGGCAACAAATTAATGGTTGCGACATACTGAGCAAGCCACGAAGGAGAGCGAGAGGATTTGCGTTGCGAGTTGTGACAGACTGGGCGAGAGCCGAGACGAATAGCGAGCAATAGAACGACTGGATGAGGGAGAGGAATAGCGATCTTTTTTCCCCCTTTCAAAAAGATGAATGGCGATCAATCACAGAACAGAAGGGAGAGGAATAGAGATCTTTTTTTCCCCCTCAAAAAGAGGAATAGCAATTGACAAAACAGGAATATAGAAAATATAAGTATAAAAACATATAAATTAAATATTGTATATATAAAAATAAAATTATATTTTTTTCCCGTAAATAGGCGAGGCCTTAACAAAATAGACCTGACCTATTTACACGTTTAAGTTTTTAAATAGGTCTTGACCCGACCTTTTTAAAAAATAAGGAGAAACAAATTGGGTTGTTCCCCTAGTTGTTCATTCTTGTGAACAATGTTTTATCGAAAATAATAAAGGGAAGAGTAGGGGGTTAGTGAGGCGCATATCAGTAAAACGAAGAGGTCTAGAGATTACAAACAGATTTTTTGCTGATGAGTCTGTATTTTTCCTCCCAGCAAACCTAGATTATTGCAGGAATTTGAAAAATATCATCAATGATTAATGTGAAGCCTCAGGACAAGCAATTAATTTGGGAAAATCTAGTTTATTTTTCTCAAAAAATACACCTGAGATGTTAAAAGAAGAAATTGGTCATATTTTTCATATTCATGCTGTAAATACCCCGGAAACTATCTGGATTACTGATGGGCCTGCTTTTGTCGCTAAAGCAGTCAATTAAATTAGGTCCTAATTAATCATGTAATATAGGGTCAACCTAGGTCATTTTCCTAAGGAGCAAGTTGTGGGTTTTTCTTCAGATTGAATTAAGGTGATGAAAAATGCAAATAAAATAAAACTCAACTACCTAAATGCAGGATGATAATGATTCTAAACCTAAATGAGAATGGAATTAATCTAGATGAGAATGCAAATTTGGGGGTTTTTGTTTTGAGAAAATAATTAGAATCCTAAGAAAAGAAATTAACTAAAAGTGAATCAACCAATTTATGAGAATGGGGGACAACTCAGAAATTGCATGGGGTTAACTTTCTTAGCCCAAACCAACTAATTAGACCAAATGAGGTAATGAAATATTGGAATTAATGATTTTAATCAACTAATTGAAACATGGAAAACCCTCAAATTCAATAACACCTAATCCATTAGAAAACTCATAATGAAATACATGCTAGTTAATTAAACTCATTAAAACCTGCTCACAATTAATTTCTAAATAATTTTGAAATCTTGTTCACAATCGTCTAATTAAACAACTAAACAATTTATCAATCTAATTAAACAATTAAATTGATAAACCCAATTGACAATCAAATTAATAATGAAAACTCAATTATTAAATCAATTGACAATCCAAGCGTTGCAAACAAAAATTCCAGCAATTATGCTCAAATCCAAATTATCAAATAAATCTGAAATAAATGATATGTTTACAATCTAAAACTAGATTGTTCTCAAGAAAGCAATTCGAAACTATCTAAAACTAAATAATTTCAAAGTCTTCAAACAATTCGATAAAAGGAAAAACACTCCCTTGTGGTCTTCAAATGTAAAACCTAGGCTCTAGTTTTCTCCATGCTCCTCCCGAGTTGCCTCCTCAAGATCTCAAGCTACCATGGAAATCATCCCGCCAAGTACTAGACTAGCCACGACCATTAGACTAATAAATGGAGAAAGTCAATTGCCACGGTACAGTAACGCATCCGCTGGAGAGATTGGGTTGAAAACAATTGATGATTCAATTGATTAAAGGTGGTGGGCCCGCATGAGAGAAAGGAAATTGATTGAATGTAGAAGATCATCCAAAGGCAAATTCAATTCCTTGCCTCAGCGTCTCCTTCAGCGTGAATGTTTCCGCGTCCGTGTGTCTGCCTCAGCGTCTCTCCAGCGTTGTTGCTCTCGGCTCTCAATGAGAGCGTGCCTTCTTTTTGCGGCCGCTAGGTTAATTTTGTAGGAGGAAGAGAAGATTTTTGGGTATCAATTTGAGTCCATACAAGTTTAAGAAGCCCAATAAAATTTCACCATTGGATCTCCTTTTAGTTTTCCTGAAAAGTTCTGCACCATAGGATCTCAAATATGATAAAATCCTGATCTATTATATATTAAGAGATATTATTTAATCACAAGATACTAACTAAGATATTAATAATTTAAGCCCAATATCTCATAATTAATTCAGATTTATATTATCTCCTAAAATTGGCTAACAATTCAAATATTATCTAATATATCCAAATTAGCCTAAAAAAATCCCCAAAATAAATGGATAAGGCGGGATAAAATATCTAAAAATATGGATTTATCAATTACCCATCATCTGGGATGGATCCAAATCTCGGGTTCTGAATTTTGTTTTGGAGAGAGGGGTTCAAGGGTGGAGGAAAAAGTTCTTATCTGTAGTATGTAGAGGGAACCCATTTCCCTATCTATCCAAATGATAGACATCCAGATGAGATCTGAATGGTCTATATTTTTTTTTATTTAGTGATTTTTAAATGAAAAAAACATCATATTTTAAAAAATTGTTGTTTCAGAAATTATCTTTATTTTATATTCCTTACCCATTAAAATGGTGTTTTTTAAAAAAAAGAAATAAAAAAGTAAAAGAAATTAAATATGGACCATCCAAAATCTTATCTGGACGGCCCGGATTAGCCGAGCACTCCCGGCTTGGATAGGCAAGGAAACAAGTTAGCAAGTAGAGAGGTTTTGATAAAATATGTAGCTAATTCAATACCTGTAAACTCGATCTCGTGTTTCTTATACCCAAAAAATGTGTTACAAAGACTAGATAGCATTATATCAAAATTCTGGTGGAATGATGAGACAGGTAGAAGGAGAATCCATTGAAAAAATGAAAAGGCAAAAATTAGAGGGGGGATTAGGATTTAAGAACTTTGAAGCATTTAACGTAGCTTTAATTACTAAACTTGGATGGAGAATTCTCCAGAATCCGAATCAGGTATGGGTTAAGCTTTTGAAAGCTAAGTATTTTCCTAATTGTTCATTTTTGGAAGCAGGGAAGGGGAGATCAACTTCCTGGTTGCGTCCGGATCCTCTCCTTATCAGCTCTCTGTCTATCTCTCATCATTAGTAAATCCTGGCCGCTGAAATCCTGATCTAAGGGCTCAGATCAATTTTTTTAAAAAACTGCATGCGATAATTTTTACCGCATGCGGTTTTTTAAAAATTTATTCTAGACCCTTGGATCAAGATTTCAATAGTCAAGATTGAAGATGAGGAGGGATGGGCAGAGACTGATGGGCAGAGTATCCTTTCTTTCCTGGTTATGGTCTAGTATTGTGAAAGGAAAAAAAAAAAAAAGAAGACCAGGTTGTCCTAAGTATTGGGGATTGGGAAAACACAAGAGTGTGGCAGGATCCGTGGCTTGGCGATTTACCAGGAAATAAGTTAAGACTTATCATTAGCAAATCCTAGCCGTTGAAATCCTGATCCAAGGGCTTAGAACAATTTTTTAAAAAACTACATGCGGTAATTTTTACAGCATGTGGTTTTTTAAAAACTTATTCTAAACCCTTGGATCAATATTTCAATAGTCAAGATTGAAGATGAGGAGGGATGGGCAGAGTATCCTCTTCCCTTCTTGGTTATGGTCTAGTATTGTGAAAGGGAAAAAAATTAATAGAAGACCAGGTTGTCCTAAGTATTGGGGATTGGGAAAACATAAGAGTGTGGCAGGATCCGTGGCTTGGCGATTTACAAGGAAACAAGTTAAGAGTGACACATTTAATGAGGGAAGGGGGATGGAATTTATTTCCCATTGAAGGGTGGATAAGAGCTATGGAGAAAGAGGGATGTGAATGTGCAAAACAGAATGTTTTGAGAAGATCTAAAAAGATCCCAACATCATCTAGGAATGGGCAACAGAGTAAGTGGAAAAGGAAAAATGGAAACTGAAAGTGCCTCTTAAAATTAGAAACTTTATGTGAGATTGATATCTAATGCCTTACCTACCTTCCAAAACTTATGCAAGAGGAAATGTTGTGCAGCTGACTTGTGCCTGATATGTCAGGAGCAAACTGAAGCTGCTGAACATTTATTTTTTAGGCTAGCAGATTATTGCAAGAATTCTGGGAAGCACGAGGATGGAGTCAATTCGATGGAAAAGTTTAAAATTTTGTTGTGAATATAATATTTTCTGTTATAAATCTAGCATTTTTCTGTTGTAAATGACATCTGTATGCTTAGAGACTTGAGTTTGAAGTAAAATCCACGTGTTTAAATTTTGTTGTAAATATGGCACTTCCTGTTATAAATATAGTTTTTTCCTTTTTTTCCTGTTGTGAATGACTAGGTTTTTGGATTTTGTTGTAAATATAGCACTTTTTGTTATATATATAATACTTCCTGTTATTAATAGAAATAATATAAAAAAAGTCCCTACGTGAATTTTTGTTGGGATTTTTTTGTATTTTTTTAAAATAATTTTTGGGACCTAACTGTCATTTTCCCAAGTTTTTGGCTTATGTAATTGTACTGCGTTATAGCTTATGTTGATTATGTAATGTGGTGTTGAAGTTTGGTACAGTGGTTTATGCTTGATGAAGTATTTAGTTGGCAAAAATTAAGAGTAGTTAGTGAGCACTCCGGTGTATGATATTGAAGACAAGACCTAGAAGTAGAACTTTTCTACATGCTTGTTGATACAGCAACCATTTGGGAAGAAACCTCCAAGCTCATGGTGTTTAGCAGCCAGCCAAACAACAGCTGATCTGCTGCAACCCAATCCTCAAATGCTGGGTTGGGTTTTGTTACATCTTTCTCATGAAGAAACTGAGGTGGACACTCTTTGGTGCCATTGTTAAAGCCTTCGAGTTTGTGGCCCTTGATGATAAGAAAAACATGTGTTTGCCACACTAGGAAGTTTGTGCCATCCAGCTTGATGGAGCAAACCTGACTGATGCTGTGAGTGTTGGATGAGGACGCTCCCTTTGATAGGGCAACAGCAGAGATACAAACGAATCAGTGTTAGATGAAATTTGTGTGATTTGCGCCATGGCTATTTGCCTCTGTTGCTCTGATACCAAGATAATATTTTAGGTCAAATGATTTCTGTATAAGGCGCAATAATGAGCAACCTTTCCATTCATGTATTTATAGTGTACATCAATAGGGTTTTACAATTGCACAGATACACGATAAGCTGGATGTTAAGTGGACTATACAGATAATGGGCTTGGGCCCTCTATTCTATATACAATGGACTCTATTCTATATACAGTGGACTAGGCTTTCCTTTAATATGTTTAACAATGTTTAAACTATATTCATCTCTCTATTCCTACTCATTTATTTTATGTCATCTATATTAATTTATACAAGGGTACACCAAAATAGGTAAAACAGTAAATAATAAAAGCCAATTTGCTTGCTAAGAATATGACCTATACTTTATAAGAACGGCAATTGAAGTATTACTATTAATGCGAAGACCTTCAAGTATTACTATTAATGCGAAGACCTCATCGATAAATAGTTTTACAATATTTATAAATTTCTATAATTGCTCTCTATTATATATCACTGTTTGTTGTTCTAAGTGGTTCCTTTTACAAGTAAGCTTTTGAGTCAAAAGTACTCCATTTGGAAGGTGGAAATGGCCTCTTGCTCACCCACACACGCTTGCGTATATCAAAGCCTACCAAATCAACTAAATTGGTAACTATATATATAAAAAACAAAACTAAACTAAATTGGTAACTACTTTGTCATGCCAATTAATTAAGAATGCGAAAGATCGAGTGGTTAGTTTGGAAAAGTTAAAACAGTGGGGTATTTTTAAAAGGAACCAAATTTGAACGGATGATGCAATGAAACGTTTGAATTAGCTCTTAATTTTTAATTTTATTATATTATAATTTAAGTGACCAGTAAAGACCATTCATTGAACTAAGCCACCCAAGGGTCATGAATCACCTAACTTACAACTTTCATGGTACTTAGACCACAAAGTCATTGATAGGAAATGAGCTTCTTCACTTCTCTCATTATCCACTTCCTCTCAACTTCTTTATTCTTACTATTATATCAACTTGAATGGTTAATAAAAGTCAAAACCCTAGAAAGTCTTTTAAAACGTGAAAATGATCAGAAAGATGATATTAGATTAATTTAAGATTTTAAAGTGTTAATAATTTTACCATAATGCCCCTCAATTTAAAAGAAAAAAGAAAAGGGCACTCCTCACTGAAGCGCCATTGGCCGACCGCCACAGCTAGCAGACAGAGCTCATGGCCAGCCGGTAGTGGTGCTCTGGTGAGAAGTGCCCTTTTCTTTTTCTTATTTTAAAAATTTAGGGGCAAAATGGTAAAATTCCTAACACTTAAAAATCTCAAATTAGTCCCATGTCATCTTTTTGTTATTTCAATGTCTTAATAGACTTTTTGGGGTTTTTAAAGTTGAAATGATATTTAAGTGAAATCTTCCCTTTAAAAAGATAGTCCTAAAGTTTTATGAAATATATAATTTTATTTTTTAAAATATGAGGATTAATATTTTAAATTGTTCACACTTTGTGATTGATCAAATGTAGAGTCAAAATTAAGAGATTGAATTAAAGACAAGTCAAAATTATGAAAACTGACTTGTATCAAGTTAAAGTTTGGGGGACTGAATTATAACTGAGTCAAAACTATTTATAAAAAGAAAAATCTTAATTTCCCCAAATATAATAATAATAATAATTGCATCTCTCAATAAATTGATGATAACGAATTAGGTGGCATTTAAAATGGAACATCTTTTAAATATAATGTAATTCCACTTCCATGTATCTCTCAATTTAATAAAACAACGTCATCAAATCAGCAATGTAAAATAATGCACATATTGCATACGACCTTACCTTCATATAAGGAAGGTGATCTGCATCTATTGTTGATGATGTGATAAGTATAGATAGTTTATAAATAATTCCTACAGACTCTGTATCTGGGTTGAGGCCCTCAGACTCACGAGTTTAGGTAAAAATATAAAGAAGGATGTAAATTTATATTGTAAACTCAAATCTTAAATGTATATGAGTTTAATTTTTATCAATAAATTTGGGGGAATTAGTTAGCATTTGGTGTGTAAACTTGTGAATTCAATTGAATTTATAGTTAGCACATTTTTACGAGCGAGTTTACATCATTACATGATTTTGTAAGTTAAAAACGTAAAAAGGGTGTAATCAAAAAGTTAACCAGCAATTCGACCTCAATATCTATGTTTAAACAATTAAAACTCCTTTCACTATAATCAAAGCTTATTATTTTTTTAATACTTTTCTGTTGTTCATTGAACCTTAACATAAAACAGAGGAAAAGGAAAAGATCCCAACATCATCTAGGAATGGGCAACAGAGTAAGTGGAAAAGGAAAAATGGAAACTTAAAGTGCCTCTTAAAATTAGAAACTTTATGTGAGATTGATATTTAATGCCTTACCTACCTTCCAAAACTTATGCAAGAGGAAATGTTGTGCAGCTGACTTGTGCCTGATATGTCAGGAGCAAACTGAAGCTGCTGAACATTTATTTTTTAGGCTAGCAGATTATTGCAAGAATTCTGGGAAGCACGAGGATGGAGTCAATTCGAAGGCCGACTTCTAATCTGGAGAGTTTTAGGGAGGTGGAGCAGAGTTTATGGCAGCCCCCTGAAGGAACGTAAACTTAGTAGTTAATTTAGTTGTTAAAGTTTCACTTGGGTCGTGCCCGTCTGATTGAGTTTCAAGACCACCAAAGCATTAGAAGGGACTGCTGGAGAAGGACACAAGAACTGTTTTGAGAGCTCCATATTGACTAAAGTTTTCGGGGAAAATGATAGCCAAGTCCAAGGACCATAAAAAATTACAAAAAAGTCTCAATAGAAATTCATATATTAAAGAATTTTTTTGATATTATTTATATTAAAACAAAATTCAGGTTTTAAAATTTTGTTGTAAATATAGCACTTCCTGTTATGAATATGACTTTTTTCTATTGTAAATGGCCAGGTTTAAATTTTCTTTGTGAATATAGCACTTCCTATTATAAATCTAGCATTTTTCTGTTGTAAATAACATCTGTATGTTTAGAGACTTGAGTTTGAAGCAAAATCCACGTATTTAAATTTTGTTGTGAATATGACACTTCCTGTTATAAATATAGTTTCTTTTCCTGTTGTGAATGACCAGGTTTTTAAATTTTGTTGTAAATATAACATTTTTTATTATAAATATAATACTTCATGTTATTAATAGAAATAATATATATAAAAAAGTCCCTATGTGAATTTTTGTTGGGATTTTTTTTGTAATTTTTTATAGTTTTTAGGACCTGGCTGTCATTTTCTCAAGTTTTTGGCTTATGTAATTGTACTGCGTTATAGCTTATGCTGATTATGTAATGTCGTGTTGAAGTTTGGTACCTTGGTTTGTGCTTGATGAAGTATTTAGTTGGCAAGAATTAAGAGTAGTTAGTGAGCACTCCGGTGTACGATATTGAAGACAAGACCTAAAAGTGGAACTTTTCTACGTGCTTGTTGTGTGGTTGTCCGATACAAATATAAAATGTTGACTTCTCTTATACTTTGGATTTTATTTCCTGCTCAGCAGATTTGTTGTGTTGGGATAGTTAGGAAGATCAGGGCTGTTAGATTTGATCTAACGGCCTAGATCTAATTTTTTTAAAAAATATAGATTTTGAAAAACCATATCTGGGCCGTTAAATTAGATCTGACAGTCCAGACCTACCTAGCTCTTACTCTTAGCATATGTACTATGTAGAGAAATTAATTTCTTATAATTCAACATCACACTCCTGGTTCAGATGTAAAGTCCCCCACATCTTTATGAATGGGTATTCAGTATTGTGGTAGTTAGTTTTAGGACACAAAGCTAGTGATTTGATGAAAATGACCCTACTCAATAGGATATTTGAGTTATTTAATCAATAATAAATTTATTGTGGTGAGAGAAATTGATAATAAATATCTGACAATGACTTTTATAGCCTTTGCTTATCATCGGCTGTGGTGGAAAACTACAGTGTTTTTGCATAAAGATAATTCTCTTCCGGATAATTTTCATCTAGAATCCGAGTTTCTTTTTTCCCCCCAGAAATTCATTTCAGTCAATCCCTCTTAAATTTCACTCTATGCATAAGATAATTCCCTTCATTTTTTCAAAAAGGGTTTAATCGTCGTTGTAGTTTTGGCGGCTTATCATCGGTAGCTGCCAAGCCAGAGCTACCTCTGGCGGCCAACCATCAAAGCTCTAGTGCTGAGTTGAGCTTGGGAACTAGATAAAATTTGTTTTGTTTATATATTTATTTCACTTATTTATCAAGAGTTGCATATTTACAAATGTGATTTATTCAATTTGTGTTGATAGTATATTCATTCCACTTTTTTATGAGGAGCTGGAAACTTGCAAATGAAGCTTGTTCAATTTGTGTCGTTCATGAAGAGTTAGATACTAATAAATGAGATTTGTTTGTGATCCTATATTTTCTTGTTAAGCAATTAATTTGTGTTGTTCATATATTTATTTCACTTTTCATGAAGAGTTTGATACTTACAAATAAAATATATTGATTTGAACAACACAAGCTTAACAAGTCTCGTATGTAATTTTTCAACCCCTCATCAAGAAGTAGAATTAAAATATTAACAACACAAATTGAATAAATTCTATATGTAAGTATGTAACTCTTCTTGAATAAGTGAATTAAGTAAATGAACAAAACAAATTATCCGAAGGTCGGAGCTTCAACAAGCGACACAGGCAGCTCCGGCTTGGCAGCTGCTAGTGACTGGTTGCTAGAACCCCAACAATGATTAAACCTTCTTTTTAAGAAAATAAAGTAATGCCATTATTGGCTATTGGGAAAAAGTGTAAATTTAGAAATGAATAATTTCACTCAAAGTACCCATAAAGAACTATATATTTTCAGTCCAAAAAGTATACATAAACAATATATTTGGGGTAGATATAGCAAAGCTTATAGACATGGTAGTTAAAAACTCGATTTATCACTACAATTTTACGATTTTTTTCCATTAAAACGATTTTACTAATTTTCACTGAAAAACTTAATTTCATTTTGATCAAAAGAGGGCAATGAAATTTTATAACCTTTTAGAAGTTTACTGAAATAAAATTGTTTGCATGAGATCTAATTTGGTCTTCTTAATGACTTTTTTATATCTATCTGCTCTCAAATAAATTTGGGAAAATCCATATGGGAGCCTTTTTAGGAGAAAAAATCTCAAAAAGGACCCCAAGATTCTAAAAATCCTAAAAAAGGTCCAAGGGCTTTTTCTGATGTAAATTCATTAAAATTTAATAACTAAATCAGTTAAATTAACAACAAAATCAATATCCGTTAACAACTAAATCAATCGCATTAACAACAATATTTTAAACAATTAAATATCAGTCACATTAACAGCAATATCAGTCCCGATTAACAACTATATTAGTCCATTAACAATTCACGTAGATTTTGAAAACTTCAGAAAAGGTTCTTGAGCCTTTTTTAGGATTTTCAAAATTTTGGGGTCTTTTTAAAAGATTTTTTTCTTTAAAAAAGACCCTTAAATGCATTTTCCCAATAAATTTCTTAGGTTGCTTGTTGCACCGAAAAAAGATAGGTACCGAGTAGTTTCTAAGAATGTTCATGACGAAATTATATTTATTAAATTTACACGTTCCCCCCTTATCTTTTTAGTTTTTACGCATAAAATCCTTTTTATTTTTATTTTATTTCATAGGATACAGTAAAATTTCATTAACCTTTAAAATTCCAGCGCCGGACTAGAATAAAGTAGGTCCCGCATAGGTGAAGTGAAGTTCACCTTTCACCCTAAAATGAACAAACCAAATGTAATTTAATGCGAAATTTGTAATTAATGGAGCCCTTCTTCGGGTGGAGCTTCAGGGATTTGCAGAATTCCCAGATTGCTCCCATTCCTTTTCCGGTATACTGTACGGATTAATCGCTTTCCCTTAATCTTCCTATTTTTACTTTGAGATTGATTTTACATGAGTAGTTTTTTTGGGCAAGTGATTTTACATGAGTAGTTACTTCGCCAGATTTTTTCTTGGTAGTCTATTTGTTTCCCTCAATCTTCGTCCATTGATCTTCCATGAGTATTTCTTGATTATTTGAATTGTTACCCTTTTTTGATACCGAAATTGGGAGATGATATCTTGTGCGCGCTTTTTTCTTCTTCTTTGCCGTGTGGTTTCTGGTTTCTTGGAGATAGAATTGTATGGCTTGATATAGGTCCGTGCATGTAATATTTAAAGCTATTGTCTCTTTCACAGATCATGCGTAATAATTCTTTCTTCTCAGTGTGTGCACGGCTCAATGTTAGCTTTTTTGTGTTGCAGTAGTTGGACATGGGGGTATACCTCAGCACTCCCAAAACAGAAAAGTCCTCTGAGGATGGCGAGAATGACAGGCTTCGCTATGGTTTATCATCCATGCAAGGGTGGCGTAGAACCATGGAAGATGCTGTCTGTACTTTTTTTCTTTCCTTTTGTTCTCCCTCTGTGTAATTCGTATTTACTTGTTAGTTGCAAGGCTCACTTTTTTTTTTTTAAAAAAAAAGATATGGCACATTGGCATTACCCTACAGTTAAAGTATTCAAATGTCATTTTGGTTGTGCATAAATGATGTGCCTGCAGACAACAAGGGGTGGGCTTGTCTCCAGTTTAATCAGTTAACCAAAAGTAATAGGAAAGGAAAAGCTTGAGATAGATTGGCAATTTAAATTAGTGATAGTGACTGAAAAATATTTTCTTTCTTCTAGATGGTATCTTTTCATCCTGCATGGATTAGGTACGTCAAGTATGAAAATTCTTATCAATGAGACTGGCTTGGAGATGTGTGAATGTATGTGCAATGATGTTAATTAGCTGTAGTTTACAAAACCTAATGCCAACTTGCTAGTTACTCATACTCCTATGTTTTGGTAGGATCAAGATCCCTTGACCAAAGGGTCTCTGGTTACATTCCTAATTGTGATGTTACGTGGAGGCATCCACCAACTGTGGTGTGTCTTTCCCTGTAGCTGGAACAAGCTTTGTAACTCCGAAATTTTTAATATGCCAGAAAACAAAGTTTCTAATCTGTGCTTGTATTACAAGTTAAAAAGATATGGTGTCTTACTTTTTTAGATGAACTTGTTGGTAACTATATTTTTTATCTGCAATGATCAAGAGAGTTAAGGAGTTACTTCTTTGTTGACGTTGATAATAATAATCTGTCTATTGATGTGCGCACATGTTTCTACAGTGCTGCTAAATGTTTTGAAATTTACAGAGGGATAAATCACACCTCTCTAGCTTATCTATACTTGTGTTGGAAATTGCTCATCTTTTGAAGAGATTGTTTCATGGACATATGCAAGATGCTTTCTAATGCCTTTATCATTTGTAATTCATAGGCTTATGATATATTTTGAGCTATTCTATTCAGTGGGGGCATTATGTCAAGAGATGGAGAATGAGATGGGAGAAAAATAGAGATAATTTCTTTGTGAAGTAGCAACTTGCCTCCGATAAACTGCTGTCATTTTATTTATATACGCATATGTTATACATGGCATGAAATGTAGTACATGCTGTATGCTGGACTATTCAAAGTGCAAATAGCCCTATCCTGTACTGATGGTCTATTTTAAGTTTCTAACTGTATTCAAATTTACTTTTTCTATTGTTTTTCAGCATGCTGCCCATCCTGATTTAGATGTGTCTACTTCTTTCTTTGCTGTTTATGATGGCCATGGAGGTTAGTATCTGCTCTGAGTTTTTTCAATAATATTTGTCATATCTGGGAACTCCATAGTGCGTTAGACTTGTCCGAGGTCAGATTTGAATTTGAAAAGGCGTGATGAACCTGTCCCAGTCCTCTAAATTAACACCTGGAGTGATCTTAGAATCCCATATATAATTACTTGCAATTTTAGGCTCTTGCCCTTTTGTTGGCCTCACCAAAACATCGAAAAAAATATGCCTTGATACATCTGCATGCTTTACCATTGTTGGAGAATTTCATACCCTCTTAGTATTATTTAGAGCTTGCCCAATATGCTTGGAGGTGTCAATACATCTTAGGTTGTTTTAAAAGTTGATTTGGTAGATCTTACATATTCAACATAGTTGCTGGCCAGCAGCTGGTATTATATGGCCCTCAAGTAAGTGCTCAAATTTTCAGGTAATGCAGTTGCTAAATTCTGTGCCAAGCATCTACACCAACAGCTGCTCAAGCATGAAGCTTATTTAGCTGGAGATTTAGGCACATCTTTACAAAGTTCTTTTCTCAGGTTACTTATTATTAATGATTTTTAATTTACATTTTCCCTTAATATGGATCTATGCTTTTTAATCAATGGTTGCGAAGGGATTAAGAGGTTGGGATAGGGGTACCTGACAAGGCTTAGACTCAAGACCATGATGTTTAGTACTCAACATTTTCCTTTCCCTTTTTCCATTGAGCCTGTTATTGAAATTTATACAAAATTGTCTTTCAACCTTCATTTTTGTGTGCCTTATTTTTAGTCAAATAGTTCATCTCACTGTAAAAAATTCAGAGGCAACTTGAGTTGACTCCTTGTAGCTGAGATCATATGTTATCATCCATTTTTCTTGTTAAAATAAGAAATTTCACCACCTGATAGACATAGTATTTTTCATGGAATGATAGTTACTCATAACTGACATAATTCTTTTCCTTCATGGGTGAAATTCAATTACAATGACGCATTTAAGTTTTGATTGATGCTTGATGACCCGGGACTGTGATGGGCATGCAGTTTTGACAGAAATACTTTTGTTGAAAGTCTAAACTGTGCTATCTTATAGATCCCATCCTTTTTGGCAGAATGGATGAGATGATGCGTGGACAAAGAGGGTGGAGAGAATTAGCAGTCTTAGGAGAAAAATCAAAAAAGTCTTCTGGTTTGAGAAATTGGTTTATAAGGACTTCAAAGAAGGGTGCAGTCAATGGCAAAGTTGATGATTGGGCTTATGAGGAGGTAACTAATAAGAATGGCTATGTCATTTTTCATGCATGTTTTATAGATTTGAATGCAGATCGGCAGATCCATTTAAGTACAACATCTGTGTTGGAAATTTCGGAAGTCTACTCCAAGCCTGCATAACACAGGCTGTAAATGCTGTTTATTATTTCACCTTGGCATTTTTGCTTTCTCGTTATTCTTTATTAACTAATGAAATTTTTCAAAAGCCCAAATAACTTTTGCTCTAATTCAATCATTCTCATTAATATGTCTCTTGGTATTGATATGAATGCAGAAAAAGCAATTCTGATTTACCATCAGTGCCCCCTTTCTAAAACTGTGGGTGCTAATTGTAGCATTTGTGGTTTTAGAATAACTCTTAAATTTACATAGTATCTTAAAGATTGTAAATAATGCAGCTTTGTGGTTACGGAGTAACTTTTATACTTTCATAATAACTTTTAACTTTACTTCATGTTGACTGCATCGCAGTTTGACTGGAAGTTTAAGAAAGGCTAAATATGAAGAAACTTCTTGTTTGTTTAGTAATTTTAGTAATTAAAATTAAAATATCTGCGTAAGGTCTGATGTTGGGAAAACAACTATCTAATTCCAGTTTATAAAAATGTTAGATATTGAACTGAGGAAATTTTATGCTGCAAATTAGGGGCCCCATTGTGGTTTCAGGGGACCAAAGGCAGGATGCACTGCTTGTGTTGCAGTAATCCGAGGCAACCATCTTCTTGTTGCAAATGCTGGTGATTCCCGCTGTGTATTATCAAGGAAAGCCCAGGTACTTTCACTTCCTCTTGTGGTAAAGCTCAATCTGTATTATATGCCCAATGCAGCAAATGAAGGTGCTGATCTGGATGGAGGATAGGGAAAGTGAGGGAAAGAAGTGGTTATCTAAAAAATTTGCAGAGTGAGAAAGGTTGCTAGTTTATGTAGTACAGTTCTTTTGTAGGATCATTTTTAAACTAGTGACAAGCATTTTCAATGAATTATGTTTTGTCCACATTTATTTGACGATGGTTTGAAGGGTGGTGATTGTCACACCTTTGCCCTAGATGGTTATCAAAAGCTAATTTTGACCTCTAGAAGCAGCATGCGTCTGGCCATCATTGTGCTCATTATCTGGTGCATCGAGTTGTCAAGTATATGATTTTCTGAGCTGGGTGTCTGTGAAATGCTGCCTTGACAAGAGGGGGCAATTAATCTTTCACAATCCTTGTACGTTTGGTTCAATGAAGTCTCATTTGCAGGCACATGATTTAACAAAAGATCACAAGCCTGACCTCGAGGTTGAAAAATACAGGATTCAAGAAGCTGGTGGTTTTATTCAATTTGGACGTGTCAATGGAAGCTTAAACTTGACTAGAGCAATTGGTAATGTAAATGTCTTGCTACTACTTGTTAAGTCTTGATGTAAAGAAATCAAGAGATATTTGCCTTTATTTTCAGTTTGAATTATTGCTGTCTTGATGTAGGTTGCCTTATTAGTCCCAATCAATATCAATATTCATATAAAATATAAAATCTATAGCAAGAAACACTATTCAGTAATCATGAATGACGTGACTTATTCCTCATACTCCATACAATGCATGAAAATATGCATCTAGTTGTTTGTAACATACAAGCGTTTATTTCACAGGAGATATTGAATTCAAGGAAAATAAGCATTTGCCTGCGGAGAAGCAGATGGTAACTGCTGATCCAGAGTTAAATTCTGTGAGTAGTATATTGCCAGTGCATTATGCCCTATAACCAGGTTAAAAGGGTTAATATCAGTGAGATTTTTCTTTTGGTGAATATGTTCAGTTCATCTTGTACAAATAGAGTATGATTTATTTATTTATTTTAAAAAACAAAAGATATAGCGTAAGCTTCTGCTGCCATCTTTTTACATGCTCATTTATGTATTTTTTTTTCCCGTTCTTTTCTATTATTTGCTCTGCGTTGATTATTCTTATGTTCTGTTTAACAGGTTGAACTTTGCCATGATGATGAGTTTTTCGTAATAGCTTGTGATGGAATATGGTAGTCTTCTTGCTTCTTAAAATTCCTTTTGAAACTCCTTTTACAGTCATAGGCATAGCTATTATGAATCTAGTTTTTATTATTTTCTAAATGACGTTTCATCCAAAATGGTCTCTCTCTTTTTTTTTTGGGGCCTTCTTTTTTAGTTCACTACACTCAAAAGTAGCTTTTTTTGGCCAAATTTTTTTAATTATTTAATATTGTCAACGACTTTTTTAAAATGCCACATGACTTTGTCCACTATCTACTTGACACTTATGCTTTGTGCATCCTATAAATAGGGACTGCATGTCAAGCCAACAGCTTGTGGACTTCATACATGAACAACTAAAGACGGTAAGTTTTTGTTCTACGTTTCTTTTGCACAGATTAAGGGTGTGTTTGGATTAGTGGTGAAAAAAAATGGCTTTTATTTCATCTGACTTTTCCAAACTTAAGTTAAAGTAAAATTCAATTAGTGTAATTTTAGCTTTTTATCAAACAGCGGCTGTAACTGTATTTTCTCTGCTCTCTCCACCAGAATTCTCATAACCTGACCCACCATGATTGCTCCATCGTAAACCCAAACAACCTGTTCTTCATGATGCGTTTACCTTTGCAGAACACTGATCCAAACACGCATTAAAAATGCTTCTGATTACATCATTTGGCTTGTCTCAATTGGAAAGATGAGTTGTATTAAAATATATATATATAAACTATGCAGGAAAACGATCTAAAAGTGGTCTGTGAGAGAGTATTGGATTGGTGCTTGGCACCGGCAGCGTGTGGTGTGGGATGTGACAACATGACCATGATCTTGATTCAGTTCAAATGGCCTTCAAATCCAGGTGGTTCTGTCATTAACCAGCAAGCCTCTGTCGTCCGCAGATAAAAACAAAGGAGTAATGCAAAAGATCGTTTGAGCATTTGGTTTAACCAAAGAAAGGTATAATTTTGATGGAAGTAACCGTTAGCGCAAAACTAAACAGGTTTAAGGGAAAGAGCTGTAAGATGGGCATTATTAGATGGTCATGAATTTCTTAATGAAGAATTAATAGAGGAGACGAGATGGGGCTATCTCATGTGTAGATTTTAAGTGTATTGATCGTATGTGTAGTTCTTTGTACATATGAGTGCGTTCATAGTATAAAGGCAGAAGGTTCGGCCATATTTGTTGTCCATGATTTGCAGTTGCATGGATGCTTTTCAGTTTTTTCACTCAAGACTCAGAGCCATTAATTGATGGGAAGCATGACGTTGTTTTCCTAATTTATCTGTCATCTAGTATATTTTTATAGTATATTTTATCTTGTACATTGATATACTGATTTTGTTTCGTTTTCTTAAAAAGAAAAAAAAAACTTATCTCTATTATGTTTGATATATGGATATTATAGGATATAATAATAGATAATACTCAACAGTTGTTAGATGAGAGAGAAACTCAGTAGTGAGTTAGTTAGATGAGAGAAGAGTGCCTATGGCGTGACCACTGTGGGAGTGAGAGTATATATATATATGATGTACTGTGTTCTTCCTTGGTGTGAATGAATTTGTTTCTGTTTCCGTTTTCTCTCGTATCAAAGGTATCAGAGCCTTTCTCTCTGGCCATGACGCCTCCGCCGCTGGAGACGTGATCCCAAGACCGTCTGGGTGAACTGGAGCACCGCCTTGAGTCGCTCAACACCACGATGCACGCTCGCTTCGAACAGAGCTCACTAGATATTGCTGAACTCAAATTGACGACCACTCGACTGGAGGAGTTTATGCAGAAGCGATTGGACGAACTTATGCAACAATCCGAATCCAGATTTTCTTCCCCACCCAAGGTTCACTCTGCTATCGGGGCACAACCTCTCGGCTCCACTGGCAATGGCGATGGAGGTTCTAGCTCCACTGTACACTCGCGCCTTCCGACGTTCGGCACCTTTCCGGAACCACTTCCTCCACCGCACCAACTTCGTCCACCGCAACATCCACCCCACGCTTCTTCCTACGTCATTTCCACCAAATAGAGTCGTGTGGAATTTCCACGATTCGACGGGATTGATTTCCGCAAGTGGGCCTATCACTGTCGACAGTTCTTTGAAGTCGACGGCACACCACCAGATCATCGAATTCGTTTACTGAGCATCCATTTAGAAGGCCATGCTCTGCGCTGGCATCAAACCTTCATGAGGCATCGAGCTTTCACCGCCATCCGCTGGGAGGATTATTTCACACAGATGGAGGAGAAATTCACTGATATACGCGAAGAGCACCCATTGATTGCTCTAAAAAAAACTTCAACAAGGAGATGAACTGGTTGTCGACTATGAACGCAAGTTCGACGAGTTGCTCTCGGAGGTCGACGTTCCAGAATCCATCGTGGTGAACCTGTTTATCAGTGGTCTCCGTCCAGATAGACGTCAGTTTGTGTTGAACTTCGCTCCTCCGTCGCTCGCCAGTGCCACTTGCTCGGCTCGGTTGCAAGAGGCAACCATTCGGACCCTCCACGAAAATGCGCCAGGTCGTGATTGTCGATTCTCCTCTTCAGGGCCATCACCAGATTCGGGTCCTCGCATTGCTTCACTTATGGGCTCTCAACCTAGGCCAGGCCCATCTCTTCCTTCAGATCCTCCAAAGTCCCAACTCTCATCCTCCAAACCCAGCACCCCCGTGTTTTCCTCTGGCTCCACTTCGAAACCATCATCCACACCTTCTTCTGCGTCAGTTTCGAAACCCACACGCCAGCTGACTAAGCGTGAAATGGATGACCGCCGCCGGTAGGGTCTGTGCTATTGGTGCCCTGCGAAATACTCCTCTGGTCACCGGTGTCAAGCTTCTCAGGTCTACCTACTCCTCGTGGATGATGACGACAACTACTTTGAGGATGCGCTGGGCGCCACTGTAGGAAGCAAGACTCCAGACTCGCTGTCCACTTAACGATGCTCCATGGGCGACCCTTGCTGTCATTCCACCTCACTTTCTTCAATTCGTTCCTAGTGTTGCTGAAATCCTTGTGGACAAGGATTGTTTTTAGGGGAGGAGTATTGATATATGGATATTATAGGATATAATAATAGATAATACTCAGTAGTTGTTAGATGAGAGAGAAACTCAGTAGTGAGTTAGTTAGATGAGAGAAGAGTGCCTATGGCGTGACCACTGTGGGAGTGAGAGTATATATATATGATGTACTGCGTTCTTCCTTGGTGTGAATGAATTTGTTTTTGTTTCCGTTTCCTCTCGTATCAATGTTGAACTCGCCTTAGTTTGAATTCTAAAAATTTCCTGGTTACAAAGGCAGTGTTACTTGGATTGGTGAGTTTGACCGATTGAATTGCAAACTGATCATATGTTCAGTTTGGTGTAATGAGAAAATCAGAGAATGAGGGGATCAGCCAAGAACCGGTAAAATATTGGTGAATTGGTCACATTTATTTTTTAAAATTTAATTGATGTTTTTAAGCTATAATTTATGCTATTTTGAACGTACTAAGCATTGAGAAATAAAGAATAGTGGATAAATAAGTAGCTTTAAAATTATAGATTTTGGAATAAATATATATATTTTCAATAATTACTACATCCTCCGGTAGTCCGGTCCTAAATATAGGATATGGTTGAATGCAAATTATAATACAAACTATGTCTTATATTTAAGATTGAATGTAATATTAAGTAGGGATAGATATTCTTTTTTATTATGTATTAATTTTATTTGAGTTTAATTCTCATTTTTATTTGGAGAAAATTTTAAATAAATACTATTTGAACTTAGAAAATCCCAAAAAGTCTATTAACACATGGAAATAACAAATATGTTTCAAGGAACTATTTTGACATTTTGAAATGTCTTCTTAGTAAAATGACTTTCAATTTTTTTTTTTAAAAGAAAGAACTCTCATCGACACTAGAACTCCGTCATTGATGCCACCCTAACGGGACTTTGGAAGTTGGCTATTAGAGCTCCGAAGTGTCCATACTAATTTAAATAATGAAATGGACTATTTAAGCTCTATAAACCCTATCCGGCATCATTAACAAGTTAAATAAAAACAATGACAACTTGAATATCGCAATTGATAAATTGCACTCCCGAGGTAATTAATGATTACACTCAAATTGTCATTATTTTTATTCAACTTGTCAACGACGCTTAATAGAGTTTAGGCAACTCAAGTAGTCAATCATATCACTAAAGTTGTCATTAGAGTTTTGGCCGCCGACGTCGGAGCTTCATCATCCAATCACCAAATGCCTACCAGGGTGATGTTGGCCGCTAGAGCTCTAGCACTGGCAAGAGTTTTTTTTTTTGGGACAAAAAAGAAGGGCATTTTGGTAAAAACATAATATTTCAAAATCCCAAATTAGTCCCTTGAGATTTTGGGGTTAAATGGTAGTATTTATTTTGAATTTTCTCCCTTTTTTTGCCTACAAATATGTTTGAGAGATTACATCAACATGTTTTATTAATATTTGAAAGGGGTACAAATAGGGGTTGAGTTTAGTGGAAAAGGTTAGTCCTTCCCAATGTGGCGAACCGAGGTTTAAATCCCTATTATGAGAAGTACTCACATTTAGTACTTAACAATACTTCGAACATATATATAATAGGATACCTATACATAGCAATATATATTGTTACGGACCGGCCCGATAGGCCCAGGTCCGGACCCCGGCCCAATCCCGCTAGGGATAGGATCCACGCCAAAATAGGAAGGGATCCGAGATCCCACAAATATAGGATCTCATTAATAGAGATTCTCCGACAATCATGGCACTAGCCAATCAGCTCTTGACGGCTCAATCTAAGATATTGCTCATTAAGGCAGAAATACGCGCACCAGACTCCTCTATAAATAGAAGGAAACCCTAAACAGATGCACACGTTCTATCTTATGCTCTTATTACTTTCTGCCACACAGAGCACACACCCCACTCCCCTGGCTACGTGCCTTCCAGTTTGCTACGAACTACGTGGACTTTGATCCCTTCGAGGGTACGTAGGCTCTAGGCTTGACAACCTAGTCAAGTCCAATCTCTGTGTTCTTCATACAGAACATATATATATATATATACACACACGTACATATATTTGAAAGGGATTTCGAGCTAAAAACCATTTCAAGTCTCCAGTATGAGGTGATTAGTCATTGTATCAAGAATAAATATAAGAAAGATCATATATAACTGACAATTCATTTGTTAGACGTCAAATTAAGTTTATTGATCTGAATGATTGAATTGAGAGACCAATTCAAGGTCCAAAAAACATAAGAGACAAATAACTTTAAACAATCAAATGAGGTCCTTTAAAAAAAAAAAAAAAATCTCCCACCACTTTCAAACATGGACTTGTGTGTCTCTCTCACCATGCCCGATTGAACCTGGGAGCATCTAGCAAAGAAACGTTCCTCTCAAGTAGATTGGGAAGAGGAAAGAGAGATTAAAGTAGTATTGTGATTGATTGGATGGATATAATTTAATTTAACGATGATAAGGAATAATGAGAAAAAGATGAAAAGAAAAACTCAACCCCTAATGCACATGCTACTACAGGTGTGTTTGGGAAAGCCGTAGATGCTAAAATAAGTGCATCTACAGCTCAGTGAGAATGAAAGTCCAAAAATGAGATGTTTGGCATAGCTCGTTTATTGATGGGCTTCAAATGTGATGCTCTTTTTTTTTTGAAGCTAGTCCCTGGGTGCTTTTGATAGCATCACAACAGCTTCCTTTATTTTTTCACATCATGCATCGTTCTCCCTACTCACGGCCACACTCTTTTATATAATTCTTCTTCACCTTTTGGTCCTCTTTTATATAATTCTTCATCTTTCCCTACTTTTTTTTGTAAAAAAAAAAAATTATTTGTGGGCAATTTTTCATTTGACTCTGTTAAAGTTCGTTCACCGTTGAACAATGTTTCATTCAAGAGCAATTTTTTTTAATGGTAATTTTACGATTTTATTTAGTAAATTTATATTTATATTTAATTTGTTATCTTAAATTATTACATTTTTACAACACACACATATATATTAATTTATGTTACTTTCAGTCATTTTCCATCTCATCTATTTTTTTAAAAGCTATGCTAAATAAGTACCCATCAAGAAAAAAGTCACTTCTGTCACCGCTATTTCAAATACAAATCACATCAGAAAAAGTCCATAAAGAAAAGTTTATCAGGAAAAAAGCTACTTTTACTATCGCTATCCCAAACGAACACTACATTGACTGATTTGTGTGTATCTCTCTCTTACACGCGCTAGAATTTTATACGCTATTACTATCTCTAATTTTTAATATATAACCCGGTTAGGATTTTTTTAAGAGACTAAAGAAACTTTTAAAAAAATCATTTTTACTTATCTATTTTATATTGAATTAATTTATTTGACTTATAAATTAATATATAGTTAAATGATACACTATATATGTTATGATTAGCCAATTTATTTAGCTACATTAATTTCTAAAAAAATGTTGATCTTATATAAACAACGGGAAAAAATAGTACGCAACCTTTTTTTATTTCAATAGTTCAGGACTTAAATGATGCTCGTAATATAGCCAGAAGAAGAAACAAAGGCATTGATGAGTTACGAATATTACTATATGACAAGTACGTTGGAAAAACAAAACAAAAAAGACAAGTTACAATAATTACCAATAAAAAGAAAAGTGCTGGCGCCACGTAATGCACAAAGCGACCACGTGCGGAGTAAATTGGACCAATGAAACGGATACACGAGTGGATCCTCATGCTTTTTCCTTGAGGATGAAGATTCCCTAATTATTCCTGCATGATTGCCACGTGTATGTCCCACATTCTCCCTTATCCACAATTGAAATCCCTCCCTCTTCTCTCTCATCCCTTATTTCAGTTTCACTAGATATTTGTCTATTCTTAAAATAGTTCCCTTATCCTCTCAATTTGTGACACGTGTCTCCGCGTTTCTTTTTTTTGAAAAAAAAAATTATTTTGTCACCTTTTTGATTTTTTTTCACCAGTGAGCTTTGTATTTGTTTAGTCTACCCATAAGTTGGCCTATTTTGATCAAGAGACAAGGATTTTCGATATTTGCCCCAAAAAAACAAAAAATGTTTTAACAACCCCAGTTTTTTCAGGTAAAAAAACCACCCAATCTTATTCAATTTAGTAAAAGGGATTCGGATTATGTACAAATAATTCACTTAAACTTTAAAACTTAATTAAAAAATTTATTTAGGTTTTTTTATTTTTTAAAAAAATATATATAACAGTTGTTTCAGCTTTCAAGTCTATACAAACAACTCTAAATTATCAATTACATATTCCTTTAAACTTTTTTTATTTTCATATATAACCCCTCAAACTTTGATTAATGTGTGAGTAACCCACTAAACTTCAAGATTGATGTGAATAAAAGTAATCACATACAGTCCACATAGAAGTTATTTATATATCTATATAATTATGGGGATTCATTTTAAAGTTCCAATGTTCCGAAGGTTGTCGGCAAAACCTAAATAAATTGTTAGGTTTAGGGAATTGTGTATAATTTAGGCTTAAAAATAAGAAAAACAAGAGACCAGTCCTTTTCTGAGTAATAATTATTAAGAGGGGATGATAGAGATCATCAGAGAACAGATCAGATAAGAGCGAGAATCTCTCATTTTAGTTTTTTTTTTTTTTTATACAGCCAATGGGGAGGGGAGGTATTGCTCAAACCCTGGACAAGGGAAAAGACCAACTCCTAAAACTGGCCTTGACATCTCTCATTTTAGTCTTCACAATTCGGGTTTGGCTATACTCTTCTCCTTTTCCCATTTTTTTCATCTAAATCTTAAAATTAGTTTAGATTTACTATTTTTTAAAAATATTAAATTATTAAAAATTATTTTTAAAAAATATCCTTATAAAATATTAAATCTAAACTATTTAGATTTTAATTTAAAGACTGAGAAGGAAAAATAATAAGAAAAGAAGAAGATAGTGACCAATCCCTCAAATTGAGAGTTATAGAAAAAATAAATGTTTTTTTGACGTTATCCAAATGCCATCTCTTTCCACGAAACTAAAAAAATGACATCCACGTCACCCTTAAACAAACGGATAAGAATCCTGAAACCTCCACGTCCATCCGACGTCACCCTAAAGTATCTCCTTCTCTCTGAAAATTCACGTTTATAAATCATTTCAATTTCATCCTAAACCCAAATCAAACCAATTAGCTTTCTTTGATCTCTTCCAACAATCTCCACAATACTTTCTACTGAATCTCGGTTTTTTTTTATTGAATATATTTCGGGAATGGCTGCTCTCGCTGGTGCCGGAATGTTTTCCGGGAAGGTGTCGTCGTCGTCGTCGAGTTTGAAGCTGAGAGGCAGAGAAAAATCGTACCCGAGGAAAAATACGTTTCGGATTTCTTGTGCTTATTCTTCTTCTTATGAGATGGATCCGTACCAAATTTTAAGAGTTCCTCGTGATGCCTCTGAATTTGAGGTTAAAAAGGCTTTCAGGGACCTTGCTAAGCAGGTTTTCATTTTAATCTTAATAATCTTTTTTTTCTCTCTGATTTTTTTATTTATGTTTTAATTATCATAATTAAGAAGATGAAACTAATTTTTTTTTAAAATAAGAATATTGATTTTGATTATCTGTGTTCTTCAGTATCACCCAGACGTCTGCAGAGGGAACAATTGTTCTGTCCAGTTTCATGAAATCAACGAGGCTTATGATGTAAGTTTATATATATATATATAGGGTAAAGGATTTCTCCTGTCACTGGAGATAAAGTTATCTCCAGTGACTCCAAAACTACGTCGTTTTGGATTAATGAAGGGTTTGTTAGTAATTTCAGGTGAATTAATGAAGGGTGTTTCTGTAATTCTGTTTATTTTTTAATCATATACATTTTACCAAAACACCCTTCATTAATTCACCTGAAATTACTAACAAACCCTTCATTAATCCAAAACGACGTAGTTTTGGGGTCACTGGAGATAACTCTATCTCCAGTGACAGGAGAAATCTTTTTCCCATATATATATTATTGAGGATTATTCAAAGGAATATACTCGATAAAGGAAATTAAAATTTATTTAAAAAATTTTGTGAAGTAGAGTAATTCTGAATGATTGGAACTCAACATGTTTAGAAATTTGATTAGAATTTGTTGGTTTGGGCGACGCAGGTAGTGATGGCCAATTTGAGAGTGGAACCAATTATGATGGAAAGATCTGAGGCGTCGGATGAGAGGGAAACGAACAGTCCAGATTGGGACCTGTGGGAGGAATGGATGGGATGGGAAGGAGCTGGAATCAGAGACTACACTTCCCATATTAACCCCTACATCTGATCTCAATCATAATGCCCAAATCATATATATATATATATTTTTTAAAACCTAAGTGCTTGGGTGATTTCTTTCTTTTTTTGAAATAAACTCCCTGTATATATTTCTCAGTATTTTAAATTTTATTGTAATCTCATGCTAATGATGAGCAAAATCATTTTAGTTGTTTGTGTTACACCAATCTTTTGTTTCATCTTGAGACTAACTCGTTCTCACTAAATCTGGAATTTCTTTTCTTGCTAACATGTCCTCTTTTTTCTCCGCAGATAAATTAATTAATCCAACGCCCTTTATCCCACACCTTGTATCTCACCTAGTTACATATATGGCTTATAATCAATCAAGTTGCAATCATTCCTCAAAACTTAAATTAATAAATCAGGGAAACACACTTCTCATAGTGTAAGAGAAGTGTATCATCATGTTATAAATACCAAAAAATGTGGATTCCACCATTTCCATGTTTAAATTTTGTCCCACCATTCCCATGTTTAAGTTTTTTTTTTAATAAAAAAAATGTGGGTCTCACTATTTCATATGTGAGTCAGAATTCTTCTTCTCATATAATATAAAAAAATGTAAACCCCAATAAATTATTGGTAAGCAGTTTCTTTATTGGAAAAAGGGACAACAAAATATCCCATGAATTATCAAATCTCCAAAAGGTTACTTGATCATAGAGCTAGGAATTAGGGCCGGTCGGGCCCGACAGGTCTGGCCCTATATGGCTAGGGCATAATAAGGTCGATCCTACAGGGCTTGGAGTAAGAAAACATCTGCTTTTTAAAGCTCGGCCCAATAATACCAGGGATTACTATTTCAAATTTTAACTATTTTTCATTTAATTTTTTCAAAAAAATATAATTAGTAAATTGCAACCATTAAAGTTTTAATCTATCAGATAAATGTTATCAACATTAATATCTAATCAATATAAATCATTTAACAAATAAACACATTTATTAATTCGTAATAAAAAAAACAAATAAACACAAAGAATATGTTTTTTCCTTTTTTTCAAAAGATATTAAACAAATGAATTGCTTTATGTATGTCCACGACAAAATGTCTTTCCCTCTCGTAATTTTGTATGTGTCTGCAGATTCCTTTGGTTCATGCATGATTTTACTGATAAGTAAAAATAATTATACTTATTTTATACAAAATATATTTATAATTTATTACTTATATAATATTGTAATACCTAAGTATGTGTTTATTTAATATGAAAACATCCCTCCTTTAAAATTTATAATAACTAATTATGTGTTTTAATACAGAATAATAATAAACATAAAAAAGGGTTATAGTTTAAATTAAAAAAATCTAAGTAATTACAAATAAACACATTAATTAAGTGGAAGTCTAAGTATTTATTTATTTATTTATTTTTTTTAAAAAAAAAAGCTACAGTAAAATGGGCCTAATAGGCTGATGCTGAGGCCCTGCAGGGCCTATTTCAAATTTCTAGCATATTTTTCAAACCCAAACCCTGCAGTACCAGGGCTTAAACGGGCTCCGCTCTACTTGATCATCCAAAAGGACAAATAGGTGAAAGCTAGGGATAGAAATTTCTGATTTTTTTTTTTTTGGGATAAGAAAGATGGCTATAAGCCTACATTAAAATAAGGAATTATGCGTAAGGTGAATTTAATCACACACACTTGTTCCACCCAAAAAAATCAACTAGTATGATAAACATTAAAAATTGTAGAATTGAAAATGTCTAATTTTGCTAAAGCATCGACAACTCTATTCACGTTTCTAGGAATAGCCCTCAATAGGACCTGCTAGTCCCATCTTAACAATTCTCTGATCCTCATAATAACCAAGCTTCCTGAAGTTAAAGTTCCATCTAAAATTAGCTTGATCACTTCATCGGCGTCAAACTCTCCACTTTTTTTGATCTCCAAATCCCATGCCAATAGAAGACCTTCCAATATTTCCCACTCTTCAGCTACATGGGCTAATGGGATTGGTAATCACCAATTACTTTAGTGAATCCCGCAGCCCACTTCCCAGACCAGTCCCTCTCTACTCCTCCACACCTTGCCTGGGACAAGATAGGGAGCTTGTTTGGCAATCCCCGAAACCTAAGTTTCGTTAAAGTTTTGCCAAACACCTCAAATTTTCTTTAAAGTTATTTTCCACCAAAAACCTAGGTTTTGCCAAACCCAACTTTTTTTTTCACTTTTCACGTTTTAAAATCCATTTTGCAGAATTGTGGGGCCACTGCGATTGGACTATACCAAAATACCCTCTATTATATCTTCTCTCTCCCTACACATTTACTAAAAAGCTAATGTGTTTTTTTAGTGAATTTGATCCCTCAAAAGCTATTCTGATAAAAACATCCAAACACTATTATTTTTTATCAAAATCATTTTCCAAAAGCTATTCTCCAAAACCTAGGTTTTACCTCGTAAATGGTGAAAATCATTTTCTAAAAGCAACTCCCAAACGAGCCCTAAGGCCCTTGCTCCATCAACATTTAGTTTAAACCATCCTAATGGTGGTTTTTCCCAGCTCACACCATGGGTAATATTAACTGGCTCATTAATTCTTACAGGCTCAATATACTGCGTGTAATTGAGCCAACTCTGAGAAATAGCAGAACCGGATTATCCGGCCTCTTAAGTTGTTAACAAAAATACTACAATTCCTCCACTCCCAAGCTTCCAAATAGCAACAGCAAAAACCAATTTCCAGCAAACACCCCCATCTACTACTAACATGCTTTTTTAAGATTTAAGATCATCTCTCAAATTAGCATAAAAGAAGGATGAGACATACCTGGCATCAATCAATTTAATCCACAAATTCCTAGCATACTGACAGTCTCAGAAAATATGCAAAATATCCTGAATACCTGAGTTACAAAAATCACACAAAGGTGAAGATGGAGACCAAGAACTTCTCCATAATTTAGTAGGGAGTTTGTTTAAGGAAACTTTCCACATAAAAACTCTAATTCTTTTAACGCCTTTCCATTTCCAGATTTTTTTAAATAAGCAGTTGTATAAACGTAAAGGGTTAGGTTCAATAAGAAAGCAAGAGCTCTTGAGAGAAAATATATCATCTCTTGACGCACCCCATACCAGAAAATCATTATTACCAATAGGCCTGGGATGTAAAATAGGGGCAATTCTTCGAATCCATGGATTATCCATTGCTAGTTTTTCAAAGTCTCACCTTCCTCCTACCACCCAATTCACAACAAGTGAATTTTCTTCCACTTCAGTTAATTGTCTCACACAGAAGTCTTGGAGCTTTATTTCCTGACCAATCCAGTAGTCATTAAATTAACTAACAGAGAGAACATTTCTGATTTGCCATTTAGAACCTCTATTAACAATATCTACTTGAGAGCAAATAAACTTCCATAGACGGGAATCACATAAGACAATAATGACTCCCCATCCCTCCATATCCTGTAGGCTTCGAAATCTGCTCCCACCCAATTAAATGAGCTCCTCTTGAGTTATGGACATGACCCCATATGAAATTTCTCTGCAAGCATTCAACTTCAACACAAAACACTTTTAGGTAGCCTTGTTACCTGCATCGGGTATAAGGGGATCGTGCTTACTACAGACTTCACTAGGGTATTCCTCTTGAGGTTTTATTTTGTCTTTTAAATTTATAAAGTGTATTTTTATTCCCTAAAGTTTAAAAGCTTATTAATTGAACGTTATCAATTTTCGGGTGTGCCCCAGCCCAACATCAAAGGAGTATAATCCAACGGTGAAGGGAAACTGATGAGAATCAGCATAAAAGTGAAAGAATTGAGGGGTTGTTTTGAAGTTCACGTTTTGGAATAATTACTATATCAAGTATGGATCATGATATGTAAAGATAATAATCAGCGACCTATTTGTAAGATGAACCTAGGGACCTAAGTGTAAATTAGATAAGTACTAGGATAATTAGTCATTAACACATTAGTTAGAACTTGAGAGAAGCTATAGTGTTATAAATGGCCTACTCCATTTTATAACAATGAATAATGATTTGTGAGAGCCATACTACCTCTCTTCTCTATTTTTCTTCTAGTCTCTTTCTTGTGTCCTCTGCTCCTCTCTATCCTATCCTTCCTATCCTTGATCAACAATCATATCAGCTTCTGCTCAATCTCTGTGAATCTTGAATCAGACCTGAGTCATTCTTCTTTCCTCACGGCTAGGACCTGCATTCCAGAAACTATCAAGAAACTAAAAAATAGCCTCCTGCATGAACAACGAGAATTCAAAGAAAGGCTCTTGGTAACTCAGAAATAGCAGCGTCGGTTTGCATCGTGGCTTTGGCTCTTCATCGATGCAAGAACTAATAAAAAACAATCAAGAAAACCAAGAACTTCAGTAGTGACTCACTAGAACAGCACCACCCGATTCTGATTAATCGCGACATCATATTTTGGAAATTCTGCAATTGGTCCGCTGTTTTCTTTGATTTCTGGCAGCGCTCAAGCCAATATCCAAGATTGCGTCTAGTTTCCGTCGGGTTCCAAGTGCTCGTTCTGCATTGACGGTTCTGGGTTCTGGCGTCGCACGAGTTTGAGTTCTACAACTGCTCTACATCGTCGGGTCTGGTATGATCTCTGCATCGTCGATTACTCCTGATTCTTCATTTCCGATTTCGGCAACAGTGATCGTCTGGAGCCTCGTCGACTACTTCTGGTTTGTTTCACCTCTGCTCGTCGGATTTCTGGAATTGATCTGCCACATTGATTGATTCTGGGTACCACTCGTCCTCGTCTAAAATCATTTACTCATCAGTTGACTGAATATGGGTTCTTCACTGCTGATCGCGTCACACAATTCTGGTAGCAATATGAAATTGCCTGTTCGACGGGTTCTGGAATTCTGTTCGTCAGGTTCTGGAGCTACACGGACTTGTGGACCTGAACCGAGATTGCAGATGAGAGAATGGTCAAAATCGCGTTTCCTGGTGAGATTAGTGATCTGATGTGCGGAAAAAAAAAAAAACCTTGTCTTCTTGTTGTTGGTATGAGACAACAGGTGAAGGGGAAAATAGGAAAAAAGAAAAAAAGATTATGACAATGGCTGAGGGAAACCAAAAATGGCTAACCAGAAAAGGCTACCTATAAAGGGTTTTGATCGGAAGGACTAACCGGCAAGAGGTTAAGTGAAGCTCTGTGTAACTCGTCAAGAAGTGGGCTCTTAAAGGGGATGTTTTTTTTGTTGATTCAGGTCTATATTTTTTAGTTTTGTATTTTTTGTTCTTTAGGTGTGTTTTTGTTGTTTTACATCCTTGAGGATAAGAATGTCTTTGGGAAGGGGTATTGATATGTAAACTGTGAATAACTAATTAAGTTAGTTACTTAGAAAAGATTAGTTAGTTAGTTAGTTATTAATAACTAATAGTAGTTAGTTGGGATTAATAGATTTAGAGGTATTGCCTATATAAGACATATGACTCTTAATTATATGCTATACTTTTATTAAGATGAATGAATAAGAGCATCAGATTTCTGTTCTCACTCTCTCTGTTTCTATTCTCAAACCCTTTGATTTCCCTCTTCTTCTCCCAACTCCTCTACAATTTCTACCACCTTCATATCATATGGATATTCCTTTTTATCATGTAATGGTTTTATTCGATTTTAAACTAAATAATATATATATATATATATATATATACTTAAAAATTTTGTGGTTGGATCAAATTTTTGGGGCCAAACAAAGAAATGTTTTGAGAGCTTTTTTTTCTTTTTGCCGACAAATATGTTTGAAAGGGGTACCAATGGGTTGGGTCACGGATCAGTCTTATATGGCGAACCAAAGTTTAAATCTGGGAAAGATGCTTACATTTAATGTCTGATAATATTTCGAATAGAATTATCTCTAATATAAAAATACCTTTACATAACCAAAAAAAAAAAAAATTGCATAAATATATTTGAAAGGTGTCTTGAACTAAAACTCCTTCAAAAAGTCTACTTTACGGGGTGATTAGTTATTGCTACTAATAGTAAATACCCTGAACAATCAAATGATGAGATCCTTTCATAAAAAGTTCCCACCACTTTTAAAAACTGATTTGTGTGTCTCTCAAAATGCTGGTTGAACCGGTGAACATGTAGAGAGGAAATTGTCTCTCAACTAAGAACATGCCACCACATTTACTGATTTGGGTGTGTCTCTCTCACACACACATTAGAATTTTAGAAGCTAGTACTATATCTGGTTCTTAATATAAGATCTAATTGATTTTTTTGAGGGATTAAGAAAACTAAATAAATTACTTTAAAATATTTTTTATTTTTTTATACAAACTAATTTTCTAATTCATAAATTGTTATATAATTAAGTGATATACGATATATATTATGATTAATTTACTATTTAGTTTTGTTAATCTATTTTTTTTAAAAAAAAAATAGCTAACTGGATTATATATTAGAGATCAGTTTTTTTTTTTTTTTTTGGCTCAGAGAGATCAGTAATATTGGAAGCAAGTACTCACACCATGATTGCGTATTTTATAGATTTTGTTGTCTCTGACTAGAATCAATATAATATTCTATTGGATTACGATTTGATCTTCTTAAACTACGTACCTCCTCACAATTCTCATCAGATTTAGGGACTTGTATTCAAAAACTTTTTCAAACCATTTGATAACACTAGATGTTAAATTATATAGGATATTATATTATTGTATAAGATATTAGTTTGATCAAAAGTGTGTGTGTATTTCTAATTTATTATCTTTTTTAATACATTATCGCTCTAATAAATCAATGAACCTTTTTTTTTTCCGATACAGTACATTAATGAACTTTTATGCATAATAATTATATATCACAAGTCCAAGATTTTCATTAGATTTATTTATATGTGAATATTGAATTATGGTTAAGATATCTTGTTAATTAATTAAGGTCGCACTTAATGGTTGGACTTTATTTGTCTTAGCTAATTAGTGTAGTGTGAAGGGATATAGATGCCGGCTAAGTAAAAAGAGAGTAGCCTCTTTTAAAAAGAGTATAACTTGAGTCTGCTTCATAATGCCTTGAGCCTCGGGTTATTGAGTTTTACCACCCTCGAGTGATGGGTGATTAATGTGAACTTAAATGGTTACAAGTGTGATAAAAATACATATAATTCTTGATCTTGATTCTTCTTATTTTTCTCCCATCATTGTGGTGTAACACTAGGTTTTGAGTCATTTCGATCTCAAGCCATGTTTTGTAATTAAATTTTTAGGGAAAATTTTAAATAAATATCATTTGAATTTGCAAAACCCCCAAAAGTTCATCGAATTTGTAAAATTCCACCCACCAACAAGTGGCCGGTAGCTGGCAGTGGGGGGTGGGGTTTTTTCTTTTTCTTTTTCTAATTTATTTAAAACTAAGGGTAAAAAGGTAATTTCACCCGAATTTGCATATCCTCATAGAACCTTGGTACTTCTCAGTCCTTTTACAAATTCGACGGACTTCTGAGAGTTTTGCAAATTCAAATGGTATTTATTTAGAATTTTTCCTAAAAAATAAGTGTAATTTATTATTATTATGATGATGATGATGACATAATTCATGAATTTCTTATTTGGATCGATCTTTCATGATATATAGATATATAGTTTCAGTTTTAGTTATAAATAATAATAATAAAATATTTCAAGACTAAAAGAAAAAAAAAATTAAAGAGGTATATACCTCCAAAAAAAAATAGATAGAATCTCTTTGGCCAATTCAAAAACGATACGATAAGTGTAAAAGTTTATCTTTACAAAAACGATAGGATAAGTGTAAAAGTTTATCTTTCAAAGAAAATCATTTAAATTTATTTTAATGTTTAATCAGGCTAGTTTTTAATTTTAAAAACACGAAGATATAACGGTTACGCAATAAAGCTTCCTTATAATAATTAATTATCCTAAAATATGCATACTTTGACCCAAAAGATGTCGATACATACATATACTCATATTATTTAACTCACATTTTCCTTCCATGTCAATATAAATCTTAAAATATATATACTTCGACCTCTAAAATATGAATATATACATGTTATTTAGCGACTTGAATTTATGTTTCTATTAAAATCAATATGATTGATCCGTTATGATACCTAGTATCACATTTGAAAGAAGATCGAAATCTCTCTTATTCTTATCAAAACACGCGCGAACCCATTCATATATAAAGGAACGTGAACTTTAAATTCCTCCAAGAGTTTCATTATTTGGCCTTCTACGTTCATAATTATTAAGATTAAGATGGCTTCTACAACAGCATTTTCGTCTTCTTCTTTTAATGTGCAATTCAAAGGAAGAGACAGATTAATGCAAACGAGGACGAAGAGTATGATTCGAGTTTCGTGTTGTTGTTCTTCCAATTTCAGTTCAATTTCGACCGATCCTTACAAGATTTTAGGAATTCGGCCCTGGGCTTCTACGCCTCAGGTCAAGAAGGCTTTTAGAAAGCTTGCAAAGCAGGTTCAATATCTTTGGTTAATGTCTCTGTTTGGAATATTTTTACTCTTTTATATTTTCATTAATTAATTAATGTTGATGGGTTGATTGTTGTTGAAACTTTTGTTCAGTACCATCCGGATGTATGTAAAGACAAGGATTGTGGAGTGCGTTTCGAAGAAATCAATGCCGCCTACGAGGTATTTACATAAGCTATTTCTTTCACCGACTTATTCATATTTATCTATTAGATTAAAAAATTTATTTAAGTTAACACATTAAAATAAGCATAACATGGTTGACTTAAAACACCGTAGTTATCTTCCTTAATTTACTCTTTTTAGTATACTAACAAAGTTAGTTAAGATTTTTTTTTTTTTTAATCACTGAACAAGGCATCTTTTTTTGTTTTGTAGACGAGGCATCCCTTTTAGATTAATGAAACTTGATACTATATATATATCATAATATAGCAAAACTAGCTAATAATGAGTAGACGTTTTCTATTAAAGTTCATAATTCATATACTTCTATATCAATTTTATTAAGTATTGGTTGGTTGTCACGAATATACCTTTGAAGAAAACGATAACTTCACTGATGCTGGATTGGAATTAACGAAATTTTAATCATGATGATTGTGATAGTATATTTTTTCCGGTTACATTAACATGTTTAAATATTATATTTCTATCCATACTTCATCTCATTCTTATCATTTGAGTTTATATATATTTTTTTAATTGCTATCGTCAATTGGTGGTATTATAAGCTGTGTTAATTTGTTGCTCAGATTAGTCATATAAAACAATTTGTAGTCCTCTTCAACAAACAAATATCCAAAAACCACTTGTTTAAGGAAAAAATCATATAACTCCAAGAATATAAAACTTACAGAAATTATTTTCAAAATCTTAGAAATTATTAGATATTTCTAAAAATATGTGAAGATATTTGATAAATTCATTATTAAATGTTTATGGACTATTAATATAAAATTTATAAGGAGAACAATGCGATTTCCTCATAGTCCATATAATTGTTTCATTCAACTTCCTCCATCTCTTGACACGTTTTAAGACTAACTCAAATGGTTCAAAGCTTCATAATGTAAACCAAACAAACAAACAAACAAAAAAAACCTCATATTTTATAAGGTTGTATACATGTAACTTTGGTTTTACTAGTTGCTTCATATATATAATTGTTTTGTGGTAACGCAGGCAGTAATGAAAGGTTTGAGAGGCAAATCAAGGGCATATGGCGAGAATAATAATGAGGAAGCAATGGGAATGAATAATGATCCATTCACTGAGTTTCATGAAGGTTTTAATAATGATCATATGAAGGGAAGGACAGACCAACACTGGGATTATAGGGATGAATGGATTGGTTGGGAGGTTGGTAATTGGATGTTTTATAGAGATCAACAAGAAAATGATGATGATGATGATGATGATGAGACGACTTGTTTCGAGGACAGTAATAATGAAATAAGATGTGAACTTACTGACTAGTGTAGTATTTTTCACAACTTGTGGATAGGGTATTTCTTGATACATCAGAAAATGTATATGGCATCAATGGCCAGCCAGCCTTGTAGCATAGATCAGATACTCTCTTATAGTAGGGAAGAAGGGATCTGATATGGATTGGTGAAGACGAATCGAGGACATGAAGAAATGCTTATTTAAATATATGTAATTATGATTCTCCTTTATTTAAATGTTTATTTTAGGCTAAAGAAAAAAAAAAAAAAAAAGCTCTTATCCCTTTAACTTTACATAAGATTTCATTATAGTTCTTTACGTTTAGAAAGCTTTGTCTTTAAAACTTAACACCATAACTAAATAAAGTTAAATAGTAACTATGCAATGTTGATGAAGTCATAAGCTAAAAATGACAGCTTGTTAATGACTAACGATTCTTTTAATTTTTTTTTTTTGGGGGGGGGGGGACTCATTTGACAGAAAAAAAGTTCATAAGTGTATTTCATTAGTATATATACAGAAGAAAATGATTTCAATCTCTTATTATATTTTCCATGAAAATTAATTTTTTAGGCCATTAAATAAGTTCCCATAAGAGAAACGACCCGAGTTATGTCATTACTACACTTTTCAGATAAACTTTGTTGATTTCAACCTAAGATGAATAGGACTAAGGTTAGATCAAGTGGTGCCGTTGCCAGAGAAGTTATGAGTTTAATTTTGCTTATAACTCCATGCCATTAATGCATTTTCATTTAATTCAAAAAACAAACTATAGGGTTTATTAGTCTTTTTTTTTTTTTTTTTCCTTTTCATGTTTTAAAGTTAGTAGGTTGGTCTCTCTCTCTCAAATAGTTTTTGTCATTGAGGAATGGAAGAGCCCAAGAGGTATATATTGAAACATATCAAAAAACATTTAACATTAGTTACACTCTTTACTCTTTCTGATATTTTTATAAGGATTATTTTAAAATTTAATTTCTTTAAAAAATCTTTAATTTGATCTCCTGAAATAAATCTCCCCATTCTTATATTAACCACTGATCTATCATAACTACAATATGTGTATGTGTGTTATATAGGATTACGATTTGATCTTTTCAATATTAGGAGAATATTTTAGATTTATAAATTTGAAAAAAAAAACATGAATAATATACTTTGGCAAAAACAAGGTGAATAATTTGATTATATATATATTCTATAGGATTACGATTTGATCTTTTAAATATTAGAAGAATATTTTAGATTTATAGATTGAAAAACATGAATAATAGATGTTGGCAAAAAAAGTGAACAATATGATTAAAAAACAAAATTGATATCTTCAGAAAGTATAGACAATAATTTTTTTGTTTTCAATTATTATCGAATACTAAAGATTTTTATATGATTTTTCCTCTATTCTCTTAATTTGACCCTTATGCAAATAAGTCCACATGCTAAGATGTGTTTGGTTTGAGAAGATGGAAAGGGAAGGAGGGAGAGAAGAGAAATTTTTTACTATCTATTGACCAAATTATCCAGGTAGAATTTTTAATATTCTAAAAATACACTTTTAACGAAAAAAAATTATTCTTTTTATTAGTGACAATTTGGTCAATATCATTTCTCCCCTCTTATACCCTCCCTTCACACCAAACATGCAATAAAACTAATGTTTGAATTTTTTTGATATATTAATGTTTAGTTTAATGTTTCTACTTTTATTGTAGAAAGATTTTTTCTGTCACACTCACATGAAAGTGACTAGATCCCACTAATATTTTCGGTCTTTTCTCTTTGTAATAGGATCCACTCACTTTCATATAAGTGTGACAGAAAAAATATTTATGTAAAAACATTAAACCCATTAAAGTTTGAATTTATCACCCAAAAACGAACTAATGTTTGAATTAGGCCAATTTTTGTTTTTTTGGTTAAATTAGGCCAATTTTTGTTTGTGTAATGGACTGATCGCAGCACAATTTGGGCTAGTCAGTAGTTATGGTCTTTTTTTTTTGGATAGGCTTGGCCCATATTCTATGTTTGGGCTAAAATTGAAAACAATTTTTCTCTTTGATTTTCACAAAAATTTAATTAAAAATTTACCCCAAGGGAAGGGAAGGAGGGAGGAAACTTCCTCGCTGTCACACGATAAGATTGTGTCATTTTCAGTTGCGATCCACAGTCGTTCTTTATATTTTATAAAAAATTATTGTCTTTTGCATATTTTAGAGACTCAAAATGTCCTTAAAATATATTTTATATTAATTTTGTATTTTATAATAAATTGGTCTGTTTAATAAACTTATTTTCTATAAAAAGTATATATGATACGTTTTGATCCGTAGGGCACGTATCAAGTTATCTGCACCGATGCCTTTTCTAAAACTTGAATCATAAGGTTATCAATATGACTGATAACTTGTGCAACTCAAATAAAAAAATAAATATATACTGACAATTAAATGGTCATCATTAGCAATTAAATAATACGGGCATCATTTTCATATTGCTTTCGTATGTCCAATGAAACCAAGCTCTTCTTTTATTTTATTATTATTATTTTTTGTGAGGTTGTGAGTTCCAACCTTTTATTAAATAATAATAATAATATAATAAGTGTATAAATTATTTAAGAAAAAGGCGATAAGATCATCTTGCACATTGCTATCTGCACCTTACTTTGACATGGTCAATAGTGAATTATCTGCAACTTAACAAATAAATAAAATACATGTAGGCATAATTTCTTTGAAGGAAAAAAAAAAGATTTTTTTTCTTTTTTTTCCTCATGAATACTATGTAGGAGCACATTAGTTTTGATGGGGAGAGGTTTCTTATATTATTGGCTCCTAGTCAATATGACGAATGATTTATTTATTTATTTATTTATTACTACATCAGGTCTTAATTATAAAACCTAGTTGACTTTTTTTAGAAGAGATTAAAAAAACTAAATAAGTTACTTAATCATTTCATATGTTGTGTATCCTTAGATTATATATTAGTTTATTAGTCAAACTAATTAGTTTCAAGAAAAATAAAAATAAAAATACTATAAAATAATTTAATTAGGTTTCTTAATTTCTTGAAAAAAAAAGTCAACTAGATATTATAATTAGAAACAGAGGGAGTATTATTATTATTATTATTATTATTTTTATTATTTTGCCAAATGAATCCGACGAATGATTAAAGGGAAGGGTATTTTTTGCCTGCGATTAAGGGGAAGTTGGGCCAATTATACTCAATTAAGTTGCCATAATGACGTTGAGCTAGCCAATGTGCGAATGAGAGCTGATTCAAATTAAAGAAAGTTACAACTAGGTCCCAATTAATACACTTAATGACAATTAAATCCTTTAAAATTATCAAATTACAGTAATGTCGTAAAAGATTTTGGTGCTATTAATTTTAAATGTGAAAATACAATTTTATCCCTCTTCATTTAAATTAAAAAAACCAATCAGAAGAGATTCTAACCCTATTTCGTACACGTAATCTGGCATCAAGAGAAATATTGTATTTTTGTGTTCTTCTCTTCTTCCTTGATGTAAAACCTGGTTAGAATCTCTGCTGATTTTTTTTTAATTATTTTAAATGAAGATGAACAAAATTGTTTTTTTTTTCCACATTTTGAATTAATAGCACTCAGATATCTTGGATCTTCAATGTAATTTAATGATTTTAATGAATATAATTGTAATTAAGTCTGTTAATTCAGACCTAATTGCAATTTCCCAAAAAGAATTAACTGGTGCTCATCAGTAGAGGTTAAAATAGACTAGGCCAGACTTTAGCTAAATAGGCTTAGGCCTTTGATTAAGATCTAAAGCCTAAGTCAGGGCCTGTATGTAGGTTTTATTTTAGGCCCAAGCCTGAGCCTTCAAAAAATCTAATAAGGCTTGAAGCCTATTTAAAGGTTTACTTAAAATTTAGATCTTTTAAATAGACTTAAAACCTATGCATCTAATTTATATATAATTCATCAAATCTATATAAATGCTTACGATATGTCTTAAAAATTTAGAGATGCATTCTCCTATGAAATAAAAGAGTTGGTAAGAGAAAGGAAAGAACATTTAGTAACAATAATTGTCTGAATAAGTAGGAATAAGAAAAATCAATCATCTATTAATTAAGGAGATATATTTTTTAAAATCAAGCAAGCATGACAAGTGACATAATAATAAATTCTTTAAAAAAACCTAAATAGTTCAGGCCTGTAGATCTGCAGACTAAGCCTTATGAAAATAGGTCTTGCATAGTTTTCTAAAGCCTAAGCCTGAACCTAGTCATTTATTAAATAGACTAGGCTAGGTTTAAAGTAAAATAAGTCATAAGTCCGTGATAAGGGCTTAGCCTATTTTCACCCCTACTTATCATCATCAATCACAAGTTTAACAAGCACTACTAAATTAAATATACTCCCCCTGGTCCTTATTATAAGGAATCAACGAACTTTTCTCACAAACCAATAAAAGTAGTTAAAGTCAATAAAGTTATCATAGGATTTAAGTAATTTCTAATATTACCTCTATTAATTGCCCTATACTCTAATATCATATTAATTATTACTCTCACAAACTACTCTTATTAATTATGGGCAAACATGAAAAAAATAATTAATGCTCATTGGGAATAGCAAGTGCATGCCTTATAAAAAGGACCAAATAAACTTATTAGTTGGTGTCTTATAATAAAGACCGTATTTGATTCTTTCAGCTAATAATACCTTATATAATTTGGTTAGGAATATTCCATAAGAAAAGGTGGCATTATTGCCTCAGGCCTCATCATAGATACATAAATGAGGCGTGGCTGTTGCACATGCATCCAAGCCGATCCTTTTCTTTGTTTTATTTGAAAAATACTTAGCCCCCCCCCCCCCCCCCCCCCCCCCGCCAAGTATTTCGCGTTCGTCCTCAGTCCTCACCTCTTAGATTGGGAAATGAATTGAGTAAAGAAGGATTTGAGACTCCTAATTGTAAGTTTTCTACAATTTCATGCTCAAACATTAAGTAATAAGAACATCAACAAGAATATTAAGAACTCATGATTTCCACAACACTACATGTTTAAATCAAGATGCACAAACCTGTATCTATAATTGCGGAATCGATACTTTATAATATGTGACTTGCAGTACGATAATTGAAATCTTTACCATTCTATTTATCCTTTATTACGCATTATCTCTTCTTGCGGAATCGATACATTGTTTCTTGTGGTCAGAGAACAAATGGACAAGTTTCTATCATTTAAATAACTTATACATCCAAAAGACAAATACATCATATGGATATGACTGCTTCCATCAAACAATCAAAAAACATCTTCCCAAAAGTCATTTATCAATAGTCATTTAACTTCTTCATTATTAAATCATATACATTTGTCACAGCCACATAAGACATTTCTTACGCTAATCACACATCATTTGAATCTAAAAAATGTATATAATCCTATGTTCGTATGTGATATACTATTTGCAGGCTGAAAATTAAGTTCATCCGGAATATCACATGATTTTCACACATAAATTTATTATCTCTATCGTTGTTGTATATAAAAATAAATTAAGGGTCATTATCTCTCATACTCTAATCACCAACAAAAAATTAGAATTTTTAATAAAACCAATATTCTTAGTATTATTTTATTTAATTAAAATACTTTCTTATACTTTATTTGATCATATTTTTTTCATATATATGTATATATAATGGAAATCTATTACATTTGTTCAAGTTTAATAACGTTTTATCAATTAATTTTTTGGGAAAATGACACTTAAGTACCATATGAATTTCTAAAAACCAAGAAGCCTATTGAACTTATGAAATGATAAGTGGCAATTAGGGATATAGAAATTTTGGACAAAAGTTCAAACTGTCCTTCACACAATGAAGAAAACCAATAAGATCCAATGCTTCAACTTCCATGATCTCCTTGTAGACTAACAAAATCACGCCGGAGCTTTGGCTGGTTATGGTACAGGGCTTGTTGGAGGTTCAATTATGACAAATATAGGAAGATCAAAAGAACCAAAAAGAGGAAGATGAAGAGGAAAAGGTAAATCGGGCTTCAACTTCTTCTTCCTCTAACGCTCACACTTGAGTCATTGTCCCTAAATCGGGTTAGGCAAATCGGGCAATGCCTTTTCCTCTTCATCTTTCTCTTTTTGGTTCTTCTTATCTTCCTCCACATTTGCCAGAACCGAAGCTCTGACAAGCCCTGTATCATAGCTAGCCAAAGCTCTGACGTGATTCCGTTGATCTTCAAGGAGATCATGGAAGTCAAAGTCTTGGATCTTCTTAGTATTGTTCATTATGTGAAGGGCAGTTTAAACTTTTCTTCAACATTTTCATACCTAATTGCCTCTTATCCTTTCTTTGTTCTTTTACAAGCTCAATGGGCTTCTCTGAGTTTAGGAAATTCAGATGGTATTTAAGTGTTATTTTCCCTTTTTTTTTTTTGGTAATATACAATTTTGAGATAAGAAGAATGATTGTACCTTTTATCAATTGAAAAGCAGAATGAATTATTTTGTAAAATTTATGCGGCTTTTGATTAAACTCATAAAAAATATTTATTATCAATTGTTTTCCAAATTTCATAATATCTTTGTGGATTTATATATTTTTATCATATCAACATTCCCTTTCATTTCCTATATTTGATTATTTTTTAGAAACTATTTAAAATTATTTTTTAAGAAATAAAAATTATGATACTTTTAAGGGTAAATGTAATGTTTGGTCTCTATAGTTTCCTTTTATTTTGGTTTTTGTCCCTCTTATTTCTCTCTCTTTATAATGTTAGTCCTTATGATTTTAAAAGGACTTAGGGATCAGACTAACTGTGTTAACTTTGCACATGTGTCACTAACAACATTTAAATTGCTTATGTGGCATGCTGATGGGCTACCTTACTTGGACATTTCATTTTTTATTTTTTAAAAAAAGCCTTCAACCTAGGCACACAGCTCACACCAGCCAAAACACACGCGCGATCACTGAACAAAGCAAAAGAGAAAGGGGGACCTACTTGCTGTAATGAAGTCTATAATGTGATCATCGCCAGAGTACTTGTTGGTTCTTGCGAACGTCAAGCGCACTTGCTGCCACCGTCTCCTCCATCAGCGTTAACTACAGCACCGTCGGAGATAACCTATAGTCTTCGGAAGCGGTGGCAAATTTCCTCACTCCGGCGAGTCCCCTCCAGTGGTTGTAAGATAATCTTACACCTATAATTTCTCATAAAAATGAATGTATTATTTAAAAAATAAAAAATTTTAAATTCATATCATTCATATTAAATTTAAACGGTTGAGAACTCATTACAGTAATAAGAAACTAGGTGCTCATCACTATGATGAGCATCGAAATGGTGGGATTTCAATATTTCAGCTAAAGGCCGAGGAATATTAAAGGCCGGTTGGGTTTGATCATATTGCACCTTGAAATATAGCACAGTGCAATGCAATATTAATTACAAAACTAATGTTTGGTTTGATCGTTAAGCAAGGTGCAATAAATTATTTTTTTAATAATTATTTAAAATTAAAATGTCACGCAAAGTCTATTTACCCTTAGTATAATCTCTGTAAAAAATAATTAAGAGTAATCGCGATGTCTCATCATAACTATCATGCTACCTTGCCATGGAAGCAGTGGTGGTGCTAACAGGGGTTATTGGCGCTGACAATGGAGTAGGAGAAGGTAATGGTGGCAATGGCAAGTAGTGATAGTGACAAGGTGGAGGAGGAGGAGGAGGCGTTGATGGAGGAAGAGAAGGTAGTGGTGGCGATGGCGATGGTTGTTATGGCAGCAGCGGTGGAGTGAGATAATGGGAATGATGGCAGGTAGTAACAACAATGACAATAGAGGAGGAGGTAGTGGCAGCAGCGACAGTAGCAATAGAGGAGGTGGAGGTATTGGTGGTGATTGCAAGTGGTAACAGAAACAATGATAGAGGAGGATGTAGAAGCAGTGGCGGCAGCTATCATGGCGACGTGGCAACAATGGAGGTGGTAGCAGGGGATGGTGACAGTTGTGGTGTGGGGGGTAGAATGGGACAAATGAAATAAAGAAAAATGAGACTAAAGAATAAATTGGACTTTTTCAACTATACAATCCGGTGTTAATAAATATTCCTAAGGGGAGGTATGAATGGGGATGACCAATTTTTTGGTAGTCATCATTATTACGGTAATCTCTATTACCATACTAAAAAGCAATCAAACAATTTTTTCTTGGTCATACGATCATGAATATCATTATAGGCCTGCAATGTGGGTGAATCAAATAGGCTCTTAATGTCTTCAACATCCAAATAATGATTAGATATACTTGAACTTTGTTACAGTCCATTTGATTAGTGAATTTTTAACTAATAATCTTTTTAATGAGGACTTTATCCTTGTGCTAGTAGCAAATTGGAGGTTCAATCTCTTTTTTTCCCTCTCATCTTATCCCTATCAGTAGATTGAAAAATGAACCACTGAGAGTCAATATTTTATAAAATTATTATTTTCCTTATTTTTAGGAAGTCTACCATTGTGAACTGTCCATATCAAATAAAACAATTTTAATATTATTTTATATTTTAATATAATATTACAATACAATTTTATCAGATATTGAAATCTTTACGATTTAGTTTTAAATTTATAGATAGAGATGACATGAGAAATGGAAAAATGAGAGCAATGATAAGACGTAAAGTTGGGAATCAGGGCCGGCTCTTTTAGGTCAGGAGTAAGAAAGACATGTCTTTCAAGGCTCGACTAGTGAGTGTACGGGCTAGGGCCGGTTTCTAAATTTTAACTATTCTTTCTATGTTTTCTCTCAAAGAAATATAATTAGCAAATCACAACAATTAAAATTCTAATTTAACAAATAAATGTTGTCAATATTAATGTATAAACAACACACATTATGCAACAAACAAACATAGTTACTAAGTCATAATCAAATGTAAACTATTGTCCATATACCACAATTATAAATAATTAATGAAAAGACTTAACAAAATTAAAAATACTTCTTATAACTATGTCTTAAAAAGTGTAAGTAGCAAACAAAATAAACAACACAAGATGTAAAAAAATAATCACAAGAAAATAAATAAAAAAATTACAAAATTAGTAAGAATACTTATGAAATAAAAAATATCTTTCTAACTTTTAATTTTTAAGATTCTTAACATAAGATGTTCTTATACAACTTAATTTTTTAAAAAATAATAACAACTAAATATTTATAACATCATTAGCAAAGTAAAAAGATCAATAATATTATTATCATAAAAATAATTTTTTTAAAAATACGGGGCCCACTTTCACTTTTGAGGTGAAAATTTTAAACACAGCCTTTATAAATTCAGGGCCTAAACAGGCCAATCCCGCTATTCTTCCAACTCTAATGAGGCAAGGATCATATTCCTATTTTGTTTAACCACAGATAATGTTCCAAGGTAGCCCGTGGCCGTAATTTCAAAGTCCTTATATATAAGGTTTTTGTAATAAAATTATAATAAAAACTAGTTAAAAGTAACAAATACATATAAAATACATATTTTTTAAATATCTTTATTTATGAATGAGTAAGAGACATAGGAATAATGACACAAATGATAAAAGATGATGAACGAGGAAAGATGATGTGAGGGTATAGGGTTTGGGTTCTCTTAGAATTTTTTTTTTAAATCTCAAAATCCTATCTCCACACTCAATTTTATTTTTTAAAAAAATAGATAGTTTGGATTTAATATTTTATAAAATTATTATTTTAAACATAAATAGATAAACTTAAACCATTAAAACTTGATCTACACCATTTTATAACTGCAATACAAACAAAATTAGAAAAATTAACTAATAATAATAATTTAAGAAAATATTAAATCTAAACCCTTAATTTTTTCTATAGAAGGGTGAAGATGATATTTTGAGAATAAAGGGAGAAAAGAAATTCCAAGAGAATCTGCTTCCGAGGAGAATAAGGGAAAATAAAGAGTACCATTTTAATTAATGCCATAAATGAAATCAATTGAGGAACAAAAAAAAAAAAAGATATATAGATCTATTAATTAGACCAAATTAAAGAAGACCTTAAAAAAAACACAAGCATATCTTAAAGATGGGACAGTATAAAAAGGAAAGGAGGGAGTAAAGAAAAATGCATTGAGTTTAATTATGTATAAAATTTTATAGTTATATTACCATTTTCTGCACGAGTTCATTTTAATTTAGGAAAAAAGACAGATAAATATCATATGAATTAAAAAAATCCCAAAAAATCTATTAAAACTTGAAAAGGACACAAAGGCCATAAGAGAGAAACTTGAAATTTTGAAATTTTCTCATTTTACCAAAATACCCTCAAATTTGTTTTTGTTTTTGTTTTTTTTTTTAAAGGAAAGAACTAATGCCAGTGCCAAAGCTTTGTCGGCTAGCCCTACCCGGCTAGAGCTTCAGCATCGGCAGTTGAAACTCCAGTGACAATTGAGTAATAAGATTCATAAAGATTGACTACTTGAGCTCTTTAAACTCTATCAAATATAGTTAATAAATTATATAAAGGTAATGACAATCTGAGTATAGAGATTGAAGACTTGCACTACCTAAGTTGTCATTACTTATACTCAAGTTGTCATTTTCTTTATTTAACTTATCAACGATGCCGGACAGAGCTTAGGGATCTCAAATAGTTAATATCTACACCCAAATAGTTAATCTTATTATTCAAGTTGTAACCAAAGCTCTGACCGCCAACATTGTTGATAAATTGAATATAGGTAATTAACAACTTGAGTATAAAGATTTAAAACCTGAGCTCTCTAAGTTGTCAATATTTAAACTCAAGTTGCTGATTGTTATATTTAAATTGTCTTAGTCTATAGTCAAGTTGTAATTGATATTTTTAAAGAAAAAGAGCCCATTCTCTCCCCTCACCTCCCTTCTTGACCCTCTTCTTCTTCCCTACCACACCCAGGAACCAAGAATCAGATTCCGTAAAATCTCACCCCCCCCCCCCCCCCCCTCCTTCAACCTTCTACTTCTTTACCTTCGTATCCAAGAGCCAAGAATCATAGTTAGGAAAATCTCTCCTCCCTTTTCAATCTTTTTCTTCTCGTCCTCCATACCCAAGAGTCAAGAAATAGAGGAAAAAACACAAAAATATGCTGTAGGTTTCGATGCTTTTCTTGTTTCTCTTCTTCTTCTTGTCTCCAGCAGTGGCCTTACCCTCCTTCAGGAGTTTCTTTCCAGCTTTAGGTTTCTTCTTTGCCGAAGGAGCTTTCTCAGCCAGGAGCCTCTTTGGTTCAAAACCCACTCCTACGGAAATCCACGCAATCAATGAGATGGTTGGGAAATATAGCCGTCGATATCATCGTCTTTGAGATAAGGGAAATGCACGCCTTGGCTCCATCATTACCTCCTCCCCTACTAATCGTGGCCGTTGACAAGATGGTTGGGAAACACATAGCCTCTGATCATCGTCTCTGTCTGTGGCCATCGACTAGTACTGAAGCTACTTCCGTCGAGAACTTCACCACATGAGCTTCGGCCTCATCAATCCGGTCCTCGGATGTCGGAGGGGGAGGCAGTGAGCGGTGGAGATGGGTGGCGGAGGTGGGCGGCGGTCGGGAAGAAATAGAGAGAAAGATGAGAGAGAAAAAATAATGAGAAATAAAGAAGATAACATTTAACTCTTTCCCCTCAAAATTTAAATCCTAGATTCCTTCCAATCACGTTATTTCCATTTCTTATCATACATTTTGAGATTTGAAAATTTAAATCGTATTTAATTGTATTTTTTGTTTTAATCTAATTATATATTTACTAAAAATGTTTTAAAAAATACTTTTTGGCCAGATCTGGAACCTAGACCGACAGTTGTCTCAAATAAGTGTTTGTTCTTCGACTGAACTAGAATTGAATCTTTGGTCCGAAAAAAGAGAAAAGAAAAAAAGAATTGAATTTTGCGTAACATACGATAATATTGAGAAATTAAGTTACATTAGTTATGATTTATGAATGGTACGACTTTGTTATAAATTTTTTTATACATTTTGGTTAATGAGTTCATCTTTCTCATCTGTTTTAAAGTATCAAAACATTAATTACTAGTCTGATGTATGTTTGGCTGCATCCAAACATACATCTCGTTGACTCCTGATGGCTTTTTTGAACTCTTAGACGTGCCATGTGAACCCTCCCATATGTGAAGGTCCATATAAAGGACTTAATCTTCTCTGGAACTGCCCATCTCCATAGCTTCTTCCACACAAAGTCTCCGTCCCGCTGATTACTTGCAGAAAGAAAAAGATATGTGGACTTTACAGAAAAACAACTGTTAGAAGATGGTTTCCAATAATAATTATCATCCCTTCGCTCCTTTCGAGGAGGATGCGCACAAATGATCCTATCAACAACTTGCGGTTGGAACTACCTAAGCAACTTATTTCGATCCCATTCTCCCCAACAATCAACATAATCAACAACTTTCTCATTCCTATCCACAAAAGCTTCATACCCAAGAATAAGATCAATAAGGGGAGTATTACTTTTAAACCAATTGTCGAACCAAAAGGATGTCGATTCACCATTACCAATTGAAACTCCAAGTCCCCTTTCAAATTTATTCCAAACAGTACATATACCTTTCCAAATGAAAGACACTCCTTTCTTCTTTTGAAACTTAGGTCTAAACCCTTCTCCAATGATATACTTATTGCAAAGGACCTTTACCCAAAGGGCTTCTCTATTACTCAAAAGATTCCAACACAATTTCATCAGAAATGCTTTATTCTGTTTACGCATATTCCGCGTCCACCATCTTGTTTATCTTTAATGACCTGGTCCCATGCTACTAGGTGGAGCTTCTTTCCTTTATCATCATCTCCCCATAAGAAACTTTTGCTTGTCTTTTCCAGCTCCTTAATCACCCACTTTGGAAGAAGCATAGTTTGCATATAATAAGATGGAATAGAAGTAAGCACAACTTTAACTAGGGTAGTTCTACCAGTGAAGTTTAAGCATCCCCATTTCCACCCTGACAATTTCTTGTGTTTTTTTCCAGGATTGGGGCAAAGGTAACTTTAGAGGCTCACTTATGAATCAAGAGAATACCCAAATATTTACCTAGATCTCCGGTAAGGGTAACTCCCATGCTCTGGCTGAGAGCATAGGCCCTTAAACCATTAACATTCCTTGAAAAACACACTCTAGTTTTATTTTGGGTGAAGGAGCAATTATACCAACAAACTATTTCTGAAAGAGCACCTGGCACAATTAACTATTTGAGGTATCTTATAAACAAAACAACAAATAAAAGAGGGAAGGAAACACAACGCCGTTAGTTTTGAGCTTAACGGACGTTTCAAAGCTTATGTGGCATTATACATGTGGCCTTAGCTGATAGCTTTAACCCTGGTTTATTTTTTTCCCTTTAGCTTCGACCCTTGGACGAAGAGAGCAGCAAAGAGGACGACATGATCCTGAGAAGAACAAAGAAGTGCGAAAACGCGATCAACCCCAAATCGACGTCAAGGAACATGAGATTTTTTCACTTCTTCTTCTTATAAGTTTTGTAAATAAAGCAATTTACAAATCAACCCCAATTTACAAATCTTCTGCCTCCTTTCTCTTCTTCTTCTTCATGTTCTGGTTTACCAGTGAGGGACCGAACAAGCTCTTTGAAATTTGCAGCATCCGTTTTGATGACCTCTGGAGCATACACGTGGATTATCTTGATCTTTGGCTTCAACTTAGAGATCAAATTTGAACTTGTTCCAATTCCTAGCTAAGACGATGAAGCTGAACTTGGACACCTCGTGCGTGACTTTGTCATCTTTTTTTCTGATCTCTGCAACTTAGACAAATGTGCAAGCTACTAGGTGGTTGATTCTATATATAATGAAAACACTAATAATTCTGTTTTCTAAGAAATAAACAAGAGATTAAAGCCAAATTTCATCCAGTTGCAGAGATTAAAGCCAAGAAAACAAATACCCAGAGTTGAATAATACCCAAATCGGATTAACCACAAACCTAATGACTAGAACAGATTATTTTAATGTTAACCGCTAATCAAGTCTTACAAATTTAGCAACCCATAAATACTACATTAGCCCTCTCGTCAATTGCACAGAAAATCAATGATCGCAATAGCATTTGGACGCAACAAATTTCCAGAGTTGAATAATACCCAAATCGGATTAACCTTGCTTACCTGGTAATAGTATGGGCATCCGTAGAACCTCCGACCTGGGTTGCCCTCAGTCCACGCCGTCCATCTCGAAGCCACCATTATGTGATAACAGTACATTCTCGGAGGTTCATAATCATCCTCACGACTGGGTTCTCAAAGAAGCACCACCCTCCGCCTGCTTCTTGCCGTCGAGGATGAAGAAGATGCTACGTTTCCAGATCGCCGTCGCATTTAGCTCCGAGATCGCGTTTTCGCCCTTCTTTCTTCTTCTCCGTTATCTCGGCTTTTCTCAGGATCGCATCTTCGTCTTCATCCTTGCTCCCCATTGTCGAAGCTAAAGGCACAAAAAAATAAATAAATAAAATCAGATTTAAATCTAATGCCACATGTATAATGCCACATAAGCTTTGAAACGTCCGTTAAGCTCAAAACTGACGGCGTTGTGTTTCCTTCCCTCTTTTATTTGTTGTTTTGTATATAAGATACCTCAAATAGTTAATTGTGCCAGGTGCTCTTTCAGAAATAGTTTGTTGGTATAATTGCCCCTTCACCCTTTTATTTTTATTCATTAATTGACTTGATGCCCCACAAAAGGATTCTATGCATTTTAACATCTCTTCAGCCTGACTTTCTGATGCATCACCAAACAAGATAAGATCATCGGCAAAGAATAAATGAGAAATAGCTAGACCTCCCCTTTTAAGCTTAATTGGCGTCCAACAACCATCCTTTATAGCATCCTTGATAATATGACTTAATCTCTCCATGCACAGGGTGAAAATGTAAGGAGACATTGGGTCTCCCTGTCTTATGCCTCTAGATGACCAAAAAGTATCTATTGTTTCACCATTCCACAGAACTTGGAAAGAAGGTGTAGTGATACAAGCCATAATCACTTTACACCAATTTTCGTCAAAACCAACATGCTTAAGAGTATCTTGAATAAAATCTCATTCAAGTCTATCATAAGCTTTCTCCAGATCAACTTTAATAGCCATCCATCCTTTTCCTCCTTTCTTGTTTTTCAAGGCAAGGATTGGCTACAATGGAACCTTAATCATGAAGCAGGAAGGGATTTCACCAAAAAAATACCATGGGCTACTCTTTTCGGTTATATCTGCTGGGATATTTGGGTGGATTGTTGCAAAAGTTATTTGGTGACGAAGCAATCAATGATACTGTAGATGCTTATGCTAGTCTCTTCAGGGCAAGCTAGGACAAGGAATTAATATTAAATTGTCAATTTTACTCTAACCAGAATTTTGAAGTAAGGATTTATAGGGAACATCAACAAGGCTTTACCTATCTTGAGGTGGACGCTTCAGTACTGGAGTCAGGAAGAAGCGGATGTGGAGGAGCTATTAGTGGAGAAGACGGCCATTGGATCTGCGGTTTCATGTGCAAACTAACAATGGTTCCACCAGTAATTACTGAGATTATAGCAATTATCCAAAGTCTTCAGATTTGCTGGAACCAAGGATACAGAAGAGTAGTTGTTTTATCAAATTGTGTTGAAGCAATTAATTTTTTTGACTAGGGGTTGTGATCAATCTCATCCCTTTAAGGATGTTATAGTTGATGCCAGGTTGTAGTTAATTAAAAATTAGCAAGTTTTGATTAATCATAATCCTAGGCAACATAATAGTTTAGTTGATCATTTGGTTAAATTATCTCACAATATCGTATGGAATTTTTGCATGCTTCATCAACCGCTTCCTTTATGCCAATAGGAGGTAGTTGGAGAAAGATAGAGGATTATATTTGTACTTGTTTTAGTTTGCCCTTTGAGCTATTAATGGATTTCAGTTGCATTTAAAAAAAAAAAAAAAAGGAAGTGCAAGGAGTCGGCTTACTTTTAAGTGGGCGAAGATTTTCGTGCCGATTTGGCGGTCACCTGTTTTTTTTACCGATGTCATTCTAACTTAAGGTTTTCTGAGTTCAGCTATAATTTTTTAATAAGTAGGTATATTTTGATGGGGAAGCGTGGTTACTTAAATTATTTTTATTCTATTAATTTCTATGGTTGGCCTCAATTACTCGGAGTTCTTATCTTTTTTTTTTGGGGACAAAATCGGAGTTCTTATCAAGGGTAAGCATTACTTTAATTAATGAATCAATGAAGGGATTATCAATCGTCGATGTTAATGTAAATCATAGCATAAGTGAGTCCTTTATAGTTCCCAAACTGGCGAACTCCATAACCAGAGCGTACGGCTCCGGCTAAATTCTCGGAGTCCCCCGGCGATTATTCCAAGACTCTCGTACTTTACCATTCTCTAATTTCTAGGGTTTTATCTTCTTCTCCCCCGATTACTTTCATTGTAATTTGATTAAACTCATTCCTTTTCGGTCGTAGACTTTTGATACTGCAAATCTGAAGACCCCGGCATCGGCTTTTACCCAAATCTGTGTAATTTCCTGCATCGTCTTTTTTGCAAATCATTATACTATGTAATTTGAACCTCTGCTGAAGAATCCACTGAATTTCTCCCAAGTGGTAAGAATCTTTTGCAGATATATATGTACAGGTCTGTGCAGCTTATGTGCTTTATTTACAAGAATCAGTAAATTTGCTGTATTTGCAATTCAATTTTACTTTGTTGGAATAATCACTGTTGGATGAATTGAGTTGAAGGGCCTATCTCATTATCTTTTGTATAATTTGCAGTTTTTATTCAAGAGACTTGATTTTAGGTCGTCGAATGTCATAATTTGTAATTTGTATCCTACCTATTTAGAGCATCTTGTCCTTTGGCTTCAGGTTCTTAAACCCGGATACTTCCCTTAAAATTAGTTTGGTCACCTCTATAAAGAATATAGAATTGTTAGATCCTTAATATAATTTTGTTCATTTTGAGGATGCGTACAGAAGTCCCCAAAGTCGATTGTAATGGCATTGATTGGTTGAGACCATTGTGCAGTTACACATCATGATGCTGCTCAAAAATATTAACTGAATATTCTTTGATAGATGCAAGGTTTATCTCTGATGGTTACAAGTGTCAAGATATATTAATATTTAAGACTTTATGTGGTTAATGCTCTTACATTGTATATGTACCACAGTTAGCCAACCTTGATAATGGCAGACCTCAAAGAGCGGCTACTACTTCCCCCAAAACCAGCATCAGCTCTTAATTTGAAAGAGTCTGCCAATCGACCATCAGCTCTTAATTTGAAAGAGTCTGCCAATCGACCATCAGCATCTGGAAGGCCACCCTTACAAGGAGTGGATGTTTTGGGGCTAAAGAAGCGGGGTCAAGGTCTTCGATCATGGATTCGTGTTGACACAACTGGAAACTCCCAGGTTATTGAAGTAGACAAGTTCACTATGATGCGACGATGCGATTTACCTGCACGTGATCTTCGCCTATTAGATCCTTTGTTTGTGTACCCATCAACTATATTGGGAAGAGAAAAGGCTATTGTTGTAAATCTTGAGCAGATACGCTGTATTATAACAGCAGATGAAGTTCTTCTCTTGAATTCCCTAGATAGTTATGTATTACACTATGTGGTGGAGTTGCAACGTCGGCTAACTACACCTGCGGTAGGTGAGGTTTGGCAGTCAGACAATTCTGATATGAGCCGAAGAAGAGGAAGTAGGAATTTTGACAATTCCTTTAACAACACATCCCCTGATTATCTACCTTTTGAGTTTCGGGCTCTTGAAGTTGCCTTGGAGTCAGCATGCACATTTCTTGACTCTCAGGTTTGTAGAAGTGCAACACTGCAACATTACATTAGAGTCGTGCTTTAATTGATTTAAGTATGTGTTATTCCCCTTTCCCCCCGAAAGAGAAGTAAAATTACTGCAAATTGAGACATTTATTTTCTATTAATTGGTCTACATAATAGTATTTGATGAAGCATGTAAACTTTGTCAAATATTAACCTGTTCCAAGGGGTGGAAAGTAATGTTCTGATTAATGGTTTTGCATGCATATTTATCATAATGATCATGCTTACTATCTCCCTAGCCCATTTGAAATGCTGTGATCATAGTGACACTTGATTGTCCAAAGAGGTTGGTACTTTAACAGGTACCTTTTTCTTTCATTAACTTCATAAGTCGCCTGGATTAAATAGTATTGTTTATATGGTCTACACAAGAGGACATGGGTTAATGAATTCAATCTCATTCCTCAAGATATGTTATCAGGGAGAGTATGGGGAAAATCTCTCCCTCTCCCTCTCATTAAATGCCTGTGCATGTTGCAGGTACGCATTGATTCATATTGGACCAGTTGTCAACTATTTTAGGATTATTATGATACCTTATTGTTGCACTAAGCACTTGTTATAAAAAATAGTCCTTTAGTATTCTTAGGAATAGTGTGCATTGTAGAAGTTCTGTTATTGATCTTTCAACATATTTCTAGATTCATACTCTTACTTTGAACTCTTGATTTTGCATCATGTTAATTTGATTTTAATAAGTCAGTTTTTGATTAACATACTTGATTCTTGCATTTTTTTAAAAGGCAGCGGAGTTAGAAATTGAGGCCTATCCTTTACTGGATGAGTTAACATCAAAGATCAGTACATTAAATTTGGAACGTGTTCGTCGCTTGAAAAGTAGACTTGTTGCCTTGACTAGGAGAGTGCAGAAGGTACTGTCCATCTACGTTTTCTCAATGGTTGCAAATGAAACTGAAGATAATTTTCTTCTCTTGGTCTTGTTTATTGGTTTTGCTTCTATTACATGCATATATTCAGGTTAGAGATGAAATAGAGCAGCTAATGGATGATGATGGCGATATGGCTGAAATGTATCTCACGGAGAAGAAAAGTCGGATGGAGTCATCATTTTTTGGAGACCATCAGTCTTCGATGGGATATAAATCAATTGATGCTGCGTCAATTTCTGCACCAGTTTCTCCTGTTTCTTCACCTCCTGATGGTCGGAGGCTTGAGAAAAGCTTGAGCATTGCAAGGAGCCGACATGAAAGCATGAAGAGTACAGAAAGTGCTACAGACAGTATAGAAGAGCTTGAGATGTTGCTGGAAGCTTACTTTGTTGTAATTGACAGCACCTTGAACAAGCTGACATCGGTAAACACATTACTGTCCATGTAAACTCTCTCTTCCCCACTTCATCATAGAGTTGCTTAAAACATTCTTTCTCAATGCAGTTGAAAGAGTACATTGACGACACAGAAGATTTCATAAACATCCAACTAGTATGTTCTTTTTTCCTCATTTTCTCATTTGTGTTTCTTTTTGGGGATTGATCATTTGTGTTAATTTGTTCTCGAAATGTCTTTATTGGTCCTTTTTATCCTATTTTTCATTCTTGATTCTAATTATTGTATTACCTACACAAAACAGGGGAAGGTAGAAGGTGGGTAGACCAATTTTATGTGTAGGATGGAAGTGGTAATATATTTAATAACAACTGTAGTCTAACTATAGTATATTCCTCTGCTTCTGTAAGCGATTTAGAAATTTATTCAAGTTTCTTGTAGACATGTTATTTGACTTGTTTCATTTCAGTGTTCCAGATCATAGAGAGCAAAATTGTACACCATGCCTGCATTTTTATTTGAAGGTTTTGCTGAGGAAATTTAATTAAATACTGTAAAGGCTGACTGAAATTTTGTTTTGTAGGACAATGTCCGCAATCAGCTGATCCAATTTGAGCTTTTACTCACAACGGCAACATTTGTGGTTGCAATTTTTGGCGTGGTAGCAGGAATATTTGGGATGAACTTTGAAATCCCATTATTTGATGTACCCTCTGCATTCAACTGGGTCCTTATAATTACAGGAATTTGTGGGGTCTTGATATTTAGTGCGTTTGTGTGGTTCTTCAAATACAGAAGGCTCATGCCCCTATAAGGAAGCTGAAGATGGTTTCCGTGGTTTAACATTATTGTTTAGCTTTGCATTTTTCACATGCAGAGAAAAATTCTTTCGAATTCAATTCTGAATCAATTTTTGGCCAATCCAAAGTATTCTCAGTTCCCTGTTAGCAGTCTCTGTACAATGTCGTTATTGGTAGATTGGCAAACATATAATGGTTGCTTTATTGCTTTCTGTTAATACTAAGCAGCCAGCGTATTCGATGTTTATGATATGATCCAATAGAAGAACTGTTTATGCATATGAACTAGAGGCTCCCAAGCATAAAAGCAATTTTTGTTAGTTTCGAAGTGCTGTTCGCTCAGGGCATTCCAGTTTTGTTTGTCCCACTATATCCATGTGGAGAAAGCTTTCACTTGTTCTTGGTATAAGTACAACCTATTTCCCGTGCACTGCTTTACGCATCAGAATGAAACAATTATGTTTGGTTCCTTGCTTTATCAGCTCTATCTATGTAGCCTTGACGAGATGATGTTTGGTTTTTCCCTCTGTTTTTTTTTTTTTCTCGAAGGTTTTTCCCTCTGTTGAAAAGATGTAGAGTTCCAAACAGATAATCGTAAATATATGTCAGTAAACGATTCTGTTTGAATGGTTCTAAAGCATGTTTGGGATAGCTTTGAATGGTTCTAAAGCATGTTTGTGGGAGTTGATATTGGTTCTAATCATTATACCTATATTTGTCAATTTTTTTTTTAATTTTTCTATATTGATGTTTCCTCAATAATAATTAAAGAGGAAAGTGAAAAAAGGAAATAAGGAAGATGACTAAGTTTTTTAAAAAATATATGTCATATTAACTAAATTAACTAAGTTTTTTAATATAATTAAAATAGGTAAATATGTCTTATGTCAAGAACCGAATAGAGTCTTTTTGGATAATTGTTCAAGTAAAATGACTCACTTTTAAATATCTTGTTAGAGCTGAACTGACTTTTTCTAGCTATTGGATTTTTGCTTTTTATTTTCAGATTTAAATATTCTGAAACTGATTTTTTAATATATCATTCGAATAAATTTTTGTAAATCTGATTTATTAAAAAAATCCGTGTAACCCCAAATCACATTACGCAAATTTTTTTAACCTCAACTTCGATTTACATAAATCAATTATGATAAAAATCACTTTTGTAAACAGTGTTATCCAAACAACCTTAATGAACCTAACTAGATATTGCATGTCAAACATTAAGGGCCACAAAATTTAATATAACTAGGTTTGTCAACCTCTAAATATCTGTTTGTTTGTGTATCTGTTCAGAGCCTTTTAAACAGACTTCTCCCCAAACAACTCTCTTTTTCCCCTTCTTTTGTTAAGGTACAAATTTATTATAGAAGTTTTCGGGGAGGAGTATTGTTACTTTAAAAAAATTTTTTAGGTTCAATGTCACCTTAGAATTTTTAAAATGTAGCAACATTATGTCATACGGTTAAAAATCTCACTTTGACTATTAACTTTTTAGTGGAAAGGTACAATATTGCTCCATTTTAATGCTTTTATGGTAATATTGAATTTATAAAAACTTTAAGAGTAACATTGCTTCTCAATAAAAAAAATTAAGACAAATTTACATCTTAACCATATCTTCTTTTCACAAAACCCTACATAAAAATATGTGTCAACCTTCTAAGCGGTCATTCATTAATATGAAAAGCAAGGACAATGACGGCTTCAACGTTTGTTCATCAAAATATCAAGAGTTTCGGTTACATGTACTTTAGATCCCCTAAGTGACCATTGCCGAAGTAAAGAAAAAAGGGGGAGAGAGAAAGATTGCTTACTAAGGACCCGTTTGTTATAAAGAATTGGTGAGGAGGAAAAGGGAAGATCTCAATCTTCCCATGGATTTTGGATGTTTGGTAAAGAGAAAGTCCAGTCAGTATCTTCCAATGAGTACTCATCTTCCCTTATTTGAGGAAAGATGCTTTCCATCAATGGAAGGAAAGTTGCAATCTTCCCAGGAAAGTTCGAACTTGACAGATTTACCTCTAAAATTCAAACTTGGCGGGAAGTTTAAATTGGGCGGGAAAGTTTGAACTAGGCGATTTTTTTTTTCACGAGTTCGAACTTAAACAAGAATATATATTTTTTAAAATATATTTCAGCAAAAAAAATATTTTTCTTTTTTATTTTGAATTAATTTCTTTTGAGGGTAAAATAGACATTTCCTAATTCTTTACCAACTACCACCTCTTCATTTTTTTTTTCTACCAAACAACTCAAGCTATCTTCCCTCATCTTTCAAATCTTCCTTTCCTTTCCTTTCCCTCCCCACCAATTTTTTGTAACAAACGGGTCTTAAGAAGAAAGGCAAAGAGACTCTCGTTATGCTTTATCAATACCAGCTTAATAGTTTAGAGTACTTTGATTTTAGCCTCCATGCTAAGGCATTTTAGATTCCACCTCATTGTCATTACCTTTGTTTAAACAATAATAATAATAAAAAAAGATAGAATGGTCGGTTCAGTTTCAGCACATAAGCCTTTCGCCAAGGTCAATGGTTACCAAATCGTCCTCAATAGAGTAAGTTGAATTTCTTTTTTAAGACATTAATAAAAAAAATAAATTACTTAATTATAATTGTTGTATATAATTAGATTGAATAATTAATTTATAAGTCAAATAAATTAATTTTAAAAAAAACGATAAATATAAATACATTAGCTTCTTAAAAAATAATAATAATAATAACCGACCATTGAAAGGAGAATATGTGTGTATCGCACCAGTGGGATACGGGTCAAATGGTTATTGGTGAGTTTGTCATGATCGAAGTTTGGGGGTTAAAGAGAATTTGACTTGGTTTTGTATTTCTTTAAAGTGTTAAAAAGGACAAAACAATGAGACCTCTCAAACATATATATGTCAATGACATGATGACACATATTTACTTTACCCAAGGCAAAGAAAATAGCACTCTCGTCTCGTGGGTTAAAAATAATAATGCTGCTTGCTTTTTTATTAGTGACTCACTTTGCTCTGTGATTAAGACTCACTTATAGGTCCACAATAATTCCATGACCAGTCACTCAACATGTCATAATTCTTGTGATTATTATAATGCAAGTGCTTTATCTCAAGCCTTAGCCAAGAGCATCTTATTCTTTCTTCAAAGTGGTATGTATTATAGCTTTCCCTATTTTGGTTAAATTTATACTTTTAATGTATAACAAGCATAAAACATACAGAATCCTACAAAAAAAAAAAAAAAAACAACACAAAGGGATTCTACTGTTCTGTCACCACGCTGAGGCAACCTTGTCCTTTGCACAAAAGATCTGAGTAAATCATTCCCACGCAAAAAACAAAAGGGCAGAACATGTTCTGATATGACCAATATGAGTTCGTCCTAATGGAAGATGTTTTGACTATTTAAACACGATGTCTTGAGTTTTAGTCCATGATGTCTTGAGTTTTAGTTCATGTGAAAGTGAAAAATGCCTTTGGGAGAGCTTTACTCCCAATTGAATTTGACAGTGTTTGAATCTGAAACAGATAGCTATATCAGAAAGAACATGTTCCCACATAAACCATTACGAAGGAAATACCAAGGAATTTTGAGTCTTCAAATTAAGTTAATGCATCGTTTTAGTGGAGGGGAAAAAAGACATAAATAGTTATCTCATATACATACAGTAGTACAACACAAATTTTACAATGCACTCAGTTTCAAATTTTGTTGTTGTCCTGAACTGCACTAAGCATGACTGCACGAGCTTGAAAAAATTTGCCAAAAAGAGCCTATATTATTCTGTAGTGCTCTTCTGCTGTTTAGTCCTTAATTTGCCGTAAAACTTGGAAGGAGGAGATGGTGAAAACTCGAATGGCAGCGGTGGAAGGTCCATCTCGCCCTTCAAAATCTTGACAACGTCCCCGATATCCGGCCTCAGTTCCGGAATCTTCTGTAAGCAAGCAAGTGCCAAGTTGATACACAAGCTTGCTTGCTCCTTGTTGTAATAATCTTTCACAAGTCTCTCATCTACTAGCTCTAAAATGTTACCAGAATGAGCCAAGTGCCTGCACCAGCTTATTAAGTTTGCTTTCTCTAGCTTCATTGGAGATGCAAGAACATGTAATGGTCTTCTTCCTGACACAATCACAAGGATCAAAACTCCTAAACTGTAAATATCAGCTTTCTCCATTAAGTACCCACACCCTCCATATTCTGGTGCAACATAACATAATGTTCCTCTCATGCTTGTTGTGCTGCTCAGCTCGCGGCTGAAAAGATCTCCACTCCACATGTCACTACCGATCGAACGAGTACTTTTCTTCCTCCAACCTCTCCTGAAACTGAACTCACCATTTTGATGATCGCTCTCGTCCTGAGCTTCTTCTTTGGTGAAGTTCCTTCTCATTCGCCTGCAAAGATAAAGCCTTCTCCCCAAGTCAAAATGTGGCACCTTGAAGCCTTTCTTCCACCTGGTTTGAAGATTCTTCAGCTTACTGTTCTTCTTGCTTAATTCGGCTAGGTGTTCTTCTTTCCACCATTCTTGCATCTTCCTCGGTTTTTTCTTCCGGTTTTTCTTCTTTCCTCTCGCTTCTTTCTCCTCAACCACATTCTCTGTATCTACTCCCACTGCAAATGCTTGTAATTGTTGCCCATTTGCCTCATCATCAGCTTTTTGATCCACTGGACTGGAAGTTTCCAACTCCAGTTTTTCATTGGTGTTCTTCTTTGCTTCAACCCAATCTGGGTTCGAAGGACAAATTTGACTCCCAATCCACTCCATCACATAGTCTCTACTACATAATTCATCGGTCCCATCTTGTCTCCACCACCAATCCTTTCCCCATTGTTTCCCGTTAATTTTCTCTCCATCCACAGAAGAAGCATTCACAGGACTTAATTCCTTACTATGATCAATGCTAGAGAACTCATCATCATAAGGAACAAATTTATGATTCCAATCATCCCCACCAATTAGATCTAGAGTTGATATTTCCTTTCCCTTTGCATTATTATTACTACAACTTCTGATTTCACTCTCATTGGCAATATTGGCATTATAATTGAAAGAACTCAAGCTCAAAGCCTTAACATTAAAACATGTCTTGCTATTTTTAGACGAAGAAGATGCTTGCAAAGCTAAAGCAAAATCTACTTCATTATTAACACTCTCAACTGGTGTACCAATAGCTGGAGTTGGAGTTTCGGCAGTTAAATTACCTGAAATCTCTTGACTTTTCCATAGTTCTTGACTCCTCCCCAAGTCTTGGCTAAACAAATCTACACCAAACTCATTCTCCACTTTGATCCTTGACAATCCAAAGTCTGAAATCTTCCCTCTGAACTCTGAATCAAGAAGAACATTGCTTGGCTTAACATCACCATGAATCACTGGAGGATCACAACCAAGGTGTAAGAATTCCAGGGCTCTAGAAACATCTAGAATGATGTGGAACCTTCTCTCCCAGCTCAAACACAAAGACCCATCATCATCTCCTCCACCAAATAGGGACTCCTGTAAGCTTCTATTGGGCATGTAATCATAAACCAAAACTCTCTTGTTCTTTTCCACACAATACCCCAAAAGGATCACAATAAAAGGAGATCTTAACCCACCTAGAATCTGGAGCTCATTCTGAAACTCTCTCTCTGTTTGCAAAGACAAACCGTCTAGCCTCTTAACTGCAATCAATTTCCCATCTTTAAGTGTTCCTCTGAACACAGTTCCTGACCCTCCTTTACCAATTACATTGGCTGCGTCAAACCCATTTGTGGCTTGCTTCAATTCTTTGTAAGAGAATCTTTCAAGCTTCAAAGGAGCACTCGAATCAAAGGGGATGGTTTTAGCTCTGTCTACTATAGAATGCCATAAGTGGTAAAGAAAGTAAATGATCGAGCATACAATTACAACAGAAGCTGAGATTGTGAGTGCGAGGAAGATGACTCTGGTTTTAATGAAAAAACTTGGACTTGGAGGGTTGGGACTAGAAGGTAAGGATCTGGAAGGCATGGTGAGTGAGCATGGAAAACTCAATTTCTTCTGGGGTCTCCCAAAGCTTGAAGCTTTTTATGGATATTGATCATATTAAGGGTAAAGTTAAAAACGATCTGGGGGTGAGTTTCGGTTGTCAATCAATTTCTTTATTGGATATTCTCATTTCCTTTTCTTTTTTACTTTAGTTTGATTGATCACTGTGGGTATCCAAAGCAGATTGCTTTACGGCTAGACAATCAAAAGGGGACTGTATTCGAATTTGTAACTACTGTTTAATTAACTTGTCAAGCTTCGCTTGTTCCCATGATTTAAGTAAAGTCTCTGTGTCACTGTCTTTCTAACGCTCTTGTATAATATTCCTCGTTTGTTTTTTATTTGCAAGATTAGTGATTAGTGAGTTGGGATATTTGGATTAGAAAAAAGGTGCGAAACCAAAAAGATGGACCCAAGGTGCTTTTGACTAAAGAGAGAGTTTCGAAGACAGTGTCATGCATTACACTTACAGAAAAGAGGAGGGGGAAAAAACAAAGAAAAACACAAATGGATTACAGTGAGATATAGAGGATTATGATACACTGAGTAGAGTTTTTGTCTTATACTTCATGGGTGGGGCACGTGTAGTGTTGAGAATATAGAGATACACAGCTTTATTATTATTATGTTTTGACTCGGTTTCAAACTTTGGTGGGATTCCAACAGCTTTTTGCCTTCCATAATTCTCATAATTTCACACTAGAATTTAACATTCTTCATAGCCTCCATATAAGTCACTTTTTTTAATGTCTCATTAGAATTATAGAAATGTGGTTAACTCATATTTTTTTAATTTGATTAAGGGAGATTAATGCCTTTCAAAATTTAGAACGCAAATCATTTTCGCTTCTTTTTAATAAGTCTCAAAATTTTAAATTGTGTTCTTTTTTTAGAGTAAGATCGACTATTTATTACCTCAACTAACACATTATTAATTAGCTGACTCATATTTTCTTTGAAAATGAAACATATTTTCTACTACTACTTTGTTCATGTTAAATAGTAAAAAGAAACACTACATTAGACTTTAAACCTTCTACTAAATTGTAACAAAGGTAATATTTAGAAAAAGTTCATTAATGACCTACCAAGTGACTTATACTACTTCTCCAGTTTTTAATATAAAATAATTTTGAGGAGGTGGTTTTCATCCTAAATATAAGACATAACTTTTATATTTATTATTTTTTTTTAATTTATCCTTATTAATATTCTCTCAACAATAATCAAGTAAAAGAAGAAATGAGAGAATTAATAAAGATAACCAAGATGCTTTAGAAATTACATGTGATATTAATCAACTCAACTAACATTTTTAATATAATTAAATTAAGTAAATAAATCTTATACTACTGAAAAAGTGTTATGGAGTAAGATTTTTTTAGAAGCTACCCTGTATCTATGTGAGATAGGAAGGAATACCTTAAACCTATGATTATGATTATGAAAACCATTATATTTTTCCTTGCCTCAGTTCTCCTCATAATTAGTTTATAATGCAAGTCAATATAGCCATATACATACGTAGGGATTTTTGATCAATTGTACATACGTAGGGATTTGATCATACAAAGAAACAGCAAATTGTAAACATGTTTTAATAAGACAGATCATTCGGTAAACATGTGTAACAGTTGAACTTGATATTCTAATTTTACGAATAAAAAATATCCCATTTGAGAAACCATTTTTATTTCAAGTTGATAATGCTCAAATCTATATGAATGTATTAGATATCTTAAGCCCAGTGATTGAATCTCCTTATTATTATTATTATTATTATTATTATTTATATTAAAAAGTTTAAGTAGGGATAGATACCGGTACCCCACTAGGATCAAGACATACCTTCAAATTCAGAAAACATTTACAGAAGTACTTATAAATCATCCACCAATAAAACTTTTATATCGATCAGTAGATATTAAATTTCATATTTTTGGGGGGTTATATTTTTTTTTTTTTTGATAGGGGTGATATTGAATCTTCTTATAAATTATAATGATGAATGGTGAATGATGGGGATCGTGGAGAATGAAGAAAAAGAAAGAATGCATGTGGGGCCCACTCTACCTACAACCATAATGATGTTTGTAGAAAACTTTGGACTCTGATCAGAAGCATTTATCTACACATTCCCTCTTCCCTTGGGCATCTTCCATATTTTAATTCTTCTCATATCTTATAAGAAAAATTGGTGAAAGGTTGCTCTTTACAAAATTTATTGGTTAGAAGAACTAAATTTAAATATAAATACTTTATGTATATAAAAATATATTAAATATTTTTGTTCAATAAAATTTTTAAACCGGACTTTCAGCCAATTTGTTTATATATTTCTTATTGTACTGTTACTAACATAAATAATTCTACCTACCTCCCAAATTTTTATGAGGCTTGATTCCAAAATTAATCACTAGAATTTATTGTTTCATAATGATACTTAACGCTACCTCCAGATATTTCCTTACTACCTTGTTCAACTTGAGACCTTATTTCTGGTATTTAAAAAAAAACACTTGAGACCTTATTGACAAAATTTTAATTTTTGTTTGTTAAAATGTAATTTATTTTCATATGCAAAAATTAATTCAAAATCTGGTCTTTGGGTTTGATAGCTGTGAAAATTTCCTAGACAAATCTTATGCCAAATTCCTTAAAATATTAGGTACATTGTTCTAATTAGATTCTGTTTATTCCTTCATACTCCATAAGCATTCCAAATGCTTATGAAAAAAAAAAAAAGATTTAGGTGGCAGACTTGTGTTAATTGGAACAATGTAGTTGATGCTTCTAAAAAATTTAACCTAAGTTTTGACCAAATTTTTTTAATCATTCAATCGAATCATTGTTAGTGAGTTTTTAATTTCTTAAATAATTTGGAAGACTTTTAGAATAACAAATAATCAGGTAAGTTCCCTAAACTCTTGTTCTTCTGTTTTTTTCCCCCCTTCCCTTCGAATCTTCTTCAATATCTTTTCATATCTACAATGAAAACCACCCAGCAACCGTGAAATCAGTTGCAAAATAATGAAGCCGTTGAGCATATATTGAATATCAATTTTGATATTATTAGGCTTTTGACTGGGACCGTCCTCTCTCTTACAATTTTCTTCCCATCCTCTGATCCTCTCTACTACTTATCTCAGTTTTTAGATTGAAACTTGAGCGATTTAGATTTAATATTTTATAAAAATATTCTTTTTAAGTATTTTTAATTGCATTTTTAAATTAGGGTTAAGTAATAAATCCACCCCAGTAGTATAAGCTTAGGAGCAATGTTGCCCTATTTTATTAAAAAATTAACATTAATAAACTTGACGTTGATCGTTGATTTTTTAACGGAAATGGGCAATATTGCTACATTTTGAAACTTTCGGGCAACATTGAGATAAGAAAAACTTCTAGGGTAACATTGCTTCTCAACAAAAACTTCTAGTATAAATTTGCTACTTAACCTGTTTAAATTATCATAACTAAAAATTAGCCGTTGTTAAATATATTAAATTGTTCTTTAATAATTTGATATTTTATTAATATTTTTATAAAACTTCAATTCTAAACTGCTTATATTGCAATTTAAAGGCTGAGATGAGTAGTGGAGGAGAAAAAGATGGATAGAAAACGGTAAGAACAGAGGACGGTAGCTAATCCATTAGTGTGTGTATATATATATGACACAGACTTGCCGTCTAACTATAGTAGAACTATAGTGGTAATGGTAACTAATTCATTATATATACATAAAAACATTAGTATAATGAGACATTACTCATACTCTTATTTGAGATTATTTTTTAGTTATTTAATTCGTCAATAAATTTGAGTAATACTATTTTTCCCCCAAAACAAGAGTTTGACTTCGAGTTTAGAACAAACAGGTGATACCAAAGGAGTAAGAAAAGGATTCTTTTAATTAGCTCAAAATGATTTTGTGCGGTGTTTGTGCAACATGATTATTAATTTTCCTTTCACGTGGAATAATTAAAGCAAGTTATTCATTAAAAAAAAAAAATTAAAGCAAGTTGAGAGGCCATTAAGTGGCATCAAGGATAATTTAGATAAGGAAAATTAATATTTTATTCACATTATATAATTCATAATATAAAATTATTTCATGGGAAGGGCCTCGTTAATCGTGAGACGTCAAATCTAAGCAGAAATTAAAAATGTGAGAATATTTATCACTTGATTAAATAAGTATTTTAATTAAAGAAAGAAATTATAAATAAAAAGGAGGCAACTTTAGATGGGCTTTAAAAAAGTAATTGGAAGGAACTTTATGGGTCCCTTTTATTATAAGCATGCATGTGAACGTGATTCTTTTTAAAAAAGTAACACCATATAGACAAGTCCACGAAATTAATGATAGCTAGGCCCAAATAAAGTGGCAATTATTTGGCAATGTGTCACTTATAAAAATTGAGTAATTTCATTATAAGTAGTATGGACTCAGCTTTGTATGTTTACTAGTGTCGTAGTTCCATAAAAAAAGGGGACACAATGTTGTTGAGCCTCTTCTAGAAACAGGTAATTTTAAACATGGTACAATGTCTTTTTCTTGACAGAAATTTCTGGTAGCTGAAACATATAATGTGTTACACATATTAAAAGTCTAAGACTCATCATCTTTTGTTTTAATTGAAATGTTGCCCATTTATATTTTTTGAGATTTTTTACTATTCCTTTTCTCCTATTTATAAAGCGAAAAAAGAAGTTTTGTTTCTTTTCTATTTGTATTTTATAAGTTATATATTTAATTTTTTCATATGAATGTATACTTTTACCCTTTATATATTATTGTTTACTCTTTTTCCATGGGGCAAACTGATATAGTAGTGTATATTAAGGAGGGGTAAACTTGAGGAGTTAAATTTTGAGATAGAATTAATGAGGTTTAAGAAAAATGTAAAAAAAAAAAAAGATGAAAAATGAGTTACAAATATTGATTAATATAGTTGTAAAGGATTTTCAATTTATGAAACTTAAATAAGTGATAGTCCCATATTTGCAACTTACTCGTACTATTTAGTTAACCTTATTATAAGTAGTAATATCAAATAGGTATTAATGACATTTTTAAGATTATCCCTATTTAAAATTTGATGAAATTTGTTCATTTTTAATAATTTATAGTTTTAAATATGAATGAATATGAAATTTTTGTCATTTTTAAACAATTTAAGGACTCGACCACATTTCTTTACTTATGGTGGGTGATTAGAGGTGCCTTATACATATAATAGGAAAGAGAGAGAATCTTGTAACAAAATTTTGTGAGACTTAACTATCAATAAATTAAGTTTTTAGGATTTAAGTGTCATTTCCCCCTTTTCTAATTAGTTTGTATGCCAAAAAAAAAAAAGTTAGCAAAATTACAATAAACTCAAATGCCTAAATTAAGCTGAATTGAACCACTCAATTCAATTATTGTTCTCTTCTGTTTTAAACTTTTAATTATAAGATACTGTTTCCTCATTCTTATACAGAGACGGAACCAGAAAATTTTTTTAGTCCGGGCCAAAAAATAAACATATTGAATTACTCCTTTTAGTTCTTATTATGAAGCACAAACTAATAAGTATATTTGGTTCTTTTTATAAGACACTTGTTTGTTTCCAAATAGCATTAAATATTTTTTTTTTTCATATATAGCCATAATTAAAAAGGTAGTGAGTGAATTAATTATTACTCTTTTTTTTGCACTTTTTTTTGGAGCAAAAAAAAGAGTAATAATTAATATGATATTAGAGTTTAGTATAATTAATAGGGATAATATTGAAAATTACTTAAATTTTAGAACAAATTTAATGACTTTAACTGTTTTATTGATTTGTAAGAATTGTTAGTTGGTTTCTTAAATAAGGACCAGAGGGAGTATTTACTAAATAGTATCAAATAACTTTGAAAATATAAATAAATAATAATTGATAATTATAAATCAAAACAATATATAAGATGATACTAACCTTTTTGGTATCTCAAATAAGAATTTTACTTTCCTCTCATAGCCAAATGAGTAATAAAACAAATATTATACTTATAGAGAAAATAAAAAATTAGTTGGGGACCAAATTTGTGGCCAAATAAAATATCATATAATAAATAGATATATATACTAACAAATTTTATAAGATCTGTCGAGACTAGCTAGCCATCACTACCTTCCACCACTGGTCTTATATATATGCAAATGCAACTATACAAGACCTAATAGAGTAGTATGCAATATTTATTAGTCCTTAACCAATATACCACCCCGGTTTAATTAACGTAAAAGTGGGTGAGGAAATAAAGTTTATCTGTTATCTCAACCTTTTACAATAAAATTGAATAAAGGGTAGGATTTGAAAAGGAGTATAGTTTTGGAAAAGATTACAGTTGTAAATTACCTTTCTTAATTCACAGGATTCGATTAAAATAAGCCTATATTTAAGACTAAATAGAGTATTTTATTTAAGCATTTAAAGTATTTTTTCATAAGTTGAGGTAAAATTGTTCTCATATATTAATCATTAAATTACTTCTAAAAACTAATTCAAACATATAAGAGTTAGACCAAACCAACCCAAACCAAATCAATTAGACAAAACTCTCCTCACATATTAACTGTAAAATTATTTCTACAAAACTAATCTAAACACACGAGTTAAACCAAACCGAACCAAATCAACGTAAACTCATCCATTTGTGTGTATACATTATGTAAAAGTAGAATAAAGAATCAATAATTTATTGGTTGAGGTGGTAAATGATTTAACCTTGTAGAGAACATATATTCAAATTCTAGGAAAGATACCTATTGAGAAAAATGAAAATTTTTCGATCTAAGAGTCAGAAGAGAGAAACCTTTGTTCAGATTAAAAAATTAGAAGAAAGAACTAAAAGCAAAGGATAATTATTTGAATCAGTTATAACATCCTATCGTGGTAGAAACTTCAGAGATCGATGTTCTTTGCTGCTTCTAAAATCAAGTACCGTGTCTAATTAGATGATCTGGGAGAGAGAGATTTCGTTGGCACTTGTCAGTCTCAATAGAAAAATATCAAAACAACGAACACAAGATCTACAACTCCTCGTCTTTGGGTTCAACTGGCTTGGAGGTCGGTCTTTCTCACCTTTAGGGAGGGGGTTCGATCCTTGTGCTGGACAATGTGCTAAGGGAGGCATCCTAGGAGTCCAGGAAGTAGTGATAATGCTGGTAGAGGTGGAGGCATGTGTATTCTCTGGCCAGTATTTCTGTGGCCACTTCAAACGCCTTTCTCTTAGACTGTGGGTGAGCCCAACCCCTTTCCTAAAATTTTATAGCAAAAAAAAAAAAAATATATATATATATATATTATTTGAATCCTGGACTTATGAGATGTAACAACTCCCTCCATTCCTTAGTTTCTAATTCATATGTGTTAATAAAAACAGTTAAAAGAATTAAATATATTATAAAATACAATTAATTTGTAATACTACCTTTATTAACTACATTAAACTAACATCATATGAATTTTCTACACTTCCTTACCACCCTTATTAAATATGAGTATATGTAAAAAAATATCTAATGCTCGTTAAAACTATCAAAATATCTTATAATTGGATAAAAAAATACTTTGAAGAAGATATATTATAAAGGAGACAAGAGGGAGTATGTTCTAATTATACTCATTTTCAAGTCCTTATTCCTAATACTACATATACCTCCGAGAAGTTTGTTTTATTGGTACCAAAAAGAAAAAAAGTTTAGACGTTTTGGGGCTTACTAGAGCTAGAGTATGTGCCTTTGGACTTAAAAAATGTTTATAAAAATACTTAAAGAAATCCACTAAAAAGTCCTCACTTCGAAAAAATTTGAATTTATAGCCCTATAATTATAAACTAACAACCGAGACAATGTTTGTGAAGTTTGTGATCTTAAAGAAACATCTTGAAAAATTCAAAGCCCAAATGAGACGTCTCACATCATAAAGTATGTTGTGATTAGCGTCCACTCGGGGTCATATATTATGCAAGTTTTAAAAATTTTATAAGTGTATATCCACTTTAAGGACAACTTTTTCAATTTGATTGACCAAACTCTTTAGCTTTGTCAATGTGAACAAAGAAAAATCTGGATATGAAGCCTCAATTTCTACTATGAGTGGGCCTTGTTTGTGAGTTTGTGATCTTGAAAACTTCAAAGCCCAAGTGAGACGTCTCACACCATATAGTATATTGACTGACAATAGATTAGCGTACACTCGGGGTCATATATTATGCAAGTGTTAAAATTTTTGCAAGTGTATATCCACTTTAAGGGAAACTTTTCAATTTTATTGACCAAACTCTAAAATTTTTGCAAGTGTATATCCACTTTAAGGGAAACTTTTCAATTTGATTGACCAAACTCTTTAGCTTTGTCAATCTAAACAATGAAAAATCAGGTTATGGAGCCTCAATTTCTACCGTGGGTGGGACTTTTTCCATGCAAATAACGCGTTTCTTATTACTATGGCCTTCGAAATTTTGTGAACTCATGCATTAATGAGTTGACTCCCGTATCATTGATCCTTCTTGCAAGGAAGACGAATATCCTAAATATAAGATCTAATATAATTGACTTTTTTAAAAGTAATTAAAGAAGATAAATAAGTTAGTTAAGCATATCATATGTTATGTATGACTAAATTATATATAAGTTTATGAGTCAAATAAATTAATTTGGATAAAAAAAGAAATATAAATACTTTAGAATAATTTCATTAGCTTCTTTAATATATAAAATTCATTTAAGTATATTTAGGATCAGAGATAGAGATATAGTAATAAGTTGTATGTAAAGAGACAGAGAGACAGAGACTTCGTCACTTGCATATATATAAAGAGGGAGCCATATTCATTTCATATGTGAAGCTCAAGAGTCAGATAAAAATGGAAGTGAGAATGTGTGTATTGTTGGTGAGTTTTCTGGTTTTGGGTCAAATACTTGGAATCAAATGCTGCGTGAGAGACGAGAGAGAAGCATTGCTTAATATTAAGGCTTATCTTCTTGATGGCTACAATAATGATCCTCTTGTGGAGAAGCGTTTATCTTCCTGGGTTAATGATCCAGACAGTGATTGTTGTGCTTGGGATAGGGTCAGGTGTCATGTGTCTTCTGGTTTTGTTTCTGAGATTTCTCTCCAAGCTCTTAATTACAGGCCTTCTGGTGTATTTGGTCTCTCTAGAGGAAATTATGCTAATGTTGGCATCGATTTCTCAATGTTTCAAAACTTCAAGGATCTGATAAGCCTCAACTTCTCCCTGAGCGGATTTCAAAGTTTGGAAAACAGTGCAGGTTCAATCTCAATTAACATGATCTTTTATCTTCTTTCCTTTCCCCCTTTTGGGATAGATTTCAAATCTACATATAATAGCTGTCCATAATATCAGAATATTGCTTGTCCTGTATCAGATGCTTTGGTTTCAGTAAATCTCAGTATATTTATTTCTCTGGTTTTTGCATCTCTATATAGAGTACAACTCATGACAATGATATGAAATTTTCTGTTAAATGTCATTCATTTTTCTTTTTGGTTTTTCGGTTTTTCGAGACCTTCATTCGAACAAACAAAAATTTTAGGTGCAAAGAAAAAGAGACTGTTTAAAAAAAAAAAAAGGGTGTTTCATCGATGTATACTTTCAGTTTGTCATTTCCCTTCCTATGATCCATTATTAACCTTGGTTTGTATAAAAAGTAAAGGGTAAAGGTTCATTCAGCTCCTGAAGTGTTTTTTCTGGGTCGTCCATCACCTTAAAGTACCTTTTTATACAATTTTCAATTTAACAATTTAGATAATTTAGGGTATTGGATACATCTAAAAAAATATTTTATGGTGTTAGACTCACTAAAAAATACTTTAGGGTGTTGAGTGCTTCAGAAAAAACACTTTAAGGTGTTAAGCGCAACCCAAACTTTGCATCCTTAACCCAAAAGTAAATTACGTTCTAAAGGTATTATACCTAAAAAAAATACTCCAAGTGTTAGACACATCAAAAAATACTTCAGGATTCTAGGTGCATCAGAAAAAATATTTCAAAATGTTAAAGCGCATAACAAAATACTTCAGAATATTGGATGCACCTTAACCTAAAAGCAAATTACATTCTGAAGGTTATTTGATTATATTCCAACCTGAGACTTCTATATTATGTATTAAAGGTGGAGGTTAATTCAATGCAATTATAAGATAAAATTAGTATGTATCAGATTGCAAGGGCAATAATGAGGCAATATAATTTGCATTAACTCATTTCATTGCTGTACAGTTTTGGGTAATCTAAGCAACTTGGAAGTCCTTTCATTGAAAAGCAATTACCTTGAAGGATCTCTGCCAATACAAGGTAAGAAGATGTCATCAGATTCATATCCTACAACAAAATTATTTTGTCTTCTAATTCATTTATGTATATTATTAACAACATTTGATTACTTTTGGCCATAGAAATATGCAAACTGAGGAAGATACGTGTGCTAGATTTTAGTGAGAATAACTTCGATGGTTCCTTGCACAAGTGTTTGGCCAACTTAACATCTCTTCAAGCTTTTGATCTCTCAAGCAATTTGCTCTCAGGTGAAATACCAGCGTCTATCATAGCTAGCCTCACATTTCTTGAGTACTTTTTTGCCATGAATAACTATTTCAAAGGCATATTACCTTTGAGTTCCTTTAGCAATAATTCACGGCTTAAGGTACTTTCACTTCAAATGTATAACAGTGAGTTTCAAGTAAACACAGAAAGTGAAGCTCTTCCTTGGGTCCCTTTATTTCAACTAGAAGTTTTGCACTTGGCAAATTGCAAAGTGAACTCACCAAGTGGAATCTTCCCCACTTTTCTGTTGTATCAGCATGACTTACACTATCTTGACCTCTCAAATAATGATTTGGTTGGAGTGTTCCCAAATTGGTTGCTTCTCAACAACACAAACCTCAGGTCTCTGTTATTGCATCATAACAAGTTCATAGGAACATTTGACTTCCCAACCCACGTAGATCAACCTCTTCCACCTCCCCTGATTAATTTGCAGTTATCTGACAACAAAATGGAGGGTAAACTCCCCACAAATATTGGTATAATGTTTCCAAATTTGGAATATTTCAATGTATCAGGAAATGCACTAAATGGTGGTATTCCTCCATCAATAGGAAACATGTCCAAGTTGTTTGCTTTGGACTTAAGCAGGAACAAGTTTTCTGGTCAAGTTCCTTTATCTTTGTGGCCAGGCTGTGCTTCATTAAAATTCTTGATTTTATCAAATAATAACCTGGAGGGAAAATTATTTCCTTCACACATGAACTCTTCCTCTCTGACATGGTTGTTCTTGGACAGCAACTATTTCAGTGGAATAGTGGAACATGAAATATGGCAGCTTCCAAATCTTGAAGCATTAGATATCTCTAACAACAGTTTATGGGGTATTGTTCCTAGTTTCATCACCAACTCTTCATCTTTAAAAGCCATAATCCTGTCAAGAAATAATTTTAATGGTACACTACCCAGAGAGTTCTGCAAACTTGACCTTTTGCATTTACATATCTCTCATAATAAACTCTCGGGTTCAATACCAACTTGCTATTTGAATATGGATTTGTCATCTCTACAGCTACAAGGCAATAGTTTTGTTGGCTCCATTCCTACATTATTGAGAACAAGTAGCTACTTAGTAGCACTTGATCTGAGGGATAACAATTTATCTGGAGTTATTCCAGATTGGATTGTTAGGATGAGGTCACTGAGAGCTCTTTTATTGGGAGGTAATCAACTGCATGGCCAAATTCCTAACCAATTGTGTCAGATCAAGAGAATGAGCTTTTTGGACCTCTCACACAATAACTTTACTGGAAATATTCCATCTTGCTTCAGCAATGTTTCATTTGGAGCATGGAATAATAGGCTTACTGAGTATGATATGATAATAAGTTCTTCTGATTCCCAATATCAGTATACTCCACTTCAACTTCAGCTATTTTTTAAACAGAATCGCTATTTTATGATAGCAGTAGCTAGTGGACTCCAAGTAGATTTTATGACAAAAAATTTGCTGCTTTCATACAAAGGTGACATTTTGAGGCTTATGTCTGGAATAGATTTGTCAAGCAATCAGTTAATTGGGAAAATCCCTCAGGAAATGGGATATCTAGAATCTCTCCATGCATTGAACTTATCTCACAATCATTTGAGTGGATCAATTCCAAAAAGTTTTCATAACCTTTCAGCCATTGAGAGCATAGACCTTTCAAACAACAATTTGGATGGAGAAATCCCTATTGAGTTACAGGACTTGAACTTTCTAGGTGTATTCAATGTGTCCTACAACAATTTGTCAGGGAGAGTGCCTGGTAGATTAACCTTTGATGACAACAACTTTATAGGAAATAAATATCTTATTTGGAACAACAGCAATAGAGGTACCACTATACCTGTACCACCACCACCTTCTCTCAACAATGACACAAAGGAAGATGAACTTGTTATAGATTTTACTTCCATTATTTGGAGTTTTTCAGCGTGCTACATTGCGGTGTTGATTATTATGGCAACAGTTCTTCTGATCAACCCATATTGGCGAAGATTGTGGTTTTACTACATTGATACATGTCTTTATAGATGTTTATATCCATATCTTAAAGATGCATTTTGGTAGAATTCACAAGTTTAAATAAATTGCATAAGATCTTTAGACTTGTTGACTTATGTTGTAAGTTAACATTTATGTCGTTTCAATTCGTGGTGTGTCATGTGTTTGCTTTACAGTATTGGAATTTGACTTCTTTAAACATATACTATTGTACTATTTAAACTCTTAGTTACTTGGGTAGATAGTTGATACGTAAGAAAACAGAAAACAGAACAAATTCATTCACACCAAGGGCGAACGCAGTACATCATATATATACTCTCACTCTCACAATGGTCACGCCATATGCACTCTTCTCTCATCTAACTAACTCACTACTGAGTTTCTCCCTCATCTAACAACTAATGAGTATTATTTATTAATTATCTATTATTATATCCTATAATATCCATATATCAATACTCCTCCCCTAAAAACAATCCTTGTCCACAAGGATTTCAGTAGCACTAGGAACGAATTGAAGAACTGAGGTGGAATGATAGCAAGGGTTGCCCATGGAGCATCGTCAGGTGGACGGCGAGTCTGGAGTCTTGCTTCCGGCAGTGGCGCCCAGCGCATCCTCAAAGTAGTCGTCGTCATCATCCACAAGGAGTAGGTAGACCTGAGAAGCTTGACACCGGTGACCAGAGGAGTATTTCGCAGGGCACCAATAGCACAGACCCTGCCGGTGGCGATCATCCATTTCACGTTTAGTCAGCTGGTGTGTGGGCTTCGAAACTGACGCAGAAGAAGGCGTGGATGATGGTTTCGAAGTGGAGCCGGAGGAAAACACGGGGGTGCTGGGTTTGGAGGATGAGTTGGGATTTTGGAGGATCCGAAGGAAGAGATGGGCCTGGCCTAGGTTGAGAGCCCATAAATGAAGCAATGCGGGGACCCGAATCTGGTGATTGCCCTGAAGAGGAGAATCGACAAGCACGACCTGGGGCATGTTCATGGAGGGTCCGAATGGTTGCCTCTTGCAACCGAGCCGAGCAAGTGGTGTTGGTGAACGACGGAGGAGCGAAGTTCAACACAAAATGACAGATATCTAGACGGAGACCACTGATAAATAGGTTCACCGCGATGGATTCTGGAACGTCGACCTCGGATAGCAACTCGTCGAATTGCTTTTCATAATCGGCAACAAGGCCATTGCCTTGCTGTAGTTTCTTTAAGGCAATGAGAGGATGTTCATCGCGAATATCGGTGAATTTCGCTTCCATGTGTGTGAAATACTCATCCCAACGTACGTCGGCGAATGAACGGTGCCGCATAAAGGTCTAGTGCCATCTAAGAGCATGGCCTTCAAGGTGGATACTCAGCAGACGGATGCGATGCTCCGGTGGAGTGCCGTCAACTTTAAAGAATTGGCGGCAGCGATAAGCCCAGCCGCGGTAGTCGGAGCCATCGAACCTCAGGAATTCCACACGGCTCTGTTTGGTGGGAATAAAGTAAGAAGAAGGAGTTGCTGGTGGAGGTGGTGCACCTAAAGCGAATAGCGGCTGCTGGAGATCCGGAAAAGTGCCGAAGGCTGGAATGTGAGGGAAAATGACAGAGCTTGACCCATCCTTGTGCGTCACAGAGGGTCCGGAAGCGTGTTTGCCAGTTGGCTGTGGGGTAGGCGACGACGGGGAAGGAAGGGTGAAGCAATAATCGAGCTTTTGCAAAAGCTCCTCCAATCGAATGGCCGTGTGCTTAAGGTCGATTATCTCCTTAGTGCTCTGTTCGAAACGAGCGTTGACGGTAGAGTGAAGAGTCTCAAGGCGGGTTTCCAGGTCACCCAGACGGTCCTGGGATCGCGTCTCCGGCGGCGGAGGCGTCATGGCCAGAGAGAAAAGGCTCTGATACCTTTGATACGTAAGAAAACAGAAAACAGAACAAATTCATTCACACCAAGGGCGAACGCAGTACATCATATATATACTCTCACTCTCACAATGGTCACGCCATATGCACTCTTCTCTCATCTAACTAACTCACTACTGAGTTTCTCCCTCATCTAACAACTAATGAGTATTATTTATTAATTATCTATTATTATATCCTATAATATCCATATATCAATAGTGCTAATAAAATTCTACATGGTAGTCGGTGTACAATATTGTAGGAGAACCTAAATGGATCTTAAAATTTGTAAGTTCGTCATAAAAAATTAACTTTAGATGTTATTTATAAGGCATTTAATTTAAAGGAGGTTTTTTTTAATTGATTATTTATTATAAACTTCTACAGGAACCTAAAGTCTATAGTTATTCAATAGGAGTAATTTGTAACTTCTCATATCTATTTTATCATTTTAAATAATCCTGGGAGATTTTTAGCTCAAACTATTCCCCCCTCCTTTCTGATAAAAATAAGCAACATATCCCCATCCCTTCCACCACCCTTCACCCTTATTTTTCACGTTTTGAGGACCTCATTTGTGGGAGTATATAAAAATGTGTTGCGTGTGATTACTTCAAATATTATGTAAGCTCTCAAAGTATAGAGACATAGAACCCACATTTTATGCTCATCCAAATTAATCCCCATCCTAAAATTAGAGGAATGATCACTACATGCTCATCTTTTGAATGAGCATGGAATGTAAACTAGGAGACATACCTTTCTCAAATTTTCCAATTAGCTCTACGCTACATCTTCCAATAAAGTAAATTATAGTAAGATTATCAAAATACAGTTCAAGTAATCGAATTGACACCAAACCTAGCGCATCAAAAACATATGTCTCTTGCCTTTAAACACTATCTTTCATTTGGGTTGTTGAAGATGAAGGATTGCTATGTCATGAAAGGGTCATTTCTCTTGCTTTTTGAGCAGCATCTCTCGTTTGGACGGTTGTAGACGTAAAAATTCTGATGATGATAATGTTCTTATTTTCATAGATAATTCTCGCATTTGGCTTTACTGGTTTCAATCCTATTTATTGAGCTAGTGTGGCTAGGGTTGTCCAACAAACCCGAGGTCTGGTTGGTCTGGTCCGACCTGACCTGGTTTAGGGTAAAAAAAATTGGTTCAAGTCAATTTGACTGGACCAGACCAAACTTTTCAGGTTGGACTGGACTTCAGTTCAGGAGTTTAGACCTCTTGGACTAGTCCGGTCTGACTTGAGGTCTTTTTTTTTTTTGGGTAAATCACCACTAAATTGAGCCGCTTACTGGAGTCTGGACATTCTAATGTGCTTTTTAATTTATAAGAATCATTTTTCATTGTCACTTTTTATTATTTTGAAAAGTCAGGTGAAATCAAAGTTAAAATATTGTATCCCAAGAAGCAAAAGAAAAAAGGAAAAAAATTGAAAAAAACAAAGTAAAAAAAAACTGGAGTGCTTGGACTGGTCCAGGCAGTCTGATCCGATCCAACCCGAGCTTGGGTTGGTACCGAACCGGACTAGACCTCAAGATGATTTTTCCAGCCCGAGGTCATATCGGGCCAAACCTCAGGTTGACCTCCAACCCGGTTTGGCCCGGTCCTTGGACATCCCTAAGTGTGGCATTGTATGACATCTGTAGAAATGTAAATTTTGTGGAATGGTACTAGAGGTCCTCCTTTTGCACCTAAGAGAGGCATGGTCAGGGTGACCCTCTCTCTTCGTATTTATTTGTGCTAGTTATGGAGAGGTTTGTGCATCTTATTCAGGATGAAGTACATGAGGGGAATTGGTTGCCTTTCAAGCTAAATAGAAATGGTACGTACTGCCATAGGCGGACCCAAGTACATGATTGGGGAGGCAAGTGTCCACCCTTAAATTAGGGAATCAAGGTTTTTTTTTTTTTTTTTTTAAAATAATACATGTTTGAATAATTGCCCACTCTTAAATTAAGTGCCCACCCTTAATAAATCAAGACTGTACTTCGTAATCAGATGGTGGATAAATGGTTGAATAATTGTTTAATTCCTTATATTGAAAAAGATGTATTTGATAGCATTGATAATAAGGCAATTATGATAGAATTTCAAAAAATAAGACATAGAAGGATGCCATTATAATTATTTTTATTGCAATATACTTTTTTTAAAAATTAAAATATAGGGTTAAGTACCAATTTTGCCCCTGAAGTACGCGCCCAGGAGCAATTTTGCCCCTTAAGTTTTCGAAGGAGCAATGTTTCCCTTGAAGTATCAAAACGAAGCAATGTTGCCCCTCCGTTAGAAACCCTAACGGTCAACGTTAGTTGACCTAACGGAGGGGCAACATTGCTCCGTTTTAATACTCCAGGGGCAACATTGCTCCTTTAAAAACTTAAGGGGCAAAATTGCTCCTGGGCGCAAACTTCAGGGGCAAAATTGGTACTTAACTTTTTTTGTTTAAAAAAAAAATGTCATTTGTTATTTTACAAAGATGATATTTCGGGTTAATAGCTAAAATAAATGGAAATGAGACACAAATTCCAAAGAGAGTGAGGAAGAGAATACTGTCCATACAAAGTATGTTATGTCAGGATCCGGCTGAGGTGCTCTTCAGCCTCCCATCCACTGCCGTTCTCTTTTTTAATACTGCTTCGTCTTGATGCAAAATACACCTGATCCCTTTTTTTTGTTTAAATATTAAGGGTACAAAAAAGAGATTTCAGGATATTGACAGGTATTGAAAAAATATTGATAGGTACTTCATGATCTTGAAAAATTATTTTAGGACGTTGAAAAAATATTTTAGGATATTTACAGGTACTAAAAAGATATTTCAGGATACTGACTGGGGATACTGGCTGGTACTAAAAAAAAATACTTCATGATCTTGAAAAATTATTTTAGGATGTTGAAAAAATACTTCATCATCTTGAAAAATTATTTTAGGACGTTGAAAAAATATTTCAGGGTACTGACAAGTACTAAAAAGATACTTCAGGATACTGACTGGGGATACTGGCTGGTACTAAAAAAATACTTCGTGATTTTGAAAAATTATTTTAGCAAGGGTTAAGTACTAATTTTGCCCCTTAAGTTTTCGGAGGAGCAATGTTGACCCTGAAGTATGAAAACGGAGCAATGTTGCCCCTCCGTTAGGTCAACTAACATTTGTTGAGCAATGTTGTTCGTTGACCGTTAATTGACCTAACGAAGGGGCAACATTGCTCCGTTTTCATATTTCAGGGGCAACATTGCTTCATCGGAAATTAAGGGGCAAAATTGCTCCCGTGCGCGTACTTTAGGGGCAAAAATGGTACTTAACCCTAAAATATATGTACTTGAACTTATTGAGTGCCCATCATTCATTGTAATTTATGTAGTTGCATTTCTAACAGCACTTAGTCTTACTTTTCTAAACGACAGGTTTGAAAAATGATTGCTTTTTTTTTTAATTTTTTTTTATTACATCATTAGTTTTTATTTGATTTCATGAATATTTTTTTGATATTATTTTTTTTTCTTGTTTATTTTATTTTGTTTTTTTAATGCATGTAAGACTTTCCTTAAAAAAAAAAAAAATTCAGGCGCTGCCCTTGAATCCCCTCGCTAATGGTGCCCAGTAACCCCTTCATTAATTTTCTGGATCTGCATGTTGCGGAAGCGGGATATATAGAGCGCAATCGATTATACTAAAAAATCACAATACTAGAAAAACAAAACTTCTAGACGTAATTTAATAATATAATAAATCACAACTACTATATCTAATTGCAGCTAATAAATAATAAGCAAGACAACAATAAGAGGAGCAAAACAACAATAAGAGAAGAACCTTAATCAAACTTCACACCAGATAATCTACAAATGGAATACTATAGGATAGGAAGAAATACAAATATCTTTGATAAGGCAATTGTTACATTCGGGAGGTAGTTTACAATGAAGGGAGGGGGTCTCCTTTTATACTTGAAATCTCCCCCTCTCACATACAACCCACCGATGTGGGACTTCTTCCATGGCCAACAAATCTCTACCTTGGAAATATTCCCACATTCCTAATTTCTCCTAAATTACAAAATTCTAATTATAACTCCTATTCAATATACAATGCTCAACAAATGTTGATCAAATCCAAACAATGTTGAAATTTAATAGGAGCCACCACCTTTGTTAGCATATTAGCAAGATTATCATCTGTCCGTATCTTCTGTACTGCAACTCCACCTTCTTCCAAAATTTCTCTTATAAAGTGATAACGGACGTCAATGTGCTTCGTCCTTGCGTGATAGACTTGGTTCTTTGCTAACTGAATAGCACTTTGGCTATCACAAAATACTATGATGCTTTCTTGACCAATACCAAGCTCTCCAAGCAATCCTTGAAGCCAAATTGCCTCCTTCACAGCCTCTGTAATCGCCATGTACTCTGCCTTTGTTGTAGACAAAGCAACTGTTGATTGTAAAGTAGACTCCCAACTAACTAGTGCGTTTGCAAGAGTGAACATATAACCAGTTGATCTTTGTTTGTCCAAATCACCTGCAAAATTTGAGTCGCAATACCCAACTAGACATTGATCAACATCCTGCTCAAAGACCAATCCCACATCTATAGTATTACAAAAATACCATAGAATCCATTTACAGCTTGCCAATGTTCCTTTCCAGGATCATGCATATACCTACTCACAACTCCAACAGCCTGTGAAATATCTGGTCTAGTACAAACCATAGCATACATGAAGCTACCAACAGCATTTGCGTATGGTACTCTTAACATATATTCTCGTTCATCTTCATCCTCTGGCGACATATCAGCACTAAACTTAAAATGTGGGGCAAGTGGAATGCTAACCGACTTTGTTTCTTCATTCATACCAAAATGATTTAGCACCTTCTTCAAATACTCCTTTTGAGATAAAAAAAAGCTTCTTTGATTGTCTATCTCTTGTTATCTCCATTCCAAGTATCTTCTTTGCCTCGCCTAAATCCTTCATCTCAAACTCCTTTTTTAGTTGACCCTTTAGCTTCTCAATCTCTGCTTGATTTCTTGAAGCAATCAACATATCATCAACATACAAAAGAAGATATATAAAGGATCCATCTTCAAGCTTTCGCAAATACACACAATGATCGTATTTGCTTCTCTTGTACTTTTGCCGCAACATAAACTTGTCAAATCGTTTATACCATTGTCTCGAAGACTGTTTCAATCAGTATAACGATTTTTCAAGTTTACACACCATATTTTCCTTTTTAGCAACTTTGTATCCTTCTGGCTAAGTCATATAGATTTTCTCTTCCAAGTCTCCATTTAAAAATGCAGTTTTTACATCCATCTGAACCAGTTCCAAATCCAACTGTGCTACTAAAGCCAACAAAATTCTAATGGAGAAAATACCTCATTATAATCAACTCCCTCCTTCTGAGCATAGCCCTTAGCTACCAATCTTGCTTTGTAGCGCACATCACCTTGGTTAGGAAATCCTTCTTTCTTCGCATACACCCATTTGCAACTAATTGCCTTCTTACCTTTCGGGAGTTTGGCTAATCTCCACGTACCATTCTGATAAAGGGACTGCATTTCTTCATTCATATCATTCCTCCACTTATCCTTTTCTAAGCTCCGAATAGCCCATTTATAAGTTGAAGGAATGTCATCAGTTGTAATTGAAGTTGCACAAGCCACCATATCCATGAAGCGAGTAGGCATTCTAATTGTTTGTTTTGGATTGCTGGTTGCAATTGATTCATGTTGCTATTGAGGTTCGTGTGATGAAACCTCCTTCTCAATTGGCTCTTCTTCTACAGGAAAGTCTTCTTTTGTTTCCTCGTTGGTTCCCTGTACTGGTAAAATCAGCTTTCCTTCAAGCTCCACTTGCTTTGAAACACATCAATCTGTTTGGTATCTCCAGATGCTACCTTTTTCACCATAGCATATTCATCAAAAGTAACATCCCTGCTGAAAATAACCTTCTTTGTCTCTGGACACCATAAACGATATCCTTTGACTCCAGAAGTGATCCCCAAGAAAATAGCTTTCTTTGCTCTAGGATCCAATTTTGATTCTTTCACATGATAGTATGCAATTGAACCAAACGCATGTAAAGAATCATAATCAGTAGCAGGCTTTCCATACCATTGTTCCAATGGTGTCTTACCACCAATAGCAGCAGATGGTAGACGATTAATGAGATGACTTGCATATGTTATTGCCTCAGCCCAAAATTCTTTGCCCAAGCCAGCATTGGACAACATACACCGAACCTTCTCCAGTAAAGTCCGGTTCATGCATTCTGCCACCCCATTTTGTTGTGGTGTATGTCTGATGGTGAAGAGTCTAATGATGCCATCATCCTCACAAACCTTCTAGAAAGGATCATTCTTGTATTCTCCACCATTATCTGTGTGAAGACATTTAATCCTTCTACCTATTTGTGTTTCTATCATCACCTTCCATTTGAGAAAAATTCCCAATACTTCATCTTTTGTCTTCATTGTATACACCCAAACTCTTTGGGAGAAATCATCAACAAAGGTTACAAAATAATGCTTTCCTCCCAATGAAGCTGTTTTGGAAGGACCCCAAACATCAAAGTGTACATAATCCAAAATACCTTCCGTATTATGGATAGCTGTAACGAACTTAACCCTTGTCTGTTTCCCCTTTATGCAATGCTCACAAAAGTCCATGATGCAATGCTTCAATCCTTTTAACAATCCTTGATTTGATAGAGCCTTCAAGGATTTTCCTCCAGCATGTCCCAAGCGCATATGCCACAACCTCGTTGCTTCTGCATCCTTCTCACTACTGGATGTCACTGCTGCGGTACCAATAACCATACTACCATGATAGTGGTACGTGTTATTGTTCTTCAAAATACCCTTCATTACCACCAGTGCCCCGAAGTATATCTTCATCACTCCATTTTCTGCAGTGATCTTGAACTCTTTTGAATCTAGAGTTCCCACAGAAATGAGATTCTTCTTCAAATATGTTACATATCGAACATCTTTCAATGTCATGATCAATCCATCATGGTTCCTTAATTTAATTGAACCAATACCATATGCAGTGAGTGAATACTTATTTGCTGTGTGGGCAATTCCACACTCTGTTTCTTCAAAGTCAGTGAACTGGTCTTTGTGAGGACACATATGATGGTTACAGGCCAAGTTCAGCAACCATACATCTGATGGTTTTGGCGACATCATTGTAGCTAGTGAGAAATCTGAATTCTCATCATCACAGTTAGCTACATTTGAGTTCATAACAGCCTTCCCATTGTTAGGTTTGGCCTTGTTTTTCAGCTTAGGACAGTCCTTCTTCCAGTGGCCTTTTTCTCGACAAAAGGCACATTCATCTTTGCTGGGTTTGGACCTCGATTTAGATCGCCCTTTCTTTGACCTCGTCCGGTCTTCTGCACGTCCTCTGATGACTAGAGCTCCTGCTTCTCTACCCTTTTGTTTCTCTTTCTTTCTTTGTTCATAGCTGTATAAAGCAGAACAAACTTCTCTGAGAGAAACCTCCTCCTTGCCGTGAAGTAGCGTAGTCTCCAAGTGCTCGTACTCATCGGGAAGTGATCCCAACATCATTAGGGCTAGATCTTCATCTTTAAAAGTCATGTCCATATTCTGCAAATCTGTCACCAACTTATTAAAGCTAGTGATATGTCATTTATTGTGGTACTAGGAACATAAGTGAAGCGAAATAGTCTTTTCTTCAAACAGAGTTTATTTTGACTGCTTTTCTTCAAGAACTTGTCCTCTAGTGTCTTCCACAATTTATATGCAGAAGTTTCCTTTGTGTATGGATACTTCTGCTCTCTTGAAAGGTACGATCGAATAGTACCACAAGCAACACGATTGATGACCCTCCAATCTTCCTCCTCCACACTATCTGGTTCTCTTCAATAGCAAAGTCTAGTCCTTGTTGTAAAAGGACATCCAGAATCTCGCTCTGCCACATCCCAAAATGTCCCAATCCGTTAAAAATTTCAACTGCAAACTTCGCATTAGACACTATTCTTGTCAAAAGCGAAGATGCCAACGACGAATTTGATGTGGATTCTCCAACCTTTTTGTCCGCCATTTCTGCTCCAAATATTATTTAATAGCTGCCTATACAAAAGCCCAAAAGTAATTCTTTTCTGATGTGGAAGTTCATATTATATTGCAACCACAGAGCATACTCAGACAAAACCTCGGCTCTGATACCAATTATTGTGGAAGCAGGATATGTATAGCGCAATCGATTATACTAAAAAATCACAATACTAGAAAAACAAAACTTCTTGATATAATTTAATAATATAATAAATCACAACAACTATATCTAATTGCAGCTAATAAATAATAAGTAAGACAACAATAAGAGGAGCAAAACAACAATAAGAGAAGTACCTTAATCAAACTTCACACCAAATAATCTACAAATGGAATACTATAGGATAGGAAGAAATACAAATGTCTTTGATAAGGCAATTGTTACATTGGGGAGGTAGTTTACAATGAAGGGAGGGGGTCTCCTTTTATACTTGAAATCTCCCCCCTCTCACATACAACCCACCGATGTGGGACTTTTTCCACGACCAACACCGCATACTGCTATTTCCCACCTGTTTTTCCCAGATGATCTCATTTGTTTGTTGAGTCTTCGTCGGACCAGGCTGCGATCATAAAGGCGTTCTGGATGATTTTGGTTCAATTTCTGGTGACAAAGTTAGTGAATCCAAGTGTAGAATATTTGTCTCTGACAATGTTAATCACGTCCGACGACAAGAGAGTGAGTTTTTGGGATTCTCAGTTACACCGGACTTGGTTAAGTATTTGGGGGTTTCAATTCACCATGCTAGGGTGTCGAAGAGCACTTATCAGCATGTACTGGATAAGATGGATCGTCGTTTAGCAGGATGGAAGATTAATACCCTATCGATGGCTGTACGAAACACTCTAGTCTCTTCGGTAGTAGCTGCTATTCCGCAGTATACCATGCAACCATCATGGCTGCTTCTTAGTACTTGTGAAGAGATAAATAAATGGTGTCGTCAGTTGCTATGGAGCTCTACAGGTTTTTTTTTTTTTTGGGGGGGGGGATTGAGGCCTTATTGACAAAAATTTAATTTTTTTGGTTAGAATAATTTATTTATTTTCATATACAAAACTTAATTCAAAATCTGGTCTTTGGATTTGATAGCTGTGAAAATCTCCTACACAAAACTTAAGTCAAATTCCTTAAAATTATTAGGTAAATTGTTCTAATTAGATTCTGTTTATTCTTTCATACTCTATAAGCATTTTGGAGCTAAATGCTTATGAAAAAAATGATTTAGGTGGCAGAATTGTGTTGATTGGAACAATGTAGTTAATGCTTCTAAAAAGTTTAACCTAAGTTTTGACCAAAATTTTTAATCATTCAATGAGTCATAGCTAGCTAGTGAGTTTTTAATTTATTATAAACTTTGGAAGACTTGTAGAATAATGAATAATCAGGTAAGTTCCATAAACTCTGGTTCTTCTGTTTTTTTATCCCTTCAAATCTTCTTCAATATCTTTTTATATCTAAAATGAAACCTACCAAGCAACCGTGACGTCATCAGTTGCAAAATAATATAATGAAGCCGTTCAGCATATATTGAATATCAATTTTGATATTGTTAGGCTTTTGAATCGGGGTTGGCTACCGTCCTCTGGCCTTACGATTCCCTTCCTATCATCTTCTCCTCTACTACTCATCTTAATTTTTAGATTGACCTTACGATTCCCTTCCTATCATCTTCTCCTCTACTACTCATCTTAATTTTTAGATTGAAATTTGAGCAGTTTAGATTTAATGTTTTATTAAAATATTTTTTTAAAATATTTTTTATTGCAGTTTTAAACTATCATGTATTAAAAATTTGTGGTTTTTAAATTTATTAAATTATTCGTTAATAATTCAATAATTTATTAATATTTTTTTAATAAAATTTGAATCTGAACCACTCAGATTGTAATCTAATGGTTGAGATGAATAATGAAGGAGAAGAGGATGGATAGAAAACGGTAAGAGCACAAGATGGTAGCCAATCCCTTTTAACTCTATATATGACCCAGACTTGCTGTCTAACTATAGTGATAACGATAACTAATTCATTGTATGTACATAAAATCATTAGTATTGTTCTGGTGTAGAACACAGATGTCTAGCCAGATGGGCTAGTTGGTCAATATTGGATCAAGTTGTTATCTATGAGGCAGATAACCAGGAGAACTAGGGATCACTGCACACAGACAAGGCTTGCGCCCAAGGAGTGGGGTGTGTGCGCAGTGATGACTGTATGTAAATAGTCTAAAGTTAGAACGTTGTACCTTAAGGCTTGACCTCTGTATTTATAGAGTATACCTTAGGTTGGATATCTTGGACCTCGCATGATCTTTGGCTCGAGTATTTTAATGGTTACATCATATCTATAGATACCCCTTTATTATGGGTGAGTTAGGATCCTTCGTTATAGATAGATCTTGATATATTCCATATCTATTGCTGGGCCATACTGTTGTTGGGCCTAGTGTAGGTCTGTAACAGTTGCCCCCAGCTTGGTAGTTCAAGCTTTTGAGCTGCTGGAATGTATCTTGCCCCCTTATAGTCATCCAAGTTAGATTGCTGGGAACCTTATCCTCTTGCCTATCTACCTTGTGTTGGCGAATTGGCTTTCATTGGCCCCGGCTAAGGGGGTCATTTGCTCAAGAATCCAAGATCATATCTCAAAGATCTGAGGTCATGTCAAGAGGGTCGAGGTTTTGCGGTAACGCCAGGATGTTTGAGGGTCTGAGGTAACGCTATGAGGTTTGTGGATCCGGGGTATTTCTAAGGTTCATCGAGCCGAGGTGATCACATAGGGGTTTGAGGATCCAAGTGGATCGCTAAGGGGTTCGCTTGGTTTCGAGGTAAGAACCCTTCTGTATTCACCATCACTGCCCCCTGACAACTAGCTTCCCTAGATTGGCAAAGGGTTATAACCGTCACGCCACGTTGTTTGCAATTTTCGTGCGCATTTAATGCACCCATCACATGTCGTGTGTCACCCCTGCTTTTAAGGTGAATAGTCTCTTTTACCTTTGGCACTTCAGTATCAATTGTTCATATTTTCCCTCCATTCTTCGCACTTCTCTTGTTTGTGGCATTTTCTTTTCTTCTCCGAAAGCTTGGGTGTTCTTGCAATGACCGTCTTCGTGCGATTCTTGGATTCTACTGCTTTCAACTTTTCCAGCCTTCATTCATTCAGGTATATACCACATTTTCTACCGTTTATTTTGCTTTCTTTTTGCACTTCGTTGGTTTTGCGATTTTTACTTTTTGTTTCTTCCCCCTGCGTGTTGTAGGTAGGCTTGCCTTTGGGTCTTCTGGGTGAGTTTTGATTAGGATTTTTGGGTAACCTACGAGTCCTGGTTGCATTCACATAACCATATATCCTTGTAGGTGGGGGTATCCGTCATCTAGTTTTGCTCATTTTGGTTTCCCCCACCCTCCTTATCAGTTATTCTATGCCTCTTTAGGTTTCAACCTTCGGTGTCGATAGGTAAGGTTAACCACCCGCCCTCTTCGAGTCAGCATTTAACTCTCGAGGAAGAAGAAGCACTACGTGCATGTTATCCTCGAACTAGTTTTTGGCTGTTTGGCTCTCTTCTTTCTAAGGACCAAAGGCTAGCCGCCTTGCTCCGTGGTGGGTTTGGTAGGAGGATTGTTGAGGAGTCTCAACCTGCAGTTGCTAGGTCCCATAATCCCAATTCTGCCAATGTTAGTCTGTGCCCTGGTAGTCGAGGAGAAGTCGAGGTCACCTAGGCACAGCTTGTCAATTTTTACGAGGCTCATCTTCTCTCAAGGTTGGAATCATTTCCTGATGGATACCTCGGCCCATGCTGGGACTATATTGCCTCAAGTTCCTATTACATCACGAGTGGCGAAGATTCCTTGGCGAATATCACCCTAGGTTCTTACTGTCATAGGTCGTCCTCTGGCCCTATCCTGGTTGTTGGGAGTTAGCTTCCTCTTGGTCCCGCTATTTCGGCATCCTCACATAGTAACCTGTATATGCCAAGTATAGTCCTCCTTACTGATTCCAGCCTTTTTGTTTTTGTTATAGGTAAATGGAGTCGTTGTCTTTACCTGATAGCACCTGATCCGATGCCAGGGAGTCGAATTCCTCTAGTCCTCCCAAGGTTTTTCTCGACAAATGCCCCTGAGTGACGCATGAAGTCTTGAGGACCCACTCCTTAATGATTGCTGTCGATATAGGTAGCTTGGGTTTAGAGGAAAGAGATGGATGCCTCTTGAGCCCTCCTGATGATAATGAACCAATTTGCTCTACCCGGGAGGTCGGACGCACCAACTTCATTTTTTTTTCTATAGGGACTACATGTCCTAGCTTGGTATTCGCTTTCCGTTTATCGAGTTCCAAATCGCCGCTTTGAACAATCTCCACTTGGCCACCTCTCAACTTCACCCTAATGGGTGGGCTTATCTAGTTGCCTTCGAGCTCTTGTGCGGTTCTTTCCAAGAACTATACCCTGTACAACTACGTTATTTTTTTTACTTCTTTTGTCCTTTTACTCCTCGCTCTGGTAAGGAATCAGCCAAGTTGGAAGGGTTGACTTCTCTCCGAAGTGATCCTGATAGAAAACTTTTCACTGCCTACTCTGAGTCATTCAAACATTTTAAAAATAGCTTTTTCAAGGTTGTCGCCAAGCCCGGGGAACAACCTTGGTTTCTAAACGGGGCCGAGTGCAAATACGTGCAGTGGAGGTTCCCTTCATATTGGAATTTTGACCATCACAACCTGGCCTCCACTTCTTATCAAATTGAACCCAACGATCTCCCAGCCGAAGAGGTTTCCTCTGTAAATCGACTAACTTCTTATGTCAGTGCCCACGGCGTTAAAAGCACCTTCTTTTATATTCATCGGGCTGGTGCCGGGTTGGGGTCGGCTTCCAGTACAATCTTTTTTTGTTACTTGTCACATTCTCCTATTTCTGCTTTTACCTATGCTATATCCAGTATGAATCCTGACGTCCATGTTTGTTTTGTAAGTCAAAATATGGAGGAGTTGCCGCGGTACCTATCTTACGTGAACCCGGACGCCAACCCGGATGCGTTGCGCCAAGTAAGAAGGTTACTAGGAAACGTGCTAACCCCGACTTTGGAAAAGGAAAGGCTGGCGCGACCTCTCAAGCTGCAACAGCCAAGAAATCAAAGACCTCGGCCCAGCAAGGGACTTCCCCCTCCTCTCTTGGTGGCCAAATTTCCCATCCTCCTTCTCCTGCCAAAATTCCAACTATTCCTCCTCTTGCCTACAAGATCGCCCGTGGACTCGCATAGGAGAAGGCAATGACAGAAGAACTTGGCGTAGCTTTTCTCCCTCCTCGTCAATTTATGAATTCCCTTCCCTTGTCTGATGTCGACGAACAGTTGGTTCATGACGTGCAAGATCATGCCTATAAATCCGTCGGATTGGCACAAGCACTGCTCCATCTGAAGGGTAAGTATGTCAGAACTGCTGTTGAGATATGACGTATCAAACTGGAGAGAGATGAAGCCGTGGAGGGGAATAAAAGAGCTAAGGAGGAGTTAAACGTATCTAAAGCCACCACTGGGAAGGCGACAGAGGAGCTTCTTATGACCAAGGACACTCTGGAGTAAAAGAGTGCGGACCTTGCTAGTGTGCAGGCAGCTTATTCTAAGAGCTTGGAGGCCGTGAAGGCCCTACAGGTCCAATGCGGCGAGCTAGTTGTGGAAGTAAAGACCATAAAGGCCGCCCTCACGGAAGAAAAGAAAGCCCGCCTGGACTGTGTGGAAACACTGAAGGAGGCCGCTGTGGACTGATGGCACTTGCTCAAATCCATTATCTGAACCCCGAGGTAAATATAAACATCGCCGGGTATGACCACTGGGCCTATATCAAGGATGCCGTATTGGTTCCTCCGCCTTCATCACCTGGGAATGATTCAATTTCCCTTGTGGAAGAAGATCAAGGCGGTGAGGAGGAGCCTACTTCAGTCCCCAGGGTTCAGGTTGGTGAAGAACCTTTGTCCGCAGTCCCACTCGAAGGGGAGGGAATTGGACCTGAGGGTGCTGCCCCTTCGAGTTGAGCCGGTGTATTGTACCAGTTTTCTTTCACTTGTAATATGCTGACTCTGGATGAACTCATTAATGTCACTTTCGTCTATTCTTTTGTTAAGTATAGCTTACTTTTTCATCTTTTATTCATTGTAGTATTGAATTTGCTTTTGTCAATGCCAAACCGTGTTGGTATTTTTATGACCGGGGCAGGGTCTTAATTAGATACGCAGAATCTGCTTATAGTCTTCCAGTACTAAAGACTAGGGTATCGGGGTAGGGCTTTCAGTTTAACCACTCTATAGAGTTCCGGTTCCGTTGTCTGGGATCTTAACCAGGATAAGGGCAAACTGTCACATGTCCAGCCGTGGTGTAGAAACAGAACGCTTAAACATTTTGACCTGATCAGGGTCGGAATGACAATTTACCTTTTTATCTAGGAGCAAGTTTTGATGCATCAAATTGGCGAAGGCATGTAATAGCTACTTCACGTAATCTAGAACCTAGGCGCTTGTTAGCCCCGGTGTAATCCCTTAAATTGGGTTCTATTTCTGACTGGGTTTAGTGACTTCGGTGTATTACTTTAGACTATCAATAATGCATAATTGAATCTCCACTGAGGAATTCTTGATTAAATAAATAATCCACTCCAAAGAGCTAATAACTTCAAACAAGGCAATTGAATGAACCGAAATATAAAATTGAAATCAAAATACTGAAATAAAAAAATAAACAAACTCAAAAACGTTCTATTCACCATATTGTGAATACGACACCGAGGTCTAACTATAGTAGAATCTTAGCTTGTCGACGTTCCAAGTCCTTTTGATTGGCTCCCTTCCCAGGGTTTCGAGTATATAAGCTCCTTTATTGAGCTTCTCCTTAACCTGGTAAGGACCTTCCCAGTTTGCAGCTAACTTGCCATCTCTGGCGTTCTTGTTTTCAACATCTGCACATCGGAGTACTAGGTTACCCCTGTTGAAAGAACGGGGCCTGACCTTCCGATTCTATTTGGCTGCAATGAGTTGCTTGGTGGCTAAGCCTCGACAGTGCGCCGTAATTCTAGCTTCGTCAAATGTTTGATTTTTTCAATTGCAGCCTCGCAATCCAAGTTCCGACCTCCTTGTGTTTCCTTCTTTAGCAACTTGAAGAAATGAAGCTCATTTTCTACCGATCTCTGTAAAAACCTAGTCAGCGCAGTCAACCTTCCAGTTAATTGTTGGACTTCTTTCTTGGTCCTTGAGGCTTGCATGTCTAGCATGGCCTTGCACTTATCGGGATTGGCTTCAATTCTTCAGTTTGTCAATAGAAAACCAAGGAACTTCTCGGATGGGACCCCAAATGCACATTTGGTCGGGTTCAATCGAATTCGATATCTTCTTAACTTGTCAAAAGTTTGCTCTAGATCCCGGATATGGTCTTCCGGGTCTTTCGATTTTACGATCATGTTGTCGATGTATACCTCTGCGTTTTGTTCGAGCTAGTACTAGAAGACTTTTTTCATCATTAGCTCTTCAATCCAAACAGCATTACGTTGTAGCAATAGTTAGCCTTGTCTGTAATAAAAGCTGTCTTCTCTTGGTCATTAGGGTGCATGGCTATTTGGTTGTATCCGGAATAAGCATCCATAAAGGATAGCAATTGAAAGTCGGACGAATTGTCGACTAACTGGTCGATGTTGGGCATTAGGTAAGAATCTTTTGGGCACGCTTTATTCAAGCTGGTATAGTCTGTGCATACCCTCCATTTCCCATTTGGTTTCAAAACCATAAACACGTTAGAGAGCCACGTGGTGTATTGTATTTCTCTGATGAACCCGGCATCCAATAATTTTTGACATGCTGCTCAAGGGCTTTTTGTCTATCGGCTCCAATATTTCTTTTCTTCTGCGCCACAGATTCTGACCTCGGCCGGATAGCTATCTTGTGGCAACAGAAGTTAGGGTTGATCCCTGGTATTTCAGAAGATGTCCAAGCAAAGATATCCTAATTTTTTCTCAAGAATTTCATCAGTTGGGTTTTCAACCACGGATTCATCATTCCTCTAATTTTCATAATTTGTGAGGAATTTTTCCCAAGATCAACTATTCTAATTCGCCTTGTGGTTCTGGATGTGGAACCCCGAGCTCTTCCCTAAGGTCGAGCTCTACCATGCTTATTGGTCGTCCAGAACTCCTATCTTTCCCTGTATTTGTGCTTCTTTCTCCCTCCTAGACAGTCTCGAAATAGTATTGTCGGGACTCCTTTTGGTCTCTGTTAACAACAACCCTTTCTCCCTCCTAGACAGTCTCGAAATAGTATTGTTTGGACTCCTTTTGGTCTCCGTTAACAACAACAACCTTGTTCTTGCTGTTAACCATCTTCAGTTTCTGATGCTTAGTAGACACTAGCATGTCCCAATTATGGATAGTCGGCCGTCCTAATATGATATTATATGGAGAAGGGAAGTCGGCCACAATGAACCTTACCCGTTCTAATTTGAAAGCTTCTTTAGTTCCCAAAATTAACCTGAGATCGATATACCCCTTAGAAGGAGAGTGCTCCCCATTGAATCCTATGAGGGTCGTTTTGCATGGCTTCAAATCTTCTTTATCCATCTTCATCTTTTTGAAGGCATCCCAACTAATGATGTCTGCCGAGCTCCCTGCATCTACGAAAATCCTTTTAACTTGGTAATGAACCAGGGTTCCCGTGATTACCAAATCATCCTAATGTCCTGGAACTATGTCCTTCAACTCTTCATTAGTGAACACTAATGGGTGAGGTGTCGGCTTGCTGTGGTCGTCTTTGAATTTTGGGAGATCTCTTACAAAGAGGACTTCTCTCAAGCACTTATTGCGCTGGCTTATCATATCTCCTCCACCGCCAAAGCCTACATTGACAACATTATAGTTGAACTCAGCTTGTGAGAATTCATCATCATCACTAGCCGATTTTCGTCGCTTATCTTCGTTCTTTTGGTTGGGAGCCGGGCTTCTACTACGGCCTCCTTGTTTGCGTTTGTTGTTTTTCCACCCCTGAGTTTTTAACACATATTGGGGCAGCTTTCCGTCTCTAACAAACTTCTCAATGGTGTCATGGAGTTCATAACATTGACCTCTAGTGTACCCCGGTCCATCATGGAAAGCACAAAACTTAGATTGGTCTGTAGTAGCTCGGTTTCGGGGAGGCCGAGGTCTATCGACCTTTTTCATCTCGGTTAGCGCTACCTCCTTCCAGATCTGCGAACGTGCAACGTTCAGAAGGGTGTACTTGTCATACTTCGCTTTCCCTTCAAATCTTTCCCCCCGGGATCTATTATCTCTGTTTCGTCTGTGGGAGTCTTCTTTTCGACTGTCAAGTTGACCTTTGCCTTTTGGATGTGTATTTCTCCGCTTCTTGCTTCCAACAACATTGGCTATTTCCATTTATTCCACCTCAAAATATTGCTTTGACTGGGTGTTGAACTCAGTAAGGGTGTAAACCCGGTTCTTGAAGATTGACTTCGCCAACTGGGATGAGGGTTCCAGGCCATCAATGAGACAGTGTACGTGGACATCCTCCGGGGCTGAACGTACTTGCAAGGCTACTTCCTTGAATTGGTCCAAATACTTTTGGAGTGTCTCCCCACTTTGTTGTTTAATTTTACTGAGAGTGAATTGGGACTTCTGCTGCTTCTTACTAGTTGTGAAGTTTAACTTGAACTTATGCCCGAGGTTTTCAAAATTTTGTACAGAGTTGATTAGTAGAGTATGGAGCCATTTTTGGGCAAGTCTAGTCAGCGTTGCTGCAAAAAGCTATGGGATGACGAGCCCAAAATATGCCGAATGAACATAATAAGCAGCTTGAACGTATCAAGGTGATAGCGTGGGTCTTGGGTCCCTCGTATTTTGGCAGGTCTGCCAAATCAAAATCCTTCAGATACAGCACGTTCGTGATTTCCTTAGAGAAGGGACTGTTATTGTGTCTCGTTATGTACTTCATTTTATACTCTTTGGGAGAGTTTATAGGCCAGGCTATTCTCTCAGTATCTTGGTCTTCATTGTCTGAAATCCTTTCCATGCACAGCTTTTTCAGGGTCGAGGTTGGGTTCTGAATCCAAGCTTGTCCCTTGAGTAGTTGTGTCAACATCCTGCCGTGTTGACCTCGGTTCTTCACTGCAAGAGGGATTATTGACATCATGTGTCATCCTTCCCTTCCTCCCACGTGTGTCATCACGGCCTTTTCCTCGAACCAGCGTTTCAAACTGTTTGAAACGGTCCTCCATGATCTGCTGTATTACTCTGAAATCTTCTTGGCACTGGAGGTTATTGTGCTTTTCCATGTTCTCCATTCGCCTCATCATTGATTCCTAGGCTTTCTGTAGGAGATGGAAATCTGGATTCGGTGCTGGGGTTTCTTGTGCTGCTGCGTCCTGAGGTTTAGCGATCACTGGAGGGGAGGATGCCATGTCCGAGACATCATTCCCCTTGTTCGTAGTGCTATCTTCGAGGATGACCTCAGGCTACGGTGAGTCTTGAGTTTGTTGTTGTTGACTCGCCTCGGCCTGTGGTGGATTTCTATGCTGAGGGTTCCGACTGCAGCTTCTGGTGTTAGTGATCATTGGTCACAGGGATCGAAATTTAACATCCCCACGGTCGACGCCAATGTTCTGGTGTAGAACACAGATGTCTAGCCAAATGGGCTAATTGGTCGATATTGGATCAAGTTGTTCTATCCGGGTATCTATGAGGCAAATAACCAGGAGAATTAGGGATCACTGTACACAGAAGGCTTACACCCAAGGAGTGGGGTGTGTGCGCAGTGATGGCTGTATGTAAATAGTCTAAAGTTAGAACGTGTGTACCTTAAGACTTGACCTCTGTATTTATAGAGTATACCTTAGGTTTGATATCTCAGATCTCGCGTGATCTTTGGCTTGAGTATCTTGACTGTTACATCATATCTGTAGATATCCCTTTATTATGGGTGAGTTAGGATCCTTCGTTGTAGATAGATCCTGATATATTTCATATCTATTGCTAGGCCGTACTGTCGTTGGGCCTAATGTAGGCCCCTAACAAGTATAATGAGACATTACTTATACTCTTATGTGAGATTATTTTTTAGTTATTTAATTTGTCAACAAATTCGAGTATACTTTTTTAATGCAAAAAAATGTTTTTATTAATTTATTAATTTATGTGTTTAGATGATAATTTTTTAAAAAAGCCGAAGTCACAAAAAAAGTCAAAATGCTGCTTTAATTTTTTTTTTGGCCCGAAAAATGCTGCTTTAATTGGAGCTTGAAAAAAACACCTCTTTTAAAAACCCATCCAAACAAACCCTAAAAAAGGGTTATTTTAATTAACTCAAAATGATTATGTGCGGTGTTTGTGCAACATAACTATTGATTTTCATTTCACGTGGAATAATTAAAGAAAGTTATTCACACAAAAAATAAAATTAAAACAAGATGACAGGCCATTTATTGGCATCAAGGATAAAATGTAAGGAAAATTAATAGCTAGGTGATGCGTGAGTATACTTATTTTTTATTCACATTATATAATTCACAATATAAAATTATCTCTTTGACCAAAAAAAATATAAACTTATTTCATGGGAAGAGCCTCGTTAATCGTGAGAAGTCAAATCTAAACAGAAATTAAAAATGTGAGAATATTTATCACTTGATTAAATAAGTATTTTAATTAAAGAAAGAATTTATAAATAAAAAGGGAAAAATTACGCACAGGTCCTAAGGATGACAAAAAAATACAATTAGATCCCGTAAAATGACCAAATTATATAGAAGTTTATGTAATTATTTATGAATGCAAAATTACTATTTTGTTATTTCAGACTTCCAGAGGTCATTTACAACAACAAATGCTATATTAACAACAAAAAAAGCATATTTTAACAATAACTTTTGAAAACCTGAATTTTTTCATCTATCACGTCCAGAGGCTATTTACAATAACAAATGATATATTAACAACAAAAAAAGCATATATTAACAACAACTTTTGAAAACTTGGAATTTGTTATTCCTGACTTCCAGAGGCTATTTACAACAACAAATGCTATATTAACAACAGAAAAAACATATTTTAACAACAACTTTTAAAAATATGAAATTTGTTATTTCTGACTTTTAGAGGCTATTTACAACAACAAATGCTATATTAACAACAGATAAAACATATTTTAACAACAACTTTTAAAAACCTGGAATTTGTTATTTCTGACTTCCAGAGGGTATTTACAACAACAAATGTTATATTAACAACAGAAAAAACATATATTAACAACAACTTTTGAAAACCTGAAATTTGTTATTTCTGACTTCCAATGACTATTTACAACAACAAATGCTATATTAACAATAGAAAAATCATATTTTAACGACAACTTTTGAAAACCTGGAACTTGTTATTTCTGACTTCCAGAGGTTATTTACAACAACAAATGTTATATTAACAACAACTTTTGAAAACATGGAATTTGTTATTTCTGACTTCCAGTGGCTATTTACAACAATAAATGCTATATTTACAACAGAAAAAACATATATTAACAACAACTTTTGAAAACCTGAAATTTGTTATTTCTGACTTTCAAAGGCTATTTACAACAACAAATGTTATATTAACAACGGAAAAAGCATATTTTAACAATAACTTTTGAAAACCTGGAATTTGTTATTTCTGACTTCCAGTGGCTATTTACAGCAACAAATGCTATATTTTCAAAAGAAAAAGAATATATTTACAACAACTTTTGAAAACCTGGAATTTGTTATTTCTGATTTCCAGTGGCTATTTACAACAAAAAATGCTATATTTACAACAGAAAAAGCATATATTTGCAACAATTTTTGAAAAATTTTGCAGATTCCCCAATATGAAACTACCTCGCCCGCTTCTAACCACCTTAAGTTGGCAAGTAATATGTACAAAGTCAAACATGTTTATGATTTTTCGTATTCTGGAGATACATACAGCTATGATCTCATAAAAGTAGAACAAGTGCAAGCCATAATCGGACCTTTTAAGTCAATGGAAGCTAACTTCGTAATCAGCCTTGGAGACAAATTTAAGGGTTACGACTCATTTTTTCCCCCTCCTTCAATTGGGTGAGGCTTACGACTCAAGCGGACCCACTTGGGCAACAGTTCAAAAACATAAATTAAAATACTATAAAACAAAGGCATTGATGATGACATGAATAAAGCTGGATCTTCTCTCCAATATATATATATATATATATATATATATATATATATATATATATATATATATATATATATAGTCTTTTAAGGGTTCACAGTCATAGACTCAAAAAAGTGAAAAACCACAATAATGGCCAATTCATCGAAGCCTTCTTTTGATTCCACTCTCACCCTCGCCTCCTATCAATCACAACCATCTGATTCAGAGCCACTTCACGATGCTTTCTTCTTCGTCCAAGCTCAAGTGAACGCCATTGGAGCAATCGTCCAAGCTTAGGGTAGAAAAATGTGGTGCCCATTTACACAGGCAACAATTACGGGAAAGAGGAGTAGAAGGAGAGAGGAAAGAGAGAAGAAAAAGGGAGAGAGGAGAGAGACAGGAGAGAGAAGTAGAAGAAGGAGAGAGGAAAGAGAGAAGAAAAAGGGAGAGAGGAGAGAGATAGGAGAGAAGGAAGGTCAAAATGGTAATTTTACATTCACAAATAATTACAACCAAGTCCCTTGGGACTTCTGTGTAATTTTATGATTTCAAGAGACTCTATTTTGATTAATTCCCTTCCTTAGGACCTGAGCGTAGTTTTCCCAATAAAAAGTAGGCAACTTTAGACGGGCTATAAAAAAAGTAATTGGAAAGAACTTTATGGGTCATTTTTTTTAAAAAAAGTAAGGTGGTTAGATAATTTCTTAAATTTTGTAACATTTCAAAATTTCAAATCAGTCCTCATAGAATTATTAAATTTAACATATTTATTTATTTTTTACCAATTTTAATTGTCTTTTTCTACCTTTTTCATTATTGTTTAATTATGTGTAACTTATCTTCAACTATATACAAAATGGAAAATATTTACACTTTGTTGAGAAAATATATTATAGGGTTAAGGTGCGTCCAACACAACAAACTATTGGCTCAGGAGTGTTCAACACAGTTAACTATGAAGTAGACCGTCCAGCACAACAAACTTTTAAAAAGGAGCATCTAGCACAACACCATTAACAAAAAATTAATATCCGTTATCTAAGGTGCGTCCAACACAACAAACTATTACTCTAAGAGCGCCAAACACAAAATTATAAATTTTACTAAATTAAATAATTTTTTTTCTCAATTGTCATTATTCAAAACTACTTGTGTACATATCTATGGATAAAAATTACTCATTCTTCAATTTTGGGAAAATTATAATTTGCTAAACTAAAAAAAAGTTTTAATTAAACATATAATTATATGATTTAAATAAAACTCAAGGTGTTTTATAGTTTATTATATATGTTAAACAAAAAAAATTATATGATTTATTTTTATTTTAGAAGAAATTTATGTGAGTTAAAAAATTCATTTAATCTTAATAAAATTTAAAAAATCTAAAAAATCTATTATATCCTGAAAGAAATGAAATGAGTTTAATTTTTATTTTTATAAAAAGAGTTTAATGGATATCAATGTTGATATTTAGTAATATAAATCCGGCAACTTGATGATATATTTGTTAATTAAATGATGTATTGCTTATATGGATATGAGACTTTCGTAGGCCAAATTGCTCCTTAACACATTATAATTTCTCTTTAACCTATTATTAAATTGTCCTTAATCAAGCCTCTTAAGTTATCTTTTTTTTCCCCCCTAACAAGTCCCATATGCATATAATCAATAGATCATTTAATTAACAAATATATCATCAAATTGCCGGATTTATATTATTAAGTATCAAAGTTGATATCCATTAAACTCTTTTTATAAAAATAAAAATTAAACTCATTTTATTTCTTTAAGGATATAATAGATTTTTTAAATTTTATTAACATTAAATGAATATTTTAGCTCACATAAATTTCTTCTAAAATAAAAATAAATCATATATATTTTTTAACATATATAATAAATTATAAAACACCTTGAGTTTTATTTCAATCATATAATTATATTTTTAATTAAAAATTTTGTTTATTTTAGCAAATTATAATTTTGACAAAATTGAAGAATGAATAATTTTTGTCCATAGATATGTATACAAGTAGTTTTGAATAATGACAATTGAGAAAAAAATTATTTAATTTAGTAAAATGTAGAATTTTGTGCTGGACGCTCTTGAAGTAATAGTTTGTTATATTGGACGCATCTTAGATAACAGACGTTAACTTTTTGCTAACGGTGTTGTGCTGGGCGCTCCTTTTTAAAAGTTTATTGTGCTAGGTGGTCCACTTAATAGTTAATTGTGTTAAACGCTCCTGATCGCTAATAGTTTATTGTGTTGGACACACCTTAACCCTATATTATATATATATATATATATATATATATATATATATCTCTCTCTCTCTCTCTCTCTAAATATGAGCTACACTTGCTAAAAACTTGGGTTACTAGATAATTTTTAGCAAGAAATTTTATGGTGCTAAGAAATTTTTTAACAATTTTTTCTTTTATAAATATAAATGTAATTAAACATTTTAGAAGGCTTCCCCACGCACTCTATGTCCGCCGCAAGTCCATGCCCAAAAAATGAATAAATAATTAAGAAAGTTGTGTAAGGCTGGATTCGAATAGGAGACTTCACGTGAGACAAGCCTGATAACCACTACACCACCCAAATAAATTGTCAATAGATTTCTTCATAATATATATATATATATTCTTAAAATCTTGTATCTACACCTACACACACAAGTGTGGCTCCACCACTGTATGAATGTAAATTTTTTTTAATAAAAAAAAGAAGGAGCACCATATAGACAAGTCCACGAAATTAATGATAGCTATGCCCAAATAAAGTGGCAATTATTTGACAATGTGTCACTTATAAAAATTGATTAATTTCATTATAAGTTAAATGAGGTAAGCATCGAAGTATGGACTCAGCTTTGTATGTTTACTAGTGTCGTTGTTCCATTAAAAAAGGGGACAAAATGTTGTTAAGACTCTTGTAGAAACAGATAATTTTAAAAATGGTACAATGTCTTTTTCTTGGCAGAAATTTCTGGTAGCTGAAACATATAATGTGTTACACATATTAAAAGTCTAAAACTCATCATCTTTTGTTTTAATTGAAATTTTACCATTTATATTTTTTGAGATTTTGTGCTATTCCTTTTGTCCTATTTATAAGGCGAAAAATAAATTTTTTTTTGTTCTTTTCAATTTGTATTTTATAAGTTACATGCTTAATTTTTTATTTAAATGTATACTTTTACCCTTTATTTATTATTGTTTAAAATTTGTTTTCATGGGGAATTATGATATAGTGTATGTTAAGGAGGGGTAAACTCCAGAAGTTAAATTTTAAGATAGAATTAATGAGGTTTAAGAAAATGTAAAAAAATTGATGAAAAATGAGTTACAGATATTGGTTAAACTATTAGGATAGAGCAATGAGCAGGTTGGGCAACTCGAGGCCAAATCTATAACCCGCCCATTAAAATTTAAACGGGTATGGGCCAGCCCATATAACGCGAGGAAGACGACGAAAAAGGAGTGTCGCGTTGAAGAATGCCCTTCATGTTTGTCTTTTGTCTTTGATGTTTTTAATTAGGTTGGAGCCATGTTTTTGAGTCTCCTCTCATCCTCCTGCCATGTCTGCATTTTTGTTTTTATTTTAACTCATTTTATTTCCCCAAATGCAGACCTACTAACGAAGTTAATTCATAAAGTAACGGTTTTGTGTTAACTTTAGCTTTTAAAAAATCTTTTGGCATTTAAGATCCAGATAATATAGTTTATTGTGTTGGGTGCTCATGGGCCAATAGTTTATTAATAAAATTACTTCTTAACCCTTTTCAATTTGATTGACCAAACTCTTTAGCTGTGTCCATGTAAACAAAGAAAAATCTAGACATGAAGCTTTAATTTCTACTATGAGTGGGAATTTTTCTACCAAAATAGTTTTCAATAGTTATGGCCTTTGAAATTTCGTGAACTCATGCATTAATGACTTAACTCCCGTATGATCGATCCAGCATGCAATGAACAAAAATATACTATTTCCAATCTTAAATATAAGACTAGTTAAATTTTTTAAAAAAGATTAAATAAGTTAATTAATCACATTATATGTTTATATGACGAAATTATACATTAGTTTATAAGTCAAACACATTAGTTTGGAAAAAAAGGAATATAAATACTTTAAGGTAATTTAATTAAGAGGTTGTTAATCTGGTGTTTGAGGACTGAGTGAGGCTTATTTAGACATAGATTAAATTGTAGGTTGAAATAGTAAGCGATCTTATCCATAAAAAGGAGAATATAAGTTTGAATCCCGAGAAGTGTTTTTGTTAGTAGAGGTAAAAACCATTTGCACTCCAAATATGAAAAGAAACCCTCCATTCTAATATTTTTAAATATTTTTTTGCATACCATTGGTGAACGTAAAAAGGAAGCGAGAACGACTGCGTTTGGTGAATGGCGCGGCAATGGAGTGGAGAGAAGCCAACCCCACTAACCCACTCATCAACTGTTGACCATAATGATTGTTTTTTAAAAAACTTATTTGATAAGTATTTTTGATAAAGTGTTTTATAAAAAAATATAAATCTGGTCTATAAAATAAAAAATTCATAACAACGTTTGTATTTCTGCTTGAAGATAACAACGTTTGTATACTTTCGTACTTTTTATTCAGTAAAATTGGAGAAAACACAGGAACCCTATCTTTAAACAACGTTTGTACTCTAATTATTTTTAAATTATTTTTTATACTTTTTACTCAAACATTATTTTTCAGTGTACAACTATCTAATTTCAAACATACTTTTTTTATGATCTCTTCTATTTTTTCTGAAAAATGTTTAAAAAATTATTATTAGAACATAAAAACTGAAAATTGAATCAAACAAGTCCTAGCCATTTCATTTCATCTATCAACATTTAAATCCTCCCATGCAGTAGCGTAGCCACATATGTTTTTGTGGGTGCAAGTGCAACCATAAATTTACAGAAGATATATATATTTTTGAAGGGACTTTGCAATAAGTTATCTAAGTGGTGTGATGATAATCTCACTAGTCCCACATTAGATCCTGTGTTCAAACCCATGTGTGGACAACTTTCTTACCTATTTTTAATATCTTATCACATATGAGAAATCATAATAATTTTTGCTTGCATGTTGCTTTGGAATTTGATTGTGTTTGCTTTGGAATTTGATTGTGTAACGTCTGAGTCTGAGTATATGGGATTAGAGTATATTGTTATATTTAAATTGATTTCCTCGAAAATACTTTTCAATTGAACCCAATTTCTGATCCTAAATTTTACGAAGGTGTGGGTTGCCTTTTATCCTCCTTAAAAAAAATTTTCCTCCGAATCCCACTATTAATTGTGCACCCATAAACATTACATCCTGGCTCCGCCACTGCTCCCATGTGTCAATAATGTTGTTAACAAACTGAAAAGAATGAAAATTACGTTGCCTTTACATACATATATACTAGAAAGGCATTCAGGTCTTTCTCTTCCTCTTACGTACATTCCCTGGCTTTCTTGATTCTTTAATTCATCTCTTGTTCACATGTTCGCAATCAGACACAGTACACTCCTTCAATTTAGTCATAAACGTATGACTTGGTTTGTGATATAGGAGGGAGTAAGTTCTAATTATACTCATTTTCAAGTCCTCATTCCCACATATATCACCATGAAGTTTGTTTTATTGGTACCAAAATTTTTTTTAGCTAAGTTGGGTCCTAGGACTTATTAGATCTATGGCATGCTTTTGAGCTCAAAAAAAGTTTATAGAGTTACTTACAAATGCCCATAAAAAAGACCTCACTTTGATAACATTTGAATCTATAATCTTACGGTTATGAGCCAACGTCTTTACCATCTCGGCCACATTTATGGAGTTTGTGATCTTAAAGAAATTTCTTGAAAAATTCAAGGCCCAGTATCAGACGTCTCATACCATAAAGTATATTGATTGACAATATTGTGATTAGCGTACCCTTGGGGTCATATATTATGCAAGTGTAAAATTTTGATGTGTACATATCCACTTTAAGGACAACTTATTCAATTTAATTGACCAAACTCTTTAGCTTTGTCCATGTAAACAAAGAAAAATGTGGACATGAAGCCTCAATTTCTACTATGGTAAATAACACGTGTCTGAGCACTACGGCCTTTGAAATTTCGTGAACTCATGCATAAATGACGTGACTCCCGTATCATCGATTCAGCTTGCAAGGAAGAAAAATATATTATCCCTAATTTTAAATATACGACATAGTTGAATTTATTTAAAAAGATTAAAAAAATTAAATAAGTTATTTAATCATATCATATATTGTGTATGACTAAATTATATATTAATTTATAAATCAGACAAATTAGTTTGAAGGAAAAAAAAAGAATATTAATATTTTAAAGTAATTTAATTGTGAGGTTGTTAATCTGGTGCATGAGAACTAGAGTGAGGCTCATCTAGAGAGGGATTAAGCTTAGGTTAAGATGGTAAGTGATCTTACCCCGTAAAAAAAAGAACATAAATTTGAATCCTTGGAAGCACTTTTGTTGGGAGAGTCCTGCACTCCAAACCTTAAAGGAAGCCCTCCATTGTAATATTTTGGGTTTAGTACCAATTTTGTCTCTGAAGTATATGCCCAGGAGCAATTTTTTCATGAAAGTTTTTTTGGGAGTAATGTTGCCTCGGAAGCATACAAACGTAACAATGTTGCCCCTCCGTTAAAAGCCTTAACGATCAAACGTTAGTTAACTGCATTATGCTGATGTGGATATACGTGGCATCTTTGTCACTTTTCAAGTAGCAATTTTGTCTCAAAAGTATACGCCTAAGAGCAATTTTGCCCTAGAAGTATTTTCTAGGGTCTCAATATTACCTCAAAAGTATAAAAACGTATGATATGATTAAATAATTGTTATATTTTTGTGTAATCCTATGGGTTATGAATAAGAAGTCGCGTCGGTTCGCTACCGCCGGTCGCGTTGGTTCGCCGATGGGGCTCTATCTGATTGTTTCATCATCTATAAATAGACATGCGTATGGCAGAAAAAAGATCTCGTTTTTCTAATACTACGCTCCCATACATATAGTTTAATGCATTTTACTATTAGTTTTATTCGTGCGATTTTGAAAGCAAACTCGTTGTGTTCACTTGGGCTTCTGATTGAGAGTGCCATCATTCTGAAGATGAAAAATCCGCTCTATCCTGGGAAACTATTGCTCATCAACCTGGGCATCCATATAGAGGGAGCAAAATTGTCTTAAGGAAACAACGTGAGTTGGGCCCAGATTTCTTCATAGTTCATTACCATATTCGGTAGTCTTGTGAGTTTTTATTGGTTTTCTTCTTGTGCAGTAGTATTGTATGTTTACAAATTATGCATATTGATTAGACAAATTCTTATTTTTAGTGATATTTCTATATTGAAAGTATTTTCACTAACAATAACTTATTTAACTTCCTTAATCTCTCCAAAATACCTCCATCTGGTCTTATAATTAGGACCGGAGGTAGTATGATTAAGTAACTTATTTAGTTTTCTTAATTTCTTAAAAAATAAAGTCAAACCTGTCTTATAATTATAATCATGGCAAGAGGGAGTAGGCGTGACAATTTTTTTTTTTAAAAGAAAACATAGCCTACTTCTTCTTTCGCTATAGCGTCCTCCATCTCAAGCATTCCCCAATTAAAAATAATAATCACTCGCCTGTGGAATTTTTTCAGGAAAAATGTTTTGAACAAATCAAACAACAAAATAAGAATGAATTTGTCCGAACAGAAGATCAAACAAATACGTCGCAGTAGTTCAAATGAGTTTTTTTCAAACAATAATCACTCGCCTGCGGAATTATCTACGTGAACGATTAACGAACTTCTAGTGCATTTAAGCAGAGATGACTGAAAGAATAAAGCTTACAAAAAGTGTCAAATACTATTAATTAGGGCTGTTGACAGTAGGGCAACATTGCTACTTTTTTAGACTTACAGGGCAACATTGAGGGAAAAAAAAAAAACTTCTAAGGCAAAATTGCTATTTAAAAAAAAAAAAGTAAAAAAAATGCTACGTAGACAATCCACATCAGCATGATACGATCAACTAATGTTTGACTGTTAGGGCTGTTAACTGAGAGGCAACATTGCTATGTTTTTATACTTTTGGGGCAACATTGCTCCCAAAGAAACTTTCAGGGCAAAATTGCTTTTGGGCGTATACTTCAGGGGCAAATTGGTACTTAACCCTAATAATTTTAAATCTTTATATATATATATATATATATACACACACACACACATACATACGTAAAAAGGAAAGGAATCACTTTGAAAACAACTGTGTGTGGTTAATGGCGGGGCAATGGAGATAAGCCAACTCCATTTCATTCCAATCACTAATGTACGTACCAACCGTTTCATAACCCAGTCAACTGTCGACCATAATGATTTTTTTCCCCTAAAAAAACTTATTTGATAATTATTTTTTATTAAGTGTTTTACAAAAAAAATATAAATCTGGTCTTAAAAAAAAAATTCATAACCGTTTATATACTTTCGAACTTTTTATTGTGTAAAATTGGGCAAAACAGAGGAACCAATCTTTAATTTACAACGTTTGTACTCTAATTATTTTAAACAATTTTCTTTTATATTTTTTTATCTAACGTGATTTTTCAGAGCAACTATCTAATTTCAAACATATATTTTTTAATGATCTCTTTTATTTTTTCTAAATTTTTTTTTAAAAAAATTATTATTAGAACATAAAAACTGAAAATTGAATCAAACATCAAGTCCTAGTCATTTCATCTATCAACATTTAAATCTGGGCTAATGATATATCCAGTGACTAGATATAAGGTTTTTTCCAGTAAACAACAAACTATATCGTTTTGGTTCAATTTGTACTAGTGAACAGGGGGGAAAAAACAAGAAAAAATATATATGCAATAGAAATTAGATCGAGCAAACAGGCATGGTGAGCAACAACCCTTCAACTGGTTGGATCAGTTCCAGAAAATGGTTTGCATGTGAATTCAATAAAATCTTCCTTTCAGTATTCCGATTCTTGTTGCTTCCTCTGGGAAACAGCAACCCTTCGGTGATAAGATCTTTTGGTATTCTGTTTGCTTCTTCCAATGAAAGAAACACGCTCAACAGGTCAGTCCCTTTGCCGCCGATTCTTGTGATTTTCTACCGATGAACGGGACGCTAACGTAGTCGTAGCTTCTTGCCCTGAAATCTTGTGGTTGCTGTGAAATTAACCAGATAAGGAAAAACAAAACTGACAAAGTGGCTATGATTCAACCGCGCTAACCTGACGAAGATGGGAATTGATTCCTATTGCATATATATTTTTCCTTTTAAAAAAAAAAAAATTAAACTGGACCAAAGCTACGTAGTTTATTATTCACTGAAAAAAACCTATCCAGTCACTGGATATATCATTAGCCCTTTAAATCTTCCCATGTGTCAATAGTGTTGTTAACAAACGTAAAAGGATGAAAATTACGTGGCCTTACACACCTACTAGAAACGCATTCGGGTCTTTCTCTTCCTCTTACGTACATTCCCTAGCTAGCTTTCGTGATTCTTAATTCATCTCTTTGTTTCATCGTTTTTTTTTTTTTTTTTTGGTTTCGTTATTTTTTACCACCCCAGAGTTATCTATCAATGCACATGTTCACAAGGAGACATAGTACTCTTTCAATCCTAAATGTATGATATGGCTTATAGTATAATTTGTCACTACAAACTAGATCCTATATTTATAAACATAATCTTAAACGCCCTTTTGTAGCATTGTATCATAATATTATTAGAAATTGGAATCAAGTTATAACATTCTGATCTATAGTACAAATTTCAGAGATCGATGCCTCTAACAAGTAATAATTAATTTGAGTCTTAATGAGATGATTTAATTGGGTGAGATCTTTCGGTTGTCACAATCTCAATTCTCAACAGAAGAATGTCAAAATAGCATATAATTAGGATCAATCCACAAGAGAAGTTTGATGTTTCCTTAACCTTAACAATAATTAAGGAGAAGAAGGAATGAAAGAGTTAAAGGAAGAACGGATTGGAGGTGGAGAATATGCATGGGAGATGAAGAGCGGTGAAAGAGGAATTTGCTCTAGAAGTATTTTATGAAAAATGAAAATAATTTTTTATTTCTAAAACTCATTAGTAGTGGGATTGAGAGTGGTGCAACATGATAAGATTTCAAAATAATTTGAAACTATCTTTTAATTATCTCTCTATTTTTAATATATTTATTTTAAAAATAATTTATTTTATATTTTAATAGTTCAAAATATTTTGTAATTTGCAACAATCTCTCAGGTGTCTCTCTTTAATTTTTGAGCATGATTTATTTTAGTGAGAATATGGGAGGTGGCGGGTGGGTGAGAGGAATCTGTTATTTTATGAAATATAAAATTAATTTTTAATTTTTAAAAATTAGTTCTGGGTTCGAGAAGTTTAACATGATAAGATTTTAAAATATTTTTGAAACTGCCTTCTCATTATCCCTCTATTTTTAATAAAAATATGGACATGGAGCTTCATTTTCTACTGAGTGATGAGGATGTCTACTCCGTAAACGACGCGTTTGTGAAGAAGACTAGGTCATTAGAGGGCCTTTGAGAATATTGTGAACTCATGCATTGACTTGTATATGAAGAAACATAATAGTAGAACGTCGCTTGTAAGTCAAGCAACGGGGACAAAGAGAACTAGTGACTTGTACATAAAGAGGAAGCTAAGCTATGCATTTCACATGTGAAGCTCTCGAGCATGATAAAAATGGAAGTGAGGAGGTTGTGGGTATTGGTGGTGAGTTTTATGGTTTTGGTTCAAACATTGGGAATCAAATGTTGCGTGAGAGAAGAGAGGCAAGCGCTTCTTAATATAAAGACATATTTTCTTACAAACTATAATGACACTCTCAAGGTGGAGAAGCACTTATCGTCCTGGGTTAGTGGTGATATGAACAGTGATTGCTGTAGGTGGAATCACGTGAAGTGCCATCCTTCTTCGGGCCAGGTTTCCAAGCTTTCACTCCAAGATCTTACAGCCTGTTTGTTAGAAAGAATTGGGCCGATGGAAAGGGAAGATAACAACTTTCCCACCCAAAAAGCGTGTTTGTTTCCCGCGCCTTCCTTCGAGTCAACATCCCGCGAGTTGTCAAGTTCCATCAGACATTGGAACCTTCATTCCATCCCAAATAGGCGAGAAGGTTGAAATCTTCTCGGGAAGGTGAAAATGTTGGACAAAAAGGCCCCTTGAAAACACTGTATCCATTTAAAAGCACGAGCAACACGCGAGCTGCACGAAGGTGTCCGTGAAGAAGCTTGTATCTACAGTGGTCGTTTTTCGGCGAAGGAGAAGTTGAACCCAGAAGGAGAGAGCTCTGTTGGCCGACTCCGTCGCACTCTCTATTCCAATTTTTCTGCTGCTCTGTTATTTCTGTTTGTGGTCTGTGTTATAGCTGAGAGAGGGAAAGGCAAACGTTGCAGAGAGACATGGGTGGAGATCAGAGTGATGGTGCTAATGGTCTTGTGGTCTATATTCCTGTCTCAATTTTTCACTTTGTGATGCTATTCACTGTTTATGGTTTTCCATTGTTGTTTTGATTGCCTGATTAACTCCTTCTGTCCACTTTCCATGTTCGAACAGGTGCATATGGTTCGAATGTAAACTTCATTTCTGCATCTGGTTTCATTCTTTCCTGTCCTCCCTCGGTAATTCTTTCCTTCTCTGTCATCATCGCAATCTCATTTCCCATCGGCGTCTACTTCGATTGTGCATCTCAACAATCTTGGGCGATTTCGTTTCGATGTCCTGACTGTTCTTCCCTTTGTCTTTTTTTTTCTTTTTTATTTAATTTTAAGGGCATTGTTGGAATTTCACCCCATCTTCCCACTTAATCAATACCCAATTCTTCATACCAAACATATCATTTTCCCTCAACTAACTTTCTTTCCCTAGTGTATCAAACAGCTCACATTTTTAAAGTTCCCTCCTAATCTTCCATTCCATTCCTTTCCTTTCCTTCCTAAAATCTTCTTTGTACCAAACAGGCCCTTAATGTCATAAAGTATCCTTATAAACATCCCCTTTGTAGAGGAGATCCCGCTAATGTTTCTATAGATTTCTCAATGTTCCAAAACTTCAAGGAGCTGACAAGTCTCAACTTCTCCAAAGGCGGATTTCAAAGTTTGGAAAACACTGCAGGTATGTGTCACTTTGGATTAGCTAATGTTAAATTATTTTATGTTGTAGAGTTTTATGTTAGAAGCAACTTCTCTATTTGTGAGGGTATGTGAGCACATCCGACTCTCTCTAAACTCTATCTAGTAAGACCCTTGTACATTAGACTACCCAACCCTTTAGGGTATGTTTGGATTGAGGGAGGGAGAGGGAGGGGGAGGGAAAAAAAAGGAGAGGAGGGAATTTTTTTTTTTCAAAATTGAGTGTAGTGGGGCCCACAAGTTTTCCTAGCTCTCCCCTCATTTTTTTTTTCTCTCCCCCTCCCTCAATTAGTCTTTCAACATAGAGGTAAGTAGTTGTTAATTTTTAATCAAGTAGATATTGTAACATCCTCATTTTCGAAATTCGTTTTCAAAATATTTTAATCAGAGTAGAGCATCGGAATAATTTAAAAGAGCGAGTATCTGATATATATTCCCTGTTGTTGGGTCTGGGTACTTATACAGCGGTACAATTATCCGAATATAGTATGTACATAAAGGCTCAAGAGAAAAAGTCCTCCGCCCGTGTTCTCTCGCGTGCTACTCATCCTTGTTCTTGTTCCTGGTCCCACCAGAATTTGAGACTATGAGCTGAGGTTCAATTCCCATTGAACCTCAGGTAACGGTTAACTTCATGCTTATCTATCAGTTATGTATGACAGATATTCATGATAATACAGCAATATTCACATACGATATTCACATATTCAAAGATAATAACAACTACAGTCACCACATATTCATGTCATTCCAGTATCACCACATATTCACTTCAAACCAGTCTGCACTATTCACCAGTGCCACAGTGTATATCCGTGTCCTCAGCGCTAGGAAAACTCAACGGCGTTATCATGACTATAACCCGTATGTAACTGTATGTGTATACAAAAATTTTTAAAACAGAATCTATAACTTTTCAAAACAACGTCTCAGACTATCTATCACATATAGGTATACAATAAGCATCAGAGTTAGTGTTACAGTACGCGTCCGTACCTTCGTTGGCGATATCGGTACGCTGTCGTTCGGACCGTGATCACGTTTATCCTATAATGGTAATATCTCATTTATTAATTCACAAATAATATTCTAGAATGTATGCTAGTCACAAATGACATTTTTACCCTTGGTAGGATTATTTCTCAACTTAACACCCTTAATTCTTCAAAAACGCTGGTCCAGAATTTTAAACAGATTTTTGCCCAACTTCGGAAAATCATAACTAATTACAGAAAAATTGAAACGAGGATCCGTAAAATTCTGTGGAATCCTCAGGATGTCTAATTTGAAGGAAAAATAATAAATTCTGCCCAGATTTCACGAATCACTCCCAGTTTCTAAGTTTTGAGCATCTGCCCAGAATTTTTCCAGAAATTCGCAGCCTAACTTGGAGAATTTTTAGCTCACTATACAGAAATCATATTGGCATGTTCTTGACATATTTAAAAATCCCTATATGTCTACTTTGATCATTAATTTTCCCAGAATTTTCCAACCGTGGTTTCAACATAAAATATGGGCATCTTCGTCACTGGTTCAGCAAGTCCTTAACCGATGAGATTTCGCCATAACTTCGTTACTTTCATGTTTCTCTTCTAGAAATTTTGCTAAAACACCTTCTTCATCACTTTTTTGAAATAAAGCTGATTTTAACTATAAGAACATGAATCTAAAATTTTCCTAGAATATTTAAGATCTAAGCTACTTCTATCTAAGAATTTAAACTAGAACTTCAAAAACTACAAAAGCTAAAGACTAGAAACTAAAAGCTTGCTTACCTCTTGAAGAACTTTCTCCTCCTTCTTGCTTCACTATTCTCTTAAACTCACCTATTTGGTTTGAGTTTGGTGTGAAGAAATGATGAAGCCAAGGTGCCTATTTATAGTGATTTGGGGTGGCAATTTGGCAATTAAATCAACTTAGCTCATTTTGCATTATAGCCATTGGATCTAGGGTATTTGGGAGCACAAATCCTAGCCCTACACCTCTTCCTTCTAGCCTCTTCTATTTTTTTGATGACTCATTCTCCTTCTTCGATAAGTTTATGATGTCATGGATGACTTAAACAATGCTTACCTCCTTCTATTCTTTGTACTTCACTAGATAAAAATATAGTTGGGGATTCTAATGAAGTTTCATGTACATTTTCTCATTGGTTTTGAATTCTTGAAGTTCTTAGCTTCATTTAGAGACCAATATCACTTACTTTCTCATTTGGTATCAATTTGCAAAGTTTGGGGAAATGACTTTGGTTATACTCATTCTCAAGCTTGATTTATGCTTGTTCATAATCTCTTCTTACATTTGATCTATGGTTAATGGATTTCAAGATACAATTTAGTTTGTATAGATTTTCATTTGTTTATGTCTAGAATTAGTTTTCTTGGATTATCCTATTTATTCAATTATCTAAATTCCTATTGGCTAATGCTTTGACTTCCCTTTCCTTCTTCATACTAGACACACACACATGCACAACAATTGCACACACACACTCACAACACTCTCTCACTCTTACACATCATCACATACATCATCTTATCCTCTTCCAAATTCATGAATGCTCTTTCTAAAGTCTTCATCTAGATTTATGATTCATATGTAGAGTTGTGACTCATCTCTTGTATAGGTTTATGACTCACTCTTGCTAGGTTTGTGACTCATATATGCATGTGTGGAATTAGTTGCTTAATCAATTTTTCCTCTTCCTCTTCTTCTCTAAAAAACCGTCCCCCTCCCCTTGTTTTAATTCTTAATTTGTGTTTTGTTTATCTTATAAAATCCAAGTGGAGGGCCTCTCATTGGTTTTTTTATTTTTCACATGGATTAAGCTTTATCATTATTTAAGCCCTTAGATTAGCTTTATGTGGTTAAATCTTGACCCTTAGATCATAGTTGAATTTATTAACTTTTCAAAGCTTGATTAGAGTCTAATTAACATCTTAATCCAATGCTTAATTGTCCCTTGATTATTGTTTGATTAGTGTTTAGGGTAATTTATGATCACTAATAATCCATTCTATGCTAATGCTAACTTCTTATTGGTTGTTGGTTTTTAATTAACTTCATATACCTCTAATTGATGGTTACTTAATATTAATTGTAAATAATTATCCAAGTATTCTATGAGTGCAAAATTAATTGCTCATTAATTGTTAGTAATTGCCCCTTAATTATTCCAAGTGTTGTGATAACTCTTTATGGCCTTTAGAGACTCTACTTATGCTAATCTTAATTCTTATTTGCCATTGTTTCTTAATTAGGGTCATAAACCCTTAGCTATGCTTATTTAATTTTACTATTAAATTTAGTGTCTCTATTCTAATTGTTGCAATTTTAATTTGGCAATTATTTGTATTTTTATGGTATTTTATGATTCCTAAGAAAATTCAATCATTGGTCACCTTAATCTTAAATAAAGATTTCCTAGAAAATAGAATAAATATACCTTAAAATTTGAGACCACCAATTTGCCTATTTTAAATAGGTGTCATTTATCAAAATATTGTATTTATAAGAAATAATAATTTTGGGGGTATTACAGATTTGCTTTAAATTCCAATTCTAAATATAGGTACAAGGTAAGTAATTTACAAAAATTAAAGAATTAGTTAAATTAATTATTTGTAAAAAGAATATGTTGGGTTTCCTCAAGATACTCCTTTAATCGTTTGCAATTGACACTATCCCATATGGAAACCCATTTTGAATACGTAAAACAAATATGGATAAATTGAGAAAAAATATATTATAAATTTGAAAGATGAGATGGATTGGGGTCTTACATTTGAAGAGAAAACAAGCATCTCAATTAGTTCCTACACATTTAAGACCTAGTATTTTTGAATTTTTAATATATGATGAACCAATCCAACTTCAACTGAGTTTCAAAGATGTTTAAAAGCTGAGGCGATTGAAGCACAAGTGGCTAATGGAATCTTGATAAAACTCATGCCTCCACTTGGGTGTAGCGGTTCCGACTGCCCCCATGACTACTAGCTAGAGAGATTCCCTTCTGCTTAGGGCAATGTCAATAGAGAGAATTAATTATTGATCTTAATTAATTTACAAAAATTAATTCCCCAATGATCCTAACTACTTTGTAAATCTAGAAATTTGATATATATATATATATATATATATATATGTATGTATGTATGTATGTATGTATATGTGAATACATACTTACCACTTTGGATACCAAAAGAGAAAATTGTTTCTATACTGAATCAGAGGAAGTCAAGCTTTGAAAAGGAATTCAAATACTTTAGAGATTGTTCAGCCTGGATTCTCAGTGGTCCGAAAGGAGGAAAACACCTTTTGTATTTCTCTTCATATTTCAAAGTGTCTGGTTATGAAATCATTAATAAATAGGATATAAGGGGTTTATATACTCTCTTCACTCTTTAATATAAAACATATTTTCCTAATTTGATTAGATTAAGGAAGTTAACTAGTTAAGTTAGTTAGTATTACTTGTATTTTCTAAAACATCATGGTCGTCTTCCTTAATTCCCTCATTCCCTCTTCTCCTTAATTATTTTTGAGGCATCATCAAAAGAAGTAAATTAGGAAATGGTTGACAAATATAAAAAACATGTCTTATATTTAAAACCATGATTAACTCCTCAAATAGGTCTTGTATCGAGGACCAGAATGAGTAGTTTAAATTTATACTAGAGTTTGTATATCATTGTTTATTCTTACTGTATACCACAAATATCCTGTACGTATAATAGATGTCCACAATATATAGGAGAATACTTTTTTTTGGACTGATGAAATTTACAGGAGAATATTACTTGGCCTGTTCCAGAAGCTTTGGTCTCAGTATGGGAAATATATGTGTGTATTCCTCACAGAATGACATCACTTAGTTCTTTTATCAATACTCGCTAGATTTCTGTGGTTTTTGCATCTCTATGTACAGGATAACTAATGACATTAATATGCATATTTTGAATTGGGAAAATTTGAGTAAACCCATTGTAGCCATTTTATTTCAGTCAATCCTAAAGAATTTTAAAACTTCTCTAAACCCCATGAACTAAAATGGAATTAAGTTTTATGGGTGAAAATATAATGATGCCCTTACTTTTTTTTTTTAAAAAAAAAGGTTCAATAGTCGTTGGAGTTCCGGTCGTCATAAATTAATTTGTCTTGTTCATATACTTATTCTAGTTATGATCATAAAGAGTTTTACACTTACAGTAAGACTTGTTCAATTAATGTTGTTCATATGTTCAATGCATTTGTTCATGAGGAATTGAACACTGGCAAATGAGACTTGTTGAACAACACAAATTGAAAAGTACCATTTGTAAATGTGTAGCTCTTCATGATCAAGTAAAATAAACATATGAAAGCCACAAATTAATTTCTAGTGGCGGAATTGAGCTCCAATCAGCCAAACAGCACCAGAGCTTCAATGGCCGGCCACCGGCTAGGTGGCTACCAGTAATCGGTCTTTGGAGCTTCAACAATAATTGAACATTTTTTTTTAAAAAAAATAAAGTAAAGGCATCATTGTCCTTTCACACACAAAACTTAATTTCATTTTGGTTTATAGGATGTAGTGAAATTTCAAAATTATTTTACGTTGGCTGAAATAAGATTGTTGCTGTGGGGCTTAACTGAAAATTTTCTCATTTTAATTTGTTTGCTGTTATTCATTTTTGTTTTCCTTTTTTCTTTTTGGTTTTCGAAAATTTTATTTGAACACACCAAATTTACATGTATCCGATTGCAAGGCCAATAATGAGCCAATAAAATTTGGATTAATTAAGTTTATTTGTGATACAGTTTAGGGCAATCTAAGCAACTTGGAAGTCCTTGAATTAAAATTGAATTACATATGGGGAACTCTGCCATTACACGGTGAGCAGGTGTCATTTGATTCATAACGTAGAACAACATTATTTTAGGGTCTACTTCATTTATGTCTATTAACAACACTTGAATACTTTTGGCCATAGAAATATGCAAACTGAAGAAGATACGTGTGCTGGATTTTAGTGACAATTCATTCTCTGGTTCCTTACACAAGTGCTTGGCCAACTTGACATCTCTTCAAGCCCTTGATCTCTCAAGTAATTTCCTACCCGGGGAAATACCAGCATCTGCCATTGCCAGCCTCACATCGCTTGATTACTTTTCTCCCATGGATAACAATTTCAAAGGCATATTCCCTTTGAGATCCTTTGCCAATAATTCACGCATTAAGGTACTTTCAATTCAAATGCATAATAATGAGTTTCAAGTGGGCACTGAGAGTGAAGTTGTTCCTTTATTTCAATTGGAAGTTCTAAACTTGGCAAATTGTAAAGTAAACGCACCTAGTGGAACCTCCCCTCCTTTCTATTATATCAGCATGACTTTCACTATATTGACCTCTCAAATAATGATTTGGTTGGAGTGTTCCCAAATTGGTTGCTTCTCAACAACACAAAACTCAGGTCTTTGAAATTGGACCATAACAAGTTCACAGGAACATTTGAGTTCCCAGCCAACACATATCAACCTCTTGCACACCCCTTGATTACTTTGCAGCTATCCGACAACCAAATGGAGGGTAAGCTACCTACAAATATTGATCTAGTGTTCCCGAATTTAGAAGATTTACATGTTTCAGGAAATGGACTTAATGGTCGTATTCCTCCATCAATAGGAAACATGTCCAAGTTGATTGATTTGGGCTTAAGCAGAAACAAATTTTTTGGCCAAGTTCCTGAGTCTTTGTGGGCAAGTTGTGCTTCATTAGAATTCTTGACTTTAGCAGATAATAACTTACAGGGAAAATTACTTCCTTCTCATAAGAACTCTTCCTCTTTGCAATTCTTGCTTTTAGACAACAACTTCCTCAGTGGGACACTGGATCATGATATATGGCACCTCCCATATCTTGAGACGTTAGATATCTCTAACAACAATTTCTCGGGTATGGTTCCTACTTTCATCACAAACTCTTCATATTTAAACTTCATAAACTTGTCATGAAATAATTTTATGGGTACACTATCGACAGAGTTTTGCAAACATGATGTTTTCTTTTTGCACCTCTGTCAAAATAAACTCTCAGGTTCATTACCAGCTTGCTATTTCAATATGAGTTCGTTGCATGCTCTACTACTACAAGGCAATAGCCTTACAGGCTCCATTCCATCATTCATGAGACCTGGTGACTTTCTATCAACACTTGATTTGAGGGATAACGAGTTATTTGGAGTTATTCCAGACTCGATTGTGATGGTGAAATCCTTAAGTTTTCTTCTACTGGGAGGTAATAAGCTACATGGGCAACTTTCTAACCAGTTGTGCTAACTAAAGGCCATTCAATTTTTAGACCTGTCACGTAATAACTTCACCGGAAATATTCCTGCTTGATTCTACAATTTCTCACTTGGACAATGGAGTGGAGAATGGAGTGCTACACCTACTCGCTATGCTATATCATTTGTTTCTTCAACTGACATTTATTACTATAGCCCTCTTCATTTGACACTATTTTTTTCACAAGATGGAGTTTCTGTTGACAGAGGAGAACTTGAAATAGCTTTTATGACAAAAAACTTGGTTCTTACATATAGTGGTGACATTTTGGGCCTTATGTCTGGAATAGATTTATCAAGCAATAAGTTGACTGGACAAATCCCTTGTGAGATTGGATACTTCAAATCCCTTCATGCATTGAATTTATCTCACAATCATTTGAATGGATCAATACCAAAAAGTTTCCACAACCTTTCAGGGATTGAGAGCATAGACCTTTCAAACAACAACTTGGATGGAGAAATCCCTATTGAGTTACAGGACTTGAACTTTCTTGCTGTATTCAACGTGTCCTACAACAATTTGTCAGGTATAGTGCCAAATGGTGGACAATTTTCAACTTTTGATGAAAGTTGCTTTGAAGAAAACCAATATCTCATTTGAAACAATACCAATAAAGATAACTCTGCACATGTACCACCATCTCTTGTCAGCAATTACACAGAGGAAGATGAATCTGCCATAGATTTCGCTTCCTTTATTTGGAGTTTTTTTGCATGCTATGTTGCTATGTTGGTTATTATGGCGATAGTTTTTTGGATCAACCCATACTGGCGAAGATTGTGGTTTTACTACATTGAAACATGCCTATATAGATGTTTGTATCCATATCTTAAAGATGCATTCAGGTAGAATTCCCAAGAGTTTGAATAAATTGCATAACCTTAGACTTGTTAACTTATGCTATAAGTAAACATGTATGTCATTTCACCTCTTTGTAAAACTATGTTATTGCATTATAAGTGCATGTAAAGTTTTATAAATTAATACTTTATTTTATCATGATTTTTTTAAACATATATTGTGTTGTATGTTATGCTACTCAAATTGGGACTTACTTTGGTAGAAGGAGCCAAATTCTACATGGTAGCCTATGCACATTGTAGTAGAACCTTGGATCCTAGATTTTTAAATTTTTCATGGTTTTGTTGTAAGTCTTGCTCAAGGTTTACAATGTAACTTCTATGATTGATTTTCTCAAAGGTGCAAGTTTGCAAGTTATGTGCATGATTTTTAATATTTGTGAAGGCTGCAAATGAAGCATCTTTCAAGTAGCTGAATAAAACAAACCAATATATGAACAAACATACTAAGAGTACTAAAAATATTTGATTAAGTCAAAAACCTTTAGTTCAAGAAACTTACAAAAAATAGATGTCTTTACCCGTGGTTGTATTAGTACACCTTTTAAACATGGCATTACGACAAAGAACCTTTTAAACCTAGTTGTACTTTCATATTTTTATGCAATGATTGTATATATATTGTTCTAAAATGTGAAGAATCAAGGTAGTTCCAAATGTGAAATCACTTTTCATGATGGCTAAGTGATTTATTGAGCAATACGAGGATAATGAATAAAAGATAATGGCTACACATGTCATTAACCAGCTTCATTCCAATTCCTTAATCCAAACATGCTCTTGTATAAAGAAAAGCTTTTCCATTTTCATCCATAAGCCTTCGGATAATGAAAACATGGCACCATAGAGAAGTCTCTTACACGAGGAGGATCTGGGATGTTTGTGTCGATTAACTTGTGAAGAATCAGCGGCTTCGAGCCTCTCAAACATTGAGCTACATACCCAAAAGAAGATATAGAACTAGTCACCAACACATCACAAGTACTAAGCAGATAAATTTCAATCAAAGCGTTTATATTGTGCATATTGTCATTGAACTTCTGTTCCTCTTCATGACTTGGCTGATAAACTCCAATTATGTCCCCAATTAGAGCTGGTAATCAAGGCCGGCTCTTGAAGGGCATGGCCCAAAAGGGCTGGCCCTTTTAGGTTCGAGATAAAAAAAAATATCTGTTTTTCAAAGCCCAGTTCAAGAGCACCAAGGCTAAGGCTGACCCTACAGGGCCAGATTCCAAATTTTAATTATTTTTCCTCCGTATTTTTTCAAAGAAATATAATTAGTAAATTACAAAAATGAAAGTTCTAATTTATCAAATAAATATTGTTAATATTAATATCCAAACAACACGCATCATGCAACAAACAAATACAATCACTAATTCATGTTAGTTATACTTAGTTTTGATGATGACAAATATACTTATCAATAAAAAAGTTTGTATACTACATTTATCTTCTTCTTTGACTAATTCTTATATTTAATGTTGATTAGAGTTCAATAATGAAGAATAATCAAGAAAGGAGATATTGAAGAAGATGTGAAGTTCAATAATGAAGAATGATCAAGAAAGGAGATATTGAAGAAGGTAGAACTTACAAAGAATGATGAGTCTAAGTTGAAAGGCGAAGAACGATCAAGATGGGAGATTGAAGAAGAAGAACTTGTTGAATGGAATGAGAATATCATTATACAAGTTCTTAGATTGATACTAGAAGTCTTCATGATCAAATGGAAGTTGGAATGACTCAATTCGGAATTAAAACAAACAAATATATGGTTTTGGATGAGCAAACTCGACTCACAAGGTTTCAACTCGAGTTTATTACCTTGCTGCAGTGATTTGCTTATCGGATACAAGCAAACTCGAGTTTAGGACTCAAAACTTGAGTCAACCATTATTAACTCAAGTCAATAAGTGTTTTCATCACCTCCGGCATCTCTGAACTAGTTAAACTTGAGTTAGCCACTATAAACTCGAGTTTGTCGTGCTTTTCAGCACCTCTGTTCTACTCTGTTTCACGTTTCACCTGACTAAGGTCTAGTAATTTAATGATATCTCCTAAACTAAGGATCAGATTGAGGTGAAACCAATTTTGTATGAAATTAGACTCCTAATGTGTCATTTTAACATAAAATTCAATCCCAAATGAGTTCAGACCAATGAGCTATGAATTGTGAAAGTTGACAGTGATATTTACGCCACACAGCAGACCAAGCTTCAATGTTTTAAATGTATCTCACAAACTACAAATCCAATTGATTTGAAATCGATGGTATATGAAATTAGACTTAAAATGAGTTCCATCAAGATTTGAACCAACCCAAATGGAGTTCAGACTAGGGAGATATGACATTCATAAGTTGACAGTCAGTTTAAGAAGTTGCAAAAACTCAACATACAATGAGCTTGGAATGAATACTTAACTCAAGCATATAGATGAAGAACTTGAGTTTACGACAGGCAAAGAGCATGACGAAACTCAAACTCGAGCTTATGGATGGCAAACTCGAGTTTAGTTCAGACAGAGATCAATCCTTCTTGCCAAGACAAATCAAACTCGAGTCAACAAGTTGGAACTCAAGTTTGAGGCGTTTCCAAGTGTCCAGTTTGAATTTGTTTTCGATCAAACCATCTTCTAAGTTGAAAGGACATCAAACTCGAGTCATTAAGTGGGACACTCGAGTCAGTTTATGCAAACTCGAGTTTACATCTCTGCTTCAAAAAATCACAGTGTCCAAAAATATTGTTTCTCATCAAGAACATCCAGATGGTTACTCATATGACTTATACTCCTTCTTAACAATATTTATATCATTTGTGTACAAGTTTCAGGTGATTAAATGAAGGATTAGATTCAAATCCTCAAAATGTCATATTTGTGTTAGAAACATTAAATGCTCTGCAGAAACTCTAACGGCTAGTTCCAACTAATCTCTAACAACTACTATTCACAATGGTCATATTCTCAACACTCATATGATCTTCATCTATAAGTAGAGACACATGCAAGATGAAAAAAACGACGACAAGAGCTTGCACTGTCGAAATGCCAACATTTTGAATTCAACGTTTATCTTATACACACTCTATTCTCAATGCCTACATAGCTCACATTAGAGAGTGAATTGATTTGTATTGCACTTTAGTGTTTATTCATTCACTTCTGTTAGAAGATTCATTGTAATCATTTTATCTGAGAGTTATTCAAGATTGGGTGATCTTGAGTGGGAAACAGATTGTAATCTTACATTGTGTAAGGAGGAGTATCTCGGTCAGATATTTGGCTTCACAAGTACCTGAATGAACTTGTGCGATTGTATAGGCTTCTCTTATACCCGGATTAAACAAGAGGATAGTGGATTGAAAATCTCAAGTGGAGCTTGAGGACTAGACGTAGGTCAAGGATTGGGCCAAACCAGTATAAATCTCAGTTTGCATATTCTCTTCCCTGATCTTTTATATTTCCAGTATATCCTTATTTGAATATCTATCTGTTGATTTAGAAGTCGTGAAAAAATGTTCAAAGTTCCTAAGTTTTTAGTCTTCACCCAATTCACCTCCTCTTGGGTTTTGCCGGTTCTTAAAGTTCATAATCAAAAGAAAACTATTGTCCATAAATAATTCACATAAAACATAATAAGCTTACCATTAGGCAACATGACTACAATTACTATCATTGTCATCTTCTTCGCCACTATTATCAATTTCAAAGACATTTGATTATGTTTCACTTTGAGTAGTAGGCTTTGCTTCATGGGTAAAAATATCAAGAATTTCTTCTCTCACATCATGAATACATCCATAATCTTTATCTACAATGAATAATAAACCAAATCATAAAATCAGAATATAGTTATTATGTATTTGTATTTAAATGGATAAATAACTCTATAACAAATACAAAATATACAGAAATTAGTAAATTATAATGGTGATTGAATTTTTTGGGTTCCTTCACTCCCCAATACTCTCGGTCTCGGTCAAGTTAATGAAAAAAAAAGGTTGAAGGGTCTAATGGGCCGGCCTTACAAGGCGAACTTCATTTAGTAGCTCCAAATTACAAGCCCAACCCTTAAAGAGCCAAGGCTTAAACGAGTTGATCTGATGGGCTCGACTTGATTTCCTGGCTCTATCCTCAGTAGCTGCTGGTTTTTCAAATACATCATTGTTAAATTCTCACTGAAATACCAATACAAAGATATCACCAGAATGTGTTCTCTTTGGTTTTTCCTTGGAGAAGAAGTTACCGAATGTCTCAGGTCTAGTTCAAGCAATACCTTATTCTTTAGGGTACATCTTAATATTTGATCCATTTTGGCTTGATTTGTAGAATGCTCGAGATATACTTTAATTTGGAGACCAATTCTCTCCTTTGCTTTGGACATGTATGCCTGATAGAATCTGTTTATTATTCCCCATGCTTGATTTGAAGGCAGAAATAAGTATCGTCCCAAGTAGTGAAAAATGGTGTCTTTATTAGGGAGCATTTTGCTTAATCTTGACTAAACGATGGTACTATGAATAGAGAAGGTATGAAAAATTGATCTGACCTTGATATCAACAGGGGAACCTTACTAAGAAGATGTTGACTATGATCAAAATGAAAAATCTTTTCAAGTTCATCATTGGCATGCTGCAAATTTAAATGTAGAACCAATGGAGAAATCTCTTGTTTTTTCCTCTATCCTTCTTTAGTATGTTTTGATATGTTTTAATATGTCCTAGCCTGTTTATGAAAGGAAAATCTTTTGGCAAAATCCGTGATGAATTAGGGAATGGTTCACAGAATAGGCCTTTCATTTCATCCTCAAAATTTACTATTAGAACTCGACTTGTGATGATAGCATATAGGAATTTCTGGAGCCATGCTCACCATTCTGTTGCCCAAGACATTAACAGAAGTCCACACAATGTAGTTACATTTTGCATATTGTGCCTTGTTCCTTCTATGCCTTATCAAATATTTAATGGTTTTGTTGTAGATTAGTATGAGGTCCATACCTTTTATGAAGATCTTCATATTCACTAAGTAGTTTGGTTATTACATAAGGAGACGTTCTGTGAGGCAAAGCCTTACGGTATAAGTGGCCTGAAACCTACGGAAGCATGATGATTTATCAAACCCAACACCATTAGCTAAAAGTCCATCAAGTAGTTTGTTAGCAGTAGGCTTTCTAGTAAGTTAGGATGCTGAGTCCTTTGTTGAGTTTGTGAATGAACAATTTTTTGAAACTACAAATTTGTAAGACATATAAGGTATTGATAAGTTCTTAGATACTGTATTTATAGAACTGAAATATCAAGCTAAGTATGAAGAGTCATGTGAGCATGTTAAATGTGGTCTAATTGAAACAAATCAATATCTATGTGTAAATGTGTATGTCTTTGTGTGTATGTGAAGATGATTGATATTATTGTTAATATATTGTAGATACAAGAACAAGCAAAAGTTAAAGGTTCCCTTTTGATGAAGCAGTGTGATGTCTCTAGTTGAACTTAGAATGTGATTGAAATTGATAAAAACACTAGACCCTACTCAAAATAGCTTAATTTATTTTCTTCTTTTTTTCTTGTTATTTGAGCTTGGGACCTCCAAATTAAACTCTCTTTTTTTTCTTGTTGGTTAATTCATTATATTCTAAGTATATATAGTTTATTCTCAATATAATCAAGATCCATTGGAGTATCATGTTCAGAGGAGAAGAAAGATGGATAGACCCTAGCTCACTCTCCCACGATGGTGAAACCTACCTCACGTTCTTTCTCTCTTCGTATTTTAGAAGATGTGTTTTAATTGTCAGCAGTAAGTTTTTCCAATTGCAGCATCACCTATAATATTTAGATGAGTTCCCAAGCTTAAACCTAGCATTGACATGTTTGTACGCTTGCATGATCAAATTGTATAAAAAAATTTAAAAAAAAAGACATATTTTGGTTGTTATGTTTTTACAATTTGTTTTCTAGAAATTAAGATGGTTGTGATAAAGAAAGGGCAAAAATCAGATTTGATGAACAAATTAACGGAGGAAGCAACCAATAAACAAACACAATATGAGAAAAATATGTGAAATAACCCGCTTCTGAATCTGCATTAGCTTGAATTGTTGATCCCAAATTTTCATGTGTCAAGCTTCAAATTCCATATCATATTATCATTAGAAAACGTCTCAAAATGATCAAAATTGAGAAAATATACAAAAGTTTAGGAAATAAGTGAAATTAATTATTTGCTTCTGAATCTACATTTGCCTGAACTATTGATCCCAAGTTCTTTGTGTCAAGTTTTGACCTCTCCCTTCAAATGGCTTGTCTTTGGAAAAGCTCCCAAAATTATCAAAAATTGAGTATTTATAACTAACTTCACAAAGTATAAGGAGAATTGTGCATAGAACAAACAACATATTATGTATCTGTCAGAACTCAATCTCATTATCTCCTTGGTGAGTTGAGGTGGATTCATCTTCTCCAATGGCTCTCTGCAGTAATTAGATACTTTATTTAGATTAAAGATGAATATATGGATATTATCAGAACATGGGAATACCAATAAAAATAAAAATATAATATTAATTTCAGTTAGGAAGTTACTTAGAACCTTCAAAAGGTGCTTGACTTTTTGGAACCTGACTTTTATCCTTTGCAGTTAATATCTACTGCCGTACCCTTTGCCTGAAAAATATAATGGTGCCGTTTTGGCTCAAAACGCAAGCAAGGTTTTTTTTTTTTTCTTTTGAAAAAATAGTTTAGGATACTAACTAGTTCTAGAAATATGCTTCAAAATACTGAACGGTACTACTAAAAAATATTTTATGGTCTTGAAAAATTATTTTAGAATCTTGAAAAAAATTTCAAGGTATTGACTAACCTTAAAAAGATATTTTCGGATATTGATTGGTACTCAAAAAAATGCCTCATGATCTTGAAAAAATATTTTAAGGTATTAACTGGTACTAAAATGATACTTCAGGATATTCACTCGTACTAAAAAAATATTTTAGGGTATTGACTAGTATTAAAAATTATACTGTAAGATATCTTGAGAAAATATTTCAAGCTACTGACTAGTACTAAAATGATACTTTAGGATATACATTGGTACTGGAAAAAAATACTTCATGGTCTTGAAAAATTATTTTGGGATCTTGCAAAAATATTTTATGGTACTAACTGGTACTAAAATATATTGCATGATATTTTTTCAAAATCCTAAAATAAATTTTCAAGATCATGAAGTATTTTTTTTAATACCACTCAATAGGCCGAAGTATCTTTTTAATACTAATCAGTACCCTAAAATATTTTTCCAAAAAAAAAAAAAAACCCCCAACTTGCGTTTTGTGCCAAAGTGGTGCCATTTTTCAGCAAAGGACGACAACGGATATGGATATTAACCGCAAAGATAGAAGCCAGGTCCTGACATTTTAACTATAGAAACGTATGTACAAGACAGCTCATGGGCATAGGAGAGGGCATTTTTGTCAATATAAGTTGGACTAAGAGAAATGAAATGGATTATTAATAATAGGGTTAAGGTACAAAAATACACATGTGATTTTCTCTGAGGAGCGCTCAGTAGTAAATGCTTTTTTTGGGTGCAAAAGTGCACACGTGGTTACAAATTAGGTGCAAAAATACCGTTTGACTGTTAAGTTTGACTTTGACTGTTAAGTTTGACTTTGACCGATGACGTGGCATTTCAAAGGTACAAAAATACACATGTGATTTGTTAAGAAGAGCGCCCAACAACAAATTTTTTTAAAAAAATTTAATAATTTTATTTCAAGATCCTAAAATTTTTTTTTTTCAAGATTATGAAGTATTTTTTCAGTATCAGTCAGTATCCTTTTAGTACCGGTCAATATTTGAAATATTTTTTCAAGATCCTAAAATAATTTTTCAAGATTATGAAGTATTTTTTATGTACCAGTCAGTATCCTGAAAGTACTTTTTAGTACCAGTCTATACCCTGAAATTTTTTTTTTCAATATCAGTCAGTATGCTTTTAGTACCGGTCAATACTTGAAATATTTTTTCAAGATCCTAAAATAATTTTTCAAGATTATGAAGTTTTTTTTTCTGTACCAGTCAGTATCCTGAAAGTACTTTTTAGTACTACTCAGTACCCTGAAATATTTTTTTTTTCAGATACTAACTAGTACAGAAAAAATACTTCATAATCTTGAAAAATTATTTTAGGATCTTGAAAAAATATTTCAAGTATTGACCGGTACTAAAAGCATACTGACTGATACTGAAAAAATAGTTCATAATCTTGAAAAATTATTTTAGGATCTTGAAAAAATAGTTCAAGTGTTTATCGGTACTAAAAGGATACTGAAAAAAATATTTCAAGGTACTAACTAGTACTAAAAAGTACTTTCAGGATACTGACTAATACAAAAAAAAAATACTTCAAAGTATCTTTTTAGTACCAGTTAGTACCCTGAAATATTTTTTTAAGATCCAAAAATAATTTTTCAATATTATGAAATATTTTTCCAGTACAGGTCAGTATTCTAAATATCTTTTTAGCACCCGGTAGTAATTAAAATAAAATTATTAAATTAAAAAAATTGTTGTTGGGCGCTCTTCTTTACAAATTACATGTGTATTTTTGCACCTTTGAAATGTCACGTCATTAGTCAAAGTCAAACTTAACGGTCAAAGTCAAACTTAACGGTCAAACGGTATTTTTGCACCTAATTTGTAACCACATGTGCACTTTTGCACCCAAAAAAAGCATTTGCTACTGGGCACTCCTCGGAGAAAATCACATGTATATTGTTGCACCTTAACCCTTAATAATACAAATAAATATGAATCAGTAATATAATATTTGTGAGGAATTCTTTCCTAGTCTATTTGCAAGCAAGTAAATGTGATAGGCATGGTTCTTGGTTGTACTAGAAGGGGAACAAAAGAGGTTGACTAGTTTTTTTTTTTCTTTTTTTCTTCTTTTTTTTTTTCCTTTTGTTGATTCAAAATCAACTTATAGATACGAAGTTTAATGCTGAAAATCACATTTCTTAGTTTGTTTTTCTCAGATATGTAATAGACATATCAGTTACTTGAAGTAAAAGCAATAAAAGAGCTTGTTTTGTTTTGGGAACAGGACTGATTGGACTTGACTAAGAGCTAAGCCTAGAGCCTACGTACCCTGTAAAGGAATTAAAGTCCACGTAGTTTGAGACACACAGGCGTTTAGCCAAGGGGGTGGGGTGTGTGCTCTGTGTGACTGTATGTAAATAATCTAGGGTTAGAGCGTAGAACCTGTAATCTGCGTACCTTAAGGCTTAACCTCTGTATTTATAGAGTGTACCTTAGGTTGAGTTACTTGGGCCCTGTGATCCGAAGCCCTGATATCCTAACTGTTAGATAGTCATTTAGATATAGATTTAGATATACTTGGATCATAGATAAGATTGGATCCTCTTATATTGTAGGTAGATCCTGATATGCAATATACTCCTTATTGGGCCATATATTGAATATGGCCTTGGGCCGGTCCGTAACAAATGCCCCCAGCCTGGTAGTTCAGGCGTCTGAGCTTCCGGGATGTATTTTGCCTCCATTCGGTTTTACTAGCTGAGTTTTGTTGTCGTGGGCCTTACATTGCCGAGTTGAATTACATTGATCCTGCTGTCCAAGCGGCTTACTTCGAAGATCCGAGGTCTTGTCTCAAAGATCCTGAGTAGTGTCGAGATGGTTTGTCTGCATTTGAATCCAGGTGTTGATCTTGGCTATTGAAGTTGTCTTCTCCAAAGATCCGAGGTAAAGTCTCCAGGATCTGGGATAATGCTGAGGCGGTTCGATTGTCTTTGAGGTTGGAATCTTTCTTCAAATTACTTGGGCTAGATTGTTGTGAATCTATACCCTCTTGCCTATCTACCGCACAGTGCCGGGTTGTGTCATATTGACCCTGGTTACCAATGTCCTTTGCTCAAAGATCCGAGGTAATGTCTCAAGGATCCGAGGTATGCATTTGCCATTATCGTCAACTGACACCTGGCGGTTTGCGACTTCTGTGCACATTTGATGCATCCGTCGTGTCACGTGCATCAGCCCTTCCTTTTGGGCTTAGAGGTCTCTAGGCTGCCAAGGCGTCTTTATTGTTTGACCCTGCAGAGGTGCGTTTATTGTTTAACCTGGATTTCGTATCCGAATTGTTCAATCTTGATATGCTTTTGTCCGAGTCTTGACGAATTCGGATTCCTTTGTATTCTACTACTGATTTGTTTGTTTAGGCGATAGGTTTTTCCCTAAGGTGGGATCTATTTTCCTTTCCCTCGTTCTTTGTTTTCGCTTGCCTCGGTCTCGGTTGATGGTGAACATGACTAGCAACATTCAAGCAACTGGGTTAGCATTTGAAAATTCAACCATCCGGGTTTGTCTGTTTCTCTTCATAATTGTCGGGATCTCTTCTTCTTCAACCATCCGGGTTTGTTTGTTGCTGCTTTTGCTTATGTCGCTGACAGCTTTACAGTGCCACATCTGTCTTGTTGCCCCCCAGCCTGGCAGTCGAGGGCTCTAGGCTGTCGGGGTGCATTGACCATTTAGTCTGGATCTCATGTCCGAGGTTAATCTCCATTCTCTCCAGTGAGGTGGTTCCCTCAGACGATGTCGCCCCTCCGAGTTGAGGGTCGGGGCTTTAGTTGAGCTTCTCTTTTAACTAGTTGGGGCGTCTGCGCCCTTTTGGATATTTCCGGCATCTGCGCCATTTTGTATTAATATCTTGACATTGAATAATCCCGGCGTTTGTGCCACTTTGTAATTATTGACAATGTATGCTTTTATCTTTATCATCCTTTTGCCAAGTTGTTTAATTTCCAAATTTAGTTTAGAAATTTATTGACTGTATTAAATACGAGTCGTTTCGCTCGACTAGCACTTTCGTGTGGGAGAATGGGGCAGGGTTTTCTGTTTTAACCTCTTGGGTTAATAACTTTAACCGCACTACCTCGTTCCAACTTTTGAATAGTCTGACTAATGTAACTGAAATAAGGGCGAGACTGCCACATGTTCAACCGAGGTTTCACTTACTTCAAATCAAACATTTTGACCTGATCAGGGTCGACATGCCAGTCCGCTTACTCAGATCAGGCGAGCGTTGACGCGTCAATTTCGCGAAGGCCACGTATGGCGCTTTCACTGAGCTCTAACCAATGCATGTCGGAGTACAACAACCGGTTTCATACATCTAGATGTTTTTTTTGTTAAAGACAGGGTATAACGACCTCAGAGATAGTTTTTGGATCGGGCTTCATGGCCTCGGTTTCGAGTATTTGACCGGGCTTGATGGCCTCGGTTTTGGGGTTTTGATCGGGCTCAATGGCCTCGGTATTGGAACTTGACCGGGCTTAATGGCCTCAGCGTCAAGTTTTTGACCGGGCTTAATGGCCTCGGTGTCATGCTCAAGTAATCATTCGTGCACGTTTGGAAATTTCCACTGAAGAATTCTTTGTCCGGGGTCCGCGCGTGGAGTCAATTGTATACGGCTCCTTCGCCGAGCTCTTGACCTGGGCTTGCTAGCCCTGGTTTAATTTGTGCCGGGTTTAGGGACCTCGACTTCATGCCGAGTTTAGAGACCTCGGCTTCATGTTTATTACCGGGTGTAGTGACCTTGGTGTAATATCTTCGACTATCGATAGTAAAGCAGATGAGTTTCCATTGAGGAATTTGTTTATCTGAGATGGGTGTCGTAAACCCTTTTTTCAATTATGGGTGTCGTAACCCTTGAATTGACATGGAGCCTAGGTTTTAATTGTATTAAGTGTAACCGAGGTCCGCTTTCGAAAATTCACACGGAGCCGGGATTTTAACCAAATTCGGTGTAGCCGGTCTGCCTTCAAGAATTATCACGGGGCCGAGATTTTAACCAAATTCGGTGTAATCTAACCGGGTCCGCCCTCAAAGATTCACGCGGAGCCGAGATTTCAACCAGATTCGGTGTAACTGGTCCGCCTTTAAAAATTCACACAGCGCCTGAGCTTTAACCAGATTCGGAGTAGCCGGGGTCCGCCATCAAAGATTCATGCGGAGCCGGGATTTCAACTAGATTCGTTGTAACCGGTTCCGGCTTCAAAAATTTGCACAGAGCCTGAATTTTAACCAGATTCGATGTAACCGGTTCCGGCTTCAAAAATTTGCATGGAGCCCAGATTTTAACCAGACTCGGTGTAACCGGTTCCAGCTTCAAAAATTTGCAAGGAGCCAGGATTTTAACCAGATTCGGTGTAATCGGTTCCGGCTTCAAAAATTTGCACGGAGCCCGGATTTTAACCAGACTCGATGTAACCGGTTCCGGCTTCAAAAATTTACACGGAGCCTGGATTTTAACCAAATTCGGTGTAACCGGTTCCGGCTTCAAAAATTTGCGCGGAGCCTGGATTTTAACCAGACTCGGTGTAACCGATTCCGTCTTCAAAAATTTGCACGGAGCCTAGATTTTAACCAGATTCGGTTTGACCAGGTCTGCCTTCAAAAATTATCATGAAGGCCCTTTAGCAAGGACAGACGTAGTAAATCATGCAATTTAATAAGAAAGTTGCCTGCAGCTCCTTATTTCCAGAATTTATGTCTATTGGGAGACAGAGTAATGACAAAAGCTGCGCCACTTCATGGTTGACTGGCTTTTGCAGATAAATAAGATGGCCAAGGAAAGGTCTATTCATAGATGAGAATTTATGGCGCCTAGCATAGACGACAAATGTATGCCTAGCATATGACTTTATTCTCATGAGAATTCAGATTAATATAATGAATTAACCACGGGAATTTTCTTCCTGCATGAATAATTTCCATGAGGAACATGTGGGCGATTTTCCCTAAAATATCTCCAGGTTAAAGCCCGCCATTGCATCTTCTAATGCCTTTGCAGGTGGATTCAATGTTGAAGTTTGCAATTGAGAAGTTGGCAAGAAATATTACAAAAGGCAGCAACATCTGCAAGTAATTTAGTACTGGGAGCTCCATGCTTCAAAGTAGAGATCTCTTCTTCTTCAACCATCCGGGTTTGTTTGCTACTGTTTTTGCTTATGTTACTGACAGCTTTACAGTGCCACATCTATCTTGTTGCCCCCCAGCCTGGCAGTCGAGGGCTCTAGGCTGCCGGGGTGCATTGACCATTTAGCCTGGATCTCATGTCCGAGGTTAATCTTCATTATCTCTAGCGAGGTAGTCCCCACAGACGGCGCCAATGTTCTGTTCTAGGAACAGGACTGATTGGACTTGACTAGGAGCCAAGCCTAGAGCCTACGTACCCTATGAAGGGATCAAAGTCCACGTAGTTTGAGACACATAGGCATTTAGCCAAGGGGGTGGGGTGTGTGCTCTGTGTGACTGTACGTAAATAGTTTAGGGTTAGAGCGTAGAACCTGTAACCTGCGTACCTTAAGGCTTGACCTCTGTATTTATAGAGCGTACCTTAGGTTGAGTCATTTGGGCCCTGTGATCCGAAGCCTTGATATCCTAACTGTTAGATAGTCATTTAGATATAGATTTAGATATACCTGAATCATAGATAAGATTGGATCCTCCTATATTGTAGGTAGATCCTGATATGCAATATACTTCTTGTTGGGCCATATATTGAATATGGGCCTTGGGCCAGTCCGTAACAGAGCCTAAAAGTACATAGGGGAAAAAAACAAAAGCCAGAAATCAAAGCAGATAAAAAGAAAAATAAGAAGAAGAAGAAGAAGAGACCTGGTTTTGCAAATGACATATCTTAAAACTGTTGGAATCCATACATGCAACGAAATTAAAGTATCTATGAATCCCAAAGAGGATCGCTCAATGGCGTTTAAATCAAAGTTTGTACGAAACTATACCTATGCAAATCAATAAGCATCTCTTCTGATTTGAACACATGGGCTACCTACTTGATCAACAGAAGTCGACTCTATGAATCTTCTTCCTCTACTGGTATCCACATGAATAGCCTTGAATACGGGCAGCAGTGTGCCAGCGCCTTCAGTATTCTCGAGTCTCTCCCTTTCCCTTTAGGGTTTCTTGTGACTTTTCTAATACGACTAACTCAATGTCTCGTAGGTTTTCTTAAACCTAATAGGCATATTATATTCAAAATTAATCCTCATTAATTTTGAATTTTGAAATTTGAATTTGGATTAAAAAATATATTAATTAAATCTGTCTAATAAATCTAATTTAATCATTTATTTAATCGAATTAAAAGCCTTCTGATTTAATTTATCTCTATAAATTAAATTCGAAATATGATATCTATCTGTTCTGTTCTGGGAACAGGACTGATTGGACATGACTAGGAGCCAAGCCTAGGGCCTACGTACCCTGTAAAGGGATCAAAGTCCACGTAGTTCGAGACACACACAGGTGTATAGCCAAGGGGGTGGGGTGTTGCTCTGTGTGACTGAAAGTAAATAGTCTAGGGTTAGAGCGTAGAACCTGTAATCTATACCTTAAGGCTTGACCTCTGTATTTATAGAGCATACCTTAGGTTGAGTCGTTTGGGCCCTGTGATCTGAGGCCCTGATATCCTAACTATTAGATAGTAATTTAGATATAGATTTAGATATACCTGGATCGTAGATAAGATTGGATCCTCCTATATCGTAGGTAGATCTTGATATGCAATATACTCCTTGTTGGGCCATATATTGAATTTGGGTCTTGGGCCGGTCCGTAACACTATCTATTTAAGTAAATCTAAGAACTATATCTCAATTTAACTTAAATTAGATATGTGATATCTTTATTCGAAAATTAAATCTGAGATACAATATCTCTATTTGTTTTAGATATTTAATTTATCAAATAAATTAAATACAAAAAATATTATATATAATAATATTATAATCTCTATTAAATACTATTATTATGTTATTTTTGAATTTAATATATATATATATATATATATATATTCATCCTAAATTAAATACAGTATTCATTAAATCTTAGATATATCTAAGATTCAATGAATCTGGATACTTTTGCTCGTGTTAGGCCAATATTGTACCAGCCTAGAAGTCACAAGCGGCCTCTAGCAACACATTGCGACTACCCAATTCATATGGGGATCGATGATACAATACAATCTATCATACAACCATGTCACGTTCTTTTATCACACGATAATTTGGTCAAGGATGAGGCATGGATAATGTCAACTTCCTGTTCTTGACCATTACTTTCTCAATTCTTAAGTAGTCTAATAATTGAAATAGAAACTCCTATCCACTATAGTATGACCATACATTTCTCAGACTCACTCATCGAGGGGCTCAGTATTAACTCTCTACAAATGTGAGGGACAAATTCCATCTTGACCATTCACATTCTTTTGCATGACAACCACTGATCGCCTTTATCATCACCTGGTCAAAGGTGACTTTTGACTAGGTTAAAGATCAGCGACTCATCATGTAGGAATCCATGATTATCTTAGGTCATAGGGTATTTTCACGCGATTATACATGAGATAAGCTTATGACTAAATCTATACAGCTTTCTCATAGTGGGTCGGTTCAACACCTTGTACTCTTACAAGTGCCTATGACTTTGATTTGTATCTCCATGCCTCATCAAAGTCATATTGGTCTTATCTCATCTTCGCTCCCGCGTAGATGACCGGCCAGGAACATTTAAGATAATCTATAAGATGTACCAAAGGATACAGTTATCAATATAAACGTGCAAATGAAATTATAACTAAAGAATAATACTTTAAATAACATAAACGTTTAAAATACAATGACTTACCCTTAGGGCATAATTTCCAAAACAAAAACATGATAATGTGAAGTGTCTAATCCATTTATATGTAACTTTCTAAAAGAAACATGCATAAACATTTAATATATGCCATTTTTGAAAACAGGAGCTTGATACCCAAGAGGGGGGTGAATTGGGTATATTTAAAATTTTATACACTTGTTCTGTTTATGAGTGCTCAAAACAGAGCAGAACAGAGAGGGAGGAAGAAGAAGCAATGCACAACAAGATTTATACTGGTTCGGTCCTTTCTCTGACCTACATCCAATCCCCAAGCCTCACTTGGGATTTTCAATCCACTAACTCAATGAAATTGATTACACACTCTGTACTAAGAGTTGTTCTTTCTCTAGAACACACTCCCCCTTACAAGTTGTAATCAATACACCCCAACTACCAAGCCCCCTGACTTGTAGTTGTTACAATCAATAAATGATTTTACAAGTGAAACTCTCTCAAAGAGTAGATAGAATAAACACTGAAGCTCAAAGTATCAAAAAGATACTATTACAAGTGAAAAACTAATACACAATGAATGAACTTAGAAGATTTTCGCTCAGAGTAGGTGTATCAGCTGGAGATGAAGTTAATGCTCTCTATTTATAGGTAGAGAACATTAAATGACCGTTGTGAGATAATTCCAACCGTTGGAAGTGATTTGCTTAAGTTCTGGTCATCTTCTCTCTCTAAACTTCTGCTAATCCAAGAGTTAATGTTGTCTGAGGTGGCTCTCTGAGTTTCTGCCCGTTGGAATTGACTTTACTTGATGTAGTAAGCTTCCTTTAACGTTCATTAGACATGCTCAGATGGATTAGCCGAAAGTAGGTGAGATTGTGCAGGTGCATTAAATGCACTGTTCACTTTTTTGCTTTTTATCACATATCTTCAATAATCTTGATCTATAATGACTGAACACACTCAACAAACGTTGTTAAACATATCTGGGAACATGAGTGAATGATATATGAAAGCAATTAGATCAAACAACAAGATATAGCATATTTCACAAATTTGAAAATGCACCAACGGTCACAAACCTTGAGGCTAGTTCATCCAACCTCGAGGTTTGCTTGAAGGTTTCAGGCAAGCACAGGTTTTAAAACATCCAACCTCGAGGTTGCTATGTGAACCTCGAGGTTTCTCTTAAAGAGAAGCCTTCTGAAAAATCTCACTAGCTCACAAACCTTGAGGTTCCAAAGGTAACCTCGAGGTTTGAAGCTTGTTTCAAAACTTCATTTTTCACTGGAGCCCGACAACCTCGAGGTTGTAAATCCATACTCGAGGTTGGCCTTTGAAAATGCAAAGTTCAATATTAAACATAAGGCTCAGCCTCGAGGTTACAATCTTAACCTTGAGGTTTTCAATGCTTTGAAAACCAGTTTGCTCTCTGTATGTCACAATACTCGAGGTTGAAATACCATACTCGAGGTCAACAAGTTTTTCTTCAAATTTAAGTTTCAAAATAAAGTGTCCAACCTCGAGGTTGCAATATGGACCTCGAGGTTTTCAAGCTTGTTGAAAACCATGACTTCTCTGGATGAGTCAAAACTCGAGGTTAGCTTTACATACTCGAGGTTGCAAGTGTTAATGCAAAAACTTGGGTTTTCCAAGAAGACCAGAACCTCGAGGTTGACTTCTCAACCTCGAGGTTTCACATAGTATTTGTGAAACCAAGTTTTGTAACATCAGATCACTTGACTTTTTAAAGTTTCTGTAAGGTCAAACCTCGAGGTTACAAACCCAACCTCGAGGTTTTCTCTTAAACAGAGTTTTGACACTTAAGAGCAAAACCTCTTTAATTGTTTGTAGTTGTTGGGAATCATCAAAACCATCAGAGAACTAACAATTTTTATGTATATGATCACTTCTGAAACCCATTTATGCATGCTAAAACAATCACTTTTCCTTCCTCCAATTGAAATGAGTACAATTATTCCTTGTTATCAGGAGATGAAGTAGAATACTTAAGTGCTGACTCTATAAATCGTATAGATTATGCAAATGAAAGTTTCGATAATTTATATGAGACAAAGTTTCTAAATTCAATTAAATGTTTTGGGGTTCGTCATCATAAATTGGTTTTAAATGTGGGAGTACTACTTATGTTAATAACGAACATTGACCAAGCATCTGGATTGTACAATGGTATGAGGCTTCAAATTACACAACTTGGCAAGAATGTCATTAAGGCAAAGGCGTTGAATGGCAGTAGTGTAGGCCAAGACATTTTGATACATAGGATGGACATGAACCCATGGGAGTCTAAACTTCCATTCAAGATGACAAGAAAGCAATTTTCAATCATCAATTCATTTGCGATGACAATTAAGAGGAGACAAGGACAATTGATGTTAAATGTAGGTCTTTACCTACTACGTCCAATTTTTTCATATGGACAACTTTATATTGCTTTATCTAGGGTAAAGGTTTCAAAGGTTTGAAAATACTGATTGTGAATGAGTTTAATATGTGTATTGACAATACAGTTAATGTTGTATATAGAAAAGTTTTCCAAAACATTTTATCAAATTCATTGTTGTAAGGGGAAACTTTGTTTGACTTTGTTATTATTTTGGTTTGAATTTCATATTTAAATGAATTCAATATTTTAGGGTTAAAGGCCATTTTTGCCCCGGAAGTATACGTCGAGGAATAATTTTGCCCTAGAAGTTTCTTTGGGAGCAATGTTGCCCCGGAAGTAAAAAAAAAACGTAGTAATGTTGCCCCTCCGTTAGGGTTCCATTAACGGCGTTAACGGTCAAGGTTAGTTGACTCCGTTATGTTGACGTGGATTGTCTACATGGCATCTTTGTCATTTTTTTTATGGGTTGAGTAGCAATTTTACCTCAGAAGTATCTACCCAGAAGCAATTTTGCCCTAGAAGTTTTTTTTTGGCTCAATGTTGCCTCAAAAATCTAAAAACGTAGCAATGTTGCCCCTCCATTAATTAACAACCTTAACGGTCAAAGTTAGTTCCCCACACTAGATTGTGCCATTAAGAGTGTGTCCATAAATCTGCTTCCTTTCCTCCTTTTTTATTTGCAATTTTTCTTTTTCTGCAGCAAATTTGCCTTTGAGACTTAAAGGTAGAAAACACCTTAGCTAAGTTTCACGTCTAAATTTTTGTTATGAATTATAAGTGATTTAAATAATTAATTATATTTGACACTTTTAGTAAGTTTTATTCTCTCCATCATCTCTTTTTATATTGCACCATAGGTTCGTTAGTCGTTCACATAGATAATTCTACAGACGAGTGATTATTGTTTAGAAAAATTCATTTGAACTACCTACGACGTACTCGTTTTATCTTTTGTTCAAAAAAATCTGTTCTTATTTTTTTTGTTTGATTTGTTCAAAACATTTTTTTCTAGACAAATTCCGCAAGCGAGTGATTATTGTTTAATTGGGGAATGCCTGCAATGGAGGACACTATGGGGAAGAAAGATTAGGGTATGTTTACTTTTTTTAAAAAAATGGAGGGGCAAAATTACTATGTTTTTAGACTTCCGGAGCAACGTTGAGCCAAAAAGAAACTTTTAGGTCAAAATTGCTCCTAGGTATGTACTTACAGGGCAAAATTGCTACTCAACCTATAAAAGAAATGACAAAGATGCTACGTAGACAATCCATGTCAGCATAACGGAGTTAACATAACGTTGACCGTTAATGGAACCCTAATGGAGGGGCAACATTGCTACGTTTTTTTACTTTTAGGGCAACATTGCTTCCAATAAAATTTCCAGGGCAAAATTGGTCCTTGGCATATACTTCCGGGGCAAAAATGGGACTTAACCCAATATTTTATTACTTTCATATTTCTTCAGTGCTAAATTTTACCTATTAATTAATAAAATAGTTTGGTTATTACATTTGTACCTTTGTTATCCATATTTAAAACATATTAGAACTCAATACTTCGTGCAACGCACAGCTCCGAAGTCTTGTTTATGCTAAAACAATCACTTTTCCTTCCTCCAATTGAAGCCAGCCAGCTCTCTCCCAATACAATTAATTCTAACTGTCATTGAAATATTATTCATTTCCTATCTGATTTGAATATATATATATATATATATATATATATATATATATATATATATATATATATATATATATATATTCTTGTACTAGAGATTGGATATATATATATATATATATCATGACTCTCCAATCTCTAGTACAAGACACCTTCAACCATTGTTCAGTCATTAAATTTACTCGAAAATGAAAAAAAAAAAATCAAATTTAGTGATTTAAAATCATGTATTACGTCTTGAAAAGAGAAAATTAAATTCAACTTTATATGTGAGCATTTTTTAAAAAAAGATAATTAATACTCCATCCGATATTTTTTATAAAAACTCAAAATTTGAATTGTTTTGATCTATTTTATAAGACTTTTACAAGAGTTGTCTGAATATTTAATGATTTTTTTATCCTTCATTAATTATATGTATTACATTAATTATTAAATTGATGATACTAATATTTCTTCTATTTCTCTCATAGCAAAAAAACTTTATTTCTCTCTCTTACTTACCCCTCATAAATAAAGTTATACTTAAAAACAATTTATTTTAAACATACTTATTATTTTAAATTAATTTTAACTGCTTTCTTAAATTGTATAATTCGAATTATAAATAAAACTAGAGGAGAACCCCACTTGATACTCCTTCTGATCCTTATTATAAGGCATCGACTAACAAATGTATTTGATACTTTTTATAAAGCACTTGTTTGTTTTCAAAAAGCATTAAATATTTTTTTCTATGTATCCCCATAATTAATAAGAGTAGTGGGCGAGAGTAATAATTACTATAATATTAGAGTTTAGTACAATTAGTAGGGGTAATGTTGAAAATTACTTAAATTTTAAGATAAATTTAATGACTTTAACTATTTTTATTAGTGTATAAAAATTATTAATTGATAAGAAGAAGTATCTTATAATAATGATCACGCCTTCCTCCTAGAAAGTGCATTAATAATAGCGAGCGGCCGGACAGAGCTTATTTTCAGCACTAGTACTCAATGAGGAAGATCTTCAACAATACCACTATTGATATGGCAACTAGACAAATACGCCGTTTAAGCATTATGCTCTGCCAAATTTCATCTCAATTTAATGCAATGTAACATTTTCGCATTATTCAGATAAATAAGGGTATTCGGGTAAAAAAAAAAAAAAGATAAATAAGGGTATAAAATGTACAATATAAAAAACATCATTAAACTTTAATAGGACTAGAACATATAAAAAAAAAGTTTTAAAAAATATATATTTTGAAAGGAGATAGCAGTAAATTATATTTAAAATACTGTCATTAGACAGACATCAAAAATCCAGGTCTACTAAGCATCTATTCAAGAATCGGTTTTGGAAAAATATAAAATACCTCAAGATAATTCAATACGCATTAGTTAATTAAAATTTAAAAAAAAAACATTTCTTCTACTTAGACTCAATTTAAAATCCCATTAATATCTCATGTCTTTTTTCAAGAATGGACTTAATCAATTATTTGCATTAAAAAAAAAAAAAAAACAACAGCAACAACAACAACAACTGATTTCCAGGGGTATAAGCTTTATTCTTCAGTCTATTGCATTTTATAATTTTTTTTGGGGCAAGGCTTATCTTAGAACACTTTGCTACCAGACGTCCCATATTAGCCTTATATTTTGGAAATCCCTTGAACCCATAGAGAATAAACCAAGAATGTTCCGAATATTTCAATATTAAAAATGACATAACAAAATCAAAAATTCATCTGAAAATACTTCAGATTTAATCTATCAGGAATCAATAAACAAAATCAAAAAATAATAATATTACTATCATGTGATATTATCTAGTGATCTCATCTGTTTACATGTATATATCCATAGATAGATAGTGCTTCTCAATAATTTATCAAAAAATGGCATGTCTTGTCGAGAAGAACTAAACCTTCCAACTATAATAAACCATTTTAAGATGCCAGAGATAATTACAAAAGTAGACAGGGCCACGCTTTTCAGAACAAATCGTCCTTCATAGGGTCACGTATATCAGAAGAAACTGCATTTCCTTATTTTTATGGAAAATGAAGTGCAAGTCTCAAGGACCAGAAATAATTACAAAAAAGTCTATTGAAATAATAAATTACACAGAAGTTCTACGGGACTTTTTTGATATTATTTGTATTAATAACAGGAAATATCATATTTACAATAGAAAGTGTCATACTTACAACATTTAAACACCTGACCATTTACAACAGAAAAAGTCATATTTACAACAGAAAGTGCTATATTTACAACAACATTTAAACATCTGAACGAACATAGAGATGTCATTTACAACAGAAAAAATGCTATATTTACAACAAGAAGTGCTATATTTACAACAAAATTTAAAATCTAACCATTTACAACAGAAAAAATCATATTTACAACCAGAAGTGTCATATTTACAATAACATTTAAATACCTAGATTTTGAATATAAAGAGGTCATTTACAACATAAAAATGCTAGATTTACAAAGGAAGTGCTATATTTACAACAAAATTTAAAATATGACCATTTACAACTGAAAAAGCCATATATTACAACAACAAAAATTCATATTTACAACAAAATTTAAAAACCTAGATTTTTTTCCATACAAATAATATCAAAAAAAGTCCCTTGGGACTACTGTGTAATTTAGTGATTTCAAAAGACTTTTTTGTAATTATTTCTGGTCTTTGGGACATACACGTAATTTTCCCTTATTTCTAATCTTGGCTAATGATTGACTTTTGATCTTCAACTCCTCAACCAAGAAACTACACTGGCAATGTAATTAGACATATCTCCTTTGTTGAGGACACTGTAATAGCAAATTGTTCAGTGCTCATGTCATGAATTTGTCGCTAAGCGATGAACGCCAACCAGCTTCAACCCCTTATTTACATCTTCACAATTCATAATATGAGGAAAAAGGGAAGTAAATTTCACAAATCTATTCGCCTTACAATCATGTTTAGGTGGATGATGCAGACAAGGTTCCATGGATACAGCTTGCAGGCATGGTGGATCAGGGATCTGTTCACCATATGCTCTCTGAAGAATCCATGGCTTCAAACCCCCAAGACTTTGTGCAACATACCCAAAAGTAGACTTGGAGCTGGTGATCAATGCTTGACACAAACTCAGCAGATAGATTTCAGTCCATGCCTTGATGTTATGCGAATTATCGTACGACTTTTGATGCCCTTCGTGACTTGGTTGATAAACTCTTACAACTTCCCCAGTCACAGTAGTGTTTCTCAAATACATAGCCCTTAGCTTCTCACCGTATTCTGAGTATAAAGACACAACTAGAACAGCTTTTGAGGTGCTATTCTTCGATGGAGATGTTACTGACTTGTGATGGCCCAACTGAGGCAGCAGGTTATGCTTGAAGGCACAAGCTAATATTTCACCAATGATGGTTTCATGTGGAGCTCGATGAGTATTATATATTCTTACTTGAAGGCCAATTCTGTCATTTTCCTTGGCCAAGTGAGCTTTATAGAACCTGCTAATAGCATCCCACACCTCATTTGATGGGTGAAAAAGGTATCGTCCCAGATGGTGGAAAACAGTGTCTTTTTCGGGGAACATTTTACTCAGCTCTTGCCCAAAAGTTGGAATCATGAAAAGAGAAGGGGAAAAATATTGATTTGACTTCAAAATCAAGACAGGAACTTTCTCGAGAAGACTTTGGCTATGATCACAATGGAAAAAGTTATTATGACCACCATGGGTGGGTTGTGGATTAAGAATTAGAACTGATGGCCAATACACATTCGAATAACGTGTCTTGTTTAGTAAGCTTTCATAGGTTTCCATATTTTTCTGGTCTTTGCGGTAAGGAAAATTCTGAGGCAATAACCATGATGAGTTGGGAAATGGCTCACAAAAGAGACCAACCATATCAGACCCAAATCTGACAAGTAGAACTCGATCTGTGAGTATGGCATAAAGAAATGTTGCAGCCAATGTTATCATCCTGTTCCCCAAGCCATTGGCAGCTGTCCAAACAAGGTATTTGCACTTTGTAGCAGCAATATTTTTGCTAGAATTTTTGCCCATTTTCAAGACTTTGTCAAAGGATTTGGTAAGGGGTCCACATCTTCTGTGAAGCTTTTCATAGTTGCGCAGCTTGGATATCAGATATGATGAGGGCTTATGAGGGGATGTCTTGCGATATAAATAAGATTGATACCTACTTAGGCATGATGCTTCATCAAAAGTTGGAGCTAGAAGTTCATTGAGGAGTTTATCATTGGTAGGAGTGTCAGATAGATATGAATCATTACTCAAATTTGCAATTATTTGATTCTTCTGATCTGCAGGTACAAGAAAAAGAGAAGTTGCAGATTGCAAGATAAAGAAAAGCTTATGCAAATTAGCAACTCTCTCAGTGATTCCTCAAAAAGTTTCAATTGCAATGAAGTTTCAATAAAGTTATTGCAGATCATGCTCAATAAAACATAATGAATATAGACATATTTTATGCTTATTTTACCAAAACCAAAGGTAAGTTGGTAATTAACGAAATAATAATAGCAAATTACCTCAGGTATTCAATGTCCAAATTGAGCCAAGAATAACATAAATAATTCTTCAAGTCATTAAAGCATCTGAGGTTTTATAAACTAAAAAATTGACTAGGAATAACACAAATTGGAAAATTAAGCCATAAGCAATGGTCATACCAGTATCTGAGGTTGTCTTTTTGGGGATGCTTTCTTCTGAGGCCGGTAAAACATCATGAGCCTTTTCTTCCAAAATATTATCCTTGGCTGTTCGACGCGCAGGTTAAACAGTAAAAGACACAGCACATCGGAATCAGATATAGTAAATTTGAATAAACGACTAAGGACATATGATTGAAAAGACAATGATGTCATACATAAGAGAAATAGAATACAAAAAATGGCCTTACCTACTTCTGATCCTGTAACATTCTGGCCTTTTTCTCCCATGGTTTGACGGGTTACAGTTAAAGTAACATCTTCATCTTCCTTTAAGACATTAATAGAAACGTTCTGGGCTCTTTCACCCAGCACGTCGGTTTTCGAAGATTCCTCAACAAGAAGAGGTATTGAATTGTGGTTTATCAGAGTAACTATGACTAAAAAAATGGGGAAAGCAATGAAACTCACAACCAAGAATGTTCTGAATCCCTTGAATGTATTTGACTTTGTTTTATCCATTGTGGCTTCGAAAATTTTTCGCATGAACTGCTAAGACAACAGCTCAAATTCGATGGCAGTAGCCAACACCTTCAATGAGCAAGGTGCAGGTAGCTTCAGATATCAAATTAGTCGCCTAGAAATGTAACAAATAAAATTCATTACCTAGAATATACACAATATTATAGCAGTTTAAATAATGAGGTTTTGAGAAGATAAGGTGATCTCCAGACCTATGCGAATGGCAGTCATATGGAATCCTCGAAGACGTCCTGGATTTACTTCGCTCCGAACCCAGTTTCTCGATCAAGTTCTCTCCTCGTCAGGGAAACAAAGCAGCTGATCTTCTCGCTGCATTCACCAATAAGGGGGGGTGTGCCCCACCGGGTGGGTAGATCTACCCTTACCCCCTTTGTTTTCCGTTTTGGAGGAAGAAGCGGAGGCCACTAGGAGTCCAAGATATCAGGTTCCAGGGCCGCCCAGACGCGTAGAAATGGAAGAAGCCGATGGTTCCTGTTCAGTTTTTGTGCTAGGTGGTTGACTTTTTGGGCGATCAGGGCTTTACTTCTTTTGCTTTTCTATATCCAGCTTAATTATTACGTGGGACCCGGCTACCTACTCTCTGCAGCAAAGCTGATGTAATCATTCTCTGAATAAATAAATTCCATGGAATTGTTAAAAAAAAAAGATGAGGTCATCTTTATTTGGTAGTTACTCTCGCAGATTACATTTCCACCGTGATTAAAGTTTCTCAAGAGACTAAATGCGATCGAAAGCTCAAAATTGAACAGTTTCTTCTCAAACAGGAGAAAAACAGGGAAGAATCGGAAGTACTCACACATATTTCACCGGAAGACCTCGTGCTAAAAATGCGCAATCTTCTTGAAGGTTCATCAGAGAAAGCTTTGACTCTACCGACCCAACCAGACACGTGGTTTGACTTTCTGTACAGTGCAGATCCTCAAGACACGTGGTTTGACTTGCTGTCCAGTGCAGATCCTCAAGTTTCCTTCTTATTTTTCTGGGTTTGAAAGCAAATGGGATCAAATCAAAGGAGCGTAAAAGTAAAAGAAGGAAGTGTCGGGTTGCGTCATTCTCCAATAACTGTTCCGCACTGTAAATAATAAAATTATCGTAAAAACAAAAGGGAAAAATAAGTTAATATCATTATTGCCCTTTCCAATAATTGAGAAGTTGATTGCATTTTGAAATATTCTCTTACGTCTTTTTTATACAAAACACCAACTCATTTTTCTTACAAACAAATAAAAATAGTTAAAATTAATACAATTATTATAGGATTTAAGTAATTTTCAATAATACCCTACTAATTGTCATACACTCTAATATCATATTAATTATTACTCTCTCCAACTACCTTCATTAATTATAGGCAGACATGGAAAAAAAATAATTAATGTTCATTAGGAATAAGCAAGTGCCTTATAAAAAAGACTAAATAAACTTACTAGTTGGTACTTTATAATAAGAACTAGAGGAAGTACTCTTTCGGGTTCATAATATAAGTATTTATGGAAAATAAAAAATGACGGTTAATTTATTAAATATATCATAAATTTAAAAAACAATACTTTTACTCCTATTAAAAATTTATTTGAAAATTTAATGAGTGAGCAAATTAAAAATAAGCAGACAAAACTGAAAAATAAATATTAACCATCTACCAAGTGATTTATATTTTAGACCAAGCTATTATTCTATAATGTCCTATATTGTAGTCCGGAGGGAGTATAAGACATCTTTTCCCATATTTGTAGTCTATTCCTAATTTACTCTTTATTGATACTCCCTCAACCATCATCAAGTAAGAGGGAAAGAAAGAGAATTGAATAACATAATTAGGTCGTTTTAAAAATAAGCATTTTATATTAATTAATTTAACTAATTTTCTTAATATATATAATTAAATGAAGTAAATGAGTCTTATATTAAGAATCGGACATAGTAGTTAGGCTAAGTTATATAGTTTCAAATCCTTAGTTGGTTAGTTTCAGAAAGATTTGATCTTAAGTTCAAGAATATCCAAAACCAAAACTTGTTTAAAATGTAAAGACCAGTCATTAAACTCAAACTGAATCTTTTTAAAATTATAGGATCAAAAACCAATTATTTAAAACTATGTAAACTAAAATTAAAATTGAATCCAACTATAAAAACTAATAATGATATTATTAAAAAAATACAAACCTAATAATGTTTTAACTATATCTTTTAGTAGGGGACACAAGACAAGGTGAGAGCTAACAGATTTTCATGCATTTTTTAGGTTATTTTTAGTTATCTAGCAAAGAAAAGTCTGTCCTATTATTTTATCAAACAATATTTTTTATTTTTAATAATAATTAAAGGAATGTAAAACTAACTCCTTTAAGAGCAACAATTAATATTCAAGCACCAAAAAAAAAAGGAACAATTTATAAAATAACCTTTTTTTATGCCAGTAAACCATCATGAGCCTATCGACCGAAAAAAAAATTTGTAAGCCTTTTCTTCAAAATGATTTTGAAGTAAATTAGGACTTGTCTTCCATGATAACGGAGCTACAAACTGACTTTTCAGAATTTTTTTTTTTTAAAATGGTTAATGTACATGTTTAACAACAAAATTTACTCTAAAAGCGTCATGCACAAATAAATTGAAGGTGTGAAAAAGACATATAATGAATTAAAAATGGAGCAAATACAATAAGCCGGTTAACTTGGTCGAAAAGAAGTTTGAATTCAAGTGGTGTTGTGGCAGTCTGGCAGACACTGAATGCTCATGCGGCGGGCATGTGTAAGGGGCTGGGGCAATATTTTTTTTTTTGGTCACCTTGTTCGGACAATTATTCATGTTAGTGTTTTTCTTAACAAAAAACATGTGTGGAAAGAAGGAAAAGCATTGAGAGTCCCCAAAACCCATTAAAAAATTTGAGATCTAATAACTTGTCTTAAAGTTTTATTATTTTTCTCCAATTTTTATCGTTAAATTTACACTACTTCAAACACTTTAAACTTGAAGTAATTTTTTGTTTTGTTTTCTTAATCATAGCATATATATATATATATATATATATATATAGAGTATTAGATTATATATCAATTTATTGTTATACAAATTAGAACCCTTATTTATATGAAAGATAAATATATGGATATTATCCAAACATGAGAATACCAATAAGAAATGAAAAATATAATACTCCGTCTAGTCCTAATTATAAAACTAAGTTGATTTTTGTGAAAAAATTAAGGACACTAATTAAGTTATTTTAGGGTATTTTTATTTTTCTCCAAATTAATTAGTTTGACTAATAAAATAATATATAATTTAATAATTATAATATGATTAAGTAAGTTATAATTAGGAGAAGAGATACTATTAATTTCATTTTGGAAGTTACATACAACCTTGAAAAAGATGCTTAACTTTTTAACCATAGAAACGTACGTACAAGACAGCAGCTCATGGGCATAGAGAGACCATATTTGTCAATATGATGAGTGGAATTCGGAGAAATGAAATAGATCATTAATAATACAAATAAATATGGATCAGTAATATTTGTGAGGAATTCCTTTTTAGTCTATTTGCAAGCAAGTCAAAATGAAAGGCATCGTTCTTGGTTGTACTAGAAGGAAGAACAAAAGCAAAAGACTGGTTTTTTCTTTCCTTTGTGGATTCAAAATCAACTCATAGATACAAAGTTTAATGCTGAAAATCACATTTCTCAGTTTGTTTTTCTCCAATATGTAACATACATATCAGTTACTTGAAGTAAAAACAATATACAAGAGCTTGAAAAGTACAGAAGGAGGAAAAAAAAAAAACGTGGCTGAGCTTAATGAAACCAACTTTGTACTAATTCTACCAATCTTCTTGGCAGTTTGTGGGTGATGCTGTGGTGCCAATGGTCAAAGAGTTCTTTGAAGGGGTAGTAGCATGGCTGAGCTTAAAGAAACCAACGTTGTACTAATTCTGAAAGTTGAAAAACCAGAAGAGGTAAGTCATTTTCACCCCATTGTTTTATGTAATTTTTCTTACAAGAATGTGTCAAAAGTGCTTACGAATACAATGAGATATTACCTAGATTTATGTTTTTTAGAAAACCAAGGTGCTTTTGTTCTTGGTAGATTAATTCAAGAGAATATTACGATAGCTCATGAGGTGGCACATTATCTAGGGAGGAAAATGACTGGAGATAAATTTGAATTTGCTCTTAAAATGGACATGAGTTAGACGTATGATAGAATTGAGTGAGCCTTTTAAATAGCTGTTCTGTTGAAAATGGGTTTTTATGAGAAGTGGGTGGAACTTATAATGAATTGCTCACCTCTATGAATTTGAATTTATGTGTATCAGGAAGGAGGGTTGCTACTGTAAATCCTAGAAGGGGATTGAGACAATGTGATCCTCTTTTGCCTTACCTATTCATAATTGTGGCTGAGGTTCTTTTGAGGATGCTGAATAAGAATGTGGATAATAAAATTTTAAAGGGGATTAAACTAGCAAATAGCTGTCCGATACTGTCATATAGTTTCTTTGCTAATGATGCTTTGTTGTTCAGGCATGCTAGTGAGAAAAATTGTAGAAGATTAGCTCAAATATTGAAACTGTATTGTGATGCATCGGGACAGCTTCTTAACCTAAATAAATCTGGAATTTTATTCTCTGGTAATGTTCCAAGCAGTGTAAAGAGTCTGTGTGTAGTATATTGGGTATTTCTGAAATTGGTGATAAAATACTTAGGAATCCCAAGTGTTTGGAGTAAGTTGAAGGAGCAAGCCTTGGCCTATGTAAGAGAAAGAATGAGTAAGAAGGTGCAAGGATGGAGTAGGAATCTGTTATCATTTGCTGGTAGGGAGATATTGATTAAATCTGTGGTTAACGCTATTCCTCTGTTTCCAATGGCTTGTTTTAAGTTTTCTAAATACGTATGCAAGCAATTGGATAGTATCGTCTCTAATTATTGGCAAGCAATTGGATAGTATCGTCTCTAATTATTGGCAAGCAATTGGATAGTATCATCTCTAATTATTGGTGGGATGGTACGGGGAATGGAGGAAAATACATTGGAGATCTTGGGAATACTTTACACAATATTCACTACAAAAAAAATTGCAGTTAGCCACGGAATTACCCACGGATTACCTACGGAATTCGGTGGGTAACTGAAATTACCCACAGAATTCCGTGGATAATCCGTAGGTAACTGCAAAAATTCCGTCACTAAATTTCCGTCACAAAAAACACCGTGGATAAAATTAGCCATGACGTTTTTGGCGACGGAAAATTAGTGACGGAATTTTGCAGTTACCCACGAATAACTGAAATTACCCACGGAATTCCGTGGGTAATTTCGTGGCTAACTGCAATTTTTTTTGTAGTGATTAAAGAAATGGTGGGTTGGGTTTTAGAGTTTTTATGACTATGAATGACTCCCTATTAGTTAAGGGTGTGCATGGCAACTATTCTGTTGGCCAGCACTGTTTCTGAGATGAAACAGTTTTTTCTGATTCTGTGCTTTGGAAGAGTTCTGAGAATCAGAATTACGTTTGTTAACTCATTTTATTTTTACTTCGAGAATCAGAATTACGTTTGGTAACACATTTTTCCTCCCCTTGTTTGGGAGTTAAAAAAAATAGTAAGGGAAGAAGATGAAGGATTAATAAGTTATTTTTACCATTTTGTCTTTTTCTTTAATAATTAATATAATTATTATACTTTACAAATAAACTTAAATTTAAATTTCCTAAAAAAATTATATATTTATGTAATTTTTATATTCAAAAAATTATTTATATGGCGGCAGCGATGGCGGTGGTGGTGGTGGTGGTGGGGTGGTGGCGGCGGCACTAGTGGTGGGGGCGGTGGTGGCCGATGGTGGTGGCAACGGCGGTAAGGCGATGGTACTGGTGGTGGCGAGGGCTGTGGTGGCAGCAATGGGGGTGGGGTGGTGGTGGTGGTGGTGGTGGTGGCGGTGAGGCGGTGGTGGTGGGGTGGCGGTGGCGACGGTGACGGTGGGGGTGGGGTGGTGGCGGTGGCGGTGGTGGTGGTCGGGCAATGACAGTGGTGGTGGCAGTGGTGGCGGTGGTGGGGTGGTGGCGCTGGTGTTGAGAGTGGCAACGACAGTGGTGGTGGGGCGTTGGTGGAGGTGAACAAGGGTAAATTTCTGTTTCGATGGAAGGAAAAATGAATTCTAATTTTTTGCTCTGAAATAGAGAAGCCAAAATTTTTAGCTTCTTTTTTTTACTCCTCAGCACAAAAAATAAACCGGTTCATCTCGGGAGCAAAAAAAAAAAAAAAAAAAACCGGATTTATCAAACACAATTCCCATCCATTTTTGTTCCGGGGCACAGAAATTAAGAAAAAAAAGTCATTCTCGGAGTGTTATCATGCACACTCTAAGACTGAATGGAATTTGCTTCAGAATGAGAATATTTTACAGTGCAGAGTTTTGAATAGTGTTTATTTTCCTAATGAATGTTTTTCTGAATGCAGTGAAAGGTTATAAGGCCTGTTAGATTTGGAAGGGAAGTCCTTTGCAGGGATTTGAAGTGGGTGATTGGAAATGGTTTGCAAGCCCGAATTTGGACGGATTGCTGGATTCTGGAGCTGAATGGGAAAACTCTGAACCAAATCACTGAAAGCAGATTTAGTAGTGATGATAGGGTAGCAGACTTAATGGTGAATGGGAATTTCAAGTAGAGAGGAATGGTTGATGTGCAACGGTTTGAGGAGTGGCGAATATAAGGTTAAAGAAGGATATTGGGTCAATGGAAGTGGCAAATGAAGTATCTTTCAAGTAGATCAATAAAACACTAATATATGAAATTCTAAGAGTACTAAAAATATATGATTAAGTTATAAAACTTTAGTTCGACAAACATACCAAAAACATATGTCTTTACCGGTGGCTGAATTAATACACTTTTTAAACATGGCATATAACTTCTTAAACATTGTTTTACGTTCATATATTTTCATGCAGTGAATGTATATATATTGTTTCAAAATGCAAACAATCAAGGTAGTTCAAAATGTGAAATCACTCATATTTACTACGTGCATTATTGAGCAAAACGATGTTTCTTTGGATTTGATCACCATATATTATCAAACAAAATTATGATATAAATAAAAGATAGTAGCGGCTCATGATCATTAATCAGCTTCATTCCAATTCCTTGGTTCAAATATGCTATTGTAGAAGGAACTTCAGACTTTTTGATATGTCCTGTGGATATGTCCTGTGTTAATATTTATGTTATTTCTTTGAGTATGATGTGTCCGATCCTGTGGTAATATTTATGTTATTTCTTTGAGTATGATGTGCTCTTTTTTACTTTATTGCAATTTGAGCTCTTTAAAGTTTAAACACATATAATTGTTGTACTATTTAGACTCTTTTTTACTTTTTTTTTTTGGTTTTTTGTTTTTAAAAACTTGTTTTGAAAAATGATTTTAAAAAGTTATTTAAAGAATATAAAAACTAAAAATAGAATCAACAAGTGGTTAGTTATTTCATCCTTCAACATTTTTTTTTTTTTGGATATTATCATCCTTCAACTTTTTAATTCTGATGCGAATCAGTCTTTGAAAATCAAAGTGATCATGTCTGTGTGTCACAAATGGTGTTAACAAACTGAAAAGGTCAAAATTACGTTGCCCTTATTAGGCGCCTACTTAAAAAGCATTCAGGTCTTTCTCTTCCTCTTGTAGCAACGTAATACGAGTATTGCATCCAAAAAAAAAAAAAAAAAAAAACCAACAACAACGTATACGAGTATTATTAAAAAGTTGAATCAGTTATAACATTCTGATCTGTAGTACAAAACTTCAGATATTGATATTGTTGCTGCCTCCACTGACAAGTAATACTGAGTCTTAATTTTAGATGATTTGGGAGAGAACATCTTTAATTTGGTTAATTGTCAGAATTTGAATAGAACAAATAAGGGTAAGAGTGTAATTTTACACATGAAGTTTGTCTCAAGGAGCACCCAGCACCATAGAGTTTTTTCTGAAGTAAAACTACACATAAAGTTACATTTTTGGAGCAAAAATACCATGGGCCGTTAGTTGACCGTCAATTTGGATGGAACGATGACGTGACGCTGATTTGGACTGACAAGCTGATTTGGATGCTGACGTGGAATAAAAAATTTTTAAAAAACTATAAAAAAAATTCAAAAAATTAAAATAATTAGAAAAAATTTCAACAAAAAATAGAAAAAAATTCCAAAAATTAAGAAAAAATTCAAAAAATTAGGAAAAAATTAAAATAATTAGAAAAAAAATTTAAAAATTAGAAAAATTCAAATAATTAGGAAAAAATTAAAATAATTAGAAAAAATTCAAAAAATTAAGAAAAAAAATTAAAAAATTAGGAAAAATTTTAAAAAATAGAAAAAATTTCAAATAATTAAAATAATTAGAAAAAAGTACAAAAAATTAAGAAAAAATTTAAAAAAGTAGGAAAAAATTAAAATAATTACAACAAAAATTTTAAAATAATTATAAAATAATTAGAAAAAAAATTAAAATACCCCCCGCCAGTGGGATCCACCACCGGCCACCCTACCATCGGACTTCACACATCAGATTAGATTTATCTCTATAGGGAGAATTGACAAGAAGATTATTTTAATTATTAATTAATTATTATTTTTTTCAATGGACAGCTTACCCTAGTGTATCTTCAACAACTGCACCGGCTCGTGTCTATACAACTCCTCCTCCACCAATTGGTTATCCGACCGCCGCCGCTGGGTGGTGGCCGGTGGTGGGGCCCACCGGTGAGGGTATTTTAATTTTTTTTCTAATTATTTTATTATTTTGGATTTTTTCCCTAATTTTTTGAATTTTTTTCTAATTATTTTAATTATTTGAATTTTTTCACAATTGTTTTGAATATTTTTATAATTTTTTGAATATTTTTCTAATTATTTTAATTTTTTCCTAATTTTTTGATTTTTTTTCTAATTATTTTAATTTTTTCCTAATTTTTTCTAGTTTTTTTTCTAATTTTTTTTATTCCATGTCAGTCCAAATCAGCTCCATGTCAACTTCCATCCAAGTTGATGGTTAACTAACGGTTCGTGGTATTTTTGTTCCCAAAACATAACTTTGTGTGTACTTTTGCTGCAGAAAAAAGTTCGTGGTGCTGGGCGCTCCTTTGGGCAAATTTCATGTGTAAAATTGCACCTTTACTCAACAAATAATATTGTCAAAATAACAAAAAGATGAATCAATAGGCTGCCTTCTTCTTTGGTCTGGACCACTCATCTTCATATATATTCTCTCATTTGTTTTGTGGGGTGTGCGATGTTGAAAATTCAAATCCCAAAAGAGACGCACCACAGACCATAAAGCAATTAATTCACTATAGTGATCGATAACTACACAAGGGGATTATATATTACACGTGTTAACAATTTATAGGTGTATATTATTATCAACTCGCTAGAGCGACCATGCCAAGGGAAAAATTGGTCCATGTGTATGAATAACACGTTTATATATGAACATGGATTGGGAGGAGTACCAATAGAGAAAAATTATAAAAATATTGATAAATATGAAAAATGAGTATTATATTTATGATTAATCAACTTCTCAAATATGTCTTTTATTATGGATTGTAGGGAGTGCTAGGTAACTAATTTATGGAGATTAAAAAAATTAGTTATATTATTTATTTGTAATATGAGTGTGTTGGTTATTGCATAACTATTCATTATTAAAGTGAAATAACTATTTTATTCAAGTTGCATGACCATCACAATTCCTTCTTCCTTTATATTTTTCTTAACATATTAGATTAATTAGTTGTTAATTAATTATTGTAGATTTTAAGAAATCTCAAATTTTACGGTCATTACAGGAACCTTACTAAGAAGATCACTGAAAAAACTTCTCATCATGATCATGACTTGTATGCTGCAGATTTAGATGTAGAACCAATGGAAAAATCTGCCTTGAACCTTTTTTTTTCTTTGTCCTTCTTTATCATGTTCTTATATGTTTGAATATGTCTTTGTGTGTTTTCGAAGGGAAATCATTGGGCAAAATCCATGATGAATTAGGAAATGGTTCACAGGATAGGCCTTTCATTTCATCCTCAAAATTCACAATCAGAACTAGATCCTTGATGAGAGTGTATAGGAATGCTGAAGCCATGCTCACCATTCTGATGCCCAAGCCATTAACAGAAGTCCACACGTACGTACTATGTAGTTACATTCTGCTGTGTGTGCATTAATTGTTCCTTTTAGGTCTTATCAGCTCTTTCATGGTTTTGTTGTAGAGTTCAGTATGATGCTCACACCTTTTATGAAGATCTTCGTATTTAAGCTTATTTAGTAATTAGTTTTTAATTAAGCATTTTATAAGAAAAACATAAATTTTTTCTAAAACATTAAAAAAAAAAAGAATAACTTTTATATGTTACCTTAGTTTTTATTCTATAAAATTATTTTCCATTCCCTAAAACCGGACCAAAAGTGGAAAATATTTTGAAATAAACCAGTTTGTTCTCTAATTAAGTGTTTGATAAATATTATAAACATATTTTTATATTGTTTGTTTCCTTAAAAAAAATGAGCAATCATCCAAACAGATTTTTTGTTATATATATATATATTAAAACTTGTTTTGATTTTTTTTAAAAGCCATCTTAAGATCATTAAAAACTAAAAACAGTATAACAAATGCCTTAGTCATTTCGTACTTCAACTCTTAACTCCATTCAGTGCTCTCCTCTGTTTAAATCCTCGTGGTTATTAGATAATCAAATTGATGGTGTCACAAATGTTGTTAACAAACAGAAAAAGTGAAAAATACGCAGCCGTTAGACATGACTGACCCATTTTGGGTGTTACCAAAGAAATTTTGCCTTCTTGGTCGAAATAACACAGATGAATCAATATGGGAGGCTTCCTCTTTGTTTTGTGAAGCTTGTGATGTTGAAAATTCAAATCCCAGACGAGACGCACAGACCATAAAAGTAGACTCGCTATATAAAGTGATATATAGAAAACGTACACAAGGGAGGTTATATTACACGTGGAAACAATTTATAGGTCCGTATCACTATCAACTTCAGCTTTGTGTCTATGTAACACAGAAATAAAGATGTGGACGTGGAGCTTCAGTTTCTACCGAGTGAGGACATGTTTTACGTAAATGACACGTTTATGAGGGTTATTAATTAGTGGGCCCCTGAGAAGAAGCTCGTGAACTCATGCATTGACTTTGATGACTCCATCAGTACACCATCGTTCGAAGTTGCAGGGAAGAAAAAATAAAGTACGAGTAACTTGTAAGTAAAGAAACAGAGACAAAGACCTCTTGTATGTATATATTTACTTAAAATAAACTGAGGTAAATCCAATATTAAATCGGTCATAATTAAAATAATATATTTACTTAAAGTATATAAAATATTCCTATATATCTCTGAAGAGTGTAATGTCTAAATATAAAAAGCATTAATATATGAATAAATAAAATATTTGTGTATAAACTACCGATAACCTAACAAGTCAGAGTAACTAAAGTGCAAATATAATGGACTGCTATTTTTCTTTTTCTTTTCTTTTTTTGGAACCAAAAACAACGTTTCAGGCAAGGGAAGGGGAAAAGTAAATAAATCCAGCTTGATTAACAGGTTCAAAACTCTTAATTATATTGGTTAGAAAACTATAAACTGGTTCATTGATATGATATTAGTCACTCATCCACAAATCCTCCTTATTACTAAAATTGCATTTAGATCCTAAGTAAGAAAAAAATATTATTATAAGCTCTTTTGAAATCCCTAAATTACTAATAAGTCCCAATGATTTTAGAATTAGAGATTCTAATGGTAAAAAGACGCACTTTCCTTTGCCCTCATCCAGTTGGCATTACCTGTTTGGACCCTCACTCATCAATTCATACGCTTTCAACCAAATCTATATTTTGCATTAAAGGTGATGTTAAGAAGACAAGCTGGAAAATTCAAAGCCCAAAGGAGACGCATCGAGACGTGTATGTTGGCCTGAGAAGTCAAATCACGAAGCAACATCTGGATACAGAGTTTTAGTCGTGGTCCCTTTCCGGTAAAAAGGGCAATCTCGAGAAGTTAAATTGTAAAATAGAATTAATGAGGTTTAAGATTTTTCTTAATTTCATCAAAATATATAAAGAAAAAAAAAGAAAAAAGAAATTATGATGAAAAATGAATTACAAATATTGGTTGATATAGTTGTAAATTAGGAATTTTCAATTTATGAAACTTAAATGAGTGAGATTCCCATATTTGCAACTTACTATTTAGTCATCCTTATTATAAGTAATGTAAAATAGATATTAATTACATTTTTTAAAGCTTATCCTTATTTAAATTTGTTCATTTTTTAATTAATTTATAGTTTTAAATATGGATAAATTTGAAATTTTTGTCTTTTCTAAAATGTTTAATGACTCGACCACATTTCCTTGCTTATGGTGAGGTGATTAGAGGTTCCTTATACATATAATAGCAAAGAGAGAGAATCTTGTAACAAAATTTAGTGAGACTTAACAATCAATAAATTAGATGATCTGGGACAGTTATTTCAAATAAAAAAAGTAGAAGAAAGAACAAAATGCAAAGGAGAATTATTTCAATCAGTTATAGGGTTAAGGAGCAAATTGGCTAACAAACTTTTACCTCAGGAGTGCTTAGCACAAATAACTTTTAAGTGGAGCAAAAATACTAACAAACTTTTAAAAATTTGCAGCCAGCACAATAAATTTTTAAAAATATGCAGCCAGTACAACGCCGTTAGAAAAAGATAACGTCCGTTATCTAAGGTGCAGATTGACCAACGAATTTTTACTTCAGGAGTGCCCAGCACGAAAAACTTTAACTCAGGAGCGCCCCGCATAAAATTCTAAATTTCACTAAATTATATAAATTATTTTATCAATTGTCATTATTCAAAACTACTTGTAAAGTTATCTATGGACAAAAATTACTCATTTGCTAATTTTAAAAAAAAAATCATTAAAAATATAATTATATGATTTAAATAAAACTTAAGGTGTTTTATAATTTATTATATATGTTAAACAAAAAAAAATATATGATTTATTTTTATTTTAGAAGGAATTTATGTGATTTAATTAATTCATTTAATATTAATAAAATTTAAAAAATTTATTGTATCTTGAAAGATATAAAATGAGTTTAATTTTTATTTTTATAAAAAGAGATTGATTGATACTGACGTTGATACTTAATAATATAAATCGGGCAACTTGATGATATATTTGTTAATTAAATGATCTATTGATTATATGAATATGCGACTTGTATGTTGGAAAAAAAAAATAACTTAAGAGATTTGATTAAGGACAATTTAATATTGGGTTAAAAAGCAATTCGACCAACGAACTTTTAATTTTTTTTAGGTTATCTTCTTTTTAAAAAAAAGAAAAAAAAATCAACAAGTCTCATATTCATATAATCACACTACAAGAAAAATCAAATTTTGCTACGGAATTTTGCTACGGAAAACAATCCGTCGCAATTTGCGACGGAATTTGCTACGGAATCCAAATCCGTAGCAATTTGCTACGGATTTTAAAATCCGTAGCAAAATTTTGCTACGGAAATAAAAATCCGTAGCAAATTGCTACGGATTTGGAAATCCGTAGCAAAATTTTGCTACGGATTTTCAATTCCGTAGCAAAACTAAAAAAGAAAGAAAAAAAATCCAATTCCGTGGAGGGAAAAAGCCCGCAAATTTGCTACGGAATTGAAATTCCGTAGCAAATTTTGCTACGGATTTTTAATTCCGTAGCAAAACTAAAAAAAGAAAGAAAAAAATACGATTCCGTGGAGGGAAAAAGCCCACAAATTTGCTACGGAATTGAAATTCCGTAGCAAAATTTGCTACGGAATCCAAATCCGTCGCAAATTTGCTACGGATTTGGATTCCGTAGCAAAAACTTAAAAAAAAAAAATCAGAGTTTCTTTAGTGCTCGATTTCATCATTTGGGAGAGCAGAAGCCGCTCCTCCTTCAACTTCCACTCCTCCTTCAACTCGGCCGCTCCTCGCTCGACCTCTCCCAATGCTTAACCATCGTCGCTTCTTCTGGTTCAATGTTCGGCCAGACTTCGCCCTCACTTGGTAAGTAGTTGCTTGTGCTTGTTTGATTTTTCTTAGTGCCTCTTCTATTTGCTTCGTTCGGTGTTTGATTTGCTTATGGTGGTTTGGTTTGGTGTTTAAGCTTCTATTGAGTTTTCGATCTGCTTTTGCTGGTTCGATTTGGTGTTTAAGCTTCACATTTGCTCCTCCATTTCCGCCTCTGTCGAGTGTGAGCCCCAATTTCACGATCCAGATCTCAATCTCACCATCGTCACTCTAATTTCACGATCCAGCCCTAATTGCGACGGCAAGCAGCTCGAGGATGGCCGAACCTTAGCGGATTACAATATCCAGAAGGAATCCACCCTCCATTTGGTGCTCTGACTTCGTGGTGGCGCTAAGAAGAGAAAGAAGAAGACCTACACCAAGCACAAGAAGAAGAAGGTCAAGCTCGCGGACATGGAAGGTTAGATGAGGATTCAAATCCTCAAAGACAATCCGCGTTGGTTGTATGAAGTCTCAAATGGCTTCTCCAGGGTTTACGGATGATTGCTGCGTTGGTTGCTGTTGTGAACACTAAATTTCCTGAAGTGGGTGATCTCTTACTAAGAAGAATTCTTCTACAGCTTAAGAGAGCTTATAAGCGAAATGACAAGGTCTATTATCATAGTTTTCTTGTGTTAATTCATTGTGTGTTGTTGTCTTCTTTCAAGATCAAAATATTCAACTTGATTTTGTCTTATATGTTTTTTATGCACCTATCATTGCAGCCTCAACTACTAGCTGCAGTCAAGTTTATTGCACATCTTGTAAACCAGCAAGTCGCACATGAAATTGTTGCTTTAGAGTTGCTGACAATTTTACTAGAGAAGCCTACTGATGACAGCGTCGAAGTAGCTGTTGGATTTGTCAAAGAGAGTGGGTCAAAATTGCAGGATGTCTCGCCTAGAGGCCTTCATGGTGAGTATTTACTTGAAAAGTTGAAGTCCATTTGTTTTTTTTTTCCTTGATAACTTTAGCCTTTACCATCATTATATTTGCCAAGTTTCTTGAACAGTCTTCCTTTATGTGAATCCTTTTTTCTGCTTCATTGTTCATACTCATAACCACATGCCCTTAATATTTTATTTTTCAGTTCCTGTTTTATGCTTCATGGTTCTAATTATTTTTATCGTGGTGCAATTCTAAGGATGAAATTGAGATTAACTCTCTACTCTTAAGAAGCAAACTGAAACCAAGGTTTGATGATCTAGGCTTGTGCTTGCTGTTTGGTAGTGAAGGAATTAAAGTTTGAAATATGCATTTTTTAAGTGATTTAACAATAAAAGCTTAAATTACATTTCAACTCAATGTCTTTGTTGAGTTCCTAGTGGTGCTTGATTTAGAAAACGAACCTGTGTAAAATCTTATTGTATGTTTAGGCACCATTGGAAGGCTCTGTTAGAAAATATTGAAATGATGTAACATTAATGCCATATTTATTTTATTTTGGAAATAGTAAATCTTTTTTGTTTGTGATAAAAAACTTTAATAAATGTTATTTAACATTTTGCAAATGCTGAAGACTTTGTACCAACTTCTGTCTTCAATACTTTAAGAGCCTCTATTGTTTTTGTGCTTTAACAGGCATCTTTGAGTGATTTCGTGGAATTCTTCATGAAGGAGAAATTGACAAACGTGTTCAGTTCTTGATTGAAGGCCTATTTGCAATTCGAAAGGCTCAATTTCAGGTATGTGTGTGTATTATATTTTCAGATGTTAGCAAAGGAGAACAAAGTGCCAACAAAGTTGCATGATAATTTTAAAAGTCAGCTACAAATGTTTGTGTTTACAGGGTTATCCTGCTGTACGTCCTGAATTAGACCTTGTGGAGGAGGAAGACCAGTTAACCCATGAAGTCTCCTTGGATGAGGAGATAGATCCAAAGACTTCCCTTGGTACTACTTTAGTTTTTTCAATTGATTTCTACATCTTGTCTGTTCCAATTGTCATATGTGATTGCTTATTTCTCTCACCCCTTTTATCCATCAGATGTGTTCAAGCCGGATCCAAATTTCCTGGAGAGTGAGAGGCGTTATGAAGAGCTGAAGAAAACAATACTGGGTGACGAATCCGAGGATGAAGATGGCTCTAATGCAGAGTCAGATGATGACGAAGATGATGATGAAGAGGAAGAGGAAGAGGAAGAGGAACAGATGGAAATAAGAGATGAGACGGAGACAAATCTTATCAACCTTCGAAGAACAATCTACTTAACAATTATGTCCAGTGTAGATTTTGTGGCTACTTAACAATTATCTTATCAAAATTGCGAAGGTTGTTAGATTACTCTTAATGTGCACTCCTTATAATTATTATTATATCCATGAATCACTACTTTTTGTACTCAATTTTTTAAAAGTTAAAAAAAATATTTTTTAAAAATTATTATTAGTTTTGCTAAGAAATTGTTTCTGTAGCAAACGATCAAATATAGGGAAATTTGCAAAATTTCAAGTTTGCTACGGAAAAATAAAAAAAATAAAAAAAAAAGAAATAAAAAAAGAAATAAAAAAGAATTTGTTACGGAAAATTTTTGCTACGGAAAAAATTCCATAGCAAATTTGCTACGGAAAATTTTCCGTAGCAAATTTGCTACGGATTACTTTTCCGTAGCAAATTTGCAACGGATTGGAATTTCCGTCGCAAATTGCGACGGATTTTCCACATCTGTCGCAAATTGCTACGGAGAATTTTGCTACGGAAAAATTCCGTAGCAAAATCCGTAGCAAAATAGTTTTGCTACGGAAAATCCATATTTTTCCGTAGCAAAACCATTTTGCTACGGATTTTGCTACGGAATTTTTCCGTAGCAAAATCTGAAATTTTTTGTAGTGTCAATAGATCATTTAATTAACAAATATATCATCAAGTTGCCCAATTTATATTATTAAGTATTAATATTAATATCCATTAAGCTCTTTTTATAAAAACTAAAATTAAGCACATTTCATCTCTTTCCCAATATAATAGATTTTTTAAATTTTATTAACATTAAATGAATTTTTTAACTCACATAAATTTCTTTGAAAATAAAAATAAATCATATAATTTTTCTTGTTTAACATATATAATAAATTATAAAACATCTTGAGTTCTATTTAAATCATATAATTATATTTTTAATGAAAAGTTTTGTTTATTTTAGCAAATGAGTACTTTTTGTCCATAGATATCTATACAAGTAGTTTTGAATATTGACAATTGAGAAAAAATGTATTTAATTTAGTGAAATTTGGAATTTTGTGTTGGGTGGTCCTGAGTAAAAGTTTTTTGTGCAAGACGCTCCTAAAGTAAAAGTTCGTTGGCTAATCTACACCTTAGATAATAAATGTTATCTTTTTCTAACGACATTGTTCTGACTACATATTTTTAAAAGTTTATTATGCTAGCTACACATTTTTAAAAGTTTGTTGGTATTTTTAGTTCACTTAAAAGTTATTTGTGTTGTACGTTCCTGAGATAAAAGTTTATTGGCCAATTTACTCTTTAATCCATAGTTATAACATCCTAATTTAGTAGAAACTTCAGAGATCGATGTTCCTTGCTGCTTCTAAAATCAAGTACCGGGTCTAATTAGATGATCTGGGACAATATTTGATTCTTGGACTTATGAGATATAACAACTCCCTCTATTCCTTATTACAAGACGTATCTAATTAATTCATTTGTGTTAATAAAAACAGTTAAAAGAATTAAATTTACTATATAATTCAATTAATTTTCAATACTACTTTAAGCGTTTGATAATTATTTCAAAAAAACATTATATTGTTTATAATATGATGTTTTAGAGCAATCATCCAATTCCAAACAGTTTTTTTTTAATTTAAAAAAAAGTTTGTTTTGAAAAATAATTTTATAAATTTATGTAAAGAATATAAAAACTAAAAGTAGAATCAAATAGGTGGTTAGTTATTTCATCCTTCAACTTTTTTTTTTTTTTTTGATATTATCATCCTTCAACTTTTTAACTCTCATGCGAATCAGTCTTTGAAAATCAAAGTGATCATGTCCATGCGTCACAATTAACAAACTGAAAAAATGAAAATTACGTTGCCCTTAGACACCTACTTAAAAAGCATTCAGGTCTTTCTCTTCCTCATGTAGCAACGTAATACGAGTATTATTAATAAATTGAATCAGTTATAACATTCTGATGTGTAGTACAAAACTTCAGATATCGATCTTGTTGCTGCCTCCACTGAAAATAATACTGAGTCTTAACTTTAGATGATTTGAGAGAGAGAACATCTTTGGTTAATTGTCAGAGTTTGAATAGAACAAATAATATTGTCAAAAGGGTTAAGGACCAATTTTACCAATAAACTATTGGTCTAGAAGCATCCAACACAATATACTATCATTTGAATCTTAAATGCCAAAAAACTTTCTAAAAGCTAAAAGAAACACAACACCGTTACTTTATAAGTAAACGTCCGTTCATGGTTGTTGAGGGAAATAAAATGAGTGAGAATATATACTAAAATGCATACGTGGCGTGAGGCTTAGCAAGAACATACCAGAGCCATGGCTACTTCATTTCTAATCTCAGCTGCCTTCTTCATCTTTCTCCTCCACCTCGCTACCTCCGTCTCCTCCATCGGCATGGGCAAGAGTTAAATGATAAAAGTTCAAGAAAAGATGACAATCAAAACGTATCAGAATCAAAAGATTAAAGATTGAAGCAAAACACTGAATTGAAAAAGAGGTTTTGGTTGAATATCACATCAAGATTCCCAAGAAAATAAGAAATTGTAGGGTTTTGAATTGAATTTTGTACGAACATTTTTGAACTGAGAAATGGGGCAAAGCTGCAAGAGGCAGGAGTAGGAGTGGCAAATTCCTAATCACACACTATCGTTTATTTTTATGATCACGAAGATTCCTCCGACCTCGTTCCCAACCGCACCCTCCACTGTCTGATTCAATCCTGGTGTACCATCAACACATCTAACGGAATCCAGAGGATGCCGACGCCCAAAGCTCCCATCACCAAAACCTAAGTAGCCAAAATCATCAAAGACGCTTCTCAATCTTCTCACTCACCTCTGAAATCCCTCCAAACACTCAAATCCAAATGATGCAGATGACGCCATTGAAGCCCTGCGATGATCCCATCGACGATGATGGGTTTCGCTCAGACACACTCTTGATTTCAAACCTATATTTATTCTTTCAGAACCAGAAGTCCAGAACGATTCCTTCACATTTTTCTTCTTTCAAAACCAGAAATCCAGAACGATGATGGGTTTCGCTCAGCCACGTTTTTCATTCAACCTCCTCTCACCATCCAGAACGATGCATTTTTGTTTTTATTTCAATATTTCCCCAAAATGCAGCCCCACTAACTCCGTTAGTCCATAAGTTCACGGTTTTGTGTTTTTTTTAGGTTTTAAAAAGTTTTTTGGCATTTAAGGTCCAAATAATAGTATATTGTGTTGGGTGTTCCTGGACCAATAGTTTATTAGTAAAATTGGTCCTTAACCCTTGTCAAAATAAGAAAAGATGAATCAATATTGGAGGCTGCCTTCTTCTTTGGTCTGGACCACTCATCTTCATATATGTTCTCTCATTTGTTTTGTGGAGCGTGTGATGTTGAAAATTCAAATCTCAAAAGAGACGCACAACAGACCATAAAGCAATTAATTCACTATAGTGATAGATAACTACACATGCAAGGGGATTATATATTACACGTGTCAACAATTTATAGGTGTATATTATTATCAACTAGCTAGAGAGACCAAGCCAAGGGAAAAATTGGTCCATGTGTATGAATAACGCGTCTATATATGAACATGGCCTTTGAAATTTCGTGATCTCATGCATTAATGATGACTTTACTCCAAGATGAGGTGATGGGAACATAAGCGTCCCATTTTTTGTTTGACCGTACAAATTTTAGGGTGTTAAAAGACGCGTCTATATTTACAAAGTGATAATGGGGATTAAAACGATGTTGGGTTTGCAAAATACATTCGCCCGTGTATAATTAAATTACGGGGATCAATGAGAGCACAGCTAGCTCATGATGCCGATATTTAAAGACTTATTTTCTCTTATGTATGTCATCTCTAAACATTTTTTTTATAACCTTTTGGACCAAGTCGAGCTTATAAACATTGTTCCTCTGCTTTCGAAGACTGTGGCTGCCCCTTATTTCGACACATCACACATTCAACAGCTACCTATCTTTCGGTAATAATATATTATTACGATATTCATGATAGGAGGAGAGGCTAACACATGGTAAGAGGAGGTACTCTCAATGTCCCTCTTTTTATATAATCAATATATCAATACATAGATTTTACATTTTAATATTTCAAAATATTTTATTATAGTTTTACTAATACTCATAGCAGGAGGAGGCCAACTCCACAATAGAGGACATCAGGAGGCTGATGACATTAAGGGGCATATAAAATGGGAGATGGTGGGTGGGGTGAGAGGAATTCGTTATTTTATAAAATATAAAAATAATTTTAAATTTCTAAAATTTAGTAATGGGATCGAAAAGGTTAACATGCTAAGATTTCAAAGTATTTTGAAATTGTCTTCTCATTATCTCTCTATTTTTAATATATTTTGTATAATCATCTATTGTCAAAATTGAATCAGTTATAAAATTATGATATGTAGTACAAAACTTCAGATATATATCGATATTGTTGTTGTTAGCATTTATGTATTCTAGAGATAATCTGTAAGGACAGATCAACACCTTTTTTTACGTTGTAGTATTTCATTATTAATAAATGAGAATATTTTATCTCTATCATATTACGTCTCACCTTTATTTTAAAGTAAACATGTGTTTGAAGATAAAAGCTCTAAGAACAGAATATGTGTTAATCTCAAGGATCAATGATAGAGATCTGTTGGAAATTATGACATAGTGTTAAGTCATTGTACTTTAAATGTTAATGTCATTTAAAGTATTCTCCATTTAGTTATCATTTTATTTGCATGTTTATAGTGATAACCGTATCCTTAGATATATCTTATAGATTATCCTAAATGTCCCTGGTAGGTATCTACGTGGGAGCGAAGATGAAATAAGACTAGTATGACTTTGATAAGGTATGTAGTTACGAATCAAAGTCATAGGCACTTGTAAGAGTACAAGGTGATGGACCGACCCACTATAAGAAAACTGCATAGATTTAGTCATAAGCTTATCTCATATATAATCGCATTACAACACCCTTTGACTTGAGACCATCATGGATTTCTACATGATGAGTCGCTACTATTTGACCTAATCAAAAGTCACCCTTGACTGGGTGATGATAAAGGCTTGGATCGAGATCTGTGGTTTTCATGCCGAGGAATGTGAATGGCAGTCAAGATGGAATTTGTCCCTCACATTTGTAGAGAGATAATACTGGGCCCCTCGATGAGTGAGTTTGAGAAATGTATAGTCATACTACAATTGAAAGAAGTTTCCATTTCAATTATTAGATTACTCAACAATCGAGAAAGTAATGATCAAGAACAGGAAGTTGACATTATCCATGCCTCATCTTTGACCAAATTATCGCATGACAAAAGGGAGTGACATGGTTGTATGATAGGTTGTATCGTATCATCGATCCCCATATGAATTGGGTAGTCACAATGTCTTGTTAGAGGCCGCTTATGACTTGTAGACTGGTACAGTATTGGCCCGCTGCCAATCTCATGTGGGCCTGCAGGGTCGCACAGAAAAATAACCCAACACGAGTAATAGTGTTCAAATTCCTTAAATTTTAGATATGTCTAAGATTTAATAAATACTGTATTTAATCTAGGATGGATATATATATATATATATATATATATATATATATATATATATATATATATATATTATTTAATAGAGATTATAACATTATTATATAATATTTGTTTTCTATTTAATTTATTTGATAAATTAAATTTCTAAAACAAATAAAGATATTGTATCTCAGATTTAATTTTCGAATAAAGATATCATGAGATATAGTATCTCAGATTTAATTAAATAGTATCTCAGATTTAATTTATAGAGATAAATTAAATCAGAAGGCTTTTAATTCGGATTAAATAAATAGATTAGATTAGATCTATTAGAAAGAGTTAATTAATATATTATTTTAATTCAAATTCAAATTTCAAGATTAATAAGGATTAATTTTAAATATATAATATGCCTATTGTGTTTTGAAAAACCTACGGGACATTTTACAAGACGCATTAGAAATAAAGCCACGAGAAACTCTAGAGAGAAAAGAAGAGACGCGAAAATACTGAAGGCGCTAGCACTCTGCCGTCGGTGTTGGAGCCTATTCGTGTGGATACCGGTAGAGGGAGTGGATTCACAAAGTCATCTCCTGTTTGGTCAAACCAGATCGCACGATGTTCGAGACGCACACGAGATCGAAACGAATGAGACACTCACGGGATCGCATAGGTACGGTTCTTTACTACCCGATATAGACACCGTTGATAGAGCCTCTTCATTGGGATTTGTAAAAGTTTTATGGATTAAATCCTTCCACTATGTGTAAGAATCCCAAAATATCATGATCTAAGGACACGAGAACACTATATATCTATTACCTCAAACTTGTTCCTAGTCTTGAATCACCAAGAAAGGGCATTGATAATCTCAATAAGACTAGTACGACATCATCTACTTGTATAGAGATACATGGTAGGGACCTCATGGAATATAGGCATGGAGATGTTTTAGCTGATGTCGTGGGTAGATCTATTAGAGAACAGAGAGTACCGAACAGACCCGTCGAGTGACTCCACAAAGATTCATTGTAGAGAGTATATTTGGATATATAAAGTCTTTTATTGTTTGGTAGTATAGATCATCCTGGGCTTACGGAAGTTATCAAACACTCTGTCCTAGGGTTATACTTTGACTGTACAACTCTATCCACCTAAAAATGGGGAGAACAGTGTACTCTTGAGTGTAACTCAAATACATAAGTATAAATGACATGTTGAGAGGACTCACAGTCCTCTATAAGGGATTAGTCATTCACAAGACTGGTAAAGCTTAGATGGCTTCTAATTAACTCGGGAGTCTGTGTGCACAGTAAGTGATCATAAAGAGTCATGATCCGTTATAGAGTTAATATTAGAAGATTCCTAATTCTGTGAATTAGCTACATTTAATCAATCAAGAGAGATGATACTCTATCTTTGCTCTCGACTAAATGTGAATGACTTTGTGAGGGATGATGTCTGCACGGTATCCAAATATGAAAAATAGATCACTTTATCAGCTCAATTAGTTTTGGGGCCACAGAGCATTGTTAGTGTCTTATGATGTCATAAAATAAATTGGGCCTACTAAAGGAGTTTTAATTAATCCAAGTTTATTTATGTCAGTGACTAATTGGGCCTAATAGGTCACACACAAAGGTTATTCACGATTGCTTAAAATTAACAAACTTGAAACAATAATTGTTGTTGAGCTTTATCAAGAGTAAAGGTATAATTGAGTTAGAGTGGGACTCCAAGCCCAATAAGGAAAAAATGGCGCCATATATGCTCCCCAGTAGGAAATCAGTTTCTCCACAAAAAGGCCCAAATGTGTTAGAAGACCCAACGTGATCTTAGGTCAAGTTGAATTTAGAATTTGAATTATGAATTTAATTTTAAAATTTAAATTTAAATTTTAATTCAAAATGTTAGATTATAAAATATAATTATGAATTATCATATATATATATATAAAGATCCAATAATGATTGGATGAAGATAGGAGAAATAATAAATGAGGATCGAAAAAAAAATGATTTTGAACTTTAGTTTAAGAGATGGTTGTGATCCACATCATCTTAAATTATTATTCAATTAATTAATTAAGATATAAATGTGATCTATCATTTTAAATGATTGACTCAATCAATCAATCAAGAAATTAATATGATCCATCATCTTAAATGATTAATTCAATCAATTAATCAATCAAGATATGAATGTGATTCATCATCTTAAATCCAATCAATCAATCAAGATATAAACTTAATCCATTGTGATTTGGATTTTCCAATTCAAGCTTATATTGAGCTTTTCTTGTAAACACTTAAATTAGGGTTAGACTCTTATAAAGTGTTGATTTTTTGTATGCCTTTTTCAGGCACGCTTTTTCTAAGAGAAAAACAAGATCCTTATGCTCTTTAAATTTTGGTCTTTACCAAACGTTTAGAGAGGAAAATGCACCATCCATAGAAAAGCAAGGTTCCAATGATTTTGCTCCTCCTATCTTTAACCTAATCCTAAGAAACCACCATCTTCTTGAAAAGAGAAAACCCAAGGAAATCAAACCTCAACCACCTAGCAAGCATCCGAGGAGCTAGAGGTTTCAAGAGAAGGAGTTCTCATTGTAATCGAGGGATAGCCGTGTGGATCAACATTATAAGACATCAACAACATTGAGGTCTTCAAATGATCTAAGGTAATTCTAATCTCTGATAGTTGTGTTATCAAGTTATCATAATCCTCAATAGTTGTTTTTAACGAGTAATCTTGAAGCTCATGAATATTATAAATTGTTATACATTTTCATGAGCACCATAAAAAGTTATGGATTAATAATTATTAATTAACGTAATTAATTAAGGTTAATAATTCATGAGGATCATAAAGAGTTACGAGTTTCCGCAATAATTAAACAAAATTTTTGTTTTTAATCTCATGGAACTTTGCATGAAAGTCATGTAATAGGCAAAATTAACCAACAGTTGCTGCCTCCACTGACAAGTAATACTGAGTTTTAACTTTAGATGATTTGAGAGGGAGAACATCTTTGGTTAATTGTCAGAGTTTGAATAGAACAAATAATATTGTCAACATAACCAAAAAAAAAAAAAAAGAATCAATAATTGAGGCTGCCTTCTTCTTTGACCTGGACCACTCATCTTCATATATGTTCTCTCATTTGTTTTGTGGAGTGTGTGATGTTGAAAATTCAAATCCCAAAAGAGACGCACAACAGACCATAAAGTAATTAATTCACTATAGTGATCGATAACTACACAAGGGGATTATATATTACACGTGTTAAGAATTTGTAGGTGTATATTATTATCAACTAGCTAAAGCGACCAAGCCAAGGGAAAAATTGGTCCATGTGTATAAATAATGCGTTTATATATGAAGATGGCCTTTGAAATTTCGTGATCTCGTGCATTAACGATGACTTTACTCCTATATCTATCTATCATCGATCCAACTTGCAGGGAGAAAGACATGAAGACTTGTATAATACAAGTCTAAAGGTTCTAAAAATGGATATTAAAAATGTCTTTTATAATAGTGATATATTAAGTGGAGTTAAAATAAAAAATAGTTGAGATAATAATTGCGGGCCAGCTATCGAACAAAATAGGCAAAGTTATAAAAAATATTACATAACAATCTTTTCCATCTAAACTTGGGGAAAGAATGAGGCGTGGGTATAAAAAGTAAAACACAATGTAACACGATATAAAAGAATATTTATAATCTTTTTTGTTCGAAGTTTGGTACACTAAATAACGTCCCTTATCTGTAACAGAAATAATAGGAAATTAGGAATTGATATATATATATATATATATATATTAATGAGATAGCTATTTAAGATCTTACAACTTTGCTATCATCTCAGTTTTTTAAAATGTAATGTAATTGTATAACTAAGGCGTGCTTTTTTAAAAAAATAATAATAATAATTAAAGCAGATGATAATAATTTGGTCAAATATTCTAGATGATTAATCCAATTTATTTAACCTAATAATTTAACATAGACAATGGCGACAAAGTTGCAGGACAAATAACGCGCGACGACAATGTTACTTAAAATTCAAAATTATTTCATTTCAAACCACATTTTACCTAGACATCATTTCAAAATTCAATCACTTATGGACCTACTACACGTGACCAAGTCAAGGGTAACAAAGTAGGTCTATATAGTGGCGGACTCAGGAAATTACTTAAGGGGTACAAGTGGCGGGGGGTTTTTTTTTTTTAAAAGGAAAGTTTTAAATGCATTAAAAAAATAAAAAAATATAAACAAGAAAAAAAAAGAATATTAAAAAATATTCATAAAATCAAGTGAATACTGATGATATAATAAGAGAGACAATTGTTTTACAAACCTGTCATTTAGAAAAGCAAGGCTAATTACTGGTAGAAATGCAACTACATAAATTACAATGTAGGCATTGGACACTCAGTAAGTTAAAGTACATATATTTTAATAACAAAAGTATATTACAATAAAAATAATTATAATGTTATCCTTCTAGACTTTATTTTTTGTTGTAACCATATATATTATCTGGGGAAACAATCTAATTATGCCATCGATTTTGATCAATATTATAATTTAGTCTGAATTCATTTGTGTTTTGTATTGAGGCTGGAAAGGTAATGTAGCTTTAGAAGGGCATTTTTGTAATTTTGCATCACAAATCAAGTGCCCCCCTTCTCATGTATGTGGGTCTGCCACTGCATGGAGCTTCATTTACTACTGAGTGATGAGGACGTCTACTCCGTAAATGACGCGTTTATGAAGAAGACTAATAGTAGTACGTAGTGTGTACGTCAAGCAATAGAGACGAAGGGACCTCGTGACTTGTATATAAAGAGCTATGCATTTCATATGTGAAGTTCGGGAGTATAATAAAAATGGAAGTGAGGAGGTTGTGGGTATTGGTGTGGAGTTTTATGGTTTTGGTTCAAACACTGGGAATCAAATGTTGTGTGAGACAAGAGAGGGAAGCACTTCTTAATATAAAGACATATTTTCTTACAAACTATAATGACACTCTGGTGGAGGAGCATTTATCACTAATGATTCAAATAGTGATTATTGTAGGTGGAATCGGGTCACGTGTCATCCTTCTTCGGGTCGGGTTTCCAAGCTTTCACTTGAAGCTCTTAGTTACGGGCCTTCTCCTGCCAATTTTGGCATAGATTTCTCAATGTTCCAAAACTTCAGAAAGCTAACAAGCCTCAACTTCTTCAAGGGCGGATTTCATAGTTTGGAAAACACTTCAGGTTCGTGTTACTTAGGATTAGCTAATGTTAAATAATTTTATTTTGTAGAGTTTTATGTTAGAAACAACTTCCCTACTTGTGGAGGTAAGACTGTGCACATCTGATTCTTTCCAAACTTCATATGGTGAGACTCTTGCGCACTGGCCTGTCCAGTCCTTTAGTCTTTCAACATAGAGCTAATTAGTTCTTAATTTTTAATCCAATATGCTTTAATTTCCAATTCTCAATATAGGTGCAAGGTAACTAATTTACAAAAAATAAAATAAATTAAAGAATTAGTTAAATTATTTATTTGTGAAAAGAATGTGTTGGGTTTCCTTCAAATACTCTTTTAATCATTTGTAATTGACAATATCCCATATGGAAACCCTTTTTGGATATGTACACTAAATATGGACAAATTGAAAAAATATTATAAATTCGGAAGATAAGGTGAACTGGGGTCTTGCATTTATAAGTTTGATATATATGTGAATCCAAGAGTTTACAAGTAAATGGAAAAAGAGAAAATAATTGTAATTCTCCAATGCTAATACTTCTCAACAAATACTTGTGCAAATGGCTTTATTCTTAACCAGTATTATTGAGTATAGTGAATTGGGGGTGTCTTCCCTAGCGAAAATTGTTTCTTTACAAAATCAAAGGAAGTCAAGCTTTGAAAAGGAATTCAAATACTTTAAATCGTGTTTAGCATTAGGGGTAAGCATTTGGTTTTTGATTCGGTTTTTCGGTAAACTAAAATACACACATTCTGAAAATCGAACTGAAACCGAAGTGGCTAAAAAATCAAACTGAATTAACAGAAATATTTCGGTTCGGTTTTACAATTAATTTGGTTTTTGGGCTTCAGTTAGGCCTTATTGTGGGCCTTCTTGTTTCCTTTTTATTTTTTATTGTGGGCCATAAGGAATAACTTATTAGACACTTTGAAAAAGATAAACATTTGCGATTAGATAGTTTATTGATCATGGGAAGCAAAACTGTAAAAGCTTACAGAAGAGTAGAAGACTAGCCATAAATTGGTACACAACAATGGATTACCATTTAAGTTTACAACCTAAGAAAAAAGTTATTTATGTGCCTACAATCTAAGATTATCATTATAGTCAACAAACTACTAAGGAAAAAATGATAATAATGAAAGAAATAGGAACAAATATTTTTCAAGCAAATACTAAGTTCCACTCAAACATTTAGAGTGGTGAAAAGAATCAAATAATTAAATAACATTATCAGAAGCAGAAGATAAAAATACATCAAAACGACTAATCTTGGACATTCAAGCAAATAATTAGCAACAATATATTCAATAAAAAGCATCATCCTCAGATTCTGATTCTTGCATCTTCAAAAAAAAAATAAAAAAAAATCCCATACACACGATTAAAAAAGTCCCAGAAATTTTCTTTAAAAAAAATCATTTTAAAGTAAATAAAATTTATATGCACGATTTAAAACCCCATCATCTAGCACACTAGAGGTTCCACCTAAAAAGCTTTATTTTGAATTTTGAGCACCTTGTCCGCTGCGCTACAGGGGTGAACTCATATACCCATATGCAGAATTTTGAGCACCTAGCACGATTTAAAAAAGAACTTGACCCAATTATTAAAACAGGCATGAACTCCCCCAGGGGTACATAACAGATAAACACAGCCTGATCTTACCAGCATGGTCTTCCTTCCTTGTCCGCTACACAGATCCAGCTACCAAGCAAAATGAACAAAGTAGTGCAGTGGGTCACCTCTAGCTGACAAAGGCCGGAATGGAGATGAGAACCGACGAAGGGCGGAGTGGAGACGAGGCCGACAGATGACAGAGCGCAGTTGCAGATTTTGCAGATCGGAGCTACGTGGGAGGAATACGACGGGAAGCTTAGTGTAGATAGAAGATGCTGACAGTGGGTTAGGGACTTAGGGCCGTTTGGTTTAAAGAATTTGGGGGAGGGAAAGGAACTTTAAGAAGGGAAGTGAACTTAAAGGAGGGAAAAGAAGATTTAAAAGATGAGGGAAGATAAATTGTTTGGTTGGAAGAAAATGAATGGGTGGTAATTAGTAAAGAATTAAGAAATGTCTATTTTACCCTCAAAAGAAATTAATTCAAAATAAAAAGAAAAATATTTTTTTTGCTAAAATATATTTTTTTAAAAAATGTCCCTGTTAAGTTCGAATTTCTGACCCAAAAAATTTTCGCAAAGTTTGAACTTTCTTGCCAAATTCGAACTTTCCTGCCAAGTTCAAACTTCACGCCAAATTTGAATTTCAGGGGTAAATTTGTCTTAAAATGTGAACAGTGACCAGGGAACTTGAGAACCCACCAATTTTGGTCGGATCTCAAGTTCCCACATATGAGGGAAGAGTGGTGGGCCCAGTGTGGACCCGGGAAATTGGGTTCTAGGCACTTGGGGCACCAAACGATCTTTTTGCATGGAAACTGTATTAAGTTCCCTTTTCCACTTCCAAATTCTGTCAACCAAACGAACCCTTAGGGTTTGTGAATTTGCCTTGTTCGAACTCACATTCAAGAGAATGAAAGGAAAACCCTTTCACGGTTTCACCGTCAAGCCAAGAGTTCGATGGGCAGTGGCCAATGGGTTAGGGACTTAAGGTTTCAATGAGGAATAATTGGGTTGGGTTTCAGAGCAAAAAAACAAAAAACAAAAAGAATTGGGTTGGGTATTCAGTTGAGTTGGGCTAAGGGACTCATGTGGGTTGATGCCTGAATATACATGTACAATTAATTTTGGTTTTTTTGGTTAAAACTGAAAAAAATTTACAAACAACGAACCGAAAACCAAATTAAACACCGAACCAAAACTGAAAAACCGAACCGAACAAACTAAACACCGAATTAGTCGGTTCGGTTTTGATTTACTCACCCCTATTTAGCATGGATTTTCAGTGGTCCGGTAGGGAAAAAACACCTTTTGTATTTCTCTTCATATTTCAAAGTGTCTAGTTATGAAATCTATGTCAATTACATCCATCTAATTAACTAATTCTAAAGTCAATTCTAGATTTTGTTTCATCATTAATAAATAGGATATAAGGGGTTTATATACTCTTTCATTCTTTAATATAACCCATATTTACCGAATTTGATTAAACTAAAGAAGTTAACTAGTTAAGTTAGTTAGTATGATATGTATTTTCTAAAACACTTTAGTCATTTTTCTTAATTCCCTTATTTCTTCTTCTTCTTGATTATTAATGACAAAGAATCGATAGAGGTAAATTAGATATGATGATTGACAAATATGTAAAACTGTATTCTATTTAGGACCATGATTAATTCTCCAAATAGGTCTTGTATCAAGGATCGGAGTGAGTAATTTAAATTTATACTACATTTCATATACCTTTGTTTATTCCTGCTGTATACCCACAAATATCCTGTACATATAATAGATGTCCACAATATAAAGGAGAATATATATGTATATATAGGACTGAAATGTGTAGGAGAATATTACTTGTCCTGTACCAGAAGCTTTGGTCTCAGTGTGGGAAATCTTTGTGTATTCCTCACTGAATGAAATCACTTGGTTCTTCTGTCAATACTCGCTAGATTTCTGTGGCTTTACCATCTTTATATACAGTATAACTAATGACATTAATATGCATATTTTGAATTGGGGAACTTTCAGTAAACCCCATTGTAGCTATTTTATGTCAGTCAACCCCAAAGAATTTTGAAATTTCACTAGACCCAAGGACTAAAATGAAATTAACTTTTATAGGTGAAAAGATAATAATGCCCTTGCTTTATTTTCAATTACAAAAGGTTCAATAGTCTTTGGAGTTCTAGTCATCAGAAATTCATTTGTCTTGTTCATATACTTATTCCACTTGTCTATAAAGAGTTGCACACTTACAATAGGACTTGTTCAATTAATATTGTTCATATGTCTAATGCATTTGTTCATGAGGAATTGGACTAGCAAATGGGACTTGTTGAACAACACAAATTGAAAAGTCCCATTTGTAAATGTGTAGCTCTTCATAATTAAGTAGAATAAGCATATGAAAACCACAAATCAATTTCTAGTGGCTGGATTGAGCTCCAATCGGTTAGACGGCATCAGAGCTTTGATGGTCAACCACCAGTACTAGTGATCGGTCGTAGGACCTCCAACAATAACTAAACCATTTTTAAAAAAGTTAAAATAAAGGCATTATTGTCTTTTTATACACAAAACTTAATTTCATTTTAGTCTATGGCTCGGGATGTAGTGAAGTTTCAAAATTATTTAAGGGTTGGCTGAAATAAAATTGTTGCTATGGGGCTTAACTGAAGATTTTCCCTTTTTAATTTGTTCGTTGTTATTCATATTTTTTTTTCCTTTTTGGTTTTCCAAAATTTAATTTGAACACACCAAATTTTCCTGTATCTGATTGCATGGCCAATAAGGACCCAATAAAATTTGCATTAATTCAATTCATTGCGATACAGTTTTGGGTAATCTAAGCAACTTGGAAGTACTTGCATTAAACAACAATGACCTTGAGGGAACATTGCCATTCCGAGGTAAACAAATGTCATCAGATTCATATCCTGCAACAATATTATTTTAGGTTCTACTTCATTTATGTATATTAACAACACTTGAGTTCTTTTGGCCACAGAAATTTGCAAACTGAAGAAGATACGTGTGCTGGATTTTAGTGACAATAGATTCAATGGTTCCCTACACAAGTGCTTGGCCAACTTGACATCTTTTCAAGCTCTTGATCTCTCATGGAATTTCTTATCTGGGCAAATAGAAGCATCTTCTATTGCCAGCCTCACATCTCTTGAGTACTTTTCTGCCAAGTATAACAATTTCAAAGGCGTATTCCCTTTGGGTTCCTTTGCCAATAATTCACGCCTTAAGGTACTTTCACTTCAAATGATGCAAAATAATGAGCTAAAAGTGGACACTGAGAGTGAAGTTGTTCCTTTATTTCAATTGGAAGTTTTGACCTTGGCAAATTGCAAAGTGAAAGCACCCAGTGGAACCTTACCCTCCTTTCTATTATATCAGCATGACTTGCACCATATTGACCTCTCAAATAATGATTTGGTTGGAGTGTTCCCAAATTGGTTGCTTCTCAACAACACAAAACTCAAGTCTCTGATATTGCATCGTAACAAGTTCACAGGAACATTTGAGTTCCCAACTGACACAAATCAACCCCTTCCACACCCCTTGATCACTTTGCAGCTATCTGACAACCAAATGGAGGGTAAACTGCCCACAAATATTGGTCTAATGTTCCCAAATTTGGAAAGTTTATGTGTTTCGGGAAATGGACTTAATGGCCGTATTCCTTCATCAATAGGAAACATGTCCAATTTGATTCGTTTGGACTTAAGCAAAAACAAATTTTCTGGCCAAGTTCCTAAGTCTTTGTGGGCAAGTTGTACTTCATCAGCAAGCTCAATTTTATCACATAACTTACAGGGAATATTTTTTCCTTTTATCAAGCACTTTTGCTCTTTGCAAGTGTTGCTCTTGGACAACAGCTTCCTTAGTGGGACACTAGATCATGAGACATGGCACCTCTCAAATCTTATGACGTTAGATATCTTTAACAACAATTTTTGGGGTATGGTTCCTTCTTCCATTACAAACTCTTCATCTTTATACTTCATAGACTTGTCAAGAAATAATTTTACGGGTACACTATCCAGAAAGCTCTGTAAACATCATGTTTGGTTTTTGAAGCTCTCTCATAATAAATTCTCAGGTTCAATACCAGCTTGCTATTTCAATAATTCATTGTTTTCTCTACAACTACAAGGTAATAACCTTGTTGGCTCCATTCCTACATTCATGAGACCTGGTGACTTATCAACACTTGATTTGAGGGATAACAAGTTATCTGGAGTTATTCCAGACTCGATTATGAAGATGAAATTCTTAAGTTTTCTTTTATTGGGAGGTAATAGGCTACATGGGCAACTTCCTAACCAGTTGTGCCAACTAAAGGCCATCCAATTTTTGGACCTGTCTCGTAATAACTTCACTGGAAATATTCCTGCTTGCTTCTACAATTTCTCACTTGGAGAATGGAGTAATACAACTATTGATTTTATGCCAGTAACAGTAACAGTAACAGGTTATTCAAGTAACTCTTATTACTATAGCCCTCTTAATTTGACACTAATTTTGGAACAAGATGGAAATTCTCAAGAAACAAAACTTGAAATAGATTTTATGACAAAAAACTTGGTTCTTCCATACAATGGTTACATTTTGAGCCTTATGTCTGGAATAGATTTATCAAGTAATAAGTTAACTGGAAAAATCCCTCAAGAGATTGGATACCTGAAATCCCTTCATGCATTAAACTTATCTCACAATCAATTGAATGGATCAATACCAAAAAGTTTCCACAATCTTTCAGCCATTGAGTGAATCGACCTTTCAAACAACAACTTGGATGGAGAAATCCCTATTGAGTTACAGAACTTGAACTTTCTTGCTGTATTCAATGTGTCCTACAACAATTTGTCTGGTAGAGTGCCTAATGGTGGACAATTTTCAACTTTTGATGATAGTTGCTTTAAAGAGAACCAATATCTCATTCGAAACAATACCAATAAAGGAAACTCTGCACATGTACCACCAACTCATGTCAACAATGACACAGAGGAAGATGAATCTATTATAGATTTTACTTCCTTTCTTTCAAGTTTTTTTGCATGTTATGTTATGGTGTTGGTTATTATGACAACGGTTCTTTGGATCAACCCATACTGGCGATGATTGTGGTTTTACTACATTGAAACATGCCTCTATAGATGTTTGTATCCATATCTTAAAGATGCATTCTGGTAGAATTCACAAGAGTTTGAATAAATTAGACAACCGTAGACTTGTTGACTTGTGCTACATGTGAACACGTGTGTCATTTCACCTCTTTGTAAACCTATGTTGTTGCATTATAAGTGCTTGTAATGTTTTCTAAATACTTTATTATATGGTGAGTTGTTTAAACATATAATGTGTAGTTATGCTATTCAAATTGGGATTTACTTAGGTAGAAGGCGCGAAATTCTACATGGTAGCCTACGCACATTGTGGCAGAGCCTTTGATACTAAATTCTTAAGTTTTTCATGGTTCTATTCTAAGTCTTGCTCAAGTTTACAATATAACGTCTATGGTTTATTTTCTCTAAGGTGAAAGTTTGTAAGTTATGTGCATGATTTTTAAAATTTGCAAAGGTTGCAAATGAAGAATTTCAAGTAGATTAATAAAACACACCAATATATGAAAACACATACTAAGAGTACTAAAAATTTTGATTACGCACTACTACAAAAAATGGTTACTACTCCCCTAAAAAACGTCCTTATTTTTTAAAAGAGAGTTAAAAGTGAACGTAGTGGCATTTTTGAAATTTTATAAGAATTTGGTGTCCTAAATAACAATTTAGGGCGCCTAAAATAAAATTAAAGCTTCCTATAATCATATCAGGACGCTTAAAATGACATTTTTTGCTCCAAAAAATTAATTGTTTGGCGCCATGGTGCCTTTTGGCGAATTTTTTTGGCGCCAGGTAGTGTTTTAGGAATTTTTTTTTTACTTTTTTTGTTTATTGGCACCCTGATTTATTATCAGGACGCCTTTTGGCGAATTTTTTAGGAATTTTTTTTTTTACATTTTTTGATTATTGGCGCCCTGATTTATTATCAAGACGCCTTAATTGCAATTATTGGCGTCCTGGTATTAAATCAGGACGCCTTAATTAATTTATGGGCATCCTGATAATAAATTAGGGCGCCTTAATCAATTTTGTGGCGCCCTGAATCTTATTTCAGGACGCCACAATTCTATTAATATACCCAAATAACTCATCTCCACGCCCCCTATTGCTTACCCATCTCTGAAATTCTCAGCGATACTTTCTGGTTCCCTCATCCTCAGTCGAAACCCTATCGAACACTCAATCCCCTCCCTTGCTCGGTTCACGCCAAACAATACCCAAGCCCTAATCGCGATCACGCCGAACAATACACAGTCCGTCTCCTCCGTCTTCCCTCTTCGTGGCCTCTGTCTATTCAGCTCGTGTGCGTCCCTGTTCCACTCTTTTGTTCTGCAGGTTCTCTTTGAATAATTGCATTTATCTTAAATTGGACCTGAAGTTTGTCATATCTCATATTTAAACTCTTACAAGATAGTGTGGAGAATCACATGTCAGAATATTTTCTAACGACTGTGACTGTGACTGTGGGTTTTCGCCCTTTTTTGTGTAGTATTTATTTATTTTGAATCTTCTTTCGATGGCACGCTACAATGTTAAGTTACACCCTTCAACTTTGCCCATTTGAACATTATTTTCCTTCTCTGAATAAGTAGCAATCAACCTGCATTAGGCTTGATTTATGTGCTTTATCCTTCAAGGTTACCAAAAGCATGATCCTTGTAGGAAGTGACGTGACTCTAAACAAGGTGGAATCAGACTATTGAGTTTGAGTTTGAGGAGCATTAGGTCCATTATTTAGTTCTATAAATGAAAATATGCCTTAATAATTAACCTGAGACATGCATAGTTTCCAAGCAAAAAAAGAGACATGCATAGTTGGTTGAAGTTATCAAGGTGTCTGAAAAGCCTTATAGTAGTGCATATTTGGGCATCTATATAGGGACCCGAAACTAGACATTTCTCAACTGCTACGAATTCCTCAAACAGAATCACAAACAGCTTAATAATATCTTAAATTATAAAATAATGTGACAATTAACTTCATGCACATGTCAGATTACACAATACATAGAATGTGACAATTAGAGGTCTGGCTATTAGTAGTAAATGTTGTTTGAATAATTTTGAGTTAAAACTAGTCTTTAAAGAATAACGATACCAGAATCACTTAATGGGATGCATGGTTGCCATGTTCTCGGGATTGACAAAAAATAGTAGGAATTGCATTTCCTTGTTGGTTGATAATTGTAGAAGTTGCATTTCTTTGTTTGAGTGATTTATATGTTTTTAGATTTGATTGGATAGTTTAACTTTACAAATTAATTAAATTTTCTTGAGTTTTTTTTCATAACACTCAAACATTTTGTATAGACAGAAATATTGAAGGGATGGTTGATCTGTTTTTTAACAATACTTTTTCTATTGTTAACCATGACTTGTTTTCAATCCGTAGCCAGCACTTCATAGGTGCACTTAACGGGATTCTTGTATTTGGAATGATTGGTTCTTTTGCAGCTCTCTTGGTAAGATTCTATAATCAAGAACATTGAAGTCCTGTTTTAGTTATATAGCATCGTACTAGTTCCATTTTCTAGCCCACAGTGAAGTTTGCTGGTTCTCTGTTCACCATTATTTCTTCTCATCTCTTTTTTGAAATAAAATTCATATTTCTCTGATAAATTTGTTATAATTATGTTTAACGGTTTCATGTGCATGTTTGGGAAGGTTGTTCATTAGGTATGATAATTTTGTTGGTTTAATAAGTGCATGAACTCTGTTGTTTCTAACTGTTCAAAGCTACATGAGGGAGAAATGATATATGTCAAAACCCTCAGTATGTGTGTGAATGAATACTCTTGATTGAGTAAACTTGGGATAATGTTTAATGCCATTAATATCTCCCTCCTTCCCTCTTTGTCTATTTTATGAGAACAAAAAAGACACAGAAAGAAATGGGATTTCGTGCATCTGTATAATGATCTTTCTTTAGAGTTTGGCTACTTGATCAATTCACTTACTTCTATTATTCCATCTCATATGTTAGTTTGAATAATTCTAATGTTCTCTTTATTGTTGTTGTCTTTAGGTTGAATAGAGCAAATAAATTTCAAGCATCAGAATTTAAAGTTGAGGTAAGTATAGTTAATTATTGTTGTTTTTTTGTTGATGTGCATTGAACTAGGTAAACTTTGTTGTATGAATAAAGATGATTAGAAGTCTATAATTGAATAGTTTATGATTTGGACAATTTAGCTATATTTTTATACTTTGTATGTTGATGAAACTATTGGATTTAATAGCTGAGATTGATCTGAATTGGCTTAGTTAGTAAGTTTTCTTGATTGAAGTTGAAATTGTTTGTTGTTGAAATTTTGGGATGTGTTACTTTTAAGGGGAAATGCTGCCGAAATTTTAGTTCAAGATTGACAAAAAAGCATGTCGTTCTTTAAATTGTTATAAACTTGTGTTGTCGGAAATGTCGTAGGTGGTATTAAAATAGGGCATAGTTGGATGGATGCTTTGAGAACTAGTGAAGAATTTGAGAATGTGGTGGAAGAGTTTATTAAATTTGCTAGAAGGAATGTGGCTACAAAAAATGGGATGTATTATTGTCCATGTGTTAATTGCTTAAATGGGGTTCGACCGGATATTCCTACTATAAGGGATCACCTAATTTGTGATGGAATAAACTTTCGATACACAACGTGGATATGGCATGGTGAGGAGGTAACTACCAGTGTGTCCCACGAAAATGAAGTTGAGGTAGATGACGATGGAATGGAGAGAATGATTCATGATGTTGAGGTCGAATCTTTTGCACAACTGCATGAATATGATAGTGTGCGGAGTGATGCAGAGACATCTTTGTTCCCTGGGTGTACTAAGTATACACGGTTGACTGGGACCTTACATTTGGTCAACTTAAAGGCAACTTGTGGGTGGACCGATAGTAGTTTCACGTCACTGCTTCAATTGTTGTGTGATATGTTGCCAAACGATAATGTACTTCCAAATCGTATATATGAGGCCAAGAAAATCTTGTCTTTGATGGGTATGGAGTATAAAAAGATACACAGTTGCCCTAATGACTGCATATTGTACAGAAATGAGTATGAAGACCTGAGTAATTGTCCGAATTGTAAAACTTCACGATACAAAGTGAAGAAAGGTGGTGGTTCTGGAGATGATGAGACAACAAAAATGCAACCTGTGAAGGCATTGTGGTATCTTCCAATAATACCGCGGTTTAAGCCTCTCTTTACTAGTGAAGCGACGGCAAAGCAGTTGAGATGGCATTCCGATGAGAGAATATCCGATAGAAAATATCTTTGGCACCCGGCTGACTCTCTGCAATGGAAGAAAATAGACGAAATGTTCCCTCAATTTGGCGGTGAGCCAAGAAACCTTCGTCTGGGGCTTTGTACAGATGGATTCAATCTGTATCGGACTCTTAGCAGCACCCATAGTGCATGGCCGATTCTCCTTGTAATATACAACTTACCTCCCTGGCTATGTATGAAACGCAAGTATGTGAAGCTCTCTATGATGATTTCTGGACCAAAACAGCCCGGGAACAATATCGATGTGTACTTAGCGCCTTTGGTTGAAGATTTAATGAAATTATGGGAGGAAGGCGTAGATGTGTTTGATGCATATCAGAAGGAGTCCTTCAAGATGCGTGCAATGATTTTTACCACGATAAATGACTTTCCTACATATGGAAATTTGTCAGGTTACAGTGTTAAGGGCCATAAAGCATGTCCAATATGTGAAGCAGACACAGACTTCCATCAACAAAAGCACGGAAAAAAAACGGTTTACCTCGGTCACAGGAGGTTTCTTGATCGGTTCCACCCATATCGGAAGTTAAGAAAACGTTTTAACGACTTACCGAAGCATAGAACCAAAAGGCATTAACCGGAGAGGATGTTTATAGTCGGGTGAAACATATCAATGTCATATTGGGTAAGCAACGAAAGATTGTGGGTGAGAAGAATATATAGAAGAAGAGATCAATTTTCTTTGATCTTCCATATTGGCGTGGTCTTGATGTGAGACACAGTTTTGATGTGATGCATGTGGAGAAAAACGTTTGTGATAGCCTTGTCAGTACTCTTTTGCACATACCAGGAAAGACTAAGGATGGAATTAGTGCGAGACTAGACATGGTTGATATGGGAATAAGAGAACGGTTACATCCACAAGTAAAAGAAGATGGTAAGAAGGCATACCTGGAGCCAGCAGCTCATACATTATCAAAAGCGGAGAAAAAAAGTTTATGTGGGTGTTTATATGACATTAAGGTTCCACAAGGATATTCTTCTAATTTGAGAAGGTGTGTTTCAATGGACGATCTGAAGTTAGTGGGAATGAAGTCCCATGATTATCATGTGTTGATGCAACAACGATTGCCTGTAGCTATTAGGGGCATTATGAAAGATAAAGTGCGAACCACTATAACAAAATTGTGTATTTTCTTTAATGCTATCTGTAACAAAGTCATTGACATTGAAAAGTTGGATGAATTGGAAAATGATGGTTATATTATTTTGTCCCAACTAGAGATGTTTTTTCCTCCTGCATTTTTTGATATAATGGTGCATCTGATAGTGCACTTGGTAAGGGTGGTAAGGCTCTGCGGTCTAGTTTACCTAAGGTGGATGTACCCTTTTGAGCGATACATGAAGATCTTAAAAGGGTATTCTAAAAATCCTTATCGATCGGAAGCCTCAATTGTTGAGAGATATGTAGTTGAAGAGGCTATAGACTTTTGCAAAGATTATCTATCAGGGACGATGATACGATCTCAGCATGACGAGGGGATAACCGAGGGAACTTGAGGAATCAAACTGAAGAATAAGCCTCGTGAAGAGGTGTTGCAAGCACACCTGTACATCTTGAATAATATGGAAGAAGTTCAACCATACATTGATGAACACATAAAGAGTTTGAAGAATAAGAATCCAAGGAAGAATGACATGCAAATAGCTCATGAACAAAAGAAGACGTTTACAAAGTGGTTCGAGGAGAAGGTATCGTGCGAGACCAGAGTGTTGGATACAATCGAGTGGTTGGCCTGGGGGCCTTCTTTTCAGGTCATCACTTGGCAAGGTTATGAAATAAACGGGTATACCTTCTACACAAAAGACCAAGATGATAGAAGTTCTGTGCAAAATAGTGGGGTGATGGTTGAAGCTGAATCTATGTACTTTGCGAGTTCGAAAGACAAAAACCTGGTATTAGCATCAATGGCTTATTATGGAGTTATTGAAGAAATATGGGAGATGAGCTACAACAAGTTCAAAGTTGCTCTATTGAAATCTAAGTGGGTTAGCAATAATGCTGTTGTAATAGATCCACAATTTGGAGTTGTCTCAGTTGATCTTGAAAGAGTTGGTCATAGAGATGAGCCATTCATTCTAGCAAGGCATGCGAAACAAGTGTTTTATGTTACAGACCCTGCAAATAAAAAATTGCCTATTGTACCTCAAAATAAAAAACAGAAGTATGGTGAAGAATCCTTCAACCTTGATGATACACCCCCTTTCACAACAAATCCCCCTACAACACGTGAAGTGGAATTGGTAGATGATGACGAAGATGTTGCAAGAAAAGATCATTGTGAAGGAATATGGGAAACCATATAAAGTAAGATCTTAACTTATGAAATAGTAATATGTTATTTTTGTGGTGGTTTAACATTTTAGTTCATTTTATTAATCTGTTTACTATTTAATAACCTATCTAACATTGATTTGTCCTTGATGAACATGATCATGTCTAGCTCTAGCTCTAGCTCTGATGAGTCAGGAGGTGAGAGAGTTGACGAGCCCGTTGTGAGAAGGGGTAAAGGTTGCACACAGATGGCAGCGCTAGTGGCCCGTCGTGATAGTCAAAAAAAGAGGCTGCATGTGGACTTTGATGACAAGTTGAATCCAATTGGCCAGGAGGAAGACAATTTCATTAGTTATGTAGGCTATTTGGCTCGAAGCAAAGTTCGCATTGTGATCTCTACTTGGAAGTTCGTTCTGAAGAAAACGAAGCAGTTGATTTGGGCACAACTTTTGGTTCATTACTTTCGATATATCTGCATTTGTATCATTTGGCTTATTACTTGAAATTTAATTATCTTTCCTCTTACCTTGCAGCAAACGTACGACATCCCTAACACTAAGGCAATGGAAAAGCATTGGATGGGGGAAGTCCGTATAAGTTGGAAAGACTTCAAGAATAAGCTGGCTAAAAAGTTTATTCTAGGGGAAAGGAGGAACGAGGATCCATGCCAGAAATATCCTTATATTTCTTTCGAGGACTGGAGGGAGTTTGTGGCGTCGCGGCAAAATCCACAAATTATTGTAAAATTTCTTGCATATCATTTCTTTTATTTGACAACTTAGGCTCAATTTTATTTGCTTTCGTGTCACAAGAAATAAGTCAAGCCAATAAAGAGATGCAAGCGGCAAATAAGTATCCGTATTGTATGTCTCATAGTGGGTACAGAAAGCTAGAACGGAAAATGATGGAAGAGCAGTTAGAGAGAATGAAGGAAGCTGCCGAATCCGATCCTTCCACTGTTGTCCAGCCCCCTGAACCTCCTCCTTGTCACAAGAAATGGAAAGCTGCGAGGATGAGGGGCGACACATACATAAATGCAGATGTTGCTAAGGTTGCCTCCAAGATTGTAAGTAGTTAAATTAGACGGTTTAAATACCCTCAGTTGTTTCATATTATAGGGTTTAGTTGTTATTTATGAAACATCTTATGATACAGGATGCACTTGAGGAGCAGAGTTCCCAAAGTTCATTTACTTCGGGTTCACAGATGGACATTTTGTCAACGGCGATTGGGAAGTCGGATTACCCTGACAACATTCGAGGGGAGCCTAGGGGGGTTACTGCCGCAAAATATTTTGGACGGCGTTCACGGTTGTATGACGATAACAACCCTAGTCCTCAGCTTGTGGCCAAAATTCGGGCAGGACTGTTTGACGAAATCATGCAACAAGTACGATCCGAAGTGAAAACTATGATGGATTCGAGGCACTACAAAAATTTTCAGATTTTGCTACGGAAAAATTCCGTAGCAAAATCCTTCGTCGCAAATTGCGACGGATAAGGAAAATCCGTCGCAATTTGCGACGGAATTCCCTTTCCGTAGCAAATTTGCTACGGAAAAATATTCCGTAGCAAATTTGAATTTTGCTACGGAATAGAATTCCGTAGCAAATTTGCTACGGAATTCTATTCCGTAACAAATTTGCTACGGAATTCTATTCCGTAACAAATTCTTTTTTTTATTTTTAATTATTTTTTAATTTATTTTTTTCCTTTTTTATTATTTTTATTATTTTTTATTTTTTATTTTTATTTTTTTTATTTTTCTATAGCAAACTAGAAATTTTGCAAATTTCCCCATATTTGATCGTTTGCTACAGAAACAATTTCTTAGCAAAACTAATAATTATTTTGAATGTTATTTTTTTTTAATTTTAAAAAATTGAGTACAAAAAGTAGTGATTCATGGATATAATAATAATTATAAGGAGTGCACATTAAGAGTAATCTAACAAATACCAAATACTAAAAAGTAGTCTAACAATGTTACAAAGGGCAAATTCTAAACAGTAGTCTAAATAGGAGCATTGTGATCATCATCATCATCACCAGCATGGTCATCATCACCAGGAGCTGACCCCGAACCCTTGTTCATTAGGGACTTGAGTTGAATCTGCATCTGCCTCATCATCTCCTCTTGCATCCGCCTCATCCGCTCCTCCATCATCTCTCGTTCCTTAGCCATCCGCTCCTCCATCATCTCTCGTTCCTGAATCATCATCTGCCTCATCTTCTCTTGCTCTTCAAGCATCCGCTCCTGTTCCTGAGTCATCTGTGCTGTCAAAGCCTTCATCTTCTTCATCTCATCTGCAAAAACAATATCAAGTACATTTATTATTTGGACTTCATTTGAATGGACAAGAGAATGGAAATTTTCAATATCAAATACGTTTACCTGCAGAAACATCTTCAATGCCGGATGAGGAGCGCTTTGTTGGCTTCAGTCGGCTAGCAGCGGCACCGTATCCAAAGACTCTCCCTTTCTTGTCAAATCCACCTGCAACCTCAATGAACAGACTATCATTATCGCACACAGAGGATGACGGGTCAGTCTCACGCTGTGAGTCTCTCTCCTGCGACAGCTTCGTATAATTTTCCTACAAAGACAAAAATACATAACAAATAAGACATGTAAAATGAAATAAATATTGTGGTGCATAAAACAAGTAATAAATGCAATAAATGTCTAACCGCTACTGTGTGCACCCTTGAGTTAATCCATTCCCTCTCATCACTTCCTTCAGACTGCCGGGAATAGGTCCGCTCAAAGGCAGCCCAACCTACCGACTCTGGAGGAACCCCAGTCTCTGCCTGCAAACGCAAATGATGATCATAGTTAATTACTTCAAAGTACAAAATATTGATTACCTAAATAGAAAATAACGTGTACTCACAAGTTTCCGTCTCCACTCAGTCATCGGAATAGAGCCGCCAACATATGACGGGCCTTCCATTTTGGCCCTATTTTGCTTATTTTTCACACTCTTCTCCTGAAACTTTTCATTGGTGGCCCAATTGTCAAATAATTGGTTTGCAGTGTCCTGTGGAAGCCAATCTCGCCTGCCTCTTCCACCATGTCTCAAGTTATAAAGCTTTTGAGACAACCACCAGGCTGCCCTGGCGTTATAAGCCTTTCTCAGAGCTGCACGATGTTCAAGCAACGACATGTGCATCCTCTGAAAATCAACAACGAACAATTAGTGCGGTAATTTATAAAAGTACTTAATTAAAAACCATAAATAAATAACTTACCATAAACTCATCGAACCAAGCATTTCGATTTTTCGTCGGAATCGCTGTCCAGCTGGTCCAAGCTTCATTGTAGTTATGGAATAATTGGTCCGAGATGAAATCCATCACCGGATCACGAGGCACAAAGCTAAAGACAGAGGACATCATGCAAATATTATTAGCATAAAACCAATTAGATAAGGGATTAGTAACATTACTGGTAACTTGGCATGACTTACTACTCGTTGTCAGGACAGATCCAAAGCAGCCCTGTCTCAGGATCTGTGGTGCCCCAGATCGGTGTATTGGAGGAACTACCTTCTTCCCCGACATGGCTATAAGGCGACGGGGTGTGCTAAGCAAGGAATGTGAAATATTAAAGATGTTTGTACATAGATGGTTTCATGAAACTAAACATATGTAAATCAATCAGAATTAGGCTAGTAAACCTGTTGTCCCATGTGCTGTGGATCAGTGGAGGTAGAAGGCGACGGCGACGTATACAGCGACGATGAAGATGCGAAATAACCCGACGGTGACGATGCCATATTAAACGGTGGCAACTCTGGGGCACTGCCCCGCTCTCTGCTTACAGAAGGGGCAGATGACAACGCCCTACCACCTCTGATAGGACGGGGCCGGGATCGACCACCACCACGTCTACTACCTGAAGATCCTCCTTGATGCTCCATCTCTGAACACCTATAGACATTAGGTCAAAAAAAAAACTACAAATATATTTAGGGTTGATTACAGTAGTGAAGTAACAAAGTATGAAGTATAACAGACCGTCAAAAACAAAGAACTAACAAATCTCAACCGGACGATTCCTGTTCATCGACTTCTGCTTGCCCGTCTTCCTCTGAAGTCTCATAGTCGTCGAACTCAGATTCACTGTCAGAGTAAATCAATTCTGCCTCATCGTCTGATTCCTCATCGTCAATTTGTATAGGAATCAATTCTAAATCCGCAGCAGAATCAAAGAGATTGCTCGGTATTTCGTTGTCTTCGATGTTTATGGGCAGTAGATGTTCCACATCAGCTTGGAACGGTTCAGCCATACCGTCATTTGAATCCGACTCTTTCAACTTCGGTATGATATTTCGTGCTTTGGTTTTAATAACCCCCCTCCACCCTTGGCGGGATGTGGGATATAATGTATAATAAACTTGTTCCGCCTGTTGAGCAAGGATGAATGGGTCATAACCAACCGCATATCTCCTTGTCCAGTGGATCTCAATATTTCCATGCTCGTCCATTTTTGTCCCACGCGGACTGTTATCAAACCACTCACACTTAAAAAGGGTCACCACATTGTCCCACGGATATTTCAATTGAATTATGTCACGTAACTTCCCGTAGTAGACAGTCTCCACCCCGTCAACTTGGTCACCTCGACAACATACACCGTAATTGCAACATTGTGTACCTGCATCCGTGTCAACAGTTGAAAACCGATACCCATTGATTATATATCTGCTGCATTGAGTAACACTAATTGGAGCTCCATAAGATAAACTCCACGCAACTTCATTGGGATCTTCTCGATGTTTCGCGAAATAGGTTCGAAACCATTTTGGAAACTCAGAGTTCGTGAATTGATCAACCTGGGACACCGACATTGAAGGATTTTCCGATCGGACCCAATTAGAAAAGTAACTGCAAAAAATATATATATATATATATATATATATATATATATATATATATATATATATATATGAAGTTAATACTTTAATACTTATCGTAATAGTAAAACGGAAAAACAAAAATCTTACTTTAAGTACGGGGCGACCTCTTCACAGTTGTTTAGAATGTACTGTTGGTTATGATTAGTTTTGATGATGTCTTATATAGATGTCATTGCCATTGTTATAAGCAAAAAGATTGAGTAATATAGTTATCTCCTACATTGACTAATTGTTGTATTTAATGTAGATTAATCCAAGTTGAATTATAGAGATTAATCAAGAAGGAGATAAGAATTGAAAGAAAGAAGTATTTGCAGAGGTTATCAAGGAAGCAAGATGTTATCAATGGGTTTTGGTGATAACCAAGTAGAAGAGAAGAGACCAAATAAAGAACATGCATATATATTCTTATATGTGATACTGGAAGTCTCTATGATAAGCAAAAGTTGGAATGAAGTTTCATCACTTTATGGATATTGAAGAAGGTAGAAGCTGTAAAGAATGATGAGCTCAAGTTAAATGAAGAAGAATGATCAAGTTGGGAGATGGAAGAAGGAAGAACTTGATGAATGGAATGAAGATATAGTTATTCAAGTTCTTATGCTGAAACTAGAAGCCTCCAAGATCATATGGAAGTTGGAATAACTCAATTCAGAGTTAAAGTCAACAAAAATTAGCTTCTGGATGAGCAAACTCGAGTTCAGGACCCCAAACTCGAGTTTAGGACCTCAAACTCGAGTTTAGAATCACAAACTCGAGCCCATAAGTGTCTTCAGCATTTCTGGTGTCTCTGGACTATGCAAACTCGAGCCTGTAAGTGCAAACTCGAGTTCACAATGGTCATGAGCACTTCAGCTCCACTCTGTTTCACGTTCAGCTCGGGCGAGGTCTGGTAATTCGATGATATCTCCCAAACTAGAGATTGGATTGAGACGAAACGAAAAGCATATGAAACTAGACTCCCAATGCGTCATTTTGATATAAACTTCAAGCCAAAAGGAGTTCAGATCAAGGAGCTATGATTTTTACAAGTTGCCATAAGAATCAACGTCACAGTCCAGACCCACCTTTGGTATTTTGGGTGTATCTCACAAACGACAAATTCGATTGAGCTGAAATCAGTGGCATATGAAAATAGACTCAAAGGGCTTTCAATCAAGCTTTGAACGGACCAAAATGGAGTTCAGACCAGAGAGATATGGTCTTTGAAAGTTGACAAAGTTGCAAACTCGAACCAGGCCAACTCAGAAACAACCAAGTCGCAAATCAACTTACAAACTCGAGTTCATCAGTCACAAACTCGAGCTCGAGAGTTCCAGAGAAGAAATGAGCATTTGGGAAAAGCCAAACTCGAGCCTATAAGTGAACGAACTCGAGTTCATCTCAGACAGAGAGCAATGTAACTTTTCAATGAGTTGCGAACCTCAGGTTTAGATTGTGAACCTCAGGTTCATTTTATCCCGAGAGCAATTTGGCTTTTCAAACACTTGAGAACCTCAGGTTTAGAAAACAAACCTCAGGTTCACACTTTTTGAACTTACTTATTTTTGAACACTCAAGCCTCGAACTCGAGCCTGCAAGAACTGAACTCGAGTTCGCGACTCTGATTCAGAATTTCAAATCTGACGAATTTGCATTGCCTTCTTGTTTGATCTTAATACTTCCCATGATTAATCTCTAGTGTTCCTAGACATGTTTAACCACTTTCTTGGTGAGTTTCAGACAGATCAAAGAAAGTTTATTGAAGGTTTAAGACAAAAGCAAAAGTGATGTCAGAACATCAAAAACTGTGCAAAAGTTCCAACGGCTAGTTTCTAACAGCTATATTTTCAAATGGGTTCAAGTCTCAACGAATTACAACGGTCATATGCTTCTATTAGCATAAATACATGAAGATTTGATGACTCCATACAGAGAACACAGAGCAAAAAACACAGAGACACAAGTTTACACCTTCAACATGCTAATACTCTGATTTTCATCATATGCTCTCTGTTCTTAATGATTACATCATAGAGAGTGATATGATTTGTACTGCACTACAGTGTTTACTTATTTACTTCTGAGAGAGAAGACTTATTGTAATCATTCTATCTTTCTATCTGTGAGATACTCAAGATTGAGTGATCTTGAGTGGGAAACACATTGTGTTGATTACAGCTTGTAAGGGGAGTGAATCCTAGGGAGAGGATTACTTCGAGTACAGAGTGTGTAATCAAGCAAGTGTATTGATTACAGTTTGTAAGGGGGAGTGGATCCTAGTGAGAGGATTACTCAAGTACAGAACTTGTAATCAGTTTGAAAGAAGATAGTGGATTGAAAATCCCAAGTGAGGCTTGGGGACTGGATGTAGGTCAAGGATAAGGCCGAACCAGTATAAATCAGTTTGCACATTCTCTTCCCTTATCTTTTACATTTCCAGCATATATGTTTGAATGTGTATACATATTTAAATGTATGATCATTGTCTTGTAAACTGATTTCAGTGAGTTGCGAAAAGAATTTCAAAGTTTATAATTTTTATACTTCACCCAATTCACCCCCCCTCTTGGGTTCAGCCGGTTCTTACATGTACCACTCCGCTACTTGTTTATCTCTTCTGTCAAGAGTTGATTTCCAATGTTTTCCCACGACTCGCCCTGGATAATTAAATATTGATTTTTGATCCCTTGTATCACCGGCATCGTTGCGAGGTACCCTTCTCCATCTTGACATCATTTCAGGGGGATGATAGTATGACGAAAATTTAGCGGCCTCTTCGACTAGATATGCTTCAGCGATAGATCCTTCAACGTGGGTTGGATTTTTGATCTTCTACTTAAGTGTGCGTAAAAACCTACAATGGAATATCATAGGGTATTTATAAACTAAAGTACCATGTTTTTCAATTAATAACAGATCAAAAGACATATATATTACCTCTCAAACGGATACATCCATCTATATTGTTGCGGGCCTCCTACCCTTGCTTCGTAAGCCAAGTGAACGGGCAAATGTTCCATTGAGTCAAAAAAGGAAGGAGGAAACACCTTCTCTAACTTGCATAGCGTTATAGGCATACTCGCCTCCAGAAGCCGTAACTTTTCAACGTTAAGCTCTGAAGCACAAATTTCTCTGAAGAACACGGAAAAGTCCGTTAGAATAGACCATATTTCCTTCGGTAGTGCTTTGAAGGCCCAAGGCAACAATCTCTGAAAAAAAACATGACAATCATGACTCTTCATCCCGAAGAACTTCCCCTCGTGCATGTTGACACATCTTTTCAGGTTTGACGCATAACCGTCCGGGAGTTTCAAATCTTTTACCCATTGCAACAATTCTAAATTCTGTGTTTGTTTAATGTGTACGGTGCTCTAGGTTTGGAAATCCGTCCCCTGCCATCCTGCACCAAATGCAAAGCAGACCTTCTACAAATCTCTTGTATGTCCAATCTTGCGTTGACTGTGTCCTTCGTCTTACCCTTGGTGTCCATCACGGTGTACAGAATATTGTCAAACACATTCCGCTCAATATGCATGACATCGAGGTTGTGTCTTAACAGTTGATCTTTCCAATATGGTAGTTCCCAGAAGATGCTGCGTTTGTTCCAATGATGATCAACACCATATCCCTCAGGTTCGCTAGAAGCAGCCCCCTCTTCGACACTTGGAATGTGCTTGACCCTATCCCATATTTCTTGGCCACTTAAACGAAGAGGTTGATCTGCTCGTTCGACAACATTCCGCGTGAAGTCTTTTCTATTTGTCCTGTACGGATGATCGGGGGGTAGGAATCACTGGTGCCTGTCAAACCAACAGACCTTGTGACTGTGTTGCAAGCTATAACCCGTATTCTGTTCAAGACATACCGGGCATGCAAGCTTTCCCGACGTTTGCCAGCCACTCAACATCCCATATGCAGGGAAATCACTTATCGTCCACATTAAGGCAGCACGCATTGTGAAATTCTGACTCAATGATATATCATACGTAAGAACCCCTTCACTCCACAACATCTTCAACTCGTCTATCAAAGGCCTGAGGTACACATCTATCTTCTTTTTTGGGTTGGATGGCCCAGGAACACATCTATCAGGAACAAAAACTCTCTTCTCATGCACATAGAAGGTGGGAGGTTGTACGGTGTCACAATGACAGGCCAACAGGAATAATTCCTGCCCGTTTTATCAAAAGGAGCGAACTCATCTGAACATAGACCAAGACGGACATTACGGGGATCCACAGCAAAGAAAGGATTCGCCTCGTCAAATTTACGCCAAGCTTCAGCATCCGAAGGATGGGTCACAAAGTTTTCATCCCTGTGATGCTCCCGATGCCATCTCATGTGAGCAGCTGTTTGTTCTGATGCATACAATCTTTGAAGTCTGGGCACCAGAGGAAAGTAGTGCATCTTGCTTAACACTCGACGGGTAATTTTCCTTCCTTTCCTCACAACTACATATCTGTCATGTCCATAGAATCTACAATTGGTCAGCTCAGCATCATCCTTGTAATACAACATACAACCCCTAGGGCAGCAATGAATTTTTTCACATCCAAGCCCAAGCTCTTTCACCTTTTTCTTTGCTTGGTAAGAATCCTTCGGCAAATTATTGTCGTTGGGAACAACCTTGCTTATGATCTGCATCATTTCGTTGTAATTCCTCTCACTCATATGGTGATCAGTTTTCAAGCTTAGTGTTGCTAGGGTAGCCGATAGCGATGAATATTCACTATTTTCAAAGTGTTCACAACCTTCCCATAACGGACGTTGCGCTTCTTGAAGCATTTTATAGAACCTATCGGCTTCCGGATGAGGATCCTCTCCCATGTATGACGACTCAGCATGAGTAACAGGATCGAAATATCGGCCGATCGACGGTCCCGCAGCGTCCATAACCAACTGCTCATATTGATTAAGGTTGTCTCGATGACTACTGTCCCCGTAATAACCACTAGGTGTCGGTGTCTGTCGGATTTCGCCATGATATTCCCAACACTCATAATCCTTCATGAATCCCCTTTTACACAAATGGATTTTGACCTCCTCAAAATCTTCAAATCTTATACACCTACATTTGACACACGGACACCTGATCTCCCTACTTGAATTAGTTGAATGTGCGAGAGCAAAATTGATGAACTCTTGCAAACCCGCCAAGAATGCTTGAGTTAGTTCTCTTCTCTCAGTTAGGCGATTGTACATCCAACTTCTATCATGGTTGTCATCCATATTTCCTAGCTAGTTCAGTTACACAACTTAATTAACATCTCAACATTTCACAAATATATAAAAGTGGTCAATTCAACAGAATAAGTATTTAGTATAAAATTTATCAATTTACAAATTATTTTATCTTAACTATGATAATGACTTAACTGGGATTTAATTAGAGTGAACAATAATAATTAATTAAACATCACAAATCAATGATAACTCAAAAAGGCTATCTATTTGCATAAAGTCTTTACATATTTTTGTAGAAAGTTTAATACCCTGCAAAAATTGATAAACAATTTTTATATTTCTTACAAAGTTCATAAATTTACACAAAAAAATCATGTTTAAACTGGAAATAGTATACCACACTCTATTAATAAAGTTAGATTAATTAACTCTAGAAAGAGATTATTTGCATAAAATCAAAAGTTTAGAAGTTGTACATAAGATTTAAAATTTTAGGTAGTTATTCTATAATATAAAAACTTTAACAAGGCGCGCTATGCATCAACTATTAACAATAACGTTCATTTAATTTCTCAAATTCTATATATATAGGAACTACATTTGGGCTGTTAATTACTAATGATGTTTTTTGGGACGAAAATCACTAATAATTAAAATAGTATGGAATTGTTAACTTATACTGATAATATCACAATCACTAATCACTAAGATGTATTAATATCAAATAAATAAATATTTCACTATGATTAAGGTTGTAAGCAACCTCACCCCTATGTATTTGAAAATTTATTTTATAATAAAAATATGGGAATAAGAGAGTAGAGAAAAAATAATTATGCTCAAGACATCCATATATGGTATATAAATTATTAACGCAACTTGTAACCTTGGATCTTCAATGTTATTACATTGAATCATCTCATGCCTGGGTAGATGTAGAAACAAATCATTAAGAAATTACAAGTTTTTATGTTTTTTATATGACTCACGTAAAAATTATATATTTTTAAAAGTGTTTTTTCATCATTATTTGAATCAAATTAAATTTAGTAGTCGTATAACATAAATAGTAATATTAATAAGAGATGAAGTCTTTATTTAAAGACAATATATATAATCTACTCTCTTATGTCTTAAATATAAGACCTAATTGATTTTTTAGAGATTTAGAAAGTTAAATAAATTATTTAATCATATAATATGTTGTGCATTATTATATTATATATTAGTTTATAAATTAGGTAAAATAATTTAAGTTAGAATGATAAATATAATTACTTTAAATTAATTTAATTAGTTTTTTTATATCTCCAAAAAAATCAGTTAAATATTATATTTAGGATAGAAAGTAGTAACATTTAGACGTATATAATTTACTTTAGTTTGTTTTTATAATTCTATCACTTGTCAAATTCAAGAGGTAGATGTACTTTATGTTTTTATGAATTTATTGTATTGGAGATTTTATTCGATAAAAATTTTGACAAAAACAGATGCATGCTTGGTTTTGGATTGTTCCTAGTGAATTGGAATTGGATATGAATAATGATGACATGTTGATATGTTGCAATTAAAATGATGGAAGGTGATGAATATAAATAAAGGATATTTTTTTAAATTGTGTTCGAATCTGATTGCTTGAGATTCACTTATGAATGAATATATATCACATAATAAAGATATCAAAGATACGCTCATGATTCATGAATATACATATATGTGTGTGTGTTTTTTCCCCTCTCTTTTTTAGACTCGATTGGATTATAAATGTTTGGTCCAAGTTTATGTGCTACTTAAAATGCAATGTTTCATTAAGTAGATGCATTAAATTAAGTAGTGATTAAAGAAAGTTTTTGTACGAGGCTGTATTATTTTTGGATTGTATTTTGTATGAAGAAACAAAGTTGAAATTAATAAACTGAAACAAAATGTGGCCAAAATCAGTTTTCATAAAGGAGAAAATGATATTAATACCATTAACAAGCTTTACCTTGTATTTAAAGAAAGTGAAAAACCAACAAATTGAGCTTATTTAAAAAACTTGAAGTAACAATTAAAATAAGGAAAATTCTTAATTAAGTGTTGATATCTTGAATCGCCATATATGTTTAGTGGAGTTTGAGTTCTCTCAAAATTATGTCTCATTTTCTAAACAGAATCTTATTTTTACCCTTAGATTAAAAATATAAATGATTCCAAGATTTCATATTTTATAGAACTATTATTTTACACGTAAATAAATAAATTTAATCTGTTAAAATCTTATTTACACAATTCAGAACTGCAACAAAAAAAAAATCTAAATATTGATTTATAATTATAATTTTTGTCAATGATTTATAAATATTGATTTTGAGTAAGAGACAAAACCAATGTTTTCTTAAAAAACAAAAATATATATCCAAACACCTTATACATGCGAAAATTATAATTATGGATAAAAAATCATGATTATATATCACTCAAGAAATCCAGCAATATTTTTGACATAATTAATAATATGAAATAATAAAAGAAAATGAGAAATTTCACACAAGAGAACCAACAATATTTTTGACATAATTTTATTACAAATAAAAATAATACTCAAAAAAATAATAAATAAAAAAAATCAAATATTTCCACACCAGAAAAAAGAAAAAAGAGAGCAAGCTTACTTGGAATAGAGGTGCAGTGGGTAGTAAATAGTAAGAGAAGAGGAAGAGGAGACACCGCCGGAAAATCACTGACCGGAGCACAGGGAGATACCACCGGAAAATAGAAGACAAATGTGTTTATGTGTGTCCAATATTTTTTTTTTAAAAAAAATAACAACCAGCGTTAAAAAAAAACAGAAAAGAACAAACCTTCAGCAATGACAGATGACGAGCTGAGGGGTGGGGTTGAAGCTGAGGGGGCTGGGATGGGAGCTGAGGGGGCGGGGGAGGTGGTTTTGGGGCTGGGTCCGGCGGGTTGGGGAGCTGAAGGGGTTGGGGGGAGCTTGGGGGAAGCTGAGAGGAGGGCCAGCTGGGGGAAGGGGCCAGCTGGTGTCTGACCGGAGGAGAAGCTGAGGGTGAGGCCGGAGCTGGGGGCGGTGATTCCAGCTGAGGGGGGAACTTCACGGCGGAAATGGCGGAAATGACGAGCTGAGGGAGAGAGCTGTGTTAAATTAGACATTTGCGACGGAAACAATTTCTGTCGCAAAAAGTAATATTTGCTTTTTGCGACAGAATTGAATTCCGTCGCAAAAAGCATTTCCTTTTGCGACGGAAAATAGTTTCCGTCGCAAAAGGGAGGCATTGGCTGCCGTTTAGGCCGCCTTTTTGTGACAGACTTACAGGTCCGTCGCAAATTTTTGCGACGGAATATCAGTCCGTCGCAAAATGGCTGAAAATGGCGGCCTTTTTGGCCGCCATTTTGCGATGGACGTAAGATTCGTCACAAATTTGTGACGGAATATCAATTCCGTCGCAAATTTTTTTAATTTGCGACGGAAAGAATATTCCGTCGCAAATTTCCCCATTTGTGCGACGGAATAATTTCCGTCGCAAAATCCGTCAGTATTCCTGGTTTTTCTAGCAGTGAGGGACAATACGGAACATACAACCCGTGAATCCCCGGCCTTCCCCAGCAGTAAAGAGAGTTTTCACCCTCCGGATGTTGATCTCGGCGAGCCTTCTCACATTCCACAGGGAGGACAATCGTGCACTCTCTATTTGGATGTCCCACACCGGCGTATTGTTGCCGATGCTCTTATTTACACGGATCACACCACCCACCATAATATTGAAATTCCACAAGACCTACTTAGGGTGACTGTGACATGTGTTCGAGAGGGGGAAGACAAAACAAACATCCCGATTGAAGATGATGACGTTCCTGATTTAGGTTGGGCCATAGGATTGTTCATCCTTTGGCCGAATCATCGTATTCAGATGGCGGCGGCGACACCTCCAATGGTAGGAAATACATTACTAGAACTTGTTTTTCATTGGTAACTCACTCATAATATGTTTGTTTATGTTTTCATAGAATGAACAAGATGCGGGCAATTTTCAACACTTAGCACTACTACGAGACATGTACAGGGACATTAGCTATCTCTCCTTCAAGATGCAACTGGGCATTGTCGGCACAGAAAAGACATATGACTTTACTGTTGACAAAAAAGATCTTGTCGAATTTATGCATATGGAGTGTTTAGATTTAGTCGTTCTTGAAGCTGCGATAATGTAAGTTTTTTTCCCCTTTAATTATTGCATTATCTTTTTTGTTTTCTATACTCAACAATACTTACCATTTTATTTCGATTATAGTGTCTGCAATGACATATGCGTCCAGAAAGGCCACAAGGGTTTGTATGGATTCTTAAGTCCAATAAACACGGCCCAAGATCGCAATACGTTAACCAAAAGGACGCTTTTATGTTGGTGCTACAATTGTCGAGGATGATGATTGTTGTTATCTAGCCCCAATACTTGAAGGGTACGTATTTTAGTTTTGTCTATTTAAGATTTCTAAGAATAAATTCATTTCTTATCTTAATTAATATTAAAATGTATATGTTGTAGTGGTCATTGGACCTTGTGTGTTGTTTGTCCCTCGAAGAACACATGTTATTGGTTTGATCCCTTACGTGGTGGCAGGCCAAACGATGAAATCAAATCCATGTTTGCCAAGTAAGTAAATTTTCGTCTAAATCATTGATTCTTCATTTATATGATTTGTTTTCATGTCTGTTAATTCCCATTTTAATGATAGTGCATTAAGGGCAGCTAGATCGATTGCTGGAGTAGCAGAGCAGGGTGGACCGAAGTGGTATTATCCGAAAGTAAGTAGTTTCAATTCAAGTTATGTCATTGACACAATGGTAGCTTTCGATATGCCTTTATTTGTTTTAACAATTTGCTTTTGATTTATTAGTGTCCAAAACAACCAGGAAACTCTAAGTGCGGTTACTACGTTATGTTTTTTCTGCACGAAATCGTTGGGAGCGAACGTACAAGTTTTCAAAATGTATGTGATCGCTCTGTGTTTCTCAAATGATAATTATTTCATTCACTTCATTGGTTTAACTTATACCTTGTTTTTCAATTTATAGATTTTTGATAGTTTGGCTCTGTGCTCGGATGAAGAGATCGATACAGTTCGAGACGCTTTGGCTGTAAATTTTCTTCAACGCATATAGATATGTATTGAATTGTTCGCCTTTAATACTCTTGGTTTCTGTGGAATTGGTTACTCAGATTTGTTAATAGCCCTAAAACTTAAAGAATATTTAGAATTTTGCTGTTGCTGTACATGTGATCTTTGTTGTGTTTTGGAATTGAAACTCGAAGCTGAAAGTTGTATTTTTGGTCAGTTTAAGTATAATAGTTTGTTGTTGTTGTTGTTGGTCTTGCTGGTTGCCAAGTGCGTTTTGGTCTAAACTGATCTATCTTATTGGGTCTTAAAAGTTTTGGTTACTTGTTGTTGGTTGTTTGTTGCTGTTGTTGGTCTTGCTAGTTGCCAATTGCCTTGTTGTTGTTCGTTGTTGGTCTTGCTGGCTGGTTGGCAATTTGCCTTGTTGCTATTGTTGGTTTTTGCCTTGTTGCTGTTGTTGGCAATTTGCCTGGTTTTTGTTGGTTTTTACTTGCTGTTATTTGCATTGTTCTATCGAACTAGTTTTTTTTTAAAAAAAAAACTAGTTTTAAAAGAGGCATTGTTACTTGCATTGTTATTTGCATTGTTAACTTGCCTTGTTGCTGGTTTTTGTTGGTTTTTACTTGCTGTTATTTGATGTTTATAGGTTTCAGTTGTAATGAGTTAACGAACTAGTTTTTTTAAAAAAAATTATAATATAAGGCGTCCTATATGTACTTCTAGGATGCCTTATATATATATTATTAACGTCCTGCTTTAAAAACAGGACGCCTAAGGTAGCCTATAAGGCGTCTTGTTTTTAAAGCAGGACGCCTTAAAAGAGGCGTCCTTTGGTTAATATAGGGCGCCTTTTTTAAGGCGTCCTATGCTTAATATAGGGCGCCTTAAAAAAGGCGCCCTATATTAAGCATAGGACACCTTTTTTAGGGCGTCCTATTTAGAACATAGGACGCCTTAATTGCAATTTTTATAATTACCCTTACTCAGACGTCCTTCTCAAAAAGGACATTAATTGCCTCTAATTCAGGACGTTTTTGATGTTTTTTGTAGTAGTGACGCCAAGAAATTTAGTTCAAGAAACTTACCAAAAACAGATGTCTTGACCCAGGGTTGTATTAGTACACCCTTTAAACATGGCATTACAACATATAACCTCTTAAACTTGGTTTTAATTTCATATTTTTATTCAGTGAATGTATATATATTGTTCCAAAATATTAACTTGACAGTGGGCTTTCTGTAACATCCTCCATTTTAAAGAACAATTTATTATTTATTAACTTGACTAAACCGTTTATTAAAATGTTTTATGCACAATTAAGCTTTGAATTTTACTATGCCCATACTTTGAAACTAAATATTTCTTTAGAATATGCCAAGTGAGCCTTAATGACGTGACAATATACAATAATTTAATATGTACCAAAAAGGTGAAAGCACTGCCGTTAGCAAAAGTAACTTAAGCTTCCGAAGCCTTCCCTGATTGATGCGTGCTCGTGAGGTGCCAAGTGGAACATTTTAAATAACAGAGTACTATATATCAAATTCACAAAATTATCAGATCACAATCTCTGTCACAATTTTTAAATCAAATATCATATCACGAATCACATATATAACATGCCAAGCAATAGGTCAATACCCTGACAATCCTTATCACCCCCCATCTTTATTCCCGCTGACAGAACTCATGGGCTGTAACGTAATAGGTGTGTTCTCTATGAGAAGACTGCACCAAACTCTCTAATAATGAGGTATAGTTCGGCCAAAGACTATAGAACTTATATCGGACTATGGATTCCCTTTCCTTCGAATATAGAAATGTGTCACTGTCCTTAGGGCTGACCCTTAACCCGGCCAAAGGAAAAGGGTGATACTAAGGGCCCTGAAAATATCAAAGCCATCCACTGTGCACCGAGTGGTGGCATACCACGTGGTATTGTATACACAATAACTCCCATCATCACTCCGCAACCATCATCATTCCACATCATCACAATCTTGGAATGCATATATAAGATTCCAAACATGATTTATAAAATAATACATCGTCTTAATAATCATTAAAATAATAATACTATTCCAACTCACAAAAAAATCATAACAAAAGTGCATTATATAAAACACATATCATAAATTTTCTGCCTCAATAACCATTTCAAAATACTCATTGATATATTAAATCAACAAAATCTCACTAGTCACTTTAAAATAAAATCCCATAAGGCAACTTCATTGACAACATAGTTTCATATATTTATATAATTAAAAATCACTCATCAACATCATACAAGCAAGTACAATGAGTGGAAAGTGGTTACCTCAAGTTCTTGACACGACACTAAGCGTAAGAGAAATCAATCCCTTTTAAAAATAATATATAATTATACGTTAATAGAATCAACAATAATCACTAATATCATAATTAAATAATTAATTAAACTATCATTTCATTTTACTTTTCCTAGAAAAATGACAATTTATTTATTCCTCAATTTTTAACCAAATACTAACTTTATAAATATAACCCAAATTTATTAAGCAATCTCCAAACCTCCACATACTCAGAATCATAACAACTCTAATTTAAAATCTCAAATTCCAATTCATGATTTCATATAGTTCAAGATTTAGCAAAACTAACAGATTAAATCCTTGATAATACCTCTAGTAATCCAACTAAATGCTTAAATTCTCATTTAATCGGTGAAAATATCCTATATGACATAAATCCCAAATTCTTTTAAATAGAAAATAACTTTAAATTTCCACAATAACCTACTAACGAATCTAAACCGTTTAAAGTTATTTATTGATTATGCTCTTCATATATACAGTCATCTATTATCAAAATTTAAAACTTTGTCAATATTCAAATCCTAAAATTTTTACTAACCAGTACTATATTATTTTCATTAAAAAAAGAAAAATGTGTAGAATTACTTTCATAAAAGAAGTTTATTGAAATGAAATTAATTTAACTACTTAAATGACCTTCTAAAATAAATAACATACCTTAAAATATTTTATAAACTCCTCTTTTCCTCCAGCTACCCTTCCCTCGTCACTCCCCCACTGTCTCACCGTCTCACTCGCTGAACACACACACGCACTATTTCACATTTTCACACCCCTCACCTTTATTTATATTAGGGGAGAGGCGGTGAATGTGTAATCATTCCCCCTCCCCCTAATATATAACGCTGCCACCATTTATAAATTTTTTTTCTTCTTCTTCTTCAATCCACCGCCTCTCTTCTCTCCTCCTTTCTTTTTTTTTTTTTAAAAAAGTCACATAGGGAAATAACCTCAAAAAGCCCAATTAATTTCATAATCATTCATTTTTTTTTCATCATTTTTTAATTTCATTTTTTTTATTTAACAACAACAACAATATAATTTTATTATTTCCATATCATTATTCCACAAATTTCTTTTTATATTATAAATGATATCTTGTATACAAACCTTTATTTTAAAAATTACACAATAAATTCATGTATCATAATTAATTAATTTTTTATTTATAATTAAATCTTAATATAAAAATTTAGGATGTTACACTTTCTGGTAAGTTGGGATGATGAATCCTTTGTTGAGTTTTTGAATGAACAATTTTTTGAAACTACAAATTACAAATATGTAGGACAAGACATTGATAAGCTCATAGTTACTGTATCTATAGAATTGAAATATCAAGCTAAGTATAAAGAGTCATGTGAGCATGTTAAATGTGGCATAATTGAAACAAATCAATATCTACGCATAAATGTGTATATGTGTGTGTGTGAAGAGGATTTATATTATTGTTAATATATTGTAGATACAAGAACAAGCAAAAAGTTAAAGGCTCTCTTTTGATGAAGCAGAGTGTTTCGAGTTGAACTTAGAATGTGATTGAAACTTATGAAAACATTGGACCTTACTCAAAATAGCTTAATTTATTTTATTCTTTTTTCTTGTTATTTGAGCTTGGGACCTCCAAATTAAACTTCATGGACTTACTAGGGAACCAAATTTGTTGGTTGATTCATTATATTCCAAATATATATAGTTTGTTCTCAATAGAATCAAGATCCATTGGAGTATCATATGTTCCTAAAGTAAAGAAAGGGGAAGAGAGATTGACGGACCCTAGCTCACTCCATGTGGGCCCTATGAAGGTGAAACCCACCTCACGTTCTTTCTCTTCTCTTCATATATTTTAGAAGATATGTTTCAATTGCCCCCTGCAAGTTGTTTTAATGGCAGTGTCACTTATAATGCTTAGATGAGCTCCCACACTCAAACCTAACATTAACATATTTGTACATGTGCATGTTCAAATTGTATAAATTTAAAAAAGAAAGACATTTTTGGTTGTGAATGTAGTTACATATATATGTTTTTACAATTTGTTTTCTAAAAATTAAGATAGTTGTGAGAAAAAAAAAGAGAAAAAATCAGATTTGATGAACAAACTAATGGAGGAAGCAACCAAACATATATATAAACCAAGAAAACCAAATCATGAAGTGGTAAAACAAAACACAATCTAAGAAAAATACGTGAAATGACCTACCACTAGTGCAAAAAAGAGTTTTAAAACCGCCTCATTTAGACCGGACTATAGAGAATCAGGTCTTAAAAGTATGACCGGTGGCAGTTTCGTAAATATAAAGAACTTTTTGGTATGACCGGCAGCACTTTCGTAAATATATAGAACACTTTTAAGACCGGACTATAAAATATGCGGTCTTAAAAGTATGACCGGTGGCAATTTCGTAAATATATAGAACACTTTTAAGACCAGATTATAAAATATGCAGTCTTAAAAGTATGAACGGTGGCAATTTTGTAAATATTGTGAGAAGACGCCGATGAGTCCGAGAATACGATGATTTATTCCTTCACTTAATTGGAATTATATATAGATGCTAATAAATAAATAATCTTCTGACCTAGGCAATTCCTATAATCTAGGGATTACAATCAGGAATATAATTATGAAATTCAAAAAATCATGATTTGCTAACTTAATTCCTAAAATCTCTCTAACAATTTAATTAAGATGATTACAATCAGGAATATAATTACGAAATTCAAAAAACCATGATCTGCTCATTTAATTCCTAAAATCTCTCTCACAACTGAATTAAGATAATTGCACAATATAATCGTATATGCTAACTAATTAAATTTGAATTTCCAACAAATATATAAAACACTTTTAAGACCGGATGTTTGTAAAATTAGGTCTTAAAAGTTTATTTTTAAGACCGGACCCTTTATAGTCCGGTCTTAAAAGTATGACCGGTTGCAATTCGTAAATATATAAAACACTTTTAAGACCGGACTATAAAGGGTCCGGTCTTAAAAGTGTTTTATATATTTATGAATTGTAACCGGCTATATTTTTAAGACCGGACTATAAAGGATCCGGTCTTAAAAATATACTTTTAAGACCTATTTTATAAACATCTGGTCTTAAAAGTGTTTTTTTTAAAAAAAAAACTAAATTTGCTAAACTCGTTAAGTTCGTAAGCGTGCTTGTCTTCTTGGTGATATAACATTTGCTTAGTTATAGATTCAACAAGTATACCAAGAGCCTAACGAGTCAAATCCTCAGCAAGAATGACATCCTCTTCCTCTAATCTACTTGCAATCTTCGTAAGTCATCCTAAAAGCCACACAATCAAATCCTTGGCAACGTTGGCTGAGATGCTTCGAGGGTTTAGCGATGGCATCAACTCCAATCCTCAGCAACGGCGCAAGGCTTCGAGAGTTCTGGATGACGGTGGCTCCTTCCTCTTCGATCTATGGCTCCTCCTACACCATCTTTGCACAGATCTGGCTTAAAACCAAACCCAGATCTCTTCTTGCTTAAGTTTGTTTCCTCCTACCTTGACTGCTCCTGCTCAGATCTGGACTTTGATTTTGATTGCTTGAAGCTTTGCCAGCATCGACAAGAGGATCTTGCTCAGATTTGGTTGCTTTAAGTTTGTGATTTTTTTGTAGATCTGAACTTTAATTTCACTTCTGATTTTATATTAATTCAAATTTGATTTCCATGGTAAATAATTTCTATTTCTTGTTATATTTTCTTATTTTTGGACTTTGTATCCATCTTTTTTGTCTTTCTTGTTGGTGTTGCTTTCAATCTTCTCTTCTTTTTTTGTTTTTCTTATTGGTGTTGCTTCCAACCTTCTCTTGGTTCTCTGTCACTGATGATGGAGGAACATTCAAAATGTTACCAGATCTGGTGATTTGGGACCGATTGTTTCATTTGCGGTTTTTTTTTATTAGTATTATTTTGAAACACTTTTAAGACCGGATATTTCAAAAGTTTGGTTCATCCAGTCTTAAAAGTGTAACTTTTAAGACCGCCTGGAACAAGACCGGTAGCAGATCCGGTCTTACATACCTATTTCGTCCAGTCTTAAAGCCATTTTTTGCACTAGTGCACTTTTAAATCTGCATTAGCTTGAATTGTTGATCCCAAATTTTCATGTGTCAAGTTTTGGCCTATCTCCCGTCTAATTCCATATCATTAGAAAACCTCTCAAAACTAAGAAAATATACAAAAGCTGTGGAAATAAGTGAGATTACCTGTATCTAAATCTGCATTTTCCTAAACTATTGATCCCATGTTCTTATGCGTCAAGTTTTGACCTCTCCCTATAAATCTCGTCTTTGAAAAAGCTCCCAAAATGATCAAAGATTGAGTATTTATAACTAACTCCACAAAATATAAGGAAAATTGTGCAGAGAACAAATAAGGATGTTCTGTTTCTATCAGAACTCAATCTCATTATCTCCTTTATGAGTTGAAGTGGATTCATCTTCTCAAATGGCTCTCCGCAGTAATTAGAAACTTTATTTAAATTAAAGATGAATATATGGTACTTATTAGAACATGGGAATCCCAATAAAAAATAGAATATTAATTTCATTTAGGAAGTGACATAGAACCTTGAAAAAGGCGCTTGACTTTTTAACCATAGAAACGTACGTACAAGGAAGCTCACAGGCATAGGCAAGGGCGTTTTTGTCAATATGAGTTGGATTCAGAGAAATGAAATGGATTATTAATAATACAAATAAATATGAATCAGTAATATTTGTGAGGAATTCTTTATTAGTCTATTTGCAAGCAAGTAAAAATGATAGGCTTGTTCTTGGTTGTACTAGAAGGGGAACAAAAGAGAAAGACTGGTTTTTTTTTCCTTTGTGGATTGAAAGTCAACTTATAGATAGGAAGTTTAATGCTAAAAATCACATTTCTCAGTTTGTTTTTCTCCAATATGTAACAGACGTATCAGTCACTTGAAGTAAAAGTAATACAAGAGCCGGGGGGGAGGGGGGGGGGGGAACAGAAGCCAGAAATCAAAGCATATAAGAAGGAGAAGAGATCTGGTTTCACAAATGGCATATCTTAGAACATGATCATGTAAAGCGCCTATTCCATTTATATTTAACTTTCTAAAAGGAAGATGCAGAAACATTTAATATATGCCATTTTTATATAATGATCGCATATCTGAAACCTATTTATGTTAAAGTACTACATCTAATCTTAAATATAGAATAAAGTTTGTAGTGCATGTGCATACAAATTTTGTTGTATATATAAGATTGGAGGGTGATCACTTTTTCTTCCTCCAGTCGGAACCATCTCGCAATACAATTAATCCTAATCGTTTCATTTAACTATCATTAAAATATCATTCATTTCTTATCATATATATATATATATATATATATATACATATATATATATATATATATACATATACAGGGACAGACCTACACTTGTGCCACTGTGGGCAGGTGCAGACACAAAATATATATAATTTGCAAGAAATTTTTAAGTGTATGTATAGGTGGAACAGATGGTCAAGGCTCTTATTATCTTCCCTCAGGTTCACGGTTCGAACACTAGCTTTCCTTTTCTCTCTTTTTTTTTCCCCCATTGCCCATTCGCCCTCTCTCTGTCCCCTAAAAGACCTAATTGCAGGTGCATCATCCCTCTTCGCGTTTCTCCCTTTTGAATCTGAAATCCCTTCTGGCAAAATATTTATCACAAGGTGAAAACAACAAAGATGACCCCTTTTATTTATTTATTTTGCCAGCTTTTATTTATTATTTTGGAAGCCGGAGGAATGCACGAGACTTGACGGGATGATCCAATTTCAGCTATTATGATTTCCAAAGTGATTACCGTAATAAGCTTTTGGTCTCGCATACAGAGAGAGGCACGGGAGACAGAAATGGTTGTCATGGAGAGATTGAAGATGTTCGTCGTTCAGGAACCTGTGGTCGCAGCTTCCTGCCTCATCGCTGGCTTTGGTATGTTTCACCACTCTATTTGCATCTCATTAAAAGCCCTAATCCTCAAATCCTATTCCCCTCTAAAATTCTAACCCTAGCCATTATTTCCGGAGCTGTGCGATTTTCCTTCGAATTTTTCTGTCTCAAATTGTAGTCTCAATTTCTTTTTGATTTGACAAGAATATGGATTTATTTGATAAACTTAAGCTGTTTTTAGCGATTCACGTGGATTTTAAACAAATAAATTTACAGTCAATGAGTGGAGCTTTTATGTTCAACCTCTTCTGGGCAATGGCTTGCGAGATTAGGATAATTAGATCTTACAGAAAGAATTTATTAAAATTGAATCTTGGTTGAGCATCGACAAGATTACTTAAAGAGAAATATGATTCATAAAAGGAATTTGGACTATCTGAGTTGAAATGGTTCTCCCATTGAAATGTCTGCCTCATCCAACGCCTAATCCTCTGCTTATATTTAAAATCGCCTTTTCTTTGAGATGCCTAAGTTCCAAACTTGTGGTTGTTCGCTTCACATTTTCATGCTACGTCTTGCTGGGGTCCTAAAGCAAGTTGTCTACATTGTTGAATTGTGCCTTAACAAAACAGTTCCACCTCAAGAGTTAAATGAATATGGTAGTTTGTTGCAATTGATTATCAGATTGTCGTTTGCCTCTTTATTCTTTCCTCTTTTTGTTTCTTAGAAGGGGCGTACTGAATTTTGCCTCTATCTTTGTTCTCTATGCCGGCTGTAACATCAAGGAATGAAGAATTCTTTCTAATTTAAAAGTTAGTTGATTGTTGATTATTATTTTTCTATATTAAGCTTTCTTTTCTTTTATTGTTTATATTCTTTTGTTTTTTAAAGCGTTTAAAACTTTCCTTTAAAAAAAATTTTCGGGGGCGCTGCCCTCGAACCCCCGCATCCCACCACTAATTGTGCACCCACAAACCTAAAATCCTGGGTCTGTCACTATATATATATATATATATATCCTGACTCTCCCATCTCTTGTACGTACGAGACACCTTCAACCATATTTAAGGCACTACATTTATTCAAAAATGAAAAAAAGGAGAGAGAAAATTTACTCGTATTCAAAATCATGTATTACATCTTTAAAAGTGAAAAAAGAAAATTAAATTCAACTTTATATATGAGCATTTTTTTAAAAAAGATAATTAATACTCTCTCCAATCCTTTTTATAAAATGCTAAAATTTAAATTGTCTTGATCCATTTTATAAGAGTTGTCTGAACATTTGATGATTTTTTTTTTCATTTTTGTCCCTCATTAATTATATGTATTGCATTAATTAATAGGTTTGTTGTAACATCCTCAAAATTTACTTAACATAATAACTAATTAAGGGTTCATTAAACACTAAGTAATGCTCATCATTTACCAAAATATACAACAGTAAATCAAAGTATGCAGAATGAGCCCTAACGTGGCAACATACAACTATTCAACATATACCAAAAGAGACAGAAGCACTACTTTTGGCAGAAGTAGCCTAAACTTCTGAGGTCTTCCCTGATGGACCCAGACGGGAATTATCACTTGAAAAATGTGGTAACCATCAATCCAACTTATTATGAATACTAATATGTGCTAGTGAGGTGGCAAGTGGAACAATTTATATAACCAAAATATTAAAAATATAATTCACCAATGTCCACATCACAAAATTTCATATCATAAATATGTATTACAATTTTTCATTAACACAATTCCCAAGATGCCTCCAACCAATCCAACCGAACCGCCTTATTTCCTCTGACTAGACCCATGGGCTAAGTTACATCCATGTTACTAGTTACTCAAAAGCTCACTGGTCATATGATGAGGACCGACCAAAATCCTCAGAACACATGTCCCAGACCATGGGTCTTTTCCCCTCATTGAACATGTAGGGTATCGTATGCCCTCATTGAACTAGTGGGCTAGTCCCTCATTGAACAGGTGGGACAATAGAAAGCCAACCATCGTGCACCAATGGAGGCCTCACCACATGGTGGAATAAACTACTTCATTTCCTTCCAATTCAACCCTTTTCATAATTATCATAATAAATATCATAATATCAAAATTCTCAATTCTTATAAATAAATAAATAAATAAATGTATATATCCACAATTCAAATCATAAGGTTCTGCAAGGCAATTTCTATTAAGATATTCATAATCATTTCACAAAATACTCACAAACAACATACTAATACATATAACAAGTGGAAAGTGGTTACCTCTTGCCGAAACTAACTATTATCACACCGCTCCTAAACCAAGAGTTCAAACACACGCGAAAAATCAATCTACCACAATCAATTTATTAATCATTAATAACTCTTCTAAAACTCTACATAAACAAAATTATAACTTATAATTTCATAAAATTAAAACATACAAATCAATATAATTAGAATGCTTGCAATGGGCACATTATGCCTAAAAAAAAAAGTGAAACCATTGTAATTATCAATTATATTTATATTTATTACTAATTAATAATACCCTTTTTAATTTATCACATATTTCCTTTTTAAAAATAACAATGATATTATTTATTTATTTATGACAACAAGTGTGTGTATATATATAGACATATTATAAGGTTTTATTATTATTATTTGTATAGTGACCTGTATATATATGTATATAAGACCACACTTCTTATCATTTTTGGTTTCATGGTACATGTATATAAATATATAAAACCACTTTTTGTTTTGTTTGTTTTTTTTTTCCTCATTTATCCCCTGTACCACGTTGTGTGTGTATACATATAATTAAGTAGGCTTTTCCTTATCAATTCCTATCTGTAGCAACCATGCATATATATGATTAGATTCCTCTTGGCTTTTCCTATATGCAGCGTTGCCTATACACACACATAAACTTTGATAGCAGGCTTCCCATATTTATATATATATATATATATATATATATATATATATATATATATATATATATATATATATATATATATATATATATATATCAGTCACACTCATGACAGCAAGCCAAAAGTCTCATAGCCCATGCTTGACTTCTAATCCTCCCAAAGGGTTGTAGCAATTCATATTGATGAACATATATGTAATACCTGACGCCCTCTTGTTCTTTTTCTTTGACGCTAATCTTGTTGACCATTTTTAATCAGCACAAACGAATGCATTTATATATATAATCCATGAGATCAATAGTACCCTATTGTAAATACCTGCACTTACATAATGTGTGTATATATATATATATATATATATCTTTACTATTGGTTTCTAAATCTTTTCCATGTTCACTAATTGCATCTGTTAATATATATATATATAAGACTATCTTTTTTTTTTTTTTAATACACGCAGCCATATAGCTTCTGTTGTACTCATATATGTTATCTTATCTACCCGGAATGGTGGGACGACCACTTTGGTTGGTCTGCTGTTGCTGCAGCTCTGGACAATAGCGCACAGTGTGGCCATATTGACGACACTTATAACACTGCCAATATGGGCCACCATGAGACTTCCCACACTTCGGGCAAGGACCATTAACACTTGGGGCAGACATAGCAGTCTCATGACGAGATTGTTGGCTTCCTTCAACGTGACTCTTCTGACCCTGCCTCTTCTGGAAATAACTCTGTCGCGATCCACTCTTTTGCCCTTGGTTCTTCTTACTAAAAGTCCCTGTACTTCTAGAATTGAACCTGTATGGCTTGGCTATTCCACTCACAGGTTTGATAAAAGTGGAGAACTTACCCTGATTGGCACGGGGTCTAGCATCATCAATTTCACCCTATATGCGCGCAACTATCCTCAGATTGGTGCAAGTGTCTTCAAAACTCTTGATTGCATGCATGGACACATAAGGCTTTAACTCTGGCCTAACCTTTATAATTAGTTGGAGCGATTTCCATTTTGGGTCATCTTGTTGTTGCAAGTAGGTCACATATCTGGACAAGTCTATGAAAGTAGCAATAAACTCGTCCTCATGCATATCACCCTGTTGAAGGGCATAGAATGCTGTCTCCTTCTCTTGTCTCAATGCCGGAGGCAAATAATGATCGAAAAACTTTGTCTTGAACTCCCTCCAAGTGGTTCTCGAGTCATCCAAACTGCCTGTGCTCTGCTACCATCTCTTAGCACGATCTCTCAGCAGTATAATGGCCACCCTAGCCTTCTGGTATTCATTACAAACCACAGCTTGAAAAATAGTTTCCAAACCCTCAATCCAAGCCTCACCTTCAGTGAATCCAAATCTCCATCAAATTTCTCAGGATTATGACGATGAACATCCTTCCAAACCTTGTTAATTGCTAGGTCTTCAGGATTGGGTTGTGATGATGATCCTTCACCCCCACTACTCTTCACAATTTTGTCATGATTAGTTGAGCCACTTGGTTCATGCCTCTGTGATACTGATATACTAGGCTCAAGGTTGTCATGATTCTTTTGCTTGGGAATACCTCCTTCCTCTCTAATCTTCTTTTGAAAATCCTCCTCAAACTGTCGAAACCTTTCATCCATGACAGTCATTAATGCATCTTTAAATCGATGTAATAGGGCCTCGTTCTCTTGAGACATCGGTGTCTTAGGAGCATTAGGAGGTTGATTAACGGCGGTCTCAGCAGCATTTGAAGGTTGATTAACGGTGAAGCGAGTCTTTCGTGTGTTCCCCATTCTCCCCAACTAAGGATGAAACCCACCATATTAAGTGAGTGATAAAACAACACAACAAAATGATTAAACAGGAAAAGTATGTGTGAATATTGTATATTGCCACTATATGTAGTGCATGCACATCTGTTATCAGAATCACATGCTCTAATACCAAATTGTAAAGTCCTGAAAATTAATTTAACATAATAACCGATTAAAGGTTCATTAACAACTAAGTAATGCCCATCCTTTACCAAAACATACAAAAGTAAATCAGAGTATGCAGAATGAGCCCTAACGTGGCAATAGACAATCATCCCACATAAACCAAAAAGATAGAAGCACTACTTTTCGCAAAGTAGCCTAAACTTCTGAGGTCTTCCCTGATGGACCCGGATGAGAACTATTACCTGAAAAATGTAGGTAACCATCAATCTAACTTATTACGAATACTAATATGTGCTAGTGAGGTGCCAAGTGGAACAATTTATATAACAAAATATTAAAAATATGATTCACCAATATCCACATCACAAAATTTCATATCACAAATTAGATATTACAATTTTTTATTAAAACAATTCCCAAAGTGCCTCCCACCAATCCAACCGAACCGCCTTATTTCCTCCGACTAGACCCATGGGCTAAGTTCCATCCATGTTACTAGTGACTCAAAAAGCTCTCTGGTCATATGATAAGGACCGGCCAAAATTCTCAAAATACATGTCCCAGACCATGAGCCTTTTCCCCTCATTGAACATGTGGGGTGTCGTATGCCCTTATCGAATCAGTAGGCCTGTCCCTTATTGAACAGGTGAGACAATAGAAAGCCAACCATCATGCATTAATGGTGGCCTCACCACGTGGTGAAATAATTTCTCCATCTATTCCCAATTCAGCCATTTCCTTAATTATCATAATAAAGATCATAATATCCAGAATTCTCAATTCTTATACATAAATAAATAAATATGTATATATTCATAATTCAAATCATAAAGTTCGGCAAGGCAATTTCTATTAAGATATTCATATTCATTTCACAAAATACTCATAAGCAACATATTAATACAAATAACAAGTGGAAAGTGGTTACCTCTCGCCGAAGCTAATTATTCTCACACTGCTCCTAATCCAAAAGCTCAAACACACGCCAAAAATCAATCTACCACAACCAATTTACTAACCATTAATAACTCTTCTAAATTCTAAATAAAATTATAACAAAATTAAAAATATACAAAATTTTAATAATAAATTTAGAATGCTTGAAGTGGACAAATTAAGATGATATTAAAAAAAATCAGGGAGACCTTGTAAATACTATTAATTAATAACTCCCCCCACCCCCCTTTTTCTTTTTAATTATTTATTTGGAATTTCGTAAATTATTTATTTCTTTTTTTTACTAGTAATAATAATTATAATTTATTCCTATTTTTTAATAATAATAATATTTAATTTTATTTATTATTATTATTATTTGATTTAATATTATTTAATAATTACTTCTATTATTTATTTCCTAGATTTATGAAGCCACGTGATATAACCATAGGCATAAGCAGTAAGTTTTACAATCAACAAAACCATGGTACATATAAGCTTTCTTTTACATGTTTTAGTGTTTTACATATGCTATACATGATCCCCCGCGTGATCTATAATACAAGCTCTTTTTATTATTACTATTATTATTATTATTATTATTCTCTCTTCTCCATTAGCCTATACACACACATATATATATAGCCACATACTTTGACAGCAAACAATTATCAGCAAGGTTTTCTTCTCTCTTTATGTATAGATATGTATATTAGCAGAGTTTATATATATATATATATATATGTGTATGTATATATATTACAGCAACTACTTCCTCTTTATTCCACAATCAGCGATAATATATGTATTCATACATATATTTACACGATTTCAACAGCTTCCTTTATATATATATATATATATATATATATATAAAACTAATATGCTTATTATGCTTAGTTTCTATTTTTATAGCTTTCAACTAATACTTCCCCTGTTTTTAGTTTCTACAAACAGGGAATCCACAAGCAAAACTTAGCTCACGTTATGCAGAGTTGTGGTCCCATGAACACTATTCACTAGGTATGTATATATATATATAGTTACAGCTATAGGCCTTGTTGTTAATATATATATATGTATAAACATAACAAGCGAACATATATATTTATATAAACAGGAAAAAAAAACGATGCAAGGCCCAGGGATGCAAAACTCAGAGATGCAATTTTTGCTTGCTGGTGTGTATATATATAAATCTATATTATTAGCCTCATTCAACATGCAAAATCACGCCCCTGTTTCAGTTTTCCTTAGCAACGAACTCATGGCTCATAAGATTACGTTGTTCTATTGTGAGAACAAGAGAGAAAAAGAAGCTTGATGATTTACCTCAGTTAGTTCTTGGCTCCCTCTCCCGCGTTCGCACTCTCTTCTTCTTCTTCTTTTTCTTGGCCTCACTTTGCTCACTAGTTTTTTAAACAGAGCATACACAGCTGCCCTCCCTCTCTCTTTCGTTTCCTCACGCAGTTCTCATTCTCGTCTCTCTCTTTCTCCTTCTTAGTTAAGGCAACATGAATGAGGATTAAGGAAACCAATATATAAGGACCAAAGGGTCTTGGGCGAGGAGAGTATGTGAGCAGAGGAGAACATATTTTCAGCTTTGCGTGGCTCAAGAGACATGGAGCTCAACTGCGTGTGGGCAGACGGTGTGTGGCTCGAGAGGTATGGCTGTTCTGCTCTTGCGTTTCGCGTAAACCACGCTGTGGTTTTTCTTGCGTGTCTCTGTTTTACCGCCGAAAGTGAGATGACGTGTTGGAGAATTATAACAAATGGATTTTGTTGTCTGTTCTCTCTCTCTCTACTGCGTTTCCCATTGCCTTTAGGATGAGGATTGGTTCTGCTGTGCGTTTTGGGGCATCTGATAAGTGGTTAATAAGATAAATGACTTGGGGTTTTGTTTTGTTGCAGTTGGGCCGAGATGGAATATGGGATAATGGGTTTGGTGTTTTATGAGGTATTGCATGGTTTTTTTTTCTTTTATTATTATTATTATTATTATTATTATTATTTATATATTATTATTTTTTTAAAAAAAATCCTAAAATTAAATTAGGATATTACACAATTCGCATAGTCCGTCACTTTTCTTTTTTTATGTGAAATGGAAGGTTGCCATATATTATTGTTCCAAAACAAAAAGACTCGCAAACATTGATTAGTAGGTTTTTTTTTTTGGTTAATTAGATATTTCATTTGATACTTTTTGATTTTGAAACTTATTTAATATTATTCAGGATATTGGTTTAACAATAATAGAGCTTACGATTTCTTCTTCACAGAGAGATAAAAAATTACCAATAGAGACTCTAACTTACATATTTCAAATTCTGATTTGCTCTCTATTTATCAATTTCAATCAATCACTTCAGATTGTGATTTAATTAGAGATAATATAGAAAACTTGACCAAGGGCAATTTAGTCTCTTTATATTAATGTTTTAATTTTTTGTTCTTTAAAAAAATTACCATTTTTATGGTCATTCTTAATAAATATTATTTTTCTTAGGTCCTTTATTATAATTCTCCCAAAAAACAAGGGGTTAATGTACATGTTTAACAACAATTTACTCTAAAAGCGTCATACACAAATAAATTGAAAGAGTGAAAAATACATATAATGAATTAAAAATGAAGCAAATCTTGAGCAAAAGAAAAATGTAGCAAATACAATAAACCGGTTAACTTGGTCGAAAAGAAGTTTGAATTGAAGTGGTGTTGTGGCAGACACTGAATGCCCATGCGGCGGACATGTGTAAGGGGCTGGGGCAAATTTTTTTTTTTTTCTTTTTGTCACCTTGTTCGGACAATTATTCATGTTAGTGTTTTTCTTAACAAAAAACACGTGTTTATGTGGAAAGAAGGAAAAGCATTGAGAGTCCTAAAACGACCCATTAAAAAGGGGATAAGGGTCTTAAATGCTATGGAAGTTTTTATTTAGGAGCACTGGTAAGATAGAAGTTTTTTTTGGACCAAAAATACCACGAAAGTTCACAGGAAGTATCAATTTTGCCCCGGAAGGATTATTTTTGCCACGGAAGTTTTCGCTGAAGAGTAATTTTGCCCCGGAAGTTTTCACTAAGGAATAATTTTGCCCCGGAAGTTTATAAAACGTAGCAATTTTTTGCCTCTTCTGTCCCCAAATATTAAATTTGACTATTAAATCAGTCAAAGACCACACATGTCATGCCTTGAAAAAGTCAAATTTGGAGTCAGAGAAGGAGATCCTTCAGATGTTGAACTCAATGCGGCTAGAATTTGTGAAGCCGAATTGGTCAAAGGGACTGAAAGGTCTATCACAAAACGCAAATGAAACACAAAATGAGAAATGAATTGTTCCAAAAATTGGTTCAGTAAAACAAATCAATAGTGATAATATTTACGTTTGTATAGACTGATCATTTGCTTAGATCATAAGTGATGCTTCCTTTGGGTTTTGTGGCAGTCGACCTTTCAATCCCTTTAATCAGTTCGGCTTCACAAATTCTGACTGCCTTGAGCTCAACATCTCAAGAATCTTCTTCTCTGGCTCCAAGTTTGACCTTTTCAAGATATCACATGTGTGGTCTTTGACTGATTTAATAGTCAAATTTAATATTTGGGGACAGAAGGGCAAAATTGCTCCTTAGTGAAAACTTTCGGGGTAAAATTGCTCCTCAGCGAAAACTTCCGTGGCATTTTTGGTCTCAAAAAAACTTCCGTCTTACCAGTTCTCCTGAGCAAAAACTTCCATGACATTTAAGATCCTTATCCTCATTAAAAAATGTGAGATCTAATAACTTATCTCAAAGTTTTATTATTTTTCTTCAACTTTGATCGTTAAATTTACATTTTAACCCTAAAAAAGTACTTCAACCACTTTAAACTTGAAGTGATTTTTTTGTTTTATTTTGCTTAATCATAGCATATATATTATATATTATTAGATTATATATTAATTTATATGTTATATAAATTAGAATTTTTATTTATATGAAAGATAAATATATGGATATTACCCGAACATGAGAACACTAATAAGAAATGAAAAATATAATACTCTGTCTAGTCCTAATTATAAGACTAAATTGACTTTTAAAAAAATTAAAGAAACTAATTAAATTACTTTAGAGTATTTTTATTTTTCTCCAAACTAATTAGTTTGACTAATAAAATAACATATAATCCAATGATTATAATATAATTAAGTAACTTATAATTAAGATAGGAGGTACTATTAATTTCATTTTGGAAGTTACATACAACCTTGAAAAATATGCTTAACTTTTTAAATATAGAAACGTACGTACAAGATATCAGCTCATGGGCACAGGAGAGGGCATTTTTGTCAATATGATGAGTGGGATTCGGAGAAATGAAATGGATCATTAATAATATAAGTAAGGGTAAAGGGGCAAAAATACACATGTGTTTTTTCTTCAGGAGCGCTCAGCACTATGTGTTTTTTTTTTTTGAGCAAAAATATACATGTGATTACATTTTAGGAGCAAAAATCACACCACCTTTAAAATCTAACTAACGGCCATTTGCAACAGAAAATGTCATATTTATAACAGAAAATGTCATATTTACAATCACATTTAAACACCTGGATTTTGAACATAGAAAAGTCATTTACGACAAAAAAATGCTATATTTACAACAAGAAATGCTGTATTTACAACAAAATTTAAAATCTGACTATATTTACAATAGAAAATACCATATTTACAAAAACATTTAAACACCTGGATTTTGAACATATAAATGTCATTTATAACAACAACAAAAAAAATGCTAGATTTACAATAGGAAATGTTGTATTTACAACAAAATTTAAAATCTGGCCATTTACAACAGAAAAAGTCATGTTTACAACAGGATAGATTTACAATAGGAAGTGTGGTATTTACAACAAAATTTTAACGGTGGTGTGACTTTTGCTCCTAAAATGTAACCACATGTGTATTTTTACTCCAAAAAAAAAACACACATGGTACTGGGCGCTCCTGGGGAAAAATCACATGTGTATTTTTGCTCCTAAACCCTACAAATAAATATGGATCAGTAATATTTGTGAGGAATTCTTTATTAGTCTATTTGCAAGCAAGTAAAAATGAAAGGCATGGTTCTTGGTTGTACTAGAAGGAAGAACAAAAGTCCATGAACAAAAGCGAAAGACTGGTTTTTTCTTTCCTTTGTGGATTCAAAATCAACTTATAGATACAAAGTTTAATGTTGAAAATCACATTTCTCATTTTACCAAAAAAAATCACATTTCTCATTTTTCTCCAATATGTAACGTACGTATCAGTTACTTGAAGTAAAATCAAGAGCTTGAAAAGTACAGAAGCCAAAAAAAAAAAAAAAAAACGTGGCTGAGCTTAATGAAACCAACTTTGTACTAATTCTACCAATCTTTTTGGCAGTTTGTGGGTGATGCTGTGGTGCCAATGGTCAAATAGTTCTTTGAAGGGGTAGTAGCATGGCTGAGCTTAAAGAAACCAACGTTATACTAATTCTGAAAGTTGACAAACCAGAAGAGGTAAGTCATTTTCGCCCCATTGTTTTATGTAATTTTTCTTATAAGATTGTGTCAAAAGTGCTTAGGAATAGAATGAGATATTACCTAGATTTATGTGTTTTAGAAAACCATGGTGCTTTTGTTCCTGGTAGATTAATTCAAGAGAATATTACGATAGCTCATGAGGTGGCACATTATCTAGGGAGGAAAATGACTAGAGGTAAATTTGAATTTGCTGTTAAAATGGACATGAATTAGGCCTATGATAGAATTGAGTGAAACTTTTAAAGAGCTGTTCTGTTGAAAATTATGGGTTTTTATGAGAAGTGGGTGGAACTTATAATGAATTGTGTCACCTCTATGAATTTGAATTTATGTGTATCAAGAAGGAGGGTTGACAAAGTGTAACATAGTTTCAAGTTGTATTAGTTCAGTTTCCCTTTCTGTTACAAGTTGTTATGTATCTAATTTGGTTATGTACATTTGTCTTATGCTTGTATATATAAACACATAGTGATGATTGATAATATCCATCCATTCTTTCCTTCACTCACTGTGCCAAGTTACATGGTATCACGAGCCATGAGTATTTTTTTCTCTCTCTACTTGTCATTCACCATTTCACCTACCCACTTTCTCTTTCTTCCTCTTCGATTCCTTTGTCTTCTCCGTCCAAGCCCTAATTTCTCCTCATCACTGGCTTCAATGGCCTCCGATTCCACTTTCGATTAGCCTCATCACACTACCTCTCCTTCCGTAGTTTCCACCATACCTATTCCAGTGACAAATCCATCTTCTCCTTTTTACATTCACCCGAATGAAAACCCTGCACTTGTACTCGTTGCTCCTCCTCTTGACGGCGCAAATTATCACGGTTGGGCCAGAACAATGCATATGGCTCTCCTTTCAAAGAATAAACTTTGATTCATTGATGGTTCAGTAGTTCCTCCGCCGTCAATTGATCCTCTTTTTCCGGCATGGGAACACTGCAATAACCTTGTTCAAGGTTGGGTCACTCGTTCACTTTCTCCAACAATAGCCAAGAGTATTCTATGGTTTGACTCTACCTCTGAGATTTGGACTGATCTGCATTCAAGATTCTCTCAATCGGACTTATTTCAAATCTCTGATCTTCAAGAGGAGATATGCAATTTACGACAAGGTAACCTCAGTGTAAGTGAATGTTTCACTCATCTGAAAATTCTATGGGTCGAGATGATCAATATTCGTCCGTTGAAACCTTGTTCTTATGGTTCGATTAGTACTGCTCTCAGTCACCAAGAAAAGGATCAGGTGATCCGGTTTTTGAAAGGTCTCAATGAGCAGTATAATTCCACCAAATCCCAAATTATGATGCTCGATCCCCTGCCTTCCATTACTCGTGTGTTTTCTCTGATAACTCAACAAGAATGTGAGCTTCATCCGGTTCCTCCTATTCCTCCTGTTGATTTGAAAGTTTTGCTAGCCAAGACTCATCGGTACAATCCTCCTGGTTAGACACAGAAACAATGTTCTCATTGTGCAGTAAGCCTCGTCACACTAAAGCCACTTGTTATAGGAAGCACGGTTTTCCTCCTGGTTTTAAATTTCATGATGGTTCTATTGCTAGGACTGGTTCTTCTCCTGTGGTGAATCAAGTTGGTACTCAGGGTTCTGGTCTTCTTCCTCAATCTCTATTTGCTCCTGCTTTATCTCCAAGCTCCACGTCTTCACATGCCACCATTCTACCTCAGTTGTCTTGTGATCAATATCAACGACTCCTCAACCTCCTCAGCTCTCCACCTTCGGTCAATCACTTCTTTACCTCTGTTTCTACTTCAACTGAAGGTATCTCAGTATCTAATTCATCTGTCTCCTGGATCATTGATTCAGGAGCAACTGATCATGTATGTTGTTCCCTGGCTTTATTCTTAGTTTATACATCAATTGCTCATATTAATGTAAGTCTTCCAACTGGTGCTAAGGCTATTGCTAGTTTCTCTGGGACAATTAGAATATCTGATTCCTTAATTTTGCACCATGTTCTTTTTCTTCCTAATTTTTCCTCTAATATCCTGTCTGTTTCTCGCTTAACAGTTGCTCAAAACTGTTTCCTAACATGTGATTCTCATTTTTGTCAGATACACTCAATTCAAACTTTACTGATGAAAGACATAAGGCTAGACTTGTGGCCAAGAGTTACACTCAAACCGAAGGTATAGATTATTTTGATACTTTCTCTCCGGCTGCCAAAATGACTACCCTTCACCTTCTTCTTTCTATTGTTGCTGCAAAGAATTGTCATCTGCATCAATTGGATGTTAACAATGCTTTTTTATATAGTGATTTGCATGAGGAAGTTTATATGGACCTTCCTCCCAGGTTTGTCCCAACTCATCCTAATCAAGTTTGTAAGTTGCAAAAGTCTCTCTATGGTTTAAAGCAAGTGAGTCGCCAATGGTATTCCAAGTTATCTTCTGCTTTGCTGTCCTATGGTTATATTCAGTTAGCTTCTGATCATTCACTGTTTTTTAAGGCATCTACTGCTGAATTTACTGTCATTCTTGTGTATGTTGATGATGTGGTGCTTGCTGGTAGTGATTTGGTTGAAATTAACTTGGTAAATTAAAACAGCATTTAGATACTGCTTTCACTATTAAAGACCTTGGTGAACTTCTTACTTTCTTGGTTTGGAACTTGCTAGATCTAAGGATGGCTTATTAACGCAAATTTGTGCACTTGAGTTGCTTGATGATTCTGGTTATTTGGCTTGCAAACCTACTACTTGTCCAATGGATCCCCATTTAAAGCTTTCTAAGGATCATGGTAAGCCCTTACTTGATCCTTTTTCTTATAGAAGGCTCATTGGTCGTTTACAATACCTTACCACCACTCGGCCAGATCTGAGTTTTGTTACTTAGCAGCTTAGCTAGTTTTATGTGTAATCCTCTTTACACTCATTTGGCAGCTGCCCATCGTGTCCTTTGGTATATTAAATCTTCTCCTGGTGCTGGAATATTTTTTTTCTGCTGATTCTGATTTACAGTTGCGTAGTTTTAGTGATTCTGATTGGGCAGGATGTTTAGATACTTGCTGGTCTTTTACTGGTTTTGCCATCTTTCTTGGTTCTTCCTTAATATCTTGGAAAGCCAAGAAACAAGCTACTGTTTCTAAATCTTCTTCAAAAGCTGAATATCGAGCCTTAGCTTCTACCGCCACCTGTGAGTTACAATGGCTTGTCTATTTGTTGAATGATTTCTAGATTGCCTATGTAGCCCCTACTCTTCTGTTTTGTGACAACCAATCAGCCATTCAAATTGCTGAAAATCCTACTTTTCATGAAAGAACAAAGCACATAGAGCTTGATTGTCATTTGGTAAGGGAAAAGCTTTAAGCCAAGGTTATTCACCTTCTTCCTGTTCGTTCTGTTGATCAAATTGTAGACATCTTTACAAAACCTTTTCATCCTACTCATTTTCATGAGCTTACATCCAAGCTGGGCCTTCGGAACATACATGCTCCAGCTTGTTTGGGGGGGGGGGGGGTGACAGGTGTAACATAGTTTCAAGTTGTATTAGTTCAATTTCCCTTTCTGTTACAAGTTGTTATGTATCTAATTTGGTTATGTAAATTTGTCTTATCCTTGTATATATAAACACACAATGATGATTAATAATATTCATTCATTATTTCCTTCATCACTGTGCCAAGTTACAAGGGTTGCTAATGTAAATCCTAGAAGGGGCTTGAGACAGTGTGATCCTCTTTCGCCTTACCTGTTCATAATTGTGGCTGAGGTTCTTTCAAGGATGCTGAATAAGAATGTGGATAATAAAATTTTAAAGGGGATTAAACTAGCAAATAGCTGTCCGATACTGTCATATAGTTTCTTTGCTAATGATGCTTTGTTGTTCAGGCATGCTAGTGAGAAAAATTGTAGAAGATTAGCTCAAATATTGAAACTGTATTTTGATGCATCGGGACAGCTTCTTAACCTAAATAAATCTGGAATTTTATTCTCTGGTAATGTTCCGGGCAGTGTAAAGAGTCTGTGTGTAGTATATTGGGTATTTCTGAAATTGGTGATAAAATACTTAGGAATCCCAAGTGTTTAGGATAAGTTGAAGGAGCAAGCCTTGGCCTATGTAAGGGAAAGAGTGAGTAAGAAGGTGCAAGGATATATGGAGTAGGAATCTGTTATCATTTGCTGGTAGGGAGATAATGATTAAATCTGTGGTTAACGCTATTCCTCTATTTCCAATGGCTTGTTTTAAGTTTTCTAAATACGAATGCAAGCAATTGGATAGTATCGTCTCTAATTATTGGCAAGCAATTGGAGAGTATCATCTCTAATTATTGGTGGGATGGTACGGGGAATGGAGGAAAAATACATTGGAGATCTTGGGAATGCTTGACACGATAAAAAATAAATGGTGGGTTGGGTTTTAGAGTTTTTATGACTACGAATGACTCCCTATTAGCTAAAACTGCATGTAGTTTGCTTCAGAATGAGAATATTTTATGGTGCAGAGTTTTGAATAGTGTTTATTTTCCTAATGAATGTTTTCTGAATGCAGTGAAAGGTTATAAGGCCTCTTAGATTTGGAAGGGAAGTCCTGTGCAGGGATTTGAAATGGGGGATTGGAAATGGTTTGCAAGCCCGAATTGGACGGATTGCTGGATTCTGGAGCTGAATGGGAAAACTCTGAACCAAATCACTGAAAGCAGATTTAGTAGTGATGATAGGGTAGCAGACTTAATGGTGAATGGGAATTTCAAGTTGGGAGGACTGGTTGATGTGGAATGGTTTGAGAAGTGGCGAATATAAGGTTAAAGAAGGACATTGGGTCAATGGAAGTGGCAAATGAAGCATCTTTCAAGTAGATCAATAAAACACTAATATATGAACAAATATTCTAAGAGTACTAAAAATATATGATTAAGCTATAAAACTTTTGTTCAACAAACATACCAAAAACATATGTCTTTACCGGTGGCTGAATTAGTACACTTTTTAAACATGGCATTACAATATAACTTCTTAAACATGGTTTTACGTTCATATTTTCATGCAGTGAATGTATATATATTGTTCCAAAATGCAAACAATCAAAGTAGTTCAAAATGTGAAATCACTCATATTGACTACGTGCATTATTGAGCGTTTCTTTGGATTTGATCACCATATATTATCAAACAAAATTATGATATAAATAAAAGATAGTAGCTGCTCATGATCATTAATCAGCTTCATTCCAATTCCTTGGTTCAAACATGCTCTTGTAGAAGGAACTTCAGAGTTTTTGATATGTCCTGTGTTAATATTTATGTTATTTCTTTGAGTGTGATGTGTTGTTTTTTACTTTATTGCAATTTGAGCTCTTTAAACACATATATATTGTTGTACGATTTAGGCTCTTAATTATTTGCTTTTGCAGAAAGAGCTAATTAATTCTATATGCTCGTAGCTGATGTACAATATCGTAGTAGAACCTTGGATCCTATAGTCTGTAAGTTTTTCCTAAAAATTTAAACTTCAGGACGAGCCCCCGCCCCTCTCCCGCCCCCCCCCCCCCCCCCCCCCCCCCGGCGGCAAAAAAAAACAAACAAACAAAACAAAACGCATGGGTTCAAAATTGGACAAGTTACTAGGAATCTTTAGAACTTCCCTTGACTTGAGTATCTGCATGAACCTTCTCTCCGGCTAAGTTCTCTTATTTCATGCAATTTAATTCAGTTGTGGCCCATAATAAATGCTTAAACTTTATTTTGAGCTCAAACCTTCTGCTCATCTTGGCTTCTGGGTGATGCCCTGAATCGTATTTTAGTTCAAATCAGGAGCATTCAAACATCACACAGGCATGATTATCGGTGAAAACAATTTGTTTATTGACAAAAACTACGCCATTTTGGTACTTGAAAGATTGCTGCTACCGATTTAATACTTTCATTATACAGGAGTTCAAATGCGAAAAAGTAGGTCTTTTGTTCAATTTCATATTTCCAAAACAATTTTTTATTTTTAAAAACAAAATATTAAAAAACTTATTTGATAATTAATTGTTTTATAAAAATAGAAATGTGTTCTAAAAATTAAAAGAAATTAGGACAATTATTTTTATTCTGTGACATCATTTTTTCCAAGAAAATCAAGTAAAAATTGGAGAACAACTATATCTTTAAACAAGTTTTTGTTAACTAATTAAGTGTTTGATAATTATTTTAGAGTAATCATCCAGTAATTCCAAACATTTTTTTTTTTGGGTCTTTTGTTTTTAAAAAGTTGTTTTGAAAAATAATTTTATAAAGTTATTTAAAGAATATAAAAACTAAAAATAGAATCAAAGAAGTGGTTAGTTATTTCATCCTTCAACTTTTTAACTCTGATGCGAATCAGTCTTTGAAAATCAAAGTGATCATTTCTGTGTGTCAAAAATGGTGTTAACAAACTGAAAAAGTGAAATTTACGTTGCCCTTGTTAGACACCAACTTAAAAAGCATTAAGGTCTTTCTCTTCCTGTTGTAGCACCGTAATACGAGTATTGCATCCCCAAAAAAACAACAACAACGTAATACGAATATTAATAAAAAATTGAATCAGTTATAGCATTCTGATCTGTAGTACAAAACTTCAGATATCGATATTGTTGCTACCTCCACTGACAAGTAATACTGAGTCTTAATTTTAGATGATTTGTGAGAGAGAACATCTTTAATTGGGTTAATTGTCTGAGTTTGAATAGAACAAATAATATTGTCAAAATAAGAAAAATATGAATCAATATTTGAGGCTGCCTTCTTCTTTGGTCTGGACCACTCGTCTTCATATATGTTCTCTCATTTGTTCTGTGGAGTGTATGATATGTTGAAAATTCAAATCCCAAAAGAGACGCATAATAGACCATACAACAATTAATTCACTATAGTGATCGATAACTACACATGCAAGGGGATTACATGTTACAGGTGTTAACAATTTGTAGGTGTATATTATTTTCAACTAGCTAGAGCGACCAAGTCAAGGGAAAAATTGGTCCATGTATATATTTTGAATAACGCGTTTATAATGAACATGGCCTTTGAAATTTCGTGATCTCATGCATTAATGATGACTTTACTCCAAGATGAGGTGATGGGAAGGAAGAGGATTTCCTCATTATAACTCTCTCATTATCTCTTACAAGCTGATTTTGGCCATTGAAATCTTAATTTAAGGGTTCAAAATCATTTTTAGAAAAACCGAGCGCGATAAAAAAAACCGCGCGCGGTTTTTCTAAAATTCATTCTGAATCATTGGATCAAGATTTTAATGGTCATGATTTGCTGATGATGAGAAATGGGCAGAAAGATGATGATGAGAGGATTTGGACTCGGGAAGTGAACATAAGCGTCCCATTTTTTGTTTGACCGTTAAAAATTTTAAGACATCACAATTTTTTTATTAATTAAAAAGGGGACAGGGGATGCGATAAGAAAAATGACAGACAGAATAGAGATGTGTGTGGGGGTTGGTGTTTTGGGGTTAAAAGACACGTCTATGGAGATTAAAACGATGTTGGGGGGAAGCAAAATACATGCAAACGATTTAAAAGATATAATTTTTTTATTGGTTTTATTATAGTAATATATATTCGTATGCTGTGTATAATTAAATTATGGGGACCAATGTACATAGCTAGCTCATGATGCTGACAATTAAAGACTTATTTCCTCTTATGTCATCTCTAAAAACATTGTTCCCACATCACACATTCAACAGCTATCCATCTGCCCGTAATAATTTATCATGATAAGATTTTAAATTAGAATGAAGGATCTGCAAGAAAAGATATTTATGGAAAATGACCATAAAAATTGTAATTATTTAGAAGGGCCAAATATAAAAAATTTAAAATACTAAAATGACCTTAATAAAATTATCTACATTCCCTCCTAAATTCTCTTCCACATTCTATTTTTAAAACTGGTATAGAATTTTAAGTTTCACTAAATTAAAGAAGAGTTTCGTATTTATTAATTTTTTTTCATCTTTCAAAACTTGGATAGGTATGAGATACCTATGAAAAAAATTATACATTCTTCAATTTTATAAGAGTTATATTTTTTTCAATAAACAAAAATTTAAGTAAAGATAGATTTATATAATTTTAATAAAACTCAAGGTATTTTATAATTTGTCATATATGCCAAACCAAGAAAGTTTATATCATTTATTTTTATTTTAGAAGAAATTTTTGTGGGCTAAAAAATTCATTTAATGCTAATAAAATTAAATAATCTAAATAATCTAATATCCTGAAAAATATGAAATGAGTTTAATTTGAATTTTTTATAAAAAGAACTTAATTGATTCTAACATTGATAATATAAGGCAGGCAACTTAATGATATAAATTGATTAAAAATAAAAATTCAAAAAATATGAGTTTAACGGTTGTTAATTAAATAATATATTGAAAAAAAAAAAAGAACCGATTATATCATAATGTGTGGTTTTAGTTTTAATATTAATTATTTTTTTAATTATAAATACAAGAGATAATATTGAGTTTGATTAGGGACAATTTAATGATTTTAAATTTATATTATGATTTTTTGTCCTTCTAAGTAATTACTATTTTTATGGTCTTTTATAATAATAATAATTATTTTTTTGTCCTTTATTTTAATTTTCTTTGTTTTTTTATTAATTAAAAAAGGGACTGGATGCGATAAGAAAAATGACAGACGGAATAGAGTTGTGTGTGGGGTGGGTGTTTTGCGGTTAAAAGATGCATCTATATTTACAAAGTGAGAATGTGGATTAAAACGATGTTGGGGGCAAAATACATGCAAACAATTTAGAAGATATAATTTTTTTATTGGCTTTATTATAGTAATATATATTTGCATGCGGTGTATAATTAAATTATGAGGACCAATGAGTGCATAACCAGCTCATGAAAGGGATTTTGTCTTAATTTATGTGAATATGTTTCTCGAATATTAACTTAGACAGACATAATTAAGACTTATTTCCTCTTATGTTATCTCTAAACATTTTTGTTTATCACCTTTTGGACCAAGTCGAGCCTTTAAACATTGTTTCGAAGACTGTGGATGCCCCTTACTCCTTGTGTCGCTCGTGTCCCCACATCACACATTCAACAGCTAGCTATCTTCGGGTAATAATATATTATTAAGATATTTATGATAGGAGGAGAGCCTAACACATGGTAAGAGGAGGGACTCTCAATGTTCCTCTTTTTATACAATCAATATATCAAAAGATAGATTTCTTATTTTAATACTTCAAAATATTTTGTAGTTTGTAAATATTTTTTTGGATATCTCTCTTTAATTTTTGAGCATATTTTATTTTTTTTATATTTGTTTTAGTTTTATGAATATTCATAGCAAGAGGAGGCCAACTCATGATAGAGGACATGTGGAGGCTATTGGCATTGGGATTTGGGGGTAGAGAACATGGGAGGTGCTTGGTGGATTCAGATTCCCTGCATATCTAAAGATAGGGAGAGCTCCTCCCCTGTGTACCATCTAAATTTAATCTAGACGATCCAGATTTTTTTTCCTTATTTTTTATTTTTTTAAAAAAATATTTTAATAGGTAGATCATTTAAAATAAAGATAATATTTCAATTCATATTTTTTTAAAAAAATGATTTTTTATTTAAAAATCATTAAATAAAAGAAATTAAATCTGGACCGTCTAGATGAGATCTGGATTGTCCACAAGGGAAGAGCTCTCTCTATCTATCCAAAAGATAGAGGATAGACATGGAAGCTAGGTCTAATGGCGGGTGGGGTGAGAGAAATCCGTTATTTTATAAAATATATAAAAAATAATTTTTAATTTCTAAAGATTAGTAATGGGGCTGAGAAGGTTAACATGATAAGATTTCAAAGTATTTTAAAATTGTGTCTTCTCATTATATCTCTATTTTTAATATATTTATTTTTAAAATATATTATTTTACATTTTTATTTTTTGAGCGTGTTTTATTTTTATCTTTATTTTAGTTGTTAAAATATTAATGGTTGGAGGAGAGCGTGCCAATTATATCTTGGCTAAAGTAACTTTTAGTCCTTTACATTTTATATTATACAAATTTTTTATCCCTTAACTTTATAAAGTATACTTTTGGTCGTAAAATTCTAACACCGTTAATATTACTAATAGAAAATGCTGACGCGGCGAACTCGATCAAGTGATGACTAATAGATTTTATTATACAAATTTTATATATTCTTTAGTTTAGCCATATTTTAAATTTACGTTTAATAGCATTTAATTACACGGTCATCACTTAAGTTTACACCGTTATCACTTGAATTTACTTACATTTTTAGTTAGCAAAATTAACGGTATTAGAATTATAGGACGAAAAGTATACCTTATAAAATTAAGGGACCAAAAGTATACCTTATATAAACTTAAAATATTAAAAGTACACTTCAACCTTTTATCTTTATTTTAGTTGTGATGATATTCATGACAGGAGTAGGAGGGATTCTCAACGTTCCTCCTTTTATATAACCACCTGGCTAAAGTATACTTTTAATCCATTAAGTTTATATGAGATTTCATTTTGGTCCCTTAAGTTTATAAAGTACTAGTATATCTTTTGATGCTATAATTTTAACATCATTAACTTTACTAATGGAAACACTGATCCATCAACTTTAAGTGATGATTGTGTTATTATACATACTAACGTATTAATCTTAAATATAAAGTATAAGTAAATTGAACAATATCTAAAACCCTAAGAAGTTCCAACTTCCATAGTCCCGTCCGGTCAGTACCAAAACTTCCAAGTAAATAAGGAAAAAAAAAAAATCTCAGCAGCTCTCAACTAGGAATTGTTCTGCAACTTCAACGTACAACTCGTATCTATAGATTGTTCCACAGCTTCAACAATTCTTTTATGCAATCACAAGTCTGGGACGTCCTTTTCTCTTTTCACATATTAAGGGGGCCTTGAGAATGCTTCAGTTTAGTTTTGTCGGCACTCCGTGTTTCTGCTTGCTATTTCTAATTCGCCCAGCCGATACATAAATCAAACGAAATCCACAACAATCTTTTCTGCTATTTGCTATATATTGTAGGTGAAGGAGGTATGCAAGAATGGGGTAAAATATCAAAGTAGAGGTGGAAGAGGAGTAAAACGTTTTCATTTGTCGTGATTTATCGGGAAGGTTTTAGTTTTAAAATCTAAAAATATTAATTAAAAAATTTAAAACTTAAATTTTGTTATGTCACTTGTGTAGTCATCATATTATTTAAGGTCGGGTCAGCATTTTCCGTTAGTAAAGTTACCAATATTAAAATTATAAGATCAAAAATATATTTTATAAACTTAAGGGACTAAAATAAAACCTCATGAAATTAAAATTTAAAAGACTAAAAGTATACTTTAGCATAACCACCCATATATTAAGTTTAGGTCAAATAAAAAATAGTGGAGAGATAATTGTGGCCACCTGTTAAACTTAAAATGGTAAACTTAAAAAAATATGGCTAAAGTATACATTTGGTTCTTTATGTTTACCTCTCGTATCATTTTAGTCCCTTAAGTTTGTAAAGTGCACGTTTGGTCCCTTAATGTTAACACCGTTAGTCCGACTTAACGGAAAATACTGACTCAACAGTTTTAAGCAATGACTGTGCAATTAAATGCTGACCAAGTATGCTTATATGTTAGTATTTTAATAAATTAATATTTTAAATTCTATTAATTGAAAAAAAAAACTAATCTTTACCGATTGTTTTGTGGTTTTTCACAATTTGTGAATATTAAATATATTTTTTTGTCAAAGAAAATTAAATATTTTTCAATTAATAGGATTTAAAATACTAATTTATTAAAATACTAACATATAAGCATAATAAACATAATTTATTTTTTTCAAATATTCTAGATGATTAAACCAATTTATTTAACCTAATAAACATAATAAATAGCCACAAAATCGCAGGACAAATAACGAATGGTTACTTAAAATTCAAAATTATTTCATTTCAAACCACATACTACCCATACACCAACTGTAATTCTGAGCAAAAAATACACCAACTGTAACCAATCTGTTTTTTACATTTTTCATTTAAACGGATTGAATAAACAACAATTAATTAAAAAGGAGAAATATGCATGATTTATGTGACACATGGTGTTGCCAAGATTTTATGGGTGTGCATGGCAACCATTCTGTTGCCTAGCACTGTTTCTGAGACTAAACAATTTTTTTTTATTCTTTACTTTGGAAGAGTTCTGAGAATCAGAATTACGTTTGTTAACCCATTTTATTTTTACTCCGAGAATCAGAATTACGTTTGGTAACACATTTTTCCTCCCCTTGTTTGGGAGTTAAAAAAATAGTAAAGGAGGAAGATGAATGATTAATGAGTTATTCTTACCATTTTGTTCTTTTATTTAATAATTAATATAATTATTATACCTTACAAATAAATTTAAATTTAAATTTCCTAAAAAAATTATTTATATGGCAGTGGTGATAGCGGTGGTGGCGGCGGTGGTGATGGCGGTGGGGGTGGGGGGTGGCGATGGCGACGACAACGGTTGTGGTGGGGCGATGGTGGTAGTGGCGGCAACAGTGGCGGCGGCCAAGGTAGTGAAAACGTAGTTTTTAGGTAAAAACGGAAGGAGAATGAAAAATCGTAAAACGTAACAACGTAAAACGTAACGGAGTTTTTACCTGCATATGTATATAAAAAAATTCGAGAAAAATAAGGTACCTGCCATCATCCATACATATACTGATTAATACAATATTGATAACTTCTCATTTTTAATAGATTTGAAATATGTTTTGAGATATTTTTGGAAGTCGTCAATACTAAATTAAAGAGATTTTATTAAAATTTTAAAAGATATCAATTTGGATGCATTATTTGAGGGATGTCAGTTTAAAATATAAATTTCAATAAAATAATAGTATTAATAATAAATAATAACGATTTAAGATTTTAAAGAAGAAAAATATTTAAATGGACTAAGATAAGGAAAAGATTCTTCAGATCTTATTATTGATTAAAAAATATAATACAATTAAAAAGATATTAAAAATACTCATTTTAATAATAAAAAAATATTTTATTATCATCGTTTTTGCTGCTTGACCACCCATCATATACGTCTACATCGCCAGCTTGTTACCCATTTTCTCTCAACAACTTTGTCCTTTCCTCTCTCTCCCTCCCCAATCTCTTCTCTGCGCCTTCATCTGCCTCCCGGTCCCACGACTCCCGCCCCTTCATCAGCCTCATAGTCACACCCTCACTTGCTTCACTTTAATCTCTTGCAAATCCGTCACGCATGTTCACAAATCACAAGCGATAGTTCTACAATACTTTCATCGGTGAAGGCGAGCCTTCAATGGGCGAGTTGATCGAGTTTTTAGATTTCTCCAGTCTTCCATCTTCACAGGCGACTCTAGGCAAAACAAAAAAGTCTTCACAGGCAACGAGTCTTCAGATCTCTCTCCCTCTGTGCCTCTCCTTCTTCTTCTTCTATGTTGTGATTGTTGTCTCATCGGCGATTTTTAAAAAAACGCTTCGTTTTTGCGTTTAAACCCGGCGTTTTTGACGTTTTCACCTTATGTGCGTTTTATACTGAACGAAACGCGGGATGCTCCAAATAAAATGTAAAAACGCGTTTTTTGCGTTATAAAACGCGTTTTTTGCTACCTTGGCGGCGGCGGGGTTGGGGGTGGGGTGGCGACAGTGGCGGCTGTGGTGGTGGCGGTGATGGTGGCGGCAGGGGTAGGGTGGTGGCGGTGGTGTTTGTGGTGGGGCGGTGGTGGTGGCGGCGGCAACGCAGGTGGAGGTGGTGGCAATGGCGGTAGTGGTGGGGGGGTGGTGGTGGCGAGGTGGTGGCAGTGGCGGCGGCTGAGGTTGTTTGTGCGAGAGAGAAGAGAGGTGTTGTGTAAAATAGGTTTTAATTTTATGCCCTGCAAGAGAAAAGCTAAAATTTTTAGTTTCTTTTTTTTATTCCCCAGCACAAACAATAAACCGGTTCATCTCGGGAGCAAAAAAAAAAACGGATTTACCAAACACAATTCCCATCCATTTTTGTTCTAGGGCACAGAAATTAAGAAAAAAGTCATTCTGGGAGCGTTACCATGCACACCCTATATATGATGAAAGGACATGTCATTGGACCACAAAACTCGGCAAGGAGGTGCGGTGGTGGGGGTTGAAGAAGAGTGTGAGCACGTGCGAGACGGGCATGGAGGCTCTTTCATGGACCCTCAAGCACCTAATAACTTATCCTTCCACCTTGGTCTATCTCATCCATGTCTTCCCTGAGATCAAACACGTTCCTAATCTGTATCTGTAAGCCACAGTTTTCTTTAATTTTCCTTTTTTTTTACTTTAATTCAAATTATTGGGACTCTCCTAAGATTTACTCCTAAATTATAATCTATTGAAATTATTTTGGCTGATAAAATAACACTTCATCTCTTCTTGAAGAAGAAGAAGAACAGTGTCGTGAACAGCGCGACGAGATGCATATATATATATAGACCATAGAGTAGATTCATTGTAGTGATAACGTACCCAATAGTTTATATTACACGTGTTAACAATTTATAAGTATTTATCCTTAGCAACTCGATCGAGTGACCAGGTCAAGGGTAACATAGTAGGTCCATAGGTATAAGCTAAACTCTTCAGCACGAACAACAATATGGACATAACTAGTATAAAAAAAGGCCTTTAAGATCGAACAAAAGAGACACCATAAGATTGGACTCGTGACCGGTCTTGTTCTAGGCGGTATTGAAAATCTAACATTTAAGACCAGACACGAATCGGTCTTAAAGAAACTCTTTTAGACTAGACATTTAAGACATTAGGTCTTAGAAGTTGTACTAAATAAACCTGAAATATTTTTTGTTCGGTCATAAAACCCAACTTTTAAGACCGGACAAAAATTTTAAGACAAGGCGACTAATTATACGCAGTCTTAAAAAATTTACTTTCAAGACAGGATGGTAAATACATCCGGTCTTAACAGTTGAATATTTAAGATAGGCGTATTTATTCCGGTCAATTTTTTCCCTGTTCTGTTCTTCCTGATCAATATATATACACAAATCCACCACCCAATCCATCACATAAAAGTCGATATTTTAAGCTACAAGCTATGAACAATTATGAATCGGGTGAAGGTGCAGATTTCCCAACCAACTATTACCCAAAGAGCGTCTGACACAAATAACAATTGAGGGGTCCAAAATTGCAAATCAACAATTAAAAAGTAAAAAAAAAACACAAAATGACTATTAAAAGTTGAAAAAAAAAACATCAAATAACTATTTATAAAAAAACTATCATAATTAAGTTAAAATATGAGGCACTGGCGTAAGACGATGGCAGAAATGCTGGAGAAAAGAGTGGTTACGCCTTCTTGTTGGAAAAGGAAAACACCAACAGAGATGGGACCTATGGGAGCAAGCATTGTGGCAGCAGTGGTTGCAACTTGTGGCATCGGAGAGATGGAATCAGGGTGTAAGGTGTGTGCTAGCCAAATGCTGTGGACTACTGGATGAGTTCGAGAGGGTGAGTGGAACACCCAGCAACAATAGAAGTTTTGGAGATGCCGACGTCGCCGACACTATGACAGTCAATGGAAGACAGAGACACCAAGACAGTGATGGGGTAATAGTTCGTTGGCGAATCTGCTCCAAATTTTGTGTGTGTGTGTGTGTGTTTTTTTTTTCACTTTTTAATTGTTGATTGACAATTTTGGCCCCTCAATTGTTATTTGTGCTAGACGCTCCTCGAGTAATAGTTGGTTGGCAAATCTGCACCTTGACCCTTATTAATAAATTGAATTGGGATAAAGAATACAAATATTATTCACCATGAGTTATGTGGCCTCTTAATTAATGATTATACTATGACTACAATACCTAAATTAATTTATACAATAAAATAACTTACAAATACAATGAGTTGAGTTACAAATACAACACGTAAATCAACATACATGCCCAATATAATATATTCACCACGCCTTCATCTGATTCCCACCAAACAACGTAAACATCCTCTTTTATAACATGCCCTTTTGGATCGAATCCTGCCACAAAAATAAAACAAGAACAAACTTCATAGTCAGTGACATTGCTTAAGAACATAGAAGGAATATCATAGTATCGATGCGGCAACACATTATCATCTGAAAGCATGTCCTTAAAAGCCTCAAGCATTTCAGAAAAACTTTTATTGCTCCATCCATTACATGCCTTCAAGCTTACCAATTTCAATACAACGTTCAACAATTGATATTTTTTACACTCAGGGTATAACGGGGTCTTTACATCACTGCACATATTACTATATGCATGTGATTGATAAAAAACCTCTTCTTCTACATCACGAATAATGTCCTTTATGCGATCATCCATATCCGTGTCATTATCATCAAAGGTCACTTCCCCATGTTGAGACCCACTTGGTATTTTTGCACCATGTGATACCCATATTGTATAAGTCTTACAAAATCCTTCACAAACTAAATGTGTGTGTATAACTTCAGGACTTAGTCGCCTCTCATTCAAACATTTTACACAAGGGCAATTAAACTTCCGACTATCATCATGGGCATTTTGTTTAGTAAATTCTATAAATTCGCTCGCCCCATTTTGATATTCAACACTTGTCCATAGAGCATTTATCCAACTGTGATCCATAGTAGAATTCCTATAGAAGGAAAGATTTAACATATATAATCCGAAAAATTTGAAACTTGAATATAAAATAAGCTAACTCAAAATGCATATTTATGCTCAATGTCAGTTAGGTCTTCTATTTTTTTCTTTTTTTACGGAGAAACTTGCCCATTAAATGCATAATGAAAAATCACTTTTGGTCATAAATATATCACAATAAATCCAAGAAGAAAAATAAATGTATGACAAGGAAATTAAATACATCGCATGAAGATCTTGTGGACTTACTTGTAGCATATAAATTCAAATGTGTTTGCTGAGTCTTTCTTCTCCGGCTACGAATGTTAATGTTGCAGACAACAAGAGTAACCTAAAAACACTTGTTGGTCAGTTGGGTTGGTTAAAAGTGCAAATATAATTTTTGAAATACAATATTCATTAAAAATAGAGGAACCCACAAGAACATTTCATTGATTTCGTTAAACTCATGAAAAACCCAGAACGATAAGTAGAAAAATCATAAAGTTATATAACCAAAACACCTCTTACAGCTTAGTCTATAGACGTTTAACTAAGAAACCAGAAAATGATTGTCGAGAGAGCGACGCAAAGCAGCGACGAAGCAACACACAAACACTAGAGACAGAACCTGAGTAATCACTTTCGGCGCGACAAGAGAAGCATCAGAGAGAGAAATTTAATTTTCCGCGCGACAGAGACATGTTTTAGTATTTTGGATTTTATTAAGTCCGATTAATTATAACGTATCTGGTCCTAAAGATAAGCATTTTATGAATTTAATTTTTAAGCCCGGAGGTTTAGAAGACTCCGGTCCTAAAATTTTTTTAATTTTTAGATCGGAGATTTATAAAACATCCGGTCTAAAAGTCAAATACTTTTTAGACCAGTTACTTATAACGTATCCAGTCTTAACAGTCTATTTATTAACTAAACCGAAAAAAAGAGGATTGGCTTTGGCAAGCACAGCTGCTGATGAATGAATAAAATAAAGGAAAACTGGAGAATTAATAAGCTTCTTTAATTACTGGTGAGGAGTTAGGAGGCAGTGAGGAGTTAATAAGGACAGAGAGGTAGTGTGAGGAGTTAATATAAGGGCAAAGAGTAGGAGAGATACGCAATTGATGATGAACTTTGGTGATTTTCTACTTTAAGAGCATATTTTATAAATATCCGGTCCTAAAAGTCTTTTGTCAATTCAATTACTTTTAAGATCTACCTTTTATACATTTTCGGTCCTAAAATACTTTTAAGATCTACCTTTGATGATATATCCGGTCCTAAACTTCTATTATTTTTTTTTCCAATCAATTCAATTACTTTTAAGATCGACCTTTTATCTTGTATCCAGTCCTAAAATTCATTTATTTTTTAATGAATTTTTATTTTTAATTTCCTAAAAAATATTACTTTTAAGAACGGATCTTTTACAATATCCGGTATTAAAAGTTAAGCAGAGTCGTATCCTTACACTCTGTTCAAATGAATGATTCAAAATCTCTTCAGCTTCCAAATAAACTTCCCAACTAGGCGTCTCCTCGTATTTTGAGGAACTATGCGGCTCCTCGTTAAAGTTTCTAGCGTTTCACATTGTTCAGAATGAGTTCTCTATTTAAACCCGTTGTTACTTTACTTTCTTCACATTCTTCCCCATCACTTCTACAACCTCCACCATCATAATGGCTGCTCCACCACCACCAGGTCCTCCTTTTCCTTGTCCTATCGGTCTTCACAATCCATACCCTCCTCCGCTGCCTCCGAACCCGTCATTCTACCAGATGATGCAGCGCCTCTTGGCCCGCGTCGACCATATAGACCAACGCTTGGGCCAACTGTTTCATGTCTATCACACCGTCAACAACAAGCTGACCGCGGTACTCGACGCCCATGAGGTTGAGTATTGTCTTTCTGATGACGACGTGTCCGACCTCTCCGATGACTTCCTCCCCTCTGACAATGATGGGGAGGATTAGTTATTTTTATGTAAATAAACAATATAATAAATAAAATTTTTATTTAAATTTCTACATATTTTTCTATTTCTCATCGCAAGTTAACTTCAAAGACTTTAGCAACTCTTCACTGGATGATAAAGTCAAAGGAGGATCGCACTCGAAGGAAAATTTTGGTGGAAATTTTAATTGCTTTTCAGAGGAGAAAGGGGGATATAATTTTTCTAAAGAAACAAAAAAGGAAATTCACAAGTAATATTGATACATTTCATGAAGGCAAAGAAACGATATCGATCGCCTTGTCCTTTTTATTCTGTTTCTTTTTTCTTCCGACAAAAAAGAAACAACCAAAACATTTTCTTCGTGTGATCAACATTAAAACTTCATAGAATACAGTTAATACCATTAAAAAAAACATCGTCTACCTTATTCGAATAAAAACAAACACAATGACAATTCTTCTCAAGGTTGAACCGTTGTTGTCGGTTTTACCTCACCCTGATTTGAATATTTTCAGTGTCTTTTTCATTATCTTTATTCTTTTTTCGACAAAGAAAAAAGACAAAGAAAAGGCAGACCGATAATGCCGCTCAACATCAGGAGAGGTAAAAACGACGACATCAAAGGTCCTAGTCTAAGGAGAACGCCAGAACCTCGATTGTTTTGAACATTAATGATTTGCCAGATATTTAAAGGAAGACTATTAAGACCGGATATTTAAAACTACACAGTCCTAAAGGTTAAGTCTTTTTTAAATTCAAGACTTTCAAGAGCAGACAATTTATATATATACGGTTTTAAAAGTCTTGAGACTTTTAAGACCACACATTTAACAAACATACGGTCCTAAAAGTCTAGACAAATTTTTTAGTAATTAAAGAAAGTAATTAATTATTTGTTTAATTTTCTTCAAAATTGTTGTACCGTCCAAAATTTAAGTCTGGTTTTAAAATATTTAAGTTTAAGATCGGACAAATTAGTATCCGGTGTTAAATGTTAACCTTTAAGACCTGTCCATATATAAATCAGGTCTTAAAATTAATTAATTTTTATTTAATCGTTTTCTATATTTTGTACCGGTCGCATTTTATGTCCGGTCTTAAAAGAATAACTGTTAAGACCGGCTATTAAATATGTTCGGTCTTAAAACGTTAATACCTTAATATTTAAATTTTTCCTTATTATTTTTGGACCGTAGAAAATATTAGTCCGGCTGTATGAGATTTCTTGATAAAGTAATTGATATTTCAATTTTTTTAATAACATTTTTAAGACCAATTGTTTTTTTAACCGGTCTGAATAATATATTTAAGACCTATGAAAAAATGATCCGGTATAAGAAGTTTTTTATATTTATAAAACTACCACCAGTCATACCTTTAAGACCGGGACATCGATAATTCAATCTAAATAAGGCGGTCTTAAAACCCTTTTTTGTACTTGTGCGTGGAGCTTCATTTTCTACTGGGTGATGAGGATGTCTACTCCGTAAATGACGCGTCTATGAAGAAGACTAGGTCATTAGGGCTTTTGAGAATCTTGTGAACTCATGCATTGACTTGTCTATAAAGAAACATAATAGTAGTACGTAGCGTGTATGTCAAGCAACAGAGTCAAAGAGACCTCGTGGCTTGTATATAAAATCGACCTCGTGGCTTGTATATAAAATCATTTTTCAGGAAAATCAACTAAAAATTGTAGAACAACTATATCTTTAAACAAGTTTTTGTTAACTAATTAAGTGTTTGATAATTATTTTAAACAAATTTTAACATTTTTTCTACTATGATGTTTTAAAGCCATCATCCAATTCCAAACATTTTTTTTTTTTTTTTGCTTTTTAGAAACTTGTTTTGAAAAACAATTTTATAAAATTTTTAAATAATATAAAGACTAAATATAGAATCAAACAAGTGGCTAGCTATTTCATCCTTAAACCTTTTTTTAAGTTGATATTATCATCCTTAAACCTTTTAACTCTGTTGCGGCTTTGTCTTTGAAAATTACGTTGCCCTTGTACATCTACTTAAAAAGCATTCAGGTCTCTCTCTTCCTCTTGTAGCAATGTAATACGAGTAATGCATCCCAAACACCCCCCCCCCCCCCCCCAAAAAAAAAAAAAACAACGTAATACGAGTATTATTAAAAATTTGAATTAGTCATAACATTCTGATCTGCAGTACAAAACTTCAGATATCGATATTGTTGCTTCGTCCACTGACAAGTAATACTGAGTCTTAATTTTAGATGATTTGGGAGAGAGAACATCTTTAATTTGATTAATTGTCAGAGAGTTTGAATAGAACAAATAATATTATCAAAATAACATAAAAATGAATCAATATTTGAGGCTGCCTTCTTCTTTGGTCTCTGGACCACTCATCTTCATATATATTCTCTCAATTGTTTTGTGGAGTTTGTGATGTTGAAAATTCAAATCCCAGAAGATACGCACAACAGACCATCAAGCAATTAATTCACTATGGTGATAGATAACTACAAAAGGGGATTGTATATTACAGGTGTTAACAATTAATAGGTGTGTATTATTACCAACTAGCTAGAGCGACCCAGTCAAGGGAAAAATTGGTCCATGTGTATGAATAACGCGTTTATATTTGAACATGGCCTTTGAAATTTTGTGATCTCATTCATTAATGAAGACTTTACTCCTAGATGAGGTGATGGGAACATAAGCATCCCATTTTTTGTTAGACCATTACAAATTTTAAGACATATCAAATATTAAAAAAAAATATTTAAAAAAGGGGGTGGGTGTTTTAGGGTTAAAAGACGCGTCTATATATTTACAGAGTGACAATGGGGATTATATTAAAACGATGTTATTAGTTTGTAAAACCTGTTTCAGTAAGGTAAAGGATTTCTTCTGTCACTGAAGATTGAGTTATCTCCAGTAACCCTAAAATTACGTCGTTTTGAATTAATGAAGAGTGTATTTGTAATTTCAGGTGAATTAATGAAGGGTGTATTTGTAATTTCAGGTGAATTAATGAAGAGTGCAAATACAAAAACACCCTTCATTAATTCACCTGAAATTACAAATACACCCTTCATTAATTCAAAACGACGTAGTTTTAGGATCACTGGAGATAACTCTATCTCCAGTGACAGGAAAAATATTTTTCCCTTATTTTTTTTAATTAAGCATTTTTAAGAAAAATAAAATTTGTTCTAAAAAAATCAGAATAAATCTTATATGTTCCTTACATTTTTTTTATGTAAAATTATTTTTCATTCTCTAAAATCGGATAAAAAGTGGAAAATAACCCTATCTTTAAATTAACCAGTTTGCTCTCTAATTAAGTGTTTGATAAAATATTATAAACATATTTTCATATTTTTTTCCTAAAATATGATTTTTTTTTAAAGCAATAATCTAAACAGATTTTTTTAATTTTTTTATTATTAAAACTTGGTGCGCAGAAAACAATTTTATAGAGCCATTCGAAGATCATTAAAAACGAAAAACAGAATAACGGATGCCTTAGTCATTTCGTACTCGAACTTTTAACTCCACTCAGTCCTCTCCTCTGTTTAAATCCTCACCGTTATTAGATAATCAAACTGACGGTGTGACAAACGTTGTTAACAAAGGTGTGACAAATGTTGTTAACAAACAGAAAAAGCGAAAATTGCGTTGGCTGTTAGACATGACGGACGCATTTTGGGTGTCACTGTCACCAAAGAAATTTTGCACTCTTGGTCATAAAAATAAAACATGAATCAATATAACCATAAAAGTAGACTTACTAAATATATAAGAGGAGCTCGTCTCATTTAGATCATTTAGATAAGATTTAGATAATTTAGATTTAGTTTTCTTTAGCTAGTGATTTTTTAAATAAAAAAAGAATATTTTGAAAAAATTTTAGCTAAGAAATTATTTTTATTTTATATTCTCTACCTTTAAAATAATTTTTCAACAAAATAAAAAGTAAAAAAAAAAAAAAAGTTAAACTCCCCTGCCAAAACGTACACAAGCTAAGTGTTTATATTACACCTGTAAACAATTTATAGGTGCATATCACTATCAATTTCAGATTTGTCTACGTAACATAGAAATCAAGATATATATGGGCCTGGAGTTTCATTAACTACTGAGTGATGAATATGATGAGGACGTACCAGTAAGAGTTGGCTTAAGTGGAAGGGACTTGGACCGCTTAAGTAGGGGTCTTGAATTTGAGTCCTTGTGGATGTAGAAAACTCCCCTGGGAGAGGTCCCTACATATGCGCCCGACAGAACTTCGATCGAGACTAGGTAGGGCGAAGTTTTAGTGAACTAGATGCAATAGCCAAAAAAAAAATGATGAGGATGTCGACTCCGTAAATGACGCGTTTATGAAGAAGACTAGGTCATTAGAGGGCCTTTGAGAATCTCTTGAACTCATGCATTGTCTTGTATACTTCTATTGATCATGGTAGTAACTAACTTTTATTATAAATAAATAAAAATAGTTAAAATCAATTAAGTTATCCTAAAATTTAAGTAATTTTCAATATTAACCCTACTAATTCCACTAAACTCTAATATCATATTAATTATCATTTTCACCCACTACCCTTATTCATTATGGGCATACATAAGAAAAAAATAATTAACGTTCCTTGAAAATAAGCAAGTACCTTATAAAAAGGGCGAAATAAACTTACTAGTTGGTGCTTTATAATAAAAACTAGAGGGGGTATATTTTATCTCGGTTGAAAGGGGCCACCTCATTTGAACCGTCTTATTGTGCCCTAGTAGGTTGGTGGCTGCCTAGCCAGTTTGTGGACCGTATAATTGTAAATTTAATAGGGTGAAGGTGCAGATTTGCCAACCAACTATTACCCGAGGAGCGTCTGGGCTAACTATTGAAGGGACTAAAATTGCCAATAAACAATTAAAAAGTGAAAAAAAAACACCAAATAACTATTAAAAGTGAAAAAAAAACACCAAATAACTATTAAAAAAAAACTATCACAATTAAGTTAAAATGTGAGGCACTGGCATAGGACAGTGGCGGAAACGTTGGAGAAAAGAGCGGTTAAGCCTTCTTGTTGGAAAAGGAAAACATCAACAGAGATGGGACCCATGGGAGCAGGCATTGCGGCAGCAGTGGTTGCTGCTTGTAACATCGGAAGGATGGAACCAGGGTGCAAGGTGCGTGTCAGTCGAACGCTGTGGACTATTGGATGAGTTCAAGAGGGTGAGTGGGACATCCAGCAACAATAGAAGCTTTGGAAATGCCGACGTCACTGACACTATGACAGTCAATGGAAAACGGAGACACCAAGACAGTGACGGGGTAATAGTTCGTTGGCGAATCTGCTCCAAATTGTGTTTTTTTTTCACTTTTTAATTGTTGATTGGCAATTTTGGTCCCCTCAATAGTTATTTGGCCCAGACGCTCCCGGGTAATAGTTGGTTGGCAAATTTGCACCTTGACCCAATTTAATATCACCCTATTATTTATCCTCTCTTCAATTCTATTGCTCCACGTTAGCCTGGTTAGCCCTGCATTATTGGAATCTTCTATCATTCCAATCATTGTCAGTCTCCACCTCACCATGTCTTTAGCTTCACCTCTTCATTTTTACGTCTCAAAGCAACTCACTAATATTAGACCAAGTCTCACTATTTAAAGCTGTGATAATCTTCTTATACATTAGTATCTACCAACAAAGTTTCACCTTTCAATCCTCAAAGTACAGATATACTGCCTTTCCTAATATAAGAACTAACTGAGGGTTGAATTCAGTTTAAAATATAACATCTCAATCCATTTTATCTCATATATATAATTTCTATTTTTTCTAAATTACTGTATCTAACCTATGAATTATAACTCTTTATTAGGAACCGAAATGGTTGTAAATAGCGCCCATATCATATGTTATAAAATTTTCAAATCCTTTATTATCATACAAATATTGATAACTTAGATTTCTTAATTCTTTTGGCCTGTTCTACTCTTATTTTTCTTACCTTCACTATATATCGTTGTCATCAATTAGAAAAATTCAAACCCTCCTCAATTTGCGAGCATGTTGTTCTGGTTACAGAAATATTTTCAACAACATTATTTCAAGATAAAATACTATTATCACAAAATTTTGATGAATTTTGAATTATCATTCTTGATTTTCGAGACAATGAATTTTTAAACATAATCGTAGTACGCGGCTTGTAAGTCAACCAATAGAGACAAAGAGACCTCGTGACTTGTATATAAAGAGGAAGCTAAGCTATGCATTTCACATGTGAAGCTCAGGAGTATGATAAAAATGGAAGTGAGGAGGTTGTGGGTTTTGGTGGTGAGTTTTATGGTTTTGGTTCAAACACTGGGAATCAAATGTTGTGTGAGACAAGAGAGGGAAGCACTTCTTAATATAAAGACATATTTTCTTACAAACTATAATGACACTCGGGTGGAGAAGTATTTATCGTCCTGGTGGGTTACTGATGATCCAAACAGTGATTGTTGTAGGTGGAATCAGGTCAAGTGCCATCCTTCTTCGGGTCGGGTTTCCAAGCTTTCACTCCAAGATCTTAATGACATCAAGTTATTTTCTGTAGCTCCCTGGGTAGGAGATCCTGCCAATTTTGCCATAGATTTCTCAATGTTCCAAGACTTCAAGGAGCTGACAAGTCTCAACTTATCAAAAGGCCGGTTTCAAAGTTTGGAAAATACTGCAGGTTCGTGTCTCTTTAGATTAGCTAATGTTAAATTATTTTATGCTATAGAGTTGTAGAGTTTTATGTTAGAAACAGCTTATCTACATGTGGGGGGTAAGATTGTGTACACCTGACTCTCTCCAAACTCTATCTAGTGAGGCCCTTGTGCATTAGGCTGCCCAACCCTTTAGTCTTTCAACATAGAGCTAATTAGCTATTAATTTTTAATTAAATATGCTTTAATTCCAATTCTAAAAATAGGTAGAAGGTAACTAATTTACAAAAATTAAAGAATTAGTTGAATTATTTATTTGTAAAAAGACTGTGTTGGGTTTTCTTAAGATACTCCGATATTCATTTGTTATTGACACTATCCCATAGGAACCCTTTTTGAATATGTACAATAAATATGGATAAATTGAAAAAAAAAATTATAAGGTGAATTGGGGCCTTATATATATATATATATTTACACCAAGGGTCTTACATTTAGGGAGAAGGTAAGCCTCTCAATTAGTTCCTACACATTTAAGACCTAGTATTATTGAAATTTTAACATATGATGGACCAATCCAACTTCATCATCAATTGAGTTTCAAAGATGTTTAAAAGTTGCGGCAATTGAAGCACAAGTGGCTAATGGAATCTGTTCCTCCGAATCCACCCATGACTACTAGCTGGAGAGATCCCCTTCTGCCCTGGGGCAATGTCAATAAAGAGAATTAATTATATATATTAATTAAGTTACAAAAATTAATTACCCACAGATCCTAACTACTTTGTAAATATAGAAGTTTGCTATATATGTGAATACAAAAGTTTACTAGTAAATGGGAAAGAGAAAATAATTGTAATTCTCCCATGCTCATAAGTATCAACAAATAATTGAGCTACTTACCACTTTGGATGCCAAAAGTGAAAATTGTTTCTTTACTTTTTTTTTTTTGATATAAAAATTGTTTCTTTACTGAATCAGAGAAAGTCAAAATTTGAAAAGGAATTCAAATACTTTAAAGCCTGTTCAGCTTGGATTCTCAGTGGTCCGAAAGGCACAAATGTGAAGTGAATTCTAGATTTTTTTTTCCCATCATTAATAAATAGAATATAAGGGGTTTATATACTTACTATAAACATATTTACCTAATCCGATTATAGTAAGGAAGTTAACTAGTTAAGTTAATTAGAATAATATGTATTTTCTAAAACACTCAAGTCATTTTCTTTAATTTCTTCATTCATTCTCTTCCTTAATTGTTGATGAGGGAACATCAATAGAGGTAAATGTATGTATAATAGATGTTTATGATCAACTCTCTCCAAATAGATTTTGTATCAAAGACCGGAGTGAGTAGTTTAATTTTATACTACAGTTCATATACAATTGTTTATCCTTACTGTATACCCACTAATATCATGTACGTATAATAGATGTCTAAGGAGATTTTTTTTTTTTTTCTTGGACGACTGAAATGTATAGGAGAATATTACTTGTCCTGTACCTAGAAGCTTTGGCTTCAGTATGGGAAATCTCTGTGTATTCCTCACTGAATGAAATCACTTAGTTCTTCTATCAATACTTGCTAAATTTTTTGTGGTTTTTGCATCTCTATATACAGTGTAACTAATGACATTAATTTGTATATTTTGAATTGGGAAAATTTCACTAAACTCCATTATAGCCATTTTGTTTCATTCAACGCCAAATAATTTTGAAACTTCACTAAACCCCAAGGACTAAAATTAAATTAAATTTTATGTGTGAAAAGACAATAATGCCCTTACTTTATTTGTTTTGTTAAAAAGGTGCAATGGTCATTGGAGTTCCGTCATCGGAAATTAATTTGTCTTGTTCATAAAGAGTTGTATATTTACAATAGGACTTGTTCAATTAATGTTGTTCATATGTCTAATGCATTTGTTCATGAGGAATTGGACACTGGCAAATGGGACTTGTTAAACAACACAAATTGAAAAGTCTCAATTGTAAGCATGTAACTCTCCATGATCAAGTAGAATAAGCATATGAAAACCACAAATTAATTTTCAGTGACTGGATTGAGCTCCAATTGGCTAGACAGTGCTAGAGCTTTGATGGCCGGCCATCGACTAGGCGGCTATGAGTGAACGGTCGTAGGAGCTCCAACAATAATTGAGCCTTATTTAAAAAAAAAAAAAAAGTAAAGGCATCATTGTCTTTTCAAACACAAAACTTAATTTCATTTTGGTCTATGGGGTATAGTAAAGTTTCAAAATTATTTGAGGGTTGGTTGAAATAAAATTGCTATTGTGAGGCTTAACTAAAAATTTTCACTTTTTAATTTGTTCACTGCTATTTTTTTTTTCCTTTTTTCTTTTTGGTTTTCCAAAATTTTATTTGAACACAAAATTTGCATGTATCCGATTGGCAAGGCCAATAATGAGCCAATAAAATTTGCATTAATTCAGTTCATTGCGATGCAGTTTTGGGTAATCTAAGCAACTTAGAAGTCCTTTCAATAAAAGGCAATTACTTTGAGGGATCTCTGCCATACACGGTGAGCAGGTGTCATTTGATTCATAACGTAGAACAACATTATTTTAGGTTCTACTTCATTTATGTATATTAACAACACTTGAGTTCTTTTGGCCTTAGAAATATGCAAAATGAAGAAGATACGTGTGCTGAATTTTGGTGACAATAGATTCAATGGTTCCTTGCACAAGTGCTTGGCCAACTTGACATCTCTTCAAGCCCTTGATCTCTCAAGAAATGACCTATCAAGGGAAATACCAGCATCTGCCATTGCCAGCCTCACATCTCTTGAGTACTTTTCTGCCATGTATAACATTTTCGAAGGCATATTCCCTTTGAGTTCCTTTGCCAATAGTTCACGGCTTAAGGTACTTTCACTTGATCAAAAGCATATCAATGAGTTTCAGGTAAACACTGAAAGTGAAGCCCTTCCATGGATCCCCTTATTTCAATTAGAAGTTCTAAACTTGGCAAATTGTAAAGTAAACGAACCCAGTGGAACCTTCCCCACCTTTCTATTATATCAGCATGACTTGCACTATATTGACCTCTCAAATAATGATTTGGTTGGAGTATTCCCAAATTGGTTGCTTCTTAACAACACAAAACTCATGCATCTGATATTGAATCTTAACAAGTTCAAAGGAATGTTTAAGTTCCCAACCGACACATATCAACCTCCTCCACACCCCTTAATTACTTTGCAGCTATTTGACAACCAAATGGAGGGTAAACTACCCACAAATATTGGTCTAATGTTCCCAAATTTGGAAGATTTATATGTTTCAGGAAATGGTCTTAATGGTCATATTCCTCCATCAATAGGAAACATGTCCAAGTTGATTCGTTTGAAATTAAGCAGAAACAAATTTTTTGGCCAAGTTTCAGAGTCTTTGTGGGCAGGTTGTGCTTCATTAGAATACTTGATTTTATCATATAATAACTTACAGGGAAAATTACTTCCTTCTTACAAGAACTCTTCCTCTTTGCAATTCTTGCTCTTGGACAACAACTTCCTCAGTGGCACACTGGACCATGAGATATGGCACCTCCCATGTCTTGAGGTGTTAGATATCTCTAACAACAGTTTATGGGGTATGGTTCCTACTTTCATCACAAATTCTTCATCTTTACACTAGATAAACTTGTCAAGAAATAATTTTACGGGAACACTATCCAAAGAGCTCTGCAGACTTGACCTTTGGCATTTAGACCTCTCTCATAATAAACTCTCGGGTTCAATACCAGCTTGCTATTTCAATATGTATCGGTTGCAAACTCTACAACTACAAGGCAGTAGCCTAACAAGCTCCATTCCTACATTCAGGAGACTTGGTGACTTTCTATCAACACTTGATTTGAGGGATAACAAGTTGTCTGGAGTGATTCCAAACTCGATTGTGAAGGTGAAATCCTTAAGTTCTCTTCTACTGGGAGGTAATCAACTACATGGTCAACTTCCTAACCAATTGTGCCAACTAAAGGACATCCAATTTTTGGACCTGTCACGTAATAACTTCATTGGAAATATTCCTGCTTGCTTCTACAATTTCTCATTTGGAGAATGGGAACCTTTTACTGGCTATGGTACACCATTTGTGTTTTCAAGTAACTTTTATTACTATAGCCATCTTCATCTGACACTATTTTTTGAACATGATGGATTTGTTAGTATAGAAGCAAAACTTGAAATAGATTTTTTGACAAAAAACTTGGTTCTTGGATACAATGGCTACAATTTGGTGCTTATGTCTGGAATAGATTTATCAAGCAATAAGTTAAGTGGAAAAATCCCTCAAGAGATTGGATCCTTGAAATCCCTTCATGCATTGAACTTATCTCACAATCATTTGAATGGATCAATACCGAAAAGTTTCCACAACCTTTCAGACATTGAGAGCATAGACCTATCAAACAACAACTTGGATGGAGAAATCCCTATTGAGTTACAAGACTTGAACTTTCTCAGTGTATTCAATGTGTCCTACAACAATTTGTCAGGTAGAGTGCCTAATGGTCAACAATTTTCAACTTTTGATGATAGCTGCTTTAAAGAAAACCAAAATCTCATTCGGTACAATAGCAATAAACGTAACTCTGCACATATACCACCAACTCCTATCAACAATGACACAAAGGAAGATGAATCTATCATAGATTTCACTTCTTTTATTTGGAGTTTCTTTGCATGCTATATTGCTGTGTTGGTTATCATGGAAACAGTTCTTTGGATCAACCCATATTGGCGAAGATTGTGGTTTTACTACATCGAAACATGCCTCTATAGATGTTTGTACCCATATCTTAAAGATGCATTCTGGTAGAATTCCCAAGAGTTTGAATAAATTGCACAACTGTTGACTTGTTGACTTGTGCTAACAGTGAACACGTATGTCACTCCACCTCTTTGTATAACTTATGTTGCTGTATTTTAAGTACATGTAATGTTTTCTAAATACTTTATTATATCGCGAGTTTTTTAAAAATATAATTTGTTGTTATGCTATTCAAATTGAGATTTACTCTAGTAGATGGCGCCAAATTCTATATGGCAGCCTACTCACATTGTAGCAGAACCTTGGATCTAGAGTTTTAAGTTTTCCATTGTTTTGTTGTAAGTCTTGCTCAAGGTTTACAATATAACTTCTATGATTTATTTTCTTAAAGGCGAAAGTTTGTGTAAATGGAGCAAAATACCTAAAAGGGGGGTGAATTGGGTATTTTTAAAACTTTTAAAAACTTGCTCTGTTTTGGGACAGCAAAACAGGGATGAACAGAGAGAAGAGTAGAAGAGCAAGACACAAAAATTTATATTGGTTCGGTCCAACCACTTGACCTACGTCCAGTCTCCAGACTCTTTGGGATTTTTACTATAGCAAATGATTACACACTTTGCACTTAAGAGCAATTCTCTCACTAGAATTCACTCCCCCTTACAAGTTGTAATCAATGCACCCAATCACCAAGTCCCATTGACTTGTGATTCTTTACAATAAATGATTTACAGATGAAAAACTCTCTCTAAGAGTGGCTAATGATAAGCACTGAAGCACAATGTATCAAAAGATACAATACAGTTGAAACTGAAAGGATAAATGAGAGACTTTAATGTATTTCGTTTTCAGCAATTGTAGTTGTTGAGAAGACTTGAATGCTGCTCTATTTATACTAAGAGAGCATTAAATGACCGTTGATTCCCCTAATATATCCGTTGGAGATGTTCAGCAAAGATTAGGGAGTAGTTTAGTCTTCTTCTCTCTCTATTCTTCACTTAATCCAGCTGTGCAGAAATTCAGAGTTGACTTCTTGAAGATTAATCCGTTGAAATGGCAATTGTTGGATGTGGAAATCATTCTTTAATTCTTTCTTAAACGTGTGTAGATGGATTACCCAAAAGATTGCAACTTTCTGGATTTGCATTTAATGTGCTGACATCACTTTTGCTTTTGCTTTAAACCTTCAATAAATATTCTCTAATACATCTGAAACTCATTAACAAAGTGGTTAAATATATCTAGGAACATTAGAGAACAATCATAGAAAGTATTAAGAACAAACAAGAGTGTTTTGCAAATTCGCAGAATTTGAAATTTTGAACCAGCGATGAAACCTCAAGGTTTCTTTCTAAACCTCGAGTTTTAGTCTGGAGCATGTAAAGTTGATTTAAGTCCAAAACATCAAAACTGGAGGTTTCCATTCAAAACTGGAGGTTTTCAAAACATTAAAAACTTCAGAGCTCTCGGGTTGGCCAAACCTCGAGGTTTTATCAGAAACCTCGAGTTTTCTTTCAAATATGAAAGCTTTGAAAAATCACGCTAAGCCAGAACCTCAAGGTTTTCTTGGAAACTGGAGGTTTTCAAATCAGTGAAAAGTCGTGTGCTCTCTAGTTGCCAAAACATCGAGTTTTCTCACCAAAACTCGAGTTTTTGCTTAAATGTGAAAACTTTGAATTTTTCCGCCAAAATAAAAAACTTGAGGTTTTGAAGTAAAACTGGGGGTTTTGAAAAGTGAGAAAACACAGATGCTCTTTGCCTGGACAAACCTCGAGGTTTGTCCTGAAAACTCGAGTTTTCTCTTAAATGTGAAAACTTTGAGAAAACTGGGCAAAGCTAAAACTGGAGGCTTTTCACAAGACTGGAGGTTTTGAAAATTGGTTAAAACATGAGTTTTTTCTAGCAAGTTAAAAACCTCGAGATTTCTTACCAAATCTCGTGTTTTCAGAAATCTTGTGAAAACTTGGAATTTTCATGTTAAACTAAAAACTTGAGGTTTTGGACAAAAACTGGAGGTTTTCAAGTGTTCAAGACTCAGGAGACTCTCTGTGAGGCCAAACCTCGAGGTTTTACCAGAAACCTCGAGTTTTGCATTTTCCAGAAAATGCTAAGAAGTCTCTATGTGATGAAACCTCGAGTTTTCTCTGAAACCTTGAGTTTTGCTTAGTTCAAAAACCTTGAATTCTTCTCTATAAGGCCAAACCTCGAGGTTTCTGTGCAAACCTCGAGTTTTGCTCTGACAGTAAGTTTTACAACATTTGAAAGCAAAACTTCATGCTTTGTTTACAATTATTGGAGATCATCAAACCCCTTAGAGAACTAACAGTTTGCAAGTTTTGTGCATGATTTTAATATTTGTGAAGGTTGCAAATAAAGTATCTTTCAAGTAGATCAATAAAACACACCAATCTATGAACAAATATACTAAGTACTAAAAATATTTGATTAAGTCAAAAACTTTAGTTCAAGAAACTTACCAACAACATACGTCTTTACTTGTGGTTGTATTAGTACACCCTTTAAATAAGGCATTCCAACATATAATCTTTTAAACCTCATTTTACTTTCATATTTTTATGCAGTTAATGTATATATGTTGTACCGAAATGTGAACAATGAAGGTTGTTCCAAATTTGCAATCACCATTCATGATGGCTAAGTGATTTAATAAGCAATATGATGTTTCTGGATTTGATCAACATATATTACCAAACAAAATTATGATATAAATAAAAGATAATAGCTACTCATGATCATTAACCAACTTCGTTCCAATTTCTTGATCCAAACATGCTCTTGTATAAGGAAAAGCTTTACCATTTTCTCCATAGGCCTTGCTAGGCAATCATGCTTAGGTGGATAATGAAAACATGGCTCCATTGAGAAGTCTCTTACTGTAACATCCCAAATTATGCTTTACCAAAATCCCTGTATATTGTGAATATTCAATAAATGTTGAAATTGAATATCGAATGAATTGCTAAGATTGGATATCTATTGATTATTCCTAAATCAATTTTTGACAAGAAAAAGGAATGTTTATCACCTAGCTAAATTAGTTATAATGGCAACATATTCTTGTCACATGAGTTTGCACTAATGGGCAATAAGATTCAACATTTGTAAACCCTATAAGGGGCCATATAATTCGTCCAAATAAAAAAGGAAAGAAGAAGCCAAGATGGTGTCAAGTGTCACAAGGGGAAAGACCAAGAGAATGTGACACTTTGACGCATAAATGGTAACACATTGACAAGGCAATAGGGATCCCTTGAGAAGGCCCAATATTTCGGCCAACATTAGATGGAAAAGGAAAATATGAAGTCTTGAAATATCTTGCACATGTTGGAATAAAAGTCAAAAAGTCAAAGTGCCACATACCAAGCTTGGAAGCAAGATGATCAAGATGTTCTAGAAGGGGGACACCTAAGCATGTGATTATGTCATGAAGATGACAACACTTTCTTGCCCAATAAGCCATGTATTTCGGCCAAGTAAGGGGGAGAGAAGAAAAGTCAAAAAGTCAACAAAGCAATCCTATGATGCCACTTTGAGGCACCATGACCATCCCTTTGCAGTGAGGAAAATTCTAAGGCAATAGCCGTGATGAGTTGGGAAATGGCACACAAAAGAGACCAACCATATCAGACCTAAATCTGACAAGTAGAACTCGATCTGTGAGTATGGCATAAAGAAATGTCGTAGCCAATGAAGATGGAATATCACTTAGAGGGGGGGTGAATAGGTGATCTAAAAAAAAAAACAATTTCGCACTAATACAATTAAAAAGAGATAGAGAATGAAGAGAAACACAAAACGAATTATCCTGGTTCGGTCTAATTCTCCAACCTACATCTAGTCCCCAAGCACTCTTGGGATTTCCACTATCTTTTCAAGTTCACAAACAATTACACACTCTGTAAACGAAGGACGATCCTTTCACTCTCGAACTCACTCCCCCTTACAAGTTGTAATTGATAACCCCACATTTAAGGTTCCTTAACCTTAAGATTTAATATCTGAATGAAATGAATAAGTGTTTTAATAACTCCTCACGAGTAAATAACAAATGAACACTGAAGTATAAGAGAATATCCAAAGATATTACTGATACAGTTGAAACAGCAATTAACAATCGGTTCGAAACGAATGCACAGCGTTTCGGTTGTTGGCGAATTCAATGCTTTGGTTATTTATAGAAGGTGTAATTAATGACCGTTGATGAAGCTTGAAGAATAGTCGTTGAGAGTCTTGAATGTATCCATTATACAGATGAAGCTTCTGTTAAGGATTTCGTCGTTTGAATAATTACAGTGATTTGCAGTGACGACATTCTCTTTATTCCTTTTGTTTTGCCCATTGTGAAATAGCATTTAATGCGTAGTCAGAATATCTGTGGTAGCTTTACTTTGATCAAAGTATTGGTTTCCTAGATTATCACTAGTTTAGGTAGTTGCATTTAATGCTTCTGACACAGGATTCACTTTATTCAAATCTGTTGTTAATCTATGATTAAATAATTTGAAACTCACAAACAAACTTGTTAAAAGCATTTGATAATAGTAATGAGTAATAAGCTGAAGAGATGAAATTATACTTGATGATTCAAGTTTTTCGAAGACGGTGATTTGAAAACAGAGATAGCTTTGCTCGAGCAAGATCATATGTGTGCTCAGGCAATAGTAAGAAAGATGTATCTGAAATAGGTTATGATTTCCCAATGCTCGAGCAAGAGTCTGGGCTTGCTTGGGCAAGCTTCTTCTAGAATCTCTTGATAAACTATTTCATACGTTGATGCTCAAGCAAGGAACTGAGTCTTTGCTTGGGCAAGCTATTTTGACTTTTGTCAGTGCTTGGGCAAGTCACAGGTGTATGCTCGGGCAAGCCTATTTGAAAATCTTTGGAATAGGTATTGGACAATGTTACTCGAGCAAGCCAAATCCCATGCTCGAGCATGCCCATTGCCAATGCTCGAGCAACCTACCAGAGCTTGCTCAGGCAAGACCCATACAGAGACGAGAAGACAGGTTGCTTGACTTTGCTCGAACAACCCCTTTATGCTTGCTCGAGCATGCTTTCTTACCTTGCTTGAGTATAGCAATTCAACCTTGCTGTTTATCAATTCAGACTGATGTTGCTCGAGCATGCTGAGACTCCTACTCGAGCAAGACTCCAAAGTCTTCACAGTGCTATTACTTGATGATGCTCAAGTAGTCTTATGCATTGTGCTCGAGCAAGGCGTTAGAGAGTTTTCCCATGAACCCGATGTTGCTCGAGCATGACTATATGCTTTGCTCGAGCAGCCTTCCATGAAATACTTGATTTTGCCTTCCACCCGATCTTGCTCGAGCATTAAAAATGCTTTGCTCAAGCAACCTACCCTGAAACACTTTTAGCAGTTTATCAGATGCTCTGTGCTCGAGTATATAATGATCTCTACTCAGGTACATAGATTACTTTAATTCAATAACTTAGAAATTGTGATCATCAAAATACAAGAGCTAACACCAATGTTATCATTATGTTCCCCAAGCCACTGACAGCTGTCCAAACAAGGTATTTACACTTTGTAGCTGCAATATTTTGGCTAGATTTTTTTTGGCCATTTTCACGACTTTGACAAAGGATTTGGTAAGGGGTCCACATCTTAATGAAAATTTTCATAGTTGCGCAGCTTGGATATCATATATGATGAGGGTGTTAGCATTTAGGTGACCTAGAGATAATATGTAAGGACAGATCATCACCATTTCTACTTGTAGTATTTTATCATTAATAAATCAGCACATTTTATCTTTATCATATTTGTGTCTCGCATTTATTTTAAGGTAAATATGTGTTTAAAGATAAAATCCCTAAGAATAGAACATGTTGATCTTGAGGATCAATGATAGGGATCATGATCATGAGGACTCGAGAATACTGGATATCTATTGCCTAAAACTTGTTCCTAGTCTAAATAACCAAGAAAGCGTATTGATGATCTCAAGAAGACTAGTACGACATCATCTACATGTATAAGATACAAGATAAGGACCTCATGGAATACAGGCATGGTGATGCCTTAGCTGATGTCATGGGTAGATCTGTTAGAAAACAGATAGCACCGAATAGACCCACCGAGAGACTCCACAAAGATTTATTGTAGAGAGTATCATTAGATATGTAAAGTCTCTCTTCATTTAGTGGTGTGGATCGTCCTAGACTTAAGGATATCATTGGATATGTAAAGTCTCTCTTCATTTGCCTGAGCATGCCCTCTGGTTGCTCGAGCATTAGCGACATATTGCCCGAGCATGAAGCTTCTCTTGCTCGAGCATCAATGATAGAAACTATTTTTTGAAATACACTAGGAGAAGCTTGCCCGAGGAAGCATAGTTGGTTGCTCGAGCATAAAATGATCTCTATTCTTTCAATGTGTTTTCTTCACTGTTGCCCGAGCATAATAATAGTCATGCTCGAGCATGATTATCTCTGTTTTCAAAATCACCGTGTTCATAAATCATCATGTTTAATTTCATTTCTACATAAAATTACTCATTACTATTCCTAATTGCTTTTAATTAGTTTGCTATAATAAGTTTCAGATGATTTTATCATGGATTAACAACAAATTTGCATAAAGCAATTTATGTGTCAAAGCACATTAAATGCACTTGCCTTTTCGAGACAATCACAACAACCATACCTTTGAACATTCGAAAGATATTCCTGCTATTCCAATCTTGCATTTAATGTTATTTCACAACGGGCAAAATAGAAGGAGATAGAATGTCATGACGAACCACCTGGATTATTAAACGGCGAAAGTACAAATCAAGCTTCATCAATCTAACGGATATATTCAAGAGTCTCAATGGTTAATCTTCAGCTTCACCAACGGTCATTAATTATATCATCTATAAATGCCCAGAGCATTGAATTCACCAACTACCGAAACGTTGTGTATTCAATTTGAACTTATTGCAATCTGCTGTTTCATTAAATATCTTCGGATATTTTCATAGTAGCTTCAGAAGCGGCTAAGGAGGCAATATGGATCAAGAAGTTCATCAATGAACTTGGAGTGGTTCCTAGCATTGTTGACCCAATACCTTTGTATTGCGATAACACCAAAGCTATAGCTTAGGGCAAGGAACCTAGGTCTCATCAAAGATCCAAGCAACTACTCTCAAGTATCACCTCATCCAACAGATTGTTGAAAGACAAGATATAAAGATGGACTATATCCCCACTAATGATAACTTAGCTGATTCTCTAACTAAGAGAGTTTCTCAGAGAAAACATGATAGTCATTAGGAGTTTTTAGGTATGACATGTCGACCTGATTAGCTCTGAGCCAAGTGGGAGATTTTTAGTATTAAGGTGTCCTAGAGACAATCTGTAAGGACAGATCATCACTATTTCTACGTTGTAGTATTTCATTATTAATAAATGAGCACATTTTATCTTTATCATATTTATGTCTCGCCTTTATTTTAAAGTAAATATGTGTTTAAAAATAAAAGCCCAAGGAATAGAACATGTATTCATCTTAAGGATCAATGATAGGGATCATAATCATGATGACTCGAGACCACTGGATATCTATTGCCTAAAACTTGTTCCTAGTCCTGAATCACCAAAAAAGGGCATTGATGATCTCAATAAGACTAGTACGACATCATCTACATCTATAAGATATACGGTAGGAACCTCATGGAATACAGGCATGGTGATGCCTTAGCTGATGTCGTGTGAGAGAATAGATATCACCGAACAGACCTTTCGAGAGACTCCATAAAGATTCATTGTAGAGAGTATATTGGATATGTAAAGTGTCTCGTCATTTGGTAGTGTGGATCGTCCTGGACTTAAAGTTGTCATCAAACACTATGTCCTAGGGTTATACTTTGATTGTACAACTCTATTCCCCTGAAAAAGGGGAAAACGATGTACTCTTAGATATAACTTGAATATATGAGTATAGATGGACATGCTGAGAGGACTCATAGTCCCCTACAAGTGATTAGTCATTCACAAGACCGGTAGAGCTTGGATAGCTTATAATTAACTTGGGAGTCCGTGCGTACATCAAGTGATAATGAAGAGTCATGATCTGTTATAGAGTAAATATAAGAAGATTCCTAGTTCTATGAATTACCTATATTTAGTCAATTAAGATAAATGATACTCTATCTTTGCTCTTGATCATAAATGTGAATGGCGTTGTGAGGGATGATGCCTGCACGGTATCAAAATATGAAAGGTAGATCACTTAATCAACTCAATTAGTTCTAGGGCCGCAGAGCATTGCTAGTGTTTTATGAGGTCATTAAATAAATTGGGCCCGTTAAAAGAGTTTTAATTGGTCCAAGTTTATTTATATCACTGACTAATTGGGCCTAATGTGTCACACACAAAGGTTATTCTCGATTGCTTAAAATTAACAAACTTGGACCAATAACTGTTATTAAGCTTTATCAAGAGTAAATGTGTAATTGGGTTGGGGTGAGACTCCAAGTCCAATAAGGAGAAAATGGCGTCATATATGGTGTTCCTAGTGAGAAATCAGTTTCTCCACAAAATGACCCAAATGTGTTGGAAGACCCAACGTAATCTTAGGCCAAGTTGAATTTGGAATTCAAATTTTGAATTTAAGTTTAAAATTTAATTTCAATTTAAATTCAAGAGGTTAGATTATAAAAGATAATTATGAATTATCTAATATATAAATAAATAAATATATATATATATATATATATATATTGAATAAAGGTCCGAGAAATAATAAATGAAGACTGAATTTCATATTAAACTAAAAGCCAATCAACCAATCAAGATATAGATATAATCAAGGTTGTCGAACTCGCGAGTCAACTCGCCGAGTTTACCAAGTTCGCGTTCTTACCTCAGGAAAACGTGTTAAGTCAGAGCTAGAATCGTTTTAGACTCAAACTCGGTTAGACTCGTTCCTGGCACGCTCAAACTCGTTAAACTCAGCGATTTGAAACCAAGTTAAGTGAGTTCTATAGATCTGAGTAGAAAAAGGCTAAAACTCGGTGAGGATAAAAAATAAAAAATACAAGAGGTTAAAAAGAAACTAAATATTACTTATTTAGGTGCCATGCCCTATTTTCAGGTTGGAAAATTTTCTGTCGCTGCCGCCATCTTTGATTTGTTTCCAAGCTCACACCTTTGGTTTTTCTTCTTTTCTGCGCCTCTGCCTGTGACTATGCTTGATGTATTCTTCATTTTTCTTTGAACTAGAGATTTGAGAGAAAGGGACGAAAAAGAAGAAGAAGAAGACACACAAAGAGAGAGAGAGAGAGAGTAAAGAAGATGGTACGAAGAAGAGAGAAAGAGGGAGAGAGAATAAGGCTAGCTTGTTGGAGACTTGGAATCCAGTGAAGTGTGGACTGTGAACCGATTCGTCAAAGTAAAAGTGTGAGTTTTTATTGTTTTAGACATGGTTTGTAAAACCGGACCGGTCAATTCAGACCGGAAACCGGCCAACCGGCCAGGAAACCGATCCGGTTTAATGTAAAACCGGACTAACCCGGTGAACCCGGGTTAACCCGGTGAAACCAGGGTAAACCGGCCGAGTCACAATGGGTCACCGAGTCAACCAGTATTTAAAAAAAAGAGAGAGAAAATTTCAAGAGTAAAAGGGTAGAAGACAGAGATCGCGATCTGGGTTCGTCCAAGGTGAAGGTAGCCGAAGATGGTGCTGTGGAGGCTGAGACACAAAACGAGAAGAAGGAGGGGGAGGCAGAGATCTAGATCTAAAGTGCTTCTTAATGTTGAGGTTGTCCACCAGTGGGTAAGACGCCGATGATAAAGATCAAAAAAATGAAGACGAACGATGGAGACGCCGCGCGAAACTGCCATGGAAAGAGGGAGTAATAAGCAGAGACTCAGCTAGTGGGTTGTATTTTTGTTGGTAGAGGGGGGGGGGGGGGAGAGAGAGAGAGGTGTTTGAGAGCAAAAATATTAGAGATTTAGAGGTGACTTGGTGAGGATGAATGTGGAGCGTGGGAGTCTCTCAAAATGAAAAACTGATCTCATATATCTGCATCTCTACCGTGTTGTCCCATCTTCACGTGAATATCTTTTCTCTTGCAAATTACAGTATAATATATTTGAATCTTGTTCCGTTGAAGGAGAGAGAGAAGGAGAGATTTGATTATTTGAATCTTGTTCAGTTGAAGGAGACTCAACACGAAGGCGGTGGAAATAAAACAAGCAAGTAATATATTTTCTCTGTGTTGCTAAACTTTAACTTTACTGAGTAGAGATAAAATGTCTATTGCCTAACCCTCTACCCTATACCTGCCACACATCACATTTAAGATATAGGAAGTTAGGACCTGACGCAACAATAATCTCTTTTATCTCCTTTTTTTAATTAAAAAAATCAATATAATATTTTATATGTTTTTATATATCACTCTGATTCTATTTATAAGTCCAATTTGACCAAAAATTTTGGTCTTTTTTATAAGTCCATTTTGACCAAATAAATGAGATTGTGACAATTTTACCCATAATAATGATGATGAGAGAAATTGACTAGTTATGTTAGAAAGAGAAAAAAATGATAGAGATTTGACAATAAATGTTAAAAGGTACCCATTTATAAATTAGGGTAAAGTTGGAAATTTGTTTCATAATCATTGAGATACTTACCTTTTCTTGGTATGTAAGATTTAGTCAAACTGGACTTATAAATAGGACCAAAGTGGTACATCACATTGCATCTTCATATATTTTAATCATAAAATATTTTTTATTATAAAAATATAAATATTCTTATCTATTTCAATTAAATTATATTTTTAATTAATACCAGTTTGACTCCAGTCTAACCCTAATCTAACTTACTGACCCTTAACCCAATACTTCTACCAGTTCACTGACCAATCCGATTTTCAGAACCTTAGTTTTAGATTACACTATTACACAAAATAAAAAACTGGTGGTACCGTGGCACAGTGGGTAGAGTATGTGTCAGAGACTCAGAAATTATTATGCCTCTTGTCACATCGCCAAGGAGTGGCCAAAAACACATAAAGCTAAATATATCTATACCAGGGCTATCCCGTGGCTTTGTGGATTTGTTTTTATTAAGCAATTTTTTTTTTTAATAATCAACATCATGTCTTTGAAACTCGTACACGGTATACTAACACAGGAATGCATATATTTAAATTTCTTGTTCTTGTTCTTACCGGATTGACTAATCTTAAATGAAATGATTCTCTTGGCCCTTGGCGAGAATGTCAAGAACAATCAAATAAAAAAGAAGATGGGGATTAGATATCAGGTATAAAATAGAGTGGTAGAGTAACTCAGTGAAGGGTTTAGAGTGAAGCTCCCAAAGCTCCCCCTTTTTTTTGAATTTTTTTATTAAAAGTTGTTTTTGGTTTGGATGAAGGGCTGACTTGTGAGTTGACGTTAAAGTGTTGAAATATTGTGAAGTAATTGGATAAAGAGGACCAGACGCTCCAGCACTTGGGTGAAGGTATTTCTTCCTTTCCTTCATCCACTACAAAAATTTTGAGATTTTGCTACGGAATTTTTCCGTAGCAAATTCCGTAGCAAAATCATTTTGCTACGGAAAAATATGGATTTTCCGTAGCAAAATGATTTTGCTACGGAATTTGCTACGGAAAAATTCCGTAGCAAAATCCTTCGTCGCAAATTGCGACGGATAAGGAAAATCCGTCGCAATTTGCGACGGAATTTCCTTTCCGTAGCAAATTTGCTACGGAAAAATATTCCGTAGCAAATTTGCTACGGAAAATTTTCCGTAGCAAATTGCTACGGAATTCATTCCGTAGCAAATTTGAATTTTGCTACGGAATAGAATTCCGTAGCAATTTTGCTACGGAATTCTATTCCGTAGCAAATTTGCTACGGAATTCTATTCCGTAGCAATTTTTTTTTTTAAATTTTTTTTTAATTTATTTTTTTTCCTTTTTTATTTTTTTTATTTTTTTTTTATAGCAAACTAGAAATTTTGTAAATTTTCCCATATTTGATCGTTTGCTACAGAAACAATTTCTTAGAAAAACTAATAATTATTTTGAATGTTATTTTTTTTTTAATTTTAAAAAATTGAGTACAAAAAGTAGTGATTCATGGATATAATAATAATTATAAGGAGTGCACATTAAGAGTAATCTAACAAATACCAAATACTAAAAAGTAGTCTAACAATGTTACAAAGGGCAAATTCTAAACAGTAGTCTAAACAGGAGCATTGTGATCATCATCATCATCACCAGCATGGTCATCATCACCAAGAGCCGACCCCGAACCCTTGTTCATTAGGGACTTGAGTTGAATCTGCATCTGCCTCATCATCTCCTCTTGCATCCGCCTCATCCGCTCCTCCATCATTTCTCGTTCCTTAGCCATCCGCTCCTCCATCATCTCTCGTTCCTGAATCATCATCTGCCTCATCTTCTCTTGCTCTTCAAGCATCCGCTCCTGTTCCTGAGTCATCTGTGCTGTCAAAGCCTTCATCTTCTTCATCTCATCTGCAAAAACAATATCAAGTACATTTATTATTTGGACTTCATTTGAATGGACAAGAGAATGGAAATTTTCAATATCAAATACGTTTACCTGCAGAAACATCTTCAATGCCGGATGAGGAGCGCTTTGTTGGCTTCAGTCGGCTAGCAGCGGCACCGTATCCAAAGACTCTCCCTTTCTTGTCAAATCCACCTGCAGCCTGAATGAACAGACTATCATTATCGCACACAGAGGATGACGGGTCAGTCTCACGCTGTGAGTCTCTCTCCTGCGACAGCTTCGTATAATTTTCCTACAAAGACAAAAATACATAACAAATAAGACATATAAAATGAAATAAATATTGTGGTGCATAAAACAAGTAATAAATGCAATAAATGTCTAACCGCTACTGTGTGCGCCCTTGAGTTAATCCATTCCCTCTCATCACTTCCTTCAGACTGCCGGGAATGGGTCCGCTCAAAGGCAGCCCAACCTACCGACTCTGGAGGAACCCCAGTCTCTGCCTGCAAACGCAAATGATGATCATAGTTAATTACTTCAAAGTACAAAATATTGATTACCTAAATAGAAAATAACGTGTACTCACAAGTTTCCGTTTCCACTCAGTCATCGGAATAGAGCCGCCAACATATGACGGGCCTTCCATTTTGGCCCTATTTTGCTTATTTTTCACACTCTTCTCCTGAAACTTTTCATTGGTGGCCCAATTGTCAAATAATTGGTTTGCAGTGTCCTGTGGAAGCCAATCTCGCCTGCCTCTTCCACCATGTCTCAAGTTATAAAGCTTTTGAGACAACCACCGGGCTGCCCTGGCGTTATAAGCCTTTCTCAGAGCTGCACGATGTTCAGGCAACGACATGTGCTTCCTCTGAAAATCAACAACAAACAATTAGTGCGGTAATTTATAAAAGTACTTAATTAAAAACCATAAATAAATAACTTACCATAAACTCATCGAACCAAGCATTTCGATTTTCCGTAGGAATCGCTGTCCAGCTGGTCCAAGCTTCATTGTAGTTACGGAATAATTGGTCCGAGATGAAATCCATCACCGGATCACGAGGCACAAAGCTAAAGCCAGAGGACATCATGCAAATATTATTAGCATAAAACCAATTAGATAAGGGATTAGTAACATTACTGGTAACTTGGCATGACTTACTACTCGTTGTCAGGACAGATCCAAAGCAGCCCTGTCTCAGGATCTGTTGTGCCCCAGATCGGTGTATTGGAGGAACTACCTTCTTCCCCGACGTGGCTCTGAGGCGACGGGGTGTGCTAAGCAAGAAATGTGAAATATTAAAGATGTTTGTACATAGATGGTTTCATGAAACTAAACATATGTAAATCAATCAGAATTAGGCTAGTAAACCTGTTGTCCCATTTGCTGCGGATCAGTGGAGGTAGGAGGCGACGGCGATGTATACAGCGACGGTGAAGATGCGAAATAACCCGACGGTGACGATGCCATATTAAACGGTGGCACCTCTGGGGCACCGCCCCGCTCTCTGCCTACAGAATGGGCAGATGACGACGCCCTACCACCTCTGATAGGACGGGGCCGGGATCGACCACCACCACGTCCACTACCTGAAGATCCTCCTTGATGCTCCATCTCTGAACACTTATAGACATTAGGTCAAAAAAAAAACTACAAATATATTTAGGGTTGATTACAGTAGTGAAGTAACAAAGTATGTAGTATAACAGACCGTCAAAAACAAAGAACTAACAAATCTCAACCGGACGATTCCTGTTCATCGACTTCTGCTTGGCCGTCTTCCTCTGAAGTCTCATAGTCGTCGAACTCAGATTCACTGTCAGAGTAAATCAATTCTGCCTCATCGTCTGATTCCTCATCGTCAATTTGTATAGGAATCAATTCTAAATCCGCAGCAGAATCAAAGAGATTGCTTGGTATTTCGTTGTCTTCGATGTTTATGGGCAGTAGATGTTCCACATCAGCTTGGAAAGGTTCAGCCATACCGTCATTTGAATCCGACTCTTTCGACTTCGGTATGATATTTCGTGCTTTGGTTTTAATAACCCCCCTCCACCCTTGGCGGGATGTGGGATATAGTGTATAGTAAACTTGTTCCGCCTGTTGAGCAAGGATGAATGGGTCATAACCAACCGCATATCTCCTTGTCCAGTGGATCTCAATATTTCCATGCTCGTCCATTTTTGTCCCACGCGGACTGTTATCAAACCACTCACACTTAAAAAGGGTCACCACATTGTCCCACGGATATTTCAATTGAATTATGTCACGTAACTTCCCGTAGTAGACAGTCTCCACCCCGTCAACTTGGTCACCTCGACAACATACACCGTAATTGCAACATTGTGTACCTGCATCCGTGTCAACAGTTGAAAACCGATACCCATTGATTATATATCTGCTGCATTGAGTAACACTAATTGGAGCTCCATAAGATAAACTCCACGCAACTTCATTGGGATCTTCTCGATGTTTCGCGAAATAGGTTCGAAACCATTTTGGAAACTCAGAGTTCGTGAATTGATCAACTTGGGACACCGACATTGAAGGATTTTCCGATCGGACCCAATTAGAAAAGTAACTGCAAAATATATATATATATATATATATATATATATGAAGTTAATACTTTAATACTTATCGTAATAGTAAAACGGAAAAACAAAAATCTTACTTTAAGTACGGGGCGACCTCTTCACAGTTGTTTAGAATGTACCACTCCGCTACTTGCTTATCTCTTCCGTCAAGAGTTGATTTCCAATGTTTTCCCACGACTCGCCCTGGATAATTAAATATTGATTTTTGATCCCTTGTATCACCGGCATCGTTGCGAGGTACCCTTCTCCATCTTGACATCATTTCAGGGGGATGATAGTATGACGAAAATTTAGCGGCCTCTTCGACTAGATATGCTTCAGCGATAGATCCTTCAACGTGGGTTGGATTTTTGATCTTCTGCTTAAGTGTGCGTAAAAACCTACAATGGAATATCATAGGGTATTTATAAACTAAAGTACCATGTTTTTCAATTAATAACAGATCGAAAGACATATATATTACCTCTCAAACGGATACATCCATCTATATTGTTGCGGGCCTCCTACCCTTGCTTCGTAAGCCAAGTGAACGGGCAAATGTTCCATTGAGTCAAAAAAGGAAGGAGGAAACACCTTCTCTAACTTGCATAGCGTTATAGGCATACTCGCCTCCAGAAGCCGTAACTTTTCAACATTAAGCTCTGAAGCACAAATTTCTCTGAAGAACACGGAAAAGTTCGTTAGAATAGACCACATTTCCTTCGGTAGTGCTTTGAAGGCCCAAGGCAACAATCTCTGGAAAAAAACATGACAATCATGACTCTTCATCCCGAAGAACTTCCCCTCGTGCATGTTGACACATCTTTTCAGGTTTGACGCATAACCGTCCGGGAGTTTCAAATCTTTTACCCATTGCAACAATTCTAAATTCTGTTGTTTGTTTAATGTGTACGGTGCTCTAGGTTTGGAAATCCGTCCCCTGCCATCCTGCACCAAATGCAAAGCAGGCCTTCTGCAAATCTCTTGTATGTCCAGTCTTGCATTGACTGTGTCCTTCGTCCTGCCCTTGGTGTCCATCACGGTGTACAGAATATTGTCAAACACATTCCGCTCAATATGCATGACATCGAGGTTGTGTCTTAACAGTTGTTCTTTCCAATATGGTAGTTCCCAGAAGATGCTGCGTTTGTTCCAATGATGATCAACACCATATCCCTCAGGTTCGCTAGAAGCAGCCCCCTCTTCGACACTTGGAATATGCTTGACCCTATCCCATATTTCTTGGCCACTTAAACGAAGAGGTTGATCTGCTCGTTCGACAACATTTCGCGTGAAGTCTTTTCTATTTGTCCTGTACGGATGATTGGGGGGTAGGAATCGCCGGTGCCTGTCAAACCAACAGACCTTGTGACTGTGTTGCAAGCTATAACCCGTATTCTGTTCAAGACATACCGGGCATGCAAGCTTTCCCGATGTTTGCCAGCCACTCAACATCCCATATGCAGGGAAATCACTTATCGTCCACATTAAGGCAGCACGCATTGTGAAATTCTGACTCAATGATATATCATACGTAAGAACCCCTTCACTCCACAACATCTTCAACTCGTCTATCAAAGGCCTGAGGTACACATCTATCTTCTTTTTTGGGTTGGATGGCCCAGGGATTAACGCGTTCAGGAACAAAAACTCTCTTCTCATGCACATAGAAGGTGGGAGGTTGTACGGTGTCACAATGACAGGCCAACAGGAATAATTCCTGCCCGTTTTATCAAAAGGAGCGAACCCATCCGAACATAGACCAAGACGGACATTACGGGGATCCACAGCAAAGAAATGATTCGCCTCGTCAAATTTACGCCAAGCTTCAGCATCCGAAGGATGCGTCACAAAGTTTTCATCCCTGTGATGCTCCCGATGCCATCTCATGTGAGCAGCTGTTTGTTCTGATGCATACAATCTTTGAAGTCTGGGCACCAGAGGAAAGTAGTGCATCTTGCTTAACACTCGACGGGTAATTTTCCTTCCTTTCCTCACAACTTCATATCTGTCATGTCCACAGAATCTACAATTCGTCAGCTCAGCATCATCCTTATAATACAACATACAACCCCTAGGGCAGCAATGAATTTTTTCACATCCAAGCCCAAGCTCTTTCACCTTTTTTTTTGCTTGGTAAAAATCCTTCGGCAAATTATTGTCGTTGGGAACAACCTTGCTTATGATCTGCATCATTTCGTTGTAATTCCTCTCACTCATATGGTGATCAGTTTTCAAGCTTAGTGTTGCTAGGGTAGCCGATAGCGATGAATATTCACTATTTTCAAAGTGTTCACAACCTTCCCATAACGGACGTTGCGCTTCTTGAAGCATTTTATAGAACCTATCGGCTTCCGGATGAGGGTCCTCTCCCATGTATGATGGTTGAGCATGTGTATCGGTCTCCTCTCCTATGTATGACGGTTCAACATGAGTAAGAGGATCGAAATATCGGCCGATCGACGGTCCCGCAGCGTCCATAACCAACTGCTCATATTGATTAAGGTTGTCTCGATGACTACTGTCCCCGTAATAACCACTAGGTGTCGGTGTCTGTCGGATTTCGCCATGATATTCCCAACACTCATAATCCTTCATGAATCCCCTTTTACACAAATGGATTTTGACCTCCTCAAAATCTTCAAATCTTATACACCTACATTTGACACACGGACACCTGATCTCCCTACTTGAATTAGTTGAATGTGCCAGAGCAAAATTGATGAACTCTTGCAAACCCGCCAAGAATGCTTGAGTTAGTTCTCTTCTCTCAGTTAGGCGATTGTACATCCAACTTCTATCATGGTTGTCATCCATATTTCCTAGCTAGTTCAGTTACTCAACTTAATTAACATCTCAACATTTCACAAAGATGTATTAATATCAAATAAATAAATATTTCACTATGATTAAGGTTGTAAGCAACCTCACCCCTATGTATTTGAAAATTTATTTTATAATAAAATATGGGAATAAGAGAGTGGAGAAAAAATAATTATGCTCAAGACATCCATATATGGTATATAAATTATTAACGCAACTTGTAACCTTGGATCTTCAATGTTATTACATTGAATCATCTCATGCCTGGGTAGATGTAGAAACAAATCATTAAGAAATTACAAGTTTTTATGTTTTTTATACGACTCACGTAAAAATTATATATTTTTAAAAGTGTTTTTTCATCATTATTTGAATCAAATTAAATTTAGTAGTCGTATAACATAAATAGTAATATTAATAAGAGATGAAGTCTTTATTTAAAGACAATATATATAATCTACTCTCTTATGTCTTAAATATAAGACCTAATTGATTTTTTAGATATTAAGAAAGTTAAATAAATTATTTAATCATATAATATGTTGTGCATTATTATATTATATATTAGTGAAAGGTGATGAATATAAATAAAGGATATTTTTTTAAATTGTGTTCGAATTTGATTGAATGATTATATATCACATAATAAAGATATCAAAAATACGCTCATGATTCATGAATATACATATATGTGTGTGTGTTTTTTCCCCTCTCTTTTTTAGACTCGATTGGATTATAAATGTTTGGTCCAAGTTTATGTGCTACTTAAAATGCAATCTTACTTTAAGTAGATGCATTAAATTAAGTAGTGATTAAAGAAAGTTTTTGTACGAGCCTGATTATATTTTTGGATTGTATTTTGTATGAAGAAACAAAGTTGAAATTAATAGACTGAAACAAAATGTGGCCAAAATCAGTTTTCATAAAGGAGAAAATGATATTAATACCATTAACAAGCTTTACCTTGTATTTAAAGAAAGTGAAAAACCAACAAATTGAGCTTATTTAAAAAACTTGAAGTAACAATTAAAATAAGGAAAATTCTTAATTAAGTGTTGATATCTTGAATCGCCATATATGTTTAGTGGAGTTTGAGTTCTCTCAAAATTATGTCTCATTTTCTAAACAGAACCTTATTTTTACCCTTAGATTAAAAATATAAATGATTCCAATATTTCATATTTTATAGAACTATTATTTTACAAGTAAATAAATAAATTTAATCTGTTAAAATCTTATTTACACAATTCAGAACTGCAACAACAAAAAATCTAAATATTGATTTATAATTATAATTTTTGTCAATGATTTATAAATATTGATTTTGAGTAAGAGACAAAACCAATGTTTTCTTAAAAAACAAAAATATATATCCAAACACCTTATACATGCGAAAATTATAATTATGGATAAAAAATCATGATTATATATCACTCAAGAGAACCAGCAATATTTTTGACATAATTAATAATATGAAATAATAAAAGAAAATGAGAAATTTCATACAAGAGAACCAACAATATTTTTGACATAATTTTATTACAAATAAAAATAATACTCAAAAAAATAATAAATAAAAAAAATCAAATATTTCCACACCAGAAAAAAGAAAAAAGAGAGCAAGCTTACTTGGAATAGAGGTGCAGTGGGTAGTAAATAGTAAGAGAAGAGGAAGAGGAGACACCGCCGGAAAATCACTGACCGGAGCACAGGGAGATACCACCGGAAAATAGGAGACAAATGTGTTTATGTGTGTCCAATATTTTTTTTTAAAAAAATAACAACCAGCGTTTAAAAAAAAAAACTGAAAAGAACAAACCTTCGGATGACGAGCTGAGGGGTGGGGGTGCAGCTGAGGGGGCTGGGATGGGAGCTGAGGGGGCGGGGGAGGTGGTTTGGGGGTTGGGTCCGGCGGGGGAGGGGGGTTTGGGGGCTGGTCCGGCGGGTTGGGGAGCTGAAGGGGTTGGGGGGAGCTTGGGGGAAGCTGAGAGGAGGGCCAGCTGGGGGAAGGGGCGAGCTGGGGTCTGACTGGAGGAGAAGCTGAGGGTGAGGCCGGAGCTGGGGGCGGTGATTCCAGCTGAGGGGGAGCTTCACGCCGGAAATGGCGGAAATGACGAGCTGAGGGGGAGCTCCACGCCGGAAATGACGAGCTGAGGGAGATTAAATTAGAATTTTGCGACGGAAAATAGTTTCCGTCGTAAAAATAAATGCTTTTTGCGACGGAATTAAATTCCGTCGCAAAAAGCATTTATTACTTTTTGCGACGGAAACTATTTTCCGTCGCAAAAGGTCCACTTTTTGCGACGGACTTACATTCCGTCGCAAAAGTTTGCGACGGACCTGTAAGTCCGTCGCAAAATGGCTGAAAATGGCGGCCTCTTGGCCGCCATTTTGCGACGGACGTTAGTTCCGTCGCAAATTTGCGACGGAATTAAAATTCCGTCGCAAATTTGCGACGGAATTTTAATTCCGTCGCAAATTTGCGACGGAAGTTTAATTCCGTCGCAAATTTTTTTAATTTGCGACGGAATTAATATTCCGTCGCAAATATCCCCATTTTTGCGACGGAACTTATTCCGTCGCAAAATCCGTCACTATTCCTGATTTTTCTAGTAGTGATCTTTTCATTGCTTTAAATACTAGTTCAATCTTCTTCTTCTTTTTTTTTTTGACATATTGGAACCTTGTTTTATCAGTGTTTAATATGATCTCTATAATAGTACTATTTATCAAACGCTATCCTATGTTAAACAAACTATGTCATTTAGAACTGATAAACTAATGTGAAGCTGTTTTTTTTTTTCTTTTTACCTTCAGATATTATATGTCTTTTTTGGTTGCCTAATGTTTTTTAATTTGAGAATTTCTTCTTATTGCTTATTAATTAGGTAGTATATTAAACTGAAGATGTCTTCAAGCGTAAAGAAAAATACTAGAAAAAAAGTTATTGTTGCAAGAAAAAACTATCCGGGCAATAGACCCGATATAGGATGTAAACATGGGATGGATGTTGATGGGAATGGCAAAAAAGTGAAGTGTAATTATTGTGAAAAAAATGTTAATGGGGGTATTTATAAATTCAAAAATCATCTAGCATGTACTAAAATAGATGTTGAAGCTATTGTCAATGTTCTTGAAGAAGTAAAGACCAAAATACTTCAGCTTGTTTATGATGCAAAATGTGCCTCATCTAAACGGAAAAAACAATGTGTTGATATTGGTGATGAAGATAATCAAGGTGCACATGCACAAGTTGACTCTCCAAATTCAGAGAAAGGGCAGATAAATTTCTTGAGAAATACAAAAAATAATAGCAAAGGGGTAGGCAACACACAAACAACCATTAATCAAATGTTTAAGAGAGACTAGAGAGAAGAGGCTTGTCAACAAGTAGCTCGATTTTTTTATACAAGTGCTATACCTTTTAACTGTACAAAAAATCTTGTATTTACACAGATGTGTGAAGTTATTGGAAAATTTGGTCAAGGATTTAAGCCTCCTTCTTATCATGAGATCAGAGAAAAATATTTAAACTTGGAATTAAAAAAATACTCAAGCCTTGCTTGAGAACTTTAAGAGTGAATAAACAACAACAGATTGTTCCATAATGTCTGATGGGTAGACTGATAGAAAAAGGCGTTCAATTTGCAATTTTCTAGTGAATAGTCCCAAAGGGACAGTATTTTTGTATTCATTAGATACTTCTGAGATTTCTAATATAGCTGATAAAGTATTGGAGATGCTTGACGAGGTTGTGGAGAAAGTAGGTGAAAAGAATGTGGTGCAGATAATAACCGACAATGCTGCAAATTATAAAGCAGCTGGGCAAAAATTAATGGAGAAAAGAAAACATTTGTATTGGACTCCATGTGCAGCCCATTGTATTGACTTAATATTGGAGGACTTTGACAAAAAAATTATATTGCAGAAGGAAACTGTTAGCAGGGGTAAAAAAATCACGACATATATTTATGCAAGATCAACGCTCATTAGTCTTTTGAGAAAATACACGAATGGATGAGATTTAATTAGGCCTACTGCAACTCGATTTGCCACTGCATATATGACTTTGTCTTGTCTTAATGAGCATAGAGCACCCCTAGTAAATTTGTTTAATTCTCAACATTGGAAGGATAGCAAATTTTCATCTACCAAAGATGGAAAAGAAGTAGCAAAAAGTGTTATGGACAATAATTTGTGAAAGAATATTGTGACATGCCTTAAAGGTGCTGCCCCTCTTGTTAAAGTTATTCGCTTAGTTGATTCAGAAGAGAAGCCAACTATGGGATTTATATATGAAGCCATGGAAAGTGCGAAGGAAAAGATCAAACAAAATTTTAATAGTGTTAAAAAAAGGCAAGTATTAAATTAAATTTTTGCACTTAATTTTATTATGCAAATTTTATGTTTTTTATAATTTGATTATTTTTTTTTTTGTGGAATGACCTTTTTATTTATTGACTGTGATTTGTGATAGTTATGAGCTTTTATAGAATATAATTGGTGAAAGGTGGGATGCTCAACTACATAAGCCTTTACATGCAGCGGCAGGAGCGGATGCACGTTGGGGCAGGTGACCGCACGTGCGATCACAAACTTTTGAACTTTTTTTTTTGGTTCTGGTTCAGTCCGGTGAGGTGAATGGAAGATGAAGGCTGACGGTGGTGTTCGTGGTTGAAGGGAGGAAGATGATGAAGGTTGGCGCTGGTGTGGGTGACGGTGAAGGGATGGTGGAGAAGACTCAATGTGACGATGATGGAGGATTGAAGCCTGAAGGTGAAGGCATGATTAATCGATGATGATGACCATGATGGATAGTCCCCCCCCCCCCAAGAAGCTCGCGGCGCTATTCAATTAATCTCCAATCTCCAGCTGCCTCTCGGGTCCCCATCCAGATTCACGGGTCTAATGATCCATTCCAAAATCTGACCTAAAATGTTGCAAAAACGTAGTGTTTTAGTGCAGCGACTTAAATGCAAACTTTAAAAGTTCTCAGTGAAGGACCAAATTACAACTTTTGTAACTTGAATTCAAACTTTCATTTTCAAATTTGATTTAATCTTTTCAAGAATCTACAATAAAAATAATTAATCTAACATCAAATATTCTCATAAAAATTAATGATTAAGAGTAATTACAATTTCTTTGACAATTTTACCCTTTTTAGCCTTAATTTAATGTATTTACTTTTAATCTTAATTTATCACAAGAAATGCATTTTAGGCTCAATAACTATGATAAAGTCCATTTGTTATGGTGTAGGAGCATTTGTTATGCTCCTTTGCTCTTTTGTTGATATTTGACTTTTTAATATCCTATCACATATGACAAATCATAATAATTTTTCCTTGCTTGTTGCTTTGGAATTTGATTGTGTAACATCTGAGTATCAGTATGCCATGAGATTAGAATATATTGTTCTGTTTAAATTGATTTCTTTAGAAATATTTTTCAATTGAACCTTATTTCTGGTCCTAAACTTTACGAATAAGTAGATTGCCTTTTATCCTCCTTAAAAAAAAATTCCCACCACTAATTATGCACCCATAAACTTTAGATCCTGGCTCCACCACTGTGCAGCGGCATACTACCTCAATCCTCATTTCCATTATGACACTGATTTTAAGCTTCATTATATGATCAAACAAGGGTTATGTAATTGTTTGTCAAGGATGGTTGGGGATCAAGATGAGCTTAACAAAATTGAGTTTCAATTGACTGACTTTCATAACAAAAGAGATATGTTTGGGTGTGAAACTGCACAAGCATTAAGAAAAAAACTACCTCCAGCAGAATGGTGGGATTCTTATGGAGATGGATGTCCAGAACTTAAAAGAATTGCAATTCGTATTCTTAGCTTATGTTGCAGCTCTTCTGGCTGTGAACGTAATTGGAGTGCTTTTGAGATGGTAAGATGTTTACTCTTTTTTTTTATATAATTATTTTAAAAGTAACTTTGCTTGAATGTTAGAATAATAATGAAGTTTTTTCTCTTCAATTTTTTTTTTTTTTTGTAGATTCATACAAAAAGAAGAAATCGTTTGCATCAAAAAAAGATGAATGATTTGGCATTTGTCATGTGCAATTTGAAACTCACAAGGAAGCAAAAGAGTAGAGCTTTCAATTATGATTTTGATGATATATATTCTGATGATGAATGAATTACTAAAGGAAGGATAGATGGAGATGATTTGGAGGAAGAGGATGATGAAGTTCTTCAACCTCATGAAATTGGTGAGAATATAGCTAATCCATTATTTGGTGTTGACCTTAATGTTGATTTTAACATTGATCATCTTAGGGCAAATTATAATGATACTGATGACACAGGTGATACAAATGGAGATTATAATGGTGAAGGTGAAGGTGAAGACTTTGAAGACAATGGAGATAATGATAATCCAACATTTGATGATCTTTGTTAAATTTATAATTAGTTTTATTTAATTATGTTTAGTGACTTTATAAGAGAACATGAATTTCGTATAAATTTTTATGTTAAGTATGATAGATTATGAATAGTAATAATTTAATTTCAGTTATTTAGATTTCAAATATATTTAGACCAAATTGTTGTCATTTTTAGTATTTTAATTATTTTATCATATAATTTTAATTTTTATATATTAATATAGGTAAACTCTTACGAGTTTACGATATAAGTTTACGTTTCTGAGTTTACATCTCTCCCACGAGTTTACTTAGATTCACGAGTTCGACAACCTTGGATATAATCCATCATCTTAAATGATTAGGATCCATCATCTTAAATGGTTGATTCAATCAAACAATCAATTAAGAAATAAATGTGATCCATCATCTTAAATGATTGATTCAATCAATAAACTAGGATATAAATTTAATTCATTATGATTTGGATTTTTTAATTCAAGCTAAAATTAGGCCTTTATTATTAGCACTTAAATTCGGGTTAAACTCTTATAAAGTGCTAATTTTTGGGTGTCCCTTTTCTTGTACATTTTTCAAGAGAGAAAAACAAGAGTTCAATTTGATTGGTGTGTGCCGCCAATTCAAGAAAAGGTAAGTTTCAATCTTTCTCTTTCTATCTTTAACCTAATTCCGAGAAACCACGATCTTCTTGAAAAGTGAAAAACCCAAGGAAACCAAACATCAACCTTGCCTTCGCCTAGTAAGCATCCAAGAAGTGGGAGGTTTCAAAAGAAAAAGTTCTCATTGCAATTGGGGATAGCTGTATGGATCAACGTTAAAGGACATCAACAATATTGAAGTCTTTGAGCGATCTAAGGTAATCCTAATCTCCAATAGTTATTTTATCAAATAATCATAATCCCCAATAGTTGTTTTAACAAGTAATCCAAAAACTCATGATTATTATAAATTTTTACGAATTCTCATGAGTACCGTAAAGAGTTACGGATTAATGAATAAGAACTCTTTAGTGTAACGAGTTACGGTTAATAATTCATGAGGACTGTAAGGAGTTACGGGTTTCTACAATGATTAAATAAATTTTCATTTTCAACTTCATGAAACTTTACATGAAAGTTACGCAATAGGCAAATTTAACCAACAGAGGTTTTATGTGGGGATGTCTTGAGACATAAATAAGATTGATACCTACTTAGGCACGATCCTTCATCAAAAGTTGGAGCTAGAAGTTCATTGAGGAGTTTATCATTGGTAACAGTGTCAGATAGATATGAATCATTAATCAAATTTGCAATTATTTGATTCTTCTGATCTGTAGGTATGAGAAAAAGAGAAGTTGCAGATATTTGCGAGAAGATAAAGAAATGCCTATGCAAATTAGCAATCCTCTCAGTGATTCCGCAAAACGTTTCAATTGCAATGAAGTTTCAATAAAGTTGTCGCAGATCATGCTCAATAAAACATAATGAATATAGACATATTTTATGGTTGTTTTACGAAAACCAAAGGTAAGTTGGTAATTAACCAAATAATAATATAATAATAGCAAATTACCTTAGGTATTCAAAGTCCAAATTGAGCCAAGAATAACAGCTATAATTATTCAAGTTATAATAGCATCTGAGGTTTTATATACTAAATAATTGACCAGGAATGACACAAATTGGAAAATTAAGCCATAAACAATGGTCATACCAGCATCTGAGGTTGTCTTTTTGGGGATGCTTTCTTCTGAGGCCGGTAAAACATCATGAGCCTTTCTTCCAAAATCTTATCCTTGGCTGTTTGACGCGCAGGTTAAACAGTTAAAGACGGAGCACATCGGAATCAGATATAGTAAATTTTAAACGACTAAGGACATATGTTTGAGAAAACAAGGATGTGGCCTACCTCTGATCCTGTAACATTTAGGCCTTTTTCTCCCATGGCTTGAGGGGTTAAAGTTAAACTAACATCTGCACCTTTTTTAAGACATTAGTATAAACGTTCTGGGCTCCTTCACCCATCACGTCGGCTTTCGAAGATTCCTAAACAAGAAGAGGTATTGAATTGTGGTTTATTAGAGTAACTATGACTAAAATGGGAAAGCAATGAAACCCACAACCAAGAATGTTCTGAATCCCTTGAATGTATTTGACTTTATTTTATCCATTGTTGCTTCGAAAAATTTCCGCAGAACTGCCAAGACAACAACTCAAATTCGATGGCAGTAGCCAACACCTTCAATGAGCGAGTAAGGTGCAGGTAGCTTCAGATATCAAATTAGTCGCCTAGAGATGTAACAAATAAAATTAATTACCTAGAATGTACACACAATATTATAGCAGTTTAAATAATGTAGGTTTTGAAAAGATAATATGATCTTTATTTGGTAGTTAATCTCGCAGATTCATTTCCACCGTGATTAAAGTTTCTCAAATAGACTAAATGCGATCGAAAGCTCAAGATTGAACAGTTTCTTCTCAAACGAGAGAAAATAGGGAAGAATCAGAAGTACTCACATTTTCACCAGAAGAACCTCGTGCTACAAATGCGCAATCTTCTTTAAGTTTCGGCTCTACCGACCCAACCAGACACGTCGATTGACTTGCTGCACAGTGTAGATCCTCAAGTTTCTTAAGGCAAAAAAACAAAAAAACAAAACAAAAGGTTACATCTAGGTGGTAATTCTAAAGTTGATTGTGATCCTAAATACTCCATCCGTTCAAAATATAGGTGTTTTTGGGAAATAAAAAGTGACAGTTAGTTCATTAAATATATTTTTAAAAAAAATAAAAAAAAATCAATTTTACTCCTATTGAAATATTTAGGGAAAATTATAATGAAGGACCTAAGAAAAATAATAATTATTAAGAAGGACCATAAAAAGTTGTAATTATTTTAAAGGACCAAAAATTAAAATATTAAAATAAAAGGACTAAATTACCCTTAATCAGATTTCCTATCTTCTCATTAACTAAATTTGGAATGATTTTTTCCTATATGAGAATCTAGAGTAATTGATAGATAATAATAAACAGATATCAATTCAAATAATTCTTTTTCCATTGTAGAATCGCTCAAGATTAATATGTTAGAGAAAAGATAGGAAAGATGAAGCTTTTTATGGTTATAGCGAAAGGAAAGAGGGATTTGGTTTCTTTAACCACGTTCTTCTCTTTTGATAGGGTTTTTCTGAGTTAAGAGCCTTTTGTTTTATTTTCTATTTATCTGGGAATGGAACAACTGGTAATATTAAATGAATATCAGGTACTTTTGGCTGCCTCAGCACAAAAAATCTTAGGTCTAACACTGCAAACAGTTGCACAACGCACGAGGCTTTTTCTGCCACAACCATAAAAAGCTCCATCTTTCTTATCTTTTCTCTAGTATAATAATCTGGAGTGATTCAACGATGAGAAAAGAATTATTTGAATTAATATCTATTTATTATTATATATTAATTACTTTAGATTCTCATGTAAGAAAAAATCATTCCATATTCAGTTAATAAGAAGATAGGAAGAAAAAATCATTCCAGATTTAGTTAATGAGAAGATAGTAAATCTGATTAAGGGTAATTTAGTCCTTTTATTTTAATATTTTAATTTTTGGTCCTTTAAAATAATTACAATTTTTTATAGTCCTTCTTAATAAATATTATTTTTCTTAGGTCATTTATTATAATTTTCCCAAACATTTATTTGGAAAGTTAATGAGTGAGTAAATGGAAAATGAGCATTAATGACGGGAAAAAACTAGTTAACAAATGATTTATATTTTAAACTAAGTTATTCTTCTAAAAATGTCCCATATTGTAGTCTAGAGGGAGTATAAAACATTATTTATCATATTTATCGATATTTTCCTAATTTACCTCAATTGATGCTCTCTCAAGAATAAGTAAGAGAAAAAGAGAGAGAACTAAGGAAAAAAGAAAAGAAATATGCCGTTTTAGAAAATAAAATATGTTAATTTAATTAATTTTTTTAATCTAATTAAATTAAGTAAATGAGTCTTATATTAAAAATCACACATAATAGTTTATTTTAGTTATATATTTCAATTCGCTAGTTGGTTAGTTTCATAAAGACTTGATAACAAAGTTGACAACATCCAAAACCAAAACTTGTTAAAAATTTAAAAATTAGTCATTAAACTTATGAATCTTTAGAAAATGATAGGATCAAAAACCAATTATTTGAAACCATATAAACTAAAACTAAAACTTAATTCAACTATAAAAATTAATAATGATATTATTAAAAAAATTACAAACCCAATAATGTTATAACTATATCTTTTACTTGGGGACACAAGACAACAAGGTGAGAGCTGACAGATCTTCATGCATTTCTGAGGTTATTTTTAGTTATCTCGCAAAGAAAAGTTTGTCCTATTATTTTATTAAAACATATTTTTTATTTTTAATGTTAATTAAAAGAATGTAAAAATAACTCCTTTAAGAGGAACAATTTATATTCAGCCCAAAAAAATAGGAACAATTTATCAAAAAGAAAAAACCATCATAAGCCTTTAAAAAAAAAACCATCATAAGCCTTTCGAGTAAATGGATTGATAAAATAACCTTTATAACCCAAAAAAAGGAACAATTTATATTCAGCCCAAAAAAAAAAAGAGGAACAATTTACAATAACCCTTTTTTTTTTTGGCCAGTAAAACATCATAAGCCTTTCGACCCAAAAAACCATTGTAAGCCTTTTCTTCCAAAGAATTTTGAAGTAATTAGGAGTTGTCTTCCATGATAGCAGTGTTGGGTTAATGTGCTCTTTAGTCACTTAAACCTAATAAGGCTTAATTGAGACTACAGCCTAAGAACTTTATGGCCCATGAGGTTTAAGGTTAGGTCTTGGATGTAGTAGCATATAAACCTACTTTCACTTGCTTGTAAATGAGACGCAAGAATTAGGAGGCTTTCATCAGAAACAGACCCTAGAGGCAGACGTTCATCATCTGAACGGTTGCCCACACAACCATCCTCTCCCCATCGAGAGATAGTCTGGAAGATCGATCATAGAGCGGACTGCGACTGTTCGTGGACAGGCCTTCAGATTGCTGCATCTTTCCAGGTAATCAAAACGATGAAGGTTTTAACTTTTCCTATATCGCGTGATACGATACGCTTCCGTGTTTCTGATGAGATTCCTACAATTGGCTTCAGAGCCAATAGCGATGAGGAAAAGAACCGAGTTTTTATATTAATTTATATTTCATGTGATTATTTTCGATTTTTTTTTTGAAAATATGGCATCTTTTTCTATATTTGTTATTTATTTCATGGTAGTTATTCGTTTATAATTCATATTTGATATTAGGTTTAATTTCAATCGGTTAATCGCTTTAATCGATGGTTAGATTCTCTTGTGTATTTCTTGATTTGTAACGAGGAGGCTAATCCCATATGATTAGGTTTCCTCCTTGCTGTTTTTTTATTCTTTTTTGGAATTTCTATGTATTTTTTGAATTTCTGTAAAAGTTGGAGATCAAGATCAAACTGCGAAGAAGATGAGCATTCAACACTGTCAAACACTTTTCGTGGACCTCTGGACCTCGGATTTGGATGATCCATATATGAATGAAAAGAGGACGGAAATACGAGCAAAGTGGTGGGTGGACCATCACCAGAAGCGCCGCCACGCGCCGCCACAAGCAGCTGCGAGTGGTTATCACGCGCCAACCAAGGGGCCGCGCGTGAGGGCGCGTGGGACACCCTTTTTGGGTGGTTCCAATGGCCGTGTTCTTGTCTCCCGTGGCAGTCCTTCCCCTAGAGTTTCGTGCTGAGATGACTTAGGCTGATGGCGTGGCAGAAGTGATGGCTAGGGTTCCTCTTTTGTATCCTAGGGTTTCTAGCCAAGGATTGGGTCTTTGGGCCCATAGATACCCTAAAGGGGCTTGAGACAGATACTATGAGCTGGACGAAAGAGGAATTCCAAAGTTGTTAATTTTATTTTTAAATTTTTATAGGAAAGCCATGGATTAAAGTTATTTGTTTAATTATTTAATGCTTTTATTGAATTGTATGAATTATATTCACGATTAACATGATGTTTGTAATAACATGTCATATAGAATAGAAAGATGTCATATTGTTGCATAATCACATGTCATAATAGCATAGTAACTATTATGTTTTCAATCGACTAGTATGATAGTTATTATGCGAGATTATTTAGGTTATTCACTAAACTAATTATCAATTATTATGATTTTAAATTAAAATCTAGAATAATAATTGGATTAATTAATTATGGAATTAAAATCTAGATAAATAATCTAGGAAATTTCCTAAGAGAATTGTATTTTTGAGAGTAATTTGTGGGTTATTTAAAATGGTCATGTGAAGCACACTCTGCCAATCATGACTAGATTTTAGATACCTGATGATTTCAATTAAAATTGTTGATCTCAGACAAAGAATACTCTAAAATGAACAAATTCTTGGAAATTGAAAATTCTAAATTTAAAATATTGAATGGGTGAAGGTTTTAAATTAAGCTTTTAATTTTAAAACCTACGGGCCCCAATTGTGGGTTTATTAGTGAAATGGTTATCACTGAAGCCCCATCGGATAAGGATAATCGGATTTCGCTAGATTAAACTCTAATATTTTCAAAATTTTAGTAAAGTTTTTGCACGGTCCATCGTTGGCAACACTTAGACACTAAAGATAATTTTGAAAGTAAACAATGGTTAAATACATTCAACTTTGGTAAAATTGTTAACCCTCCCATCGAGGCTCTGGCAATGAAACTGAAGGCCGAAATTAACAATATTAGTTTTACAAGAATCTTGCCCATCGTAAGCCTTGTAAAGATAACTAATGGATTGTTAAACAATAAATGAATAGTAGTTATTAGAATCTACTAGCGATATATCTGTTTGTTGTTAATTATAAGTTTGTAATTAGTGTGTTTTTTCTTTTTCCTTATTTTCAGAAAAATGTCTTCATTCAATCCTTTAACTACAATCTTGAGCCAAAAACTTATGGATGGTACAAACTACAAACAATGGAAAACTAATTTGGATATTGTTCTTCAATATGAAAAGCTCAACTTTGTTCTCACTACCCCTATGCCAGGGCAGCCTGCTGCAGATGCGTCTGATGCAATTCGGACTCAATTTCAGCAGGAGAAGGAAAGATGGGAGAAGGCGAATGTGGCAGTTCGCTGCTATATTTTGGCCAGTCTCGCCAATCACCTTCAGGAGCAAGCGAGTATGATTGAGAGTGGAGCAACAATGCTCCAGACTCTTGATGGCACGTTTGCTACGCCTAGCAGCTCTGCTAGGCAAAATGCGCTGAATTCAGTCACCAAGATAGTGATGTCTGGAGGAAGTGTACGGGATCATTGTCTAACAATGATAACGAACTTCAAGAAGGCTGATAACCATGGTATCAAGTTTGAACAAGAAGTAAAAGTTGATCTTCTCTTACAATCACTGCCTGAGTACTTCAATCAATTCAAGATGAATTATAATATGAACAAGATGAATCTTGACTTCACTCAACTGATGCACGAGCTTGAGAGTGCTGAACAGTCTCTAGTCAAGCAGGGAAGTGCATTTTTTGCTGGTGAAAGTTCTGTGAAACCTAAAGGGAAACCCAAGGGAAGGAACAAGAAAAAGAAGAAATCAGGTACTCTAGTTGCCAAAACAGTTGCAATGAAGCAGCCAAAAGGCAAGTGCTTCAAGTGCGGACAAAAGGGGCATTGGAAGAAAAATTGCCCACGTATAAATAAACCAGGTATGGGTAATTTAAATGTGATTGAGGCTTGTTTAGTAGAGAATCACGAAGATAAATGGATCGTTGATTCAGGAGCCACTAACCATGTTTCTTACTCTTTGCAGTGGTTCAAACATAGTATGCCTGTAAGTAAAGGACAAAGAGATTTGAAGCTTGGAACTGGGGAGCTTGTGTCTGCACTAGCAGTGGGATAAGTTATTTTATCTTTTGATAATTGCAGAACTTTGGTTTTAGAAGACTGTTTATTTATTCCATAATTTAAGAAGAATTCAATTTCTGTTAGTTGTTTGGATAAACATGGTTTGACAGTTCAGTTTAATTCCTCAGTTTCAATAAGAAGTTCATCTTCTTTTATTTGTTCTGGTGTAAAGTTTAATGGTCTTTATTTCCTTAGTCCTGTTCCCTGTGAAGTTAATCATGTTGAATTAAAAGATGTTGAGCATATTAATTCATCAAAGAAAAGAAAAGTTTCCAATGAAACTTATCTTTGGCATTTGAGATTGGGTCATATTAACTCTAACAGGATACAAGATTTGGTCAAAAGTAGGATTTTAAAATCCTTGAACTTTGAATCGATACCAGTATGTGAATCCTGTTTAGAGGGTAAAATAACTAAGAGATCTTTCAAGGCCAAGGGAAAACGTGTCACACTTCAGCTGGAATTGGTACATAGTGATGTATGTGGACCGATAAATGTCCAAGCCAGAGGTAGGTATCAGTATTTCATCACATTTACTGATGATTACTCTAGATTTGGACATGTGTACTTGATGCGTTACAAGTCTGAAGCTTTTGGAAAATTCCAAGAGTTCAAGGCTGAGGCAGAAAAACATCTTGGTGTTCAAATTAAGAATCTTCGATCTGATCGAGGGGGTGAATACCTTTTAGAAATGACAAGATCTATGCTCAGTTATTCATCTCTTTCTGATTCATTTCAGGGATATGCCTTAAAAACAGCTATGTATCTATTGAACTTAGCTCCGTCCAAGTCGGTTTCAAAGACACCAATAGAATTGCGGAAAGGGTGTAAATCCACCATGAATCATATTCGGATTTGGGGTGCTTTGGCACATATCTTGAAACAGAAACCAAATAAGATGGACCCACGTACTGAAGTATGCATGTTTGTAGGCTATCCTAAAGGAACCAGAGGTTGGTTGTTTTATAGTCCAAAAGAAAAGAAGGTTATAGTGAGCATTCACGCGACTTTCTTAGAAGAGGACTATATGGCAAATTATAAGCCAAGGAGTACAGTTATTCTTGATGAGCTAGTCTCAGATCAAGTTTCACCACAACCTCAGGCGGTTTCAGCTTTTATTCCTATGGTTGTTCGAAGAGGGGAAAATGTACCTGAACATACACAGGAACCAGAGACAGAACCAGAAGTTCAGCATGATGATGAACTTAATGAAGAACAAAATCATGAATTGGTTAATCCACTTAATGAGGGTCCTCATCTAGAAATTGTTAACCCATAAAATATGGACCCCCTGTAGATGCACAACATCAAGTGCGACAAAGTCATAGTGGGAGATTGATTCGTAAACCTGCAAGATATCTCTTGTTGGGTGAGTCAAATCAGGATGACATCATTGCAGAAGATGGTGATCCCACGAGTTATGACGAAGCACTAGGAGATGTTGATGCTCAGGAATGGCTTGAGGCTATGAATCGTAAAATGGATTCTATGTATTCCAACTCATTTTGGTCCTTGTAGATGCACCTGAAGGGATAAGACCCATTGGGTGTAAGTGGATTTACAAGAGAAAGAGAGGATCGAATGGGAAGGTTGAAACCTTTAAAGCTAGATTGATGGCAAAAGGGTACTCCCAAAAAGAAGGTGTGGATTATGATGAAACTTTTTCGCCGGTTGTTATGCTCAAGTCCATCCGAATTCTCTTAGCTGTTGTAGCAAATCTTGATTATGAGATTTGGCAAATGGATGTCAAAATTTCTTTTCTAAATGGAAATTTAGAAGAGGAAATCTATATGCAGCAACCAAAAGGGTTTATAGCCAAATGTCAAGAAGAAATGGTATGCAAGTTGCAAAGGTCCATTTATGGACTTAAGCAAGCGTCCAGATCATGGAACATCAGATTTGATCAAGCCATTGAGTCTTATGGCTTTGAGAAAAGTCCTGATGAGCCGTGTGTGTATAAAAGGATCCAAGGTAATGCGGTATCTTTTCTGGTACTTTATGTGGATGATATACTCCTTATCGGAAATGATACAGAGGAATTATTAGGCATAAAAACCTGGCTGAGCAAGCATTTTGATATGAAGGACCTGGGAGAAGCCAATTATATTCTTGGTATTAAACTCTTGCGAGACCGGAAGAATATGGTTTTGGCATTATCTCAGGCTAAATACATTGACAAAATACTTGTCAGGTTTAGCATGGAGAATTCCAAGAGGGCAATTATACCCTTCAGGCATGGGATTCATCTCTCTAAGAAGCAATCTCCTAAAACTCCTGAGCAGAGAGAACACATGAGTAGGATACCTTATGCTTCAGCAGTAGGTAGTCTCATGTATGCTATGCTATGTACCAGACCAGATATCTGTTATGCAGTGAGAGTAGTAAGCCGGTACCAATCGGACCCTGGAGAGAAACAATGGGTAGCGGTTAAACATATACTCAAGTACCTACGAAGAACGAGAGATTATATGTTGGTCTATTCGAGTGGGAGTCTTGAAACCATTGGTTATACGGACTCAAATTTCCAAAGAGATATTGACTCAAGAAAGTCCACCTCGGGATATGTGTACACCCTTAATGGCGGTGCCATTTGTTGGAGAAGTGTAAAACAATCATGTGTGGCTGACTCTGCCACAGAGGCTGAGTATGTAACTGCTTCTGAGGCTGCAAAAGAAGCTGCATGGTTAAAGAAGTTCCTAACGGACCTTCAGGTGATACCAGGTGTTAATTGTCCTATCACACTTTACTGTGACAACAGTGGGGCAGTAGCACAGTCCAAGGAACCAAGGTGTCACAAGAGACAAAAACACATAGAGAGGAAGTACCACTTGATCCGAGAAATGATTAAAAGAGGAGATACATTGGTAGCAAAGATAGCATCAGACGAGAACCTTGCTGACCCTTTTACTAAAAGTTTGCATGAACGTGTGTTCGAGAGGCATGTTTCATCTATGGGTCTTAGGAGGATTCCAGATTTGCTATAGCTTTAGGTAGTTGTTATTTCACTTTGTTATTTTGTGCTTTTTGAGCAAGACATTATGACATTGTATTTTTTCTGAATGTTAATAAATGAGGTGTTTTTCATTTATTTCGCACACTATTTACAAACTCTAAGGTCCGGATCAATTGTGGAGTATATGATCATATGAATACGTTCATAGAGGACATGGTCATAAGTTTTCACAATTGATGAATTGGTTCACAGCTATTAAATTAAGTTGAGCACTTTATTTAGGCTGCAATATTTTATGAAATGGTTTTGTCCGAATCATTATGAAATATTGGTGTGAGTTAATACTTACATTGAATGGATCAAGGAGAGATTTGATTAAGGCTGTTCTTTCTGTCATAATGAATCAAATCTCCAAATAACTATAGTCATGTAGTTGCTCTTAATCCTGAGTTTATTTTAAATAGGTAGTCGAATAGTTTTCATTTTTGATTTACCAATAGGTGAGGTTTGATCTATATGATGGCCAATAACTTGGTATTTTGGGATTGAGACTATTTGGTTATTGGTGTTTATGAGATAAACAACATGGAATTTATAGGAAATGTTCCCTTGATATGTTTCGGTACCTGGATATTTAAGACACTGGCCAGTGCATGTAATCCATTAGAGAAACTATTAAAGTCAAGGGAATAAATAATTGATTGGGTTACAGAAAACTAGTCAATCAGATTATAGACATTCTATAAAGGGATAATGCATATTCTTGTTATAAGTGTCATTATTCTTGGAGATCACATTCGGGGTTTTAGTGGAATAGCACTGAACTAGATAATCTTTTGTAGATTATCATGAGCCTTGATGAATGATAAATGGTAGATCCACTCATCTGATCTCCATGAATGTTTAAATCAAAATGCTTCTTAATTCCAATCTCAAACTTTTATTTACAAAATTCTTTTTGGTTTTTTGCTGAAGTGCTTTTCATCTCTTTCATATTTCCTTCTTGTACTCACTGGTAGCTATCCGTATCAATACCTAAATTCTTTCTGCAATTCTTAATATACCTATCTAGTTATGTGATATATGATGAAATACTCTAATTCAAATAATCAAATAATAATTGATCATATTTAAAATCATATGAGCTAATTATTGCTCCATATTTGATTATTGTAATTAGGCATATCATATGAGCTAAATCATAATCACATTTAATGATCCTTAATACTTGTCTTATATGTTTTATGTATAGACCTTTATCTAATATATAAGTTATTGATATTATATTTCTCATTATTTTTACATCCTGAAGCTAGTTTTTAAATTTTAAATTTATAAAATGTAAATTTAAATATATTATTTTTTATAATAATTTAAATATATTATTTAGTATGTGAGAAACATGTTTCTTTCTATCTTTTTTTTTTTTTTTCCCTTCACTAAAAACCATTATTCTTCCAAAAGATTATCATATTATCTCCAATGAAAAATAAACTTATTCACCTTCCAAAAATTTCACACTTCCCTCCATTTTTTTCTGGTCAAAAGCAGCTCCCACCATTTAACTTAAAACACATTTGCCCTGTTCCTGGGCGTCATCTAAACTCTGAAACTTCAAACTCTACTGCCTTCGTCTTCCACTTCTCTTCTCCGCATCTTTGAGCACTTTCGTCTTCCGGCAACTTTACTCGTTGTTGCTCCTCTGTCTCCGACACCAGGTAAAGGGTTACCCTCTCCTCCTCGTCCCAATTCCTCTCTCTCTCCGGCAACTCTACTCGTCGCCGCTCCTCTTAATTTTTGTTGTTTCAGTCTTTTGATTTTTGATTTGAATGGTTATATTCTTAGACGTCCTGCGATCCTATCTGCCTTAGTGGGTAACTTTTGTTCAATGCAAAGTTGATCCAATCTAATGAACTTTTAGCTTTTTTTTTTTTTTTTTTTTTTCCATTTTCTGGATTTAATCTGATATCGCAATCCAATTCTATAAGTTCCACCACGTGTTGTAATTTTGCGTCATCATAGTCTATCTATTTGAAAGCGAATTGCGAGTATGTTAGAAAATTTGGCGGGGGGTGATTCTGTTTGGTAATTCATCATTTGTCCATTGATTCAGTGATAATAATGCGTTCAATAAAGAAGTGTTCAACAGCCAATGATGTCTAACTGATTTGTGGCTTTGAGATTTTCTATAGCTAGGGGGTTTTGTAGATTGTGGAAGTTCTCTATTGGACCTGTGTGTATGTGTTGGGTAATCAATAGTTATTAGGTTTCTACATGTAACTTGGCATGGGTTTCTAACAAAGGATTGATGTTTCCTTTTATTGTATTGGTAAATGAACTAACTATCGTGTTTGACTTCCTGTTGCAACCTCATCTTGTTGTTTTAATCAAGATTGATTAGAGTCTTAGACCTTCCAAAATGTATGAAGGATAAAATTTTGGGAAGTAATTATTACCTCCCAGTCCCTGGCTTGTCACTATCTCATCTTGTCAATTTTATCTAGGTTGAGGATTTTTCTTAGAAAAAATCCAAGTGTAAGTAGGGTTAAATTTTGCGTAATATTGATTGCCTCTTGTTCTCCCACTTGAATCCTACGAGCCCAACAAAACTGTCTTGATCCACTCTTTCTTAACATAACATTTTTTTTGGGCTGACAACATAATGTTAGGTTAGGTTGAATGTTTTTTGTGTACGTCTTGTAGTACTTGGTGTTGCAACCTCATCTCACTCATATTGAGCGAAGGAGTACTGCTAAATTCCCTGAGTCCTACCAGCCTACCACAATGGTCTTCTCCTATTTTCTCCGTAGATATGTTAGATTAAGCTGATCAAGCATGTTCAGTTTTCAATTATGAAATGGGAATGAGTAGGATATTTAACTTGTATCATTGCAAATTATCCTTGCAGAATCTGATATGTCATTAATCTGGAGTTATTTTTTTGTTCTTCTATGCAGCCACTCAACCATAGTAATATTCCTTGTCTTCAATATGCGCAAATTGACCTTGCATAGTTTTATAACTGTGAGTTGATACAGTTCCACATGCACAAACTCCTATTTGGAAGATACCACTGTTATGTTATTTTCAGAAGAAAGGAGAGAAAAAGGGGTAAAAGGGGAGAGAAACATAGAAATAGAGAGATACAGAGAAACAATAGTCTCAAGTCATTTACAATAGGCTATCCCGCATCTTATTTATAAGCTTTTCTGTCTAACCCAAACGGCTAAGAAGCCACTAACTGACTAACAGAACACGAACAACCTATCAGAATAATGGTTGCATACTCTTATATTTCCATATCAAATTGCTTCTAATCTGTACAATAATTTTAAGGAATAGCATAGGTGCAACTGTGCATGATTAGTGGATTTTTCCAAAGGTACCATAAATGTTGTCAGTAAAATTAATTGAGAATTGCTGGACAATGTCTGCTGGACCAAAGTATCACAAAATTAATTGAGTTCTTTCTCTTATTTTGAAACAATTGTCCAACATGATATTGTAGTCCTTTCAGTGTTATCTGTGATGATTTTTTTAAAGTATATGCTTATGGAAATCCAATTAGATGATACAGTCAACTACCCAAGTTCATTAATTCATTTAGCTGAAAAGTGCTTTTCTTACTCGAGGCAACATGTAGCTAAAAAAACTAAGAATGATGATGGATGGTGTTGTCAAGGTTAGATAATTTACCTAAAATTGTTGGTAGAATTTTTATATCTGTTGATTTTAGATGATCCCTGTGGCGGCAAATGATGTTGCTTTCTCAACCCACTCTGTGTTGTTCAATGCAATTATCTTGTATCAAGTTTTGCCTATGTAAATCTGTGCTTGACATTTGGATTGTTGCTTGACATTTAGACTTCAAAGATAAAAGCAAAGCGTTCAAGGATGGAAGCTGAAATTTGAGCACAAGATGGAACAAATGGAGTAGCGAATACAGGCTCAACTAACTATCTTGACGCAATATGGGCAATTTTGCAGCTCCTACTTCATCTACTCTTAGTTTTGTTCTCTCACCATCAAGTCCTTCATAGTTTTCATGTTTGATGACAATATTTAGACCTTTGTTTGAAAATTTAAATACTTGCTGTTAATTTTTTGAAGAATATTAATATCTTTGCTTGTTAATTTTGAAGAATGTTAGTATTCTTGCTAATTAGTATGTTGTTAATTTAACATTACTTTGATCTTTATCATTGCATTTTGGCACAGGTTTTAATTTCGATATAGGTTTTAATTTTAACAATTTACATTAAATTTTTTTTTTTTAAAACATTTTTACTTTCAATGGCGACAATTGTCGCCGCTGAAAGATGAATCATTAGTGATAATTCTTGTCGCCACTGAAAGAAGAATCAGTGGCGACAAATTTGTTGCCGCGGATTCCTCTTTTAGCGATGACAATTATCGCCACAATACTCCACTTTCAGCAGCGACAAGAGCTTTGGTGACATCCGATATACTTTCAGTGGCGACAAAATGTCACACTAATTGTCTACTTTTAGCAGCGGCATAAAAGTATCAGTGATGGTCATATTAGCGACGATGGATTGTCGCCATTGAGTCACCATTGAAAACACTTCGGTGGCGACATTTAGACATGTTACCGCCAAAAGTCTTTTTTTTTTTTTGGTAGTGATAGGTACTCCCTCATGTCCTTAATATAACATATACTTATCTAATTTGATGAAATTATGAAAATTAATTAATATGACGTGTACTCTCTTTATTTCTTATTATAAGACACTAACTGTCATTTCTCATGGACCAAGGAATAGAAATTAAGTCATTAAATTGATCCAAAATGTCTCCAACTTTATCCCTACTTTAATGATGTAGATTTAAAAGAGTCAGTTAAAAATGAGGGGATAATGGAAAAATAGTAATAAATGAGTTAATTAGAGGTTGTTGGTGCCTTATAATAAGAACAAAAAACTCCTGGTACTTGGTGACTTATAATAAAAATCAAATGAAGTTTTTTTTAAAAAACATTTTAGTCATCTTCTTTAATTCACTGATTATCTCTTCTCTTTTATTATTGCTGAAAGAGTATCAATAAAGGAAAATTAGAAAAATATTGGCAAATATAAAAGATGGTTATTATATTAGAATTAAGATCAACTTCCCAAATATGTCTTTTACTATGAACTGAAGGGAGTGCTAGGTAATTAATTCATAAAGATTAAAAAAATTAGTTAAGTTATTTATTTGTAAAAAGAATGTGTTGTTATTGCATAACTATTAATTATTCAAGTGAAAGAACTATTTTATTCATGTTGTAGGAGCATCACAAATGCCTTCTTCCTTTATGTTTTTCTTAACATACTAGATTAATTAATTGTTAACTAATTATTGTAGATTTTAAGAATTCTCAAATTTTAGGGTCAGGAACCTTACTGAGAAGATGTTGACTATGACCACTGAAAAACTCCTCATGATCATGACTTGTATGCTGCAGATTTAGATGTAGAACCAATGGAGAAATCTACCTTGAAATGTTTTTTTCTCTATCTTTTTTTATCATATTCTGATATGTTTCAATATGTCTTTATGTGCTTGTGAAGGGAAAATCATTGGGCAAAATCCATGACGAATTAGGAAATGGTTCACATAATAGGCCTTTCATTTCATCCTCAAAATTCACAATTAAAACTTGAATTGTGACGAGACTGTATAGGAACGTTGAAGCCATGCTCATCATTCTGATGCCCAAGCCATTAACAGAAGTCCACATGTACTATGTAGTTACATTTTGCAGAGTGTGCCTTGTTCCTTTTAGGTCTTATCAGCTCTTTTGTGGTTTTGTTGTAGAGTACAGTATGAGGCTCACACCTTTTATGAAGATCTTTGTATTTAAGCTTATTTAGTAATTAGTTTTTAATTAAGCATTTTATAAGAAAAACATAAATTTGTTCTAAAACATTAAAAAAACCAGAATAAATTTTATATGTTACGTTATTTTTTATTCTATAAAATTATTTTCCATTCCCTAAAACCGGATAAAAAGTGGAAAATGTCTTTAAATAAACCAGTTTTTTCTCTAATTAAGTGTTTGATAAATATTATAAACATATTTTTATATTTTTCTTTCTAAAATATGTTTTTTTTAAGAGCAATCATCCAAACATTTTTTTTAATATATTAAAACTCTTTTGAAAAACAACTTTATAAAGCCATTTTAAGATCACTAAAAACTAAAAATAGTACTCCCTCTCTCTGGTCTTTATCATAAGGCACTAACAAAAAATTGTATTTGGTCTTTTTTTATAAAGCGCTTGCTTGTTTTTAAAGCACATTAATTATTATTTTTTCCATTATATTGATAATTAATAAGAACAGTGTGTGAGAGTATAAATTAATATAATATTAGAGTCTAGCGTAATTAGTATGGGCAAATATTGAAAGTTACCTAAATTGTAGAACAATTTTATCGATTTTAATTGTTTTTATTAATTTGTGAGAATTGTTAGTTGGTGCCTTATAATAAAAACTAGAGGAAGTATATCAAATGCCTAAGTCATTTGGCATTTCAACTTTTTAACTCCATTCAGTGCTCTCCTCTGTTTAAATCCTCATGGTTATTAAATAATCAAACTGATGGTGTTGCAGATGTTAACAAACAGAAAAAGTGAAAATCAAGTAGCCGTTAGACATGACGGATCCATTTTGGGTGTCACCAAAGAAACTTTGCCTTCTTGGTCGAAATAACAAAAGACGAATCAATATGGGAGGCTTCCTTGTTCTTTGTTCTGTAAGTTTGTGATGTTGACAATTCAAATCCCAGACGAGATGCACAGACCATAAAAGTAGACTCACTATATATAGTTGTCGAAAACGTACACAAGGGAGGTTATATTACACGTGTAAACAATTTATAGGTCCATATCATTATCAACTTCAGCTTTGTGTCTATGTAACACACAAATAAAGATGTGGACATGGAGCTTCAATTCAGTTTCTACTGAGTGAGGACATGTTTTACGTAAATGACGCGTTTATGAAGGTTATTAGGGATCTAGATTCTCTGCCTATCCTTTGGATAGGCAGGGGGAGCTTTTCCTTATGGACCGTCCAGATCTTTTTTTTTTAATTTTATTTTAATAGGTACAAAATTTAAAATAAAGATAATCTCTCAACTAACATTTTTTTAAAAAATAATTTTTTTATTAAAAAAACAACAATTTAAAAAAATAAAATCTGGACCCTCCAAATCACATCTGGACCGTCCAGATCGCATCTGGACGGTCCAGATAAGCCAAGCTCTTGGTGCCCATCCAAAACCAAAACCGGTTCCAGGTTATTAGAGGGCCCCTGTGAAGAAGCTCGTGAACTCATGCATTGACTTTGATGACTCCATCAGGACACCGTCGAAGTTGCAGGGAAAGTACGAGTCGCTTGTAAGTTAAGAAAAAGAGAAAAAAGACACCTCTCGTATGTATATATTTACTTAAAATAAACTGAGGTAAATCCAATATTAAATCGGTCATAATTAAAATAATATATTTATTTAAAGTATATAAAATATTCCTATATATCTCTGAAGAGTAATGTCTAAATATAAAAAGCATTAATAATCCATGAATAAATAGAATATTTATGTATAAATTACCGACAAGCCAACAAGTCAAAGTAATTAAAGTACAAATATAATAGACTTCTGGTTTTTTTTGTTCCTTTTGTTTTTGAACAAAAAACAATGTTTCAGGCATGGGAAGGGAAAAAATAAATAAATCCTGCTTGATTAACAGGTTCAAAACTCTTAATTAGACTGATCAGAAAACTATCAACTGGTTCATTGATATGATATAGTCAACTAGGTTGGTAGGTTGGTATTTCATATGCCACGGTCCTAGTCGCTTATCCACAGATCCTCCTTATATATTAGAGAAAATTGCATTTAGATCCTAAGTAAGACAAATTATTATTGTAAAGTCTCTTAAAATCCCTAAATTACAAGTAAGTCCCAATAATTTGAGAATAAGAGATTCTAATTGTAAAATAACCACATTCGTTTGCCCTAATCCAGTTGGCACTGCCTGTTTGGACCCTCACTCATCAATTCATGCTCTTTCACTTATACAACCAATTCTATATATTAAGCATTAAAGAAGTTGGTGATGTGAAGAAAACAAGTTGGAAAATTCAAAGTTCAAAGGAGACGCATGAGTAGATGGACTATCATCAATAATTGACCCCTCGTCATCATTGGGCTCAACTAGCAAAGAGGTTAGACACTTTTACCAAAGGGAGAGGGTTCGATCCTGGAGTTGGTCAATGCGCTGGGGGAAACATCCTAACTCCTAGGTGCCTAGGTTAACACCTGAGGGTAATAGACGGCTCGCCCTGCCCAACATCGGTATCACTTAAGAGGAAGGGAGATTTCGCCCTGTCCTTGAATTGTGGGTAAACCCAACCCCTTTCCTAAAATTTATGTATCAAAAAATCATCAATAATTGTGATAGCGTGTATGTTGGGCTAATGGGTCATATCACGAAGCAAAATCTGGACACGAAGTTTTAGGTCGTAGTCCTATTCCGGTAAAGAGGGGGAAACTCGAGAAGTTAAATTTTAAAATAGAATTATAATGAGATTTAAGATTTTTTTTATTCCATTGAAATTTGTAAAAAAAAAAATTGAGAAAATGAATTATAAATATTAGTTTGTAAATTAATTCAATTTATGAAACATAAATAAGTAAGATTCCCATATTTGCAACCACAAAATTAATATTGGCAACTTACTATTTAGTCATTCTTATTATAAGTAATATTAATGATCAAATAGGTATTTTTTTTTATACAGGGAAAGGAAAAAAAAAACAGAGAAAGAAATAGAGGATTAAGGACCCCAACTATGCCTAAAGTGCTCCACTGCCATCAAGTCAGCTAGGAGAAACCGGTAGAGTCTAGGAGGAGGATCAAATAGATGAACTCCATCAGGAAGCTCCACATGAGACAAAGCACAGTTAACCAACTAGTCTGCACACTAATTCCCTTCCCTTAGAACGTGATAGAACCTTATATCTCATTGACATCGAGTAATTGCTCGTATCTGAGTTATCAAATGAGACTCACGAGTTGTAATACCTTCTTTGGAAAGTATTGCAATGACTGTTTAATAGTCATTTTCAACCACAACATGCCTCTAACCTGCCTCCCATGTCATCTCTAGACCTCTCAAAACTCCCCACAACTCTGCTACCAGCGTAGAACAATTGCTCAGCCTTTCAGCAAACCTACCAAGCCATCCACCAGAGAAATCTTGAAGTAAACCCCCACATGCCGCCACCTGCAAAGGACCTTTTGATGCCCCATCAGAGTTCAGCTTCACGAAAGGCACTTCAAGACGAGACCAACTGATAGTACTAGGAGACTACGAAGAGCTTGTAACCCCAACCCTAACTAATGCCCTCCTGACATCCTCCAAAAACTCAAGAATGGACCGTGGGCTATATCTATGGCGACTGTCCTCAAGGCTATGGATGGACAAATTCCTCCATTTCCAAGTAAACCAATAGGTGATAAGGGATGAAGCATTCCAACAATATCCGCCAATTATCATGAGACATTCATTTTTCTGTTAACCATCAAATATTTCCAATCACAAAGAAAAAATGAGTGTAAACGAGCATCAGGTAAGAACTCAAACCATATCCTATGCATGCAAGCTAGTTTCTTCTTCCTAATGACACTTGGACATAGTCCATTACTAGCATTCCAAGACTGAATCCAAGTCTTCGAAGGAAGTCTGTTATAAAATAACTTCCAGTGAAAGATTTGTACTTTATGCGGCCCCTCCCACTTCCATAACTTAGTCCACATGTCACCACATATTAGCGGACTATTGAAAGTCAGATTCAACTAAGAACATATAGTAACTCTTGACACTAACACCAGTTAAATCACCAACCAGCCAATAGGGTCGATCTGGTCCATCGTCAACGAAGGGGGGAAGCAAACCTCTAATTAAGCCAATTACATTTTGAGGAAGGAAACATTGTAATAATGACACATCTCACCGGCTATTCTATCTAACAAACCTAGTAACCATGCAATCTAGTAATTCCTCCAGAATATGATTCAAAGCATAGTCTTGAATGCAAAGAGAAGGGGAAACCCATTTATCTTTCTAAAAGGAGATAGAAGCCCCATCACCAATTTCCCACACCACCTGATCCTTCATATTGTTAAAAATATTACACGAAGCACTTTTGAAGTTTGAACAACCAACTTTAAGAATAGATATATGTCCTAGCTGAACCTTGTATTTAGTCCATAAAAAATGAACGCATAGGGCATTACACTCGTTTTGGAACTTCCAACTACACTTCATATAAGGAAAGCATCATTCATAATCTCAGCCGACTTCATACCAAGCCCTCCTATAGACTTAGGCCTGGTTAACACATTCCATCTTATAGCATGATAAGCTCGCCAAAGATGAGAATCACCCCAAATGAAATCCCTTTGGATTTTATCTATCTCGTACAAATATTTAGAGGGAGCTTAGCATACTAATTACTACATATGAAAATAAGAGATAGTAGCTAAGGCAAACTTAACAAGGGTTATTCTTCCTGCCTGTGAAAGGCACTGCTGTTGCCAAATTAATTACATTTTTTTTAAAAGATTACCTCTATTTAAAATTGGGTTAAGGTGTAAAAATACACATGATTTTTTACCTAAAGTGCACCCAATACCATATACTTTTTGGAAGTGCAAAATTACTCATAAACTTTTAAAATTGGAGCAAAAATGACATTGCCGATAATAACCACTAATGTCTGTCTAATATCACTATGAAAGTACTAAATTACCCCAGTTTATTGTTCAACCTCCACCACCTCTGACATTCTCAGCCACCGTTCACCGTCACATCCCCTGTCAGCGCTCTCATCTCCTTCCTCTCCGGCATCATTATCATACTTTGTTCTCTTCACAAGCTGATTTGCCATACCATCCTCAAGACCATCTCGCCCATACCCACGTTACCTTTGAAACCTATTCTCTATTAAGTCACGATCTTCTTCGTAAAGTTAAGGGTTTTGTTGGGACCTCTTACTTCCTCTCTCCAATTTCCCCATTCGTTGAAAATTTCTAATTCTAAAGTATGAGATCTAGGAAATCCCATGTTTTGCCCTAAATCTCCACTTTCGACGGCGGGGGTTCTAGTCTTCGATTTCTTGTTTGTAGTTGTGAGGTTTTTCAAGATTGCTTTGCTTTTAGGTTTCTACAATGCGATTGTTGATTCTCTGATCTTCATCCTCTAATACTCCAATGGCCGATACTCCCCTCTATGGATCGACGAGTTCTTTCTTTTCTTTTAATTTTTTTCCCAGTTTCATGCTTGTTGGTGGTTTTATTATCAATTTTGTTCCATTCCTCTAGTATCATCTCGAATTGATACTGTTCTAGGTGGACATCTACGACTGTCCAGTTCAAAGTCACTCATGGATGTAATCATGCAGGGCAAAGGGAGCGATGGCAGCACTTGAGCCCTTGATTTTGCAAAGGGAGATTCACACCTCTAATATTGTTTCTTCTATTTCCTTTGGTGATTTGTAGTTTGTGGATTAATAAATTATGAGATTTAAAGTTTAGAGGAGCTGTATGATTCAATTAATACATTGATAGAAAGACTTGTTTAGTTGATTCTGTTCATGAATTGCTGCTAGAATTTGTGATATATTGAACCTTGCTAGGTTTTGACTATTGATTTGTGGAAGAAAATAATCTAGTTGAAAAGCCCAAGTTGGGTGATTAGAATGGGGGTAGTTTATGAGTTCAACGTTGCCGACTCGATTTGGAAAAGATGAAAGGGATGAATCGATGAACTGAGAGGCTGGGAGGCAGAGAGCTTTTTATTATTTTTTTAAGTTGGGGGCATTTTAGTATTTCTACATTGAAAATAGACAGAATGCAGCTCTTATTAACATTAATGTCACATTTGCTCTAATTTTGAAAGTTTATTAGTATTTTTGTACCTCTGAAAAGCATATAGTGTTGGGTGCATTTTGAGTAAAAGTTCATGGGTATTTTTACATCTTTGTCCTTTAAAATTTGATGAACTTTTTTATTTTTTTTAATAATTAATAGTTTTGAATATGGATAAATTTGAAATTTTGGTCTTTTTAAAATAGTTTAATGACTCAAACATTTCCTTATTTATGGTGAGGTAGTTAGAGGCGCCTTATATATTTAAAATGAAAGAGAGAGAATCTTGTAACAAAATTTTGTGAGAATTAACTATCAATAAACTAAGTTTTTAGGATCTTAGTATCGTTTCCCCCTTTTCTAATTAGTTTGTATGCCAAATGCCCCAAAAAAAACAAAACAAAACAAAAGTTTAGCAAAATTACGATCAACTCAAATGCCTAAATTAAACTGAATTGAACCAATCAATTAAATTATTGTTCTATTTTGTTTTAAATACAAGATCTTGTTTTCTCATTTCTCTTGGTCTTGTATATATGAAACTATACAAGACCTAATAGAGTATGACGCAATATTTATTAGTCATTAACCAATATACCCCGGTTTAGTTAACGTAAAAGTGGCTGAGGAAATAAAGTTTATCTGTTATCTCAATTTTTTCCGGCCAACAGAATTGAATAAATGGTAGGTTTTGAAAAGGATTATAGTCTAAGAAAAGATTAAAGTTGTTTGTGTGTGGATTATGTTGATCTGGATTATGGCTTGAACTAGGATCACCGCCTAGGGCCTACGTACCCTGCGTCAGGGATCAAAGCCAACGTAGTTCGAATAGAATTCCGGCGTTTAGCCACTGGGTGTGGGGTGTGTGCTTAGTGAGAAGGGAGATGAGTTGATACCGCGTACCGTTCACCAGTGGAGTGATCTCCTATTTATAGGGAGTGGTAGTTAGGATCCATATCCGAGATATTCGGCTATTCATGGGTTTGTGACCCCGAGGTATGCTGTTAGTGGCGATATTAGTGGGGGTAGTTACCGCAGATGATGGCATGATGGATTGGGCTTCGTGGCCCATGTTCTTAGGTCCATAACAGTTGCCCCCCAGCCAGTAGTTCAAGTTTGTGAACTGCCGGGATGTATTGATTGCTCGATTGAATCATGTGTCAACTCCAAGTTGTGGTTTGCTTTCACAGCTATTTTTCGAGACTTAATCTCGGCTATGACACGTCTTTCAGTTTTGCAAATGAATTATTATCCGCCTAGTTGCCCCCCAGCCCGATAACACCAGTGCTTGGGGTGTCAGGGTGCGTCGATGATCATTCCCGACTTAGTGTTATTCGGGCTAACTCGATCTGATTCTCATAGGCCGATCACTCTAGTATGTCTTTAGGACTATGTGCACATCTAGTCTTGTAAGTTTTGGAGTTGACAACTCTTTTCTAAGAATTACCGAGTTTGTTTCATCATACACGCCGGGCTTTCCCAAAATTTGGTGGTTTGTACCAGGACGCCGAGGTGTGTTATAACCCGAGATACCCCCTGTCAGGTAGCTCGAGGTCATATCCACCGCCGTGACCGCCTTACTATTTACCCTTGGATGTTTGGGGCGTCATTTCGTCCAACCACTTCGCTTGAATCTGCAACGCCACGTTCTCCAAAAAGCCACCATCGATTATCGCGCTCATTAATGCACTACGTCATTTCCCATCAGTCATGATTGCTTTTTAGGGTTTTAATAGGCTTGGCCCTATCCCCGTCGATTATTCTTCAATTAATTTTTCAATTAATTTTCCGAAATCTGTACAGTCACCTTCCCTGGCACCTCGTAACCGGTGAAACCCCTGGGTAGTGAACCGTCGTGCGTGTTAATTTCCTTATAAGTACAGGTGTTTAGTCTCTCCGCTCTCCCCATTTCGCGTATCTCTATCCTGGTGAAGTTCTTCTTTGGCAGAGCAACTTTTTCTCTTGCTTTTCCTGCTCAGACTTCATCTTCTACGCATTTGCAAGTAAGTTTTCTTGGCATTATCAGTTTATTCACTTTGGTTGATCGTAACGATCTTGAAATGCCTTCTTTAAGTCCCTATTTCGTTCTTTATCGTCTTTGCACGCCTGGGTTTATGTTCTTGATATTGCCTTAGAATGTTCTTCTGTTCTTGGTGGGTGGTTTTAAACGACAATGATGATTCTGAATTCCTCTCTGAAGGAAAGAAAATGTTGAGAACCATAGTGAAGTTACCTTATCTGAGTCGTTAGACAATTGGGATTTCTGGGAAAATGAGAACCACTTGTGTATTTTAACTTCGTTGCACCATTTACGCTTTTTCGAGCTCTTGACTTTATTCTTGTCTGCTTAATCTGCCTAATAATCCCAACTGCGTACGACTTAGATATTTTAGCCGTTTTCAAAAGATGGATCCCCAGCCACCATTAGTAGACATGTATGGTCGGCCCATCCCCGAGGAGGATAGAGAACTACTGAAAAGAGTTCCTGGTCGGACTAAAATGTGGTTGTGGTCAATTCTTCCCGGTGAAAAAGAAAAGATGGAAGACTTGCTTCGTCCCTCGTATGGCAGCGGAAGTACCCGAGGAGGGAGCTCTAACCGAGGTACTACTGCTTCCCGGGGTGGTCGTTCTTCCCGAGGTTCCAGTCCGTCCCCTGGCAGCAGAAGCCGAAGATCCCTTCAGGTACGGGCGCTTGAGCCGCCATCCGCTGCCTCGCCGGGCCATTTGGTTGCCCGACATGTGGCTCCTGACAATTCCGCTCGGGGTCATCTGGCCGAAGACAACACTCCTTGCGAAGAATGCATGTATAAGGCCATCGACTTTTCTAATCGGGGACTTGAACGAGAAGCTGAGCAGACCTTGGACCGTTGTCGCTGTAAACAAAGGCCTTGGAGACCTGTAGCCGCTTTCCCCCCTTTATTGCCTTTGGCGTCTCAAACTCCTGAAAATCTTAACACTTCAGGTACCCCCGAGTTTTGACTCAGTATTATTTTTTTTATAGGTATTTATGTCTTCTTCCACTCATCAAACCAACCAATCGGAGGCCGGTGAGTCCGTTTCCTCTGGTATTCCCGTAATGGCGACTATTAACCGATATGCCGTCAGTGAAGTCGTTACCGATATAAGGAATAGACCTTCGGTTAAGACGATCGCTAAAGTAATCCGGGGTGGTGATTGTTACACCGTTTCCCCACCTTTGACTAGCGAGTCAGTGGCCTCGGGATGTCGGGAGGATGAAACTCCATTCTTTTTCTTCTACAGACACGTTGTTTCCCGACTTGGGCTGGAATTTCCTTTCTCCAACTTCCAAATGCAGCTTCTCCGCCACTTTCACTTGGCTCCTTCTCAACTTCATCCTAATGGCTGGGCCTTTGCCATTGCCTTTGAAAGTTTCTGTCATAAGTATGACCTAGTTTGCTCCGTGCCAGTGTTCTGCTACTTTTTTGTTCCGCTAGAGAACAATCTTTCAATGGACGGAGACTTGTTCGAGTTTGGATGGACTTCTCTCCGGGCTTCACTTGGTCGTAAGTTTCTCAAGCCTTTCACGGATTCGTGGAAGGGCTTCAAGAATTCCTTTTTTAAGGTTTCTGCCATGGCGGGTAAGATCCCGTGGTTTCTTCAGACCTCTGCTTCTGGGGAGCTTGAAGGTCGTTTCCCTTTGTATTGGACCGGAGAGCACCACCGATTTGATGTCAAGGATTTTTTTACCCCCTTTCTAATATGACTGCACAGGAGAAAGACGCCGTCGCTTTTATTTCCACTTTTGTCAATAAAGAGCCCTTAGAGGACTCGGCCGATTACATATTTTCTTTTGTACAGAAATCACCCACTGCGGGTATGACAATCGCTTTATCTATTTTTGCCGTGTATTGTTGACGAATTTGGTTTTAACTCGTCTCTTGGTTTTCTGTCTTTTAGGTGATCTGATGGGTAAAAGGCCCGATTATCTTAACGTCACTGCCCGCCCTCCGAATACCGCCGCGTCATCTCGGCCTATGACTTCAGCTACCAAGAGGGCTGCCTCTGTTCCTGAACCTTCAGATCCTCCCCCGGCGAAGAAAACCAAGAGGTTGAGGAAAAAGAAAACCCTCGAGGCTGAGCCGGAGGAAGAGGCTGAAGACGACCTTCCCCTGGCCCTTCGTGCTGTTGAGCCCGAGAGGGCGGCCTCTGATGATCCGTCCTCCTCAGTTGTACCCGTGGTTAAGTTCCCGAAGTCTTATCTTTGGGAAAACAAAATTCCGACGGGTCTTCGCTCGGGTCTCCAGGCTCCTTCTCACTTCTATGATAGGAAGAGGATTTCATCTCGGGAGGTAAAAGAGCTCAGGGATTTGGAGCATATGAACATGAAAAATGCCGGCATTTGTCATCTGGCTGCCCAACTTAAGGATTGGGTTGGAGAACAAGCAGAAGAAATAAAGGCTTTAAAGGCCAAGCAGTAAACAGCCGATGATCGGGTAACTGAAGCCCAAGAAGAGCTCCTCGTGGCTCAAGCCGAGAAGGCGAGCTTGTCGGACGAGATTGTTGGGCTTCGTGACAAGCTTCACAAGGCAGAGTCCGAGGTCACCCATCACCTTCAAGTCCACGACCAAGATTTGGCAACGCTGGCAACGTACAAGGACGAGGTGGCGAAGTACAAGGACGAGGTTGCAAGGCTGACGTCGTCTCTCGAAACTAGCCAAAGCGCCCTCGATCATGCCAACCAGGACGTAGAGATGTTAAAGACGGGGGTGATGGATGCTTTTGACAATGCCCTGGAGCAAGCACGGTTTTTAAATCCTCAGTTTTCCCTAGACTTGACGCAAGCGTATGTTAACGCCTATGTTGAAGGCGGGATTTTTCACCCGGCTCCCGTTGTGGATGCTCCTTCAGCTAACTTAGGTCCTGAGGAAACTACTGGGGATGAACAGGCTCTTGATGGCCCGGATGCTTCTTAAGTGTTCGATTTGTAGGCTTTTCCCTTTTTTGGCTTTATAGACTTTGTGCCCATGTTTGGGCTTTGTAATGAACAGTTGATTAATATGAGTAGATTTTCTGCCTCTATCTATATCTCAACCAAACTGTTTCTTTTTGTCAAGGTCACCGGTCGACGTGATCAAGGTCGATTGAAGTGCCTTAGTTTTATTTTCAGCATTTACATTGCTGAGTTATATGATTCACGAAATTATACGTCCGTACCATTCGCGCATGTTTTTTTTTTATTATGGCCATTTAAGACGATATGGTAACCGCAGATCATCCAACCCGAGTTCCCGTCCGTCTATTTTTGGCGGCTTTGCCGCTATACGGTCAAGCTTAGACTCGTATTTAACGGATTATCCCGCTGGCGTTTTACTCGCTTCATGATCTATGAATCACTCGTGATTCACACATGTTTTTAGCGGCATGATTTATGAACCAGCTCGGGGGTCATACATGCTCTTTTAATATCGTGATAAATGAACTAACTCGGGGTTCATATATACGTTGATGGCTTAAAAAAGACTAAACTCGGCTATGTAGCCAATTATTTCATTAACTGAAATCCTCACAATAAAAAGCAAGTCTTAAGCTCGCAATTAAATCGCTGAACAAAGAAACGATTAAATGAGAACTGAAAACAAGGGATCTTAACATGTGGCAAATTGCTTTAACTGTAGTAGGCCCTAAGTTTATCTGCATTCCAAGTTCTTTTCAGCGCCTTTCCGTCGAGAGTCTCCAGAACGTAAGCGCTTGACCCGAGTTTCTCCTTAATCCTGTAAGGGCCTTCCCAGTTGGCTGCTAACTTTCCTTCTCGGGCATTTTTATTGCCGATGTCTGCTCTTCGGAGGACCAAGTCGTCCTTCTCGAATGAGCGGGGCTTTACCTTCCTGTTATAGCGAGCCATGATCAGCTGTTTTGTAGCCACATCCCTTAGGTGCGCAGTGGTGCGAACTTCGTCAATCAAATCCAACTCGGCTGCAATTGCCTCATTATTAACTCGCTCCTGAAAAATTTGTAACTTCCTTAAGGAAGGTTCTCCAATCTCCACTGGTATCATGGCCTCGCAACCATAAGTAAGCCTGAAAGGGGTTTCCCCCGTAGATGTCTGTACCGTTGTTCGATATGCCCAAAGTACCGAGTAGAGGTGCTCAACCCAGTCACCTTGGGCCTCTTCCATTCGCTTTCTTAACCCATTCACAATGATTTTGTTTGTCGCCTCCGCCTGCCCATTGGACTGCGGATGTTCTACCGAAGCGAAGTGGTGTTTAATTTGAAACTCGGACATCATTTTCCGGAACCCCCGGTCTGCAAACTGTGTACCATTGTCTGTAACTATCTCGGCCGGAATCCCAAATCGGGTGAGGATGTTTCTTCGGAAGAATTTCTGGGTTTTGGCCGAGGTTATCGTTGCCAGCGGCTCCGCCTCCACCCACTTAGTGAAGTAATCTACTACTTCAACTGACCGGGAGCTGGTTTGAAGGGTCCTAGTAAGTCCATTCCCCATTTAAAAAATGGCCATGGTGCCGTGATTGCCTGTAAGTCGGATGGTGGCATTCTGATGATATTTCCATGCTTCTGACAGCTTTCACATTTTTGGACGTGGTCCTTGGCGTCTCGAGCCATAGTGGGCCAATAATATCCTGCCCGGATAGCCTTCCGCACAAGTGCTTTGGCCCCCATGTGTTGTCCGTTGATGCCCTCATGTATTTCTGCCAAGACATATTGGGCTTGGTCGCTCCCGAGACATTTTGCCAGAGGTGCATGTATACCCTTTCAGTAGAGCTGGTCGTCCACCATCGTGTAAGCAGCTGCTGCCTTCACCACGTTCCTTGCTTACGCATTATCATCGGGAATAATTCCTCGCTCCAAGTAGTCCGCAATTGGTTTCCTCCAGTCTTCCGAGTTCGTAATCAACATTACACAACTTGGTTCCGGGAGGTTTTGTTGGACGACAGTTCTCAGGCTTCCCGGGCACTTAGTGCTTGCCAATTTGGACAATATGTCAGCCCTTGTATTCTCCGTCCTTGGGATATGTGCTACTGTCACCTCATCAAATTGGGCCATTATCTCCTTTACCTTGGCCAAATACTTAGCCAACAACGGTCCCTTTACCTGGTATGATCCCTGAATATGGGAAGCTACTAGTTGCGAGTCCGTTGAGACGTGTACTCTCTGAGCTCCGCTTTCTTTTGCCTGAGACAATCCTGCCAACAAGGTTTCATATTCGGCTTGATTGTTGGACGTCGGGAATTCCAGTCGGAGAGACAGTTCTATTGCGACGCCCTCGGGGTTTTCAACGATAATCCTGGCGCCACCTCCGTGCAAATTGGAGGAGCCATCCACAAAGACTTTCCAGGGCTCCGTTCTCATTCCTTGTCCTTGGACGAAAGTTGACTCCACTAGGAAGTCGGCCAACGCCTGTGATTTGATCGCTTGTCGGGCCTCGTATGTGATATCAAATTCGGACAATTTGATTGCCCAATTTGTCATCCTACCTGCTAAGTCCGGCTTATGCAGGATCTGCCGTAGCGGTTGGTTCGTCCGGACTACAATAGAATGGCTGTGAAAATAATGCCTTAGCCGTCGTGCCGTTGTTAGTAAAGCGAACGCCATCTTCTCAAGCTTTTGGTATCTGACCTCGGGCCCCTGCAATACCCGACTCATGAAATATACCGGCTTTTGTTCCTGACCGGTTTCCCTTATTAGAACCGCACTGACTGCTTCTTCCCCCACAGATAAGTAAAGAATTAATTTCTCATTAGGCTCTGGTCTTGAAAGCACTGGGGGGGAAGATAAGCAATGCTTAATCTTGTCGAAAGCATCCTCACAGTCCAAGTTCCATCCTCCGGACGCTTGCTTCTTGAGCAGCTTAAAAAAGGGGAGTGACTTTTCGGCCGACTTGGGTAAGAATCTAGTCAAGGCCGCTAGTCTTCCCGTCAGCTGCTGTACTTCCTTTTTGTTTGTCGGGACCCTCATGTCCAGGATTGCTTTGCACTTCTCCGGGTTGGCTTCTATGCCCCGGCTTGTTAACAAGAAACCCAGAAACTTTCCCGAGGGTACTCCAAAAGCGCACTTTGCCGGGTTCAGTCGGATCTTGTGCCTTCTCAGCTTCTCAAAGGTCTGGTCGAGGTCTTGGATATGACCGCTTTGTTGTTTCGACTTGACTATCATGTCATCAATATATACCTCCACGTTTTTCCCAAGCAGGTCTTTGAACACTTTAGTCATCATCCTCTGATACGTTGCCCCTGCATTTTTGAGACCAAAAGGCATTACATTGTAACAGTAATTAGCACTATTAGTGATGAAGGCGGTCTTATCCTGGTCCTCAGGGTGCATGGCAATCTGGTTATATCCTGAGTATGCATCCATGAACGAAAGCAACTGAAACCCGGATGATTGGTCCACCAGCTGGTCTATGTTGGGCATCGGAAACGCGTCCTTTGGGCACACTCTATTCAGATCCTTGTAGTCAACACATACCCGCCACTTGCCGTTCGGTTTTTTCACCATGACAACATTGGACAGCCATGTGACGTATTGTACTTCCCTTATAAATCCAGCGTCGAGCAATTCTTGGACGTGGTTGTCCAATACCTTCCCACGATCGGAACCGATGTTTCTTTTCTTCTGCGCTACTGGCGTTGATCCTGGTGGAATAGCCAACTTATGACAACAAAACTCGGGGTCAATCCCCGGTATCTCGGACGGCCTCCAAGCGAACACGTCCCTGTTATTGATTAAAAATTCCTGCAATTCTGCACGAACCTCGGGATTCAAAGTTTTTCCTATCTTCGTGACCTGTTCCGGATATTCTCCTAGGACGAGGTCCTCTAACTCTTCGCCGGGCTCTGCCTTGCGTGCCTTGTCCTCCTCCCTCAGGTCCAACTCAACTACTTGTATCGCGCTGCTACACACTTTTCCTTTACTTGCCGATTTTCCTTCTTGGACTGCCTCGAAATAACATTTACGGGAGTCCTTCTGATCCCCTTTAATCGTTATCACCTGATTCTTTTTATTGATGAACTTTAATTTTTGGTGGTTTGACGATACCAGCATGTTCCAGGAGTGAATAGTCGGCCTCCCCAAGATCGTATTATAAGGTGAGGGGAAGTCCGCTACCACAAACCGAACTACCTCGGTCTTGAAAGCTTCTTTGGTTCCCAGAGATAACTTCAAATCAATAAACCCTTTAGGACGGGTGTCTTCGCCGTTGAACCCGGTCAACGTGGTCCTACATGGTTTCAAATCTTTAGAGTCTAGCCTCATTCGCTTGAATGCATCCCATAAGATGATATCTACTGCACTCCCGTTGTCGATAAACATCTTCTTAACTTGGCAGTCATCGATTACCCCCGTAATCACCAGGCCGTCACTATGGCCGGGTATCACGTCATCAAAGTCTTCCTGCGAAAATCCCAATATGGGCTCTTCTTTTTTCTTTCCCCTTTTAAATTTGGGTCGGTCTACAACTGACATAACCTCCTTAAGATACTTCTTTCGCTGGTTGGAAGAGTCTCCTCCTCCTCCAAAACCACCCACGATCGTAGTGCAAACAAACCTTGACTCTGGAAACTCGTCATCATCGTTGCGTTTGGTATTGTCCCCGTGTTGCTTTTTCCTCCCCTCCTGCGGGCTCCTACTTCTGTTCGGCCGTTTGTTTTGTCGGCCTTGAGTTTGTATTACGTATCGACGGAGTTTCCCTTCCTGCACAAATTTTTCGATCGCATCCCTCAAATCCCAACAAGCTTCAGTCGTGTGACCATTTTGGTCGTGAAATTCACAATAACGGGATTTGTCTAAAGGTTGGTTCACCTGCATTGGCCGTGGTCGTACTACATATTTCATTTCAGTTGAGGAGACTTCTTTCCAAATTTGGGCTCGCGGCACCTTCAGTGGCGTGTACGTTTCGTATTTTCCTTCTGCCTGACTTCCTCGTGGTACTCTGTCCCTACCTCGGTCACATTGTTTGTCCGCATTGTAGCGATCCTTCCCCCGGGATGGGGATCTTTTTGAGGATTCTCGGGCTGGTATGTGATTCGTTGCCTCCATTTGCTCCATTTCTATATATTGCTTTGTTCGATTTCTGAACTCATTCAACGACGTCGGGCGACGCTTCATGATTGACTTCTTTAATGGCGAACTTTTGTCCAAGCCCGCCATCACGCAGTGCAGTTGCACCTCGTCCTTCAAACCAGGAACCTGCAGAGCAGTAGCATTAAATCGCTCCAAATATTTCTGAAGAGTTTCTCCGGGTCCCTGTCGTATTTGGTCGAGTTGAAACTCTGTCTTAGGCTGCTTCCGACTTGGGGCAAAGTGGAGCAAGAACTTGCCTTCCAAGTCCTTGAGGTCCGGGACGGAGTCGGCCGGCAGACTGTTGAACCATATCAGTGCGGGCCCTCGCAAAGTTCCTGCAAATAAACGCGCTATGATCGGTCCGGAGTATCCCTTTACCATTATTTCCGTCTTAAAGTTATTGATATGGATTTGCAGGTCCTGACTACCGTCATACTTAGGGAAGTCCTTAGTGTCAAGGCCCTTCGGATAAGGTGCTGCTATGATCTTCTTTGTGATGGGAGTTATTACTCTGTCTCTGTCGCCCTCGTCCGAAGGGGGTGTGACCCGCTCCCTTGAGGACCGCAGGTTTCCGCCTGTTTGCGCCCTAGTTGATACTGGATCGCGCCTATCAGTTTCTTCATTAGTGCCGGAAGTCCGGCCTTGTCTTTCGGGATGTCCATCATTGCCCGAACGCCCGTTCTGCTCACCTCGGTCATTTTCCCGAGATTGTCCTTGGTCTCTACTTCGGTCTCTATCGCGCCCGTCGTTCGGCCGCTCCCCATGGGAGTGGGAGCCATGCCGACTTGGTCCCGCCTCATCTCTGTTGGTTGCAGAACTCCTTTTGTCAGTTTGGTCAGCATATTGCTGGAAGAAATTCCTCCATTCCTCATCACGTCGGACCATTTCTTCCTGGTGCGCACGAGCGCTTTCTTGAATTTGCAGACTGTGGCGGGTTTCCATTCCCTCCATTCTGTTTAGGATGGAACCTATTGTATTCTGCAGCAAGAGAATGTCCGGGTTGACCACCTGAACTTCCTCCTGAAAACCACCTTCAACGGCTTGAGTTTCCTCATGCTCTAATACGTCATTCTGTGGGATGTCGGCCGCGTTTGATTCTTCTTCCGTCTCGACGATTACTTGTTCCATGTCGGGGTGGGTAGGGTCATGTTGCTCTGCTTGCACCATTTGTTGTCCATGTTCCTCCGGCTCCTGCATACTCGGAGCTGCTAAAGTTCTCTTTGATCTTGCCATTGATATGTGACCTTAAAACCTTGTGGTCGACCTTTTTAGGGTCCCCACGGACGGCACCAAATGTTTGTGTGTGGATTATGTTGATCTGGATTATGGCTTGAACTAGGATCACCGCCTAGGGCCTACGTACCCTGCGTCAGGGATCAAAGCCAACGTAGTTCGAATAGAATTCTGGCGTTTAGCCACTGGGTGTGGGGTGTGTGCTTAGTGAGAAGGGAGATGAGTTGATACCGCGTACCGTTCACCAGTGGAGTGATCTCTTATTTATAGGGAGTGGTAGTTAGGATCCATATCCGAGATATTCGGCTATTCATGGGTTTGTGACCCCGAGGTATGCTGTTAGTGGTGATATTAGTGGGGGTAGTTACCGCAGATGATGGCATGATGGATTGGGCTTCGTGGCCCATGTTCTTAGGTCCATAACAAAAGTTATAAATTATCTTTCTTAGTTCGCAGGATTCGATTAAAAAGAGTCTATATTTAAGACTAAATAGAATATTATTTAAGTATTTAAAGTATTTTTTAATGATTTGAGACAAAATTCTTCTCATATATTAACCATAAAATTACTTCTTAAAAAAACTAATCCAAACACATAAGAGTTAAACCAAACAGAACCAAACCAATGTAGGTTCATCTATTTGTGTATATACATCTTGTAAAAGTAGCATAAAGAACAAATAATCTATTGGTTGAGGTGATAAGTAATTTAACCTTATAAAAAAGAGAATATAAGTTCAAATCATGAAAAACGTACTTATTCACATAGGTAAAAATGTTTTTGCTCTAAGCGTCAGATGAGAAATCTTTGTCCAAATTTTAAAAGCAGAAGAAAGAACAAATAGCAAAGAATAATTATTTGAATAAGTTATAACATCCTAATGTAGTAGAAACTTCGGAGAGTGATATTCTTTGCTGCTTCTAAAATCAAGTACCGGGTCTAATTAGATTATCTGGGAGAGATATTTCGTTGGCACTTGTCAGTCTCAATAGAAAAATATCAAAACCACGAACACAAGATCTACAATATTTGATTCCTGAACTTATGAGATATAACAACTCCCACCATTCATTATTACAAGACGTATCTAACTATTTTGTTAATAAAAACAGTTAAAATAATTAAATTTATTATAAAATTTAATTAATTTCAATACTATCTTTATTAACTACATTAAACTGACATCATAGTAATTTCTACTTTCCTTTACCGCCCTTATTAAATATGAGCAGATGAAAAAAAAAAGTATTTAATACTCATTAAAACTATAAAAACATCTGAGGAAAAATGTTCTAATTATAATCATTTTCAAGTCCTCATTCCTACATACACCTAAGGGTCTTATTCTAAAAAGAACCTCCCTACCTCTCTTTTCTCCTCCTTCTCTCCTCATCTCTACACTTCATCTTCTTCATCGCATGCTCCCTCACCGGCGGCTTGTGCCTTACACACAAGCCGTCGGCAACCTCCTCCTTTGTGCCACAAACGAGTCCGAGTGGTTGTTGCGAGTCCATATCTTTGATCTGTGGTCCAGGTGTTTTGGAGTCCAGATCCTTGATCTATGGTCCTCTCCCTCAGAGTTCTATCAGACGTGGCCTTCTCTCATCCTTGTGGCGAGTTCTTTCCTCTCCTCTCCAGATATGATCTGTGGAGGTGAGATTTATCTATTTTTTTTATTACTTTTCTGTGATACTGGGTTTTCTGGTGGTGTTTTTGTCTCATGAAATAAGTAGATCTGTAAGATCTGCGTTCAAATCCTCTTGGTTAGATGACTGTATAAACGTTATAAGATCCAATTCTCCCTTGGTAGTTCGGATCTGCGTTCCTGGGGGTAGATCTAAAGAGGCGTTGCTTGTTGTGTGGTCAAGATCACCAGATCTGATTCAAGAGAGGAGCAGAAGTTTTCTTCTGGGCATCATGGGTCTTTTTACGTCTGAGGTTGGGTTTTTTGTGTTCTTAACCCCAATATGAGGTACCTGTACAGCTGCTCTTGTTGCAGCTAATGCTTATAAAGAGGTGTGCTCGTTTGGGTAGGTTTTACAACTATTACCTTCTTCGTTGTCACTTCTAACCTCAGATATTGAGAAGACTGCTTCGTCCAGAATTCTACTTCTAAACATTTTATGTACGGTGATTTGGCTGTTTTTGTTGTTGCTTTTGTCTTGGATGTATGTTGTTATACTAGATCTGGCTTTACTTGTATCCAGATATTGTACCTGTTTGTAGTAGTATTAATATAAATATCTTTCCAATCAAAAAAATTCCTACATACACCTCCGTGAAGTTTGTTTTATTGGTACCCAAAAAAAATGTGAGTTGGATCCTGGGCTTACTATAGCTAAGGCATGCTTTTGGACTCAAAGAGCCATAAAAATACTTATAGATGCCCACTAAAAACTCTTCACCTTGATGAGATTTAAATCTATAATCTTATAGTTATGAGCTAATGCCTTTGCTAACTCGACTAGGCTTGTGAAGTTTGTGACCTTAAAGAAACATCTTGAAGAATTATGAGCCCAAATGAGACGTCTCACACCATAAAGTATAATTATTGACAATATTTTGATTATCGTCCGCTCGGCATATATTATGCAAGTGTTAAAACTTTTATAAGTGTATATCCACTTTAAGGACAACTTTTTCAATCTGATTGACCAAACTCTTTAGCTTTGTCAATGTAAACAAAGGAAAATCTGGACATAAAGCCTCAATTTCTACTGAGTGGGAGTTTAGAGAAAAAATAAGAAATATAAATATTTTAAAGTAATTTAATTAGCTTCCTTAATCTTTTAAAAAAATCTTATATTTAGAATTGTAACTTATAAGTAAAGAAACAGAGACAAAGAGACCTCCTCACTTGTATATATATAAAAAGGAAGCCATATTCATTACATATGTGAAGCTCAAGAGGCTGATAAAAATGGAAGTGAAACTGTGTGTATTATGGGTGAGTTTTCTGATTTTTTGTTGGGCTTGGGCGGACGCACTGGGTTCTTGGGCTTCATGCTCACCCCTACCACATACTACGCATTCACAAACTGTAAGTGTTATGGACCCGAATAATGGGCTTGGTAAAGGCTAGACCCAACAGGGGTGTTTTATAACAGTATCCTTCTCAGATCAGATAAATCACCAATATTTCCATGATTATGCCTATTATCGGGGATAATGTAACGGAGAGAAAACGGCTTGTTGTTCAAAAAAAAAAAAGAGAGAAAATACGTGGGATATGCATGGCAAGAGAAGACACGCACGACCAACGAGTAGGAACCAAAAACAACTATTTAAATCTTGCCTACATAGAGCACATACACTACCCCTTTTGGTTAAATGCCTATGTGTATTTCGAACTATGTGGACTTTAATCCCTCTCAAGGGTATGTAGACCCTAGACATTGCTTCTAGGTCAAGTCCGATTTATCTTATTCTACAACAAAACATTGGCGTCGATCGTGGGAAGCGTTAAAATTCAATTCCTATTACCAACGATGGTTCAACCAAAGCAATTTTCAGAAATTTGAATTCCCCGACCAAAAATGGTCATGACGAGAAGATAAGGGTTTTGTGAGAAACCCAGAAAAAATTCGCTCCCAGAAATTTCTGATTCCAGCGATCTAAGAAGGTCAATAATTTCAATTCCCAACTGCCAACGAACAATCGGGTGGAAAACAAATATTTATTTAAAGAAGCCCAGTGAAGTTGAATATTGCTGTGACGATGCTCTGCTGCCGGCGAAGTTGATGGATCCCCGCGGTGGTTCTGCGGGATTTTTCTAGGGTTTTTCTAGGTTGTTTGGTTTGCTCAAGTTTTACTCGCAGGGGAAGAGAATGACATTAGAATGCGTATCGCAGAGAAAGGCAAAGGCTCAGTGGTTTTGTTCTCCACGAATTGCCATCACTCATGCCCAGAAACCCCTGAGTCAACCACTTGATTACTACATTTGCAGAATTTGGAAGGGCAACGGGATGACGTTATTATCAACCCATCCGAGTTGCAAGTGGGAGACTACGGCTATTTTTAATTTCCTCTGAGTTGCAAGTGTGAAGCCCTCCGAGATCCATGGCTGGGATGCTTCATTATGCATGTCATATGTAAGCACAGTGCCGAGATACATAGCCGTGATCCGTAGCCCGGGATCAAGTGCCGGGATGCTTTACTATTGTCAATAGCGCAAGGGGGGCCAGAGCACGTAGCTGTTATAAATTCAATTACGGCTGGTGCAATATCTCCATGGCCAGATGGATTCCACGGTCTGAGCACAAAGATGCAGAGGGTATATTAAATTTATATCCAGAGTTTATTGGAGATGCCCGAAATGATGATGAGCCGAGATGATAAGGTGCCGAGATGATGAGGTGGAAAAGGCATTCATGAAGTCGGCAACTTAGTAAAATTTTATGCATAGCCGAATACTCAGGCTTTTACGGCTGACGTGTTGAAGGTCAAATATAAATCAAAAACTGGATGCAGGGGTAGAAGTTCTGCACTTATGCTGCCTTGTTTCTTCACTTATGCAGCCGAGGTGGAGACTTCACGCCGTCCTGTTTGAAATTCGGGATCAACATTAGAAGTCTGGGATTGCAGTTGAAATCCGAGCTTGACTATTTGAAGTCGTCTTGGTTGGAGGCCGAGATACTGAAGACGTCCTGTTTGAAATCCAGGATCAACATTGGAAATCCGGGATCGACAATCGATGAGGAGGCTGATTAGCTAACATCACATCTTGCTTCTCAGACCACACAAATTTCTGGTGGATCGTATGAGTTTGAAACTATGGAAGAACCAAGAGGATGCTAATGGGAATTCTAGTTGAGAGACTACTCAACTGATTCTGAAAATTACTGTGGAATAAATTTCCTGAAATCAAGCATGCCTTCTGCATATGGAAAATTATTTTGAGGGGTTAGAATCGGCAAGTTGCTGCTTTGTTCAGGTTGCTTCGCAAAGCTTACTTTCTCAAGAGCTCTCTTCTCGGCCATGACGTTAAAACAATGGTTAATTTGATGAGCTAGGCACTTCGAGAATTTTGCCACTCTTTATCAAAGTTAAATCGTATATTGATTTTTACAAATAAGTGTGGCTAAATATCAAGCAAACAGGATCTTGCAAAGAGAGAAGAATAGTTCTATGCTTGTACCTTTCAGTATAATGTTTTATACTAATTGGAGGGATGCTAAATGCGGTTCTAAGCATATACAAATAAGGAGGAGTTCTGAGCAATTCACCACAGAATGATGAACCTTGTTCTTCAACATCAAAAGCTACAGCCGGATGTCGAGATAGAAAATTAAAGAAGAGTTTGATTCCATTAGACAAAAGTACCTCCAAAAACGTGTTAAATCCTTAAAGATTGTTCATGTTGAAATATTAGCGGGGCAGGAGAGCTTTGTAAATCTGCAGAAAATTTCAATCGCAGAGAATTAGGATGAAGAAGCAAAATTTCAAATCTATTCATCGAAAGACTCCTCTCAGCCCTATGCAACTTGGCACCCTCTTTCAGAGATAAGTTTTCCAGCTTTGTTGATTTTTTCCTCTTAGTCTTGGAGATGCTAGAATATTCCCATAGCCATTGATCCTCCTTTCTGAACAGCATAATTAAATATAGAATGGTTAACCATATGTGGCTTCCTTCTATTTATTTATTTTCCTTATGCTTTATAATCCACCATTTAATTATGCTCCAGCGAAAACTGGGACACGTTGTTTCAAGGAAAAAGCAATTTGGAAACAATTTTCTTTGGAAATAAGCATTGGCTTGACATATGTAATCATGAATTCAAGAATCCCAAATATTCAGCTTTGTTTCTCTTCCACGGCCAAGGATATTTTCGCAGAAGTTTATTGTACAAAGGCATTTTGGGATGAAGCAATTCAACTAGCTGATGGAGATTGCATGGACTGGTCCACTTTATATCAGAATATAATGGCGTTATTAAAATCTTTCGAGACAATTCAAGTTGATCTCTGCATCGGGTTTCTTTATATCCAACCCCTGAATTTTGTGATAAGTTTATCACTGATTGTCATGGATTGCTCCTCGAAATTAATATTCAAAGATGCAGCTATCTCCTCATCGCATATTACCACCTTTAAATACTGAAGATTTTTGATTGAGTCAGGCATGTGCAGGATGAGATGATAACAAGGCCTAGCTTTTGGAGCCTTCTTTATGGAATTTGATATTTGTTTCAAATCAGAGTAGAAAGAAGACAATGCTTTGATGGGAAAAATCAAACTCAAGTGCAAGTACAAGTGCAGGAATGCTAAAAGAAAAGATAAAGAGAGCACTGGAAGGTCTTATAGCAGACCGTGTGAAGGTTGTAAAGCTGATGCTAACCCGATACAGATCACTCGTAGATGCTAACCCGATACAGATCACTCGTAGCAGTGGAGGGAAGTATCAATGAAGGCGGAGGAAAGAACTGTTGAAATTTAACAAAGCAGTTGCACGAACAATCGATATTTCAGAGTTTGTGTCAAAGTCGTGAATACAAGAAATTACAACTTCCAACGTCAGAAGGATGTACATCTTGGGGTATTCATTCATTGGATTGGTTTTTGGAAGTATCACGTGCATCTTCAACATGTTGAAATTAATGTTGGACTTTCTTAATGAGCTCCATGGCTACGAGATTTCAAAGATGGTCAGTACCCAACATTGAAAGCTTGTGAATATGGATTCGGTGTACATCTTGATCACGTATACACGCGGGCATGGTTGTTGGTCAATCTTCAATAGCTGACGAGATTTCTAAGCTTGTGGATATATCAGGCTATGAGAAGGAAAGAATAAAAATACTGATTCAACAAGATTGATTCTGTCATCTGTTCCATGCCTTTCGGAATTGTTTTAATCTTATGTGGCGGAGATATGTGGAAGCAATTCTCATTTTATCCCATCCGAGTTGCTGTAAGTTGCCAAGATTCCAAGAGATGCTAGAGTTGGAGAAGCGAACTACCAAAGGGAAATAAATGGCTGCAATTTTCAAGCAGTGCCTGCGTTACCTGAACCCCTCTTCTAAGTTTTGTAGGAAGAAGGAGACGACACGAGGTCTCATGCTGCTAATCTTATGTGGCGGAGATATGTCGAAGCAATTCACAGTTCGGAGATATCTCAGGAAATTTTGTGCAAGGCTCTTGCAAAACATTTTGGTGCTAGATTGCCAATTGTGGATCCTTTTACCCTGCCTGGCGGAGCACCAATAGAGGGCTCTGATTCTCTTAAACAAAGTTCAAGACTTGAGAAGGCATGTGCACAGCAAAGGGCCCAGCTTAATGTTGCCAATTCCTACTCCATTTATATCCTAGTTGAAGCGCTCACTTCAATAACATTCATGGGCAAGATTTCTTTGAGACCAGTTCCATGTTAAGCTTGAAAGAGTTGCAGATATGGAAAGAATATGCCAGATGGAGGAGGAGTTCGAAAGACGTCTCCAGCTTGGTGCCGTACGCGTTACTGTCTTCTTGGGATGATGAAGTTTTGCGAGTGAAGATGCTGATAAGAAGTCTCAGCCACCAGCAAACGAAAATGTCCTAAATAATTTGTCAATCAAATTATATGCTTCATGCATCATCCCCTTAGCTGCATGCGACCTTAAGTTTGGTACTTGGCATGTGTACTGGTGCACATGTGTTTAGCTACATATATATAAGTTAACGTGCTTCCAGAGCTTGCAGCCAGGTATTTATGCATATATATAGATTCAGTGCATTATTTAATTTGGTTGCTTGAGAGTGGGAATTTGCCACAGCTAGAGCATTTTTTTTTTTTAAAAAGCGGAGAAAGTATTAGTCTATTGGCTAATTATTGAAGATACATGCATAAGTTTCAAAGAGTTTGACACCTGTTTGAAAATAATACATACTATTTATTTCTAAATGATCCTTGGGGCCCAGTTTGCGATCCCATAGAAATGTTAATATTATCTTCTCAATAACTTTCACATGGTTCGGGAGATCATACATGCCTATATTGCATATATTGTTGTAGTCTTGAATCAAGCACATATATGCATCCAAAACTTGGGATCCAACTATATAGTTGCTGCAAATGCAATGTTTTCACAATAAACTACGAAGCGTTTTGCTCAGGAGATCTGAAGTCCTCAAATGATGGATATTTAGCAATGTTTTCCATCTAATGGATATTCTGTTTCTTGTGTCCTTTGCTCAACTTAAGAGCATTCCGGAAATCCGTCACTTTTATTACAATAGTTTTCATGTTACTGACAATGAAACTCAAATTATGCCCTGGGCTTCAATGCTTGGAGAGATTGTTTCAATTCAAAGTTCACTGCAGCTTGGTGTGATAAAGGATCTCTTTGCTTTGAATCATGCGGAGTCAATTTTCTGTATTTTTCAATGGGAAGATTTGAGGACAAATGAGAAAGGATCAAGATTGTGGAGAAGACCTGTGACACCAGATTGAAGCATTATGAATGTAATGTGGCATGAAGTGCTACATTTCCAAATAGTAGACGTACTACATCATTCAGTCATGAATCAAGAGATTCCACATCTATGTGGAATGACGAGGGCATACCTCATTTTCTCCATTTACTACATGAATTCTATAAACTCATAATAGTACACTAAGTTTTGTGACAGAGGAAGTGACAAGACAAGCTTATTTTAATTTTTTTTTTGAAGGAAGTACATAATGTACTAATGTTATGTTCTATTATTTTTCTATGCTTTTCCAACAAGGATGTGGGCGTTGCAATTTTAGCATTGTGCAAAGCTATCAAACTTGCTATGCATCATGAGGATACTTCAAGGGTTATGTTTTTTATGCCTAATGAAATTCATCCAAAATCAGTGGACAGGCTATTATCTTCCCAGGAGTTTATTAATGCCATTCATAAGGCTGTTCAATCAATTCCAGAAGATTTATCTGCTCTTGATCTTAAGCAACAATTCTTATGTGTGTTGAAGTATTAATTACAATTTCAAGGAGACATGCTTATCCCAGATGGATTCATGGTATATTAATTGCCGGCAATGCTCTCTGTTTCCAACATACGGTATACCTTCAAAAATAAATGAAGGTGGACCCGATTTAACTAAATCTAGTTAATATATGGGATCCAAGATAATTTTTGAAGCCGGACCTGGTTTAAACCGAATCTGGTTAAAATCTAAGCTCCGTGTATTTAAAATCTTTATTGGATTATTTGTGATGGCAATGCCGCCAAGTCTATAAACATGTAGGAATCCGAGGTATATAAACCCATTTCCAAAAATCATGCTCAAGTTAAACATGTAGGAATCTGAGGTACATAAACCTGTTTTCGAAAATCATGTAAAGGTTAAAACGTGCTTCCTTCGAAACACGGTAAAACCAATGATTTCTGGTAAGTCACTTAGGCGAGTTGATAGCCCATGGGTGGTCCTAGACCCATATTCTGCGCAACAAATTTCTGACTCTGGCCAAGTCATCAAATGAAACTCGGACGAGTTTCGAAGACGGAACCCGATTACGCTGGCTATAGTAAAAATCCGAGTTCCATATGAAATGAACCCTTACGACAGGGACGAAGGCAGACCTAGCTACATTGAATCTGGTTAAAATCCAGGCTGTATGGAGAAACTAGTTCAAACATGTGTCCTTTGGAACTTGATAAAACCGAAAGGTTAAAACTTGTGTCCATTGGAATGTGGTAAAGTTGAAAAAGCGGTCAAAACGTTTTCCAAGGTGTGCAGGAAACTTTTTGAAGGCGGACCCGGTTATACCGAATTTGATCAAAATCCCGGCTCTGTGTGAATTATTGAAGACGGACCTGATTTGAACTGAATCTAGTTCAAATTAGGGATCCGTTTAAAGTTAAGAAGGTGGATCCGATTTAAATTGAATCTGGTTTGAATTTGGAATCTGTGATAATTTTTGAAGGCGGACCCGGTTTAAACTGAATCTAGTTTAAATCAGGGATCCGAGTGACATTTTTGAAGGCGGACCCGGTTTATGAAAATGAAGCCTAATACCCAAGAGGGGGGATGAATTGGGTATTTTAAAAATTTGAAGATCTTGTTCTGTTTTAAGACAGTAAAAACACGACAGAACAGAGCAAGAAGAAGAATAGCAAGACACAAGGATTTGTACTGGTTCGGTCCTAACAAACTGACCTACATCCAGTCCCCAGACTTTCTAGGATTTTCCACTAACTCAAAGATTACACACTCTGTACTTTAGAAGTAGTTCTCTCACTAGAACTCACTCCCCCTTACAAGTTGTAATCAATGAAGTCCCAAATCACCAAGTCCCCTTGACTTGTGATTCTTTACAATAAATGATAATCAGAAAGAAACTCTCTCTAAGAGTAGATATTGATAAACACTGAAGCTCTTTGTATCTGAAGATGCTATACAAGTGAAAACTGAAGAAAATAAATGTAGACTTGAATGCAGTTCGTTTTCAGTAGTTGTGGTTGTTGGAAAGACTTGAATGTTCTTCTATTTATACTCAGAGATAATTAAATGACCTTTGCTTTCCTAATAGATCCGTTGGAGAAGTTCTGCCAAGGTTGGGAAGTGGTTTAGGCAACTTCTCTCTTTAATTTCAACTTAATCCAGCTGGGCAATGTTTCAGAGTTGACTCTTTGCAAATAAATCTGTTGGAGTAGCAACTGCTGGAAGTAGAAATCATTCTTTAATTCTTTGTAGGCGTGTGCAGATGGATTAACCAGAAGAATGCAACTTTTTTGGGTCTGCATTTATTATGCTGACGTTGCTTTTTGCTTTTGCTGTAATCTTCAATAAACTTTTGTTAATCTGTTTGAAACTCACCAGGAAGGTGGTTAAACACTTCTAGGAATATAGAGGACTAATACTGGAAAGCATTAGGATCAAACAAGACAGATTTCTAAAAACGCGAGATTCAAATTTCAAACTCAGCGCAGAAAACTTGAGGTTTGTTCACCAAACCTCGAGTTTTGGACTTAGCATGTGAATCTGATTTTATGTCCAAAACATCAAAACTTGAGGTTTCTAATCAAAACTGGAGGTTTTCAAAACTTTGAAATGGTTGATGCTCTCTGTCTTGCAAAACCTCGAGGTTTCATAGCAAACCTCGAGTTTTCACTCAAGTAAGAAAGTTTTGAAAAATCTTGTCAAAAGCAAAATCTTGAGGTTTCTATTGAAACCTCGAGTTTTCAAATCAGTGAAAAACTCGTTTACTCTCTGTCTAGCAAAACCTCGAGTTTTTTATACAAAACTCGAGTTTTGTTTAAATATAAAAAATTTGAGATTTTGCGCCAAGGCAGAAACCTTGAGGTTTCAAAAACAAACTCGAGGTTTTGAAACCTTAGAAAATTCAGTTGCTCTCTGCCTGGACAAAACTCGAGGTTTTTCTCAAAACCTCTAGTTTTCACATTTTGTGAAAACTTATAGAAATTTTGTCAAATTCCAAAACTGGAGGTTTTCTCATAAAATTGGAGGTTTTGTGGAGTGAGAAATGTTAGTTCTTTATGGGTTTTGATGATGTCTGACAATTGCAAATTCAAAGTGAAGTTTTGTCTTGGTAAGTTGAAAAACTTACTGTCAAGACAAAACTCGAGTTTTGGTTTCAAAACTCGAGTTTTGGGATTGACAGAGAATTGCTCTATTTTCATAAAAATGGCAAAACTCAAGTTTCCATGAGGAAACTTGAGTTTTGAAACTTACAGATGAAAGTGGAGCCAAATACCCAAGAGGGGGGGTGAATTGGGTATCTTAAAAATTTCTTGCTGAAAACTCTGTTTTCTAACACTAAAAACAAAGTAAAGGAAGAATAGCAAGACACAAGAAGATTTATACTGGTTCGGTCTTAACCACTTGACCTACGTCCAGTCCCCAGCCTCACTGGGATTTCCACTATATCAAAGATTACACACTCTGCACTCAACAAGCGATTCTCTCACTAGAACTCACTCCCCCTTACAAGTTGTAATCAATGATTCCCCAAATCACCAAGTCCCCTTGACTTGTGATTCCTTTACAATAAATGAATAATCAGAAGTAATACTCTCTCAAAGAGTGGATATAAATGATCACTGAAGCTTTAGTATCAAAAGATACTATACAGATGAAAAACTGAAAGAAGTGAATGTAAACTTTAATAGAATTCGCTCTCAGTTGTTGAGAAGACTTGAATGCTCTTCTATTTATACTCAGAAGGCAATAAATGACCGTTGCAAAATGGATCAAACCGTTGGAGGTGTTCAGTTGCAACTTTGGTCTGCTTCTCTCTTTATTCTTCACTTAATCCAGGTGGATAATGACTGTGAGCTGTCTCTCTGTGGATTAGACCGTTGGAGAAGAGGTTGCTTGTTGTAGAAAACATTATTTAATGCTTTGCAACCGTGCACAGGTGGTTTAATTGAAAGAGTGCTTCTTTTCTGGACAACATTTATTGTGCTGACATGCTTTTTGCTTTTAGTTGAGATCTTCAATAACTTTCGTTAATCTGCCTTAAACTCACAAGTAAAGTGGTTAAACATAGCAGGGAATATGGAAGATTAATGCTAGAAAGTATTGAGCTCAAATAACAAAGCATTCCAAAATCGTTAAATTCAAATCTGTAGTTCAGCGATGGAAACTCGAGTTTTGTTCATGGAAACTCAAGTTTTCAACTGTGCACTTAAGGCAAAACTTGAGTTTCAAAACTGAAACTCGAGTTTTCTACTTTCAGAGAGCAAGGTCAAGTCTTGAGCTTTTGAACCATAGTTTGAGTAATTCTCAAAACTCGAGTTTTCAAACCAAAACTCGAGTTTTGGACTTTTAATGAAAATAGCACGTGGAAGTCCAAAGCATCAAAACTTGAGTTTTCAAAAAGGTTGGAAAATCATGTGCTCTCTGTTTGGCCAAAACTCGAGTTTCCAAAGTGAAACTCGAGTTTTCACTTAATCTGTGAAAACATTGAAGAGTTCATGTCAGGCCAAAACTTGAGTTTCAAAAACTGAAACTTGAGTTTTCAAATCATCATGAAAATGCATTGCTCTCTGCTTGATCAAAACTCGAGTTTTGAAATCAAAACTCGAGTTTTCATATTGTTATAAAAACTTTGAGGTTTGGCAATGCTCTTGGGTTGGGTCAAAACTCGAGTTTTCATCCAATGATGAAAACTTTGAAAAACTACTCAAGTTGGAAACTTGAGTTTTCAAAACAGTGTGAAAGCTTGAAACCTCTCTGTTAGGTCAAAACTCGAGTTTTGAAATCAAAACTCGAGTTTTCTCTTAACTTAGAGAAAACTTGAAAACTCTGAAGCAATTTAAAAGGTGAAGTCTTGGTACGAAACTGGATTCAAAAATCAAAGACTCTCTGTATGTTCAAAACTCGAGTTTGTAAAACAAAACTCGAGTTTTGTCTTTAGTTGAAAAATGTCATGAGTCTCTGTAAGAACCAAAACTCAAGTTTTCAAACTGAAACTCGAGTTTTGTCTTGAGATGAAAAATTGAGTGCTCTCTGTATGGTTTTGCTCTGTTTAATGCAAATGAGCAATTCTCTGTCAAGGCCAAAACTCGAGTTTTGAAACCAAAACTCGAGTTTTGTCTTAACAGTAAGTTTTTCAACTTACCAAGACAAAACTTCATTTTTGGGTTTGCAATTGTTCGATCATCATCAAAACACATAGAGAACTAACATTCTCCCCCTTTTTGATGATGACAACATTTGTAAACCAAAAATCACAGAATTTGAAAGCATTGACAGATTAGGATAGGATTTTTCAAAAACAAGTTTAAAAAGCTGTCATGAGTGTTTATTTGCAAATCTTGGTTCAATTTTAAACTTTGGCACACAGTGTATCAGAGATAAGCAACAGAATCAATAATACACACATCAAAGTATGCATATTTCATTCATAAGCTGCAAAGTTTACAATCAAGACTACTGAAGCAGCGACAGAAAAACCAACAAAAACAGAAGTACGAAAGTTCAAATTCTGCCTAGTCTCTCCTATTCCTCTCCCCCTTTATCATCTTCAAAAAGGGGAGGTGGAATAGCTGCAGGGAGTGGAGATGGGAGGACAATGGTAGCAGGAGTAGTTGGAGAAGGAGTGGAGTGAGGAAAGACTTCAGTAGCAGGTGTTGATGGTGATGGTGATGGTAAGGGCTCAGCAGATGGAGAAACAGGTGAAGAAATAGCAATAGCAGGAATGGAGGCAGATGGTGATGATGAAGAGACAGGAGGATTAAGGAATGAGAAGGGAGGAGATGAGGGTGCAGGTGCAGGTGTGGAGGTGGTGCCAAAAATAGTGGAGGAGGATCCAATGCCCAGGTGCTTCAGAATCTTGTCCACCTTGTTATCGATGTTGATAGTGGTGATCAAATTAGTGGACAACCTGGCATCAAGATCGATGAGCTGATCAAAGTGTTTGCCCTGCTTCTTCTCAGATTGTTCTCTAAACTCATTCAGCTGATCCTTCATTGCTTCTTGAGCATCCACCATCTCATGGTTTCCCTGTCTCACCTCAGCTACCAACCTTCCAATCTCAAATTCCAGTCTAATTGAGAGAGAGGCAAGAGCAGCATCCACTATTCCTTTAATTCTGGCCTCAAGATCAGTTGGCAGTGCAGAAGAGGCAGGGGCAGATTGAGCTTCTTGAGCTCTTGATTGTGTAGCCCAAGTGTATGATCTTGTGGGAGCCTGAGAATGTTCTGAGCCTTCTCCTTCCATTTGGCTAATCCATCTGCACACGCCTACAAATAATTAAAGAATGATTTCTACTTCCAGGAGCAACAACTCCAACGGATTTATTTGTAGAAAGTCAACTCTAAAACTTTGCCTAGCTGGATTAAGTGGAAATTAGAGAGAGAAGGTGTCTAAACTACTTCCTAACCTTGGCAGAACTTCTCCAATGGATCTATTGGGAAAGAAACGGTCATTTAATGATCTCTAAGTATAAATAGAAGAGCATTCAAGTCTTTCCAACAACCACAACCACTGAAAACGAATTGCATTCAAGTGTTCATTTATTTTCATCAGTTTTCACTTGTATAGTATCTTCTGATACAAAGAGCTTCAGTGATTATCAATATCTGCTCTTAGTGAGAGTTTATTTCTGATTATCATTTATTGTAAGAATCACAAGTCAACGGGACTTGGTGATTTGGGTGTTCATTGATTATAACTTGTAAGGGGGAGTGAATTCTAGTGAGAGAACTACTTCTTAAGTATAGAGTGTGTAACCTTTGAGTTAATGGAAAATCCCAAAGAGTCTGGGGATTGGATGTAGGTCAGTTTGTTAAGACTGAACCAGTATAAATCCTTGTGTCTCGCTATTCTTCTTCTTGCTCTGTTCTGCCTTGTTTTTACTATCTCAAAACAGAACAAAATTTTCAAATTTTTAAAATACCCAATTCACCCCCCTCTTGGTATTAGGCTCTATTTTCAAGAAAGTTCAAACATTTTTTTGTCTCCGCAAAACTTGAGGTTTTTCCCAAACCTCGAGTTTTCACTCATTGTGAAAACTTTGAGAAAATCTTGTCAAGTTCAAAACTGGAGGTTTTATGGAAAACTGAAGGTTTTGAAACTTGGTTGAATTCTAACAGTTTTGCCTCATTCAAAACCTCGATGTTTCTTTCTAAACCTCGAGTTTTCTCAAAACTTGAGGAAAATGAAGTTTCAAATCAAATAACAAAACTTGAGGTTTGAAATGAAAACTGGAGGTTTTGAAAAGTTCAGAATCTGAGAGACTCTCTGTATGACAAAACCTCGAGGTTTTTCCAGAAACCTCGAGTTTTGCATTTTCTCAGAAAAACTTGAGAAGTCTCTGTGTTTGGAAACCTCAAGTTTTCTCTGCAAACCTTGAGTTTTCTTTTATCTCAGAAAGCTTGAGTTTCTCTCTGTAAGGCCAAAACGCGAGGTTTCTTTGAAAACTGATGAGTATATATTTTATGATAAATAGGTGTATATTTTATGAGATTTAATTGGAATAATTGATATTATATACCTATTTAATTATCTTTTATGAACGTTTCCATAATTAAATGAAACTTGGGATCAAAGAATAAATCGACATAAAATCTACTCATATCCTATTTTTATTGTGCAGGAAATATTAGCTGACTTGGAATGAAGTAAAAAAGGCAATAAGAGGATATGCAATCAGTCAAATTCAGTGGTCTCATGCAAGAAAAATAGAAACAAAATCAATTGTGTGATCTGATGGAGTAAATTACAAGATATGAGATATCTTTGTAATAAGTGAAAGAGAATCAATGGTCTAAGATCTAAATTATTATAAATAAGGAAGCAGAGACAAGCAAAAAGAGGACGGAGCAGAAAGATCGGGAGACGCATAACGAGAAGGAAGGGACAAAGAAGCAGAGAAGTAGAGGCTGAGCGTTTCGGTTCTCTTCATCATTTCCACGGAAGGACGGAAGGACTGTGGAGGCGACGAAGAAATTTTCTTTCCTCTCTCTTCTTCTTCTTCTTTGAACCTGAATTCTTATCTTTTTGTTTTGGATTTGAATAAAGCCATGTGTGGCTAGTTTGTTTTGCAACCTAGAGAATCTATGAATTTGTTTGGGTTTTAGAGATTATTCCCACTTGTTAGTTTTGCTTAATTTTATTTCAGTTTATTTAATCCTGTGTATATTGCTATTGCTTAGTGAGTGGCCACCATTGGGCATGTTTTGGGGATTTAGGGTTGAACTTGGAAGAGGGAATCCTAAATTGACCTTGGGAATAAATAATGGGGAATTAGGTTTTGATTTAACGTGAAGTTAGGTTTTAATCTAATTTGCGTCTAGGATAGGAATATACCTAGAAGCTCCTCATAATCAAATTAGAGTGAACCCGATTTAAAAAGCATCTTATTTAGTTTTGTGAGGCATCACATAATTGATTAAGATAGGTAGATAAATGGACCGGAAGGCATTTATAGACACTAATACTCTAGATTAGCTGTTTAGGTTAAGTTGAAGTTAATTTAGTGGGGATAAAATCTAAGAATCAAATAAGGGATTAGTGACTCTAGGTTGCTCGTTTGATTATTGTGGTATTTTTCTTATTTTTATTTTAGTTTTAATTTCTTTTTCTTAATTAAATTCAATTTGGTTTTCTCAACTTAAATGAAATTGTGAAATCAATGCTTAACTGAAGTTTGTGATACCAAGTCCTCGTGGGAACGATACTTTTCTTATCACTTTATTACTTGATACGGCCCGTGCACTTGCGGAGTTTTTAGGTTATAAATTTTGCCCTATCAAAAACCTCGAGTTTTGCTTTCACAGTGGATTTTACACACTTGATAGCAAAACTTCGATCTTTGTTTTCAATTATTGGCAATCATTAAAACTCTTAGAGAACTAACATTCTCCCCCTTTTTGATGATGACAATACTTGTAAACAAATATCTTTGAGAATTTGAGAGAGTTTTCACTTTGAATCAAGATTGAAAAAATTTGAAGGCTTTTCATTTTAAAAACTTTTGGCAAGTTTATGAAAATCACAACACAAGCTATTATCTAAATATCAGAGTGAAGCAACAGAAGCTAAAAACTTATATAACTCATCACAAAACACATTTTCATAGATTGAATTTCAGATTACATGATCACAAAATGAAAATACATAAGCAAATCAACAAAAACTCAAATTCGATCCTAGTGTTTCTCTCCCCCTTTGTCATCTTCAAAATTGAGAGAGACTAGAGGTGTGGAAGGAGGAGAAAGATGAAGAACTTCAGTATGGCCAGAGGGATGAAAGACTTCAGTGGCTGGGATGGATGGTGATGGAAGAACAATAGTAGGTGGGGTGGTAGCATCCACTGGTGATGGGAAAATGGGAGTGGATGGCTGTGGAGAAGAAGTGGGAATCTGAGGGCTGGTGAAAGTGAAAGATGGTGAGGATGAGCCAGAAGCTGGACTGGAAGTGCTAGGACCAGCAGGAGTTCCAACTTGAGAAGTGGAGCCAATGTGGAGATGTTTGATAATCTTATCCATTTTATCACTGAGCTCCATGTTGGACACAACTTGTGTGGACAATCTTGCATTAATTTCTTCTGTCTTCTCCCTCATTTCAGCAGATTGTCTAGCAATCAGGTCAAGTTGTTCCTTCATTGCATCTTGAATTTCAATCAGTCCATCAGTCCCTCTAGTCATCTCAACTCGCAACTTTCCCAATTCAAACTCAACTCTCATGGTCATTGAGGCAAGTGCAGCATCCACAATTGCTTTGATCTGTGCAGTGAAATCAGTAGGCAATGAGGACTGTGGAGGTGGAGGTGCAGACTGAGCCTCTTGAGCATTAGATCTGGCTCTTCTTGGCTATGACCGAGAAGGTGCTCTTGACTGACCCGAGCCTTCTTCCCGAAACTTCACCTTCATTAAGTTCAGCATATTTTTCCCAAAGAATGGGGGATATTACAGTGTGTCAGGGGAACCTACATAATAGATCTTGTGGTAGTACAATATGACAGATACTAAAGAAGGGAAAGGTATGTGAGACAGCTTGCGACGAGAGAACTTAAACTTGGTCATAGCTTGCAGAAGCCAGTGACCAAGGTTAAAAGGAACTTTTTTAACAAATGCTGTGAAGGGTTGGTAGTCTTGTTGGGTAAAATGGGTGAAGTTTCCACCCTTTTGTATGAAGTTTCTGGAGTAGACATACCATAGGACCCTGTTTTCAGGAGACATAGACCCATGGGTAAAGGACAACTTAAGTTGCTGGTCAGGTGGGAAAGGCTCTCCTGGTCTAAGTGTCTCAAAGACTTCTTGGTTGCTATAAGAAAAGTCAAGGATTTGTGGGGGATTGGCAATTTTCAAAATTTGGTTGATGATTTTGGCAGATAAGGTGAACTTAACTCCTCTCACGACAGTAGTCACTTTCTCTTATATCAATTCACCATTTGGCCCTAGTTCACTAGCATATTCCATATTATAGTAAAACAATCGTACCAAATGAGGAGTATATGGAGCTGAAATTGAAACAAAGCTCTCATACTGTTTCAGCCAAGGAGATATGTCTAAGTGGTTTTCCTCATAAAACTCAGTTAGGTTGACAGCAACCACTGGACAAAAATCTCTATGAAGGTAAGCTTCCCTAAACTTATCATTTTCCTCTTTAGATGGAAAGTAGAAGGGGCAATCACAAAACCTTCAGGAGGAGACATATTTCTGTAAATGTCTGAGATTGCATTCTCCATGACTGCATGCACATGATCCTCTTGGCTTTGATCAGAAGGAGTTGCTTGAGATGAAGCTTGAGGAGTGGCCCTAGAGGAAGCTTGCCCCTGAGTAGACAGATTAGACCTTGTAGCAGTAGCCCTCTTCATCCTCACTTGCCTCTTCTTCTTGGCTGGTTCAGCCTTCTCAGCAACTTTCTCTTTCTGTGTCTTCTGCTTGATTGGTTCAGGTGTCTCAGCAACCTTCTCCTTCCCTTTGCGCTGTGCCTCAGGTGCTTTCTTCTGCTTAGGAGAAGTGGGAGTAGGTGTGTCAAAGGAGACTCCCTTGCCTTTTGCAGAAGGAGAAGCAGCCACCTTAGATCGTTTAGGAGGAGGTGAGTCCTCAGCAAGGATGTCTTGGGTGATTCCTCGGATTTTTCTGTCTGATCCACGCAGGAGATACTTAGCTATAGTCTTCACCCTCACAGGACGCTCAGAAGCAGGAGGAAGAGGTGTTCTGGATGGTTGACGGGGAGGAGGAGGAGGAGGAGGAGACCATGATTTGGAGGTGTGATTGGTGGATTCAGTGTCGGAAGAGGCTTGGATGTTTGATTTTGAAGCCATTTTGAGGTTTTTGAGGGAGATTGAGAGAGGAGAAGAAGATTTCAGAGAGAGACGAGAGAGACTTAGGGTAAAACTTGAGTTTTAGGTCGAGTTTTGAAGAACACTACAGTGACCCATATATATAGACCTATTCAAAAACTCGAGGTTTTTAACCTAAACCTCGAGGCTTAAAGCATTTATGCTAACCTGGACTTCAAAGGTGTTCTATGAACCTTTGAACCTTTAGAAGCCAAAACTCGAGGTTTGTTTCAAAAACTTGAGGTTTTTTACACAAAAATCGAGGTTTTTACACAAAACTCGAGGTTTGCTTCATTCTTCAAAACAAGACTACTCTCTGCCTTGTGAAAACTGGAGGTTTCTATTGAAAACTCAAGGTTTCATTGTCCTCAGAAATTTTTTTTTGGGGGGGGGGGGGGGGGCTCTCTGTCTGATGAAAACTCGAGGTTTTCTTGGAAAACTCGAGGTTTCACTCTTCTTCAGATTTTCTTTGACCCTGACAATCCATGGCCAAAACTCGAGGTTTTCTTCAAAACCTCGAGGTTTGTTCCTCGACAACAAAACTCTGGTATTTGGATATCCTACATAAAACATGTCTAAACACTCCGATACTTAAGTTAGTAACCTTTAATCATCAAAACCATAATTTAACACTAAGTTGAGTAAGAAATACTTACAACTCATTGGGATTTACCATTCCCAATTCTCTCCTTATGAAATTGAATTGCTCCTTGGCCAATGGCTTTGTGAAGATATCAGCAAGTTGAAGATGAGTTGGGATGAACATGACTTTGACATCTCTTTTCAGAACATGATCCCTTATAAAATGATGTCTCACATCAATATGCTTGGTCCGAGTATGTTGAACTGGATTCTTGGCCAAGCTTATTGTGCTTGTGTTGTCACACAAAATTGGAATCTCCTTTAGATTCACTCCCAAGTCAGCAAGTTGTTGCTTAAGCCATAGCACTTGAGCACAGCAACTTGATGCAGCCACATATTCAGCTTCAGTTGATGACACAGCCACACTGGTTTGTTTCTTGCTGAACCAAGACACAAGTGAATTGCCAAAGAATTCACATTGACCACTTGTGCTCTTCCTATCAGTCTTGTAGCCAGCATGATCTGAATCTGAATATGTCACCAAATGTTCAGGTTGACCTTTGGGAAACCACAATCCAAGTGTCTTCGTGTCAGCAAGGTATCTGAAGATCCTTTTCACATGCTCAGCATGGGATTCCTTTGGAGCAGATTGGAACCTTGCACACATCCCCACACTGAATTGGATGTCTGGCCGACTTGCAGTTAAGTAAAGTAATGATCCAATCATTCCTCTATATTTGGTGATGTTGAAGTCTTTGCCATTCTCATCAACATCCAATGAAGTGGTTGTACTCATTGGAGTGTCAGCTCCATTGCATTGGTCCATCCCGAACTTCTTCAACAGATTGTTCAGGTACTTGGTCTGGGATATGAAAATTCCATCTTTTCTTTGCTTGATTTGCAAACCAAGGAAATAATTAAGCTCTCCCATCATGGACATCTCAAATTCTCCTTGCATATTCTCAGCAAATTTTTCACACAAAGCTGAAAGTGGAGCCTAAGGGCCCGTTTGGTACGGGGAAAATTTAAAGAGGGAAAGGAATTTAGAGGAAGGAAAGGAAGGGAAGGGAAGATTTTAAAAAATGAGGGAAGATGGTTTGAGGGAAGATGAGTTGTTTGGTAGGAAGAAAATGAAGGGGTGGTAGTTGGTAAAGAATCAAGAAATCTCTATTTTACCCTCAAAAGTAATTAATTCAAAATTAAAAAGAAAAATAAATTTTTTGCTAAAATATATATTTAATAAATATATATCCAAGTTTGAACCTCTGTAAAAAAAAATTCCCGCCAAGTTCGAACTTAAATTCAAATTTTCCCGCCAAGTTTGAACGTTCCTGCCAAGTTTGAACTTAAATTGGAACGTTCCCGCCACGTTCGAACTTAAATTCGTTCCCTCCATGTTCGAACGTCCCGCCATATTTAAATTTGAGGGGTAAGTTTGTTAAAAGTGTGAATAGTGACGTGGGAAAGGTGAAATCCCTCTACATTTCGAGGGATTTGATCTTCCCACATATGAGGGAAGATTGGTGAGCCCGAGAAGATAGGTTTCCAGGAAGATTGGTCCAAAATGCGTCCAAACGAGGGAACTCTCTAATTTTCCTTTCCTTTCCCACGGATTCTGTGTACCAAACGGGCCCTAAATACCCAAGAGGGGGGGTGAATTGGTTATTCTTAAAATTTTTGGCAAATCCCCTGTTTTGTAATACTAAAAACAGAAATGAACAGAGTAAGGGAAGAAAAGCTTGGACACAGAGATTTATACTGGTTCGGTCTCAACAACTTGACCTACATCCAGTCCCCAGACTCTCCGGGATTTTCAACTATCACAATGATTACACACTCTGCACTCAAGAAGTGATTCTCTCACTAGAACTCACTCTCCCTTACAAGTTGTAATCAATGATCCCAAATCGCCAAGTCCCATTGACTTGTGATTCCTTTACAATAAATGAATAATCAGAAGTAAAACTCTCTTAAAGAGCATATATAAATGAACACTGAAGCCCTTGTATCAAAAGATACTATACAGATGAAAACTGAAAGAAATGAATGAAAACTTCAATGAATTTCACTCTCAGTTGTTGTGGTTGTTGGAAAGACTTGAATGCAACTCTATACTCAGAGATCATTAAATGATCGTTGCTTTCCAAATAGATCCGTTGGAGAGGTTGTCCAAGTGTTCTGAAGTGGTTTTGGCAACATCTCTCTCTTGATTACTCTTAATCCAGCTGGCTAGATGATCAGAGTTGACTCTCTGCGAATTGATCCGTTGGAGAAAAGTTTACTTGTTGTAGAAAACATTCTTTAATGCTTTGTAGACGTATGCAGTTGGATTAGCAAAAAAGGAGCAACTTTCTGATCAGCATTTAATGTTCTGAACTACCTTTTTGCTTTTGCTCCAACTCTTAATTAATCTTTATTAATCTGTCTAAAACTCACAAATAGAATGGTTAAACATAGCTGGGAATATGGAAGATTAATTCTGGAAAGTATTAAGATCAAGCATGAAGCAATTCAAAAAACGTGAAATTCAATTTTCAAACTTTATGATGGAAACTCGAGTTTGTTCATCAAAACTCGAGTTTTCAACTGTGTGTTAGTTTTGATTAGTTTTGATGATGGCAAATACTATAGGAAAAATATGGATGAACCTGGCGTGATAAACATTCAGCATACCTTGCAGACAACTTAGGCTCCTCTGAATAAAGTTGAATCAACAAACAAGATAGTATGGGCCTCATCATTCAGCTGCAAGAAAGTGAAAAACGTGCAAATCTGAAAGTGGTGACAGCATATTCGCTCAACAGCTTCTGCAGCAACTTTACACATGGAGAAACACTTGCAACAGCTAGTTTTTCAAATGGGAAGAAGCTCCAACGGTTACCTAACGTCCACAAGCTTCAAACTACCATAAATAGCTGAAGATTTGATGATGAGTTAATATCATATTTTCCTTTCATTGTTATTTGAAACTATCTTATAGAAAGGGATACTTTGATATTTGGCTTGCACCAACAAATCTTTTGCAAAGAAAGTTTTCAATTCATATCAGGAGATTTGGTTATGAGCTGCAACTTTGGAGATCAACCATTGAAGCTGAGATATGCTCTACATAGATGATCTTTGAAGAAAAAGCAAAGGATGGAAGCTGAGTGCTAATCATATTCAGATGCAACAGTCTTCAAGAAACCATGGCGACACAGTCAAACTTCATGTAGCAAGCAAATAGACTTCTTTGATCATTCATCAGCTTGCAGAACCAACATGAGCATTTCTAAACTCTCTCTCTTTATATTCAGTAGAAATTTTTGCACATGCTTGGTATCTCTATGCTTTAATTGTGAAAGATGTCTTGAAAACCTCTCTAAATTTTGGTATCTTAAACAATAATGGAATGATTTGGCAAGCCAAGGATGGTTAAAACTTGTGATTTTCAATATGTTAAAACCAAACTCGAGCCTAACAGGATTAAACTCGAGCCTGGATTTGACAGTGAGCATAAACTTGAAAACAGAACATTGTCTATAAACTGGAGCCTAAACTCTTCAGACTCGAGCCTAGTTTTGACCGAGAGCCTTCAGAATATTTTAGAGAGAACTAAACTCGAGCCCAAGCTTCTCAAACTCCAGTTCAAAAGTTCCAGAGAGTAATTAGCCATTTTCAAAAAGTTTCTTTAAGAGTAATTAGCCATTTTCCAGAGAGTAATTCACCATTGCCAGAGGATTTTTTTTTTTACTTTTGAAAACCTATTTCAAACTCCAAACTTCTACTCAAACCTCAAGTTTGAAAGAGTTCAAAGAAGATTTTAAGAGTATGAACTCGAGCCTGTCATGGCGAACTCGAGTTCATCCTTGACTAATTCATAAGAAACATTCCAATCTGATTTTATACTCATAATGAAAACAATTTCAAATCGAGAAGAGAAAATCAGTTCTTTGACTAATTCTCATTTGGTTTCACAGTTTCTCTTTTCAAATATTTCCTCTTTACTTCAACTTTTTGCTAATGACAAATAAGGGGGAGAGAATGGCAAGAAAAATATGTTGCATTGTTATATTTTCATGTTCATCCATATTTTTCCTATAGTATTTGCCATCATCAAAAAGGGGGAGAATGTTAGTTTTGATTAGTTTTGATGATGTCTTATAGAGAATGGCAAGAAAAATATGTTGCATTGTTATATTTTCATGTTCATCCATATTTTTCCTATAGTATTTGCCATCATCAAAAAGGGGGAGAATGTTAGTTTTGATTAGTTTTGATGATGTCTTATATAGATGTCATTCTTATAAGCAAAAAGATTGAGTAATATAATTATCTCCTACATTGACAAATTGTTGTATTTAATGTAGATTAATCCAAGTTGAATTATAGAGGTTGATCAAAGAGGAGATAAGAATTGAAAGGAAGAAGAGAAGAGACCAAATTATGAAGAACTTGATATATGGAATGAAGATTTTATGATCCAAGTTCTTATATTGATGCTAGAAGCCTCCAAGATCATTTGGAAGTTGGAATGATTCAATTCAGAGTTAAAACAAGCAAGAATGAGGTTCTAGATGGGCAAACTCGAGCCTATAAGAACAAACTCGAGCCCATACGTGTTTTCAGCATTTCTGGTGTCTCTGGACTAGGCAAACTCGAGCCTATAAGAACAAACTCGAGCCCATAAGTGTTTTCAGCATTTCTGGTGTTTCTGGACTAGGCAAACTCGAGCCTGTAAGTGTGAACTCGAGTTCACAGTGGTCATCAGCACTTCAGCTCCACTCTGTTTCACGTTCAGCTCGGGCGAGGTCTGGTAATTCGATGATATCTCACAAACCAGAGATCGGATTGATACGAAACCAAAAGCATTGGCAACTAGACATCCAACACGTACTTCTGACACAAATTCATGTCCAAAGGAGTTCAGATGAATTATCTATGAATTTTACAATTTGGATCAAAAATCAACGTCACTGTCCAGACCAAGCTTCAGTATTTTGGGTATATCTCACAAAATACAAATCTCATTGAGCTTAAATTAGTGCCATTGGAAACTAGACACACAGATCTTTCCATCAAGCTTTGAACGGACCAAAACGGAGCTCGGACCAGGGAAATATGACCTTTCAAAGTTGATAAAGTTGCAAACTCAAGCCAGTCCAAGTCAGAAGCAACCAAACTCGAGTTCATCAGTCACAAACTCGAGTTCGAGAGTTCCAGAGAAGAAATGAACATTTGGGAAAAGCCGAACTCGAGCCTATAAGTGAACGAACTCGAGTTCATCTCAGACAGAGAGCAACCAGGTGCTGGAAAACATCCAAACTCGAGCCTATAAGTAGCAAACTCGAGTTCACGAGTTCCAGAGAAGAAATGAACATTTGGGAAAAGCCGAACTCGAGCCTATAAGTGAACGAACTCGAGTTCATTTCAGACAGAGAGCAATGTAACTTTTCAATGAGTTGCGAACCTCAGGTTTAGATTGTGAACCTCAGGTTCATTTTATCCCGAGAGCAACTTGGCTTTTCAAACACTTGAGAACCTCAGGTTTAGAAAACAAACCTCAGGTTTACACTTTTTGAACTTACATATTATTGAACACTGAAGCAACGAACTCGAGCCTGCAAGAACTGAACTGGAGTTCGCGACGCTAATTCAGAATTTCAAATCTGATGAATTTGCAATACCTTCTTGTTTGATCTCAATACTTCCCATGATTAATCTCTAATGTTCCTAGAGTTGTTTAACCACTTTATTTGTGATTAAAGCTTGGGATTACATCAAACTTGACAGAAATCAAAGTGTGATTCAGAATTTCCAGAAATGGCAAAAGAAGGCAGATTTGAACTAGCAACTTGAATCAATGCTCAATTGAAATGTTCTGCAACAGGATTCGAATATTCAATGGTGAAATGCTCCAACGGACAAAAGCTTCAACAGATTCAATATTCAAATATCAAGCCCATGACAGAGAATCAAATGAAGGGATAGCTTGTGCAACTTGCAATATAATATTATATCCTTCAAGACAAAAGGGAATGGACCACAGCCTGGCGTGATAAACATTCAGCATACCTTGCAGACAACTTAGGCTCCTCTGAATAAAGTTGAATCAACAAACAAGATAGTATGGGCCTCATCATTCAGCTGCAAGAAAGTGAAAAACGTGCAAATCTGAAAGTGGTGACAGCATATTCGCTCAACAGCTTCTGCAGCAACTTTACACATGGAGAAACACTTGCAACAGCTAGTTTTTCAAATGGGAAGAAGCTCCAACGGTTACCTAACGTCCACAAGCTTCAAACTACCATAAATAGCTGAAGATTTGAAGAAACAAGGGAGAGAAGAAAACTACAGAAAGCTTGCACGAAAATATTCATTCTTTCTCTGTATATACATTTGTTTGTATCTTTGATACATAGAGCTTCAGTGTGTAACCTTATCTGCTCTTATAGAGAGTCTATATCACTGTAATTCACTCATTGTAATAATCTCAAGTCAGTGGGACTTGGAGATTGGGAAAATCAGAGTACAACTTGTAAGGGGGAGTGTGTCCTAGGGAGAGGAACATCCTGCGTTTACAGAGGGTGTATCTGATTACAGAGTGCAACTTGTAAGGGGGAGTGTGTCCTAGGGAGAGGAGCATCCTTTGGTTACAGAGTGTGCATCTGTTGTATGCAATTACAACTTGTAAGGGGGAGTGAGTCCTATGGAGAGGATCATCCTGAGTACAGAGTGTGTAGTTGTTCTTGAGTGATAGTGGAAAATCCCAGAGGTGCTGGGGACTGGATGTAGGTCAAGGATTAGACCGAACCAGGATAAATCATCTGTGTCAAGCTTCTCTACTCTATCTCCACTTTGCCTTAATATTTTCTGTTGTGTGGGTGAACCGAAAACAATTTTGAAATCCCCAATTCACCCCCCCTCTTGGTGATTTCCTTCTCTTTCATTTGGTATCAGAGCTCCGTTTTGGTCCGTTCAAAGCTTGATGGAAAGATCTGTGTGTCTAGTTTCCAATGGCACTAATTTAAGCTCAATGAGATTTGTATTTTGTGAGATATACCCAAAATACTGAAGCTTGGTCTGGACAGTGACGTTGATTTTTGATCCAAATTGTAAAATTCATAGATAATTCATCTGAACTCCTTTGGACATGAATTTGTGTCAGAAGTACGTGTTGGATGTCTAGTTGCCAATGCTTTTGGTTTCGTATCAATCCGATCTCTGGTTTGTGAGATATCATCGAATTACCAGACCTCGCCCGAGCTGAACGTGAAACAGAGTGGAGCTGAAGTGCTGATGACCACTGTGAACTCGAGTTCACACTTACAGGCTCGAGTTTGCCTAGTCCAGAAACACCAGAAATGCTGAAAACACTTATGGGCTCGAGTTTGTTCTTATAGGCTCGAGTTTGCCTAGTCCAGAGACACCAGAAATGCTGAAAACACGTATGGGCTCGAGTTTGTTCTTATAGGCTCGAGTTTGCCCATCTAGAACCTCATTCTTGCTTGTTTTAACTCTGAATTGAATCATTCCAACTTCCAAATGATCTTGGAGGCTTCTAGCATCAATATAAGAACTTGGATCATAAAATCTTCATTCCATATATCAAGTTCTTCATAATTTGGTCTCTTCTCTTCTTCCTTTCAATTCTTATCTCCTCTTTGATCAACCTCTATAATTCAACTTGGATTAATCTACATTAAATACAACAATTTGTCAATGTAGAAAATGAAATGAAAACAAGGGGGGATTGGTTTTTGTTGAAATTAAAACAGGAATTAAAGACAGAATGAAGAAAATTGAGATTAATCAAATTGAAATGGATCAACCCAGAATTGGGATTCCAAGACCTTCCATCATCGAACAAAAATAGAATGACTGAACTTGTGATTGATTCTAGACAAACCGAAATCTCTGCATTTGACCAGAAACTCCCTCGACTAGACGATCGCCTAGCATTTGATCGAACACGTGGTGAGCTCGTTGTACGATCGCACAACGCTCTCTGCAACCCGGTCCGACCTAAGTCCTTGGGATTTCAATCTGGATATTAAATCTAATACCCAATCCATAATTATAATCGGATCCGATTAAAATTAATAGAAACAAGTCAGTTACTGATTAAAGCGCAAGTCCTCCGGATGACACCATGGAATCCTCAACTCATGGGTCGATCACAGAAACTTAGCCAAGCATGGCTTTGCAAAATGAAAATGCAAAAACAATGATGTTCAGCATGACCATGAAGAACATGAACAAGTTCATCATGAACACGAAGAACACAAAGAACAATTAAAGAAAATGAAAGCTTCTATTCCAAAATAAATCTCAACAACATAGTGAATCCATACAGAAAAAGATAAAGAACATAAAATCAAAATAAAATAATTAAAAGGAAAGATTAAAACCTAAGCCTTCCATGTAGGAGGCAAGAAATTAAAGACAAGAATTAAAGACAATACATGAAACTAATAAAGAAAAACTAAGCCTTCCATGTAGGAGGCAAGAAAATACAAGAAGGAAAGAATGGGAGAGATCTTGGTCATCTCCAAGGTGTGTCTTGCTCTTCACAACACTCTTCTATTTATAGGCAGCTAGGAGCATCTCATCCATGCACTTTACAACCCAAATTCGTCACTTTAGTTAGTGGCCAACTTGGAAGCATCTTTGAATCACTTTACAGCTCCAAAACCGTGTCTTCTTTTCCTGCCCATGTTAGGCCACGAAATCATCCGAATCTGGCCATGTGATCTTAATATGAAATGTAGCTCCGGATGTCAGCTTTCCAGTCGTTCAAACGGTGCCCCATTTGGAGGTCTGTAGCTCCAGATATGGGCCAAATACCGAACGTCATTCCAGAGTCCAGTGAAAGCAGCCTGTTTCGGTTTCCAGTCCAATTTTGGCCCTCTAAACGTCTGATTTAGCTTTTGGGCTCTTCATAGGAGTTGTAGGGCTTCCTCTTAGCTCTCTGGAAATGCAAATTGGGGATCAATTGGATTTACATAACTCAAGTTATTCCCAAAATACCGAACAGTGTTCATGACCCAACTGCAGTAAGAATGTGACAAAAGTCCAATTTTGAGTCCAAACTCAAGATGTGACCAAGATTAATGCAAATAAAATCTAAAAACTCCTTATGAAGATGAAATCACATATTTGACTAATTGTTCCATTAAAGCATGATAATGACAGAGTTTATAGCTTCTTTTTGCATTTAAAATAATATGAATTCAATGATTATCAAACTCCCCCACACTTATCCTTTTGCACTCCTGAGCAAAATTAAAAAGTAAGGAACAAGAGAAATTTCTCTTTTCTAACAATTGCTGAAATTTCAAAGCTCAACAAGGATCACAAAAGCTTCAAAAGATCAACCATTCAAGACAGAAATCTCTTCATCTCAAATTACTAATCATGGCAGTATCATTCAATGATGCTGATCACACAAAATAGTCTCTCAAATGATGCCCTCAATCAATCTCTCAAGTGTATATGGTTAATCAGTGTATCACTCAAATTCTGCTCAATGAAATTGTTCTACCATAAGCTTGCTCAAGTTCTACTTCTCCACTACTGATAACACATGCTTGCACAAATCAAGAGAGCTTGTTATTACAGGTTGTAATGGGGTTAGGGTGAAGGTAGGTAAAAGTATGGAATGAGAGGCTAAGCACCAAAGAAATTAAATTGAGCACTGATTAACACAATCATTCTCTATGTATGAAAATTTTTATTTAACTCAAATACTTCCTTTCTTTCTAATTTTTTTTTTACACCTTTTTTTTCTTTTGTTCTTTATCTTTTTTTTTTTGTTCTCTTTTTTTTTGTTCTTTTTCTTTCTTTTCTTTTTTTTTTTCTTTTTTTTTTGAACTGTACTATATATATAATCACAAAGCCAAAATCAAATATCTTCCCCCCACACTTAAACTGTTGCACTCTTGAGCAACCCCCACACTTAAACACAAAACCAAGGTAAACCAATGCTCAATAATTTTTCACGATGCGGAATAAAATGGTTTTACGCTTAGGCTTGTAATGTGGCTTAGAACAGAATGGACAAAAAGGCACAAAGGGGTTACCAAAGGAATAATAATGCATGGGAAAGGCTATTTGGCCAAAGTGTGGAAAACAAAAGGAAACATGAACAAGCTTCCATCATACCTATGCACATAAGTGAAAATGTAGTTTCAAAAAGAAAAGGAGCAAGTTCTAGAGAACGTAAATCATAAGTAGATGCACACATGAAAGAAAGAATGGCAAAAGATGAATTCCATTCATGTAGGCTCAAAACCTCACCGGGTCAATACCATCTTATACAATCAACATCACCAATTCAACTACCAAGACATGAAATCGAAGAGTTCAGAATTGCAAACCAAATGGAATGATCCATCAAAACAAAAATGTTCAAGTTCATAATATGTAGCAATCATAGAAAGAGAAAATGCATTGTTCTTATTTTATTTAATAAACTACATTATTTCTCTTTTTTTCTACTGGATTGTGTCCCTCCCCCACACTTATCTTCCTCGTACAATAATTAAGCCCAAGTAATCATATGAATTTGGAAGAAAATAAGTGAGGAAAGAGACAACCTGGGTTAGAAGATCTTGAGTCGCTTAAAGGAGAAATTCTCATCCTTGATGAGAATCATGCATTTGTCTTTAAAAACATTTTCTCCCATATTTAATTTCCTTGGTGGAGGTGGTTCAGGATCCATTGGAAGAGGTCCAAGAATGTACGGTGGATGTTGGTTCCATCGAGGACCTTTCCAAGAATGTGCCTGTAAAGAAGACAAGCAACCGGTAGTATCCCTTCCAAAAATAGAAACATGGAGAAGTTTCAAGTGAATTAAAGGCATGCTAAGTACCAAACTCTCCAAGTAACTATCACAACCAAGGAAATCAATGATACTCCCATCAGTAGGAGTCAAGGAACCAATTATAGTTTGAAAATTCTCTTGTGGTTGCAAAATAGAAGGTATGGAATCCAACTTAGTGTTGGAGTATACCTTATCATTGTCACAATCACAAGAGATGAAAGGGAAAAGAGTGGAAGAAGGAAGAGGATTTTTGAAAGTGTCACCACCCGGAATGTGTAAAGATTTAAAACAATTATCTTGTTTTTCTAAATCAAGTGGCAAATCACAAGAGAGTACTTGTTGGAAAGATTCATTGACATGTAGGATTTTATCAATCAAAATCTCAGAATCTTCATCACCTCTGAAGAAAGCCAAACGTGATTATTCTAAAAACAGAATGTCATGGGCCACCAATATTCAAATGCAAAAGCTACAAACACCCAAATCTGGAAAGTAGCAACAGAATATTACCCATCAGCTTCTGCAGTACCTTTACACATGGAAGAACACTCACAACAGTCACATTTTCGAATGGGAACAAGCTTCAGTGGATTATTAACGTTCAAATGATTCAAACAATTATAAATGACTGAGGAACTGAAGCCAAACAGACACAACTGATGAACATGAAAATATAACAATGCAACATATTTTTCTTGCCATTCTCTATAAGACATCATCAAAACTAATCAAAACTAACATTCTCCCCCTTTTTGATGATGGCAAATACTATAGGAAAAATATGGATGAACATGAAAATATAACAATGCAACATATTTTTCTTGCCATTCTCTCCCCCTTATTTGTCATTAGCAAAAAGTTGAAGTAAAGAGGAAATATTTGAAAAGAGAAACTGTGAAACCAAATGAGAATTAGTCAAAGAACTGATTTTCTCTTCTCGATTTGAAATTGTTTTCATTATGAGTATAAAATCAGATTGGAATGTTTCTTATGAATTAGTCAAGGATGAACTCGAGTTCGCCATGACAGGCTCGAGTTCATACTCTTAAAATCTTCTTTGAACTCTTTCAAACTTGAGGTTTGAGTAGAAGTTTGGAGTTTGAAATAGGTTTTCAAAAGTAAAAAAAAAAATCCTCTGGCAATGGTGAATTACTCTCTGGAAAATGGCTAATTACTCTTAAAGAAACTTTTTGAAAATGGCTAATTACTCTCTGGAACTTTTGAACTGGAGTTTGAGAAGCTTGGGCTCGAGTTTAGTTCTCTCTAAAATATTCTGAAGGCTCTCGGTCAAAACTAGGCTCGAGTCTGAAGAGTTTAGGCTCCAGTTTATAGACAATGTTCTGTTTTCAAGTTTATGCTCACTGTCAAATCCAGGCTCGAGTTTAATCCTGTTAGGCTCGAGTTTGGTTTTAACATATTGAAAATCACAAGTTTTAACCATCCTTGGCTTGCCAAATCATTCCATTATTGTTTAAGATACCAAAATTTAGAGAGGTTTTCAAGACATCTTTCACAATTAAAGCATAGAGATACCAAGCATGTGCAAAAATTTCTACTGAATATAAAGAGAGAGAGTTTAGAAATGCTCATGTTGGTTCTGCAAGCTGATGAATGATCAAAGAAGTCTATTTGCTTGCTACATGAAGTTTGACTGTGTCGCCATGGTTTCTTGAAGACTGTTGCATCTGAATATGATTAGCACTCAGCTTCCATCCTTTGCTTTTTCTTCAAAGATCATCTATGTAGAGCATATCTCAGCTTCAATGGTTGATCTCCAAAGTTGCAGCTCATAACCAAATCTCCTGATATGAATTGAAAACTTTCTTTGCAAAAGATTTGTTGGTGCAAGCCAAATATCAAAGTATCCCTTTCTATAAGATAGTTTCAAATAACAATGAAAGGAAAATATGATATTAACTCATCATCAAAACTAATGAGAGATAGTAAATACAGATGAGTATGCTTAAAGGCGTTTTCTTCAAATAACAGAGAAGAGCTTATAGAGTATAAAACAACCATGAATGTGAAGCTCCCCCTTAATGAATGCATGACTAAAAAGTGAACTTCCCTTTAATGATACCAAATAATAATATCATACCAAATGTTATCTCTCAATTTGTGAATACACTTTATGTAGAGAAGATGTCATTGAAAGATGCATGTAAGTTTGTGCATAGAAAATCTTATCTATAAAGATAAGCATTTATCAATTTAAAGTTCAGATTTTTCAAGAAAGATCATGAAATATGCAAAGTGTTTCAAATCTTGAATGGTCTTTCAAAAAAAAAGTGATGACACATTATGAAATCAAAATTTTTCATTCATGAAAGATTTTTGAAACATGTTTAAAAAACAATGCTCTTTTGAAACATGGTGGAAGTCAATAGGTTTAATGAATATATCAACATGCTTCAGATTTAGAGAACGTGTTGAACATTGAGGTTAACATATGGAAGAATTTTCTGCAAAGCAAAAGTCATAAGAGCATTATCAAGATATTCTTAACACAACATATATATGCAAAATGACTTTGCCATGACCAAGAGATAATCTTGCTTCTTAGATGAAAGTCTTGAAAGTATGACAACAATCAAGGCAAGATTATGAATATACATAGATAGTTACTCAAAATATGGATGGAATTAAATTTGATGTATTTGAGTAACACTAAGAGTACTAGGATTCATGGACGATGAAGCACAATTTCTTTAGTCCAGATGACTAAAGTTTCAAAATATCATCCTAGTAAGTTATTCCATATAATGGTTAATACACATAATGCATTAATGAACATTCATAATGCTTTGGAATAAGGTTTTATGCAATAAGCATAAGTTTTCACAAATTGAGTTCTTTTCTGGAAATAAGCTTGAAGCTCATAGACGATTAACTTGTTAGACATGAGGTCCAACTAGTTGGAGAATGAAGCTAGAGAGTTCAAGCAAAACATTGAATTCTAAAGATCAATATGTGAAAGATAATGAAAACTCAATTAGAGAAATTTGAAGCATATTCAATATTCAGTAACAATATTAACTTCCAATTTGAAACATCATTGAAATGTAACCAAAGTATGGATATGTTTTCAAAACATTTGTATGCATCTTCATAAAATAGAGTGAATTGAAATTTAAACAAATTTTAGACTTGTGCATTTCAAAAATATAAAATCAATAAAGTTATGCACAAATTTACTTGTTTGATCATCAAAAATTCACTAACAAACTGAATAATCATAGTTAGAAATATGAGTGAATGATGATGTGAAGTATATAGATCATACATGAAGTTTTTGGAAATTCGAGCAAGATGATTTCAAAAACATGGTTGACTCAAACTTGAGTTTAGAAAGACAAAACAGAGTTTGGTAAGGCAAATGGGAGTTTGGAAAAACAAACTAGAAGTTCATGAAGGTAGTCTCAAGTTTGCTTATTTTTAAAACATTAAATGCTCTTGACCAAGTGTAAACTCTTTGAAAATTTTCTCTGGAGGTCCAAACCTGAGGTTTAGAAACTTTAGTCTCAAGTTTAGGATGTAAACTGGTGAATTTTGCCTTCTGTATGGACCAAACCGGAGGTTTACGTAGTAAACCTGAAGTTTGTAAAGTTTGTACAGGACCAAACTGGAGGTTTGCGTAGAGAACTTGAGGTTTGTAAATTTTCTTCAGGACCAAACCTGAGGTTTGCATTTTAGGCTCGAGTTTAGACTTCTATTGAGCAACCATCGGGTTTTCAGTTTGAAATATATTTTGAGCAAAACCACAAACTCGAGTTTGTAAGTGACGAACTCGAGTTTGACACTGTTTATGTCAAAAATCAGTTTAAGCTCTTAAAAGACAAACTGGAGGTTCCCAGTGCAAACCGGAGGTTTTCTCAAGTTCAAAAATATTTTGCTCTCTGTAAAGGCATGAACTCGAGTTTAGAAACTTGAACTCGAGTTCTCTCAACTTAGAAAAACTCTTGGAAACTTTTGGCCTAAAGCAAACTGGAGGTTCATGGCGCAAACTGGAGGTTCATGGAAACAGTCTCAAGTTTATGAAAATCTCATTTGAAAAACTGGAGATTGGCTTTTGAAATTGAATAACTTTCAAAACCTTTTAACTTAACATAAACCGATAATGAATTACATATAATCATAGTATGAGACAAGGATTAGATATCACCAAAATTCCTCTTTTCCTCATAGAAGCTTGCTTGGTAGAGATGGATTGATGTAGATAACTCATTTTCCAAAATTTCACCATCAACATCAAGCTTGGCTTGTGCTTCCTCAAGACTTAAGTCATTATCTATCTTGCATTCTTGAGAGGCTTTCCCTGATCCTACAAAACTATATAAATCTTTTCTTTTCTTGGTGTCCAACCTTACTTGGATCCAATCAATGTTAGCTTGTAGGACCAAAATTCACATGCTCTAATAATACAACCAGATTATGATAATTAAGCATAATGGATTAAACACAAGTTCATGCATGAAAGATGTATTAATTATATTTTTAAAGTTCATAATGTATGCATGAGAACAAATAAGCTAATGAATATTGCAAGCTATATATAAATCTATAGATTCTTAAACTGTGCATATTGTTTGCAATGTTCATTCCTACCATCCAATGTGTAAAACCTCAATAGGTGTTCTAGAAAACATAGTAGGAGGTTTTACCATTGTGTACCTTTCACCTTAGGTACTTGAAAGATTGACTTTGCACACCCATTGTCTCTTTGGTGTCTGCAAAGTTTTCACAAGGGATATAGGCTTCAAGTATTTACTCTTTGATACTTGAGGTGTTTTCCTCTTCTTGTTCTCCTCAAGGTAATTGAGTGGTACTCTCTGGTAGTTTGCTCTTAAGGTGGAACATACTCCTTTTACTTGTGTCCATTGCTTCTTATGATTTGATCTTGTAATTTCTGCAATGGGTGCACTAGGAGTTCTCCTTCTTGATGTAATTCTCCTTTTGGGCTCATAAGATATTCTCTGGTTCTTAACCTCTGTATGTCCATTTCTTTTGGAATTAACCTGCATAAACATAGCAACAGATGGACATTTTGGTACCCTTTTGTGTTTGGGTCCTTCTGGGTTAGTTTGGACCTTAGGGAAAACATAAGTTCCCTTTGGTACCCATTGATAATTACCTACAGGCTTGCTCCTTCTTTCCTTTTTATGAAAACATGAAGAAGTAGCATGGCCTTTTCGATTGCAATAGCTACAATAAGCAAAAGGATTTGAAGAATGGACTGATTTTTGAAAATAGTTCATATATGATCTTTGTCCAAGCTTCTTCTTCCCTTTCTTCTTGTCAAAATCAGGTTTATAACCAATTCCTGATTTGTCATTTGTGAACCTTTGCTGTTTTAAAATCACTTTGAGCATTTCACTACCTCTAGTGAATTTCTCAAGAATTTTTGTAAGATGTAAAACTCTTTTCTCCAAGATACAGCAATTGTCACAAACCTTTTCACAAACATTTTCTGAAATATTTTCAGAAGTGTTTTCAGAAATGTTTTCACAAGTAGATACAGAAATGTTTTTAGAAGTAGAAACAGAAGAAGAGTCATTCTGAACTTGTTCTTCCAACAATTTAATTTTCTTCTTGGATGCAATGAACTCTTTAGCAAGTTTTTCATATTCAGTATATAGTTCATTGTATTCAGAAAATAATTCATCATAGGAAGGTTCAGTATCATTTACCCCATTGTTGCTTTCAGATTGTTCTTCAGCAACTAGACAAAGATTTGCCACTTCTTCCTTATCGCTTTCTTCATAGACTATTTCAAGAGCTTCCCACATGGCTTTGGCTGATGGCAAATTACAAATTCGAAAATACTCTTGTTGACTAAGAGCACTTTGCAGCACATGGATTGCCTTCATGTTGAGAGTCACTTGCCATTTGTCTTTTTCATTGTACTCTTCTTCAAGCTTCGGAACTCTTACTCCATCTTCTATGTCAGATGGTTCATAATTTCCTTTTTCAAATACTCTCCACAAACCATATTCAGATGCCATCACGTAGACTTTGAACTTTGCCTTCCAATAAGAGTAATATTCTCCATTGAAACCTGGTGGTCTGTTGATTGAGGCTCCTTCCGGTAGAATTCCTTCCATAGGATCTTTGATCTAGGATGTTAATCCTTCAAATAGATAACCAAAGCTCTGATACCAAATGAAAGAGAAGGAAATCACCAAGAGGGGGGGTGAATTGGGGATTTCAAAATTGTTTTCGGTTCACCCACACAACAGAAAATATTAAGGCAAAGTGGAGATAGAGTAGAGAAGCTTGACACAGATGATTTATCCTGGTTCGGTCTAATCCTTGACCTACATCCAGTCCCCAGCACCTCTGGGATTTTCCACTATCACTCAAGAACAACTACACACTCTGTACTCAGGATGATCCTCTCCATAGGACTCACTCCCCCTTACAAGTTGTAATTGCATACAACAGATGCACACTCTGTAACCAAAGGATGCTCCTCTCCCTAGGACACACTCCCCCTTACAAGTTGCACTCTGTAATCAGATACACCCTCTGTAAACGCAGGATGTTCCTCTCCCTAGGACACACTCCCCCTTACAAGTTGTACTCTGATTTTCCCAATCTCCAAGTCCCACTGACTTGAGATTATTACAATGAGTGAATTACAGTGATATAGACTCTCTATAAGAGCAGATAAGGTTACACACTGAAGCTCTATGTATCAAAGATACAAACAAATGTATATACAGAGAAAGAATGAATATTTTCGTGCAAGCTTTCTGTAGTTTTCTTCTCTCCCTTGTTTCTTCAAATCTTCAGCTATTTATGGTAGTTTGAAGCTTGTGGACGTTAGGTAACCGTTGGAGCTTCTTCCCATTTGAAAAACTAGCTGTTGCAAGTGTTTCTCCATGTGTAAAGTTGCTGCAGAAGCTGTTGAGCGAATATGCTGTCACCACTTTCAGATTTGCACGTTTTTCACTTTCTTGCAGCTGAATGATGAGGCCCATACTATCTTGTTTGTTGATTCAACTTTATTCAGAGGAGCCTAAGTTGTCTGCAAGGTATGCTGAATGTTTATCACGCCAGGCTGTGGTCCATTCCCTTTTGTCTTGAAGGATATAATATTATATTGCAAGTTGCACAAGCTATAGTATTTGCCATCATCAAAAAGGGGGAGAATGTTAGTTTTGATTAGTTTTGATGATGTCTTATATAGATGTCATTCTTATAAGCAAAAAGATTGAGTAATATAATTATCTCCTACATTGACAAATTGTTGTATTTAATGTAGATTAATCCAAGTTGAATTATAGAGGTTGATCAAAGAGGAGATAAGAATTGAAAGGAAGAAGAGAAGAGACCAAATTATGAAGAACTTGATATATGGAATGAAGATTTTATGATCCAAGTTCTTATATTGATGCTAGAAGCCTCCAAGATCATTTGGAAGTTGGAATGATTCAATTCAGAGTTAAAACAAGCAAGAATGAGGTTCTAGATGGGCAAACTCGAGCCTATAAGAACAAACTCGAGCCCATAAGTGTTTTCAGCATTTCTGGTGTTTCTGGACTAGGCAAACTCGAGCCTGTAAGTGTGAACTCGAGTTCACAGTGGTCATCAGCACTTCAGCTCCACTCTGTTTCACGTTCAGCTCGGGCGAGGTCTGGTAATTCGATGATATCTCACAAACCAGAGATCGGATTGATACGAAACCAAAAGCATTGGCAACTAGACATCCAACACGTACTTCTGACACAAATTCATGTCCAAAGGAGTTCAGATGAATTATCTATGAATTTTACAATTTGGATCAAAAATCAACGTCACTGTCCAGACCAAGCTTCAGTATTTTGGGTATATCTCACAAAATACAAATCTCATTGAGCTTAAATTAGTGCCATTGGAAACTAGACACACAGATCTTTCCATCAAGCTTTGAACGGACCAAAACGGAGCTCGGACCAGGGAAATATGACCTTTCAAAGTTGATAAAGTTGCAAACTCAAGCCAGTCCAAGTCAGAAGCAACCAAACTCGAGTTCATCAGTCACAAACTCGAGTTCGAGAGTTCCAGAGAAGAAATGAACATTTGGGAAAAGCCGAACTCGAGCCTATAAGTGAACGAACTCGAGTTCATCTCAGACAGAGAGCAACCAGGTGCTGGAAAACATCCAAACTCGAGCCTATAAGTAGCAAACTCGAGTTCACGAGTTCCAGAGAAGAAATGAACATTTGGGAAAAGCCGAACTCGAGCCTATAAGTGAACGAACTCGAGTTCATTTCAGACAGAGAGCAATGTAACTTTTCAATGAGTTGCGAACCTCAGGTTTAGATTGTGAACCTCAGGTTCATTTTATCCCGAGAGCAACTTGGCTTTTCAAACACTTGAGAACCTCAGGTTTAGAAAACAAACCTCAGGTTTACACTTTTTGAACTTACATATTATTGAACACTGAAGCAACGAACTCGAGCCTGCAAGAACTGAACTGGAGTTCGTTCACTTATAGGCTCGAGTTCGGCTTTTCCCAAATGTTCATTTCTTCTCTGGAACTCGTGAACTCGAGTTTGCTACTTATAGGCTCGAGTTTGGATGTTTTCCAGCACCTGGTTGCTCTCTGTCTGAGATGAACTCGAGTTCGTTCACTTATAGGCTCGAGTTCGGCTTTTCCCAAATGTTCATTTCTTCTCTGGAACTCTCGAACTCGAGTTTGTGACTGATGAACTCGAGTTTGGTTGCTTCTGACTTGGACTGGCTTGAGTTTGCAACTTTATCAACTTTGAAAGGTCATATTTCCCTGGTCCGAGCTCCGTTTTGGTCCGTTCAAAGCTTGATGGAAAGATCTGTGTGTCTAGTTTCCAATGGCACTAATTTAAGCTCAATGAGATTTGTATTTTGTGAGATATACCCAAAATACTGAAGCTTGGTCTGGACAGTGACGTTGATTTTTGATCCAAATTGTAAAATTCATAGATAATTCATCTGAACTCCTTTGGACATGAATTTGTGTCAGAAGTACGTGTTGGATGTCTAGTTGCCAATGCTTTTGGTTTCGTATCAATCCGATCTCTGGTTTGTGAGATATCATCGAATTACCAGACCTCGCCCGAGCTGAACGTGAAACAGAGTGGAGCTGAAGTGCTGATGACCACTGTGAACTCGAGTTCACACTTACAGGCTCGAGTTTGCCTAGTCCAGAAACACCAGAAATGCTGAAAACACTTATGGGCTCGAGTTTGTTCTTATAGGCTCGAGTTTGCCCATCTAGAACCTCATTCTTGCTTGTTTTAACTCTGAATTGAATCATTCCAACTTCCAAATGATCTTGGAGGCTTCTAGCATCAATATAAGAACTTGGATCATAAAATCTTCATTCCATATATCAAGTTCTTCATAATTTGGTCTCTTCTCTTCTTCCTTTCAATTCTTATCTCCTCTTTGATCAACCTCTATAATTCAACTTGGATTAATCTACATTAAATACAACAATTTGTCAATGTAGGAGATAATTATATTACTCAATCTTTTTGCTTATAAGAATGACATCTATATAAGACATCATCAAAACTAATCAAAACTAACACTGTGCACTTAATACAAAACTTGACTTTCAAAACTGAAACTCGAGTTTTCTACTTCCAGAGAGCAAAGTCATGTTTTGAGCTTTTGGACCATAGTTTGAGTCAATCTCAAAACACGAGTTTTCAAACCAAAACTCGAGTTTTGGACTTTTAATGAAATATGAATGATTGAGTTCAAAACATCAAAACTTGAGTTTTCTTTCAAAACTTGAGTTTTCAAAACGTTGGAAAAACTTCATAGCTCTTTGTTTGGTCAAAACTCGAGTTTCCAAAGTGACACTCGAGTTTTCACTTAAGCTGTGAAAACATTGAGAAGTTCAAGTCAGGCCAAAACTTGAGTTTTAAAAATGAAACTCGAGTTTTCAAATCATCGTGAAAATGCATTGCTCTCTGCCTGATCAAAACTCGAGTTTTCATATAGTTATGAAAACTTTGAAATTTGGCAATGCTCTCTGGTTGGGTCAAAACTCGAGTTTTCATTCCAAAACTCGAGTTTTCATTCCAAAACTCGAGTTTTCATCCAACAATGAAAACTTAGGAAATAAGCTCAAGTTGGAAACTTTAGTTTTCTCTCAAAGACTCGAGTTTTCAAAAACTAGGTGAAAACTTGAAACTCTCTGTTAATTCAAAACTCGAGTTTTGAAATCAAAACTCGAGTTTTCTCTTAACTTAGAGAAAACTTGAAAAGATGAAGTCTTGGCGCAAAACTTGTGTCAAAAGTCAGAGACTCTCTATAAGGTCAAAACTCGAGTTTCCAAAACAAAACTCGAGTTTTGTCTTTAGTTGAAAATGTCATAAGTCTCTGTAAGAGTCAAAACTCGAGTTTCCATATTGAAACTCGAGTTTTGTCTTGAGGTGAAAATTGAGTGCTCTCTGTAATGTTCAAAACTCAAGTTTCCAAAGGAAACTTAGTTTTACTCCTGTTTAGTGAAAACGAGCATCTCTCTGTCAAGGCCAAAACTCAAGTTTTGAAATCAAAACTTGAGTTTTGTCTTGACAGTAAGTTTTTCAACTTACCAAGACAAAACCTCATTTTTGGGTTTGCAATTGTTAGATCATCATCAAAACACATAGAGAACTAACATTCTCCCCCTTTTTGATGATGACAACACTTGTAAAGCAAAAATCACAAGTATTTGAGAAGATTGACAGATCAAGATGAGATTTTTCAAAAATAAAGTTCAAGGATCTGTCGTGAGTGTCATTTTGCAATTCTTTGTTCATGTTCAAACTTTTGCACATAGTATATCATAGATAGGCAACAGAAGCAATGTTTAAACATAGATTTCATACATAAGCTGAAATTCATAAACTGAAATTTGTAGTGTAGAATTCATAATGACAGAAACACACAGCACAAAAATTTACAATGACAGAAGCTCAAACTGAAATAAGCTGCAACAAAGTTCAAAATGAAACACAAATTTCTTCTTATCAAAATGAAACTCAAATTCCTATCCTAGTTCTCTCCCCCTTTGTCATCTTCAAAATGGGGAGGTGAGATAACTTCAGTGGATGGAGATGGAAGGACAATTGTGGCAGGAGTGGTTGTAGAAGGAGAAGAGTGTGGGAAGATTTCTGTGGCTGGTGTAGAAGGAGATGGTAGAACCACAGTAGATGGAGAGGTGGGTGAGGAAAGAACAACAGTAGGAGTGGAGGCTGAAGCTGGAGATGAGGATGCAGGAGGATTGGGGAAGGAGAAGGGAGGAGATGAGGGTACAGGCTTCGGGGAAGAGGTAGTGCCAAAGGTAGACGATGTTGATCCAATGCCCAGATGTCTCAGAATTTTGTCCACCTTGTTGTCAATGTTGATTGTTGTGACCAAATTTGTGGACAGCCTGGCATCAAGATCAATGAGCTGATCAAAGTGCTCACTGTGCTTCTTCTCAAATTGCTCCTTGAGCTCATCCAGCTGAGCTTTCATTGCTACTTGGGCATCTACCACTTCATGGTTTCCATCTCTCACCTCAGCAACTAATCTACCAATTTCAAATTCCATTCTGATAGATAGAGATGCAATAGCAGCATCTACGATTCTCTTGACTCTAGCTTCAAAATTAGAGGGTAAATCAGAGGTAGGTGCAGGAACTGATTGGGCCTCTTGTGCTCTTGAGTGAGTGGCTCGAGTGTGAGATCTTGTTGGAGCCTGGGAATGTTCTGAGCCTTCACCTTCCAGATTCAACTTCATGTAGTTGATCTGACTCTTCCCAAAAGCAGCTGGCTTCTTGATTGTCTCGGGAGTACCCAAATGCCATATCTTGTGGTAGAACAGGATCACTGAGACCAGGGAAGGAAAGGGGATATGAGAAGGTCGTCTGGAGGCAAATCTAAACTTGATCATTTCTTGGAATATCCAATGACCAAGATCAAATTTCGTTTGTCTAACAAACGCAGCAAACAAGGGATAGTCCTTCTGGGTAAAATGTGTGAAATTGCCTCCCTTTTGAATGAAATTTCAGGAGTAAATATACCAGAGGATTCGGTTGATACTAGGCATGTCTGCTGGCCTGAAAGAAAGAGTATGGGTTTGATCTACTGGGAAGGGAGTGTTTGGACAAAGAGTGGTGAAGATATCTCGATTGCTAAGTCTGATATCAGGATTGGAAGGTGGGTTTGCAATCTTGAGAATCTGGTTAATGGTGGAGGAAGAAATGGTGAATTCGGCACCCTTCACCATTGTGGTTACCCTTTCTTCCACAAGACATCCCTCTGAATCTAGCAAATTATCAGAGACCATGTTAAAGTAGAAGACTTTAACAATGTTTGGAGTGTAGGGGGCGGGAATGGATATGAAGGATTCATAATCCTTTAGCCAAGGTGAGAGGTCTAAATTAAAATCTTCCTTTAACTTTGCCAAATCAACAGAAACAGAAGGACAAAAAGCTTTATTGGCAAAGAATTCTTTGAACCTTTCTCCTTCTGCTTTTGATAATTGGGTTGTAGCAGCAAAGAATCCTTCTGGAGCATTGGAGTTGTTGTAAATCTCAGTGATTGCATCCTCCATAAAATCAGTGGCTTCAGGGAAAAATTCCTCGGTAGAAGACTTGGGTGGAGAAGATGCTTGATCCTTTTCTGGAATTGAAGACTTTTTGGAGCGCTTGGCCTTAGGCGGGTTAGGAATTTCAGGTACCTCAGGCTTCTTTGATTTTCCTTTCCCTTTCGGAGTAGTTTCTGGGTCGTGCCTCTTCTTCGTACGACCCTCAGCTCTATCATCAATGGTGATTCCTTTTGCCTTAGGAATAGGTGATTTTGGTGGAGACATCTCGTCTGGAACTCCTTTGATGGATTTGTCTATGCCGTAACGCAGTCTTGTTGAACGAGTTTTGAGCCGAGTAGGACGTTCAGAGGGAGTAGACGACGGTATAGAAGCTCCCTTAGGGTTAGGAGAGGGTTTCGCAGATTGAGAGGGAGTAGATGAGGACATTTGATCGGGAAATGTGAGGAATTTAAGGTTTGGGGACGAAAGGAGTCGAGAAGACACAGAGATAAGCTAGGGCGAAACTTGAGTTTTGAAGAACAAGTGAAAAATCAGATATATAGCCCGACCAAAACTCGAGTTTTGCATGCAAAACTCGAGTTTTGAAGAATAAAAGCTAACCTGGACTTCAAAAGTGCACTGTGAACTTTTGAACTTCTCGTCCAAAACTCGAATTTCACTTTGAAAACTCGAGTTTTCAGCTTTCTTCAAAACACGTTGCTCTCTGTCTGATGGAAACTCGAGTTTCCAATTTGCAAACTCGAGTTTTGAGCTCCTTCAAAACTCAAGCCCTCTTCTCTCTCCCCGACACTTTAGCCAACAAAAGTTCTAATTTTCATGTATATCCTGCAAAAACCATAACTATACACTCCGATGCTTAAATTAGTAATAGTTAATCATCAAAACCTTAAACTAACATTGGGTAAAAGAAAACTTACAATTCATTGGGATTTACCATTCCCAATTCTCTTCTTATAAAGTTGAATTGTTCTTTAGCTAGTGGCTTTGTGAAGATGTCTGCAAGCTGAAGATGAGTTGGGATGAACATTACTTTGACATCTTTCTTCTGAACATGATCCCTTATGAAGTTATGTCTCACATCAATATGCTTGGTTCAAGTATGTTGAACTGGATTCTTGGCCAAGCTTATTGTGCTTGTGTTGTCACACAAAATTGGGATCTCCTTCAGATTCACTCCCAAGTCAGCAAGTTGTTGCTTAAGCCATAGCACTTCAGCACAGCAACCTGATGCAGCAACATATTCAGCTTCGGTTGATGATACAGCTACACTAGTTTGTTTCTTGCTGAACCAAGACACAAGTGAATTGCCAAAGAACTCGCATTGTCTACTTGTGCTCTTCCTATCAGTTTTGTAGCCGGCATGATCTGAGTCTGAGTATGCCACCAAGTGCTCAGGTTGACCCTTACGGAACCACAATCCCAGTGTCTTGGTGTCTGCAAGATATCTGAAGATCCTCTTCACATGTTCTGCATGAGACTCCTTTAGAGCAGATTGAAATCTTGCACACATCCCCACGCTGAACTGGATGTCCGGGCGACTTGCAGTTAGATAAAGCAGTGATCCAAACATCCCTCTATACTTGGTGATATTGAAGTCTTTGCCCTCTTCATCAGCATCCAATGAGGTGGTTGTACTCATTGGTGTGTCAGCTCCATTGCAATGATCCATTCCAAACTTCTTCAGCAGATCATTCAGATATTTGGTTTGGGAGATGAAAATTCCATCCTTCCTTTGCTTGATTTGCAGGCCAAGGAAGTAGTTCAGCTCTCCCATCATTGACATCTCAAACTCTCCCTGCATAATCTTTGAAAATTCTTCACACAAAGCATCATTAGTAGCACCAAATGTTATGTCATCAACATAAATTTGAACAATCAAAATTTCATTCAATTTATTCCTTTTGATGAATAATGTTGTGTCAGCCTTTCCTCTGATAAATCTTTGATCTAGGAGAAATTGGCTCAATCTCTCATACCAAGCTCTTGGAGCTTGCTTGAGTCCATATAGAGCCTTTTTAAGTTTGAAAACATGATCAAGGTACTGTTCGTTTTCAAAACCTGGAGGTTGTTCCACATAAACCTCCTCTTGAATAAAACCTTTCAAAAATGCACTTTTAACATCCATTTGAAAAAGTTTAAAACCTTTAACACATGCAAAGGCTAGAAGAACCCTTATAGCTTCCATTCTAGCTACTGGAGCATAAGTTTCTTCATAGTCTATTCCTTCTTCTTGGTTGTATCCTTTTGCAACCAATCTTGCCTTATTTCGGACAATGATTGCTGATTCATCACGTTTGTTCTTAAATACCCATTTAGTCCCAATAACCGGATGGTCCTTGGGTCTAGGTACTAAGTCCCAAACCTGATTTCTGTCAAATTGATGTAACTCCTCTTGCATAGCTATCACCCAATCATTGTCTGAAAGAGCTTCATCTATTTTAGAGGGTTCTATATGAGATATAAATGCAGAAAAGGTTACTTCATTTAAAGTACTATTTCTAGTTCTTACTCCTTGATTCACATCACCTATAACTTGGTCTAAAGGATGATTTCTTATAAATTTCCAAGCTCTAGGCTGAGACTGATCTGGGTTTTCAAAATTGTTTTCAGGATCAGCCTCAAAAACATTTTAGAATTTTCAGTAGGAAAGGGAGTAGTTTTCGAAAAGAATTGATTTTTGAAAATGTTTTCTTCCTCATCATTCAAGGATTTATCAGTATTTTCTTTACTGAACACAACATGAATAGATTCTTCAACAACTTTAGTTCTAGTATTGAAAACTCTATATGCTTTGCTCTTATTTGAATAACCAAGAAATATTCCTACATCTGCCTTAGAATCAAATTTACCCAGATTTTCTTTACCATTGATGTGCACATAGCACTTACACCCGAAAATGTGTAGATGGCTCAGGTTGGGCTTTCTTCCTTTGTACAACTCATAGGGAGTCTTGTTCAACTTCTTTCGAAGATATGCCCGATTTGAGATGTAGCAAGCGGTGCTCATTGCATCAGCCCGATTTTAAGATGAGTGCTCTGTTTTTGGCTAATGAAAACAGGGGTTAACAGAGATAAGGAAGAGAAAGCTTGGACACAAGAGTTTATACTGGTTCGGTCCTCTCAACTTGACCTACATTCAGTCCCAGACACTCTGGGATTTTCCACTATATCAATGATTACACACTCTGCACTCAAGAAGTGATTCTCTCTCTAGAACTCACTCCCCCTTACAAGTTGTAATCAATGATCCCAACCACCAAGTCCCCTGACTTGTGGTTCCTTACAATCAATAATCAATAATCAAAGAAAAAACTCTCTCTAAGAGTAGATGATGATAAACACTGAAGCTTATAATGTCAAAAGACAAGTTACAAATGAAAACTAAGAAGTAGTTGAGAGACTTGAATGCTTGAGCGTTTTCAGATGTTGTAGCAGTTGTGAAGTCTTGAATGCCACTCTATTTATACATAGAAGACATTAAATGACCGTTGTAGCTTGGATTAAAATGTTGTGAGTGTTCAGCTGAAGTTAGGTTCCACTTTGGCCATCTTCTCTCTCTTGGTGTCTGCATAATACAGCTGGACTTTGATTCAGAGTTGACTCTCTGCAAATTAATCCGTTGGAGAGGCTGTTGCTTGTTGTAGAAATCTTCCTTTAATGCTTTGCAACCGTGTACAAGTGGATTAACCAAAAGTAAGCAAGTTTCTGGGTTGAATATTTAATGTTCTGACACAACTTTTGTTTTTGGTCTAAACCTTCAATAATCCTTCTTTAATTTGTCTGAAACTCATTAAAAAGATGATTAAACATATCTAGAATCATTATAGATTAACCATGAAAAGCATTGAGATCAAACAAGAAGGTATAGCAGATTTGACAAATTTGAATTTCTGACAACGGATAGAAACCTGGAGGTTTGTTCGACAAACCTCGAGGTTTTCATTATGTCCAGGTGAAAAAGGTTTTGGATTAAACAGCAAACTTGGAGGTTTTAAAATGAACCTGGAGGTTTTCATAAAAGCAGAAAGAAGTTTAAGTCTGTGAGTTCCAAAACCTCGAGGTTTCATTATAAACCTCGAGGTTTCATTTAAAAAATGAAACCTTCTAAAAAACACGATGAAACCAAACCTGGAGGTTTCATAAGAAACCTGGAGGTTTCAAACATTCTGAAAATTCATTTGCTCTCTGGAACCCACAAACCTCGAGGTTTTCAGCAATACTCGAGGTTTGCCTAAAAATACTGAAAAGCTGAACTTTGTTCCAAAGGCAAAACCTGGAGGTTTGGAGTAAACCTCGAGGTTTTTCACTAATGGGAAAAACTGATTGCTCTCTGTATGTCAGAAACCTGGAGGTTTCCAACAATACTCGAGATTTGTGTTAATTTTAAAATGTTCAAGTTCCAGCCAAACATCAAACCTCGAGGTTTATATAGGAACCTCGAGGTTTTCAATGTTCTTGAAAACCAATTGCTCTCTGGATGAAGAAACCTGGAGGTTTCTTCAAATACTCGAGGTTTCACATTATTTTTCAAAAGTTTAAGTTAAGCGCCAAACCACAAACCTGGAGGTTTTGTTACAAACCTCGAGGTTTGAAGGGTTGGTGTGAAACTGAGTTTTCTCTGGAAGTCCAAAACCTCGAGGTTTCTTCACAAACCTCGAGGTTTCACATAAATTTGTGAAACCAAGTTTTTGAGAGATGAAGCACTGAACCTTGAGGCTTTCTTTGCAAGGTCAAACCTCGAGGTTTCTGTGCAAACCTCGAGGTTTGCTCTCATTCAGGATTTTCCAACACCCAAGAGCAAATCCTCATTCTTTGTTCACAATTGTTGGCAATCATCAAAACTTTAAGAGAACTAACATTCTCCCCCTTTTTGATGATGACAACACTTATAAACAAACATCTTTGCAAAGTTCAAGAGACAGTTTTTTTTTAATAAAAAAACTTTGAAGATTATCAAAGATTTTGAGAATTATCATTTTAGGAAATTTTTGAAACGCACAAATAAAACAAGTACAGTTATCTATCAGAGATGAGCAGAAGCATGTGAATTATAAGTTGCATTTCATAAACAAAACATAATAGTCACTAAGTGCATTTCATTACAGTTTTAGTACAGTAGAGAGAGCAGTTCAACATAAGACAAAAAAATATAGTGCACTTGAGCATCAAAGATACAAGATAGAGTGCACATCAATCATCAAAACTCTCTAAACTTCACAGGCTAGCTACTCCTTGCTTTTCTCTCCCCCTTTGTCATCTTCAAAAAGAACAGTGGGAGGAGTGTCAAAAGATGGTAAAGACACTGTGGTAAGAGCAGACAATGAAGGCAGTGTTAGTTCTATTTAGTTTTGATGATGTCTTATATAGATGCCATTATCCAGAGCAAAAAGTTTCCATACTACATTTATCTTATACCTTGACTAATTCTTATTTATTAATGTAGATATGGAGTTTAAACAATCAAGAATGATCACGAATGGAGTTTGAAGAAAGAAAAACTTGTCAAATATCATGAGAATATCAATATTCAAGTCTCCGTGATCAAATGGAAGTTGGAACGGTTCAATTCGGAGTTAAAATAGCATTCCTGAAGTCATTCTCAAGTGTGGTACTAGTAATTCTCGAGAATCATACATTAATTCTCGAGAATCCATGTTTCAGAAGCAATTCTCGAGTACAAACATCAATTCTCGAGTACAATCAGTGTTCTTCAGCATACTCTGTTCTGCTCTATTTCTGGCGACCTTCAGTAATTCAACGATATCTCTCAAACCATGAATCGGATTGACATGAAACCAGCGGAAAATGAAACTAGACATCCAACACGTATTTTTGACAAAAGTTCATGCCCAAAGGAGTTCAGATGAATTATTGATGAATTGTACAAGTTGACACAAAGATCAACGTCACAGTCAGGAACAGCCTTCGGTATTTTGAGCATATCTCACAAACGGCAAATCGGATTGAGATGAAACCAGTGCCATTTGAAACTAGACTCAAATAAATTTTCAAAAACATCAAGAACACAAAAAATGAAGATCAATTGAAGGATTTATGATGTTTTGAAGTTGACATTCTGTTCTGACTGCTGCAGAAAACGCTGATAAAGACAATCTTCATTCTTCTGATGTTAATGGATGTAATTCAACCAGTTTGGAGTTGATTCCTCTTGCATCGAAAGAAGGTTTTGAAGAGCTTAAGTATTTGAATCAGAAGTAACTCATTTGCACCTCCATGTGAAACTGATTCCCGAATATGGTTCAGTGATTCTCGAGTACGGTTCAATGACTCTCGAGAATGCGTAATCCACAACGTCAAATGCTTTCTCCCATCTGAGCAATTCTCGAGAATGGATCAAGGATTCTCGAGAATGGTATGTGATAGAGTACAGATTGAGTCCCTCTCTTTTGGTAGTAGGCTGCTCCGTAACCCATCAAGAGTTGGTTGTGCTTAGCATTTTGGTTTGATTCAGTTGAGGATGAATTTAACTGGAGGGAAATTCCATCATGTGATCAAGGCCAAGAAAGACTAAGGTTGAATGGTATCCATCGCAAGTTTCTCTAAATAATTCTTCTTTGCCTACATCGATTCTCATTTGAATTCTCGAGAATAAGAAAGGGATTCTCGAGAATGCCTCTCAAGAATAGGCAGACGCTTCTCTAATGTGGTTCTCGAGAATGCGTAAGTTGATTCTCAAGAATGCGCGGTAAAGTTTGATGATCTTGCTATTCTCCCTTCGCTGATTCTCGAGAATGATCATATTAATTTGTTCTCTGATCATAGCATTCTCTAGTATGAATTAACTGATTCTTGAGAATGATTAAACGCATCTGTGAAGAAGTTCTGCAGATTCTCAAGTATGAAGGAACTATTCAGGAAGTATACTCGATCAGCTAACACAAATCCTCTCTGCAACATTATATGAATCTTTTGATTACTCAATTAATTCTTCTCCTACATCACTCAATCTTATTACTAATCATATTCTTGAGTGAGTTGCAGATTATTAACTTGGGTTAAACAATGTATAACCAATTCATGGATCAAAAGCATTTTCACAAAACAAGTGATACTCGAGTATTGAGATTGGATACTCAAGTATATTGAAGAGCAAAGCATCTGGTATACCTGAAGCACTTGGATACTCGAGTATTGAAGAATGACTTCTCGAGTATTGACGAGGAGTTGCATTTACAAAAGGATTCCAGTTTAAGGATTCTCGAGAATGACTCAAGCAATTCTCGAGAATATGTTCCTCACATTTCCATCATCTTCCAGTATTGCTGATCATCTGCTCGAAATCAACTGGGTCATTTTCTATTATGTGTTAATCATACTCAAACTCATTTATGCCATATTTAATCATCTTTTTGATTGAGTTTCAGTTGATTAATCCTGTTTAATTCAAGATTGGGCGAAAAGGCAATCCGACGTGGCAGACGCATTAAATGCTCGTTCAGAAAAGCAGAACAACAATCGGAAGTAACCTTAGTGGCAGACGAAACAATCTCTTCAAGGCTTACCCATTCCAGCTAATACTCTGAACTTCTCTCTGCACAAATATATCGACGACGGAAGTATTTATGAAGCAACGGTCGATTAATTTCAACGGAAATCATTTGTGCCTAACGGAAATACGAAGAGACACAACGGCTAGTTTATAAAGTTTCTCAACGGTCATTAAGGACGATCAACTATAAAAGGAGAAGGATTCAAAATAGATAAAGTGAGACACGAGCTTGCACTGTCGAAATGCTGATATTCTGAATCCAACACTCATCTCATACACTCTCTGTTTCTCAATGTCTATATAGTCTACTGTAAAGAGTGAAGTGAATGATTATGTACTTCAGTGATCATTATTTATCTACTCTGTGAGAGAGTCTTATCAATCATTTTACAATTCATTCAAATCTCAAGATAGAGGTATCTTGAGTGTGGGTGTATCAATTACAACTTGTAAGGGGGAGTGGAGTCTGAGTGAGAGGACCATCCTTCGTTTACAGAGTGTGTAATTGTATTCCTGTAAGGGAGAGTATCTCGGTAAGAGACTGTAAAGGCTTTTTTCTTGTTCCCGATTAAACAAGGAGATAATGGATTGAAATCTCAGGAGGAACCTGGGGACTGGACGTAGGTCATCGTGGATTTGGCCGAACCAGTATAAGTCACTGTTTGCATACTTTCTTCCCTAATCTCTTATATTTCCAACATATATGTTTGAATGACTGAATATCGCTTTATAAATTATTACTGTTATACAAACTGCTTTCAATAAGTTTCAAAAAGATTTTCAAGTTTCGAAAGTTTTATCGAACACCCAATTCACCCCCCTCTTGGGTGATAGCCAGATATAACAGGCAGAACCTCAGTAGAAGGGGTAGGTGGTGGTGGAAGAAGAATGACAGTGGATGGAGTGGATAGGGTAGGAGATATAGTGGGGTTAAAAATGGGAGTGGATGAAGTAGGAGAGGAAGTGGGGATCTGAGGTGAAGGAAAGGTGAAGGGAGGTGAGGGTGACTCAGAAACAGGGCTAGAAGAACTAGGGCCAGTAGAAGGAGCAGGAGCTGAGGAAGAACCAATGTTCAGGTGCTGTATTATCCGGTCTACTTTATCAGTGAGGTCCATTTGAGAAATAAGGTGAGTAGACATCTTAAGCTCTATCTCTTCAGCTTTCTCCTTGACCTCTGAGGATTGGCCAGCAATAGCTTCAAGATGCTCCTTCATGGCATCCTGAATATCAATAAGTCCATCATGTCCACGAGTCATCTCAGCCTTCAGTTTCCCCAACTCAAACTCCATTCGTATAGATAGTGAAGCCAGGGCAGCATCCACAATTTGCTTGATCTGAGAGGCAAGATCAGCTGGGTGTGAAGTCTGAGGAGGTGGAGGAGTTGATTGTGCCTCTTGAGCGTGTGACCTCGGATGTGATCTTGAAGGAGCTTGTGACTGAACTGACCCTTCTTCCCCAAACTTGATCTTCATCAGATTCATCTGGTTCTTGCCAAAGAAAGGAGGATACTCAAGGGTGTCAGCAGATCCCACATACCAAATCTTGTAATAGAAAAGGATAATAGAGACCAAAGATGGGTATGGTATATGAGAGAGCTGCCTTTTTGCAAATCTAAACTCAGTCATCCCTTGAAGAAGCCAGTGACCGATGTTGAATAGTACTTTCTGAACAAAAGCAGTGAATGGCCTATAGTCAAGTTGGGTCAAGTGAGTGTAGTTGCCTCCTTTAGGAATGAAGTTCCTAGAGTAGACATACCACAATACTCGATTTTCAGGAGGCATGGAGCTAGGCTTAAATGTGAGTTTCAGTTGTTGGTCAGGAGGAAATGGTTCACCGGGTCTGAGTGTTTCAAACACTTCTTGGTAAGTGTATACAAAATCAGGAATAGGTGGGGGATTCTCTATCTTCAGAATCTTATTTAGTATGGAGGCAGACAAGGTAAACTTAACACCTCTAACAACTGATGTGACCCTTTCTTCAAGCAACTCACCATCTTCATCTAATACATTATCATACTCCATCTTATAGTAAAACATGCGCACAAGGTTTGGAGTGAATGGGACAGATATGGAAATGAAAGATTCATACGGTTTAAGCCAAGGTGAGAGATTGAAATGACATTCCTTTTGGAACTCCTCTAAGTTAATGGCCACCATAGGACAAAACAAGCGATGAAGATAGGCTTCTCTGAATTTATCATTATCTAGTTTAGGGAGAACAGAAGAAGCAGTGACAAACCCCTCAGGTGGTGAAATGACTCGGTAGATATCTGAGATGGCATTCTTCATGACTGAGGGTGTTTCTTCTTCTCCTTCTCGGTTCTGATCTGAATTTGGAGCATGTGAGGAGGATTGCCCTTTCGAAGACTGAGATTTGGCTATTGAAGCTCTCTTCGTTCTTGCTTTTGTCGTTGACTTCTTTGCCTTTTCTGTTCCAGAGGGTTTTGGTGCTGAAACCTTTTCTTTCCCTTTTCCTTTTGGCTCTGGTTCCTTCCTCTTCTTGGCTTGTTGATCAGTGGATTCCTTGAAGGACACCTCTTTTTATTTGGTCTTGGATGGAGATGAAATATGAGGATCACTCGGAACACCCTTTATGTGCTTGTCAACACCATAACGAAGCTGAGTAGACCGAGTTTTCTTCCTCACTGGCCTTTCAGAAGGAGACGCAGGTACAGTTTGGCTTGGTTGGCGAAAAGGTATAGGAGGAGGTGACCACAATTGAGTTTCTTCATTGGAATTTGTGGCTGATTTGGACTGGGAAGATGATTTCGATGCCATATTGGAGTTTAGAAGGGAAGATTTTGACCGAATATGAGAGATTCAGAGAGGGAGAGACGAGAGAGAAAGGAAACCCTCGAGGTTCAGATATGGTTCTGATGAAATTGCACAGTGCACATATATATATAAGACTGTCAAACCTCGAGGTTTCAGTCCAAACCTCGAGGTTTGATGACTGAAATTCACTAACCTGGACTTCAAAAGTGTTTTGTGAACTTTTGAATTTTCTGACCCCAAACCTCGAGGTTTTCTCCAAAACCTCGAGGTTTTGCTGCCTATCAGATCAAAGTGCTCTCTGTCTCATCCAAACCTCGAGGTTTCTTTGAATACTCGAGGTTCCTAGTCTCTGAAGCTCTTAACCTTTGACCATGCACCTCCAAACCTCGAGGTTTTCTCCAAAACCTCGAGGTTTTGCCCTTTTTGACAGCAAAACCATGATTCACCTATGTCCTGCACAAAAATTATCTAGATACTCCGATGCTTAAGTTAGTGACTTATAATCATCAAAACCATAATTTAATACCAAAATGAATAGAGAATACTCACAATTCATTAGGATTTACCATTCCCAATTCTCTCCTTATGAAATTAAATTGTTCTTTTGCTAGGGGCTTTGTGAAGATATCAACAAGTTGAAGATGAGTTGGGATGAACATGACTTTGACATCTTTCTTCTGAACATGATCCCTTATGAAATGATGTCTTACATCAATATGCTTGGTCCGGGTATGTTGAACTGGATTCTTCGCCAAGCTTATTGTGCTTGTGTTGTCACACAATATTGGAATTTATTTAAGATGGACTCCCAAGTCAACAAGTTGTTGTTTGAGCCATAAAACTTCTGCACAACAACTTGATGCGGCCACATATTCTGCTTCAGTTGATGAGACGGCTACACTTGTTTGCTTTTTGTTGAACCATGACACAAGTGAATTGCCAAAGAATTCACATTGGCCACTTGTACTCTTCCTATCAGTCTTGTAGCCGGCATGATCTGAATCTGAGTATGCCACCAAGTGTTCAGGTTGACCTTTGGGAAACCACAATCCAAGTGACTTTGAGTCTGCAAGATATCTGAAGATTCTCTTCACATGTTCAGCATGGGACTCCTTTGGAGCAGATTGGAACCTTGCACACATCCCAACATTAAATTGGATGTCTGGTCGGCTTGCAGTTAGGTAGAGCAATGATCCAATGATCCCTCTATATTTAGTGATGTTGAAGTCTTTGCCCTCTTCGTCAGCATCCAATGAAGTAGGTGTGCCAATAGGAGTGTCAGCTCCATTGCATTGGTCCATCCCGAACTTCTTCAATAGATCATTGAGGTATTTTGTCTGGGAGATGAAGATTCCATCCTTTCTTTGTTTGATTTGCAGCCCAAGAAAATAGTTGAGCTCTCCCATCATTGACATTTCAAATTCCCCCTACATGATCTTAGAGAATTCCTCACACAAAGCATCATTAGTAGCACCAAAAATTATGTCATCCACATAAATTTGCACAATCAAGATTTAATTTAATTTATTTCTTTTTATGAACAATGTTGTGTCAGCTTTTCCTCTGATAAACCCTTGATCAAGAAGAAATTGACTTAATCTTTTATACCAAGCTCTAGGAGCTTGTTTGAGACTATATAAAGCTTTCTTAAGTCGATAAACATGATCAGGAAAGTGCTCATTTTCAAAACCAGGAGGTTGTTCAACATACACCTCCTCTTGAATAAAGCCATTCAAAAATGCACTTTTAACATCCATTTGAAAAAGTTTGAAACCTTTAACACATGCAAAGGCTAGAAGAACTCTTATGGCCTCCAATCTTGCTACTGGAGCCTAAGTTTCTTCATAGTTTATCCCTTCCTCTTGATTGTAACCTTTTGCGACCAATCTTGCCTTGTTACGGACAATGATTGCAGATTCATCACGTTTGTTCTTAAATACCCATTTTGTCCCAATGACCGGATGATCCTTGGGTCTAGGTACTAAGTCCCAAACCTGATTTCTGTCAAATTGATGTAACTCCTCTTGCATAGCTATCACCCAATCATTGTCTGAAAGGGCTTCATCCATTTTAGAGGGTTCTATATGAGAAATGAATGTAGAGAAGATTACTTCATTTAAAGTACTTTTTCTAGTTCTTACTCCTTGATTTACATCACCTATAACTTGGTCTAAAGGATGATTCCTTATAAATTTCCAAGCTCTAGGTTGAGACTGATCAGAATTTTCAATAGAAGTTTGAGGATCAGCCTCAAAGATATTTTCAGAATTTTCAATAGATGAAGGAGTAGTTTTCGAAAAGAATTGGTTTTTGAAAACATTTTCTTCTTCATCAACTAGAGATTTATCAGATTTATCTTCATAGAACACAACATGAATAGACTCCTCTACAACCTTAGTCCTAGTGTTAAAGACTCTATAAGCTTTACTTCTGTTTGAATAACCAATAAATATTCCTACATCTACTTTGGAATCAAATTTACCCAGATTTTCTTTAGCATTGTTGTGCACATAGCACTTGCACCCAAAAATGTGTACATGGCTCAAGTTGGTCTTCCTTCCTTTGTAGAGCTCATATGGGGTATTGTTCAACTTCTTTCTCAACTATGCTCGGTTTGAGATGTAGCAAGCGGTACTCATTGCATCAGCTCAAAATACTTGGGAAGTATTGTTCTCATTCAGCATTGCCCTTGCCATCTCGGCAAGAACTCAATTCTTCCTTTCTACAACACCGTTTTGCTGAGGAGTTCTTGGAGCCGAAAAGTTGTGATCTATCCCCATATTGTCGCAATACTCAGCGAAGGCATTGTTTTCAAATTCTCCTCCATGATCAGTTCTTATACCTAAAATAGAGAATCCTTTCTCGTTCTGGACCTTCTTGGCAAACACAACAAATTGATCAAATGTTTCATCTTTAGAAGATAAGAAAATGGTCCAACAAAATCTTAAGAAATCATCTACAATAACCAATGTGTACAAATTGCCACCAAGACTTCTCACCCTTTCTAGACCCACAAGATCCATATGTAGCAATTGTAGTGGTCTATTAGTAGAGATTTCATTTTTGGTTTTAAAAGATGATTTAGTTTGTTTTCCTTTTTGACATGCTTCACAAGTCAAATCATTTTTGAAACTGAGTTTGGGAATACCAATAACTAAATCCTTTTTGAGCAACTTGTCAAGTTGAAACATGTTGACATGAGCTAAATGCTTGTGCCACAGCCAACTCTCATTCAAATTGCTTACAAAACAATTTTCAGAAATTGAAGCATTACTAGAGAGGTTCAGAGTGTAACAATTACCATCTCTAGGTGCTCTAAATAAGGCTTTTGATTTCAAATTTTCTAAGGGAAGCAAATCCTCTCTCACAATCAAGCATTCATTAGAATCGAAGATAACTAAGTTACCCTTGTCAGAGCTTTGGCTTACACTAAGAAGGTTGTGGCATAATCCTTCTACAAAGTAGACATCTTTGATGAGTGGTCCTTCATTGTTCCCAATCTCACCAATGCCAGCAATTTTTCCAGATTGATCTCCACCAAAGGTCACCTTGCCACCTTCCTTAGGCTTGATTGAGAGAAACTTGGATTTGTCACCCATCATATGCCTTGAGCATCCACTGTCAATATACCATTTGTTGGGCTTTGATGCTCTAAGACATACCTGCAATCCACAAAGGATTAAGTTTTAGGTACCCATCTTTTCTTGGGTCCTTTAGGGTTAGATTGGACCTTAGGAACATATGTTCCTTTCTGTACCCATTGATAATTACCGGCAGGTTTAACCTTTCTTTCATTTCTATGAAAACAAGATGAGGTAGAGTGACCTTTCCTATTACAATAATTGCAGTGTGCAAAGGGATTAGAAGAATGTACTGATTTTCTAAAGTAGTTCATATACTCCATTTTTCCTTTTGCCTTTCTTTTTATCAAAAGTAGGTTGATAACCAATTCTTGATCTGTCATTAATAAACCTTTGTTGTTTCAGAATGACATTGAGCATTTCACTACCTTTAGTGAATTTCTCAAGTGCCTTGGTAAGATGTAAATTCTTTTTCTCCAGATCAGGACAATTTTCACAAACAAGAATTTCAGGAGAAGAGAGATTCTGAACTTGTAACTCAAGAGTAGTGTTTTTTCTTTTCAAATTCAAATATTTATCAGCAAGTTTTTCAAATTCAGATTGCACACAAAGATATTCAGCAAAAAGTTTGTCATAGGAAGGTTTAGAATCATATACCTCATCACTTGTATCATGTTGCTCTTCTTCTTCAGCAACTAGGCAAATGTTGGCTTTTTCTTCCTCATCCTCATCATCTTCATCGGATGAGCTATCTCCCCAAATGCTTGAGACATAGGCTTTCTTCTTGAACTTGCTGAACTTCTTCTTTTCTTTATCTTTGTTGTTGTTCAGCTGGGGGCATTCCGATTTGATGTGACCAGGCTTTTGACATTCGTAGCATATGATCGTCTTCTTTGCTTCATAACTGGAGCTACCTTTTTGAAATTTCTTGAACCCCTGGTCCTTCTTGTAAAACTTTTTGAATCGTCGAACCAACATGCCTATTTCTTCATCATCGTCTTCATCCTCCTCTTCTGATTCTTTATCCTCTTTTGCAAGCTTGAGTGCGATGCCTTTGCCTTTGCCTTTGCCATGAACCTCATCAAGTCCCTTTTTGAACTTGAGTTTAACCTCGTACTCAGAAAGACTTCCAAAGAGTGCAGCCATAGATGCAATTAAATCTCCTCTTGCTTCCTCAATAGCAGTGACCTTGGCTTCCCATTCTTTATTGAGGATGTTCAAAATCTTCCTCACTTAAAATGTCTGATCGTACTCCTTTCCAAGAGCAGCAAGCTGATTAATCAAGTGGGTGAACCTTAGTTGAAATTCACCAATTGATTCTCCCGGCTTCATTCGCATAAGATCATATTCAGTCATGAGGGTGTTGACTCGATTTTGCTTTACACCAGCTGTCCCTTCATGAGCAATTTCCAAAGCATCCCACATTGCTTTGGCTGTTGGCAAAGTGCAGATACGAAAATACTCTTGCTGACTTAATGCACTTTGTAGCAGAAGAATGGCTTTGCTGTTAAGAGTGACATTTCTCCTATCGTTTTCGTCATACTCATCCTCAAGTTTGTCAACTCTCACACCATCTTCAACAGTTGAAGGCACATAGTTTCCTCTTTCGAACACCCTCCACAGTCCAAACTCAGTAGCCATTACGAAAACTTTGAACTTAGCTTTCCAAAAAGAATAGTGCTCTCCATTGAAACCGGGTGGTCTGTTGATCGAGGCTCCATCAAGTAATATACCTTCCATGATGATCCTTCTCGAGTTGTTAAGCTCTTTAGAGAAGACCTTGCTCTGATACCAAATGTAAATGAAGCTAAATACCCAAGAGGGGGGTGAATTGGGTATTTTGAAATTTTTTAAGATGAGTGCTTTGTTTTTGGCTAATGCAAACAGGGGTTAACAGAGATAAGGAAGAGAAAGCTTGGACACAAGAGTTTATACTGGTTCGGTCCTATCAACTTGACCTATATCCAGTCCCCAGACACTCTGGGATTTTCCACTATATCAATGATTACACACTCTGCACTCAAGAAGTGATTCTCTCTCTAGAATTCACTCCCCCTTACAAGTTGTAATCAATGATCCCAACCACCAAGTCCCCTGACTTGTGGTTCCTTACAATCAATGATCAGTAATCAAAGAAAAAACTCTGAAGCTTATCATGTTAAAAGAAGAGTTACAAATGAAAACTAAGAAGTAGTTGAGAGACTTGAATGCTTGAGCGTTTTCAGATGTTGTAGCAGTTGTGAAGTCTTGAATGTCACTCTATTTATACATAGAAGACATTAAATGACCGTTGTAGCTTGGATTAAAACGTTGCGAGTGTTCAGCTGAAGTTAGGTTCCACTTTGGCCATCTTTTCTCTCTTGGTTTCTGCATAATACAGCTGGACTTTGATTTAGAGTTGACTCTCTGCAAATTAATCCGTTGGAGAGGCTGTTGCTTGTTGTAGAAATCTTCCTTTAATGCTTTGCAACCGTGTACAAGTGGATTAACCAAAAGTAAGCAAGTTTCTGGGTTGAATATTTAATGTTCTGACACAACTTTTGTTTTTGGTCTAAACCTTCAATAATCCTTCTTTAATCTGTCTGAAACTCACTAAAAAGATGATTAAACATATCTAGAATCATTATAGATTAATCATGAAAAGCATTGAGATCAAACAAGAAGGTATAGCAGATTTGACAAATTTGAATTTCTGACAGCGGATAGAAACCTGGAGGTTTGTTCTACAAACCTCGAGGTTTTCATTATGTCCAGGTGAAAAAGGTTTTGGATTAAACAGCAAACCTGGAGGTTTTAAAATGAACCTGGAGGTTTTCATAAAAGCAGAAAGAAGTTTAAGTCTGTGAGTTCCAAAACCTCGAGGTTTCATTATAAACCTCGAGGTTTCATTTAAAAAATGAAACCTTCTAAAAAAACACGATGAAACCAAACCTGGAGGTTTCATAAGAAACCTGGAGGTTTCAAACATTCTGAAAATTCATTTGCTCTCTGGAACCCACAAACCTCGAGGTTTTCAGCAATACTCGAGGTTTGCCTAAAAATACTGAAAAGCTGAACTTTGTTCCAAAGGCAAAACCTGGAGGTTTGGAGTAAACCTCGAGGTTTTTCACTAATGGGAAAAACTGATTGCTCTCTGTATGTCAGAAACCTGGAGGTTTCCAACAATACTCGAGATTTGTGTTAATTTTAAAATGTTCAAGTTCCAGCCAAACATCAAACCTCGAGGTTTATATAGGAACCTCGAGGTTTTCAATGTTCTTGAAAACCAATTGCTCTCTAGATGAAGAAACCTGGAGGTTTCTTCAAATACTCGAGGTTTCACATTATTTTTCAAAAGTTTAAGTTAAGCGCCAAACCACAAACCTGGAGGTTTTGTTACAAACCTCGAGGTTTGAAGGGTTGGTGTGAAACTGAGTTTTCTCTGGAAGTCCAAAACCTCGAGGTTTCTTCACAAACCTCGAGGTTTCACATAAATTTGTGAAACCAAGTTTTTGAAAGATGAAGCACTGAACCTTGAGGCTTTCTTTGCAAGGTCAAACCTCGAGGTTTTTGTGCAAACCTCGAGGTTTACTCTCATTCAGGATTTTCCAATACCCAAGAGCAAATCCTCATTCTTTGTTCACAATTGTTGGCAATCATCAAAACCTTGAGAGAACTAACAGATGAAAACTGAAAGAAATGAATGAAAACTTCAATAAATTTCGCTCTCAGTTGTTGTGGTTGTTGGAAAGACTTGAATGTAGCTCTATTTATACTCAGAGATCATTAAATGACTGTTGCTTTCCAAATAGATCCGTTGGAGAGGTTGTCCAAGTGTTCTGAAGTGGTTTTGGCAACATCTCTCTCTTGATTACTCTTAATCCAGCTGGCTAGATGATCAGAGTTGACTCTCTGCGAATTAATCCGTTGGAGAAGAGCTTACTTGTTGTAGAAAACATTCTTTAATGCTTTGTAGACGTGTGCAATTGGATTAGCCAAAAAGGAGCAACTTTCTGATCAGCATTTAATGTTCTGAACTACCTTTTTGCTTTTGTTCCAACTCTTGATTAATCTTCAATAATCTGTCTAAAACTCACAAATAGAATGGTTAAACATAGCTGGGAATATGGAAGATTAATTCTGGAAAGTATTAAGATCAAGCATGAAGCAATTCCAAAAACGTGAAATTCAATTTTCAAACTTTACGATGGAAACTCGAGTTTGTTCGTCAAAACTCGAGTTTTCAACTGTGCACTTAATACAAAACTTGAGTTTCAAAACTGAAACTTGAGTTTTCTACTTCCAGAGAGCAAAGTCATGTTTTGAGCTTTTGGACCATAGTTTGAGTCAATCTCAAAACTCGAGTTTCCAAACTAAAACTCGAGTTTTGGAATTTTAATGAAATATGAATGATTGAGTTCAAAACATCAAAACTTGAGTTTTCAAAACGTTGGAAAAACTTCATAGCTCTTTGTTTGGTCAACACTCGAGTTTCCAAAGTGAGACTCGAGTTTTCACTTAAACTTTGAAAACATTGAAAAGTTCAAGTCAGGCCAAAACTTGAGTTTTAAAAATGAAACTCGAGTTTTCAAATCATCATGAAAATGCATTGCTCTATGTTTGATCTGAAAAAATGGAGCTTGATACCCAAGAGGGGGGTGAGTTGGGTATCTTTTAAAAAAATTTAAAGAATGGCTCTGTTTTGTGCAAGGAAGAACAGGGTAAATCAGAGGAGAAGGGAAGAAAAGCTTTGCACAAGACGATTTATACTGGTTCAGTCTTATCCTTGACCTACATCCAGTCCCCAAGCCTCACTTGGGATTTTCAATCCACTATACTTCAGAAATTGATTACAAGCTCTGTACTCAAGAGTAGTTCTCCTTCTAGAACTCACTCCCCCTTACAAGTTGCAATCAATTATCCCAACCACCAAGTCCCCTGACTTGTGGTTATTACAATCAATGAATAACAACAGAAATAACTCTCTCAAAGAGTAGATAAGATAATCACTGAAGCTCACAATGTCGAAAGACAATACAGATGGAAAACTGAAAGTATTGAATGTACACTTAATGAATTTCGCTCTCAGTTCAGCAAAGTTGTTGAGAAGACTTCAATGCACTCTATTTATACTTAGAGAGCATTAATTGACCGTTGTATGATGATTCCAACCGTTGTAGGTGATTAACATTAAGTTTGGTCAGCTTCTCTATCTAATCTCCAACTAATCCAGTTGTGTAATTAATCTGAGGTGGCTCTCTGAAGATTTGTTCGTTGGAGAAGAGTTTACTTGTTGTAGTAAGCCTTCTTTACCGTTGAGAAGGCGTGCTCAGGTGGATTAACCAAAAGGAGGTTAATTTACTGAAGTGCATTTAATGCTTCAGAGCACTTTTTGCTTTTTGGCTTTGACCTTCAATAATCTTCATCTATGTAAACTGAAATGCACTCAACAAACTGGTTAAACATAGCTGGGAACATAAGTGAATGATAGATGAAAGCAATAAGATCAAATAAGAGTGTTTCTCAAATTAGTGTGATTTGAAAATCAGTTTTTACCGTTCAATACTCGAGTATGTTCCTCTATACTCGAGTATGTCACTGTGCATAAGTGTCAATACTGGAGTATCCAAATTGATACTCGAGTATGCAGCTTCCAGAGGCAAACCATCGTGACTTGAGCTTTGAAAAACCAATGTCAATACTCGAGTATGTAAGTATGTACTCGAGTATGAAACTGTTTGTGAGAAAATTTTTAAGTTCAATACTTGGGTATTCATTCCTATACTTGAGTATTCAAATGAATACTTGAGTATGCAAGAACAAGTGTTGATTTGAAAATCAGTGTAAGAGCCCAATACTCGAGTATTCAAAACCTATACTCGAGTATGCAACAGTTATAAAATTTTGAGAGCTCTCTGTAAGACCAATACTCGAGTATACCAATACCATACTCGAGTATTCACTCAAAGTCAAAACTAGTTTGCTCTCTGTAAGGCCTATCCTCAAGTATACAATTATCATACTCGAGTATGCACTCAAGTTGAAAAATCATTTGCTCTCTGTAAGTCCAATACTCGAGTATAGCTTCCTATACTTGAGTATTGACTCAGTTTGAAAAATTTGGATGCTCTCTGGATGACCTATACTCGAGTATATTAGTGCTATACTCGAGCATGCACTTAAATTCAAAACTTGATTGCTCTCTGTGACTTCAATACTCGAGTATTGGTTCCAATACTTGAGTATTGACTTGAAAAATGCATTTGAGCAATCCTCTATCAATCCAATATTCGAGTATACAAACCTATACTCAAGTTTCCAATTGACAGATGGTTTTTAACAGATTTGGAAACTTCAAAACATGTTTACAATTGTTGATAATCATCAAAACACATATAGAACTAACATGATCAAAACTCGAGTTTTCAAATCAAAACTCGAGTTTTCATATAGTTATGAAAACTTTGAAATTTGGCAATGCTCTCGGGTTGGGTCAAAACTCGAGTTTTCATCCAACAATGAAAACTTAGGAAATCAGCTCAAGTTGGAAACTTGAGTTTTCTCTCAAAGACTCGAGTTTTCAAAAACTGGGTGAAAACTTGAAACTCTCTGTTAAGTCAAAACTCGAGTTTTGAAATCAAAACTCGAGTTTTCTCTTAACTTAGAGAAAACTTGAAAAGATGAAGTCTTGGCGCAAAACTTGTGTCAAAAGTCAGAGACTCTCTATAAGGTCAAAACTCAAGTTTCCAAAACAAAACTCGAGTTTTGTCTTTAGTTGAAAATGTCATAAGTCTCTATAAGAGTCAAAACTCGAGTTTCCATACTGAAACTCGAGTTTTGTCTTGAGGTGAAAATTGAGTGCTCTCTGTAATGTTCAAAACTTGAGTTTCCAAAGGAAACTGGAGTTTTGCTCCTGTTTAGTGAAAACGAGCATCTCTCTGTCAAGACCAAAACTCGAGTTTTGAAATCAAAACTCGAGTTTTGTCTTGACAGTTAATTTTTCAACTTACCAAGACAAAACCTCATTTTTGGGTTTGCAATTGTTAGATCATCATCAAAACACATAGAGAACTAACAAAAGCGTCATTAGAAGCACCAAATATAATATCATCAACATAAATTTAAACAATAAAAATTTCATTCAGCTTATTACTCTTTATGAAGAGGGTTGTATCTGCTTTTCCTCTAATAAAACCTTGATCAAGAAGGAATTTGCTTAATCGCTCATACCAAGCTCTAGGAGCTTGCTTAAGTCCATAAAGAGCTTTCTTGAGACGATAAACATGATCTAGATAATGTTCATTTTCAAAGCCAGGAGGTTGTTCCACATAAACTTCTTCTTGAATAAAACCATTTAGAAAAGCACTTTTCACATCCATTTGATAGAGTTTAAAACCTTTTACACAAGCAAAGGTTAGAAGAACCCTTATGGCTTCCAATCTTGCCACTGGAGCATAAGTTTCTTCATAATCAATTCCTTCTTCTTGATTATAGCCTTTAGCAACCAATCTTGCCTTGTTACGGACAATGATTGCTGACTCATCTCATTTGTTCTTGAATACCCATTTAGTGCCAATGACCGGATGGTCCTTAGGCCTAGGTACCAAATCCCAAACTTGATTTCTATCAAATTGATGCAATTCCTCTTGCATTGCTATCACCCAATCATTGTCTGAAAGGGCTTCATCAATCTTAGAGGGTTCAATATGTGAAATGAATGCAGAAAAAGTTACTTCATTCAAAGTACTGTTTTTGGTTCTTACTCCTTGATTTACATCACCTATAACTTGGTCTAAAGGATGATTTCTAATAAATTTCCAAGCTTTAGGTTGAGACTGATCAGGATTTTCAATATTGTTTTGGGGATCAGCCTCGAAAACATTTTCAGGATTTTCAATAGAAGCAGTAGTTTTTGAAAAGAATTAATTTTTGAAAACATTTTCTTCATCATCATCCATAGGTTTATCAGACTTGGATTCACAGAAAACAACATGCATAGATTCTTCAACAATCACTTGCATTTATCGCTGTAGATGTAACAACCCCATTAGGTTCTTTAGTGTTCTTGTTGCAAAAACCGCAATCCCTCCAACCATTTTCTTCACGGTGGAATTTACTACAGAAAATGGATGCCTCAAGGGCAGATATGGAATCAAGAGTGTCAAGCTTGCTTTCGGTTGGAATTCCGCAACTATTACAATATTCATCAAATCTACTCCAGGATATACTCTGACTGCATGTCGAGATGTACTCTCGGCTGGGATTTGTATTTCCCTTTTGCGATTTAATTGTTTCCCTGAAAGGCAAACGAGCAAATGGAGAACTTCGTCAAGCATTTATTGAGCAAAAGCGTCATGCTGTAGTAACTCCCTAAGCTACATCCAGATGAGTATCACCCTCTTTATCTCATAGATGCTCAATCTTTGCTTATTATCAATTATCTATAAACATGTATGAAATTGGACCCGGTTAACTGAATCTAGTTAACGTTCGGGATCCGCGTAAAGTTTTAAAGGCTGACCCGGCTACACTAAATCTGGTTAAAATCCGGGATCTTTGTAAATCCTTGTGACCAAGGAGAAAAGGCGGACCCGGTTACACCGAATCTAGTTAAAATCTAGGTTCGGTGGAAATACAAATCAAGGGTTACGACTTACGAGACCCATAACGGAATCTCGGGTTACGACACCCCTCTCGGATAAACAAATTCTGGGTTATAACACCCATCATGGATAAACAAATTCAAGAAAAATTTTGAGGAAGAGTCCACTTCTAAAAGAAAAAGAAGACGGACCCAGTTAAAACCTGTGCTCCGTGTAAAGTTTTACGAGAAGCAAAAAGAAGGCGGACCTCGGTTACACTTAATACTTAATACATTTAAAAACCGGTCTCCGTGCAAAATACAGTTGAATTCGCGCTCCTTAATTGGACCTGGATAAACTGAAAACTATCCAGTTAACTCTGCGCTCCTTAATTGGACCATGGATTAACTGAAAATTACACAGTTGACTCCACGCGTGCTCCTTAAACGGACCCCGGATAAAGAATTCCTCAGTGGAAACTCAAATGCTTTACTATCGATAGTCAAAGATACTACACGGAAGTCATTACACCCGGTCAGAAATAAAATACACCGAGGTCATTACGCCTGGTCATAAACATTACACCGAGGTCCCTCAACCAGGTTTGACAGAGAACCCATCTAGATGGCTGACACCAGGGCTAATAAGCCCAGGTTAAGAGTATCGTGAAGTCACCGATACAGGGACTCGCGGAATTGACGCGTCAATACTCGTCCTCGATAAGAAGATGAATTGTCATTCCGACCCTGATCAGGTCAAAAGGTTTAAGCGTTGAGTTTCAAACACCATGGCTGGACATGTGACAATTTGCCCTTATATTGGTTATGATCCCGGACATCGGCACCGGAACTCGGTAGTGAGGTTAAAATGAAAACCCTACGCGGTTCAAATAAACACCTTTTATGGTTAAAAGAGACAACCCTACCACAGATTCCCAGACTTTAAGTCTGGAAGAAAACAAGCAGATTTGCATTACTAAAGACGTTGGCCCAGTCATTCAAAAGAACTTTGAACAGTTCACATAATCAACTTATTGTTGAAGTGAAGATTAACCTCGGACATGAGATCCAAGTTAAATAGTCAATACACCCCAAAAGCCCAGAGCCCTTGACTGCCAGGCTGGGGGCAACAAGACAAGTATGGCACTGTAAAGCTGTTAGCGACATAAGCAAATATAGCAACAAACAAGCTCGAAAGCCCGGTCCATTCCTCTTCAGGATAATTCGGATTGGGGGAATTTGGTGTTGCAGCACAATGAATGCGGAAACCCGGATGGTTGATGAAGAAGAGATCCTAACGACCATGAAAAGAAACAGACCAAGTTTTAAAGCAGATTAACCCAGACTACATGTCGGGGGGAAATTCAATCAGAATACAAGTAAATCCAAGGTTCGTTGAAACTCGGGTAGAAACTTCATCAAAATCCAACAAGTTGCAACAACTCGAATACGATGTCCGGGTTCCATAACAGATCCACCCCGATAGCCCAGAGCCCTTGACTGCAGGTTGGGGGGCAACTACTATACAGTTGTCAATGGTGTAAGAAGAACTAATGGAAGCCTTCACGGGTTATGTGAATTTTCAAATGCTATCCGAGGCCGAGGCAAGCGAAAACAAAGAACGAGGGAAAGGCAAATAGATTCCACCTTGGGAAAAACCTATCGCCTAAACAAGCAAATTGGGAGCAGAATACGAATGAATCTAAATTCGTCAAGACTCGAACAAAAGCAAATCAAGCTGGAACAACTCGAATGCATAAGGATCCCGACCTCGAAGTTGAACGAACTCCTTGATATTACCTCGGATCTTTGAGCAAATGACATCGGTAACCAAGGTCAATATGACACAACCCGGCACTACGCGGTAGATAGGCAAGAGGCTAAAAATTCATGGCAATCTAGCCCGGATAACCTGGAGAAAGATCCCAACCTCGAAGTCAGGCAAAACGCCTCGACATTATCCCAAATCCTGGAGACATTACCTCCGATCTTTGTAGTAGACGACTTTGATAGTCATGATCAACACTTGGATTCAAATGCAGACGAACCATCTCGGCACTACTCAAGATCTTTCTGACAAGACCTCAGATCTTCGAAGTAGGCCGCCTTGATAGCTAGGATCAACGTAATTCAACTCGGCAATGTAAGGCCCACGATAGCAAAGCTTAGCCAATGAATGAAGTTCGGCAAAGTTCATCCCGGCAGCTCAAAAGCTTGAACTATCGGGCTGGGGGCATATGTTACGGATCTAAACAGGGCCCATACTCAGTGTAAGGCCCAAGAGGAGATATATTACATATCTATCGGAATCTATTTATAGCAGGTAAATATCTTAAAATAAAGGGGTATCTTCATATATGATATAGTGGCCTGGATACTTGCCTCGGAGATCGCGCAGGGCCCGGTATCTCCTACCTAAGGTAAACTCTATGAATGGAGAGGTCAAGCCTTAAGGAACACAGGTTCTACGTTCTAACTCTGAACTATTTACATACAGTCATACAGAGCACGCACCCCACTCCTTTGGCTAAACGCCTGTGTGTGTCTCGAACTACGTGGACTTTGATCCCTCTACAGGATATGTAGGCCATAGGCATTGCTCCTAGGTCAAGTTCGATAAATCCTATTCTTAAACAGAACAATATTCATGGTAGGAGGAGAGCATACCTGATAGTAGGAAGATGGGCTCTAAACATCCTTCCTTTTTATATAATCAATATATCAATAGATAGATTTTATATTTTAATTTTTCAAAATATTTTGTAGTTTGTAACTATCTCTTGGATATCTCTTTAATTTTTTAGTGGATTTTATTTTTTATATTTATTTTAATTTTATGAATACTCATAAGAGGAGAGGCCAGCTCCACAATAATAGAGGACATGAGGAGATTAATGGCGTTGGGGGCAGAAAACATGGGAGGTAGCAGGTGGGATGAGAGGAATCCGTTATTTTAGACAGTATAAAAATATTTTTTAATTTCTAAAAATGATTAATGGAATTAAGAAGGTTAACATGATAAGATTTCAAAGTATTTTGAAACTACCTTCTCATTATTATTATGATTTATCTCTCTATTTTTAAAATATATTATTTTAAATTTTTTTTAGCAGATTTTATTTTTATCTTTATTTTAGTTCTTATAATATTAATGACTCGTGGAGAGCGCGCCAATATTATATTTTTATCTTTATTTTTAGTTGCTGTGATATTAATAATAGGAAGAGAGACTCTCAATGTGGCTTCTTTTATATAACCACCAATATATTTAGGCATGGAAATAGGCCAGGCCAGGTCAGGCTTTGGCTAAATAGGCCTGACCCTATAATGGGTTTAAAAGACCTGGGCCTGAGCCTAAGCCTAAATGCAGGCTTTTCTTAAGCTCAAGCCTGAGCCTTCATAAGGCCTGGTCAGACCTGAAACCTTTTTAAAGGCCTACTTAAAATGTAGGCCTTTAAAAAGGCTTTATATTGCAAGCCTTGAAAGCCATAAGTAGGCTTCATACACTTTGAGCCTATCAAAATCTATATAAATATAAAAATTAAAAAATAGATATTTTATTATTATATGATATAAATATAAATATATATATTTAATGTGTAAACAAGCTAGGCCTGAAAACTTACAGGCTAGGCTTTAACAAAATAGGTCTGGCCTATTTACACATATATGCCTTTAAATAGGCCTTAGCCTGACCTTTTTAAAAAACAGACCAGGCCTGACCAGGCCCTAAACAGGCCAGGCCGTAGGTCGCCTGATAGGGGCTTGGCCTATTTCCACCCCTAAATATACTAAGTGGAGGTCAAATAAAAAATAGTGGAGAAATAATTGTGCGCCACTTGTTAAACAAAAGAGGGAGAAAAAAAAATACACCAATATATAACATAATAATCTTTCCATCAAACATGGGAAAGAATGGGACGCGGGGTATAAAAAGTAAAACAGAATATAACACCATATAAAAGAGTATTTATATTCTTGGGTGAAGGTGTAAAAATACACATGTGCTTTTTTTTGAAAAGCACCTAGTATCAAGTGTTTTTTTTTAGATGCAAAAGTGACTATGTGGTTACAAATTATGTGCAAAAATACCGTTTAACCGTTAAGTTTAACTTTGACAGTTAAGTTTGACTTTTTTACTGATTGGACAATGACGTGACATTTCAAAGGTACAAAAATACACATGTGGTTTATCAATAAGAGCGTCGAACACCAAATTATTATTTTTTAATTTAATAATTTTATTTTAATTACTACCGAGTGCTAAAAAGATATTCAGGATACTGACTTGTACTGAAAAAATACTTCATGATCTTGAAAAATTATTTTAAGATCTGAAAGAATATTTCAGGATACTGACTAGTACTAAAAAAATACTTTGATAATACTACCTGGTACAGAAAAAATATTCCATGATTTTTAAAAATTATTTTAGAATCTTAAAAAAATATGCTGAAGTATATTTTTAGTACTAGTCAGTACCCTGAAATATTTTTCAGTACTAATAAGTATCCTTTTAGTACCAATCAATAGCTTGAAATATTTTTTCAAGATCCTAAAATAATTTTTCAAGATTATGAAGTATTTTTTCTGTTACAGTCAGTATTCTGAAAGTACTTTTTAGTACCTGTCAGTATCCTGAAATATTTTTTTAGTATCCTGAAAATTTTTTTCAATATCAGTTAGTATCTTTTTAGTACCGGTCAATACCTGAAATATTTTTTCAAGATCCTAAAATAATTTTTCAAGATTATGAAGTATTTTTTCTGTACCACTCAGTATCCTGAAAGTATTTTTTAGTACCAGTCAGTACCCTGAAATATTTTTTAATTGAAGTAAAATTATTAAATTAAAAAATTTTTGATGTTGGGCGCTCTTCTTGACAAATCACATACGTATTTTTGTACCTTTGAAATGCTACGTCATCGTCCAATCAGCAAAAAAGTCAAACCTAACAGTCAAACGGTATTTTTTTTACCTAATTTGTAACCACGTGTGTACTTTTGCACCTAAGAAACACACTTGCTACTAGGCGCTGCTTGGAGAAAAACACATTTGTATTTTTATACCTTAACCCTATATTCTTTTTCGTCTGAAACTTGGTACACTAAATAATGTCCCTTATCTATGATGAAAGAGAGATAAAAAGGACATGTCATTGGACCACAAAACTCGGTGACTGGGAGATAGAGGAAGAGAGGTCGTTGGAGGTGCGCTGGCGGGGGTTGAAGAAGAGTGTGTGTATATGTGCGAGACGGGTATGGAGGCTCTTTCGTGGACCCTCAAGCACCTGATAACTTATCCTTCCACCCTGGTCTATCTCATCCACGTCTTCATAAATATTCTCTCATTTGTTTTGTGGAGTGTGTGATGTTGAAAATTCAAATCCCAAAAGAGAAGCACAGCGTAACAGACCATAAAGCAATTAATTCACTATAGTGATCGATAACTACACAAGGGGATTATATATTACACGTGTTAACAATTTATAGGTGTATTTTATTATCAACTAGCTAGAGCCTAGAGTGACCAAGTCAAGGGAAAAATTGGTCCATGATGTGTATAAATAACGTGTTTATATATGAACATGGCCTTTAAAATTTTGTGATCTCATTCATTAATGACGACTTTACTCCTAGATGAGGTGATGGGAATATAAGCGTCCCATTTTTTGTTTGACCGTTACAAATTTTAAAACATCACATATTGTCTTTAAAAAAAAAATTAAAAAAGGGGCAGGATGCGATAAGAAAAATGACAAACAAAATAGAGATGTGTGTGGGGTGGGTGTTTTGGAGTTAAAAGACGCGTATATATTGACCGAGTGAGAATAGGGATTAAAACGATGTTGGGGAATAGAGATGTGTGTGGGGTGGATGTTAGATGACTGTTTGGATGTTATGAGGTCCGACTACTTCTTGGTAGCTCGGATCTGCGTACTTAGGGAAAGATCTAAAGAAGTGTGGTCTGATTTGTGGTTGATGTCACTGGATCTATTTGGTCAGAGGAGCAAAAGTGTCCTTCAGGACATCAAGAGTCTTCTTTCTTCCAAGGTTGGGTTTTCTAGTTTCTTTACCCTAAAATGGGGTACTCAGTTAGCTGATTTAATTGCAGCTATTGCTTTTAAGATTGTGTGCCCTTTATGTGGATTTTTCAATCAACACTCTCTTGTTCGTCACTTTTAACCTTGGGTTTCGAGGAGGCCGATGATGTTCATGATTCTATTTCTACTCTTATATTTTTAATGTACGGTGCTTGGCTAATTTTGTATTTAGTGTATTTTGTTATTGTTATGTTGGTTGTATTTGTTTTAGATCTGTTTATGGTTACTTTTATGTATTGAATCGTTTTGAAGTATTAATATATATATATATATATCCTTGGAGGAAAAAAAAAAAACGATGTTGGGGAAGCAAAATACATGCAACCGATTTAAAAGATATAATTTTTTTACGGGTTTTATTATAATAACATATATTCGCATGCCGTGTATAATTAAATTATTAAATTATGGGGACCAATATACATTTCCTCTTATGTCATCTCTAAACATTTTTGTTTATAAAATTTTGGACCAAGACGCGTCTAAAAACATTGTTCCCACGTCACACATATATTCAACAGTTAGCCATCTCCGGTAATAATATATCATTACGTTATTTATAGCAGGAGGAGAGGCCGAAAGGGTACCAGATAGTAGGAGGAGGGACTCTCAACGTCCCTCTTTTTATATAATCAATATATTAATAGAGAGATTTTATATTTTAATATTTCAAAATATTTTCTGATTTGTAACCATCTCTTGGATATCTCTCTTTAATTTTTGAGTGTATTTTATTTTTTATATTTATTTTAGTTTTATGAATACTCATAGTAGGAGGAGGCCAACTCCAAAATATAATAGAGGACATGAGGAGGCTAATAGCCTTAGGGATCGGGAACATGGGCGGTGGCGGATGGAGTAAGAGGAATCCGTTATTTTATAAAATATAAAATAATTTTTAATTCCTAAAAATTAGTCCTGGGATGGAGAAGATTAACATGATAATATTTCAAATTATTTTGAAACTGCCTCATCATTATCTCTCTATTTTAATATATTTATTTCTAAAATATATTATTTTACATTTTTATGATTTGAGCATATTTTATTTTTATCTTTATTTTAATTGTTACAATATTAATGGTGGGAGGAGAGTGTGTCAATATGATATTTTTATGTTTATTTTAGTTATGATATTCATGGCAGGAGGAAAGACTCTCAACTTTCCTCCTTTTATCATGGGAAAAAATTTGCAAAACCCTTAGAATCTCTAAAATTTGTAAAAAGACTGAGAGGTACGAAGGACCTATGAGGGATATGCAAATTCGAGTGAACTTACCTTTTTACCTTTAGTTTTAAATAAATTAAAAAAATAAAAATACTCTCGTCGAAGGGCCGCCGCCGACTGCCCACTAGAGGACCGTCGGCAACCAGCGCTAGCCACCAATGAGGTGGTGGGGGTTTTTTTTTTGGGGGCAGGGGGTGGGTTTTTTTTTTTAAAAAAAAAATATATATATATACATTGAAAGTGTGGGCCGGGGATGGCCATGGGGCCAAGAGTTCCTTTAATATATATATATATATATACACACATTAACAAATATATATATATATATATATATATATATATATATATATAAACATTTTTTCAACGGTAGTTACAGAACTTGTAACGGTATTTACAAATCTTATAACGTCATTTACAAATTTTGTAACGTCATTTATAACGTTTTTTCAAGTTTACCTTATTTTCCACTTTAAAGGTAAACTTGGAAAAAAAAACGTTGTAAATGACGTTACAAAATTTGTAAATGACGTTACAAGATCTGAAAATGCTGCTGTAAATTTTGTGATTGTGCATTTTTTTTTATTTTTTATTTTTACTCAAAGGCATTAAGAGAGGGGGGGGGGAGGTAAACTTGAAAAAAAGTTGTAAATGACGTTACATGATTTGTAAATACCGTTTCAAGTTTTGTGATTATGCATGTTTTTTTTATTTTTTATTTACTTATAGGCATTAAAGAGGAAAAAAAAGGTAAACTTGAAAAAAAAAAGTTATAAATGGCGTTACAAAATTTATAAGTGGCGTTACAGGATTTGTAAATATTGTTACAAGTTTTGTGATTGTGCATATTATATATATATATATATATATATACCTTAGAGGCATTGAAGAGGAAAAAAGGTAAAATTAAAAAAAACGTAAATGGTGTTATAAGATTTATAAATACCATTGTAAGTTCTATGATTGTGCCTTTGTGACTGTGCATATTTTATATATATATATATATATATATATATATATATATATATATATATATATATTTACCTCAGAGGCATTGAAGAGGAAAAAAAGGTAAACTTTAAAAAAAAACGTAAATGGTGTTACAAGATTTATAAATATCATTGCAAGTTCTATGACTGTGCCTTTTTAAAATTTAAAAAAAAATTACTTAGAGGCATTGAAGAGGAAAAAAAGGTAAACTTGAAAAAAGCATTGTAAATGGCGTTACAAAATTTGTAAATAGCGTTACAGGATTTGTAAACATCGTTGTAAGTTTTGTAACTACCATTGAAAAAATGTTAAAAAGAATATATATATTTGTTAATATATATATATATATATATAAAATAAAGAAACCAAGTCCCCATGGACATGTGGGGGATGGGGGTTCGAACCCCACCCACCACACTTTCGATGTGTGTGTGTGTGTGTATTTTACAAAAAAAAAAAAAAAAAAAAAAAACCCACCCCCTTGCCAGTGGCCGCCAGCTGGCGCCCGGGCGGCGACGGCCCTCTGGCGAGGGTATTTTTATTTATTTTTTTAATTTATTTAAAACTAATGGCAAAAGGGTAATTATTCTCCCCGAATTCACATATTTCTCATATGTTATTGGTACCTCTTAGTTTTTTTACAAATTCGAGAGACTTCCGGGGGTTTTATAAATTCACATGATATTTATTTGTCATTTTCCTTTTTATAACCACCAATATATTAAGTGGAGGTCAAATAAAAAAGGGTTTAATGTATATGTTTTTGCTGCAAAAATAATTTTTTTGCTACACTCACATAAAAGTGAGTGGGTGGCACTAATATTTTCTTTCTCTTCTCTATATGTATAAGGAATGGAAAGAAAATATTAGTAAGACCCACTTACTTTTATGTGAGTGTGGCAGAGAAAATATTTTTGCAGCAAAAACAGATACATTAAATCCAATAAAAAATAGGGGAGAAATAATTGTGGGCCACCTGTTAAACGAAAAAAGGTAAACTTATAATAATATAACATAATAATCTTGTACTAGCACTACTAGGAGTATAGTAGTATTGGGAGTAGTCTCCCCACCCCCTGGCCCTGGGTTCGATCCCCCCCTCCCCTATCGCCTATGTATCAAAAACAAAACAAAACATAATAATCTTGTCCAGGGGAAAGAATGAGATGTGGGGTATAAAAAGTAAAACAGAATGTAACACTATATAAAAGAAGGGAAAAACATTTTTCATGTTGCAGGAGAAATGTTTTCTCATGCCACACACACATAAAATGGTGGGACCCGCATATATATATAATTAGCACTATATATATATGTGGGTCCCACCATTTTATGTGTGTGTAGGAATCTTGTTTCTCTCATGCAACATGAGAAAAGTAAACCCCATAAAAGAATAATCATATTCTTTTTTGTTCGAAACTTGGTACACTAAATAACATCCCTTATCCATAACAGAAAATAATAGTAGGAAATTAGGAATTTATTTGTATATAGGAATATCTTAAATTAATGAGATAGTTAATTATTTTGAGATCTTACCACAACTTTTGTTATCATCTAAATTTTGTAAAATGTAATGTAATTGTATAACTACGGCATGTATATTTTTTTTAAAAAAATAAAGCAGATGATAATAATTTTGTCAAATATTCTAGATGATTAATCCAATTTATTTAACCTAATAATTTAACATAATAAAAAGCGATAAAATCGCAGGACAAATAACGACCATGATGGTTACTTAAAATTTAAAATTATTTCATTTCAAACCACATACTACCCAATACCCATACACCAACTGTGACCCATCTGTTTTTTTTTTTCAAAAAAAAAAAATTATTTAAACGGACTGAGTAAACAACAATTAATTAAAAAGGCGAAAAATGCATGATTTATGTGACACATGGAGTTGCCACGCTTTTATATTACGATGAAAGAATGATGAAAGGACACATCATTGGACCACAAAACTCGGCGACTGGGAGATAGAGGAAGAGAGGTCGTTGGAGGTGCGGTGGCGGGGGTTGAAGAAGAGTGTGTACGTGCGAGATGGGCATGGAGGCTCTTTCATGGACCCTCAAGCACCTGATAACCTATCCGTCCACCTTGGTCTATCTCATCCACGTCTTCCCTGAGGTCAAACACATTCCTAATCTGATACGCCACAGTTTTCCATTATTTCCTCTGTTTCTTACTGTTAAAGCAATCAGACACAATGAGCCCAATAGATATAGTCTGGAGTTATTAGAATAATTAGGTCCATTTGTAAATTAGCCCAATAGGCTTCTGTAAGGTTCACGCATACTGTACAATTACATTTTAGGGTTTACCCTATCTATAAATAATACAAGAAACGGTGGCTACATTCACGCCATCAATACAGACAAATAATTACCCTATTATTTTATCTTGGTATCAGAGCAACAGGCTAGCAGCCATGACTGATCAATCGACTAGAACCTCCTCCCCTGCTACTCACACAGCGAAGCACTCTGAGGCCCTTTCTCTTGAATCAGCAGCAGCTCTACCAAAGCCCTAATTTCATAACAACATTTCTCAGGTGTGTTCTGTCAAGCTGGATGGAACTAACTACCTCATTTGGCAAACCCATGTGTTACCCATTATTAAGGGACACAAACTTGAAGGCTTCATCAATGGGTCCAAACCTTGTCCATCTCAGTTTCTTCATGAGAATGGAAAAACCACACTCAACCCCAACTTTGAAGACTGGGTAGCTGCAGACCAACTTGTGTTTGGCTGGCTTCTGAATACTATGACACTGGAGGCGTCTTCTCAGATGACAGATGTGTCATCAGCTGCTGGACTTTGGATAGCTGCAAAAGAAATCGTTGGTGTTCAAACAAAGTCAAGAATCCTGATGCTCAAATCAGATTTTCAGCGTACAAGAAAAGAGGCCATGACTATGAAGGAATACCTGATTAAAATGAAGGGTTTCTCTGAACAGCTTTGTGTTGCTGGTTGCTCTATCTCACCTTCAGATCTGTTCATTCAAGTTCTTGCAGGTCTTGATGCTGAGTATAATCCGATTGTTGTGCAGTTGAGCAAAGAAATTGATGATCTCAGTTGGATTGCTTTTCAGTCTTCTCTCTTAACCTATGAGAGCAGAATGGATCAGTTAAATCAACTCTCAAAACTCACAAACTCAAACAACTATGCAAACATGGTCAAGACAGAACGACACCCTCTCGGCCTTGGGCTGGAAATCGTTCCTCTCGTGGTAACCAAGGAAGAGGCAGAAGTAATTATGGAAGAAGGGGTGGAGGCCGCTACTACAACAATAACTATGGAGATAACAAACCTAAATGTCAGTTATGCGATCGTTTTGGGCATAAAGTAGAACAATACTTTTATAGGTTTGACAAATCCTTTGTGAAGTCTGATAAGAAGAAGTTCAATCCAGCTGGTACCTTTGGTTCAAACAATGCAGATTTTGCTTATTGGGCCACTCCAGAATCAGTTGATGATGACTCCTGGTACCTGGACAGTGGAGCAACCAGTCACGTTACAAATGACATAAATCGCATTGACAATCCAAATGTTCCCAAGGGTAAGATGAATTTGGTAATGGGTAATGGTAACAAGCTGAAAGTTGAAAAAGTTGGATCATCTAGTTTATCACATGTGAATGATAAAATTGTTCAGTTGAATAATATTCTTTACTCTCTTGGAATTAAAAAGAATTTGTTGAGTGTTTACAAAGTGGCTGATGACAACAATGCAGACATTGTGTTTCACAAAAATGGATTTTCTGTGAAGGAACAGGAAACAAGGGAGATAATGTTGCAGGGCATACCAACTAAAGAAGGCATGTTCAAAGTCTCCAAGGGAGTCTCCAAGGGAGCTGAGAGTTGCAATACCACTGATATCATATTTTCTGTCGAAAAAGAAGCTGTCCAGTCAGCAAAAGAAGCTGTTCGTCCAGTATTAAATAGTCCTAGCATCAATAGAAACTTGTTGCATTGTAGACTAGGACATCCTAGTGATAGAGTTCTCAATCAAGTTATTAATGCTTGTAATCTCAAAGTTAGTAATGTTGAAACTACTTTTTTTTAGTCTTGCAAATATGGAAAATCTCATTCTCTACCGTTTAAAGCTTCTCCATCACAAGCATCCAAACCTCTAGAACTGATTCATACAGACCTATGGGGACCTGCACCTATGAATTCTTTGAATGGCTTTCGTTACTACATTCTATTTCTTGATGACTATAGCAGATTTTCATGGATTTTTCCATTAAAGACAAAAGATGAGGCACTGAATGCTTTTGTTCAGTTCAAAAATCTTGTTGAAAATCAGTTTGACAGCAAAATCAAAATACTTCAAAGTGACTGGGGTGGAGAATTCAGGAGTTTTTCTAAAACTTTACAAAATGCCGGTATACTTTTCAGACATTCATGTTCACATACCTCCTCTCAAAATGGGAGAGCAGAACGCAAACACAGACATATAGTTGAAATGGGACTTACATTGCTTGCTCAAGCAAAATGCCTCTTCACTATTGGTGGGGAGCATTTCATACAGCCACAACATTAATAAATCTACTACTTACTCAAGTTTTAGGTGGAATCTAACCTCATTTCAAGCTTTTTCAGAAAATTCCAGATTATAGCAGACTCAAGGTTTTTGGTTTGGCCTGTTATCCTTGCCTAAGGTCTTACAATCAACATAAGTTGGACTTTCAGACAACTAAATGTGTTTTTCTGGGATATAGCAATGCTCACAAGGGATATAAATGCCTAAGTTCTACCGGTAGAATTTACTTATCTAGACATGTGGAATTCAATGAAACTGACTTCCCATTTTCTGCAGGTTTCATTAATAAAAGAAAGATACCTGAAGAGGGAACATACTCCTACTTGCAGAATTCATTTAACATATCCATACCAGAGGTTGTCTCATAGCCACTCATTGATAATGTTGCAGCTGATGAACCATCACAGCAGCAGGCTGAGAACAACATTCCTGATTCACCAGCTGATAGCTTTCCTGCTCATATTAGATCCCTCTCCTCTGGACACTTGAGTGAATCTGAAAAAGAAGAAGCAAGTCATACAATTAGTCCCACTGCAAGTGCCTCGGATTCATCATCTCATGCCAACTCAACAAATTCAGAGGTAGAAGCAAATGCAAATTTACAGCCTGTATTGAAAAATCAGCATTCAATGGTAACTAGAAGTAAAACTGGTGTTGTCAAGCACAAATGGCCCTATATTGGTGTAGTAATAATTGATGCAGTCCCTACTACAGCCAAGGAAGCCCTCAAATGTGAAGAATGGAAGAATGCCATGCAAGATGAGTATCATGCCTTAATCAAGAATAACACCTGGAAGTTAATTCCTTTTCTAGGACAAGGCAATCTAGTTGATTGCAAATGGGTCCTTAAAAAGAAGTTCAACTCAGATGGATCTTTTCAAAAGTATAAAGCGAGATTAGTAGCCAAAGGTTTTCAACAGAGCCTTGGTGTTGATTTTGATGAAACCTTTAGTCCAGTTTTGAAAGCATCTACTCTAAGGTTCATTCTTGCTATTGCAGTTACACTAAATTGGTCAATCAGACAAATGGACATTAACAATGCCTTTCTTAATGGTGAGTTACAAGAAATAGTTCTCATGAAGCAACCTGAGGGTTTCACTGATCCTAGACGTCCTAATCATGTTTGCTTACTAAATAAAGCCCTATATGGACTCAAACAAGCACCAAGGGCCTGGTTTGACAAGCTAAGAACAACCTTACAAAGCTGGGGTTTTACACATTCAAGGTGTGATCCATCTCTTTTCTTCATGAGATATGACAAATTTGTTATGTTTGTTCTAATATACATGGACGACATTATCGTGACTGGAAACTCAGGTAAAATGATAAATATGTTTGTGGAGCAATTAAATAACAAATTTGCTCTAAAAGATCTAGGACATCTACATTACTTCCTAGGAATTGAAGCATACAGAGACGTGACTGGACTATTTCTGAAACAAGAAACATATATAGAAAGCATTTTGCACAAGTCCAACATGCATCATTCATCTTCTGTACCCACTCCTATGGTTGTGAATAAACATCTGTCAAAATATGATGGGATACCACTCAAAGATCCAACAAAATATAGAAGAATCATTGGAGCCTTACAGTACCTGACTAACACCAGACCGGATATCTTGTTCGCAGTCAACAAGTTGAGCCAATTTCTGAGCTCTCCGACAAGCACTCACTGGCAGGCATTAAAACGAGTTCTTAGATACTTGAAGGGAACGAAAGACTTAGCTTTACACATTAAACCTAGCGACAATCTCACCTTACAAGGATTTTCAGATGCCGATTGGGCAGTTTGTCCTGACGATCGAAGATCCATGGGAGGTTCCTGTGTCTTCTTCGGAGAATCTCTCATCTCTTGGTCTGCTAAGAAGCAACGAGTCGTCTTTAGGTCCAGTGCCTAGTCTGAATACCGAGCTCTTGCAGATCTTTCATCTGAGCTTTCCTGGATCCAGTCGTTCACCACCGAGATAGGGCTTCATCTCGGCAAACCACCAATCGCCTGGTGCGACAACCTCAGCGCCGCTGCTCTCGCGGTGAACCCCGTCTTCCACGCTAGGTCGAAACACATAGAACTGGATGTCCACTTTGTCAGAGATAAAGTACTTTCGTGTGATCTAGAAGTGAAGTATATACCTTCAGTCGATCAAGTTGCCGACACCTTCATGAAGGCCCTGTCTCACTATCGCTTTAGCATATTTCGATCCAAACTCGGAATAGTCAAAATACCCATTCCTTGTTTACGGGGGCGTGTTAAAGCAATCAGACACAATGAGCCCAATAGATGTAGTCTGGAGTTATTAGAATAATTAGGTCCATTTGTAAATTAGCCCAATAGACCTCTGTAAGGTTCATGCATACTATACAATTACATTTTAGGGTTTTACCCTATCTATAAATAATACAAGAAACATTTATCAAAAAAAAATAATAATAATACAAGAAACGGTGGCTACATTCACGCCATCAATACTGACAAACAATTACCCTATTATTTTATCTCTTACTTTAATTCAAATTATTTGAACTCTCCCAAGATTTACTCCTAAATAATAATCTGTTGAAATTATTTTGGGTGATAAAATAACAGTTCATCTCCTCTCGAAGAAGAAGAACAGTGTCGTAAACAACACGACGAGACGCATAGACCATAAAGTAGATTCACGGTAGTGATAACGTACACAAGGGTTTAAATTACACGTGTTAACAATTTATTAGTATATATCATTAGCAACTCGAGTGACCAAGTCAAGGGTAACATAGTAGGCCCATAAGTATAACCTAAACTCTTCATAACGAACAAAAATAATAGTAGTACGTAGCGGGTACGTCAAGCAACATAGACAAAGACACCTCGTGACTTGCATATAAAGAGGAAGCTAAGCTATGCATTTCACATGTGAAGCTCGGGAGTATGATAAAAATGGAAGTGAGGAGGTTGTGGGTATTGATCGTGAGTTTTATGGTTTTGGTTCAAACACTGGGAATCAAATGTTGCGTGAGACAAGAGAGGGAAGCACTTCTTAATATAAAAACATATTTTCAGAAAAAATATAATGGCAGTCTTATAGTGGAGAAGCACTTGTCGTCCTGGGTTACTGACGATCCAAACAGTGATTGCTGTAGATGGAATCGGGTCAAGTGCCATCCTTCTTCGGGTCGGGTTTCCAAGATTTCACTCCAAGATCTTAATTTCAGGTCTATTGATGACGAATATCCCTATCCCTATCCCGATCCCTTCCCCTATTCCTTCTCTGGAGGAGAATCTGCTAATGTTTTTATAGATTTTTCAATGTTCGAAAACTTCAAGGAGCTGGTAAGTCTCAACTTCAACAACGGTGGATTTCAAAGTTTGAAAAACCCTGAAGGTTCGTGTCACTTTGGATTAACTAATGTTATATTATTTTATGTTATAGAGTTTTATGTTAGAAAGAGCTTTTCTACTTGTGGGGTAATACTTATGGGGTAAGACTGTACACATTTGACTCTCTTCAAGCCTCATCTAGTGAGACCCTTATGTATTGGTTGTCCAACGTTTTAGTCTTTCAACATAGACTAATTAGGTTCGTGTTACTTTGGATTAATTAGTTAATGTTAAATTATTTTATGCTATAGAGTTTTATGTTAGAAATAGTTTCTCTACTTGTGGGGCGAACTAGGCACATCTGATTCTCTCCAAACTTTATCTGGTAAGACCCTTATGCATTGGGCTGCCCAACCCTTTAGTCTGTCAACATAGAACTAATTAGTTGTTAATTTTCAATCAGTACGCTTTAATTTCTAATTCTAAATATAGGTGGATAAGGTAACTATTTTGCAAAAGTTAAAGAATTATTATTTAAAAAAAAAAAAGAATTGTGTTGGGTTTTCTTAAGAATCATTTGCAATTGATACTAACCCAAATGGAAACCGGTGTTGAATATGTGAATTGTGAAACAAATATATATGGATAAATCGAAAAAAATATTATAAATTCAAAGATAAGGTGAATTAGGGTCTTAAATTTATTTATTTTTTTGACCAAGGGTCTTACATTTAGAAAGAAAGCAAAATTCTCAATTAGTTCTTACACATTTAAGACCTAGTATTTTTGCATTTTTAACATATGCTGGACCAATCTAACTTCAGTTGAGATTTAAATATGTTTAAAAGTTGCCGCGATTGAAGCACGTGGCTAATGGAATCTGCTCCTCCGAATCCACCCATAACTTCTAGCTAGAGAGATCCGATCCCCTTCTGCATTGGGACAATGTCAATAGAGAGAATTAATTATAGATCTTAATTAAATTAGAATTACCACAGATCCTAACTACTTTAATTTGTAAATCTAGAAGTTTGATATATGTGTGAATACAAAAGTTTACTGGTAAATGGGAAAGAGAAAATAATTGTAATTCTCCCATGTTAATAAGTCTCAACAAATAATTGTGCAAGTGGCTCTATATTCTTCACCAGTATTGAGTACGGAGAATTGGGGAGCGTCTTCCCTATCTACTTACCACTTCGGATACCAAAAGAGAAAATTGTGTCTTTCCTGAATCAGAGGAAGTCAATCTTTGAAAAGGAATTCAAATGCTTTAAAGTCTATTCAGCCTTGATTCTCAGTGGTCCGAAAGAGGAAAAACACATTTTGTATTTCTCTTCATATTTCAAAGTGTCTCATTATGAAATCTGTGTCAATTATATACATTTAACCAATTGTGAAGTGAATTCTAGATTTTATTTCATCATTAATACATAGGATATAAAGGGTTTATAACTTTATATACGGGTTTATAATTTTATTACTTCTTTATTCCTTAATATAAGGTATATTTACTTAATATGATTAGATTAATGAAGTTAACTAGTTAAGTTAGTTATTATGACATGTATTTTTTAAACATCCCAATCATCTTCTTTAATATAATCCCCTCATTCTCTCTCTCTCTCTCTCTTTTTTAAATTATTGTTGAGGGGGTATCAATAGAAGTAAATTAAAAAATGACTAACAAATATGAAAAATATCTCTTATTTTTAGGAATTAGGAGCATGATGAATCCCCCAAATAGGTCTTCTATCAAGGACTGAGTCGTTTAAATTTATGCTACATTTCATATACCATTGTTTATTCTTACTATTCTTACTGTATACCCACAAAAATATTCTGTATGTATAATAGATGTTCACAATATATAGGAGATTTTTTTTTTTGGGATTGAAATGTATAGGAGAATATTACTTGTCCTGTATCAGAAGCTTCGATCTCAGTGTGGGAAATCTCAGTGTGTATTCCTCACTGAATGAAATCACTTAGTTCTTCGATCGCTAGATTTGTGTGGTTTTTGCATCTTTATATATAGTATAACTAATGACATTAATATGCATATTTTGAATTGGGAAAATTCCAGTAAACCCATTGTCGCCATTTTATTTTAGTTAACCTCAGAGTTTTGAAACTTCACTAAACCCTATGGACTAAAATGAAATTAAGTTTTATGGGTGAAAAGACAATGATGTCCTTATTTTACTTTTTTTTTTTAAAAAAAAAAGGTTCAATAGTCATTGGAGTCCCCGTCATCGGAAATTAATTTGTCTTGTTCATGTACTTATTGCATTGTTCATGAAGAGTTACGCACTTACAATATGACTTGTTCAATTAGTGTTGTTCATATGTCAATTGCATTTGTTCATGCAGAATTTGATACTGGCAAATGGGACTTGTTGAACAACTCAAATTGAAATGTCCCATTTGTAAATGTGTATCTCTTCATAATCAAGTTGAATAAGCATATGAAAACCATAAATTAATTTTCAGTGGCTAGATTGAGCTCCAATTGGCCGGATGGCACCAGAACTTTGATGACCGGCCACTGGCAAGGCGGCTACTATTGATTGGTCGTAGGAGCTTCAACAATAATTAAACAATTTTTTAAAAATAAAGTAAGTGCATTAATGTCTTTATACATATAAAACTTAATTTCATTTTAGTCCATGCTGGCGTAGTGAAGTTTCAAAATTATTTGAGGGTTGGCTAAAATAAAATTCCTGTTGTGGGGCTTAATTGAACATTTTCCCTTTTTAATTTGTTCACTGTTATTCTTTTCTTTCTTTCTTTTTTTTTTTTTTTGGCTTTCAAAATTTTATATGATCACACCAGACTTGCATGTATCCGATTGCAAGGCCAATAATGAGCCAATAAAATTTACATTAATTCAGTTCATTGCGATACAGTTTTGGGTAATCTAAGCAACTTGGAAGTCCTTACATTAAAAGGCAATGGCCTTGAAGGAACTCTGCCATTACAAGGTAATCAGGTGTCATCAAATTCATATCCTACAACAATATATATTATTTTAGCTTCTACTTCATTCATGTATATTATTAACAACGTTTGAGTACTTTTGTTCACAGAAATATGCAAACTGAAGAAGATGTGTGTGCTGGATTTTAGTGTGAATAACTTCAATGGTTCCTTGCACAAGTGCTTGGCCAACTTGACATCTCTTCAAGCCCTTGATCTCTCAAGTAATTTTCTATCTGGGGAAATACCAGCGTCTGCCCTTGCCAGCCTCACATCTCTTGAGTACTTTTCTAACATGTATAACAATTTCAAAGGCATATTCCATTTGAGTACCTTTTCCAATAATTCACGTCTTAAGGTACTTTTACTTCAAATGGATGGTGTGTTTCAAATGGATAGCAGTGAGTTTCAAGTGAACACTGAAAGTGAAGTCCTTCCTTGGATCCCCTTATTTCAATTGGAAGTTTTGACCTTGGCGTATTGCAAAGTAAACTCACCAAGTGGAACCTTCCCCTCCTTTCTATTATATCAGCATGACTTGCAATATATTGACCTCTCAAATAATGATTTGGTTGGATTGTTCCCAAATTGGTTGCTTCTCAACAACACAAAACTCAGGTGTTTGAAATTGGATCATAACAAACTCACAGGAACATTTGAGTTCCCAGTCGACACAAGTCAACCTCCTCAACACCCATTGATTACTTTGCAGCTATCCGACAACCAAATTGAGGGTAAACTGCCCACAAATATTGGTCTAATGTTCCCCAATTTGGAAGATTTATATGTTTCAGGAAATGCACTTAATGATCGTATTCCTCCATCAATAGGTAACATGTCCAAGTTGATTGATTTGGACTTAAGTATAAACAAATTTTCTGGCAAAGTTCCTGAATCTTTGTGGACAGGTTGTACTTCATTAGCATACTTGATTTTATCATATAATAACTTACAGGGAAAATTACTTCCTTCTCACAATAACTCTTCCTCTTTGATGTTGTTGCACTTGGACAACAACTTCCTTGGTGGGACACTAGATCTTGATACATGGCACCTCCCAAATCTTTGGGCGTTAGATATCTCTAACAACAATTTCTGTGGTATGGTTCCTACTTTCATCACAAACTCTTCATCTTTAGGATTGATAAACTTGTCAAGAAATAATTTTGTGGGTACACTATCCAGAGAGCTCTGCAAACTTGATGTTGCGGCTTTGAACCTCTCTCAAAATAAACTCTCGGGTTCAATACCAGTTTGCTATTTCAATTTCGGGCATTCTCTACAACTACAAGGCAATAGCCTTGTAGGCTCCATTCCAACATTCATTAGAGCTGACTACGATCTATCAATTCTTGATTTGAGGGATAACAAGTTATCTGGAGTTATTCCAGACACCATTGTGAAGATGAAATTCTTAAGTTTTCTTCTACTAGGAGGTAATCAGCTACATGGGCAACTTCCTAACCTATTGTGCCAACTAAAGAACATTAGCGTTTTGGACCTGTCACGTAATAACTTCACTGGAAATATTCCTGCTTGCTTCTACAATTTATCACTTGGAAAATGGGGAGATACAATTCCTGGCTATGAGGCATTAGTTAGTTTAAGTAACTTTTCTTACTATAGCCCTCTTCATTTGAAACTATTTTTTTATACAAGTGTAGGTTCTTTTATAGGAGAAGAACTTGAAATAGATTTAACAACAAAAAACTTGGTTCTTCCATACAATGGTGGCATAATGTTGAACCAGATGTCTGGAATAGATTTATCAAGCAACAAGTTAAATGGAAAAATCCCTCAAGAGATTGGATACTTGAAATCCCTTCATTCATTGAACTTATCTCACAATCATTTGAATGGATCAATACCACAAAGTTTCCACAACCTTTCAGCCATTGAGAGCATAGACCTTTCAAACAACAACTTGGATGGAGAAATCCCTATTGAGTTACTGTACTTGAACTTTCTTGTTGTATTCAATGTGTCCTACAACAATTTGTCTGGTACAGTGCCTAATGGCGGACAATTTTCAACTTTTGATGACAGTTGCTTTAAAGAAAACCAATATCTCATTCGGAACAATAGCAATAAAGGTAACCCTGCACATGTACCACCACCTCCTAACAACAATGACATGGAGGAAGATGAGCCTGTCATAGATTTCACTTCCTTTATTTGGAGTTTTTTTGCATGCTATGTTGCTGTGTTGGTTATTATGGCAATGGTTCTTTGGATCAACCCATACTGGCGAAGATTGTGGTTTTACTACATTGAAACATGCCTTTATAGATGTTTCTATCCATATCTTAAAGATGCATTCTGTTAGAATTCACAAGAATTTGAATAAATTGCACAACCCTATAGACTTGTTGACTTGTGCTACAAGTGAACACGTATGTCGCCTGACGTCTTTGTAAACCTATGTTGTTGCATTATAAGTGCATGTTATGTTTTCGAAATACTTTATTATATTGTGAGTTGTTTAAACTTATAATGTGTTGTTGTGCTATGCAAATTGGGATTTACACTGGTAGGAGGCGCCAAATTCTACATGGTAGCCTACACAAAATTGTAGCAGAACCTTCAATCCTAGATTTTTAAGTTTTCCATGGTTTCGTTGTAAGTCTTGCTCAAGGTTCACAATAGAACTTCTATGATTTACTTTCTCAAAGGTGAAAGTTTGTACATTATATGCATGGTTTTAATGTTTGTGAAGGTTGCAAATGAAGCATCTTTCAAGTAGATGAATAAAACACCCAATATATGAACAAACACACAAAGAGTACTAAAGATATTTGATTAAGTCAAAAATTAGTTCTAGAAACTTACCAAAAACATATGTCTTTACTCGTGGCTATATTAGTACACTCCAAAAAAACAGGTCATTAGTCATGGTTAAAATGGCATATTTGTAGCAGTTTTTGGCATTACTAAGGCCATTTGTCGCGGTTAGAGAAACCGCTACAAAATCTATCGTGGCAAACGTATTTGTCGCGGTTTTAAAAACCTGCTACTCCATAAATATTGACCGCTACTGTATCTGTAGCGATTTCAATAACCGCCACTATATGAGGTTGCTTTGACTCCTTGTTTGAACGTTAGTCGCGGTCACAAAACCACTACAAATTTGAATTTGAGCAGATTTGTAGCGGCTCCATAACTGCTACTAATTATATCAAAAAGTAGTGCCAAAATTTTGAAAATATTTTGTAGCGGGCGGATAACCGCTACAAATTTCCCGCCAAATTTTGAAAAAACATTTTGCCACCAATAGTTTGAATTCTTTAGAATATTTGTAGCGGTGATTAACTGCTACAACTAAATCCCACCATATTTTTTAGGAAAAAAAAAATTTGCTGCCATTTTTTCATTATTTTATAGTTAACTGCTACAAACTACTCTTGTCATTTTTTGAAAGTATCTTTGGCGCGTTTTGTATCTTTGTTCGTATTTGTAGCGGTTGTTTAACCGCTACAAATGCATGAAATTGGAAAAAATATTTATTATTATTATTATTATAGTGATTAAGTAAATATTGGATTATTAATAATTTATATTTTTAATGAAAATAAGTAATATTCAAAGATGATATTTGATTATATAAGGTTATTATCTAGGTTAAAACAATGAGAATATATAAGTATAATAACAACTAATTATGAGTTAATAAAAATAAAATTAATTCTTAAAAAAATGTGTGTGAAAGTGGATCCAATAATGTATGTGAAAGTTGAAAAATAGACATAATACAACTAAAAAATAACAAAATTTAGTATCATAAGGCTAGAAGAAAAAAGAAATATTTTGATAATCATTAAATTTGATCCGGTTGAATGGCACTTACCCCCTTAAAACACTTAACCTCTTTGAGAAAATGTAAAAATATGAGAGAAGACAGAGAGAAAACGTGCATTGAAAAGGAAACTGAAGCATATTAAATGAGGTTTGATGGGGGTATTTATTTTGATATCAACGCATACATTTGTAGCCGTTGAGTATTCGCTTTTTGTAGCGGTTACTGATGCGTATTTGTAGTGGTTGTTTTTTGTGATAGTTCTTTAAGTTTTGTAGCTGTTTAGAATTGCTACAATTTTTTTTTAAATAAAAATAATAAGAAGATTACATCGTAGGCATAATTTTTTCTCTCAATCTTCATCACCATCCCTACAAAGAAAGATTGTATAAAATGTTACGTGTGAGTTGAATATGTTTAATTTTTTCTCTCAATCTTAATAAGAAGATTACATCATAGGCATAATTTTTTCTCTCAATCTTTATCACCATCCCTACAAAGAAAGATTGTATAAAATGTTACGTGTGAGTTGAATATGTTTAAACACAAATAAAACTTTAGTTAAACGTTATTATTCCATAAAGCGTATATTAAAAAATGTACCAAACTATAGGTAAATTGTCATCACCGTCTGGGAAGAAGTTTTCAAAACTGGCGGGCTGGAACGGCTCACTCTCGTAAGCGATGTTATCACCATCGCCAATGTCGTAAAGGTCCTGAGGCTTTAGGTGAACCACCATATTCCAATCCCTGTGCCTCTTATCAGGGATATAATAAACCTGATGCGCCTTTGAGGCAAGAATACATGGCTCATCATCTTCATACTGACCAGTGTGAATAGGCCGAGAGAAATTCACTAATGTGATGCTTAAGTAGTCAGTCGTGAGTCCCGGGGACGTTGTCGTATTCACCCACAAACACTTGAACAGTGTCACAGAGAAAAGGCCTTGGTAAGTTATCTTGACCACATCAAGAAGCTTTTCATAATACAGGACGTCACCGAACTGCATGTTCCCGTCACTGCTGCTCGCATAACTCCTCGTCCTAAACGTGCCATATACACTCGAGTTTTAGGTCAGCAATCCCTGATCTCGTGAAATGGTGCAAAACTTGAAACCATTGACATTGTATGCCGTAAATCTTTGGGCGTGATCAAGGGGGCCGAGTGCGAGAGCTCTGAATTCTAGTGAATGCAGGTTGTGGTCATTCATTATTCTCCTCCTAAACCAACCCGATAATTCTTTATGAACCTTTCTATCAATTTTGGATGATGTCTGTATACGGATCCTCAGCTAACGCTTGACATAACTCCTTAATTCCCTGCAATTAAACATGCGAAGACGACTAAGAAATGTGAGTATAACATGTAAGGAAATATATAGCATAACATATATCTATGTGCAATCTTTACAGAAGGTACGGTTCAACTTTAGTGAAATTAATCAAAACATGTCTATGTGCTTGAAACTTCTCAAGTGCCGTCAGTTTGAAGTTCTCAGTTTTGCCAACTAGTTTACCAACACGAGGGATTATCGACTCTGTTGCTGATGGATTTGGCTCTGGCTCAGGACAATCGTCTACACATGGCGGTCGGTTGAATGACTTCTCAATGTCATCAAAGTACATGGAACAAAAATACAAGACCTCATCCCTAATATAACCTTCTGTGATTGAACCTTTAGGCTACACCTTATTCCTTATGTAAGACTTTAGTTTCCCAAGAAACCTATAAAGTAATGAAGGAAAAATGTTGATGCATTGATGCTAAAATGTGTGACTAGGAAGTAATCGTAAAGTAATTAATTTTAAATGAGTATCTCTCAATAGGATATATCCATCACTAGTGAACTGGGCCAGCGAGCTTTATTTCGTGAACAAGGTGTACTATCAGGTGAACTATGACCGTGAAAAATGATGGAGGAAAGATCATTTCCAAATGACACAGCGTAAGAATGAGTTTCTGTTGTAGCTGGTCGAGGTCCTCCACGATCAAAACTTTGGAACACAACTTCCGGAAGAAAGAACACAACTCGACCAAAACAATCGACACATTGAGAGACAGTGTATTTTTTATAGCCAGCGGAAGTAACTATTGCATAAGCATATGTAAGTCGTGGCTCTTAAGCCCAGCAAATTTTCGAGCCTGCACGTCAACACATCGAGAAATGTTACTTGAATACTCATCCGGAACTTTTATAGCCTTCAGTGTCACGTGGAAGATTTCCTTATTCGGTTTTTCAGGGTGAATTTTCCTGGTCGAAATCTGTCATGCTCATCTGGCCACGCATCTTCATGAACTCTCATCTCCCGTAAATCTTTCCTTACTTGAAGATGATCTTTTGACTTGCCTAGTTCATTAAGAATCATGTACAACACATTGTTGCACACATTCTTTTCAATGTGCATGACATCTAGACTGTGTCGGAGCAAATCATCTTTCCAATATGGAAGAGTGAAGAAGACGCTTATCTTCCACCATTGCTAGGGCACGGAACCAAAAGCCCTGGCAGTCTTTGTCCCGGCCTTTGCTGGATCATCTTTTTTCCCATACTCAAATTCAACATCCGCAAGCTACTCTATGATTTCTACACCAGATAAATTCTTAGGAGGTCCTCTTTTTTCCTGCTGCCCATTGAAACGATTGTGTTGTAACCTAAACCTGTGCGTACCATCGAGAAACCTTTGATGACCCATGAAGCACCACTTACGACTGGGAGGAAGGCACACTGAGTCAGAGTCAAAATTGCAAGCGGGACACGCAAAGCTGGAATGCACATTCCACCCAAATAATGTTCCCAGTCCAGGAAAGTCACTGATAGTCCACATCAACGCTGCACGCAAGTTGAACAGTGTCTTCTCGTGCGTATCATACGTCTTAACGCCTACATTCTACAACTCCACCAACTCCTTGATAAGCGGTTGGAGATACACATCGATGTCATTTCCTGATGCCTTTTTGCCTGGAATGATCATGGACATAATGAAGGAGCTTTGTTTCATACACATCCAAGGGGGTAAGTTGTAGGGTATCAACATAACTGGCCATAGACTATAGCTTGTGCTAAGATTCCCAAACGGATTAAAACTATCGGTCGCCAAAACAAGGCGAACATTTCTAGGGTTCGCCGTGAAATTTGGAAAAACTGAGTCAAACGTTTTCCACGCTTCACCATTCCGTGAATGCCTGAGTCTACCATCTTCGTTCTTGTCAGCTTCATGCCACCTCATATGCTCAGCTGTCTTAGACAACATAAACAATCTTTGTAAGCGAGGTTTTAAAGGAAAGTACCTAAGAATCTTTGTGGGTTTCTTCTTATGCTTTTTTCCCTTTCGAACTGTCCTGAACCTCGAAGTATGACACTTCTTACAAGTCTCCCTCTGAGCGTCCTCTCCCCAATAAAGCATACAGTCGTTGGGCCAGGCATCGATTTTCTCGTAGTTCAAGCCTAATCTGTTGATTATCTTCTTGGCCTCATAGAAGGTTGTGGGAATGTCTGCATTAGGGAAAGCATCTCGTAGTAATTCAAGCAACATCGATATTGCCTTATCAATGATCCCACACAAGCACTTGATATGGTACAATTTGATCAGAAAAGATAGTTTTGAGTAATTCTGACTACCCCGATACAAAGGACAATCACTCTCATCCATGAGGCTGAAAAATTCTTGAGCTACATCATTCCTGAAGAAAACAGGTTCTACGCCCTGAACTTCTTCTGTAAAGTTGTCGTCTTGATAATCAAAAGCATCACAAATAGCTTCATTAACTGGATCATCTTGATTTACTTGATTTGCTACTTGTGAGCTTCGAGGAAGATGATCCCCATATCTCATACCACGTGTCTCACCATGAACTTCCCAGAATGTATATGCTTCCAAGAATGGCTTCTGAAAGAAGATATTCCATAGCACCTTCTTGTGTTTACCATTTCTTAAACTTGCACCGACAACATGGACACTTGATCTTGTCATTAATGCTAGCGTGAGTGAAGGCGAAATCTAAGAAAGTTTTCAATCCTGCTAAATATACGAGAGAATTTCATGGCAACTTGATCCATGACTTATACATATGTAGTGAACAAATCTAAGATAGAATATAAATGAAGAGAGAATGTCTAATTAGCTTCAATGCAAACTTCGACATCTTTAAATGCAACATGTCTTAATTTGTAGCGGTTGCACAACCACTGCAAATATATACTTATTAGCAGTTTTAAACTCGTAACAACAACCGACACAAATTAAAATTTGTCACGGTTATAAGAGAAACCGCGAAAAATTTTGGTACCTTTTTTCCATGTGAAATTAAAATTTGTAGCGGTTAATGAACCACCACTATAACTGCTACTAAATAAAACTTTGTCACGGTTACGAAAGAAATTGCGACAAATTTTGGCGCCTTTTTTCCATTTGAAATTCAGATTTGTAGCGGTTAATGAACCACCACTATAACCGCTACTAAATAAAACTTTGTCACTGTTACAAAAGAAACCGCGACAAATTTTGGCGCCTTTTTTCCATTTGAAATTCAACTCGAGAATCGAGAAAGTAATGGTCAGGAACAGGAAGTTGACATTATCCATGTCTCATCCTTAACCAAATTATCGTGTGACAAAAGGGACGTGACATGGTTGTACGGTAGGTTGTATCGTGTCATCGATCCCCATGTGAATTGGGTATAGTCGCAATGTCTTGCTAGAAGCCGCTTGCGACTTGTGGGCTGGTACAGTATTGGCCCACTGCCAATCTTATATAGGCCTGCAGGGTCGCACATAAGAATATCCCAACACGAGCAAAAGTGTCCAGATTCATTGAAGCTTAAATATATCTAAGATTTAATGAATACTGAATTTAATCTAGAATGAATATATATATATATATATATATATATATATATATATATATATATATATATATATATATATATATATATATAATTCGAAAATAATATAATAATATTTTTTAATGGAGATTATAATGTTATTATATAATATTTGCTTTGTATTTAATTTATTTGATAAATTAAATATCTAAAACAAATAGAGATATTGTATCTCATATTTAATTTTCGAATAAAGATATCATATATCTATTTAATTTAAATTGAGATATAGTATTTTGGATTTAATTAAATAGATAGATATCATTTCTCAGATTTAATTTATAGAGATAAATTAAATCAGAAGGTTTTTAATTCGTATTAAATAAATAGATTAGATTAGATCTATAAGATAAATTTAATTAATATATTTTTTAATCCATATTCAAAATTCGAATTTCAAAATTAATAAGGATTAACTTTGAATATAATACGCTGATCGAGTTTGGAAAAACCTACGGGGCTTTTGTCGAGCGTATTAGAAAACCGCGAAAAGCCCTTGAGCAAAAAGAAAGAGACGCATAGTTCGAAGGCGCTAGCACGCTGTCGCATATGTGTTCGGAGATTATTCGTGTGGATACTGGTAGAGGAAGGCGATTCATAGAGTCGACTTCTACTGATCGAGAAGGTAGCCCACCAGTTCAAATCGAGCCAAAGCATTTCGATTCGGCGCATAGGTATGATTCGGGTTCCTTCAACCTTGATTTAAATACTGTTAAGTGATCCTCAGAAGGGATTCGTAAAGTTTTATATCGGCTGCGTAAATGGATCCCAATAGCACGTCTGCGACCAAAGGTAACAACGCCCTCGTCATCTGCAGCAACAACACGCAGATGGGGATCCTCATAGACGAATGGAGTGGGAGCCAGGGGGAATCCTCGTAGATCAACAGAGGGGGAGGCTCGGGAGATGAAAACCATCTGTTAGGTAACAACTCTGTCAAGGCCTCGGTAACAGCATCTCAGCTATGCCTTTGATTAGCGTACCAACGGTCAAGACTCTCCTGCATACGCCTATTCCTAGCCTTATTTCTGGCCCTCTCTGCAGCAACCTGCTCGGTAACATGCGTGGCAACTTTATCAGCAATCATCGCTTCAACCGCCTCCGGTGGTGGCCTTCTCAAGCCAGAGGTTCCGGCCTCAAAGCAAGAAGCCTTGCCGTACACCATGCTAGGCCTGGCGCCTAGTCCCATACCCCTAATGCGGCCAGGATGCTCGATTGGGCCCACAGCAACTTACAATGGGCGTAGGATCCACAGATCCTTGTGACTCTGGAGGCTGCAACACTTGCAGATCTGCCTGACTCTTTTCAATCTGGGCCTAACACATAGTTTCCATAAAACATTAATGAAACAATTTAATTCAATTTAAATGTATTAAATTAAATGTATAAATAATTTGTTTGTAGCTTACTATTATCTCCTCTGCCGCCTCCGAGGTCGGCGTCGCATCATGGTGTGTATGTGTGCGTGTCAACAGCTGCCCATAGTCCGTCTGACGGTTCTCCTGCCGAGCCTTCTCTTCCTGAAACAATTAAAAGAATATAAATTTTGTTATTTTAAAAAATAAAACAATCATCATTTAAACCAGAAATTAATTTAACTTTCAACATATCATCTCTACTGTTGCCTGCTTTTGGTGTTCCTCTGCGACAGAGCCTGCAAGGAGGAGCAAACAAAATGTTAAGTTAAATTAATTATTATTTTGATATCTTGTAAACTATATTTAAAGTTTAAACTATCTTTAAACTACATCTAAACTATAAATTAATTAATTAAAACCAAATGTAAACTATGATTAATTAAAAAAACGTGCCTATCCCTCTGCAATCCTCCTATACTAGACAAAAGTCGCCCAGTCATTTGGCTCCACGCCGTTTGGAGGGATCTCGATCAACTGCTGCAGAGGAATCGTCCCATCTCCATTCTACTGGTTGTAGAGATGACCCCTCCGGCCCTTCCACCCTTCCCCTATTTTCATCAGTACGTACGTCTTTGCGGCGACGCGCAGTTAAACATTTTCTATATCATAATTTAATTAGTAATTTATTAATTAATAATAAATAAACAAACCACAAATCATAACTATTAACATGTACAATTTAATTAAGCACCATAACTTACCTGCATAACGATAGCGAATGCTTTGTCCTTGTTATCCTTTGAAACCTTCTTCCAATCGTGGAAGAAGATCGAGAACCATACCCAATTACCACCAAATTACGACAGGAACTGGTCCAGTAGGTTACCACCGTTGTCAATCAGCTGGTCCGTATCTGTTGGGATCCGTACACACAGTGGATTAAAATTTCTTACGAATCCCGTTCCGAGGATCACTCATGTGCGTTTAAATCAGAGTTAAGGAACTCGAATCATACCTTATACTGAACTCGTCCACGTCTCGTTCTCTTTGAACAAGTGGGCTACCTTCTCGATCAGTAGAAGACAACTCTTAGAATCGGCTTCCTCTACCAGTATCCACACAAACAATCCCCGAACACGGCTACGGCAGCGTGCTAGCGCCTCTTGTGCATCTCTCTCAATTTTTCACTCTAGGGTTTCTCGCGGCTTTCTGTAATACGCTCGACTAAAACTCCCGTAAGTTTTTCTAAACCCGAAAGGCGTATTATATAATCAAAATTAATCCTTATTAATTTTGAAATTCGAATTTTGAATCTGGATAACATATTAATTAAATTTATCTCATAGATCTAATCTAATATATTAAAAGCCAGATTTGAAATCCGAATCTTGAATTTAGATCAAATCTAAACTAAAAGCCTTTTGATTTAACTTATCTTTATAAATTAAATCCGAGAAATGATATCTATCTATTTAATTAAATCTGAGATACTATATCTCAATTTAATATTAAACAGATATACGATATTTGTAACATCCCAATTTTTTGAAGCATTTTTGAAATAATTGATCAGAGTAGAGCATCGGAATAATTTCAAAAGTGTGAGTATCTGATAAACATTTACTGATATAGTATCTGGCTGCTTACACAGCGGTACAGTAGTCTGAAAATAGTTCAACAAAATAACGTTGAAATAAAAATTTCTTCGTCTTCGTCCTCGCGCTGGCTCATTATCCTTGTCCTTGGCCCTGGTTCCTCCGGACCCTGACGCTATATTAAGAGCTGAGGTTCAATTACCATTGAACCTCAGGTAACGGTTAACCTCATGCTTATGTATCAAATATGCAAGACAGATATCCATGTCAAAACAACAATAATCACATACAATATTCTCATATTCAAATAATAACATAACACAGCCACTGCAATATGCATGTTATTATAGTCTGCACTATCTTCCAGTGCCACGATGGCCTATCGTGTCCTTAGCGCTAGGAAAACATAACGGCGTTATCACGACTATAACCCGTATCAAGCTGTATGTGTATGATCAATTTTCAAAACAGAGTTTCAGACTATCTATCACATATAAGCATACAATAAGCATCAGAGTTAGTGTTACAGTATGCGTCCGTACCTGGATTGATAATTCCAGTATGACGACGATCGGTATACGTTTGCAGACTTCCTATACTAGGAATATTGCGTTATTAATTTGTAAATAATATCCTAAAATATATTTTGGCCACTACTGACTACTCTAGCCTCAATACATTAAACCATCATTTTATTTCCTCAAAATTCGTTGAAAAACGCTGGACAATATTGGGTAGAATTTTGCCTATCTTTGAAAAATCATAACTAATTCTAGAAAAATCGAAACGAAGATCCGTAAAATGTTCCGGACTCCTTAGGATGTCTATTTTCCAGAAAAAATATCAAAATTTTCCCAGAATTCAAAAATAATTCCCAGATTTCACGCATTCATCCTCTGCCCAGAATTTCCAGCATTTTCGTAGCATAAACTTTGTGAATTTCTTTCTCACTGTACAGAGCTCATTTCAATATGTTATTTACAGATTTGGAAAGCTCTATATGTCTACTTTCATCATGAATTTTCTCATAATTTTTCAATAGCATTTTCAACATAAAATATGCGTTCTTCTGTGACTTGTTCAGAAATCGCCTAACCGACAAATTTTCGCCAGAACTTCGTTACTACCGTGTTCTTAACCCGGAAATTTTGCAGAACCAATTTCTTCACTAAATTTTCGAAACAAGGCTATTTTTAACTATAGAAACATGAAACTAAAATTATTCTAGAATTTTAAAGATTAAAACTACTTCTACCTATGAATTTAAAACTCAAAACCAAGAACTTTGCTTACCTAAAGCTTGGACTCCTTCAAGCTCTTCCTCCAACTCTCTCAACTCTCTCTCAAATAAGCAGATGATGCTTTGGTTGGTGTGAAGAAAAGTGAGTGACCTATGCCTCTATTTATAGTGAAAAGGTTGGGCAATTGTGTAATTAATTGCAACTCCACTCTTGACAACTTTCCACCATTGGATCTAGGGTTCCCTCAAAACACTACATCCTCACCATACACACACTCATCTGCCCTCTCTCTCTCTCTCCTTTATTCTCTTTCTTCTTCCTTCTCCTAGAAGCTAAACAACTTGAAGTGCAAGTATGCAATAGTAACTTGTATCCTACAAGCTACCATTTGACCATGTGACACAAAAAACAACTCCTTCCCCCTTGAAGCTTCTCCCAAAACCGTGCCCCCCTTCAGATTTTTGGGTTTTTGATTATTTTTGGGCTTTATTGGTTGGTTGGGCAAAAGTTTGGACCTCCAAAAATTGATCCAATTTGATTTTGTTGTGATAAAAAGCCCTAATTTAGTTTCTTCTTGTTTATTATTAGATTAAGCTTAATTAGATTTAATTTGTAGTGTTTTAATTGTTTCCCAATTCAATTATGATCCAACTAATTCCAATTGTTTCAATTACCGGTCCCTTGTTAAGCTTTAACATAGAATTTAGCAAAAATATTTCAAATTGTTTGTTAATATTTGCCACTAGATTAATTATGAATGTTAATTCAATTAAGATTAATTTTTGGTGTCCAATGATTATTTTTAGTGCCCTCCAATCATTTTAAACCTCTTCCTACTCCTTTATGTCTTATTTTTGACAATATATGAATTATATGACAATATATCCTTAAGTGTGAATTTAATTGTTCTTGAATTGTTGAAAATTCATTTAATTGATTTAGGGGTTTTTATGGAATTTTTACAATATTTTATGACTCCTAATTAAAATTTAGAGAATTGGATTTTGCCCTATTAAGTCCTACTGACAACTTATTCAAGAAGTAGAATAAATACACTACTATTTTGGAGACAACATACTTTCCTATTTTCATGATATCCTATACTATTTTAGGAACCCCAATCTAATTATAGTCCTTAGAAATTCATTTAAACAACTCTTAATTAGTCATTGACTTTTAATTGGAATTATACATTTTTATTTATGCCTAATTTAATTTAGTTTAATTTAGTGTCTTTATTGTTGTAATTTCAATTGCTCATTTTAATTCCATGTAAACCATAACTTAATACGGTAATTATTTGTATTTTATGATATTTTATGGTTCCTAAATGAAATTTGAATATTTGAGTCTTCTTGGTTCATTTGATTCTAGTAGGAAATTTCTTAATTTAAATTAGATAAGTTATAATATCTTTGAGACCACATATTCACCTACTTTAATAGGTATCATTTATCAAATATAGTGGTCATGATTTTTAGGGTGCTACAATATCTTTATTCGAAATTAAATGAGATAAAATATCTCTATTTGTTTCAGATATTTAATTTATCAAATAAATTAAATACAAAACAAATATTATATATATAATATTATAATCTCCATTAATAATATATATATATATTAATTTCAAATTTAATATATATATATATATACATATATATATACATAAATATATTTATCCTAGATTAAATTTAGTATTCATTTCATCTCAAATTAATCTGAGATTTAATGAATCTGGACACTTTTGCCTGTATTGGATTATTCTTGTGTGCGACCCTGCAGGCCCATATGAGATTGGTAGTGGGCCAACACTTTATCAGCCCACAAGTCGCAAGCGGTCTCTAGCAAGACATTGCAACTACCTAATTCACATGGGGATCGATGACACGATACAACCTATCATACAACCATGTCACGTCCCTTTTGTCACGTGATAATTTGGTCAAGGATGAGGCATGGATAATGTCAACTTCCTGTTCTTGACCACTACTTTCTCGATTCTCAAGTAGTCTAATAAGTGAAATGGAAACTCCTTTCCACCACAGTATGGCCATACATTTCTTAGACTCACTCATCGAGGGGTCCAGTATTATCTCTCTACAAATGTGAGGGACAAATTCCATCTTGACCATTCACATTCCTCCGCATGAAAACCACTGATCTCAATCCCAGCCTTTATCATCACCCGTTCAAAGGTGACTTTTTGACTAGGTCAAAGACCAGTGACTCATCATGTAAGAATCCATGATGATCTCAGGTCACAGGGCGTCATGACATGGTTATACATGAGATAAGCTTATGACTTAATCCATGCAGCTTTCTCATAGTGGGTCGGTCCAGCACCTTGTACTCTTACAAGTGCCTATGACTTTGATTCGTATCTCCATACCTCATCAAAGTCATACTGGTCTTATCTCATCTTCGCTCCCGCGTAGATGACCGACCAAGGAAGGATAATCTATGAGATATATCCAGGGATACAGTTATCACCATAAACATGCGAATGAAGTGATAACTTAATGGAGAACAATGACTTGCTCCTAGGGCATAATTTCCAACAGTGTCCTCATTAAAGGGGACTACGATGCGATACCCCTCCAGATAAGTGACCCCGGAAACATCCAGCGTCCTCCTGCTGGTGTTCCCATGTGAATCTGCACAGTTATAAAAACATATTTGTGTTGCGTTTAAATAAAATTTAATTAAACGTAACGAATTTAAATTTAACTTTTGTCAAAAAAACAAATTACATTTACCTTGTACCTCCACCTCAAATCCGATAGAACGCGAAGACGACGGTCAGGGGTTCCCTTGGTCCTGTTCGTTCTTCTCGTCCAAAAAGCGCTTCGCATCGGCTATGGGAATGTCGATATGGATCTACTCATTTTCGTTGATGTCGCTCAACGACAGGCTTGTGCCTCCTTTTCCCCTTACGATCTCTATGCCTAGGATTGGCTCACCGGCGAAGAGTTCATCAAACTCATTCCGCTCCTAACTGGGCGAAGGGATAGACAGAGCCCCACACCCTCTCATACGGCCCCGACCTCTACAACGACTACCCCTTATAGGCTTACTCTCCCGTTCAACAGCTTTCCATTTTCCCTTATCCTTAGAAATCATGATGTTCAAAGGTACAAGTTGAAAGGTTAAAAGGTGAAAAATCAAAACCTTGCGCGCATTATTGTGAAAATGACGCGTGCCATTAGAAAACTGCTACATTTTGTAGCGGTTTTCCTACTTAAACGCTACAAAGTTAATAATTTTGTTGCAGTTTCAAATTAACCACTACAAAAACCGTGACAAATGTGCCTCGTTCTTCATGAAATTTTGTAGCGGTTACGGACCTTTGCCATTCTGTAGCGGTTTTCGGGAAGAACCATTACAAATTGTTTGTCCTTTAAGATTCTGTAGTGGTTATTCTTGAAAACCGCTACTAATTTAAATTTTTTCCAAAAAAAAAAATCCAAATTAGTTTGGAAATTTTGGAAAAAAATTTAAATTAGTGCTAAAATAATTAGAATAAAAAACTCAATTAATTTAATTATTTTCTTTAATTTCCCCAAATTAGTCGAGAATAATAAATTAGGAATAATAAGTTTATTGAAAATAGTCCAACATGCCCATGAAGATTCAGATTCAGTATAGCCACCAATCTCCCAGGAAAAACTCACTGACTCATTTTGATCAGAGATATTTTCTAGAAAGAAATGTAGCTATATTGGACCCAATCTTTGGTCGCATGTTTGACAATATTCAAAAGAGTAGAAGTCTTCAAGTCAAAGAAATAAGTAAATCTGGATTGTCACTGAAGGAACATCCTAGGCTTCAACAATCAGAAGGGAGACAAATATCTCAGCACTCATCTCCCGAGATCAGGGCTACAAATATTTGCATCTCTTCGACTACCAAGTCGAGAATGTTCATTTAGTGACAATGTGGATTTAGTAAATTTTTGAATATTTATAATTGATGTACAGACTGAGGTGCTATATATAGCGTAAATATTTGTAGCAATTTAGGTAAAAACCGCAACAAAATGATAGAATTTGATGCGATTATGACGTCACTTTACTTTCACTGCGACAAAACTGTGTCGTTTCGCTTTTTTGTAGCGGTTTTTTTTCATATAATCGCTACAAATTAACCGAGACAATGTGCACGCCATTACGCGCCATTGCTGGCGCCAAATTTGTAGCGGTTATTCTCAATAAACCACAACAAAGTTTGTGTCGCAAACATTCGCACCATTACGCGCCAAGCTGGCGCCAAATTTGTAGCAGTTTAGTTAGGATAACCGCTACAAATATCGCAGCAAAGATGCCTACCTTTCGGCGCCAATGCTTCTACTATTATTTCGTTGCAGTTTCATTGAAAACCGCTACAATTTGACAATTTTGTAGCGGGTTTGTTTAACCTTTACAGAATAACGGCAACAAATGATAGTTTTTTTTTTTTTTTTTTTGTAGTGGTACACCCTTTAAACATTGCACTACAATAGATAACCTTTTAAACCTGTTTTTACTTTCATATTTTTATGCAGTGATATATATATATGAACAATGAAGGTAGTTCCAAATGTGAAATTACCATTCATGATGGCTAAGTGATTTATTGAGCAATACAATGTTTTTTGGATTTGATCAACATATATTATCAGACAAAATTATGATATAAATATGAGATAATAGGTACTCGTGATCATTAACTAGCTTCATTCCAATTCCTTGATCCAAACATGCTCTTGTATAAGGAAAAGATTTACCATTTTCGTCTATTGGCCTTGCAAGGCAATCATGCTTAGGTGGATAATGAAAACATGGCTCCATGGACAAGTATCTTACACACTGAGGATCTGGGATGTTAGTGTCTATTAACTTGTGAAGAATCAGCTGCTTCAAGCCTACTAAACCTTGAGCTCCATACCCAAAGAAGATATAGAACTAGTCACCAACACATCACACATACTAAGCAGATATATTTTAGTCAAAGCCTCTATATTGTGCATATTGTCATCGAACTTTTATTCCTCTTCATGACTTGGTTGATAAACTCCCATTATGTCCCCAGTAACAGTTGGTTTTTTCAAATACATCATTGTTAAATTCTCGCTAAAATAGGAATACAAAGATGTCACCAGAGCATATTTTGTTTGGCTTTTCCTTGGAGAAGAAGTTACCCAATCTCTCAATTCTAGTTCAGGCAATACCTTATTCTTTAGGGTACATTTTAATATTTCATCCATTTTGGCTTGATTTGTAGAAAGGTCGGGACATACTCTGATTTGGAGACCAATTCTCTCATATGCTATGGTCATGTTTGCCTGATAGAATCTGTTAATTATTCCCCATACTTGATTTGAGGGTAGAAATAAGTATCATCCCAAGTAGTGAAAAATAGTGTCTTTATCTAGAAACATTTTACTTAATTCTTGACTAAAATATGGTACTATGAATAAAGAAGGCATGAAATATTGATCTGACCTTAATATCAACAAGGGAACCTTACTGAGAAGATGTTGATTATGATCACAATAAAAGAACTTTTCATGGTCATCACCGGAATGTTGCAAATTTAGATGTTGAACCAATGTAGAAATATGTCTTGAACTATTTCTTTTTCTTTGTCCTTCTTTATCATGTTATGATATGTTTCAATACGTCCTGGCCTGTTTATGAAAGGGAAATCTTTTGGCAAAATCCATGATGAATTACAAAATGGTTCACAGAATAAGCCTTTCATTTCATCCTCAAAATCCACCATTAGAACTCGATTTGTGACAAGAGCATATAGGAATGCTAAAGCCATGCTCGCCATTCTATTGCCCAAGCCATTAACAAAAGTCCACACACTGTAGTTACATTCTACAGAGTGTGCCTTGTTCCTTCTAGGCTTTGTCAGATATTTCATGGTTTTGTTGTAGAGTTCAGTATGAGGTCCACACATTTTATGAAGATCTTTGTATTCGCAAAGTTTGGGTATTAGATAAGGAGCGCTTTTTGAGGTGAAGCCTTACGGCATAAGTAGGACTGAAACCTACTGAAGCTTGATGATTTAGCAAACCCAAAACCATTAGCTAAAAGTCCATCTAGCAGTTTGTCAGCAGTGGGCTTTCCGGTAAGTTGGGATGATGAATCCTTTGTTGAGTTTGTGAATGAACAACTTTTTGAAACTACAAATTACAAATTTGTAAGACAAGATATTGATAAGCTCTTAGCTACTATATCTATAGAACTGAAATATCAAGCTAAGTATAAAGAGTCATGTGAGCATGTTAAATGTGGCATATATAATTGAAACAAATCAATATCTACGTGTAAATGTGTATATTTGTGTGTGTGAGAAGAGGATTTATATTATTGTTAATATATTGTAGATAAAGAACAAGCAAAAGTTAAAGGCTCTCTTTTGATGAAGCAGAGTGTCTCTAGTTGAACTTAGAATGTGATTGAAACTTATGGAAACATTGAACCTTACTCAAAATAGTTTAATTTATTTTATTCTTTTTTCTTGTTATTTGAGTTTGGGACCTCCAAATTCAACTTCATGGACTTACCAGGAAACCAAATTTGTAGGTTGATTCATTATATTCTAAGTATATATAGTTTGTTCTCAATAGAATCAAGATCCATTGGAGTATCATATTCCTAAAGTAAAGAGAGGGGAAGAGAGATTGACGGACCCTAGCTCACCCCATGTGGGTCCTATGAAGGTGAAACCCACCTTACGCTCTTTCTCTTCTCTTCGTATTTTAGAGGGTTAAGGAGCAAATTGACCAATAAACTTATATCTTAGGAGCGCCCAGCACGAAAAACTTTTAAATTGACCAAAAACACCAACAAACTTTTAAAAATGTGCAACCAGCACAATAAACTTTTAAAAATGTGCGACCAACACAATAAACTTTTAAAAATGTGCGACCAGCACAACACCGTTAGAAAAAGATAACATCCATTATTTAAGGTGCAGATTGGCCAACGAACTTTTACTCCAAGAGAGCCCAGCACAAAATTTTAAATTTCACACAAAAATTATTCATTTGCTCGAATAAACAAAAATTTTCATTAAAAATATAATTATATGATTTAAATAAAACTCCAGGTGTTTTATAATTTATAATTTATGTTAACAAAAAAATTATATGATTTATTTTTATTTTAGAAGAAATTTATGTGATTTAATTAGTTCATTTAATGTCAATAAAATTTAAAAAATCTATTATATCTTGAAAGAAATGAAATGAGTTTAATTTTTATTTTTATAAAAATAGCTTAATGGATATTAACGTTGATACTTAATAATATAAATCTGGTAACTTAATGATATATTTGTTAATTAAATAATCTATTGATTATATAAATATGAGACTTGTTGAAAAGAGAAAAAGATAACTTAAAAAGTTTGATTAAGGACAATTTAATAATGGGTTAAGGAACAATTTAAACAACGAACCTTTTATTTTTTTTGTGTTTTAGGTTTTATTTTTTAAAAAAGAAAAAAAATCAACAAGTCCCATATTCATATAATTAATATATCATCAAGTTACCGGATTTATATTATTAAGTATTAACGTTGATATTCATTAAGCTCTTTTTATAATAATAAAAATTAAACACATTTCATCTCTTTCCAGATATAATAGATTTTTTAGATTTTTTAAATTTTATTAACATTAAATGAATCTTTTAACTCACATAAATTTCTTCTAAAATAAAAATAAATCATATATTTTTCTTTTGTTTAACATATATAATAAATTATAAAACACCTTGAGTTCTATTTAAATCATATAATTATATTTTTAATAAAAAAATTTGTTTATTTTAGCAAATGAGTAATTTTTGTCCATAGATATCTATATAAGTAGTTTTGAATAATGACAATTGAGAACAAAATTTATTTAATTTAATGAAATTTTGAATTTTGTGCTAAGCACTCTTGAGTAAAAGTTTTTTGAGCTGGGCACTCTTGGAGTAAAAGTTCATTGGCCAATCTACACCTTAGATAATAGACGTTATCTTTTTCTAATGACGTTGTGCTGACTACACATTTTTAAAAGTTTATTATGCTGGCTGCATATTTTTAAAAATTTGTTTGTATTTTTGGTCAACTTAAAAGTTATTTATGCTGGGTGCTCCTGAGGTAAAAGTTTGTTAGCCAATTTGCTCCTTAACCCTATTTTAGAAGATATGTTTCAATTGCCTGCTGCAGCTTGTTTCAATGGCAGTGTCACTTATAATGCTTAGATGAGTTCCCAGGCTCAAACCTAACATTAACATATTTGTACACATACATGTTCAAATTGTATAAAATTTAAAAAAGGAAGATATTTTTTGTTGTGAATGTAGTTACATATATATGTTTTTACAATTTTTTTTTTCTAAAAATTAAGATAATTGTGAGAAAGAAAGGGGAAAAAACAGATTTGAAGAACGAACTAATGGAGGAAGCAACCAAACATATGTATAAATCAAGAAAACAAATTTAAGAATTGGTAAAACAAAACACAATCGAAGAAAAATATGTGAAATTACCTACTTTTAATTAAATTTGCATTAGCTTGAATTGTTGATCCCAAATTTTCATGTGTCAAGTTTTGGCCTATCTTGTGAGTTATCTATGTGTTTTGATGATAACTGACAATTGTAAACACAAGTTAAAGTTTGTCTTTGGTAAGTTGAAAAACTTACTGTCAAAGGTAAACTCAAGTTTTGGTTAGTAAATTCGAGTTTTGGACTTGACAGAAAGTAACTCAATTTTAATGAACTGAGAAAACTCCAGTTTGCGTAGGCAAACTTGAGTTTATGACATACAGAGAGCACTTTAAGCTTTTCACATTAAGACAAACTTGAGTTTAGTTTTACAAACTCGAGTTAACTCGAGTTTGCACTATACAGAGACTCTTCAATATTTTCTAAAGTAAACAAAACTCCAGTTTGCAATAGTAAACTCGAGTTTTTGGCACACAGAGAGCCTCCAATGTTTTAACCCTAAGAAAACTCCAGTTTTGAAATGGAAACTTCAGTTTTCACTTAGTCAAGAGTTTTCTAAGTTTTCCAAAGTTTTGAGAAAATTCGAGTTTGTATTTGTAAACTCAAGTTTAGGCTTAACATAAAGCTTACATGTTTTAACTACTTTGAGAAAACTCCAGTTTTCACTTGGCATAGATTTTTGAAAGGTTTTCAATTTTTTAAAAAAACTCAAGTTTATCTTTACTAACTAGAGTTTAGGCCAAGCCAATAGCTTTGCTCATTTTAGTGGTTTGAAAACTCAAGTTTACATTTGGAAACTTCAGTTTTTGAGCTTTTGGACCTAAACATGTTTTCACTATAAAAGTCCAAAACTCGAGTTTGTCATTAATCAAATCAAGTTTTGCTCTATGATTCAAAATGTGCTTTTAAAACTCAAAACACGACATTCTTCTCTAGCAGAAGAAAACTCGAGTTAGGATTTGGAAACTCGAGTTTGTCTTCTGAGCATAGTTACAAACTCTAGTTTGGATAAACAAACTTGAGTTTGTGTCGCTAGTTTTGAAAATTGAATTGCTCGAATTTGTAAAATCTTCCCGTTTGATTTTAATACTTCTTATCATCACTCATTACTATTCCCAGCTATGTTTAATTAGTTTGTTAATGAGTTTCAAATGGTTTAGAGAACTTTAAATGAAGAATTGAGCAAAAGCAAAAAGTGATGTCAGCACATTAAATGCAAAGTTCAGAAAACTTGTATCCTTTAAGACAATCATTCTATACACGTTGCAAATGGATTAATAATGTTTTCTTTCCATATCCAGTAGCTACCATTACAACGGATTAAAAGTTAAGAAGTCAACCATAAACATCTGTATAACTGGATTAACCAAAGAGTAAAAAGAGAAGAAGACCAAAGCTCAACATAATCCTTACTTAATGAAGGCAACGGTCACATTAAAGATTACAACGGTCATTTAATGCTCTCTTTGTATAAATAGAGCTGCATTCAATTCTTCTCAACAACTAATCTGCTGAAAACGAAAATCATTCAAGTTTCCAACTACTTTTTGAGTTTTCTTGAGTAAAGTATCTTTTGATACATTTGTACTTCAGTGTTTATATTTATCCACTCTTAGAGAGAGTTCATTAATTGTAAATCATTTCATTGTAAAAATCTCAAGTCGTGGGACTTGGAGATTGAGATATTGATTGCAACTCATAAGAGAGAATAAGTTCTAGTGAGAGAATTACTCTAGAGTTACAGAGTGTGTAATCAATTGAGATAGTGAAATCCATAGTGTCTGGGGAATGGACGTAAATCAAGAGGTTGTACCGAACCATTATGAATTCCTTGTGTCTTGCTTATCCTTCTCTTCTCTTATACCCTATTTTTTAGTGTTAAAAAACAGAGCCCTAGAAAAGAATTTTAAAAATCCCTAATTCACCCCCTCTTGGTAATTTGCGCAACTTTCATATCTCCCTTCCAACTCCATATCATTAGAAAACCTCTCAAAACTAAGAAAATATACAAAAGCTGTAGAAATAAGTGAGATTACTTGTATCTAAATCTGCATTTGCCTAAACTATTCATCCCATGTTCTTATGCGTTAAGTTTTGACCTTTCCCTTTAAATGTCTTGTCTTTGAAAAAGCTCCCAAAATGATCAAAAATTGAGTATTTATAACTAACTCCACAAAATATAAGGAAAATTGTGCAGGGAACAAATAAGGATGTTCTGTTTCTATCAGAACTCAATCTCATTATCTCCTTTATGAATTGAAGTGGATTCATCTTTTTCAAATGGCTCTCTGCAGTAATTAGAAGCTTTATTTAAATTAAAGATGCATATATGGTACATATTAGAACATGGGAATCCCAATAAAAAATAGAATATTAATTTCATTTAGGAAGTAACGTAGAACCTTGAAAAAGGTGCTTGACCTTTTTAACCATAGAAACGTACGTACAAGGCAGCTCACGGGCATAGGCGAGGGCGTTTTTGTCAATATGAGTTGGATCCAGAAAAATGAAATGGATTATTACTAATACAAATAAATATGAATCAGTAACATTTGTGAGGAATTCTTTATTAGTCTATTTGCAAGCAAGTAAAAATGATAGGCATGGTTCTTGGTTGTACTAGAAGGGGAACAAAAGAGAAAGACTGGTTTTTTTTTTTTTTTCCTTTGTGGATTGAAAGTCAACATATAGATACATGGTTTAATGCTAAAAATCACATTTCTCAATTTGTTTTTCTCCAATATGTAACAGACATATCAGTTACTTGAAGTAAAAGCAATACAAGAGTAGAGGAAAAAAGAAAAACAGAAGCCAAAAATCAAAGCATATAAGAAAAAGAAGAGATCTGGTTTTGCAAATGGCATATCTTAGAACATGATCATGTAAAGCACCTATTCCATTTATATTTAACTTACTAAAAGGAAGATGCAGAAACATTTAATATATGCCATTTTTATATAATGATCGCATATATAAAACCTATTTATGTTAAAATACTACATCCAGTTATAAATATAAGACAAAGTTTGTAATGCAATTTACATATAAATTTTTTCCTATATTTAAGATTGGAGGGGTGATCACTTTTTCTTCCTCCAGATGAAGCCGTCTCCCAATGCACAATTAATCCTAATCGTTTCATTTAACTATTATTGAAATATTATTCATTTCTTATCTGATTAACATAAGATTATGTCAAGTCACCCTAAAACTATGTTGTTTTGAAAGTTACGAGAATTAATAAAGGGTATTTTTGTTCTTATATTTATTAAATTAAAGTATACTTTTAGTCATTTAAGTTTACATGAGGTATACTTTTGGTCCCTTAACTTCATAAAGTATACTTTTGGTCCTAAAATTCTAACACCGTTAGTTTTGCTAACAGAAAATGCAAACTCAAGAGATAACGGTGTAAATTTAAGTGATGATTTTGTAATTAAATACTATTAGGCTTAAATTTAAAATATGGGTACATTAAAGAATATATAAAATTTGTGTAATTAAGTGCTATTAGTCATCAATGAGTTCGCTACATCAGCATTTTCCGTTAGCAACATTAACGGTGTTAAAATTTTAAGACCAAAAGTATACTTTATGAAGTTAAGGGACCAAAAGTATACCTCATGTAAACTTAAAGGACTAAAAGTATACTTTAGTCTATTTATTATATGAATTTACCAAAAGATCTTTCATTAATTCGTCTAACCTCAAAACTACGTTGTGTGTGTATATATATATATATATATCTTGACTCTCCCATCTCTCGTACGAGACCCCTTCAACCATATTTAAGTCACTAAATTTATTCGAAAATGAAAAAAAGAATAAGCAAATTTACTCATATTCAAAATCATGTATTACATCTTTAAAAGTGAAAAGAGAAAATTAAATTCAACTTTATATATGAGCATTGTTTGAAAAAAGATAATTAATACTCCCTCCAATCCTTTTTTATAAAATTCTAAAACTTAAATTGTTTTGATCCATTTTATAAGAGTTATCTAAACATTTAATGATTTTTTTTAATCTTTATCCCTCATTAATTATATGTATTACATTAATTAATAAGTTTGTGATATTTATATTTATTCGATTTCTCTCATGGCAAAAGAAAACCTCTATTTCTCTTTCTTATTTACCCCTCATAAATAAAGGTATACTTGAAGAAATGTATATTTTAAATATACTTATCATTTTTAATTAATTTTAACTTCTTTGTTAGATTGTATAATTCGTATACGAGACTCTTATAAATAAAACTAGAGGAATGCCCCACATGATATCTTATAACAATCATCATGCGGAAGAAAGTGCTTTAATAATAGAGAGCAGACAGAGTATATTGTCAGCACTAATACTTATTGAGGAATATCTTAAATAATTAATAACACTATTGATATGACAACTAGACAAATACCCCGTTTCAAAATATAGGCTTTTAAGGTTTTACACTTTAGCACACAGATTAAGGAATACAATTAATATATTAAAATATTAATCAATAACAATAATAAAGTCTTATTCTACTAGGTAGGGTCAACTATATAAATTACACGACGGCATTATGCTCTACCAAATTTGATCTCAATTTAATGCAATGTAACATTTTGCATTATTCATATAAATAAGGGTATAAATATACCATGCAAAACATATCATCGAATGTTGCATTAAACTTTTAATAGGACTAGGACATATAAAAAAAAGTTTTAAAATTTTATATTTTGAAAGGAGATCGCGGTAAGTTATGTTTATAACATTGTCATTAGATAGACATCAAGAATCGGTTTTGGAAAAATATAAAATACCTCAAGACAATCCAATATGCATTAGTTAATTAAAAAACATTTTCTTTTATTTAGACTCAATTTAAAATCCCATTAATATCGCATGTCTTTTTTCAAGAATAGACTTAATCAATTATTAGCATATTTTTTTTAAAAAAAAAAAAACAACAACAACAACAACTGATTTCCAATGGTATAAATTTTACTCTTCAGTCTATTGCATTTATAATTTTTCTGGGGCTAGGCTAGTCTTATAACACTTGGTTACCATATGTCCCATTGATGAGCACAATTAATGTCATGTTTTCCCTATATTTTATGATTGAATTGTAGGGTAAATGCAAGCTTAACTGCAATCAATCCGAGCAAAAAGGCATTAATTCATTAATATAGGGAACTGAAGAATAAAAACCATTCACATTCTAAACATGTGCTAAAAGAAGAACAAGTACAAGGTTTTATGAGAAAAACGTATGGCAAAACCGATACTATGTTATAGCATTCTAACAGTATATCGAAGTGCAATACAAAGCATATCAGGAGCTATAGCAAAGTAAAAGACGCGATGCTATGCGGTATATTTTCTAATATTTTGTCAAGATTATTGTAGGAAATAATTGCAAAGGTCGAGGAAAGACAAGTAGATTGCTAACGTAACGGAATAGAAGATACAGAGGATCAAAACTAAAATATTTGAAGAATCCTGCAGGATCAGCAGAATCAATCTACTGTGATTAGAAGATACGATGGATCTCGATAGATTTGGAAAGCCCAGCTCGCTGGAACTTGTGCCGCAAGAAAACCTGACTATAAAAGGAAACGGCAGGCCAACCCTAAAGAGAGTCGCGCAGAGCCAAAATGAGATTACACATTCGGCTAAATTCAAAAGAAGAGAGAGAGATTTCGCGAGGCATGAGAACTCCAAGAGAACCCAGTATCCTTCCTTTAGTTAAGCGGAGAGAAGAAGACGTGGAGTGATGACATGACAAGGCTACTTCCACGTCGTCGGAACTTTGTCAAGCTTTCTATTTTCTTTTACTTTAATCGTTTGATCATGGGTCATTTTGCTGTTGTCTGTTTAGTGTGTCCCTTGTCAGTCATAAACTAAATTTCCTAAGGCTGAACGAGGATGAACCTTTAAGTTTTGAATGAACCCAGTTGCAAGTTTTTAATTCAATAAATTCAGTTTGCGTATCAGTGATTTAATTACCTTGTCGATTAGCGAAAGCTAAGGGCGAGATTTGTGGCATCGGCTTACTGGCAAGGAATCGAAGTTAGACCTCTGAGAAACAGTGATTGTTAGGCAAGCTGGTGCAAGGCTTAACCTATTATTGTAGGCTTCAGGAATAGGTCTACCGCTCATAACTAATACACCCTTCTCTAGCGTTAATCTAACAAGAAAATTGTTATAGACATATGGAATGAGTAAAGTTAGCATTAGAAGTATCGAACGCGGAAGCTTCGATAGACTATAGTGGTGGGTTAACTGAATAGCGTTGTAGTTGGTACCTATGTTGTAGCATTGCGGAAGCTATGCAGTATAGATGTTATAGCAATGGGTAAACCAATTGGGGGATTGAGATACTTAAGGGTGATTCCAAGTTTAGCCTAACTTCTTACTGATATCTTCTTACAGTTATTATTCTTTGTTTACTTTTGTTTATTAGTATAATCATAAAAACCTCTTAAACCAACCATATTTACTTTCTATTTGCACAACTATTTTGGCAATCGAGCGTCACTTTCTGGTATCTCAGTTTCTGTTGAACGATACTCTACTTACACTTTATTACTTGTTCTACTAGTTCACTTGCTATAAGAAAATCGACCAACACCCATATTAGCCTTCAATTTTGGAAAGCCCTTGAATTAATAGAATTATTACTTTATTAGCATTATATTTCGGAAATCCCTTGAATTAATAGGATTGTTACTTTACTAGCCTTGTGTTTTGGAAACACCTGTAGATAATAAACTAAGGAAGTTCTGAATATTTCAATATTAAAAATGATATATCAAAATTAAAAATTCATCTAAAAATACTTCACATTGAATCTATCAGGACTCAATAAACTAAATCAAACAATAATATTATCTAGCGATCTCTTGTGTTTACATGTATAGATAGTGCTTCTCATTAATTTATCAAAATATAGCATGTCTTGTTGAGAAATGCTACACCTTCCAACTATAATAAACCATTTTAAGATGCAAGAGATAAACTCTTAGCCTTACAAAAGTCTACAGGGCCACGCTTTTCAGAACAAATCGTCCTTCATGGACTCACTACATCAGAAGAAACTGCATTTCCTTCTTTCTAATCTAGGCTAATGATTGGCTTTTGATCTTTAACTCCTCAACCAAGAACCTACACTGGCAATGTTCTTAGATATATCTCCTTTTTGAGGACACTGTAATAGCAAGTATTTCAGTACTCATGTCATGACTTTAACGCTGAGCGATGAACACCAACCAACTTCAATCCCTCCCTTACATCTTCACAATTCATAATATGAGGAAAAAGGGGAAGTAAATTTCACGATTCTATCGGCCTTACACTCATGTTTTGGTGGATAATGCAGACAAGAATCCCTGGATACAGATTGTAGGCAAGGTGGATCAGGGATCTGTTCACCATAGGCTCTCTAAGAATCCATGGCTTCAAACCCCCAAGACTTTGTGCAACATGTTGGAAATTATGCCTAATAAGTCAATCATTGTACTTTAAACATTATTGTTATTTAAAGTATTTCTCCATTTTGTTATTATATCATTTGCATGTTTATTATGATGACTGTATTCTTGGATGTATCATAAAGATTGTCCTAAACGTCCCTGATCGGTTATCTATACAGAAGAAAAGTTGAAATAAAACCAACGTGACTTTGATAAGATATGGAGATGCAAATCAAAGTCTTAAGCACTTGTAAGAGTACAAGGTGCTGGACTGACCCACTATGAAAAAGCTACATGGATTAAATCATAAGCTTATCTCACGTATAACCACGTTACAATGCCTTTTGACCTGAGATCATCATGGTTTCCTACAAGAGAGTCGCTAATCTTTGACCTAGTCAAAAGTCACATTTAACTGGGTGATGATAAAGGCTTCGATCGAGATTGGTAGTTTTCATGCAAAGGAATGTGCATGGTCAAGATGAGATTTGTCCCTCACATTTGTAAAGAGATATTACTGAGTCCCTTGATGAGTAAGTCTGAGAAATGTATGGTCATACTATGAGGGAAAGGAGATTCCATTTCAATTGTTAGACTACTTAAAAATCGAGAAAGTAATGATCAAGAACAGGAGGATGACACTATTTATGCTTCATCTTTGACCAAATTATCATGTGACAAAAGGGATGTGACATGGTTATATGATAAGTTGCATCGTGTCATCGATCCTCATATGAACTGGATAATTGTAATGTCTTGCTAGAGGCCGCTTGTGACTTGTGAGCTAGTATAATGTTGGCCCGCTATCAATTTCATGTGGGACTATAGGGTCGCACACAAGAACAGCCCAATCTGAGCCTATAATGTCCAGATTAATTGAATCTAAGATATGTCTAAAATTTAATGAATACATTGTTTAATCTAGGGAGGATATATATATGTGTGTGTGTACACAAATTCAAAAATAATAAGAATATTATTTATATAGATAATAATATTATTATGTAGTATTTGTTTTGTATTTAATTTATTTGATAAATTAAATAACTAAAACTAATTGAGATATCGTATCTTAGATTTAATTTGAATTAAAATATCATATCTCAGATTTAATTAAATAGATAGATATCATATCTCAGATTTAATTTATAAAGGCTAAAGTATACATTTGGTCCTTTATATTTGCCTCTAGTATCATTTTAGTCCCTTAAGTTTGTAAAGTGCACGTTTGGTCCCTTAATGTTAACACCTTTAGTCTGACTTAACGGAAAATACTGACTCAACAATTTTAAATGATGACTGTGCAATTAAATGCTAACCAAATCTTTATGGTTGTGGTTTTTCACAATTTGTGAAGATTAAATATATTTTTTTCGGAAGAAAATTAAATATTTTTCAATTAATAGGATTTAAAATATTAATTTATTAAAATGGTAACATATAAGCATGCTTACTCCGCATTTAATTGTACAGTCATCGTTTAAAATTGTTGATTCAGTATTTTCCGTTAAGTCAGACTAACGGTGTTAACATTAAGGGATCAAACGTGTACTTTACAAACTTAAGGGACTAAAATGATACCAGAGACAAACATAAAGGACCTAATGTATACTTTAGTCATTTATAAAATATAAATTTAATTAGCTGGCTTTTAATTTAGATTAAACAAATAGATTTGATTAGATCTGTTGAACATATTTAATTAATATTATTTTAATCCAATTCAAATTTCAAAATTAATTAAAATTGATTTTGAATATTTAATGCAGCTCATTGGGGTTTTTGAAAACCCTATAAAATAGTGGGCAAGACGTATTATAGAGGCTGAGTAAAAGAGAAAACTCTAGAGAGTATAGAGAGAAAACATTGGAGGCGCTATCACGTTGCCTGTGTTGGAGTTCTGTTCGTATGAATATCGGTAGAGGGAGCTGGTTCGTACAATTGACTCCTAGTGATTGAACGACACACATACACAAGGTATCATTTTGACTACTCTAATTTAAACGCCATTGATAGATCTTCCATTGAGATTCGAAATTTATTTTGATAAATTTCTTCCACTGCGTGTTTGAATCCCAACACAACACACCCAAAAGTAGACTTGGGGCTGGTGATCAATGCATTACACAACCTCAGCAAATAGATTTCAGTCCATGCCTTGATGTTATGCAAATTACCGTTCCACTTTTGATGCCCTTCATGACTTGGTTGATAAACTCTTACAACTTCCCCAGTCACAGTTGTGTTTCTCAAATACATAGCCCTTAGCTTCTCACCGTATTCTAAGTATAAAGACGCAACTAGAACGGCTTTTGAAGTGTTATTCTTCGATGGAGATGTTACTGACTTGTGATGGCCCAACTGAGGCAGCAGGTTATGCTTGAAGGCACAAGTTAATATTTCACCAATGATGGTTTCATGTGGAGCTCGATGAGTATTATATATTCTTAATTGGATGCCAATTCTGTCATTTTCCTTGGCCAAGTTAGCTTTATAGAACCTGCTAATAGCATCCCACACCTCATTTGATGGGTGAAAAAGGCAGCGTCCTAGATGGTGGAAAACAGTGTCTTTTTCAGGGAACGACGACATTCTCAGCTCTTGCCCAAAAGATGGAATCATGAAAAGAGAAGGGGAAAAATATTGATCTGACTTCAAAATCAAGACAGGAACTTTCTGGAGAAGACTTTGGCTATGATCACAATGGAAAATGTTATTATGACCATCATGAGTGTGTTGTAGATTAAGAATTAGAACTGATCGCCAATACACATTTGAATAATGTGTCCTACATAGTAAGCTTTCATAGGTTTCGATATTTTTCTGGTCTTTGCGGCAAGGAAAATTCTGAGGCAATAACCATGATGAGTTGGGAAATGGCTCACAAAAGAGACCAACCTGTCAGAACCAAATCTGACAAGTAGAACTCGATCTGTGAGTATGGCATAAAGAAATGCCGCAGCCAATGTTATCATCCTGTTCCCCAAGCCATTGGCAGCTGTCCAAACAAGGTATTTGGATTTTTTGCCCATTGGCAGCTGCCCAAACAAGGTATTTGCACTTGGCTGAAGTCTTTTATTACTCAGGTCCGCTGCTGTCCGACGCTTTAAACGCTGCTGTTTTTGGTACAAAACACACCCACACCTGGTCCTTTCTTTTACAAGAGGGAAAAAAAAAGGAAAAAAAAAAAAGAAGAAAAAAATTCGCCACTCTAAAGTAGTAAAAGATAATTCCAAGTATCTTTATTGGGCAAAAAATAATAATAATAAAAAGATAATTCAGGAGACTGAATGAGATTAAAATTTTTTGATGATATTGAAAAATTATTTCAGGACATTGATAGGTACTAAAAAATACTGATTGGTACTAAAAAATAATTCATGATTTTAAAAAAATTATTTTAGGATCTTGAAAAAATATTTTAGATACTAACTACTATTAAAAATTTAGTTTAGAATATTTTTTCAAAATCCTAAAATAATTTTTTAAGATCATGAATTATTTTTTCAGTACCAGTCAGTATCCTTTTAGTACCAGTCACTACCCTAAAATATTTTTTCAAGATCCTGAAATAATTTTTCAAGATCATCAAGAATTTTTTTAGTATCATTTAGTATCTTAAATTATCTTTTTAGTATCTAAGCAACCTCTTTTTTTTCTTTTCCTTTTTTTTTTTAAAAGAAAGGACCAAGTGTGTGTGTTTTGTGCCAAAAACGGTAGCGTATAAATCATTGGATAGCAACGGACCTGAGTAGCAAAAGACATAAGCCAAGTCCTTAAAATTTTATGATAAATGCAAACTCTTTAGGGGTACTGTTCCTCTCATTTTCCCTCACGGTCTGATCTGGACCGTCCAAATGTTGATCCAACGGTCCAGATCTAAAAAAAATAATTGTTTTTTGTCTTTTTCAAAAAAGACAAAACAAATTTTTTTAAAAAAATATGGACCGTTAGATCAAGATTTGGATGGTCCAGATCGGACTGTAAGAGAAAATGAGAGAGGGGAAAAATGAGAGGATCCTCTCGCACTCTTTAGACACACTTTTACTTCTATAAACAACTATTTCAATCCTTCCCTTCTTCACGCTTTCCCCCTGCAATAGGCCAATTTCCCCTTGGAAGCAAAAGAATAAATGATTATTTTTGTGTGCTCTTGTTTTGTATTTTTTACATGCAACAAATTTGATATAAGAGAATATTATTTGAATCATGAATAATAAATTTGTTTATCATTTCAAACTTGTTTGGTTGTTACACAAAATTCCAATAATAAATTTGTCTACATCATACCTGATGTAGTCAAAGTGATTTCATAATCTATCAATATTAATTGCAGAATTTGACTATAGTCTTTGTCCCTTTCTTCATTTATGCTTTTGTGCCTTTTCCTGAGCTTTTTTTTTTTCCCCCCTTCCTAAGCCTTATTGTTCTGCTTCTTTCAACTAATATCTGAAGGCCGACATGTTAAAGGGCCCATTTGGGATAGCGGCGGTAGAAGTGACTTTTTTTTTTCTGATGGACTTTTTCTGATGTGATTTGTGTTTAGGTCAACGGTGACAGAAATGGCTTTTTTCTTTATAGCACTTGTTTGTCATAGCTTTTGAAAAAGATAGATGAGATGGAAAAAGACTGAAAAGGGCATGAAGCATATATATATAGTATAAAATGTGATAATTTAGGATAAAAAATTAAAAATAAACATAAATTTGCTAAATAAAACAGTAAAATCACCATTAAAAGAATTACAACCCAATAAAGTGCTTAAATAAACATATTCCCTACAAGTTGGTTTCTAATTTGATCATGAAGACAATTCATATGTGTTGAAGATAATGATGAGGATGCTTCATTAACTGGATCATCATTATCTTCATCACCCATATTTTCTTCTTCAACTTCATCAACTGGATCATCATTATCTTCATCCTTGTGAGAATATCTCCAAATAAAATTATGTATCGCCATTGTTGCGCATGCAAATCATGCAGACTTGTGTTCGAAAGCTATATGAGTGCATATTTTGTAAGATATGAAACCTATTCTTCCAAACTCTAAATGTCATTTCTATCATGCACCTCAAACTTAAATGATAAAAATTGAAGTACTCGTTGGGATTTCGAAATCCCGACTGTTGCCTGAATTCTGAAAGGTGATAACGCTCATGTTTATACGGACCAAAATCAAAGTTGTATCTAAAATAATGATAATAATAATAACAATACATATTAAAAGCTTAAAAGTTTGGTACCTTTATTTTCCTCTCCTACCATTCATCTTCTGCAATAATCATATTCTTTACATAGTCAATGGCTATACTAGTCTCTTTTGAAAATAACTTCTCCCAAGCTCTCCATTCTCTCCTCAGGCAATCTAACCTATATTTCAGTTGTTTCTTAGTATATGCTAAACATGTCTTTTCTTTAAATCCAGTAATAACATACTTCCACCCATCCCTCATAAATGATGAGCCAAGACGTTCTTTTTTATATATTTGTTCAATATATAAGTCAATGAAAGTCTTAGTACAAACAATTATTAGTATTTAATGGTAATATGTACATTTAATTTTTACCCATTAAATTTTGAATATATGTCACTAATGAACTTACAATTTTGAAAATATGCAAAATATAAGCGTACAATAAAATCACAACCTCTATGCATTTGCAACTGACAACTGTGCATTTTCAGAAATTTAATTTCACAACCTCTGTACATTTGCAACAAACAACTTTGCAATAAATATTTTAATTTTCAGATACAGGTTGCTGTGGTTTTGCTAAAGTGACTACAGATAGATAAATTGGCAATGGAAAATAGCAAGTATTCGGAAGAAGCCGCAAAATAGACCAACTTCAATGAAAACTCTTTGCAAGCTTTCAATGAAAATGTCAACCACCAAATTACAGTTTTCACCAAATCCACAACATAAATTCAGCTATGCAAGCAGAGAATCAATTACAGTAAGTACCAGGAATAAATTACAGTTTATTTTCTTTTTCTTTCTTTGTTCTTTTTCCCATCGTAAATCACCAAAACATTTACAAACAACTTTCTTTCTTTGTTCTTTTTCCCATCAAACAAAAATCATAACGAGCTATACAAGCAAGAAGTAATTTAAGGCCAAGAACGACAGAGAACAGAGTACCAAATCCCCATCGTAAATTCCCAACGAGTACAGCAGAGAACAGAGCATAAGAAATCGAATGAAGAAAATGAATGAAAAAAAAACTCAGCAAAATAGAATCCCCAACGTAAATCCCAGATTTTAAGGCCAAGAACAGAGCAGTTTAGATCGACAGATGAGAAGAAAGGAAACAAATGAAGAACTGATGAAGGAAAGGAATAAAAAATGACAAGTCTCAGCAATCAAAAAAAGAACAGATCGGATGAAGAAATCACCAGAGGCAAATGAAAATAAGAACAAATCTGACGAGGACGAGGAGATCCAGCAAAGGACAAGGAGATCCGGCAAAGGACGAACAGATCCGGCAAGGATGAGGACAGAGGCAAATGAATAGAAGAACAATGCCTGAATTCTGGAATTGAAGGGTGCAAAGAAAAATAAGAACATGTATATATTGAAGAGAAGAGGAGGTAGCTCGCGGATGAATTGAAGAGGAGAGGAGGTAGGTCACGGAGTTTAATATGGCGAGATGGAGAGCAGAGATTTTGAAATTGCAGAGCAGAGAAGCAGGCAAAATTGAAGAGGAAGAGGACATGAGGTAGCTCGCGAAATTTAATTGCAAAGGAGATGAGGCAAGCGAAATTGAAGAGGAGAGGAGGAGAGAGAAGGCACGACTGCTTTTTGCTTTTGAGCAATGGTCCAAAAAAATGGATGTGGCTTTTTTGGATGGGATGATAAGCAACGAAATGTGGTTTCATATTAAAAAAGTCACTTCAAATCTTGATGCCCATCAAAGTTTACAGCCATGCTAAAAACTCATTTAATGTGCTTCTCCTTTCACTGAGCATTCACTGGGCTTTTTTTAGCTTTCATAACCATGCCAAACAGGCTTAAAAACAACCAATTTGGCTACCTTCATTGGTAAAAAGAAACTATTTCACTCCATTAATAAACTTAAACATTGACAAAATTTTTATCGAAAGATAAAGCGGCAAGTTCAAACAGTATATTCATAATGAGACTAAAACAACATGAGGTTAGCACAACTGAACATGGAAAAGGCTTTCAAGAACTGACGGTTGCGTAACTTCCAATCTAATGCTTTGTGAACCTCTTACTTGCCCCTACAGTGTGCTTGTTTGGAACATCCTTTCTATAGTTTTATGTTGGCGTTACTGTCACTTGGTGATCATTCGCCACAATTAATGATAGCATTAACAAATGCAATATACTTGCCTCTACATTTTTGTCCATTAATTATGCAATGACACAATATACTCGTTTACAGAACTCAAATACAGTCATGATTTCGATTAAAATACTTTATCTTTTAAAATATTTTAAAGGGTTAAGGAGTGAATTGGCCAACAAACTATTACCCCAGGAACGCCCAGCACAAAAAAATTATTCAGTGGACCGTAAATACCAAAAATCTTTTTAAAAAGTGAAGTTAGCACAAAAACTGTTAACTCATCATCAACGTCCGTTAATTTCCATCGTTCCTTGACTTTTCCCAACTTTATATCCATTGAAACCCCACTCTTCAGCCACAGTCTCTCCTCTCTGTCCCTTTCCCAAAAGCTCATCCACTCTCCCATGCTTTATTTTCACTCCCCTCTCTCACAGTGCCCCTGACAACGTCTCGCTCTTCATCTCTCTTTCACTTTCGTTACCATCACTTTTCGTTGGGAAATTTCACTTTCCTCACCTAGTCGGACGCAATGGCCTCCAAAGATTCTCCCGGTCACAGTCTTTCACAGCTCTCTAACAAAACTCCATTTCTCGGCTTGAAGCTCTACTTCGCGATCGGCTTTTTCCTTCTAATCGTACTGCGTTTTTGCTTCTAATCTTTCTCTTCTAACACCAGAGTCAAATCTTGACGAAGCGTAAATTGCGCGTGAAGCACAATTCCAGGACGATGCAGAATTATGAGCTAGCAATCTTGGAAGCAAGAAGTCAAAGCCTTGGATCTCGAGCTCAGAGGTTAAAATTGGGGATGAGGACCATAGAAGGAGAAGGTTGAGGTTGAGGTTGAGAGAAGAGGGAAGAAGATGAGCGACGAGAGTGATATTCCGGTGGGAGCCGTAGTGACGTGTCGGTGGATGCACCGAACATAAGGTGGGGACGATGGTATAGCTTGAGGGAGCTGGAGGATGTGACGCGTGGGTTTACGGAAGAAAGTATGATCGGCAAAGGAGGGTATGGTCTTGTGTACAAAGGAGTTCTTGAAGATGGGTCGGTGGTGGCTGACTTGTTGGAAATTATGCCCTAGGGGCAAATTATTGTTCTCCATTAAGTTATCATTTCATTCGCATGTTTATAGTGATAACTATATCCCTGGATATATCTTATAGATTATCCTAAATGTTCTTGGTCGTCATCTATGTGGGAACGAAGATGAGATAAGACCAGTATGACTTTGATGAGGTATGGAGATACGAGTCAAAGTCATCGGCACTTGTAGGAGTATAAGGTGCTGGACCGACCCACTATGAGAAAGCTGCATAGATTAAGTCATAAGCTTATCTCATGTATAATCGCGTCACAACGCCCTATGACCTGAGATCATCATGGATTCCTACATGATGAGTCACTGACCTTTGACCTAGTCAAAAGTCACTTTTGATCGGATGATGATAAAGGCTAGGATCGGGATCTGTGGTTTTCATACGGAAGAATGTGAATGGTCAAGATGGAATTTGTCCCTCACATTTGTAGAGAGATAATACTAGGTCCTTCATGAGTGAGTCTGAGAAATATATGGCCATACTGTGATGGAAAGGAGTCTCCATTTCACTTATTAGACTACTCGAGAATCGAGAAAGTAATGGTTAAGAACATGAAGTTGACATTATCCATGCCTCATCCTTGACCAAATTATCACATGACAAAAGGACGTGACATGGTTGTACGATAGGTTGTATTGTGTCATCGATACCCAAGATTGGGTAGACGCAATGTCTTGCTGGAGGCCACTTGCGACTTGTGGGCTGGTACAGTATTGGCCCACTGTCAATCTCATATGGGCCTGTAGGGTCGCACACAAGAATAGCCTAACACGAGTAAAAGTGTCTAGATTTATTGAATTTTAGATTAATCTAAGATTTGATGAATACTAAATTTAACCTAGGGTGAATATATATGTATATATATATATATTTAAAAAAAAATTTGAAAATAATATAATAATATTATTTAATGGAGATTATAATATTATTATATAATATTTGTTTTATATTTAATTTATTTGATAAATTAAATATCTAAAACAAATAGAGATATTGTATCTCATTTAATTTTTGAATAAAGATATCATATATCTATTTAATTTAAATTGAGATATAGTATCTCAAATTTAATTAAATAGATAGATATTATTTCTCGGATTTAATTTATAGAGATAAATTAAATATGAAGGCTTTTAATTTTGATTAAATAAATAGATTATATTAGATTTATTAGATAGATTTAATTAATATATTTTTAATCCATATTCAAATTTCGAATTTCAAATCTGGATTTTAATTCGGATTAAATAAATACACTAGATTAGATCTACGAAATAGATTTAATTAATATATTTTAATCCAGATTCAAAATTCAAAATTAATGAGGATTAATTTTGAATATAATACGCTGATCGGGTTTAGAAAAACCTACGGAACTTATGTCGAACGTATTAGAAAGCCGCGAGAAACCCTAGAGCGAAAAGAGAGAGACGCACAAGTTCGAAGGCGCTAGCATGCTGCTGCGTCCGTGTTCGGAGTTTATTCGTGTGGATACTGGAAGAGGAAGGCGATTCACAGAGTCGGTTTTTACTGATCGAGAAGGTAGCCCACCAGTTCAAAAGGAACGAGACGCACACCAGTTCGCCGTAGGTATGATTCGAATTCCTTAACCTTGATTTAAACGCGGTTAAGTGATCCTCAGGACGGGTTTCGTAAAATTTTTAAATCCACTGCGTGTATGGATTCTAATGCCTGTGAAGAATCTTCTGTATGGCTTAAGTTATTCAAATTTTGTCTAATCTTAACTGTTTTAAGGTGCATGTTTGTTTGGACTTGCTTAAACAAATTCAACCATTTCATTATACTTCAAGTACTTAACGGACGTTGATGATGATTAATGGTTTTGTGATAACTTCACCTTTTAAAAAGTTTTTTGGTATTTAAGCTCCACTTAATAGTTGTTTGTGTTGGACGCTCCTAGGATAATAGTTTGTTAGTCTATTCGCTCCTTAACCCTATTTTAAATATCTATCATGCATACAGGATATTACCAATATGCAGTCAAATTTGATTTGTCTATTTCACAGCTGCAAAACTTCTTTCTCATGTTCTGACTTGTACATCCTTACACGGTCTACTAAGGATTCAGAAAAGCTGTTGGGCAATAAAGCTATAAAAGTTGTTAAACAAAAAAGCTATAAAGTATCAAGCCTAAAATTACACCTACAAAGGGCCATGTACTTGAAGGATCTGACATGGATTATCAGATCACATGCCTGCACAACTTTAGGAAAAATTGGCAGAGTTGAGGAGCCTATGATGTACTCCCTCCGGTCCTAATTATAAGATATAGTTGATTTTTTTAGAGAAATTAAGGAAGCTAATTAAATTACTTTTGACTATTTTTATTTTTATTTTTTTCTTCAAACTAATTAGTTTAACTAATAAACTAATATATAATCTAAAGATGCACAACATATGAAATGATTAAGTAACTTATTTAGCTTTCTTAATATCTCCAAAAAAAGTCAACTATGTCTTATAATTAGGACCGGAGGTAGTAATATTTTCACTTGGCTCAAGTTTATAATATACGTTATAGACTAATTAACAAATGCCACGAAGCTACACAGATGTCATTATAAACACAAAAACCTCCCAACCAAGTAACTTTTAGCCGTTTAGGATGGAAACATGAAAAACAAGAAATTCACTGAGAGATCATAAATGTGTACCTTTTAGCTTCAGCTGTGTTTTCAAAAGGCTACCAGATTTCTCCAATGCTGCTCGAGACCTACGTTTCTCCTATATATATGTGTGTGTGTGAGCAAGGTATCAAATTAATTAACCTTACAAGACAATTAAGTAAAGCAGCATGGAAGACCTTAATTAGCTTGGATTTACTGCATTTAATCATCTATTAAGCTTATTAAACTTAGTAGAAGCATTAACCAAGTATGTGGATGCAAATGATATACTTATTAGAATTAGATACCAAGTCGACGTGTGTCAATTGCAGCAAAAGTTTTATTTCAATTTTTTTGCTACACATCAGATTTGCCCAGGTATAAGGGTAAGGAGGAAATCTTAGAAAGCAAGATTCAGAGTACTGATTTAAAAGTAGAAAATCTTGAGGCTACACTAAGCAATATTTCTTTCTTCCATATCATTTGCAGCCAAAGTTTTTTTTTTATATGAATTATATTGATCCATGTCAGCATCAAAGAAATCCAGTTACAAAGCAACCATTGCATTTCAACCACATTGCTCGCAAAAAACTGTTAAAATAATGTTTATATTGCACTAACCCATTATACTGCTTTTTATTGGATGAGCCAACAAAAAGGGGTCAGTTTTTATATGCTAGCTTACGTTTTTATATGTTCCAGTTTCTACCAAGTTTGGTGATATTTCTTCATCCATGTAATTCAACATGGATATATTATTAATGTAATGAAGGGATCAAATGCTGAGATGAATGTTAAAGAAACTTATTACTGAATGTTAGATAATAGAAAAAAGTATCATGTCTTCTTAATAAGATAATTTAGTAATTAGTAATGAAAAGCCTCTGTTTCATGTCTTATAAACAAAGAAAAGAGATAAACATCAACTGAAGCATACCTTTGGTAATGAATCATATCTTACAATGAGGCAGCACCAAATGTTTAAAAGAAATCCTTAAGTTCTATCTACGCTTTTTTCCACGCGTAGCAGCTGCCATGAAAAAGGGGAAAAAAGGATGTTTGTACTATTTATCATGATTTATTGCCGAGCTGAGTTTGAGAAAATACGGAACAAAAATCCAAACTTTGAATGAAGACTCCACCAGGATTAGAAGTGTACACATTAGTTTTACCCTAATAATTACCAAAAGATTAAACCATCAGTCATTAAAAAGAGAGAGAGAGTGTATCAACCGTAATCACTACTACAAAATATGGATACTACTACCTTAAAAGATATCCTTATTTTAAAAAAGGAAGTAAAAAATAAAGGTAGTGGCATTGTCGTAATTGTTTACTTGAATTTGAGACTTTAGACAACCCAAATATTAATTTAGGATGACTAAAAGAATTTTGGCGATCTGAATTTTGAATTTGAGACTTTAGACAACCCAAATATTAATTTAAGATGGCTAAAAGAATTTTGGCAACCTGAATTAAATTCAAGTCGCCACTTTGAGGAATTTTGGCGACCTGAATTAAATTCAGATCGCCAATTGAGGAATTTTGGCGACCTGAATTTAATTCAGGTCGCCAATTGAGGAATTAATTATTTGGTGCGATTTAGGAAATTTTTGGCGGGAATTAATTATTTGGTGCGATTTAGGAAATTTTTGGCGCCTAGTGAGAAATTTTAGGAATTTTGGCGACCTGAATTAAATTCAGGTAGCCAATTTGAGGGATTTTGGCGACCTAAATTTAATTCAGGTCGATAATTGAGGAATTAATTATTTGGTGCCATTTAGGAAATTTTTGGTAAGAATTAATTATTTGGTGCGATTTAGGAAATTTTTTACGCCCAGATATTTTAGGAATTTTGGCGACTTGAATTAAATTCAGGTCGTCAATTCAGGAATTTTGGCGACCTGAATTTAATTCAGGTCGCCAATTAAATAATTGTGACTTTTTATTCTCTCACCCTGATCACGTACTCCTCTCAAATTTTTTTCCCTTCACCTTTTATGCTCCAGCGCCTCTCTCTCTCTGGTAGCTCCTTCACCTTGCCGCTTCCCCGCGTCGCTCTCCCACCGCATTGTTCATTCGCCGCCAAGATTCGAGACCCAGCGATACCGAAAACCGAGTTTCCTCTCTACTCCTCTTTCATTGTAAATCTGGTTTTCTGAGTTTGTTCTCTTTATTTTTTTTTATTTGTGATTTTTCTGGGTTTGTTCTCTTGCTTTTTATATTTTTCTGGGTTTGCTTTTGTTACCTTCTTCTAAAGCCTCCGATCCTTTAGCATGTCCCCTTTCGAATCTGCACTTCGGAACAAGAGTCACTATCGATTTCATCCAAAACGCTACCGCCAATAAGTGTTTTTCTAGATCTGACTCTTGTTGATTTTTTAGATTGAGAGGGCACCAATTTTTGCAGATCTGGAAATCTCCTCGTAGCTCCGAGACTATACTATGAACACCAAGTCTTTGGCAGATCTGAAATTACTCTGTAACATAAAAAAGAAAGTATTTCTGGAATTTGATTTTTGATTTGTTCTTCCGTGGCCAACCTCGTGAGGTTTTTTTTTTTAAAAAAAAACAGTAAGGCGGCCTGAATGTAAGACGATTCAGGTCGCCAAAATTATTTTTTTTACTACCCCTTACGAGACGTCCCTAGAAAAAAGATTATGACGCTTTTTATGTTTTTTTTTTGTAGTAGTGAACCTTCCCCCACCTCTTTCTTTTCTACATGAATTGCCGGTGACATCTCTCAATTTCTGTTCAAACGCAAAAATCAATTTCAATCACAATAAAGAAAACCTGAAATCGACAAAAGGAAAACAAAAAACAAATGAAGTTTATTTGAGAAGGTTAGTTTGGCAAGAAAGGGTGATTGTGCTTAGGGGAAAAAGGATATGTTAAATTTTCATGTCGCATAGTATTTCCTTGTAACGTTTGCAGTACAAACCATAAAGCTGGAAGGGATAGAGCTTTCACTGGTTTGTGGTTAAAAGGTGCTCGCCAAGTTTGGCAATACACGATTGCATTTGCAGAAAAGCCCCCAGCTTCTTGCCGCTGCTTCTTCCTCGCCATTGCCACCATATCTCCGACGGATATGAAACCAGCTTCTTGTTATCCATGGCGTTGACCAAAAAATTAGAGAATGGACCTGTTTGGTTTGAATATGATGCTCCAAAATGGGCACATCTCTTGGTCCAAGGAAGATGAGTTCACTTAGAAAAAGAGGCCCAAGCTTCGTCGCCGCCGTCGTCACCACCATTTCTCTTAGAGGTATTTAATCAACTTCTTGTAAGAGATAGGAGAAGACGGATGGTGGATATATATGAAGAAGAATGCCAAAAAAAAAAAGAAAGACGAAGAAGAAGAAGAAGAGCGCTCGAATCATGGAGAAAAATGGTAGGAAAGAGATGGAGCCGATGACTGAGTGAGAGGGTGGGGAAGAGCCGGATGAAGAAGAAAGAAGAGGGAAGGGCTACTGGAAAGGGAAAGAATGAGGGAGAGAGGATTTTTTTTTTTTGGGAAAATCCTCAATTAACGAAGATAATCTCAAACAGGATCAAACAAAAGTTAGATGTCTCGGTTTTTTTTAACTATGTTAGAAAACGAAATTACATTAATGCCCTTAGTGAAAGACAGTAATTGAACTATCCTCTCTCTTATCTCTAAATCATTTGAAAACTTCTCAAATTGAATTCTCTGATCTGCGTCGTCGGTCTCTACCTCTACCCCTACATCCTCATCGATCTCCGGCGATTCGCAGTCAATCTGTGTTTTGACTTGTTGAGGTTTCTTAGTAAGTGGCATTTTAACTTTTCAGCTAACTTTTACCATACTTCAGTCAAACTATATATGCTTGTTGCCGTCGAAGCCATCACAAAACCAGTCTCTGCTGTGGCCAGCGTCTCCTCGCCCGCGATATGTTCCCATCTTGTGGTGCTAATCATAGAGAGACCAGCGATGTGGACGCCGTTGGGGGTACTCGGAATGAACACATTTTCTATCTTTTGCGATTCTGCCGGGTAGTACGATTGTTGCTTTGTTTAGTTTTTCCTCTTTGAAACGAGAGTCCTTTGTAGCTAAAACGTTTATTAACTAAGGGGAAGAAAGTGATCCTGGAATGCAACAGAAAATTTATTGATGTCTCCATGTAGATGGATGTTATGCCATAATTCCTTTTCAGGTTTTGAGGTTTGGTAGATAGCTTTTATGCCATAATTCCTCTTCTGCTTTGGTGGTTGCCATGGTGCTTCTGTTATGTTCTATTATCCAGTTTACACATACTTGTCCAAATCTAGTTAGTTAATCAAATCTTAAAGAATCTCAGAGAAAACTTGTAAACTTTAAATTATTTTTAATCATTTGTTACACCACCTTGAAGATTAGATTCTTGTTCATTCCAATGACGCCACTGTTTGTGTTTACTGTTAGTCAATTTGAGTTGTAAATGACTTTATTGCTTTTATGTATATCTGTGCCGGCAAAGAAAATAATTGATGAAAGTGAAAACTTGACTCTAGATCATATACAACATTCTCTAGTTCGTTAAGAGGATAGCATAATATTTTACCTTTTGGAGCGAGTGATGAGAGTTGCCAAGCGCTCACAAAATAACTAGGATTAAATATTTGTAGTATAGAAAATCTAGATCCTTTCTCTTAAGGAATTCACAGTGGGTCTAAAATCAACAGTAGACGTAATAAAACAGTAACCAAAATGGGGGAGTTTTTCAATGCAATTTAAATGAAACAAAGCTAAAACAAAATATAAGAAAATGAGATTAATCAAATTAAAAATAATTAACCCAGAATTGGAATTTCATAACCTTCATCGGACACCATGGCTAGATATCATATATCTATTTAATTTTTCATGGAATATTTAGTCATTTTTAATTTTTGAATAAAGATATCATATATCTATTTAACCCAGATGTAGATGGAATATTTAGTAGGTTTACTTATCCTTAGTACTGTTCAGCTGTTCAACTTTTATTAGACAGCAAGAAAAACTAGTAAATTCACAAAATGAATCCAATATTCATTTTATGATAATTTTATTGGTGTTTTGCTATTGAGATCATCTTTGATTGAATTAATTCTGATTCATCAGCTACAGAGTATCAAGCATTGTGATTTTTTGAGGTTCAAAAATAACAGAAAGAGTGTTTGCTTTCCTTTTATATTTCCAATTCCATGACCATAGATTTCAAATTCAAATTGTTAATCTAATGAAGTTAGAGTATCAAGCATTGTGATTTTTTGAGGTTGAAAATTAACAGTGTTTGCTTTCCCTTTTATATTTTCAATTCCATGACCATAGGTTTCAAATTCAAATTGTTAATCCAATGAAGTTGCTCTCTTCAATATGGCATTGGTATTTGATAATGATAAACATCAATAGCTTTGCATGAAAACACGAAAGTTAATCACATTGGCAGAAATAAACTTTATAGTAGTGAAAAAATTATCTTTTTGCCTACTAATATTTATATATTATTCTTTTTTCCCAAGAAAGAAAAAGTATTTGGCAGGGCACTAGATCGATATAGAAAACTTTTGTACCTAGACATGTTGCTTAGTTATTTGCTTTTCTGGTGTTTTTCCATGAGATATTCACTGGTGCCTTTACCATATTCTGCTTCCAAAGGGTTTATCTGATGCGAACGTAGTGGTAACTCACCATTTAAACCCTGTATTTGTTACAGTGCTGTTGAATTCGGTTTATATGTTGCTGCTGGTACAATCTGGCCTGTGGGATTGTATGAAGTGCATGCAACTTGAAGCAATCTCCAAGCATAAGGTATATGCCATGGCATAATAATTTCTTTACACGTTATATAGATTGGTTAGGCATTGAGTCATATTGACGTATGTTAGTAGAAGCTGTTGGAGCTTCCACAACTATACAATTCTCAGCAATTTTTGACTGCATAATCGAAGTTTATCTAAATGTTAGAGTTTCATTAACTGTTTCTAATAAATAATTTATGATATGCCTTTCAATTGTCCATGCCATTCCCAGAGAAAGCACTAGTGGAGAGTGCAATTGGCATGTTTTGATTCATATCTTGATGGTGTTATTCCTTAACAGTGATGGAACATTTTATCTTTGGGAGACAAACGCTTGGGCTTCTCAACAATGGTCATCAACCAGCGGCGTTGAGGGTGGCGGTATTGTGAGTCTCAATTTATATTTGTGAGCTTTTTAAACCTGTAATCAAATATAATCGACAGCACCTTTATTTGGACATCACGGCTGCCAGAAACTGATTTTTATACTCTGTTTTCTTGGCCTTGCAAACTCTCCTTTCAAGTTGAACACATTGTCCTTTGTTGTTATTGATTATTTCTGAAAGTACATCATCGATCAACTACATTATGTTCATCGATCAATCACATTGTCCTTTCAAGTTGAACACATTGCCAGAAACTGTTTTTTGTACTCTATTTTCTCTGCTTTTTAAACCTATAATCAAATATAATTGACGTATATATATTCTGTCTTGAGATTTGGATTTTGGAAAGTAAGTCATATTTTAGGAAAGTTTTCGTTTTAATTTTGAGTAAGTTTAGTTCACAATGGATTTCTTAAAATTTAGCTATACTTATAAAAGTTAGTAAAAGTAAATAAAGTTTCCTAATTGAATTCATCAATAGTGACCTTTTTTCTGAGGTTTTGTTAGGCTGTATTAGTCACTATTTGTCAGTTTTGATATTGAACAAATTGTGTATTATGATGAAGCAGAGGTGAAAATCAAAAGCCATAGACAAACTGGATCTAATAGTACATGCCAAGATCTTTCTAAAGGTTTTGAATAACTTTTGGCTAGGCTTACCTTAAAAGGAATTCTTCATCTATGCTCATAATTGAAGAGGTTACTACATATCTTGACAGGTTATTAACTTGAAATTTTTGACCAACTACATTATGTTCTTTATTTGTGTCATATTATGTTTTTCCTCTGCTGAATATAAGAACATAAATAGGTAATACACTTCTGCCATGCAAATTATAATTACACATTGCCATAATGCCATGCAATTTTGTTCTTATGATTAATATTTTGCTTAGGTACCTATTACTTTTCATAAATGATTAATTGTTGTAATGTATTCGCTTTTGCATTGCCTTATTGAATATTAATGTTATCTTTGTGTTGCAACAAGTGAAATTGGAAATATATCTACAGGGCTTAGCAATTGCGATGATCAGCTACTTGCATATTTTGGAGATGATTGGTGATGAAGATGCTTTGAAGGTGTGATATTTGACAAGTTGTAACTTTATGGCCCCAAAATGTTATTTTCTTTCACCCTTATTCTTCATCTTCTCTCTCATTTTTGTTGATCAATTAAATTTTCCTATACTGTGCCAAAATATTTGTTCCACTAAATCCTTACATAACGGGATGTTTCTGCCGATTTCATAAGGCAAAATATATTGATTCTGATGTGGTAGGTATTAAAATTATTGGATGTGATATTGATATTACTGTAGATAAAGGCATTCATTTCATAGTGTAGTAGGTTCATATGTTGAAGCAGGAGGCAGAGAAGATTTATTAATTACATCTCTAGATTATGGGCTGTATCCAACAGTTCACTGTAGTTGATGTTTGATAGAATGGATGAAATTGGTACATATGTAAACAGATGTTGGAAGCGTGTTTTTTTTTTTTTTTTAATTTGATGATAGATATGAATGTGGTTGACGTTTAATAGAATGGATGAAATTGGTATGGAAGAAACTGTACAATTGAAAATTTTGCATGATGTTGAAGTTGTATAGGTTGATGAATTGAAGGAAGTCATTTATTTTTAATTGTCGTAGGGCTTGCACCCGCGCAAACCGTGGGGGAGTTATTTCTTGGTTCTTCAAAAAACATAAAGTTGAGGATGAATTGATGGGACATGCATGACAATATTGTACTTGACGCAGAAGATCTTAAAAGCCATGCATTCAAAACACCGCATGAATCCAACGGAACCATAGAAATTGTTCTTTGAACTAGTGAGGATCAGGAGGATTGAAGTCATTATGCTTCACTACAACTAGACTTTAGTAGGTTTCTCCAAATGTTGGGTTATAGTTGTCGAAGCCAGTTTCACACATAGACAATTATACATTGCTTTATCAGGAGTCAACAATATTGCTGGTCTAAAGATTCTTATACAAGACAGTGCAAATGGTGGAAAATGTACAACCACTAATATCGTTTAGAAGGAAATATTTAGAAACGTTTTGGTGACATAATTGAAAGATATTTCCCGTTCATTCTACATATTCAAAAGTTGATGTATTTTGATGTCTACCATGTTCATGTTCTTTGGTTGATGTTTTTGAAATGCAACATATATTGCTAAATTTAAAAGAGTACAACTCCCTCAAAGACGACTTATCTTTTTTTTTTTTTTCCATTGATTTGAAATGCCATTCTTTTCTTTTACAATTCTTCTTCAATTGAATTACTTGAATATTTCAATGAATTTATGGTCAAGATGCCTTATAAGTTTCCTAAACTATTGCATCGCGCAACGCGTGAGGGATGTCATGCTTGTTAAATCTAATACCTAATCTGCAATTATAATCGGATCTGATTAAAATAAACAAAAACGAATTATGTTACCGATTGAAGCGTGGGTCCTCTGGATTCATGGAATCCTTAATCTATAGGTCAATCAAAGAATTTTAGCCAAGCATGGCTAGGCAAAACGCAAAAGAAAAAATGAAAAAGAACATGAAGAACAACTCAAAGAAAATAATAAGCTTCTAATGTAATCCAAAAATCTCCTACAATGTAATTAAGAATATGTTTTTAGCCATCTAATGTAACCTATAAATAGGAAACACTAGGGCTACAAGATTGGCCTAAAAATAGGAAACCTCTAATAAATAGGAAACTTCCAAGAATAGGAAACCTCTAATAAATGGTCTTTTATTACAAAATTTGAGCAAAATAAAAATTCAGAAAAATAGGTCTGTCTTTTACCTTCAATTTCATCCATATTCTTGTCCGAATCAGCTTTCCGAGTCTTCATAACAATTGTAGCTCTCTGAATCATCTAAAAAAGGAAAGAACAATCATACTAATCAGATATCTAGATCAAAAGTTATGGCGAAAATTAAATCACTCTAAATCTGGAATTTAATCATAAAAATGAATTAAATGCAATTAAAAGCTCAAAGCTCGATTAAGTAATAAAATCTATTATTTATTAACTAAACAATCCTAAATTTATTTACCAAGAGATTTAAATAAGTGTAATAATATTCAATTATCAGCGAGCACAATATTGCTATAATGTGGATGCATATGAACCTGATGCTTTCTCCATGGATGGATTCCATGGATCTTTGGTGGAATACATGTTGAAGGAAACTAAGAAGCTTCATGCTAAGGTATGAAGCTAAAAGCTTGAAAAAGTGATGACTAAATAATACACACACACACATATTTTATCTCTTCTTTGGTCCCTGGTCCAGCATCAAGTATGCATTCACAATAATTGAGATTGTTCCCTTTATAAAGATTGTGATTTTCAATTGAACTATATTTTCTTCCTTGGGCAGAATTTTGAATTTTCTTTTAACAAGGCAATCATAGGGCCTAAAAGCCTGATAAGACCTTAGGACTTGTCTGGGATTATGCTTAGACAATTCTGTTACTGTGAACTCTGTATTTGAAAGAGGAGAGTGACATTAGAAAGAAAGAGGGAGAGAGAGAGAAGAATGGACATAGATCTATTTGGAGAATTGAAGTGATGTTTCATTGGTATTCATGGTTTAATATTTTTGCTAAGTGTTGGGGCAGATGCTTGAATGAGGTACATTTGCTTATTGGGTACCATTTCTTCATAAGCAGTGACTTAGGCTTTTTGGATCAATACCTAGTGGCTGTATCTTTCACAATTTAGCCCTCATTTGCTGACAATATTATCATGAATATTGGCGGTGTGTTTAATGCTTTGCATCTTAATAGCACTCTTGGGTGAATGATTAGGGTTCTGCCATTTTCTTGCCCCTGCGTGTTCTTATCTAATTTCTGCTGAGGTTGTAGCATGTTTGGGACTTGTACTTTTGCTGCTGGACTGTGGGTATATATTTTGACAAATTGATTCTTAAGCTTGTTAGTAAATTTTGGAACTCAAGAATCTGATGGTGTAGGCTTCAAAGCTAATTTACAGGATACATGGGTTGTTGCAATGATGGAGGGGAAAAAAAAAATCTTTGTTTCATTTATGCTTTTGCTGTCTTGAAATTATTCATTAGCTACTGTAAGTTAAAATTGGACGTTTGAAATTGTTCATGTCACATTTGGGTCTTGGTTGCTATGATTTTATGGTATCAATGACTCTTGAAATTACATTTTACTTATTGGTTGTTGAAGTTGTTTTTTGGTAGTGAAAATTGGAGCTGAAAGTTGAATTTTTGGTCAATTTAAGTAATAATTCGTTGCTGACATTATGTAGTAATTGCGGCCAAATTCTGTGTTAAATGTGATACTGAAAAATTGAATTACTTTTAGGAGAGTTACAATCTTATGCTGCCCTGAATTTTGAATGACATGGTCCATGTCATATGTTGTCATTGCAGTGTCGAGAATGTGGTTTTGGAGGTTGGAATTCATTGTTGTCTAACCATTGTTATTACAGAAGTTTAGAAAGTAAAATTCTGAAGTTGTTGGTCACTTGCTTCTGAATTTGTGAACTGTATTTTGTTGCTATCAGTGCTCCTTAATTGTGCATTACTTGAAAACATCAAATTGCTGAATTTTTGCATTATACAAAAATGTTATTGCACCTTACAGTTGTCAGGCTTTTCAAGTTGAGCCAACTATTGCTTGCTGTCATTTTTCTCAAGGATATACATGTCTGATTGTGAACAAAATTTTGGAAGTTTTCTTCAAACTTGAACAAATAATAAAGTCTCCTGGTTTTACATATTGGCACTCATACTGAATTATTGGTCACTTGCTGGTTTTTCTTATGTTTAGATTGCACTAGCTATGGCAAGTGATTGAATCCTTATGCTGTAATTCATTTGTTACACATTTTGAGGGAATGTTTGGGGTTCAACTCCTCACCCTTAATATTTCTATTGGAATTTCGGTTGGATCAAGTTGGTGCCTTGAGTCAACATTTCTATTGTGATTGTGGAGTGTTCTATTTATTGTTATGATCAACGATAATTTTAATTGAACTTCATTTACAATTGTTGTAGCTACACAAGCAAGAAGGCTGTAACATAAGAAGAAGCAACAACAATGAAATCTTCACAAAGGGACGTAATTCGTCAAATCAAAATTGGTTTCTTGTGGTTGCTGGTCACCCATCCTCACAACATCTATCAACAAAAAGTGTTGTCTTTCATTGAGGAGTCCCACAAGCAAAAGATGAGACATTAGGCAGCATACTTGTTAGGACACATTGTAGTTGATCACTTGTTCTGTACGCCTGCATTTGTATTTATGAGAATGACTTTCAACATTTGTTCTTCTGTAAATTTTCTAATGATGCTAACTTGACAATGTTAATTCAATGACAAGAACAAATTTATCCTTGTTTTATGATCTCTATTAATGGAATGAGAATAGCAGAATTGACAGGTCTTGCAATATTTAAATACTTACAAACACCAATGGGTGTTATAATGACATTGACTTATAACTACATCAATGACTTATGACAACTAAGTCAGTCGTTTGTAACAACTACATCAGTCACTAGTAACAACAACATCAGTGTACATTAACAACTTTATCAGTTTTTTTGTTACAACTAGATCAGTGAACGTTAACAACTATATCAGCACAACATTAACAACAATATCAGTGTGTGTTAACAACATTATCAATGTGTGTTAACAACTATATTAGTGTGTGTTAACAACAATATCAGTATGCGTTAACAACTTTATCAATGCGCATTAACAACTATATAGTGTACGTTAACAACTATATCAGTATGCGTTAACTATGTCAGTACAACATTAATAACTATATCAGTATACATTAACAACAATATCAGTATGCGTTAACAACAATATCAGTATACATTAACAACAATATCAGGGTACGTTAACAACTATATTATTGTCCATTAACAATTATGTAACAACTATATCAATACAACATTAACAACTATATCAATGTGCGTTAACAACATTATCAGTGTGCATTAACAACTATATCATTTCATCGTTTTCACATGCAATCATTCCCACTAACAAACAAACCTCACTCTTTCTATGCCCAAATACAGAGCATTGGTACTAAGTCCTTTTTTTCCCCCTTTTTCCCCTTTGGTTCGAATTTATACTCTTTATTAAGAATTATATTACAAACTCTTTGGATATAGAGTATAATTGAAGTTGAAGTTAGGATTATCTGTAAAAGAATAACTGAAATGGACTATAAGCAGATTCCTTCTACAAGGTTTCTTACCATTTAGAAGCAAAGAGCATTGGATTCACTTTATTGAGTTGCTAACAAGTAATAACTCTTGAACATGTGAATGACTTGACTCAAGAATTTACAAAATTTTGAGAGAGACAACAAACATAGTTCTTTTTTTTTTTTTTTTTTTCACTTTCAACAACTCAACCTTGGAAAAACAGAAGCAGAATATACACAGTAATAAAATGACACTATTATGCAGTGTGTGTAATATTAACAACCCTGTTCAATCTCTCAAGAATTCCACTAGCCTTCTCTTAGCCCTTGAAGTTCCATTCAATGCAAAATCAGTGATAGTTCTGAAGGAAATTTCCTCTTCTTTTATTTTCCTTCAGCTTTGCTCTGTCATAAAGAGTGTTCTGTACAAAGGTGTCTTCCTTGTCAATAACCGGAGCTGCTTAGCGGCTGCTTTCTGCTCAGAAAGCGATGATGATGACAGTTTCTCAATCAGAGAATGAAAATTATCACAATCTGCATTTGTTATTACGTCTTCCTCGTTGTATATATAGTGAAGCTGATTGGATAATTCCCCCCCCCCCCCCCCCCCCCATGGTTCTTGCACCATTGTTCTATCATCTCCCGTATGAGGTGATTTGGAGTGAGGACAGTGTGTGAGATGACTTGTTGTGTTTGAGGACAAGTTTTGTTCCCAGCTTTGAGCCATTTTTGAATAAAGGGCCTATCATACGTCTGCATAATTGAGATGAACAAACTTTAAAAAAAGAAACTCAATATGAGATGAACAAACTTTCATTGACTTAATAGTAAGGACTTGGTTATTCAGCTTTTTCTTTGTGTGAAAATTATTTTTGACTTAGCAGTTAAGTCATTAAGTAAATACCATGAATCATTTCATTGATATAATCCTTGAATAGTATCAGTGAATAGAAGAAAGTTTTGGGAAAAAAAGAGAAAAAAAGGAGTTGGAGAAGCAACAACATATAGCAATTCACAACAGAAAATAAACAGCTCAAAACACTAAGAAGTTCATAATTTCCCATTCAGGGAAATTAGTCAAAAAGTTTTACACAAAGCAACTGATCAACCCCGTACTTCACTCAAGAGTCACAGTTAATGGACATAAAAGAAAATTATTCTTTCTTCACTTTCCACTCTTTATCTTTCCATCCACCAGGGTTAATATAATACTCCAACGGTTTTAAATTTTTTTTGTTTGTGGGCTTTTACTCATCCAATGGAAACAGTGATGTAGAAAGCTTAACGACAAAATATAAGAGGGAAGATCTGAAAATTTTCAGTGGATCAAACAAAAAGTACCAGAAACCACACTTCCAGTGACAGCAGCGTTAACATCGAGTCAAATGTATTCTTTAATATCAGTATATCACCAACTACAAGACATCAGAATTCTTGATGGCAATCACATACAGTTAAAACAAATAGTTAATAAATAAATTGCGTGCCATGCCACATTGACCCAGAAAAAGAAAAACAGGGGAAAACTCATTGGACATAAAGAAAACAAGATGGTAAAGAAGAGAGAGAAAGAGAAAGAGAGAAAGAACGAAAGCTGAAAGTTTCAAATGGTTAACTAAAAGTTTCAAATCTAAACATTTCGAACAAGATCCCAAATCCTGATCCTCAAGCTGATGAAGGAAAGGAAACGAATTAATCCCGGGAGGCAGAAAGAAGATCAGCGAATTTATCTCAAATACTTTTGTGAATCCGTTCTCTTCTAGCTTCCGATAAATCTCAAAACCAAAGGTTCAAAATATTTGATACCTTTCTTTTCGAAGGACGGGGCGCAGAGGCGTAAACTGATGACAGACCACTAGATGAGGCCGGAGATCAGAAAAGGCAGAGAAGGGAGCTACGGAGAAGGGTAGCGTTGATTTCGAACAAGGCAAAGGGAAGGTAGCGAGTGAATAGCGTCGTTTTGGAAGATGGTGAGATCTTAGGAATGCTTGACAAAATAAAAGGAATTTGCTTGTTTTGGAGATCTTAGTTTCCTAGGCACATTTGCTCTATTTCCAATAGCTTGTTTTAGAGATTTTATGACTATGAATGACTCCCTATTAGCTAAGACTACATGGAATTTGCTTCAGAATGGGAATATTTTATGGAGCAGAGTTTTGAAAAGTGTTTATTTTCCTAATAAATGTTTTCTGGATGCAGTGAAAGGTTATAAGGCCTCTTGGATATGGTCTCTAGTATTCTGGTTGAAACGGAAGTCCTGTGCAGGGATTTGAACTGGGTGATTGAAAATGGTTTGAAAGCCCGAATTTGGATTCCGCAGCTGAATGGGAAAACTCTGAACCAAATCACTGAAAGCAGATTTAGTAGTGATGGTAGGGTAACAGACTTTAATGGTGAATGGGAATTGGATCTTTCTCCTTTGACTAATAAGGTATACAGGGACATGCTAGAGATGATTTCGAAGATAAAAGTGGGGCATTTCAAGTAGAGAGGACAGGTTGATGTGGAATGTTTTGAGAAGTGGCGAATAATGCCGGGGGAAATGGTAATACTTCAATGGTTATCCCTCAAGCCTTTTGGAAGGTAATCCCTAGAATAAATCATTTCATTTGGAGGTGCATGTGGGATGCAGCTCCAACTAAATCCTTTTTCGTCCAAAGGAAATGTGTTGTTTCACCAACTTGCCCAATATTATTTGCTTGTTCATGGGTTAGAGTGGTTTGGTTGGGTAGCTCTTTATCACTTGGAATGGATAGGTCAGGAATTGTGTGTTAAGAAACGGTGTCTTGACTTATTTCTTGAGAAAACTAATCCGACTATAAGTGATAGGAGTATTTCGCTAATAATGTGGACTTTGTGGCTCATTTGGAAAAGCAGGAATGAATTTTTTTTTAATCATATACAATCTGATCCTAATTTTTGTTGTGGAATGTGCCAGGAAGCTGACTAATGAATACTGGTCTGCAAATGAGGCTGAGAAAAGTCCTGCAGCTAGTACATTTCATAATCCACGTAGTAGATCTTGGAGTGCTCCAGCTATGAATTGGCTGAAAATAAATAGTGATGGATCTTTTGATTCTCATTTAAAGGCTGCTGCTGTAGGTACTGTGTGTAGGGACCATAATGGGGAATTTATTTGGGGCTTTGGGGAGAAAGTATCTGCTAATTCAGCTTTTATTGCTGGGGTGTTGGGGTTGCGAAAGGCTTTGATGTTGATGGATGAACTGAATGTCGCTTGTTTAGTGGTGGAGGTTGATAATAAGGAATTGAAAATAGTAGGAAGAAATATTGTGGGGGAATAGGAATGTTGCCTAGTTCTTCAAAATTTTAAAAGGATAAAAAAAAAAGAATATAAATAAAAAAAAAGAATATCAAAAAAATATTCATAAAATCAAATGAATATTGATGATGTAATAAAAGAGACAATTATTTTACAAACTTGTTATTTAGAAAAGGAAAGTTAAGTACGGTTAGAAATGCAGGTACATAAGTTATAATGAAGGGTGGGCGCTCAAAATAAGTTTAAATACATATATTTTAATAACAAAAGTATATTAATAAAAATAGTTACAATATCATCCTTCTACTCCTTATTTTTTGAAATTTCATCATAATTGTCTTATTATCAATGCTATTAAATACATTTTTTTCTATATAAGGTACTAAACAATCATTCAACCATTCATCCCCCATCCGATTACGAAATGCAATCTTGATATATTAAGGGTAGACATTTAATTTAAAAGTGGACAATCATTCAAACATATGTTAATTTTTTTTATTATTAAAAAAAAACGCAAATCCCCAATTCAAGGGTGGGCGCTTGCCCCTTAGTCATATACCTAGATCCTGGCATTCGCTGTAATCACAATACTATGAATGTTTATGCGACGGGCGGGTTGGGTTTGAATTGAAGTGGTGTTGTGGCAGACACTGAATATTTATGCGACAGGCGGGTTGGGTTTCTTTCCTAGTCATTTTCTCATTATCTCTCATCATTCTTAAATCATATCCGTCTAATTAATCACAATACTACTTTAACATTTTTCTCCTCTTTCCAATTAATGACCCAGATTTACTAATGAGAGAAAAGGAAAAAAAGATAAAGAGAATATCCTCTTCCGTGGCGGACACGTGCAAGGGGGTGGGGCAATTTTCTCTTCTTACCCCCCTCCTCTTTGTACGTACTTTTTTTTTAATAACCAAAAATAAAAAAACTCGTGTTTATGTGGAAATAAGGAAAAGCAATGACGGTCCCCAGAAACCATTAGAAAATTTGAGATCTAATAGGTTATCAGTTTTTTTTTTCCCCAACACTATATTATTAAATTTGTACCTTAACCCCAAAAAAAAAAAAAAACTTCAAACACTTTAAATATGAAGTAATTTGTTTTTGGTTTGCTTAATTATAGCTTATGTTATGTATCATTAGATTATATATCAGTGTATAAGTTATAAATTCAAACCTTTATTTAGATTAAAGATGAATATATAGATATTATCAGAATATGGGAATGCCAATAAGAAATAAAAAATTAATATTAATTTCATTTGGGAAGTTACATAGAACCTTGAAAAAGGTGCTTGACTTTTTAACTACAGAAGCATACGTACAAGACAGCTTATGGGCATAGGAGAGGGCATTTTTGTCAATATGAGTTGGATTCAGAGAAATGAAATGGATTATTAATAATACAATATAAATCAGTAATATCTGTGAGGAATTCTTTGTTAGTCTATTTGCAATCAAGTAAAAATGATAGGCATGGTTCTTGGTTGTACTAGAAGGGGAACAAAAGTCCATGAACAAAAGAGAAAGACCGGTCCACCCCCCCCCCCCCCCCCCGGGCCCCCTTCTCTGTGGATTCAAAATCGAGTTATAGATACAAAGTTTGATGCTGAAAATTACATTTCTCAATTTGTTTTTCTCCGATATATAACAGACATATCAGTTACTTGAAGTAAAAGCAATACAAGAGCTTGAAAAGTGCAGGAAAAAAGAAAAACAGAAGCCAGAAATCAAAGCATATAAGAAGAAGAGACTTGGTTTCGCAAATGACATATCCTAGAACATGATCACTGAAAGCAGATTTAGTAGTGATTATAGGGTAACAGACTTAATGGTGAATGGGAATTGGGATCTTTCTCCTTTGACTAATAAGGTTTATAGGGAGGTGCTAGAGATGATTTTGAAGATAAAAGTGGGCATTTCAAGTAGGGAGGACAGGTTGATGTGGAATGGCTTGAGAAGTGGCGAATATAAGGTTAAAGAAGGATATTGGGTCAATAGAAATAGGGGGAATAATGCCGGAGGGAATGGTGATACTTCAATGGTTATCCCTCAAGCCTTTTGGAAGAGGATGTTGCGGGCAAAGGTAATCCCTAGAATAAATCATTTCATTTGGAGGTGCATGTCGGATGCAGTTCCAACCAAATTCTTTTTGTTCGAAAGGAAATGTGCTGTTTTACCAACTTACCCAATATGAGAGAAGGACGAAGAAACTTTGGGGCATATATTCTTTGCTTGTTCATGGGTTAGAGTGGTTTGGTTTGGTAGCTCTTTATCACTTAGAATGGATAGGTCAGGAATTGTGTGTTTTAAGAAATGGTGTCTTGACTTATTTCTTGAGAAAACTAATCTGAGTATAAGTGATATTTCGCTAATAATGTGGACTTTGTGGCTCGTTTGGAAAAGCAGGAATGAATTTGTTTTTAATCATGTACAACTTGATCCTTATTTTGTTGTGGAATGTGCCCGGAAGCGAACTAATGAGTACTGGTCTGTGAATGAGGCTGAGAGAAGTCCTGCAGGTACATTTCATAATCCACGTAGTAGATCTTGGAGTGCTCGAGCTATGAATTGGCTGAAAATAAACTGAGATGGATCTTTTGATTCTCATCTAAAGGCTGATGCTATAGATATTCTGTGTAGGGACCATAATGGTGAATTTATTTGGGGCTTTGGGGAGAAAGTATGTGCTAATTCAGCTTTTATGGCTGAGGTGTTGGGGTATGATGTTGATGGATGAACCGAATGTCTCTTGTTTAGTGGTGGAGGTTGATAATAAGGAATTGTAAATTGTAGGAAGAAATATTGTGGGGAACTGGAATTTTGCCTAGTTCTTAAAAAATAAAAGAATATAACTAAGAAAATAAAAGAATATCAAAAAAAATATTCATAAAATTAAGTGAATACTGATGATGTAATAAGAGATATAGTTATTTTACAAATCTATCATTTAGAAAAATAAGGCTAAGTGTTGTTAGAAATACAGCTATATAAATTACAATGAAAGGTAGGCAGTCAATAAGTTCAAGTACATATATTTTAATAACAAAAATATATTACAATAAAAATAATTAAAATGTCATCCCTCTAGACCTTATTTTTTGGAATTCCATCATAATTGTCTTATTATCAATGCTATCAAATACATCTCTTTCAATATAAGTCACTAAACAATCATTCAACCATTCATCTCCTATCTGATTACGAAGTACAGTCTTGATGTATTAAGAGTAAACGATCATTCAATCATGTATTAATTTTTTAAAAAATCAAAACAAAACCCAATTCAATGGGTGGGCATTTGCCCCCCAATCATATACCTAGGTCCGCTGTTGCTGCCCATTATGTATACCTGTAATCTTGCAGCAGGCTAAGAGTGGGTGGGTGAATTCACCAACACTATCTCTTAGTCTGATTTTGGCTAAAGATGCAGGGGATGCTGTTGCTAGGGATGGATCTGGTGCTGATAAATCTTCCTTCCAGCGTGAGGGAATTGGATACTTGTGCAGAAAATTGAATTTTTCTTCTTGAGTGTTGGTTTCTGTTTGTTGTCTGACATGTCTGTTATAATTTTTAGATTTGTCGTAGTCTGACTCTGTATGTGGGTACTATGCCTCTGATAGTGACGGGTTGATGAAGTGAATTAGTAGTTGTGTGGTGATAATAAAATGAGAAGAGTTTCTTGGTCAAGGGAAAAAAAAAAAAATCAAAAGCATTCCAATTAAAACTATTAACTATCTCATGTTACGACTCCAAATCAATCAAAACATTTAATTGAAGTATTACATCTCACATTACCTGAAACATTTACGAAACAATAAACTAAATATATTAGACAGCAACAACCTATTACAGCAAACTATACCAACACGCCAACAGACTGGCTAGTCAACACCAAACTTATTGAGGCCACACTAAAAGATGGAAGATCAATTTAATAATTGAAATCACCATATACTAAAAGATGTAACCTAAATCTCAAATATGTTGAAATTATATGAGCAAAAGCAAAACTAGCTCTAAAAAAGAAAATTTGTACAGGAAAGTGGAAGTCTATAGTTACTTAATAGTAATTTATAACTTCCCATTCCTCTAATTTATCATTTTAAAAAACCAGCACTTCACAAGCTGCAAATGGAATGCTAGATATTTTTTCCTGGCACAAGAATAAAAACACGAGACTCATTAAGGTTAGCTTCCCTTATGCTTCGTCCAACAAATTAAGCCAAAAGAAAACCACAATTCAAAGGCCTTCTATAAGCCTTTGACGTGGCTGCTGAGTAGGACACCGTGATGGTGTGGTGGGGTGATATGGCTGATGACTCTGCCGCTTACTTGTATGGGGTGGACGATGTGGACTTTGCTGATCTTTTTTTCGGTCGAAATGGACTTTGCTGATCTAATTCAAATAACATGGCCAACTAGAGAAATACTTGCATGCTCCCATGCTACAAAATCACGTGTATTAATTCTCTCCAATCAGAATGCAACAACTCACCTTATTTTTATCCTCACTGTCAAATTTTGGCTTGTTTGAGTTGGCGGTAAAAAAACACGCTCATATAAGTCGAGATAAAACTCATCTCACAAACTTAGCTTATATACTGTAAATTACGTTAGAAAAACAATTTCTAACTCTAATTCAAACAGATACTTGTTATTTACTTAATTATTTATATTTTACTCTTTTTTTTTTTTAAAAAAAGTACTTTTGAAGCAAAAGCAAATCTGAATAAATTATTTTAATTAGTAAGTACCCATAGAATCCTTAGGATGTGTTTGATTTGAAGGGAGGGGATGGGAGGGGACCAACCCTTAGGAAGGATATTAACTAAATTGTCATTAATGAGAAGAATATTTTTTTTTTCTTGAGAGTGTATTTGAAATATTAAAAATTTTCTATGGACTATTTAATAAAGATAAGGAAAAAAAAAATTCTCTTCTTCATTTCCACTCCCTCCTCTCAAACCAAACATAGTATTAATGTAAGGCCAATTTATTTAATTTGGGAAGATTAAAAAAGTTAAATAAATTATTTTTAATTATAATTATAAATTTAAAAAATTTTGTCTCAGGCCGGCTGTTGACTGGGTGCGTATGACCCTGCGAAACAATCATTGTAAATTTATTAATTATGGCTGCCTGTTGACTGGACGAAAAATTGACAAAGCCAACCGGGAGGTGAAAGCACTCCGCCTATGGTGATAGCGCGCCTAGTAAGCGAGCCTTTCCCTCGCAGTCAATGCGTTCGGCTTTCTATTCTATTGAACTGAATGAGAAAAGGCCCGGTAAAGTAAATAAGTAGGATAGATATTTACCTGACTCTGGCCTTGAAACAATGACCCGGCAGAAGTACTCCAAGGTGGCGGACGTCCTACAAGCCTAATGTAAAGTTAAAGTGTCTGGTTTGATAGAACCAGGGTTTGGGAAAGCAAGTGCCTTAAGCTTAAGCAAGTATAGAGCTAGAGGTATATAATATACTGAAGTAACTAGCCCTAAGATAAAGTTGGAGGGCCACTTGTAGCGACGCTATGTAATGTTATTAAAAATTTGATGAATCAGTCAAGGGCGGAGCTTCTTCATGGCATAGGGGCCATGGCCCCCCATTTTTTTTTTTTAAAATGTTATATAATGTAAAATTTAATTTTGACCCCCCAATTTTTTAAAATACATTTTTCCCTCTCTTTTTTTTTCCCATCCCCTCCCCTGGCGTTGACAACTTACAATTTTGGAGCTTTTGACAGTTAGCTTTCATTTAATTCCTAAGGATGCTTGTAAAACGTTTAACATTGATAATATTTGCACTCTTATTGCAAAATACTATCCTACTGATTTTACTGAGCAAGAGAAGATAATTTTGAAGTCCCAACTTCAACATTTTGTTATTGATGCTTTTTGTCATCCAGATTTAAACAACCTATTAAGTCTACCTGAATTATGTTGTGCTTTGATGAAAACAGGGAAATCTAAAGTGTATTACTTGATTGATCGATTGATTCGCTTCTTATTAACTCTTCCAATTTCAACAACTACCACAGAACGCTCGTTTTCAGTCATGAAAATAATCAAGATAAGATTACGTAATAAAAAGGAAGATGATTTTACTGCAGATAATATAGTAATTCATATTGAAAAAGAAATAACTGACACTTTCACTACTTAAAAAGAAAGTAATTTTTAATTATTTAATTTAGTACAGTATTTTATTAATTTTGTATTATAAATTACATTGTTAACTTTTAATATTATGATATATTATATAACAGGAAATCTTCTGGAATTTCATGATATCTCCTCATTTTATAATTGATATGATATCTATACTAGAGATACACATATTACCTTATACATTATAACTATTAAAATAATTTTATTAGAAATCTGAATATTTTTAAAATGTTATATAATCTTAAAAATTTTAATTAGTTATGAGTATATTTGGCCCCTCCAAATTTTTATCCCAAGCTCCGCCCCTATCAGTAATGACATTCTGATATATATAGTACAAACCTCAGTGTCTGAGATCGATGTTTTTGCCGCCTCTAACAATTAATTAACATTGCGTCTTAATTATATGATTTGGGAGGGAGATCATCTTTCGTTAAATATCACAATCTCAACAGAGCAATATTCTCAAAATAACAAAAGATCAATTAATATTGGAGGCTGCCTTCTTCTTTGGTCTGAACCAATCATCTCCAAATCCACTCATTTACTGTAAAGAAACATAAAATAGATTCAGTATAGTGATAAGATATACAACAAGGAGTTATATACTCCCTCCGGTCCTAATTATAGGAGAAAATTTTTGAGTTGGCTTTGGTCCTAATTATAAGAGCAAGTTTTAACTTTTATCAATTTTTTTCTATAATACCCCTATTTATACTTTCTCAATAATAATTAAAGACAATAATACTTTAATAATACACCTATATATTTTATAAAGTAAATAATATTTACAACTCATTAATGTCATATACACCTAAATTATACTTTTTTATATAAAATAATTTTGAGCAATTATTGTCATATTTTTCTCATATCACCCCTACTAATACTTCTTCAACAATAATTAATTTAACAACACGCTTATGTTATATCAAGTGAGATATTCTACTTTATTTTTATTTTTAAATAAAATAATTTTAATATTCCTTTAAGAATTTTTTTAACTATCCGTCCAAAGTGATTAATTTTTTTCTCTTAAAATAACCTAATAAAACATTAATTTCATTATCTTTTTTCTTAATTCCATATAGTAATGACGATTCCACGTGTCAGCAGTGCCCCCTGGAAGAATAGACACATGTGTGGAGTCCCGCGTTGGCTAAACAAAGGTAACTTTCTCTTTCACATGCAGATCGCTTCCACCATTCTATCTTTGTGAGATGTTTTTGTATTAAATAAATTTTGATAAGGGTATTTTAGGAAAATACATATAATTAACTAATTTAACTTCCTTCCTTAATCCCTCCAAATTCTGGTAAATAGCTCATATAATTAGGACCGGATAGAGTATATATATATATATATATATTACACGTGTTAAAAATTAACGTGTAGATATCATTATCAACATTAGTGACCAAGCTTTGTTTAAGCCAATAAACTCTTTCAGCTTTTGTCAACATAACAAACATTGTTCTATGTAAATGGCGCGTTTGTGACCTCATGAACTCATGCATCACTACCATCCAACTTCCCGGCAAGAGAAATACAAAGTATATGTTGGAACCAAATAGACTATGTCAATGTATATGTTCATACCAACATTACACGTTCAAACGTAAGTAGGTAAACAAATACAAAGTTCGAACGAAAATTTTGACAATACCAAAAACTTCTGCATCAGTTCATATCAGAACATATGGTGAACAGCCTTCTTAGAAAAACATTATGCGATTACCATAATATGAAAATACATGACAGTTTAAGTTAATAACGTAATTATTTTTTTAAGTTAACCTAGTAATAATGAAGTTCAAAATACGTGGATATTGTTGGACAAATAACCTCTTCAACACAAAAACAAACGCATAACAGTAAAAACTTATGTCCAACATTGACATATAGTGAAATCCACATTCCTTGTACATTGGTGGACGAGGATAAATTTGTAGACAAAGCTTAACATACAAATTCCATTTTATATTCAGTTGTTCTAAAATAACAATGACACACACTTGACCCCCTACACCAGCTTATATATATGGGAAAATCTATATGAAGGCCCATATTACCAAGAAAATCCTAAAAAAGGCCCTAGCATTATGCAAATCCTTGAAAAGGCCCTAGGGCCTTTCTGGGTATTAAGTTCAAAACGTAAATTACAATTTTACCCCAAGAATCAAAGAATGAAGAAGGCTTAGTATTTCCCTCATATTCTCATCCTCTCCCGATAACTATGCATATTCCAGGGCATTCGTCTTCGTGATCTTGGATAGTGGAGGTGGATCCCATGTTGTCGCCAGACACGATACTCGTGAATTTGGTGATACAACTACAATTGCAAACCCAGTTGATGGCCAAACTATTAGCCGCTCATTCCCGCACACTTATGGATAGCCCTTGGCACATTTTCTCAGGGCCACCGCAAAAGTCCCTGATGCTCAGATTATAACCGAGCATCCTGCTATTAGGTCAACATCTATCCATCATTCTGATAGTTCTTGTGGTTCTTTTTCATAGTTTTCACCATGGCATTGTGATATCCAGTTATTCAATGTATGCTTATTTGCATTGCATATGCTCATATGCTTTAGCTGTTTATCGTAGGTATTTGTTTTAACCTTTAATATTATGCTATGGCAGAGTGGGAATAGTTTTTTGTGGGAGGCAATCTCCTGGAGGACACAATGTTATTTGGGGTTTTTATAATGCTCTCAAAATTCACAATAGTGTAACGTCCTTTGGTTTTGGAAACTTAAATGTGAATTAGGTGGAGGTTTATTGATTAGGATGGTATGACTGAACCAATAGCGTAACGTCCTACTTCCAATAGAAAAATATTGTAATGCAGCAATAAAAAATTAAAGATTGTTTTAGAAATGTCTCATGGGTTGTGAAAGGAGTTTCAAGTGCATTTTAGTGAAGGCATATAAGAGTCATAATATCGTTGAAATCTTGGATTGAATTTCAGGATTTAGGACCGTACTAATTTATAATATTTTCTTTTTTTTTTTTCACTTGAAATATGATAGATATGTCATTGATGGTGAATGCAATAAGTTAGACTAGTATGTTTGTTGTTAAAATTTGTTACTAGGCTATCATGCACTCTTTTCATTCTGCAGGTGCATCAGATGGCTTATTTGCCTAGAAAACTCTTGAGATAACTGATGAGATTCTTTTAACATACAAAAACCAAGGTAGCTGGTGGTAAACTAAAGTCAATTTTATTAGTTATTCGATATTAAGTTGGAAAATTATTATAGTCTTACTGTTGTGGTTCTTTAAGGTGGTTATGATTTGTTGGGACGAACAAAAGATCAAATTAGAACAACAAAACAAGTTAATGCTGCATTCTCTACATGCAAAAATTTGAAACTTGATGGACTTGTCATTATTGGGGGTAAAGTTGATTTTCCTGAACTTTCATGCACAGTTGCCATTCCATCTTGAACAGAAGTTCCTAATCGGTTAAATGTATAATTTTCTCCTATCTCAGGTGAATTCTCAGCTCATCAGCAATGTAGGCACATGAGAAGCTTGCTATAGATATGGATTAGAGCTACATGAGAAAGAAGAGAGAGCATAGGAGATTGCAAGATTGAAGACTGGGGTTAATGCACTAACCAAAGCAAAGAAAAGCTCAAAGGGTGCCCATGCATAAATCCTAGATGCAAATAGGCAGCAATTGGTTTTGGTCAATAGGATGATTTGTTATGTGCGCTAACATATTGATTGTATTTAGGATATACGTTTTGTCCATCATATTTTTTGTAAACGTCAATGTTCATTGATGTCACAGTTGTTAACTAATTTGTTATTGTCCAAAGGTGCTTTTGTTGTTATGAAAATGTTCATAACAATTTGGTATTGTGTACAGGTCCATATGAAGTTAATTGAATTTTGAATATCAATTACATGATGAACTATTTTGTGCCTCTCTCTCACTGGTATTGTTAGTGTTTGCTGATGTAGTTGTTAATGTGGGGCTGATGTAGTTGTTAGTGTTTGCTGATATAGTTGTTCATGGGGGCTGATATAGTTGTTAGTGTTTGCTGATGTAGTTGTTAATGGGGGCTGATATAGTTGTTAGTAGGGGCTGATGTAGTTGTTAATGGGGGGCTGATATAGTTGTTAGTGGTTGCTGATATAGTTGTTAGTGGGAGCTGATGTAGTTGTTAGTGGGGGCTGATGTAGTTGTTAGGGGGGGCTGATGTAGTTGTTAGGGAGGGCTGATGTAGTTGTTAATGGGGGCTGATGTTGTTGTTAATGGGGGCTGATGTTGTTGTTAGGGAGGGCTGATGTAGTTGTTAATGGGGGCTGATGTTGTTGTTAATGGGGGTTGATATAGTTGTTAGGAAGGGCTGATGTAGTTGTTAGGGAGGGCTGATGTAGTTGTTAATGGGGGCTGATGTTGTTGTTAATGGGGGCTGATATAGTTGTTAGGGAGGGCTGATGTAGTTGTTAGGGAGGGCTGATGTAGTTGTTAATGGGGGTTGATGTTGTTGTTAATGGGGGGCTGATGTAGTTGTTAATGGGGGCTGATGTTGTTGTTAATGGGGGCTAATATAGTTGTTAGGAAGGGCTGATGTAGTTGTTAGGGAGGGCTGATGTAGTTGTTAATGGGGGCTGATGTTGTTGTTAATGGGGGCTGATATAGTTGTTAGGAAGGGCTGATGTAGTTGTTAGGGAGGGCTGATGTAGTTGTTAATGGGGGCTGATGTTGTTGTTAATGGGGGCTGATGTTGTTGTTAATGGGGGCTGTGAAGATGGAATATCACCTAGAGGGGGGGTGAATAGGTGATTAAAAAAAATCCGTATGATGAAAATGATAAATGCAGAGAGAAGGATAAAGAGAGATGACACAGAGGATTATACTGGTTCGGTCCAACTCTTTGACCTACGTCCAGTACCCAGTTGCTCTGGGATTTCTCACTATCTCACTGACAATTACAATCTCAGAATGACTCTCAATCACTAGAATCACTCCCCCTTACAGATGGTAATTGTACACCCGTACTCAAGATACCACTACTTGAGATTTTGCACTAAACTGAATTCAATTAAATAAATCTCTCTTCAAGAGGAATTTGATAAACACTGAAGCACACTAATATCTGAAGATATGAACAAGTATATGGACTGAACTCTAGAGTACAATTTTTCTTTGTATGCGCTGGGTGATGATGTACTCTGTTCTTTGTGATTTTATAGTTGCTGGAGAATTAGCCGTTGGTAGAATTTCTGACCGTTATTTCCACGCTATTCTTGCTTTGAATGTATTGTTTTTCTACTTTAGGAATCTGTATTTGTCTGTTGCTCACGTTGTTATTCATTTGCTGATTTTCACTCTGTTTATGCGATCTGCATATGACTGTTGGATTCTGACCGTTGCTAATTGATTCTCTAACTTTTCACCATGCTTCATCAAATATGGTTAGAATCGATAATTAACAAATATATAATGGAATTCATTAATATCATAACTTAAGCAGTTAGACTAGTTTTGATTCATGTTTTGGTCAAAAACAAGAATCTGACTTAAAAGGAAAAGTCTGAATTTAAATGGAATGTGTAACAGCTATTTTTGACTGGAGTGAATAAAATCAGACTTGAGTTTGCACCTAAACTGGAGTTAAAAAGAATTGACTTGAGTTACAGACAGTTTGAAAATAGATTTTAACTTGAGTCAGTTTTTGTTAACTTGAGTTTGGTCACAAACTTGAGTTTCATCTTTTTGACTTGAGTCCATTTTCTGAAAAAAAAACTATTTCAAACTTGAGTTTTCATATATGAACTTGAGTTTTGCCTGTAACTTGAGTTCAAAATTCCTGACTTGAGTTTGAAAACATAATTTGATTTTGTAGAGTATCTTTTAACTTGAGTTTGAAAGGAGTAACTCGAGTTTTTACCTTGACTTGAGTTTAGACAACTTTAACTAGAGTTAATGTCTTTGACAACAAAACTTCAATAGATAAGACAAGCATTTCCAAAGGTTTGTTATCATCAAAACAATCTTGGGAGTCAACATTCTCCCCCTTTTTGATGATGACAACCTTTGTGAGAAAGTTTTGACCTGATACCATTTCAATCATTCAGCAATATGTTATCATCAGATTTCAAGCATTTCAACATCATGTTAATATCAGATTGGATATAGAAGATAACTGAACCAGAGTAGATTTCTACTCAGACTAATTCCATACAAACCAACATAATAACATAAGCCAGAGAAATTTTTCAAATGTCATAACAGAATCAGAATAGCATAATGTCATAATGCATTCATTCATCACAATTATAGTTTAAAAAAAAACTTTACTTGTCTCTCTCTCCCCCTTTGTCATCATTCAAAAAGGAGGGTGTAGTGGTGGAAGCTGGAAACGAGACGAAAAAGGATGTGATATTGATGGAAAGGGCAAGGGTGAAAAGGAGAAAATAGATGGTAGAGAGAAGGAAGAAGGTTTTGGTTTAGAGATAGAAGATGTAGGATCATTGTCATCAAAAAGGTCAGCAGTAGAGGTACCAGAGTATGTGATTCTAACTGGTGAGGCAGGAGGTATGACAGAAGCTGGTGTGGTGGTGATGAGGGGATGCTGTGAGGGTGAGTTTGAAGGATGAGAAGGAGATGAAGGAGGGGAAGTCTTCAGATGAGATTGAGGATGACCAAGAGTAGACTGTTGCTTTATATAGGCTTGAATATTGTTAATCTTGTCAAGGGCCATTGATATAGTATTGTTCAGATTGGTTATCCTTTGACCATGATCCTCAAAGTGACCATATACATTTTCAACAGCTTCTTGCAGAGCTTCTTGGTTTTCTTGAATCTCAGAGACATCTTTGACTAACTGTTCAAGCTTGGTTTCAAGCTTTATACACAAAGAGTTTTGAGCAGCCATTGATATAAGTAGAGGATCCATACTATCAGCAATAGCCTTTTCAACAATGTGCTTAATCTGTGCTCCCAGGGAGAATGGAGCAGGTGTAGAAGTGGCTTCTCTGTTGGCTTGAGAACTGGACAAGGGAGTTTTGGAACCAGGGGAAGCAGATGATTTCTTTGTGAAAGAAACTTGCATTAGATTCAGTTGATTTTTACCAAATTCTTCTGGAGTTTTTGGTTCCTCAAGTTTCTCTAGGTACCATACCTTCTCATGATATAGGATAATTGAAATGAGACTTGGGAAGGGAATAGTGGATCTGCTTGTAGAGCTCAAATTGTATTTCTTTATTTCATTGAAAATCCAGTGTCCTAAGTTGTGAGGTACCTTATCAACAAAGGAAGCAAACAGAGAATAATCCTTTTTGGAGAAGTGTGTGAAGTTTCTCCCTTTCTGGACAAAGTTTCTGGAGTATATATACCATAGTGCCCTGTATGTATGAGGCATAGATCCAGGAGAAAACTTAAGAGGTTCAGAAAAGGGTACATTAGGTTCCAGAATTTTGTAAATCTCCTCATTTGTATATTGAATTTCAGGAACAGATGGGGGATTTGATATTTGCAGCAATGAATTAAGGTAATTCTCAGACAATTCAATCCTTTTTCCTCTAACATAGGTAATCAGTTTTTCTTCAATGACACCACTATCTTCATTCATCAATTGATGAGCAGTCATATTATTGTAGAATAATCTCACTAGTGTAGGACTGTAAGAAGCTCGAATTGACAGAAATAACTGGTAGTTTCTAAACCAAGGAAAAAGGTCCAGATTATATTCTTCTTTAAGTTTAGGCAAATCCATATAAACCACAGGACAGAAATCTCTTTCAGCAAAGTTTTTCCTAAATTTTTTCCCATCTTCAGGAGTGAATAACAAAGGACCAGAGGCAAAATCTAATGGAGGATTGGACACAGGAGCATGATAAATAGCATAGATGGCAGGAATTTTCAATGCCTTAGACCTGTCAGAGACTTGCGATGAAGAGTTTCCATGGATTTCAGAGGTAGAACGGCGTTTCTTGATTTTTCTGAGTTCCTCAGTTACTACTCCTTTATCTTTTCGCATAATAGCTTCCGGATCAACTGACTCTTTGTCTGGGTTTTCAAATGGCTCTTCAATAACAAGATTTATTGGACGTTTGGGCACAGAAAAATCAAAATCAACCTTCGGACGGAATCGTTTGGTAGGAATCTTGGAACGCTTGGATCGTTTCGGTTGAAGAGATGAAGGAGAATGAGTAGTCTTCTTAATAGGTGATTTGGGTGAGGATTTTGAAGCCATCCCTAACGATTTTGAGAATTAGGGTTTTGGATTTGGGAATTTCTTACGGCTTTGAGAATTAAGGTTTGGAAATTTCTTCGAACAACAAAGGAGAAGAAGAGACAATTAGATTGAAAGATTGAGGAGTCGGTTATTGAAGGAGTATATAAAACTCGTGTGCTTCAGGAGAAAAAAGAAAAAGAAACCTTTCTTATTTTACCCTAAAAGAAAAAGAAGAAACTTTCTTAAAAGAAAACTTTCTTATTTTATGCCAAAAGAAAAAGAAGAAACTTTCCTAAAAGAAAACTTTCTTATTTTATGCCAAAAAAAAAAGAAGAAACTTTCTTAAAAGAAAACTTTCTTATTTTATGCCAAAAGAAAAAAACTTTCTTATTTTAAGAAGACTTTCCCTTTTTACGCCCCCTTTTTTTTTTAAAAAAAAAAAAACTTTCCATTTATGCTTGAACTTGAGTTTATCTAGGAGAACTCGAGTTTTATCTAAAACTGGAGTTAGCCTATGTAGACTCGAGTTGGTTTAGCTTGTTACTGATTGAAATGACTCGAGTTGAGCAATACTAACTTGAGTTTTACTGAAAACTTGAGTTCCCAATGTTGAACTCGAGTTGAATCATGAATTTCTTGAGTTAAGACTTGCTCTGTTCATCTTTGTTTTTCTTCACAATAAACCGAGTCCTGCAAAGTCAAAATCTAAAGCCTCCGATGCTTAAGTTAGTTTAGGATAATCATCAAAACATAATTAATTATAGTAAATCAATACTTACAGTTCATTGGGATTTACCATTCCCAATTCTCTTCGAATAAACATGAACTGGTCCTTAGCAAGTGGTTTGGTAAAAATGTCAGCTAGTTGAAGATGTGTAGGGATGAACATTACCTTGATATCTTTCTTTTGTACATGATCACGAATAAAGTGATGTCTTACATCAATGTGCTTGGTTCTTGTGTGTTGAACGGGGTTCTTTGCCAGGCTGATGGTACTCGTATTATCACACAAGATTGGAATTTCTTTCAAATGAATCCCCAGATCAGATAGTTGTTGCTTTAACCATAAGACTTGTGCACAGCAACTTGAGGCAGCAACATATTCTGCTTCAGTTGATGAGACAGCTACGGTTGTCTGTTTTTTACTAAACCAAGATATCAAAGAGTTTCCAAGGAATTCACATTGACCACTCGTACTCTTTCTATCGGTCTTATATCCTGCATGGTCAGCATCTGAATATGCTACTAAATGTTCTTGTTGCCCCTTAGGGAACCAAAGACCCAATTCTTTCGTGTCTGAGAGATATCGGAAGATTCTTTTGACGTGCTCAGCGTGTGATTCTTTGGGAGCTGATTGAAACCTTGCGCACATTCCCACACTAAATTGTATATCTGGCCTACTTGCAGTCAGATAGAGCAGGGAACCAATCATCCCTCTGTATTTAGTTATGTTGAAGTCTTTCCCTTTTTCTTCATCTGCATCAAGTGAGGCTGTTGAACTCATTGGAGTATCTGCTCCATTACAATGTTCCAATCCATATTTCTTAAGTAGATCACGAAGGTACTTGGTTTGTGAAATAAATATACCATCCTTTCGTTGTTTGATTTGTAAGCCGAGGAAATAATTTAGTTCACCCATCATAGACATCTCGAATTCCCCCTGCATTTTCTTTGAAAAATCTTCACAGAGCGAGTCATTAGTAGCACCAAATATAATATCATCCACATAAATTTATACTACTAAGAGTTCGTTTAGTTTGTTTATTTTGATAAATAAGGTTGTATCTGCTTTACCTCTGACAAAACCTTGGTCTAATAAGAATTTACTTAAGCGCTCATACCAAGCTCTAGGAGCTTATTTGAGACCATACAAAGCTTTCTTGAGTCGATAGACATAATCTGGATGTTGTTCATTTTGAAAACCGGGAGGCTGTTCAACATAAACTTCCTCCTGTATAAATCCATTTAGAAAAGCACTTTTTACATCCATTTGATATAATTTGAATCCTTTGATACACGTAAAGGCTAAGAGTACACGTATTGCTTCCAATCTAGCCACTGGAGCAAACGTTTCCTCATAATCAATTCCTTCTTCCTGATTATAGCCTTTGGCAACCAGTCTAGCCTTGTTCCGGACTATGATTGCAGATTCATCTCGTTTGTTTTTGAATACCCATTTGGTGCCAATGATCGGATGGTCTTTAGGCCTAGGTACCAAATCCCAAACTTGATTTCTATCAAATTGGTGTAATTCCTCTTGCATCGCTATTACCCAGTCATTGTCTGACAGGGCTTCATCGATCTTAGAGGGTTCAACTTGAGATATAAAAGCTGAAAAAGTAACTTCATTTAAGGTACTGGTTCTAGTTCTCACTCCCTGATTAACATCTCCAATCACTTGGTCCAAGGGATGATTTTTTATAAATTTCCAAGCTCTGGGTTGAGTTTGATCAGGACTTTCAAAATTGTTTTGAGAATTAGTTTTGAAAACATCTCTAGGATTTTCAACAGAGGCAGGAGTGGTTTTTGAGAAGAATTGGTTTTTGAAAATTTTTTCTTCATCATCATCCAGACTTTTATCTATACATGACTCACAGAAAACAACATGTATAGATTCTTCAACTACCCGAGTGCGTTTATTAAAAATTCTGTAAGCTTTACTTCTATTAGAATAGCCAAGAAAAATACCTTCATCTGACTTAGGATCAAATTTTCCTAAATTGTCCTTACCATTGTTATGAATAAAACACTTACAACCGAAGATGTGAAGATGTGCAAGATTTGGTTTTCTTCCCTTGTAGAGCTCATAAGGAGTCTTATTGAGCTTCTTCCGAAGATAAGCTCTATTTGATATGTAGCTGGCTGTGCTCATGGCGTCTGCCCAGAAAACATGGGATGTTTGATTTTCATTTAGCATTGCACGTGCCATCTCAGTTAACACACGATTCTTCCTCTCAACTACACCATTTTGTTGAGGTGTCCTTGGAGCAGAAAAATTGTGATTGATCCCGTGAGTGTCACAATATTCACTAAACGCTTGATTCTCAAATTCACCTCCATGATCTGTTCGAATAGCTGCAATACAAATACCTTTCTCGTTTTGCACCTTATTGGCAAATACAACAAACAGATCAAAAGTTTCATCTTTAGAGGATAAGAAAATAGTCCAAGTAAACCGTGAGTAATCATCAACAATCACAAGTGTATATAAATTTCCACCAAGACTTCTAACTCTGGTAGGTCCAATTAAATCCATGTGAAGTAGTTGAAGAGGTTGTTTTGTTGAAACTTCTGGTTTATTTTTGAAAGATGATTTAGTCTGTTTACCTTTTTAACAGGAATCACAAATCATATCATTTTTAAAATGTAATTTAGGTAATCCAAGAACTAAATCCCTTTTTGACAGTTTGTTCAGCTGAGACATATTTACATGAGCCAGACGTTTATGCCATAACCAATTTTCATTCAAATTGCTAACAAAACACTTTTCTGAGTCTGTATTGAGAAGATTTAGAGTATAGCAGTTACCTTCCCTGGTTGCTTTGAGCAGAGTTTTAAGATTTCCTTTGTCAACGTCATCCTTGTTGACTATGAGACATTCTTCTGAGTCAAAAATGATCCAGTTGTTTTTGTCTGCACTTTGACTTACACTAAGAAGATTGTGACATAGACCTTCTACATAATATACATCCTTGATTAGGGGTTTTCCTTTTTCTCCAATTTGACCGATCCCTGCAATTTTTCCGGATTGATTTCCTCCAAAGGTTACTTTGCCTCCATCTCTTGGATTTATTGTCATGAACTTAGATTGATCTCCTGTCATGTGTCTAGAGCATCCGCTGTCAATAAACCATTTGTTTGTTTTTGATGCTCTCAGACATACCTGTTATTAAATAAGATCAAGCCTTAGGTACCCATCTTTTCTTGGGTCCTTTTGGGTTAGTATAAGCAAAAGAAGTTGAGTATGTTCCTTTAGGCACCCATTGATAATTACCAGTTGGTTTTTCTTTTCTTTCCTTTTTATGAAAGCAAGATGATGTATTGTGACCCTTCCGATTACAATAGTTACAGTGAGCAAAAGGATTAGAAGAATGTACAGATTTTTGAAAATAATTTAGATAAGATTTTCCTCCATTCTTCTTTTTCCCTTTCTTTTTATCTGAAATAGGATCGTATCCTATACCAGAACGATCATTTGTAAATTTTTGTGTTTTCAAAATAACTTTGAGCATCTCACTGCCTTTGGTGAACTTTTCAAGAGTTTGCATAAGTTTAATGTTTTGTTTTTCAAGATCAGGACAATTTTTGCAAGCAGGTTTTTCGTAATTTGGAGGAGCATTCTTAACTTGTTCCTCAAGTAGTTTGATTTTCTTTCTTGAGCTAACAAGTTCTTTTGCTAATTTTTTAAATTCAGAAAGCAATTCATTATATTCAGAAAATAATTCATCATAGGTAGGCTCAGAGTCATTTACCTCATTGTCGCTTTCAGTTTGTTCCTTGGCAACAAGACAGACATTTGCTACTTCTTCCTCATCACTTTCTTCGTCTGAGGAATCTCCCCATATGGTAGACACATAAGCCTTCTTTTTTAAGTGATTGAATTTCTTCTTTTTCTCCTTGTCTTTATCCTTTAGCTGTGGGCATTCAGATTTGAAGTGTCCCGGCTTCTGACATTCATAGCAAATGATTTGTTCTTTATCCTTTGATTCTTGTCTGTTGCTGGAATTCCCTTTCTGAAATCTGTTTCTAAACCCTTGATCTCGTTTATAAAACTTTTTGAATTTCTTAACAAACATGGCCATCTCCTTATCATCATCCTCATTTTCTTCTCTGAGATCTTTCTCAGCATTTAGAGCAATACTTTTGCTTTTAGCTCCGTTGGTATTCTCTAATTCTTTTCTGAATTTGAGTTTTCCTTCATATTCTGACAAACTTCCAAATAAAGCAGCTACTGATTGCATTGACTCTCCTCGGGCTTCCTCGATTGCCGTCACCTTAGCTTCCCAATCCTTTGTTAACACATTCAGGATTTTTCTGACTTGGGAATTTTGTTCGTATGTCTTTCCCAGAGCTGCCAATTGATTTATCAAATGAGTAAAGCGAAGTTGAAACTCACTTATAGATTCTCCTGTCTTCATTCGTAGAAGATCGTATTCTGTTGTCAGTGTATTGATCCGGTTTTCTTTGACTCCTGACGTTCCTTCGTATGCAACTTCTAAAGCTTTCCACATATCTTTTGCGTTTGTCAGATTGCAAATCCGGAAGTACTCCTGTTGACTCAAGGCACTTTGGAGCATTAAGATAGCCTTGCTATTAAGAGTAACCAGTCTTCTATCATTTTCATCGTATTCTTCTTCTCGTTTGACGGTTGTAACTCCTTCCTTAGTTGTTGATGGACGATAATCACCTTTCTCGAAGACATTCCACAAACCGAATTCAGTGGCCATAACAAAGACTCTGAATTTCGCTTTCCAAAAAGAATAATGTTCTCCGTTGAAACCAGGAGGACGATTGATAGAGGCTCCATCAGGCAATATTCCTTCCATGATCTTTTTCTCGGGATGTTAAGCCCAACTGAGAAACCTACGCTCTGATACCAAATGAAGATGGAATATCACCTAGAGGGGGGGTGAATAGGTGATTAAAAAAAATCCGTATGATGAAAATGATAAATGCAGAGAGAAGGATAAAGAGAGATGACACAGAGGATTATACTGGTTCGGTCCAACTCTTTGACCTACGTCCAGTACCCAGTTGCTCTGGGATTTCTCACTATCTCACTGACAATTACAATCTCAGAATGACTCTCAATCACTAGAATCACTCCCCCTTACAGATGGTAATTGTACACCCGTACTCAAGATACCACTACTTGAGATTTTGCACTAAACTGAATTCAATTAAATAAATCTCTCTTCAAGAGGAATTTGATAAACACTGAAGCACACTAATATCTGAAGATATGAACAAGTATATGGACTGAACTCTAGAGTACAATTTTTCTTTGTATGCGCTGGGTGATGATGTACTCTGTTCTTTGTGATTTTATAGTTGCTGGAGAATTAGCCGTTGGTAGAATTTCTGACCGTTATTTCCACGCTATTCTTGCTTTGAATGTATTGTTTTTCTACTTTAGGAATCTGTATTTGTCTGTTGCTCACGTTGTTATTCATTTGCTGATTTTCACTCTGTTTATGCGATCTGCATATGACTGTTGGATTCTGACCGTTGCTAATTGATTCTCTAACTTTTCACCATGCTTCATCAAATATGGTTAGAATCGATAATTAACAAATATATAATGGAATTCATTAATATCATAACTTAAGCAGTTAGACTAGTTTTGATTCATGTTTTGGTCAAAAACAAGAATCTGACTTAAAAGGAAAAGTCTGAATTTAAATGGAATGTGTAACAGCTATTTTTGACTGGAGTGAATAAAATCAGACTTGAGTTTGCACCTAAACTGGAGTTAAAAAGAATTGACTTGAGTTACAGACAGTTTGAAAATAGATTTTAACTTGAGTCAGTTTTTGTTAACTTGAGTTTGGTCACAAACTTGAGTTTCATCTTTTTGACTTGAGTCCATTTTCTGAAAAAAAAACTATTTCAAACTTGAGTTTTCATATATGAACTTGAGTTTTGCCTGTAACTTGAGTTCAAAATTCCTGACTTGAGTTTGAAAACATAATTTGATTTTGTAGAGTATCTTTTAACTTGAGTTTGAAAGGAGTAACTCGAGTTTTTACCTTGACTTGAGTTTAGACAACTTTAACTAGAGTTAATGTCTTTGACAACAAAACTTCAATAGATAAGACAAGCATTTCCAAAGGTTTGTTATCATCAAAACAATCTTGGGAGTCAACAGGCTGATATAGTTGTTAGGAAGGGCTGATGTAGTTGTTAGGGAGGCCTGATGTAGTTGTTAATGGGGGCTAATTTTGTTGTTAATGGGGGCTGATATAGTTGTTAGGAAAAGCTGATGTAGTTGTTAGTGGAGGCTGATGTAGTTGTTAAAAGGGACTGTTTTAGTTGTTAAAAGAGGTTGTTTTAGTTGTTAGAGGGGGTTGATGTAGTTGTTACAAGGACTGATATAGTTGTTAATGAGGCTGATGTACTTGTTAGTGTTTGCTGATGTAGTTGTTAGTGTTTACTGATATAGTTGTTAATTGGGGCTGATATAGTTGTTAAAAGGGCTAATGTGGTTGTTAAAGGGGCTGCTGTGGTTGTAAATGGAGGCTGATGTAGTTGTTAAGGGGGCTCATGTAGTTGTTAATGGGGGTTGATATGGTTGCTAGAGGGGGATGATGCAGCTGTTAATGGGGGCTGATATGGTTGTTAATGGGGGGCTGTTTTAGTTGTTAGAGGGGTTGATATAGTTGTTAATGGAGACTGATATAGTTGTTAAAGGGGCTGATGTGGTTGTTAATAGGGGCTGATGTAGTTGTTAATAGGGGTTGTTTTAGTTGTTAGAGGGACTGATGTAGTTGTTAATGGGGGCTGTTTTTGTGATTGAAATTCATTCACACAATACCAAATTGTCAAGAACATTTTCATAAATACAAATGCACCTTTGCACAATAACAAATTGTCAACAATTTTGACATCAACACACAATGCTTTGTAAACACTTCCCTAAAATACAACAATTCAGTGATCCAAACTGCAGAAATTACATAGTCAAAATTGTCATAAATACAAATTCACGTGTTCACATTAAAGAAAAGAATAAAACGTGTCCTAAACACAATATTATTTGGGTCTGCTGAATCAGGCCTAATCAAGGAAGATATTGGTTTTCCACTAGGGTAGCCTTAGCCCCATGGTCTCTATCAGGTAATTCGGCTTCTCCATTCTCTTGCTGTGTTTTAGCTGTAGCAAATGTGGCACTTGTAGCTTCAGCCTCTCCAGTATCATCACAGATCAAAGCCTCCAACTGGAAACAATTAAATGAAAATAGTAAATAAACATTGACAATAAACTTCAAATTCTGATGAAAGTACCCAAAACAAATCACAATGCATAGCACAACAAGCCCTTCATTCCCCCAGTAAATTTGTTTTCAATGTATGCAATATCCTGCTAAGCATTTGTCACATCAAGGATTAATTTAAAAGCCTATATAGGAATAATACCAAGCTCCTTAGAAGCTAGATCAAAGCTTACCAGTTTGAATACCCATTTCAAGTGCACATGATTTAATGAATGGACAAAATTCGGTCTAGAGATATCATATCTCATCCTAACCCAATGATTGGAAAATCATGTTTTAATGAACAATATCAACGATAATCACATGATGCCTAACATGATCTTGTTTTTCATAAAGCATAGATACATACATTTCTTGTTTCAACGATAAACCATGGCAACTAATTATTCCCTAAAATTGTTTACCTCCTTTCCTATACTTCCGCCTAACATGATGCTGCAAAGAAATCAAACTCAAATGATGCTAAGACTTAATTTTCCTAATAAATGCATCACAATATTCATAAAGTACCTAAAACGTATTCTCTTAGCTACACAACAATTGATCTACTAAAATGCAAAGGAAGAGCTCCTTCACAGCAAATAAGTGGGGACAATATCTCTAACCTGAATTAATTAAATTAAAAAATCACATGAAAGAACACCATCAAGCTAACACAATTACTATTGTATATGGATGTCCACGGCATCTTGAGGCCTAATCCAGAATATCAGAATAAAAACCACGCCTCTCTCTAGGAGGAAGTACAGAGAACACTTGATCAAACTACAAAAACCCCTACTATGTAGAACAAATGAAATGTGCTTCACTACCAATCTTAGCTTCAAGAAAATGCACTGACAAGATTTTTTTTCAAGAAAAGGTACAATAATCATCCCAATTTAGAATCAGCAGGTATTATAAGTCAGAAAAGCAAAGCCCTCCTCAAAAAGTTAAATGCACTCTCGGACACGATACTCGTGAATTGAAATTCAAACCCCTTAATGTACACAATATTTTATTTAGCGCACAATTTTTTTTAGATGAATAAGACTTAAAACATAATAAGAATTCAAAATTTAATCTAATAATTGAAAAACCAGTTAACTAGAAGTAAATACAAACCTTGTCATCTAGTGATGCAGATACCAAGATATTCTTCAACCTTGGGGACATCGATAGGTCAATCACCTCTCCATCATGTGTACCTACAAGCCTAACCCCATTAATCAGACATTCAACTGAACAAATTAAAGGAGAAACCCAAAATCCCCCCATTGCAACCAAGTTGGCATATATGAATATAAACTTTTATAATTAATAAGCATGATCAACATTTCATCAGAATTAAAACAGGTTAGAGGACCCAAATCCTTACGTTTTGGAATAATGAAGCAACCCAATTGTAAAACAACTAGTATGGACAAGCTACCAGTTTGCATTGAACTGAGGCAAGGATAATATAGATGTTAATGAATAGGAGGAGGAACCTAAAGGAATCAGAGAAAATAATTAGAAGCCACAAATTACCAAACAAAAAGACCAAAATATCAACAAGAAATGTAGTATGAATACTCTAGAGTCTATATATAGATACATGAGGAGGAAGAAGCATGGATTTGGAATATAAAACCTCCTAGCTATTTGATGACCGAGTGCCCTGAGTGTCTTGAATTCGGAAAAGGAAATGGAGTTTTCATCCAGATTTTTTAGAACAGCAGTCGGATAGAATGAACCCAGTCTTTTTTATGTCCAAAATATCAGACAAATCTCTCTTAATAATAATAATAATAATCAAAACATTAGAAGTAGAGAATAAATACGCACCAAAACTAGAAGGCAGTCAGCAGTTCAGGGAACTTAAACCCAATCTTCTTGAGAATATTATTCACAGGGCCATTAAGACACTGTAGATTTGTAGCCAACAGCAACCGGGGAGAAAAAAACGGAACTTCTGCAGGAAATCTCGAGATTGAAGTTTTAAAAAAATGATGAATAAAACAAATTCAAATCCACAAACCCTGTTGAAAAAAGTAGAACAACAGAGAAAACACGATCTGACGACTTACCAAGCTCCGGAATGACGGTGAGAGATTCAATAGCGACCTAAATTCCTTTCGGAGAAGAATCGGATGAGACGGAGAAAGGAGGATGGAGCTGCACGGTCGAAACAGAGCTGGAAGACGAAGGAAGCAACGATTCGCTGCTAAGAGGTGTGCCCGCATTTTCACTGGATCGCTTCTTCTCAACCTAAATTCCTTTGTTTGCTCAGTGCAGATGAGGGAGGTCAAGGAGAGAAGTCGTGTTTTAATCCAAGGGCATCAATATAATTTTGCATTGTAACTTAATACCTATAAAGGCCCTAGGGCCTTTTCTAGAATTTATAAATTTCTTGGGCCTTTTTAAGGTTTTTTTTGGTAATATGGGCCTCCAAAAGGATTCTCCCTATATATATTTGACGTTGAAGTACAAAAGGTCATATCAGATAAGTTCATAAAAAATTACAATGATGCACACTTAACCTGTTGCACTACCTTATATACATATAGCCCTGACATACAAACTATACCAAAATATACATGTACACGGTGGAGGACACAAACTTTAGCCACTGTTCAATTTACCATTCTGCCTACCTAAACATGGTCCAAAGTTTGCAATACAATAGAAATAAAAGACAGTCTTGTGTCCAAAAAATGTTGACACGTCTAAATATTTCCTAGGCAGCGCAACAACCAAAACACAATGTGCCCAACTTAATTAAACTATCCACTACTCTAGAAGGCTTCGGATTCATGAAAGCTTAAACAAAGGAGGAATCTTAGCAAAGGCTCAGCAGTTTGTTACATCCTAGCATCTTGTTATTTGCATTGTTTCAATCATTGTTCTGTAGGGACTTGTACATGTATGTGCATCCCATCTAATGCACCAAGGCAGCCCTTAAAACAAAAACAAAACCAAAAAAACAAAAAAAATTGATCCCTCATCAGGTTAAACCATAATTTGTTTCACAGGGTTATGCAACACGTACTTGAACATTTTTTTTTACATGTTTTCTATACCCCATGAAAACCCAATTGTCATCTTCAATAAACATACCAATAGATACATTTACTTTCATATATAACCCATATATCCAACGTTATGCTCACGTTCATCCTATCAAAAAGCAGAGCACATTGTACAATAAAATGCAACATATTTCATCGGCTATTTGAGCTTCCAATAGCATTTACAATTGGTAACTATATATTACTCAACCCACAAACATACACATTAGAAAATGCAATCAATTTAACAGTCACCTCAAGCTGTTTCTCGAGCTGAAAGTAACACGCTATCAGGAAAATTTCACACAAAATAAACACCCACTTCGACTTACCTCAATTAGAGCTTCGTTTACCCTACGTAAACTTGTCCTTGCCTTCAACTTCAACTGTCATTACTCCAGCCTTCAGCTCGTCCTTCTTGCAGCTTGTTTGTTCCAGGTGCTAAAAGTTTGATTGTTTACAGGGGCTTTTTTGTCCCATAAATTGCCTCTCCCGGGAATATTTCAAGATTCACCACTTTCAAAGGGATTTAACTTTCCTACATTTAAGGGAATTCAACCACTCATGAGAACTTAGTTTGACGGAACATTTGCATACCAAACGTGTTTTTTGGGTGGGAACTCTGTTATGTTCTCTTTCCCTTAGGTGACTTCCGTGTAACGAACTTAGAACATATTTTTTCTTGTTCTTTGTAGATATTAGTAGTGTTGTATTCAGATTTAGTGGTTTACCTTTGATAATGCAAGTTACAATATGTTTTTTTGTTTACTTGGCCATGCCTTTTGATAGTACACGCATGTATTTTTTTATTGTTAGATTGTGTGTTGCTCACCTCACAAAAGCAAACAGAAATCTAGTAGTGTAGGACACAAAAAAGATTTGGTTGTATGCAAAGTGCAGAAGAATGGCTTTGAAGATGGATGACGGAAATATATTTTTAAAACTTATAACGACTGTTAGTTTAAAAATAGTCTCTGTATCTTTTTTAAAACTTATAACGACTGTTTTTTCAAAAAATTGTCATTATATTTTCTCTTTTTTTAAAACTTATAACGACTGTTTTTTTTCAAAAACCATAGTCGCTGCATACTTCTTTTTTCTTTCTTTAATTCTCAATCAACTGTTTTGTTTTAAAAAAAACAATTGTTGAAAGTCGAAAATATTCCAAAACTCACAATAACTGCTTTTAAATAACAATACTCATTGTAAGTGGACTTACAATGACTGTTTTAAAACATATATCTATTTTAAAACTTTCAACAATACTCACATACACTACTCATTAAAAACAGTCATCTTAGGCTCCTAAAACAAATATTACAAATGTTTTTTTATAGTAGTGAACAATAATTACATTCTGCCAGTGTGTGCCATGTTCCTTTTAGGTCATATCTGCTCTTTCATGGTTTTGTTGTAGAGTTCAATATGACGAGGCCCACACCTTTTAATTTTTATGAAGAATTTCGTATTTGAGCTTTTTTAATTAAGCATTTTATAAGAAAAACACAAATTTGTTCATAAAAAAATAACTTTTATATGTTACCTTATTTTATTTTATTCTCTAAAACTATTTTTCATTCCCCAAAACCGGATAACAAGTGGAACATATCTTTAAAGAAATCAATTTGTTCTCTAATTAAGTGCTTGATAAATATTATAAACATTTTTATTTTATTTTTAAAAAATATGATTTTTTTTAGAGCAATCATCCAAACATATTTTTTTATATTTGTATATCAAAACTTGTTTTGAAAAAATATTTTATAAAGCCACTAAGATTATTAAAAACTAAAAACATTATAACAAATACCAATAAGTTTGGTTTGAGGGGAGGGAAGGGGAAAATTGTACCAAAATTTAGTGTAGTAGGGCCCACCAAATTTTCTTCTTTATGACATTTTTTCCCTCCCCTCCCCTTCCATTTCCTCAAACCAAATTTACCCTTAGTCATTTCGTACTTCAACTGTTAACTCCATTCAGTGCTCTCGTCTGTTTAAATCCTCACGGTTATTAGATAATCAAACTGATGGTGTCACAATGTTTTTAACAAATAGAAAAAGTGAAAATTACGTAGCAGTTAGAGATGACGGACCCATTTTGGGTGTCACCAAAGAAATTTTGCCTTCTTGGTCGAAATAACAAAAGACGAATCAATATGGGAGGCTTCCTTCTTTGTTTTGTGAAGTTTGTGATGTTGAAAATTCAAATCCGACGTGACGCATAGACCACAAAACGAGACTCACGCGGCTTCAGTCCACTTCTGCCTAATATCCTCTGCGCTCCACTTCCTAAAACAGCGCCATTTTGGCGCACAAAAAGCACTGATGCTCCTTTTAAAAAAAAAAAAATCCATATTTCAGGGGACTATAAGTATTAAAAAAATAGTTTAGGATACTGACCGGTACTGAAAAAATACTGACTAATACTTCATGATGTTGAAAAATTAGTTTAAGATGTTGAAAAAATATTTCAGGGTACTAACTGTTACTAAAAAGATACTTCAAGATACTGATTGAAGATACTGGCTGGTACTGAAAAATACTTCATGACTTTGAAAAATTATTTTAGAATCTAAAATATTTTTTTAGTATTCTAAAATAATTTTTTTTAGTATTCTAAAATAATTTTTCAAGATCATGAAGTATTTTTTCGGTACTAGCCAGTATCCTGAAGTATCTTTTTAATAACAGTCAGTACCCTGAAATATTTTTTTCAATATCATAAACTAATTTTTCAACATCATAAAGTATTTTTTTCAGTATGGATCAGTATCCTAAAGTATCATTTTAATATCTACGATCCCCTGAAATATGGATTTTTTTTTCTTTTTTTAAAAAAGAGCATCAGTGCTTTTTGTGCGCCAAAACGACACCGTTTTACGAAGTGAAGCGCAGAGGATATTAGGCAGAGCTGGACTGAGGCCGCGTCCGAGACTATTTATAGTAATCGAAAACGTACACAAGGGAGTTATATTACACGTGTAAACAATTTATAGGTGTATATCACTAGGGGTGAGCATGAAACCCAGGAGCCCAGTGCGCCCACCCAAGCCTAGTAAAAAATCGCTCTGCCCAGCCCAAAAAAAACTGGGCACAATCGAGTTGAGCATTTTTGCGGGCAGGGCCGGGCATCGGGCAGAGTATGCCGCCCTGCCCATTATGTATATATAATTATATTTGATATAAATATTTTTTATATAATAGTTAATGTACTTATATTATATATTTACTAAAATTCTAATATATCCATTGAGTATTTGACCATTAGTCCATTATATTACTAATAATACTTTGTATTTAATAGACTATGGATGTTTTTGTTAATTTTTCATGTATGTATATTTGACTATTTGTTGAGACATATGATAATCTTTTTAATTTCCAGACTCAAGTTGTGGACTTATTTGGAATATTTTAAAGCGTATAATTTATAATTATAGATTACATTTGAAGTTTACAATATTGCTTGTCATTATTAAAACTATCTTTTCACATAGGATGTGGTAAGGTATCACCATTTGGGCAAGGGAAGCCCGCCCTGCCCAGCCCTGCCCAAAAATGTTAGGGCTTCTATCGGGCAGGACTGGGCATCGGTCTACATTTTACTGCCCAATGATCCTTTGGGCATGGCTTGGACAAGGGTCTCACCCTGCCCATGCCCACCCCTACATATCACTATCAACTTCAGCTTTGTGTCTGTGTAACGAAAGGGAAAATTACTTATAAGTTCTAAGGACCAAAAATAATTGCAATTAAATTCCTTGAAATCGTCAAATTATATAGAAGTCTTTAGGGACTTTTTTGATATTATTTGTATGAAAACAAAATCCAAGTTTTTAAATTTTGCTCTAAATATCACATTTCCTGTTGTAAATATGACTTTTTGTTGTTGTTAATAGCCAGATTTTAAATTTTGTTGTAAATATGACATTTCTTGTTGTAAATATAGCTTCTTTTGTTGTAAATGACCTCTGTACATTTAGAGACTTGAGTTTGAAATAAAATTCAGGTGTTTAAATGTTGTTGTAAATATGACTTTTTTCTGTTGTAAATGGTCAGGTGTTTAAATGTTGTTGTAAATATGACATTTTCTATTGTTAATAAAAATAAGGGGTTTAAACTTTTCATATTACATGAGAAGAAGAAGATTTCTACACAAATATGAATTATGGGACCCACATATATATATAATTATATATATGTGTGGGTCCCACCATTTTATGTATGTGTGACATAAGAAAACACTTCTCTTACAACACGAGAAGTGTTTTTCCCTAAAAATAATATCAAAAAAGTTCCTAGAGAATTCTATGTAATTTGGTGATTTTAAAGGATCTAATTGTACTTATTTATAGTCTTTAGGACTAACACGTAATTTCCCTAGAAATAAAGATGTGGACATGGATCTTCAGTTTCTACTGAGTGGTGAAGACATGTAACATGTTTTACGTAATTGACGCGTTGATGAAGGGAGTCCATATTTAGTGCTTATACTTAGGTGCTTATTTATGTGCTAAGCAATTTTTTTAAATTTTTTTTATATATTGTATTTATTTAGATTTAAATCATATATTGCTTTCTGAGATTTTTTTACATCCAATATCTCAAATTAATTAATTTTCAAAATACTGGTGTTACAGTTAAATACAGAACCGGAAATTAATTAATTTGAGAAATTAAGTGCAAAAAACATCTCAAAAAACAGCATATGATTTAAATCTAAATAAATACAATATATAAAAAAATTTAAAAAAAATTAAGTATAAGCACAAAATGTGGACTCTTGATAAAGGTTATTAGTGGGCCACTGAGAAGACGCTCGTGGACTCATGTATTGACTTTGATGACTCCATCAGGAAGTTGCAGGGACGAGTAACCTTGTAAATAAAGAAACAGAGACAAAGACACCTCTTGTATGTATATATTTACTTAAAATAAACTGAGGTAAATCCAATATTAAATCAGTCATAATTATAATAATATATTTACTTAAAGCATATAAAATATTCCTACATATCTCTGAAGAGTAATGACTAAATATAAAAAGCATTAATCCATGCAAAAATACAATATTTGCGTATAAACTACTGACAACCCAATAAGTCAGAGTAATTAACTTACAAACATAATGGACTGCTATTTTTATTTTTCTTTTGTTTTTGAACCAAAAACAATGTTTCAGGCATGGGAAGGGAAAATAAATAAATAAATCCAGCTTGATTAACGATTTCAAAACTCTTAATTAGATTGGTTAGAAAACTATCAACTGGTTCATAATTAATGTGATATAGTCAACTAGGTTGGTAGGTTGTTGTCTCATATGCCACGGTCCTAGTCACTCATCCACAAATCCTCCTTATATATTAGGGGAAATGGCATTTAGATCCTAAGTAAGACAAATTATTATTATAAGGTCTTTTGAAATCCCTAAATTACTAGTAAGTCCCAATGATTTGAGAATAAGAGATTCTAATGGTAAAAAGACGCACTTTCCTTTGCCCTCATCTGTAATACCCTAAAATTCATATTCATTATAAATATTATATTTTGGCAAATAATATTTATTAAAAATAGAAGAACATGTTGTCTCCAATTTTGTAGTTTATTTTATTTCTTAGGAAAATTTTCTCTAGAATTTAAATAGGGCAAAACCCAATTTTCTAATTTACATTATGGATCATAAAACACCATAAAATTATCATAATACAACATAGTTCATATTTAATCATAAAGAGCCATAAAATGTTATAAAATACCCTAAAGTCTCCAAACCTAAGTATAATCCTAATTTAATCATAAGAGACAATTAAATGGCTTGAAAATACTTATACTAGTTAGAGAAAATTACCAATAATTAGTGGATAATTCAGTCTACATTAATTGAATTAATTTCATAAACATTCATAATTAATGTAGTGACATATGTTAAAGGCATAATTAAGGATGTATTACCTTAATTAGGAACCAATGGCTAGTAAAGGACTAAGATTAGCATAAATAAGTTTCTAAGGACCATGTTTAGTTAGGAACCAATCATAATTTACCAATTACACTTAATAGCATATTAGGGATGCTAATTAAGATTAGATATGGAGGGCTTGGATTGAATTTAATAAAGCTAAATCCTAAGCCCTTAATTCAATTTCATAAAGTGAAATCCTTGAGAAGTGAAAACAACCAATGAGAGGCCTTCTACTTGGATTTTGTGAGATAAACGAAATACAAATTAAAAATAAAAGATGAAGGGAGGGGGCGGTTTTTGTGTTGGAAGAAAGAAGAAGAAAATTGTTTAAATTATACAAGATAAATAAGCACATGCAAATAATTAATTATGGAAGAAGATAAGAGTACTCATGAAGACTTTAGAGGTTTTAGGTTTAATGATCTTAATGAGTTGGAAGAGGATAAATTGGAAAGAGAAAAGAGAGTTGTGTACGTGTGTGTGCAAGTGTTGTAAGAGAGAGAGTGTTGTGAGTGTGTGTGTGTGTGCAAATGTTGTAAGAGTTGTGAATCTAGTGTGTGTGAGGGAGGAAAGTCAATGCATCTACCAATAGGAAAATTGGGCATAAATCAATTAAATTAATCAATGGAATTAATTCAAGGCATAAGTAAATGAGAATCTATACAAAATAAATTGTATCTTGAGATACGTTAATCATAGACCAAATATAAGGTGTTATTATTAACAAACATAATCTAAGCTTGAGATAGGTTATAACCAAAGTCTTTTCCTCAATTTGTGAAGATTGTTTCCAAATGATAAAAAGGGAATTAGAGGTTTCTAATTAAAGCCACAAGTTCCAAAATTACAAAACCAATGAGAAGACTTGAATAAAACTTTATGAAAACCCCTAAATATATTTTCCTCTAGTGCAATGCAAAACAAAGAATAGAAGAAGGGGGAAATTGTTTGCTTGAAAAGGATGCAAGAATTGTTTACAATAAACAAAACCACACATGGGATAATAATCTTCAAACTTGGAACAGGATAATGTACCTTGGGGGTGAGTCGTAAAGCAAATGGAAGAGGATAGGGAGGAGAGAGAGGGAGCACAGTTTTGGGGAGTGAAAGGTGAGGATTGGAGCTTCAAAAATGACCTAGATCCAAGGGCTAATATTCAAGATGAATTAGGTTTGAAAGATCTACCAAAATGCCACACCAAATTGCTATAAATAGGAGCTTAGGTTCTTCACTTTTCTTCACACCAAAACAAGCTTAACAAAGCAATATAGATAGTGAAAGTAAGAGTGAAGAGTCTTGGAGAAGGAGTAGCAAGGTTCTTGGTAAGCTCTCTGATGACTTCCTATTTTTAATTGATTTGTGATATATTTTGATATATTTAGGAAGTCATCAATGCTAAATTAAAGAGATTTTATTGAGATTTTAAGAGAAATCAATCTGGATACATCATTTGTGGGATTTCAATTTAAAATAGAAGTTTTTGAGTTTAGGAAATAAATCATAGTAATGAGTGATTGTGAATAAATTCAGTTTACTATTATCATGATTATCATATAATTTCCTTTTTCTTGCTCATCATCAGAGAATCACGCTGGAGCATTATTTCCAATTGGATCAATTTGGATTAATGGGAGATTAAAGACATGGACCCCACATGCTAAGAGATACAAGCAATCCTCCACATAGTCAAAGAGAGAGATCACGTCTGATGAACAAATTGGAATCAATTGGATATTAAATGGAATGGAGGCCCACAAGATGAATTGAATGGAATCAATGAAAACCTAAAAAAAAAAAAGAAACGCACAGGAGGCGGTGGAGATTTAATTGGAGGATTCATTCACGAGGCAAAAAAAAAAAAGGAATTGAAGCTGGAGACTTTGCTGGAGAAGAAAAAGAAAGAACGCAGAGGCAGAGAATTGGAGGCAGAGAACAAGACGCACAGTACAAGAAGAAAAGCGAGGACGCTAAGGAGAAGGCTCCACAATTTTGTGATCTTGTTTTTCTTCTCCTTCTTCTTCTCTTCATGCTGGGATCTGAATTTCTTATTTTTGTTATGGATTTTATTGTAGCCATGTGTGGCTAATTTTTCTTTTCAACCTAGAGAACCTATGAACTTGTTTGGGTTTTAGAAATTATTCCCACTTTTTAGTTTTGATTAATCTTATTCAGTTTATTTAATCCTGTGTGTATTGCTATTGCTTAGTGAGTGGCCACCATTGGGCATGTTTTGGGGATTTAGGGTTGGACTTGGAAGAGGGAATCCTAAATTGACCTTGGGAATAAATAATGGGGAATTAGGTTTAAATTTAACGTGAAGTTAGGTTTTAATCTAATTTGCGTCTAGGATAGGAATATACCTAGAAGCTCCTTATAATCAAATTAGAGTGAACCCGATTTAAAAAGCATCTTATTTAGTTTTGTGAGACATCACATAATTGATTAAGATAGGTAGATAAATGAACCGGAAGGCATTTATAGACACTAATACTCTAGATTAGCTGTTTAGGTTATGTCAAAATTAATTTAGTGGGGATAAGATCTAAAAATACCAAACAAGGGATTAGTGACTCTAGGTTGTACTTTTTGATATTGGAATTTGCTATTTTGTGAAAAGTCTTTTGTTGTTATTAGTTCTTATTCTCTTTCTTTTTGAAAACAATTCTGGCTTGCTCAACTTAAACGAAATAAGGAGATTTAATACCTAAACGCTAGTTAGATTGAGTCCTCGTGGGAACGATACTTTTCTCATTACTCTATTACTTGATACGGCCCGTGCACTTGCGGAGTCTAAAGTTTTTCCTTATCAAGTTTTTGGCGCCGTTGCCGGGGACTCAAGGCAATTGGTGATTAGTATTAGAAATCCTTTAGTAGTTTTAGTTTGAGTGTTTTTTTTTTCAAAAAAAAAAATCTATTTTATTTTATTTTTTTTCTGGTGTTAGTTTGATACTTTGATATTTGCTTGGTTTTTTAGGTACTCTGGTACATGACTGGTAGATCCAAAGCTACTAAAACACCACAGAAGACAAGGAAGATCCAAGAGCTTTTGGAAGCTACAACAGCTCAAAACCAAGAGGAGGCAGTAGTACAGTCTGACACTAAAGACATGGCTCAGGATGAAAATGATCGTTTGTGTATTAATGACTTTCTAGGAAGACAATCTCAAGGGTATCAATCTGGAATTAGAGTGCCTGAGTTTCAAGCTGCCAATTTTGAAATCAAGCAGACTATGCTTAAGATGCTTGAACTTCAAGGTCAGTATGCAGGGAATGATTCAGAAGATCCTAATCAACATCTGCTGCAATTTCTTGATGTTTGCAACTCATTCAAGCAAAATGGAGTACCTAATGATATGATTCGCCTTCGGCTTTTCCCTTACTCTCTACAAGGGAAAGCTAAAGAATGGCTCAACAACATGGCAGAGGGCAGCATAACCTCATGGGAGACACTGGAAGAAAAGTTCAGATCAAGATTTTTTCCTCATAACAAGATTGTGGATGCACGAGCCGCTCTTACTAATTTCAGTCAACAATTTGGTGAGCATCTGTATGAGGCCTGGGAGAGGTTCAAGTTACTTGTCAGGCAGAGCTCTGGTCACAATCTAGAGAGATGGGTCTTGCTTCAAATATTCAGTACTCGGTTGACTCCTGAATCCAAATCAGAATTGAATGCGGTCACTAATGGGGGAATTACAAAGCAGCCGGTAAATCGTGTCTGGAAATGCCTAGATGACTTATCCACTGACTTTTTACAGAACAATAATGACAGAAGGCTAGTGAAGTCAGTTGATAAAGTTAGTGAGGAACCTTCTTCACAGTTGATAGCAATGTTGAATACAATCAACAGGAGATTTGATCACTTGGAAGCTAAAGTAAACCGATCTAATGGTAGCCAGATGGGAGTCAATGCTATTCATGCTTCTTGTGATTACTGTGGAGATGGCCATGTTAATGGACAATGCCTCATATCTCAACAAATGGAACCAGTGAACTATGCAGGTAATTATCGTGGCAACAACCAGAACAACCCCTACTCAAACACCTACAATTCTGGGTGGCGAAAAAATCCCAACCTCTCTTGGAAATATGGGGCGACTCTGAATGAAGCATTAAGTTCTGATATGAAACAAGTGTCACCTCCTGGCTTTCATCAATTGGAAAGGGAAGTCGTTCCCACCCAAGAACCTAAGTCTGATCTACAAGCAGTGCTATCTCAGCTCGCAAGTTTTCAACTAAAGAGCGCTCAAGATCAAGCTGCTACTAATGCTAATGTTGCCGGGATGGCCTCATCAATCAAGGATACTAACGCTATTGTTGCCGGGATGGCCTCATCAATCAAGGATACTAACGCCACTGTTGCAGGATTGACCTCATCTATCAAGGATCTTCAGATACAAATGGGACAACTTGCAAATACTGTGAATGTTTCACAACAGAGAGAGTTGCCAAGCAATACTGTGCCTAATCCTCGTAGAAATGGGAGAGAGGAATGTAAAGCTCTTACATTGAGAAGTGGAAAGGAATTACCTGAGATTCCTCAACCAAAGAAGACACCTTCAGCTGCTACTGATCAAACCAATCCTACAGTCACTATAGAGGATGATGAAGAGGTTCTACAGAAGGTGAATGAAAAAGTCAATGAAGAGAAAGTTGAGGTTGAGTTTAAACAGGGGGAAGTGAAAAAGAAGGCTAACCAGGATAATCTTAAATGGGTACCGCCCTTACCATTCCCTCAAAGGTTTCAGAAGAAAGCTTTAGATGAGCAGTATAAGAAGTTTTTGGGGATTTTCAAGCAACTACACATTAACATCCCTATTCTTGAGGCGTTAGAGCAGATGCCTCAATATGTGAAGTTTCTAAAGGAGATGTTGAGTAAGAAAAGGAGGTTTGGTGACTATGAAACTGTAGCCTTAACCGAAGAGTGTAGTGTTATTCTTCTCAACAAGCTACCTCTTAAACAGAAAGATCCAGACAGTTTTTCCATACCTTGCATAATTGGAGAAAAGTTTCAGGGAAGAGCATTATGTGATATAGGATCAAGTGTTAACTTGATGCCATTATCTGTGTTTAGAAAATTACAACTGGGTGAAGCTCAACCAACTTCTGTGACACTTCAGCTAGCTGATCGAAGTTTGGTTTTTCCAAAGGGTATCATTGAAGATGTTCTGGTTAAAGTTGACAAGTTTATTTTCCCTGCTGACTTTATTGTTTTGGACTGTGATGAAGATAGAGATCTACCGCTCATTGTGGGAAGACCTTTCCTTGCTACAACTCGAACACTGATTGATGTTGAAAAGGGAGAAATCAAGTTGAGGGTGAATGATGAAGAAGTTGTATTTAACATGAGCAAGGCATTGAAGTATCCTAGGGATGTTACAGATTGCTTCAGAGTTGACATGGTTGACGAGGTTATTCAAGAGACTTTAGAGTCCTTTTCTATAAAAGAACCGTTAGCTGCTGTTTTACTTGGGACAGATGAGGTTGAAGAAGGGAATATAGTTGAATGTAAGAAGTTACTTGAAGCCTCTCCTCATTACAGGAAACCATCAGAGCAGTTTGAGTCGTTAGAGATGGAATCAAAGCAAACTACTTCTTTGAAGCCTTCCATTGAACAAGCACCACTTCTAGAGCTTAAACCCTTACCACCGCATCTTGAATATGCATACTTAGGTGAGTCTGAGACACTACCTGTTATCATCTCTTCTTCCTTATCTAAAGATCAAAAAGAGCAGTTGTTGAAAGTTCTCAAGAGCCATAAAGGTGCCTTAGGTTGGACAATTGCAGACATAAGAGGTATAAGCCCGTCAATTGTAATGCACAAGATACTCTTGGAGGATGATCACAAGAAATCTGTTCAGAATTAGAGAAGGCTAAATCCTATGATGAAGGAAGTGGTCAAGAAGGAAATTATTAAATGGTTAGATGCTGGGATCATTTACCATATTTCTGATAGCACGTGGGTTAGCCCAGTACAATGTGTTCCTAAAAAAGGGGGCATAACAGTGATTACTAATGAGCAAGATGAGCTTATCCCTACTCGCACAGTGACTGGTTGGCGTATCTGCATGGATTACAGGAAGTTGAATGATGCTATAAGGAAAGATCATTTCCCACTTCCTTTTATTGACCAGATGTTAGACCGCTTGGCTGGTAAAGAATTCTTTTGTTTCTTGGACGGATTTTCAGGGTACAACCAAATTGTGGTAGCTCCCGAAGATCAAGAGAAGACAACATTCACCTGTCCCTATGGCACTTTTGCCTTTAGAAGAATGCCATTTGGTTTATGCAATGTTCCGGCCACTTTCCAAAGATGTATGATGAGTATATTCTCTGATATGATAGAAGAGATAATGGAAGTGTTCATGGATGATTTCTCGGTTTTTGGTGAATCATTTGAGGAGTGCTTGATCAATCTGAAAAAGGTGTTGAAGCGATGTGAAGAGACAAACCTAGTGCTTAATTGGGAGAAGTGTCATTTCATGGTGACTGAAGGCATAGTTCTGGGTCATAAAGTTTCTAAAAATGGTTTAGAGGTTGACAAAGCCAAGATTTCTGTGATTGAGCAGCTCCCTCCTCCTTCTAATGTCAAAGCTGTGAGAAGCTTCTTGGGCCATGCTGGTTTCTATCGTCGATTCATTAAGGATTTTTCCAAGATTTCAAATCCCCTTTCACAGTTGCTGGAGAAAGCTACTCCTTTTCAGTTTAATGAGGAGTGTGTGAAGGCTTTTGAAGAACTGAAGAGAAGATTGACTTTAGCTCCTATCATTGTAGCTCCTGATTGGTCACTACCTTTTGAAGTAATGTGTGATGCGAGTGACTATGTTGTTGGAGCTGTGTTGGGACAAAGGCGTGTGAAGATTTTCCATCCTATCTACTATGCGAGTAGGACCTTAATAGCAGCTCAGGTAAATTACTCTACCACTGAAAAAGAAATGCTTGCTGTAGTGTTTGCTTTTGAAAAATTTAGGGTATATTTTATGGGTGCTAAAGTTATAGTTCACACTGATCATGCTGCCATTAAATACTTGTTAGGGAAGAAAGAGTCTAAACCTAGATTAATTAGATGGGTCTTGTTGCTACAAGAATTTGATGTGCATATAGTTGATAGGAAAGGAATTAAAAATCAAGTTGCTGATCATTTGTCTAGGATTGTGAACTCTTCTGATCATGTGAGTGATTTGTTAGTGAATGAATGTTTTCCTGATGAGCAATTGTTTGTTATAAGTAGTTGTGAGTTGCCATGGTATGCTGATATTGTGAATTATCTTGTGTGTGAAGTATTACCTCCTGATTTGAATTTTTATCAAAGAAAGAAGTTTTTGCATGATGTTGCCTATTATATTTGGGAAGAACCATTTCTTTTTAGGAGATGTGCTGATTTGATTATTAGAAAATGTGTACCTGAGGTAGAACAAGAGGAAATTTTGAATGCATATCATGCATCTGCATATGGGGGACATTATGGGGGGTAAAGAACTGCATTAAAGGTCCTTGAATCTGGTTTTTATTGGCCTACTTTGTTTAAAGATGCTCACCACTTTGTCACCAAGTGTGATAGATGTCAAAGAACAGGTAATATTTCTAAGAGACATGAGATGCCACAATCTGGAATCTTTGAGGTTGAGCTGTTCGATGTCTGGGGGATGGATTTCATGGGTCCATTCCCGTCCTCAAGAGGAAACAAGTATATCCTTGTCGCTATGGAATATGTGAGTAAATGGGCTGAAGCTATGGCTTGCCAAGCTAATGATGCCAACACAGTGATTCGATTCTTGAAGAAGCATATCTTAACAAGATTTGGCACCCCCAAAGCAATCATTACTGACGAAGGGACCCACTTCAACAACAAGAATTTCAAGGCTCTCTTGGAAAAATATAAAGTGCACCACCGAATGTCACTTGCATACCATCCACAAACTAATGGTTTGTGTGAGCTGACTAACAGGAAAATTAAGAGGATCCTTGAGAAGACTGTGGGCCCAACTAGAAAAGATTGGTCTGACAAGCTTGATGATGCTTTATGGGCTTACAGGACAGCTTTTCTTACTCCGATTGGCATGTCACCATACCGTTTGGTTTTTGGAAAGGCGTGCCATTTACCACTTGAATTGGAGTATAAAGTATGGTGGGCAATCAAGAAGCTAAATATGGATCACAGGCAAGCGGGATCAAAAAGGTTGCTAGAACTGAATGAGTTGGAAGAATTTAGACTTCAAGCATATGATAGTGCACGATTGTATAAAGAAAGAACAAAGAAATGGCATGACAATCATATCTTGAGGCGATCTTTTGAGCCTGGGCAGTTGGTGCTTCTTTTCAATTCAAGACTACATTTATTTCCTGGGAAGCTTAAATCAAGGTGGTCTGGTCCCTTTAGAGTGGTTTCGGCGTCATCCAAGGGTGCAATTGAGGTTAAAAATGAGAGAACAGGAAATTGCTTTAAAGTGAATGGACAAAGACTGAAGCACTATCATGGTGGTGAAGTGAACCGGCAAACAATGGTTCACCACTTGTCCCCACCTACTTAGATTGCTGACATAGTCGGGCTGACGACTATAAACCAAGTGCTTCTTGGGAGGCAACCCAAGGTTTGATTTGATGCTTTCTTTGATTTTGTAGGATTGTAGATAGCCCTTGATGATGTGTTCTACTTTGGTGGCAAGGATTGAAAGCGCAAGTCACGGACAAATAGGGGAGTTTGCTTCTACTTTTCTTTGATTTGCTTTATCTGATTGTCGATGATATATTGCGTGGGAATGAGTGCTCCTCGTAGTTATATATGCATGTGATGATTATTTGTGATAACTATTGAGTGACTGCTAGCACTTAAGCTGTTCCACTGGTAGAAATCTGAAATCTCTGAAATTGATGTTACCCTTACACTTCACATGCGGTTGCTTTTCACTTCCATTACTTGTTGTTACTTGTTCACATTGAGGACAATGTGGCATTTAAGTGTGGGGGTGAGGGTATCCTTGATTTTAACTTGCTATGTCCTCAAATTTTTTTTCTGGGTTAATTGGAACATGAAAAGAAGTGAATTTGATTGGGAATTGATTCTATATTCTTTGAATGCTAGTAAAGAGGTAAAGATTTGGTTTGGGTAATTTACTTTAGGATGTCAAAGAACCTGTGAGGAATTTGAGCCCAAATATTCATCCTTTTTTAAGAAAGAGTACACTTATTGTGGTTTTATCTCTAGAACTTGTTCTGAATCTCTCTAGGAAAAAAAGAAAAGAAAAATCCTTTACATACATAAAGATGGGTGGATATTTTTTTTATTGGTTACTTTAGTGAGTGCTAAGTGAAAAAAACAAAAGAAGAAGATTGAAGGGGTAAAAAAAAAAAAAAAACACACACACACACACACATGCATGCAACTCCAATGACTTCTCTAAACTTTACTTAGTAACCGGGGGCACTTCATCACCAATGTTGGCACTCGCGTCAAACGGTAAAGTCAATGAGAGTTATGAGTTAGGCTAAAAGCCTCTTGAGGTGCCTGTTGGAATAACTAAGTAACCGGTGCTGCATCACCCATGTGCAGGGTCGCGTCAATAGGGGACTTACAACGGCTCAAGGAAAAAAAATCCCTTCATTCTTCATATTATGTATTGGGCTACTTGGCACTAACTAAAGTATTTATCTATTGTTAAAGTCCTTCTTATTTGTGTATGTAAGGGAATAATTTAGTGGAGAATGAGATGAGGAACAAGTTTAGAGTGGATGAGCTGCAATAGGTGGACATGAGTGAAACACAAGCCCTTGAATATTTTGAGAGATGAGTGTATACACTTCAGTTGTGAGGGACATTCCATTGTGATTTATCTTTGCCAAATTAATTACCTTGCTACTTGCATTTTTGGAAGGTGGAAAAGATTTATGAGAAAGTTCGTTTTGCTTTTCATGAATTCGGTGTTTTAGAATTTAAAAAAATCTTGAGGACAAGATTTGATGCAAGTGTGGGGGTGTGATGACTTCCTATTTTTAATTGATTTGTGATATATTTTGATATATTTAGGAAGTCATCAATGCTAAATTAAATAGATTTTATTGAGATTTTAAGAGAAATCAATCTGGATACATCATTTGTGGGATTTCAATTTAAAATAGAAGTTTTTGAGTTTAGGAAATAAATCATAGTAATGAGTGATTGTGAATAAATTCAGTTTACTATTATCATGATTATCATATAATTTCCTTTTTCTTGCTCATCATCAGAGAATCACGCTGGAGCATTATTTCCAATTGGATCAATTTGGATTAATGGGAGATTAAAGACATGGACCCCACATGCTAAGAGATACAAGCAACCCTCCACATAGTCAAAGAGAGAGATCACGTCTGATGAACAAATTGGAATCAATTGGATATTAAATGGAATGGAGGCCCACAAGATGAATTGAATGGAATCAATGAAAACCTAAAAAAAAAGAAACGCACAGGAGGCGGTGGAGATTTAATTGGAGGATTCATTCACGAGGCAAAAAAAAAAAAGGAATTGAAGCTGGAGACTTTGCTGGAGAAGAAAAAGAAAGAACGCAGAGGCAGAGAATTGGAGGCAGAGAACAAGACGCACAGTAAGAGAAGAAAAGCGAGGACGCTAAGGAGAAGGCTCCAAAATTTTGTGATCTTGTTTTTCTTCTTCTTCTTCTTCTCTTCATGTTGGGATCTGAATTTCTTATTTTTGTTATGGATTTTATTGTAGCCATGTGTGGCTAATTTTTCTTTTCAACCTAGAGAACCTATGAACTTGTTTGGGTTTTAGAAATTATTCCCACTTTTTAGTTTTGATTAATCTTATTCAGTTTATTTAATCCTGTGTGTATTGCTATTGCTTAGTGAGTGGCCACCATTGGGCATGTTTTGGGGATTTAGGGTTGGACTTGGAAGAGGGAATCCTAAATTGACCTTGGGAATAAATAATGGGGAATTAGGTTTAAATTTAACGTGAAGTTAGGTTTTAATCTAATTTGCGTCTAGGATAGGAATATACCTAGAAGCTCCTTATAATCAAATTAGAGTGAACCCGATTTAAAAAGCATCTTATTTAGTTTTGTGAGGTATCACATAATTGATTAAGATAGGTAGATAAATGGACCGGAAGGCATTTATAGACACTAATACTCTAGATTAGCTGTTTAGGTTACGTCAAAATTAATTTAGTGGAGATAAGATCTAAAAATACCAAACAAGGGATTAGTGACTCTAGGTTGTACTTTTTGATATTGGAATTTGCTCTTTTGTGAAAAGTCTTTTGCTGTTATTAGTTCTTATTCTCTTTCTTTTTTAAAACAATTCTGGCTTGCTCAACTTAAACGAAATAAGGAGATTTAATACCTAAACGCTAGTTAGATTGAGTCCTCGTGGGAACGATACTTTTCTCATTACTCTATTACTTGATACGGCCCGTGCACTTGCGGAGTCTAAAGTTTTTCCCTATTGCTCTCTAACTCTAGCTTTAAGTTCTTTAAGTTTTAGTTCTTAATTTATAGTTAGAAGCAGCTTTGATCTTAAATATTCTAGAGTAATTTTATTTTCATGTTTTTATGGTCAAAGATAGCTGTATTTCAAAAAAATGATGAGGAAAGTTATAAAGCAAAATTTTTGGAAGAGAAATATTAAAGTAACGAAGTTCTGGCGAAATTTCATCAGTTAAACAATTTCTGAAGTCAATGATAAAGATGCCAATATTTTATGTTGAAAATGAAGTTTAAAAATTCTGGGAAAATTCATGGTTAAAGTAGACATATATGGCTTTTGAAATATGCCAAGAACGTATTAAACTGAGCTTTGTACAGTGAGATAAAAATTTTCAAAGTTTGACTGCGAATTTCTGGAAAAATTCTGGGTAGTGGATCAAAACTTTAAAACTAGGAATGATTCGTGTAATCTGGGAAACTGTGAGTATTTGTACTTAGAAATAGACATCCTAGGGATTCTGAGGAATTTTACGGATCCTCGTTTCGATTTTTCTAGAATTAGTTATGATTTTTCAAAGTTAGGCGAAAATCTGCCCAAAATACTGTACCCATGTCTTTTCAGAAAATGAGGGAAATAAATTGAAAAATAATTCTACCAGCAGAAAAATGGTCATTAATGACTAAGATACCTACTAGGATATTATTTGTGAATTAATAAATGCGACATTACCATTATAGGATAAACGTGAACACAGCCCGACCGGCGAACGTACCGATATCACCAACGAAGGTATGGACGCGTATTGTAACACTAACTCTGATGCTTATTGTATGCTTATATATGTGATAGATGACAACTGTACATGTGATGTGTACATGAACAACTTTACATGTGATGTGTACTGTTGACATAAATAACTTTACATGTGATGTGTATTGTTAACTCGGATAACTGTACATGCGATGTGTACTGTTGATATATTAAACTTACATCTACTGTGTGATTGTGTGTTGATTAATGTTATAATATCTGTCATATATAAGCATGAGGTTAACTGTTGCCTGATGTCCAATGGGCATTGGACCTCAACCCTTACTATAGCTTTAGGGTCTGGAGGACTGAGGGCCGACGACAAGGGTAAGCAGCCCGTGTGAAGATCTGGCCGGAGTTTCTTTTTGTTTTTGGGCTGTATAATATTTTGAATTACTGGGATGAATGTACCATTACTATAACCAACCATGGGTAATATTTTGTAATACACTCATCAGTTACTCGCTCTCTTGAATTGCATGCTCCGATGCGTCACTCTGAGCAAACTATTTAGGAAATGCTTTAGAAAAATGGGTGTTACATCATCCAGTTGGCATTACCTGTTTGGACCCTGACTCATCAATTCATACTCTTTCAACCAAATCTATATATTATGCATTAAAGGTGATGTCAAGAAAACAAGCTGGAAAATTCAAAGCTCAAAGGAGACGCATCGAGACGTGTATTTTGGACTGAGGAGTCATATCAAGAAGCAAAATCTGGACACGGAGTTTTAGTCGTGGTCCCTTTCCGGTAAAGAGGGGCAAACTCGAGAAGTTCAGTTTTAAAATAGAATTAACGAGGTTTAAGATTTTTTTTTTTTGGTTCTATTAAAATATGTAAAAAAAAAAAAGATGAAAAATGAATTACAAATATTGGTTGATATAGTTGTAAATTAAGAATTTTCAATCTATGAAACTTAAATAAGTGAGATTCCCATATTTACAACGACAAAATTAATATTTGCAACTTACTATTTAGTCATCCTTATTATAAGTAATGTAAAATAGATATTAATTACCTTTTTTAAGATTATCCTTATTTAAAATTTGATGAAATTTGTTCATTTATTTTTATTAATTTATGGTTTTAAATATGGATAAATTTGAACTTTTTGTCTTTTTTAAAATGTTTAATGACTCGACCACATTTCATTACTTATGGTGAGGTGATTAGAGGTTCCTTATACATATAATAGCAAAGCGAGAGAATCTTGTAACAAAATTTAGTGTCACTTCCCCCTTTTCTATTTAGTTTGTATTCAAACGCCAAAAAAAAAAAAAAGTTAGCAAAATTGCAATCAACTCAAATGCCTAAATTAAACTGAACTGAACCAATCAATTCAGTTATTGTTCTCTTCTATTTTAAATATAAGATCTTTGTTTACTCATTTCTCTTGGTCTTTTTTTTTTTTTTTTGATAACAAATGAGTAACTGATCTAACCATATTTTTACATGATTTTTAGTAATTAAATGAGGATTTTTAATGTGTTTTCTTATAGTTATTAGGCTTTAAATATATTTCTTGTGATAATTTGATATTATGAGTAAATATGTTAAATTAGGATTAAAAAGGGAAAAATTGTAAAAAAAAATGTAATTACTCTTAATTATTGATTTTTATAAGAATATTTAATGTTAGATTAATTGGTTTAAATTGTAGGTGATTGAAAAGATTAAATTAAATTTGAAAATGAAAGTTTTAATTCAAGTTTTAAAATTTTCAAGTTAGTCCCTGCTCCAGAAGTTTTATAATGTTCACTTAGGTCCTTCTGGTAGAGCTGTGCGTTTTGACAAGGGAATGCTATCAGATATTCAGACCTAGAAGACAGGACCCAACAGATTCAATGATCATTTAGGTTCAGCTGGATAAAAAAACGCAGGAGAGGCGGACAAATTTAAATAACCATTAAAACTCAGCGTTTTGGTTATTTTATGGATTGGGTCAGCTGAAGAAATGTGGAACCGGACAGATTGAAACCAGCAAACCGTGGAGCTGAAGACCCGCGAGCTGAGGGATCCGAATGAGCTGGGTGGAGCACAAAATCTGAACAGAATAAATTCAACAGCAGCGCTGCGAGCTGATTTTTTTGGATCATCGCGGGAATCACGCAAGAATCAAGAACTGCACAAGGAGAAGAGAAGGATTAAAAGAGAGGAAAGACGCAAGAATGAGGGGCGAACGAGAAAGAAAAAAAAAAACCAGAGAGCTTGCACCTTCGATTTTCACCTTCATCCTCCTAGCAGCCACCGCCACCCCCATTCACCAACGTCACCTCACCCACAGCAACGCCAACCTTCTTCATCTTCCTCCCTTCAACCACGATCACAACCGTCATTTTTGCTGATTCATTTTCGCTGGACCTCCACGACCGTCGCCTCCAACCATCACCGTCACGCAGACCCACTCCTTCATCGCTGGACCTAGCATCTTCACGACCTTCACCACGCATTCTTCCCTCTCGAACCTTGGACCATCCTTCGATCCTTCACTTTTCTTAACCTCACCTCTCATCGTCGTTTTCATCATCATCCACTCACCACCATCAGCCTTCATCCTTCATTTTCTCACTACCACCATTCCCATCGTCCTCTTTCTCTCTCTTGGAGTTCGTTTAGGGTTGGATCATCTGTGCAGATTGTGTGGAGTCCTCTAATGGCTATGTGTAGCTAAATCTTTAGCTTCTTGGTGATGAAGTTAATGGCTTGAGCATTGGGACTTCAACAGGGGAGTTATTTAATTTAATCTTTTGATTAGACTATTTATTTGATTTCCTTATTTAGGTTTATCATTATTTAGTTGTGAGTCTTAGATGACTGTTATGTGTCCATGATTGATTATTGTAGTTTTAATTGGATGATTAATTTGAAGTTCATATTTCTTTATTTCTTTATATGCTTGATGAAATTATGTTTGCTGTCATGTTTGTAATTAGTAATCATAGTTGAATTTAGCTTTTGAATGGTTCGTTAGAACATTCTAATTGAGAAGAACAATTTACATCATCCCGATTTAAATTACAAATTAAGTGGATTTTAAGAATTTCCCAAAAAGTAGTAGTTTGCTATGTTTGTAGGAGCTACTATTAATTGAGATTATTGGATTCAAGTGTTATTTTGAGGTTGTTCCTTAGACTTAATGAAAATTAATTCCCATATATATTTTTTTAAAGCAATGATAGCTATCTTCTTCATTACCAGGAACATCCATCATTAATCTTTTTTTTTAATCCAAAGCATTCTTCACTATTTTCCAAAAATACCAAAAAGAATAGAATTAGTTTCTTTATATATATTTTTTTTATGAATTTTAGTTTAGAGAAAATCAATTTCAAAACCCATTTTCTAATCATGTTTTTAGCACTTAGTTTAACCTAGGGAATTCAAAATAAAAGGCTCCTTGATAAGAGAACGATCCCGAGTTGTTTGCACTATATTGCATTTTAATTTGTGGTAAATTGCGATTTGACCCTGAGACGACTAAGGTTTTTGTCAAATCAGTAACCAAATACTCTAGCTAAGTCATATCAGCAGCAAGGATCCTTTCAAGTTCCAGGTCCGCATGAAATACAAAGTGGAAACCTGGTAAAGATGATAGGCTTGCTTTAGCCAAGTGGTCAGCCGCCGCATTGGCCCATCGGCTGATGAGCTGGACATCCACCTTCCATTGTCGGCGAAGCATGCTTCTAAGTTCATCTAGTAGTGTTCTGTCCTCGTGGGCCGAGTTGCTGGTACTTTGTAATAACTCCACTGCATCCGCTGAATCAACTTCCAGGATAACGTCTCTACACCCCAAGTCCCACGCAACTTTAAGCCCATGGATACCTCCCCATAGTTTCGCAGTAAGATTGTCACCATCTTCCCCTTTGAACATGAAGCCCCGGATGAACTTGCCAGAAGCATCACGTATAACCTCGCCGCTAGTGATACCATTAATATAGCGAGAGTATGCCCCATTTGTGTTAATCTTAACTCGCCCTAGCGGTGGAGGCCGCCACTGGTCTCTTGGAGTACCTGACCGGTGTTGTTGATTAGGTCCCCTACCGTACCTAGCTCTAGCGTCTTGCATGCTGGAGATCATCGCCATAGAACTGTTCTGTATCGCCACGTTCGATATGGTCTTACTCTTACCTTCAAATATAGTAGAATTGCGCCGACGCCACACCCACCAACAGGCCACTGTAAAGAGATTCTGCCATTCATCCGTTTGCCTATTGCTTCCTTGCTGACAGATATTCCAATGGATCCATGGGTCAAAAGGCATCTGCATGAACCTACGCCAAAGATGGTTAGGCACAAGATGCTTCCAGAGTTTAGTAGTCAGTGGGCAGTCCCTTAGGGCATGAAGCAGCGTTTCAGAATCCCCACCACAGATAGTACAGCGTGGGTCGGTTGCTAAGCCATGCTTGCATCTGGAGGCATTGGTTAATAGTCGCTTGTGAGTAGCAAGCCAGATAAGTATCTTATACCTCTCCGGGACCTGCAACTTCCATATCCTTCCCCATACCAAATCCGGTTGCTCAGCATCATCCTTTATTGCATCATAGGCTGATTTAACGGTAAACACTCCATGCTTGTTCCATCTCCACCGGAGCCCCCCATTGCTCATGTGCTCGGTTCCCTCTTGTACCTTACCTCATGTTCTTTTAATACCCTTCCAAATGTTTGACCCAGTTCGATTCCCCTCAATATTGGGAATAACATCAGCGCCACACCCATACTTATTTCTTATAACCTTAACCCACAAGTCCTCCCTTCTAGTTGAAAGGTTCCACCCAAGCTTCATAAGGTATGCCTGGTTATAGTAGCTTGCGTGGCGGATCCCCAAGCCACCCCTTGTCTTTGGCATGCAAACCACATCCCAAGCAACAAGAGGAATTTTCCTTTGTTCATCAGTGCTTCCCCATATGAAGTTTCGATTACATTTATCTAAAGATTTACAAGTACTCGCTGGCAATGAGGAAGTTTGCATGACATACCCAGGTATTGCCGAGGTGACCGAAGAGATCAAAGTAGACTGGCCTGCTGAGGAGAGTGACTTTGCTTTCCAGTTGGTCAGCCGCACCTTAACCTTAGCCACCACAAACTGAAAAGACTCCTTTGTCACGCGATTATGATACAATGGGACACCCAAATACTTTCCCAAGTCACTTGTAATTGAAAACCCGAGAGCATTACACATCTCAGTTCTTCTAACATGGTGGACATTCTTTGAGAAAAAGACTCTAGTTTTTTTAAAATTAACTTTTAAGCCAGAACTGTCACAAAAAGACTTGAGGTATGAGCTAATGATATCAACTTGGGCCATTGTGGCTTCTACAAATAGCATGATGTCGTCGGCGAAAAACAAATGCGAAATAGGGGGCCAGTGCGTGTGAGACGGATTGGCTTCCAAAGCCCTTTAGATGTAGCCTCCTGTATAAGATGAGCCAGTTTCTCCATACAGATGACAAACAGGTAGGGTGATAGAGGGTCCCCTTGCCGAACACCTCTCGAAGGTCGGAAGAGCTCAGCTTTATCTCCATTCCAGAGTAGTTGCATACTAGAGGTAGAAATGCACTGATTAATTACCTGGGAAAGGTAACTCGGAATATTCAGCTCTTGGATGCAGTTCATCAGAAAACTCCAGTTAACCCGGTTATATGCTTTCTCAAGGTCGATTTTGATCGCTAGGAACCCCTTCTTTGACTTCAAATTGCGCATCGTGTGAATGACCTCCTGAGCCATAATAATATTATCACTACTATGTCTCCCCGGCACGAAGCTACACTGGTTTGGCGATATCACATTGGGGAGAATAGGCTTCATCCGGTTCACAACAATTTTTGAGACTGCTTTATAAATAACGTTACAAAGACTTATCGGTCTTAGATCTCCCACCGTTTCAGGATGGTCTTTCTTTGGAATGAGTACAATCAGAGTACTATTCACCTCAGCTAGGGCCTGCGGATTAGCAAAAATAGATTTCACATAATTAATTACAGACGTGCATACTGTACTCCATTGATTTTGGTAAAACAATGCATTAAAACCGTCAGGACCCGGAGATTTAAGAGCCCCCATGCCAAAAATAGCTTCCTTCACTTCAGATTCTGAAATCTCTCTGTTACACCATTGAAGTGAATCCCCGTCAACACAAGGATAAGACATAATACAATCCAGCCTGGGTCGGTCCAAACGATCCTCCGCCAGGAGAGAGGAGAAGTAGGAAGTGGCCATGCTTTTGATTCTCGTGTTGTCAAAAATCCAGTTCCCCTCCGCATCCTTTAGAGCCTCTATTCTTTGTGCCTTCCACTGGCTGTTAGCACGGGAGTGAAAATAGCGCGTATTTCGGTCCCCATGAACAGACCATTCAGCTCTGGCTTTCTGTGCCCACACAAGAGATTCTTGCAACAAGACATCTTCAAGCTCCTTCCAAATAGAGAGTTGGAGATCTTCATATCTATTCTGCGAACCGTATCGGGTGACAACTCTATTAATACCATCCAACCAACGTAAGAGCCGTTTTTCCCTTCCTTCCGTATGTTTGAAGACTTCTTTATTCCACTCAAAACAGGCACGAGAGAACTGGGAAATATTGTGAGTTCACCTAGAGTCTTGATCCCAGCGTTGCTTTACAAACTCTTCAAACTGCTCATGTAGAACCCAAGCTGCTATAAAGCAGAATGGCCTATTAGGCCAAGGCTGACCCGCTGCCATATCCAAACGGAGAAGGAGAGGATGGTGGTTTGACTTGTAGAAAGGAAGGTGAGATACCACAGCATTAGGGAACATCGTGTACCAGTGATCGTTACCAAGCATCTTGTCAAGCCTGGCTTCTGAGGTACCACGCTTCCATGTGAACTCTGGCCCAACAAATCCGGTGTTCCGCATATCATTCATATCCACCCAGTTAATGAGATCCCGATCAGTAGAGTATCTAACTGTGGCCGACGACCTCCGTTCACATTGAAGCATCGTGCCATTAAGATCCCCTCCTATCAACCAAGCGCCCTGTACCATCAGTGCTATTTGGGAGAGGTTGCTCCACAGATTTCTTCGGTTAGCACTAGTTGGGCTAGCATACACGACTGTGAGCATCCAAGTTGGTGAGGAAATAAATTAAAGTTTATCTGTTCTATATATGCAACTATACAAGACCTAATAGAGTATGATGCACTATATATTAGTCATTAACCAATATACCCTGGTTTAATTAACGTAAAAGTTGGTGAGGAAATAAATTAAAGTTTATCTGTTCTCTCATTCTTTTCCGATAAAATTGAATAAAGGGTAGGTTTTGAAAGGGAGTATAGTTTTGGAAAAGATTAAAGTTGTAAATTAACCTTTTTAATTCACAGGATTCTATTAAAAAGAATCTATATTTAAAACTAAATAGAGTATTTTATCTAAGCATTTAAAGTATTTTTTAACGAGTTAAGACAGAACTCTTCTCACATATATATTAACTGTAAAATTACTTCTAAAAAACTAAACCAAACACATTAAACAAAACCAAATCAATGAGAAAAAACTCTTCTCACATATTAATTATAAAATTAGTTCTAAAAAACTAATCCGAACCAAATCAATGTAGGCTCATCTATTTGTTTATATAAATCTTGTAAAAGTAGAATAAAGAATCAACAATTTATTGGTTGGAGTGGTAAGCGACTTAACCTTGTAAAGAAAATATTATAAATTTGAATCCTGGGAAGCATTTCTATTGAGAGAGATGAAAATGCTTTTGCTCTAAGCATAAGAAGAGAAACCTTTGTTCAAATTTAAAAAGTAGAAGAAAGAACAAAAAGCAAAGGATAATTATTTGAATGAGTTATAACATCCTAATGAAGTAGAAACTTCAGAGATTCGATGGTCTTTCTTTGCTGCTTCTAAAATCAAGTACCGGGTCTAATTAGATGATCTGGGACAATATTTGATTCCTGGAGATACAACAACTTCCTCTATATTCCCTCGTTACAAGACGTATCTAACTAATTCATACGTGTTAATAAAAGCAGTTAAAAGAATTAAATTTATTATATAATTCAATTAATTTTCAATACTACTTTAAGCGTTTGATAATTATTTTTTAAAAAAATATATTGTTTTTAATATGATGTTTTAGAGCAATCATCCAATTCCAAACAGATTTTTTTAAAAAAAAAGCAAAAAAAAAAATTGTTTTGAAAAATAATTTTATAAAATTATTTAAAGAATATAAAAACTTAAAGGGTTAAGGTGCATTTTTGCCAACAAACAATTACTGAAAGAGCATCCAGCACAACGATTTATTAATGGTACCTTAAATGCAAAACAACAATTACAATCTGATAAAATATGCAATCCTGTCAGTTTAAACAAGTAACGGATGTTAGATGCTGATGCGGCGAAGCCACAACCAAAACGTGGCAAAAACATTTGACTGAGCCTTATTTTTGCAAACTGAACCTCTCTCTCTCTCTCTCCTTTTCTTTGTACCTCGAGCTCTGCAACCATGGAGAATCTTCCTGACAAATTCAAGCATTACTGGGAGACGCACATGTTCTACCAAACTGAAGAGCTCGACAGGTATTTCACTCTCTCTAATAAACAATTATTTTGTCCTGGATCGATCGATCGATCGAACTTAATTTTGTTCATGAACTGATTATTTCCTAAAATTTCCTCTCAACTTGCCTGTAGCTGGGGATTGGATGAGGCAATCGCCGGATACTACGATTCGAGCTCGCCGGACAGCAATGCTTTTTCATCGACGGCTTCCAAGAACATCATCTCGGAGAGGAATCGCCGGAAGAAACTCAACGAACTCCTTTTCGCTCTCAGAGCAGTGGTTCCCAATATTAGCAAGGTAAAATTAGTTAGCTCACACAATGTTGGACAGAAAAGACAAAAAAAACTCCGAACCCACACCACTACGAAATATTTAATTTATTCTTAATTTGGTAGCTAGTATGATTGAATCTATTGACTAATTGAATTGATGATGTTGATGTTGTTGTTGTTGGTGGTGGTGTTGGTGTTGGTTGGGACGATTAAATTAAAGAACAGATGGATAAGGCATCGATATTGAAGGATGCGATTGAGTACATTCAAAACTTGCACGAACAAGAGAAGAGCATTGAAGTAGAGATAATGGAGCTTGAATCTGGCAAGAACATGAACATGAACACGAATCAAAGGCGAAATCATCAGAAAAGGAAATCGCGATCCCGAAGAAAACTAGAGAGAGCAGAGCGAAAGGAAGAACACGAAACCCATCGGCGAAAGAATCAGAGGTTGGCGGGAAAATGGGGAGGAAAGAAATAAGGGGTGGTGGAGGTTTGCTTGCTCATTCTTTCTCTGTGGACCGTTCCATCTCTCCGAACCGTTCAATATCGATCTGTCACTCCTTGATCCGGCTCCGGCAACAGTAGCCAAGTGGTCAAGAAACCAAGCCACCAGAAGCGGACCTGCATGTGCTCCCCGACCATGCATCCTGGTTCCTTTTGTTGCAGCCTTCACAAGGGCTTTGTCTCTCGCTCGGTGGCTCCATACTCTCCGAACAGGTTCAACGTGCGTAGATCAGCGATGACAACTTCCATCGTGTGAATCAGCGGCATTGAGGGAGATCTGGTGAAGAGTGCGTTGTCGACGCTGATTCGCCCGTCGTCGCATCAGCAAAGGAGGTGTGCCGATTTCCAGCCTCATGTTCAAATGTTTCTGACACAACTTGCCACGTTTTGGTTTTAGGTTCACCATTTCAGCATTTAACGTCCGTTACTTGCTTTCACTAACGGGATTGTATATTTTTTTTTTTGGTAAAACGGGATTGTATATTTTATCACATTGTAATTGTTGTTTTGCATTTAAGGTACCATTAATAAATATTTGTGCTAGATGCTTTTTCAGTAATTGTTTGTTGGCAAAAATGCACCTTAACCCAAACTTAAAAAAGAATCAGACAAGTGGTTAGTTATTTCATCCTTCAACTTTTTTTTTTTTTTTGATATTATCATCCTTCAACTTTTTAACTCTGATGCGAATCAGTCTCTGAAAATCAAAGTGATCATGTCCATGCGTCACAAATGGTGTTAACAAACTGAAAAAGTGAAAATTACGTTGCCCTTAGACACCTACTTAAAAAGCATTCAGGTCTCTCTCTTCCTCTTGTAGCAACGTAATACGAGTATTGCATCCTCAAAAGAAAACAAAAAACAACAACAACAACAATGTAATACGAGTATTATTAAAAAAAATTGAATCAGTTATAACATTCTTATCTGTAGTACAGATCTTCAGATATCGATATTGTTGCTGCATGCCTCCACTGACAAGTAATACTGAGTCTTAATTTTAGATGATTTGGGAGAGAGAACATCTTTGGTTAATTGTCACAGTTTGCATAGAACAAATAATATTGTCAAAATAACAGAAAAATGAATCAATATTTGCGGCTGCCTTCTGCTTTGGTCTGGACTACTCATCTTCATATATGTTCTCTCGTTTGTTTTGTGGAGTGTGTGAAGTTGAAAATTCAAATCCTAAAAGAGACGCACAACAGACCATGAAGCAATTAATTCACAATAGTGATCGATCGACAACTACACAAGGGGATTATATATTACACGTGTTTACAATTTATAGGTGTATATACTATTATCAAAGAGCTAGAGAGACCAAGCCAAGGGAAAAATTGGTCCATGTATATGAATAACGCGTTTATATATGAACATGGCCTTTGAAATTTCGTGATCTCCTTTATTAATGATGACTTTACTCCTAGACGAGGTGATAGGAACATAAGTGTCCCATTTTTTTGTTTGAAAGTCGAAAATTTTAGGGAAAATTAGAATGAATGGCCTAGAAGAAAAAAAAATATTTATTAAGAAAGATCATAAAAATTGTAATTACGTAAAAGGATCAGACATCATAATATAAATTTAAAATTTAAAACACAAAAATTGTAAGATATATAACATATTGGTTTTTTTTATTAATTAAAAAAGGGCGATAAGAAAAATGACAGACAGAATAGAGATGTGTGTGGGGGTGGGTGTTTTGGGATCTGGCTTCTATCCTTTGCAGCTTACTGTCCGCTGCCGGCCTTTGCACTGAAGTGACGTCGTTTTGCTCAAAAACTGAAACTGTGCTCCTTTTAAAAAAAAAAAATCAAGGTATTGACTGATACTAAAAATATATTTTGGGATACTGAACGGTACTGAAAAAATACTTCATGATCTTGAAAATTTATTTTAGAATCTTGAAAAATTATTTTAGGATCCTGAAAAAATATTTTCAGGGTACTGAATGATACTAAAATGATATTTTCGGATACTGAATGGTACTGAAAAAATACTTCATGATTCGGAAAAATTATTTCAAGACATTGACCGGTACTAAAAATATACTTCAGGATATTTTTTAGGATCTTAAAAACTTATTTTAGGATCATGAAAAAATATTTTAGGTAATGACTGTTACTAAAAAGATACTTGATGATACTAGTTTGTAGTGAAAAAATACTTCATGATCTTAAAAAAATATTTCAGGGTACTTAATGGTACTTAAAGGGTACTAACTAGTACTGAAAAATACTTTATGATCTGGAAAAATTATTTCAGGGTACTTATTGGTACTAAAAATATACTTCAGGATATTTTATCAAGATCCTAAAATAAATTTTCAACATCATGAAGTATTTTTTTTACTACCGTTCAGTATCCCAAAATATATTTTTAGTACCAATCAATATCTTGATTTTTTTTTTTTAAAAGAAAAAAGGAGGACAGTTTCAGTTTTGGAGCAAAACGACGTCATTTCAGTGCAAAGGATGGCAGCGAACAGTAAGCTGCAAAGGATAAAAGCCAGATCCGGTGTTTTGTGGTTAAAAGACGCGTCTATATTTACAAAGTCAGAATGGGGATCAGAACGATGTTGGGGGCCGCAAAATACATGCAAACGATTTAAAAGATGTATTTTTCTTTATTGGTTTTATTATAGTAATATATATATTCCCTCCTATCCTTATTATAAGGTACCAACTAACAAGTTTATTTGGTCCTTTTTATAAGGCACTTGCTTGTTCCCAATGAACATTAATTATTTGTTTTCATGTCTGTTCCTAATTAATGAAGGTAGTGGGTGAGAGTAATAATTAATATAATATTAGAATTTAGTGCAATTAGTAGGAGTAATATTGGAAGTTACTTAAATTGTAGGGCAATTTTATTGATTTTAACTACTTTTATTGGCTTATAAAAAAAAATTAATTGATGCCTTATAATAAGAACCGGAGGGAGTATTTGCATGCCGTGTTGGAGACCAATGAGAGCACAGGTACCTACCATGTTCGCTGCCCCTTATTCCTTGTGTCGCCGGTGACGTGTCCCCACATCACACATTCAAGATTCAACTAGCTAGCCATGAGCTATCTTCCGGCCGGTAATAATATATACTCTTTCTGATTCTTATTATAAAACATCAATTAACTTTTCTCATAAACCAATAAAAACAATTAAAGTCAATAAATTTGTCCTACAACTTAAGTAACTTACAATATTACCCCTACTAATTACACTAAACTATAATATTATATTAATTATTACTCGCACACACTACCCTCATTAATTATGGGTAGACATGGAAACAAATAATTAATATTTATTGGGAATAAGCAAATGTCTTATAAAAAAGACCAAATAAACTTGCTAGTTTGTGCCTTATAATAAGGACCAGAGGGAGTATGATATTTATCATAGGAGGAGAATGTAATAAATGATAGAGGAGGGACTCTCAACGTCTTAAGAAAATTACTGAAGGGGCATCATTGGTAGGGGATTCCGAATTTTTTTTTAAGGAAAGTTTTAAATACATTAAAAATAACAGAATATAAACAAGAAAACAAAATAATATTAAAAAAATATTCATGAAATCAAGTGAATACTGAAGATGTAATAAGAGAAGCAGTTATTTTACAAACCTGTCATTTAGAAAATTAAGGCTAAGTGCTGTTAGAAATACACATACATAAATTACAATGAAGAGTGGACACTCAATAAGTTCAAGTACATATGTTTTAATAACAAAAGTATATTACAATAAAAATAATTACAATGTCATCCTTCTAGGCCTTTTTTAAAAAAAAAATCCATCATAATTGTCTTATTATCAATGCTATCAAATACATCTTTTTCAATATATGGCACTAAACAATTATTCAACCATTTATCCCCATCCAATTGTGAAGTGTAGTTTTGATGTACCAAAGGTGAACAATTATTCAAACATTTCCCCAATTAAAGGGTGGGCACCTCCCCCCCCCCCCAAAAAAAATCCACTGCCTTCGTCCCTCGTATTATATAATCAATATATCAATAGATAGATTTGATATTTTAATATTTCAAAATATTTTGTAGTTTGTGACTATCTTTTGGACATCTCTCTTTAATTTTTGAGCATATTTTATTTTTTATATTTATTTTATTTTTATGAATACTCATAGGAGGAGGAGGCCAACTCCACAATTGAGGACATGAGGAGAAGAGAACATGGGAGCTAGTAGGTGGGGTGAGAGGAATCTGTTATTTTATAAAATATTAAAATAATTTTTAATTTTTAAAAATTAGTAATGGGATGAAAAGGTTAACATGATAAGATTTCAAAGTATTTTAAAACTGTCTTCTCATTATCTCTCTACTTTAATATAGTTATTTTTAAAATATATTATTTTACATTTTTATTTTTTGAGCATATTTTATTTTTATTTTTATTTTAGTTGTTACAATATTAATGACAGGTGGAAAACGTGTCAATATGATATTTTTATGTTTTAGTTATGAACTTATGATATTCATGGCATGAGAAGAGACTCTAAAGTCTCAACGTCCCTCCTTTTATAACCACCAATATATTAAGTGAAGGTCAAATAAAAAATAGTGGAGAAATAATTGTGGGCCACCTGTTAAACGAAAAAAGGTAAACCTAATAAAAATATAACATAATAATCTTGTCCATCTATACATGGGGAAAGAATGAGATGTGGGGTATAAAAAGTAAAGGGTTAAGGTGCGTCCAACACAATAAACTATTGACTCAGGAGCGTCCAGCATAATTAACTATTAAGTGGACCACCCAGCACAACAAACTTTTAAAAAGGAGCATCCAGCACAACGCCGTTAAAAAAAAGTTAACACCGTTAGCAAAAAGTTAACGTCCGTTATCTAAGGAGCGCCCAACACAACAAACTATTATTTCAAGAGCGCCCAACACAAAATTTTAAATTTTACTAAATTAAATAATTTTTTCTCAATTGTCATTATTCAAAACTACTTGTATAAAAGTGTGTGTTCAAACATTATTTAAAAGGCATCAGTTACAAAATCCACACCATAAAAAAAAAAATCTCATTAATCAAGCATAGGTCACACTCAACGGGAGAGAGAAAGTGTGTGTTCATATATCAAACAATAATAACAAGTTGGGTTAATTAGGTAATTATAAATAACAAGTTGTTTAGATAAATATGTAATTATAAATACAAAAGATAAAGTTCTTTTTGCAGATTATATAAATTTGATGTAGTCTTATTTAATCTTTATATGTTAGAAAATCCAAAATACTTATAGTATTCTGTTTTTTGTTTGCCCCCTCCACAAGCATGTCCCCATGTTCTGGTGTGCTATCCTCATTCTCTGGTTGCTTGCTGGGATATGTTCTTTGTTCAATGCATGTGTTTGTTTTTACGCTTTCTTGATTAAGTGGCAATTGGTTGGCATAAGTAGCTAGTTGTATTGGCTACTTATAATTGTATTTGTGGCAAATTGAGATGTTAATTAGGTTAGTAACTGAAGTAGCTAGGAAGTATGGAAGACAATCACGATAGGAGTTGGATGTACAATCGTCTCACTGGAAGAGAACTAAATCCAGCATTCAGGGCGGGTTTGAACGAGTTCATCCAATTTGCTTTGGCGCATTCAAATAATTCCAGTAGGGAGATCAGGTGTCCGTGTGCCAAATGTAAGTGTTTAAGGTTTAAAAATCCGAGCAGGGTCAAAATTCATTTGTGTCAAAATGGATTCATGAAGGATTATGAGTGTTGGGAATGTCATGGCGAAGTCCAACAGAGACCGAGTGGTTATTACGGGGCGAGTAGTCATCGAGAAAACCTTAATGCGTATGAGCAGTTGGTTATGGATGCCGCGGGACCGTCCATCGCAGATATTTTGATCCCGTTAATCATGCCGAATCGTCATACATGGGAGAGGAGACCGGTACACATACTCAACCATCATACATGGGAGAGGATCCTCATCCGGACGCCGATAGGTTCTATAAAATGCTTCAAGAAGCGCAACGTCCGCTATGGGAAGGATGTGAACACTTTGAAAGTAGTGAATATTCATCGCTCTCGGCTACCTTAGCAACACTAAGCTTGAAGACTGATCACCATATGAGTGAGAGGAATTACAACGAAATGATGCACATCATAAACAAAGTTGTTCCCAAAGACAATAATTTGCCGAAGGATTTTTACCAAGCAAAAAAAAAAAAGGTGAAAGAGCTTGGGCTTGGATGTGAAAAAATCCATTGCTGCCCTAGAGGATGTATGTTGTATTACAAGGATGATGCTGAGCAGATATAAAGTTGTGAGGAAAGGAAGGAAAATGACCCGTCAAGTGTTAAGCAAGATGCACTACTTTCCTCTGGTGCCCAGACTTCAGAGATTGTACGCATCAGAACAAACAGCTGCTCACATGAGATGGCACCGGGAGCATCACAGGGATGAAAATTTTGTGACGCATCCATCTGACGCCGAAGCTTGGCGTAAATTTGACGAGGCGAACCCTTTCTTTGCCATGGATCCCCGTAATGTCCGTCTTGGTCCATCGATAAATCAGGCAGAAATTATTCCTGTTGGCCTATCATTGTGACACCGTACAACCTCCCACCTTCTATGTGCATGAGAATGGAGTTTTTGTTCCTCACCGCGTTAATCCCTGGGCCATCCAACCCCAAAAAGAAGATAGATGTGTACCTCAGGCCTTTAATAGACGAGTTGAAGATGTTGTGGAGTGAAGGGGTTCTAACATATGATATATCATTGAGTCAGAATTTCACAATGCGTGCTGCCTTAATGTGGATGATAAATGATTTCCCTGCATATGGGATGTTGAGTGACTGGCAAACGTCGGGAAAGCTTGCATGCCCGGTATGTCTTGAGCAGAACATGGGTTTTAGCTTGGAACACAATCGCAAAGTCTGTTGGTTTGACAGGCACCAACGATTCCTACCCCCGGACCATTCATATAGGACAAATAGAAAAGACTTCACGCAAAATGTGGTTGAACGAGCAGATCAACCTCGTCGTTTAAGTGGCCAAGAAATATGGGACATGGTCAAGTATATTCAAAGTGTCGAAGAGGGTGCTGCTTCCAACGAACCCGAGGGATATGGTGTTGATCATCATTGGAACAAACGCAGCATCTTCTGGGAACTACCATATTGGAAAGATCAATTGTTAAGACACAACTTGGATGTCATACACATTGAGAGCAATGTGTTTTGCAATATTTACACCGTGATGGACACGAAAGGCAAGACGAAGGACACAATCAATGCTAGACGGGACATAGAAGCGATTTGTAGAAGGCCTGCTTTGCATTTGGTGCAGGATGGCAGGGGATGGATTTCCAAACCTAGAGCACCGTACACATTAAACAAACAATAGAATTTGGAATTGTTGCAATGGGTTGAAGAGCTGAAACTCCCGGACGGTTATGCGTCAAACTTGAAAAGATGTGTCAACTTGCACGAGGGGAAGTTATTCGGGATGAAGAGTCATGATTGTCATGTTTTTTCCAGAGGTTGTTACCGTGGGCCTTCAAAGCATTACCGAATCACATATGGTCTATTCGAGCAGAATTTTCCAGGTTCTTTAGAGAAATTTGTGCTTATGAGCTTAATGTGGAAAACTTACGGCACCTGGAGGCGAGCATGCCAATAACACTATGCAAGTTAGAGATCGTGTTTCCTCCTAGCATGTTTGACTCAATGGAACATTTACCTGTTCACTTGGCCTACGAAGCAAGAGTAGGAGGTCCCCAACAATATAGGTGGATGTATCCGTTTGAGAGGTAATATATATATTTCTTTCGTGCAATTATTTCTTTCGCGCACTTTAGTTTATAAATACCCTCTAATTGTCCATTGTAGGTTTTTACGCACTCTTAAACAAAAAATCAAAAATTCAACCCACGTTGAAGGATCTATCGCTGAAGCGTATATAGTTGAAGAGGCCACAAAATTTGCGCAATACTATTATCCCCCTGAAATGACATCAAGATGGAGACGGGTACCTCGCAACTATGATGGCGGTAATACGAGCGATCAAAAATCAATATTTGATTTTCCAGGCCGAGTCGTGGGAAAACGTTGGAGATCAACTCTTGAAGCAAGAGATAAGCGAGTAGCGGAGTGGTACATTCTAAACAATTGTGAAGAGGCCGCCCCATACTTAAAGTAAGATTTGTTTTCTTTTCACTGTTACGGTAAGTATTATAGTATTAACTTCATTTTTTTGTTGCAGTCATTTTTCTAATTTGGTCCGATCGGAAAATCCTGAAATGTCGGAATCCCAAATTGACCAATTCACGAACTCTAAGTTCCCAAAATGGTTTCGCTCCTACTTCTTGGAACATCCAGAAGATCCCAATCAAGTGGCATGGAGTTTATCTTATGGAGCTGCAATTAGTGTTACCCGGTGCAACAAATATATAATCAACGGGTATCGATTTTCAACTGTTGAAGCGAACGCAGGTACACAATGTTGCAATTATGGTGTATGTTGTCGAGGTGACCAAGTTGACGGGGTGGAGAGTTACTACTACGGGAAGTTAGTCGACATAATTCAGCTGAGTTACCATTGGGACAAGGTGGTGACACTTTTTAAATGTGAGTGGTTTGATAACAGTCCGCGTGGGACAAAAGTGGACAAACATGGAAATATTGAGATCCACTGGGCAAGGAGATATACGGTTGGTTATGACCCATTCATCCTTGTTGAACAGGCGGAACAAATCTACTATACAGAATACCCCACATCCCGCCAAGGGTGGGTGGGAGTTATTAAAACCAAAGCACGAAATATTATACCTCAATCGAAAGAGTCGGAAGCAAATGACGACATGAAGGAACCGTTCCAGGCTGATGTGGAACATGTACTGCCCATAAACATTGCCGACGACGATGTACCAAGCAATCTGTTTGATTCTGCTGCGAACTTAGAGTTGATTCCTCTCCAAGTTGACGGTGAAGAATCAGACGATGAGACAGAAGTGATTTACGCTGATAGCGAATCTGAGTTCGACGACTATGAGACTTCAGAGGAAAACGTGCAAGCAGATGACGAAGAACGTGAATCATCCGATTGATTTGTGTTAGTTCTTTTGTTTATGACAATTTGTTATACTACATATTCCGTAATTGCGCTACTGTCATATTAAGTAATAAATATCTTATTTTTATGTATATTTTCACATAATTTTGTAAGTGTTCATAGATATATGGAGCATCCAGCTGGAGGACGGTGGACGTGATCGTGGTCGATCCCGACCTCGTCCTATCAGAGGTAGGGGAACGCCATCTGCTCCCTTCGTAGGCATGGGGGGGAGAGGCGCTTCCCCAGAGGTTTCACCATTCGAGTCCTCATCTTCACCATCGATTTACCTGTCCACTTCACCGTCACTGTATACGTCCAATTCTCCGTCTTCCTCCAGTGATCCACAGCAAGGGGGATGCCAGGTTTACTTTACCATTTCTAATTGATTTACATATGTGTAGTTTTATTTAACCATCTATGTACAAACTCTTCAATAATTCACATTCCTTCATTCAGCACATTCTGTCACCTCATAGCCAGGTCGACGAAGGAGGTAGTTCCTCTAATACACCTGTATGGGGAGCGAAAGCTCCTGCGACGGGGAAGCTGTGGATCCGTCCTGACGGCACCGAGGGGTGAGTCATACAAAGTTACTAATAACGCTACGATTTTTACCCTTTAGTTTGTATGCTCATATTTGCATCATATCCTCTGTCTACAGATTTGACCCTTATCCCCCGGTGGCTGATATCTTGTCAACCCAAATATTCTGCAATTTCAATGAGCCTTGGGGCACGTGGAAAAAAAATCCTAAGGACACTCGGAATAGATGGTTCAACGAGTTTTTGGTAAGTTAAGTGATTTATAGTTATTAATTTCTTATCCAAATACAAACTGATTAAGTATTTATAACATTTGGAGCACTAATTGTTCATTATTGATTTTCAGAGTAAGTTTGAGACGTTACCTGAACATCATAAAGGTCTGAGAAAAGCTTTTAACCATAAGGGAAGCAAGTGGTTGTCTGGGAGATTTCATAAATTGAGAAAGGGTGTGGGCAAGACAGATTGGATTGACCCTGAGACTGCAAACCTATTACTTGCACAGTGGGAGAACGATGAGAAATTTAATAATAGAAGTCGGAAAAGTAAGGAGCATAGGGCCAAGCAGGTGGGACCTTCATATGTTGGCGGGTCCGTTCCGCTGAGTGAGCATTGTCGAAAAATTATGAGTACACGTTATTTTCTATTAAAGTATTCAATGTTTTGTACCTTGAAACAATTTGTTAACGATTTTTCATGTGTTTGCAGGCACAGTCTGGGGATGTTCCACCAGAAGAAGTTGAGTGGCGTGCCTTTGAGCAGACCCATACCCGGCAAACTGAAGGGGTGAGAAGATATGGATTAACGCCAGGGCGGAGCAAGTGGCGGTGAGACATTTATATTGCATTGATTCTTTATTTCGGACACCAACATGTTTATTTCATTTCACATCGGCTTTTTTTGTGATGTCTTTTTTTTTGTTTATAGGGCAACTATCTGAGGCTAACATAGGAGAGAGACTCGCAGAGTGGAACCCAGCCCTCATCCTCTCAGTCCGATAACGAGACTCTATTCTTACAGGCTGCGGGTGGATTTAACAGCAAAGGTAGAGTCTTCGGGTTAGGTTCCTATGCCAGCCGACTTAGGGAATCAAAGCGCTCCACATCCAGCAGTAGTGAAGGTGTCTGTGCAGGTAAACGTAATACATTTGATATTGATTGTTACATTTTCATTCTCTGGTTCATTTAAATGCAGTGCAAAAAAGATAATTATATTTCCTAATCTTTTGGCAGATGAGTTGAAGAGGATGAACACAATTATCGAGTCGCAAGTAGCTGAGCTGAGCGAGACAAAGCAAAAACAAATGGCGACAGACATTGAGCTCCACCAGACACAGGAGATGGTTAGACAGATGCAGCGTCAAATCATGGCCCTAATGAAAGACAAGGGTCCGATGCCGCCTCCTGAAGGTGATCCTCCTGCTGATGATGATGATGAGGATGCTGCTGCTTAGATTACTTTTTTAGTACATCTCTGTTGAAACACTATATTTATAATGTATTTTATACTCTGTGTTATGAAGATTCGGTATGTATGTTATATAACTTTTTTTAAATATTTTAATATATAATTTTTAAACAAAATTTAAAAAGAAAATAAATAAATTTTAAAAGAATAATGGAAAAGAATATAATTATTTTTAAAAGAATATAATTTTCAAAGAAAATTAAAACAAAAAACAAAAAATTAATTATTAATATATGATTTTTTTTAAAAAAAAATTAATCAAATTAGCGACGGAAACCGAATCCGTCGCTAATTTGAATTTAGCGAAATTAGCGACGGAATCAGATTCCGTCGCTATTTTGAATTTAGCGACGGAATCATATTCCGTCGCTAATAGCGACGGAATCATTTTCCGTCGCTATTAGCGACGGAATTAAAATGAAATTCCGTCGCAATTGCGACCACTTTTTAGCGACGGAAAAAATCCGTTACAAATTCCGTCGCTAATTTATTTAACGACGGAATTTGAGGTTGTAGCGACGGATTTTTTCCGTCGCTAAATCCCTTTTTTCTTGTTGTGGATACACTGAGTAGAGAGGTTTTTTCTTATATTTCATGGGTGGGGCACGTGTAGTGTTTAGAATTTAGAGATACACAGCTTTATTATTATTATTTTTTTTTTTTTGGTAAATTACACAGCTTTATTATTATTATGTTTTGACTCGGTTTCAAACTTTGGTGGGATTCCAATAGCTTTTTGCCTTCCATAATTCTTATAATTTCACACTAGAATTTAAACATACTTCATAGCCTCCATATAAGTCACTTTTTTTTTAATGTCTCATTAGAATTATAGAAATGTGGTTAACTCATATTTTTTTTTTATTTGATTAAGGGAGATTAATCCCTTTCAAAATTTAGAACACAAATCATTTGCGCTTCTTTTTATTAAGTCTCAAAATTTAAAATTGTGTTCTTTTTTTAGAGTAAGACTATTTATTACCTCAACTAACACATTATTAATTAGCTGACTCATATTTTCTTTGAAAATGAGACATATTTTCTACTACTACTTTGTTCATGTTAAATAGTAGAAAGAAACACTACATTAGACTTTAAACCTTCTACTAAATTGTAACAAAGGTAATATTTAGAAAATTTTCATTAATGACCTACCAAGTGACTTATACTACTTCTCCAATCTTTAATATAAAATAATTTTGAGGAGGTGGTCTTCATTCTAAATATAAGACATAACTTTTATATTTGTTAATTTTTTTAAAAAATTTATCCTTATTAATATTCTTTCAACAATAGTCAAGTAAAAGAAGAAATGAGAGAATTAATAAAGATAACCAAGGTGCTTTAGAAATTACATGTGATATTAATCAACTCAACTAACTTTTTAAAATAATTAAATTAAGTAAATAAATCTTATACTACTGAAAAAGTGTTATGGAGTAAGATATTTTTAGAAGCTACCCTGTATCTATGTGAGATAGGAAGGAATACCTTAAACCTATGATTATGATTATGAAAACCATTTTATTTTTCCTTGCCTCAGTTCTCCTCATAATTAGTTTATAATGCAAGTCAATATAGCCATACATACGTAGGGATTTGATCATACAAAGAAACAGCAAATTGTTAACATGTTTTTTTTTTTGGTTGTCCATCCGGTTCATCAAGGCTTTGTCCCGACTAATTCGGATTTGACCTGCGTTGCGCACCTGATTTTGGTGGGAGAGTCTCCCAGCAAGAGTTTTTTGCATCCACAAGTCTCGAATTCGAGACCTTTGCTTAAGCGACACAAGCCACTTACCACTTATATCAACCCCCATTGGTAAATTGTTAACATGTTTTAATAAGACAGATTCGGTAAATATGTGTAACAGTTGAACTTGATATTCTAATTTTACGGAAAAAAAAATCCCATTTGACAAACCATTTTTATTTCAAGTTGGTAATGCTCAAATCTATATGAATGTATTAGATATCTTAAACCCATTGATTGAATCTCATCATCATCATTATTATTATTATATTAAAAAATTTAGATAGGGGTAGACACCGGTACTCCACTAAGTCCAAGGCATGCCTCTAAATTCAAAAAATGTTTATAGAAGTATTTATAAATCATTCACCAATAAAATTCTCACATCAATTAGCGGATATGAAATTTCTTTTTTTCTTGGGGGGGGGGGAGATTTTTGTTTTTGATAGGGGCGATATTGAATCTTCTTTGATGATGATGGGGATCGTGGAGAATGAAGAAAAAGAAAAGAATGCATGTGGGGCCCCCCCTACCTACAACCATAATGGTGTTTGTAGAAAACTTTGGACTCTGATCAGAAGCATTTATCTACACATTCCCTCTTCCCTTGGGCATCTTCCATATTTTAATTCATCTCATATCTTATAAGAAAAATTGGTGAAAGGTTGCTCTTCACAAAATTTATTGGTTAGAAGAACTAAATTTAAATATAAATACTTTATGAATATAAAAATATATTAAATATTTTTGTTCAATAAAATTTTTAAACAGGACTTTTAGCCAATTTTTTTTTATATATATATTTCAATTGTACTGTTACTAACATAAATAATTCTACCTACCTCCCAAATTTTTATGAGGCTTGATTCCAAAATTAATCACTAGAATTTATTGTTTCATAATGATACCTAACCCTACCTCCAGATATTTCCTTACTACCTTGTTCAACTTGAGACCTTATTTCTGGTAAAAAAAAAAAAAAACGCTTGAGACCTTATTGACAAAATTTTAATTTTTGTTTGTTAAAATGTAATTTATTTTCATTTACAAAACTTAATTCAAAATCTGGTCGTTGGGCTTGATAGCTGTGAAAATTTCCTAGACAAATCTTATGCCAAATTCCTTAAAATATTAGGTACATTGTTCTAATTAGATTCTGTTTATTCCTTCATACTCCATAAGCATTTGGAGCTAAATGCTTATGGGAAAAAAAAAAAAGATTTAGGTGGCAGACTTGTGTTAATTGGAACAATGTAGTTGATGCTTCTAAAAAATTTAACCTAAGTTTTGACCAAATTTTTTAATCATTCAATCGAATCATAGTGAGTTTTTAATTTCTTAAATAATTTGGAAGACTTTTAGAATAACAAATAATCAGGTAAGTTCCCTAAACTCTTGTTCTTCTGTTTTTTTTTTTCCCCCTCTCCTTCCCTTCAAATCTTCTTCAATATCTTTTCATATCTACAATGAAAACCACCCAGCAACCGTGAAATCAGTTGCAAAAGAATGAAGCCGTTGAGCAAATATTGAATATCAATTTTGATATTATTAGGCTTTTGACTGGGACCGTCCCTCTCTCTCTTACGGTTCTTTTCCCATCCTCTTCTCCTCTACTACTCATCTCAATTTTTAAATTGAAATTTAAGTGGTTCAAATTTAATATTTTATAAAAATATTCTTTTTAAGTGTTTTTAATTTCAGTTTTAAATTAGGGTTAAATAGCAAATCCACCCCGGAAATATAAGCCTAGAGCAATGTTGCCCTATTCCATTAAAAAACTAACATTAATCGTCAAAAACTTGATGTTGACTGTTAATTTTTTAACGGAAATAGGCAACATTGCTATATTTTGAAACTTTTGGGGCAACATTGAGACAAGAAAAACTTTCAGGGTAATATTGCTCCTCAGCGAAAACTTCCAACATAAATTTTAAGTGAATTAACGAAAGGTGTGTTAGTAATTTTAAGTGAATTAATGAAGGGTGTTTCGGTAAAATTTATATGATTAAAAAATAAACAAAATTACAGAAACACTCTTCATTAATCCAAAACGACGTAGTTTTAAATTCACGGGAAAAATCCTTTATCCATGCTTTATATATATAAAAATATATTAAATCTTTTTGTCCAATAAAATTTTTATTTCATATTGTACTGTTACTAACATAAATAACTCTACCTACTTCCCAAATTTTTATGAGGCTTGATTCAAAATTAATCACTAGAATTTATTGTTTCATAATGATACTTAACCCTACCTCCAGATATTTCCTTACTACCTTGTTCAACTTGAGACCTTATTTCTGGTAAAAAAAAAAAAAAAAACACTTGAGACCTTATTGACAAAATTTTAATTTTTGTTTGTTAAAATGTAATTTATTTTCATTTACAAAACTTAATTCAAAATCTGGTCGTTGGGCTTGATAGCTGTGAAAATTTCCTAGACAAATCTTATGCCAAATTCCTTAAAATATTAGGTACATTGTTCTAATTAGATTCTGTTTATTCCTTCATACTCCATAAGCATTTGGAGCTAAATGCTTATGGGAAAAAAAAAAGATTTAGGTGGCAGACTTGTGTTAATTGGAACAATGTAGTTGATGCTTCTAAAAAATTTAACCTAAGTTTTGACCAAATTTTTTAATCATTCAATCGAATCATAGTGAGTTTTTAATTTCTTAAATAATTTGGAAGACTTTTAGAATAACAAATAATCAGGTAAGTTCCCTAAACTCTTGTTCTTCTGTTTTTTTTTCCCCCTCTCCTTCCCTTCAAATCTTCTTCAATATCTTTTCATATCTACAATGAAAACCACCCAGCAACCGTGAAATCAGTTGCAAAATAATGAAGCCGTTGAGCATATATTGAATATCAATTTTGATATTATTAGGCTTTTGACTAGGACCATCCTCTCTCTCTTACGGTTTCTTCTCCTCTACTAGTCATCTCATTGAAATTTGAGTGGTTTAAATTTAATATTTTATAAAAATATTCTTTTTAAGTATTTTTAATTGCAGTTTTAAATTAGAGTTAAGTAGCAAATCTGCCCTGGAAGTATAAGCCTAGGAGCAATGTTACCTTATCCTATTAAAAAATAACATTAATTGTCAAAAACTTGACGTTGACCGTTAATTTTTTAATGGAAATTGACAAACATTACTACGTTTTGAAACTTTCAGGACAACATTGAGATAAGAAAAACTTCCAAGATAACAATGCTCTTCAGTGAAAATTTTCGGGATAAATTTATTACTTAACTCTTTAAATTATCATAACTAAAAATTAGCAGTTGTTAAATATATTAAATTATTCTTTAATAATTTGATATTTTATTAATATTGTTTTTATAAAACTTCGAATCTAAACTGCTCATATTGCAATCTAAAGGCTGAGATGAGTAATGGAGGAGAAGAGGATGGATAAAGAACGAAGAGCAGAGGATGATAGCTAATCTCTTTTGATTATATATATATATATATATATATATATATATATATATGACACAGACTTGCCGTCCAACTATAGTGGTAACGGTAACTAATTCGTTATATATACATAATAACATTAGTATAATGAGACATTACTTATACTCTTACTATTTGAGATTATTTCTTAGTTATTTAATTCGTCAACAAATTTGAGTATACTATTTTTTTTCCCCCAAAAACAAGAGTTTGACTTTGACTTTAGAACAAACAGCTGATACCAAAGGAGTAAGAAAAGGATTCTTTTAATTAGCTCAAAATGATTTTGTGCGGTGTTTGTGCAACATGATTATTGATTTTCCTTTCACGTGGAATAATTAAAGCAAGTTATTCATTAAAAAAGAAAAAAAATCAAAGCAAGTAGAGAGGCCATTTAGTGGCATCAAGGGGGAAATTAATATTTTATTCACATTATATAATTCATAATATAAAATTATTTCATGGGAAGGGCCTCGTTAATCGTGAGACTTCAAATCTAAGCAGAAATTAAAAATGTGAGAATATTTATCACTTGATTAAATAAGTATTTTAATTAAAGAAAGAAATTATAAATAAAAAGGAGGCAACTTTTAGATGGGCTTTAAAAAAAGTAATTGGAAGGAACTTTATGGGTCCCTTTTATTATAAGCATGCATGTGAATGTGATTCTTTTTTAAAAAGTAGCACCATATAGACAAGTCCACGGAATTAATGATAGCTAGGCCCAAATAAAGTGGCAATTATTTGGCAATGTGTCACTTATAAAAATTGATTATTTTCATTATAAGTTAAATGAGGTAAGAATTAAAGTATGGACTCAGCTTTGTATGTTTACTAGTGTCGTAGTTCCATAAAAAAGGGGACACAATGTTGTTGACCCTCTTGTACAAACAGATAAATTTAAACATGGTACAATGTCTTTTTCTTGACAAAAATTTCTGGTAGCTGAAACATATAATGTGTTACACATATTAAAAGTCTAACACTCATAATATTTTGTTTTAATTGAAATTTTACCATTCACATTTTTTGAGAGTTTGTACTATTCCTTTTGTCCTATTTATAAGGTGAAAAAATAAGTTTCTTTTTCTTTTCTATTTGTATTTTATAAGTTACATATTTAATTTTTATATGAATGTATTATTGTTTATACTTTGTTTTCATGGGCCATACTGATATAGTGTATATTAAGGAGGGGTAAACTCGAGAAGTTAAATTTTAAGATAAAATTAAGGGTTAAGGTGCATTTTTGCTTTTAAAGTATACGCCCAGGAGTAATTTTGTCCTTAAATTTTTTGGCGTAGGAATGTTGCCCCTAAAATTTAAAAATGGAGCAATGTTGCCCCTTCGTTAAAAATCCTAATGTTGACCGTTAGGGTTTTTAACGGAGGGGTAACATTGCTCTGTTTTTAAACTTTAAGGGCAACATTGCTATGCCGAAAACTTTAGGGGCAAAATTGTTCATGGGCGCATACTTTAAGGGCAAAGGTGCACCTTAACCCTAAAATTAATAAGGTTTAAAAAAAATTGATTCCATTGAAATATGTCAAAAAAAAAAAAAAGAGTTACAAATGTTGGTTAATATAGTTGTAAAGTATTTTCAATTTAGGAAACTTAAATAAGTGAGATTCCCATATTTGCAACCACAAAGTTAATATTTGCAACTTACTATTTAGTCATCCTTATTATATGTAATATCAAATAGGTATTAATTACATTTTTTAAGATTATCCCTATTTAAAATTTGATGAGATTTGTTCATTTTTAATCATTTATAGTTTTAAATATGAATAAATTTGAAATTTTTGTCATTTTTAAACAGTTTAATGACTCGACCACATTTCTTTAACTATGGTGAGATGATTAGAGGTGCCTTATCCATATGATAGGAAAGAGAGAGAATCTTGTAACAAAATTTTGTGAGACTTAACTATCAATAAATTAAGTTTTTACGATCTAAGTGTCATTTCCCCCTTTTCAATTAGTTTGTATACCAAATGTCAAAAAAAAAAAAAAAAAGGTTAGCAGAATTACAATCAACTCAAATGCCTAAATTAAACAGAATTGAACCAATTAATTCAATTATTGTTCTCTTCCTGTTTTAAATAGAAGATCTTGTTTCCTCATTTCTCTTGGTCTTGTATATATGTAACTAAGGTTGTCAAATTTACGGGTTTAAAAAAACTCGTGACAGTGACGTAATTCGTATCATGAATTCGAATCGTAAACTCATAAGAGTTTACTTTCACTATTAAGTATGTATCAATAGTATATAATAAATAATTAAAATATAAAAAATGACAATAATTTGATTTAAATATATTTTAAATCTAAATAATTGAAATTAAATTCATCAATATTCAAATTTCACCATATTTAATAAAGAAATTTCTATAAGAGTCACTTATAAAGCCGTTGAGTATGATTAAATAAAAAAAGTTAACACGAGTTTAAGAGTGAATTAACATGATTTTGTAAGTTTGAAACGTAAAAACTGTAAACTCGGTGTATAAACTCGTAAGTTTAACCGAGTTTACAACAGTCACAAATTTATCAGTGACTCGACTTGATTTGGTAAATTAAAAATGTAAAAACAGTAAACTCGAAGAGTCAACTCGTAAGTTTGACAACAATATATGCAACCAGAGGCGAATCTACATAGTTAGTTCGAGCCCTAATTTCAATCTGTCAATTTTTTTTGTCCTCTCTATTTCCCCCCTCGTCTCTTACTTCCTCAAAGCAAGAGATTTCGACTGCGACTCTGCGAGACTCCCTCTTCCTTCGAGAGATCGAAACTCCACCTCCACTCTCAGTTTCCCTCTTCCTCTGAGACTCCACCTCCACTCTCAGTCTCCTTCTTCCTCTGAGACTCACAGCATTTGGTAAGAATAAGTTGTGTGAATTTGCTGGCTATTATGCTTCAGATTTTGATTTGAATGATTTTGTCATGCTTGAATATCAGCTCGACACGTATATTGTTGGTGTGCAAAGTGATCCTGATTTTTTGAATTTGCAAGGAATAGCTGATCTTGCCAAGAGGATGATTGAAAAGAAAAAACATATTGTGTATCCTTTGGTTTATTTACTTGTAAAGTTAGCATTAACTTTGCTTGTAGCAACTGCATCTGTGGAAAGAGCATTTTCAGCTATGAAATACATTAAGGTTGCACTTCATAATCAGATGGGGGATGAATGGTTGAATGATTGCTTAGTGTCTTATATTGAAAAAGATGTATTTGATAGCATTGATAATGAGGCAATTATGATAGAATTCTAAAAAAATAAGGCCTAGAAGGATGACATTGTAATTGTTTTTATTGTAATATACTTTTATTATTAAAATATATGATGTCCAGCCTTATTATTTTTGACCACACTTAGTTTTGCTTTTCCCTTTATATTTTTTTATTTTGAAAAAGATGATTTTTCGCTGATTCTTACTGATCTTTGTGATGCCGTGTTCAACGTCTTGCATACAAAGGAGGTATTTGATTAGAAGATAGTGGGTTGGTTTAGGAATATCAAGAAAAAGATGAAAGTAATGGGTTGGGTTATTCTTACTTGCTGGATCGAAAGAATATATGGGCTGAAAGTATGAATTAAGGGTCCGTTTGGTTTTGAGAAGGGAGTATATAAATATATATTGTTATTCTCCAATTATTCACGTGTTGGGTTGTGTTGAGAAAAGGAATAAATGACTGATTTGGAGGTGCATGAAGTTGACCGTAGCAAGTTCATTTTTCTTTTTTGATTCAGGGATTCTAAAGAGTATGGGCGTATCCTAAAAGGAAGACCTTGGTCGGTTCAGGGTTTTCTCCTAAATCTTCAGATTTGGGAGGATTCTATGGTTATTAAAGATGTTGATTTTAAAAAAACACCTTACTCGGTGCAATTTCATGGGCTTCCTGTAGCTTCTTTTGATAATAAAAACGCAAAAGTCCTTGGAGATTCAGTTGGGGAAGCCGTTATGTTTGAGAAACCAATGTTGGGAGGCAGATTGGGGCGTAGCTTTATCAGAGTAAGGTCGCTTGTCCAGTTGAATGAACCCCTTATTTCTGGCTTTTGGGTTCCAAGGAAGGAGAAGGACCCAGCCTGGGTCTTGGTCAAATATGAGAGGCTTCAACATTTTTGCTACAAATGTGGTCGGCTGGGACATGATAATCGTGGCTGTGAGGAGGAATTGAGTAGTAAGGAAGGGATCGAAAGGGAATCTGAGTTTGGCAGCTGGATGTGTACACCTGTTGTGCGTACGGTGGAGGAGGAGGTGGTCGTGTGCAAGCAAGACTGGAGTGAAGCATTTTTCCTGTGCAAGGGTGCTCCGACGGTAACCCACGGAGGAGCTTGTCGCTGGAGAGTAGGGAGCTGGCGGTGGTCATGCTGAGCCATAAACATAAAATTGAAGATCAAGGGGAACGACTCGATGCTAACTGTGAATCAGTGCCGGAAGAAGGGTCGTCCCAGGCGAACGTGGTGCCTCTCCGGCGAACCTTGTGCCCAACGGTCGACGGTGGCTCCGAGGGGGCTGCAACGGCTTCTGCTCTGACGCAAGACGCAAGCCTCGAAGCAGTCAACGCCGAATACTCCTTCGGTGATGGTGACTGAGCAGGTTTAAGGTGATGTCAACAGGCTAAAAGGTGAGCACGTGATGATGGAGAACCTGATACTGGGGGGAGGTGTGATACACATGGAAAATAACCAAAAAATGGATCAGCTGAAGGAGTGTGGGCCTTTTGGGTTGGGCTGAGTTCCATGTAGGGATTTTGTTTTGGATCAAAAGGGCTTTAGTGAGGGGCTTGAGGAACACCTTTGGGCTAAGTCCACCTCAGTCCCTTTAATAATTACAGACCTATCAGTGGATCCAGAGGGTGCTGACCAGACTCCTTTTAACAACACTTTAGCTGGTTCCTCTTTGACCGTGGGCCCTATTATTAGTGAAGTTGACTCCCCTGAATTTAACATGGTTAGCTCTCTTAATCCTAAGTCTTTTTATCTTAATGCCTCATATAATCCTCAACCTTACAGTGTGGACATCCCAAGTGATGATGAGCCTAGATTAAAATCTATTATTCCTTTTAATGGGTTGTCCCCTATCTCGGTTGTTTCCATTGGCTTGAAAGGAATTAGGATCAAGAGACCTTTTGAAGATGACCTTGAGTTAGAAAAATCGAGCAAGTGTAGAAAGTTGGATTTTAATTCAGAAGGAGATGTGATCAATGCTAAAGCGGCCCCGCCTAAGGAAAAAAAGGAACATAGAAGAAATTATAAGTCAGTCAAAAAATATCTTCGACAGTCGGGGCATGCGGTTGGAGCAGGTGCTTCTGCTGGAAATCCTTCTCCTATTGAGATAGATTTTTCGGAGAGTTGGTTGGTTACTGATAACAAGAATGAAATGGACATGGGATCTTCTTTGTTGAATAACGCCGGTGGTTGGATGGGACCAACCACCGGTTCGCCATGAATCTGTTAGCTTGGAACTGTCAAGGTTTGGGGGTTGCCTTGACAGCTAGAAATTTGAAGCAGGAATGCTTCCTGAAAAAACCCCATTTAGTATTCTTAATGGAGACCAAACAGAAAGCGAGCTACGTAAGGAAAGTGAGATGCAGATGTGGCTTTGATGAAGAATGGATTGTTAATCCAATGGGAAGAAGTGGTGGCTTGGCTTTATGGTGGTCTGATGTGCTTACGGTTAATATTTTATTCTCATCATCGAATATTATTCACACTAGTGTGATGTCTCTTGTTGTTTCGACTCCTTCATACATCACATTTATTTATGGCCCCACCGATGAAGATGATAGAATGTTATGCTGGCAAGAGATTTGGAGAATTAGCAACAACATCAGTATGTCGTGGCTGTGTCTTGGGGACTTTAATGATATCTTATCCCAAAACGAGAAATGTGGTGGTTTACGTAGAGCTTGGAGGAAGATCCTTAATTTTCAGTGTTTTGTGGCTGACTGTGAATTAGAGGATTTGGGTTACAATGGCCCTTTTTTTACTTGGTGTAGTAACCGTGATAGTCCAGATACTATCCATGAACGCATTGATAGGGCCTTGGGCAACTTGCAATTGAGAGAGCACTTTCCTACTCTCCAGGTCTTTAATATAGATCCGGCTAGGTCCTTTGATCACCATCTCTTGCTTATCCAGTGTCAGTATGAGAATTATAAGAAAAGCAGGACCTTTCTCTTTGAAGCTGCTTGGGCCTCTCATGAGCACTTTCTTGAGGTAATCAAAAGGAGTTGGCGGAGCTTCTCTGAGCAGGATAATTCTTTTTTGGAGTCTTTTCTAAGTAATCTGAAGAGATGTAAGCTGAATCTAATTTCATGGAGCAAGAAGGGATTCCCGAATAATGCTAAGTGTATTGATCTTTTAAATACCACCTAGCTGAGTTGACACAAAGTAATTGAACCCCTGACATTTCTAGAGGGATTTTGGAGGTTAAAGGTGAATTGGATAGATTACTGTAATTAGAAGAACAATATTGGTGGCAGCGTTCTCAGATCAATTGGTTATATGCTGGGGACAAAAATTCTTGTTTCTTTCATGTATCCACTGTCAAGAGGAGACAGTGGAACCGAATTTCTTATATTAAGGATGATATGGGCAATTGGTTAATGGAGAAGGATGCTATCTCCCAGAATATTGCCAGCTTTTTTCAGAACCTTTTTGCTACCTCTGGTTCTCACTCACTGGATGCTGTCCTGAGCTATATCGATCCAAAAATTTCTGAGGATATGAATCAAAATCTTATGTTACCTATTTCAAGGGAGGAGATTAAAGCTGCAGCATTTAGTCTTGGGAGTACAAAGGCGCTAGGACTTGATGGCTTTTCTGGTAAATTTTATCATTCTGCATGGTCTGAAATTGCTGATTCTGTGTGTTTTATGGTCAATGATTTTTTTGCAGGTCACTCTATTCTAGAGGGGATTAATATGACTAATATCACTCTAATTCCCAAGATTCATAAACCGGAACACGTTTCTCATTTTCGACCTATTGGCCTATGCAATTTTTCTTATAAAATTATTTCAAAGATTATGGCCAATAGGATGCGACCTTTGCTTGATGCTTGTATCTCCCAGAATCAGAGTGCATTTGTACCTGGCCGCTGTATTCATGATAATATCATTATTACGCATAAAGTTTACAATTACCTTCGACGTATGAAGACTGGTGGTAAGTATGAATTCGCCCTGAAGATGGATATGAGTAAGGCATATGATCGGGTTGAGTGGGACTTCATTGAGAATGTCCTGTTACGATTTGGTTTCTGCTCGGACTGGGTGTCTCTTGTTATGAAATGTGTGCGTTCAGTGAGCTTAAATATTTGTTTGTCTAGTGAAAATGTGAAATCTTTTACTCCTACTAGAGGTATTCGCCAGGGAGATCCCCTCTCGCCATACCTTTTCATTATGGTTGCAGAGGTTTTCTCTATTATGATCAGTAGGAGTCAGAGAGACAAACGGCTTAAAGGTATCAAATTAAATAATGGGTGTCCAGTTCTTACTCACAGTTTTTTTGCTGATGATGCTCTTTTATACATGCATGCTAGTCGTCGCAATTGTACTTATTTGGCTAATATTCTGAATTTGTACTGCGCAGCCTCAGGTCAGGTCATTAATCTAGATAATCCAGTATTTTCTTTTCCTCTAACACTCCTCTTGCAGTGATAAGCATGGTGAGCGGCTTGTTGAACATTCCAGCTACAGAGGATCCGGGCACATATCTTGGTATTCCTAGCATTTGGGGAAAAACTAAGATCCAGGCTTTGGCTTACATCAGAGAACGAGTAGTGAGTAAAATTCATGGATGGAGTCAATCCCTTCTATCTTTTGCCGGTCGTGAAGTAATGATCATAGCAATTATCCAGGCTATTCCAATCTATCCGATGAACTGTTTTAGATTCCCTGTTAAGACTTGTAAGGAGATAAATAGCCTTATAGCTAATTTTTGGTGGGATGGTAATACCGTCGGAGGCAAGACTCATTGGAAAGCTTGGGAAGTTATGACCAGTAGTAAGAGTGCCGGTGGTATGGGATTTCGGGATCTATCAATGATGAATGAAGCCCTTCTGGCTAAAGACAGCATAGAGGCTTTTGCTGAGGCCAGATGATCTTTGGGCAAGGGTGCTCAAGAGTGTGTATTTCCCTGAACAACATTTCATGGATGCGGAGAAATGCTATAAGGCATCATGGTGCTGGTCTAGTATCTTAGATGGCAGAGATTTTCTCAAGAAGGATCTTAGGTGGGACATTGGTAATGGTACCGCTATCAGAATTTGGGGTGACCCCTGGGTTCCAGGAGATGTTTTCCCGGCAAGACCTCGTACTACTGATGTCCCGATTATTACAGAGGGTAGAGTTTGTGATCTGATCCTTGATGGGCAGTGGAATCTTGCGCCTATTAACCATTATGTATCTTCAGAAGTCAAAGAGGCAATTTATAAGATCCCTATCCCCTCCAATGGGCTGGAAGACAAATTGGTGTGGCCTAGCGCAAAGAATGGAGTGTATACGGTGAAGCTGGGTTACCATTGCCGGAAAGATTGGAAATCTGTAAATGTGGATAAGGCTGGCTCCTCGAATGTCATTCACACTTCTTGCTGGAACTCGATTTGGAAGATAAAGGTGATCCCTCGTGTGCAACAATTCATATGGCGACTTTTAAGTAAAGCAGTTGCCACCAAGGCTGCATTGTTCCGGCGTAGGAGGTCCCAAGATAGCCAATGCCCAGTGTGTGCAGATGCTGAGGAAACTATTGAGCATGTCTTTTTCCACTGCCCTTGGACTCGATGTATATGGTTTGGCTGCTCACTCGGGGCTAGAGTTGAAGTCTCCAGTATCTACAACTTCAATGCTTGGTGGGTTGCGACGACAGGTACGCCCCTACTAAGTAAGCATGACCTTTCGTTGATTTGTTGGCTTCTGTGGTTTATCTGGAAGGCTAGAAATGAAATGACTTTTGATCATAGACAACCAAACCCGGGTATTGTGATTGAATTGGCTCGGAAAAGTAATTTTGAATTTTGGGCTAACTGTGCAAAAGGGGTGAGGGACCCTCTTGTGTCGAGGGGCTGTGATAGTCCTGGCACTAGATGGTTCCCCCCAGCACGAGGTAGCCTTAAAATTAATTGTGATGGAGCCTTTTCTTCCTTTGGGAAAGATGCTGCTATTGCGGTAATTTGTCGAGATTTTGCTGGCTTTTTCAAATGGGGATTTGTGGATAAAGTCAAATCTATTTCAGCCTTTATGACTGAAGCCCTAGCTCTGAAAAGGGCTCTGCTCCTGGCCCTTGATCTTGGGCATGATAAGGTGATCTTTGAAACAGATTGTCTATCTCTGTTTTCTTGTGTTGAGGCCAAGTCACCGGACTTGTTTGATTGGAGGTGTAGAGGTATTATCCGTGATGTTATTAGTCTTTTGTCCTCTATGGTTGGGTTTTCCTTGTCCTTTTCCTCGAGAGGGGGCAACCGTGCTGCGGATCTCCTAGCAGCTGATGCTTATAAAGGGGTGTGCCCGATTGGCTGAGTTTCGCGACCAACACCCGCTTTGTTATCCCTTCTAACTGTGGAGGCTCAGAAGATTTGTGATGGTGTTGATACTCCTTTGCATTCCATTTCTGCCCTGGATGGTGGCTAGTTTATTTGTTTCCTGTTTTTGTTGTTTTCTGTTGTATTTGGTTTCCTTGTTGTATCTGTTTGTTTCGGCTAGTGTTTTGGTTTTCCCTTTGTTGTAGTGCTTGGAGTAGCTGCTGGGGTGGCTTTGTATTTGCTGTTGATGTCACTTTGTTTTGGCATTGCTGTTGTTTGTTTAGCCTTTGTATTGTTGTGGAACTTTCCATTAGTAATATTATTATCTCTTTCGACCAAAAAAAAAAATAAAATAAAATGAATGAAACAAATGATATGGTTTTGTGTTTGTTGGATCAAATTGTTAAAAAATGTCATCATCGGCTGCGTTTAGGTTGGAGATTAATTGAATTGGGTTTGGCCCAAATGGATTTAAATGGATTTGAGTGGTTTAATGGATAAAATAGTTGTTTGGCATGAGATTGTAAAATTATTCCACTTAATTTTGCACAAGGCTTTTATTTACAATTAAGCCCATTTTTATATAATTGCAATTATTGGAAAATTATAAAAACTTAAATCCTTAGTTCCATTTAAGGATTCTCTTTCTCAATTAAATTTCTTTTGGCCTTAAAATATTCATTCCATGATTTTTAGGCCTAAAGTTATCCTCTATGAATATTCCTTTATTCTTTTATGGTAAATTTCTCAAGGAAAAATAATTCCTAAATTTTCCAATAATTAACTTCATAAGTATTTAGCTCGAAATTACATAATTAATTTACATAAAAGGGTTAAAGGTCATTTTTGTCATGGAAGTTTTGCTAAGGGAGCGTCCAGCACCCGGAAGTTTTTTGGGTATCAAATTTGCCCCGGAAGTATGAAAAAGGTAGCAAATTTGCCCCTCCGTTAATTTTGACCGTTAAGTGCCACCTCATGACACGTGGCATGCCACCTCATCAATCAAAAGTGGTATTAAAAACAAGATTTTTTTAATGATTTCATATTAATAACATGAAATTTTTATTCTCACCGGTTTGCCCCGGTTTAACTCTGGTCTGACCCATTGACCCATTGACCCTTGATCTAGTACCTTAACCGGTTCAACGACCGGTCCGGTTTTAAGAACCTTGGTTTGCATAGACTGATCATTTGCTTAAATTATAAGTGGTACTTCCTATGACTAGTTCGGCTTCGCAAATTCTGGTTGCTTTGAGCTCAACATCTCAAGGATCTCCTTCTCTGACTCCAAGTTCGACCTTTTCAAGGCATGACATGTGTGGTCTTTGACTGATTTAAAAGGGAAAAATTGACACATTTTGTAAACTTCCGGGGGTAAAATTGACACATTTTGTAAACTTCCGGGGTAAAATTGCTCCTTCGTAAAAACTTTTGGGGCAAAATTGCTCTCATTGAAAACTTCTAAGACAAAAATGATACTTAACTCTTATTGGTTGATGAGGTGGCATGCCACGTGTCATGAGGTGGCATGCCTCGTGGACAGTTAGTCAAACTTAACGGTCAAAATTAACGGATGGACAAATTTGCTACCTTTTTTATACCTCCGGGGCAAATTTGATACCTTTTTTATACTTCCGGGGCAAATTTGGTACCCAAAAAACTTCCGGGTGCTGGGCGCTCCCTTAGCAATACTTCCATGGCAAAAATGACCTTTAACCCTACATAAAATATCCAAATTTCAAATCCCAAAATTTAGGATATTACAATACCCCGTTTAATTAATGTAAAAGTGGCTGAGGAAATAAAGTTATCTGTTATCTCGATTTTTTCCAATAAAATTGAATAAAGGGAAGGTTTTGAAAACGAGTATAGTTTCGGAAAATATTAAAGTTGTAAATTACCTTTCTTAATATAATTCACCGGATTCGATTAAAAAGAGTCTATATTTAAGACTGAATAGTGTATTTATTTAAGCATTTAAAGTATTTTTTCACGAAGACAAACCTCTTCTTATATATTAATCATAAAATTACTTCAAAAAAAACAAATCCAAACATATAAGAGTTAAACCAAACCAAACCAAACTAAATCAACGTAGGCTTATCCATTTGTATGTATACATTTTGTAAAAGTAAAATAAAGAACCAACAATTTAGTGGTTGAAGCTTGTAAAGAAGAGAACATAAGTTTAAATCCTAAAAAGTATAATTGAAAGAGGCAAAAATGCTTTCACTCTAAACTCAAATTTTAAAAGTAGAAGAAAGAACAAAAAGGAAATGATAATTATTTGAATCAGTTACAACATCCTAATGTAGTAGAAACTTCATAGATCGATGTTCTTTGCTGCTTCTAAAATCAAGTATCGGGCCTAATTAAAGACTCATTTGTGATAGCGGTGGTAGAAGTGACTTACTTTCAATCTGACTCTTGTAAATATAAGATAAGATAAAAGTTATATTGTAAATATGATTTGTGTTTAAATTGACAGTAACAGTCACAGAAGTGACTTTTTCTCAAATAGACTCTTATTTAGCTTATTATTTGAAAATTGGTTTAGATGGAAAATGACTGAAAATGACATAAATCTTGTTAAATATTATATATACTACTAAAATGCTTAATTAAATATATTTAATCGATAAAATTATATATAAATTAGAACGTATACAGATATATATGAACATGTTGATAGTAAACAATAGTACATTACTTATTGGATCACCTATCTCTACCAAGTTAGTCTCTGATTCTATCATGAACATGATTTATTTGGCCAAATTTTGTTGATGTGCGGGCTACATGTTTTACCACATCAGCATATTTTTTGTTTGAAAAAAAAAACTCCGCACTTCCTCTGTTCTAAACTCTTCTTATCTCTATTATTTCCAGAGACTTCAACATGCAAGTACCCCTAATTTATTCGACACACCATAGAGTATATTGATTGACAATAATGTGATTAGCGCCCACTCGGGGTCATATATTTTGCAAGGGTTAAAATTGTTACAAGTGTATATCCACTTTAAGGACAACTTTGTCAATTTAATGGGCAAAATTCTTTAGCGGTGTCCATGTAAACAAAGAAAATTCTGGACATGAAGCCTCAATTTCTACTATGAGTGGGCCTTTACCAACTCCACCACTTTTGTGATCTTAAAGAAACATCTTGAAGAATTCAAAGCCCAAATGAGACGTCCACACCATAAGGTATATTGATTGGCAAGCGCCTTAGTAGCGCAGTGGTATAGGAGCTTGGTTCCCTCCCCTATGTCCAGGGTTCGAACCCTGCTTCTTCCCTTACTATGTATATATATATAAAAAAAAAGGTATATTGATTGACAATACTGTAATTAGCGTACACTAAGGGTCATATTACGCAAGTGTTAAAATTTTTCCAAGTGCCAGTTTACGGACAACTTTTTCAATTTGATTGACCAAACTCTTGCTGTGTCCATGTAAACAAAGAAAAACCTTGACATGAAGCTTCAATTTCTACTATGAGTGGGACTTTTTCTATGGGTTTCTGATCATTAATTCATTATGACCCTTGAAATTTCGTGAACTCATGCATTACCGACTTGACTCCCGTATCATCGATCCATCTTGCAAGAAGAAAAACATAATATTTTCAATTTTAAATATAAGAAATAGTTAAATTTTTCTAAGAAGATTAAAGAAGTTAAATAATCATATTATATGTGATGTATGACAAAATTATATATTTGTTTATAAGTTAGACAAATTAGCTTGAAAAAAATATGAAATATAAATATTTTAAAGTACTTTTATTATGAGGTTATTAATCTGGTGCTTGAGGAATGGAGTGGGGCTCATTTAGACAGAGATTAAATCATAGGTTGAGATGATAAGTGATCCTCACCCTCTAAGAAGAAGAAGACAATTTTAAATGCCGAGAAGCGCTTTCGTTAGGAAAGGTAAAAATCATTTGTGCTTCAAGTCTCAAAGGAAACCTCCATTGTAACATTTTTAAATATTTTTTTTATATACCTTTGGTGAATGTAAAAAGGAAGCAAGGAATCATTGTAAAAACGACTGCGTTTGATTAATGCCGCGGCAATGGAAGCCAACCCCACTAACCCAGTCAACTGTTGACCGTAATGATTTTTTTTTTTTAAAAAACTTATTTGATAATTATTTTTGATTAAGTTTTTTATAAAAAAATATAAATCTGGTCTAAAAAATAAAAAAATTAACAACGTTTATATGCTTTCGTACTTTTTATTCTGTAAAATTGGGCAAAACACAGGAACCCTATCTTTAAACAACGTTTGTAATCTAATCATTTTTTAAAAAAATTTATATTTTTTCCTCTAACATGATTTTTCAGAGCAACTATCTAATTTAAAACAGATTTTTTTATGATCTCTTTTATTTTTTTCTAAAAATGTTTTAAAAAGCAAATTTTAAAAATTATTATTAGAACATGAAAACTGAAAATTGAATCAAACAAGTCCTATAGTCATTTCATTTCATCTATCAACATTTAAATCTTCCCATGTGTCAATAATGTTGTTAACAAACTGATAAGAATGAAATCACGTTGCCCTTGCACACCTGCTACTAGAAACGCATTCGGGTCTTTCTCTTCCTCTTACGCACATTCCCTAGCTTTCTTTATTCTTAATTCATCTCTTTGTTTCGATCCTTCGTCTTTTTTTAAGTTTTGCCACCCCAGAGAGTTATCTATCAATGCACATGTTTGCAACGAGACATAATACTCCTTTAATCTTAAATATATGACTTAGTTTGTAGTATAATTTGTCCCTACAAATTAGATCTTATATTTAAGATTTGAGATAACATAATGTTCAAACGCCCAGCAACATACCAGAATATTATTAGAAATTGGAATCAAGTTATAACATTCTGGTCTAAAGTACAAATTTCAGAGATCGATGTTGTTGCTGCCTCTAACAAGTAATAATTTGAGTCTTAATGAGATGATTTAATTGGGAGAGATCTTTCGTTGCTTGTCACAATCTCAAGTCACAACAGAAGAATGTCAATATAACATAATTAGGATCAAGCAATATGGGAGGCTGACTTCTTCATTGGGCTTTTCTTTTTGAAGTTTGTGATGTGGAAAATTAAAATCCCAAACGAGACGCACAGACCATAAAGTAGATTCACTATAGTGACAACGTACACAACAAGGGGGTTATATTACACTTGCTAACAATTTATAAGCTTATAGACTCTCTTCTGTCCTTAATATTGGACATATTTATTTATGAAATTGATCTTAGTCATAAATATAATATATATATTTTTATATTTGTTAATCTTTTTCTAATTTACTCTGGTTGATGTTTTCTTAACGTAACGATAATCAAGAAAGAGAGGGAATGAGGGGATTAAAGAAAAACCGAGGAGACTAATGGCATTGGAGGCGGAGAATATGGGATGTGAAGAGCGGGATGAGAGGAGAGGAATTTGTTGTAAAGTATTTTATGAAATGTAAAAATAATTTTTAATTTCTAAAAATCATTAATAGTGGGATTGAGAGTAGTGCAACATGATAAGATTTCAAAATATTTTGACACTATCTTTTAATTTTCTCCCTATTTTTAATATATTTATTTTAAAAATATTTTATTTTATATTTTAACATTGAAGAATATTTTGTAATTTGAAACTATCTCTCGGGTGTGTCTCTTTAATTTTTAAGCATAATTTATTTTTTATATTTATTTTAGTTTTACGAATACTCGTAGCAAGAGAAGCCCAACTCCATGATAAAGATATAGGGAGGCTAATGACATTAGGGACATAGAATATGGGAGGTGGCGGGTGGGTGAGAGGAATCCGTTATTTTATGAAATATAAAAATAATTATTAATTTCTAAGAATTAGTATTTGATCGATAAGTTTAACATGCAAAGATTTTAAAGTATTTTGAAATTGCTTTCTTATTATCTCTCTATTCTTAACAAAAATCTGGACACGAAGCTTCATTTTTCCATTGAGTGATGAGGACGTCTACTCCGTAAATGACGCGTTTATGAAGAAGACTAGGCCATTAGAGGGCCTTTGAGAATATTGTGAACTCATGCATTGACTTGTATATAAAGAACCATAACAGTAGTACGTAGCTTGTAAGCAAAGCAACAGGGACCCGTGACTCGTATATAAAGAGGAAGCTAAGCTATATGCATTTCACATGTGAAGCTCAGGAGTATATGATAAAAATGGAAGTGAGGAAGTTGTGGGTATTGCTGGTGAGTTTTATGGTTTTGGTTCAAACACTGGGAATCAAATGTTGCGTGAGACAGAGAGGGAAGCACTTCTTAATATAAAGACATATTTTCTTAATGACACTCTCATGGTGGAGAAGCATTTATCGTCCTGGGTTAGTGATGATCCGAAGAGTGATTGCTGTAGGTGGAATCGGGTTAAATGCCATCCTTTTTCTGGTCGGGTTTCCAAGCTTTCACTCCAAGATCTTAATGTCATCAGGTCTATTTATGATACCGATGAATATCCCTTCTCTAAAGGAGATCCTGCTAATGTTTCTATAGATTTCTCAATGTTCCAAAACTTTAAGGAGCTGATAAGCCTCAACTTCTCCGTAGGCGGTTTTCAAAGTTTGGAAAATACTGCATGTTCTTGTCACTTTGGATTAGCTAATGTTAAATTATTTTAGGATTAGCTAATGTTAAATTATTTTATACTGTAGGGTTTTGTGTTAGAAACAACTTTTCTACTTGTGGGGGTAAAATTGTGTACATTTGACTTTCTCCAAACTCTATCTGGTGAGCCCCTTATGCACTGGGCTGCCCAGTCTTTTAGTCTTTCAATTTAGAGCTAATTAATTGTTAATTTTTAATCAAGTACGCTTTAAATTCCAATTCTAAATATAGGTACAAGGTAACTAATTTACAAAAATTAAAGAATTAGTTAAATTATTTATTTGTAAAACGAATGTGTTGGGTTTCCTTAAGATACTCCTTTAATCATTTGCAATGGACACTATCCCATATGGAAACCCTTTTTGAATATGTACAACAAATATGGATAAGTTGAAAAAAATATTACCACCTCTGCTCCTAATTATAGAATCACTTTTGTAGTGCAAATTGCATTATAAAAGTACTCCTATAATTAGGACCGGATGGAATATAAATTTCGAATATAAGGTGAATTGGGGTCTCACATTTGGAAGTTTGATATATATGTGAATACAAAAGTTTACTAGTAAATGGGAAAGAGAAAATAATTGTAATTCACCTATGCTAATAAGTCTCAACAAATAATTGTACAAGTGGTTCTATTCTTAACCAGTATTGGTGAATTGGGGAGTATCTTCCCTAGCTACTTATCACTTTGAATACCGAAAGAGAAAATTGTTTCTTTACTGAATCAGAGGAAGTCAAGCTTTGAAAAGGAATTCAAATACTTTAAAGCCTGTTCAGCCTGATTCTCAGTGGTCCGAAAGGGGAAAAACACCTTTTGTATTTCTCTTCATATTTCAAAGTGTCTGGTTATGAAATCTGTGTCAATTAAATACGTCTAACCGATTGTGAAGTGAATTCTAGATTTTGTTTCATCATTAATAAATAGGATATAAGGGGTTTATATATTACCTGTGCTCCTTAATGTAAGATATATTTACTTAATTTGATTAGATTAAAAAAGTTAACTAGTGAAGTTAGTTAGTATGACATGTATTTTCTAAAATATTATTATCATCTTTTTTAATTTTCTTATTCTCTCTCCTTATTGATTATTGTCGAGGGAGCATCAACAAAAGTACATTAAGAAATGATTAATAAATATGAAAAACATGTCTTATATTTAGGACTATGACTAAGAACCGGAATGAGTAGTTTAAATTTATACTACGGTTCATATACCATTGTTTATCTTACTGTATACCCTCATATATCATGTACGTATAATAGATGTCCACAATATATAGGAGAATATATATATATATATATATATTTGGACTGAAATGTATAGGAGAATATTACTTGTCCTGTGCCTGAAGCTTTGGTCTCAGTATCGGAAATCTCTGTGTGTATTCCTCACTAAGTGAAATCACTTAGTTCTTCTATCAATACTCGCTAGATTTCTGTGTTTTTGCATCTCTATATACAGTATAACTAATGACATTAATATGCATATTTTGAATTGGGAAACTTTCACTAAACCTATAGTTACTTTATTTCAGTCAACCCTAAAATTGTTTGAAACTTTACTAAACCCTATAGACTAAAATCAAATTAAGTATCACTGGTGAAAAGATAGTGATACCCTTGCTTTACTTTTTAAAAAAAGTTTCAATAGTCATTGAAGTTCCGGTTATCGAAAATTAATTTGGGGCATGGGGAGGGGAGCCAAGTTCCCATGCTATTACGCTACTAAGGCGTTGGCATTGTTGATACTCTTTTATCTCGCCAGAAACAGACCCATTATTATTCGTCCCAATTACCTATTTATATTTTAGGAAAAATTATAATAAAGAAACTAAGATAAATAATATTTATTAATTAAGAAGGACCATAAAAATAGTAATTATTTTAAAGGATCATAAATTAAAATATTAAAATAGAAATACTAAATTGCCCTTAGTCAGATTTCTTATTTTTTCTCTCACCAAATATGGAGTGATTTTTTTTTTTAAAACTAAGGATTTGGAGTGAATGATGATTAATAACAAATTAGTAGCAATTAAAATCACCTCATTCTTCCAAAGCAAGGCGACTTCAACTTCGACAGACTAATGATTTCACTAGAATGATCTCTAAAATTGTATTACAAAGAGAGGGCCTTTTTGGAAGGAAATCTGCATTAACCTTTTTCGTTTTTTGTTGATGACTTGCATCTAAGTGTGTGACTCCCAATTCTTCACCTCACAAATCTTTATAGTAACATTCTCATGTTTGTTGGTCTTAATATTTTTTGCTTCTTTTCTACTGTTCAATAGGCATATTTTTATGTTTGTTATTGTATCTCACGGTCAATATATTGTTTTTGTTTGATATGAAAAAAGCAATAGGCACTATGTGCCTATGTGTGTCTGCATAACGTGCATAAAGGAAAAAATTGAACAGCGTTTGGATCACTCTTGGATTGCTTCAATAATTGATTTCCTTTGATAGTTGCTTCATATTAGAGAGAACCCAGCACCTGAAAAACCTTATAGCCAAAATGATAAAGACTAAGAAGAAGAGGATTTGGAGATAACATAGGAACAATTTAGGTTTTCTATTTTAATATTTAAATTTTTGGTCATTCAAAATAATTACATTTTATTATCATTCTTAACAAATATTATTTATGCTAGGCTCTTTATTATAATTTTCCCTATATTTTATATCACTCTCACCTTAAGGCAGCGGCCATCTTTGAAAGCTTACGTATACTAACCATCTTGATCTTATTAATTTTTTTTTCTTGCAAATGCCAGATTTTTTTCTGTAGCAAAGACAGGACCCCTCTTTTTGACTCCATCTATAGTTTTAGTGTTATTGTCAGGGATGCCATTAGTAATTCGTACAGTACATGCCACTGATATGAAAAATCTTAATTTTTACCTTATAAACATCTAGTTCATTAGTTTGTCATTGTGAGTTTATATACTCAGTTATCCATAGTGTTCATTGGTAATCCATGTGGAGATCTTTTATGTGTCATCGATAAGCAGAATTTTCGATCCTATGGTCCTGGTTTGCTATAGCTGAGAAAAGAAGGGACGATTCAGGGCAGAAAAAGTAGGATCAGATTGTCAGTTAGTGTCTGAAGCATTTATAGTATTTTATGTTCAAGGTTCTTATCTCTTTATTTTTTTTTCGTAGCTTGTTCGGTTCATAAGCTTTAAATTCTGTTGATAATGGCTTACCTTTGCAGTTCAATTTACCAAATTTGGGCATAAACTATTTTTTTTAACGGTGATAAACCATTGGTTGAACTCTAAGATACTCTTGCCTAACCCAAGAGGAAAGCAGTTAAAGAAACTGATTAAAACTCAAATTGATGGATGTAAATATTTTCTTTGAAACTTTGGAGGCCAAGTAAAAAAATATGAATCGAAAAAGATTCTATAACCATTTATAATAGTCATTCTCCTTTGGTCATAATATTTTAAATTACTTTCCACATTCTATATATGCAGAGTTGGCTTGGCCAACATTAGGAAGTTAAACGTCAGGAAAGGTAGCGCATGATGAGAAACATAACTGTAGCTGCTGTGCTTGATAATATAAACCATAGGTAGCTGCTGATATATACAGCTTACAACATTAGGAATTCATTACTGGTGACTAAAAATGTAATTCTCTATCTACTGATGTTTGTTCTGTATGGCTATCTTCTCATACTTGAGTTTTACATGTTTTCTGATCAATTTATTTCGTTTCAGGGTAGGCTATAGATGGATTACCAGATTTCTTGCCCTTGGTTGTTATTCAATGTTTCTTTTCCCAGGATTTGTCCAAAGTATGATTTCAATGATCAATGGCATCTTTCTCATGCATATATGTCCACTTTCGAATGCATCAAAATTGTTCATCAGTGCACTTTGTGATAGTATCAGTTTGTTTCTTCTGTTTTGTAGTTGAATTTTACTAGTTTGTCTCTGGAAATGTATGCAGAAGTGTAGTCTATGGAGATAAACCACAGAATAGGTAGGATTTGTTAACATTTCCTCTCTGAATTTAAGAATTTCTAGACAAGGTGAAATTTCATTGGTTTTGTATTGATAATTTGTTTTCTTTTGCAGACTTGACTTGTATATGCCCAAAAATAATGATGGTCCAAAGCCAGTTGTTGCCTTTGTTACTGGTGGAGCTTGGATTATTAGGTATGTGAGGTGTTGTTGTGTGTATTTGTTGGGTTAAATTTGCAATTTAATGAAAATTCGTGTTTTCCGATACAGAAAATATTTCCTTTACTCACTGTAAGATGCTTGTGTGGAATTGTGAAATCATATTTTTGTCTTGTTAAGATAACATCTCTCATGCCAAAGGTTAGCTTTGGGATTGTGGATGGAATTTGATAAGATGCTCAAACGATAATAAGAGAAATAAAAGAAAAGAACCTCTAATAAGGAAAAGAGAGAAAAATCTCTCACAACTCTTCCTCACCATCAGATTCACAGTATTCTCTCGCATTAAAATTATGAATATGAATCCTATTTAATGCTCGCCGCATCTTGATGGTAATGAGAACGTGTTCAATGTATTGTGGAGTGATGAGCAGCCCAAGTTGGTTCAAAAACTGGCACATTTAATATGACTGTGAGAATATTATGCATTTATTATGATTACTATCTGTTAGTTCTTTAATGGTTTTGATGATTGTCAACATCTATAAACATTGGATGAGGTTTTGCTCTTGAGTTTTGAAAATTATGTATAAGAGCAAACCTCGAGGTTGGGACTGAAACTTCGAGGTTTGGCCTTACAGAAAGCCTCAAAGGTTAAGTGTTTCATGGTTCAAAAATTTGGTTTCACAAATCAATGTGAAACCTCGAGGTTATCTTACCTCGAGGTTTGTAAGATAACCTCGAGGTTCTGCATCTCTCAGGAAAACTCAGTTTTACACCAACACATGAAACCTCGAGGTTTGTTGGAAAACCTCCAGGTTTGTGGTCTGGCGCCTAACTGAATATTTTGAAAAACAATGTGAAACCTCAAGTATTATAAGAAACCTCGAGGTTTACTTCATCCAGAGAGGTTTCGGTTTTCATCAAGTATGAAAACCTCGAGGTTCAGTTTTGAAACCTCAAGTTTGACATTTAGTCTCTAACTTGAAATTCCATGAAAACACTTAAACCTCGAGTATCATTTCAAGCCTCGAGTATTCTAGCATACAGAGAGCAAACAGGTTTTCAAAGGAATGAAAACCTCGAGGTTCAGTTTGAAACCTCGAGGTTGTTTCTCTAGTTCAAAATTTTGTTTTTGCAATACTTTAGCCAAACCTCGAGTATAGTTTAAAAACCTCGAGGTTATCGGGTTCCAGAGAAAAAAATGGATCTTTAACCAAGTATCAAACCTCCAGGTTTCTTTTGAAACCTCAAGGTTTGTGTTTTTCAAAGATTTCTCAAAAGGTTTCTTTACAAAGGAAACCTCGAGGTTCACCAAGAAACCTCGAGGTTATGTGTTTTTGAAACTGAGTTTGCTTGAGTTATTCAAGCAAACCTCGAGGTTTGAGAAGCAAACCTCAAGGTTTCTAGCCGTTACTGCAGATTCAAATTTGGGAAATTTGTTATACCTTCTTGTTTGATCTCAATGCTTTACATGTTTAATATATATTGATCCTAGACATGATTAACTATCTTTCTAGTGAGTTTCAGACAGATTAAAGAAGGATTACTGAAGGATTAGAGCAAAAAGCAAAAAGTTGTCAGAACAATAAATGCTCAAGCCCAGAAACTTGCTTCCTTTGGTTAATCCACCTGTACACGACTGCAAAAGATTAAAAGGAAGATTACCACAACAAGCAACAAGCTCTCTAACGGATTTATTGCCAGAAAATCAACTCAGACTCAATGAACAGTTGGATTATGCATAAACAAGAGAGAGAAGATGACCAAGCCTGAACCAACTCTCAGCAGATGTTCTCTAACGGTCCAATCCTGCTTGCAACGGTCATTTAATGTTCTCTACCTATAAATAGAGTGCATTAACTTCTTCTCAAGCATATACACCAACTGAGAGCGAAAAATTTATTGAGTTCATTTATTGTGTTCAGCTTTCATTTGTAATAGTGTCATTTTTTGACATTTGTTCTTCAGTGATTATCATATCTACTCTGTGAGAGAGTTATTACTTGTAAATCATTTATTGATTGTGATAACCACAAGTCAGGGGACTTGGTGGTTAGGGTGTATTGATTGCAACTTGTAAGGGGGAGTGTGTTCTAGTAAGAGAACAACTCTTAGTACAGAGTTTGTAATCATTTGTTGAAGATAGTGGATTGAAAATCCCAAGTGAGTCTTGGGGACTGGATGTAGGTCAGAGAAAGGACCGAACCAGTATAAATCGATTGTGCAAAGCTTCTTCTTCCTTACTCCTCTGTCTTACCCTGTTTTAGTTTATCAGAAACAGAGTTTTGTTTTTGAATTTTTAAAGATACCCAATTCACCCCCTCTTGGGTATCAAGCTCCAGTCCTCATTTGGTATCAGAGCAAGGTCTTCTCAGAAGAGTCTAACAGCTCGAGAAGAATCAGCATGGAAGGTATTCTACCCGATGGAGCTTCTATCAACAGGCCACCCGGTTTCAATGGTGAACACTATTCTTTTTGGAAAGCTAAATTCAAAGTGTTCGTCATGACTACTGAGTATGGGCTCTGGAGAGTATTTGAAAGAGGTAATTATGAGCCTTCAACTATGGAAGATGGTGTGAGAGTTCCAAATCTTGAAGAGGAATATGATGAAAATGATCGAAGGAACGTCACTCTCAACAACAAGGTGGTTCTACACCTTCAAAGTGCACTGAGTCAACAAGAATATTTTCGTGTTTGCACTTTGCCATCTGCTAAAGCCATGTGGGATGCCTTGGAAATCGCTCATGAAGGGACAGCCGATGTGAAGCAAAATCGTGTAAATACTCTTATGACAGAGTATGATCATCTTAGAATGAAGCCCGATGAGTCTATTGGAGAATTTCAACTGAGGTTCACTCACCTCATCAATCAACTCGCTGCTCTTGGGAAGGAATATGACCAGTCGGTTCAAGTGAGAAAGATTCTGAATATTCTTAACAAACAAAGAATGGGAGGCCAAGGTCACAGCAATAGAGGAAGCGTGAGGAGAATCAATGACCTCTGTGGCTGCTCTCTTTGGAAGCTTGTCTGAGTATGAAGCCAAGCTAAAGTTCAAGAAGGGCCTGGATGAAGTACATGGGAAGAACAAAGGAATAGCTCTCAAGACCACCAAAGAAAACAAGGAGTCAGACGATGATGAGGAAGATGAGGATGAAGAGATTGGGATGATGGTCCGGAGATTCAAGAAGTTCTACAAAAAGGATCAAGGCTTCAAGAAATTTCAAAAGGGTAGCTCCAGCTATGAATCAAAGAAGCCTATCATATGCTACGAATGCGAGAAGCCCGGACACATCAAATCAGAATGCCCTCAGCCGAAGAATCAAGAGAAAGAAAAGAAGAAGTTCAAGAAGTTCAAGAAGAAGGCATATGTTTCAGCCATATGAGGAGATAGCTCATCCGATGAAGATGAAGCTGACGAAGAAGAAGAAAAGGCTAACATTTGCTTAGTTGCTGAGGAAGAAGAGCAACATGATGAAAACAATGAGGTATATGAATCAAAACCTTCCTTTGATGAACTTTTTGATGAATACAATCTTGTGCAAAAGGAATTTGAAAAACTTGCAGAAAAATATTTTGTTTTGAAAAAGAAAAACACTACTCTTGAATTGCAAGTTGAAAGACTTTCTTCTCCTGAAATTTTAGTTTGTGATGAATGCCCTATTTTAGAGAAAAAGAATTTACAATTGACAAAAGCTCTTGAGAAATTCACTAAGGGAAGTGAAATGCTCAATGTGATTCTTAAACAACAGCGATTTATAAACGATAGATCGGGCATTGGTTACAAACCAAATTTTGATAAGAAGAAAGGAAAGAAGAAGAGTGGTCAAAAATCTTATATGAACTATTTTACAAAATCAGTTCACTCTTAGAATCCCTTTGCACATTGTAATTACTGCAATAGGAAAGGTCATTCTACCTCTTCTTGTTTTCATAAGAATGAAAGAAAAGTTAAACCTGTAGGAAATTATCAATGGGTACCAAAAGGAACTTATGTTCCCAAGGTCAAAACTAACCCCAAAGGACCCAAGAAAAGATGGGTACCTAAAACTTGATCCCTTGTGAATTGCAGGTGTGTCTTAGAGCATCAAGGCCCAACAAATGGTACATTGATAGTGGATGTTCAAGACATATGACTGGAGACAAATCCAAATTCATTTCAATTAGGCCAAAAGATGGTGGTAGAGTCACATTTGGAGGTGACCAATCGGGTAAAATTGCTGGGATTGGTGAGATAGGTAACAATGAAGGTCCTCTCATCAAAGATGTTTACTTGGTAGAAGGATTGTGTCACAACCTCCTAAGTGTCAGTCAAAGCACCGACAAAGGTAACTTGGTTATCTTTGATTCAAATGAATGCTTCATCATTAAAAAGGATTTGGTCTCCATTGATGATTTGAAAACTAAAGCTTTATTTAGAGCACCTAGAGATGGTAACTGTTATACTCTTAATTTCTCTAGCAATGCTTCCATTTCTGAAAATTGTTTTGTTAGTAATGTGAATGAGAGTTGGTTATGGCATAAGCGATTAGCTCATGTCAATATGTATCAACTTGACAAGTTATTGAAAAATGATTTGGTAATTGGTATTCCTAAACTGAATTTAAAAAATGATATGATCTGTGATGCTTGCCAAAGAGGAAAACAAACCAAATCTTCTTTCAAAGCTAAAAATGAGATTTCAACTAGTAGACCTCTTCAATTACTTCATATGGATCTAGTTGGACCAGCTAGAGTAAAAAGTCTTGGTGGAAATCTCTATACTTTGGTCATAGTTGATGATTATTCTAGATTCACATGGACTATATTTTTATCATCTAAAGATGAAACGTTTAATCAGTTTGTTACCTTTTCCAAGAAGGTCCAGAACGAGAAAGGTTTCTCAATTTCAGGTATAAGGACTAATCATGGCGGCGAGTTTGAAAACAATGCCTTTGCTGAGCTTTGTGATAATATGGGGATCGAACACAACTTCTCAGCACCAAGGACTCCTCAACAAAATGGAGTTGTTGAGAGGAAGAATAGAGTGCTCACTGAGATGGCAAGAGCAATGTTGAACGAATACAACACCTCGCAAGTGTTTTGGGCTGACGCGATGAGTACGGCTTGCTACATCTCCAATAGAGCCTATTTGAGGAAGAAGCTGAATAAGACTCCATATGAGCTCTACAAAGGAAGGAAACCAAATCTCAGCCACCTCCATGTCTTCGGTTGCAAGTGCTATGTGCACAATAACGGTAAAGAAAATCTTGGTAAATTCGACTCCAAAGCTGATTTAGGCATATTTATTGGTTATTCTAATAGAAGTAAAGCTTATAGAGTCTTTAACACTAGAACTAAGGTTGTAGAAGAGTCTATACATGTTGTGTTCAGTGAAAAAGATTCTGATAAATCCTTGAATGATGAGGAAGAGACCATTTTCAAAAACCAATTCTTTTCGAAAACTACTGCTTTTCAATCTGAAAACTCTGAAAATGTTTTTGAGGCTGATCTTGAAAATAATTTAGAAAATCCTGATCAGTCTCAACCTAGAGCTTGGAGGTTTATAAGGAATCACCCTTTGGACCAAGTTATAGGTGATGTTAACCAAGGAGTAAGAACAAGAAGAAGTACTTTGAATGAAGTAACCTTTGCTGCATTTATTTCTCACATAGAACCCTCTAAAATAGAAGAAGCTCTTTCAGACAATGATTGGGTGATAGTTATGCAAGAGGAGTTGCATCAATTTGACAGAAATCAGGTTTGGGACTTAGTACCTAGACCCAAGGACCATCCGGTAATTGGGACTAAATGGGTATTTAAGAACAAACGTGATGAGTCAGCAATCATTGTCCGTAACAAGGCAAGATTGGTGGCTAAAGGTTACAATCAAGAAGAAGGCATAGACTATGAGGAAACTTATGCCCCAGTAGCAAGATTGGAGGCCATAAGAGTCCTACTAGCCTTTGCATGCACTAAAGGTTTTAAACTTTACCAAATGGATGTTAAAAGTGCATTTTTAAATGGTTTTATTCAAGAGGAGGTATATGTTGAACAACCTCCAGGTTTTGAAAATGATCAATTTCCGGATCATGTTTTCAAACTAAAGAAGGCTTTGTATGGTCTTAAGCAAGCTCCTAGAGCTTGGTATGAAAGATTAAGTCAATTCTTACTTGATCAAGGATTTATCAGAGGCAAAGCTGATACAACATTGTTCATTAAGAAAAATAAGTTGAATGAAATTTTAATTGTACAGATTTATGTTGATGATATTATATTTGGTGCTACTAATGACTTCTTGTGTGAGGAATTCTCCAAGACTATGCAGGGTGAATTTGAAATGTCAATGATGGGAGAACTCAACTACTTCCTTGGGCTGCAAATCAAGCAACGAAAAGATGGGATATTCATATCCCAAGCCAAATATCTGAATGATTTGCTGAAGAAGTTTGGGATGGACAAGTGCAATGGGGCTGACACACCTATGAGCACAACAACCTCATTGGATGCTGATGAAGAGGGCAAGGATTTCAACAGTACAAAGTATAGAGGAATGATACGTTCATTGCTCTATCTCACCACAAGTCGCCCGGACATCCAATTCAGTGTTGGGATGTGTGCTAGATTCTAATCCGCTCCTAAAGAGTCACATGCTGAACATGTTAAGAGGATATTCAGATATCTCTCTGATACGAAGACTCTTGGACTGTGGTTTCCCAAAGGTCAGACAGAGCACTTGGTGGCATATTCGGATTCAGACCATGCTGGCTACAAGAGGGATAGAAAGAGCACAAGTGGTCAATGTGAGTTCTTTGGCAACTCACTTGTCTCATGGTTCAGCAAGAAGCAAACAACAGTGGCCGTGTCATCAACCGAAGCTGAATATGTGGCCGCCTCAAGTTGCTGTGCTCAAGTGCTATGGTTGAAGCAACAACTTGCTGATTTGGGAGTACACTTGAAGGAGATCCCAATGTTGTGTGATAATACTAGCACAATAAGCTTGGCCAAGAATCCGGTGCAACATACAAGAACCAAGCACATTGATGTGAGACATCACTTCATCCGGGATCATGTCCAGAAGAGAGATGTGAAAGTGATGTTCATCCCAACTCATCTTCAATTGGCAGACATCTTCACCAAGCCTTTAGCCAAGGAACAATTCACTTTCATAAGGAGAGAATTGGGAATGGTAAATCCCAATGAGCTGTAAGCATTTCCTGTTCATTTTAGTATTAAATCGTGGTTTTGATGATTATAAGTCACTAACTTAAGCATCGGAGTATCTAGATAGTTTTTATATATTTCGCTCGATTTGGTCATCAAAAACTTTGTTCATCATCCGTTGATAAGTGGTCCCAGCATTCTTCAATCCGAAAGGCATGATGTTGTAGCAATAGTTGGTCTTGTCAGTCATGAAAGTGGTTTTCTCCTGGTCGTTAAGGTGCATCGCTATATGGTTGTAGCTGGAGTAGGCGCCCATGAAAGATAGTAATTGGAAACCCGCGGAATTGTCGACCAATTGATCAATGTTCGGCATGGGGTAGAAGTCTTTCAGGCAAGCCTTGTTTAGGATGGTGTAATCCGTACATACTCTCCACTTACTATTTGGCTTTAGGACCATGACTACGTTCGATAGCCAAGTGGTGTATTGTATTTCTCTAATGAATGCGGCCTCCAAAAGCTCTGAAACATAATTTTCAAGAGCTTTCTGTTTGTCAGCTGCAATGTTCCTCTTCTTCTAGGCTACTGGTGTCGACCTTGGTCGAATGGCCAATCGATGGCAACAGAAATTTGGGTCAATCCTTGATACCTCGGCTGCTGTCCATGCAAAGACATCTTGGTTCTGCTTCAGGAATTCAATTAGTCGGGCTTTAAGGTCCTAACTCATGCTTCCCCCGATTTTGGTGGTTTTTGCAGGATCCTCCCCAAGGACGAGCTCCTCTAATTCCCCTTCTGGTTCTGGCCGTGGGATCTCAGTCTTGTCTCGGAGGTCGAGCTCCACCATGCCTACTGCCAACGGGGCTTTTTGTCTCTTTCGGCGTTGGCCGAACTTGCGTCTCCGTATAGCCAGGGTGCTATCGTTGATTCTCCTTCCCTCTCTCATACCGCCTCAAAGTAGCATTGTCGGGATTCTTTTTGGTCCCCTGTCGCTTCTACTATTTGGTTCTTGTTGTTTACCATCTTAAGTTTCTGGTGCTTTGTAGACACCAACATATCCCAATTATGGATTGTCGGCCTACCCAATATAATATTGTAGGGGGAAGGAAAATCTGCGACTATGAACCTTACCCTCTCTAATTTAAAGGCCTCTTTAGTCCCCAGCGTCAATCTGAGGTCGATGTATCCTTTGGGGAATGACCGCTCTCTGTTGAACCCTACTAGGGTCGTCCTGCAAGGTTTCAGATCTTCTACGTCCATATGCATCCTTTTATAGGTATCCCAATTGATGATGTCGGCTGAGCTGCTGGGGTTCACAAAAATCCTTTTGACCCAGCAATTTACCAGGGTCCCGGTGATAATCAGACTGTCTTGATGCCCCGGTACTACGTCATTTAGCTCTTCTCGAGTAAAGACTAACGGCGGTTAGAGCAGGTAAAATGGGCCGAGCCCATCGGGTCGGCCCATTTAACCCTGGCCCGTTAAGGGCTGGGCTTGAAAAATAAACGAAATATTTGAAATTGGCCCTGGAGGGCCGGCCTTGAAGGGCCTCGGGCTTAGATAGGCCAGCCCTGGAGGGCCACGGGCCGGCCCTGCAGGCCCTTTTCACTGTAGCTTTTTCTTTTTGTCCTTTTTAAATTTATTAATTTATATATTTTTTGTGTTTGTTATAAAGTTATTTATCCATTTAATTACAAATATATAATAACTATAACTATACTCTAATTTTATGATTTGGTTTATTAATTGTTGCAAATAAAGATTATGAATGTGTTCATAATGCGGGAGAATAAATTCATAATATGCTTTTTATGTTTTATGTGAGTTATTTGTGAAGATAGTTTGCTTTTGATTATAAATTAGTGATTATAGTTATTTATTGGATGATTTGTGTTGTAATTTACTAATTATATTTCTTTAAAAAAAGCGGAGGAAAAATACTTAAAATTTGGAATAGTAATTTCCGGGCCCTGCGGGTCGGCCCTGGCCCTGGAGGGTTGGCCCGGCCCTGATTCCCAGCTCTAACGGTGGTGGTGTCGGCTTTGTTGGGTCGTCCTTGAACTTTGGGAGGTCCTTAACTGAGTGGACTTCTCTCAGGTACTTCTTACACTGGCTTATGGTGTCTCCGCCTCTGCCGAATCTGCCGCTAACAACATTACAATGGAACTCGGCTTCTAGAAACTCGTCATCTTCGCTAGTCGACTTCCGCTTCTTCTCGTCTTTCTTTGATTTCGAGGCCGGACTGATGCTTCGGCCTCCTGACTTCCGCTTGCCATTTTTCCTTCCTTGAGTTTTTATTACGTATTGACGCAACTTCCCTTCTCTTACGAACTTCTCAATGGCGTCGCAGAGATCGTAGCACTGATCCGTGGTGTGTTCGGGTCTGTTGTGGAATGGACAGTAGCTGGATCGGTTGGTAGTAGGTCGGTTTCAGAGAGGCCTCGGCCTCTCTACTCTCTTCATCTCTATCTGTGCTACCTCCTTCCAAATTTGGGACCGGGAGACATTTACGGGGGTATAGCTATCGTATTTCGCCTTTCCTTCTGGCCTTTCCCCCCAAGGCCGGCTATCTCGGTTTTGTTTCCTGGAATCGTCTTTACGCTTGTTGGTTCGGTCGCTCTCGTCTAATGTCGGGTTTCATCGTCTGTCAGCTCCAACGTCGTTGGCGATCTCCATTTGTTTGACATCAAAGTACTGCTTGGCTTGGGTATAGAATTCAGTGAGAGTGTTAACCCGGTTCTTGCATATGTTTTTGGCCCGTCGGGACGACGGGTCCAGGCCATTAACGAGGCAGTGAACGTGGACCGCCTCGGGAGGGAGCGTACTTGTAGAGCCTCATCCTTGAACTGGTCCAAATACTTTTGCAATGTCTCTCCCTTTTTCTGCCTTACTCTGCTCAATGTGAATTGAGACTTTAGGTGTGTTTTGCTGGTTGCAAAGTTTAATTCGAACTTTTGACCGAAATCTTCAAAATTGCGCATGGAGTTATTTGGCAAGGAATTTAGCCACTTCTGCGCCGGTTCGGTCAATGTTTGCCGAGAAAAGCTATAATATGACAGGGCCCTCGATTGACCGAACCCACATGAGCATCTTGAATGCCTCCAGATGACTGCGTGGGTCCTGAGTCCCGTCATACTTTAGGAGATCCGCCAGATCAAAATTTTTCAGATAGGGTGCAGTAGTTGTTTCCTTTGAGAATGGGGTTTGGCCAGATCCTGTCAAATACTTCATTCTGTATTCTCTGGGGGAGTTGCGTGACCGAGGTGGTTTTTCTGACTGTCGGTCTTCTTCATCATATCGGTCATCCTCTACATCCTGGTCCAGCTCGGTATATCGGCCTTCCTCATCCCGGATCTGAGATAATCGCAATGCCTTCAATGTCGACGCTGACTGGCATTTTTGCCCTGAACTCGTCGTTACCTTCTTTCTGCCGGGGCTCCCGTGTTTTGACTCTGTACTATGAGACGGGCTACTGCTATCCCAGATCACTTTTTCTTTGCCTTTACGAGATTTTTTCCGAGCTCCGTGCTGTAACAAGTTCTCAAATCTTTAAAATCAATCGTCTATCCCTTGCTGTAAGTTTTCAAATTTTCCAGTCTGATCATCAATCAAATGATGGAGAATTCTAAGGTCTTCTTCGCACTGGAGATAATCCTGTTTTTCCTTGTTCTTGAACCTCCTGAGCATCGACTCCTGCGTTTTTTGTAGATTGCTAACGTTAGCGTTTGGCACCGGGATCTCCTTTGATGCAGCCTCATGCGTTTTAGTGGTCTCGGGAGGGGAGGACGCCGTATCGAAGAGGTGGCCCTTCAGGGTGTTCTGACACAGTGGTTGACTCTGAGCATGACGTTGGCTTGTTTCAGCCTCTTGCAGTTAGACTGATGATTCCGATTGCTACTTCTGGTATTAGCCATCGGTGGTCACGGGAATTGTAATTTAACGTTTCCCACGGTCGGCGCCAATGTTCTGTTTGGTAAACAGGGGTAATTGGACTTGACTAGGTGCCAAGCCTAGGGCCTATATACCCTCAAACGGATCAAAGTCGATGTAGTTTGATACATACTTAGGCGTTAGCCAGAGGGGTGGTGTGTGTGCTCTGTGTGGCAGAAAGTAAGGAGTGCTGAGTTAGAACGTGTGCACCTTAGACCATGCCTTCTATTTATATACAGTTTACAGTGGAGGAGATCCTGGTTTTAGCGTGATCCGCGGAGCTAGTATCTAGGTAGGTTACTCCTATATCATCAGTGGATTAGGTCTCCTACAATATTGGATATACCTATATTATAGGTGAGCGCTAATATCCGATATCCGCGTCGGTTGGGCCTTGATGGAATTGGGCCGTAACTTAGGTCCATAACACTTACCCTTTAATCTTTCCTTAGCTACGTGTTTTTCCTTCGAAGGTCACCAAGATGAATGAAGAAGCTTTACAATTCGTCTCTGTGTTTTCAAAGTCGAAGGGGCAATTTGGTTCAAAGGGAGATATAATCTGACTTGTTCAAAAGGACAATTTCATCTTTTTTCCCCAAATTGCATATCCCTCTTTGCCCCATGTCCCTTCTCAGTCCTTTAAAAAATTCAATGTGCTTTTAGGGGCTTAGCAAATTCAACTGGTATTTAAATGTAATTTTCTCATTTACTTTCTATAGTCATTTCAAAGGAAAACCGCTATAATATTTCACCATTACTGAAAAATAGTGCAACATGTCACGTGAAGATTGGATTTACAAATAGATACCAATCTCTGATGAAAAAGTCACTGACTTATTTTCATCAGAGACATACAGCTTTATTGCAATTCAATCCTCCATTGCATGTTGCACTATTTTTTGAAAAAGATTTGAGGGCTGGGGGGTATATATAGATTGAAATTTTGTGGCGGTTTTTACATAATCGCTACAAATGATGAAAGTTTGTTGCGAATTTTGCCTCTATTTTTTCAAACTGTGACAAATGTTGTGTCTTTTCACATGTTGGAGCGGTTATTATTCTTAAACTGCAACAAACATAACCACGACAACATTCACGCCATCACGCACCAAGCTGGCGCCAACTTTGAGCTGTTTATTTCTTGTCATTGCTACAAATGTCTCGCTATAGACCTTCGCGCCATTAGGTGCCAATCTGACGCCAACTTTGTAGTGGTTTTATTTTTGATAACCGCTACAAACTTCGTTACAAACAAGCTTGCGCTTTTGTGCCATTGATGCCGCTACAAAGTTGTAGCGGTTTTAGTGTAAACCACGACAAAATTTGATATATGCAGCAGTTTAAGTTAACCGCTACATATTAACTGCTATGAAGGGTCGTTTTTTTTTAGTGCAAGCTAAGGTACTTAAAATATATGATTAATTCATAAATTTGGTTTAAAAATTAACTAAAACGTATTTCTTTACTAGTAGCTGAATTTTGAGGAGTTCTTCCTTCAATTCCTTGTCTGCAACATTTTTCAAACTTATCTTGCAACACTAATGTTCACCTTTTAAACATAGCATTGCAACTTACAACCTTTTAAACATCGTTTTACTTTCATATTTTTAAGCGGTGAATGTATATATACATATTAGTCCAGAAAATAAATAGCCAAGGCAATTTAAAATGTGAAATCACCTTCCATGGAGGCTAGCTATGTGCATTATTGAGAAACACGAGTTTTCCTTAATTTTCTCAAAACATATTATCAAAAAAAAAAAAATTTATGATATAAATAACAAGTAATTAATATCTACTTAAGATCATTAACCAGTTTCATTTCAATTCCTTAGTCCAAACATGCTCTTGTATAAGGAAAAGCTTTACCATTTTCGTCCATAGGCTTTGCCTCACAGTCATGCTTAAGAGGAAAATGAAAGGGAAAATTTGAATAAAGGACTAAGAGGAAAAGATATTTATGGAGAAGGACCATAAAAATTGTAATTATTTAGAAGGACCAAATATAAAAATATAAAATTAAGAGGACTAAAATGCCCCTAACAAAATCTTCTGCAATCCCTCATATATTCCTCTTCCATATTCTATTTTTAAAACTAATATAAAATTTTAAGTTTCATTAAATTAAGTTTTCTCAATTTTCATTTTCACAACTTGAATATATATATATATATATCAAAAAACAATTATGCATTCTTCAATTTGTAAAAATTATAATTTTTTAAAAATCAATAAAAATTTTAATTAAAATGGAATTATACAATTTTGATAAAATTTAAGGTCTGCTATAATTTATCATATATATTAAACCAAGAAAATTTGTATGATTTATTTTTGTTTTAGAAGCATTTTATGTGGGTTAAAAAAATTCATCTAATGTTGATAAAATAAAATAAAATAAATCTAATTAGTCCATTATATCCTAAAAAATATGAAATAATTTCAGTTTATATTTTTATAAAAAGAGTTTAATTGATATCATCATTGATAATATAAATCGGACAACTTCATGATATAAATTGGTGAAACTTTAAAATTAAGAAAAATATGAGTTTAACAATTTTTAATTAAATAATATATTTAAAATAAAAAAGATATGATGTATCATGATGGACAGTTTTAGTTTTAATTTTAGTTATTTTTTTTAAAAAAATTATGAATACAAGAGATAATATATGAGGTTTGACTAGGAGTAATTTAGTAATTTAAAATTTATATTATAATATTTGGTCCTTTTAAGTAATTACAATTTTTATGGTCCTTTATAATAAATATTATTTTCTCTAGGTCCTTTATTTTAATTTTCCCAAAATAAAAATATGACTCCAAGGAGAAGTCAAGTACACAAGGAGGATTTGGGATGTTAGTGTCTGTTAACTTGTGAAGAATCAACGGCTTCAAGCATCCCAAACCTTGAGCAACATATCCAAAAGAAGATATAGAACTAGTCACCGACACATCACACATAGTAAGCAGATATATTTAAGTCAAAGCCTTTGTATTGTGCATCTTGTCATTAAACTTTTGATCCTCTTCATGACTTGGCCGATAAACTCCTATTATATCCCCAGTAACAGTCAATTTTTCCAAATACATAGTGTCAGATTCTTGCTAAAATATGAATACAAAGATATTACCAGAACAAATTTTGTTTGGTTTTTCCTTGGAGAAGAAGTTGTTGAATCTCTCGATCTGGGACGAGAATGCATAGGAATGCTGAAGCCACACAATGTACTTACATTCTGCAGATTGTGCCTTGCTCCTACTAGGCCTTATTAGCTCTTTCATGGTTTTGTTGTAGAGTCTAGCTAGCATGAAGATCTTTGTATTTAGGCCGTGTTTAATTTCATATTTTCAAAAAGAAAATTCGAATAAAAAAATTTTAAAAAACTTTTGCAATAATTAGTTTTTAATTAAACATTTTTAAGAAAAATAAAATTAGTTCTAAAATCGGATAAACCAGTTTGCTCTCTAATTAAGTGTCTGATAAATATTATAAACATATTTTCATATATATTTTTTTCCTAAAATTTGATATTTTTTTAAAGCAATCATCTTGTTCTGTTCGGTGAACAGGGGTAATTGGACTTGACTAGGAGCCAAGCCTAGGGCCTACGTACCCAAAGAGGGATCAAAGTCCATGTAGTTTGAGACACACTACGGCGTTAGCCAGAGGAGTGGGGTGTGTGCTATGTATGGCAGAAAGTAAAGAGTGATGAGTTAGAATGTGTGCACCTTAGACCACGCCCTCTGTTTATTTAGAGTTTACCGTGGAGGAGATCTTGGTTCAGCGTGATCCGCGAAGCGAGTATCTAGGAAGGATACTCCTATATCACCAGTGGATTGGGTCTCCTACAATATTGGTATACCTATATTATAGGTGAGCGCTGAAATCCGATATTAGATCCATAACAGTTGCCCCAGCTCGGTAGTTCAGGTCTCTAATCTGCCGAGGTGTACTTTGCCCCCGGCTTCTGCCGTGGTCCGAGGTCCCTGATATAACCGAGCCGGCTCACATGCAACGTCGTCATGAGAGCGGCATTGAGTCCGGGATCTTGTCTCCAACTTCTTTAGAGTTTGATTTCTGACGTCCCTTTAAGGCGTTGTGCCTCAAGTTATGTCAGTTCGAGGTGTTGAGTAAGACCTCGGCTCTGCGGGTCTAACCTCCCTGTTGTCGGTGGGTCGCTGATGGCTTCTATCACTTCCGAGGTGAAAACCCCTTCAACTTCGCCATCATTACCACTTTACACCTGTCCTCTCCAGATTGGATGGAGGCTGTAACCGCCACGCCTAGCCACGCACCGAACTTGGTGTGCATTTAATGCCTGTCGTGCGTCACGTCTGTGCTTAATGCGAAAAGACGTTTTCGTCCCCAATGCTTCGATGCCTTGTTGCTTACGAGAGTTTAACTTGGGCCTTGGTTCATATTTCCCTCCATTTTTTTTCCGATTGAAGGAAAGAGTTTCACATTTTCTCTCTTGTTTCCCAGTTTGTCTTCCTTCTGCAACCGTTGCTCCTAGACTGCCCTCACATCTTCGTCTACTTTCATCCTTCATTATTCCAGGTACAGACTTTCTTTTCTTTTGTTCTTCTACTGTGAATTTGAATCTTGTTAGTTTTACCCGACTCTTATCGTCAAAACTCCTTCCTCTTTCTGGGTAGACTCTATAGGCTTCAGCTACTAATTTCCTCTGGATTGTGGTTTACTCTTGAATCTTCGTCTCTTTGAAAATCCAAAATCACTTATGCCCGAGCGCGCAATCTAAGTTTCTTTGAAAATCCAAAATCCCTTATACGCGAGAAAACTTCCCTTATTCAACCTGAAACTTGTCTTTTAGGTTTCCATTCCTGCTGATAGATAGGTTTAACCGTATCCCCTCCTCCAACCAACCATTGACTCCTGAAGAAGAAGAAGCACTTCGTGCACGCTATCCCCATGCTTCTTACTGGGTTTTTGGTACTGAACTTATGGAGAAGGAGAGGTCAGCCACTGTGCTTTAAGGTGGATCTGGTAGGCAGAGCGCAACGGGGTCTCGATCTGCCGCCGCCAGGATTCTGAGCCCAACGCCTGTCCGCATTAGACCGCGTGGCATTTCGAGCTCTCCGTCTATCCGTGTTGGTTCTAGTGCCGGGGTTTGTGCCGAGTCCGACGCCCTCTTGGCTGCTCCTCTTAGTTTTTACGAAGCTCCTCCTTGTGTGAGTCTGAACACCCATCCTGAAGGGTGCCTCGACCCCTGCTGGGATTGCCTTGCTGAAAGCTCTTACTTAATCACACATGGCCACGATTCCCGGGCTTCCTCAATCCTCAGATCTTGTCATCATTGGCTTTCTTCTATCCCTACTTCTGACAACCTTCGTCATTCGAGTCTGCCTGTTTTTTCACCTGATATTATGCTTCAGTCAAGTATTTCCTCACTTGCTGACACTAGTATTTTTTCTTTTTTTGTTTAAGGTAAATGGCCTTGAAACCTTCTCCACCCAGCGTTCAATTCGAAGCCAGGGAATCGAACTCTTCAAGTCCTCCCAATCTACACAATCAAAGACCCTAGCCCAGTCGCTAAAATAACAACAACTTAAGGAATGTAAACACGGCGAAATATGGTAACAAATTGATTACTATTATAAATTGGGTTGTTCAGAATTACAAATAGCCAGGCACAAATGCCAATAATAAAGACAAAGTCAAAAGGGCACATACGCCCAATAAAAGAAGGGAAATAAAAGCCCCTCGAAGGGACTTAACTCAAAGGAGCTACCCCAGAGGTATCCCCCTCGGCCCTGTCACCAGCGTGCTGCACCTCCTCGGCAACCCGCTCCACGTCATCACCTCACCCTCCATTATCTAAAGTTTCTTCAGAGGGCGACCCGGCATCAGGAGTGGCAAGAGCCGGAAAGAACGTGCCGTCTTTCACATAAGTGCGGTGGTTGTACACATCAAGGTTCAAGGACGCTGAGGGGTTTAGAAATTGGATCTGCGTCAGGGCCATCTTGAAGCAATCTGACGCCGTCTGCTTGAGAGCCTCAAGGCTCTCCAGGTGAGCTCGTTGCTCTTCAGTAAGCATGTCTTTGGTCGAGCCCAATTTCGTGGCTAGACTACCACGCTGCTGTTGAAAAACCTTCATAGCATCCAGGCTCCGGGCGAGGGCATCCTGAAGACGGTGGCATTCCGGCGTTGTCTTCTCCAACGCCTCCTTAGAAATCAAGAGCTCCTCGGTCGCCTTCACAGCTGACGCCCTGATCACCGACAGTTCTTCTTCCAGGGCCTCCGCCTTACCGGCCACCGCTTTAGCCGTGGCCACCTCCCTTGCCATTGCCGCCGCTGCTGCCTTGGCCGAGGCCTCCGCGTTGGCAAGCTTCAGGCGCTTGATCTCCTCCTTGGCTATCACGTGCTTATTCTTCAGATGAAGTAGCGCTTGGTGTAAGCCGATAGATTTGCAGAGAGATTTTACCGCATCATGAACTATCGTCTCATGAGCTGGAGGCAGAGGCACACCGTTCATAAACCGTGCGAGAGGGAAGAAGGCAAGGCTGAGCTCTTCTGTCACTCCTTTCTCCCATGCAACACCTCGAGTAATCAGGTTACCAGGGAGAGAAGAAGTCCGGAGCGGAGGAGGAGCAGCGGCTTGGGAACCTGAAGCAGCAACTTCTTTGTTCTTCGAGGAAGCCGCAACTTCTCTGACAGGGTGAGTTCTCTGACAAAATCTACCAGTGCTTGCGATTTGATGGCATGTCGGGCTTTAAAAGTGATATCGAACTCGGACAGCTCTATCGCCTAGCTCGTCATTCTTCCGGCAAGGTCGGGCTTGTGTAATATTTGGCGAATTGGCTGGCTAGTTCGGACGATAATCCGATGTCCCTAGAAATATGGCCGAAGCCTCCGGGATGTTGTTAGCAGGGCGAAAGCCATTTTCTCAAGTTTTTGATATCGGAGCTCTGAGCTCTGTAGTGCCTTGCTTACAAAGTAAATCAGTGCTTGTCCGGCCTCGGTTTCTCTTACCAGGGCCGCGCTTACAGCCTCTTCTCCCACCGACATGTACAGGAATAATGTCTCTCCGGGCTCCGGTTTTGCTAGAACCGGAGGGGTTACCAAACACTATTTGATTTTTCGAATGCTATATCACAGTCCGTATTCCAGCCTCCTTGAGTTTCCTTTTTTAGTAGCTTGAAGAACGGGAGTGTGTTCTCTGCCGATCTTGGTAGAAATCTGGTCAGAGTGACGAGTCGGCCTGTCAACTGTTGCATGTGTTTCTTGGTTCTCGGAGCTTGCATGTCCAATACTGCCTTGCACTTATCGGGGTTTTCCTCTATCCCTCGGTGGGTCAGCATAAAACGAGGAATTTCTCGACCGGAACTCCAAATGCACATTTGGCTGAGTTTAATCTGATCTGATGCCTCCTTAACTTGTTAAAGGTTTGTTCCAGGTCTCAGATGTGGTTTTCTGGGTCCTTCGACTTCACAATCATGTCATCGATATATACTTCTATATTCCGCCCGATCTGGTCGTCGAAAACTCTGTTCATCATCCGTTGATAAGTGGCCCGACATTCTTCAGTTAGAAAGGCATGATGTTGTAGCAATAGTTGGCCTTGTCGGTCATGAAAGCGGTTTTCTCCTGGTCGTCAAGGTGCATCGCTATTTAGTTGTAGCCGGAGTAGGCATCCATGAAAGATAGTAATTGGAAACCTACGGAATTGTCGACCAATTGATCAATGTTCGGCATGGGGTAGGAGTCTTTCGGGCAGGCCTTGTTTAGGTTAGTGTAATCCGTACACACTCCCCACTTGCCATTTGGCTTTAGGACCATGACTACGTTCGATAGCCAAGTGATGTATTGTATTTCTCTAATGAATCCAGCCTCCAAAAGCTCTGACACATGATTCTTAAGAGCATTCTGTCTGTCAGCTGCAATGTTCCTCTTCTTCTGGGCTATTGGTGTCGACCCCAGTCGAATGGCCAATTGATGGCAATAGCAATTTGGGTTAATCCTTGGTACCTCGGCCGCTGTCCATGCAAAGACGTCTTGGTTCTGCTTCAGGAATTCAATCAGCAGTGCTTTAAGGTCCTGACTTATGCTTCCCCCGATTTTGGTGGTTTTTGCAGAATCCTCCCCAAGGACGAGCTCCTTTAATTCCCTTTCTGGTTCTAGCCGTGGGATCTTGGGCTTGTCTCGGAGGTTGAGCTCCACCATGCTTACTACGCGATGGGGCTTTTTGTCTTTTTCGGCGTCGGCCGAACTTGCGTCTCCGTGTAGCCGAGGTGTTGTCATTGATCCTCCTTCGCTCTCTGTACCGCCTCAAAGTAACACTGTCGGGATTCTTTTTGGTCCCCCGACAGTTTTACTACTTGGTTCTTGTTGTTCACCATCTTAAGTTTTTGAAGCTTTGTAGACATCAGCATATCTTAATTGTGGATTGTCGGCCTAACCAATATAATATTGTAAGGGGAAGGAAAATCGGCGACTATGAACCTTACCCTATCTGATTTAAAGGCCTCTTTAGTCCCCAGCGTCAATCTGAGGTCGATGTATCCTTTGGGGAATGACCGCTCTCCGTTGATCTCTCTGATTTAAAGGCCTCTTTAGTCCCCAGCATCAATATGAGGTCGATGTATCCTTTGGGGAATGACCGCTCTCCGTTGAACCCCACTAGGGTTGTCCTGCAAGGTTTTAGATCTTCTACGTCTATATGCATCCTTTTATAGACATCCTAGCTGATGATGTCAGCTGAGCTGCCGACGTCCTCAAATATCCTTTTGACCGGACAATTTACTAAGGTCCCGGTGATAACCAGATCATCCTGATGCCCCGGTACTACGTCATTTAGCTCTTCCCGAGTAAAGACTAACGGCGGTGGCACCAACTTTGTCGGGTCGTCCTTGAACTTTGGGAGGTCCCTGACTGAGTGGACTTCTCTCAGGTACTTCTTACGCTGGCTTATGGTGTCTCTGCCCCCGCCGAATCTGCCGCTGACAACATTGCAATGGAATTTGGCTTCTGGGAACCCGTCATCTTCGCTAGTTGACTTCCTCTTCTTCTCTTCTTTCTTTGGTTCCGAGGCCGAACTGATGCTTCGGCCTCTTGATTTCCGCTTGCCATTTTTCCTTCATTGAGTTTTTATTACGTATTGACGCAACTTCCCTTCTCTTACAAACTTCTCAATGGCGTCGCGGAGATCGTAGCACTGGTCTGTGGTGTGTCCGAGTCCGTCGAGGAATGCACAGTAGCTGGATCAGTTGGTAATAGGTCGGTTTCGGAGAGGCCTCAGCCTCTCTACTCTCTTCATCTCTGTCTGTGCTACCTCCTTCCAAAGCTAGGACCGGGAGATATTTAGGGGGGTGTAGCTGTCATATTTCGCCTTTCCTTCTAGCCTTTCCCCCCAAGGTCGGCTATCTCGGTTCTGTTTCCTGGAATCATCTTTACGCTTATCGGTTCGTTCCCTCTCGTCTGGTGACGGGTTTCTTCGTCTGTCGGTTTCGACGTCATTGGCGATCTCCATTTGTTCGACATCTAAGTACTGCTTGGCTCGGGTATAGAATTCAGTGTGAGTGTTAACTCGGTTCTTGCATACATTTTTGGCCAGTCGCAACGACGGATCCAGGCCGTTGATGAGGCAGTGAACATGGACCGCCTCCGGGGGGAGCGTACTTGCAGAGCCTCGTCCTTGAACCGGTCCAGATACTTCTGCAAAGTCTCTCCCTTTTTTTGCCTTACTCTGCTCAACGTGAACTGAGACTTTGGGTGTTTTTTGCTGGTAGCAAAGTTTAACTCGAACTTTCGACCGAAATCTTCGAAATCGCGCACGGAATTATTCGGCAAGGAATTTAGCCACTTCTGTGCCGGTCCGATCAATGTTGCCGAGAAAAGCCGTAGTATGACAGGGCCCTTGATTGACCAAACCCATATAAGCATCTCAAATTCCTCCAGGTGACTGCACGGGTCCTAGGTCCCAGCATACTTTGGGAGATCAGCCAGATCAAAATTTTTCGGATAGGGTGCTACAGCTGTTTCCTTCGAGAATGGGGTTCTGCCAGATCCTGTCAAATATTTCATTTTGTATTCTCTAGGAGAGTCGCGTGACCGAGGTGGCTTTTCCGAATGTCAGTCTTCTTCATCATCTTGGTCATCCTCTACATCTCGGTCCCACTCGGTATATCGGTCTTCCTCATCCCCAATCTGAGATAATCGCAATGTCTTCAATGCCGACGCTGGCTGGCGTTTTTGCCCCGAACTCATCGTTCCCTTCTTTCTGCCAGGGCTCCCGTGTTTTGACTCTACACTGCGAGACGGGCTACTACTATTCAGAATCACCTTTTCTCTTCCTTTACGAGATTTTTCCCGAGCTCCGTTCTGCAACAAGTTCTCAAATCTTTCGAATCGGTCGTCTATTACTTGCTGAAAGTTTTCAAATTTTCCAAACCGATCATCAATGAAATGATGGAGAACTCTGAGGTCTTCGTCACGCTAGAGATAATCCCGCTTTTCCTTGTTCTCGAACCTCATGAGCATTGACTCCTGCGTTTTTCGCAAAGCGCTAACGTCGGTGTTTGGCACCAAAAGCTCCTTTGATGCAACCTCGTGCGATTTAGCAGTCTCGGGAGGGGAGGACGCCGTATTAGAAACGTGGCCCTCCAGGGTGTTCTGACGCAGTGGTTGACTCTGAGCATGACGTTGGCTTGTTTCAGCCTCTTGCTGGTTAGACTGATGATTCCAATTGTTACTTCTAGTATTAGCCATTGGTGGTCACGGGAATAGTAATTTAACGTTCCTCATGGTCGGCGCCAATGTTCTGTTCAGTGAACAGGGGTAATTGGACTTGACTAGGAGCCATGCCTAGGGCCTACGTACCCAGAGAGGGATCAAAGTCCACGTAGTTCGAGACACACTATGGCGTTAGCCAAAGGAGTGGGGTGTGTGCACGTGCTCTGTGTGGCAGAAAGTAAAGAGTGATGAGTTAGAATGTGTGCACTTTAGACCACGCCCTCTGTTTATATAGAGTTTACCGTGGAGGAGATCCTGGTTCAGCGTGATCCGCGGAGCGAGTATCTAGGAAGGATACTCCTATATCACCAGTGGATTGGGTCTCCTACAATATTGGATATACCTATATTATAGGTGAGCGCTGATATCCGATATCCCCGTCTGTTGGGCCTTGATGGAATTGGGCCGTAACTTAGATCCATTACACACCTAAACAAATTTTTTATTTTTTTTTAATTAGAACTTATTGCGGAAAACAATTATATAGAGCCATTCTAAGATCATTAAAAACTAAAAACAGAATAATAAATGCCTTAGTCATTTCGTACTCGAACTTTTAACTCCACTCAGGGGGTCAGTCGTCTCCTCTGTTTAAATCCTCACCATAATCAAACTGATGGGGTGACAAATGTTCTTAACAAACAGAAAAAGTGAAAATTACGTTGCCTGTTAGACATGACGGACCCATTTTGGGTGTCACCCAAAGAAGTTTTGCATTCTTGGTCAAAATAACAAAAGATGAATCAATATAGACCATAAAAGTAGACTTATTTTGTGTGTGTGTGTGGGTGTGTGTTTTAGCTAATGATTTTTAAATGAAAAAAAAAAAATCAATATACACCATAAAAGTAGACTTATTTTGTGCGTGTGTGTGTTTTAGCTATTGATTTTTAAATGGAAAAATCATTTTTTTAAAAAAAAGTTAGTTAAAAAATGATCTTTATTTTATAATTTACACTGTTGAAAATAGTTTTTTCAAAAAATATAAAGTAAAAGAAGTTAAACTCCCCTTTCAAAACGTACACAGGGGTTATATTACACGTGCAAACAATTTATTGGTGCATATCATATCACTACCTACTCGGGCCTTTGAGAATATTTAAAGATGTGGACATGGAGCTTCATTTTCTACGGAGTGATGAGGACGTCAATTCCGTACATGACGCGTTTATGAAAAAGACTAGGTCATTAGTGGGCCTTTGAGAATCTTTAAAGATGTGCACATGGAGCTTCATTTTCTACGGATTGATGAGGACGTTGACTTCGAAATTGACGCGGTTATGAAGAAGACTAGGTCATTAGAGGGCCTTTGAGAATCTTTGACTAGTATATAAAAAAGCATAATAGGGACAGAGACCGAGACCTCGTGACTGGCATATAAAGAGGAAGCTAAGCTATGCATTTCACATGTGAAGCTCAGGAGTATGATAAAAATGGAAGTGTGGAGGTGTTGGGTATTGGTGGTGAGTTTTGTGGTTTTGGTTCAAACACTGGGAATCAAATGTTGCGTGAGACAAGAGAGGGAAGCACTTCTTAATATAAAGACATATTTTCAGACAAAATATAATGACAGTATGGTGAACGAGCTTTTATCGTCCTGGGTTACTAATCCAAAGAGTGACTGTTGTACCTGGAATCGGGTTAAGTGCCATCTTCTTTCGGGTCGGGTTTCCAAGCTTTCACTCCAAGCTCTTAATGTCATCAGGTCTACTTATGATGAATATCCCTTCCCTAAAGGAGATCTTGCTGATGTTTCTATAGATTTCTCAATGTTCCAAAACTTTAAGGAGCTGACAAGCCTCAACCTCTCCCAAGGCGGATTTCAAAGTTTGGAAAACACTACAGGTTCGTGTCACTTTTAATTAGCTAATGTTAAATTATCTTATGACGTAGAGTTTTATGAATTTATGTTAGAAACAACTTCTGTACTTGTGGTTGTAAGACTGTACACATATAACTCTCTCCAAACTCCATCCAGTGCTCTTTAGTCTTTTAACATACAGCAAATTGGTTGTAAATTTTTAATCAAGTATGCTTTAGTTTCCAATTATAAATATAGGTACAAGGTAACTAATTTACACAAATTAAAGAATTAGTTAAATTATTTATTTGTAAAAAGAATGTGTTGGGTTTCCTTAAGATTCTCCTTTAATCATTTGCAATTGACACTATCCCATATGGAAAACCTTTTTGAATATGTACAACAAATATACATAAATAGAAAAAATATATATTATAAATTCATAAGATAAGGTGAATTGGGATCTTATATTTAAGCAGAAAATAAATCTCCCAATTAGTTCCTTCACATTTAAGACCTTTTAAAAGTTGCTGCGATTGATGCAGTAGTGGCTAATGGAATCTGCTCCTCCGAATCCACCCATGACTACTAGCTAGAGATATGCCCTTTTGCCCTCTGACAACGTCAATAGAGAGAATTAATGATAGATCTTAATTAACTTACAAAAATTAATTACCCACAGATCCTAACTACTTTGTAAATCTAGAAGTTTGATATATATGTGAATACAAAAGTTTACAAGTAAATGGGAAAGAGAAAATAATTGTAATTCTCCCATGCTAATAAGTCAACATATAATTGTGCAAGTGGCTCTATTCTTAACCAGTATTGAGTACGGTGAATTGGGGGAGTGTCTTCCCTAGCTATTTCCCACTTTGGATACCAAAAGAGAAAATTGTTTCTTTACTGAATCAGAGGAAGTCAGGCTTTGAAAAGGAGTTCAAATAGTTTAAAGCCTGTTCAGCCTGGATTCTCAGTGGTCCAAAAGGGAAAAAAAAACACCTTTTGTATTTCTCTTCATATTTCAAAGTGTTTGGTTATGAAATCTGTGTCAATTAAAGACATCTAACCAATAGTGAAATGAATTCTAGATTTTGTTTCGTCATTAATAAATAGGGTATAAGGGATTCATATACTTCTTAGTTCCTTAATATAAGATATATTTACTTAATTTAATTATATTAAAGGAGTTAACTAGTTAAGTTAGTTAATATGACATGTATTTTCTAAAATATCATAGTCATTTTCCTTAATTCCTTAATTCCCTCTTCTCCTTGATTATTGATGAGGGAGCATCAATCAATAGAGTTTAATTATGAAATGATTGACAAATATGAAAAGTATGTCTTATATTTAGGATCTTAATCAACTCCTCAAATATGTTTTGTATGAAAGGCCGGAGTGAGTAGTTTAAATTTATTCTACAGTTCATATGCCATTGTTTGTTCTTACTGTATACCCACAAATTTCTTGTACGTATAATAGATGTCCACAATATATAGGAGAATTTCTTTTTTTGGACTGAAACGAATAGGAGAATATTACTTGTCCCCTACCAGAAGCTTTGGTCTCAGTATGGGAGATCTCTGTGTGTATTCCTCACTGAATGAAATCACTTAGTTCGTCAGTCAATACTCGCTAGATTACTAATGACATTAATATGCATATTTTGAATTGGGAAAATTTCACAAAACCCCATAGTAGCCATTTTATTTCAATCAACCCCAAAGAATTTTGAAACTTCACTAAACCCCATGGACTAAATTGAAATCAAGTTTTATAAATGAAAAGATAATTATGCCCTTGCTTTTTTAAAAAAAGAAAAGAAAAGAAAAGAAAAAGGTTCAATAGTCATTGGAGTTCCGGTTATTGGAAATTAATTTGTCTTGTTCATATACGTATTTCACTTGTTCATGAAGAATTTAACACTGACAATAGGACTTGTTCAATTAATGATGTTCATATATCTAATGCATTTGTTCATCCAGAATTGGACACCGGCAAATAGTACTTGTTGAACAACACAAATTGAAAAGTCCGATTTGTAAATGTGTAGCTCTTCATGATAAAGTAGAATAAGCATATGAAAACCCCAAATTAATTTCTAGTGGCTAGATTGAGCTCCAATCGGCCGGACGGCGCCGGAACTTTGATCGTCGACCACCAGCTAGGTAGCTACTAGTGATCATTCATAGAGGCTCCAACAATAATTGAACCTTTTTTTAAAAAATAAATAAAGTAAATGCATCATTGTCTTTTCAAATACAAAACTTAGTTTTATTTGATATAAAGTTGCTCCTGTGGGGCTTAACTAAAAATTTTCTCTTTTTAATTTGTTCACTGTTATTCTCTTTCTTTTCTTTTTTCCCTTTTTGGTTTGTCAAAATTTTATTTGAACACACCAAATTTGCATGTATCTGATTGCAAGGCCAATAATGAGCCAATAAAATTTGCATTAATTCAATTCATTGCTATACAGTTTTGGGCAATCTAAGCAACTTGGAAGTCCTTGCATTAAAAAGCAATTACTTTGAGGGATCTCTGCCATTACATGGTGAGCACATGTCATTTGATTCATAATGTAGAACAACCTTATTTTAGGTTCTACTTGATTTATGAATATTAACAACACTTGAGTTCTTTTGGCCATAGAAATATGCAAAATGAAGAAGATACGTGTGCTGGATTTTAGTGACAATGCATTCAATGGTTCCTTGCACAAGTGCTTGGCCAACTTGACATCTCTTCAAGCCCTTGATCTCTCAAGTAATTTCCTATCCGGGGAAATACCAGCATCTGCCATTGCCAGCCTCACATCTCTTGAGTACTTTTCTCCCATGGATAACAATTTCAAAGGCATATTCCCTTTGAGTTCCTTTGCCAATAATTCACGCATTAAGGTACTTTCACTTCAAATGCATAATAATGAGTTTCAAGTGGGCACTGAGAGTGAAGTTGTTCCTTTATTTCAATTGGAAGTTCTAAACTTGGCAAAGTGTAAAGTAAACGCACCTAGTGGAACCTTCCCCTCCTTTCTATTATATCAGCATGACTTGCACTATATTGACCTCTCAAATAATGATTTGGTTGGAGTGTTCCCAAATTGGTTGCTTCTCAACAACACAAAACTCAGGTCTTTGAAATTGGATCATAACAAGTTCACAGGAACATTTGAGTTCCCAACCGACGCAGATCAACCTCCTCCACACCCCTTGATTACTTTGCACCTATCCAACAACCAAATGAAGGGTAAACTGCCCACAAATATTGGTCTAATGTTCCCAAATCTGGAAGACTTATATGTTTCAGGAAATGGACTTAATGGCCATATTCCTCAATCAATAGGAAACATGTCCAAGTTGATTCGTTTGGATTTAAGCAGAAACAAATTTTCTGGCCAAGTTCCTGAGTCTTTGTGGGTAGGATGTGCTTCATTAGCATACTTGATTTTATCACATAATAACTTACAGGGAAAATTACTTCCTTCTCACAAGAACTCTTCCTCTTTGCAATTGTTGTTCTTGGACAACAACTTCCTCAATGGGACACTAGATCATGAGATATGGCACCTCCCATGTCTCGAGGCGTTAGATATCTCTAGCAACAATTTCTGGGGTATGGTTCCTAATTTCATCACAAACTCTTCATTTTTAATAATGATAAACTTGTCAAGAAATAATTTTACGGGTACACTATCCAAAGAGCTCTGCAAACTTCCTGTTTCGTTTTTGCACCTCTCTCATAATAAATTCTTGGGTTCAATACCAGCTTGCTATTTCAATATGGATTCATTGTTCACTCTACAACTACAAGGCAATAGCCTTGTAGGCTCCATTCCTACAGTCATGAGAGGCGACTTATCAGCACTTGATTTGAGGGATAACAAGTTATCTGGAGTTATTCCAGACTCAATTGGGGAGATGAAATCCTTAAGTTCTCTTCTACTGGGAGGTAATCAGCTACATGGGCAACTTCCTAATCAGTTGTGCCAACTAGAGGCCATTAGCTTTTTGGACTTGTCACATAATAACTTCATTGGAAATATTCCTGCTTGCTTCTACAATTTCTCACTTAGAGAAGGGAGAGATACAACTATTCAGTATTCTACAGGATTAGGTAATCCAAGTAACTTTTATAACTATGGCCCTCTTCATTTGACACTATTTTTTGAACAAAATGGAATTTCTATTACAGAAGCAGAACTTGAAATAGACTTTATGACAAAAAACTTGGTTCTTCCATACAATGGTGACATTTTGAGCCGTATGTCTGGAATAGATTTATCAAGCAATAAGTTAACTGGAAAAATCCCTCAAGAGATTGGATGCCTGAAATTCCTTCTTGCATTGAACTTATCTCACAATCATTTGAATGCATCAATACCAAAAAGTTTCCACAACCTTACAGCCATTGAGAGCATAGACCTTTCAAACAATAACTTGAGTGGAGAAATCCCTATTGAGTTACAGGACTTGAACTTTCTTGCTGTATTCAATGTGTCTTACAACAATTTGTCAGGTAGAGTGCCTAACGGTGGACAATTTTCAACTTTTGATGATAGTTGCTTTAAAGAAAACCAATATCTCAGTCGAAACAATAGCAATAAAGGTAACTCTGCACATGTACCACCAACTCCTGTCAATAATGACATAAAGGAAGATGAATCTGTCGTAGATTTCACTTCCTTCATTTGGAGCTTTGTTGCATGCTATGTTTCTGTGTTGGTTATTATGGCAACGATTCTTTGGATTAACCCATACTGGCGAAGATTGTGGTTTTACTACATTGAAATGTGCCTCTATAGATGTTTGTATCCATATCTTAAAAATGCATTCTGGTAGAATTCACAAGAGTTTGAATAAATTGCACAATCATAGACTTGTGCTACAATGAACACGTATGTCACTTCACCTCTTTGTAAACCTATGTTGTTGAATTATAAGTGCATGTAATATATTCTAAATACTTTATTATGTCATGAGTTGTTTAAACATATACTATGTTGTTGTGCTATTCAAATTGGGATTTACTTTTGTAGAAGGCGCCAAATTCCTCATGGTAGCCTATGCACATTGTAGCATAACCTTGGATCCTAGAATTTTAAGTTTTTCATGGTTTTGTTGTAAGTCTTGCTCAAGGTTTACAATATAACTTCTATGATTTATTTTCTAAAAGGTGAAAATTTGTACGTTATGTGCATGATTTAAATATTTGCAAAGGTTGCAAATGAAGTATCTTTCAAGTAGATCAATAAAACACACCAATATATGAGCAAACATACTAATAGTACTAAAAATATTTGATCAAGTCGAAAACTTTAGTTCAAGAAACCTATAAAGAACAAATGTCTTTACCCATGGCTATATTAGTACACCATTTAAACATGGCATTAACCATGATCATTAGCCAGCTTGATTCTAATTCCTTGTTCCAAATGTGCTCTTGTATAAGGAAAAGTTTTACCATTGTCATCCATAGGCCTTGCTAGGAAATCATCACTACTACAGATAATGGATTTAACGTCTATTTTTGTAGCCTTTTAACATTCAAAAACAAGGGGAGGTCTATCCAGGGGCAGAGTAAAGTCATGATACGACGTCCTAAAATATTTAGGATGCTGTAAAATACTTATGGCATCCTAAATACTTTAGGACGCCACAAGGTTTTTTTAAAAAAAAAACAAAACAAAAAACAAAACCAGACCACTCGCCGACGTCTATCATCGGAATCCATTAACCATAACCACATCTTCATTTTCATCACACCTTTATATACCAAATACAAATCCAATAATCAACATAAAAATCAAATCGGAAAAATCAAATGAAATATGAGATAATCGAATATGGAATATACACAGATCACGAAGAGAAACTCAAGAAAATCAAACAATATGGATGAAGAGGATTCCAAGTGACAGTATCGCACAACGAGCTGCATATTTTTCCTCTCTTATTGCCCTAGAAAATCGAAGGAGAAGAAACTCTTTGATCTCTCAGTATATACGTTTAAAATTAAATTACAGATCTAAAAACAATCATAGCAAAAATCACAAGCCAAAAATCAAAACAAAAAATCTGAGATCTGAGACCATCAGACTAAACGCACGAACCTAGCAGTCTACTGATCATGGTTCGTCCATCGTTGTCGGAAAGGGAGATGAAAGATCTGAGACTTGAAACTGTCGTCAGAGCAAAGACGGTGCTGGAGAGACCTAATTTGTTTTCAGATTTGGGTGTTCGAACTCCTTCGCCAACCACGCCTCCATTATCACTAGGTATGCAAAGAAGATGAGGAAGACGGAGCAAGGTGGAGGCACGGTCAGGTGTGCAAAGAAGATGAGAAATGCTAAGGAGGAGCAGATTAGAGGCCACGCACGAAGTAGATGAGAGATGCTAGCGGACGGGAATGAGATTGAAGGTAGAGATGAGAGATGATGAGATGAGAAAGATGAAATCGTAGTTGGAAATGAGAAAGAAAACGAAGTGTTCAACTTTTTCACCAAAAAAAAAAGGTATGTGACTTTGGCGTCTAAAATAAATATAGGACGCCAAAAATATTGCTTTTGGCGTCCTAAATATTTTTTAGGATGTCAAAAGCACTGCTTAGACAATTCATTTGCTGCCCATGTTTTCAAATTCCGCCACTCTTAACGTCCTAACAAATATTTAGGACACCAAAAGCAATAGTTTTGGCGTCCTAAATATGTTTTAGGACACCAAAAGCACTGCTTTTTGGCACCAGACAATTCATTTGTCGTCCATGCTTTCAAATTCCGACACTTTTGGCATCCTAAAAAATATTTAGGACGCCAAAAGCAATAGTTTTGGCATCCTAAATATTTTTTTGGATGCCAAAAGCACTGCTTTTTGGCGCTAAACAATTCATTTGCTGCCCATGCTTTCAAATTCCGCCTCTTTTGGAGTCTTAAAATTTAATTAAGACGCCTTAAATACACTTTCCGTGTCCTAAAGATTAAAAGGACGTCTAATATGTCAAATTTTCTTTAAATAATTACAAAAATGCCACCACCTACATGTTTTACTTCCCTTTAAAAAAACGGTTGTCCTTTAGGGAAGTAATATCCATTTTTTTGTAGTAGTGCATGCTCAGGTGGATAATGAAAACATGGCTCCCTGGAGACGTCTTTTACACAAGGAGGATCTGGGATGTTAGTGTTTATTAACTTGTGAAAAATCAACGGCTTCAACCCTCATAACCTTGAGCTACATACTCAAAAGAAGTTATAGAACTAGTCACCAACAAATCACACATACTACGCATATATATTTCAGTCAAAGCCTTTATATGGTGCATGTTATCATTGAACTTTTGTTCCTCTTCATGGCATGGCTTATAAACTCCTATTATGTCCCAGTAACAGTTGGTTTTTTCAAATATATCAATGTTAAATTCTCAATGAAATACGAATACAAAGATGTCACCAAAGCAAATTTTCTTCGGTTTTTCCTTAGAGAAGAAGTTACCAAATCTCTTAGGTCTAGTTCAAATAATACCTTATTCTTTAAGATACATCTTAATATTAGATCCATTTTGTCTTGTTTTTTATAAAGGTCGGGATGCACTCTAATTTGGAGACCAATTCTCTCATCTGCTCTGGTCAAGTATGCTTGATAGAATCTATTTTGTATTCCCCATGCTTGATTTGAAGGTAAAAATAAGGGGTTAAGGAGCAATTTGGCCAATACCAAAAATGAAGTAAAACTTTTTGTTTTGAGCGCTCCTGAAGTATTTTTTTTTTAAATGCTGGGTGCTTCTGGAATAAATTTTTTTTTTTTGTGTTGATTGCACATTTTTAAAAGTTTTTTGGTATTTTTGATCCATTTAAAAGTTATTCGTGCTGAACGCTTCTGAGGTAATAATTTGTTGGCCAAATTGCTCCCTAACCCTAGAAATAAGTATCGTTCCAAATAGTGAAAAACAATGTCCATATCAGGGAACATTTTGTTTAATTCTTGACTAAAAGATGGTACTATGAATAGAGAAGGTATGAAATATTGATTTGACCTTAATATCAACAAGGAAACCTCACTAAGAAGATATTGACTATGATCACAGTGGAAAAAACTTTTTATGATCATCACTAGTATGCTGCAAATTTAAATGTAGAACCAATAGAGAAATCTGTCTTGAACTATTTTTTCTCTATCCTTCTTTATCATGTTTTGATATGTTTCAATATGTGTCGTCCTGTTTATGAAAGGAAAATGTTTTGGAAAAGCCCATGATGAAGTAGGAAATAGTTCATAGAATAGTCCCTTCATTTCATCCTCAAAATTTACCATTAGAACTTGATCTGTGATGATAGCGTATAGGAATGTTGAAGCCATGCTCCCCATTCTGTTGCCCAAGCCATTAACAAAAGTCCACATAATGTAGTTACATTCTGCAGAGTATGCCTTGTTCCTTCTAGGCCTTATCAAATATTTCATGGTTTTGTTATATATTTCTATATGAGGTCCACACCTTTTATGAAGATCTTCATATGTATTCACGAAGTTTGGTTATTAGAAAAGGAGTTAGTTTTAGAGAGACGAAGCCTTCCAGTATAAGTAGCACTGAAACCTGATTAAGCATGATGATTTATCAAACCCATAACCATTAGCTAAAAGTCCATCAAGAAGTTTGTAAGTAGTAGGCTTTCTGGTAAGTTGGGATGATTAGTCCTTTATTGTGTTTGTGAATGAACAATTTTTTGAAACTACAAATTAGTAAGAGAAGATATTGATAAGTTCTAAGATATTGTATTTATAGTATTGAAATATCTAGCTAAGTATAAAGAGTCATGTGAGCATGTTAAATGCGGCATAATTGAAACAAATCAATATCTGTGTGTAAATGTGTATGTTTGTGTGTGTGTGTGTAAAGAGGATTGATATTATTGTTGATATATTATAGATTCAGGAACAAGCAAAAGTTAAAGAGTCCCTTTTGATGAAGCAGAGTGTCTCTAGTTGAACTTAAAAGTTGATTGAAACTGATGAAAATGTTGGATCTTACTCAAACTAGTTTAATTCATTTTATTCGTTTTTTCTTGTTATTTAAGCTTGCGACCTCCAAATTAAACTTCTTGGACTTAACAGGAAAACCAAATTTGTTGTTAAATTCATTATATTCTAAGTATATATAGTTTTTTGTCAATATAATCAAGATCCCTTGTAGTGTCTATTCCTAAAGTAAAGAGAGGGGAAGAGAGATGGACAGACCCTAGCTCACTCCATGTGGGTCCCATGAAGGCCAAAACCAGCTTGCTTCCGGTTTCTCTGCTCAGTGCACCTCTGCCCATCTCTCCTCATCCTCCATCCTGACTGTCGAAATCCTGATCCAAGGATCCATAAATATTTTTGGAAAAACCGCGCGGTTTTTCCAAAAATATTTCTGGACCCTTGGATCAGGATTTCGACGGCTAGGATGGAGGATGAGGAGAGATGGGCAAAGGAAGGATGAGGAGAGTATCTTCTTCCAACCATCTCACATTCTTTCTCTTCTCTTCGTATGTTAGAAGACATATTTCAATTGTTAGGGGAAGTTATTTCAATGGGAGCGTTACCTATAATGCTTAGATGTGTTCCTAGGTTTAAACTTAGAATTGATATGTTTGTACGCATGCATGTTCAAATTGTATAAATAAAAATAAAAAACACATATTTTGGTTGTGAATGTAGTTAGAAATATAGGTTTTTACAATTTGTATTCTAGAAATTAAGATAGTTGTGAAAAAGAAAGGGCAAAAATCAGATTTGATGAACAAATTAATGGAGGAAGCAACCAAACATGTATATAAATCAAGAAAACCAAATTATGAATTAGTAAAACAAAAACAATCCGAGGAAAAATATGTGAAATTACCTGCTTCGGAATCTACATTAGCTTGAATTGTTGATCCCAAATTTTCATATGTCAAGTTTTGGCCTCTCCTTTCAAATTCCATATCATTAGAAAACCTTTCAAAATGATCAAAACTGCGAAAATATACAAAAGTTGAGGAAATAAGTGAATTACATACTTCTGCATCTGCATTTGCCTGAACTATTGATCCCAAGTTCTTATGTGTCAAGTTTTGACCTCTTCCTTCAAATTCCATATCATTAGAAAACCTCTGAAAATGATAACTGAGAAAATATACATACATATATATACACACACACACATATGTATATATATATATTTATGGGTGTGTGTATCTCTGCGTGTGTTTATATGCATGTATATGTATATATGTATGTATGTACATATATGTATATTTATATGTGTGTATATAAATATATCCTAACTCTCCCTTCTCTACTACGAGACACCTTCAACCATATTTGATTCGTTAAATTTATTTGAAAATGAGGGGGGCAAAATCAAATTTACTCATTTAAAATCATGTATTACATCTTGAAAAGTGAAAGGAGAAAATTAAATTCAACTTTATATATGACCATTTTTTAAAGAAAAGATTATTAATACTCCCTCTTTGTCATGAAACTAAATAAAATACAAGAGAGATTAAGATAAGGGAGATGAAGAAATGCAAGAGATAAATGGAGTGCAAGGAGAGAGTGATTTTTCTTTCTATTATTCCCTTCCAACCTTTGATACATGCCTACTATATATGGACAATGAATCCTTAACTTCCATTACAAGAGTTATAAAGGAGTAAATCTATATAATGGTATATTATGAAGTTTTGTAAGTTATTTACATTAATCATATAAAACTCCCACTAAGCTATTCATGTCATAGGTTATATGGCTTTAAGTGTAGAATTCTAAAAGACTCTTCTTGAAAGGTTATGGACATTCACACCAATATTGGAATATTTATAACACTCCCCCTTGAATATCTATTATGAATGTGCCTCATTAAAAACTTCAACTAGGAAAAATCCAGTGGGACAAAAACCTAGCCAAAGAAAAGAGTACATCATCCATTGATACACTGTCTAGTGCTGCCTCATTAAAAACATTTTTAGGAAAACCCAGTGGGACAAAACCTAGATAAGGGCAAAAGAGTACAACATGTATCGACTCCCCCTTTTGGCAACATCAGTATTACTCCCCATGATGACTACATTACTTTCAATGTCTTTTGAGCATATCTTCTTCTTGGTCATCAAACATTCTATTGCGTACCTGTAAGAACTAAATATTTCTAGCAAAATCATAATAATACTAACATGATTTCTTGGGATTCTTATAAGATATATGTAGATGCATATCAACAGATATTCATTAAAACGATTTATCATACATGCTCTGATAGCTTTAAGTTATACAAAACTTATTAAGTATTGTTCTCGAGAACTTTGAATTAGATACTTCTGGCATCTTGAGTCCTTCAAGGATATGTGCTACTAGCACTCTTGGATCCTTTGAAGATTCTTATACAATCATCATAATTTAATAATCCATATGCATATGCTATATAACAATATCTAATAAATGCATAATTTATCATTCATAAACTGCTAGATTTATCGTATCCACCACAAAGTCATATATTCCAATTTGGACTTCAGGTCCTTAACTATCATAATATGATTATATTTGCGTCACTCTCAATTTTACTTATCCTCTTGGCTAATAATCTTTATATAATATCCTCATTTGTTCATGTGATATCATCATCAAAATTGTTGTCGTCAACTTTATCTTTTCGGTTCTATTTTTCCAATTCGACATAACAATATCAATATTACTCAGGTACCTGAACCTCTCTTGAGGTTTTCCAATTAGTTATGTCTCAATACTCTTCTGGAGTACCTGCCTCCTTAATATGATCATCTTAATCATATGCTCCAATTTATCCATAATATTTATATTTGGAACTGAATACTTACTCATGCTTTAGGCATGTTACTAATTGGAGCATTTTTAGCTGGAATATAAGATTTAATAAATCTCATTTAAGTCAGTAATTCTATCTGGCAAATATATCATGAATGCATAACCTGATGAACTTCTAGTAAATTGATGAGCACAAATTATGCCATGTTTTCCCTATATTTCATGACTGAATTGTATGGTAAATATAAGCTTAACTGCAAACAATCCAAGCAAAAAGGCATATATTCATGATATAGGGAACTGAAGGGTAGAAACCATTTACATCCTGAACATGAGTCAAGAAAGGAGTAATTTACATGGTTTTTAAAAAAGAACGTATAACAAAGCTGGTACTATGCTATAGCATTCTGATAGCAACTCGTAGTGCAATAAAAGGCATAATGAACGCTATAGCAGAGTAAAGGACGCAATGTTGTGCGACATATTTTCTAACCTTTTTATCTAGATGATTTCAGGAATAAAAGAGGTCGAGAGCGACAGGTAGATTGCTGACGAATAAAATAGAAGATGTGGAGGATCAAAACTGAAAGATTTGAAGAATCGCGCAGGATCAGCAGAATCAATCTACCAAGGACAGAAGATACGATGGACCTCGACAGATTAGGAAAGCCTAGCTCATTGGAACTTGCGCCACAAGAAAGGCTGGTTATAAAAGGAAACAACAAGGCAACCCTAAGAGGAGAGTCGCACAAAGCCCAGAACAAGAATTCACATTCGGAAGACTCCAAAGAAGAGTGAGAGATTACACAAGGCACGAGAATTCCAAGACAACCCAGCATCCTTCCTTGTAGTGCAACGGAGAGAAGAAGACATGGAGTGGTGACGTGACAGGGCTTCTTCCACGCCGGCGGAACTTCATCAAGCTTTCTGTTTTATTCTTTATTTTAGTATTTAGATCATGGGTCATTCTGTTACTATCTGTTTTGTGTTTCCCTCGTCAGTCATGAACTAATTTTCCTATGGCTGAACGAGGATGAATTCTTAAGTGTTAAATGAACTAGTTGCAGTTCTTAATTTAATAGATTCGGTTTGCTTATCAGTGAATTAATTACTAGTCGATTAACGGAAGTTAAGGGCCAGATTTGTGGCCTCGGCTTACTGGCAAGGAGTTGAGTTTAAACCTCTGAGAAACAGTGTTTGCTAGGCAGCCGGTGCAAGGCTTGACCTATTATTGTAGGCTTCAAAAATGGGTCTACCTCTCATAACCATGACACCCTATCTGTAATGCAGATACTACTAGAAAGTTGCCATAGGAATATAGAAGGAGTATAGTTAGTATTAAATGTATCAGACGCGGAAGCTTCGATAGATTACAGCGGTGGGTTAGCCGAATAGCATTGTAGTTAGTAGCTATGCTGTAGCATTGCGGACGCTGTGCAGCATGGATGCTATAGCAATGGGTAGAGCAACTGGGGGATTGATGCATTTAAGTGTGATTCCGAGTTCAGCCTAACTTCTATTGATATCTTCTTCAAATTTCGATATTTTGTTTACATCTGTTATTAGCATAATTACAAAAACCTCTCAAACCAATTACATTTACTTTCTTTTTACACAACTATCATAGCAATTGAGCGTCACCTCTTGGTATCTCAGTCTCTGTGGGACGATACTCTACTTACACTTTATTACTTGTTCTACTGGTTCACTTGCCATCAAGGAAATCGACCCAACTTCATACTTCTTTAATCGAGGATATATACTTTGCTATAATGCATTCCATGTATTCTCTTGTCCAGCTATTCAATTTCTCCCCTTCATGTTGAAAAAATAATGTCAAATGACTAATTATACAGTATAAGTCTCCTTAATCCATTTGTTTCCTTTAGAAACATCATTTTGTTTCATATAGAAACAAACAAGAAGAAGAAGGTCCTTATGCAACATTTATCTCAACTTTCTTTCCATATTCATCTATGTGCATTATGGCGGACTAATAATCATTGCACATTCAAACTTTATAAGATGAAATTTGTCTAGCTACTGACCAAAAGCCAATTTTATAAGGAGAATTTTGTTGACTTATAAGTACTGCAATATGTAAGATTGAATATACCAACATAAAATTTTTATGTTACACCTGGCTATCACCCAAGAGGGGGTAAATTGGGTGTTCGATAAAACTTTCAAAACTTTGAAAATCTGTTCAAAACTTATTGAAAGCAGTTTGTATGACAGTAATAATTTATAAAGCGATAGTCAGCCATTCAAACATATATACTGGAAATATAAGAGATGAGGAAAGAGAATATGCAAACTGTGATTTATACTAGTTCGGCCCAATCCACGATGACCTACATCCAGTCCCCAGGTTCCTCCTGAGATTTCAATCCACTATCTCCTTCAAGCTTTAATCGGGTGCTTGAGAACTACTACAATCCCACAAGTTTAGCCGAACACTTGTGTAGGCTTTACAAATCTCTTACCGAGATACTCCCCCTTACACACTATAATGATACAATTACACACTCTGTACTCAGGATGATCCTTTCACACTAAGACTCACTCCCCCTTACAAGTTGTAATTGTAAACCCATACTCAAAGGTTCTACAACCTTGAGATTTGATCACTAAACAGATAATCAAATAAGTGTTTAGACTCTCTCACAAAGAGATGAATGATAATCACTGAGGTACATAATCGATTATCACACTCTCTACTGAAAACTATATAAACATTGTGAAACAGAGAGTATATGAGATAAGCGTTGGATTCAGAATATCAGCATTTCGACAGTGCAAGCTCGTATATCTCTGTCCATTTTGAATCCTTCTCCTTTTATAGTTGATCGTCTTTAATGACCGTTGAGAAGCTTTGTAAACTAGCCGTTGTGTCTCTTCGTATTTCCATTTATGCACAAATAATTTCTGTCGAAGTTAATCAACCGTTGCTTCATAAATGCATTCGCCGTCGACTTTACTTGTGCAGAGAGTGGCTCAGAGTGACAGCTAGATTAAGTAATCCTCAAAAGAATGATTTCGTCTGCTTCATACTTTAATTCTGAATGTGGCTCTGTTTTCTGAAGGAGCATTTAATGCGTATGCCACGTCGGATTGCCTTTCGTTCAAACACTCAGATTAACACGATTAATCAATTGAAACTCAATCAAAAAGATGATTAAATGTGATACAAACAAGTTTGAATATGATTAACAACAATTAGATAAAGACCCAAAGAATTTCAGATGCAATTAATCATGCGTGAGACATGATGCAAATCCAAGAAGAGTATTATCGAGAATTGTTCATACATTCTCGAGAATCATCAGAAGAAAAAGCTTTCCAGAGAACATGTCTCGATGATACTCGAGAATCAAATTGAAGATACTCGAGAATGTTATATTGTAGGAGCTTGTAATCATGTAAGCATTCTCGAGAACTATATTACTAATACTCGAGAATGATATCAATATATCAGTACTTACAAATACTTGTTACCACACATTCTTGAGAATCACTTACGCACTCTCGAGAATCACATCAGATAAGCATACCGTTGTGAGTCTGTCAAGTCATTCTCGAGAATTGACTAACCTATTCTCGAGTACCATTCTCGAGAATCCCTTACTCATTCTCGAGAATCATATCAGATGAGAACTGATGTAGGCAAAGAAGAGTCATTCAGAGAAGTCTGCGATGTTGATTCTGTCACATATCATTCTCGAGAATCCTTGATCCATTCTCGAGAATTGCCACCTGAACATTAAACTCTTTAAAGCCTTCTTTCCAATGCAAGAAGAATCAGCTCCAAACTCATTGTAGTTCATCCGTTATCATCAGATGAATGGAGGTTGTTCTTGACCAGAGTTTTTGAAATATCCTAAACTGACCGTCAACTTCAAAACATCATATCTCCTTCAATTGATCTTCGTTTTTCGTGATCTTGATGTCTTTGGAAAGGTATGTGAGTCTAGTTTCAAATGCCACTAGTTTTAGCTCATTTGAATTTGTCGTTTGTGAGATACACTCAAAATACCGAAGCTTGGTCTGCTGTGTGGGGTGAATTGATGTGACAACTTGTGAAATTCATATCTCCTTCATCTGAACTCCTTTGGACTTGAATTTTATATCAAAATGACGCATTGGGAGTCTAGTTTCCAAAACAATTAGTTTCGCCTCAATCTGATCTCTGGTTAGGGAGATATCATCAAATTACCAGACATCGCCCGAGTGAAACATGAAACAGAGCTGAACAGAGTTGCTGAAACACGACCATTCTCGAGAATTACAATGTCATTCTCGAGAATTGATATTTCATACTCGAGAATGACTTGCAATTTTCACATGAACAGTACCATTCTCAAGAATTACATTGTCATACTCAAGAATGACTTCAGAAAGCTTATTTCAACTCCGAATTGAACTGTTCCAACTTCTGTTTGACCACAGAAACTTCTCGAATCAATTTAGGAACTTGAATAATGATATTCTCATTCCATTCAACAAGTTTTTCTTTCTTCAATCTATTTTCTTGATCATTCTAACTCCATTTAACTTGGACTTATCATTCTCTGCAAGTTCTACCTTCTTCAATATCTCCTCTTTTTCTTGAACTTGACATTTTCTCCAATTTATTCTTTCTGAAATCTCTTATCTCCTTCTTAATCTATAATTCAACTTGAACTAATCTACATTAAATATAGTAGTTAGTCAATATAGAAGATAAATATAATATGTAAACTTTTTGCTCTTAATAATGGTATCTATATAAGACATCATCAAAACTAATCATAACTAACATTTTGTTTTCATAAGAATTGATATAGCTATTTATGGAGGCTTAAATCATGATTTCTTGATCATATAATTTAGAAATTGTGCGCTCAATTTATTCAAACATTATTACAAACTTCAGGTTGCAAACATTCTTACAAACTTTAGGTTGCAAGATAATAATTTCGCATGTAACCATTTTATAGATGCATCTTTCAAATTTGTATGGTTTACATGCTATTTCAATGAGCCTATATAATTTTGTTTGACATATTTTCAGAAATCCATTACAAATCATGACCAATGATATTCTCATAGACGATTTGTTTTGAGAACAAGCTGTTGGTTATACTTAGTTTTGATGATGTCTTACATAGATGTCATTCTTATAAGCAAAAAGATTGAGCAATATAATTATCTCCTACTTGGACTAACTATTGCATTTAATGTAGATCAATCTAAGTTGAATTATAGAGATTAATCAAGAAGGAGATAAGAGTTGAAAGAAAGAAGTATCTGCAGAGGTTATCAAGAAAGCAAGTTGTTATCAATGGGTTTTGGTGATAACCAAGTAGAAGAAAAGAGACCAAATAAAGAAGAAGCATTCGAGGCTGAAGAAAGAGTTGCATTATCAAGAATGATCAAGAGAAGAGAAGAAAGAAAGAATTGATGAAGAATGATCAAGTTGGGAGATGGAAGAAGGAAGATCTTGTTGAATGGAAAGAAGATATCACTATCCAAGTTCTAAAATCGATCCTAGAAGTCTCCATGATCAAATGGAAGTTGGAATGGGTCATTTCAGAGTTAAACCAGAGCAAATATGAGGTTTAGGATGAGACAACTCGAGGTTTGAGTATGAACCTCGAGGTTTGAGTGTTTTCAGCATCTTTGGTGTCTCTGGACTAGCCAACCTCGAGGTTGGAAGTGCAACCTCGAGGTTGCAAGTGCCAACCTCGAGGTTGTAGTCATAACCTCAAGGTTTCAGCACTATCAGCAACTCTGGTGCACTCTGTTCCACGTTCAGCTTCTGGCGACCTTTGGTAATTTGATGATATCTTCCAAACCAGAGATCGGATTGAGACGAAACCAAAAGCATTGGAAACTAGACTCCCAACACGTACTTTTGACAAAGATTCAAGTCCAAAGGAGTTCAGATGAATTATTGATGAATTTTACAAGTTGACACAAATATCAGCGTCACAGTCAGGAACAGCCTTTAGTATTTTGAGTATATCTCACAAACGGCAAATCCGATTGGACTGGAATCAGTGGCATATGAAAGTAGACTCACAGAGCTTTCCATCAAGAGTTGAACGGACCAAAACGGAGCTCGGACCAGAGAGATATGGCCCTCAGAAATTGCTCTACTGCAGTATGAGAAGCCATACTCGAGTATCAGTTTTGAACCTCGAGTATTATGACTTACAGAGAGCAAACTGGTTGTCAAAGTAATGACAACCTCGAGGTCAAGTTTGCAACCTCGAGGTTGAGGCTTGTTTTCAAGAACTGAACTTTGCAATTTCAGAAGCAAACCTCAAGTATGGATTTCCAACCTCGAGGTTATCGGGCTCCAGAGGAAAAATGCTCTTTCAACCAAGTTTCCAACCTCGAGGTTACTGTTTCAACCTCAAGGTTGTGAGTTTCTAAAACCAGTACTTGCCTGAAACCTTCAGGCTAACCTCGAGGTTGGCCTCAAGGTTTGTGACCGTTGGTGCAATTTCAAATTTGGGAAATCTGCAATACCTTCTTGTTTGATCTCAATGCTTTCCATGATTATTCTATATTGATTCTAGATATGTTTAACCATCTTTCTAGTGAGTTTCAGACAGATTAACGAAGGTTCATTGAAGGATTAGAGCAAAAAGCAAAAAATTGTCAGAACAATAAATGCACAGCCCAGATAGTTGCTTCCTTTGGTTAATCCACTTGTACACGTCTGCAAAAGGCTAAAAGGAAGATTACTACAACAAGCAAAGTCTTCTCCAACGGGCAAATCCACAGAAAGCCACTTCAGATCAATTATACAACTGGATTAGTTGGAGATTAGAGAAAGAAGCTGACCAAACTTAAAGATAATCAGCTACAACGGTCTGATTGATTCTTCAACGGTCATAAACGGTCACAGACTCTTCTCTACCTATAAAAGACATGGATTGAAGCAGAAAAATGTAGAGACACAAGATTACAATGCCAAAATGCTGAACCTCTGCTTCTTCATCTTTTTCACTCTGTTTTACATGACTAGATAGCTTAGAGAGTGAAATGAATTGTATCTGCACTTCAATGATCATCTATTCATTCCTTTGAGAGGAATCTCATTGTAAACACATTATTCTTCTGAGAGTTACTCAAGATTGGGGAATCTTGAGTGGGAAATACATTGTGTTGATTACAACTTGTAAGGGGGAGTGAATCCTAGCGAGAGGATTACTTCAAGTACAGAGTGTGTAATCAAACAATGTGTTGATTACAGATTGTAAGGGGGAGTGAATCCTAGAGAGAGGATTGCTTCAGTTACAGATCGTGTAATCAAGATTATTGAAGATAGTGGATTGAAAATCCCAAGTGTGGCTTGGGGACTGGACGTAGGTCAAGGAGGGCCGAACCAGTATAAATCTGTTTGCAAGCTCTTCTCCCTTATCTCTTTCATTTCCAGCATTTACATTTGAGTGTTTATCAATTGTTTGTGAACTTACTTATGTTATTCAAAGATAAAAGCACTGAATTGAAAAAACCTTTTGAGCAAGAACGTTTTTATACTTCACCCAATTCACCCCCCCTCTTGGGTTCAGCCGGAACTTACATTTGGTATCAGAGCTAGGCTCTTGTTTAAAGGACTTAACCGTCTCAAGAGTTTCAATGGCTGATTTCGGGTGTTCTTCGTTTTCTGAGGGTTTTGATTTTACCATTCCACCTCTTTTTAAAGATATTGATTTTTGGTTTTGGAAAGCTAGAATGACTAGTTTTATCAAAGCAACAGATTTTTATATGTGGAATGTTTTTACAAATGCTTTTGATTTCAAACCAAGAAAGGATTGGACAGAAAAAGAAATGAAGATGTTTTCTTTGAACATTAGAGCAATGAAAATCCTTCATTCTGCTTTAACTGAAAATGATTTTCAGAAAATCAAGTTTTGCTCTAGTGCTAAAGAAATTTGGGATACTCTTGATTCTATATATGCTTCTAACAATTTTGTTGAAGTTGAAAGTGTTGACAGCTCATCTGAAACTATAAGTTGTGTATCCACAATTGATGAACAATTGGAAGTGGAGAATGAAGAAGGAGAAATTATTGAGTTCTTCCATGATCTAGTCAACACAAAAGAACAAGAGGAAGAGAATTTCCAAGATGAACTCATAGACGATTGTGATCACTCATTAGCTAGAGCTCAAGATGCACATGAGGTAAACAATTCCAATTCTTCTTGTGTAGGCAAGAAAAATGTTTTCAAACAATTACATGGAAGTGTTTTTCAACCATTTACTGATTCTATTTTGAAAAACAAAAATAATTTCGAAAATGATGCTGGAAAATCATATGAGAAGAAAGAATACACAAATATGAGTCATTTGAAATTGCATCCACTAGAACCACATAATTCTTGCAAAGTTGTTCATAACAAGCATGATTATATTACTTGCAATTATTGTGGAAAATCTGGACATATTTCTTACACATGTTGTATTAGAAGAAATTTCAATGTAAGAAATAAGTTGGTTTGGGTTCCTAAAGGACAATCAAGGTCCAATACTAACAGTCAAGGACCCAAGTATAAGTGGGTACCGAAATGTCCATCTAGTACTCTATGTGTGCAGGATGATTTGAATATCAATGGACATCAAGGTATAAAGAAGAGGAAGAAGAAGCCAAGAGTCCCTCATGCACCAAAGAAGGAGATCATAGAATCCATATCAAGCAAGAGAACTCTCATGGCACCCATTGCTGAAACTACAAAGCTGATTCATAAGAAGCAATGGATACAAGCAAGAAGAGCGTCATCTACCTCAAGAACAAATCTCCATAGAGTACCATTCAATTATCTTGAGGAGAACAAGAAGAGGAGAATCTCTCAAGTTTCAAATAGAAGACTTTGGAAGTCTATATCTTTTGAGAGAACTTTGAAGACACCCATTGAAAGACATATGACGAGTCAATGTGATAAGAAGAGGCAATGGGTGAGCAAAGTCAATCCTCTTAGCACCTAAGGCAAAGGTATACAATGGTAAAACCTCTTATGCTTTCATCTGAAATTTTCCTTGAGGTTGTATATCTTGTAGCCTTGGGAATGAGCATTAAAAACTATTCTCTTAAAAAAAGGGGGTTCTCACATCCTGATCTATTTCTGAAAGAGATTGCAATATTCAAATAGGTATAACTCTTTATGCTTGCATGATGATTAGAAAAGAAAGTATCTCCTTTATGCAAAGAGTCATGTTTTATTCATTATACTTTATTATTCTGAATTGATTATATTCATAGGAGCATGTGAATTTAATTTTGGCTCCTACAAGCTAACGATGATTGGATCCAAGGTTGGATACCAAGAAAGACAAAGATTTATAAAGTTTTGTAGGACGAAAGAAAGCTTCTCAAGAATGCAACATAGAGAAATGATTCAAGTCTTGAGAAAGCTCAACAAGCTATGCTTGATGTTGATGGTGAACAACCGAAAAAGGAATTGTCTACACCAATCCATCTCAACCAAGCAAGTTTCTATGAGGACAAAGGGAAATACGGTGATATCTAATCCTTACCCCATATTGTGTTTATGTGAAATTCATTCTTGGGTAATGTATACTTGTCCAATACTGTATACAATTAAGCAATCAATTACTTGTGACCTTAAAAATGTTTTCAAGATTGCTAATGGATAACAAGTGAATTTGTGCATAATTTTTCTGACTTGAAAGTTTCTGAGATGCACAAGTCAAGATTTTTTTTTGAAATACAATTCATTCTGTGTTTGGAAAATGCATTCCAATGTTTCTAAAAATATGCATGTCTTGATTCAAATGATATCTCAAGATTGGAATTCAATTTCCACCATACTTTGCAAATGCATTGTTTCTCTAAGTACTTCTACAAAGATGAGTTTTCATATCATCAACATCTCAATCTCATATAACATTATCACGATTGATATTTGAGATATTGAAAACTATTTGCATAGTTTATGAAAAGTTCATATCAATGACATATTTTCCATGAATGTATTTTCAAATCGTCATTGAACACTGAATTTCTTGGTATCACATATTCGCTTATGTATCTACTCAAATTTGTAAGATTATTTGTGATACATATTTTTGGAAATATCGTATTCATCTACGAGCAATTCGATTGGATAATGAGAAATTTTGGGAATGTCTAATCCCAATAGATTGTGAATTGCCTCCACTTAATGTTAGTTCTGCGTTTTGATGATTAATTGGTTACTAACTTAAGTATTGGAAAATCTAGATGTGATTTTCATACAGGATGATTATTATCCTCTGAAATCCTGCTGAAGTTTGCTACCAAGAGAAGCAAACTTGACACTGACAAGCTAAATTCAAATCCACAACAAGCGAAGAAGAAATGAAAGTCTGAAGAAAAAGATGAACTTGAGTTTGATGCTTCACCATCTGAGTTTATTCTTTTGTTATGCGCGATTCTAAAACTTGTTTGAATTTGAATTCACCCTGTTTTGTGAAAATGCATACGCATGATTTGAAAAATGTTCATACTCTGATTGCATTCAAATAATGTTTCAAATTGGAAGTTAACATTGTATATTGAATGGTAGATATGCTTCAAATGTGTCCAATTGAGTTTTCCCTGTCATTCACATATTGATCTATAGAATTCAATGTTTTGCTTGAACTCTTATGTTTCATTCTCTAAATGGTAGGACCTTATGTCAAATAAGTGAATCATATATGAGTTTCAAGCTAATTTCCAGAAATGAATTCAGTATGTGAAAACTTATGCTTGTTGCATAAAACCTTATTGATTAAGCTATTCCAAATATTATGAATGTTCATTAATGCATCATGTGCATTAACCATTATATGGAATAACTTTCTAGGATAATTCTTTGGAACTTTAGTCATTTGGACTAAAGAATCTGTGTTTCATAGTCTATGAATCCTAGTACTACTTGTGTTACTCTAATATATAATTATTTGTCCACATTCATGTTTAGAGTAACTAGTTTTGTATTCTCATAATTCTTGCCTTGAATGCTCTCATATGTTCGATACTCTACTCTCTAAGGCAAGATTATCTCTTGGTCAATAGCAAAGTCATTAAGCTTATTTATGTTGTTCTAAGCATGTCCTGATAATGCTTTACTTTCATGACTTTGGCTTTTCTGAAAATTCTTCAACATGTTAACTTCAATGTTTAACATGTTCTCCAAATCTGAAGCATATTGATATATTCATTAAACCTATTGACTTCCATCATATTTATAATGACCACTGTTTTCAAACATGTTTCAAAAATCTTTCATGTATAAAAAGTACTGATTTCATAATGTGTCATCACATTTTTGAAAGATCATTCAAGATTTGAAATACTTTGCATATTTCACTATCTTTCTTGAAAAATTTGAACTTCAAATTGATAAATGCTTATCATTATAGATAAGGTTTTCTATACTCATCAATGACATCTTTTCTGCATCTAGTGTATTCACAAATTGTCATTGAGAAATAACATTTTTGGTATCATTTAGTTGTTACCCTATTCAATTAATTGGCTTGATCTTGTTTGGGTAAAACTATATTTTGATCTTTGATTGTTATACTTCTTGCTCATACGTCATATGGTTTAATCCTATAAGAGTGTAAGAGTTGTCATGTCTAATCTTGTGTGGACTCAAGAATCATTGAGTACCAAAGAACATTCATTTTATTGCAGGTGTTGGTTTTGCTGTCAAAGGCAGAACCTCGAGGTTGAGAAGCCAACCTCGAGGTTGACGGGGTGTCAAACAAAATCTCAAGGTTCCTGAAGGATGGAACCTCGAGTATGGAAGTGGAACCTCGAGTTTTGTGGCAGACAGAGAAGACATCTCATCCAAACAGACAGCAAAACCTTGAGGTTTTGGAGAAAACCTCGAGGTTTGGGGAGTTATGAATGATCCTTCACCTTCACCACCTTCAAAGGGCAAGAAAAAGGGTATATCGTTCAAGGAACCAAGATGATAAGGAGCATGCTAGCTTGATGACAAGCTAGGAGCAGAAGCTAATCCTATACAAAGCCCATTTGGGATTTCAGCGTCTAAGATGCATTTAGAACAACTGATGGTTATAGTGACTCTTCATCTTAAAGCTTAGTCACATCTGGGAGAGCTTCAGTATTGATCACATTATCAGATAAAAGCTAGCCCGTGATGCATCTATGGACTACAAATGATTATGACTCAAGTAATTACGACATTACTTGAGTGAGGTATTGTATTTTGCAATAATATTCATATATCATAATCATTTCTCTGTTTTCATATCACTCTTCAGGCTAACTTGATTTTATTCACTCAAATTTTTCATGAACTTTAGCCTGAGCAAATCATTTTAAAAAAAAATGATCCTTATGCCTTAAACTCTATTATCATCATAAAAGGCATAAGTGATTTGTTTATAACAATTTCAAGTCCACCCAAGTGAACTTGAAAGTTTTCAATTCTGAGGTACCATGTTGTGAGCAAAGATATTTTCAAACTTCATAACATTTGGCGTCACATTATTATTTGATATCATTAAAGGGGATTTCACATTTTAGTCATGCATTCATTAAGGGGGAGCTTCACATTCATACATGCTTTATACTTTAAAAGCTCACCTTCTTTATTTGAAGAAAAACCCTTTTAACCATACTCATCTGCTTTCATATCTTTTGTTAGTTTTGATGATGAGTTAATATCATATTTTCCTTTCATTAATTTTATTTTAAAAATATCACATAGAAAAGGATACTTTGATATTTGGCTTGCACTAACAAATCTTTTCGAAAGAATGTTTTCAATTTGTAACAGGAGATTTTGTTGTGTTACAATTTTCCTTAACGCACTACAAGGAAAAACTATTAAATTAGGGAAAGATGTCTTAGCGGTTAATCATTGAAGCTGAGATGTGCTCTACATGGATGATTTATGAAGAAAAGGCAAAAGATGGAAGCTGAAGTACTGATGATCATATTCATTCAGATGAGATACAACTCAAGAAGCCAGTACTTTAGTCTCATCCCAGAGGCTATTTAGAGCACATCACATATCTCAAAGCTAGTAAATGGACTTCACAGATAGTTCATCAATTTGCAAAATCAACATGAGCATTTCTAATCCCTATCTTTTTATATTCAGTAGAAATTGTGCACATGTTTGGTATCCACATGCTTTAATTGTGAAAGATTTCTTGAAAATTTCCTCAATTTCCTTCAAATTTGTTTTCATAAAAACATTCTAAATTACATTATATTTAGAATGAAAAGCATTTTCAATCGGGGAGAGAAAATCAGTTTCTTTGACTCTTTTAACATGCATAAGGTGCATAGGTTCTAGGTGTTGTGTCTCATTGCATTTCATTGTATTTTGCTGATTTTGTAGTAATTGGTTCTGATATCAGTGATTATCAGAGTATTTATCCTCTCTGATATCAGTTCTGCGTTTATGAAGTTTGTTCATTGAATACATTTCTAGTTGTTTATATGTTTATCTACTGTCATCCTCTGATCAACTTGTGTTGAAATGCAAAATTAGTCGTTTTCTGATAACTTCAATTCAACTTTTTGCTAATGACAAATAAGGGGGAGAGAATGGCAAGAAAAATATGTTGTATCTAATGTATTCTTATATTCATACATATTTTTCTTAAGGTATTTGCCATCATCAAAAAGGGGGAGAATGTTGGTTATACTTAGTTTTGATGATGTCTTACATAGATGTCATTCTTATAAGCAAAAAGATTGAGCAATATAATTATCTCCTACTTGGACTAACTATTGCATTTAATGTAGATCAATCTAAGTTGAATTATAGAGATTAATCAAGAAGGAGATAAGAGTTGAAAGAAAGAAGTATCTGCAGAGGTTATCAAGAAAGCAAGTTGTTATCAATGGGTTTTGGTGATAACCAAGTAGAAGAAAAGAGACCAAATAAAGAAGAAGCATTCGAGGCTGAAGAAAGAGTTGCATTATCAAGAATGATCAAGAGAAGAGAAGAAAGAAAGAATTGATGAAGAATGATCAAGTTGGGAGATGGAAGAAGGAAGATCTTGTTGAATGGAAAGAAGATATCACTATCCAAGTTCTAAAATCGATCCTAGAAGTCTCCATGATCAAATGGAAGTTGGAATGGGTCATTTCAGAGTTAAACCAGAGCAAATATGAGGTTTAGGATGAGACAACTCGAGGTTTGAGTATGAACCTCGAGGTTTGAGTGTTTTCAGCATCTTTGGTGTCTCTGGACTAGCCAACCTCGAGGTTGGAAGTGCAACCTCGAGGTTGCAAGTGCCAACCTCGAGGTTGTAGTCATAACCTCAAGGTTTCAGCACTATCAGCAACTCTGGTGCACTCTGTTCCACGTTCAGCTTCTGGCGACCTTTGGTAATTTGATGATATCTTCCAAACCAGAGATCGGATTGAGACGAAACCAAAAGCATTGGAAACTAGACTCCCAACACGTACTTTTGACAAAGATTCAAGTCCAAAGGAGTTCAGATGAATTATTGATGAATTTTACAAGTTGACACAAATATCAGCGTCACAGTCAGGAACAGCCTTTAGTATTTTGAGTATATCTCACAAACGGCAAATCCGATTGGACTGGAATCAGTGGCATATGAAAGTAGACTCACAGAGCTTTCCATCAAGAGTTGAACGGACCAAAACGGAGCTCGGACCAGAGAGATATGGCCCTCAGAAATTGCTCTACTGCAGTATGAGAAGCCATACTCGAGTATCAGTTTTGAACCTCGAGTATTATGACTTACAGAGAGCAAACTGGTTGTCAAAGTAATGACAACCTCGAGGTCAAGTTTGCAACCTCGAGGTTGAGGCTTGTTTTCAAGAACTGAACTTTGCAATTTCAGAAGCAAACCTCAAGTATGGATTTCCAACCTCGAGGTTATCGGGCTCCAGAGGAAAAATGCTCTTTCAACCAAGTTTCCAACCTCGAGGTTACTGTTTCAACCTCAAGGTTGTGAGTTTCTAAAACCAGTACTTGCCTGAAACCTTCAGGCTAACCTCGAGGTTGGCCTCAAGGTTTGTGACCGTTGGTGCAATTTCAAATTTGGGAAATCTGCAATACCTTCTTGTTTGATCTCAATGCTTTCCATGATTATTCTATATTGATTCTAGATATGTTTAACCATCTTTCTAGTGAGTTTCAGACAGATTAACGAAGGTTCATTGAAGGATTAGAGCAAAAAGCAAAAAATTGTCAGAACAATAAATGCACAGCCCAGATAGTTGCTTCCTTTGGTTAATCCACTTGTACACGTCTGCAAAAGGCTAAAAGGAAGATTACTACAACAAGCAAAGTCTTCTCCAACGGGCAAATCCACAGAAAGCCACTTCAGATCAATTATACAACTGGATTAGTTGGAGATTAGAGAAAGAAGCTGACCAAACTTAAAGATAATCAGCTACAACGGTCTGATTGATTCTTCAACGGTCATAAACGGTCACAGACTCTTCTCTACCTATAAAAGACATGGATTGAAGCAGAAAAATGTAGAGACACAAGATTACAATGCCAAAATGCTGAACCTCTGCTTCTTCATCTTTTTCACTCTGTTTTACATGACTAGATAGCTTAGAGAGTGAAATGAATTGTATCTGCACTTCAATGATCATCTATTCATTCCTTTGAGAGGAATCTCATTGTAAACACATTATTCTTCTGAGAGTTACTCAAGATTGGGGAATCTTGAGTGGGAAATACATTGTGTTGATTACAACTTGTAAGGGGGAGTGAATCCTAGCGAGAGGATTACTTCAAGTACAGAGTGTGTAATCAAACAATGTGTTGATTACAGATTGTAAGGGGGAGTGAATCCTAGAGAGAGGATTGCTTCAGTTACAGATCGTGTAATCAAGATTATTGAAGATAGTGGATTGAAAATCCCAAGTGTGGCTTGGGGACTGGACGTAGGTCAAGGAGGGCCGAACCAGTATAAATCTGTTTGCAAGCTCTTCTCCCTTATCTCTTTCATTTCCAGCATTTACATTTGAGTGTTTATCAATTGTTTGTGAACTTACTTATGTTATTCAAAGATAAAAGCACTGAATTGAAAAAACCTTTTGAGCAAGAACGTTTTTATACTTCACCCAATTCACCCCCCCTCTTGGGTTCAGCCGGAACTTACACAAGCATCATATAATTCATAAATAATATGTTGGTTATTCTTGAAGAATCTTCTGGCTCTTCAATGGATGTCAATACGTAATCTAACACTAGTGCAAAAAGGCTTTTAAGACCGGACAAAAAAGGCATCGTAAGACCGGACCCGCGACCGGTCTTGTTCCAGACGGTATTAAAAGACTACATTTAAGACCAGACTCGAACCGGTCTTAAAGAAACTATTTGAGACCGGACATTTAAAACATTGAGTCTTAAAAGTCGTACTAAATGAACCTGAAATACTTTTTGTTCGGTCCTAAAACTCAACTTTTAAGACCGGACTAAAACTAGGCCGCTCTTAAAATATTGGACTTTTAAGACCGAACAAAACACATACGGTCTAAAAAATAGCGGCTTCTAAGACCAGACGACTAATTATACGCGATCTTAAAAGATTGACTTTCAAGACTGGATGATAATTACCTTCGGTCTTAAATATTTTCATTTAAGACCGGACGTTTAATTATACCGGTCTTAAAAGACCAACTTTTAAGACCTGGCTTAATATCAAATATACACCTGACCTTTAAGACCGGACATTTAATTACATCCGGTCTTAATAGTTAAACATATAAGACCGCCTTATTTATTTCCAGTCTAAATTTTCCCGAATTTTTCCCTGCTGTTGTTCCTGCTACTATATATATATATACACACACAAATCCACCACCCAATCTAGCACATAAAAGTCGATACTTTAAGCTACAAGCTATGAACAATTATTTGAATAAATTGAATTGGAAAAAGAATACAAATATTATTCACCATGAGTTATTTGGCCTCTTAATTAATGATTATACTATGTCTTCAACACCTAAATTAATTCATACAATAAGATAACTTACTTACAAATACAATAAGTTACAAATACAACATACATGCGCCCAAAATAATATTCACCATGCCTTCATCTGATTTCCACCTAACAACGTAACATCCTCTTTTATAACATGCCCCTTTGGATCGGATCTTGCCACAAAAATAAAACAAGAACAAACTTCATAGTCAATGACATTGTTTATGAACATAGAAGGAATAATATATATAGTTAAAGCCTTAAAATTTTCAAAGAAATCTGCATATGAATATTACCTTATGAATTGACTCTTTTATAAAGTGATATCTTCTCATATCCCTTCTTGATGATCACTTCTTATGCCGGGTTCATTATCCGCTTCATCTTCTTCGTTCATGTCTGGTAGACCCCTTGAAAAAGGAGTACTCTCAAAAATACCATAATTTGAATTCATTTCCTCATCAATATCATTGACCCTCTTTCCTTGGAGAGCTACAGACCACATTTTATTTTCTTGATCGGTGATATAGAACACTTGTTTCGTCTGGTCTGTCATAATAAAAGGTTCATCTCCAAAACTTCTACCATTCACATCGACTAATGTAAATCCTAGCCGATCGATCCGAACACCATTATTGACATTAACCCACTTGCATTTGAAAATGGGAAATCTAATTTTCACATAGTCCATCTCCAAAATCTCTTCAATAACCCTATAATATGGCATTACTGCCAATAAAGGGCTCTTGTCTTTTGAACTGGAGAAGAGTATAGATTCAGCCTCTAACATAACACCACTGTTCTGGACTATGCTCCTATCATCTAGGGACTTCGTGTAAAATGTATAACCATTGATCACATACGAATTCCAACTTATGACATCAACCTCAGGACCACGTGCTAACCATTTGATTGTATCAGAAACACATTCCTCTCCCTCGATCTTTTGTTTGAACCAATGTGCGAAAGTTCTGTTATGCTCCCTAATCAACCTTTGTTCAGTCATTCGATGATTTTCTTTCCTCACAGCTTCTTTATGTGCAGCTATGCTGGCTTGAACTTCATCAACATTATTCAAGATGTTTAAGTGGACTTGTGACAATTCATCAGGATCCACAATCTTTACTAAAGCCCCTCGCCTACCTCCTTCAGCATGCTGACGTTTTGGAAGCCCAATATGTCTTACTTTGGCCAAATAATTTTGACAAAATTCCATGGCTTCTTCAGAAACATATTTCTGAACAATCGATGCTTCTGGCCGGTATGCATTCTTCACGTACCCTTTAAGGAATTTCATAGATCTTTCAATTGGGTACATCCACCGTAAATGGATAGGGCCGCACAACTTTATCTCCCTCACTAGATGAACAATTAGATGAACCATGATGTCAAAAAAATGTAGGAACAAAAAGCTTCTCAAGGTGGCACAAGATAAGATATCCTTCATTCTCCAATTCATCCAACTTTTCAATGTCCAAAACTTTACCACAATCCGCATTGAAGAAGACACAAAGTCTAGTCAAAATGACCCGAAGATCATATTCGGCGATGCCTCGAATAGCTATTGGGAGTAGCTGTTGCATCAAGACATGACAATCATGAGATTTTTGGCCTACTAATTTCAAGTCTTTCATCGATACAAGTCTCTTAAAATTTGAAGAATACCCCGAGGGAACTTTTGTGCCATGTAAACACTCACAAAAACTTCGTTTCTCATCCTTAGACAAAGTATGAGAAGCCGGGGGACAATAAGTTCTCTTCCCATATGGCCTTGGATGTAACTCTTCCCGTATTCCCATTGCTTACAAATCCAATCTTGCCTTCACACCATCCTTGGAACTACCTTGTATGTTGAGAAGCGTGCCAACAATACTATCACATACGTTTTTCTCCACATGCATGACATCAATACAGTGTCTCACATCAAGATTGGGCCAATAGGGAAGATCGAAGAATACAGATCTCTTTTTCCATATATTTATATCCTTTCTACTCTTGGCTGTCTTACAAAAGATGATACTGATATTTTTCACCTTCTCATAAACTTACTCCCCAATCAATGGCACCGGAGCATCTTCATATTCTTGGCCACCAAAGAAGGCTTTCTTTAATCGACGATATGGGTGGCCCCGTCTAAGAAATCTCCTATGTCCAAGATAAACCGTCTTTCTTCCATGTTGGAGTTGATGGTAGCTTGTGCCTTCTTCACAAACCGGACATGCTTTATGGCCCTTTACACTATACCCTGACAAGTTACCATATGCTGGGAAGTCGTTTATAGTACAGAATATCATGGCTCGCAATTTGAATACCTCCTTCTTGAAAGAGTAAAAAACGTCAACACCTTCTTCCCATAACTCCTTCAAGTCTTCGATCAAGGGTTGAAGGTAAACATCAATGTCATTTCCGAGTTGTTTTGATCCCGAAATCAACATAGACAGCATGATGTACTTTCGTTTCATGCATAACATAGGAGATAAGTTGTAAATAATGAGGAGTACAGGCCATGAGCTATGTATGCTGCTAAGGCTTCCATATGGATTCATGCCATCTATGCTAAGGGCAAGCCTAAGGTTCCTAGGTTCGTCGCCAAAGTTGGGAAATAATTGATCGATTTTCTTCCATTGAGAAGAATCGGCTGGATGACGAAGCTTTCCATCAGAAATCCTCTCATCTGAATGCCACCACAAATTTTTTGCATCATTTTCATTCGCAAACAACCGCTTGAACCTTGGTATGATTGGAAGATACCACAATACTTTTGCAGGCCCCTTATTTGACTTGTACCTTGGGGTTTCACATATCTGACAATACTGCTTCTCTTCAAACTCTTTTCTATACAATACGCAGTCATTCGGGCATGCATGGATCTTTTTGTACTCCATCCCCAATGGACAAAGTATTTTCTTAGCATCATAATATCGATGCGGCAACACATTATCATCCGGAAGCATGTCCTTAAAAGCCTCAAGCATTTCAGAAAAACTCTTGTGCTCTATCCATGACGTGCCTTCAAGCTTACCAATTTCAATACAGCGTTCAACAATTGGTATTTTTTACACCCAGGGTATAGCAGGGTCTCTGCATCATTGCACATATTACCATATGCATGTGATTGATGAAAAGCCTCTTCTCCTACATCATGAATAATGTCCTCTATGCGATCATTCATATCCGTGTCTTTATCATCAAAGGCCACTTCCCCATGTTGAGACCCACTTGGTATTTTTTCATTATGCCATACCTATACTGTATAAATCTTACAAAATCCTTCACAAATTAAATGTGTGTGTATAACTTCAGGACTTAGTCGCCTCTCATTCAAACATTTTACACAAGGACAATAAAACTTCCCACTATCATCATTGCCATTTTGTTTAGCAAATTCTATAAAGTCCCTCACCCCATTCTGATATTCAACACTCGTCCGTAAAGCATTTATCCAACTGTGATCCATACTAGAATTCCTATGGAAGGAAAGATTTAACATACGTAAAAATATAATAAGGCAACACCAAATGCATATTTATGCTCATAAATATCACAGTGAATCCAAGAAGCAAAATAAATGCATGACGAGGAAATTAAATGCTTCGCATGAAGGTCTTGTGGACTCACCTGTAGCATATAAATTCAAATGCGAACCCTAAGTCTTTCTTCTCTTGCCACGAACGTTGATGTTGTAGAAAGCAAAAGTACCCTAAAAGCATTTGTTGGTCAGTTGGGTAGGTCTAAAGTGCAAATATAATCTTCAAAATACTATATTAATTAACAATAGAGAAACCCACAAGAGCATTTCACTGATTTCGTTCAACCCATGAAAAACCCAAAACAATAAGTAGGAAAATCATGAAGTTATATAACCGAAACACATATTACAGCTTGGTGTATATACGTTTAGCTAAGGAACCAAAAAGTGATTGTCGAGAGAGCAACGCGAAGCACCGATGGAGCAACACACAACACTGGAGACAGAACTTGAGTAATGAAATCTTTCGGCGCGACAAGAGAAGTTCAGATAGGGAAATTTAATTTTCCGCTCGACAGAGATCTTAATATTTGGACTTTATTAAAACCGATTAATTATAACCTATCCGGTTCTAAATATTTTTATTAATATTTTTAAAGTTACAAATTACTTTTAAGACCAAATTCTTATAATGAATCCGATCCTAAATATATAATTAAACTTTAAGACCGGAGTTTTAGAATACTCCGGACCTCACTTCTTATTATTCATTTATTACGCGCGTAGATTTTATTAAGACTGGTTATTTATAAAGCAGCCGGTCCTAAATATATAACTTTTTAAGACCAGAGTCTCCTAACACTCCGGTCCTAAATTCTCAATTTCTTTTTTTTTTTATATATAAATATATAGATAGAAAAAAGGATTGGTTTAGACGAGCGCAGCAACTGAATGAATAAAAATTAAAGGAAAATTGGAGTTTAATTTCTTTAATTACTGGAGAATATGAACAAAAAATTAAAAAGACACAAGCTTAGTTCTTAATGCTACATATTTTACTTGAATAAGCACGTACACAAGAAAAAATATAAAAGAAAAACAAGCAAAAAATTATCAAAAACAAGAATCTGACTATATATACATCCTCAAGCTTATTATCCTTCAAAGCCTTGGTGATATCGGCGTGAGCAGCATTAATTTCCCGCCGGATATCAGCAAGTTCCTGTCTTATTCGCATCAGCGCATCATGGTCTGAAGGTTGGGGGTGCGGCAATCTCTTCATCATCCGAAATAACAATGGGTCCAACGACCCGAGACTCTTCTGTCTCAATAGAACGCACTCTCGCTGGAGGAGGCGCACCGTATAACGTTCTACGGTAGGCACGGGCATCACGAGTAAGAGCACCCCTATGAGCGGTTCTCTTGTATCCAACCATGGTTTGAGTAGTTGGCGCAAAGAGGTATGAGGAGTTTATTAATAAAGGCAGAGAGCAGTTCTCAGCTAAGCGGCACGTACGTAGTTTGGAGTTACGAGGTAGTGAGGAGTTAATAAGGAGTTAAGGACAGAGAGGTATGAGAAGTTAATAAAGGTAAAGAGCATATGAATGGTCTACTTTACGAGCGAGTTTCTATATTTAAATATTTTTATTTTAAGACCGACCTTTTAAAAATGTCTAGTCCAAAAAGTATATTATTTATTTTTTAATCAATTAAATAACTTTTAAGACCGATCATTTATAATTTATCCGGTCCCAAATTTATTTATTTTTCTCAAATATTTTTTAAAGTAAGATTTATTTCGTAAAAAATATTAGTTTTAAGAGCGGATCTTTTACAATATCCGGTATTAAAAGTTCATTGTTTCACATTAAGATAGCAGAGTCGTATCCTTACACTCTATCAGAGAAATCTCTTCGCCTTCCAGATAAACTTCCCAACTAGGCGTCTCCTCGTATTCTGATGAACTATGCGTCTTCTCATTAAAGTTTCCGGCGTTTCACATTGTTCAGGATGGGTTCTCTATTTAAACCCGTTGTTACTTTGCTTTCTTTACATTCTTCATCATCACTTCTACAATGGCTGCTCTACCACCCCAAGGTCCTCCACCACCACCAGGTCCTCCTTTTCCTCCTCCCATTGGACGTAACAATCCATACCCACCTCCGCTGCCACTGAACCCGACCAACAAACAGATGCTGCGCCACCTCCTGGTCCGCGTCGATCATATAGATCGACGAATGGGCCAGCTTTTTCAGGTCTTTAACGCCGTCAACAACAAGATCAACGCGATACTCGACGCCCAGGATGTTGAGTACAATCCCCTAGATGACAACGTCTCCGACCTCTCCCTCCCCTCTGACAACGATGGGGAGCAGTAAATATTTTTATGTTGTTTTTTTGTTTTTTTTTCATGTACTGCCGCTGCCCCTTACGGGGCAGCATTAAAAAAATATAATAAATTTTTTTCTTTCCTATTTCGATCGTCTTGTCCTTCTCATTACATTCTTTCTTTTTCCGACAAAAAGGAAAAAACAAAACATTGTCCTCGTGTGTATGATCAACATTAAAAACTCGCACATTAAAAAATACAACAATATACAGTTAAGATCAGAACAACAAAACAAAAAACATCGTTTACCTTATTCAAATAAAAACAAACACAGTGACAATTCTTCTCAAGGTTGGATCGTCGTTGGCGTCGGTTTTACCTCGCCCTGATTAGAAACAAAGTGTCCTTTTCAATATCTTCCTTCTTTTTCTGACAAAAAGAAAAGAGACAAAGAAAAGGGAAACCGATAATCTACATCAGGAGAGGTAAAATCGACTACAATGAAGGACCTAGCTTGAGCAGAACGCCAGAACCTCGGTTGCCTTGAACCCTAATGATTTGTCTGATAAGCTAGTCAAAATTAAAGGAAGACTATTAGGAGCAGACAGTAAAATAATATACGGTCCTAAAAGTTTCATATTATTACTTTTAGGACCGCACGCTTACAATATACGGTCCTAAAAGTCTCATTTTATTTAGACCGAATACTTTTAGGACCAGACGTTTACAATATACGGTCCTAAAAGTATCATATTATTTAGACAGAATACTTTTAGGATCGGAAGTTTACAATATACGGTTCTAAAAGTCTCATATTATTTAGACCAGATACTTTTAGGATCGGAAGTTTACAATATATGGTCCTAAAGTCGCGAACTTTTGCTTATTTACAACATCCTGAATCTCAAATTTCAAGCACTAAATAGCAGTATCCACCATCCAATACATTCAGAAACCCAAAATGGACAAAAGAAAATTGTTCGAAAAATTAAACAAATTTATTTATTGAATTTTACATTGCCTGTGTATATCTACAAATGAATTGTTCGAAAAAATAAACAAATTTAAAGAAGATTATTGTTACTACCTATATATTTACAAATTTAGGACATCATTAATTATTGTCCTGACTTTAAGATCAGGTAATACAGATATTCACAAAACAAATTGCGTATGTGCTCGAGTTCTTCATCAAAAAAGGGATCAGGGCAGTGAAACATCTGTAACATCAAAGACAGAAACTGAATTAACTTGCGTGCATATTTCATATGTAACATTAAGCCAGAAACTGAATTTGTTTGATGAGTATATATTTTATGATTAAATAGGTGTATATTTTATGAGATTTAATTGGAATTATTGATATTATATACCTATTTAATTATCTTTTATGAACGTTTCCATAATTGAATGAAACTTGGAATCAAAGAATAAATCAACATAAAATCTACTCATATCATATTTTTATTGTGCAGGAAATATTAGCTGATTTGGAATGAAGTAGAAAAGGCAATAAGAGGATATGCAATTAGCCAAACTTGATGGTCCGCGCAAGAAAAATAGAAATAAAATCAATTGTGTGATCTGCTGGAGTAAATTACAAGATATGAGATATCTTTGTAATAAGAAAAAGAGAATCAGTGACCCAAGACCTAAATTATAAATAAAGAGGCAGGACGGAATAAAGGAAGACGAAGAAAGATCGGGAGGCACAGAACAAGAAGGGACGAAGAAGCAGAGAAGCAGAGGCTGAGCATTTCAATTCTCTTCATCATCTCCACGGAAGGACGGAAGGACTGTGGAGGCGGCGAAGAAATTTTCTTTCCTCTTCTCCTTCTTCTTTGAATCTGAATTGTTATCTTTTCATTTTTTTTTGTTATGGATTTTATTAAAGCCATGTGTGGCTAGTTGGTTTTGCAACCTAGAGAATCTATGAACTTGTTTGGGTTTTAGAGATTATTCCCACTTTTTAGTTTTGATTAATTTTATTCAGTTTATTTAATTCTGTGTTTATTGCTATTGCTTAGTGATTGGCCACCATTGAGCATGTTTTGGGGATTTAGGGTTGAACTTGACGAAGGAAATCTTAAATTGACCTTGGGAATAAATAATATGGAATTAGGTTTAAATTTAATGTGAAGTTAGGTTTTAATCTAATTTGCGTCTAGGATAGGAATATACCTAGAAGCTCCGCATAATCAAATTAGAGTGAGCCCGATTTGAATTGCATCTTAATTAATTATGTGAGGCATTACATAATTATTTAAGATAGGTATATAAATAGACCGGAAGGCATTTATAGACATTAATACTCTAGATTAGCTGATTAGATTAAGTCAAAGTTAATTTAGTGGGGATAAAATCTAAGAATCAAATAAGGGATTAGTGACTCTCGGTTGCTCATTTGATTATTGTGGTAGTTTTCTTATTTTTATTTTAGTTTTAATTTCTTTTTCTTAATTAAATTCAATTTTTGTTTTCCTCAACTTAAACGAAATTGTGAAATTAATGCTCAACTGAAGTTTGTGATACTAAGTCCTTGCGGGAACGATATCTTACTTACTCTTTATTACTTGATACGGCCCGTGCACTTGCGGAGTTTTTTAGGCTTAACGTTTTGCCCTATCAAACTTGCGTGCATAATATGTAACATCAAATATTTACCTTGGAAAATAATTTAGTATTTCCTTTAGTGATAATATCATACATGTGTTTCATGACGTATTGGTCACATAAGTTGGATGCCGGTGGTTGCCGACGGGTCTAAAAAGAACAAGAAATATATATAAGTATATATATCTTACTGACCAAGTTCACAAGGCAATGTGCCAAGTGTACAAATATTGTACCAACCTCTGGTTTGATCCATTTAGGCTCTTTGGCCTGATAAGAATGCTTTTGGAGTGCGTCGATTTGGAAGGTCCTCATGGCACTATCATTAAAGATGCATATTTATCAATGTTCACTGAAAATTCACAGCAGAGATTTCAGACAAGAGAATCAAAATGACATGCTTACTCGTTGATGGTCTGCGTCAACGTAGGCATTGGATCGCTGTGAGTAGAGCATAAGAAGATAACTTTATTTTCTTCCATGCACATGAGGACCAACTGCAAGTGGCGGCTAAAAATTCACAGCAGTAAAGTATACTCAGTGATATATGTAGCAGAATTAAGTGAATTGCAGACAAGATTTGTGATATGTACCTGTGGAAGAATGGCAAAAAGTACACCTTTCTTCTCACTTGACACAACCTCCTTGATATGTACTGATGTCTCTGCTGCATGGATGTTTGACTTGAATAGACAGGGCACAAGAATCCAAAATCGTTGCTCCTGCCCTTTTGAACCAATTCTTGATGCAAGAACTTACAATAATGACATCAATCAGGGAATTAGTATATATGTATGTGTGTCTAAACGATGCATTTAAATTATGTATGTACTCATAGAAGAACATACTTACTTCATAAAAATTTGAATAATTGCATCAGTAAGCTCTTGTCTAGGAAGCAGCAGGGACTCAACATCAACGGTGTCAACTTGAACCGGTAGAGGATGAGGGACACCTACTACTTCATTGAGAGGCCACGATTTATCTTTAAAATGTCCACTTTTCACCATATCGGATATTTTTTCGCGGCCAGTCAACTTAGCAGGAAGGGATGGAGCTTGAGGACGAGGGGTTGAAGCTTCAGGAGGAGTAGAGACATGTACAAGCTTCATTGGCCAAGAGATGAAGGTTCCCTTGACATCACTCACAAGCTTCAGCTCATCAGTTAGGAGAGGGAGAGGTGCATCAATAATCATCTTTTCAACTGACACTTTGACTTCATCATCAGCCATTTGTTGGTGGTGTACAGTTGATCCCAATAAGTTGTGGACAGTCCCTTTTACAACCAATAGTAGTCTATCATGATGATCAGGATCCTCCACATAAAGGTCACAAGGTTGCTCTGACTGTCCAACAATGCAGCTCTCTCTAGTGCTCTACTGCACAGTTGCAAATGAGTGTGTGAAGGGAACACTGGTCTCTGGACAAGAGCTCAAAAGCAGCCTCATCTGATTCAGTTCCTCCCTCATCTGGCTCATGTTGGATTAATATCTTGCTTCTTTAGCCGCTGCTTCCTCATTTAATTTGGCCACCGTTTATTCCATCTCCTCCCGGGTAACCATACTTTGTCTATGGCGTTTGGCGGATTTACCAAAGTAATCCTTCAGGCCTACCCGTCCTCCAGTCCCCCTTACACGCTCATCATGGTCCGGTTTTCCAGTCGCAACAGTTAGAACATCACTCCTCTCGGCCGACACAAAAGATCCCTCTGCTTCTTTCTTTTTAACATCTTCCTATAAGGTACAGATAACGAGAAGCTTAGTAATGACACATGTTTAGTAACTAACAAATAACAATAACGATATTTAAAACTCTTTCAGCAACTACACGAGTTTGTTCACTCGTGTAGGCGCCGCTTGGCTTTTGCCGAATGTGCAACCACAACTCCCCACGACGTATTGGAGATGGCGAATCATGTACCGCAGAAGGATTGGATTCTGCTTCATCTTGCAACCTTTTTCGCTTGGCCGCCATCAATTCTTTTTCAGCCTTTTCATATCCGCCGCGAGAAGCCATATGTAGGCAATCATTCTTTCTCCTTATCTCCTGTGCTTGTTCCCTTCTTTCCTGTGAATCAGAATTGAAAACAATTATTTATTATGAATTCCAGCCATCTCACTAATAGAAATTAGAGAACTTCTGCTTGATATGAACCTCAAACACTAGTCAAATTCACTTCATCAAGGTTCAACATTTTATTTAAGGAAGATGTAGAATTGTAGAAGAAATTGGAGCTATGTTTTGTACTACTAGGTAGATAGGTTAAGAAATAAAAGAGAATTATGCTTACAGAATAATACAAACTTGATCCTTTTTAAGGCATCTAGTGGAATCACCAGTCCACATTAGATAGTAACAATTGGATATATAAAGTTTCCCCCTTTTAAGACTATTCATATCCTCCTTTGCAAGATAAACCATTACACGATTACCTCCTTAGTATTTTACCTTTTCAGGGTTTACATATCAGACTTGCATAGACAAAGGAAGGAAATGTATACTTCTATTCACACACCAAACAATTTAACTAACAGGATTAGATGAACACAATAGCATTCACATATCCGCACAAGTTATATAAGCAAACAAAAGGGCAAACAAAACTAAATATAGACTCACCAGAGCTTCAGGAGTGGTCCGCAACAAAACAAATTGTCGCCAAATTTGTTCATCAATAAATGTGTACTGGTCCCAAGGAGGTTTGGCAGGTGGAACCTCGGCAAAAATATACGTGTTAGCGAGAAAGGTCTAAAACTTCCTCCACCGATCAGCGCAATAAGATAGTCTTGTCTTTCAACTTCTCAGAGTCAGGGACAGTGTATGTAAGCCGGATAGTGTCCCAAATAGGTTGCTTTACTTTTCATCAAACTGAATCTCGATCCTTGACTCAGAAGTCCGACTTAGAGAAACATCCATCATTTGTGTGCCTCTTCTACCACGGCGTGCAGGGCGGTTACGAGGCACATTGTCAGATGAAGAGGGTTCGTTCTGAGTCACACCAGTAACTGGCGTTCCCGGAACACGAATGGAATCATTTTCGCCGTTCATTTTCGGGACAGGAAGAGAGGAACGCCTGAGCAAATGAGAGAGTAACAGAGGCTAACAGTATGTGGGCGAGGAAGAGAGGTAATGCAACATGAAGAGTGGTTTCACAACAAGAAGAGGGGTTTCAGAGTTCAAAGGGACAACGTAAGTCGTAAGGTAACATTTCGCGCGAAGAAGTATATTTGGCGCTTTATTTTTAAGACCGGATGAACTACAACGACGATCTTAAAGGTTAAGTTTTAAGACCGTTCTTTGTTAAACTCCGGTCTTAAAAGTAATAAACTATTTCACGATTTATGTCCGGTCTTAAAAGTATAATCTTTAAGACCTCCTGTTATATATATCCGGTCTTAAAAGTTTTATTTAATTTTTTCCTTATTATTTTGGATCGTAGAAAATATAAGTCGGCCTGTTCGAGATTTCTCTATAAAGAAATTTGATATTTCAATTTTTTTTAATAATATTTTAAAGACCGGTTGGTTTGTTAAGCGGTCTAAATAATACTCCCTCCGGTCCTAATTATAAGACATAGTTGACTTTGTTTGGAGAGATTAAGGAAGCTAAATAAGTTACTTAATCACTTTATATGTTGTATATCTTTAGATTATATATTAGTTTATTAGTCAAACTAATTACTTTGAAGAAAAAAATAAAAATAAAAATACTCTAAAGTAATTTAATTAGCTTCCTTAATTTTTCCAAAAAAGTCAACTATGCCTTATAATTAGGACCGGAGGGAGTATATTTAAGACCCATCGCTAAAGGATCCGGTCCAAGAAGTTCTTTATATTTACAAAACTACCACCGGCCATACCTTTAAAGTTCTTTATATTTACAAAACTGCCACCGGTCATACCTTTAAGACCGGGGCGTCGATAGTCTGCTTTAAATGAGGCGGTCTTAAAAGCCTTTTTTGCACTAGTGTAAGTTGCATTATATGACTCGGATGATCAAACAAGTCATGCCAACAATAAATTTCTTTGGATCAATGAGCTTCTAGTTTACTGTGAAATATGTCTCAATCAATCATAAACTTTTTTATAATAATCTGAGATCCATTTTGGGAGATATATTAGGCTTTATGTGAGAAGTATATAACTTTTCAGTTATTAGCTCATACTTGTATTTGAACACACACTTGTTTTCTAACAATCTCCGCCTCAAGTGTGAGCCATATAAACATATGTAAGAATAAAACTTAAACTTTAAATGACGAAATCAAAAATATGAATATAATATCAAGTAAGGATAATGGGAGAGAAAATACCAATACATGAGCAATATTAAATAAATATTCACAAACACTAGAAATTAAGTGCTACTATCGACATAATTTATTTCAATATTTGACCCTTTACCAATGTGTCTTAGCGTATGACAGGTACGAGACCAATGACCCTTGCCACCACAGCGAAAATATGGATTTTTTTTAGCATGCTTATTATGCCCACTAGATTCCCTTTTGTGGTTCTTATCAATAATCTTTTTTCACTTCAGGTGAGAATTTGAACTACCACGATTACAACCATGGCTATGCCCAAGGCTATAGCCACATTTACACCTATATCAGTGACCACAATACATTCATTATTTCATTCACTTCTGAGAATGGAGTTGAGCCTGTTGGATGAGATTCATGATTCTTGCAACAAAAACTTATTGTTTTGTTTAGCCTTATAGGGTCAAGAAATTAATTCAACATATTTCTTAAGACTTCTTTCACAATATTACTACTGCAAGAGCAAATTGGAAGCATCCATTTATAATGAGCTTTTGGAAGAATAGCCGGCCATCTTTTGGTGGCAATACAATTCCTTTAATCTGTTCTAAAGAATGAGAGGGTTTTATAAGGCCAAATAACAATTTTGATACTTCATGAACCACAAATTTAAATTTCATTATACAATAAAAAGAAATTTATGAGATATAAATCACAATATAATAACATAATAATAGATTCATAAAGACAATAAATAATCCATAAATTATGATATTACAACAAAATTAAAAATTTATGGCTTTAGGCCATTCACTTCTAATGGCTTCAGACCATTTATCTTTAGGATAAAAGTTAAACATTATGGCTTTCAGCCATACAATAAGAAGATGAAAACTATATGACTCCTAGCCATATAATATCAAAATAAGAGTAAAAGAAATATGACTTCTAGTCATATAATATCAAAATGTTATGACTTTGGGCCAATGATGAGAATTTAGAATTATATAGCTTCTGGCCTTTTATCTTCAGAATAGATAAAAATTAAATATATGATTCTAGCCATCCAATAAAATGAAAGATGAAAAAAAATATATGACTTCAGGTCATGTAATAGGAAATTAAATGAATATGACTTCTAACTATATAATATAAAAATAGAAATAAAAGGAATATGACTTCTGGTTATGTTATATCAAAGTCAAAATGTATATGACTTCTTGTCATATAATTTCAAAGTAGGGATAAAAAGACTATGGCTTCTAGCCATGTAATTTCAAAACATGAAATCAGAGGTGTATAGCTTCTGGCCATAATAATATTAATAACATAAAAGAGTTTGTATATAATTAAATATAAAATAATATAACATTAAAAGTAAAATGTTATGTTAGCAACAATAAAAGTAAAATGTTATATTATGTTAAGGTTAGCAACAATAGTAAAATGTTATGTTATGTTAAAGTTAGTAACATATATTGTGCAAAAGTAAAGCCTTATCAATAATGTAAATAGTAAAACAATAGTAAATTACTATGCAATTACTGTGCATGAATAAATTGATGGATGAATAATGATAAATAGTAAAAGTACTATATAAAATAGTAAATAATCTCCAATCTTAACCATGGAACCCGATGTATAAAAACAATCGGTAAAAGAGAATTTTTTAATTCCATATAGTAGTTTAGATTATCCCATATATATAAATAAACATATAATAAAATCATTAAAGAAAGTATATGAAATCGTTAAAGAAATTATACCTTCGTTATAGCTATCATGCTGATAACGTGTTATGAAACTAAATAAAATACAAGAGAGATTAAGATAAGGGAGATGAAGAAATGCAAGAGAGAAAAATGGAGAGCAATGAGAGAGTGATTATTTTTTCTATTATTCTTTTCCAACCTTTGATACATGCCTACTATATATAGGTAATGAATCCTTAACTTCCATTACAAGAGTTACAAAAGAGTAAATCTACATAATGGTATATTATGAAGTTTTGTAAGTTATTTACATTAATCATATAAAACTCCCACTAAGCTATACATGTCATAGATTATATGACTTTAAGTGTAGAATTCCAAACGACCCTTCTTGAAAAGTTATGGACATTTACACCAATATTGAAATATTTATAACACTCTTATTGTTATGAATATAATGATGATATATCTGAGATAAGAGAGAGAACAAGAACAAGAGAATAGAGAAGAGAGAAAGAGGAGTGTAATTCTTATTCCAATGTGTCTCCAATACATAACATATGCCTTCTATTTATAGGCACAACTCTCTAATCTACAATTAATGTGATTCCATAATCATAGTTATTCATGGGTGAGAATATGAAACTATAGGAGAATAGGAAATAATGGGAGATATGGATATCTACAAATATAATATTCATGACACTCCCCCTTGGATGTCCATTATGAATGTGCCTCATTAAAAACTTTAACTAAGAAAAACCCAGTGGGATAAAAACCTAGCCAAAGAAAAGAGTACATTATTCATTGATACATTGCACAGTGTTGCCTCATTAAAAACCTTTCTAGGAAAACCCAATGGGACAAAACCTAGATAAGGGAAAAAGAGTACACCGTGTATTGTCTCCTCCTCTTAATTACATCAGATTTTCTCCCTCTGATGACTACATTACTTTCAATGTCTTTTGAGCATATCTTCTTTTTTGATCATCAAACATTCTATTCTGTACCTGCAAAAACTAAATATTTCCAACAAAATCATAATAATACTAACATTATTTCTAAGCATTCTTATAAGATATATCTAGATGCATATCAACAGATATTCATTAAAACGATTATATCATACATGCTCTGATAGCTTTAAGTCATACAAAACTTATTAAGTATTGTTCTCGAGAACTTTATATTAGATGCTTCTGGCATCTTGAGTCCTTCAGGGACTTTCATATAAATATCACTGTCAAGTAAGACATACGAATAGGCAGTCACAACATCCATTAGGCGCAGATCAAGCCCTTCATTAACTGCTAGGCTAATCAAATAACGAAAAGTAGTCGCATCCACTACTGGTGAATACGTTTCTTCAAAATCAATGTAAGGTCTTTGTGAAAAGCCTTGGGCTACAAGACATGCATTATATCTTGTGATTTCACCCTTTTCATTTCTCTTTCGTACAAAAACCCATTTGTATCCAACTGGCTTTACATCTTCTGGTGTGTGGACTACAGTCCAAATACCTTTCATTTTGCCAGTGATTTTAATTCTGTATTAATAGCATCTTTCCATTGGAGCCAACCCTTTCTTTGTTGGCACTCGCTAATGGATTTTGGCTCATGATCCTCATTATCATTCATCACATCATATGCTATATGATAAGCAAAGATATCATCAACGTTGACTTCATTTCGATCCCATCGGAGACCATTCATAACATAATTTATTGAGATCTCATTATTGTCACATATTTCAGGTACTTGGGTCTCTTATGGGACTAGAATATTCTCTTCTGGAGATAATATCTTTTCAAGAGATGGCTCTCTTGGAGCTACTAAATTTTCTTGATTATCCTCGACTTGACCATCTATATTCTTAGCTCCTTTTCTTTTTCGAGGATTTTTATCTTTGGAACCGATGGGCCTACCACGCTTCAGGCGTGTCATAGATTCATTCATAATAGGTTATCCTTCAGGGACATCAATTCTAATAGGAGCATTAGCAGTTGGTATATGTGATTTTGTCACTTTCTTTGGGTCAGTGAATGCTTCTGGCATTTGATTAGCTAAATTCTGTAAATGAATTATCTTTTGAACTTCCAGTTCACATTGTTTTTTCGAGGATCAAAATGAGCCAATGATAATTCATTCCAGCTAATTTCTTTGCCCAGCTAACTTCCAGGTTGCGAGAAGATAATAAGCAAACATGTGACCATTTAGTTGATGCATCAATTAAAACCATATAGTACTTAAATGGTCCACATGGTGGGTGTATTGGCCCACAAATATCTCCCTGTATCCGTTCTAGAAATGTGAGAGATTCACTTTCTAGTTTGCTTGGTGAGGGCCGAATAATTAACTTTCCCTTGGAACATGCAACACTTGAGAAATCATGGGATTGTGGGATTTGTTTACACTTCAGGGTATGTCCACATGAGTTCTCAATTATTTGTCGCATCATGATTGACCCGGGATGGCCTAACCGGTCATGCCAAACATTAAATTCATTAGTAAACTTCTGGTTTACATTAACATGTGTTTCAATTGTGCTTATATATGTATAATACAAACCAGAAGAGAAAGCAGGAAAACTTTCTAATATGTATTTTCTACCAGAAACTATATTTGTGATAGTAAGACATTCCTGATTATTATTAATTGATGTTTCTATATGATATCCATTTCTACCAGAAACATATAATTTAACAAATAAGTTAACAAATATGTTATGATCACTTATTATATGCATATAATCTATCCATTTATAATAGGGATTAACATATCTGCTTCTGCAGCTGATAAGTTTTCTGCAGCAAGGACAAAACGGCACCGTTTCTTCTTCTTTTCTATAAAACTTAGGCATTAAAAAATTCTCCGCCCCGTACGAACCTTCCCTTCCACTTTCACTCTCTCCCCTCCTTCCTTCTCCTCATGGCTGACCCCTTCATCCTTCTTTCACCGCCTCTTCCACCCCTCCCTGTTCGAAAGAAGCAAAAAAGAAAAGAAGCAAAGTCATGTGGAAGAATGGAGAAAAGACCGGTCAATAAAGGTTACTATAAAGAAAGAAAAATAACCCTTTATAAAGAAAAAAAAATCTAACGAAGTGGTTGGGGAAAGTGACAAATACTTTGCTTTCCCCAAGAATTCAGAGGATAGGATGCTTGATCTTTACTCAAGGAAGTTAAATTCTGGGAATGGTCTTGTTGAGCCTTACCAAAATGGCGGTAGTGGTGCCAACAATACTTTGAAGGTCCTGGTTTCGCAGCAATCCAAACATCAAACAAGTGAAGCTCATGACAAACGGCAGGAAATGGATGACAACTCCTCTAGCGCTGCAGTACTCCTCAGTCATTGTGTTGCTCTGCAAAACACATCGAGAAACAGTGTTTGGTTTCAACGGAAATTCTCATCGTGCAAGCCGAAGGTTGAAGGTAAGTTATTGGGTCTCTCTTCCTTCTAGTTTCCATGATTTCCTAACATAAGTTTCTGAGTTTTTCAGCCTTGGGAACTTAGCTATGATTCCATATGTGAGTTCTCTGTGTTTAGGAGCTAGAACAGAGGAGTTTTGCATTTTCTTTTTACGTTGGAAAACTCCCAAAACAGCTCGTGTCGTCTGTTTCCTCCCCATCTCCTTGTATCTTTCTTTTTATTTAGTAGGAGATGATTGTGTCAGATAAATGGTGGCACACCAACATTGTTTGTGGTCTTCCTTCCTACAAAGGGAGCCGACGGGATCAATCGTCATCAGCGAGAACAGAGGCAAAAGAGAGACTGCCAGAATCCATTGTTGGAGAGTCGTAAAAGAGCTCGACGATGATCTTGAAAGGAGTGCAGAGAAGTTGGAGGGCGCTGTTCACTGTTTTGGTTTTCTTCTTTTGTTGGCTATGAGCCACCCAGCGGAACACGAGCGATGGCCGGACTCGTACAGGGCCGAGTTGACCTAAAGTACTTGCAGGTGCCACAGGGAGGGGTGGAAGAGGCGGCGAAAGAAGGACGAAGGGGTCAGCCATGAGGAGAAGGAAGGAGGAGAGAGAGTGAAAGAGGAAGTGAAGGTTCGTACGGGGCGGAGAATTTTTTAATGTCTAAGTTTTATAGAAAAGAAGAAGAAACGGTGCCGTTTTGTCCTTGCTGCAAAAAACTTATCAATCACAGAAGCAGATATGTTAATCCCTTTATAATATGCATATAACTTATTGTATGAGAAACATATATGAGAAACTTATTTTCTACCAGAAACATATAATTTAACAAATAATATGTTGGTTATTCATGAAGAATCTTCTGGTTCTTTAATGGATGTCAATATGTAATTTTATTTCTATTATATGACTTGGATGATCAAACAAGTCATGCCAACAATAAATTTGTTTGGATTAGTAAACTTCTGATTTACTGTAACATATGTCTCAAATAATAAACATTTCAATATTTTGACATCCATTTTGGGAGATCTATTAAACTTTGTCTAAGAAGTATATAACTTTTCAAAAATTAGCTCACACATATATTCTAACTTATACTTTAATCTAACAATCTCCCTTTCAAGTGTGAGTCAGATAAACATACGTTCTTTATATCTATTTCAAAATCATTTTTAAGCCCTTTAAAATTCGAAACGAAAATCTATGGTAATTCTTTTAGGAACAAATATATAATATTAAATCACCAGATAATCTCATTACTCATTAATAATATACTTCAGTTGACTTATATATGTAAAATATATACAGTCCACCAATATATAGATATTCATAATCAAAACAACTTAAAACCACAAGAAAATTATGCAGCAGAAAATTTTAATAGGTAACAAATTTATGAGATGTGATCATAATAAATGTAAATAACAATAAATTGAAATTGAACATCTTATTACCTTCTAGGCTCATTTGTTATTTGTATTGGCTTTAAAATAAATCTAGACATATTTTTCTGCAGCCCTTTGCCTTTTTAATATCTCATTGACTGCATTAGCAAACATTTTATTTGTTATATTTGTAAACTTCTGGTTTATAATTACAATCCCTACAGTATTTGCAAACTTCCGGTTTATATCAAACTTTTAATTTGTATAATTAATTCAGCATATTTCTTAAAACCCATTTTTTCCACAATTTTGCTACTACAGGAGCAAATTGATACATTCATTTATAATGAACTTTTAGAAGAACAACATCTTCTAGTGGTCATACAATCCCTTTAATTTGCTCTAAAGAACAAGGGGATCTTTTAATGCCAAATATTCAATTTTAAGGTCATTATACAAATGGTAGCGTAAAAAAATCATGGATCTTGCTTCACTTCAATTTGTCTTATGGCTTCAGGCCAAATTATTACTTTGCTTTAGGCAAATTTCTGTCTCCTGATATAACGAAGCTAATTTGTCTCTTCTCATGGCTTCAGACCAATTTATTTCATGAGAAATTAAATCAATATGGCTTCCAGCCATTTATCTTCAGGATAAATAAAAATTATATATATGACATCTGGTCATATAACAATGAATCAAAGAATATGAAAATAAAAACAATAAAAATTAAAGATATAAAAATTAAAACTTTAGGGCTTCGAGCCATATAGTTCTCATAATGAGAAAATAAATTTATATGGCTTCTGGCCATAAAATTAAGAAATTAAAATGATATGATTTTTGGCCATATAATTTTAGAATAGGAAAACAGATTTATATGGCTTCTGGCCATAATAATATTAATAACATAAAAGAGTTTGTATAGAATTAAATATAACATAACATAACATAACATTAAAAGTTAGTAACAATAACAGTTTAATGTTTTGTTAAAGTTAGTAACCTAGACTTCCATGTAGGAGGTAGAACCTTTCATGTAGGAGTCAAATTAAAACAATAAATAGGAAATATTAAATCTATACTACCATGTAGGAAGTAGAACCTTCCATGTAGGAGTCAAATTAAAACAATAAAAAGAAAAGATTAAATCTAGACTGCCATGTAGGAGGTAGAACCTTCTATGTAGGAATCAAATTAACAATAAAAAGGAAAAATTAAATCTAGACTGCCATGTAGGAGGTAGAACTTTCCATGTAGGAGTCAAATTAAAACAATAAAAAGAGAGGATTAAATTTAGACTGCCATGTAGGAAGTAAAACCTTCCATGTAGGAGTCAAATTAAAACAATAAAAGGGAAAGATTAAATCTAGACTGCCATGTAGGAGGTACAACCTTCCATATATGAGTCAAATTAAAACAATAATAACAAAATATAAAATAACTCGTAAATTGTAATAGCCCTAAAAATATTTATAGATTATCAAGATAATAGATTATTTTTTAAAAAAATATTTATTTCTGTTATTTTAGATTTTTTTTAATTAATTATGAACAATTTTGTGATTTGTTGAGTGTTCTTTAAGTTAAGATGAGTAAATTTAGATAGTAGTGAAATTAAATTAATATCTATTGGAGTGTGTTAACAAATAAAACTTTACGGTCTAGTGGTATTGGAGTCCTTGGAGGGTGTCTAAGGTTAAGTGCTTGAATTTCCACAGTAGTGACTCTGAAAAATAAAATAAATTGATTAGATAAATTATATAATTATAAGCTAATTATATATTTACTATTTAGTGTAGCTAGTTGTTAAAACGAAACTCGTAGCCAGATGGTAATTGGGGTTGTCAAAAGGTCCTTTGTATTTAAACAATGTGTGATTATTATTTTTGCCTCAGCTCAGCAGAAATTACCAAATGACCCTAATTGTGGGGGAAAAAACAAAAAAAAACAAAACTTCATATTTCTTTCAACGCACGACTTCGTCCATGAGAGACAGAACCTTCGAGATTGTTCAGAGACCCAAAATCCCCAGTCGATCGTGCGACCTTGTTCCTTCATCTTTTTGCCCTTCCTTGCCGCCGTTGTCCAATTGTCTCCGTCAGTTTCACCATCGGCATCTCGATTCGGTCTCCAAATCGCAGAAGTTGTTCTTCCTCTTGCTGACGATATGTCTGTGATTCTGCAATGTCAATCTATTTCACTTTTCTCTGTTTTGGTGGTTTAGGAGTGAGCCAAGCTTCATCTCTTCTAATTTTTCTAATGCTGAACATTTTCCCTTGTTCTGGTTTGTGGTTGCTATATCAACCGTCCCCTTTCATTCGTGCAGTCATCGGTGTGCTTGGAAATAAGGAGATTGCTTAGGGTCGCTCGGCTGCAACTTCCCCTTGGTCAGCGCCGTTGATTCTGGCCCTTTGTTGCTAGGGTGTGTGCTTCAATCTTCGTGATTATTCATTCCTGAAACAGTCCATGTATGTCATTCTTTCAATGTCTTCTATGAGTGATAAGCTTGAAGCCGTTAAATTTATTTAGAGAAGAGTTGTAAAATATTTGAATTGGAGGAAGTAATTGGATTTGATTATTAATTTAATATGGTTATGAGCTAAACCTTGTTAAGAAACCAAAATTAGGAGAGACTATGATTTAATAATGATTGTTTTTAGGGATTTATAAGTGCACATGAAGTGTTTGATTAAATGCTTTAGAAAAGAATTTTGTGGAATTTTTGAAGTATGGTAAAGTTATACAATGGTATTGGAAAGGAACTTGATTTTGTTATAGTATGAGGATGTTAGGTCATAAAGAATTATATATAATGTTTTAATAGATACATAGACTTGTATGCGTAAAGAGGCTAAATAATTCTTTCTTTCTTCTAAATTCGTTACGGAAAATAGAATCGTGAATACATAAACTTGTGTGTATGTGGGTTTATATGTGTATGTGTTGGCTGTTAGAAATTTGTCGTTTAAATGCTATAAGAAGATAAACATGGTTCTTATAGAGGAAAGGATAATTTAAAGCAAAATAGTGGTATTGAATGACATATTGAGATTTTTTGCGAAACTACTCTGATGCCTTAGTGTTATGTGGTTGTTAAATGGTGAAGTATGATGATTGTTTACAAGTTAAAAGTTAAGGAATTTAATTTAGGAAAATTTGTGATTCTGTATGGATGCTTGAAGTTGTTTGGTTAGAAATATAATATAACATAATGAGATTGTTTTATGATTTGATTTTTCTAATGCACATAAGGTGTTTATGAAATTCTGTAGAAGAGGGATTTGGTTTAAATTAAGATTATTTGGGTGTTAGGAGGAGGAGTGAGTAATTTGGGAACTGATAAGTTGTAGCAAGAGACGTAGCATAAATCTTACAGGTGCGTGAATAGTGCCCCATATGAACTTTTAAAGATGATATTCCTGCTATATGTTATACTTTATTTTAGCTAAACTACCAATACTTGTTTCATCAAGGCAAAGTGTGTCGAAAGTATATTATTTTCCTGTAATTCTTAAACATTTGAAATAAAAGAGGATTTTATATAAAGTTATTCATTCTTTTCTCTCTTTCAGTTTATAATGGACTACTCATCCATTGAATATAGAGCAAAACTTTGAGATGCAATATTTGTAAATTTTTATGTAAGAGCTTTATATTGAGAAATATCTTGTGATATCTTCTTGGGTTCCAAATGGAAATTGAAAGGAAAGTTTCTGAGATATTATTTTGTAAATCTCATGTTGGGATCCCTTATTAAGAACTAATATGTACAAGCCTTTACTATTAAAAGTTATATTTTGTTTACAAATTGCAAATTGACCCCCACGCATGCTTGAAAACATTTTTGGAGAGGACTGGATACAGAACGCTGGTTACTAACAGCAGTACTGTTAGTCCTTGGTGTACCATGGTTAACCTCGAGCTCACTTGATATTCGTGGGTATACCACTCACGCTTGATACTCGTGGGATTCGTTCTCACGCTTGTTATTCGTGGGTTTTGTACCTGCGCTTGTCTCGTGGCCTCATGATGTGCTTGTTTGGTTACTTACCCTCGTGGACTGTGTATCCACGCTTGTTTTCGTGGCCTTGAGCTACGCTTGGTTAGTTACCCTCGTGGACTGTGTGTCCACGCTTGTCATCCGTTCTGTAGAGGTCTTACGTTTAGACTTTCTTTTGAAATTTATTGTTTTAAACTAACTTTGTTCAACAAAACAATCTATTACATATTTTGAATTCGAATTATTTGATTCATGATCCTACATATAGCTAGTTCTGTTTTAAATTATGTCCATATGATGTAGAACTTGTAATTTATTGCCTTATTGTTATTATCAAAGAATAAAAATGTTTAAATTATTTTCTTTTGTATTTATTTAAATTCTATATATGGGACGTTATTCACCGAAAAATTCGTTTGGTTCAGATAGTACTGCTAACCTTGAACCTCCGGCTGAGCAGTGTAGAGCCTTCCCAAAATTTAAAGTTCGTTGGCTCATTTTGTGGTGCTGCTACAAGATGTAACTGTAAATTTAAACTTTTGTATTTTTATTATTATTAAAAGCTAGAAGCTCTACGTAGTCTATAGGCAGGATCCCTATCCTTTCTTGTTTAGAACATATGTACATGCATATATAATAGTAGAGCAAAGCTTCAAATGTAGTTTTGATCATTGAAGAACATGTAGATAGGAATTAGAGATGGTAGCTGTATATTCTAGATTATTGATGAGGTATGACTGTTCTTGTAAGTCTTATGGCTGGGGAAGTGAGTTTCTCTCACATTCCATGCTAGTCACTCCGCTGTTTTTCAAGGCGTGACATAAATGAAATCAAAATAATATATAAAAACAATAATAATCTCTAATCTTAGCCATGGAACCCGATGTTAAGAACAATCAGTAAAAGTATCTATTTAATTTCATATAGTGGCTCAGATCACTACAAGCAAAAAGGGATTTAGCGACGGATTTTATCTCAAATTCTGTCGCTAAAACCTCAGATCATTTAGCGATGGAATTTGTGACGGATTTTTTCCGTCGCTAAAAGTGGTCGCAATTGCGACGGATTTTAATTTAGCGACGAAAAATGATTCCGTCGTTATTAGCGATGGAATCTAATTCCGTCGCTAATTTCGCTAAATTCAAATTAGCGACGGATTCGGTTTCCGTCACTAATTTGATTAATTTTTTTTTAAAAAATTATATATTATTTATTTTAATTATTTTTTTATTTTTTGTTTTAATTTTCTTTGAAAATTATATTCTTTTAAAAATAATTATATTCTTTTCCATTATTCTTTTAAAATTTATTTATTTTATTTTTTAATTTTGTTTAAAAATTATATATTAAAATATTTAAAAAAAGTTATATAACATACATACCGAATCTTCATAACACAGAGTATAAAATACATTATAAATATAGTGTTTCAACAGAGATGTACTAAAAAAGTAATCTAAGCAGCAGCATCCTCATCATCATCATCAGCAGGAGGATCACCTTCAGGAGGCGGCATCGGACCCTTGTCTTTCATTAGGGCTATGATTTGACGCTGCATCTGTCTAACCATCTCCTGTGTCTGGTGGAGCTCAATGTCTGTTGCCATTTGTTTTTGCTTTGTCTCGCTCAGCTCAGCTGCTTGCGACTCGATAATTGTGTTCATCCTCTTCAACTCATCTGCCAAAAAATTAGGAAATATAATTATCTTTTTTGCACTGCATTTAAATAAACCAGAGAATGAAAATGTAACAATCAATATCAAATGTATTACGTTTACCTGCACAGACACCTTCACTACTGCTGGATGTGGAGCGCTTTGATTCCCTAAGTCGGCTGGCATAGGAACCTAACCCGAAGACTCTACCTTTGCTGTTAAATCCACCCGCAGCCTGTAAGAATAGAGTCTCGTTATCGGACTGAAAGGATGAGGGCTGGGTTCCACTCTGCGAGTCTCTCTCCTGTGTCAGCCTCAGATAGTTGCCCTATAAACAAAAAAAAGACATCACAAAAAAAGCCGATGTGAAATGAAATAAACATGTTGGTGTCCGAAACAAAGAATCAATGCAATATAAATGTCTCAACGCCACTTGCTCCGCCCTGGCGTTAATCCATATCTTCTCACCCCCTTCAGTTTGCCGGGTATGGGTCTGCTCAAAGGCACGCCACTCAACTTCTTCTGGTGGAACATCCCCAGACTGTGGCTGCAAACACATGAAAAATCGTTAACAAATTGTTTCAAGGTACAAAACATTGAATACTTTAATAGAAAATAACGTGTACTCACAATTTTCCGACAATGCTCATTCAGCGAAATGGACCCGCCAGCATATGAAGGTCCCACCTGCTTGGCCCTATTCTCCTTACTTTTCCGACTTCTATTATTAAATTTCTCATCGTTCTCCCACTGTGCAAGTAATAGGTTTGCAGTCTCAGGGTCAATTCAATCTGTCTTGCCCACACCCTTTCTCAATTTATGAAATCTCCCAGACAACCACTTGCTTCCCTTATGGTTAAAAGCTTTTCTCAGACCTTTATGATATTCAGGCAACGTCTCAAACTTACTCTGAAAATCAATAATGAACAATTAGTGCTCCAAATGTTACAAATACTTAATCAGTTCATATTTGGATAAGAAATTAATAACTATAAATCACTTAACTTACCAAAAACTCATTGAACCATCTATTCCGAGTGTCCGTAGGAATTTCTTTCCACGTGCCCCAAGGCTCATTGAAATTGCGGAATATTTGGGTTGACAAGATATCATCCACCGGGGGATAAGGGTCAAATCTGTAGACAGAGGATATGATGCAAATATGAGCATACAAACTAAAGGGTAAAAATCGTAGCGTTATTAGTAACTTTGTATGACTCACCCCTCGGTGCCGTCAGGACGGATCCACAGCTTCCCCGTCGCAGGATCTTTCGCTCCCCATACAGGTGTATTAGAGGAACTACCTCCTTCGTCGACCTGGCTATGAGGCGACAGAATGTGCTGAATGAAGGAATGTGAATTATTGAAGAGTTTGTACATAGATGGTTAAATAAAACTACACATATGTAAATCAATCAGAAATGGTAAAGTAAACCTGGCGTCCCCCTTTCTGTGGATCACTGGAGGAAGACGGAGAATTGGACGTATACAGTGACGGTGAAGTGGACAGGTAAATCGATGGTGAAGATGAGGACTCGAATGGTGAAACCTCTGGGGAAGCGCCTCTCCCCCCCTTGCCTACGAAGGGAGCAGATGGCGTTCCCCTACCTCTGATAGGACGAGGTCGGGATCGACCACGACCACGTCCACCATCTGAACGTCCTCCAGCTGGATGCTCCATATATCTATGAACACTTACAAACATTATGTGAAAATATACATAAAAATAAGATATTTATTACTTAATATGACAGTAGCGCAATTACGGAGTATGTAGTATAACAAATTGTCATAAACAAAAGAACTAACACAAATCAATCGGATGATTCACGTTCTTCGTCATCTGCTTGCACGTCTTCCTCTGAAGTCTCATAGTCGTCGAACTCAGATTCGCTATCAGAGTAAATCACTTTTGTCTCATCGTCTGATTCCTCACCGTCAACTTGGAGAGGAATCAACTCTAAGTTCGCAGCAGAATCAAACAGATTGCTTGGTACATCGTCGTCGGCAATGTTTATGGGCAGTACATGTTCCACATCAGCCTGGAACGGTTCCTTCATGTCGTCATTTGCTTCCGACTCTTTCGACTGAGGTATAATATTCCGTGCTTTGGTTTTAATAACTCCCACCCACCCTTGGCGGGATGTGGGGTATTCTGTATAGTAGACTTGTTCCGCCTGTTGAGCAAGGATGAATGGGTCATAACCAACTGTATATCTCCTTACCCAGTGGATCTCAATATTTCCATGTTTGTCCACTTTTGTCCCACGCGGACTGTTATCAAACCACTCACATTTAAAAAGTGTCACCACCTTGTCCCACTGGTAACTCAGCTGAATTATGTCGATTAACTTCCTGTAGTAGTAACTCTCCACCCCGTCAACTTGGTCACCTCGACAACACACACCATAATTGCAACATTGTGTACCTGCGTTCGCTTCAACAATTGAAAATCGATACCCGTTGATTATATATTTGTTGCACCGGGTAACACTAATTGCAGCTCCATAAGATAAACTCCTTGCCACTTGATTGGGATCTTCTGGGTGTTCCAAGAAGTAGGAGCGAAACCATTTTGGGAATTTAGAGTTCGTGAATTGGTCAATTTGGGATTCCGACATTTCAGGATTTTCCGATCGGACCAAATTAGAAAAATGACTGCAACAAAAAAATGAAGTTAATACTATAATACTTACCGTAACAGTGAAAAGAAAACAAATCTTACTTTAAGTATGGGGCGGCCTCTTCACAATTGTTTAGAATGTACCACTCCGCTACTCGCGCTTATCTCTTGCTTCAAGAGTTGATCTCCAACGTTTTCCCACGACTCGGCCTGGAAAATCAAATATTGATTTTTGATCGCTCGTATTACCGCCATCATCGTTGCGAGGTACCCATCTCCATCTTGATGTCATTTCAGGGGGATAATAGTATTGCGCAAATTTTGTGGCCTCTTCGACTAGATACGCTTCAGTGATAGATCCTTCAACGTGGGTTGAATTTTTGATTTTTTGTTTAAGAGTGCGTAAAAACCTACAATGGACAATTAGAGGGTATTTATAAACTAAAGTGCGCGAAAGAAATAACTGCACGAAAGAAATATATATATTACCTCTCAAACGGATACATCCACCTATATTGTTGGGGACCTCCTACTCTTGCTTCGTAGGCCAAGTGAACAGGTAAATGTTCCATTGAGTCAAACATGCTAGGAGGAAACACGATCTCTAACTTGCATAGTGTTATTGGCATGCTCGCCTCCAGGTGCCATAAGTTTTCCACATTAAGCTCATAAGCACAAATTTCTCTAAAGAACCTGGAAAATTCTGCTAGAATAGACCATATGTGGTTCGGTAATGCTTTGAAGGCCCATGGCAACAACCTCTGGAAAAAAAACATGACAATCATGACTCTTCATCCCGAATAACTTCCCCTCGTGCAAGTTGACACATCTTTTCAAGTTTGACGCATAACCGTCCGGGAGTTTCAGCTCTTCAACCCATTGCAACAATTCCAAATTCTGCTGTTTGTTTAATGTGTACGGTGCTATAGGTTTGGAAATCCGTCCCCTGCTATAACACCCCAACTTTTCTAAAGCATTTTCGAAATTATTTGATCAGAGTTCAAAATAATTTAACCAGAGTTGAGCAACGAAATGATTTTAAATACAAAGTAACTGATATTCAACCACTGTAGTGTACTGGTTTGTTGATACAAAGAGTTCGAAAGACTATACATATCTACAGGACTTTCTCCAGCTAGTCCTTCTGCCTGCTGCTTACCCTTGTTTCTGTTTCTGTTCACTCCGAAAATCCTGAAGCTACAGTAAGAGCTGAGGTTCAATACCCATTGAACCTCAGGTAACGGTTAACCTCATGCTTATGTATCAAATATGTATGACAGATATTCATGTCAAAACAGCAATAATCACATACATTATTCTCATATTCACATAATAACATAACACAGCCACTGCAATATGCATGTTATTATAGTCTGCACTATTCACCAGTGCCACGGTGTACATCCGTGTCCTCAGCGCTAGGAAAACATAACGGCGTTATCAAGACTATAACCCGTATCAAGTTGTATGTGTATGATCAATTTTCAAAAACAGAATTTCAGACTATCTATCACATATAAGCATACCATAAGCATCAGAGTTAGTGTTACAATACGCGTCCGTACCTTCCTTCCACGTGAATAGTAAATTACTATTCATGTATACGGCACTATTCATGTATACGGCACTATTCACGTATCCCCAAACTTCCTTTGAATCTGACTCCGGAATCCTCGGATATCCTATAATATCATTTTTATCAGTGACCATTAATTTTCAGCATTTGCGGAAACTATGTTGGATATTCACTATTCATGTGAATAGTACCAGTAAAAATATTTTTACCGTGCCGGTAAATATTTTTTACTGTGCCAGTAAATAATATTTACTGTCCAAGGATAATTCTTTTCTGATGTGACAGATCAGACTAAGCTGCAGCCACAGAGCATACTCAGAAAAACTCTATCTGGCATTTCTACTATAATTACCAAAAGAAACTACCAAATATTAAGACTAGAGACCAAAGAACTTACCCTTGAAGTTCCTGCTCATTCTCTCCAGCTTCAAGAACTTTACTCTAAACTCTCTCTCTAACTCTAAGAATTCTCACTCTTCTCTTAAACTCAACTGTTGTTCTCTGAGTTTGGTGTGAAGAAAATGAAGAAATGAAGCCTCTATTTATAGTGAAAAAGCATGATACTATTCATACTTTATCAGGTCAGATTTTGGCCGTTGGATCTTGACTTTAAACATGGCTTCATCTCAACCGTCCAATCCATTTGCTTACGTCATCGATGACGTCATCAAGATGCTTACGTCATCGATGACGTCATCATGACGATGACACTTTCTTACTCTTTTGCATTTATCCTATAAAGATTCCCTGATCGGTGTTCTAATCGCGTTATATTAGAAATTCTCAAGAATCCGGAAGCACAGCCTTGAAGTTCTATTTTTCCTCTTCAGAAATATCTGGGTCAACTAAATTTTTGATCCTATTTAGGGTATTCCGTAACCTGCCGAAGATTTTAAGTCGGACACTGACGGTTACAGAAATTACTTCGGGTGACACCAACTTCTAGACAAAAATTCACTGATTCATAATATGTCCAGCTGTTTACTACTTAATTCAAGGAGTTTGAGTTATGATTTATTTCCTACAGATTCCACTATCTGTCCTGCTTCAAAATATCGGTTCAACCTATCTCAAATAATCATTCCGCCGATTACGGAAATGACTTCGGAGATAACCCACTCTGAGATAAAAATTCACTTATTTATAATATACCCTTACTTTAAAAACCTAATTCACGGTTTATTGGAAATAATTTTATTTCTATTATTTTCCAAAGTATAAGATATTATATTATAATAATATTATTATTGAGTGGGTCCCGCGTCAAATTTTTCAAAATTTCTCCCGTGAATGTGTCGGCAGGAGGAGAATTATTTTGACGTGGGTCCCGCATGAATAGTAAATACGTATTTTCAAAAAGTGAATACGTATTTAGGAATAGTAAATACCGTATTTTTGAATAGTAAATACCGTATTTGTGAATAGTAAATACTTTTCATATTTCTCAAAATATCGATTAAATACCGTATTTATAAAAAGTGAATACGTATTTGTGAATAGTGAATACTATTCATGTACGTATTTGTGAATAGTAAACACTATTCATGTCCAATAAAATACTGATTCTAAATTCATTTTCAAAAATAGGGTCTAATAGTCCTCCGAAAATAGGCTAATTTTCTAGTCTTTAGGTCCAAAATTCAGAATGTTACAATTCTCCCCCCGTTCAATAAATTTCGTCCTCGAAATTTGACAATATAAAATCAAAAGGTTATCTAGACCTCTAATATACTTCTTCCTTATACATGCTTATCTAGCATACATCCTACTATTCAATGCTCCATTAAACTGGGAACATTTCACAAATGCTCCATTTCATTTTCTATAATTCAACCTCTTCCTTTGTACTAGCATGCCAACTAGTGATCCAGGAAAAATTCTATTTTCTGGGTTTGTCTATCACTCCAATTCTCTTAATTCTGGTACCAAGTATCATCATAGATACTATTCTCATCATCATTTCAAATCTTCGGATTCTCTCCGGTTCATCTAATATTATTAGAAAGTCACCCTTCCCAAGATTACTATCACCTTAGCACGCTTACGCTTCAAAATCCTATTTTCAAATGTCAATTCCGACATCTTGAGTCAGTTGCACATCTAAGACAGATTTCTTAGATAAATGTGCGTATAAACGTCCAAACTTATTTTCTTGAAAACACAGCTGGCAATAAATGCCATAGCGATTTCTGTCTGCAAAGGTCTAGGAAACTGCGACCCCTAACGGTGGCTAGGGTGCACTAGGGTGCGGTGCCATAAAATCTTCCGCATAACAACAAAGTCTGCACTATTCTGAGCCAACGACAGATGAGAATCCGATGCTGCTTAACAAAATCTAGACGTTGCTAGCCCAGCTATAAATCGAGTAAAGAAAGAGTAAATGTTTCATGTTCTCTCAAACTTCACAAAATATTCATTTCCTCTCCGATCGTAATCTTCACTATAACCTTCCACATTATCCTTAAACATGGCCGGTTCAAGTAACTCTATTCCAGTCTCCGATTCATTCAACCCTTTCTTTCTTGAAGCCTTACTTCATGACTATCAGACTAACATGTTGTCTGATTTGTCAAACAATGCATCATACCCTTATTCTTCTTTATTTCCCCAAAATCCCGTAAGTATGAACGTTCATCCATCTGCCTCAACGATTAACATTCCTACTCCTCCTCCAAGGATACAAGATTCTATTTTTACAACTACTAACAGAAAGGAATCTGAAGCAGGTCCATCAAGGCGACCTGTCCAAAGGTGTCGTAATGTGGCAGAACTTATGGAGTCTACGGTACCTTCTCAACCAAGGAATCCTGCTTCTACCTTGACTGAGACTACTAATCCATTTTCATGTGGTTGCTGCCATGTTCTACGAGAGATTATTCATACCAATGGACTTCAATACCATAAACTTGAAGTTCATGGGAGGATTGGTATGATATGCCACGCTGTCTTTCACCAGGACGTACAAGGAGGTTCTTTCAGTCCTCAAGTATTTGACTTTGGTAAGAAGAATTTAGATGATGTCAAACATTTTCTAGAAAATTATTGTTTGAATCAAAAATCTTTAGGGTATGTCCTGGTGTCGGATCCCATATCAGCCTACTATGAGGCTCTCTGTGTTGGTTTGGAATGGACTAAAAATCAAAATGAACTCCCTAATAGTTCATTTCCAACCAATACAGAAAATATATCCAATAAAGGAAAAGAGCTCATGGTTGTAAATAATAATCCTTCAGTCCCCATACCTAGTAATCCATACCGATCAAGAGCTGAACAAAATATTAGAGCTGCATCAATGTCAATAGATGATCTTAGAGACTTCTTCCATTTACCTCAACAAGAAGCGGCTCAACAAGTTCGTCTATGCAAAAATGTTCTAATGAAAATATGCCATAGGGGAGGAATAAAGCATTGGCCGTATGTAAAAATTCGAAGCACTATGAAGCAAATAGCTAGATTGAGAAAAACAATGTCTTCTGATGGTCCTCTCTCAAGTGCAGCCGCTCAGGAAGAAATTAATAGACTTAAACTTGAGATAGTCGAAGCTTGCGGTGGGATTGTACCAACTGTTGTTCTTGATGCTTGAATTAATATAGTCTACTCTTCTTAGCCTTCTTGCTAATGTTTGTAATCTCTTATTCTAGGATTCATAAGGATTTTCGAGTTTTCCTGCCAAACTCAGCTTTATCTTATTAAATTCAAACTTAAGCCAGTTATTCTGTATAATCAAGACTATGTCCGCATTCTGTTATGGTATTGTCATCTGTTACTCATATAAATTAGCTAGGTAAGTGTAAATCTAGCGAAAATCTCTTCATACTTTTTACAACGGCAACAAAATGAATAACCATCAAATAGGGGCTTAGTCTTTCAATCACTTTCCTAGACACCAATAAAAATATTCATCCCCTAGAAAGTAATTTGGGCCTACAGAATCCAATATTCAATAAATTTTCTTGTCTCATTTTCAAATTTTCAAACATGAAAAATTTTCCGTGGTTTCAGTACATTTCACAATCTGCACTATACCACAAAGTAATAGTGCTATAACATTTTTAAATTTAATCGCTGCCATCACAAATTCGTGAAAACATTTTTCACTACCGGATCATTTTCAAAAACTTTTATTACCGGCACATATCTTTGAGGGAGCTAATTTATTTCACAAAATTTTACAATTGAGAGTACACACCATCATTTTAACCATTTGGTACAGTAAGCGCCTTACCCCAATCCTCAAATCCAGTCTCAACAGTACTATCAACAATGTGGGAGAACCTCCGCCCCTCTCTCAGGAGACCCAGTGTTCACACTGGCACATAAAGTAGCAATCCTATCTAGCGGAACTCAGTCCAGTCATAGACAGTCAGGTTTTACTAATCAAAACATACGCCCTAGGCGAAATGTTATGGATTGGGTGCGTTCACTGCTGGTGCGATTTCCATTTTCTCAAACCAAAATCCCTCCAAAACTTTTTGTTCAAAAAAAAAAACATTTATCAAAGGCCAGCGATTTCAAACATTTTAAAACATCTAGCAAGACCCAGCAAACTGTGTACATCTACAACAGCTTCTGTCCTTCCAGTTTTGTACTGACTTTACCACAACATAGTTAAAAACTCAGTTTCAAACTTTGGGTTCTAACAAAACCGTTTGTACAAGACAACATCATAACCATCACTGTGGTCTCAAATTCTGTTGAAAAATATTTCATTTGAAAACTCGATTTCACAAATTTGAAAGTAAACTCCGAAAATTTCAAAATAGCAGGTGCATTGGTAAGTTCAAAAATTCCATTTTTTTAAAACCTTACTTAGGAATCAGACAACTAACATTAGAAGGTCATTACTAACTACATACATCTGGACCTTTGTTCTTGACTACTCAAACCATATGTATAATGCTTAGTTTGTTCTACTTAACTCATCTGGCTATTCCAAACTTTGCCCGTTATCCTCGGGTTTCACAAGCTTTTTGGAACACTTCTCGTATTTGTTGTCTAACAATATGTACTATATAGCATTGGAGTAAACCATGGTGATATACTAGATTACTTAAACCTTCACTCTGGGGAACCTATTCGATGTGAGATTCATTATAATGTACATACCTTGAGAACCGATGCACTTGGTATCTCTACTTTATGGTTCGTTGTCACGGCGGCTCCACTCTACGGTTCGTCGTCACGGTGGCTCTGCTCTACGGCACATTACTCGGCGCTTCACTCAGTCTTCTCAGACCAGTCAGCTTTTCCGGTTAGCATCCTCTGTAGGTAAGCCTCCTTGATCAGAACTCCCCGTAGGTATCCTTCTCCGATTAAACTTTCCATAAGTAGCGCCAGTGATCGTCTTTGAATCATTATAATGAGAACTCAAATCTTAACAGGTTCCTATCCTTTAGTGGTTTCATAAACCGTTGTTTCTATGTCTGCCATCTTATCTAGGGCCATTCTATTTGTGGACTTTCACTTTCTATTTAGCTCCAAGCATAATTCTTAACTCAATTTTCCCTATCGGGTAGCCACTTACTTTAAAGGGAATTTATTAGCCACTAACATCTCTATGATTCTTGGTCCCACCTTGAGACCATAACCTGGTGGCTACTGAGGTTTCCAGCTTTCGTATGGTTCTGTTAAGGAACTATCTCTTAGGTATTTGGAACCTAGGCAAAACTCACTCATATTTTCTAAGGGTTCCCACTCTCACAGGGGTCATAGTTCTGAGATTTCTCTCGCCTAAGCAATATTAACTTCATAATGTCTATTGATTCTTGGTACTAATATTGGTATACTTACTACTGGGTACCTACAACTCTCATAGGCACTAGTATGACATAACTGTCTCCCCAGAATTACTGGGTACTTTCCCTTTTCTGTCAATTGATCACCATCGTCAAGGACTTAATCAAAAGATCTTCGTCCCCGGAGCCACGCCCCTTTGCACGCATGGTGTCTGGCCTCTATAAGGTAGGAATTTTCTTCTCAGGGTACCTTAACAAGTTATTATTTTGACAAGGACATTAAATCGATAGGTTACTATCCAAGGGAAACCTAAACAGTAGGTTATTGTTTACCGGAAAACTTAAGTCGTACCGACTTCTCTGTACCACTTCCCTTGAAACTCTGAGTAGGGATTTAACTTAGATTCCGATTCCCATATCAAAAGTCTTAAAGTTTAACAACAGAAACCATATTCTGTGCCATCCACTCTATATCAAGGCCTCCCGAGCCTAACCCTTTTCCTTAGGATTTACGTCCTTTTTGTATCACAACACCAGTATTGTATCAGTACTTGTACTTGTTTTTTCGAAACACTTTTAAAACCATGGCTTAGAGCCTAACTTAGTTAGTCAAACCGATTGGCCAGGTAGGCGTCTATCATGGGAGCCTCACCGTGCTAGGGTGACTGATTGGCTGATCCACATAGACTCGGCCCTACCTTCGGCACCAATGGTTTACTGTAACTGAGTCGGGTTCATACCAGATAAAACACTTTTGAAAGCTTAGAACCTAACTCCGCTACTCAGACAATCCGACTAGGCAGGTGTTTTTGTGGAAGGCTCGACGAATTCAAGGAAATTGATTGCCAACCACAAAACCCCTTTCTAGATATCAGACTGTTTGGAGTAACTTAGTTAACTCCGTGCCAGGATGTCTGCTCTGATACCAAAATATCTCCGTGGTGCCCATACACCGTGGCAACATAACGTACCTCAGCCGCTAGTTTTACGCACCGCCTCACGGCTCAGGGTACGCCCATACGTCCCAGTGCAACCAGACTCCCTGGCCATGTCGGGGTAAGAGCCAATGCTTCGCCACAGATCACACTGTGAGAACCCCCGATCATGGTTACCTTTAACCAGCTCTGATACCAAAATATAACACCCCAACTTTTCTAAAGCATTTTCGAAATTATTTGATCAGAGTTCAAAATAATTTAACCAGAGTTGAGCAACGAAATGATTTTAAATACAAAGTAACTGATATTCAACCACTGTAGTGTACTGGTTTGTTGATACAAAGAGTTCGAAAGACTATACATATCTACAGGACTTTCTCCAGCTAGTCCTTCTGCCTGCTGCTTACCCTTGTTTCTGTTTCTGTTCACTCCGAAAATCCTGAAGCTACAGTAAGAGCTGAGGTTCAATACCCATTGAACCTCAGGTAACGGTTAACCTCATGCTTATGTATCAAATATGTATGACAGATATTCATGTCAAAACAGCAATAATCACATACATTATTCTCATATTCACATAATAACATAACACAGCCACTGCAATATGCATGTTATTATAGTCTGCACTATTCACCAGTGCCACGGTGTACATCCGTGTCCTCAGCGCTAGGAAAACATAACGGCGTTATCAAGACTATAACCCGTATCAAGTTGTATGTGTATGATCAATTTTCAAAAACAGAATTTCAGACTATCTATCACATATAAGCATACCATAAGCATCAGAGTTAGTGTTACAATACGCGTCCGTACCTTCCTTCCACGTGAATAGTAAATTACTATTCATGTATACGGCACTATTCATGTATACGGCACTATTCACGTATCCCCAAACTTCCTTTGAATCTGACTCCGGAATCCTCGGATATCCTATAATATCATTTTTATCAGTGACCATTAATTTTCAGCATTTGCGGAAACTATGTTGGATATTCACTATTCATGTGAATAGTACCAGTAAAAATATTTTTACCGTGCCGGTAAATATTTTTTACTGTGCCAGTAAATAATATTTACTGTCCAAGGATAATTCTTTTCTGATGTGACAGATCAGACTAAGCTGCAGCCACAGAGCATACTCAGAAAAACTCTATCTGGCATTTCTACTATAATTACCAAAAGAAACTACCAAATATTAAGACTAGAGACCAAAGAACTTACCCTTGAAGTTCCTGCTCATTCTCTCCAGCTTCAAGAACTTTACTCTAAACTCTCTCTCTAACTCTAAGAATTCTCACTCTTCTCTTAAACTCAACTGTTGTTCTCTGAGTTTGGTGTGAAGAAAATGAAGAAATGAAGCCTCTATTTATAGTGAAAAAGCATGATACTATTCATACTTTATCAGGTCAGATTTTGGCCGTTGGATCTTGACTTTAAACATGGCTTCATCTCAACCGTCCAATCCATTTGCTTACGTCATCGATGACGTCATCAAGATGCTTACGTCATCGATGACGTCATCATGACGATGACACTTTCTTACTCTTTTGCATTTATCCTATAAAGATTCCCTGATCGGTGTTCTAATCGCGTTATATTAGAAATTCTCAAGAATCCGGAAGCACAGCCTTGAAGTTCTATTTTTCCTCTTCAGAAATATCTGGGTCAACTAAATTTTTGATCCTATTTAGGGTATTCCGTAACCTGCCGAAGATTTTAAGTCGGACACTGACGGTTACAGAAATTACTTCGGGTGACACCAACTTCTAGACAAAAATTCACTGATTCATAATATGTCCAGCTGTTTACTACTTAATTCAAGGAGTTTGAGTTATGATTTATTTCCTACAGATTCCACTATCTGTCCTGCTTCAAAATATCGGTTCAACCTATCTCAAATAATCATTCCGCCGATTACGGTAATGACTTCGGAGATAACCCACTCTGAGATAAAAATTCACTTATTTATAATATACCCTTACTTTAAAAACCTAATTCACGGTTTATTGGAAATAATTTTATTTCTATTATTTTCCAAAGTATAAGATATTATATTATAATAATATTATTATTGAGTGGGTCCCGCGTCAAATTTTTCAAAATTTCTCCCGTGAATGTGTCGGCAGGAGGAGAATTATTTTGACGTGGGTCCCGCATGAATAGTAAATACGTATTTTCAAAAAGTGAATACGTATTTAGGAATAGTAAATACCGTATTTTTGAATAGTAAATACCGTATTTGTGAATAGTAAATACTTTTCATATTTCTCAAAATATCGATTAAATACCGTATTTATAAAAAGTGAATACGTATTTGTGAATAGTGAATACTATTCATGTACGTATTTGTGAATAGTAAACACTATTCATGTCCAATAAAATACTGATTCTAAATTCATTTTCAAAAATAGGGTCTAATAGTCCTCCGAAAATAGGCTAATTTTCTAGTCTTTAGGTCCAAAATTCAGAATGTTACACCTGCCATCCTGCACCAAATGCAAAGCAGGCCATCTACAAATCGCTTCTATGTCCCGTCTAGCATTGATTGTGTCCTTCGTCTTGCCTTTCGTGTCCATCACGATGTACAAAATATTGCAAAACACATTGCTCTCAATGTGCATGACATCCAGGTAGTGTCTTAACAATTGATCTTTCCAATATGGTAGTTCCCAGAAGATGCTGCGTTTGTTCCAATGATGATCAACACCATATCCCTCGGGTTCGTTGGAAGCAGCATCCTCTTCAACACTTTGAATATACTTGACCCTGTCCCATATTTCTTGGCCACTTAAATGACGAGGTTGATCTGCTCGTTCAACCACATTTCGCGTGAAGTCTTTTCTATTTGTCCTATACGGATGGTCCGGGGGTAGGAATCGTCGGTGCCTATCAAACCAACAAACTTTTCGACTGTGTTCCAAGCTAAAACCCATGTTCTGCTCAAGACATACCGGGCATGCAAGCTTTCCCGACGTTTGCCAGCCACTCAACATCCCATATGCAGGGAAATCATTTATCGTCCACATTAAGGCAGCACGCATTGTGAAATTCTGACTCAATGATATATCTTACGTTAGAACCCCTTCACTCCACAACATCTTCAACTCGTCTATCAAAGGCCTAAGGTACACATCTATCTTCTTTTTGGGGGTTGGATGGCCCAGGGATTAACGCGGTGAGGAACAAAAACTCCCTTCTCATGCACATAGAAGGTGGGAGGTTGTACAGTGTCACAATGACATGCCAACAAGAATAATTTCTGCCTGATTTATCGAAAGGAGCGAACCCATCCGAGCATAGACCAAGACGGACATTACGGGGATCCATGTCAAAGAAAGGGTTCGCCTCGTCAAATTTACGCCAAGCTTCGGCGTTGGATGGATGCGTCACAAAATTTTCATCCTTGTCATGCTCCCAGTGCCATCTCATGTGAGCACCTGTTTGTTCTGATACGTACAATCTCTGAAGTCTGGGCACCAGAGGAAAGTAGTGTATCTTGCTTAACACTTGACGGGTCATTTTCCTTCCTTTCCTCACAACTTTATATCTGTCATGTCCACAGAATTTACAATTGATCAGCTCAGTATCATCCTTGTAATACAACATACATCCTCTAGGGCAGCAATGGATTTTTTCACATCCAAGTCCAAGCTCTTTCACCTTTTTTTTTGCTTGGTAAAAATCCTTCGGCAAATTATTGTCTTTGGGAACAACTTTGTTTATGATGTGCATCATTTCGTTGTAATTCCTCTCACTCATATGGTAATCAGTCTTCAAGCTTAGTGTTGCTAGGGTAGCCGAAAGCGATGAATATTCACTACTTTCAAAGTGTTCGCATCCTTCCCATAGCGGACGTTGCGCTTCTTGAAGCATTTTATAGAACCTATCGGCGTCCGGATGAGGATCCTCTCCCATGTATGATGGTTGAGTATGTGTACCGGTCTCCTCTCCCATGTATGACGATTCGGCATGATTAACGGGATCAAAATATCTGCCGATGGACGGTCCCGCGGCATCCATAACCAACTGCTCATACGCGTTAAGGTTTTCTCAATGACTACTGGCCCCGTAATAACCACTCGGTCTCTATCGGACTTTGCCATGACATTCCCAACACTCAGAATCCTTCATGAATCCATTTTGACACAAATAAATTTTGACCCTGCTCGGATTTTTAAACCTTAAACACTTACATTTGGCACACGGACACCTGATCTCCCTACTGGAATTATTTGAATGCACCAAAGCAAATTGGATGAACTCATTCAAACCCGCCCTGAATGCTGGATTTAGTTCTCTTCCAGTCAGACGATTGTACATCCAACTCCTATCGTGATTGTCTTCCATACTTCCTAGCTACTTCAGTTACTAACCTAATTAACATCTCAATTTGCCACAAATACAATTATAAGTAGCCAATACAACTAGCCACTTATGCCAACCAATTGCCACTTAATCAAGAAAGCGTAAAAACAAACACATGCATTGAACAAAGAACATATCCTAGCAAGCAAGCAGAGAATGAGGATAGCACACCAGAACATGGGGACATGCTTGTGGAGGGGGCAAACAAAAAACAGAATACCATAAGTATTTTGGATTTTCTAACATATAAAGATTAAATAAGACTACATCAAATTTATATAATCTGCAAAAAGAACTTTATCTTTTGTATTTATAATTACATATTTATCTAAACAACTTGTTATTTATAATTACCTAATTAACCCAACTTGTTATTATTGTTTGATATATGAACACACACTTTCTCTCTCCCGTTGAGTGTGACCTATGCTTGATTAATGAGATTTTTTTTTTTTATGGTGTGGATTTTGTAACTGATGCCTCGAATAAGAATAATTTAGTGCATTTATAAACTCAACCACGTGCAGGAATCAGCTTAATAATAATTAGCCTGATAAGTTGTTCAGACAACTTGCTTCACATAGAGAATATGATTCAACTTTCTGGTTCATTACTATTAACATTGAAGTTTAGACCATATAGCTTTATTTTTTATTTTTTAAATATTTTAATGTGTATAAAATATAAAATAAAGATAAAATCATTAATAATCATTATTTTTTCCAAAAAATTTTAATTTAAAATATCATCAATTGTTAATTTTAAATCTCGACCGTTGAAAATTTTAAAGATAATCTCTTCAAATTTCATGAGCAAATGATTAAAAGAAGTAAATTAGGAACATATTTTACCAATTGCTGTTTATCTTTGTTAATCTTTCACAAAGTCGCAACAATCAGTCATACAAAAATTTACAAAAAATGTTACATGATTTAACATAATTATCAAATATTTACTGTAATGCTCATGGGTCTAGTTTGTGGATAGATCTTGCCATGAACACAAAGTTTTTATCTCTAATATTTATCAATTTTTCTCAAACTAATTTATCCAAATCATAAATAATGAATACATAATGTAATGTTATACTAGGTTTTTTTTTTAAAGAAATCATGTTACACATGCTATAATTAAGTAATCTATTCAGTTTCATTAATATTTTTAAATTAAATAAACTGGCCTAATATTAGAGATCTTATAAGTATTATATTTTTGTTAAATACATGTATCCTTCTATTAGAAGTAATCATGTTTGAGGTATTACCGAACAATAAATGTAAGCACCTCTCTTTACAAAATTTAAAATTTTGGATTACTATGTTATGAGAGACTAGCCCATTTTATCAGATCAATCTTTAGTTAATGCTGGAGAGAAGTGGTCACGGGGGCATTAAAATGAGCATATTCAATAGTGGTCAGAAAAGGAACAATTGAGAGGCTCTTAACAAATGATAAAAGAAGGGGAAAAAATCACAAAGTGAACATTGTGTTTGCTTTGTTATTAACGTGCAATCAAAAATTTTATCGATCATAAATAAAGAATTCAATATTTGCAGCAAAAAGAAAATCGATCATATTCTATACAAAATTTAATTTTATTGAAACAATGAACTAAAAGCTGAGTCAAATTCAATTTAAATTTTCACAAAACATAAAAAAGACCTTTAAAGTGAACATAATAATTAATTTGGTGAAAAAAAAAAGGAACAAAATAAAGGGAACTTACCGAATGAAGAGGGTAGCCGGACGGCAGATAAGAGCACCGGTGACTAGAGAACGGCGACTTTGGAGACCTATTTATTCATGAGCAATAAATATGAGCAATTTTTTTTCAATGTTTATCTAAACTTATTTCTCAAAAAAAAAATGTGATTTAAAATTTTTAAAAAAAAAACCAAAATCTTACCGGTGGGGGAGGGGGAGGGGGAGGGGGAGCGCAGCAGAGCCGGTGGGGTGGGAGCTGAGGGATTGGGAGCTCAGGGTCAGGGCGTTGGGGTGGGGGCGGTGGAGCTGAGGGGGGACCGGTCCAGGTGGGGGACGGCGGAGCTGTGGGGTGGAGGGGATCTGGCGTTCGGGCGAGCTGGGGGGTCGCGGGGAGCTGGTGGACGGCGAGTTGGGGGCGAGCTAAGGGGTGGGGTAAAGGGGAGCTGGGGGCGGGCGAGCTAGGGGCCAGTTGCCGGCGGCGACGAGCTGTGGGGGCGTTGAGGGGAGCTGTCGGCGGCGAGCTGTGCGCGGGGAGCTGTAAGTCCGAGCTGTGGGAGAAGGTGTTTATTTATTAAGTTTTGCGACGGAATTCATTTCCGTCGCAAAACTACTTTTTGTGACGGAATTCAAATTCCGTCGCAAAAAGCCAGTTGCTTTTTAGCGACGGAATCCTAATTCCGTCGCTAAAAAGCTGCAGCTGGCAGCTTTTTGCTGCCAGCTACGTCGCTATAGTTAGCGACAGAATGATTCCGTCGCTAAATCAAAAAAACTGGCGGCCTTTTTGACCGCCAGATAGCGACGGAATTTTATTCCGTCGCTACAATTCGTCGCTAAATCAAAAAAACTGGCGGCCTTTTTGGCCGCCAGTTAGCGACGGATTTTATATCCGTCGCTAACCGTTGGGACTGGCGGCCGTTTGGCCGCCAGTTTGGGACGAATTTTGAATCCGTCGCTAAGTTCCTCATTTTGCGACGGAATTCTGATTCCGTCACAAAATACCGTGAATTTGCGACGGAATATTTTCCGTCGCTAAAACACATTTTTTTAGTAGTGGATTATCCCAGATAGAAAAAAGAAACATATAATTTAAGAAGGTAGGCTGAAATTGTTAAAGAAGCAATCAGACCTTCGTTCGAGCTTCTCGTGCTGATAACGTGTTATGAATATAACGATATATTTGAGATAAGAGATAGAGAACAAAAACAAGAGAATATAGAAGAGAAAAAGAGGAGTGTAATTATTATTCCAGTATATTCAAATGTGTCTCCAATACATAACATATGCCTTCTATTTATAGGCACAACTCTCTAATATACAATTAATGTGATTCCATAATCATAGTGATTCATGGGTGAGAATAGAAAACTATAAGAGAATAGAAAATAATGGGAGATATGGACATCCACAAATATAATATTCATAACACTTATATGTTTTTATAAAAGGCTAAAGTTCGAATTATCTTAATCTATTTTATAAGAGTTTAAAAAGAGTTGTCTGAACATTTAATAATTTTTTTCAATTATTACCCTCATTAATTATTTATATTGCTTTAATTAATAGATTGGTGATACATATATTATATTTCTCTCTTTTACTTACTCCTCATAAATAATAGCATATTTGAAAAAAATTTATTTTAAACATACTTATTATTTTTAATTAATTTTAACTACTTTCTTAAACCGCATAATTCAAATATCAAACTCTTATAAATAAGACTAGTGGGAATACCCCACTTGATATCTTATAATAATGATCACACCTTCCTCCTTGAAACCTATTAGGCAAAGAATTCCAAAAAAGGCCCAAACAATCAGAAAATACCCAGAAAGGCCCAGAGATTCTGACAATATGGAAAAAAGGCCCCAAGATTTTGATAGAGTTGTTAATGGGGCTGATATAGTTGTTAATGGGGGGCTGATATAGTTGTTAACCGGGCTGATTTAGTTGTTAAAAAAAATTTAACAACTAAATCATCTCGGTTAACAACTATATCAGCCCCCCGTTAACAACTATATCAGCCCCATTAACAACTATATCAGTCCCCCGTCAGAATCTTGGGGCCTTTTTGGGTATTGTCAGAATCTCTGGGCCTTTTTCCGTATTGTCAGAATGTTTGGGCCTTTTCTGGAATTTTTTGCCTAATAGGGGTCCTGAAACGAATTTTCCCTTAATAATACTCCCTCTGGTCCTTATTATAAGGCACCAACTAACTTTTCTCACAAACCAATAAAAGAAGTTAAAGTCAATAAAGTTGCCTTACAATTTAAGTAACTTCCAATGTTACCCCTATTAATTGCACTAAGTTCTAATATTATATTAATTATTACTCTCACCCACTATCCTCATTAATGAGGGGTAGACATGGAAACAAATAATTAATGCGCATTGGGATTAAGCAAGTGCCTTATAAAAAAGACCAAATAAACTTACTAGTTGGTACCTTATAATAAGGACCAGAGGGAGTAATAGGGAGCGGAGAGAGAATATATTCAGCACTAGTACTTAACGAGGAATGTCTTAAACAGTCAATACCACTATTGATATGGCAACTACGTAGACAAATACCCCGTTTCAAAATACAGGTTTCTAAGGTTTTAGACTTTAGCGCACAAATTAAGAAATAAAACTAATTTATTAAAATATTAATCAATAACCATAACAAAACCTTATCCTATTAAGTAGGGTCAGCTATATGGATTGTACGACAACATTGTACCCTACCAAATTTGATCTCAATTTAATGCAATGTAACATTTTGGCCTTATTCATATAAATAAGGGTATAAATGCACAATACAAAAAATATCATTGAATGCTGCATTAAATTCTTAATAGGACTAGGACATGCAAAAAAAAATTTTTAAAAAAATCTATATTTTCAAAAGGAGATGGCAGTAAATTATGTTTAAAACAATGTCATTACACAGACATAAAAAATCCAGGTCTACTAGGCATCTATTCCAGAATCGGATTTGGAGAAATATAAAATAACTCCATATAATCCAATACGCATTAGTTAATTAAAAAAACATTTTCTACTATTTAGACTCAAATTAAAATCCCATTAATATCGCATGTCTTTTTTCAATAATGGACTTAATCGATTATTAACATAAATAATAATTAAAAAAAACAACTGATTTCCAGTGGTATAAACTTTATTCTTCAGTCTATTGCATTTTATAATTTTTTTGGGGCAAGGCTAGTCTTGGAACAGTTTGCTACCAGACGTCCCATATTAGCCTTACATTTTGGAAATCCCTTGAACCGATAGCTTAACGATGAGTAACAAAGAAACACCCGTAGAGAATAAACAAAGAATGTTCTGAATATTTCAATATTAAAATGACATATCAAAATTAAAAATTCATCTGAAAATACTTCACGTTTAATCCATCAAGACTCAATAAACTAAATCAAACAAAAATATTGCTATCATGTGATATTATCTAGCGATCTCATCTTTTTGCATGTATAGATAGTGCTTCTCATTAATTTATCAAAAAATAGCATGTCTTGTTGAGAAATACTACACCTTTCAACTATAACAAACTATGTTAAGATCGATGTAAGAGATAAACTCTTGGCCTTACAAAAGTAGACCGGGCCACGCTTTTCAGAACAAATCGTCCTTCGTAGAGTCACTATATCAGAAGAAACTGCATTTCCTTCTTTCTAATCTGGGCTAATGATTAGCTTTTGATCTTTAACTCCTCAACCAAAAAACTACACTGGCAATGTAATTAGACATATTTCCTTTGTTGAGGACACTGTAATAGCAAATATTTCAGCGCTCATGTCATGAATTTGTCGCTGAGCGATGAACACCAACCAGCTTCAATCCCTTACTTACATCTTCACAATTCATAATATGAGGGAAAAGGGAAGTAAATTTCACAATTCTATTGGCCTTACAATCATGTTTAGGTGGATGATGCAGACAAGGTTCCATGGATACAGCTTGTTGGCATGGTGGATCAGGGATCTGTTCACCATATGCTCTCTGAAGAATCCATGGCTTCAAACCCCCAAGACTTTGTGCAACATACCCAAAAGTAGACTTGTGGCTTGTGATCAATGCATTACACAAGCTCAGCAAATAGATTTCAGTCCATGCCTTGATGTTATGCGAATTATCGTATGACTTTTGATGCCCTTCATGACTTGGTTGATAAACTCTTACAACTTCCCCAGTCACAGTTGTGTTTCTCAAATACATGGCCCATAGCTTCTCACCGTATTCTCAGTATAAAGACGCAACTAGAACGGCTTTTGAGGTGTTATTCTTCGATGGAGATGTTACTGACTTATGATGGCCCACCAGAGGCAGCAGGTTATGCTTGAAGGCACAAGCTAATATTTCACCAATGACGGTTTCATGTGGAGCTCGATGAGTATTATATATTCTTACTTGGAGGCTAATTCTGTCATTTTCCTTGGCCAAGTGAGCTTTATAGAACCTGCTAATAGCATCCCACACCTCATTTGAAGGGTGAAAAAGGTAGCGTCCTAGATGGTGGAAAACGGTGTCTTTTTCGGGGAACATTTTACTCAGCTCTTGCCCAAAATTTGGAATCATGAAAAGAGAAGGGGAAAAATATCGATTTTGTTAGATTTGGGTGTCAAAAGTCCCACATCGCTAATTTCATGAGGGGGGAGGTGGAAGTTATAGTATAAATAGAGGCCTTCCTCCTCCTTTATTCCTCACCCCACAATTGTTTCTTAAGACATTTGTATATCTTCCTCTCTTGTAGTATTTCACTCGTAAATTATTTAGAGTGAATTTAGGATCTGATGTTTCTCTTATATTTGTCTAATTTATTATTTATTAGCTGCATTTAAATATAGTAGTTGGTGCTTATTATATTATTAAATTACGTCTAGAAACTTTGTTTTCTAGTTGGATAATTTTCTAGTATAATCAGTTACACTTTTCCAGTATAATTAGTTACACTCTATATATTGTATTTCCGCAACAATTGGTATCAGAGCCAAGGTTCGTATGCTCTGTGGTTGCAGCTTAGTCTAAGCTTCCACATTAGAAAAGAATTACTTTTGAGCTTTTGTTTTGGCAACTATTAAATAATTTTTGGAGCAGAAATGGTGAACAAAAAGAGTGATGTATCCACCACAGGTGCCAGCAATTCGTCATTTGCATCTTCGTATTTGACAAGAATAGTGTCCAATGCAAAGTTTGCAGTTGAAATTTTTGACGAATTTGAGCATTTTGGCATGGGGCAAGGCGAGGTTCTGGATGTCTTTTTTCAGCAAGGACTAGACTTTGCCCTTGAAGAGAAAAAACCAGATAAAATGGAGGAAGAAGAATGGAGGGTTGTTAATCGTGTTGCTTGTAGTACAATTGGGTCGTGCCTTTCAAGAGGGCAGAAGTATCCATACACAAAGGAAACTTCTGCGTGTAGACTGTGGAAGGCACTGGAGGACAAGTTCTTGAAGAAAAACTGTCAGAATAAACTCTATATGAAGAAAAGGCTGTTTCGCTTCACTTACGTTCCTGGTACCACAATGAATGAGCATATCACTAGCTTTAACAAGTTGGTGACAGATTTACATAATATGGATGAGACCTTTGGAGATGAAGATCTAGCCCTGATGATGTTGGAATCACTTCCTGATGAGTACGAGCACCTGGAGACTACTCTTCTTCACGGTAAAGAGAAAGTTTCTCTAGAAGAAGTTTGTTCTTCTTTGTACTTCCATGAACAGAGAAGGAAAGAGAAACAAAAGGGGGGAGATGTAGAGGCTCTAGTGGTAAGAGGTCGTACTGAAGACAAGAAGAGATCAAAGAAAAGGCGACCCAAGTCAAGGTCCAGACCCAGCAAAGATGAGTGTGCTTTTTGTCGAGAAAAGGGACACTGGAAGAAGGACTGTCTGAAGCTGAAGAACAAAGCCAAACCTGGAGATGAGAAGGCCGCTATGGACTCCAATGTAGCTGATTGTGATAATGAGAATTCAGATTTCTCACTGGCTAACATGACATCATCAAAACCATCGAACGAATGGTTGTTGGACTCAGCCTGCAGCCATCATTTGTGTCCTAACAGAGATTGGTTCACTGATTTTGAAGCAGAGTGTGGAATTGTTCACATAGCAGATAACTCTTCTCTTACCGCATATGGCATTGGTTCAATTAAATTAAGGAATCATGATGGATTGATCAGAACATTAACAAATGTTCAATACATACCAGACTTGAAGAAAAATCTCATTTCTGTGGGAACTCTAGATTCAGAAGGATTCAAGATCACTACAGAAAATGGAATAATGAAGATATTCTCAAGTGCACTGGTGGTAATGAAGGGTATTTGGAAGAACAATAACACGTACCACTATCATGGTAGTACAGTTATTGGCACGGCAGCAGTGACATCCAGTAGTGAGAAGGATGTAGAAGCAACTAGGTTGTGACATATGCGCTTGGAACATTCTGGAGGAAAATCTTTGAAGATTTTAGCAAGTCAAGGATTGTTGAAAGGATTGAATCATTGGCAAGCTGTGAAATGGATTCTACGGTATATTTGTAATACTGTAGATGTTGGATTGGTCTTTCAACAGGGTGTTGATCAATGTCTAGTTGGGTATTGTGACTCAGATTTTGCAGGTGATTTAGACAAACGAAGGTCAACTATTGGTTTTGTATTCACTCTTACAGGTGCACCAGTTAGTTGGAAGTCAACTTTACAATCAAAAGTAGCTTTGTCTACAACAGAGGCAGAGTACATGGCAATTACAAAGGCTGTGAAGGAGGCAATTTGGCTTCAGGGGTTGCTTGGAGAGCTTGGTGTTGGTCAGGAAAGCATCACAATATTTTGTCATAGCCAGAGTGCTATTCAATTAGCAAATAACCATCATACCAAAAAAAAAAAAAAGCAAATAACCAAGTCTACCATGCAAGGACGAAGCACATTGACGTCCGATATCACTTTATAAGAGAAATATTGGAAGAAGGTGGAGTCACGATACGGAAGATACGGACAGATGATAATCCTGCTGATATGTTGACAAAGGTGGTGACTTCTATTAAATTTCAATATTGTTTGGATCTGATCAATATTGTTAAACATTGTATTTTGAATAGGAGTTACAATTAGAATTTGTAAATAAGAGAAATTGAGAATGTGGGAATTTTGCCAAGGTGGAGATTTGTTGGATGTGGGTGTCAAAAGTCCCACATCGCTAATTTCATAAGGGAGGAGGTGGAAGTTTTGGTATAAATAGAGGCCTTCCTCCTCCCTTATTTCTCACCCCACAATTATCTCTTAAGACATTTGTATATCTTCCTCTCTTATAGATTTCACTTGTAGATTATTTGGAGTAAATTTAGGATCTGATATTTCTCTTATATTTATCTAATTTATTATTTATTAGCATATAGTAGTTGGTGCTTATTATATTATTAAATTACGTCTAGAAACTCTGTTTTCTAGTATAATCAGTTACACTCTATATATTGTGCTTCCACAACAGATTTGACCTCAAAATCAAGACAGGAACTTTCTCGAGAAGACTTTGGCTATGATCACAATGGAAAAAGTTATTATGACCATCATGGGTGTGTTGAGAATTAAGAATTAGAACTGATGGCCAATACACATTCGAATAACGTGTCCTGTTTAGTAAGCTTTCATACGTTTCAATATTTTTCTGGTCTTTGCGGTAAGGAAAATTCTGAGGCAATAACCATGATGAGTTGCGAAATGGCTCACAAAAGAGACCAACCATATCAGACCCAAATCTGACAAGTAGAACTCGATCTGTGAGTATGGCATAAAGAAACGTCGCAGCCAATGTTATCATCCTGTTCCCCAAGCCATTTTCAGCTGTCCAAACAAGGTATTTGCACTTTGCAGCTGCAATATTTTTGCCAGATTTTTTGCCCATTTTCATGACTTTGTCAAAGGATTTGGTAAGGGGTCCACATCTTCTATGGAGCTTTTCATAGTTGCGCAGCTTGGATATCAGATATGATGAGGGTCTATGAGGGGATGTCTTGCGATATAAATAAGATTGATACCTACTTAGGCATGATCCTCCATCAAAAGTTGGAGCTAGAAGTTCATTGAGGAGTTTACCATTGGTAACAGTGTCAGATAGATATGAATCATTACTCAAATTTGCAATTATTTGATTCTTCTGATCTGTATGGGAAAAAGAGAAGTTGCAGATATTTGCAAGAAGATAAAGAAAAGCCTATGCAAATTAGCAATCCTCTCAGTGATTCTGCGATGAAGTTTCAATAAAGTTATTGCAGATCATGCTCAATAAAACATAATGAATATAGACATATTTTATGCTTGTTTTACCAAAACCAAAGGTAAGTTGGTAATTGACGAAATAATAATAGCAAATTACCTCAGGTATTCAAACTCCAAATTGAGCCAAGAATAACAGAAATAATTCCAAGTCATAAAAGCATCTGAGGTTTTATATACTAAAAAATTGACTAGGAATAACACAAATTGGAAAATTAAGCCATAAGCAATGGTCGTACCAGTATCTGAGGTTGTCTTTTTCGGGATGCTTTCTTCTGAGGCCGGTAAAACATCATGAGCCTTTTCTTCCAAAATATTATCCTTGGCTGTTCGACGCGCAGGTTAAACAGTAAAAGACACAGCACATCGGAATCAGATCAGATATAGTAAATTTGAATGAACGACTATGGGCATATGATTGAGAAAACAACGATGTCATACATAAGAGAAATAGAATACAAAAAATGGCCTTACCTACTTCTGATCCTGTAACATTCTGGCCTTTTTCTCCCATGGCTTGAGGGGTCACAGTTAAAGTAACATCTTCACCTTCCTTCAAGACATTAATAGAAACGTTCTGGGCTCTTTCACCCAGCACGTCGGTTTTCGAAGATTCCTCAACAAGAAGAGGTATTGCATTGTGGTTTATCAGAGTAACTATGACTAAAATGGGGAAAGCAATGAAACTCACAACCAAGAATGTTCCGAATCCCTTGAATGTATTTGACTTTCTTTGATATCCATTGTGGCTTCATTGAGTACAGAGAAAAATCTAATTTGGAAAGATAAGGTGAGGAGTGTGTGGAAGCATCAGAGAGATCTAGTAGAGAGCAAAGAGAGATTTTCTCTAGCATTTAGTCAAGTGTCCAAAATATTAAGTCAAATGTCCAAAATATGGAGTCAAGTCTCCAAACTATGGGAGTATATGTGAGTCAAATGCTTTCAACCCCCTTGAGACTATGGTGCAAGATAATTCCTTAAGCTTGATGACCACTTCTTATGATGATAATGATTATGGTGAGGAAGTTGAAGGTATGGGATTGCATGAGACTATGGATAATGATAATGTAAAAAGTGATTGTGAGCTTGTCATTGATTTAAATGAGAATAGAGGATGTTTAGAAGAGGTTCCGGCTGTGGAGCCTAAGGATTGTGATGTGGGTGATCCAATTGATGTAGATGTCCCAATTGTTGTTGTTCATGACCCTCCTCTTGAAGTGTTGACTCTTACTGATGAGAGTCAAGTTGATTTTATTGGATGCTCTAAATTCTTGGAAGTGCCTATATTTATTTTCAAAGATATGCATTTTGTACTTAATTTGAATTCAGTGAATACTTGTATTCCAAGATTGTCTATGATTGAGGAAGTACAAGTAATTAACTTGAATGATCAATTTTTGTGTGTGATACCTTGTGGTTTGAAAAGAAATGAAGACAAGGTAATTATGGTGTTTGATACTTATGATTAGTGGTTTGTTTTGAGAAATTTGGCTAAATACTATAAATTTAGCGCTTCTTGGGAGGCAACCCAAGGGTTTTGTTTGCATATTTTATTATTTTTTCTTTCTTTCTTTCAATTTATTCAGGTTTGAAGAAGATCACTCCTATTGTTACTGCAAGGTCTTGTTTTAGCACTCCACATCAGAGTTAGAGGCCTAAACCAAAGGAGTACTAGTTTCTTTCCCTCTTTATTTTTTGAAACATTGAGGACAATGTTTGATTTAAGTGTGGGGGAGAGATATAATTTCTTTAGTTATACTTGCCCTTATGCAAATTAAAAGATTTTTTTGTTATCTGAGATTTTTGCATTGTTGATGATTGACCTTAATTTTAAGTTTTCCCCATCTTAGAAAATATTATCAAATCAAAAATTAAAATTAAAAAAAATGTTTCAACAAAGTCTCTAAGCCTTGAGTTTTTTTTTTTACAATCTTGAGATGGACTATGAGAATAGGGATTAGTTTGTAATATGATCAACAGATTATTAGTTCATGGATATTTTGCTACATGATTTCTTTAGAAAATTAGATGATGACCTTTGTCAGCTAAGTAAAACTTTTATGTAGGGAAATAACTTGGGAAAAATAAGAAAAAAAAGTAATAAAAAAGAAAAAAATAATAACTCCAATGACTTCTCTAGACTTTACTTAGTAACCGGGGGCACTTTATCACCAATGTTGGCACTCGCGTCAAACGGTAAAGTCAAAAGAGGGTTATGAGTTAGGCTAAAAGCCTCTTGAGGTGCCTATTAGAGTAACTGAGTAACCGGTGCTGCATCACCCATATGCAAGGTCGCGTCAAAAGGGGACCTACAACGGCTCAAGAAACAAAAAAAATTTAAAAAAAAAGAAGACAAAATGAGTTATTTCTTACCTGAGAATTCTTAATAAATTAAATAAAAAGCTTGGTTTGGTGGGGGCATTTGAATTTTTCTGAAGAAATTAAGTAGCGTAATATTCTTTTACTAATCTTATGGTTGAACTTATTGTTTGCCGATCTTTTGATCATAAGACATTAAGAGATTGTTACACTCTATTGGCTTAGTGACTTATTTTTATAAGACATTAACTTAAATAAAATTTGATGATATGATCCAAGTGTGGTGGTTTATTGCTCTCTGTTTAGGAATTTCATAGGCAATGTTCTTTTCAGATAATGAATCCTCTTTCTTTTGCTTGAGGACAAGGAAATGTTTAAGTGTGGGGGAGTTTGATAAGTGTCTATTTTATGATTAAATAGGTGTATATTTTATGAGAATTAATTGAAATTATTGATATTATATACCTATTTAATTATCTTTTATTGACTTTTCCATCATTGAATCAAACTTAGGATCAAAGAATAAATCAACATAAAATCTACTCATATCCTACTTTTATTGTGCAGGAAATATTAGCTGATTTGGAATGAAGTAGAAAAAGCAATTAAGAGGATATGCAATCAGCTAAACTCAGTGGTCCCAGCAAGAAAGATAGAAACAAAATCAATTGCATGATCTGGTGGAGTAAATTACAAGATATAAGATATCTTTGTAATAAGAAAAAGAGAATCAGTGACCCAAGACCTAAATTATAAATAGGGAGACAAAGACACGCAAGAGGAAAAAAAAAGATCAGGAGACACAGAACAAGAAAGAACAAAGAAACAAAGGAGTCGAGGTGAAGCGTTTCAGTTCTCTTCATCATCCCCACGGAAGGACGGAAGGACTGTGGAGGCGACGAAGAATCTTTCTTTCCTCTCTTTCTCTTCTTCTTCTTTGAACCTGAATTCTTATCTTTTTGCTATAGATTTTATTAAAGCCATGTGTGGCTAGTTGGTTTTGCAACCTAGAGAATTTATGAACTTGTTTGGGATTTAGAGATTATTCTCACTTGTTAGTTTTGCTTAATTTTATTTCAGTTTATTTAATCATGTGTTCATTGTTATTACTTATTGATTGATCACCATTGAGCATGTTTTGGGGATTTAGGGTTGGACTTGGAAGAGAGAATCCTAAATTGACATTCGGAATAAATAATGTGGAATTAGGTTTAAATTTAATGTGAAATTAGATTTTAATCTAATTTGCGTCTCGGATAGGAATATACCTAGAGTGAGTCCGATTTAAAACGCATCTTATTTAATTGTGTGAGGCATCACATAATTAATTAAGGTAAGTATATAAGTGGACTGGAAGGCATTTATAGACATTAATACTCTAGATTAGCTGATTAGGTTAAGTCAAAGTTAATTTAGTGGGGATAAAATTTAAGAATCAAATAAGGGATTAGTGACTCTAGGTTGCTCGTTCATTAGTGTGTAGTTTGTTTGTTTTAATTTTAGATTTTATTTTCTTTTCTCTTAATTAAATTAAATCTGATTTGCTCAACTTTAACGAAATTGTAAAATTAATACTCAACTGAAGTTTGTGATACTAAGTCCTCATGGGAACAATACTTTTCTTATCACTTTATTACTTGATACGGCCTGTGCACTTGCGGAGTTTGTAGGCTATAAAGTTTTGCCCTATCATTGGCCAAAACTCGAGTTTTCATTTAAGTTTGAAAACTTCAAGAATTTGTGCCAAGACAAAACTGGAGGTTTTGAAGAAAACTGGCGGTTTTCAAAATCTGAGTAAAACATGAATGCTCTCTGCCAGGTTAAAACTCGAGTTTTGAAATCAAAACTCAATTTTTCATTTAATCATGAAAACTTGAAGAAAAGATGCGTTAAGTCTTTCTCGAAAGCTGGTAGTTTTAAAATCTGACTAAAGCATCAATGTCCTTTCCTAGTTCAAAACTCGAGTTTTCACAAATCTTATGAAAATTCAGAAAACCTCAAAACTGGCGGTTTTGAATAAAACTGGAGGTTTTTAAAAGTTCAAAACTTAGGAAACTCTTTGTATGGCCAAAACTCGAGTGTCCAAATCCAAACCTTGAGTTTTGCATTTTTCAGAAAATATTGAGAAGTCTCTGTTTGGTGAAAACTGAGGTTTTTCTGAAAACTGGAGATTTTGTTTAGTTCAGAAAACTTGAGCTTTTCTCTGTAAGGTCAAAACTCGATTTTTGAAACCAAAACTCGAGTTTTCCTTTGACAGCAAGCTTTTCAACTTTTTATCAATGAAAAACTCTACACTTTGTTTACAATTATCAGTTATCATCAAAATACATAGAGAACTAACAAAATGAAGTGCAACCAAAAAGTGGTAAAGTGGTGTTCAATTATTACCAGTTGTGACAGTGTTACAACTTCTCCTTCACTATTTTCACCACATGGACTGCTCTCGACAGTCTGTTACGAGATATCATAAAATTACAACTCATAAATGAAAAGTAATTATCATATTCCCAAGATGGTAAAATCCTTATAAATTTATAATTATGCCAACACTTGAATTATTTCCCTCTATGAACCAGTATTGAATTTAATTTGCTTAAAATACACATAAGTTCTGACGTGAGGGAATATGAGAACTTGATGCATGATTCGACACATTGTCAATTTCCAGCCACTCATACCATTTTTTACTCTAACAAACCACACTGAGTATAAGGAATGTCAGCACAAATGACATAGGTAGAAATGCATTCAGACTACTCTTCCACATACCTCTTTTGAGGTGGGAAAAAGGATAACAACCAATAACTACTGTCAACATTCAACTGAATAAGTTAACATTTATTCAAATGAAAATAAGTCTTAAGCCAAATCAATAACGATATGTTAAGACTTAAAAGATACCGAGAGACTCTCGAGGTTCTTCACTTCCAACTGGCTCTCTATAAACTTCATCAGCCCCTAATTTCTTAAGTTTTTCCGTCACTTCATCAATCCCTGCCCTGCAGAGAAATGATTAGGCAAGCAAGAATAAGACTCCCCATAATTATTATTTCCAATAGAAGAGGAAAGAAGCAAGAAGTTTCAACTTCTGTTTTTAATCTAAGATAATGCAATAAAATTAACACATAATAAGTTTTGATCTAAATGTTTTGATTAAGCTTCAACAAACATTGACATTTAGAAGCTCATAAAGTCTATAATAAAGCATCGATCAAATCAGTACCTATCCCTTACTATATTGATATTGTGAATACCACTAGATTGTGCAATCTGAATGACACACTTCCCGACCATGCTTGTTGATAAGTATATATTTTATGATTAAATAGGTGTATATTTTATGAGAATTAGTTAGATTTATTGATATTATATACTTATTTAATTATCTTTTATATACTTTACTATCATTATAGGAAAAAAGATACTTTGATATAAAATCTACTTATTTCCTATTATATTTTACAGAAAATATTAGCTGATTTGGAAAGAAGTAGAAAAATCAATTAAGAGGTGTGTAATCAACCAAACTCAGTAGTCCTAAAAAAGAAAAATATAAACAAAATCAATTGTGTGATCTGGTGGAGTTGATTACAAGATTAAAATATCTTTTTAATAAGAAAAGGAGAATCAGTGACCAAAAACCTAAATTATAAATAGGGAGGCAGAGACCCAAAAAAAAAAGCAAGGAAAAGGATCTGAGAGACGCAGAACGAGAAGGAACAAGGAAGCAAAGGAGTAAAGGCTGAGCGTTTCGGTTCTCTTCATCATCTCCATGGAAGGATGGAAGGACTGTGGAGGCGACAGAGAAATTTTCTTTCCTCTTTCTCCTTCTTCTTTGAACCTGAATTCTTATCTTTTTGTTATGGATTTTATTAAAGCCATGTGTGGCTAGTTGGTTTTGAAACCTAGAAAACCTGTGAACTTATTTGGGTTTTAGAGATTATTCCCACTTGTTAGTTTTGCTTAATTTTATTTCAGTTTATTTTATCCTGTGTTCATTGTTATTCCTTATTGATTGATCACCATTAAGCATGTTTTGGGGATTTAGGGTTGAACTTGGAAGAGAGAATCCTAAATTGACCTTGGGATTAAATAATGTGGAATTAGGTTTTAATCTAATTTACGTCTAGGATAGGAATATACTTAGAAGCTCCGCCTAATCAAATTAGAGTGAATCCGATTTAAAATGCATTTTATTTAGTTGTGTGAGACATCACAAAATTAATTAAGGTAGTTATATAAGTGGACCGGAAGGCATTTATAGACATTAATACTCTAGATTAGCTAATTAAGTTAAGCAAAGTTAATTTAGTCGGGATAAAATCTAAGAATTAAATAAGGAATTAGTGACTCTAGGTTGCTCGTTCATCAGTGTGGAAGTTTGTTTATTTTAATTTTATATTTTCTTTTCTTTTCTCTTAATTAAATTCAATCTGATTTGCTCAACTTAAACTAAATTATAAAATTAATACTCAACTGAAGTTTGTGATACTAAGTCCTCGTGGGAAAGATACTTTTCTTATCACTATTACTTGATACGACCTGTGCACTTGCGGAGTTTTTAGGCTATAAAGTTTTGCTCTATCAATTTTTTGGCGCCGTTGCCGGGGACTTTTGTGCCACAACTGTCTTGGTTGGAATTTATTGAGCATTAGCAGTTTAAGTTTTAGTTCTTATTTTATTTTATTTTTTTAGAAAAAATTAAAAAAAAAAAGATTTCAATTGGCAACCAACTGGTCTTAATATTGAGAAGGAGATGAATTTTTCATCTTCTATACAAAATGGATTGATTGCTATTTTAAATTCTTTGAATGAACGTAGGCAACGTAAAAGGAGCATAAATGATGGTTGTATTCCATATATTGATTCTTCTCAATATGTTTACATGTCCTGTGTTTATTGTGGAGGGAATCATTTATTGGAGTATTGTCTATATAGTACAACTAGTCATTTTGTGAGAGATGATTTCACTAGGGACCAAAGTTATTTTGGTAACTCATTTTGTCCTAGTGATGGTTTTGAGCAACAAAATTTTAGGGATCCACATATCTATTGTTCTTATGAAAATACCCCTCCTTGTTACTCTTATCCATATGTTGAAGAACACACCATAGAGTATAAGGAAAAATCTAATTTAGAAAGATTGTGTGCGGAATCTATGGAATCAAGCAAGGAGTTTGTCTCTAGTGTTAAGTCAAGTGTTTAAAATATTGGGGTATATGTGAGGCAAATTCTTTCTACCCTTGAGACTATGGGGCAAGATAATTCCTTAAACATGGTGACCACTTCTTATGATGATAATGATTATGGTGAGGAAGTTGAAGGTATGGGATTGCGTGAGACTATGGATAATGTAGAAAGTGATTGTGAGCTTGACACTGATTTAGATGAGAATATTGGATGTTTAGAAGAGGTTCCAGCTGTGGAGCCTAAGGATTGTGATGTTGGTGATCAAATTGATTTAGATGTCCCAATTGTTGTTGTTCATGACCCTCCTCTTCAAGTGTTTACTCTTACTGATGAGAGTCAAGTTGATTTTATTGGATGCTCTAAATTCTTAGAAGTGCCTATATTTATTTTCAAAGATATGCATGTTGTACTTAATTTGAATTCAGTGAATACTTGTATTCCAAGATTGTCTATGATTGAGGAAGTACAAGTAATTAACTTGAATGATCAATTTTTGTGTGTGATACCTTGTTGTTTGAAAAGAAATGAAGACAAGGTAATTATGGTGTTTGATACTTATGATTAGTGGTTTGTTCTGAGAAGTCTGGCTAAAGACTATAAATTTAGCGTTTCTTGGGAGGCAACCCAAGGGTTTTTCTTTCATATTTTATTATTATTATTTCTTTTAGTTTTATTCAGGTTTGAAGAAGATCACTCTTCTTGTTGCTGCAAGGTCATGCTTGAGCACTCTTTTCTCCCTTAAAATTTGAAATATCATGGATGGTACCAGGGGAAGCACTCCACATCAGAGTTAGAGGCCTAAACTAGGGGAGAACTAGTTCCTTTCCCTCTTTATATTTTTGCAACATTGAGGACAATGTTTGATTTAAGTGTGAGGGAGAGATATAATTTCTTTGGTTATGCTTGTCCTTATAAAATTGAAAAGATTTTTTTTTTATTTGAGTTTTTTGCATTGTCGAGGATTGACCTTAATTTTGAGCTTTTCCCATCTTAAAGCATATTATCAAGTCAAAGATTAAAATAGAAAAAATAAAATGTTTTAACCAAGTCTCTAAGCCTTTAGGGTTTTTTTTTTTTTTTTTGCAATCTTGAGATGGACTATGATAATAGGGATTAATTTGTACTATGATCAATAGATTATTAGTTCAAGAATATTTTGCTACATGATCTCTTTAGAAAATTAGATGATGACCTTTGTCAGCTAAGTAAAAATTTTGTGTAGGGAAATGACTCAGGAAAAAAAAAAAAACACACACACACACACACACAACAACTCCAATGACTTCTCTAGACCTCACTTAGTAACCGGGGGCACTTCATCACCAATGTTAGCACTCTCGTCAAACGGTAAATTCAAAGAGAGTTATGAGTTGGGCTAAAAGCGTTTTGATGTGCCTGTTGGAGTAACTAAGTAACTGGTGTTGTATCACCCATGTGCAGGGTAGCATCAAAAGAGGACCTACAACGGCTCAAGAAACAAAAAAAGGAAAAAAGAAAAAAAAGAAAGAAAAAAAAAAGAAGAAGACAAAATAAGTTATTTTCTACATGAGAATTCTTAATAAATTAAATAAAAAGCTTGGTTTGGTGGGGGCATTTGAACTTTTCTGGAGAAATTAAGTAGCGTAATATTCTTTTACTAATCTTATGTTGAACTTATTGCTTGCCGATCTTTTGATCATGACACATTAAGAGATTGTTACACTCTATTGGCTTAGTAACCTATTTTTATAAGACATTAACTTAAATAAGATTTGATGATATGATCCAAATGTGGTGGTTTATTGCTCTCTATTTAGGAATTTCATAGGCAATATTCTTTTCAGATAATGAATTCTATTTCTTTTACTTAAGGACAAACAAATATTTAAGTGTGGGGGAGTTTGATAAGTATATATTTTATGATTAAATAGGTGTATATTTTATGATAATTAGTTGGATTTATTGATATTATATACCTATTTAATTATCTTTTATATACTTTACTATCATTATAGGAAAAAAGATATTTTAATATAAAATCTACTTATTTCCTATTATATTTTGCAGGAAATATTAGCTGATTTGGAAAGAAGTAGAAAAATCAATTAAGAGGATATGTAATTAGCTAAACTCGGTGGTCCTACACAAGAAAAATAGAAACAAAATTAATTGCGCGATTTGGTAGAATTGATTACAAGATATAAAATATCTTTTTAATAAGAAAAGAAGAATCAGTGACCAAAGTCCTAAATTATAAATAGGAAGGCAGAGACAAAAAAAAACAAGGAAAAGGATCTGAGAGATGCAGAACGAGAAGGAACAAGGAAGCAAAGGAGTAGAGGCTGAGCGTTTCGATTCTCTTCATCATCTCCATAGAAAGACGGAAGGACTGTGAAGGCAACGGAAAAATTTTCTTTCCTCTCTCTCCTTCTTTGAACTTGAATTCTTTTCTTTTTGTCATGGATTTTATTAAAACCATGTGTGGCTAGTTGGTTTTGCAACTTAGAATACCTATAAACTTGTTTGGGTTTTAGAGATTATTCCCACTTGTTAGTTTTGCTTAATTTTATTCCAGTTTATTTTATCCTGTGTTCATTGTTATTCCTTATTGATTGATCACCATTGAGCATGTTTTGGGGATTTAGAGTTGAACTTGGAAGAGGGAATTCTAAATTGACCTTGGGATTAAATAATGTGAAATTAGATTTAAATTTAATGTGAAATTAGGTTTTAATCTAATTTGCGTCTAGGATAGGAATATACCTAGAAGCTCCGCATAATCAAATTAGAGTGAATCCGATTTAAAATGCATCTTATTTAGTTGTGTGAGACATCACATAATTAATTAAGGTAGATATATAAGTGGACCGGAAGGTATTTATAAACATTAATACTTTAGATTAGCTGATTAAGTTAAGTCAAAGTTAATTTAGTGGAGATAAAATCTAAGAATCAAATAAGGGATTAGTGACTCTAGGTTGCTCGTCAGTGTGGAAGTTTGTTTATTTTAATTTTATATTTTCTTTGCTTTTCTCTTAATTAAATTCAATCTAATTTGCTCAACTTAAACGAAATTGTAAAATTAATACTCAACTGAAGTTTGTGATACTAAGTCCTTGTGGGAAATATATTTTTCTTATCACTTTATTATTTAATACGGCCCGTGCACTTACGGAATTTTTAAGCTATAAAGTTTTACCCCCTCACTTGTAGCCCCATTTTCCACAATAGCATCTCTTGTTGATATCCACGATATGAAGCTCAAGTAAACATCAATTACTCAACTCCATAAGAAAAAACTAATAATTATTGAACTGCTTGTAAACTACAGCGAAATTCAAAGTAATGTAATCTTCAAGCATCCTCAAGGCAGTCAAAGGATTTACAGTAATTGTAGCAGCATATTCTACAGGTACATCCTTATTTATTTTATGCCACATGTTCTGATTTTTGACAATGTATGTTTGCCAAGTCCCTGTGCCAGAGGAAAATCAAATAAACTTTGATAAGATCAAAGAACACAAAGGGTTCGATTGCATGTTTCTATCTTCCAATTAGGGAGGAGAATATGATTTTATTTTGTCTTGACACATGATATTCATTTCGAACCTATTTTGTGCCCATGAATTGAAAATATTTGAACCGGGCATTTTCTTGCCAGTACCAAGTCTTCTAAGCTGCTTAGCTTATACGAAAGAATTAGACCAAGTAATGAGCTTTCAATCATTCTCCTGTAACCGGTTGCAATAGAATTCAAGTTATAGGAACGGGGACAAGCGGAATCAGTGCATTTATTGAAATTCTACGATCTCAGCGCGATTTTGATAGAATACAAGCTTAAACTCGAGTAAGACGCACACTAGCAGGCAGAAACAGTAAAAGAAACGATACTGCTACTATTTCGCAAAAGGTTTAATTAATGGATTTTTGAATTATACTCGCTAGTCAAAAATGCAATATCAAATGGTGAAACCAGCAAGAGAGGCGCACCATAAGAGGGTGGAGAAGGAATAACCTAGTCACCGAGAGATAAAGCAGTAACCGCAGAGCCCACAGAATGCACCTCTCCGACGCCTTCATACCCACCAATAGCTGGTAGGGGTGGTCTCACAAGATACACACCTGTGAGCATACACATATAATTTCAAATTTTTTCATTCGAAGAATGAACCTTAAAACAAACCATCATTATTGAAAGTGAAATAACGTAAAATTAGTAGCAAAATAGCAAACCTTCAAACCTATAGGAGCAGGAAGCATCTTGACGCACACATCACTCTCTTTGATTTCAACGGGTGGAAGGTCTATCAACTTGGTGACGGTGTCAGGCGAGCCGTGAAGCTCGTATACAACAGCGAGATTATATATGTTTACCTCCCTCGAATCACGCATCAAGAATAGTTCTTACTTGCGAACTGAGATTATATATGAAGAGCGGCGGACCCAGGCGGAGGACTAGATGAGGTCGACGGCAGCTGTTGAGAAACGGACTCACGGCGGCCTGAGGGAGAAGTAACGATGGATCTGAGGCGTACCAAGGGAGAGAAAGTGCCGTTGGTTCTCAGAGTTTTGATGATAACAAGACTTAATTAATTACACTTTTTGTTGAAAAGGATTTGTGTTTTTGAATCAGTAAATGTTAAGTTAATTACTCAAGCAAGGCGTTCTTGGTTACTCAAGTAATGTTTACTTGCTTTGCAAGTAAATTTGAAAACTGTCGCTTTTTTAAGTGTTTGTCTAATATTACTTTCGATGTTACTTGAGCAATGCTCATCTTCCTTGCAAGTAATTTAGTTACTTTCTATGGTTACTTGAGTAAAGCTCTTTGTCTCCGCAAGTAATTAGTTTATTCAACATTACTTTCCGGGGTTACTCAAGTAATATATTTTGATTTGCAAGTAATATGGATCCAATCGTTTGTTACTCAAAATCTACTTTCGAAATTACTCAAGTAAGCTATTTTTTCTCCGCAAGTACTTTGTTTCCTTCGACATTACTTTTGAAAGTTACTTGAGTAATGCTTTCTAACTTCGCAAGTAATGTGGTTCTACTCTGCCGAGTCTTATTTTTTTTCCTACTATCATCGATATTACTTTCATCCTTTATTCAAGTAACGATTTCCTGCTCCCCGCAAGTAATTTAATTACTTTCAGCCATTACTCGAGTAAGGCACATGTGCTCTGCAAGTAATCTAGTAACATCCGTTCCTTTTCAAAGGTTCTCAACATTACTTTCGCTATTACTCAAGGAAGACCCATTAGCTCCGCAAGTAATGTTGTGTCTCTTATTTTCAAAGAACCATTTCGACATTACTTTCTAAGTTTACTCAAGTAATACTTTCTAGCTCCACAAGTAATGTCATTTCACTCATTCTCAAGGAACTGTTTCTATATTACTTTCTAAGCTTACTCAAGCAATACTTTCTAGCTCCGCAAGTAATTTTGGGAAAACGCTTCAGGTTCTATTTCTTAAACATCTTAGATATTACTCAAGTAACACCCATTGTTACTCAAGTAATTGCTTCCAGTGAGTTTTCTATTTTGAAAATATGCGATATTACTCAAGTAATTTATTAAATTACTCGAGTAAGTTATTGCAAAATTCCAGAATCCATCAGTAAGTGTTTAAACTCTGATCTAATCATTATGGGTTATCTCTTATCTACTCTTAATTACTCTCAAACTTATTTATATCATATCTAAACATCTTTTTAAGTTGATTTCAGTTGATTAACCTTTGTTTAATGTGAGATTAGCTGAAAAGCATTTCAACGTGTCAGAAGCATTTATTGCGCTGAAAAAGCAGAACATGCAAACGGAATTAAAGCGTGTAGTAGTGGAAGACATTCCTTCGAGGCATACTTATTCCAGTTATTATTCTGAGTCAACTCTGCTCAAGTACAATCGACGGCGAAGCGTTTAATGAAGCAACGGTCGACTATTTACATATGGAGTACACCTGTGCCTAACGGAAAATGTGAAGAGTCTCAACGGCTAGTTTGCAAAGCTTCTCAAATGGCATTAATGGCGAACGCTGTAAAAGCTCACCACATTCAATTCCGTCAACGACCGAAACTCTACGCATTCAAGTTGTCTCAACTATTGCTTACTGTTTCATTAAACAGTCTTAATATCTTCGAATATTAGCTTGTACTTCAGTGTTCAATTATTATCTACTCGTGAGGAGTTATTAAACACTTATTTCCTTTTCGGTTTAAATCTTAAGGTTGAGGAACCTTAAGTGTGGGTAAACGATTACAACTTGTAAGGGGGAGTGAGTCTTAGTGTGTTAGGATCATCTCGAGTACAGAGTATGTAATTGTAATCATTTGTGATTAGTGAAATACCTAAAGGATTTGGGGACTGGACGTAGGTCTATGTGTTAGACCGAACCAATATAAATTGATGTGTGTCAATTTTCTTATCTGTCTCTGTTTTAATTGTGTTCGTGAGTGATTGGAGAAAAGTTTTTCAAATCACCTATTCACCCCTCTCTAGGTGATATTCCACCTTCAAGTGCCGGACTTGAAGCAGATCTGAGGTGCATCAGGGAGAGAAAGTGGCAAACTAGGTTAAGAAATCATGACTTTTGCAGCGAAACAAAATTTCCCTCACAAAATTAGGTCATTTTGCGAGGGAACATAGATTTCCCTCGCAAAATCTAGTAATTTTGCGAGGGAAAATATGTTTCCCTCACAAAATTGCTGGATTTTGCGAGGGAAAATAGGTTCCCTCGGAAAATGACTTAATTTTGCGAGGGAAAAATATTCCCTCGCAAATTCCGCGGCAATTTTTACATTTTCTAGTAGTGTATATTACACGTGTTTACAATTTATAGGTGTATATATTATTATCGAAAAGCTAGAGAGACCAAGCCAAGGGAAAAATTGGTCCATGTGTATGAATAACGCGTTTATATATGAACATGGCCTTTGAAATTTCATGATTTCATTCATTAATGATGACTTTACTCCTACATGAGGTGATGGGAACATAAGCGTCCCATTTTTTGCTTGGAAGTCAAAAATTTTAAGATACATCACATATTGAAATTTGCCATGCCGTGTTGGGGACCAATGAGAGCACAGGTACCTCCCATGGTCTTTTGCTCAACAGGTACCTCCCATGTTCGCTGCCCCTGATTCCGATAATAATATTGAAAGACAGAATATCACCAAGAGGGGGGTGAATTGGGGATATCAAATTTTCTTTCGTTGGTTGCTCTGTTAGCGCATTACAAGAACAGAGGTGAACAGAGTAGAGTTGAGGAAGAATGAACACAATAGATTTATATTGGTTCGGTCTAAATCCTTGACCTACGTCCAGTCCCCAGACTCTCTGGGATTTTCACTAACTCAGAAGATTACACACTCTGTAACTCATGAAGCAATTCTCTCACTAGAACTTGCTCCCCCTTACAAGTTGTAATCCAACAATCCCAATCTCAAAGTCCCAATACTTTGAGATACTTACAAGAATGAATAATCGATAGGTGACTCTCTAAAAGAGCATATTCTGAACACTGAAGATCTAAAGGATATCTGTGATATTACACTTGAAGCAGAAACAGTAACAAAGTTAATTGCTAATTGAATGGCAGAGTTTCGGTAGGTAGAGACTTCAATGCTTCGGTCTTTTATAGTTGCTTGCATTTAATGACCGTTGAGAATGATTAATGAGCCGTTGTGAGTAAAGAATATGTCCGTTGAGATTTCGTGGCTCTGTCTCTTCATATCCCTCCGACATTTGTCCGTTATTCTCCGTTGACATTCTATATTCAAATTGTCCGTTGAGACTCAGTCAGAATGTTGTCTGGAAAGTAGCTGGAATGCTTTTCGTCTGCTCAGATGGTTTCTTGCCAAATTGGTGAAGATTTCTACTTTGCATTTAATGCTTCTGACAAATATCTCGATTTATGGTAATTTAGAGTTTAAACCTGTTAAACCTGTCTAAAATACACTGGCAAACTGTTTAATGGTGATTAGAAATGATAAGAAACAATAATATCAAACACCCAGTGCATAATCATGAGATTTCAGATTTCGAGAGCGTTGAATTTAAAATTTGATATAGGTAACTCGAGTTATACAGTGGCAACTCGAGTTATAATCAAGTTCTGTGAATATTAGAAGAGGAAGGCCAACTCGAGTTATGAACATTAACTCGAGTTGCTTTTTCATTAAATTCAAACAGAGAGCAATTCGCCTTGGCCTAACTCGAGTTGCACAAGTGTAACTCGAGTTGTCATGTTACACAGAAAAACTTATGAGAGATATGTAACTCGAGTTACACACTATAACTCGAGTTATGTTAAAAATAAAATCATACAGAGAGCAACCGCCACAGTACTAACTCGAGTTGTTTCAAGTAACTCGAGTTATATCAGTAGTTTACATCAGATAATTCGTTTCTGAGAAGCTTATAACTCGAGTTAATCCACATAACTCGAGTTACATCAGATGACCAAAAATTTATATCGCGAGAGGCTTTCTGGAACAGTGAAGTTCAACCCATAACTCGAGTTATTAAATGACAACTCGAGTTATGATCTTCTGCAAAACTGATTCTGCTTCAGTGTGTAACTTGAGTTATGATCTGAAACTTGAGTTGTGATCAACAACTTGAGTTACTAATTTTCTAAAACCATTATCAAAGATCTCAAGAATGCTTTCAAGTATTTTTATCACATGTTACAATTGTTAGACATCATCAAAACACATAGGAAACGAACATTCTCCCCCTTTTTAATGATGACAACACTTGTAAGTTTGAGAAAGAGATCAGTTTGCAGAATATCAATAAGACTCATATACAGATATCAGAAATATCAGAAACTTGTCAATTACTCATTGCCAATGAAAGGTAATTGTCAAAATGTAACAGAATGAGTACATTCATTTGCAAAGGACAAGTACTAAAGTTAAAATCCAAAATAAACCAAAATAAAACAAAGTTTGCACAGACCCAAAAAAAAACTTAAAGCTTCCTAAAAGATCATCTTCTTCCTACAAACTTCATTTCTTCTTCTCTTGCTCTTTCTCTCCCCCTTTGTCATCAGGCAAAATGGGAGGATCAGAGGCTAGGGAAGCACGCAGAGACTGGAGAATGGGTAAGGGTGAATAAAGTGTGAGGGTTAGAGAAGGTGGGGAAGGAAGAGGCAAAGGTGAGTGAGGTTTGGGAGATGAGGGAGGGGAGACAGAAGGGCTAGAGGAATGTTCATCAAAAAGCTCGGCTGTGTCTCTAGAGGATGGTGACGAGGGGTTGGCATATTCTGGTGGAGTGGGAAAAGGAACAGTTGGAGGAGCAGATGCTATGAAGGGAGCAGGGAATGGAGGAGTTGGCAATATAGGAGTAATATTAGGTTGAGATGGTGAAAGAAGAGAAGGTGATAGAGCAGGAGTGGAGGTAGGCTGGAATGAAGAGGAATGAGGTGGAGATTGGTGAGGAGAAAAATGAGGTGAAATGTGAAGTGGGGAATGAGTGGGAGATTGTCTGGGAGAGGGAACTACCCTAGATGGACCAGAGGAAACATCAGACTTTAGGAGCTTGTCAAGCTTGGTATCTAGCAGTTGATAGAAGTCATGCATGCTCTCAAATCGATGAGCCAAATCATCAAAATGTCCTGTAACATCTTCAATCTTTTCATCAAGATAGTCAACCTTGTCTTCAGTAGAAGCAATGGTCTTCCCCAACTTGTCAACCTTGGACTCAGTAGAGGTAACTGAAGAGACCAGCTTACCAATTTCTGACTCAAGTTTATCAGATAGATCATAGTACTGAGCTGTGAGAGTTGTCTGAAGAGTTCCAAAAGTCTCTTGCATGGCCTTGTTGATGATGTGCTTGATCTCAGCTGATAAGTTTGAAGACCGTGGTGCATGTTGAGACTGAGAAGGACCAGGAGATGACTCAGCTGCAAGTGGCCTGGAGACTGAAGCTCTAGATCTAGAAGGTGCCCTAGATTGCCCTGAACCCTCTTGGAAGGAGATGTTCATATAGTTCAGGTGGGTTTGACCAAACATCTATGGCGTTACTAGTTTCTTAGTGATGTCAAGGTACCAAATTTTGTTGGTATACAGTATGAGTGACATAAGATTGGGATAGGGTATCTGTGCAGAAGATCCAGAATGAAACTTGAACCTCTTCATTTCTTGGTATACCCAATGTCCTATGTTAAAAGGGACTTTGTTGATGAGAGAGGCAAAAAGACCATAGTCTATGGAGTTGAAGTGAGTGAAATTCTTGCTTTTCTGTACTAAATTTCTGGTGTAAATGTACCACAAGGCTCTGTATGTGGGGGACATATCTACTGGGGACAATTTGAGCACACCCTCATAAGGCTTGTCAGGTAAAAGGGTTTTGAAGAACTGCTCCTTATCATACTTGATGTGAGGCACAGATGGTGGATTTTCAATGAAAAGCAAAGAATTTATCACATCAGCAGATACAGTAATTGTCTTGCCCCTAACAAAAGTAATGATCTTGTCCTCAATAAGTTTACCCTTCTTATCAACTACATTTGCCATTGTCACATTATGATAAAAATGCTTGACAAGAGATGGACAATAGGCAGTGTTAATGGACAAAAGGTTTCTAAATTGATCCAGCCAAGGGGATAAATCTAGGTTACACTGATCCTTGAGTTTAACTAAATTAACATATACAGTAGGGCAGAAGGTACGGTTTTGATAATTTTTCTTAAAATCTATCATCTGTGCTTGATTCATGGGAGTGGGACAACAAATGAACTCTGAATTTGGAGGTTTTTCAAGATTAGGAGGTTTAAACACATACTTAGATTGGACAGGTACCTTAGGGCCAGAGTTTTTGATTCCAGAATTGCTTGGACCTTTTGAGCCAGACACGTGAATATTTGAGCCAGCTGAAGCTTTTGAGACCGAACCCTGAGCCTCAGTAATATGCACTATCTTCTTCTTTCTGAGAGGTGCAATCACAGGTTCCTTATCCCTACGAGTGGCAGTTGCAAGGTCGATAGGTTTAGAAGGAGGAACTTCCAGTGGCTCTTGTATCTTCAATTTTCTGGGCTTTTTAACTGGAGGTTCTTCAACAGACATATTCTGAAACTTTGATGATGGTTTTCTCTTTCTGGCAGGTCGAGTCGATGCAGGAGGTGTCGATGAAGTAGTGGGTTCATAATCTGAGGAGGATTCAATCTGAGGTTTTGATGATCTAGAGGTTTTCGCAGGTTTGGGACCCATTTGGAAGAGTTTAGAGATGGAAGAAGATGAAGTTCAGAGAGTCAAGTAAGAAAGACCTCGAGTTAGGGTTTTGAAAAATCGTGGAAATGAAGAATAGACAGGTCAAAGGTATATATATTAGACAGGACAACTTGAGTTGCTATATAACTCGAGTTACACTGAGCTACAGATACAGGTTTGCTCTCTGACTGACGAGGTAACTCGAGTTGCTTGATGTAACTCGAGTTACTTCAAAATTTCTAATTTCTCAGCAGTGACTGAGAGCAACCCAACTCGAGTTATTTTCTAAATAACTCGAGTTACATCAGTAAACATTCAATAATCAGAAAGGGAGCCACATAAACAACTTTTTACTGATATAAGCTAGAAAACACCTGCAAAAACAATATATAGACACTCCGAACCTCAAGTTAGTAATTATGTATCATCAAAAACATATAACTAACATTGAGTTAAGAAGACTTACAGCTCATTGGGATTTACCATTCCCAATGCTCTTCTTATAAAACTGAATTGCTCTTTGGCCAATGGCTTTGTGAAGATATCAGCAAGTTGAAGATGAGTTGGGATGAACATAACTTTGACATCTCTTTTCTGAACATGATTCCTTATAAAATGATGTCTCACATCAATATGCTTGGTTCGAGTATGTTGAACTGGATTCTTGGCCAAGCTTATTGTGCTTGTGTTGTCACACAAAATTGGGATCTCCTTTATATTGACTCCCAAGTCAAATAGTTGTTGTTTAAGCCATAACACTTGAGCACAGCAGCTTGATGCAGCTACATACTCAGCTTTTATGGATGACACGACCACACTAGTTTGTTTCTTGCTAAACCATGACACAAGTGAGTTGCCAAAGAATTCACATTGCCCACTTGTGCTCTTACGATCAGTCTTGTAGCCAGCATGGTCAGAATCTGAGTATGCCACCAAATGTGCAGGTTGACCTTTGGGAAACCACAACCCAAGTGTCTTAGTATCTGCCAGGTATCTGAAAATTCTTTTTACATGCTCTGCATGAGTTTCCTTTGGAGCAGACTGAAACCTTGCGCACATTCCCACACTGAATTGTATGTCTGGCCAACTTGCTGTCAAGTAGAGCAATGATCCAATCATTCCTCTATACTTGGTGATGTTGAAATCTTTGCCATTCTCATCGGCATCCAATGAAGCAGTTGAGCTCATAGGAGTGTCAGCTCCATTGCATTGGTTCATCCCAAACGTCTTCAACGGATCATTAAGATACTTGGTCTAAGATATGAAAATTCCATCTTTTCTTTGCTTGATTTGCAGACCAAGGAAATAATTAAGCTCTCCCATCATGGACATCTCAAATTCTCCCTGCATATTCTTTGCAAATTCTTCACACAACGCATCATTAGAAGCACCAAATATAATATCATCAACATAAATTTGAACTATTAAAATTTCATTAAGCTTATTACTCTTTATGAAGAGAGTTGTATTTGCTTTTCCTCTAATAAAGCCTTGATCAAGAAGGAATTTGCTTAATCGCTCATACCAAGCTCTTGGAGCTTGCTTAAGTCCATAGAGGGCTTTCTTGAGATGATAAACATGATCTGGATAATGTTCATTTTCAAAACCAGGAGGTTGTTCCACATAAACTTTCTCTTGTATAAAACCATTTAGAAATGCACTTTTCACATCCATTTGATAGAGTTTAAAACCTTTTACACAAGTAAAGGCTAGAAGAACTCTTATAGCTTCCAATCTTGCCACTGGAGCATAAGTTTCTTCATAATCAATTCCTTCTTCTTGATTATAGCCTTTGGCAACCAATCTTGCCTTGTTACGAACTATGATTGCTAACTCATCTCGTTTGTTCTTGAATACCCATTTAGTGCCAATGACCGGATGGTCCTTAGGCCTAGGTACCAAATCACAAACTTGATTTCTATCAAATTGATGCAATTCCTCTTGCATTGGTATCACCCAATCATTGTCTGAGAGGGCTTCATCAATCTTAGAGGGTTCAATGTGAGAAATAAATGCAGAAAAAGTGACTTCATTCAAAGTGCTATTTCTAGTTCTTACTCCTTGATTCACATCACCTATAACTTGGTCTAAAGGATGATTCCTTATAAATTTCCAAGCTCTAGGTTGAGACTGATCAGGATTTTCAATATTGTTTTGAAGATCAGCCTCGAAAACATTTTCAGGATTTTCAATAGAAGCAGGAGTAGTTTTCGAAAAGAATTGATTTTTGAAAACATTTTCCTCATCATCATCCATAGATTTATCAAATTTGGATTCATAGAAAACAACATGCACAGACTCTTAACAATGCGAGTTCGAGTATTAAAGACTCTATAAGCTTTACTCCTATTTGAATAACCCAAAAATATACCTTCATCAGCCTTGGAATCAAACTTTCCCAAGTTATCCTTACCATTGTTGTGGATGAAACACTTACATCCAAACACATGTAGATGACTCAGGTTGGGCTTCCTTCCTTTGTACAATTCATAGGGAGTCTCGTTCAACTTCTTTCGAAGATATGCCCGATTTGAGATGTAGCAAGCGGTGCTCATTGCATCAGCCCAAAATACTTGGGAAGTATTGTTCTCATTCAGCATAACTCTTGCCATCTAGGTGAGGACTCAATTCTTCCTTTCTACAACACCATTCTGTTGAGGAGTCCTTGGGGCTGAGAAGTTGTGGTCTATCCCCATGTTGTCACAAAACTCAGCAAATGCATTGTTTTCGAACTCTCCTCCATGATCAGTTCTAATTCCTGAAATAGAGAAACCTTTCTCGTTTTGGACCTTCTTGGCAAACACAATAAACTGATCAAGTGTTTCGTCTTTTAATGACAAAAATATTGTCCATGCAAATCTAGAGTAATCATCAACTATGACCAAAGTATAAAGATTGCCACCAAGACTTTTCACTCTAGCTGGTCCAACTAGATCCATGTGAAGTAATTGAAGAGGTCTACTAGTTGAAATCTCATTTTTAGATTTTAAAGACGATTTGGTTTGTTTTCCTTTTTGACATGCATCATGAGAGACGGAATATCACCAAAAGGGGGGTGAATTGGGGATATCAAATTTTCTCACTATTGATACTTTGTTAGTGCACTACAAGAACAGAGGTGAACAGAGTAGAGTTGAGGAAGAATGAACACAAGAGATTTATACTGGTTCGGTCTAAATCCTTGACCTACGTCCAGTCCCCAGAGTCTCCGGGATTTCACTAACTCAAATGATTACAGACTCTGTACTCTCAGAGTAATTCTCTCACACTAGAACTTACTCCCCCTTACAAGTTGTAATCAGATAACCCAATCTCAAAGTCCCAATACTTTGAAATTCTTACAACAAATGATAATCAATAAAGAACTCTCTAAAAGAGTAGATGAATAAACACTGAAGATTGAAATATCAAAAGATATTGACTCTTTGTGTCGAAACACTAAATGAACTTGTTCGCTAATTGAATGCGCAGAGTTTTGTTAGGTGGAGACTTGAATGCTTCTTGTATTTATAGATGCTTGAATTTAATGACCGTTGAGAAGAGATTAATGAGCCGTTGTGTGTGATGAATGTAACCGTTGAGATTTCGTGGCTTTGTCTCTTCGTATTTCTCTGACATTCGTCCGTTGACATTCCACATTCAAATTGTCCATTGAGAAACAGTCGGAATGTTGTCTGAAAAGTGGCTAGAATACTTTTCGTCTGCTCAGATGGTTTCTTGCCAAATTGGTGAAGTTTTCTGCTTTGCATTTAATGCTTCTGACAAGTATTTGCTTTTTGGTAATTTGGAGTTTAAACTTGTTAAACCTGTCTAAAATACACTGGCAAACTGATTAGAGTTGATTAGAAATGATAAGAAGCAATAATATCAAGTACCCATTGCATAATCACAAGGTTTCAGATTTCGAAAACGCTGAATTCAAAAACTGATATAAGTAACTCGAGTTGTACAGTAGTAACTTGAGTTATACACAAGTCTAAGAGATTCAGGAAGAAGAAGGCCAACTCGAGTTATAAACATTAACTCAAGTTGCTTTTACATTTAATTCAAACAGAGAGCAATTCGCTTTGGCCTAACTCGAGTTGCACAGGAATAACTCGAGTTATTTTAAAATTAAAGTCATCCAGAGAGCAATACGTTGTTTGGCCTAACTCGAGTTGCACAAGAATAACTTGAGTTATATTAAAATAAAACTATACAGAGAGTAATCGCTACAGTAATAACTCGAGTTGTTTCAAGTAACTCAAGTTATATCAGCAGTTTATATCAGATAATTCGTTTATGAGAAGCTTATAACTTGAGTTAATCCACATAACTCGAGTTACATCAGATGATCAAAAATTTATATCGCGAGAAGCTTTCTGGAACAGTGAAGTACAACCCATAACTCAAGTTGTTAAATGATAACTCGAGTTATGATCTTCTGGAAAATGGATTTGTAACTTGAGTTATGATTTCCAACTTGAGTTATGACTTTTGTGAAAAGTTTTTTAAGTCCTGTAACTTGGGTTGTGATCAACAATTTGAGTTACCAAGTTTCTAAAACATTTTCAAAGAACTCAAGGATGGTTTCAAGTATTTTAATCATATGAGACAATTGTTAGTCATCATCAAAACATATAGGAAACTAACATATCACAGACCATGTCATTTTTGAAACGTAATTTAGGAACACCAATTACCAAATCCTTTTTCAGTAATTTGTCAAGTTGAAGCATGCTGACATGAGCTAATCGCTTGTGCCACAGCCAACTCTCATCCAAATTACTTACAAAACAATTTTCAGAAATAGAACCTTTACTAGAGAAATTAAGAGTATAGCAATTTCCATCTCTAGGGGCTCTAAACAAGACTTTTGATTTTAAGTTTTCTAAAGGGAGAAGATCCTTTTTCACAATCAAACACTCCTCAGAGTCAAAGATAACTAAGTTACCTTTATCAGTGCTTTGACTTACACTGAGGAGATTGTGGCAAAGTCCTTCCACAAGATAGACATCTTTGATGAGTGGTCCTTCATTGTTTCCAATTTCACCAACTCCAGCAATCTTTCCAGATTGATCTCCACCAAAGGTCACCTTGCCACCATCTTTGGGCTTGATTGTGACAAATTTGGATTGGTCTTCTGTCATGTGTCTAGAGCATCCACTATCAATGTACCATTTGTTTGGTTTTGATGCTCTTAGACATACCTGCAAAATGCAACAAATCATGTCTTAGGTACCCATCTTTTCTTGGGTCCTTTGGGGTTAGATCGTACCTTAGGAACATAGGTTCATTTGGGTACCCATTGATAATTACCAGATGGTTTGACTTTTCTTTCTTTCTTATGAAAACATGAGGAAGTAGAATGACCCTTTCTGTTACAATAATTACAATGTGCAAAAGGGTTTGAGGAATGGACTGATTTTGTAAAATAATTCATATAAGATTTCTCACCATTCTTCTTCTTACCTTTCTTCTTATCAAAGTCAGGTTTGTAACCAATTCCTGACCTGTCGTTTGTAAATCTTTGTTGTTTCAAGATGACATTGAGCATTTCACTACCTCTAGTGAATTTTTCAAGTGCCTTTGTCAAAAGTAAATTCTTTTTCTTCAGATCAAGACATTCATCACAAACAAGAACTTCAGGAGAAGAAAGTTTTTCAACTTGCAATTCAAGAGTTGTATTCTTCTTTTTCAAAGTAAGATATTTTGCAGCAAGTTTTTCAAATTCTGTTTGCACAAGAAGATATTCAGCAAGTAATTCATCATAAGATGGTTTTGAGTCATATACCTCATTATTTACTGCAGATTCTTCTTCTTCTTCTGCCACCAAGCAGATATTTGCTTTCTCTTCTTCATTTGCCTCCTCTTCATCAGACGAGCTATCACCCCAGATGGCTGAGACATAGGCTTTCTTTTTGAATTTGTTAAACTTCTTCTTTTCCTTATCCTTATTCTGCAGCTGAGGGCATTCAGACTTGATATGGCCTGGTTTTTCACACTCATAGCAGATAATCGGCTTCTTTGCTTCATAGCTTGAACTACCCTTGTGAAGCTTTTTGAATCCTTAGTCCCTCTTGTAGAATTTCTTGAATCGACAAACCATCATGCCTATCTCCTCATCATCATCTTCATCTTCCTCGTCTGATTCTTTAACATCTTTCGCAGCCTTGAAAGCAATGCCTTTGTTTTTGCTATGAACTTCATCAAGTCCCTTCTTGAACTTGAGCTTGGCCTCGTACTCAAAAAGACTACCAAAAAGAGCAGCCACTGATGCCATTGAATCTCCCCTAGCTTCCTCAATGGCTGTGACCTTCGCTTCCCAATCCTTGTTGAGGATGTTTAGAATCTTCCTCACTTGAACCGATTGATCATACTCCTTTCCCAACGCAGTCAGTTGATTAATCAGATGAGTGAATCTCAACTGAAATTTGCCAATAGATTCACCAGGCTTCATGCGCATAAGATCATATTCGGTCATAAGAGTATTGACCCGATTTTGCTTGACTCCAGCCGTTCCTTCATGAGCTATCTCTAAAGCATCCCACATATGCTTTGCAGATGGTAAAGTGCAAATACAAAAATATTCTTGTCGACTCAGAGCACTTTGAAGTAAAAGAACAGCCTTGCTATTCAGTGTAACATTTCTTCTGTCATTGTCATCATAGTCTTCTTCTAGCTTCATAACTCTCACACCATCTTCAAGAACCGTGGGCATATAGTCTCCTTTCTCAAACACTCTCCATAGCCCATATTCTGTAGCATTTATAAAGATTTTGAACTTTGCTTTCAAAAATAAATAGTGCTCACCATTGAAACCTGGTGGTCTGTTGATCGAAGCTCCGTCAGGTAGAATCCCGTCCATATTGATCCTTCTCGAGATGTTAATCTCTTTAGAGAAGCCCTTGCTCTGATACCAAATGAAAGACGGAATATCACCAAGAGGGGGGTGAATTGGGGATATCAAATTTTCTTTCGTTGGTTGCTCTGTTAACGCATTACAAGAACAGAGGTGAACAGAGTAGAGTTGAGGAAGAATGAACACAATAGATTTATACTGGTTCGGTCTAAATCCTTGACCTACGTCCAGTCCCCAGACTCTCTGGGATTTTCACTAACTCATAAGATTACACGCTCTGTAACTCACGAAGCAATTCTCTCACTAGAACTTGCTCCCCCTTACAAGTTGTAATCCAACAATCCCAATCTCAAAGTCCCAATACTTTGAGATACTTACAAGAATGAATAATCGATAGGTGACTCTCTAAAAGAGCATATTCTGAACACTGAAGATCTAAAGGATATCTGTGATATTACACTTGAAGCAGAAACAATAACAAAGTTAATTGCTAATTGAATGGCAGAGTTTCGGTAGGTAGAGACTTCAATGCTTCGGTCTTTTATAGTTGCTTGCATTTAATGACCGTTGAGAATGATTAATGAGCCGTTGTGAGTAAAGAATATGTCCGTTGAGATTTCGTGGCTCTGTCTCTTCGTATCCCTCCGACATTCGTCCTTTATTCTCCATTGACATTCTATATTCAAATTGTCCATTGAGACTCAGTCAAAATGTTGTCTGAAAAATAGCTGGAATGCTTTTCGTCTGCTCAGATGGTTTCTTGCCAAATTGGTGAAGATTTCTGCTTTGCATTTAATGCTTCTGATAAATATCTTGATTTATGGTAATTTAGAGTTTAAACCTGTTAAACCTGTCTAAAATACACTGGCAAACTGTTTAATGGTGATTAGAAATGATAAGAAACAATAATATCAAACACCCAGTGCATAATCATGAGATTTCAGATTTCGAGAGCGTTGAATTTAAAATCTGATATAGGTAACTCGAGTTATACAATGGCAACTCGAGTTATATCAAGTTCTGTGAATATTAGAAGAGGAAGGCCAACTCGAGTTGCTTTTTCATTAAATTCAAACAGAGAGCAATTCGCCTTGGCCTAACTCGAGTTGCACAAGTGTAACTCGAGTTGTCATGTTACACAGAAAAACTTATGAGAGATATTTAACTCGAGTTACACACTATAACTCGAGTTATGTTAAAAATAAAATCATACAGAGAGCAACCGCCACAGTACTAACTCGAGTTGTTTCAAGTAACTCGAGTTATATCAGTAGTTTACATCAGATAATTCGTTTCTGAGAAGCTTATAACTCGAGTTAATCCACATAACTCGAGTTACATCAGATGACCAAAAATTTATATCGCGAGAGGCTTTCTGGAACAGTGAAGTACAACCCATAACTCGAGTTATTAAATGACAACTCGAGTTATGATCTTCTGCAAAACTAATTCTGCTTCAGTGTGTAACTTGAGTTATGATCTGAAACTTGAGTTGTGATCAACAACTTGAGTTACTAATTTTCTAAAACCATTATCAAAGATCTCAAGAATGCTTTCAAGTAATTTTATCACATATTATAATTGTTAGACATCATCAAAACACATAAGAAACTAACAAATATATATGATATTCATCACATGAAGAGAACGTACTAAATGATAGAGGAAAGACTCTCAACGTCCCTCCTATTATATAATCAATATATCAATAGATAGATTTAATATTTTAATATTTCAAAATATTTTGTAGTTTGTAACTATCCCTTGGATATCTATCTTTAATTTTTGAGCATATTTTATTTTTTTATATTTATTTTATTTTTATGAATACTCAGAGGAGGAGGACTGGAGGAGGTCAACTCCACCATAGAAGACATGAGGAGATTAATGGCGTTCGGGGCAGAGAACATGGGAGGTAGTAGGTGGGGTGAGAGGAATTTGTTATTTTATAAAATATAAAAATAATTTTTAATTTCTAAAAATTAGTAATGGGATCGAGAAGGTTGTTAACATGATAAGATTTCAAAGTATTTTGAAACTGCCTTCTCATTATCTCTCTATTTTTAATATATTTATTTTTAAAATATATTATTTTACATTTTTATTTTTTTGAGCATATTTGATTTTTATTTTTATTTTAGTTGTTACAATATTAATGACAGAACGAGAACGTGTCAATATGATACTTTTATGTTTTAGTTATGGTATTCATGGCATGAGGAGAGACTCTCAAGTCTCAACGTCCCTCCTTTTATAACCACCAATATATTTAGTGGAGGTCAAATAAAAAATAGTGTAGAAATAATTGTGGGCCACCTGTTAAACGAAAAAAAGGTAAACTTAATAAAAATATAACATAATAATCTTATCCATCTATACATGGGGAAAGAATGAGATGTGGGGTATAAAAAGTAAAACATAATGTAACACCATATAAAAGAATATTTATATTCTTTTCTTTCGGAACTTGGTACACTAAATAACGTCCCTTATCCATAACAGAAAATAATAGGAAATTAGGAATTTATTTATATATGAATATCTTAAATTAATAAGATAGTTATTTAAGATCTTATAACTTTGTTATCATCTAAATTTTTTAAAATTTAATGTAATTGTATAACTAAGGCATGGATTTTTTAAAAAAAAAAAATTAATTAAAGCAGATGACAATAATTTTGTCAAATATTCTAGAAGATTAATCCAATCTATATCTGTATCTGTATCTGCATCTGTATCTGTAAGCCACAGTTTTCTTTAATTTCCTATTTTTCTTACTTTAATTCAAATTATTTGTACTCTCCTAAGATTTACTACTGAATAATAAATCGGTTGAAATTATTTTGGCTGATAAAATAACACTTCTTCTCCTCCCGAAGAAGAAGAACAGTGTCGTGAACAGCGCGACGAGACGCATAGACCATAAAGTAGATTCACTGTAGTGAGTGATAACGTATACAAGGGTTTATATTACACGCGTTAACAATTTATAAGTATATATCATTAGCAACTCGAGTGATCAAGTCAAGGGTAACATAGTAGGTCCATAAGAATAAGCTAAACTCTTCATAACGAACAAAAATCTGGACATGGAGCTTCATTTCCTACTGAGTGATCAGGACGTCGTCTACTTCGTAAATGACGCGTTTAGAAGAAGACTAGGAGTTGGATGGGCTTTATATATATATATATATATATAGGTAGTTTTTTTTTATAATTAATTTATGTGTTTGGATGAAAGCTTAAAAAAAAAAAAGCAAAAGTCACAAAAAAGGTAAAATTCTACTTTTTTTATTTTTTTTATTTTAAGCTTCAATTTGCAGCTTAAAAGAAAAGCACGTGTGAAACGAAGAGAGAGAATTAAAAAAATGATGTATCCAAATATAAAATCGTTTTAACTTTTAATTAAAGTACTTTTTTAAAAAACAATGCAAAAAAAAAATCGGGCTTATAGGCTTATTTACTATTTCAATCGAGCTTGTGAGTTTTTTCTTCTTCTTTTTTCGTTTGGATGAAAATGGTGGCCAATCAAGTTTATGGTTTATCGGAGAAGCTCCATTTCCTGGCTTATGGGAGGAGCTTATAACTTATGAGAGGAGTTTATGGTTTTTTTCTCTTATCCTTAAGTCATTTCAAACAAGTTTGTCAAACCACCAAATAAATCACGTTTCATAATCTGACTTTTACCCAATCAGACTTTTCTATAAATCCAATTGCCCACCGATATCCCAAACAAGCTAAAGCACCAATATTCATCAAAGTGGATGAATGAATTGGCTGATGTTGGCTATATATATGCTTTTCTTTACGACTCATAATTCACAAAATTAATAATATAATTTTAATTAATGACATTAATTTCAATATTTTTTTTAGTGGATCATGAATTTCTATAGAATTTGTTTCAATATTTTTTTGTATGATTTTCATCGTTTATTTAATACTACCAAATTGAACTTGAGCTTTATTGGGGGCACCAATTGCATCGTATTTTTTTCAAAAACAATAGAAATCAAGCAAGAGAAGGTAGGGATAGTCTTTTTGAATGCCATTTATTTATTTATTTTGGGCCGGAGAATGCAAATTTAATATATATATATATATATACACACACACACATACCACTCTGGTCCTATTTATAAGTCTTTTTTGACCAAAAAAATTTGGTCCTATTTATAAGTCTCTTTTGACCAAATAAATGAGATTGTGACAATTTTGCCCATATTAATTGTACCAATGAAAATAGAGAGAGAAGATAAAGTTAAAAGCATCCAATCATAAATGAGGGTAAAGTTGAAAATTCACCTCATAATCATTGAGTTAACTATCTCTCCTTAGTATGTGTGATTTGGTCAAAATATGACTTATAAATAGGATCAGAGTGGTATATACACATTTAATGATTATAAAAAAGCATAGAATATATAAATTTTTAATCATAGTTGTATGGTTGTTTGAACACCCTATAGCAGGTGTAATTTAAAAAGTCATCATTAGTGGGTGTTTAGAAGATAACTATGGATTCTGGTATTCCACTTTTAACAGTAGTACTAAAGCTAGGCATAACTAAGGACGTTAGTTACAAAGAATTGTTCTCCCTAGGGAAAGGAAATGAAAGGAAACGACGATTTTAAAGGTGAGGGAAGATGACTTGAGTTATTTGGTAGGAAGAAAATGAAGAGGTGGTAGTTAATAAAGAATTAGGAAATATATATTTTACTCTCAAAAGAAATTAATTCAAAAGAAAAAAGAAAAATATCTTTTTGCTAAAATATATTCTTGTTAAGTTCGAACTCGTGAAAAAAAAATATATATTCGCCCAGTTGAACTTTTCCACTAAGTTCGAACTTTCCCACCTAGTTCGAATTTGAATTTCAAAAGTAAATCTGTCAAGCTCAAACTTTCCTGGGAAGATTACAACTTTCCTTCCATTTTCGGATGGAAAGCATCTTCTCTCAAATAAGGGAAGATGAGTACTCACTGGAAGATGCTGACTGAACTTTCTCTCTACCAAACACCCAAAATCCATAAGAAGATCGAGATCTTTCTTTTCTCTCCCCACCAATTCTTTGTAACAAACGGGTCCTAAAGTATTTCTCCACCACTGCTTTTAAGATTCCCAATAAGCTTTTTCTTTATCTTGTCTCCCATATTGGTCGACCTCTTCTTTATACAAGACTTCTGGGACACCTGTCTGGCTGGCTTTACTCCCTTGACCATTATTTACAGTCGCGATCTGGGTGCATGCATAGCTGGCAATAATATTTGGATGCTTCTGCCGACATCATCTTTCCTTTGATTGCTCTGGTACAAAGTCTTTAACCCATAGTCTCTGTTAAAGCATTAGACACTAAATTCATAGGTTATTGGATAGTGTACTAAAGGATTGAACATCAAGTTATCGGGTAATTGACCCAAATTATTTAATTAATTAGTAGCAGGCAATTATATCAACATGTTGCAATTTCTTAGCACTCAAGTTTTGATTGAGCATTATAAAAGAATTTTGGGTAAGTGAGATTAGTTTCAAAAAGCTCACAAAGGATCCACTGATTTGGTGACCAAGAAGATTCATTTAAATGTTTGTAAATATTAATTAGTGAGGAGGTGCAAATTAAAGGTGTGATTAAACCTTTGAGGGTAAGTTATGAGGTCATAGAATTAGCGCTCCTTCATGAAAAAAATATATTACTGTAATTAAATAGGAGCTTTATAAATGTAGATTATTATTTTTTCATATGTCCATGTGCTTTTGAGTGTCTGAAGATGGTGGTGGTTGTTTTGACTCCTAGGCTTTAGTTTTAGGTTCATACGGAATCAATACAAAGATATGTTAATATTTATAAAGTGAAGAGGGAATTGTGAATGTCGTTGGCTGTTAAGAATTTAGGTTGTTGTATTGTGAATCATTGATTGTAAATTGTTGTGTTCCATACTTTCTTTTATAATATGCTATAAAATAAATTTACTCGTTAAGATAATTAACTAAATATTTTGTTCCATGAATTCCTCCTTTAAAAAAATTATAATTGGTTGCTGGAAAATGACTTTTAGAGTGTGCTTGGAAATGAACCATTTGAGAAGATGTATCTTTAAGACATGGTTCGTTCGAGCAATATCGCTGGAGATAAACAATGAAAATCACCTTCCATGGTGGTTAGAGCTGGGAATTAGGGCCGGCCCGGCCCTACAGGGCCTGGCCCTCCAGGGCTTGGGCCCTACAGGGCTGGCCCTACAGGGCCTGAGATAAGAAAAACATCTGTTTTTCAAAGCCCGGCCCGATAGTACCAGGGCCAGGGCCGGCCCTACAGGGCCTGGAAATTACTATTCAAAATTTTAATTATTTTTTTTCTAGGTTTTTTCCAAAGAAATATAATTAGTAAATTGCAATCATTAAAGTTCTAATCTATGAAATAAATATTATCAACATTAATATATAAACAATACAAATCATCCAACAAATAAACACATTCATTAATTCGTAATAAAAAACAAACTATTGTCCACAATTGACTCACATAAAACTTAAGAAGTATTAAACTAAACAACATTAGATAACTCACATAAAATATAAAAGCATACCACTATCATTGTCAATTGTCACCTTCTTCATCACTCTCATCAATTTCATAGATATTTGATTACGCTTCACTTTGAGCAGAAGGTTGTGCTTCAGGAGTAAAAATGTTATGAATTTCTTCTCCCGCATCATGAACACATCCATAATAATCATTATCTACAACAAATAATATACCAAATCATAAAATCAGAGTATAGTTATTATGTATTTATATATGTGCCTCCTAGCCTTTTCCTCTTGACACTCTTTCACTAATTTTTTTCTTAAAAAAATGAAAATGCTACAATAACAGGGCCTGCAGGGCCGGCCCGAGGCCCTACAGGGCCGGCCCGATAAAGCCCGAGGCCCTACAGGGCCGGCCCTGCAGGGCCAAATTCAAATTTCAGGCATATTTTTCAAGCTCGAGCCCTACAGGGCCAGGACTTAAAAGGGCCGGCCCGACGGGCCCGGCCCGATTTCCCGGCTCTAATGGTGGTTAAGTGCATTATTGAGAAACACGATGTTTGCTTAATTTTCTCAAAATATATTAACAAACAAAATTATGATATAAATAACAAGTGATTAATAGCTACTCAAGATCATTAACCAGTTTCATTCCAATTCCTTCGTCCAAACATGTTCTTGAATAAGGAAAAGCTTTACTATTTTCGTCCATAAGCTTTGCCACGCAGTCATCCTTCGGAAGAAAATGAAAACATGGCTCCTTCGAGAGGGGGAAAAAAAGTACAAAAGGTGCAACATCCCTTTTTTTTAAAAAAAAAAAAAATCTAAAAGGGAAAATTATGTGCAAGTTCCAAGGACTAGAAAAAATAGCAAAAAAGTCCCAATAGAAATTCATATATAAAAAAAGTCCTTAGGGACTTTTTTGATATTATTTGTATGGAAAAAAAAATCTTAGTTTTTAAATTTTGTTGTAAATATGACACTTCTTGTTGTAAATATGACTTTTTCTGTTGTAAATGACCAGATTCTAAATTTTGTTGTAAATATAGCACTTCCTGTTGTAAATCTAGCATTTTTCTATTGTAAATGATCTCTGTACGTTCAAAATCTAAGTATTTAAATGTTGTTGTAAATATAACACTTTCTGTTGTAAATATAGCTTTTTCTGTTATAAATGGTTAAGTGTTTAAATATTGTTGTAAATAGGTCACTTTTTTGTTGTAAATATGACATTTCCTGTTGTTAATATAAATAATATCTAAAAAGTCCATAGGGACTTCTGTGTAATTTGGTGATTTTAAGAAATCTAATTGTATTTATTTCTGGTCCTTGGGACCTACACGTAATTTTCCCATTCTAAAATTAAGTAATATTTTAGGAGAGATTAATTTTTGGTAATTAAAATTTAACATGTAATTACTTAATATAGAGCAAATTTTCTAAAGTAAGAGTTAAAGAAAATATTATAAGTCTTCTTTTTAGAAAATATCATAACTAGTTAAGCATTGAGGAAATTTTATTTGGTTTTAATATATAAACTTGGCTCAATTGTTCATTTAAACTCTATACACACACACTTTCTCTTGATCTTATTATAAGGCACCAACTAACAATTCTCACAAACTAATAAAAACAGTTAAAGTCAATAAAGTTATCCTACAATTTAAGTAACTTTAAATATTACCTTTACTAATTCCAGTAAACTTCAATATTATATTAATTATTACTCTCACCCACTACCCTTATTAATTATGGGCATACATGGAAAAAATAATTAATATGTTTTGAAAATAAGTAAGTTCCTTATAAAAGGATCAAATATAATTATTAGTTGGTGCCTTATAATAAAAATAAGAATGAGTATATATTCTCACTATGTCGAGTTCTTCCTCTGATTGATGCCCCAGTAGCTTTATAATGTATATTAAATGATTGATGCACCAGTAACTTCATTTATGGCCCGAGTTTGGGATAGCTTTGGTAGAAATAGCTTTTGTTTTTTATGGATTTTTCTTGTTGGACTTATTTTTTGATGAATTTTTTCTAATGTGATTTGTGTTTGGAATAGCAGTGGCAGAAATAGCTTTTGTTTCTAATGGCACTTGTTTGGTATAGTTTTTGAAAAGATAGATGGGATGAAAAATGACAAAAAAGGGCATGAATCAAATTCATATATATATATATATATATATATATATATATATATATAATATGTTACACAAAATGTGATAATTTGGGATAAAAATTAAAAATAAATATAAATTTGCCAAATAAAATAATAAAACTGCCATTAAAAAATTTACACATTAAACTGTCCGAAAAATGTTGCACAAAATGTTTAGCTTTTTCTTTTTACACATTAAACTATCTGAAAAATAAAATAGTAAAATTTACACATTAAATTCACATATATTTATATACTAGTAATATATATTTTGCACAAAATGTTTAGCTTTTTCTTTTAGGAAAATCTCATATAAAGTTACTTGAAATAGGAAAATTTTAAATTAGGTTGGTAAATTCAAAAAAAATTTAATTGAGTTATTAACCCAATTTAGAATTTTAAAATGTGCGTAAAACTACTTTAATGCCCTATCATTTCTTCTCTCCCCTCTTAAAAGAGTTTTATTGTTCTATGACTTTATTATTTTACATATCAACACTAACATATAATAAAATAAAACATGATTTGCTAAATCAAAGGATTTTTTTAATATTCTGAAAGGGTCATCAAGAATAATTGATCAATTGCAAAAAAGAAAAAGAAAAGAAGAAGAAGCAGCTTGAACATGTCATGATAGTATCATTGATATCAATTAGATGATTTAATTGAAAAATCAATTAATTGATAGTAATGATACAAAATAAAAATAAATAAATAAATGTGAGTTTCTTTTAAAAAATATTATTTTTATTAGCTGAGACAAAACAAAAAAACAGAATGCATAACACTACCAATTCAGTTTGCAAACATCAACTAAAATAAAAGTCACTTTTACCAACATTAATCTAAACAAACTCTGAATAATTCTCCCTAACACATAAATGTGTGTTTTTTAAAAAATAATTTAGTTAAGATTTCAATGTTTCATCTTTTTCATTCTTTACTACAAATCATTAATATTAATTATTTTTTCCTAATTAGAGGCCTGTAAATTTGATATACTTCAAGGATATGTTATTTATGGCTAGAAGATGGGATCTGAAACTTCAATTTATTCCGAGGGACTGGAATGCAGTGGGTGACGCGTTGGCAAAACGAGGCCTTTCTTCCTCTAATTAGAAAGATTTGTGTCCTGATTTTTTACAGGATTTAGTATCGAATGAGTCTATGGTTTCCTAGTTAGTTGTTGTTTGCTTTTAACCTCCCAAAAAAAAAAAAGATATTAAATATACTAAAAATTTCATAAAATGCTTTGCATATTGAAATATAGAGCTTTGGGAAAAAATTTATATTTGAAACAAATATAGTAAAATTTATACCTACTATATTTATTAAGAAATTATATTGACATATATAAAAATTTTCTTGCAAAAAAATTCATTCGTGAGAATAAAATGAACTCCTTGTTGTATGTTTTTCTCTTACTATTATAGTTAATATAGTTAAACTAGAGATGAGTCATATTTTGTTTTTTGTTTTTGTTTTTTGGTTTTTATATATATACATATATATAAGTTACAAAGTAGATGAAACTCTTCAATGAGAGGAAAGGTCATTAAAGTCATTTTACCCACCTTTTGAAATCTTAAAATGGGTTAATGACTCAATTAGGGATTTATTGAATTTACCAACTTGATTTAGAAATTTCTTATTTTAAGTGTCTTTATATAAGATTTTCCCTTTTCCTTTTGGGGAAACCAGTCCCCAAAGAAATGTTGTGGCTTTTATTAGGATAATAAGCAACTAAATGTGGCTTCATAAAAAAAATCACTTTAAATCCTGAAGTTCATCAAACTTTAAAGCCATGCCAAAATTATGACTTTTCATAAAGCAAGTCCGGCAGCAATATCTTTTCGTGGCTCAATAAAGCACCATTATTCATCTAAGTGGATGAATGAATTGGCTGATGTTGGCTATATGCTTTTCTTTATGACTCATAATTCACAAAATTAATAATATAATTTTAATTAATGACATTAATTTCATTTTTTTTTTTTAGTAGATCATGAATTTCTATAGAATTTGTTTCAATATTTTTTCCCATGAATTTCATCCTTTATTTAATACTACCAAATTGAACTTGAGCTTTATTGGGGGCACGCATAGGGATAGTCTTTTTGAATGCAATTTTTTTTTTTTTTTTGGCCGGAGGATGCAAATTTAACATATATATATATACACATTTAATGATTATAAAAAAGCATAGAATATATAAATTTTTAATCATAGTTGTATGGTTGTTTAAACACACTATAGCACGGTGTAATTTAAAAAGTCATCTTTAGTGGGTGTGTAGAAGAAAACTATGGATTCTGGGATTCCACTTTTAACAATAGTACTAAAGCTAAGCATAACCAAAGTATTTCTCCTCCACTGCTCCAATAAGCTTTTTCTTTATCTCGTCTCCCATCTTGGTCGACCTCTTCTTTATACAAGGAATACTTCTGGGACACCAGCTGTCTGGCTAGCTTTACTACCTTGACCATTATTTACAGTCGCGATCTGGGTGCATGCATAGCTGGCAATATTATTTGGATGCTTCTGTCGGCATCATCTTTCCTTTGATTGTTCTGGTACCAAGTCTTTAACCCATAGTCTCTGTTAAAGCATTAGACACTAAATTCATAGGTTATTGGATAGTGTACTAAAGGATTGAACATCAAGTTATCGGGTAATTGACCCAAATTATTTAATTAATTAGTAGCCGGCAATTATATCAACATGTTGCAATTTCTTAGCACTCAAGTTTTGATTGAGCATTATAAAAGAATTTTGGGTAAGTGAGATTAGTTTCAAAAAGCTCACAAAGGATCCACTGATTTGGTGACCAAGAAGATTCATTTAAATGTTTGTAAATATTAATTAGTGATGAGGAGGTGCAAATTAAAGGTGTGATTAAACCTTTGAGGATAAGTTATGAGGTCATAGAATTAGCGCTCGTTCATGAAAATATATATATATATATATATATATATATATATATATTACTGTAATTAAATAGGAGCTTTATAAATGTAGATTATTATTTTTTTCACATGTCCATGTGCTTTTGAGTGTCTGAAGATGGTGGTGGTTGTTTTGACTCCTAGGCTTTAGTTTTAGGTTCATACGGAATCAATACAAAGATATGTTAATATTTATAAAGTGAAGAGGGAATTGTGAATGTCGTTGGCTGTTAAGAATTTAGGTTGTTGTATTGTGAATCATTGATTGTAAATTGTTGTGTTCCATACATTCTTTTATAATATGCTATAAAATAAATTTACTCGTTAAGATAATTAACTAAATATTTTGTTCCATGAATTCCTCCTTTAAAAAAATTATAATTGGTTGCTGGAAAATGACTTTTAGAGTGTGCTTGGAAATGAACCATTTGAGAAGATGTATCTTTAAGACATGGTTCGTTCGAGCAATATCGCTGGAGATAAACAATGAAAATCACCTTCCATGGTGGTTAAGTGCATTATTGAGAAACACGATGTTTGCTTAATTTTCTCAAAATATATTAACAAACAAAAAATTATGATATAAATAACAAGTGATTAATAGCTACTCAAGATCATTAACCAGTTTCATTCCAATTCCTTGGTTGAAACATGTTCTTGAATAAGTAAAAGCTTTACTATTTTCGTCCATAAGCTTTGCCACGCAGTCATCCTTGGGAAGAAAATGAAAACATGGCTCCATTGAGAGAGGGGGGGAAAAGTACAAAAGGTGCAACATCCCTTTTTTAAAAAAAATCTACAAAGGAAAATTACGTGCAAGTCCCAAGGATAAAGAAAAACAACAAAAAAGTCTAATAGAAATTCACATATCAAAAAAGTCCCTAGGGACTTTTTTGATATTATTTGTATGGAAACAAAATCCATGTTTTTAAATTTTGTTGTAAATATGACACTTCCTATTGTAAATATAGCTTTTTCTATTGTAAATGGCCAGATTTTAAATTTTGTTGTAAATATAGCATTTCCTGTTGTAAATCTAGTCTTTCCCTGTTGTAAATGATCTCTATACGTTCAAAATCCATATGTTTAAATGTTGTTGTAAATATTGATTTTTCGGTTATAAATGATTAGGTGTTTAAATATTGTTGTAAATATGGCACTGTTTATTGTAAATATGACATTTCCTATTGTTAATACAAATAATATCAAAAAAGTCTCTAAGAACTTCTGTATAATTTTGGTGATTTCAAAGAATCTAATTGTATTTATTTCTAGTCCTTGGGACCTGCACGCAATTTTCCCATTCTATACTTAAGTAATATTTTAGGAGAGATTAATTTTTGGTAATTAAAATTTAACATGTAATTACTTAATATAAGAGAAAATTTTCTAAAGTAAGAGTTAAAGAAAATATTATAAGTCTTCTTTTTAGAAAATATCATAACTAGTTAAGCATTAAGGAAATTTTATTTGGATTTAATATATAAACTTGGCTCAATTGTTCATTTAAACTCTACTCTCACACACACACACTTTCTCAAATCTTAATATAAGACACCAATTAACAATTCACGCAAACCAATAAAAACCGTTAAAGTCAATAAAGTTATCCTAAAATTTAAGTAACTTCAAATATTACCTCTGCTAATTTCAGTAAACTCCAATATTATATTAATTATTACTCTCACCCACTACCTTTATTAATTATGGATATACATAAAAAATAAAAAAAAATTAATGCGTTTTGGAAATAAGCAAGTGTCTTATAAAAGGATCAAATATAATTATTAGTTGATGCCTTATAATAAAGATAAAAATGAGTATATATTCTCACTATGCCACGTTCTTCCTCTGATTGATGCCCCGGTAGCTTTGTAATGTATACTAAATGATTGATGCGTCAGGAGCTATTTCCGGCCCATTTGGAATAGCTTTGGTAGAAGTAGCTTTTGTTTCTGATGCTTTTTATATATATATATATATATATAGACTTATTTTCTTATGAACTTTTTCTAATGTGATTTGTGTTTGGGATAATGGTAGCAGAAGTGGCTTTTGTTTTTAATGGGCACTTATTTTAAAAAGATGGATGGAATAAAAAATGATAGAAAAGGGCATGAATCAAATTCATATATATATATAGGCTCGAACTCGAGTTTGGCACTGATAGAGTGTTTTACTAGTTTATCCAAAAACATTCATACTATGTTTACAATTGTTAGTAAACATACAGAGAACTAACAGAATTTGATGTTAAGATTTTTTTTGATATATTTTTTCTCTTTTAGGATCTCATTGATTTTTTTCCTTTTTTTTATTTGTGTGGGGCCACATGAACATTTATTAATTAAGAATATAATAATAAAATGGTGGGACCCACACATTAATACAATTTCCATCCATTCCCTTATCAATGCTTTATATATATATATATATATATATATATATATATATATATATATATATATATATTAAACGTGTAAAAAGATACCAAAAGCAATGAAAAATTCACTAGAATTCAATTCATAAGAAAAGTGAGAGTGTGCTTAACCATGAAATCCGATATATTAAAACAATTGGTAAAAAAATCTCTTTAATTTTATATAGTGGTTTAGATTATTCTAGATAGATAAAATAAACATATAAAAAAAATAATTATATCTTCATTAGAGCTTCTGTATTGATAACGTGTTATGAAGCTAAAAAAAATATGGGATAAAAGAACAAAAAAAAAATAAAAGAAGAGTAAATTAAGAAAGAAAATGGGGAGTAATTCTCATTTATTAATATCACTGTAATCCTTTGCTCTTCCTTTCTCATCGCTGTCCTCTCTCAGACACTCCTCTGCCTTTCTCATTGCTAAAATGGTGTGTGCGCATGGTGTGTATAGAGCAAGAAAATGGGTCTTTGAGTGTAATTTTGCACCTCTGGGGTCTGAAGGTGTAATTTTCTCCGGGCCAATTTTTCAACGCTTCACGTGAAAGCAGTTGAAAAGGCAGTTGAAAAACGTGAGAAATGACTCGAATGAGAAATAATGTATGTGGGTCCCACACCATTGTGTCATCAATTAATTAGTAACATAATAAAAATTTAAGGGTTAATGGATATCACATAATTAATATACGTATAACAATAAAATCATTCAATGAATATTAAAAACTAAAAACAGAGTAACAGATGCCTTATCATTTCGTACTCGAACTTTGAACTCCACTCAATCCTATCCTCTGTTTAAATCCTCAACGTTATTAGATAATCAAAACTGATGGTGTGACAAATGTTGTTAACAAACAGAAAAAGTGAAAATTACGTTGTCTGATAGACATGACGGGCCCCTTTTGAGTGTCACCAAAGAAATTTTGCGTTCTTTGGTCAAAATAACAAAAGATGAATCAATATAGACGGGACTTACAATATACTCTATATACATAAACATATGAAGCGGAGCAGATCTCAATTGAACCGTCTAGAGATCTAAAAGGCCCAAATTTAGTTTTTCTTTTTTTAGCTAATGATTTTTAAATGAAAAAATATTTTTTAAAAATATTAGTTAAGAAATTATTTTTATTCTATAATTTATACTCTTTAAAATAATTTTTTTAAAAAAGAAAAAAGTTAAACCCCCCTTGAAAGCGTACACCAGGGGTTATTTACACGTGTAACAAATTTATAGGTGCATATCACTATCAACTTCAGCTTTGTGTCTACAGAACAGACATAAAGCTGTGGACATGGAGCTTCATTTTCTACAGAGTGATGAGGACAATTCCTCCGCAAATAACGCGTTTATGAAGGAGACTAAGCTATAAAGAGGAAGCTAAGCTATGCATTTCACATGTGAAGCTCAGGAGTATGATAAAAATGGAAGTGTGGAGGTTGTGGGTATTGGTGGTGAGTTTTATGGTTTTGGTTCAAACACTGGGAATCAAATGTTGCGTGAGACAAGAGAGGGAAGCACTTCTTAATATAAAGACATATTTTCTTACAAACTATAATGACACTCTCGTGGAGAAGCATTTATCGTCCTGGGCTACTAATCCAAAAAGTGATTGTTGTACCTGGAATCGGGTCAAGTGCCATCCTTCTTCGGGTCGGGTTTCCAAGCTTTCATTCCAACATCTTAATGTCAGAAGGTATGATGAACATCCCTTCGGTAAAGGAGATCCTGCTAATGTTAGCATAGGTTTCTCAATGTTCCAAACCTTCAAGGAGCTGACAAGCCTCAACTTCTCCCAAGGCGGATTTCAAAGTTTGGAAAACACTGCAGGTTTGTATTATTTTGGATTAGCTACACCGGCCACTAATTCAGACGAAGCCTTTGGGCCGTGGATGCTCGTTAATCGCCGAAATCGTCGGCCTCGCCATGTTCACTGGTCAGACACCAGACACCAGCAGCAGACATCGGACTCCAAGCTCCAGCAGCAGGTATCGGGTCCTGGGCCGACATCGGAGCCAACGGCTATTGCTCAGAAGACCCGTTTTGCGCCAATTGCAGATGCTCAGGACCTCGAAGATGGAGAAGGGAGCTTTGGTCAGAAAGGACACCAACATCCCTGTCTCCTCGGTGAAGCCGCCGACTGTTGAGAGAAGAAAGAGCACAGCTGCCTTTGTCTTGGGCACCGAGAAAGCAACGCATGCCGAGAAGGAGGCTGGGAAAGTGGGAAATAAAGGGGATTTAATTATTGCTACGCCAAAACCTCCTATGGATGCGGAATTGATACAAAAAAATGAAGATGGGCCAGCACGTGTGGATGACGCAAGAATGAATACTAATTGGGACCATAGATTGAATAAAATGGAAGTTGCTGGTGGGCCCATCCTTTTGATGGATGCTCCTAGTTCTGCTGGACAAATCAAGCAAAAAGGCCAGACAAATGATGGCAGCCATAATAGTAGTAATACAATGGGCCCAAAAAAATCAAATGAAAAAAGAGGAAAAATTAAAGGGCAACGTACTCATGTAGTGGTCCAAGGGAGCCTTGGGCAACGTACTCATGTAGTGGTCCAAGGGAGCCTTAGCAATATGGCTCAGCAAGGTCCCTCGTCTATGAACCTTGTTCCAATTCCTATGAGAGATCAAGCTAATTATATGGCAAAGGAAGGCCAAAATGCTCCTCCTAATGAAGACGTGATGCCGATTCCAACAATCCCTCCAGGATGTATGGAAATGGCTATGAGAGACCAATTGGTCTGTGACTCCTAGCTTCTTTGCTGCTTTTGATGTACTATAGGGCTAGACTTTCATAGTTTAGTCTCTATTTTTCAATCAAGCTTCGGCTTGCCTGTACTACTTTTAAAAAAAAATTTATTTTATGCTGTAGAGTTTTAGGTTAGAAATAGCTTTTCTACTTATGGGGTAAGACTGTGTATAAGTGACTCTCTCCAAACTCCAATTGAGAAGACCCTTATATATGCACTGGTTTGGATTGCCCAGCCCTTTAATCTTTCAACATAAAGCTAATTAGTTGTTAATTTTTAATCAAGTAAGCTTTAATTTCCAATTCTAATTAAATATAGTTACAAGGTAACTAATTTACAAAAATTAAAGAATTAGTTAAATTATTTATCTGTAAAAAGAATTTGTTGGATTATGATATCTGTGTCAATTAAATACGGTGAAGTGAATTCTAGATTTTGTTTCAGCATTAATAAATAGGATATAGGGGGTTTAGATACTTCCTTCAGTCCTTAATATCAGACATATTTGTCTAATCTAATTAGTTTAAGGAAGCTAACTAGTTATATTAGTTAGTATAACATACATTTTCTACAACATCATAGTCATCTTTCTTAATTCTCTCATTCTGTCTCATCCCTGATTACTAATTAAGGAGCATCAATAAAGGTAAATTAGGAAATGATTGACAAAACATGTCTTATATTTAGGACCATGATCAATTCTCCAAATAAGTCTTGTATCAAGAACTGGAGTGAGTAGTTTAAATTTATTATACAGTTCATATGTCATTGTTTATTCTTACTGTATACCCACAAATGTCCTGTACGTATAATAGATGTCCATAATATATATATATATAGGAGATTTTTTTGTTTGGACTGAAATGTAAAGGAGAATACTCCTTTTCCAGTACCAGAAGCTTTGGTCTCAGTATGGGAAATCTCTGTGTGTATTCCTCACTGAATGAAATCACTTAGTTCTTCTAACAATACTCGCTAAATTTCTGTGGTTTTTGTATCTCTATATACTGTATAACTAATGACATTAATATGCATATTTTGAATTGGGAAAATTTCAGTCAACCCCATTGTAGCCATTTTATTTCAGTCAACCCCAAAGAATATTGAAATAAAATGAAATTCAATTTTATGGGTGAAAAGATAATGATACCCTTACCTCATTTTTTAAAAAAAATGTTGAATAGTCGTTAGAGTTCCACTCATTGGAAATTAATTTGTCTTGTTCTTATACTTATTTCACTTGTTCATGAAGAGTTAAACACTTAATTACAATAAGACTTGTTCAATTAATATTATTCATTTGTCTAATGCATTTGTTCATGAGGAATTAGACACTAGCAAATGAGACTTGTTGAACAACACACATTGAAAAATCACATTTGTAAATGTGTAGCTCTTCATGATAAAAGTAGAATAAGCATATGAAAACCACAAATTAATTTTCAACGGCTAGAGTGAGCTCTAATAGGCCTGACAGTGCCAGAGCTTGGTGGCTGGCCACTGGCTAGACGGTACCAGTGATCGGTTGTAGCAGCTCCAACAATATTGAACCTTTTTGAAAAAATAAAGTAAATGCATTATTATCTTTTTCACATGCAAAACTTAATTTCATTTTGGTTTATGGGGTGTAATGAAGTTTCAAAATTATTTGAGGGTTGATTGAAATAAAATAGTTGATGTGGGGCTTAACTGAAAATTTTCCCTTTTTAATTTGTTCGTCGTTATTCTGTTTTTTTTTCTTTTTTTTTTTGGTTTGCCAAAATTTTATTGGAACACTCCAAATTTGCATGTATCTGATTGCAAGGCCAATAATAAGCCAATAAAATTTGCATTAACTCAGTTCATTGCGATACAGTTTTGGGTAATCTAAGCAACTTGGAGGTCCTTGCATTAAAAAGCAATTACTTTGAGGGATCTCTACCATTACACGGTGAGCAGGCGTCTTTTGATTCATAACGTAGAACAACATTATTTTAGGTTCTACTTCATTTTGTTTACTAACAACACTTGAGTACTTTTGGCCATAGATATATGCAAACTGAAGAAGATACGAGTGTTGGATTTTAGTAGGAATGCATTCAGTGGTTCCTTGCACAAGTGCTTGACCAACTTGACATCTCTTAAAGCCCTTGATCTTTCAAATAATTTCCTGTCGGGGGAAATACCAGCATCTGCTATTGCCAGCCTCACATCTCTTGAGTACTTTTCTGCCATGTATAACTCTTTCAAAGGCATATTCCCTTTGAGTTCCTTTGCCAATAGTTCACGCCTTAAGGTACTTTCACTTCAAACGAATACCAATGAGTTTCAAGTGGACACTGAAAGTGAAGTTGTTCCTTTATTTCAATTGGAACTTCTGACCTTGGCAAATTGCAAAGTAAACGCACCCAGTGGAACCTTCCCCTCGTTTCTATTATATCAGCATGACTTGCACTATATTGACCTCTCAAATAATGATTTGGTTGGACTATTCCCAAATTGGTTGCTTCTCAACAACACAAAACTCAGGTCTTTGATAGTGGATCATAACAAGTTCACAGGAACATTTGAGTTCCCAACCGACGCAGATCAACCTCTTCCACACTCATTGATTACTTTGCAGCTATCCAACAACCAAATGGAGGGTAAATTGCCTACAAATATTGGTCTAATATTCCCAAATTTAGAAGAATTATATGTTCGAAGAAATGGACTTAATGGCCGCATTCCTCAATCAATAGGAAACATGTCCAAGTTGATTGGTTTGGACTTAAGCAGAAACAAATTTTCTGGCCAAGTTCCTGAGTCTTTGTGGACAGGTTGTGCTTCACTAGCATACTTGATTTTATCAGATAATAACTTAGAGGGAAAATTATTTCCTTCTCACAAGAACTCTTCCTCTTTGCAATTGTTGCTCTTGGACAATAACTTCCTCAGTGGGACACTAGATCATGAGATATGGCAGCTCCCATATCTTGAGGCGTTAGATATCTCTAACAACAATTTCAGGGGTATGGTTCCTACTTTCATCACAAACTCTTCATATATAGGTTCGATAAACTTGTCAATAAATAATTTTATGGGTACACTGTCCAGGGAGCTCTGCAAACTTCACGTTTCATTTTTGCACCTCTCTCATAATAAACTCTCGAGTTCAATACCAGCTTGCTATTTCAATATGAGTTTGTTGTCATCTCTACAACTACAAGGCAATAGCCTTGCAGGCTCCATTCCTACATTCATGAGACCTACTGACTTTCTATCAACACTTGATTTAAGGGATAACAAGTTATCTGGAGTTATTCCAGACTCGATTGTGAAGGTGAAATTCTTAAGTTATCTTCTACTGGCAGGTAATGAGCTACATGGGCAACTTCCTAACCAGTTGTGCCAACTGAAGGCCATTAGGCTTTTAGACCTGTCACGTAATAACTTCACTGGAAATATTCCTGCTTGCTTCTACAATTTCTCACTTAGAGTTCAGGGAGATGAAATTCTTAGCTATGATATATTATCAGGTTATCAAAGTATCTTGCATTACTATAGCCCTCTTCATTTGACACTATTTTTTGGGACTTTTGGAATTTCTGTTGTAGAAGCAGAACTTAAAATACATTTTATGACCAAAAACTTGGTTCTTCTATACAATGGTTACATTTTGGACCTTATGTTTGGAATAGATTTATCAAGCAATAAGTTAACTGGAAAAATCCCTCAAGAGATTGGATACTTGAAGTTCCTTCGTGCATTGAACCTATCTCACAATCATTTGAATGGATCAATACCAAAAAGTTTCCACAAACTTTCAGCCATTGAGAGCATAGACCTTTCAAATAACAACTTAGATGGAGAAATCCCTATTGAGTTACAGGACTTGAACTTTCTTGCTGTATTCAACGTGTCCTACAACAATTTGTCAGGTAGAGTACCTAATGGTGGACAATTTTCAACTTTTGATGACAGTTGCTTTAAAGAAAATCAATATCTCATTGGGAACAACAACAATAAAGGTAACTCTGCACATGTACCACAAACTCCTGTCAACAATGACACAGATGAAGATGAATCTATCATAGATTTCACTTCCTTTATTTGGAGTTTTTTTGCATGCTATGTTGCTATGTTGGTTATAATGGCAACGGTTCTTTGGATCAACCCATATTGGCGAAGATTGTGGTTTTACTACATTGAAACATGCATCTATAGATGTTTGTATCCATATCTTAAAGATGTATTTTGGTAGAATTCACAAGAATTTGAATAAATAACTGTAGACTTGCGCTACAAGTGAACACGTGTGTAACTTCACCTGTAAACCTATATTGCTGCATTATAAGTGCATGTTATGTTTTATAAATACTTTATTATATCGTGACTTGGTTAAACGCATAATTGTCGTTATGCTATTCAAATTGGGATTTACTCTGGTAGAAGGCGTTAAATTCTATATGGTAGCCTACGCATATTGTAGCAGAAACTTGGATCCTAGATTTTTAAGTTTTTCTTGGTTTTGTTGTACGCCTTGCTCAAGGTTTACAATGTAACTTCTATGATTTATTTTCCCAAAGGTAAAAGTTTGTACGTTATGTGCGTGAGTTTTATATTTGTGAAGGTTGTAAATGAAGCATCTTTCAAGTAGATCACTAAAACACACCAATATATGAACCAATATGCTAAGAGTACTAAAAATATATGATTAAGTTATAAAACTTTAGTTCAAGAAACTTACCAAAAACATGTCTTTACTTGTGGATGAATTAGTACAACTTTTAAAAATGGCATTACAACATATAACCTTTTACCCTGATTTTACTTTCATATTTTTATGCAGTGAATTATATATATATATATATATATAAATTATATATATATATATATATATATATATATATATATATATAGTTCTAAAATGCGAACAATCAAGCTAGTTCAAAATGTGAAATCACCTTTCATAATGGTTACATGCATTATTGAGCAAAATGGTGTTTTTCTGGATTTGATCAACATATATTATCAAACAAAATTATAATATAAATAAAGATAATAGCTACTTGTAACATCCTTACATAATTACCATTCAAAATAATTCTTTTATACTTGAACATATTTAAGTTTGACCAAAATAAATTATTTCACATTAAACATCATATAAACAAGCTCTGCCCGTAATGATAAGTTCTAGTTTGCAATTGAATACTCAAATTATGCAATATACCAAAAAGGCCTTAAAGTTCGACAATATACAATAGACTACGCTCATATAACAAAAGGAGACATACAAAATTAATAACTCAGATCAAATCTCGGATGCCTTCCCCATACTACCACCGCCTGAAAAATAAACAACGACGAGATGAGTCACGAGGACTTAGTGCCTATCCAATTTAATAAGTATACAGAGAATGATTACAAGATAGTTAAACGGGCCAATTATGTCTTCGTATATCAATAAGTCTGAGTAGTTTACCAAACCATTTAATAGTTTAAAATTATTTAATATGCACGTAACTCCCTTAACCATCCTTATAACCGTTGACAGAATCTGTGGACTATAATATAATAGGTTTAATCTCTTTGACAAGATTGTACCAAGATGACCAATGATAAGGTGTAGCTCGGCCAAAAGCTACTGAATTTATATCGGACCATGGGTTCTTTTTCTTTTGAATATAGAAAGATATCACTATCCCAAGGGTTGACTTTTATCCAGACCAAAGGAAAAAGATAATACCAAGGGCCTGAAAATGTTAAAGTCATCCACTGTGCGCTCAATGGTGGCTATCCATATAGAATAAAATCAATCTCTTACCATCACAACTCAGTCTCATCTCAATCCAATACACCTCAATATGTACTGCAATATCACAATTTAACATCAACTATTCCTACTTATATTAAATATTCAATACCATGCATAATCTATCATAATAACAATATAAACAGTTTAATTATAACAACATAAGCAATTTATGCCCACCGAGCTAAAAGTTTACCCTCAAACAAATATCTCACTCATATTTACATTTTCAGAGGTAACATACTATAACATATTTATATCATTTAAATATATGAGCATACGCTTATAATCACTTCAATAAGTATATAAGATAAACTGGAAAGTAATTACCTCAAATTCTTGACATAACCCTACGCGTGAGAGAAATTAGTCCTCTTTAAAATAAATATATAATTATACGTAAATAAAATTAACAAAAATAATCATTAACACCATAATAAATAATTAATTAAGCTATTATCTCACTTTAGTTTTTCTAGAAAAATGACAATTTGTCTATTCTTCAAATTATTTTTAAAATCTCATTTTCTTCCTTCATAAATTATTTATCACTAGTTATGATTACCAAAACATTATCATATCCTCAAATTTTAACTTAACACTAGCTTTTATAAGTATAACCCAATTTACTAAACAATCTCCAAACCTCCACATACTCAAAATCATATCAACTTTAATTTAAAATCCCAAATTCCAATTCATAATTTCATATAGTTCAAGATTTAACAAAACTAATCTATTAGACTTATAATAATATCTATAGCAATCCAACTAAATGCTTTAATCCTCATTTAATCGGTAAAATATCCTATATGACAAAATCCTAAGTTCTTTTAAATAAAAAATAAATTTAAATTTCCACAACAACCAACTAACAAATTTAAACTGTTTAAAGTTATTTATTAATCATACTCTATACATATACAGTCATCTATTATCAAAACTTAAAACTTTACCAACATTCAAATCCTAAAACTTTCACTAATCAATACTATATTACACACATTAAAAAAAGAAAAATACGTAGAATAACTTTTGTGAAGAAATTTTGTTGAAAAGAAATTGACCTAACTACCTAAATAATCTTATAAAATAAATAACTTATCTTAAAAAACTCAAATAGACTCTTTTTTCTTTTCTTTTCTCTCCTTCCTTCTCTTTCTCTCTCACTTTCCTGAGCTCTCTCTCGCTCTCACTCTCTAATTACACTCACACATATACAATGTCACACAAGATCATCACACATACACACACATATTTATACAGGGGAGCAAGGCGGTGGATTTTTTTTTTTTCAATATATGGTACCCTCTGTCACCTATAGTGGTTGCCACCTTACCCAATTCGGTGGCAGCATACCTACCACAAGTTATATGCATATACCTCTTTTTTTCTTTTTCTTTTTTTTTTAATTTTTTTAAAATAATAATACTAATAATAATAATAATAATAATAATAATTATTAGTAATAGTAGTAGTACTACTACTACTGCTGCTGTTACTACTGTTGCTGCACTACTCATTATCATTAACTAGCTTCATTCCAATCAATATATCCTTCTAAATCTCCTAGCCATCCATTTATTGGTTCACATGTTTCACTACTATAGGTGCCATGTCATCAAAATTTCCTGCCATCTATTTCTCATTTCACGCCTTCCCTCCCTCCATTTTTCTCTCCATTTTTTCAAATTCAAATTTCAAATTTTAATCTCCCCCTAAAAAATCACCTCAAATAACCTGAGAAACCAGTCACCATTTGGCTCAAGCTCGCCAGTCACCTTTCGCCTTTCGTCCACCACTCAGGATCTTCTTCTTGTCGTCTTCCTCTTCTGTAAAGTCCTTTCTCACTCTTTTTTTGCCTCCCTTCTCTCCGTTTCCAAAATCGGATTTCATCTTCTTCCCCTTGTTCGCATCAAGCATCCTCCAAATATCGGTCTTTGTCCTTTATGCAATGTGAGTACCAGTTCTTGGCACTGGTTCTCTGATCTATGTCTTTTCACATCGTTTATTCATAAGTTTGTACATAGTCAACTTCAAGTTTAAACTTTTTGATTCTTAATCCCTTTTTCCAGCTAGGAAGCTTCATGTTACGGATCGTGCCCATAGTGTTGAAAATAAGTGCTGAGAAGTTCTAGAAAAAAAAAGCTTGGAGCTTCAACACGTGGAGGTTAACGCTCCTTTCAAGCCCCAAATCGGTGAGCTTTTTTGCATGTCGAGATCGTCGCTCCTCTCAGACCCAAAATTGGTGTCCTTTGTTACAGATCACCAAGCTTGCTTGTACTAGTCAAGATCAATGAGCCTTCTGGTTGGCAGATCCTCGGCGAACTTATGCGGGTCAAGATTGACGAGCTTGTGATCAAGACCATCAAGCATTCTTGATGGCAGTCCGCCACGAGCTTCTGCGGGTCAAGTTCGTCCATCTTTCCTATTTGCAGATCGACGAAGCATTGCATCGTTTGTCTCATGGCCGAGAATGGATCTGGAAAGGTTAGCAGTGAACTAGCGTGGTTTTGCATAAGCAGTGGGTTATGGGCGAAAGTAAACGTTGGAAAGGAAAATGCATAGCTACTTAACTGTCACCTATCAAGGATCCAGATTGTTTCAGTATCGGATCCCCTAGTATCCCTCAGTATCGTTCCATCTGGGCTGTCCAAAAGTTGATTTAAGGGTCCAGAATCATTAATTTCAAAAACCACACGCGGTTTTTATAAAAATTTTTAAAATTTCTTTCTGGTCGTTAGATTCATTTTTGGACGGCTTAGATTTGCTTCTGAGGGATATCGAGGCACCTGCTTCTGAGAAAATCTGCTCCCGACCTATCAATGAGACCTCTTGAAGACCTGACAACTCGTGAATCATGGGAAGCAAAATGCACAGCATCCTAGCTGTGATTTCGTGGAGGACTGTGCAAAACGCATAGCATCAGTTTCAAACGATAGTTCCCTTTTTTTCGCGATACGTTCAAACGATAGTTCTTTTTTTTTTTTTTTTTTTTAATGTGATACTTTCAAACGATAGTTCTTTTATATACAAATAGATGGACAAGTGTTAACTTCCTTCTCTACAGAAAATAATAATAAAACATACACGCAGGCACACCCGTTTCAAGATTTTGGGGTGCAATAATATAGATGGACAATTGTGATGCCTTTGAACTATTATTTGGAGTAATTCCTTCAACCATTGTGGTCCAAGATCTTTTGCTCATTGTCGATTATTTAATATAATATTTATAATAAATTAAGTATAATAACCAATTATTACCCCGACAGTATAATAACCAATTATCAAATGATTAAAATTAATTATTAATCATCCTCTACCTATAATAATTAATGTAATGCATAGCCTTTTTTTACTTTGTTGCCTCTGACGTAAATTACGCTGGCCATGCTCTGTAATTTTCACACACATTCACGCATTAAAAAAAAAAAGCCACTTTTAATATACACCATAATATAATTCATGAATTATATTATGAATTAAATATTTACATTTTTCATATTTGGTTAACTGAAATTTTTATGATTCTCAAGATACTGGCAGGACTATAAAATTGGAAGCATTTGGGATTATTTAATATAAAATTTGAATTTGAAATGAGATATGGAGAAGAAAGATAGTGGAAGGTATGGGAAGTAATAGATTCTTTGGAAGTAAAGACTCATTATGATATATATTGGAAGTTGTGACATGAAAAATTAAATAAAGTAATTATTAATTAATAAAGTAAAAATCCTTTTTTACTTAAAAAATTAAAAATACCTCTTAGTTCACCATATTTAATTCCAATAATATTTTTCATTTGATTAATGTTTGAAAATTAAAAAATTGAAATAAATTATCAATCAATCAAAATGAGAAACGGGATGTAATTATGTTGAAGTTTATAAACCACTTTAATTTATTAATTTTTTATGCTCACTTTTTGCAACTTACTTGATCCCGTGGAGAAGGAACCAATGAAATCAAAATTATTATTTATAGGATTCAAAGGATTATAATTTTTGTGCAAATTATAATTACACTTATTATTAATATTCATTTATTGATGATCTATTTATTGTTGTTGTTGTTGTTGTTGTAATATTGATAACCATTTTAATCAATTAGGATATTTAAATTTTGAATTTGATTTCAAGAGAAAACAATTTATTATTTTTATCTTTATGAGTGCAAAAAAAAAAAAGGAGATGTGAGAATAAGAGAGAATTCTCATGATAATTAGAAATTGAGATTAATTATCAAATTCAAGATTAGAAGCAATTGATGCCGTGATATAAAAATTACATATAGAAAATAATTGAAAATCATAAAACTTAACTAGAATGTGAATTCAGAAATCGCACTTTCCATCCCCGTGGCATAAAAATTATATATAGAAAAATATTCTCATGATACGGATGACACTACAAGATTAGAAGGAATTGAAATAATGGTCCAAATAAAAGAGATGGAAAGTGAGATTAATATGAAATTTGAACTTGAAATCAAAATATGGAAGATAAGTAGATGAAAGGCATAGGAAGTGAGAGATTCTTGGGAAGCAAAAAATCATTAGAATGTATATGGGAAGTTGTGATCTGAAAAATAAAATAAACTACTAGTAATTAATATAGTCATATTAAGCGCTAACTTCCCACCGTCCATGGATTTAACAATAAGTCTATTGCAATAAAAGCATACTGATTTTAATTGGTCTTCAAAGATTTGATAATATCAAGTTATATTTGTTTTTTCAAAATTTTATTATTTATGATGACATATTCGAAGGATATATTATAAATACTAATTGTTTTAATTTCATATCTTAAATGTACAAGAGAATATCATGTATTAATTTTTTCTAGCATGATTTCCATGTAATTATGTATTGATAATTTAAATGTCTTTATTCTCTTGAATGTGTCAATGAGTTTTTTTTCAATTACTTCTGACTTTGTTCACACGTTCATTTTGGAGAAGGGTATTATTTTCAAATTAAAACTTAAATATTTAAAAAGAGTTGTTGATGGGAACATAGGAGGCAGCTTGACCAAGGCAACAAACTTGGAGAACATACAAGGTCTTGGAGGCCCAATGACAAGAGCAAAAACTAAAAAGGCTAAAAGGAAGAAGAGACCAAAATGATACATTTAATTCAGATTGAAGACCTTGAAGAATAAGCCTCAATGGATATGCATGAATGCTTCATTTTACTTGGCCCAAATTCTGCACTTAGTTTTATCTTTCTTACATTTAGTTAAACTTTTGTAATAAGGCCCATTGGGCTGGTTTATTGGGCTGTCTTATTTTCCTTTGTGTGTAAGGATAATTAGGTTAAAACTTAATATGGATGTTGTCCACTATATAAGGGAACACCATAGCTTTTGTGACGGTAGATTTGAATAAGAAGTTCACCTTTTTGGGTGAGAGACAAGCTTCTCTAGGGTTCTTTTGAGAATCTCTGAACTTATCAAGAGCAACAATCCTTATGGCGTTCTTGGGCTTATCAATCCTTTCACCTCGTTTTGGAAGCACTCAATTACGAGGTCTGTAGCGTGAGATACGATCTGTTCTTTCAAGACGCGTTAGAGGCTGAAATTTCTGGTGTGAAAATTTCATTCCTAGTTGATCCAATCATCCTTTCCTTTTGGGAATCATATCATTTAGAAATCATATCATTTGGTAATCAGAGCAAGGTTCTAGGATTGGGATTGGGTTATCTTTTCTCAATTGTTTACATCCAATCTAGTCACACATTTGGTAACCCTAATCCCTAAAATTTGTGTTTTGATTTCTGAATTGTGCAATTCTGTTTTAGTCGTTGTTGTTTGTTCCTAAGTTGTTCTTTCAATCTTCTGGTTGTTGTTTCTTTCAATTTCTTGTTCAGTTCACATATTTCTGCACTTGGTTCTTGGTGTTCATCCCTCGTTCATCATTGTTCTTGAATTTTAATCCTTTTGATTCATGTTTCTTGAGTAGTGTGTTAAGTAATAGCTCAATTTGTGGGGAATTCTATCTAATTTAGTTCTGAATTAGTAGAATTTCAAAGTTTGATTCCGAAATCACAAATTCCTTTTGTTGAAGAATCAGGTGTTATAAAAGAAAAAAAAAGAAAAGGAAAAAAAAAGAAAAACAAAAGAAAAAAAAAAAGACAACACCTTTGCTATTCAATTACACACACTACTACGTGTGAATCAAGTCCAAAGTGTCTTCCTTGAAAAATTCTTCAAATTGTTTTAGATTTTTCTTTGTCTTGTCTTGTTTGACATCTTTTCCAATTTGTATTGTGAGTCACCACCAACTCCAGAGTTTGAGATTGTACTCTTGAGTGTTCTTGGAGATTCTGTTAAGAACTTGAAGAGAACTATTGAGTGGTAAAAGGCAAGAGAGAATACTACCCAAAAGCCTTATAGAGAGAAACAAACAAGAGTGATACATTTTTAAGAGTGTAAACACGTGAGCGAATGGTGAGGTCCTATTACTTTTGTTCTTTTCCTTGAATTATGGCAGGTGCAGGTGGTGAAGGTGTTCCTCCTCCTATAGGAGATAACAGATTGCTAATTGAAGTCATTACAACTCAAATGCAAAGGATGATGAGGGACCACACAGAGGAATTATATGAGAGAATTGAGAGAATAGAAAATCAGGGGAATCATGATGAAGATGGACAGAGAGGGAGGGATGAAAGAAGGAGAAGAAGAGATAATGATAATGATGCTAGAGAGGATAGAATTAAGGGAGTGAAGCTTAATATATCATCTTTTAAAGGGAAAAGTGATCCGGAGGCTTATTTAGAGTGGGAAATGAAGATTGAGCACTTATTTGCATGTCACAATTATACTGAAGAGAAGAAAATGAAGGTAGCAGCCATGGAGTTTAGTGATTATGCTCTCATTTGGTGGAACCAATTGCAAAAGGAGAGGGCGAGATATGAAGAACCATTGGTGGATAGTTGGGTGGAGATGAAAAGGCTAATGAGAAGAAGATTTGTTCCTTCCCATTATCATCAAGACCTTCACAATAAACTTCAAAGACTTACACAAGGTAACAAGAGTGTAGATGAGTATTTTAAAGAGATGGAGGTGTCCTTGATTAGAGCAAATATTAGTGAAGAGCGGGAGGCTACTATGGCACGTTTCTTGCATGGGCTGAATAGTGATATAAGGGATGTTGTGGAGTTGCAAAATTATGTGGAGTTGGAGGATTTGGTGCAACAAGCTAGTAAGGTAGAACAACAACTCAAGAGAAAGGGTGTCATGAGGAAAAACTCTTCAAATTTTAATTCTTCAAGCTGGAAGGATAGAAATAAGGAGGGAGGTACTTCATCAAGCAATCCCACTGCTACACCTCAAAGGACTCAAACTAAGTCCAATGAGATCCCTAATAAGACAAGGAGTAGTGAAATAAAATGCTTCAAGTGTTTGGGGAGAGGTCACATAGCTTCAGAATATCCAACTGAGAAGACTATGTTACTTAAAGAAAATGGAGAGCTTACTAGTGAGTCTTCTTCAGATTCTGCCTCACAAGATGATGAAGATGAGTATATTGAAGAAATAATTCCAGAAGGAGATTTGTTTATGGTCAGAAGGATGTTGGGTAGCCAAGCAAAAGACATGGATGATAGTTAAAGAGAGAACATCTTTCATTCTAGATGCCTTATCCAAGGGAAGGTATGTTCTTTAATTATTGATGGAGGGAGTTGTACCAATGTTGCAAGTGCTAGAATGGTGTCTAAATTGGGCATGGAAACCAAACCTCACCCGCTGCCATACAAGCTTCAATGGCTTAGTGAGGATGGTGAAGTGACCATAAGCACACAAGTGGAGGTGAACTTCTCCGTAGGAAAGTATGATGATACAGTTTTATGTGATGTGATACCAATGGAGGCTTGTCATTTGCTTCTTGGGAGACCTTGGCAATATGATAAGAAAGTTATGCATGATGGTTACACCAACAAGTTCTCTTTTGTACATAAAGAACGTAAGACTATTCTTGCACCTTTGACACCAAGAGAAGTTAGTGAGGATACTTTAAAAATGAGAGAAAAAAAAGAGCAAGAGAGAAAAAAGAGTGGAAGAGAGCAAGAAAAAAAGAGAGAAAAGGAGAGAAAAGGACCAAACTTGTTTATAAAAGAAAAAGAGGTGAAAAAGGCAATTCATTTGAAAAAGCCAATGCTCTTACTTTTGAGTAAGGAGAATAATTTTACAGATGCAAGTCTTACTAACTCTCTTCCAAATGAGGTTTCTAATTTGTTTCAGGAATTTAAATATGTTTTTCCTAAAGAGGTATCTCACGGACTACCACCTCTAAGAGGCATAGAACATCAAATTGATCTCATTCCAGGAGCTTCATTACCTAACAGGCCAGCTTATAGGAGCAACCCCTAAGATACCAAGGAGATTCAAAGACAAGTTGGAGACTTGATGCAAAAAGGGTGGGTGCAAGAAAGCTTAAGCCCATGTGCAGTTCCAGTCATTCTAGTACCTAAGAAAGATGGAACATGGAGGATGTGCACTGATTGTCGAGCCATCAATAACATCACGGTAAAGTATAGACATCCCATTCCTAGATTAGATGATTTATTGGATGAATTGCATGGTGCTTGTTTCTTCTTTAAAATTGATTTAAAGAGTGGATATCATCAAATTAGGATTAGAGAAGGGGATGAATGGAAAACAGCTTTTAAAACTAAATATGGGCTGTATGAATGGTTGGTTATGCCATTTGGTTTAACTAATGCTCCTAGTACCTTCATGAGATTAATGAATCATGTGTTAAGGGAATTTTTAGGGAAGTTTGTTGTGGTGTATTTTGATGATATTCTGATTTATAGCAAATCCTATGATGACCATCTTGTGCATTTGAGGTGTGTTCTGGAAGCTCTTAGGCATGACAAATTGTATGCTAACGTGGAAAAATGTGTGTTATGCATAGACCATGTAGTTTTTCTTGGTTTTGTTGTTAGCTCACAAGGAGTGCAGGTTGATCAAGAGAAGGTGAAAGCTATTCAGAAGTGGCCAACTCCTAAGAACCATAAAGATGGTAAGAGTAAGGCTGAATCTGTGTGGAAACTACAAGAGAAGGTAAAAGCAAACATTGAAAAAAAGGTAGAGAGTTACGTCAAGAAAGCGAACAAAGGAAGGAAAAAGGTAGTGTTTGAACCAGGTGATTGGGTTTGGGTTCATTTGAGGAAACAGAGGTTTCCTACCCAAATGAAATCTAAGCTTCAACAAAGGGGAGATGGTCCTTTCCAAGTACTATCCAAAATTAATGATAATGCCTATAAAATAGATCTCCCTGGTGAGTATGGTGTAAGTGCCACTTTTAATGTGGCTGATTTGTCCCTTTTCGATGTAGGAGACTAGGATTACAATTTGAGGACAAATTCTTTTGAAGAAGGAGGGAATGATGGGAACATAGGAGGCGGCTTGACTAAGGCAACAAATTTGGAGGACATACAAGGTCTTGGAGGCCCAATGACAAGAGCAAAAGCTAAAAAGTCTAAAAGGAAGAAGAGACCAAAATGATACACTTAATTTAGATTGAAGACCTTGAAGAATAAGCCTCAATGGATATGCATGAAGGCTTCATTTTACTTGACCCAAATTCTGTACTTAGTTTTATCTTTCTTACATTTAGTTAAACTTTTGTAATAAGGCCCATTGGGCTGGTATATTGGGCTGTCTTATTTTCCTTTGTGTGTAAGCATAATTAGGTTAAAACTTAATATGGATGTTGTCCACTATATAAGGGAATACCATAGCTTTTGTGACGGCAGATTTGAATAAGAAGTTAACCTTTTTGGTGAGAGACAAGCTTCTCTAGGGTTCTTTTGAGAATTTCTGAACTTATCAAGGGCATCAATCCTTGTAGCGTTCTTGGGCTTATCAATTCTTTGGAATTGTGGCGCCTACCTATAATCCAGTTTTCGTTCTAAATTTGTTCGTTTCGTAACTCCAGATTCCCGTAACCTTTTTCGGTGTTTCTTGGGTCAAAATCGTGTTTCAGAAAGCCATCTTTCACCTCGTTTTGGAAGCACTCAATTACGAGGTCTGTAGCATGAGATACGATCTATTCTTTCAGGACGCGTCAGAGGTTGAAATTTCTGGTGCGAAAATTCCATTCCTAGTTGATCCAATTATCCTTTCCTTTTGGGAATCATATCATTTAGAAATCATATCAGTTGTTGTCATTATTTTCTTAAAAAAATTAATTGAAACATTGTATCGAGGGTTTTGACCAAACGTTTAGGGATTCTTCGTACATACTATTGGTCATCTAAGTACAAGTGTAGGGGGATTTATTCCATGGCATTGATTTTGGATTGGAGGATAAACAGTCTGCATATTGTTGTTTGTTTTTACTTCTTTGACTTTGGATTTCATAATCACTTTCAAATTTTAATTTCGCACCTATTATTTTGTAGGAAGAAGTTCGTTATAAGATGTGTCTTGATAGGGGATGCTTTTGAAATGGCACTTCCTATGCTTGATAATGTGAACAATGGTTCTAGAGTCGTCGTTGTTGTCAAGTATGCCAAGATTAGTCAGAAGATTGAAAGAGGTAATTTAATACTAAATATTTTATTTTCAAGTTCTTATGGGAAAGACTCTCGACTCGTGTTTATGTTAATCCAGATTTTCCAGAGGTTGCTGCTGCGAAGACTAAAGTGTTGGGGAGTTTAACTTTATTTTATTTTATTTTTTTCCAAACTATTTTAATATGTTGTTCATTGTGCTTGCCTTTTACATAAAGACTTAAATGGTGTTCAGCATTGTTTGGTTTAATACATAAAGACTTAAATAGGTTATTTCGTTTGCTTTACTTTTCTTTTCTCCATTATGTTAATACAACATGTCTGTCTTATTGTCTGCAGACACAGTAGTCGACATTATTAGATGGTATGATTCAAAAGAGACTTTCGTCTGTTTATTACTTTTTTTTTATGTAAATCATCCGGTATCCGAACCCCACTGGGCCGACTAATCCGGATTCGAGCCGGGTAGGACCCGTTAGGGCAGCAAAGCTCTCCCTCAAGAGTTTCAAGGCAGCTGCATTCCTTGGGTTCGAACACGAGACCTCAAGTTAAACTAGTAGAGACCCTTACCATCTCAGCTACGCCCTCTTGGGTTCCGTCTGTTTATTACTATTTTTCATGGATGTTGTAATTAACTTTTAATGCCATATATCTGAGTGGTAATTTTCTTCACGCTGTTCAGTGACTGATGATGGTTTTAGTAAATTTATCATTATCATAAGTACAGTGTAGCCGTATTCCCTTCTTAATTCTTATATTTCCAACATTGTGTCATTATTAACCACAATTTAATAGATATTCTCTCCATAGAGTTTCTATTTGAAAACCTGTCAACATCCCTTATTTCAATATCTTCAACCAACCACCATCAGTTCAAACTCATTTATCACTAATACTGTTTTTCAAACTGGGATATCATCTCATTGGCTGTGGAAAAACATGTGCGATTATTTATTCATATTCCAATAGATTTCGTTTGTTCGCAATTAATTATACAATTTCTCAAGCATTAATATCCTATTTGCCAATAGTTTTAGTCTTCAGTATTCCCTCATTGGATAAAATACTCGGCCATAGTAAATAGGGTTTGTAAATTTGTTTTAATACTTTTTAACAAACACAATATCGTGCTATTTCGTATTTAAAATTTTTTTGTATTCATCACGAGAGTAGGTTTAAAAAACGCAAACGATAATAATCTTTTATCAACTTATTCTTCCTTTGAGTTTTCACATGTCTACATGTAATGTTCTGTCGTTCTTTGAACTTGACTCTAGAAGCATCAACTGGTGTATCTTCAAACTTCTGGGACATTCCCTAGTCCCTACACAAGGAGAAGCTGTCAGATTACGTACAATGCAGTACTGTTAGATTCAAAGGTCATTTGTATTTCATGAATCTTGGTTTTTCTCAAGTTCGCATTTTCGTATATATACATTCATCAATATTTGTTCCTTTGTCATCTGATTTAGGGTTACACGTGCTTGGCTGTCATGCGTGGTCATGACAATATTCGTCGGCTTCATGGTGTTTTCACCCTGGTTTTTGTTTTGTTCTGCAACATTTTTGTGTAGAACGTGGCTCCAACATTATTAATGCAGATTTGAAAATTGTCATTGAACGCTTCACACAAGTGAAGTATGTTAGTGATATCGTTATGCCCATCCGATCATCTTTCAACCCCTTCTTCCATTTGCTACAATTTCACATATTGAAACAACCTTTATAAGTATTATGTTTGAATGATGATAATTTCCATTGTATTCAATCCTTTTTAAAATGTGTTATATTCAGTTGCATTTTTTTACATTAAATTTATCCTCTTCCAGATATTGTGGGACTTGTAACTTATGTACATGAACTAAGCGATGTTATTGACGAAGGAGAAACATTTTACCATTTCAACTTTGACATTATGGATGAATGGTCGGAGTTGTGCTTTTACTTATTTAATGATGTTCTGTTTTGTATTGATATTAATTACAAACATATCTTATTATAGTGGCAATTCATTCCATTGTTGCTTTAGAGGATCTCCAGCATTTAGGACTTTCTTAAACTATGACAATTTGGATTATAAGGACGATGTTGTTGTTGCATTGCTTTGGGTTAAGATGAGAAGGATTAGTGGTTAGTTTTTTTCATAAAATCAAATCATTATCATAGTTCAGTCTTTGGAATTATGGAAGAATGGGCAACTAACATGTTTCACTTTACATTGCAGATGGTGAAATCATTTTTATCAGCCACTGTGATATGTCCGAAGCAATTTTTAACTATAACCACCCTGCTGTTGTTCACTTTCGTGCAAATCTGAAGCGTATGTCTGATCCCCAGCTTATCAATGACGATGACTCTACATAATTTTCGCACCATCTATCCCATGATTTGCCTTGATGCGTGCTATTAATTATTTTAATTTTTTTTTATCATTTTCGTATTTCAACATCATTGTCGGTTATGTTATAGAAACAATGTTCAGTTTCCTTATAGTAAATTTTTTTTTCATCATTTCATAATATAGACAAGTTCAGGGATGGAGTATTGAAGGGACAGGGGGGCCATAAAAATTGTTTAGAATTTTTTTAATATAATGTAAAATTTAATTTTGGCCCTTCAACTTTTTTTTTATTACATTTTTCCCTCTTTTTATATCTTTGGAGCTTATAATTCAATTTTTGTTCCATGTGGGATCTTGTATAATTTATGTTAATCTTGTCATTTTTTTTTTCTATATTTCATTCTAATTACCTGAAATTTTTAGTTTATCAATGAAATTTATTTTTGTGGTGTATCATTTACTATGCTTTTACCCATACTCGAACTTATCGAGTGTCCACCCTTCATTATAATTTATATAGCTGCATTTCTAAGAGCACTTAGTCTTACTTTTCTAAATGATAGGTTTGTAAAATAATTGTCTTTTTTATTACATCATCAGTATTCACTTGATTTCATGAATTTTTTTTTTATATTATTTTCTTTTTTAATGCATTTAAAACTTTTCTTAAAAAAAATTCGAGGACAGCCCCCAAACCCTCCCATCATTTTTTGACCCCCAAAAGTTTTACTCCAAGCTCTGTCCCTACAAGTTCTTATGTTTATGGATTTTACTATTATTTATTGTAAAATTAATTTGGTCATTTTAGTTAAATAGTTGCAGGAGACACCCTATATTCGTTATTTATTACTTAAATAATTTATGTTGCTAATCCCTTAATACATTTATTTAATGCATGCTTATATGTCGAAAGAATTGTTTATTTTAGTTATAAATTATATTACACCAATTTACCTTTACAAAACCAGATTAACGATAATCGATCAATATTATGAAGATGAGAATATTTTTTCTATAAATTACGTACATTGTTAGCGTATAAACTTCTTATTGTGATTTTTACATTATACATTTACGAAAACTTAAACGAATATAAGTTTACACAATTTTTTCTTCGTTCCATATAAAAATATCTCTTCATGGTAAGTATTTTTCATTTATTTTTGTCAAAGGTTTTCAATTTATTATATTGTCATTAATTATGTCGCTTCTTATTTAACATTTATTTTTCAAATATGAAAAAGACTCTTCGAATAACCCAAAACTGTTCCGTTCGCTTAAGGTTATTTTGCGGTTGCTAATGGATTGTTTCGACAAGATGCTACATGCATGTTTATCCAACTTCCCTCCCCCCAACAAACATATGTCCACCACTTTGAAAATTTTGTGTCAAGGTTCTTTTGAATTGATCTTGAAGGTGAAGATTGATCGAATCATTCATTGAAATGTTGAGTGTTGTTGCAGCAGCCATATATGCGTCCGTTACTAGAGCTTGAGAGCGTTGATTTGATTGTTTTTTATACCTTGGTAATGTTTCGGACTTTCTTATTGTGGCTTCTTCCATTTTTTACTTAACTTTTTCCTTGCAAACATGTTTTACTTTTTTTCATTTTTTGTTGCAGAATGATACATGCATCATGGTAAGGCTGAAGTCCGTTGATCTCATGGATAAGCATTGCTAGAAGTTAACTGAGGGTGCATGTTATATGATTGGCCTTTTTTTGGTTCAGGATGGTGGCGAAGGAGTACACCAATACTTCCACATTGTGATAACAAACTATTCCACAATAGCTCCTACATTCCACGATTCAATACCACATCACTGTTTCATCCTAAACCTTGTGGACCATACCAATTGGTGGGGGCTTCTAGCTAATAATCTCTTTATTGGTAAAGATTTCATGGCATTGTTTACATTCTACATCTTTCATCCTTTTTCATAAACTGTGAATAGGAATATAGTTTCGATTTATCCCTTTGTTAAATGTCTTAGATGTTTGCGGCATACTTCGATCATATTAGAGGTCATCCAATTACAAGTGTAGGGGAATATACTCCATGTCATTCATATTGGACCTTGAAGACAAACGGTTTGTATAGTAGTTACAATTTTAATTGTTCGTTTTATTTAAACAACATTAACTATAGTACAGCCATTGTCTCATTTGTAGTTTCACAATATTGCAGCAAGAAATTTCTCATCAGGTGTATCTTGCAAGGTGATACTTTTGAGAGGACACTTCCACAATTGGAAAATTTGCAAGTCAATTATGGAGTGTTTATTGTTGTCCAGTATGCGCAGATCATGAGGAAGATAGAGAGAGGTTCATGTACAATTAATGGATAACATTTTTCCTTTAACATATGTCCTTCTTATATAGTTGATTGTAATCCTTTTTTTAATATTTATAGGTGTTGAGCTTTCTACTGTTCTCAGTGCTACCCGTGTTTTCGTAGATCTAGATTACCCTGAAATTGCCATGGCGAAAAGCATTATCCTTGGATAGTGAACAATCAGTTGTATATTTTTTCTTTCTATTTGTTGCAGCAGTTTCCGCAACTTTTTACATTATACTGGTTTTCTTTTGTGGTTTCTATGAAGTACATACTTTGTTTTGTTTTTGAACATGCTCTACAAGTATTTTACGTTTCCATATGATTAATAAGCGTAGAATATTTTAACAAGCGTAGAATATTTACTGCTTTGTGAATGGTACTCCCTCCGGTCCTAACCTCATTATTTTGGATGAAGTGCCAGTGGTGAAGAGACATTGTATCAAGGGTTTTGACCAAACGTTTAGGGATTCAATGAAGTTAGGTACATAGCTAATTGCTTGTAGGAGAGGGTGTCATTGGATTACCGCACGATAGTATTGCAAACATAACATTACCATCAAATTTGTTGCTTTTTTATTATGATAATCTAATAAGGTGCATTGTTGAATCTACATACCCAAATTTAGTGGAGTGTTTATTCAACGAAGATTACCTAAACAACACGACCATTTTAACCCCAACAACAGAACATGTCGATTCATTTGAATGAATACATTTGTTCTTTGTTGCCAGGAGATGAAGTAAAGTCCTTTAATGCTGACTCTATAAATCATATAGATTATTCAAATGACAGTTTTGATGATCTATATGTCACATAGTTTTTAAATTCAATTAAATGTCCTGGGATTCCTCATTCAAAATTGGTTTTGAAGGTGGGAGTACCCATTATGTTAATAAGGAACATTGACCAGGCATCAGGATTGTGCAATGGTATGAGGCTTCAAATTACACAACTTGGCAAGCACGTCATTAAGGCGAAGGCGTTGTATGGCACTAGCGTGGACCAAGACATTTTGCTACACAGGATGGAGATGAACTCATGTGAATCTAAGCTTCCATTCAAGATAACGAGAAGACAATTTCCAATTATCATTTCATTTGCAATGACAATTAATAGGAGCCAAGGACAATCGATGTCAAATGTAGGTCTTTATCTACTAAGTTCAATTTTTTCACATGGACAACTTTATGTTGCTTTATCTAGGGTAAAGAATTTTAAAGGTTTAAAAATACTGATTTTGAATTAGTTTGACACAGTTAATGTTGTATACAGAGAAGTTTTCCAAAACATTTTATTACATTCATAGTTGCAGTATAGGGAAACTTTGTTTGACTTTGTTATTGTTGTAGTTTGAATTTCATATTTAAATGAATTCAAGATTTTATTACTTTCATTTGTGTATTTCTTGACTTCTACATTCTACCTATTAATTAATAAAACAGTTTGGTTATTACATTTGTGTCTTTGTTATTTATATTTAAAATAGGATAGAGTTCCATACTCCGTGCAACGCACGGGTCCAAAGTCTTGTTCCTTATCCAAACATGCTCTTCTATTATAAGGAAAGGCTTTACCATTTTCATCCATAGGCCTTGCTAGGCAATCATGCTTAGGTACGTGGATAAGTCTCTCACACAAGGAGGATATGGGATGTTAGTGTTTATTAACTTATGAAGAATCAGTGGCTTCAATCCTAACAAACCTTGAGCTACATACCCAAAAGAAGATATATAATTAGTTACCAACACATCACACATACTAAGCAGATATATTTCAGTCAAAGGCTTTATATTGTGCATATGGTCATTGAACTTCAGCTCCTCTTCATGACTTGGCTGAAAAACTCCTATTATGTCCCAGTCACAGTTGATTTTTTCAAATACATCATTATTAAATTCTCACTAAAATACGAATACAAAGATGTCACCAGAACAAATTCTGTTTGGCTTTTCATTGGAGATACCAAATCTCTCAGGTATAGTTTAGGAAATACCTTATTCTTTAGGGTACATCTTAATATTTTATCCATTTTGGCTTGATTTGTAGAAAGGTCACAATATACTCTAATTTGGAGACCAATTCTCTCGTCCGCTTTGGCCATGTATGCCTGATAGAATTTATTTATTATTCCTCATGCTTGATTTGAAGGTGGAAATACATATCGTCCCAAGTAGTGAAAAACGGTGTCTTTATCAAGGAACATTTTGCTTAGTTCTTAACTAAAAGATGGTACTATGAATAGAAAAGGTATGAAATATTGATATGACCTTAATATCAATAGGGGAACCTTATTGAGAAGATGTTGACTATGATCACACTGAAAAAACTTTTCATATCATCACTGGTATGCTGCAAATTTAGATGTAGAACCAATGAAAAAATCTGTCTTGAACTGTTTTCCTCTTTATCCTTGTTTATCATGTTCAAATATGTTTCAATATGTCCTAGCCTGTTTATAAAAGGAAAAATTTTGGCAAAATCCATGATAAATTAGGAAATGGTTCACAGAACAGGCCTTTCATTTCATCCTCAAAATTTACCATTAGAACTTGATCTATGACAATAGCGTATAGGAATGTTGAAGCCATGTTCACCATTCTGTTGCCCAAGCCATTAACAAAGTCCACACAACGTAGTTACATTCTGCAAAGTATACTTTGTTCCTTCTAGGCCTTATCAGATATTTCATGGTTTTGTTGTAGAGTTCAGTATGAGGTCCATACCTTTTATGAAGATCTTCGTATTCGCAAAGTTTGGTTATTAAATAAGGAGACTGTTTGTGAGACGAAGCCTTATGGTATAAGTACGACTGAAACTTGCTTAAGCATGATGATTTATCAAAACCAGAACCATTAGCTAAAGTCCATCAAGCAGTTTGTTAGTAAAAGGCTTTCTCGTAAGTTGGGATGATGAGTCCTTTGCTGAGTTTGTGAGTGAACAATTTTTTGAAGCTACAAATTTGTAAGACAAGATATTGATAAGTTCTTAGATACTGTATTTATAGAATTGAAATACCAAGCTAAGTATAAGGAGTCATGTGAGCATATTAAATGTGGCATAATTGAAACAAATTGATATATGTGTGTAAATGTGTATGTTTGTGTGTATGTAAAGAGGATTGATATTATTGTTAATATATTGTAGATTCATGAACAAGCAAAAGTTAAAGGCTCCCAGAGTGTCTCTAGTTGAACTTAGAATGTGATTGAAATTAAACTTATGAAAACACTGGATCTTACTCAAAATAGCTTAATTTATTTATTCTTTTTTCTTGTTTTTTGAGCTTGGGACCTCCAAATCATTACAAAAAAATCAGTTTTTTGTGGTGGAATTTTTCTCTCGCAAAAGAGTAAATTTCCGTCGCAAAAACGGTTTGCGGCGGAATTTGCGGCGGAAAAAATTCCCTCGCAAAAACAGCCATCGCAAACCAATTTTCCGTCGCAAAAATGCACATTTCCGTCGCAAAATTTGGATTTAGCTGCGGAACCATTTTCCCTCGCAAATTTCAAGATTTGCGAGGGAAAAATTAATCCCTCGCAAAATTTTGCATTTTGCGAGGGAAACTATCCCTCGCAAATTTGAAAATTTTGCGAGGGATTCATTCCCTCGCAAAGTTCAAATTTTGCGAGGGATCTTTGGCCCTCGCAAAATTTTTATATTTGCGAGGGAAAAATTCAATATATTGAATTTTGCGAGGGAATTGGATTCCCTCGCAAAGTTCCCAATTAAATTTTTTAAAAAATAAAATGATTTTAAAGGAATGACCGGTGGCAGTTCTGTAAATATTAAGAACTTTTTGGACCATATCATTTTTTCATAGGTCATAAATATATTATTCAAAATGGACCAAAAAACAACTGGTCTTTTAAATGTTATTAAGAAAATTGAAATATCAATTACTTTATCGACAAATCTCATACAGCCAGACTAATATTTTTTGCGGTCCAAAAATAATAAGGAAAATTTAAATATTAAGGTATTAATGTTGTAAGACCAAACATAATTAATAGCTGGTCTTAACAGTTATTCTTTTAAGACCGGACATAAAATGCGGCCGGTACAAAATATAGAAAACGATTAAATAAAAAATTAATTAATTTTAAGAACTAATTTATATATGGACCAGTCTTAAAGGTTAACGTTTAACATGGGGTATTAATTTGTCCGGTCTTAAAGTTAAATATTTTAAGACTAGATTTAAATTTTGGCCGGTACAACAATATTGAAGAAAATCAAACAAATAATTAATTAGTTTCGTTTAATTACTAAAAAAAAATTTCTAAACTTTTAGGATTGTATGTTTGTTAAACATGCGATCTTAAAAGTCCCGAGACTTTTAAAACCGTATATATATGAATTGTCCGCTCCTAAAACTCCTGAATTTAGAAAAGACTTAAACTTTAGGACCGTGTAGTTGTAAATATCCGATCTTAATAATCTTCCTTTAAATATCTGACAAATCATTTATGTTTAAGATAATCGAGGTTCTGGCATTCTCCTCAAGCTAAGACATTCGATGTCGTCGTTTTTACTTCTCCTGATTTTGAGTAGCATTATCGGTCTGCCTTTTCTTTGTCCTTTTTCTTTGTCGGAAAATGAATGAAGATAATGAAAAGGACATTGAAAATATTCAAATCAGGGCAAGATAAAATCGACGACAACGACGGTCCAACCTTGAGAAAAATTGTTACTTTGTTTGTTTTTATTCGAATATGGTACACGATTTTTTTTTAATGTTCTTAACTATATTCTGGGAATTTTTAATGTTGATCACACGAGGACAATATTTTGGTTGTTTCCTTTTTGTCAGAAAGAAAAAGAACAGAATGAAAAGGACAAAGCGATCAATATCATTTCTTTGCCTTCAGGAGATGCATCAAGGCGAAGAGATGCTATGGTCTTTGAAGTTAACTTGCAATGAAAAATAGAAAAACATGTAGAAATTGAAATAAAAATTTTATTTATTATATTTTTTTTAACCTAAAAAAACATAAAATTATCTAATCCTCTCCATCGTTGTCGGAGGGGTGGGAGTCATCGGAGAGGTCGAACACATGTCATCAGAAAGACAGTACTCAACATCTTGGGCATCGTGTACCACCGTCACCTTGTTGTTCACGACGTGATAGACCTGAAACAGTTGGCCCAAGCGTCGGTCTATACGATCGACGCGGGCTAGGAGGTGCTGCATCATTTGGTAGAATGATGGGTTCGGAGGCAGCGGAGGAGGGTACGGATTGTGAAGACCGGTAGGATGATGAAAAGGAGGACCAGGTGGTGGTGGAGCAGCCATTATGGTGGTGGAGGTTGTAGAAGTGATGGAGAAGAATGTGAAGAAAGTAAAGTAACAATGGGTTTAAATAGAGAAACTATCCTGAACAATGTGAAACGCCGGAAACTTTAATGAAGAGCTGCATAGTTCCTCAGAATACGAGGAGACGCCTAGTTGGGAAGTTTATTTAAAAGCCGAAGAGACTCTGAATCTATTCATTGAACAGGGGACCTTTTAATACCGGATATTTTAAGAGATCCATTCTTAAAAGTATTTTAGGACCGAATATGTATAAAAGGTAGATCTTAAAAGTATTTTAGGACCGGATATGTATAAAAGGTAGATCTTAAAAGTAACTAAATTCAAAAAAGACTTTTAGGACCAGATATTTATGAATCTATTCATCAATTGCGTATCTCTCCTGCTCTCTGCCCTTATATTAACTCCTCACCCTACCTCTCTGTCTTTATTAACTCCTCACTGCCTCCTAACTCCTCACCAGTAATTAAAGAAGCTTATTAATTCTCCAGTTTCCTTTATTTTATTCATTCAGTTGCTAGTGCACTCGCTAAAGCTAATCCTCTTTTTTTTCGCTTTGGTTAATAAATAGACCTTTAGGACCGAGTACATTATAAGTAACTGGAAAAGTATTTGATTTTTAGGACCGGAGGTTTTATAAATCTTTGGTCTAAACATTATTAGGAATTTAGGACCGAAGTCTTCTAAACCTCCGGGCTTAAAAATTAATAAAATTCTTATCTTTAGGACCAGATACGTTAGAATCAATCAGTTTTAATAAAATCCAAAATACTAAAAGATGTCTCTGTTGCACGTCAAATTAAATTTCCCCCTCTGAACTTCTCTTGTCGCGCCGAAAGTGATTACTCAGGTTCTGTCTCTACTGTTTGTGTGTTGCTTCGTCGTTGCTTCGCGTCACTTTCTCGACAATCACTTTCTGGTTCCTTAGTTAAACGTCTATAGACCAAGCTATAAGAGGTGTTTCGGTTATATAACTTTATGATTTTCTTGCTTATCGTTCTGGGTTTTTCATAGGTTTAATGAAATTGATAAAATGTTCTTGTGGGTTCCTCTGTTGTTAATGAATATTGTATTTTTGAAGGTTATATTTGCACTTTAGACCAACCCAACTGACCAACAAGTGTTTTTATGTTACTCTTGTTGTCTGCAACATTAACGTTCGTGGCCGGAGAAGAAAGACTCAGCAAACGCATTTAAATTAATATGCTACAAGTGAGTCCACAAGACCTTTATGCGATGCATTTAATTTCCTCGTCATGCATTTATTTTGCTTCTTGGATTCACTGTGATACATTTATGACCAAAAGTGATTCTTCGTTATGCATTTAATGGGCAAGTTTCTCCGTAATATATATATATATAGAAGACCTAACTGACATTGAGCATAAATATGCATTTTGAGTTGGTTTATTTTATATTCAAGTTTCAAATTTTTCAGATTATGTATGTTAAACAAAATGGGGTGAAGGAATTTATAGAATATGCTAAACAAAATGCCCGTGATGATAAATATTGCCCTTGTGTAAAATGTTTGAATGAGAGACGACGACTAAGTCCTGAAGTTATACATACGCATTTAGTTTGTGAAGGATTTTGTAAGACTTATACAGTATGGGTATGGCATCATGGTGAAAAAATGTCAAGTGGGTCTCAACATGGGGAAGTGCCCTTTGATGATAATGACACGATATGGATGATCACATAGAGGATATTATTCGTGATATAGGAGAAGAGGCTTTTTATCAATCACATGCATATGGTAATGTGTGCAGTGATGCAAATACCCCGCTATACCCTGGTGTAAAAAAATACCAATTGTTGAATGCTGTATTGAAATTGGTAAGCTTGAAGGCACGTCATGGATGGAGCGACAACAGTTTTTCTGAAATGCTTGAGGCTTTTAAGGACATGCTTCCGGATGATAATTTATTGCCGCATCGATACTAGCTATGATATTCCTTCTATGTTCTTAAACAATGTCACTAACTATGAAGTTTGTTCTTGTTTTATTTTTGTGGTAGGATATGATCCAAATGGGCATGTTATATAAAAGAGAATGTGTTTACATTGTTGGATGGGAATCAGATGAAGGCATGGTGAATATATTATATTGGGTATGTATGTTGATTTACATGCTGTATTTGTAACTCAGCTCATTGTATTTGTAAGTAAGTTTTCTTATTGTATAAATTAATATAATATAGGTGTTGTAATCATAGTATAATCATTAATTAAGAGGCCACATAACTCATGGTGAATGATATTTGTATTCTTTATCCCAATTCAATTTATTCATAATTGTTCATAGCTTGTAGCTTAAAGTATCAACTTTTATGTGCTGGAATTGGGTGGTGGATTTTTATATATATTGATCAGGAAGAATAGGAAAAAAATTCGGGAAAATTTAAACCAGAATAAATAAGCCGGTCTTAAATGTTCAACTATTAAGACCGGATTTATTTTTGTCCGGTCTTAAAATTCCGATCCTTTTAAGAGTGGCCAAGATTTTGTTCGGTCTTAAAATTTGGGTTTTAGGACCGAATAAAAAAATTTCAAATTTATTTAGTACGACTTTTAAGGCCTAATTTTTAAATATCTGGTCTAAAAGATTTTCTTTAAGACCAGTTCGAGTCCGGTCTTAAATGTTAGACTTTTAATACCATCTGGAACAAGACCGGTCGCGGGCCTCTTTTGTCCAGTCTTAAAACCTTTTTGTACTATTGATTAGCCATTAATCATCCTCAACATATATATATATATATAGTCATCCATTGTCAAAACTCAAGACTCTCTCAAAATTACAGCCTCAAACTTTGCACTAATCAACACAATATTATCCTCATTAGAAAGAGAAAAATATGTAGAATAACTTCTATAAAAGGAATGATGTGAAAAGGAGTGATTTTGAGTACTTATTTAGTTCTTAAAATGAAGATAAACATCATCGGAGCCCGAAAGTGGAAAATGTTTGATGCCTCGGGACCGTCTCATTCCAATGAAGAAAATGACAAAGGAAGGTAGGATATATTTGATTTGATACCCCCTTCCATGTGCAAACTAAAGGGCCATGTCCCCCTTCAATTATTATTATCATTCATTTTTTTAATAGGCCACGGTTTTTTTTTTAATCAAAACAAGATATAAGATTATATCAATATTTCCATTAGATATCTCAAATAAGAATTTTACTTTCTTCTCATAGCCTAATGAGTAATAAACCAAACATTGTTCTAATAAAAAAAGGAGTGTAATTATAGAGAGAATATAAAAGATTAACTAAGGCCAAATTATTGACCAAAATAAAATATTATATAATACATACATATAAAAACATAAGATAAAACGTCGTTCCACCATTGGTCACTCCTCCGAACCTTCAACCTCTATTAAGGATGTAGACAAGCCCAATGTTGCACCAAATTCTAATGAGGAGTCTAGAAACCAAAATGTAAAGGCCATATTCAAACTTGTAATGTTTCATGCTGTTAACGAATCTCTTCATATTCAAACTTCTAATGTTGCGACGATTCCCAATTCCTCTATTTACACAGCTATCTCCCCAGTATATATTTCATGCTATCAGTGAATCTCTGCACATTCAAGCAGGTACCAAATTCTGAATATCAATGTCTTTTTGCATTTAGCTTTCCACCCTCATTTAATTCATTGACACCATTTTCTTATACGTTTATTTTTGTTAGTCTGACTTTGCTCTTATTGTTAGAAAGTAATGTAACTTTTGAAATTGAGTACTTTTTTGATTTCATTCTCTTCATTTTATATCTTATAGATATTGCGCCTCTTTTACAGAGTTCAAATTCATACAACTTAATATTTAGATGTCATATAATTTTTGGATTGTATACAATATTCAACTGTCAAAGTAACTTTACGAAGTTGTCAAAATAGGCTCATGATGTTGTCAAAATAGGCATACAAACTTGTTAAAATACATATAAGCTACTTATGTGAAATTTGGGACAATAAATACTGGAGTTTCAAAAATTCTCCTTGTATGAAAATATATGTCAAAATGGTGTTAATATTTTCAAATTAGGCATAAGGTATTGTTAAAATACATATAAGTTACTGATGTGAAATTTGAAATAATAAGTACTAAAGTTTTAAAAATTTTCTATGTATGAAAATATCGTTGTCAAAATAGGCTCATAAAGTTGTTAAAATAGGCATAACCACTTGTTAATCTATGTATAAGCTACTAATGAGAAATTTGGGACAATAACTACTGAAGTTCTAAAAATTCTCCAAGTATGAAAATATTGTTGTCAAAATAGGCATAACCACTTGTTAATCTGCGCATAAGCTATTAATGTGAAATTTGGGAAAATAACTATTGAAGTTCCAAAAATTCTCTAGGTATGAAAATATTGTTGTCAAAATAGGTATAACCACATGTTAATCTACACATAAGCTCCTAATAAAGAGGTCTATGAATGGACTTAGGACATTGTCAAGGGTCATACGCTTAACCTATTCTATTGATTCGTTTCATTAATTTGCAACACAACTTAAAGAATTTGTTATAGAGTATGGCCTTGAATTGAACTAATAATTGAAATTACTTAGATACATTAAAATCACTCGAAATGAATGCAGAAGAATCTGCCAATACCCAACACCTAATGTAAGTGATAAGAGCCAAATGAGCAGTGTTGACCAGAGGGTGAGTGCTATAGCCGCGGCACCATACATCCAGAACATTATCACTGAGCACTCTTCTTGCCCCACGTCAAACAGTTGAGCCATTGTGCCTCAATCATTTTCATGAGTCATATTAACAAGTGCATGAGTTTTTATAATCAAAGAGGCTGGGGGTTTGGAGGATCGACGGAGGTTGGGAGTTCAGAGGAGCAACGAACTAACTGGGACTTTAGAGGAGCGACGAGTGGGCGATTGAGCGACGAACTGACTAAGCCTCGTACATTATCAAAGACTTCATAGGAGGTTGGAGGTTCTCCTATGCCTTTTACTTTATTATTCCTTACAGACAACTTAGTCATTTCACATTAACAACTAAACACACAAAAGTTTTTGGGAACTTTTTTGATAGAGGAATTAGGTGAGACATTTTTGTAATTGTTTATGGTTGTTGGGACCAGACAATGATTTTCCCTTTTTTTTCCCTTTTGCGGATGCAAAATCAACTTATAGATACAAAGTAAAATGCTGAAAATCACATTTCTCAGTTTGTTTTTCTCCAATATGTAACAGACATATCAGTTAGTTGAAGTAAAAGCAATATAAGAGCTTGAAAAGTGTGTAGAGAAAAAAAACTGAAGCCAAAAATCAAAGCATATAAGAAGAAGAGACCTGGTTTTGCAAATGACATGTCTTAAAACATGATCATGTGAAGCGCCAATTCCATTTATATTTAACTTTCTAAAAGAAGATGCAGAAACATTTAAAATATGCCGTTTTTATGTAATGATCACATTTCTCAAACCTATTTATGCTAAAATAATCACTTTTCATTTCTCCAATTGAAGCCAGCCAGCTTTCTCCCAATGCAATTAATCAATCCTAATCGCTCCATTTAACTCTCATATATATATATATATATATATATGTATATGGGGTTTAAAATAGTACGAGTCACCCTCAACCATATTTAAGTCATTAAAATAATTAAAAAATAAAATCATATCAAATTTGCTCATATTTAAAATCATGTATTACATCTTGAAAAAGAGAAAATTAAATTCAAATGTATATACGAGCATTTTTTTTAAAAAATATAATTAATACTTCCTCCGATCCCTTTTCTTAAAAAAACTCAAAATTTGAATTGTCTTTGTCCATTTTATAAAAGTTTAATAAGAGTTGTTTAAACATTTAATAATTTTTTTTCACTTTGCCCTCAATAATATATATTGCATTAATTAATAGGTTGGTAAACTTATATTTATTTTATTTCTCTCATGTTAGAAAAAAAAAACTCTATTTCTCTCTCTTATTTACCCCTCATAAATAAAGGCATGCTTGGAAAAAATTTATTTTAAACATACTTATTATTTTTAATTAACTTTAACTTCTTTCTTAAATTATATACTCCCTCCAGTTACATGGATTGTAAGACAACGCTATGCTCTGCCAAATTTCATCTCAATTTAATGTAATGTAACATTTTTCGCATTATTCATATAAATAAAGGTATAAATGTACAAATTTAAAAAAAAAATATCATTGAATGCCGCATTAAACTTTTAATAGGACTAGGACATATAAATTTTTTTAAAAAAAAAAATTGAAAGGAGATAGCAGTAAATTATGTTTAAAATATTGTCATTAAATTATCTATTCAAGAATCGGTTTTGGAAAAATATAAAATACCTCAAGACAATCCAATACGCATTAGTTAATAAGTGTTTTCTTCTATTTAGACTCAATTTAAAATCCCATTAATATCGCATGTCTTTTTTCAAGAATGGACTTAATGATTTATTAGCATAAATGGGGGAAAAAACTGATTTCCAATGGTATAAACTTTATTCTTCAGTCTATTGCATTTCATTTTATTTTATTTTTTTTGGGGGGGGGGGGGGGGGGCAAGGCTAGGCTTAGAACACTTTGCTACTAGACGTCCCATATTAGGCTCATATTTTGAAAATCCCTTGAATTAATAGGATTATTACTTTATTAGCCTTGTATTTTGAAAATCCCTTGAACCGATAGCTTAACGATGAACAACAAAGAAACACCCTTAAAGAATAAACTAAGAATGTTCTGAATATTTCAATATTAAAAATGACATCAAAATTAAAAATTCGTCTGAAAATACTTCACGTAATCTATCGAGACTCAATAAACTAAATCAAACAATAATATTACTATCATGTGATATTATCTAGCGATCTCATCTTTTTACATGTATAGATAGTGCTTCTCATCAATTTATCAAAAAATAGCATGTCTTGTTGAGAAATACTACACCTTCCAACTATAATAAACCATTTTAAGATGTAAGAGATAAACTCAGCCTTATAAAAGTAGACAGGGCCACGCTTTTCAGAACAAATCGTCCTTCATAGTGTCACTCTATCAGACGAAACTGCATTTCCTTCTTTCTAATCTGGGCTAATGATTAGCTTTTGATATCTAACTCCTCAACCAAGAAACTACACTGGCAATGTAATTAGACATATCTCCTTTGTTGAGGACACTGTAATAGCAAATATTTCAGTGCTCGCGTCATGAATTTGTCGCTGAGCGATGAACACCAACCAGCTTCAATCCCTTACTTACATCTTCACAATTCATAATATAAGGAAAAAGGGAAGTAAATTTCACAATTCTATTGGCCTTACAAACATGTTTAGGTGGATAACGGAGACAAGGTTCCATGGATACAGCTTGCAGGCATGGTGGATCAGGGATCTGTTCACCATATGCTCTACGAAGAATCCATGGCTTCAAACCCCCAAGACTTTGTGCAACATACCCAAAGTAGACTTGGGGCTGGTGATCAATGCATTACACAAACTCAGCAAATAGATTTCAGTCCATGCCTTGATGTTATGAGAATTATCGTTTGACTTTTGATGCCCTTCATGACTTGGTTGATAAACTCTTACAACTTCCCCAGTCACAGTTGTGTTTCTCAAATACATAGCCCTTAGCTTCTCACCATATTCTGAGTACAAAGACGCAACTAGAACGGCTTTTGAGGTGTTATTCTTCGATGGAGATGTTACTGACTTGGGATGGCCCAACTGAGGCAGCAGGTTATGCTTGAAGGCACAAGCTAATATTTCACCAATGATGGTTTCATGTGGAGCTCGATGAGTATTATATATTCTTACTTGGAGGCCAATTCTGTCATTTTCCTTGGCCAAGTGAGCTTTATAGAACCTGCTAATAGCATCCCACACCTCATTTGATGGGTGAAAAAGGTAGCGTCCTAGATGGTGGAAAACAGTGTCTTTTTCAGGGAACATTTTACTCAGCTCTAGCCCAAAAGATGGAATCATGAAAAGAGAAGGGGAAAAATATTGATCTGACTTCAAAATCAAGACAGGAACTTTCTGGAGAAGACTTTGGCTATGGTCACAATGGAAAAAGTTATTATGACCATCATGGGTGTGTTGTAGATTAAGAATCAGAACTGATGGCAAATACACATTCGAATAATGTGTCCTGTTTAGTAAGCTTTCATAGGTTTCGATATTTTTCTGGTCTTTGCGTTAAGGAAAATTCTGAGGCAATAACCATGATGAGTTGGGAAATGGCTCACAAAAGAGACCAACCATATCAGACCCAAATCTGACAAGTAGAACTCGATCTGTGAGTATGGCATAAAGAAATGCCGCAGCCAATGTTATCATCCTGTTCCCCAAGCCATTGGCAGCTGTCCAAACAAGGTATTTGCACTTTGCAGCTGCAATATTATTGCTAGATTTTTTGCCCATTTTCACGACTTTGTCAAAGGATTTGGTAAGGGGTTCACATCTTCTATGAAGCTTTTCATAGTTGCACAGCTTGGATATCAGATATGATGAGGGTTTATGAGGGGATGTATTGCGGTATAAATAAGATTGATACCTACTTAGGCATGAACCTTCATCAAAAGTTGGAGCTAGAAGTTCATTGAGGAGTTTATCATCGGTAACAGTGTCAGTTCCATATGAATCATTACTCAAATTTGCAATTATTTGATTCTTCTGATCTGCAGGTATGAGAAAAAGAGAAGTTGCAGATATTTGCAAGAAGATAAAGAAAAGACTGTGTGCAAATTACCAATCCTCTCAGTGATTCCGCAAAAAGTTTCAATAAAGTTATTGCAGATCATGCTCAATCAAAAATAATGAATATAGACATATTTCATGTTTGTTTTACCAAAAACAAAGGTAAGTTGGTAAGTAACCAAATAATAATAGCAAATTACCTTAGGTATTCAAATTCCAAATTGAGCCAAGAATAACAGCTATAATTCTTCAAGTCATAATAGCATTTGAGGTTTTATATACTAAACAATTAACTAGGAATGACACAAATTGGAAAATTAAGTCATAAACAATGGTCATACCAGCATCTGAGGTTGTCTTTTTGGGGATGCTTTCTTCTGAGGCCGGTAAAACATCATAAGCCTTTTCTTCCAAAATATTATCCTTGGCTGTTCGACGTGCAGGTTAAACAGTTAAAGACAGAGCACATCAGAATCAGATATAGTAAATTTGAATAAACGACTAAGAACAAATTATTGAGAAAACAAGGATGTCATACAAAAGAGAAATAGATTACAAACAATGGCCTTACCTACCTCTGATCCTGTAACATTCTGGCCTTTTACTCCCATGGCTTGAGGGGTTACAGTTAAACTAACATCTTCACCTTCCTTTGAGACATTAGCAATCTGGGCTCTTTCACCCAGCACGTTGGTTTTCGAAGATTCCTCAACAAGAAGAGGTATTGAATTGTGGTTTATCAGAGTAACTATGACTAAAATGGGGAAAGCAATGAAACCCACAACCAAGAATGTTCTGAAGCCCTTGAGTGTATTTGACTTTGTTTTATCTATTGTGGCTGCGAAAAATTTTCGCATAACTGCTAAGGCAACAGCTCAAATTCGATGGCAGTAGCCAACACCTTCAATGAGCAAGGTGCAGGTAGCTTCAGATATCAAATAAGTCGCCTAGAAATGTAAGAAATAAAATTAATTACCTAGAACGTACACAATATTATAGCAGTTTAAATAATGTAGGTTATGAAAAGATAAGGTGATCTTTATTTGGTAGTTACCCTGCAGATTACATTTCCACCGTGATTAAAGTTTCTCAAAGAGACTAGATGCGATCGAAAGCTCAAAATTGAACAGTTTCTTCTCAAACAAGAGAAAAACAGGAAAGAATCGGAAGTACTCACACATTTTTACCGGAAGGACTTGTGCTACAAATGCGCAATCTTCTTGAAGGTTCATCAGAGAAAGCTGCAACTCTACCGACACAACCAGACACGTCGATTGACCAGCTGTACAGTGTAGATCCTCAAGTTTCCTTCTTATTTTTCTGGGTTTGATGGGAAAGGGGATCATAGCAAAGGAGCGTAGGAGAAGAAAGTGTGGGTTGCGTCATTCTCCAATAACTGTTCCGCACTGTAAATAATAATAAAAAAGGGTTACGTGGCCCAACAAAATAAACTAGCCCTCTAACACAATTAACTATTAAGTGGACCGCCTAGTACAATAAATTTTTAAAAAGGAATTTCCCAGCACAACACCGTTAGCAAAAAGTTAACGTCCCTTATTTAAGGTACGTCCAATACAACAAACTATTACTCCAAGAGCGTCCAGCACAAAATTCTAAATTTTATTAAATTAAATAATTTTTTCTCAATTGTCATTATTCAAAACTACTTGTATACATATCTATGAACAAAAATTACTCATTCTTCAATTTTGTCAAAATTATAATTTGCTAAAATAAACAAAAGTTTTAATTAAAAATATAATTATATAATTTAAATAAAACTCAAGTGTTTTGTAGTTTATTATATATGTTAAACAAAAAAAATATATGATTTATTTTTATTTTAGAAGAAATTTATGTAAGTTAAAAAATTCATTTAATATTAATAAAATTTAAAAAATATATTATATCCTTAAAGAAATGAAATGAGTTTAATTTTTATTTTTATAAAAATAAAAATTAAACACATTTCATTTCTTTAAATATATAATAGTTTTTTTTTAATTTTATTAACATTAAATGAATTTTTTAACACACATAAATTTCTTCTAAAATAAAAATAAATCATATTTTTTTTGTTTAACATATATAATAAATTATAAAACACCTTGAGTTTTATTTAAATCATATAATTATATTTTTAATTAAAACTTTTGTTTATTTTAGCAAATTATAATTTAGACAAAATTGAAGAATGAGTCATTTTTGTCAATATATATGTATACAAGTAATTTTGAATAATGACAATTGAGAAAAAAATTATTTAATTTAGTAAAATTTAGAATTTTGTACTAAACGCTCTAGGAGTAATAGTTTGTTGTATTGGACACACCTTAGATAACGGACGTTAACTTTTAGTTAATGACATTGTGCTGGGCGCTCCTTTTTAAAAGTTTGTTGTGCTGAGCGCTCCTTTTTAAAAGTTTGTTGTGCTGGGTGATCCACTTAATAGTTAATTGTGTTGGACACTCCTAAGCCAATAGTTTGTTGTGTTGGACGCACCTTAACCCTAAAAATAAAAAATAAAAAGTTAACTCATTGGTGTGATGGTGTCCTTACTCCTCACCATTAGTCGAATTTTGATTTTACTATCTAGAAACAAGTGGATTGTGATTTTAAATATTCCTTGGATTCATAATATAAGTATTCATTAAAAATAAAATATGACAGTGAATTCATTAAATAAGTCTTAAATTAAAAAAAATCACTTTTTATGTCATAAATAAAATAAAATAAAAACACTTTTACTCTTATTAAAAAATGTGTTTGAAAGTTTAATGATTGGGCAAATTAAAAATGAGCATCAGTAATTAGAACAAAATTGAAAAATGAGTATTAATTATCTTATAAATGACTTATATTTTGGATCAAGTTATTCTTCTATAAATGTCCTATATTGTGATCTAGAGAGAGTATAAGACATATTATTTCTCATTTGTCAATCTTCCTACTTTATCTCATATTCATGTCCCTCAACAATCATCAAATAAGATAAAAAGGGAGAGAATTAAGGAAAAGAATTAGGTCGTTTTAGAAAAGAACATGTTATATTAATTAATTTAACTATCTTTTTAAATTGAATCAAATTAAGTAAATATATTTTATATTAAGAATTTAACAAAATAGTTGATTTTAGTTATATAGTTTCAAATTGGTAGCTGGTTAGCTTCATAAAGACTTAATTTTAAGTTCAAGAAGATCCAAAACTAAAACTTGTTAAGAATGAGGAAATTACAATTCCAAAGAGAGCGATGAGTGTTCCAGGGAGAGAGCAAGGGCAAGGGTCTTGAACGGAGAATAGCGGCGAGGAGGGTTCTGGAGGAGGTGACGGAGATGGTGATGGCAGCAAGGAAGCCGCTCAGCGTGCCCACGGGGTTGATGGTAATGGTTTTGCATTTGGAAAGACGGCAAAGGAAAGGAAGAGTGGGGAGGGTAGCTTTGACGGAAGCAAGTCCAAACCAACGACTAGTGCACCCAAGTTGTCCTATCATGATAAGCTCCTCTCACCTGGATGTGCTAGGTTTCTGGTTAAACACTCTAAGGAGGATGATATAATGCAGGAGTGGAAGGACTACTTTCATAAAATGAATGAAAAAGAGCCTTATGGAGACGTGGAGGACTTGGATGAGGAAGAAAACCAGACGACAAAAAGGATGGAAGGGAAGCCTGCAAAGCTGTGTTTTACTGCAAAGGAGTACTCAGCATGGTGCCTACCATGGATGAATTCTCTTATTATCAAAGTACTGGGTGCAAGCTTTCCGACCTACGTGATCTGTGATCGTATTAATCGAATGTGGAGGCCGAAGGATGCTTTGAAACTTATTCCATTGAGCAATGGGTACTACATAGTTTCTTTTTCCAACAAGGAAGAACGGGACTACGCCTTTCAGGAGGGACCATGGATGATAGAGGATCACTACCTGATAGTCCAGCGTTGGAGGCCAAATTTTAACCCCTGGAAGGTAGACTTGCAGTGTATCATTGCAGCTTGGGTGCGGTTGCCCGATGTTTCGTTCGAGTTCTATAATGTGGAGTCTCTATGTAGGCTGGGTAACATGATAGGGAAGATGATTAAGGTTGACCGTTCTACTTCAATATATGACAAGGGTGGGTTTGCGCGTATCTGTGTGGAGATCGATTTGAAGCAGCCTCTTGTTCCTACGTATATGGTGTTTGGTGAAGAGCGCCCTATAATCTATGAGGGGCTTCACCATGTGTGCTTTACTTGCGGTAGGTAAGGGCACCAGAAGAATGATCGCCCGACATCCAAGGCTCAAGAGAGTCCCCAACAACCAGGCCGGGAACCTGTAGAGGTTGGAGCAGCGGAGGGTGTGGAAGGGATGAGGACAAAGGAGCCAAATGTGGGTGATGGAGACACGGTGATGGTAAAGGGACCAAACGCTACGACTCTTGAAGACGCCCATCTAGCGAAAGGCAAGGATATAACAAGTGGAAGCATACAAAAGCCCGGGAAGACAACAACGAATGGCGGAGGATCATCGAAAGTTGCAGGCGGTGACGTGAGTGAAGGGAGCCCTTTTGGGAAAATCCAGCTTTTACGACGAGATTTCTGTAACATCCCAATTTTCTAAAACGTTTTCGAAATAGTTTCATCAGAGTTCGAAAAAGTTTAATCAGAGTAGAGCATCGGAATAGTTTTAAAAATGAGTAACTGATAAACATTCATTGATGGTGTATCTGTATGCTGTTACAGTCATCCAATTAGTTGAATATTCAAAAACAAAACAAAAAGAAAATTCTCCGTTCAAGTCTTCACGCGGCCTGCTTACCCTTGTCCTCGGTCCTGCCTCCTCCAGATCCTGAGGCTATGGTAAGAGCTGAGGTTCAATTACCATTGAACCTCAAGTAACGGTTATGTTAGTTCTCTGAGTGTTTTGATGATTACTAACAATTGTAAACAATATGGATAAAGTTTGTAAGAACTTAGGATGTTTTAAACTTGTCATTTTCCATATGTCAAAACTAAACTCGAGCCTGTTAGTGTTGAACTCGAGCCTGGATTTGACAGAGAGTACAAACTTGTCAAACCAATCCTCAAACTCGAAACTAAACCTGAAGTTTAAGATTAAACTTTTCAGAAGTTTGGGTGAACTCAAGCCTACTGATGTTAAACTTGAGTTCATCTTAGCCAGAGAGTTTTGAACTTTGAAAACATACTTAAACTCTACATTTGTTCTCTTCAAACCTCAAGTTTGAAAGATTTCAAAGAAAATTCTAAGAGCATGAACTCGAGCCTGTCATGGCAAACTCGAGTTCATTTCTGGCGGGACAAGTTTTCCAAAACTTGTAGGCATTTTCAAACACTGCACTGTTTCATTGAAAGAAAAGTTTTTCAGTTTGAAAAGTTCACTGATGCTCAAACTCGAGCCTAGCATCTTCAACTCGAGCCTAGTTTTGGCCGAGAGCTTTCAGAGTTTTCAAAGATAAACAAACTCGAGCATAAGCTTTCAAACTCGAGGTTAAAAGTTCCAGAGAGGAAAGAGTTGTTTTTAAGATGTTTAAACTCGAGCCTGAGACTTCCAAACTCGAGCCTAAAAGTTCCAGAGAGCAAAGGACTTTCAAATGAATGTTCAAACTCGAGTCCTTGCATTACAAACCTCAGGTTCACTCCTTCAGTCAAAATTGAGTTTTTGATCAGAATAGCTTCGAACTCGAGTTCATCATTTACAAACTCGAGTTCATCACTTAAACTCAAAGTTCTTAGATTTCAAAATCACGACACTCTTCTCTGGACAAACCAAACTCGAGTTCATATTCAACAAACTCGAGTTCATTTCAACCCGAGAGCTTTTTAGTTTTTCAATGTCTCGAGAACCTCAGGTTTAGAATACAAACCTCAGGTTTACACTTTTTGAACTTACATCTTTTTGAACACTGAAGCCCCGAACTCGAGCCTGTAAGAACTGAACTCGAGTTCGTGACGCTGGTTCAGAAATTTGAATTTGGGGATTTTAGAAATCTGCATTGATTGATCCTAAACTCTTCCAATATTATTCTCTGATATTCCCTGCTATGTTTAACGTATTTGTTAGTGGATTTCAGAGCATTAAAGAATGTTTGGTGAGAGGTTAGAGTATAAAGCAAAAAGCAACTCAAAGCATTTATTACAAAGCACAAAAGTTACTCCTTCTACCCAAATCCTTCTGCACACGCTTACAAAGCATTTAAGGATGATTGCTGAAACAAGGAAACTCCTCTCCAACGGATTAATTCGCTGAAAGTCAACTATGATGACCTGGCCAACTGGATTAGGAGGAAACAAGAGAGAGAAGACCCCAAAACCACTTCAGAACACTTGGGCAACTTCTCCAACGGATCTATTTGGAAAGCAACGGTCATTAATTGATCTCTGAGCATAAATAGAAGAGCATTCAAGTCTTTCCAACAACTAAGACAACTGAGAGAGAAATTTGATAAAAAGTTCATTCATAATTTCAGTTCTTCATCTGTATTGTCACTTTGACATTCTGTACTTCAGTATTCAACTTATCCACTCTTTGAGAGAGTTATTACTGTATTCATTCATTGATTGTAATAACCACAAGTCAGGGGACTTGGTGGTTGGGTGTATTGATTACATCTTGTAAGGGGGAGTGAGTTCTAGAGAGAGAACTACTCTGAGTACAGAGGTTGTAATCAGTATTTGTGAAGTTAGTGGATTGAAAATCCCAAGTGAGGCTTGGGGACTTGATGTAGGTCAGAAAAAGGACCGAACCAGTATAAATTGCATTGTGTCAAGCTCTCCTCCCCTACTCCTCTGTTAGCCTCTGTTTTTGTTGTTCAAAACAAAGCTCAGACTTTAAATTTTTGAAGATACCCAATTCACCCCCCCTCTTGGGTATCAAGCTCCTACTTTCAGGTTAACCTCATGCTTATGTATCAAATATGTAAGACAGATATTCATGGCAATACAGCATTAATCACATATAAAAGATAATAACAGAACACAGCCACTTCATATGCATGTTATTATAGTCTGCACTATTCACCAGTGCCACGGTGTACATCCGTGTCCTCAGCGCTAGGAAAACTCAACAGCGTTATCAAGACTATAACCCGTATCAAGCTGTATGATCAATTTTTAAAACAGAATCCACAACTTTTCAAAATCAGAGTCTCAGACTATCTATCACATATAAGTGTACCATAAGCATCAGAATTAGTGTTACAGTACGCGTCCGTACCTGAGTCGGTGATCTCGGTACGTTATCGGTCGGTCTGCGTTCTTTCGGACAGCCTATAATAGTAATATCGCCTTATTAATTTATAAATAATATCCAAAAAGATATTTTGGCCACTAATGACTATTTTACCATTGGTACATTTATTTTTCACTTTATTTCCTCAAAATTCGTTGAAGGACGCTGGAATTTATTTGGCAGAATTTCGCCTAACTTTGAAAAATCATAACTAATTCTAGAAAAATCGAAACGAAGATCCGTAAAATTTCCCGGACTCCTTAAGATGTCTATTTTTGATAAAAAAAAATATCAGTTTTTACCCAGATTTCAAGAATAGTTCCCAGATTTCAAATGTTCAGACACTGCCCAGAATTTTCAGGAATTTTCGCAGCATAAACTTTGAGAATTTCTTTCTCACTGTACAGAGCTCATTTCAACATGTTCTTTGTATATTTGGAAATCCCTATATGTCTAATTTGACCATGAATTTTACCAGAATTTTTCAACAATATTTTCAACATGAAATATAAGTATTTCTGTTACTAGCTCAGAAATCGCTTAACCGACAAATTTTCGCCAGAACTTAGTTACTTCAGTGTTTTTCTTCCGGAAATTTTGCTAAACCACTTTCTTCACTAATTTTTCGAAATAAAGCCATTTTTAACCATAAAAACATGAAAATAAAACTACTGTAGAATTTTTAAGATTAAAACTACTTCTATCTATGAATTTAAAAAACTCAAGAACTTGCTTACCTATTGCTTGAACTCCTTCAAGCTCTCCCACTTTCTTTCACTCCTCTCAAATATTCAGATGTTTCTTTGCTTTGGTGTGAGGAATTGTGAATGACCCATGCCCCTATTTATAGTGAAAAGGTTGGACAATTTGGTAATTAATTGCAACTTCTCTCTTGTTAATTTTTGACCATTAGATCTAGGTTAGAAATTAAAACTCTCATCCTCACCATCAATCCTCCCTCAACCGAACTCCCCCTCTCTCTCTTCCTTCATCTTTTTCTTCTCCTTCTTCAAGAAGCTAAAGAACTTGAGGTGCAAGTATTGAATAGTATTTCCTTCATATGCAAGTTGTTGACCCTAATTGACCATGTGTTCTTGAAAAATCCTTGCACTCCAAGACCTGAAAAACCGTCCCCCCCCCCCCCTCTGGATATTTTTTTTAATTTTACTTTGGGCTTTATTGTTTTGTTTGGACAATGGTTGGGCTACAAAAATTGGTCTAATGATGATTTATTGTGACAAAAAAGCCCTTAATTAAATCTCTCTTGTTTACTATTTGATTTAGCTTAATTAGGTTTAGTTTGTAATGATTTAATTGATTACCAACTCAATTATGATCTTTCCAAATCCAATTGTTACAATTGTTGATCCCTTGTTAAGCTCTAATATTGAATTTAGCCAAAATATTTCAAATTGTTTGTTAATATTTGCCACTAGATTAATTATGAATGTTAATTCAATTAAGATTAATTTTTTATGCCCAATAATTATTTTTAGTATCCTCTAATTATTTTAAGCCTCTTCATACTCTTTTATGGCTTATTTTTGACAATATAAAAATTAAATGTCAATATATTTTTAAGTGTAGATTTAATTGTTCTCTAATTGTTAGAAATTTTATCTAATTAATTTAGGTATTTTTATGGCATTTTATGAGATTTTTATGACCCCTAATTAAATTTAGAAAGTTGGATTTGCCTTATTGAGTCCTAAAGAAAATTTACCCAAGAAATAAAATAAATACACTACAAATTTGGAGACAACATACTCTCCTATTTTCAATAGGTCCTAATTGCCAAAATATCATTTTTAGGAGAAATACAAATTTTTGGGATATTATAATTTCCGTGGGTCTTTAAGTCCGAGCAAATCAGGGAATGGATTTAATGAGGATCAATTTAAAACAGTTACTCAGTGATTTCAAGAGGATAAGCAAGATATGCGGAAGATGAGTCTGAAGAAGGAAAAAGAACCGGTTATAATTGAGAATAAAGGAGAGTTGACTGTGGCTAATAATGGCAAGAAAGCTAAGTGGGTCTCGTGGGTTCTAAAAGGAAAAGTGTGAGTAAGGGCAAGGCAAAAGGTAAGGAAAATAAGGGATGTGATGAGAAGCTTTTGTGAAGTCTCGGGACACAGGATAAATTTGCATAAGTCCCGTATGTTCTGTTCTGTAAATGTGAATTTCAATAGAGCTCTGGAGCTTAGTCAATTTCTTGGAATTGGCCTCACCGCTAACCTTGGTAAATATCTTGGGGTGCCAATCATTCATAAAAAAATAACGAGAACTACTTTTTACCCAATTGTGCAAAGTGCCAAAAAGAAATTATCCGCTTGGAAGAGTAAACTATTAACAATTGCGGGGCGAGTTGTATTGATTAAATCTGTTATCTCCGCCCTTCCTAGCTATTGTATGCAATCCACCCTCCTTCCAATTTGTATTATCAACGAGCTTGACAAGATTTCCAGGGGGTTCCTTTGGTCTCAAGAAGAGGATAGGAGGAAAATACATCTTATTGCTTGGGACAAAGTGACCCAAGCAAAGAAGCAAGGGGGCCTTGGGTTCAAGAATCTGCGCCGGCAAAACATGGCGTTCATCATGAAACTTTGCTGGAGTCTTTTGACGAGAAAAAATGATCTTTGGGTCCAATGTTTCTGGGCTAAATATAATTGCGGCCACCTAACAATCCCAAAAGTCGTCAAGAAAAGAAACTCCTCATCTGCGTGGAAAGCAATTACTCAAGTTTGGGAGAAGTTCCACTTGGGAGTGGGTAAGAAAATTAATGATGGGACTGGGACGAGATTCTGGCATGATCTTTGGCTTCCTATTAATCGCCCTCTTATATCCTTTGTATATGATCCCACTCTTGTCGACGAGAATGACACAGTTCGCGATCATTCATTGGAAAATGGCACGTGGGATATTAACAGATGGCAGGGCATTCTTCCTGCTTCAATTATTCATACTATCTTAAAAATCCGCCCGCCGACTGGCAATCTTCCCGACTGCTTCTTTTGGAGGCCTACGAGGGATGGATGTTTCTCAGTTAAATCTGCTTATAACTTTCTATCTGAGAATAGTAGATCAATGGAGAGCAACTTCTGGATGTCAATGTGGAAATGGCAGATTCCTGAGAAAGTTAAATTCTTCATGTGGCAGGTTGCTCATAACAGGCTGATGACTAATTCATTACGTGTTAAAAGAAGCCTCTCCAACGACAATAGTTGCCCTTTCTCCTGTAATTGTGAGGAAACAGTGACTCATATTATCAGGGATTGTGTAAGGGCAAGAGATTTTTGGAAAGAAATTTTAAGACCTAACCAATTTTCGAGATTTTTTGCAGGTTCTTTACAGGATTGGCTCAATTGGAATGCTCAACACAGTCCAGGAAATGCAAGATTCCAAACCTACTCTTGGTCACGTGTTTTCAGTTTGGGGTGTTGGATCCTTTAGACAACAAGATGTCGCTTTATCTTCAGGGGTGAAATGTCTAATACCAGGGAGATGTTGCATTTTTGTAATTATCTTCTATTGGAAAATGCCTCTAATCAGGTACTTAACCACAAAATTTTTCAGCTTGGCAGGATTGCAGAAGAATCCTGGACTCCTCCTCCTGAAGATGTAATTCGTATAGATGTGGATGGCTCGGTGTGCAATTACTGTCAAGCAGCTTGTGGAGGAGTAGTAAGAAATTCCCAGGGCCACTGGTTGATGGGGTTCTGCAAATTTCTTGGTCATCATTCAGTGCTTGAAGCAGAAATTCATGCGATCATGACGGGTCTAAAGGTGGGACGTCAGATGGGATTGAGGAAAATACACCTTTACTCTGACTCAATGGAGGCTATCAACACTCTTATGCGAGACTACACTGCTGTCCACCCTTTGGGAGACATCATCACTGACACTCGGGACCTTCTCTTCCAAGACTGGAGTGTCGAGATTTACTACACTCCAAGGGAAAACATATGTTGTGTAGATTATATGGCCAAGCGTGTTCAGGATATTCAACAAGAAGCAGATGTGGTTTTATTTTCTACTGTTCCTCTGGGTTGTGTACAAATGTATATGAGGGACCGGATGGCCTGTCATTCCTAGTCCCTAGTCTATCTTCCTGTATCAGGGGCTAGATTTGTATAATCTCGCCCTTGCTGTTCATCAAGCTTCGGCTTGCCCTCTCTTGTTAAAAAAAAAAAGGTAAGGAAAATAATCCTCCTGCTCAACGTGACTTGCGTAAAATGTCCATGGGTCGTGTTTTAAAGCTCAGTTCTTCTAATTCTTTTTCTGCGTTGCAAAGAAAGGAGGCCCATTTGAGTGTTATTATTCCAGCCACTTATGAAGAACCAATGACCGAGATTGGTATAGGCCCAGCGCTGGAAGTTAATACCACCGTGAATACTTTGTCTGGTATTTCGATGGTGCAAACTGCAAAGGCTTTGGATGTGTTAGAGGTTCAAGCGCACTCTCAGTCTAGCGATGTAACAAAACAAGCTATGGATGAATTGATGTGTGATCAGGATAAAACCTTGGGGAGGTTGCCACACCCCAATCCTCAAATAAAGTTTCCCCATGAATTTTTTAATCTGGAATTCTAGAGGTACTGGAGCAACAAGCTTCCCTGCTCTTGTTCGTGATCTCAAAGCACACTATCGGCTAGATTTTCTTGCAGTTTTGGAAACTAGATGCACCAAAGAGGCTTCTAAGACCCGGGCGCAACAACTGGGTTTCCCTAACATGGAACTAATAGATTGTGAGGGTTACAGTGGTGGTATTTGGTGCCTATGGTTGCACAATGTTATTTCCATTTCATTGATCGAACGCCATCATCAATTTATTCATTTGCAGGTTATCGGAGCAATTGGGTGTTCTTGGATGCTCACAGTGGTTTATGCTAGCCCCACATGTGCTTCTCGTCGAGTGCTTTGGGATAACCTCTACTGCCTTGCCCCACTGATTCAGGGTCCCTGGTTACTAGGTGGAGACTTTAATGGTACCTTGCTCTTCTGCGAAAGACACTCTTCTGCCACGTTTCGGTCCTCTGTTGATCGAGATTTCCTTAGGTGGGTTGAGGAGCAAGATATGAGAGATGTTGGTTTTGCTGGCCCAGAGTTTACATGGAAGCACGGCTCATCAGAGGCACGTTTAGATAGAATATTGGCAACTGAGCAATGGATCGGTTACCCATCTTCCGTTCTATAAATCAGATCATAGGCCCCTGCTACTATGCCTTGATAAGTCCGTGAGCCATGAATCACTGAACCGGCCTTTTCGGTTTATTGCAGCCTGGGTTCACATGCACAGTTTGATGAGTTTGTTCGTCAGTCATGGCTGTCTAACATGGATTGGGTACAAAACATTAGCCAGTTCACTAGTGCGTGCTCCAAGTGGAACAAAGAGGTCTTTAGGCATACTGAGGGAAGAAAGAAGCTACTCTTGTGACGGCTTGGTGGCATAAACAAGGCAGTGGCCTGGTTTGGCTTGTTGCCTAAGTATGAGTCCTCCAGCTAGAAATTTGGAAGGAACTTGAGGATGTGTTGCTCCAGGAGTCTCTTATTTGGGCGAAGAAAGCAAGAGCGGAGTGGTCAGTGTTTGGAGATCGTAACACTCACTATTTTCATGCCCGTGCTAATCGTCAACGAAAATCTCAACGTGTCGAGGCCATCAAAGACGCTAATGGTTCTTGGGTCTATGACATATCCTTGATTAAGAATATGGCTACTAGGTTTTTCTCTAATCGGCCATACATCAGTTGCAATATGTCCTTTCCCTGTGTTGAGGAGGGAACTTTACAAGCGTGCAACAGAGAAATTTTAGATATTGAAGTGAAGGAAGCTTTATTTAGTATGGGTGCTCTAAAATCCCCGGGTCCTGACGGTCTCAACACACTCTTCTATCAGAATCAATGGAGCACGGTAGGGGCTTCTGTTGTGTCTTATGTAAAGTATTTATTTGCTAATCCGCAGGTGATCAAGGAGATTAATGGTACCCTGATTGTACTCATCCCGAAGAAGGATCATCCGGAGTCCATGGGAGATCTGCGTCCGATAAGTCTTTGCAATGCCATTTACAAAACTCTCTTCAAAATTCTTGTCAATAGGCTTAAGCCTATTTTACCTCAGGTGATAAGCCCAAATCAGTGCAGTTTTGTTCCAGGTAGACATAGTAGTAATAACATAATTATTGCTTAAGAGGTTATTCATACCATGAGATCCATGAGACAGAAGAAGGGCTTCTTGGCTATTAAAATTGATTTGGAAAAAGCATACGATCGAGTCAACTGGAGCTTCTTTTCTAGGTGTCTGAAAGAATTGAATCTCCCGAGCCGCTTCATTGAGGTAATTGAGCAGTGTGTATCCAGTTCATCTATGCAGTTACTATGGAATGGGGATAAAGCTGAGACTTTTAACCCATCTAGGGGAGTGAGACAAGGGGATCCTCTATCACCCTATTTATTTGTTCTATGCATGGAGAAATTGGCCCACCTCATCCAATCTGAAATTCAAGCAAAACAATAGAGACCTACTCATCTCAATAGAACTGGGCTCCCTATTTCACATTTGTTTTTTTGCATATGATATCATCTTATCTGTGGAAGCTTCAATAGATCAAGTAGACGTGATTAATAAATGTCTCAAGACTTTCTGTGACAGCTCTGGATTGAAAGTTAACCAGCAGAAAACTAAAGTGTGCTTCTCTAATAATGTGTGTCATGCTAGAAGAAGTGAAATGTGTGAGTCCCTTGGGTTCTCTATTACAAGCGACTTAGGAAAGCACCTGGGTGTTCCTCTTCATCACAAGCGGGTCACCAAGGAATCCTTCCATTACGTAGTAAATAAGGTGAAAACAAGGCTATCAACATGGAAGGCTAGATCATCATCCTCTGCACGTAGAGCCACTCTCATCTCGTCAGTAACTACGGCAATCCCCGGTATATGATGCAAACATCCTTACTACCGACTAGTACTTGTGAGAGCCTAGATCGAAGTAACCGTCAGTTCTTATGGGGGAGTACTGAGGAGCAGAAGCGGATACCACTAGTTGCTTGGGAAGTCACATGTAAATCCAAAGCTAGCGGTGGGCTGGGTCTTCGGCATTCTAGTTACTATAATCAAGCTTTTCTTATGAAGGTTGGTTGGCAATTAGCAACCAAAAGAGAGGACCTTTGGGTGAAAGTTCTTAGGAGCAAGTACAACTGTGGCTCTGACGTACTTCCAAAGATTGAAGGAAGCAGGCCTGGGTCGAACTTATGGAGCGAGATCAAACGCACTTGGAGCAAGGTTAAAGAAGGGATTGAAGTAATGCCAAACAACCACTTGAGATGGAAGTGGTCCAAGAGTGGAGAGTTCACTATAAAATCCACCTATGACAGTTTGAGACCTACCGAGACGCATCCCGATAAGCTATGGGGCATTATTTGGAAGATTAAAGCTCCAGAGCGATGCACAATATTTATGTGGCTGGTTCTCCATAACCGTCTATTGACAAATGTGTCTCGGTGCAAGAGAGGGCTAAGTGATGATGTGCAATGCCTGGTTTGCCAGGCGGACGCGGAGAATCTACTGCATGTACTCAGAGATTGTCCAGACACTCATGAGCTTTGGCGTCAGATCGTTCCCTCCCATTTTTGGCACACATTCAGTTCGTTGATTTCGATCGCTGGATTCGTTGGAATTTGACTTTTAGCGAAGGATCGAGGCTGTCGGAAGAGTGGAAGCAACTGTTTTCAATCATATGTTGGTGGCTTTGGAGGCGCAGGAATACCTTCGTTTTTTAGGGAAGGTGAACTTCGAATGCTGCTGTGATGGCTAGCGTCCCGTCCCTCAAAAATTGCCTGAATGAGGCCCGTGACAGGTGGTGCTTGGTTGATGGAAAGAAGAAGACGCTGGGAACCTCTGGGAAATGCTAGACAGCTCCTCCTACTGGTTGGGTGAAGATCAACACAGATGGAGCCTTCTCATCTTCGACACCAGGAGTGGCCAGTGGCAGCCTCTTGCGGAATGAGCATGGGGATTTTCTGCAAGCATTTCTGTTTAAAAGGGAGGAGGGGGATTGGCTAACGACGGAACTTTGGGGTTGTCTTCATGGCCTAAAACTCGCGTGGGACAGTGGATGCAAGAATGTTATCTTAGAAGTGGATTCTGCAAACATTGTTGAACTGCTAAGGCGTCCTGTTAGTGAAACCCATGAAGACCGATGTTTAGTGGAGGAAATACACGCTGTAGTGCATCGTGACTGGACCGTTGAGACCAAGCTTATCAGCTGCCGGGGTAACACCGCTACAGACCACCTCGCCAAACTTAGTTTATCTTCTATGCCTGGGTTTCAGGTCATTTCGAATCCTGGTATGGCTCTCACAAGGATTCTAGAACGTGATAAGGGCTAGATATTGAAAGGCTACTCATTTGTATCCAAAAAAAAAAAAAAAACTTGTTAAGAATGTAAAGACTAGTCATTAAACTTAGACTGAACCTTTATGATATTACAGGATCAAAACCTTTTTTTTTTTTTTGATACACATAGTAGGGGAGGGAGCAGGGTTTGAACCCTGGACATGGGGGAGGGGAGCCAAGCTCCCATGCCACTGCGCTACTAAGGCGCTGGCAAAAAAAAAAAAAAAAACCAATTGTTTTAAACTATATAAACTAAAACTAAAATTTAATCCTACTATAAAAACTAATGATGATATTATTAAAAAAAAATACAAACCTAACAAAGTTATATCTTTTACTTGCGGACACAAGACAAGGTTAGAGCTGACAGATTTTCATGCATTTTTGAGCTTATTTTTTGTTGTCTCACAAAGAAAAGTTTGTCCTATTGTTTTATCAAATAATAATAATAATTAAAGGAATGTAAAACTAACTAAGGAATGTAAAACTAACTCCTTCAAGAGGAACAATTTATATTCAGGCAAAAAAAGAGGAACAATTTATAAAATAACCTTTTTGTTGACCAATGAACCATTATAAACCTTTTGACGGAAAAAACCATTGTAAGCCTTTTCTTTCAAAGGATTTTGAAGTAATTAGGAGTTTCGATGATAATGGAGCTACAAATTGACTTTTCAAACTTAAAAAAAGGGCTAATGTATAAATTTAAGAACAAAGTTTATTTTAGAAGCATCTAATACAAATAAATTTTAAATGGTGAAAAATACACGTAATGAATTAAAAATGGAGCAAATACAATAAATCGGTTAACTTGGTCCCATGTGACTGTTAAGAAGAAAAAAGTTTGAACTGAAGTGGTGATGTAGCATACACTGAATGCTTAGAACCCGTTTGGGATAGTAGTGGTAAAAGTGACTTTTGGTTCTGATGGATTTTTTTTTTAATGGAGTTTTTATAATGTGATTTGTGTTTGTAATAGCGATGGTAGAAGTGGTTTTTGTTTCTGATGGATACTTGAGTATGATCAAATTCATATATATATATATATATATATATATATATATATATATATATATATATATATATGTATGTATGTATATGTATATATTGAATAAAATGTGATAATTTAGGATACAAAATTAAAAATAAATATTAATTTGCTACATAACATAGTAAAATTACCACTAAAAAAATTAAAGTGCTTAAAGAAACCTATGTTATATGATGAAATAAAATTGTAAATTGAGACCCATTAAATTATATTGTTTTTATTAGTACAGCCAAAAAAAAAAACCCAATAAACCACTCGGATGAAGAAAAAACTTATAGAGCATTTACAGTAAAAAATCATTTCATAAAAAATGGATGGGATTACCAGCGAACCGGTAAACCAATAAAGCAAAAAATGAATGAAGGCCAACGTATAGTATCAGTAAACCGGAAAAAAAAAAAAAAATCGAATGAAGGAAAAACCACTAAACCACCAGTATCATTTAATTGCAAAGGAACGGACCAGGCGAAATTGAAAGAGGAGAAGAAAGGAGAGTAGGTGAAGCACGACTTGAAGACAAAAAAATAGAGGTGAGGAGCATGACTTTTTTTTTTTGGCGCCCGGGCCGTCCGCCCGGGGATCCCTTTTCAAGTGGGCTCACAGGAATAATTTAATTGATAGAGAAGTTTTTTTTTTTTTTTGGTACAAAAAAGTTTTGGAGGGGTTCGACATCAGTCTCCCCACTAAGGTCAGGGCACGGCCCCGGACTCTATAAACACTTACTGGCGTGACTTCACAAAAAATCAACTTTTTCAAACCGTGAAGCCCATTAAACAAGAAATTATTCCAAACATTTAATAATTGAGCTTTTACTTTTAATGGGCTATCACTGAATTTATTTTAGCTTCTGAAGCTATGCCAATTAGGCATATGTATACATGTGTATGGGGCTGGGACAAATTTTTTTTTTTTTGAACCTTTTTGAGACAATTATTGAAGTTAAGTTTTTTTTAAAAATAAAAAACACATGTTTATGTGGAAATAAGGAAAAGCATTGAGAGACCCTATAACCCATTCAAAAACTTGAGATCTAATAAGTTATCTTAAAGTTTTACTATTCTCCTTCAAACTTTGTTGTTAAATTTGCACGTTAATCTTAAAAAAAAAAGGAAAAAAAATACTTCAAACACCTTAAACTCAAAGTTTTTTTTGGCTTAATCATAGTATATGTTATATATAATTAGATTATATATCAATTTGTATATAAATTAATTTGAAGAAAAACAATAAACTTTAATTAAATTATTTTAAATCTGTCCAATAAAAGGTCAACAAAGTCTATACAAAAGAATGAGATTATGAGAGGCCATAGCATTGATGTCGGCCGCCGAGGTTACAGCGTTTTGCTTCATGTTGTCCTTACATCGTAGATCTGAAAAATAATAAATAATATTACCTCAAGTCCTACATACAAGCCTTGACTTTTTTTTTTTAAAGATAGATTAAGAAAGCTAAATTACTTAATTATATTTTATATTATGTATGATTAAATTATGTATCATTTTATAAATTAGATAAATTAGTTTGTAAAAAAAATTGATAAATATAAGTACTTTAGAGTAATTTAATTAGTTTTTTTAAAATTTTTTCAAAAAAGTCAACTGAATTTTATACGTTGAATTGGAAGTAATACTAGGGGTGTTCATAAAGCCTAAATGCTTGCAAGACCCACCCGAACCCGATAAAAAACGTCCAGCCCAGCCTTAAAAAATCATCCCATAAATCATTTATGCGTTTTCAAGCCAAGCCAAATAACGAGCACCGAGTAAGATGTCCTACCATGCCCATTCACTACTACAAAAATGAGATATTACTTCCCCAAAAAACGTCCTTAATTTAAAAAAAAAAAAAGGAAGTAAAAAGTGAATGTGATGGCATTCTCGTAATTATTTGCTTATTTTTTAGCCTTAGGCGTCCTAAAATATTATTTAAGACGCCTCACATTTATTTCTGGCGTCCTAATCTTGTTTTAGGGCGCCTAAAATTAATTATTTGATGCAATTTGGCGCATTTTTAGAAAGTTTTTGGCGCTGTAAGATTTTAGGCGACCTAAATAATAATTCAGGACTCCAAAAGAAAATTTTTGTCGTCCTAAACTTGTTTTAGGGCACCTAAAATTAATTATTTGACGCATTTTTAGAAATTTTTTGGCGCCGTAAGATTTTAGGCGACCTAAATAACAATTTAGAACTCCAAAAGAAACTTTTTGTCGTCCTAAACTTGTTTTAGCTCGCCTAAAATTAATTATTTCGCGCAATTTGATGCATTTTTAAAAGATTTTAGGCGACCTAAATAATAATTCAAGACACCAAAGGAAAATATTTGGCGTCCTGAATATATATTTAGGACGCCAAACCAGCGTGATTTTATTAAACGCCCATCTATTTTTTGTTTTATTTTATTTGGGTGCCAATTAAATTCAAATCACTGCCCCAGCCCCTCAGTCTCATTCTCTCATTTTACCATCGCGTTTCTTCATCCTCCAACAGTCGACTTCACGCCTATTCATCGTCCCTCTTCCATGCCGTCGTTGCAGCTAACCGTCGCCCACAGATCACCATCACTGCAGTTCGCCGTCGCTCACTGTCACTCACTCGCCTCCCACTCGCCACCGCTCACTCACCTCCCACTCGCCACCGCTCGCTCGTCGTCCTAGCTCGGATCAAGCGCGGAATGAACCACCGCTCACCATCCCAGCTCGGGTCTCAGATTCCTTCCTTCCCTCCTCGGAACCGCCGCGTCCGACCAGCATCTCAATTGAGCCGTCGATCTGTACAGTGACGTCCTCTATCTTCATGTTCGTCCGAATGGAATGGAATGGGATCTGGATTTTGTTTTACTTCTGATTAATAGATCTGAAATGTTGGATCTGTTGCTATGATTTTAGATATGTTAGATCTGTATTTTTTTTTCCAGATTGTTATTTCTGTTAGTCTGATTTTAGATCTATTAGTGTGAGAGTTAGATCTGTATTTTTGGTTCTAGATTGCCATCGATCTGTACTGTGATCTATATTATCGCGTTTTTCATCTACATCTCTGATTGTTATTATCGCATTATTTTTTGTTCTAGATTGCCATCAATCACTGTGATCTGTCTAGGTTTTAAAAAGAAAAAAAAAATTGTTGCTACATAAGGCGACCTAAATGGAATTGAGGTCGCCTCATAAGAGGCGACTTGAATGGTATTCAAGTCACCTCCTATGAGGCGACCTGAATACAATTAAGGTCGTCTCTTATGAGGCGACTTGAATATAATTTAGGTCACCAAATATAATAAAAACAACGATACCCTCCCAGACGTCCCTCTGAAAAGTGACGTTAATTAGGTCTTATTTAGGTTATTTTTTAGGTATTTTGTAGTAGTGATTTGACCTTGAATTGTATATGTAATTATATTTAATATACATACACACACATATATAATATACGCATATTTCATTATTTGATAAAAGTTAACATGTATTTAATTGCCATTCAATTATAATATAATGAACAAAGCTGTTTTTCATTTACTTAGAAAATATGCATATTTTTTTACAAACACATTTAATTAATAAATTGGTAAATTGAGTTCTAGAGGAATAAATTATTATTAAATAATAAGAAAATACTATCTATTAAATTAATTTGTCTTATTATTAAATAATAATAAAATAATATCTACTAAATTAATTTATTTTATTAGCGTGTGAATTGAAGGTAAACAATAAAATTTAAAAAGCAATATTATCTAGAATGTTATGAAACTAAGTAAAATATAAAAGAGATTAAGATAAGGGAGATGAAGAAATGCAAGAGAGAAATGGAGAGCAAGGAAAGAATGATTCTTCTTTGTATTATTTATACCTTCAACCTTTGATACATGCCTACTATATATAGGCAAAGAACCCTTAACTTCTATTACAAGAGTTACATACCAAAGAGTAAATCTCCATAATGGTATATTAAGAAGTTTTATAAGTTATTTACATTAAACATATAAAATTCCCACTAAGCCATTCATGTCATAGGTTATATGGCTTTAAGAGTAGAATTTCAAAATACTCTTCTTGAAAGGTTATGGACATTCACACCAATATTAGAATATTTATAACACTCCCCCTTGAATGTTCATTATGAATGTGCCTTATTAAAAACTTTAACTAGGAAAAAGCTAGTGGGGCAAAAACCTAGCCAAAGAAAAGAGTACATCATCCATTGATACACTGTCTAGTGCTGCCTCATTAAAAACCTTTCTAGGAAAACCCAATGGGACAAAACCTAGATAAGGGAAAAAGAGTGCAGTGTGTATCGACTCCCCTTTTGACAACATCAGTATTACTCCCCCTGATGACTACATTACTTTCAATGTCTTTTGAGCATATCATCTTTTTGGTCATCAAACATTCTATTGCGTACCTGCAAGAACTAAATATTTCCAACAAAATCATAATAATACTAACATGATTTCTAAGCATTCTTATATGATATATCTAGATGCATGTCAACAGATATTCATTAAAACGATTATATCATACACACTCTGATAGCTTTAAATTATACAAAACTTATGGTCATCAAACATTCTATTGAGTATCTGCAAGAACTAAATATTTCCAGCAAAATCATAATAATACTAACATGATTTCTAAGCATTCTTATAAGATATATCTAGATGCATATCAACAGATATTCATTAAAACGATTATATCATACATGCTCTGATAGCTTTAAATCATACAAAACTTATTAAGTATTGTTCTCGAGAACTTTGAATTAGATGCTTCTGGCATCTTGAGTCCTTCAGGGACATGTGCTACTAGCACTCTTGGATCCTTTGAAGATTCTTATGCAATCTTCATAATTTAATAAGCCATATGCATATGCTATATAACAATATCTAATAGATTGACGCATGATTTATCTTTTATAAACTTTCAGATTTATCGTATCCACAATAAAATCATTATCCTAATTTGGACTTCAAGTCCTTAACTATCATAATATGATTATATTTGCATCATTCTCAATTTTACTTATCCTTTTGGTCAATAATCTTTATATAATATCCTCATTTGATCACGTGATATCATCATCAAAATTGTTGTCGACAACTTTATCTTTTCGGTTCTATTTTTCCAATTCGACATAGCAATATCAATATTACTCAGGTACCGTAACCTCTCTTGAGGTTTTGCAATAAGTTATGTCTTGATACTCTTTTGGAGTATCTACATCCTTAATATGATCATCTTAATTATTGCTCCAATTTATCCATAACGTTTATATTTGGAACCGAATACTTACTCATGCTTCAGGCATGTTACTAATTGGAGCATTTATAGCTGGAATATGAGATTTAATAAATCTCATTTAGGTCTGTAATTCTATCTGGCAAATATATCATGAATGTATAACCAGATGAACTTCTGGTTCATACTTCTTTATTCGAGGATATACATTTTGATATAATGTATTCTATGTATTCTCTTGTCCAGCTATTCAATTTCTCCCTTTCATTTTGAGAAAATAATGTCAAATATCAATTGACTAATCATACAATATAAGTCTCCTTAATCTATTTGTTTCCTTTAGAAACATCATTCATATAGAGACAAACAAGAAGAAGAAGGTCCTTATACAACATTTATCTCAACTTTCTTTCTATATCCATCTGTGTGCATTGTGGTGGATTTATAAGTATTGCACATTCAAACATTTTCAGATAAAATTGTCTAGCTACTAACCAAAAGCCAATTTTACCGGGAGAATTTTGTTGGCTTATATAAGTGTTGCAATATGTAAGATCAAATATATCAACATAAAAATTTGTTCTCATAAGAATTGATCTACTTATTTATGGAGGCTTTAATTCATGGTTTCTGTATCGTATAATCTGGAAATTGCGCGCTCAATTTATTCAAACATTATTGCAAACTTCAGGTTGCAAATGTTCTTACAAACTTCAAGTTGCAAGATAATAATCTCGCATGTAACCATCTTATCGATGCATCTTTCAAGTTTATACGGTGTACATGCTATTTCAATGGGCCCATATAATTTTCTTTGATATATTTCCAGAAATACTGAAATCCAATATTAATCATGATCAATGATAATCTTGCAAATAATTTGTTTTTGAGAACAGACAGCACATAATTCATAAATAATATGTTGGTTATTCCTGAAAAATCTCCTGGCTCTTCAATGGATGTTAATATGTAATCTTATTTGCATTATATGACTCAGATGATCAAATAAGTCATACCAACAATAAATTTCTTTAGATCAGTAAACTTCTAGTTTACTGTAACATATGTCTCAATGAATCATAAACTTTTGATCATAATCTGACATCCATTTTGTGAGATATATTTAACTTTATGTGAGAAGTATATAACTTTTCAAAAATTAGCTCATACTTGTATTTGAACTCACACTTGTTTTCTAACAATTTCCTCCTCAAGTGTGAGTCATATAGATATACTTTCTATATATGTATGTGTGTGTGTGTGTGTGTTTCAAAATCACTTTAAAACCCTTTAAAGCTCGAAATAAAAATCTATGTTGATTCATTAGAAAAAAAAAACATATAAGATTACATCACTAGATAATCTCATTACTTTTTAATAATATACTTCAATTTACTTATATATGCAAAATATACACAGTCCACCACATATGAAGATGTTCATGATCAAAATAACTCAGAACCTCACAGATAGAATCATGCATATGAAAATTCTTCAGCAGAAAATTGTCATGACAACAGATTTATGATATTGTGATCACAATAAATTTAAATAATAATAATTTTTTTAATAAGAATAGAAACTAAACATTGTATTACTTTCTGGGCTTATTTGTTATTTGTCTTGGCTTCAAAATAAATCTAGAGTTATTTCTCTGCAGCTCTTTACCTCTTTAATATGTCATTGGCAGCATTAGCAAATATTTCATTTGCTATATTTGCAAACTTCTAGTTTACAATTACAATTTCTTGCATTATTATTAGTAAACTTCTAGTTTACAATAGTGTATTTTCTATGATATCCATTTTTGCAGATATCTTTGAAACTTAACAAGTTTCTTTTATACTCGGTAGAATAATTAATGCATAATTTTGTTCCTTCAGGTAACAAAATATTAGCTCTTCCGTAGCTTTTAATCAAATTTATATTACTATATATTGTTTGAACATTAGTCTCTCTTATAACATTGGGCAAAATATGTTAATTAGTCTCTAAAACTATTAACCTTTAAACTTATTATGATATAAATCTCTGCAAGTTATTGTCTTCTCGACAATATTTTTCTAAGGCTATCAAAATCTTTTTATATAATATTTGAAACATAAGTCTTCAGGGCTTAGATATTAATAACAAACAATATCACTTTCTTGTCCACCATTCATCTCTAGATGTGAACAAGCTCTCATACCTCTTTCGTAGGTATAGAAGACTAAAGACCAAATATCTCATAAAGTTCAAATAAAAATTCTTAAAAATTTGGTGTGCATAGTAAAATAGTATGTAAATAGTAATAATAATATAATATAATATATTATCACATTGCTTCAGACCACATTATCTAGCTTTACTTCAATTTGTCTTTTGGCTTCAGGCCAAATTATCACATTACTTCGGGCGAATTTTTGTTTCCTCATAAGGCTAAGCCAATTTGTGTCTTCTCATCGCTTCAGGCCAATTTGTTTCATAATAAATTAAATCAATATGGCTTCCAGCTATTTATCTTCAGAATAAATAAAAATTATATATATATATATATATATATATATATATATATATATGGCATCTGGTCATATAATAATGAATAAAAGAATATGAAAATAAAAACAATAAAAATTAAAGATATTAAAATTAAAACTTTATGGCTTCTGACCATTTAGTTCTCAAAATGAGAATTTAAATTTATATGGCTTATGGCCACAAAATAAGAAATTAAAGTGATATAACTTCTGGTCATATAATTTCAGAATAAGAAAATAGAAGTATATGGCTTCTGGCCATAATAATATCAAAATAAGAGTAAAAGAAATATGACTTTTGGTCATATAATATCAAAAATAATAAATCAAAATGTAAGATATATAAACAATAATAATAAATCAAAGTAGAAATAAAAAGACTATGGCTTCTGGCCATGTAATAGGAAATCAAAACAATATAACTTCTAGTCATATAATTTCAGAATATGAAATCAAAGGTGTATGGCTTCTGGCCATAATATTAATAACATAAAGAGTTTATATAAAATAACATAATATTAAAAGTTAGCTATAATAACATAACAATAAAAGTAAAATGTTATGTTAAAGTTAGTGACCTAGACTTCCATGTAGGAAGTAGAACCTTTCATGTAGGAGTCAAATTAACAATGATAATAAAATTTCAAATTAAAACAATAATAAAATGTTAGCAATAAAAATAAATGTTAAAGTTAGCAATAATATAAGTAACAATATATAATATATTGTGCAATCATTAAAAATATTGTAGATGAACAAAAATGAATAGTGATTTATAGTAAAAATAGTAAATAGTCTCAAATCTTAACCATGGAACCCGATATATAAAAACACTCGGTAAAAGAATATTTTTAATTCCATATAGTGGTTTAGATTATCCCAGATATATAAATAAACATATAATAAAATCATTAGAGAAAGTAGATGAAATCATTAAAGAAATTATAACTTCGTTATAGCTATTGTGCTGATACTGTGTTATGAAACTAAGTAAAATATAAGAGAGATTAAGATAAGGGAGATGAAGAAATGCAAGAGAGAAATGGAGAGCAAGTAGAGAGTGATTCTTCTTTCTATTATTCATACCTTCAACCTTTGATACATGCCTCGTATATATAGGCAAGAAACCCTTAACTTCTATTACAAGAGTTACATACCAAAGAGTAAATCTCCATAATGGTATATTAAGAAGTTTTGTAAGTTATTTACATTAAACATATAAAACTCCCACTAAGTCATTCATGTCATAGGTTATATGGCTTTAAGAGTAGAATTTCAAAAGACTATTCTTGAAAGGTTTTAGACATTCACACCAATATTAGAATATTTATAACATAGAATATATTTTTGAAATATCAAACTATATATTTTTTTTTCATTTTTAGATGTTTCTTTATTTTCAATTTTAAGGTAATTTTTGGATGTAAAAGCCAGCTCTGCCCAAAATTACCCGAACTTTTATCAGATAGAGCGGGTATCAGGCAGCAAGATGCCACTCGTTCATCTTCCTGGTTTCACATGGGGAGCGGATGTTCTCAGTAGCTTTTCTCTCCTAATCCCTCAGAATCTCTTCATCACAACCATCCATCCAATCTGAAAGCCAAAAATGCGCCACGTAATTAGCAATTCTCTCCCTCGCCTCCCTCTCCTCTTCCCACTTTTGACTCAAATCTTCCAGCTTCACTCTCCTCTTTCGAGTTTCGACTCCCAAGCATCGAGATTAACAAACCATAAGTATTACCGGCTAACGTCCTCCTCCTCCTCTTCACAGAGTCACCATAAGTGAAGCCTTATTCTGATTCAGCCGTCGACTGTCGCTAACTCCAAAAATAGAGCACTCTTCAATGGGTGTGGCCAAATTCATTCAAGTTTAAAAAACTTACACTTGGGCGAAAAAAACTTTGTTGTATGAACAATATTTTTTTTCATGCATTTGGACATTAACAACCATTGCAGCGGTATTCTTCTTCACCTCCTGATTAGTCTTGGACCATTATCATCTGGAAGGTTGCGATTCATTTTACCGGAATGTTCGACGCATGCCTTGAATCTAAGAAATGAGCATGCCATGTGCAGCCAAATTGAACCATCAACCTTGAATGAGGATGAAGTAAATGGAAGAGGTTATGACCTTATTAAATATATAAAAATCAGAGGATATACCTGCTTTGGGAGAGGAAAAGATGCTTTCGGCAGGGTTGTTTGTCGGTTGCTTAAGTGTATGCTCTGATCTCTCTTTTCTTACAGGTTACATCTAAACCACACGAATTAACGATCCGAGCAAAATTGCATGCACTGGGAACTCGAAAGTCGAAATCGAACACCACCCTCCGGAACTCGGAGCGACCCATTGTCGGCAAGTATCGGTTTTCTGCTTTTTGAGTGAACCAACATCATCTTCACTTACCTTCTTGTTCTTCTCTGTAGAAATGTTCGCGAAGCTCCAACTCTTAGACCCCAATTGTTTTCACGTAGTGGGTTCTTCAAACACACTTCCCGGTGTAGGAGTTTCGGTTTCTATGGCATAAAAGTGTCACCCAGGAATGCACAAATCCAGAGAACAGAAACTTCCACATGCCCCCAATGGAAGGGTGAGGTGGTCTCGCAGAATTCATTGAAGTGTTGCTAATAGAAGAGATGGTGTAAATCATGAACATGTGCTCAAGAAACAGAATTTCAAGAGAAATTTGAATGGTGTGGCTCCTAGAAATAAGAGGATTAATGGTGATGTTGTGCAGGAAAAAGTGTAGACCAAGTGCTCGACGAAATGGCTAACCTATGGTGGATGTATTCCGGCGATTCTGACAACTTTGGATACGTTTCAAGATTTAGACGAGGCTTTAAGACCATGGGAAGAGAGGCTTAGCAATAAGGAAAGGAGTATAATTTTGAAGGAACAAACGAGGTGGGAGAGGGCTCTGGAAATATTTGAGTGGTTTAGTAAAAAGGGTCATGAGTTGAATGTGATTCATTACAATATTATGCTGAGAATCCTAGGTAAAGCACGGAGGTAGAGGAGGAGGATGTTAGCCGGTAATACTTATGGTTTGTTAATTTCAACGCTTGGGAGTCGAAACTCGAAAGAGGAGAGTGAAGCTGGGAGATTTGAGTCAAAAGTGGGAAGAGGAGGTAGAGGCGAAGGAGAGAATTGCTAATTACGTGGCGCATTTTTGGCTTTCAGATTAGATGGGTGGTTGTGATGAAGAGATTCTGAGGGATTAGGAGAGAAAAGCTACTGAGAACATCCGCTCCCATTGGCATGGGGCTAAGGTCATGTTCTGCTAGATAATCCTACGTAGTACGTACTAATAATATTATAATACAAACGGCTGAAAATTGATGTTACTCGGATTTTTCTCTCGAAATTTCTATTTTTATAGGGCGTGAAAAATTATTACGCGCGGTGGGCGTTTGCTTTCGGCTTTCGGCTTCGGTTTGATGTGGACATTCCTGAGATATTCCCTCCATAGCCACGGCGCACTCCTCTCTTTTCTGGGTTTTCCCCTTTCTGTTTCTTCCCCTCAGCCCAATCCATTCCCAAAGAGATTTCCCCCCTTCAAATCCCTCTCTTTTCTTTTTCTCGTGATTATTTTCCCGATTCAAATGGCTGTGGCTATGGCTGCTTGCAGCGTCCGAACTCAGTTCATCGATAACCGTCTCAGGAGAGATTCCGACAAATCCATTCGCTATGAGGTTTCCTCTAGCTTCGTTGCTTCCAAATCACTCCGCATTCTCAAAAATTTAAGGTAAGAAAGCTTCAATTTTGAGGCTCTTTTCTGTTTCCTCACGCGATCTGATTCATTAACTATGGATATACTTGATTTCTCTGGTTTGTTCTGGATTATTATAACTCCTTCTCTCCTGAACCTTTATTCTGTTTTGAAATGTTAATGCGGGGTTTCTGGAAGATTCCAAAAGAAATTAACTGTTCCTAAACCTAAAGTGAGTGTAACAGTCAGCTAGGACTGCCTCATAGTCATGTGTCCATTCTCTTTGACTATTGTATCATACAATTTTGTCAGATTTTCATCTTCAAGAACTACACTTATCCAGTTATCCCTCGAGCAACACCTGTCACTGATGTGGAGGTATTTGGAAATGACTGAGGTTTATTGCCTATGGATAAGCATCACTTAACGTTTTCTCATGCTTGATGATTGTGGTCACTGAAACTTTTGCTTTTTATTTATGTTGATATGAACAGGATGGAATTCAACGGGAGACTGATGTCATTCCCACTCCTACAGTTATAATTGACCAAGACTCTGTTGGAAATTAGAGATATAGGAGATGGATAAAAAATACTGCTTATATTATAAACACAAATACAACACACAACACACTCAGCTTTCTTTTTCGGATACACACACTCACTCTTGTTTTTTCGGATTACTCAGCCTTTTCTGGATACACTAACTTACACCTCACCGAAACACACATATATATGTATATATAAAAGTGAAACCAACAACCACTCCTCTTGTCCTTTCTTGTTTACAATATTTTAAATTTTCTTCTAGCCGACAATGATGTGCAACTTGGTTCCCACTTTTGTTGACTTTGTGAAAGACTCCTTCAATTAATTGTCACGATGGAATACCTTGCTTCTTCAATCAATTGACACCACATGCATTGATTGACAGCTCACGCCTCCTCACCTTTATTCATTCAACAACTCATACTCCCACACCTTCATATTCTACTACTTCCACACCTTCATAGTCTACTACTCCCACACCTTCATATTCTAGCAGTGACTTTGCATCGTCCAAGACATCATCCAAGGCTGGCGGTGATTAAATAATTGATAGAGTTTGAATTCTATCACTCCCCCTCAAACTCTATTTTTCATACCAATCATATGCTTGAACTTGTTGAATGTCTCCACCTTCAATGGCTTTGTAAAAAATATCTGCTAGTTGTTCTTCCGTTCTGCAATAGACTAATTCCACAACTTTATTCTTGACTTGCTCCCGAATAAAATGATATTTGGTGTCAATGTGTTTGCTTCGGTTGTGAGAGACTGGATTCTTTGCAAGTGAAATTGCTGACTTGTTGTCCACATGTATGGTGATTGAACTTTCTTGCTCATGATGTAACTCCTTCAAAATATTCTTTAGCCATATTGCTTGACATGTACACGCTGCAGCGGCCATGTATTCAGCTTCACATGATGAAAGAGCAACTGTCTGTTGTTTCTTTGACGACCATGAAAATATTGCTGAGCCAATATGAAATGCATATCCCGAAGTACTCTTTCGATCATCTACATCTCCACCATAATCACTATCTGAGTAGCCAATTAACCTTGAATTTTGAGAATGCGTATAGAACAGCCCGTGATCGATAGTTCCTTTGATGTATCTCAAAATTCTCTTTGCTGTACGGAAATGGTCTTGCTTTGGCCGCTCCATATATCTGCTAATTAAACCCACTGCATACATAATATCTGGTCTAGTGAAAGTTAAGTACCTCAAGCTTCCGACCAGGCTTTTGTATAGTGTTGGGTTTACAGGCTTTCTTGTAGAATGAACTGTCAACTTCGTTCCTTTTTCTACCGGTGTCGACATAGGCTTACAGTCTTTCATTCTGAACCTGTTCAATATTTCTTGTGCATACTTCTTCTGTGACATAAATATTCCTTCCTCCCTTTGTTCCACTTCAACTCCAAGGAAATAAGACATCTCTCCAATATCTGTCATTTCAAACTCTCTAGTCATAGCTTCCTTGAATTCGACAAACATGCCTGGATTATTTCCTGTAAAGATCATATCATCCACATACAGACATACGATCATTATATCTCCATCTTCATTCCTTTTCGTGTATAAGGCATGCTCGTACGGACTCTTCACAAATCCATTCTTCTGAAAGTATTCATCTATCCTCGTGTTCCATGCTCTTGGAGCTTGCTTCAATCCATACAATGCCTTCTTCAACCGGTAAACTTTGTCTTCTTCACCTTTTATCACGTATCCTGGTGGCTGTTCAATATAGACCTCTTCTTCTAAGTAGCCGTTAAGGAAAGCTGACTTCACATCCATCTGGTATATCTTCCATTTGTTTTGTGCTGAAATTGCTGTGAGAAGTCTGATAGTGTCAATCCTTGCAACAGGTGCAAAAACCTCTTCGTAGTCAATTCCATATTTCTGCTTGTAGCCTTTAGCCACTAATCTCGCCTTGTACTTCTCCACCTTTCCTTCTTTGTTGGTCTTTGTCTTGTATACCCACTTTACTCCAATGGGCTTCTGCTCCTTAGGCATAGTTGTGAGCTCCCACGTGTCATTCCTTTTAATTGCGGCGATTTCGTCGTTCATCGCTTTCTTCCATTTTTCATCATCTGCTGCTTCTTCATATGTCACCGGATCACATTCAGCTACCAAGCAAAATAATGAGTAATCAAGTGTAGTCTGCACTGGATCTGTAGCATCATAGATATCACTTAAGCTTCTCATTTTTGCTGTTACTCCCCCTGAATTGCTGCTACCGCTGCTGCTACTGCTTCCTGTTGTTGATGGGGTAGCTGCAGGAGTTCTTGGATTAGGACTCGGTGGTGGAGTTTCATCATTGTTTGCTTCAACAATTTGGTCTCTTGAGTCGACGTCATCTTTAAAGAATAAGCCTTCCACTCTTCTTTCTTCATCACTCCATTTCCAGTAATCTGCTTCATCAAACTCTACATCTCTTGAGATGACAACTTTCTTGGTTAGAGGATTAAACAGTCTGTAGGCTTTGCTCCGATGCTCGTAGCCAATGAAAATGCATTTTTCTCCTTTGTCGTCTAACTTCTTCCTCTTTTGATCTGGAATATGAGCATAAGCTATGCACCCAAAGATTCTTAAATAGCTAACATCTGGCTTCCTACCACTCCATGCTTCATCTGGTGTTTTAAACTTGACACTCTTCGTTGGACAACGATTTAAGAGATAAACAGCACATTGAACAGCTTCAGCCCAAAATGTTCTCGGCATATGCTTTCCTTTAAGCATGCTTCTTGCCATATCAAGAATTGTGCGATTCTTCCTTTCTGCAATTCCATTTTGTTGTGGCGTGTAGGCAGCTGTCAACTGATGGATTATTCCATGTTCCCGGCAAAATGCTTCAAATAATTTGGAAGTATATTCTCCTCCTCTATCTGTTCTGAGCACCTTCAAATACTGACCACTCTGCTTCTCTGCCATTGCCTTGAATTCCTTGAATTTTTCAAGAGCTTCGGATTTTTCTTTGAGGAAATACACCCAAGCTTTTCTGCTAAAATCATCTATGAATGTGATATAGTACCTGTTTCCTCCAAGTGACGGAATGTCAAGTGGACCAGCTATATCTGAATGAACTAGTTGCAGTGGCCTTTTTGCTCTCCATGACTTGCCAACTTCAAATTTTATTCTATGTTGTTTTCCTCTCATGCACGCTTCACATAGTTGATCTGGAGGATTTATTGTTGGCAATCCGGTCACCATCTTTGCTTTTGACAACAGCTTCAGGCCAGTGAATCCAAGATGACCAAATCTGAGATGCCAAAACCATGAACTATCTTCAATGGCAGACTTCATGCATTTGAATCCATCCGTTTGTATATTCAACTTGAATAGACGATTGCTTGTCATTTCAACTTTCGCTATCAATTCTCCTTTCTGGTTTTTCATGGTGAGAGAACTATCTTTCAAGTGAATGTCGTATCCCTTCTCCAATAGCTGACCAATGCTGAGAAGGTTGCTTTTCAAAGATGGAATATAAAAGACATTTGTAATGTATCCTTTATTTCCATTCTTTGTAAACATCATAATATTCCCTTTGCCTTTAACTGCGGTTTTTGTGTGATCACCGAATGTGACTTCTCCTTGGATCTCTTCATTCAACTCTGTGAATAACTCCTTTTTGCCACACATATGATTGCTTGCTCCAGTATCAAGATACCAAACATTTTTACTAGTATCTTCTTCACCTTTGTGAGTGAACATGACAGTTGGTTCATCAAGTTGTACTTCATTTGCTGTGTAATGACTTCTCCCTTCAACTTTAGCAGTATCTCTGCATTCATAACTGAGATGACCAAACCTATTGCAATTATAACATTGCAGTTGAGATTTGTCACTTCGTTGTTGATATCTGCCTCCTCCTCTGGACAGGAATCCACGACCTTGATTATATGATCCTTGACCACGTTCATATTCTGTTGTACTTGATCGGCCATATCCACTGCGTCCACCACGACCACCTCGAGTGTTGAAACCACCTCGGGTGTTATATCCGCCTCTATATCCACCACGATTTCCTCTTCCACGTACATAGCTGCTGCTACTGGCTTGATTTTTCTTTAGTGACAATTTGGTCTGCAAAGCTTGCTCCAAATTGTTAGAGCCTTCATTTAAATTCATTCTTTGTTCGTGGGCTTGAAGAGAACCCACAAGCTCATCAATGGACATGACTGACAAATCTTTGGCTTCTTCAATGGCGGTGACAATGTAGTCAAACTTTCTTGTTAATGACCGCAGAATCTTCTCTATTATTCTGACATCATCTAGAGTCTCTCCATTTCTTTTCATTTCTTTAGCCACCTTTTGCACTCGTGAGACATAATCTGTAACTGGCTCCGTATTCTGCATCTTCAAATTCTCAAATTCAGCTCTGAGTGATTGCAATCGTACCCTCTTGGCTTTGTCTACACCTTCACAAGATTTTTGCAAAATCTCCCATGCATTTTTGGAAGTTTTTGCATCTGATATTTTCTCAAAGGTTGATTCATCAACACCTTGAAAAATTAAAAATAGAGCCTTCTTGTCCTTCTTCCGGGACTCCTTAAGCGTCTTTCTCTGAGCATCTGTCAAAGCTGCTTCAGCGGCTGCATTTGCGGGCTCCGTGTATCCATCTTCAACAAGGTCCCATATATCTTGAGAACCTAGTAACGTCTTCATTTGAATGCTCCAGTTCCCATAATTGCCTTTCGACAATTTAGGAATTTGTGGTTGCACCATCTCTGCCATCTTATCGACCAGGCTCTGATACCACTTGTTGGAAATTAGAGATATAGGAGATGGATAAAAAATACTGCTTATATTATAAACACAAATACAACACACAACACACTCAGCTTTCTTTTTCGGATACACACACTCACTCTTGTTTTTTCGGATTACTCAGCCTTTTCTGGATACACTAACTTACACCTCACCGAAACACACATATATATGTATATATAAAAGTGAAACCAACAACCACTCCTCTTGTCCTTTCTTGTTTACAATATTTTAAATTTTCTTCTAGCCGACAATGATGTGCAACTTGGTTCCCACTTTTGTTGACTTTGTGAAAGACTCCTTCAATTAATTGTCACGATGGAATACCTTGCTTCTTCAATCAATTGACACCACATGCATTGATTGACAGCTCACGCCTCCTCACCTTTATTCATTCAACAACTCATACTCCCACACCTTCATATTCTACTACTTCCACACCTTCATAGTCTACTACTCCCACACCTTCATATTCTAGCAGTGACTTTGCATCGTCCAAGACATCATCCAAGGCTGGCGGTGATTAAATAATTGATAGAGTTTGAATTCTATCAGACTCTGATGCTGATGCAACTGTTGTGGAGATAACATTTGGTGATCGTCTTGGGGCTCTTGTTGACACAGTAAGCCATCATATTTGTACTTTTTGGTGGAAGCTGCTTTTGTTATGTTGTCTTTCAAATTCATCAAGACATGTTTGATTATTTGCTCCAATAAAAACGTTGAAACATAGATGAAATAAATAACTTTGTCTGCATGTTATACACAATATAGATGAATGCTTTGAAGAACTTAGGGCTCAATGTGGTTAAGGCAAATGTCTTCCTGGATTCCTCTGGCAAGCACACCAAATTTTCCATAACAAAAGCGTAATTGCTTCCTGTGTTTTGCCGTATATATGTATTTTTAGCAGCTGCACTTGTGCCTATGGTATGCTGTTGGATCTTTGTTTGCAGTGACACTGGTGGAAAAGTGGAAGAGCCAGAGTTGCTAGAGGCGATTCGCATAACTATTATAAATAATATGATTCAGTACCATCCTGTATGCATCCTAATTACTTTACGAATCAAACCATGATTTGGTTTAACTGGTATGCGCCAGCGTGTTCTCTGGTTGAAATTAGTGAAATGGTTCACGTTCCAGGAATCAAGTGCTCAGCTAGCAATGGTAGCATCCTTTGGACTAATGCCTCCAAAAGAGCAGGTGATGAAACATTTACAATGTAGCTCGTAGTCATAAATACAAATTGATTATTGTTTTTTAGCACATCCAGATAAATTTTACTAAGAGGCTCTTTGGACCAGAAGCTATGTTGGCAGCTTATTCTATACTACCATGACGAATGTGGTTGAAGCTCATGATGTGCCTCTTGTCCTCTGCTACTTTCTTCTTGTTAGCATTTACATAAGTGTCAAATAGTTTCACATTTATGTAAAATATACATTTGTGATGCTTATTTCTGTCTGATTAGAGAGGAAGTTTTGATGTTATCCGATTATTCTTCTTAATTATTGACAAGCATAAATATGAACATTTATCAAGTTGGTTGTAGGAATAGTTTTTTTTTTTTTTTTTGGTAATCTTGGGCCTCATACAAGTTGGTTTCCAAATGTTTCTCTCATTTCAGGTTGACGTGGACATAGCAACCCATATAAACATCTTCAGTGATGGCCCAGATAGAAGGCAATGCATACCTCCTGTACATTTGCATAACTGAAACTCACATAAACAATATTCTTGGCAATACACTGTTTTTGCTTAATTGGTTTGTTCTTTACTTATAACTTTTGCAGTTTGCTTTATGTGGAGACAGCAGATTGACCCGGGTTATTGGTAGATCTTGTTAAGATTATTACAGATATCAGCATTGCTGTTGAATCTGGAGAATTTGACACTGAGGTAAATACGACATAGTCAAGATGTGTGAGGTTGATATATATATATTCACCCCCCCCCCCCCCCCCCCCCGGGGCTGAAAATGTCTATATCACATTCATTACGAACGTAGGGGCTCTTGGCCAAGGCAAAATTTCATGTCAGCTACAAGGGTAAAGCAATCATCCGGCCTCTCCAGCAGGAAACTTAGGATAACTTTGGCGATGTTAAGAGGTGGGGAAAATAACTCTGAAGTCCCAAGGAAGAAATGTAATCACTAAAAGTTCCACAATATGTGAGCAGCACAATGACACATTCCAATCTAGAAAATGACAATAAGTTTATACTGCTAATTTAGTATTGGTGCTTCTTGGTAATTACATTCCTTTCTTGGGATCTCATAGTGGATCTCCCTAAGAAATGAGGGATCTATAATTGCTTCATACATGATTGAGGTTTCATGTGCGAACTGATTTAAGCTAATCTCTATCATCATGCAGGTTCTTGCTAACAGCTTAAGATATTTCTTGAGACGACCATCTACTGAGGAAGCCAGTTTTTGAGTGACTTCTCCTAAAATGAAAATGTAACATGGAATTGTAGAATGCTATAATCATATCCTCATTCAAAGAGCCTGTGCATAAAGCAACAATATTTGTTCTGTTTTTAGACATTATCAACCCATTCGAAGTGATGGAAAATCAAGGAAATGTCACTGTTGTTGAGGAATATCTCTGCTAAGAGATTTTAGATGATACATTCCTCTCTTTTAATATTTGATTTAAGGATTATTGGGCAAAAATACCTATTTATTTTTTTTTCATGTGTGTTTTGCTCGAGAATCATATGCATTAATTCGGTGCAAAAATACTCATGAAATTTTCTAAATAGGTCAAAAATGTGAAAAAATACCCATGATTTAAGCCATATGTCCGTCACTTTTTATTTGTGTGGGGGATCACGTGTGTCAAACCTTTTGAAAAATTTTGATGATGATGATGAGTCTTATTTTCATAGATAATTCTAGCATTTGTCTTTAATGGTTTCAATCCGTATTTAGTGAGCTAGTGTGGCATTGTATGACTTCTGTGGAAATGCAAATTTTGTGGAATGGTACCAGAGGTCCTCCTTTTTCATCTCAGACAGCCATCGGTCGTGGTGACCCTCTCTATTTGTGCTAGTTATGGAGAGCTTGGCGCATCTTATTCAGAATGTACTACAGCTGTTCGGTGTTGGGTGACGGTTTCAAGATTAAGTTTTGTTCAGGTGTTTTGGGGAGTTCATATTATGTGCACATATCTTACATGCTTTTTACGTGTTCATATCTTTATTAAAGGTATGAGTATATATATATATTTTTATTATTATTATTTTATTTTTTATATATTATTATTTATTTAGATTTAAATTATATGATGCTTTCTTATATGTTTTTTGCATATAGTATCTCAAATTAATTAATTTCCATGATACTGGTATTACAGACAAATGTAAAACTAGAAATTAATTAATTTAAGATATTGGGTGTAAAAAATATCTTAGAAAACTGCTTATAATTTATATATATATATATATATAAATATGCTCATACCTCTATATACCTCTAATAGTATAGAGGTATGAGGCACATAAGATATGTACACAGAATGTGGACTGTGTTTGGGTGCCTAATTATGACCGGCTGAGTATTATGCTCTGACAATGCTACCTGAAGTTATGCGGGACGAAGTGGAATGTGTTATGAAGGTGAGCATCGAAACCATGAAACTGGCTTCTCCCCTCTGTCATTTCCCCTGCTCCCCTCTTTTTCTTTGAAATGGCGCCGATTTGACACAAAATGGATGTAATTGGTCTTTTTTTCTTTTTTCAAAAAGAAAAAATTATGGTACTGACGGTCTAAAAAGATATTTCAGGATACTGATAAGTATTGAAAAATATTAAAAAGCATTTCATGATCTTGAAAGTTTATTTTAGGATTGTGAAAAAATATTTTAGGGTATTGATTAATACTTAAAAGATATTTCAAAAACCGACTGGGGATATTGACTGGTACTGAAAAAATACTTTATCATATTGAAAAATTATTTTAGGATCTTGAAACTTTGAAGATCCTAACATAATTTTTTAAGATCATGAAGTATTTTTTTAGTACCAGTCAATATCTCTAGTTAGTTTCAAGATCCTAAAATAATTTTTTAAGATCATGAAGTTTTTTTTTCAGCATCCTTAATTAGTATATGAAATATCTTTTTAGAAACAGTCAGTAACTTGAAATATTTTTTCAATATTATAAATTACTTATCAGGCGCTTTTCCCATGATTTAAGTAAAGTCTCTGTGTCACTCTCTTTCTAACGCTCTTGTATAATATTCCTCGTTTGTTTTTTATTTGCAAGACGAGCCTGTACTTTCCCGTACGTTGCATGGATGATAATACTTCACGGATTACTTAAACATATTTTATTTTTTACGTGATGCAACTGTATTATTTTTATGGAACATTAAAACATCACTACCAATAAATAATTACATATTAGAAATAAAATTTTAACAATGATAAGCAACAATATCCTTCAATCAGTTCAAAACACATTCCAAATGAAATATGATCAAAATTCAACAATAATATCTTCTAGTTGATTAATATTCCTACAGATTAATCATAACTAATATTTTTTACTTGAAAAAATAGCTCCTTAAAAATACCATTAGACAAAGCATATAAATAATAGTAATCACTCTCCCACACATATTGGGGAGCATTAAATTCAACACAAAAGTAGTTTGTTTCAACTAAAAGAAAGTAAAGAAAAACATTGTCCAAAGTTAAAAATCAAAATACATGTGTATTAACATATAAGCTTGAAAGACCAGGTAATAAACATACTGTCATTAGAGATTTTTCTACCCTAAACAACAAAGGATGACCACATAGACACGTAAAATAGGGAAACCTAAGCTCATTACAGATAGAACAAAAGTGAAAACAAAGATTCATGACACCAGCAACAAAAAGGAATACGTTGAGCACCTTCGAATCTCTTGAAAATGCTTGCCAAAAGCGAAGCCTAAAAGTTTGAGGACAGGGAGGATATATCACTATAATGGAAGGAAATGATCTGGGATGAACCTGTAGATTCCAATTTCTAAGAGAAAGGCATCAAGAAACTAAATCTAACTTGCACAATCACTAATGACCTCATTTTATTTTTCAAATTAGTCCATTGAACTATACATGCACATTTCATGCAAAACTTTTTCCCCCTCTTAAGCAATAATTGATAAACAGGGTTACATATGCTATTGTGTAAAATTAAATAATGAAATACATTATTCTTCATTCTATTTGTAATGAATGAATCACATTAATTCCACATTGAATCAAGAAGCACAATCCATACGAATAAAAATTTGCTAAAACTATTTAAATAGATAAATTATATAAAATATATTTCAGCCTAAATAATTCTAATAAGTCACCAGCCAACATCCGTACAGAATGGCTTTAATAGTGAAGTAAAAAAAAGTTTACTTTCATACCCAGCAACTACTATAAAATTTATGCCTAGTTATTGCTTGCTATATCCAGGAGACACCTAGACGTGAGTGAGTTCCAACAATCCTTCCAAAAAAGGCACATAAGCAAAAGAAGATTGTGTTTGAATTGCTCATGCATATGACAGACAGCAAATATGGTTCGCATTCATCCCTTAGCAAGGCACCCTTTTGTTTGTAAAACCACTCATCCTTTAGCAAATTTACTAAAAAAGTGTATAATTATCTTGAAACACAGTATTGTTCGGTATATTTGCTACTTTCACAATACTGTAATTCGTCAGGAAAAGAATAGAGCTAACTCATCGTCAAAGTGATCCAAACCATCATCTGCATCACCAAGTGAGGAAAAAAAGGAAATCATTAGATAATTAAAAAAGAAAAATATAGAGCTAACTTACAGCAACATACCTGTAGAGATTGCCAGTCAATCACGCGGAGGCAAGCGATGAAAAGGAGAAGTCATTCTCATTTTTCGATATTAAGTTCCCATCATTCTCCAATGACGACTTTCCTAATACTGTGAAAAACCGAGGACGGAAACTTCTACTGCTTACTGAAAAATAATACCGAGGACGACAGAAGGAGGAGTAAGGAATGAAGCTTAAGTTTAAAGGTCAAGCGATGAAAAATAATATAGAGAAAAAAGCGATGATTTTTGAATCTGTAAAATGAATTGTAAAAAGAACACATGAACACAAAGGAATTAAAATGAACGGTAAGAAAACACAAAGGAATAAAAATGAACTGTAAAATGAACACATGAACAAAGATAGTTCATTGTTCAAGATTTACCTCGTTCTTCGGCGGAAAGTGATGTTCCTTTGGGTCTGTAAGAAAACCTACAAGCTTTGATGCGCATGGATCTGATTGGAAACCATAGACAGACAATCGAAGCCGAACTTGAGCTCATTGTCAACGCGAGTGATGGAGAGAATGTTAATCCACAGAAAAACTACCAGCACAACTTCCTCTTCTCTGCCTCTTGTCTGGGTTTTGAATCTGCAGCATGTAAACCGAGAGGAAGGATGAATCCAATAAGAAAGCATATTTGTAATGAATCCATTTTAAAAATACAATGAATCCATTAAAGCAAAAAACTGAGGAAGAAGAGCAGGAACACGGGCCGAAAGTTTCCATGAAAGAAAGGAAAATAGAAGGAAAGGAAAAAGCACCAGCACTCTCTTCATCGTTGTTGCTTGTTGGCCGCGGACGTGGTTTCGCCGCATCTACGATAAGGAAAAGAAGGAGAAGCGGAGGTATGGGTTTTCAGCGGAAGAAGAATGAAACGCAAACTGGTGTTATTTTTCGAAAGAGCACACCTTATTGTGATGTGATGCGTGAGGAGGATGAATTTTACAGATTCAAATTTGAAATTTGAAATTTGAACTTGAGGCGAAGGGGACACAGTCTGAACTCATTGAGATTCACTCCAGTTTTTTCCATTCTATGCTTGAGACAAAAAGCCAGTCATGGGTTAACACTTTCACGCTTCCCAAGCCATGACCAGCAAGTGAAACAAAAATGTGAGAGAAGCCGTGAAGCCGGAATTCATGAATTTTTTATTGATGATGGCTTGTGAACAGTAAAATGTGAGAGAAGCCGTGGAGAAGCCGATTGTGTGGTGGTTTAGGAACAGTGATTTAGGGATAAGTTTTTATATATATATTGATATATTGATTAGTGATTAGTGAGTTGGGATATTTGGATTAGAAAAAAGGTGGGAAACAAAAAAGATGGACCCAAGGTGCTTTTGACTAAAGAGAGAGTTTCGAAGACAGTGTCATGCATTACAGAAAAGAGGAGGGGAAAAAACAAAGAAAAACACAAATGGATTACAGTGAGATAGAGGATTATGATACACTGAGTAGAGTTTTTGTCTTATACTTCATGGGTGGGGCACGTGTAGTGTTTAGAATTTAGAGATACACATCTTTATTATTATTATGTTTTGACTCGTTTTCAAACTTTGGTGGGATTCCAATAGCTTTTTGCCTTCCATAATTCTCATAATTTCACACTAGAATTTAACATACTTCATAACCTCCATATAAGTCACTTTTTTTTTTTAAATGTCTCATTAGAATTTTAGAAATGTGGTTAACTCATTTTTTTTTATTTGATTAAGGGAGATTAATCCCTTTCAAAATTTAGAATACAAATCATTTGCGCTTCTTTTTAATAAGTCTCAAAATTTTAAATTGTGTTCTTTTTTTAGAGTAAGACTATTTATTACCTCAACTAACACATTATTAATTAGCTGACTCATATTTTCTTTGAAAATGAAACATATTTTCTACTAATACTTTGTTCATGTTAAATAGTAGAAAGAAACACTACATTAGACTTTAAACCTTCTACTAAATTGGAACAAGGGTAATATAGAAAAAGTTCATTAATGACCTATCGAGTGACTTATACTACTTTTCCACTCTTTAATATAAAATAATTTTGAAGAGGTGATCTTAATCCTAAATATAAGACATAGTTTTTATATTTGTTATTTTTTTTAACTTATTCCTATTAATGTTCTCTCAACAATAGTCAAGTAGAAGAAGAAATGAGAGAATTAATAAATTAAAGATAACTAAAGTGTTTTAGAAATTATATTTCATATTAATCAACTCAACTAACTTCTTTAATCTAATTAAATTATATAAATATGTCTTATACTACCGGAAAAGTGTTATGGAGTAAGATATTTTAAGAAGCTACCCTGTATCTATGTGAGATAAAGGAATAGCTTAAACCTATGATTATGATTATGAAAACCATTATATTTTTTCCTTGCCTCAGTTCTCTTCATAATTAGTTTGTAATGCAAGTCAATATAGCCATATACATACGTAGGGATTTGATTATACAAAGAAATAGCAAATTGTTATCATGTTTTAATAAGACAGATCTGGCAAACATGTGTAACAGTTGAACTTGATATTCTAATTTTACGAATAAAAAATATCCCACTTGAGAAACCATTTTTATTTCAAGCTCAAATCTATATGAATGTATTAGATATCTTAAACCCAGTGATTGAATCTCCTTATAATGATGAATGAGATGGGGATCGGTATCGTGGAGAATGAAGAAAAAGAAGAGAATGCATGTGGGGCCCATCCTACCTGCAACCATAATGATATTCGTTGAAAACTTTGGACTCTGATCAGAAGCATTTATCTACACATTCCCTCTTCCCTTGGGCATCTTCCATATTTTAATTCATCTCATATCTTATAAGAAAAATTGGTGAAAGGTTGCTATTTACAAATTTTATCGCATAGAAGAAATAAATTTAAATATAAATGCTTTATAGAAAAAGTGTTTCTGGAGATAGAGTTATCTCTAGTAATCTCAAAATTACGTCATTTTGAATTAACGAAAGATATATTAGTAATTTTAGGTGAATTAATGAAGGGTGTTTCGGTCAAATTTATATGATTAAAAAATAAACAAAATTACAGCAATACCTTTTATTAATATAAAACGACGTAGTTTTGAATTCAAGGGAGAAATCCTTTACCCATGCTTTATATATATAAAAATATATCAAATCTTTTTGTCCAATAAAATTTTTATTTCATATTGTACTGTTACTAACATAAATAACTCTACCTACTTCCCAAATTTTTATGAGGCTTGATTCAAAATTAATCACTAGAATTTATTGTTTCATAATGATACTTAACCCTACCTCCAGATATTTCCTTACTACCTTGTTCAACTTGAGACCTTATTTCTAGTTTTTTTTTTTTAAAAAAAAAAAACTTGAGACCTTATTGACAAAATTTTAATTTTTGTTTGTTAAAATGTAATTTATTTTCATGTGCAAAACTTAATTCAAAATCTGGTCGTTGGGTTTGATAGCTGTGAAAATTTCCTTGACAAAACTTATACCAAATCCCTTAAAATATTAGGTACATTGTTCTAATTAGATTCTGTTTATTCTTTCATACTCATAAGCATTTGGAGCTAAATGCTTATGAAAAAAATGATTTTGGTGGCAGACTTGTGTTAACTGGAACAATGTAGTTGATGCTTCTAAAAAATTTAACCTAAGTTTTGACCAAATTTTTTAATCATTCAATCGAATCATAGTTAGTGAGTTCTTAATTTCTTAAATAATTTGGAAGATTTTTAGAATAACAAATAATCAGGTAAGTTCCATAAACTCTTGTTCTTCTGTTCCCTCCCCCCCGCCCACCTTCCCTTCAGATCTTCTTCAATATCTTTTCATATCTACAATGAAAACCACCCAGCAACCGTGAAATCAGTTGCAAAATAATGAAGCCGTTGAGCATATATTGAATATCAATTTTGATATTATTAGGCTTTTGACTGGGACCATCCTCTTTCTCTCTTATGGTTTTCTTCCTCTTTATTATTCATCTCAATCCTTGGATTGAAATTTGAGTGGTTCAAATTTATTATTTTACAAAAATATTCTTTTTAAGTATTTTTAATTGCAGTTTTAAATTAGAATTAAGTAACAAATCTGTCCCGGATGTATAAGCATAGGAGCAATGTTTCCTTATTTTATTAAAAAAATAACATTAATCGTCAAAATCTTGATGTTGACCGTTAATTTTTTAACAGAAATGGGCAATATTGCTACATTTTGAAACTTTTGGGGCAACATTGAGATAAGAAAAACTTCCAAGGTAACATTGCTCTTCAGCGAAAATTTTTGAGATAAATTTGTTACTTAGCCCATTTAAATTATCATAACTAAAAATTAGCAGTTGTTAAATATATTAAATTATTCTTTAATAATTTGATATTTTATTAGTATTTTTATAAAACTTCGAATCTAAACTTCTCATATTGCAATCTAAAGGCTGAGATGAACAGTGGAGGAGAAGAGAATGGATATAGAACGGTAAGAGTAAAAGACAGTAGCTAATTTCTTCTGATTATATATATATATATAAAAACACAGACTTGCCATCTAACTATAACGGTAACTAATTCATTATATATATACATAAAAACATTAGTATAATGAGACATTACTTATACTCTTATTTGATATTATTTTTTAGTTATTTAATTCGTCAACAAATTTGAGTATACTATTTTTTTTGGGTGAAGGGTCAAAAATACACATGACCTTTTCCTCTATGATTGCTTAGCACCACGACCTTTCAACTGGATCAAAAATATACATGACGTTACGTTTTTGTATCGCCCAGCACCATGGCCGTTAGTCAACCGTTAATTACCGTTAGCTGACCGTGGTGCTGGGCGACCCAAAAACGTAACATCGTATGTATTTTTGATCTAATTGAAAGGTTGTGGTGTTGAGCGATCCTAGAGGAAAAGGTCATGTGTATTTTTGACCCTTCACCCATTCCAAAAAAAAAAAAAAACAAGAGTTTGACTTCGACTTTAGAACAAACAGCTGATACCAAAGGAGTAAGAAAAGGAATCTTTTAATTAGCTCAAAATGATTTTGTGCGGTGTTTGTGCAACATGATTATTTATTTTCCTTTCACGTGGAATAATTAAAGCAAGTTATTCATAAAAAAAGAAAATAATAATAATAAAGCAAGTTGAGAGGCCATTTAAGTGGCAGATATGAAAAATTAATATTTTATTCACATTATACAATTCATAATATAAAATTATTTCATGGGAAGAACCTCGTTAATCGTGAGACGTCAAATCTAAGCAGAAATACAAAATGTGAGAATATTTATCACTTGATTAAATAAGTATTTTAATTAAAGAAATAAATTATAAATAAAAAGGAGGCAACTTTATATGGGCTTTAAAAAAAGTAATTGGAAGGAACTTTATGGGTCCCTTTTATTATAAGCATGCATGTGAATGTGATTCTTTTTAAGAAAGTAGCACCATATAGACAAGTCCACGAAATTAATGATAGCTAGGCCCAAATAAAGTGGCAATTATTTGACAATGTGTCACTTATAAAAATTGATTAATTTCATTCTAAGTTAAAGGTTGAAGGTGCAGATTTGCCAACCAACTATTACCTAAGGAGCGTCTGACACAAATAACTATTGAGGGGACCAAAATTGTCAATTAACAATTAAAAAGTAAAAAAAAAACACCAAATAACTATTAAATGTGGAAAAAAAAAACAAAATAACTATTAAAAAAAATCTATCACAATTAAGTTAAAATATGAGGCACTGGCATAGGACGGTGGCGAAAACGTTGGAGAAAAGAACGGTTAAGTTTTCTTGTTGGAAAAGGAAAACACCAATAGAGATGGGATCCATGAGAGCAGGAATTGTGGCAGCAGCGGTTGTTGCTTAGGGCATCGGAGGGATGGAACCAGGGTGCAAGGTATGTGCCAGTCGAACGCTGTAGACTACTGAATGAGTTCAAGAGGATGAGTGGAACACCCAGCAATAATAAAAACTTTGGAAATGTCGATGTTGCCGACACTGTGACAATCAATGGAAGACGGAGACACCAAGACAATGATGGGGTAATAGTTCATTGGCGAATCTGCTCCAAATCGTGTTTTTTCCCCCCACTTTATTGTTGATTGGCAATTTTGGTCTCCTCAATAGTTATTTATACTAGACGCTCCTTGGGTAATAGTTGGTTGGTAAATCTGCACATTGACCCTAAATTAAATGACGTAAGTGGTAACCATTAAAGTATGGACTCAGCCTTGTATGTTTACTAGTGTCGTACTTCCATTAAAAAGGGGACACAATGTTGTTGAGCATCTTGTAGAAACAGATAATTTTAAAACAGTAATATTTTATTTAAGCATATAAGAGTTAAATTAGAGTATTTTATTTAAGCATTTAAAGTTTTTTATTTATTAAAGTTTAAGCATTTAAAGTTTTTTATTTATTTTAAAACAGTAATATTTTATTAAAGTTTTGTCGTACTAAATAGAGTATTTTATTTAAGCATTTAAAGTTTTTTTTTTCATAAGTTGAGGTAAAATTGTTCTCATATATTAATTGTTAAATTACTTCTAAAACTTAATTCAAACATATAAGAGTTAAACCAAACCAACCCGAACTAAATCAATTAGACAAAACTCTCCTCACGTATGAACCGTAAAATTATATCTAAAAAACTAATCTAAACACATATGAGTTAAACCAAACTGAACCAAATCAACGTAAGCTCATCCATTTGTGCATATACATGTAAAACTAGATTAAAGAATCAATAATTTATTGGTTGAGATGGTAAACGATTTAACCTTGCAAAGAAGAGAACACATATTTAAATTCTAGGAAGCGTGCTTATTGAGAAAAATGAAAATTTTTCGATCTAAGAGTTAGAAGAGAGAAACCTTTGTTCGGATTAAAAAATTAGAAGAAAGAACTAAAAGCAAAGGATAATTATTTGAATCAGTTATAACATCCTATCGTGGTAGAAACTTCAGAGATCGATGTTCTTTGCTGCTTCTAAAATCAAGTACCGGGTCTAATTAGATGATCTGGGAGAGAGAGAGATTTCGTTGGCACTTGTCAGTCTCAATAGAAACAAAGGGATGTGTATTTGATCCCCGTTGCTGCCGCTGGGACTCCTTTGGTAAGCGATCTCGTAAGTCCTCATTAAGTGCTCAAAGAGCCCAGGGCCGTACTCTGACCTTAGTGGGGGATTGATGTCGAACCCTCCAAAACTTTTATATATCAAAAAAAGAAAAAAAAAATAGAAATATATCAAAACAACGAACACAAGATCTACAATATTTGAATGCTGGACTTATGAGATGTAACAACTCCCTCCATTCCAGATGTAACAGCTCCCTCCATTCCTTAGTTTCTAATTCATATGTGTTAATAAAAACAGTTAAAAGAATTAAATATATTATAAAAATACAATTAATTTGTAATACTACCTTTATTAACTACATTAAACTAACATCATATGAATTTCTACACTTCCTTACCACCCCTATTAAATATGAGTATATGTAAAAAAAATATTTAATGCTCATTAAAACTATCAAAATATCTTATAATTGAACCCAAACAAAAAAAAAAACTTTCAAGAAGATATATTATAAAGGAGACAAGAGGGAGTATGTTCTAATTATACTCATTTTCAAGTCCATATTCCTACATATACCTCCGTGAAGTTTGTTTTATTGGTACCCAAAAAAAAAAAAGTTTCGACGTTTTGGGGCTTACTAGAGCTAGAGTATGTGCCTTTGGACTTAAAAAATGTTTATAAAAATACTTAAAGAAATCCACTAAAAAGTCCTCACTTCGAAAAAATTTGAATTTATAGCCCTATAATTATAAACTAACAACCAAGACAATGTTTGTGAAGTTTGTGATCTTAAAGAAACATCTTGAAAAATTCAAAGCCCAAATGAGACGTCTCACATCATAAAGTATGTTGTGATTAGCGTCCACTCGGGGTCATATATTATGCAAGTTTTAAAAATTTTATAAGTGTATATCCACTTTTTTTTTTTGGTCGAAAGTGTATATCCACTTTAAGGACAACTTTTTCAATTTGATTGACCAAACTCTTTAGCTTTGTCAATGTGAACAAAGAAAAATCTGGATATGAAGCCTCAATTTCTACTATGAGTGGGCCTTGTTTGTGAGTTTGTGATCTTGAAAACTTCAAAGCCCAAGTGAGACGTCTCACACCATATAGTATATTGACTGACAATAGATTAGCGTACACTCGGGGTCATATATTATGCAAGTGTTAAAATTTTTGCAAGTGTATATCCACTTTAAGGGAAACTTTTCAATTTTATAGACCAAACTCTAAAATTTTTGCAAGTGTATATCCACTTTAAGGGAAACTTTTCAATTTGATTGACCAAACTCTTTAGCGTTGTCAATCTAAACAATGAAAAATCAGGTTATGGAGTCTCAATTTCTACCGTGGGTGGGCCTTTTTCCATACAAATAACGCGTTTCTTATTACTATGGCCTTTGAAATTTTGTGAACTCATGCATTAATGAGTTGACTCCCGTATCATCGATCCTTCTTGCAAGGAAGACAAATATACTAAATATAAGATCTAATTGATTTATTTAAGAGTAATTAAAGAAGCTAAATAAGTTAGTTAATCATATCATGTTATGTATGACTAAACTATATATAAGTTTATGAGTCAAATAAATTAATTTGGATAAAAAAAGAAATATAAATATTTTAGAATAATTTAATTAGTTTCTTTAATATAAAAAAGCCATTTAAATCGTATATTTAAGATCAGAGATAGTAATAAGTTGTATGTAAAGAGACAAAGAGACAGAGACTTCGTCACTTGCATATATATAAAGAGGGAGCCATATTCATTTCATAAGTGAAGCTCAAGAGTCAGATAAAAATGGAAGTGAGAATGTGTGTATTGTTGGTGAGTTTTCTGGTTTTGGGTCAAACACTTGGAATCAAATGCTGCGTGAGAGACGAGAGAGAAGCATTGCTTAATATTAAGGCTTATCTTCTTGATGGCTACAATAATGATCCTCTCGTGGAGAAGCGTTTATCTTCCTGGGTTAATGATCCAGACAGTGATTGTTGTGCTTGGGATAGGGTCAGGTGTCATGTATCTTCTGGTCTTGTTTCTGAGATTTCTCTCCAAGCTCTTAATTACAGGCCTTCTGGTGTATTTGGTCTCTCTAGAGGAAATTATGCTAATGTTGGCATCGATTTCTCAATGTTCCAAAACTTCAAGGATCTGATAAGCCTCAACTTCTCCCTGAGCGGATTTCAAAGTTTGGAAAACAGTGCAGGTTCAATCTCAATTAACATGATCTTTTATCTTCTTTCCTTTCCCCCTTTTGGGGTAGATTTCAAATGTACATATAATAGCTGTCCATAATATCAGAATATTGCTTGTCCTGTATCAGATGCTTTGGTTTCAGTAAATCTCAGTATATTTATTTCTCTGGTTTTTGCATCTCTATATAGAGTACAACTCATGACAATGACATGAAATTTTCTGTTAAATGTCATTCATTTTTCTTTTTGGCTTTTTGGTTTTTCAAGACCTTCATTCGAACAAACAAAAATTTTAGGTGCAAAGAAAAAGAGACTGTTAAAAAAAAATAAGGGTGTTTCATCGATGTATACTTTCAGTTTGTCATCTCCCTTCCTATGATCTATTATTAACCTTGGTTTGTATAAAAAGTAAAGGGTAAAGGTTCATTCAGCTCCTGAAGTGTTTTTTCTGGGTTGTCCCCTTAAAGTACCTTTTTATACAATTTTCAATTTAACAATTTAGATAATTTAGGGTATTGGATACACCTAAAAAAATATTAGGTGTTAGGCTCACCAAAAAATACTTTAGGGTGCTGAGTGCATCAGAAAAAACACTTTAAGGTGTTAAGTGCAACTTAAACTACTTCAGAACACTGGATGCATCTTTAACCCAAAAGTAAATTACATTCTGAAGGTATTGTATATACCTAAAAAAAATACTCTAGGTGTTAGACACATCAAAAAATACTTCAGGTCCTAGGTGCATCAGAAAAAATATTTCAAAATGTTAAAGCTCATAACAAAATACTTCAGAATATTAGATACACCTTAACCCAAAAGCAAATTACATTATGAAGGTTATTTGATTATATTCCAACCTGAGACTTGTATATTATGTAAAAAGGTGGAGGTTAATTCAATGCAAGTATAAGATAAAATTAGTATGTATAGATTGCAAGGGCAATAATGAGGCAATATAATTTGCATTAACTCACTTCATTGCTGTACAGTTTTGGGTAATCTAAGCAACTTGGAAGTCCTTTCATTGAAAAGCAATTACCTTGAGGGATCTCTGCCAATACAAGGTAAGAAGATGTCATCAGATTCATATCCTACAACAAAATTATTTTGTCTTCTAATTCATTTATGTATATTATTAACAACATTTGATTACTTTTGGCCATAGAAATATGCAAACTGAAGAAGATACGTGTGCTAGATTTTAGTGACAATAACTTCGATGGTTCCTTGCACAAATGCTTGGCCAACTTAACATCTCTTCAAGCTCTTGATCTCTCAAGCAATTTGCTCTCAGGTGAAATACCAGCGTCTATCATAGCCAGCCTCACATTTCTTGAGTACTTTTCTGCCATGAATAACTATTTCAAAGGCATATTACCTTTGAGTTCCTTTAGCAATAATTCATGGCTTAAGGTACTTTCACTTCAAATGTATAACAGTGAGTTTCAAGTAAACACAGAAAGTGAAGCTCTTCCTTGGGTCCCTTTATTTCAACTAGAAGTTTTGCACTTGGCAAATTGCAAAGTGAACTCACCAAGTGGAATCTTCCCCTCTTTTCTGTTGTATCAGCATGACTTGCACTATCTTGACCTATCAAAAAATGATTTGGTTGGAGTGTTCCCAAATTGGTTGCTTCTCAACAACACAAACCTCAGGTCTCTGATATTGAATCGTAACAGGTTCACAGGAACATTTGACTTCCCAACCCACGTAGATCAACCTCCTCCATCTCCCTTGATTAATTTGCAGTTATCTGACAACAAAATGGAGGGTAAACTCCCCACAAATATTGGTATAATGTTTCCAATCTTGAAATATTTCAATGTATCAGGAAATGCTCTTAATGGTGGCATTCCTCCATCAATAGGAAATATGTCCAAGTTGTTTGCTTTGGACTTAAGCAGGAACAAGTTTTCAGGTCAAGTTCCTGAGTCTTTGTGGGTAGGCCCTGCTTCATTGCAATACTTGATTTTATCAAATAATAACTTGGAGGGAAAATTATTTCATTCTTACATGAACTCTTCCTCTCTGAAATGGTTGTTTTTGAACAACAACTATTTCAATGGAATAGTGGAACATGAAATATGGCAGCTTCCAAATCTTGAAGTGTTAGATATCTCTAACAACAGTTTATGGGGTATTGTTCCTAGTTTCATCACCAACTCTTCATCTTTACAAGCCATAATCTTGTCAAGAAATAATTTTACTGGTACACTACCCAGAGAGTTATGCAAACTTGACCTTTGGCATTTGCACATCTCTCCTAATAAACTCTCGGGTTCAATACCAACTTGCTATTTGAATATGGGTTTGGTATCTCTACAGCTACAAGGAAATAGTTTTGTTGGCTCTATTCCTAAATTATTGAGAACAGGTAGCTACTTAGTAGCACTTGATCTAAGGGATAACAATTTATCTGGAGTTATTCCAGATTGGATTGTTAGGATGAAGTCACTGAGAGCTCTTCTATTGGGAGGTAATCAGCTACAGGGCCAACTTCCTAACCAATTGTGCCAGATCAAGAGAATGAGCTTTTTGGACCTCTCACATAATAACTTCACTGGAAATATTCCAGCTTGCTTCAACAATGTTTCATTTGGAGTATGGAATAACAGGCTTACTGAGTATGATATGACGATAGTTCCTTCTGATTCCCAATATCAGTATACTCCACTTCAACTTCAGCTATTTTTTGAACAAAATCACTATTTTATGACAGCAGTAGCTAGTGGACTCGAAGTAGATTTTATGACAAAAAATTTGTTGCTTTCATACAAAGGTGACATTTTGAGGCTAATGTCTGGAATAGATTTGTCAAGCAATCAGTTAACTGGGAAAATCCCTCAGGAAATGGGATATCTAGAATCTCTTCATGCATTGAATTTATCTCACAATCATTTGAGTGGATCAATTCCAAAAAGTTTTCACAACCTTTTAGCCATTGAGAGCATAGACCTTTCAAACAACACCTTGGATGGAGAAATCCCTATTGAGTTACAGGACTTGAACTTTCTAGGTGTATTCAACGTGTCCTACAACAATTTGTCAGGGAGAGTACCTGGTAGATTAACCTTTGAAGACAGCAGCTTTATAGGAAATAAATATCTTATTTGGAACAATAGCAATAGAGGTACCACTATACCTGTACCACCACCACCTTCTCTCAACAATGACACAAAGGAAGATGAACCTGTCATAGATTTCACTTCCTTTATTTGGAGTTTTTCTGCATGCTACGTTGCAGTGTTGATTATTATGGCAACAGTTCTTCTGATCAACCCATATTGGCGAAGATTGTGGTTTTACTACATTGATACATGTCTTTATAGATGTTTATATCCATATCTTAAAGATGCATTTTGGTAGAATTCACGAGTTTAAATAAATTGCATAAGATCTTTAGATTTGTTAACTTATGTTGTAAGTTAACATTTATGTCATTTCAATTCGTGGTGTGTCATGTGTTTGCTTTACAGTATTGGAATTTGACTTCTTTAAACATATACTATTGTACTTTTTTTTCTTTTGATACATAGGCGATAGGGGATGGGGGAGATCGAACCTAGTACAAGGGGGTGGGGAGACTATTCCCAATACCACTGCACTACTAGTAGTGCCGGTCATATACTATTGTACTATTTAAACTCTTAGTTACTTGGGTAGATAGTGCTAATAAAATTCTACATTGTAGTCGGTGTACAATATTGTAGGAGAACCTAAATGGATCTTAAAATTTGTAAGTTCTTCATAAAAAATTAACTTTAGATGTTATTTATAAGGCATTTAATTTAAAGGAGTTTTTTTTTTAGTTATTTATTATAAACTTCTACAGGAACCTAAAGTCTATAGTTATTCAATAGGAGTAATTTGTAACTTCTCATATCTCTATTTTATCATTTTAAATAATCATGGGACATTTTTAGCTCAAACTATTTTTCTCTTCTTTTCTTTCTGATAAAAATAAGTAACATATCCCCATCCCTTCCACCCGGTTCGGATTGCCTCAGAAGCGGCACCTCCTTTTCCCTCAATATCCTTTAATTTTGGCCGTCCAATTTTTGATCCAACGGTGTAGAGAGAGAATTTCAAAAATTTCATACTTACCGCATACGGTATTTTAAAAGATATGAGGTATCTCTTTCTACACGGTTGGATCAAAATTGGATGGCCGAGATTGAAAGATACTGAGGGAAAAGGAGAGAGAAGATACTGAGAGTATCTGCTCCCCCCTTCCACCACCCTTCACCCTCATTTTTCACGTCTTGAGGACCTCATCTGTAGGAATATTTAAAAATGTGTTGCGTGTGATTACCCTTCAAATATTATGTAAGCTTTCAAAGTATAGAGACATAGAACCCACATTTTATGCTCATTCAAATTGATCCCCACCCTAAAATTAGAGGAATGATCACTACATGCTCATCTCTTAAATGAGCATGGAATGTAAACTTGGAGACATACCTTTCTCAAATTTTCCAATTAGCTCTACACTACATCTTCCAATATGGTAGATTATCAAAATACAGTTCAAGTAATCGAATTGACACCAAACCTAGCGCATCAAAAACATATGTCTCTTGCCTTTAAACACTATCTTTCATTTGGGTTGTTGAAGATGAAGGATTGCTATGTCATGAAAGGGTCATTTCTCTTGCTTTTTGAGCAGCATCTCTCGTTTGGACGGTTGTAGACGTAAAAATTCTGATGATGATAATGTTCTTATTTTCATAGATAATTCTTGAATTTGGCTATACTGGTTTCAATCCTATTTATTGAGCTAGTGTGGCTAGGGTTGTCCAAAAAACGCGAGGTCTGGTTGGTTTGGTTTGACTCGACCCGGTCTAGGGTAAAAAATAAAATAAAAAAGGTTCAAGATAATTTGACCAGACCGGACCAAACTTTTCAGGTTGGACCGGACGTCAGTCCAGGGGTCTAAAACCTTTGGATTAGTCCGGTTTGACTTGAGGTCCTTTTTTTTTTTTTGGTAAATCACCACTACATTGAGCCGCTTACTGGAGTCTTGACATTTTAATGTTTTTTTTTTAAATTTATAGGAATCACTTTTCATTATGTTACTTTTTATTATTTTGAGAAGTCAAGTGAAATCAGAGTTAAAATATTGCATCCCAATAAGCAAAAGAAAAAAGGAAAAAAATTGAAAACTGCTAGTCCAGGCAATCCAGCCAGTCTGATCCGGTCTAGTTTGAGCTTGGGCTGGTACCAGACCAGACCAGACCTCGGGCTGATTTTTCCAGCTTGAGGTCATATCGGGCTAGACCTCGGGTTGATCTCCAACCCGATTTGGCTTGGTCCTTGGACATCCCTAAGTGTGGCATTGTATGACACCTGTAGAAATGTAAATTTTGTGGAGTGGTACTAGAGGTCCTCCTTTTGCACCTCAGAGAGGCATGGTCAGGGTGACCCTCACCCTCTCTTCGTATTTATTTGTGCTAGTTATGGAGAGGTTTGTGCATCTTCTTTAGAATGAAGTACAGGAGGGGGATTGGTTGCCTTTCAAGCTAAATAGAAATGGTACGTACTGCCATAGGTGGACCCAAGTACATGATTGGGGAGGCAAGTGCCCACCATTAAATTGGAGAATTGGGGATTTTTTTTTAAAAAAAATTAATACATGTTTGAATAATTGCTCGCTGTTAAATTAAGTGTTCACCTTTAATAAATCAAGACTGCACTTCATAATTAGATGTGGATAAATGGTTGAATGATCGTTTAATTTTTTATATTGAAAAAAATGTATTTGATAGCATTGATAATAAAGCAATTATGATGGAATTCCAAAAAAATAAGGCATAGAAGGATGACATTGTAATTATTTTTATTGTAATATACTTTTTTTATTAAAATATATGTATTTGAATTTATTGAGTGCCCATCTTTCATTGTAATTTATGTAGTTGCATTTCTAACAGCAGTTAGTCTTACTTTTCTAAATGACATGTTTGAAAAATAATTGCTTTTCTTATTACATCATCAATAATAACTTGATTTCATGAATATTTTTTTTTATATTTCTTTTTTTTTCTTGTTTATTTTCTTTTGTTTTTTATACATTTAAAATTTTCTTTGAAAAAAATTTCGGGCACCGCCCTCGAATCTCCCCAATGGTGCTTGGTGCCCCCCTTCATTAATTTTCTGAATTCGCATACTGCTATTTCCCACCTGTTTTTCCTAGATGATCTCATTTTGTTTGCTGAGGCTTCGTCGGACCAGGCTGCGATCATAAAGGCGTGTCTGGATGATTTTTGTTCAATTTCTGGTGAGAAATTTAGTGAATCCAAGTGTAGAATATTTTTCTCTGACAATGTCAATCACGTCCGACGACAAGAGATTAGTGAGTTTCTGGGATTCTCAGTTACACTAGATTTGGGTAAGTATTTGGGGGTTTCGATTCAGCATACTAGGCTGTCGAAGAGCACTTATCAGCATGTACTGGATGAGATGGATCGTCGTTTAGCTGGATGGAAGATTAATACCCTGATGATGGCTGCACGAAACACTCTAGTCTCTTTGGTAGTAGCTGCTATTCCGCAGTATACCATGCAACCGTCATGGCTGCCTCTTAGTACTTGTGAAGAGATAAATAAACGGTGTCGTAAGTTGCTATGGGGCTCTACGGGTACAAAGCAAAAGATTCATTTGGTTGCTTCGGAGGATGTCTTATAGGAAAAATTGGTGAAAGGTTGCTCTTTCAAAATTTTATTGGTTAAGGAACTAGATTCAAGTATAAATATACTTTCTGTACATAAAAATATATAAGTCTTTATGTTTAATAAAATTTTTAAACCGGACTTTTAAACCTTTTATTTATTTATTTCATAACTGTTACTAACATAAATAACTCTACCTACCTCCCAAATTTTTATGAGGCCTGATTCAAAGTTAATCACTAGAATTTTTTGTTGTACCTAACCCTACCTCCAGATATTTCCTTACTTCCTTGTTTCAAGTTGAGGAGAGGGGGGGGGGGGGGGGGGATATTGAGACCTTATTGACAAAATTTTAATTTTTTTTGTTGTGAGAATAATTTATTTATTTTCATACACAATACTCAATTCAAAATCTGGTCTTTGGGTTTGATAGCTATGAAAATCTCCTATACAAAACTTAAGTCAAATTCCTTAAAATTATTAGGTAAATTGTTGTAATTAGATTCTGTTTATTCTTTCATACTCTATAAGCATTTGGAGCTAAATGCTTATGAAAAAAATGATTTAGGTGGCAGAATTGTGTTGATTGGAACAATGTGGTTAATGCTTCTAAAAAGTTTAACCTAAGTTTTGACCAAAATTTTTAATCATTCAATGAGTCATAGCTAGTTAGTGAGTTTTTAATTTCTTAAAAAATTTGGAAGATTTGTAGAATAATAAATAATCAGGTAAGCCAAGCGCCTCGTAGCGCGATGGCACTAGTGCCAGCCTTAGGAGCTGGCCTTCTCCTTTGTCTAAGGTTCGAGCCCTGCCTCCCCCTCCCCCAACTGGTTGTATCAAAAAAAAAAAAATAAATAAATAATCAGGTAAGTTCCATAAACTCTGGTTCTTCTGTTTTTGTATCCCTTCAAATCTTCGTCAATATCTTTTTATATCTAAAATGAAACCTACCAAGCAACCGTGAAGTCATCAGTTGCAAAATAATGAAGCCGTTGAGCATATATTGAATATCAATTTTGATATTATTAGGCTTTTGAATCGGGGTTGGCTACCGTCCTCTGACCTTACGGTTCCCTTCCTATCCTCTCCCCTTCCACTACTCATCTCAACTTTTAGATTGAAATTTGCGCGGTTTAGATCTACTGTTTTATTAAAATATTTTTTATTGCAATTTTAAATTATCATGTATTTAAAATTAGTGGTTTTTAAATTTATTAAATTATTCTTTAATAATTTAATATTTTATTAATATTTTTATAAAATTTGAATCTGAACTACTTAGATTGCAATCTAAAGGTTGAGATGAATAGTGAAAGAAAAGAGAATAGATAGAGAAAGATAAGAGCATATGACTGTAGCTAATCCCTAAATTCTATATATGACACAGACTTGCTGTCTAACTATAGTGATAACGGTAACTAATTCATTATATGTACATAAGATCATTAGTATAATGAGACATTACTTATACTCTTATTTGAGATTATTTTTTAGTTATTTAATTTGTCAACAAATTCGAGTATACTTTTTTTCCCGCGAAAAACAAAAGTTTGACTTCGATTTTGGAACAAAAAGCTTATCCCAAAGGAGTAAGAAAAGGATTCTTTTAATTAGCTCAAAATGATTATGTGCGGTGTTTGTGCAACATAACTATTGATTTTCATTTCACGTGGAATAATTAAAGAAAGTTATTCACACCAAAAATAAAAGTAAAAAAAATTAAAACAAGATGACAAGCCATTTATTGGCATCAAGGATAAAATATAAGGAAAATTAATAGCTAGGTGATGCGTGAGTATACTTATTTTTTTATTCACATTATATAATTCATAATATAAAATTATTTCTTTGACCAAGAAAAAAAATTATTTCATGGGAAGAGCCTCGTTAATCGTGAGACGTCAAATCTAAGCAGAAATTAAAAATGTAAGAATATTTATCACTTCATTAAATAAGTATTTTAATTAAAGAAAGAATTTATAAATAAAAAGGAGGCAACTTTAGACAAGCTTTAAAAAAAGTAATTGGAAGGAACTTTGTGGGTCTTTTTTTTTTTTTTTTAAATATATTTTATTTTATTTTTATTTTATTTTTTTTATACATAGACGATAAGGGAGGGGGATCGAACCCAGACAAAGGGAGAAGAGACTAGCTCTAAATACCACTACACTCTTAGTAGTGTCGATTTTATGGGTCACTTTTATCATAACTTCATAAGCATTCATGTGAATGTGATTCATGTGAATGTTGTTGAGCCTCTTGAAGAAACAGATAATTTTAAAAATGGTACAATGTCTTTTTCTTGACAGAAATTTCTGGTAGCTGAAACATATAATGTGTTACACATATTAAAAGTCTAAAACTCATCATCTTTTGTTTTAATTGAAATCTTACCATTTATATTTTTTGAGATTTTGTGCTATTTCTTTTGCCCTATTTATAAGGCGAAAAAATAGTTTTTTGTTCTTTTCTATTTGTATTTTATAAGTAACATGTTTATTTTTTTTTAAAATTTAAATATATACTTTTACCCTTTATTTATTATTGTTTAAAATTTGTTTTCATGGGGCATTCTGATATAGTGTATATGAAGGAGGGGTAAACTCCAGAAGTTAAATTTTAAGATAAAATTAATGAGGTTTAAAAAACTGTAAAAAAAATGATTCCATTGAAATATGTAAATAAAATTGATGAAAAATGAGTTACAAATATTGGTTAAAATATTAGGGTAGGGCAATGGGCGGGTTGGGCAACATGAGGCAAAACCTATGGCCAGCCTATTAAACTTTAAACAGGTATGGGCTAGGTTATACTCATACCTCAACCCCTTCAAACCCGTGTAAACAGACTAGCATAGGGCGAGCTAATCGGGTTTTGGGTAATTCAGATACATATGACTTGTTTAGTTTTTTGAAAAAAGGAAAAAACATAAGCATTGAGCATGAATCTAAATTCGTCATTCTAAATTCTGAAATCTGAATCTTCAAAGTTTAATAATTACAATTCACATAAAATAACATAAATTTAGACAAGTACTATTATAACATAAATTTATTCAGGATAGGCAGCCAAGGAACGCCTTTACCTTATATCAAAATGCGAAATGAGATGGGTAATCAAAAAAAAAAAAAAAAACTAAATGGGCGGGTACAGGTAACTTGTAGGTGTGCCCATAGCCCCACCCATTTAAGTCTTAAATGGACGGGTTCTAGCCCGACCCATTATGAGTCTTTTTAGGTGGTCTCAAAATGACCCAATTACAATAAATTATGAGTGATTTATGGGTTATGAGTTTCATACTCAGCTTATGATTATTATAGTTGTAAAGGATTTTCAATTTATGAAACTTAAATAAGTGAGCCCATATTTGCAACCACAAAAGTTAATATTTGCAACTTACTATTTAGTCATCTTTATTATAAGCAATATCAAATAGGTATTATTACATTTTTTAAGATTATCCCTATTTAAAATTGGATGAAATTTGTTTATTTTTAATAATTTATAGTTTTAAATATGGATAAATTTGAAATTTTTGTCATTTTTAAACAGTTTAAGGACTCGACCACATTTCTTTACTTATGGTGAGATGATTAGAGGTGCCTTATACATATAATAGGAAAGAGAGAGAATCTTGTAACAAAATTTTGTGAAACTTAACTATCAATAAATTAAGTTTTTAGGATCTAAGTGTCATTTCCCCTTTTTCTAACTAGTTTGTATGCCAAATGCCAAAAAAAAAAAAAAACAAAAACAAAAGGTTAGCAAAATTACAATAAACTCAAATGCCTAAATTAAACAAAATTGAACCAACAATTCAATTATTGTTCTCTTCTGTTTTAAATATAAGATCTTGTTTCCTCATTTCTCTTGGTCTTGAATATATGCAACTATACAAGACCTAATAGAGTATGATGCAATATGTGTTAGTCATTAACCAATATACCCCGGTTTAATTAACGTAAAGGTGGCTGAGGAAATAAAATTATCTGTTATCTCAATTTTTCCCAATAAAATTGAATAAAGGGAAGGTTTTGAAAAGGAGTATAGTTTTGAAAAAGATTAAAGTTGTAAATTACCTTTCTTAACTCACAAGAATAGATTGATAAGAGTCTATATTTAAGGCTAAATAGAGTATTTATTTAAGCATTTAAAGTATTTTTTCTACGAGTCAGAAACACAACTCTTCTCATATAGTAACTATAAAATTACTTCTAAAAAACTAATCTAAACACATGAGATGTAACATCCCGTCTTTTAAAATGCGATTTTCAAAAGAGATTATCAGAGTTTTGAATAATTTAAACAGAGTGACACCGGAAAAGAGTTTTCATTTCAAAACAAAACGAGTATCTGATATTTAACCCACATTAGTGTGTCTGATACTAGTACAGTCATCCAAATATTCAAGTACTTAATAAAAATAAGAAAACAACAACAGATAAACAGTCCTCCGTCCGAGTCCTTATGCAGCCTGCTTACCCTTGTCAGCAACCCTGTCTCCGCCAGAACCTGAGGCTATGGTAAGAGCTGAGGTTCAATTCCCATTGAACCTCAGGTAACAGTTAACCTCATGCTTATGTAACAATTTTATATATAATAGATATTCATGATAGTTACAGCATAATCACATTTCAACAGCACAACCACCTCATATTTTAATCCAGTCTGCACTACCCAGTGCCACGGTGTACATCCGTGTCCTCAGCGCTAGGAAAACTCAACGGCATTATCATGACTATAACCCGTATATAGCTTAATGTGTATGCACAATTTTATAAAAACAGAATCTCAGACTATCCATCACATAAAAATTTACAATAAGCATCAGAGTTAAGGTTACAGTACGCGTCCGTACCTTCGTTGATGATGTTTTGGTACGTTTGACTAAAACGGTACTTCTAACGGAAAACAGCGGTACAAGTTCACAGATACCCTATAGGAACAATATCACATTTATCAGTGGCCATCAACTTTGCAATACTTGTGGAATTCTACGTTGAAGATTTACTATTCATGTGAATAGTATTCACTATTCATGTGAATAGTACCAGTAAAAATATTTTTACCGTGACGGTAAATAATTTTTACTGTTTGGTAAATAGTATTTACTGTATTGGTAAATAACATTACTGCCCAAGAATAATTCTTTTCTGATGTGACAGATCAGACTAAGCTGCAGCCACAGAGCATACTCAGAAAAAACTCTATCTGGCATTTCTACTATAATTACCAAAAGAAACTACCAAATCTTAAGACTAGAGACCAAAGAACTTACCCTTGAAGTTCTTACTCCTTCTCTCCAGCTCCGAGAACTTTACTCTAAATTCTCCCTCTAAACTCTAAGAATTCTCTCTCTTCTATTAAACTCGACCGTTGTGATCTGAGTTTGGTGTGAAGAAAATGAAGAAGTGAGGCCTCTATTTATAGTGTTGGAAAATGGGTCCTTAAGTGTAATTTCTTGTTTTTGGGTCATTTTTCGTAATTTCCAAAAAACTAAAAAGGAAACCCGTGAACAATTTTTAAAATTTTTAATAATATTTTAATATTTATTATAATATAATATTATTATTTAAATAATAAATTATTATTGAGTGGGTCCCGCTGACAAAATTTTCAAACTCACGAGAGTTTCTGTCGGGAGGGGAGAAAATTTTGTCAGTGGGTCCCACACCTTTAAATATTATATTATTTTTTACTAATAAAGTTCCCTATTCGGTGTTCTGATCGCGTGATCTTTTGCAAATTCTCAAAAATCCAGAAGCACAGCCTTGAAGCTCTATTCTTCCTCTTTAGAAATATCTGGGTCAACTGAATTTTTGACCTCATTCAGGATATTTCGTAATCTGTCAAAGATTTTAAGTCGGACACTGCCGGAAACAGAAATTACTTCGGGTGACACCATCTTCGAGACAAAAATTCACTGATTCATAATATGCCCTTACCCAAGAAACCTAGTTCACGGTTTACAAGATATAATTTTATTTCTATTATTTCCCAAAATATAAGATATTACATTTCTCCCCCCGTTAAATAAAATTTCGCCCTCGAAATTTACTCCATACTAACTAAACATTGAGCCATGAACTCCGGATATCTTTCCCTCATATCTCCCTCTGTTTCCCAAGTCGCCTCATTAGGAGATAAACCCTTCCAGACCACTTTCACAACAGGAATATTTCTGTGTCGAAGCCGTTTCTCCTGGTAATCGAGAATTCGCTCCGGCTCGACCTCAAAAGTGTTATCATGTCGTACCTCGACATCCTCATACTGAATAACATGGTCATGGTCAGGTTGGTATTTCTTTAGTTGAGAAACATGGAAAACATCGTGGAGTTTACTCAAATTCGGGGGTAAGGCTAACTGGTATGCGACCGGTCCACGTTTTGCCAAGATTTCGAATGGCCCAATGTAACGAGGACTTAGCTTTCGCCGTTTAAGCGTTCTACCAACACCGGTTACCGGGGATATCTTGAGAAACACATGGTCTCCAACCTCGAATTCTAGTGGTCTTCTCCTCTTATCAGCGTAACTCTTCTGTCTGCTTTGTGCTGTTAGGAGTCTCTGTTTGATCAATGCAATTTGCTTGGAGGTCTTATCAACTAAATCTGTCCCGATGAATTCTCGCTCCGACAATTCTGTCCAGCATATAGGTGATCGACACTTCCGCCCGTACAATGCCTCAAACGGAGCCATCTGTATGCTCGAATGGTAACTATTGTTGTAAGCGAATTCGACCAGCGGTAAATGTTCATCCCAATGGCCTTTGAAATCCAATACACACGCTCTAAGCATATCTTCTAGTGTTTGTATTGTCCTTTCAGATTGACCATCGGTCTGCGGGTGATAAGCCGTACTAGGCCTTAGTTTAGTTCCCATCTCTGCATGCAAAGCCTCCCAGAATCGGGATGTAAATCGCGGGTCCCGATCAGAAACGATGCTCTTAGGTACACCATGAAGTCTTACGATCTCTTTGATATAAATCCTCGCCAATTGTTCTGGTGAGTAATTAATACTAATGGGGAGAAAGTGTGCTGACTTAGTCAATCGGTCAACAATTACCCAAATCGCGTCGTGATGTCTAATCTTGGGTAAACCTACCACTAAATCCATGGTGATATTCTCCCATTTCCACTCCGGAATTTCCAGTCCTTGAAGAAGACCAGGGGGTCGTTGGTGTTCAGTTTTAACTTTCTGACAGGTTAAGCATCTACCCACGTACTCGGTTACGTCTTTCTTCAGCCTGGGCCACCAAAACTCGGATTTCAGGTTCTGGTACATCTTCACCATTCCTGGATGTAGAGTGTATCTGCTCTTATGAGCCTCATCTAGTATCTTCTGTCGCAATTCACCATCCTTCGGAATGTAGATCCGCTTCTTGTATCTGACCAAACCACTAGGTGATAGGTCAAGGTCTTGAGTTTCACCTTGTGAGATCTTTTCTCGCGCTGCAATAGCCCATTCGTCGTGTCGCTGTGCTTCCTCAACTGTATCTCTCAGATCGTATTCCCCTTGACTAACAAGGAGACTTGCAAGATACACGTCATCGGGCGCGTAGTGTCTCATGCAAATCTGATTGGACAGGTTCAGGTCTCTGAAATCTTCAAGTAGTCTCCGCTCTTGAATCATCATGTATGCTGCGTGCACCGTCTTTCTACTAAGCGCATCTGCTACGACATTTGCTTTTCCGGGATGATACTTGATCTCCAGATCGTAATCTTTTAGTAAGTCCATCCAGCGACGTTGTCTCATGTTGAGCTCTTTTTGATCAAACAGGTATTTCAGGCTCTTGTGGTCGCAATATAACTCCACGGTTGCTCCATAGAGATAATGTCTCCATATCTTCAAAGCAAACACGATAGCCGCAAGTTCTAAATCGTGAGTAGGGTAGTTCAACTCGTGAGGTTTCAACTGGCGAGAAGCATATGCCACAACTCTGCCCTGCTGCATGAGAACACACCCTAATCCTTGCCCACTAGCATCACTATAGACAATGTACGTTTCGTCTGGATCTGGAATTATTAATACTGGAGCTGTAGTCAACTTCTCCCTCAAAGTTTGAAAACTTGCCTCACAATCATCGTCCCATATGAATGGTTGTTTCTTCCTTGTGAGCTTCGTTAATGGTAAGGCAATACGTGAGAAATTTTGTATGAATCTGCGGTAATATCCCGCTAATCCCAGGAAACTACGTATCTCTGCCACCGTTTCCGGCCTCTTCCAGTTCAGAACCGCTTCCACTTTACTAGGATCAACAGCTACACCATCGCGAGATACGACATGACCCAGAAATTTTACCTCTGGTAGCCAGAATTCACACTTGCTCAATTTAGCAAAAAGTTGTTTGTCACGGAGTATTCCCAACACGAGTCGCAGATGTTCTTCGTGTTCTTCCCTGCTTTTAGAATAGATTAGGATGTCATCGATGAACACCACTACAAACTTGTCTAGGTGTAGACGAAAGATTCTATTCATGTAATCCATGAATACGGCAGGCGCATTTGTCAATCCGAAAGGCATCACAAGGAATTCGTAATGCCCGTATCTGGTTCTAAAGGCTGTTTTTGGAACATCACTGGTTTTCACTCGCAGCTGGTGGTATCCTGAGCGTAAGTCAATTTTAGAGAATACACAGGAACCAGATAGTTGATCGAGTAGATCGTCAATGCGAGGAAGTGGGTACTTGTTTTTGATAGTCACCTTGTTTAACTCGCGGTAATCGATACAAAGTCGTAAACTTCCATCTTTCTTCTTTACAAACAGTACTGGGGCTCCCCATGGCGACACACTAGGTCGAATAAATCCTTTCTCCAGTAGCTCCTCAAGCTGTTTCTTCAATTCCAGCATCTCGTTTGGTGCCATACGATATGGTGCTTTTGATATTGGTCCAGTGCCTGGCATCAAGTCGATGGCGAATTCAACCTCTCTCTCAGGGGGTAACTTGGTGAGATCTTTGGGAAACACATCAGGGAATTCATTCACAATGGGAATGTCTTTGAGTGATGGTTCGTCGTCTATCTTGATTGAGAAGAACACCATATACGCTTGGCAACCTTGCTTCATGCATTTTTCTGCTTCTGCACTAGATAGGAAATTCAGACTCACATTGATCTTGCTCTGGTCGTGTGGTGGTGAGAATCGTATCTCTTTATTACCACAATCAATGACCGCGTTGTTTGCCGTTAGCCAATCAAGACCAAGAATGACATCAATGCCATGAAGCGGTAATCGAATAAGATCTATGTTAGATTCTCGTCCGTTCACACTCGCAATGCAATTAAGACATGCATCAGACGCTAAAGATTTCGCGCCAAGTGGGGTAGCTACTATCAAATCATATGGTAGTCTATAGGCTTGCATTCCTAGTCGTTTTGCACAATCGAAAGAAATAAACGAGTGACTAGCACCCGAATCATACAATGCCTGTAGTAGATTTCCATTAAGAGAAATAGTACCTTTGATCATCTCAGGAGATTTCTTGGCTTCCTCATTAGTCAGAGCAAAAACTCGTCCTGCGTTCTGCGGTCTCGCCTCCAAAGCTTTTTGAGGACAGTTTAAGCTAATATGCCCCGGTTTCTGACACCTGAAGCACACTGGCTTTCCCTCACAGTTAGCTCCCGGATGGAACCTTCTGCATTGCGGACAGGCTTGGGATGTCTGCATTCTTGGAAAGTTTTGCTGTCTCGGTTGAAATGGCCTCTTATTCCCTTGTTGGGAATTATTCCAAGGTGCCTTCCTCTTCTGTGATGGGTTGTTGCGATTGAAACCGCTACGGTTGGGGCCGCTACTGCTGAAGTCTCTGGTCTTGCGAAGCTCCTTCAAGTTTCGTTCGATGAGTCGGCAGGCTTCTACAGCTTGATTTAGTTCCAGAAATTTGTGCGATACCAACCTTTCCCTTATCTCATACTTTAGTCCATACACAAGTACATTTGCAATGCTGCTCTCGTCATTATCTCGCCTCAGAAGTGATGAGTACCGTGATAGGTTGGTGAAACGAGCGAAGTAATCATCGAATGATTCTTCCCGACCCTGACGGATGTGCAGGAACTCTGTCTCCTTCATCATCTGTACTGAGGGTGGAAAGTACTGCTCGTTAAACTTTTCTTGGAACGTTTCCCATGTGACGGGACAGTTTCGGCTTCGGAGGGTTGCCGCGGTGTTTCGCCACCAACGATCGGCGTCTCCTGCTAGCTTGTAAATTGCCAATTGAGCCTTCCTGTTATCCGGACATTCTAAGACCTCAAAGATCTTTTCAAGACACAATAGCCAATCTTCAGCTGAATCAAGTTTTCCTCGGAATGCTGGTGGCTTGTGTTTGCAGAATTGTGTCACCCAGTATTGCGTATCCTTAGCTTCTCTGACAGGTTGATGTTGCTCCACCAATACTCTCCCCTGTCGAGGAGGTGACTGAGATTGTTCTGGTCTCTCAAATGCGTTGCTGTGCTCGTCTTCTTGTTCGTCGTAATTTTCTCCTCCCTCACGTTGTTGTTGTTGCTCTCCTTCAGCCTGTTGTTCTTCATTCCCTTGTCCTCCCTGCCTGTTGATGAGAAGCGCATCAATGAGAGCTCTCTGTTCTTGTATTATTCTCCTCATTTCTTGAAGTTCATCTTGTACTGGTGGTGGAGGTTCATGTTGTTCGAGTTCAGGGTTTGGTACTACTCGCAGTTGCCTACCCCTACCTCTGCCTCGGCCTCTGCCTCGACCTCGGCCTCGGCCTCTAGGAGTTCCGGCGCCTCCCAAAGTTGCCATATTCTAAATTCCAAAGGTTAATAGATATAAACACTAGAAAACAAAAAGATTACACATAACATAAGATCACAAATTTCATATGAATCACACCAAAGCGTATATAGTACACCCCTTTTATTCATTAATGGTGATTACACAAACTACTATTATACTTAGTCCTACTGTTACAAAACTATTGCTACCACTACTTCCATGGTTCATTGGACTGTTATAGGGTTGTCTTTGTCTTTCTACATGACCAGGTGAACTAAATGCTGGAGGCGGAAAATGCACGAGCACACATCCTCGATGTGGCCCTCATTCAGAATTTCATTGATTTTAGTTTTCCAGAAACGGGTGCGAGGAAAGTGATGAAGGGTGGATTTAACCCAGTCTCTAGAAGGATACGGAAAATGGTAGCGAGAGTTTGCCTGGTAAAATTCTCTGACTCGGGTCAGATACTGTAGGTATTTGTCTTTCTCGGTCTTAGTAGTGAGAGCGGCATGGAGAAATTCCAAGTGTAAGGCTAGAGTTAAGATGGAGTTTTCATCTAAGACGTACTCCAGGTTGCCAGAGTTGGCGTCAGAGTCATAGTCGAGATCTTGTATCTGAGGATAGTCAAAGTTATCACCCATTGAGGAGTGATGTGAATTGCTAGGATTTCCGGGTTCAGGTGAGTAGGGCTCTGCAAGAATGGGTATTGAGTCATATAGATGGTCGGGATACTCAGGTCCAGGATGGTATTCTGGTTCTGGATCATTATCAAGTGCAAGAGCGGGGTAGAGTGGTTCTGGTACCGGCACAGGTTCAGGCATTGGTACAGAGAGTGGATTTATCGGCTCAGGGTTCAATCTCCTACTTACTGGTTCGGGGACTATCGACCGACGTGCAATACGTCTTCTTTTCCCAAAGTAATTGATATACGGAAATTCCTCTTTGTCCATTTCTACAACAACACCAGGGTCATATCAGTACTTATACTTTTTTTTTTTTAAAAAAAGAAAACCATGGCTTAGAGCCTAACTTAGTTAATCAACCGATTGGCCAGGTAGGCGTCTACCATGGGAGCCTCACCGTGCTAGGGTGACTGATTGGCTGATCCACATAGACTCGGCCCTACCTTCGGCACCAATGGTTTGTTATAACTAAGTCGGGTTCATGCCAGATAAAATACTTTTGAAGGCTAGAACTTAACTCTGCTACTTAAACAACCTTACAAGACTGTTTAAAGTAACCTAGTTAACTTCGTGCCAGGATGCAAGCTTTGATACCAAAATGTAACATCCCGTCTTTTAAAATGCGATTTTCAAAAGAGATTATCAGAGTTTTGAATAATTTAAACAGAGTGACACCGGAAAAGAGTTTTCATTTCAAAACAAAACGAGTATCTGATATTTAACCCACATTAGTGTGTCTGATACTAGTACAGTCATCCAAATATTCAAGTACTTAATAAAAATAAGAAAACAACAACAGATAAACAGTCCTCCGTCCGAGTCCTTATGCAGCCTGCTTACCCTTGTCAGCAACCCTGTCTCCGCCAGAACCTGAGGCTATGGTAAGAGCTGAGGTTCAATTCCCATTGAACCTCAGGTAACAGTTAACCTCATGCTTATGTAACAATTTTATATATAATAGATATTCATGATAGTTACAGCATAATCACATTTCAACAGCACAACCACCTCATATTTTAATCCAGTCTGCACTACCCAGTGCCACGGTGTACATCCGTGTCCTCAGCGCTAGGAAAACTCAACGGCATTATCATGACTATAACCCGTATATAGCTTAATGTGTATGCACAATTTTATAAAAACAGAATCTCAGACTATCCATCACATAAAAATTTACAATAAGCATCAGAGTTAAGGTTACAGTACGCGTCCGTACCTTCGTTGATGATGTTTTGGTACGTTTGACTAAAACGGTACTTCTAACGGAAAACAGCGGTACAAGTTCACAGATACCCTATAGGAACAATATCACATTTATCAGTGGCCATCAACTTTGCAATACTTGTGGAATTCTACGTTGAAGATTTACTATTCATGTGAATAGTATTCACTATTCATGTGAATAGTACCAGTAAAAATATTTTTACCGTGACGGTAAATAATTTTTACTGTTTGGTAAATAGTATTTACTGTATTGGTAAATAACATTACTGCCCAAGAATAATTCTTTTCTGATGTGACAGATCAGACTAAGCTGCAGCCACAGAGCATACTCAGAAAAAACTCTATCTGGCATTTCTACTATAATTACCAAAAGAAACTACCAAATCTTAAGACTAGAGACCAAAGAACTTACCCTTGAAGTTCTTACTCCTTCTCTCCAGCTCCGAGAACTTTACTCTAAATTCTCCCTCTAAACTCTAAGAATTCTCTCTCTTCTATTAAACTCGACCGTTGTGATCTGAGTTTGGTGTGAAGAAAATGAAGAAGTGAGGCCTCTATTTATAGTGTTGGAAAATGGGTCCTTAAGTGTAATTTCTTGTTTTTGGGTCATTTTTCGTAATTTCCAAAAAACTAAAAAGGAAACCCGTGAACAATTTTTAAAATTTTTAATAATATTTTAATATTTATTATAATATAATATTATTATTTAAATAATAAATTATTATTGAGTGGGTCCCGCTGACAAAATTTTCAAACTCACGAGAGTTTCTGTCGGGAGGGGAGAAAATTTTGTCAGTGGGTCCCACACCTTTAAATATTATATTATTTTTTACTAATAAAGTTCCCTATTCGGTGTTCTGATCGCGTGATCTTTTGCAAATTCTCAAAAATCCAGAAGCACAGCCTTGAAGCTCTATTCTTCCTCTTTAGAAATATCTGGGTCAACTGAATTTTTGACCTCATTCAGGATATTTCGTAATCTGTCAAAGATTTTAAGTCGGACACTGCCGGAAACAGAAATTACTTCGGGTGACACCATCTTCGAGACAAAAATTCACTGATTCATAATATGCCCTTACCCAAGAAACCTAGTTCACGGTTTACAAGATATAATTTTATTTCTATTATTTCCCAAAATATAAGATATTACATGAGAGTTATACCACACCGAACCAAATCAATGAGAAAAAACTTTTCTCACATATTAACTGTAAAATTACTTCTAAAAAATTAATCCAAACACATAAGAGTTAAACCAAACCGAATCAAATCAATGTAGGCTCATCCATTTGTATGTATACATCGTGTAAAAATAGAATAAAGAACTAACAATTTATTAATTGAGGTGGTAAGCGATTTAACCTTGTAAATAAGAAAACATAAGTTTAAATCTTAGGAATCGTACTTATTAGTAGAGGCAAAAAATACTTTCATTCTAAACCTCAGGAGAGAAACCTTTGTTCAAATTTAAAAAGTAGAAGAAAGAACAAAAAGCAAATTAAAGGATAAATAAGTATATGAATCAGTTATAGCATGCTAATGTAGTAGAAACTTTAGAGATCGATGTTCTTTGCTGCTGTAAAATCAAGTACCAGGTCTAATACTTATTTGGGATAGCAGTGGTAAGAGTGACTTATTTTCAATATGATTTTTGTAAACGTAAGATAGGATAAAAACCATATTATAAATATGATTTATATTTGGATTTACGGTCACAGAAGTAACATTTTTTTTTCAAATACGCTCTTGTTTAACTTATTATTTGAAAAGTTAATTGAGATGAAAAATGACTAATGAAAATAACATGAATTTTATTTAAAACTACATATACTATTAAAGTGCTTAATTAAATATATTTAATGGATGAAATCTTATATAAATTAGAATGTATATAAATGTATATAAACATGTTGATAGTAAATAACAGTACATTTGCTTATTGAATCACTTATTCCTAACAAGTTGGTCTCCTATTCTATCACTAACATGATTTATTTGACCCAATTTTGTTAATTAGCGTGGCACATGTTTTGCCACATCATCCAAGTACACCCCTAATTTGTTTGACACACGAGTTTCTTGTAAAAAAGAAGACATTCTTCATCTTCTCCTCTGTTGTTTATTCTTCCAACCACCTCCTTTGTGCTTCACGTTGAATCTAAATTGAACGCTATTCCTTCCTGCCCCTGTCCACCGCTTACTGGCCTTTGCGTTCTTTGAATTACGCAAAAAAGATAGAGGCGCATCAGTTAGCAAACCTTCCATTTCCCTTGCTCTTTTCCTCATCGATGACGTTAATGCCTTCCAATCTCCTCCGTTTGTGTCTTCTCTTCCCCAACTCGGTGATGAAGACGATCCGACTCCTCTGGTCCCAACAATAGTCTCCTCCTCCGGTCATTGCTCCACCTCTCGTCACCGTTGTCACCAGGGGCGGAGCTAGGGAGGGGCTAGGGGTGGCCCCCGCCCCTCCTAAAATTATAGAACAGTACCCAAAGTTTTGAGAAATTGTATTTCTACCTTATAAATATTTCAATATTTTCAATTTGGTCCCTACTTAAAGGTTTGTGGAGGGACTAAAATGAACATCTTGAAATATTTATAATACTTAAATATAATATTATAAACACTTGGGTTTAACTCATAATTTTAGCCCCTCCTAATTTGGATTCCTGGCTCCGCCCCTGGTTGTCACGCCGACAATGCCACCCTCTCATCTTAACTACCCTGACTCTACCGATTCTTCTCCTCGTTCCCACAACACCGACTCCTAGGATGACCCTTTCCTACCCACCGCTACCTCCTCCAAGCTCCACCTCATGTGCAGCTAAGGCGGTTACATCGTTCCTCGCCCTTACGAAAAGTCTCTATGTTACGTCAGTGGCGATACTTGTATCGTTGTCGTTGACCGGAACACCTCTCTCTTCGACTGTAACCTATGGGTAGGAAAGGACGACGAGAGAAGGTGTGGATTAATGCCCAACGGTCGCCAATGCTACTAGAAGTAACAAAAGTTGGCTTCTCTCCAAAAGTCACGGCAGACCAATAAGATAGATTTAGAAAACGCTAATCCAAATGGTTGATTTTTATGTAACTGGGCTTTTTCTCTTCTCACTGGACTTTCAACAACGCCTTCCCAAACAAGTTCTTAGATGATCTGGGAGAGATATTTCGTTGTCACTTGTCAGTCTCAATAGAAAAATATCAAAACCGCAATATTTGATTCCTGGACTTATGAGATATAACAACTCCCACCATTCCTTATGACAGGACATTTCTAATCAATTCACACGTGTTAATAAAAACGATTAAAAAAAATAAATTTATTATAAAATTCAATTAATTTTCAATACTACCTTTATTAACTACATTAAACTAACATCATATTAATTTCTACTCTTCCTTGCCATCCTTATTAAATATGAGTATATGTAAGAAAACATGAAATACTCATTAAAATCATCAAAACATCTTATAAAAAGGACAAAAAAAAAAACTTTGAAGAAGATATATTATAAAAGAGACAAATGTTCTAATTATACTCATTTTCAATTCCGCATTCCTACATATACCTCCATGAAGTTTGTTTTATTGGTAAAAAAAAAGTTTAGGTGAGTTGGGTTTCAGGGCTCACTAGAGTTAGGGCATGTCTTTCGGTTTAAAAATCGTTTATAGAGGTACTTACATATACTCATAAAAAAGGTCTTCACTTTGATGAGATTTGAATCCATAATCTTATAACTACGTTTGTGAAGTTTGTGACCTTTAAGAAACATCTTGAAGAATTCAAAGCCCAAATGAGACGTCTCACACCATAAAGTATAGTTTTAAAAGTATTAAAAAAAGCAAAAGAATATAAACAAGAAGAAAAAAGAAAACTTGAAGTTAACATAGAAAAATAATAATTAAGGCTCAATTAAGCTATTATAACAAAACGATTATAAAACATTCTTCGATAATTCATTTCATGAAAATATTACATTATATTTTTATCATTAGTCTTACCAAATATATCACGTTCAACATAACTTAGCATGCATGAGTTAAGTCAATCATGACTTATCTGATTGCGTAACTTATTCATAACAAAAATCATCGTAGAAAAATGAGATTTTTCCAAACTACACAACCCAACAAAGCAAGTGATTTTTCCAAAGAACATCTTATATAAAAGGAAATGAGAATCAGCGAAGGCTAGAACATCAGTGGGACAATTGCACACATTTATTCCCTTAAATCAATCAGCACACAAATTGGTTGAAGAACCTGAAGTCTTCAATGCCCACAAAGCCACAAAGCATCATTGGAATAATTCATTTACTTTCACTATTAAATAGGAATAATTCATTTACACAAACTTGTAAAAGTTTACTTTCACTATTAAATATGTATTAATAGTATAACACCCCCAAATTTCTGACAACTATAATAAATTAAAACTGGAATAATTTTTAAGATTAATTACTCAAAGTCAAAATAAACTACTTTGAGAAGTGTTACCGCCGCACTTGTACTGGGACAAGTGTAAGGCTAACTTATTACAATAACGTAAATTCAAACTTAAGCAAAAAACGTGTTTTTAATTAGAACTAAATAAAATAAAATGAACAAAATCAGCTGACTGTGTTTTCTCACTTCTCACTGCTAGCCCCAACCCTTGGCACCTGTTTCACCGAAATTCTGCTCCCCCGAAGGATCATCGCAGTCCATGAACACAAACATCAGCAATTGCTGGTAATTCTAATAAAACACAATTTAAATGGCACAAATATAATAATCAAAACGAATATATATATCATGTGGTAATTACATCAAACATTATTCGACATTTTTTTAAAATTTATTTAGACCCGAGAAACCCTGCTAGTCTATTTAGTGGGAAGAGAACCATGGTAGACCTGGGAAACCTTGCCAGTCTATCCTGTGAACTGGGAAACCTTGCCAGTCACAATTAATCAAATTTGCCCATCCAGTATTTCTTTCTAGTGTATACACCTCTTCCCAAAGTTGCTACTAGTGTCCCGGGAAACCCTGCCAAACACTACTTTGGGAAGAACAGATATCATCGGTTTACATCAAATAATATTTCGAGGTCATAAAGCCTAATTGTGTTCATCACTTTGGGAGGTACCATCCCAAAACTATCCTCCCACTGTTAAATTATTTTATAGATATATTTATATTCACATTTATTTTTAATGAAGGGCACATATATTTTAATTACACAAAAAGGGAAAAAAAAATGATGGACCTAGAGGAAAGACGTATAGTTGCTCATGAAAAGCCTACATAGGTTCAATCACATGAAAGGCATGGAAGTTACAAGTATTGGATATATTTATATATATAATCCCAGCACGAGGGCTGAGGCATCTAAAGCAAAAGGGAAAAAAAAAAAATTTAAAACACGTACACGTCTGTGAAATTGGGTATGTCTAGGGGTGAGCAACAGACAGGCGGGGCTGTCCCGAGGGGTAACCCGCGGCTCGCCCGTTTAAATTTCATGGGGATGGGTCATAACAGGTACGGGGACGGGTCATAATGGGTACGGGCTAAGCGGGTACGGGCTAAACCGGTCCGGAGAACCCATTTAGGCGCCTGGGCTTTTTTATTTTTTATTTTTAAAAAACACGCTTTTGGGCCCAGATTTGTTTCTTTTTATTTTTGCTTAGAACCAGAACAGTTTTTTGGGCCTAAAAGATATTCTATTTATTACATTTTTTGGACCCAGATTTTTTTTTTTGGCCCAAAACCTGAACAAATGAACATTGTAAAACCTGAATGATTTGTAATTAAAAAATACCACGGGACCATGCAGAGTTGCAGACTGATGACTTCAATTCTTCAAACATCAAAACAATAATATAAAATTGATTAAATACCCACAAATTGACAATAGTAAAACCTGAACAATTTGGCCCAAAACAGATTTTTTTTCCCACAATAGTAATTAATTGGGTTTGAATTTGCCTCTGCGAGTCGGTGGCCTCTGATAGAGCTTGGCAGCTTGCTTTTATTCTGCCTCTGCGAGACTGCGACAGCGGTGACTGGTGAGGGCGAGAGGCGAGCGACGACGAGGGTTTGAATCCTGATTCATGAGTGAAGGCTGTGACCTGTGAAGCCGCAAAGGTGATTCAGTGAATAGTGCTGATTACTGATTAGTGCTGATTGATTCGGTGAATAGTGCTGATTACTGATTAGGGCTGAGGGCGTGATGGACTTGAGGAACTGAGGAGCTCAACGAAAATAATAAAATAAAATAACTACTAAATGGGGTCACGGGTGAACCTGCTCCTCAATCCGTGCCCCGCCCGTCTAATGTAAACGGGTATAGGGTAAGCCCGTACCCGTAACGGGTCCAATCTAGGCGGGTTGAATCCGGGTAAATATCTGCGGGGAGCGGGCGGTTGGACGGTAGCGGGTAACTTGCTCAGCCCTAGGTATGTCAATGAATGAAAGGATTATATGATTTAGGCACGATTGCTAAGGCGAAGCAATTATATTTATTTAGTCACAAAAAAGGAAAAGGGTCGCACAGGGGATCATATACATGTATATACTTTCACACATGAAGGCCGAGGCGAAGGAATAAAACAATTGTCAAATGTATTCAATTCATCCTTCAAGACTTCGATAATTGATTGCAAAAAGTTATTCACATAATCTGAAATTGTACTACAATGCTACGCCTTTAATATTATTCCTATTGATCTAGGGTTAGGATTTATAATATATTTCATATATAAGAACCCTATCAAAATTTATATAAAACTAATCCTAAAACTCATAGGGATTAGAATTACCTGGTCTCCGTGTTGCTAACCTCCTAGGAGAACAATTGACGAGACTACAGAATGAGGTTGTAGTAGTGGAAAAAAAATTTAGCAGCCAAGAAAATATCGAGCGTTTTCTAGGTTCCACCAGACCTAAGTTTATAATTAAAATATAGGTTTTAGTTATGGGTTGGGCCCTTTAATCATTTCTAATTAATAAATTAACTATACAAACATTATAATTTTCTAGATTTTACTATATTATTATTATTACTATTATTTTAATAAGGGGTATTACAAATAGTGTATAGTAAATAATTAAATTATAAAAAAAATGACAACAATTTGATTTAATTATATTTTAAATCCAAATAATTGAAATTAATCCATCAATATTCAAAATTTATTATATTTAACAAAGAAATTTCTATATTCAAAATTTAGTATCTTCATTTTTAATTCATTTTTACCATTTTATATTCTCATTATATGTGTGCGTGTGAAACAATTTATAATTTTTCTAATTTTTCAACTCCAAAATTTTTATAAAATTTTTTTTTTCTCCTTTCTTTTTCTTTTGCTTCAAATGTCTTTTGACTTGTGACCTTTTCTCCCACACGCAAATATCTACCCACCCCCTTGGCCGCAACAATAATATTGGCCCGTTTGGGATAGCGGTAATAGAAGTGACTTTTGTTTCTGATGACTTTTCCTGATATGATGTGTTTGGCATAACTTCAAAAATCATTGTGAAGTAGGAGAAGCTCCAACAATGAGCTTAGAAAAAAAAAAACCCCACATCAAACTCAGAAGCTCATCAAACACTGATGCTATCCCAAACACTCAATCATCAAGTTTTCTTTCTTGATGGGCCCTTTTTTTTTCCCCATGTGATGGACTTATTTTCCCATCAGATGCTATCCCAAACACACTATATATCCTCTCTCTCTCTCTCTTCCCTATCCCTCACCCACCACTCGTCGCCTCTGTCCTCTGCCATGGGCCTACCGCCTCATCGCTGTCTTCGCCATCGCAATGCCCACTAGCACAGAAACACAGCCATCGCCTACCAACCTTTGTCACGGCCTTCACTTTTCTCTTATTCTCTTCTGCTTCAGCCATGACCCTCCCTCCACTCCCAAGTAAGTAAGTAAGTAAGTATGTATGTATGTATAAAGACACAAGTTTGTGTCTGCACGTGCAAGCATTTGCCCCAACGTGGCTCTGCCACTAAGTTTAAGGACAACTTTTTCAATTTGATTGACCAAAGTCTTTAGCTGTGTCCATGTAAACAAAGAAAAATCTGGACATGAAGCTTCAATTTCTACTATGAGTGGGACTTTTTCTACAAAAATAGTTTTCTATCATTATGGCCTTTGAAATTTCGTGAACTCATGCATTAATGACTTCACTCCCGTATGATCGATCCAGCATGCAAGGAAGAAAACTATACTATCTCCAATCTTAAATATAAGACAAGGTAAATTTTTTAAAAAAGATTAAAAAAGTTAAAAAAAAGTTAATTAATCATATTATATGTTATATTTGACTAAATATACATTAGTTTATAAGTTAGACACATTAGTTTAGGAAAAAAAAAGGAATACAAATACTTTAAGGTAATTAAATTAGGAGGTTGTTAATCTGGTGCTTGAGGACTGGGGTGAGGCTCATTTAGACATAGATTAAATTGTAGGTTGAAATGATAAGCGATCTTATTCATAAAAAGGAGAATACAAGTTTGAATCCCCAAGAAGTGCTTTTGTTAGTAGAGGTAAAAACCATTTACGCTCCAAGCATGAAAGGAACTCTTCATTCAAATATTTTTAAATATTTTTTTATATACCATTGGTGAATGTAAAAAGGAAGCAAGGAATCACTATGAGAACGACTGTGTTTGGTTAATGGCGCGGCAATGGATTGGAGAGAAGCCAACCCCACTAACCCAGTCAACAGTTGACCATAATGATTGTTTAAAAAAAAACCTATTTGATAAGTATTTTTGATAAAGTGTTTTATAAAAAAATATAAATCTGGTCTATAAATAAAAAATTCATAACAACGTTTATATACTTTCGTACTTTTTATTCTGTAAAATTGGACAAAACACAGGAACCCTATCTTTAAACAACGTTTGTACTCTAATTATTATTATTATTTTTTTTTATTTTTTACTCTAACATTATTTTCAGTGTGCAACTATCTAATTTCAAACTTTTTTTTTATGATCTCTTTTATTTTTTCTAAAAAATGTTTTAAAAATTATGATTAGAACATAGAAACTGAAAATTGAATCAAACAAGTCCTAGTCATTTCATTTCATCCATCAACATTTAAATCTTCCCATGTGTCAATAATGTTGTTAACAAACTGAAAAGAATGAAAATTACGTTGCCCTTACACACATATATACTAGAAACGCATTCAGGTCTTTCTCTTCCTCTTACGTAGATTCCCTGGCTTTCTTGATTCTTAATTCATCTCTTGTTCCATCGTTTTTTTTGGGGCTTATTTTTTGCCACCCCAGAGTTATCTATCAATGCACATTTCCCAATGAGACAGTACACTCCTTCAGTCATAAACGTATGACTTGGTTTGTAATATAGGAGGGAGTATGTTCTAATTATACTCATTTTCAAGTCCTCATTCCCACATATACCTCCATGAAGTTTGTTTTATTGGTATCAAAAAAAATATTTAGGTGAGTTGGGTCCTAGGATTTACTAGATCTATGGCATGCTTTTAAGCTCAAAAACGTTAAGCAAGGCAAGGTCCACAGAAGGAAAGAAGTGCTCTCCTGAACAAGCAACGGATTGAGTGCAAACGCGTCTCAAGCCCTCGAGTATGCAAGTGTTAACATTTTGATGTGTATATCCACTTTAAGGACAACTTATTCAATTTGATTGACCAAACTCTTTAGCTTTTGTCCATGCAATCAAAGAAAAATGTGGACATGAAGCCTCAATTTATACTATGGTAAATAACACGTTTCTGAGCACCATGGCCTTTGAAATTTCGTGAACTGATGCATTAATGACTTGACTCCCGTATCATCGATTCAGCTTGCAAGGAAAAAAATATATTATTTCCAATCTTAAATATACGACATAGTTGAATTTATTTAAAAAAATTAAAAAAGCTAAATAAGTTACTTAATCATATCATATATTGTGTATGACTAAATTATATATCAATTTAAAGTAGTTTGCAAAAAAAAAAAAAGGAATATAAATATTTTAAAGTAATTTAATTGTAAGGTTGTTAATCTGGTGCATGAGAACTAGAGTGAGGCTCATCCAGATAGGGATTAAACTGTAGGTTAAGATGGTAAGTGATCTTACCCTATAAAGAAAAGAAACATAAATTTGAATCTTGGGAAGTGCTTTTGTTGGGAGAGTCCTGCACTCCAAACCTCAAAGGAAACCCTCCATTGTAATATTTTGGGTTAAGTACTAATTTTGCCCATTAAGTATATGCACAGGAGCAATTTTTCACAGAAAGTTTTTTTGAGAGCAATATTGCCTTGGAAGTATAAAAACATAGCAATATTGTCACTCCATTAACAACTCTAATAGTCAAACGTTAGTTGACCACATTATGTTAATGTGGATTGTTTACGTGGTATCTTTATTACTTTTTAAGTAGCAATTTTGTCCCGGAAGTATACACCTAAGAGCAATTTTGCATTGGAAGGTTTTTTTTGGGTCTAAATGTTGCCTTAGAAGTCTAAAAACGTATGATATGATTAAATAACTTATTTAACTTCCTTAATTTCTTTAAAATATGTCTATCCGGTCTTATAATTAGGACCGGAGGTAGTATGATTAAGTAACTTATTTAGTTTTTTTAATTTTTTTTTAAGAGTCAAACCTGTCTTATAATCATAAAAGTAAATATCCTTTCTGGTCTCTGACAAAAAACACAGACCCCATTTTGGTCTATTACAAAAAAATCGACTCTTATTCGTCCTTTCTTTTGGAAATTTGTAAGGAATCAAAATGTCAACCAATCGACACTTATTTGTCCTTTTTATGGACTAAAAAGGACCTTTTTTTTTTTGGGTTTTGTAAGGGACCAAAATGGGGATCGCCTTTTTTGTTAAAGACTACATAGGGTATTTACTTAATTATAATCATGACAAAAGGGACTAGGGGTGGCAATTTTTTTTTTAAAAAGTAAATATAGCCTACTCTTTCTTTCCCCATAGCATCCTTTATCGCAGGCATTCCCCAATCAAAAATAGTAATCACTCGCCTGCAGAATTTGTCCAGAAAAAATGTTTCGAACAAATCAAACAAAAAAATAAGAATGAATTTGTCCGTATAAAAGATCAAACGAGTATGTCGCAGGCAGTTCAAACAAATTTTTCCAAACAATAATCACTCGTTTGCGGAATTATCTACATGAATGATTAACAAACCTCTGGTGCATTTAAACAGATATGACTAAGAGAATAAAGCTTACAAAAAGTGTCAAATACTATTAATTAAGGCTGTTAACGGTGGGGCAACATTGCTAATTTTTTAGACTTACGAGGCAACATTGAGACAAAAAAAACTTCCAAGGTAAAATTGCTCCTGAGCGTATACTTTCGGGGCAAAATTGTTACTTAAACAAAAAGAAAAAAAAAGTAAGAAAGATGCCACGTAGACAATCTACGTCAGCATAATACGGTCAACAAATGTTTGACCGTTAGGGTTGTTAATGGAGAGACAACATTGCTACGTATTTATACTTCTGGGGCAACATTGTTCCCAAAGAAACTTCCAGGGCAAAATTGCTCCTAGGCATATTATACTTCAGAGGCAAAATTGGTACTTAACCCAAATATTTTTAAATCTTTTTTTATATACCATTGGTGAATGTTAAAAGGAAAGGAATCAATTTGAAAACAACTGCGTGTGGTTAATGGCGGGGGCAATGGAGATAAGCCAACTCCATTTCATCCCGTTTCATGACTAACCCAGTCAACTGTCGACCATAATGTTTTTTTTTTTTTTTAAAACTTATTTGATAATTATTTTTTATTAAGTTTTTACAAAAAAAAAAAATATAAATCTGGTCCAAAAAATAAAAAATTCATAAACGTTTATATACTTTCGAACTTTTTATTCTGTAAAATTGGGCAAAACAGAGGAACCCTATCTTTAATTTACAACGTTTGTACTCTAATTATTTTAAACAAATTATATATCTATATATATATCTAACATGATTTTTCAGAGCAACTATCTAATTTTAAACATATTTTTGTTTATGATCTCTTTTATTTTTTCTAAAAAATGTTTTAAGAATTATTAGTAGAACATAAAAACTGAAAATTGAATCAAACAAGTCCTAGTCATTTCATCTATCAACATTTAAATCTTCCCATGTGTCAATAATGTTGTTAACAAACTGAAAAGAATGAAAATTACGTTGCCCTTGCACACCTACTAGAAACGCATTCAGGTCTTTCTCTTCCTCTTACGTACATTCCCTGGCTTTCTTGATTCTTAATTCATCTCTTTGTTTCATCGTTTTTTTTGTTTCGTTATTTTTTACCACCCCCAGAGTTATCTATCAATGCACATGTTCACAAGGAGACATAGCACTCTTTCAATCCTAAATGTATGATATGGCTTGTAGTATAATTTGTCACTACAAATTAGGTCCTATATTTATAAGAATAATCTTGAACGCCCTCTCGTAGCATTGTATCATAATATTATTAGAAATTGCAATCAAGTTATAACATTCTGATCTATAGTACAAATTTCAGAGATCGATGCCTCTAACAAGTAATAATTAATTTGAGTCTTAATGAGATGATTTAATTGGGAGAGATCTTTCGGTTGTCACAATCTCAAGTCTCAACAAGAATGTCAAAATAACATATAATTAGGATCAATCGACGAGGGAAGTTTGATGTTTCCTTAACCTTAACAACAATGAAGGAGAAAAGGAAATGAGGGAGTTAAAGGAAGAACGGAGAGACTAATACCATTGGAGGTGGAGAATATGCATAGGAGATGAAGAGCGGTGAAAGAGGAATTTGCTCTATAAGTATTTTATGAAATATGAAAATAATTTTTAATTTCTAAAACTCATTAGTAGTGGAATTGAGAGTAGTGCAACATGATAAGATTTCAAAATATTTTGAAACTATCTTTTAATTTTCTCTTTATTTTTAATATATTTATTTTAAAAATAATTTATTTTATATATTAATACTTCAAAATATTTTGTAATTTCCAACAATCTCTCAGGTGTCTCTCTTTAATTTTTGAGCATAATTTATTTTGGTGAGAACATGGGAAGTGGCGGGTGTGTGAGAGAAATCCGTTATTTTATGAAATATAAAATTAATTTTTAATTTTTAAAAATTAGTTGTGGGATTGAGAAGTTTAACATGATAAGATTTTAAAATATTTTGAAACTGCCTTCTCATTATCCCTCTATTTTTAATTAAAATCTGGACATGGGGCTTCATTTTCTATTGAGTGATGAGGATGTCTACTCCGTAAACGACGCGTTTGTGAAGAAGACTAGGTCATTAGAGGGCCTTTGAGAATATTGTGAACTCATGCATTGACTTGTATATGAAGAAACATAATAGTAGAACGTAGCTTGTAAGTCAAGCAACAGAGACAAAGAGAACTGGTGACTTGTACAGAAAGAGGAAGCTAAGCTATGCATTTCACATGTGAAGCTCACGAGCATGATAAAAATGGAAGTGAGGAGGTTGTGGGTATTGGTGGTGAGTTTTATGGTTTTGGTTCAAACATTGGGAATCAGATGTTGCGTGAGAGAAGAGAGGCAAGCGCTTCTTAATATAAAGACATATTTTCTTACAAACTATAATGACACTCTCCAGGTGGACAAGCATTTATCGTCCTGGGTTAGTGGTGATATGAACAGTAATTGCTGTAGGTGGAATCGCGTTAAGTGCCATCCTTCTTCGGGCCGGGTTTCCAAGCTTTCACTCCAAGATCTTAATGTCATAAAGTATCCTTATAAACATCCCCTTTGTAGAGGAGATCCCGCTAATGTTTATATAGATTTCTCAATGTTCCAAAACTTCAAGGAGCTGACAAGTCTCAACTTCTCCAAAGGCGGATTTCAAAGTTTGGAAAACACTGCAGGTTCGTGTCACTTTATGGATTAGCTAATGTTAAATTATTTTATGTTGTAGAGTTTTATGTTAGAAGCAACTTCTCTATTTGTGAGGGTATGTGTGCACATATCCGACTCTCTCTAAACTCTATCTAGTAAGACCCTTGTACATTAGACTACCCAACCCTTTAGTCTTTCAACATAGAGGTAAGTAGTTGTTAATTTTTAATCAAGTATATATGCTTTAAATTCCAATTCTAAATATAGGTACAAAGGTAACTAATTTACAAAAATTAAAGAATTAGTTAAATTACTTATTTGTAAAAAGAATGTGTTGGGTTTCCTCAAGATACTCCTTTAATCGTTTGCAATTGACAGTATCCCATATGGAAACCCATTTTGAATACGTAAAAAAAAATATGGATAAATTGAAAAAAAAATATTATAAATTTGAAAGATAAGATGGATTGGGGTCTTACATTTGAAGAGAAAGCAAACATCTCAATTAGTTCCTACATATTTAAGACCTAGTATTTTTGAATTTTTAATATATGATGAACCAATCCAACTTCAACTGAGTTTCAAAGATGTTTAAAAGTTGAGGCGATTGAAGCACAAGTGGCTAATGGAATCTTGATAAAACTCATGCCTCCACTTGGGTGTAGCAGTTCCGACTCCCCCCATGACTACTAGCTAGAGAGATTCCCTTCTGCCTAGGGCAATGTCAATAGAGAGAATTAATTATTGATCTTAATTAAATTACAAAAATTAATTCCGCAAAGATCCTAACTACTTTGTAAATCTAGAAATTTAATATATATATATATATATATATATATATATATATATATATATATATATGTATGTATGTATATGTATATGTATGTATGTATATGTGAATACATACTTACCACTTTGGATACCAAAAGAGAAAATTGTTTCTATACTGAATCAGAGGAAGGCAAGCTTTGAAAAGGAATTCAAATACTTTAGAGATTGTTCAGCCTGGATTCTCAGAGGTCCAAAAGGAGGAAAACACCTTTTGCATTTCTCTTCATATTTCAAAGTGTCTGGTTATGAAATCATTAATAAATAGGATATAAGGGGTTTATATACTTTCTTCACTCTTTAATATAAGACATATTTTCCTAACCTGATTAGATTAAGGAAGTTAACTAGTTAAGTTGGTTAGTATTACTTGTATTTTCTAAAACGTCATGGTCGTCTTTCTTAATTCCCTCATTCCCTCTTCTCCTTGATTATTTCTAAGGCAGCATCAAAAGAAATAAATTAGGAAATGGTTGACAAATATAAAAAACATGTCTTATATTTAAGACCATGATTAACTCCTCAAATAGGTCTTGTATCGAGGACCAGAATGAGTAGTTTAAATTTATGCTAGAGTTTGTATATCATTGTTTATTCTTTCTGTATACCCACAAATATCCTGTACGTATAATAGATGTCCACAATATATAGGAGAATATTTTTTTGGACTGAAATTTGCAGGAGAATATTACTTGGCCTTTTCCAAAAGCTTTGGTCTCAGTATGGGAAATATCTGTGTGTATTCCTCACAGAATGAAATCACTTAGTTCTTATATCAATACTCGCTAGATTTCTGTGGTTTTTGCATCTCTATATACAGGATAACTAATGACATTAATATGCATATTTTGAATTGGGAAAATTTGAGTAAACCCATTGTAGCCATTTTATTTCAGTCAATCCTAAAGAATTTTAAAACTTTTCTAAACCCCATGAACTAAAATGGAATTAAGTTTTATGGGTGAAAATATAATGATGCCCTTACTTTACATGGTAGCCTATGCACATTGTAGTAGAACCTTGGATCCTAGATTTTTTAATTTTTCATGGTTTTGTTGTAAGTCTTGCTCAAGGTTTACAATGTAACTTCTATGATTGATTTTCTCAAAGGTGAAAGTTTGTAAGTTATGTGCATGATTTTTAATATTTGTGAAGACTACAAATGAAGCATTTTTCAAGTAGATGAATAAAACAAACCATATATGAACAAACATACTAAGAGTAATAAAAATATTTGATGAAGTCAAAAACCTTTAGTTCAAGAAACTTACAAAAAAATAGATGTCTTTACCCGTGGTTGTATTAGTACACCTTTTAAACATGGCATTACGACAAAGAACCTTTTAAACCTGGTTGTTACTTTCATATTTTTATGCAATGATTGTATATATATTGTTCTAAAATGTGAAGAATCAAGGTAGTTCCAAATGTGAAATCACTTTTCATGATGGCTAAGTGATTTATTGAGCAATACGATGTTTTCTGGATTTGATCAATATACATCAAACAAAATTATAATATAAATAAAAGATAATGGCTACACATGTCATTAACCAGCTTCATTCCTATTCCTTAATCCAAACATGCTCTTGTATAGAGAAAAGCTTTTCCATTTTCATCCATAAGCCTTTGGATAATGAAAACGTGGCACCATAGAGAAGTCTCTTACACAAGGAGGATCCGGGATGTTTGTGTCGATTAACTTGTGAAGAATTAGCGGCTTCGAGCCTCTCAATCATTGAGCTACATACCCAAAAGAAGATATAGAACTAGTCACCAGCACATCACACATACTAAGCAGATAAATTTCAGTCAAAGCCTTTATATTGTGCATATTGTCATTGAACTTCTGTTCCTCTTCATGACTTGGCTGATAAACTCCTATTATGTCCCTAATTAGAGCTGGTAATCAAGGCCGGCTCTTGAAGGGTATGGCCTAAAAGAGCCAGCCCTTTTAGGTTCGAGGTAAAAAAAATATCTGTTTTTCAAAGCCCAGTCCAAGAGCACCAAGGTTAAGGTTGGCCCTGCAGGGCCAGAAGTTATTATTTCAAATTTTAACTATTTTTCCTCCGTATTTTTTCAAAGAAATATAGTTAGTAAATTACAATAATTAAAGTTCTAGTTTATCAAATAAATGTTGTTAATATTAATATCCAAACAACACGCATCATGCAACAAACAAATACAGCAACTAATTCATGTTAGTTATGCTTAGTTTTGATAATGACAAATATGCTTATCAATATCAAGAGAAAAGAGTTTGTATACTACATTTATCTTCTTCTTTGACTAATTCTTATATTTAATGTTGATGTGAAGTTCAATAATGAAAAATAATCAAGAAATGAGATATTGAAGAAGATGAGAAGTTCAATAATGAAGAATGATCAAGAAAGGAGATATTGAAAAAGATGTGAAGTTCAATAATAAAGAACGATCAAGAAAGGAGATATTGAGGAAGGTAGAACTTGTAGAGAATAATGAGTCCAAGTTGAATAACGAAGAATGATCAAGATGGAAGATTGAAGAAGGAAGAACTTGCTGAATGGAATGAGAATATCATTATACAAGTTCTTAGATTGATACTAGAAGTCTCCACGATCAAATCGAAGTTGGAATGACTCAATTCGAAGTTAAAACAAGCAACTATATGGTTCTAGATGAGCAAACTCGACTCACAAGGTTTCAAATCGAGTTTATTACCTTGCTGCAGTGATTTGCTTCTCGGATACGAGCAAATTCGAGTTTAGGACTCAAAACTCGAGTCAGCCATCATTAACTCAAGTCAATAAGTGTTTTCAGGTCCTCTGGCGTCTCTGGACTAGTTAAACTTGAGTTAGCCACTATAAACTTGAGTTTGTCGTGCTTTTCAGCACCTCTGTTCTACTCTGTTTCACGTTTCACCTGAGTAAGGTCTAGTAATTTGATGATATCTCCTAAACCAGGAATCAGATTGAATTGTAAAAGTTGACAGTGAAATTCACACCACACAGCAAACCAAGCTTCAATGTTTTGAGCGTATCTCACAAACTACAAATCCAATTAATCTGAAATCAATGGCATGTGAAAGTAGACTCAAAACGAATTCCATAAGATTTGAACCAACCAAAACAGAGTTTAGACCAGGGAGATATGACATTGGGAAGTTGACAGTTAGTTTAAGAAGTCGCAAAAACGCTCAACATACAATGAGCTTGGAATGAATGCTTAACTTGAGTGTAAGGATGAAGAACTCGAGTTTACGACAGGCAGAGAGCATGAAGAAACTCAAACTTGAGCCTGTGGATGGCAAACTTGAGTTTAGTTTAGACAGAGACCAATCCTTCTTGCCAAGACAAACCAAACTCGAGTCAACAACTTGGAACTCAAGTCTGAGGCGTTTCCAAGTGTCCAGTTTGAATTTGCTTTCGATCAAACCATCTTCTAAGTTGAAAGGACATCAAACTCGAGTTATTAAGTGGGACACTCGAGTCATTAACTTGAGTCAGTTTATGCAAACTTAAGTTTACATCTCTGCTTTAGAAAATCACAGTGTCCAAAAATATTGTTTCTCATTAAGAACATCTAGATGATTACTCAAATGACTTATATTCCTTCTTAACATTATTTATATCATTTGTGTACAAGTTTTAGGTGATTAAACGAAGGATTAGATGCAAATCCTCAAAATGTCAGATTTGTGTTAGAAACATTAAATGCTCTGCAGAAGCTCTAACAGCTAGTTTCATCTGATCTCCAACAACTACTATTCACAATGGTCATATTCTCAACGGTCAAATGATCTTCATCTAAAAGTAGAGACACATTCAAGATGAAAAAAAACGATGGCAAGAGCTTGCATTGTCGAAATGCCAACTTTTTGAATCCAACGTTTATCTCATACACACTCTGTTCTCAATGCTTACATAGCTCACATTAGAGAGTGAAATGATTTGTATTGCACTTTAGTGTTTATTCATTCACTTCTAAGAGAAAGATTCATTGTAATCATTTTATCTGAGAGTTACTCAAGATTGGGTGATCTTGAGTGGAAAATAGATTGTAACTTTACATTGTTGTAAGGAGGAGTATCTTGGTAAGATATTTGGCTTCACAAGTGCCTGAGTGAACTTGTAGGATTGTATAGGCTTCCTTTGTACCCGGATTAAACAAGAGGATAGTGGATTGAAAATCTCAAGTAGAGCTTGAGGACTGGTCGTAGGTCAAGGATTGGGCCAAACCAGTATAAATCTCAATTTGCATATTCTCTTCCCTGATCTCTCATATTTCCAATATATCCTTATTTGAATATCTATCTGTTGATTTAGAAGTCGCGAAAAGATTTTCAAAGTTCCTAAGTTTTTAGTCTTCACCTAATTCACCCCCTCTTGAGTTTAGCTGGTTCTTACAATTCATAAACAAAAGCAAACTATTGTCCATAAATAACTCACATAAAACATAATAAGCTTACCATTAGGCAACATGACTACAATTACTATCATTGTCATTTTCTTCGCCACTATTATCAATTTCAAAGACATTTGATTGTGTTTCAGTAGTAGGCTTTGCTTCATGGGTAAAAATATCAAGAATTTCTTCTCCCGCATCATGAATACATTCATAATCTTTATCTGCAATGAATAATAAACCAAATCATAAAATCAGAGTATAGTTATTATGTATTTGTATTTAAATGGATAAATAACTCTATAACAAATACAAAATATATAGAAAATAGTAAATTATAATGAAGGAAAATGGTGATTGAATTTTTTGGGTTCCTTCACCGCCCAATACTCTCGGTCTTGGTCAAGTTAATAAAAAAAAATTGAAGCTGGGGCCTAACGGGCTAGCCCTATAGGGCAAACTTCATTTAGCAGCTCCAATTTACAAGCTCGATCCTTGAAGAGCCAAGTCTTAAACGGGTTGGTTCGATAGGCTCGACCTGATTTCTTGGCTCTATCCTCAGTAACTGTTGGTTTTTTCAAATACATCATTGTTAAATTCTCACTGAAATACGAATACAAAGATATCACCAGAATGTGTTCTATTTGGTTTTTCCTTGGAGAAGAAGTTACCGAATGTCTCAGGTCTAGTTCAAGCAATACCTTATTCTTTAGGGTACATCTTAATATTTGATCCATTTTGGCTTGATTTGTAGAATGGTCGGGATATACTTTAATTTGAAGACCAATTCTCGCCTCTGCTTTGGACATGTATGCCTGATAGAATCTGTTTATTATTCCCCATGCTTGATTTGAAGGCAGAAATAAGTATCGTCCCAAGTAGTGAAAAATGGTGTCTTTATTAGGGAACATTTTGCTTAATTCTTGACTAAACGATGGTACTATGAATAGAGAAGGTATGAAAAATTGATTTGACCTTGATATCAATAGGGGAACCTTACTAAGAAGATGTTGACTATGATCAAAGTGAAAAATCTTTTCAAGTTCATCATTGGCATGCTGCAAATTTAAATGTAGAACCAATGGAGAAATCTGTCTTGAATTGTTTTTTCCTCTATCCTTATTTAGTATGTCTTGATATGTTTCAATATGTCCTAGCCTGTTTACGAAAGGAAAATCTTTTGGCGAAATCCGTGATGAATTAGGAAATGGTTCACAGAATAGGCCTTTCATTTCATCCTCAAAATTTACTATTAGAACTCGACTTGTGATGATAGCATGTAGGAATGCTGAAGCCATGCTCACCATTCTGTTGCCCAAGACATCAACAGAAGTCCACATAATGTAGTTACATTTTGCATATTGTGCCTTGTTCCTTCTAGGCCTTATCAAATATTTAATGGTTTTGTTGTAGATTCAGTATGAGGACCACACCTTTTATGAAGATCTTCATATTCACTAAGTTTGGTTATTACATAAGGAGACGTTTTGTGAGGCAAAGCCTTACGGTATAAGTAGGCCTGAAACCTACTTAAGCATGATGATTTATCAAACCCAAAATCATTAGCTAAAAGTCCATCAAGTAGTTTGTTAGCAGTAGGCTTTCTAGTAAGTTAGGATGATGAGTCATTTGTTGAGTTTGTGAATGAACAATTTTTTGAAACTAAAAATTTGTAAGACATACAAGGTATTGATAAGTTCTTAGATACTGTATTTATAGAACTGAAATATCAAGCTAAGTATGAAGAGTCATGTGAGCATGTTAAATGTGGTCTAATTGAAACAGATTAATATCTATGTGTAAATGTGTATGTCTTTGAGTGTATGTGAAGATGATTGATATTATTGTTAATATATTGTAGATACAGGAACAAGCAAAAGTTAAAGGTTCCCTTTTGATGAAGTAGTGTGTCTCTAGTTGAACTTAGAATGTGATTGAAATTGATGAAAACATTGGACCTTACTCAAAATAGCTTAATTTATGTTCTTCTTTTTTTCTTGTTATTTGAGCTTGGGACCTCCAAATTAAACTTCTTTTTTTATTCCCCCCTTGTTGGTTAATTCATTATATTCTAAGTACATATAGTTTATTCTCAATATAATCAAGATCCATTGGAGTATCATGTTCCTAAAGTAAAGAGAGGGGAAGAAAGATGGATACCTAGCTCACTCTATGTGGGTCCCACGATGGTGAAACCTACCTCACGTTCTTTCTCTCTTCATATTTTAGAAGATATGTTTTAATTGTCAGCAGTAAATTTTTCCAATTGCAACATCACCTATAATACTTAGATGAGTTCCCAAGCTTAAACCTAGCATTGACATGTTTGTACGCGTGCATGATTAAATTGTATAAAAAAATTTAAAAATAAAGACATATTTTGGTTATGTTTTTACAATTTGTTTTCTAGAAATTAAGATGGTTGTGATAAAGAAAGGGCAAAAATAAATTTGATGAACAAATTAACGGAGGAAGCAACCAAACAAACACAATCTGAAAAAAATATGTGAAATAACCTGCTTCTGAATCTGCATTAGCTTGAATTGTTGATCCCAAATTTTCATGTGTCAAGCTTCAAATTCCATATCTTTAGAAAACGTCTCAAAATGATCAAAATTGAGAAAATATACAAAAGTTCAGGAAATAAGTGAAATTAATTATTTGCCTCTGAATCTGCATTTGCCTAAACTATTGATCCCAAGTTCTTTGTGTCAAGTTTTGACCTCTCCCTTCAAATGCCTTGTCTTTAGAAAAGCTCCCAAAATTATCAAAAATTGAGTATTTATTGTTAGCTCCTGTGTTTTGATGATTACAATTTTTAAGCTTTTGAATTAAAATAAGCAAAGAACATTTGATAAGATAATTTGATAAAAGCATTTCTTAGAAGGTTACTCGAGCAGAGTATCAAGCTTGCTCGAGCAATGTCGAATGCAAGGCAAAAGCAAGTGCTTCACAGAACGCTTGCTCAAGCAGACTGTATAGTCTTGCTCGAGCAATATCGTGCTCTCAACTTCTCTGGCATCCTACTTGAGCATATCTCACCAAGTTGCCCGAGCATCATCGAGTGAAAGCACTATGAAGAGTTTGGAGCCTTGTTCGAGCAGAAGCCTTAACGTGCTCAAGCAATATCGAGCAAAGGATCAGTGAGGTAAAGCACTGTCATACTCAAGCATTAGGTAAAAGCCTGCTCGAGCATCATGCTCGAGCAGGCTTGAAAGGTTGCTCGATCAAAGCCAAGCAACCTGTGTTCTCGTGTGAGCAAAGTCCTTGCTCGAGCAAAGAGCAAAGTACTGCTTGAGCAGCATACTCGAGCAAGTATAAAGAGTTTGCTCGAGCAGAGTCGAGCAACAAGCTATCTCATCGTTGAATGAAGCTTGCCCGAGCATGAATCAATTCATGCTTGAGCATCGTGCTCGAGCAGACAGAAAAGAGTGCTTGAGCATCAGCGAGTCTGATGTGATTTTAATTGATTCATGAAAGGCTTGCTCGAGCATGATAAAATATGATGCTCAAGCAAAAGAATTTTGTTGCTCGAGCATCAGCGACCAAGAGCATTTTTCTGAGCATTTCAAAGGACCTTGCTCGAGCAGGCATGGATCATTGCTTGAGTAATGTCATCCTTGTTTTCAAATCAAAGCTCTCTGTGAAAACTTGAATCACTGAATGAATTATTATTCCTTCTCATTATTATTTATTGTGATCACCAAATGCTTTTTAACCAATCTGTTCATGAGTTTCAAATTATTTTGACATGGATTACCAGCGAATTTGAATAAAGCAATCTCGTCTGTCAGAAGCATTAAATGCAGTTACCTAAACCAGTGTTAAACACGTAAAGCGACTCTGATCGGAGTAAAGCGTCTCTAATATTCTGTCTGCGCATTAAATGCTATTTCATAACAGCAAAACAAAAGGAATGAAAGAGAATGTCAACTCTGCACATTCGACCTGAATATCAAAACCACGAAATCCTTGACGAAAGCTTCATCAGTCTAATGGACACATTCAAGTCTCTCAACGGCTATTTCACAAGCTTCACCAACGGTCATTAATTGCTTCATCTATAAATAGCTGAAGCATTCAATTCGCCAACTACCGAAATGCTATGCAATCAATTCGAGTTTATTACTATTTTCTGTTTCAACTGTTTCATTAAATTGTGCTTCAGTGTTCAACATCTTATCTACTTGTGTGGAGTACTTAAACATTTATCTCATTGTTAGTTGTAATCTTAAGGTTGCGGAACCTTAAGAGAGGGTGTATCAATTACAACTTGTAAGGGGGAGCAAAGTCTGAGAGTGAGAGGACTATCCTTTGTTTATAGAGTGTGTAATTCTTCTTGAAAAATAGTGAAATCCCAGGTTTTCTGGAGACTGGACGTAGGTTAGAGATTTGAGACCGAACCAGTATAAATTGTCTTGTGTCTATTTCCCCTTTCGTTTTATCTTTATGTTAACATCTTAACTTGCCCCGTGCGCCATTAGTGAAAAGATTTTTGAGATTACCTATTCACCCACCTCTAGGTGATATTCCATCTTTATTTATAACTAACTTCACGGAGTATAAGGAAAATTGTGCATAGAACAAACAACATATTATGTATCTATCAGAACTCAATCTCATTATCTCCTTGGTGAGTTGAAGTGGATTCATCTTCTCCAATGGCTCTCTGCAGTAATTAGATACTTTATTTAGATTAAAGATGAATATATGGATATTATCAGAACATGGGAATACCAATAAATTTTTTTTTTAAAAAATAATATTAATTTCATTTAGGAAGTTACTTAGAACCTTCAAAAGGTGCTTGACTTTTTGGAACTTGACTTTTATCCTTTGCAGCTAATATCTGCTTCCGTCCTTTGCTGAAAAAGGTGCTGTTTTGGCTCAAAACGCAAGCAAGGTTTTTTTTTTTTGAAAAAATAATTTAGGATACTAACCGGTTCTAGAAATATACTTTAGGATATTGAACAGTACTAAAAAAATATTTCATGGCCTTGAAAAATTATTTTAGAATCTTGAAAAAAATTTCAGGGTACTGATAACCTTAAAAAGATATTTTAGGATATTGATTGGTACTGAAAAAAATGCCTCATGATCTTGAAGATCTTGAAAAAAATATTTCAAGGTATTAACTGATACTAAAATAATACTTCAGGATATTCACTCGTACTAAAAATATATTTTAGGATATTGACTAGTACTAAAAATATATTGTAAATATCTTGAGAAAATATTTCAAGGTACTACTGATACTAAAATGATACTTTAGGATATATATTGGTACTGAAAAAATACTTCATGATCTTGAAAAATTATTTTGGGATCTTGCAAAAATATTTTATGGTACTGACTGATACTAAAAATATACTGCATGATTTTTTTTCAAAATCCTAAAATAAGTTTTCAAATCATGAAGTATTTTTTTTTGTGCCACTCAGTATACTAAAGTATCTTTTTAATACTAATCAGTACCTTAAAATATTTTTCCAAAAAAAAAAGAAAAACCCAACTTGTGTTTTGCACCAAAGTGGTGCCATTTTTCAGCAAAGGACGACAACAGATATTAACCGCAAAAGATAGAAGCCAGGTCCTGAATTTTTAACTATAGAAACATATGTACAAGACAGCTCATGGGCATAGGAGAGGGCATTTTTGTCAATATAAGTTGGACTCAGAAATGAAATGGATTATTAATAATACAAATAAATATGAATCAGTAATATAATATTTGTGAGGAATTCTTTCCTAGTCTATTTGCAAGCAAGTAAATATGATAGGCATGGTTCTTGGTTGTACTAGGAAGGGAACAAAAGAGGTTGATTGGTTTTTTTTTCTTTTTCTTTTGTGGATTCAAAATCAACTTATAGATACGAAGTTTAATGCTGAAAATCACATTTCTTAGTTTGTTTTTCTCCGATATGTAATAGACATATCAGTTACTTGAAGTAAAAGCAATAAAAGAGCCTGAAAAGTACAAAGGAAAAAAAAAAAGAAAAAGAAAAAAGAAGAAGCCAGAAATCAAAGCAGATAAAAAGAAAAATAAGAAGAAGAGACCTGGTTTTGCAAATGACATATCTTAAAACCGTTGGGATCCGTACACGCAGCAAAATTAAAGTATTTATGATTCCCAAAGAGAATCGCTCAATGGCGTTTAAATTAAAGTTCGTAGGAAGCCGTACCTATGCAAATCAATAAGCATCTCTTCCGATTTGAACACATGGGCTACCTACTTGATCAACAGGAGTCGGCTCTACGAATCTTCTTCCTTTACCGGTATCCACACGAATAGCCTTAAACACGGACAACAGCGTGCTAGCGCCTTCAATATTCTCGCATCTCTCCCTTTTCTTTTTAGGGTTTCTCGTGGCTTTTCTAATACGACTGACTCAATGTCTCGTAGGTTTTCTTAAACCTAATAGGCGTATTATATTCAAAATTAATCCTTATTAATTTTGAATTTTGAATTTGGATTAAAAAATATATTAATTAAATTTATCTAATAGATCTAATCTAATTTATTTATTTAATTTATCCTTATTAATTAATTTATTTAATTTATATCTATAAATTAAATCCGAGATATGATATCTATCTATTTAATTAAATCTGAGATACTATATCTCAATTTAAATTAAATCAAATATGTAATATCTTTATTCAAAAATTAAATCTGAGATACAATATCTTTATTTGTTTTAGATATTTAATTTATCAAATAAATTAAATATAAAACAAATATTATATATAATAATATTATAATCTCTATTAAATCATATTATTATATTATTTTCAAATGTAATATATATATATATTCATCCTAGATTAAATATAGTATTCATTAAATCTTAGATATATCTAAAATTCAATGAATCTGGACACTTTTGCTCATGTTGGGTTAATTTTATGTGCGACTCTGTAAGCCCACATGAGATTGGCAGTGGGCCAATGCTGTACCAGCCCACAAGTCACAAGCAGTCTCTAGCAAGACATTGCAACTATCCAATTCATATGGGGATCGATGATACGATACAATCTATTGTACAACCATGTCACGTTCTTTTTGTCACGTGATAATTTGGTCAAGGATGAAGCATGGATAATGTCAACTTCCTGTTCTTGACCATTACTTTCTCGATTCTTGAGTAGTCTAATAATTGAAATGGAAACTCTTTTCCACCGTAGTATGGTCATACGTTTCTGAGACTCACTCATCGAGGGGCCCAGTATTACCTCTCTACAAATGTGAGGGACAAATTCCATCTTGACCATTCACATTCCTTTGCATGAAAACCACTGATCCCGATCATAGCCTTTATCATCACCCGATCAAAGGTGACTTTTGACTAAGTCAAAGATTAGCGACTCATCATATAGGAATCCATGATAATCTCAGGTCATGAGGCGTTGTGACGCTGTTATACATGAGATAAGCTTATGACTAAATCTATACAGCTTTCTCATAGTGGGTGGGTCCAACACCTTGTACTCTTACAAGTGCCCATGACTTTGATTTTTATCTCCATATCTCATCAAAGTCATACTGGTCTTATCTCATCTTCACTCCTGCGTAGATGACCGACCAGGGACATTTAGGATAATCTTTAAGATATATCCAAGGATACAGTTATCAATATAAACATGCAAATGAAATGATAACTAAAGGAGAATACTTTAAATAACATAAACGTTTAAAGTACAATGACTTGCCCCTAGGGTATAATTTCCAACAAAAACATGATCATGTGAAGTGTCTATTCCATTTATATGTAACTTTCTAAAAGGAAGATGCATAAACATTTAATATATGCCATTTTTATGTAATGATCACTTCTGAAACCCATTTATGCATGCTAAAACAATCACTTTTCCTTCCTCCAATTGAAATGAGTACATTTATTCTTTATTATCAGGAGATGAAGTAGAATACTTAAGTGCTGGCTCTATAAATCATATAGATTATGTAAATGAAAGTTTCGATGATTATATGAGACAAAGTTTTTGAATTCAATTAAATGTTTTGGGGTTCCTCATCGTAAATTGGTTTTAAAGATGGGAGTACTAGTTATGTTAATAACGAACATTGACCAAGCATCTAGATTGTGCAATGGTATGAGACTTCAAATTACATAACTTGGCAACAACGTCATTAAGGCGAAGGCGTTGAATGGCACTAGTGCAGGCCAAGACATTTTGATTCACAGGATGGACATGAACCCATGGGAATCTAAACTTCCATTCAAGATGACGAGAAGACAATTTCCAATCATCAATTCATTTGCGATGACAATTAAGAACAACCAAGGACAATTGATGTCAAATGTAGGTCTTTACCTACTAAGTCCAGTTTTTTCACATGGACAACTTTATATTGCTTTATCTAGGGTAAAAGTTTCAAAGGTTTGAAAATACTGATTTTGAATGAGTTTAATATGTATATTAACAACACAGTTAATGTTGTATACAGAGAAGTTTTCCAAAACATTTTATCAAACTCATTGTTGTAAGGGGAAATTTTGTTTGACTTTGTTATTATTGTGGTTTAAATTTCATATTTAAATGAATTCAATATTGGGGAAAACATATCTGCTTCTGTCGTAGATAAACTTTTCTGCAGCAGGAGAAAAATGACACCGTTCGACCCTATTTTAATCCTCTTTAAATCTTCCCTCTGCAAGTGCTGCCGGACAGCACAATGAAATGTAGGAAGAGACAAAATCTCCCTTTTTTTAACCTAGCGTGAAGACAAAATCCCCCTTTTTCTTAACCTGGCGTTAAGAAAGAAAATTCTAAACTCAAGGCCTTGAGCACCATCTTGGTTGATCATTTACAAAGTTTCAGAATCCGTAGAACCTACCACCCTCTGAAACCTCGTCCTCATATACGTCAATTCCCCATCTAGACTTTCCTTCTCCGACGATGGACTCGAAATAACCCTCGCACCCATCGACACCCCTCTTAAATGCTGCATTACATACATCTCATCTTCACCCAATTGCTTCCTCCTTATCGAATAACCCACTTTTCTTCCATTGCAATACACAGCCCACACAAACTCCTCCATCAGCTTCTTCTTATGCGTCTTCGTCTCACTCTCCAATGCAATCCTCAATATGTCCGCTGCCATTTCTTTGTTCAGAGCACTCGTGTACTTTGTTAAGAAAAAGGGAGATTTTATCTCTTCATAGGTTTCATTGTGTTGTCCGGTGGCACTTGCAGAGGGAAGATTAAAAAAGAATTAAAACATATAGAAGGAGGGGAAAAAAATAGGCCTGTCATTTTTCTCCTGCTGCAGAAAAGTTTATCTACCACTGAAGCAGATATGTTTTCCCCTTCAATATTTTATTACTTTCATATTTCTTCAGTGCTAAATTTTACCTATTAATTAATAAAATAGTTTGATTATTACATTTGCACCTTTGTTATTCATATTTAAAATATATTAGAACTCAATACTCAGTGCAACGCACGACTCCGAAGTCTTATTTATGCTAAAACAATCACTTTTCCTTCCTCCAATTGAAGCCAGCCAGCTATCTCCCAATACAATTAATTCTAATCGTTTCATTTAACTCTCATTGAAATATTATTCATTTCCTATCTGATTTGAATATATATATTATGACTCTCCCATCTCTAGTTCAAGACACCTTCAACCATTGTTAAGTCATTAAATTTATTCGAAAATGAAAAAAAAAAAATCAAATTTGGTGATTTAAAATCATGTATTACATCTTGAAAAGAGAAAATTAAATTCAACTTTATATGTGAGCATTTTTTTAAAAAAGATAATTAATACTCCCTCCGATCATTTTTTTATAAAAGCTCAAAATTTGAATTGTTTTGATCTATTTTATAAGACTTTGACAAGAGTTGTCTAAACATTTGATGAATTTTTTAATCCTTCATTAATTATATGTATTGCATTAATTATTAAATTGATGATACTTATATTTATTCTATTTCTCTCATAGCAAAAAAAACTTTATTTCTCTCTCTTACTTACTTCTCATAAATAAAGTTATACTTGAACATTTATTATTTTAAACATACTTATTATTTTAAATTAATTTTAACTGCTTTCTTAAATTGTATAGTTCGAATTATAAATAAAACTAGAGGAGAACCCCACTTGATACTCTTTCTAATCCTTATTATAAGGCACCAACTAACAAATGTATTTGATACTTTTTATAAGACATTTGCTTATTTCAAAAGAGTATTAAATATTTTTTTCTATGTATCCCCATAATGAATAAGGGTAGTGGGTGAGAGTAATAATTAATATAATATTAGAGTTTAGTGTAATTAGTAGGAGTAATATTGAAAATTACTTAAATTTTAAGATAAATTTAATGACTTTAACTATTTTTATTGATGTATGAGAATTATTAGTCGATGCAGATTAGAAGAAGTATCTTATAATAATCATCACGCCTTCCTCCTAGAAAGTGCATTAATAATAGCGAGCGGCCGGAGAGAGCTTATTTTCAGCACTAGTACTCAATGAGGAATATCTTAAACAATTAATATCACTATTGATATGGCAACTAGACAAATATGCCGTTTTTTTTTTTTTTTTGGGGTGAAATACGCCGTTTAAGCATTATGCTCTGCCAAATTTCATCTCGATTTAATGCAATGTAACATTTTCGCATTATTCAGATAAAATGTACAATATAAAAAATATCATTAAACTTTTAATAGGACTAGGACATATAAAAAAAAGTTTTAAGAAATCTATATTTTGAAAGGAGATAGCAGTAAATTATATTTAAAACACTGTCATTACACAGACATAAAAAATCCAGGTCTACTAAGCATCTATTCAAGAATCGGTTTTGGAAAAATATAAAATACCTCAAGATAATCCAATACGCATTAGTTAATTAAAATTTTTTTAAAAAAGCATTTCTTCTACTTAGACTCAATTTAAAATCCCATTAATATCTCATGTCTTTTTTCAAGAATGGACGTAATCAATTATTTGCATTACAAAAAAAAAAAAAAAAAACAACAACAACAACAACTGATTTCCAGTGGTATAAACTTTATTCTTCAGTCTATTGCATTTTATAATTTTTTTGGGGCAAGGCTTATCTTAGAATACACTTTGCTACCAGACGTCCCATATTAGCCTTATATTTTGGAAATCCCTTGAACCGATAGATAGAGAATAAACCAAGAATGTTCTGAATATTTCAATATTAAAAATGACATAACAAAATCAAAAATTCATCTGAAAATACTTCAGATTTAATCTATCAGGAATCAATAAACTAAATCAAACAATAATATTACTATCATGTGATATTATCTAGCGATCTCATCTTTTTACATGTATAGATAGTGCTTCTCATTAATTTATCAAAAAATAGCATGTCTTGTCGAGAAGTACTAAACCTTCCAACTATAATAAACCATTTTAAGATGCCAGAGATAGACTCTTAACCTTACAAAAGTAGACAGGGCCACGCTTTTCAGAACAAATCGTCTTTCATAGAGTCACTTATATCAGAAGAAGCAACATTTCCTTATTTCTAAGGAAAATTACATGCATGTCACAAGGACTATTAAAAATTATAAAAAAATCCCTTAAAATCAGCAAATTACACAGAAAGTCTCAAAAGACTTTTTTGACATTATTTGTATTAACAACGGGAAATGTCATATTTACAACAGAAAGTGTCATATTTATAACAACAATTAATCACCTAACCATTTACAACAGAAAAAGTCATATTTACAACAGAAAGTGTCATATTTACAACAACATTAAACACCTGGATTTTGAACGTAGAGAAGTCATTTACAACAGAAAAAGACTAGATTTACAACAGGAAGTGCTATATTTACGACAAAATTTAAAATTTGATCATTTACAACAGAAAAAGCCATATTTACAATAGGAAATACCATATTTACAACAATATTTAAATATTTGGATTTTGAACGTAGAGAAGTTATTTACAACAGAAAAAGGCTAGATTTACAACAGAATTGCTATGTTTATAACAAAATTTAAAATCTGGCCATTGACAACAGATAAAGCCATATTTACAACAAAATTTAAAAACCTGGATCTTTTTTCCATACAAATAATATCAAAAAAGTCCCTTGAGACTTCTATGTAATTTAATGATTTCATAAGACTTTTTTGTAATTATTCCTAGTCCTTGGGACTTGCACGTAATTTTCCCTTATTTCTAATATGGGCTAATGATTGACTTTTGATCTTCAACTCCTCAACCAAGAAACTACACTGGCAATGTAATTAGACATATCTCCTTTGTTGAGGACACTGTAATAGTAAATAGTTCAGTGCTCATGTCATGAATCTGTCGCTGAGCGATGAACGCCAACCAGCTTCAATCCCTTATTTACATCTTCACAATTCATAATATGAGGAAAAAGGGAAGTAAATCTCACAATTCTATTCGCCTTACAATCATGTTTAGGTGGATGATGCAGACAAGGTTCCATGGATACAGCTTGTAGGCATGGTGGATCAGGGATCTGTTCACCATATGCTCTCTGAAGAATCCATGGCTTCAAACCCCCAAGACTTTGTGCAACATACCCAAAAGTAGACTTGGAGCTGGTGATCAATGCTTGACACAAACTCAGCAGATAGATTTCAGTCCATGCCTTGACGTTATGCGAATTATCGTACGACTTTTGATGCCCTTCACGACTTGGTTGATAAACTCTTACAACTTCCCCAGTCACAGTAGTGTTTCTCAAATACATAGCCCTTAGCTTCTCACCGTATTCTGAGTATAAAGACACAACTAGAACGGCTTTTGAGGTGCTATTCTTCGATGGAGATGTTACTGACTTATGATGGCCCAACTGAGGCAACAGGTTATGCTTGAAGGCACAAGCTAATATTTCACCAATGATGGTTTCATGTGGAGCTCGACGAGTATTATATATTCTTACTTGGAGGCCAATTCTGTCATTTTCCTTGGCCAAGTGAGCTTTATAGAACCTGCTAATAGCATCCCACACCTCATTTGATGGGTGAAAAAGGTATCGTCCCAGATGGTGGAAAACAGTGTCTTTTTCGGGGAACATTTTACTCAGCTCTTGCCCAAAAGTTGGAATCATGAAAAGAGAAGGGGAAAAATATTGATTTGACTTCAAAATCAAGACAGGAACTTTCTCGAGAAGACTTTGGCTATGATCACAATGGAAAAAGTTATTATGACCAGCATGGGTGTGTTGTGGATTAAGAATTAGAACTGATGGCCAATACACATTCGAATAACGTGTCTTGTTTAGTAAGCTTTCAAAGGTTTCCATATTTTTCTGGTCTTTGCGGTAAGGAAAATTCTGAGGCAATAACCATGATGAGTTGGGAAATGGCTCACAATAGAGACCAACCATATCAGACCCAAATCTGACAAGTAGAACTCGATCTGTGAGAATGGCATAAAGAAATGTTGCAGCCAATGTTATCATCCTGTTCCCCAAGCCATTGGCAGCTGTCCAAACAAGGTATTTGCATTTTGTAGCAGCAATATTTTTGCTAGAATTTTTGCCCATTTTCAAGACTTTGTCAAAGGATTTGGTAAGGGGTCCACATCTTCTATGAAGCTTTTCATAGTTGCGCAGCTTGGATATCAGATATGATGAGGGTTTATGAGGGGATGTCTTGCGATATAAATAAGATTGATACCTACTTAGGCATGATGCTTCATCAAAAGTTGGAGCTAGAAGTTCGTTGAGGAGTTTATCATTGGTAAGAGTGTCAGATAGATATGAATCATTACTCAAATTTGCAATTATTTGATTCTTCTGATCTGCAGGTACAAGAAAAAGAGAAGTTGCAGATATTTGCAAGAAGATAAAGAAAAGCCTATGCAAATTAGCAACTCTCTCAGTGATTCCTCAAAAAGTTTCAATTGCAATGAAGTTTCAATAAAGTTATTGCAGATCATGCTCAATAAAACATAATGAATATAGACATATTTTATGCTTGTTTTACCAAAACCAAAGGTAAGTTGGTAATTAACGAAATAATAATAGCAAATTACCTCAGGTATTCAGAGTCCAAATTGAGCCAAAAATAACAGAAATAATTCTTCAAGTCATAAAAGCATCTGAGGTTTTATATACTAAAAAATTGACTAGGAAAACGTAACACAAATTGGAAAATTAAGCCATAAGCGATGGTCATACCAGTATCTGAGGTGGTCTTTTTGGGGATGCTTTCTTCTGAGGCCGGTAAAACATCATGAGCCTTTTCTTCCAAAATATTATCCTTGGCTGTTCGACGCGCAGGTTAAACAGTAAAAGACACAGCACATCGGAATCAGATATAGTAAATTTGAATAAACGACTAAGGACATATGATAGAGAAAAGAACGATGTCATACATAAGAGAAATAGAATACAAAAAATGGCCTTACCTACTTCTGATCCTGTAACATTCTGGCCTTTTTCTCCCATGGCTTGAGGGGTTACAGTTAAAGTAACGTCTTCACCTTCCGTTAAAACATTAATAGAAACGTTCTGGGCTCTTTCACCCAGCACGTCAGTTTTCGAAGATTCCTCAACAAGAAGAAGTATTGAATTGTGGTTTATCAGAGTAACTATGACTAAAAAAATGGGGAAAGCAATGAAACTCACAACCAAGAATGTTCTGAATCCCTTGAATGTATTTGACTTTGTTTTATCCATTGTGGCTTCGAAAATTTTTCGCATTAACTGCTAAGACAACAGCTCAAATTCGATGGCAGTAGCCAACACCTTCAATGAGCAAGGTGCAGGTAGCTTCAGATATCAAATTAGTCGCCTAGAAATGTAACAAATAAGAGATTATGAGATGATAAGGGATAATAAAAAAGAAATTATGAGAGAAACCCAACCAAGCCGCCATACGCGTAAAAATGGGAGAAGCCGATGGTTTTTGTTCAGTTTAGTGTTCCCTGGTTGACTTTTTGGACGATCAGGGCTTTACCTCTTTTGCTTTTCTATATCCAGCTTAATTATTATGTGGGACCCGGCTACCTACTCTCTGCAGTAAAGCTGATGTAATCGTTCTCTGAAGAAATAAATTCCATGGAATTGTTCAAAAAAAAAAAAAAGGTCAGCTTTATTTGGTAGTTACTCTCGCATATTACATTTCCACCGGATTAAAGTTTCTCAAAGAGACAAAATGCGATCGAAAGCTCAAAATTGAACAGTTTCTTCTCAAACAGGAGAAAAACAGGGAAGAATCGGAAGTACTCACACATTTTTCACCGGAAGACCTCGTGCTAAAAATGCGCAATCTTCTTGAAGGTTCATCAGAGAAAGCTTTGGCTCTACAGACCCAACCAGACACGTCGATTAACTTGCTGTACAGTGTAAATCCTCAAGTTTCCTTCTTATTTTTCTGGGTTTGAAAGCAAATGGGATCAAATCAAAGGAGCGTAAAAGTAAAAGAAGAAAGTGTCAGGTTGCGTCATTCTCCCATAACTGTTCCGCACTATAAATAATAAAAGAAGTTAATATCATTATTGTCTTTTCCAATAATTGAGAAGTTGATTGTATTCCGAAATACTGTTTTGGTTCATAATATCAGTATTAATGAAAAATTAAAAATGACTATTAACTTATTAAATATATCATAAACTTTTTTTAAAAAAATTTACTCCCATCAAAAATTTGTTTTAAAATTTAATGATTGAGCAAATTAAAAATGCACATTAATGATAACGACAAAACTGAAAAATAAATATTAACTACTTAAAAGCGATTTATATTTAAATCAAACTATTATTCTATAATGTCCTATATTGTGGTTTGGAGGGAGTACAGGACATCATTTCTCATATTTGTAGTCTATCCCTAATTTACTCTTTATTAATATTCCCTCAACAATCATTAAGTAAGAGAAAAAAAAATTAAATAACATAATTAGGTTGTTTAAAAAATGTTATATTAATTAATTTAACTAATTTTTTTAATATAATTAAATTAGGTAAACCAGTCTTATATTAAGAATGGGACATAGTAATTAGTTTAAGTTATATAGTTTCAAATCATTAGCTGGTTAGTTTCATAAAGATTTAATCTTAAGTTCAAGAACATCCAAAACCAAAAACTTGTTAAAAATGTAAAGACTAGTTATTAAACTTAGACTAAATCGGTTTAAAATTATAGGATCAAAAACTAATTATTTAAAACTATATAAACTAAAATTAAAATTGAATCCAACTATAAAAAATAATAATGATATTATTAAAAAAATTCAAACCTAATAATGTTTTAACTATATCTTTTACTAGGGGACACAAGATAAGGTGAGAGCTAACAGATTTTCATGCATCTTTTAGGTTATTTTTAGTTATCTAGCAAAGAAAAGTTTGTCCTATTATTTCATCAAAAAATATTTTTTATTTTTAATAATAATTAAGGGAATTTAAAACTAACTCCTTTAAGAGCAACAATTTATATTCAGGCCAAAGAAAAAAAAATAGGAACAATTTATAAAATAACCTCTTTTTATGCCAGTAAACCATCATGAGCCTATCGATTGAAAAAAAAATCATTGTAAGCAGGGGCAGAACTAGGAATGAAAATTAGGGGAAGCAAAAATTATAGAATAAAACCCAGTTGACTCAGTATTTGAAATTGTGAGCAAAAATTACAGAATTGAACCGAAGATTTTAAGAAATTATACTTTAACCTCATAAATTTTTCACTATTTTCATTTTAATCCCTTTATGAGACTTTTAAATAGGGACTAAAGTGAAAAGATTGAAATTTTATGAGGCCAAAGCATAATTTCCAAAAAATTTGGGTCTAATTATATAATTTCTGGGGGGCCACCCCTAGCCCCCTTAAACCCACCTCTGATTGTAAGCCTTTTCTTCAACATGATTTTGAAGTAAATTAGGAGTTGTCTTCCATGATAACGGAGCTACAAACTGACTTTTCAGAATTAGGGGGGGAAAAAAGGGGTTAATGTACATGTTTAACAACAAAATTTACTCTAAAAGCGTCATACACAAATAAATTGAAGGAGTGAAAAATACATATTATGAATTAAAAATGGAGAAAATACAATAAACCGGTTAACTTGGTGTTGTACTAGTTCTACCAATCTTCTTGGCAGTTTTGTGGGTGATGCTGTGGTGCCAATGGTCAAAGAGTTGTTTGAAGGGGTAGTAACATGGCTGAGCTTAATGATGACTCTACTCCTAGATGAGGTGATGGGAAACATAAGCGTCCCATTTTTTGTTTGACCGTTAAAAATTTTAAGACATATCACATATTGTTATTTTTTTTTTAATTAAAAAAGGGGCAGGATGCAATAAGGAAAATGACAAACAGAATAAAGAAGTGTGTGGGGTGGGTGTTTTGGCGTTAAAAGACCGTCAAAATATATGCAAACAATTTAAAAGATATAATTTTTTTTATTGGTTTATTATAGTAATATATATTCACATGCCGTGTATAATTAAATTATGGGGACCAATGAGAGCACAGCTAGCTCATGATGTCGAATGCTTATTAGTGTTAGCGGTAGAAGTTATTCTTACATTGTGATTTATGGTGTATGAGATAAACATTTGAGAAGGATTTTGTCTTGACTTACGTGAACGCGTTTCTCGAATATTAACTTAAACAAACATAATCAAGACTTATTTCCTCTTATGTCATCTCTAAACATTTTTGTTTATCACCTTTTGGACCAAGTCGAGCCTTTAAACATTGTTTCGAAGACTGTGGATGCCCCTTATTCCTTGTGTCGCTCGTGTTCCCACATCACACATTCAACAGCTAGCTATCTTCCGGTAATATATATTATTAAGATATTTATGATAGGAGGAGAGCCTAACACATGGTAAGAGGAGGGACTCTCAATGTTCCTCTTTTTATATAATCAATATATCAAAAGATAGATTTCTTATTTTATTACTTCAAAATATTTTGTAGTTTGTAAATATTTTTTTGGATATCTCTCTTTAATTTTTGAGCATATTTTATTTTTTTTATATTTGTTTTAGTTTTATGAATATTCATAGCAAGAGGAGGCCAACCCCATGATAGAGGACATGTGGAGGCTATTGGCATTGGGGGTAGAGAACATGGGAGGTGCTTGGTGGATTCAGCTTGCATATCCAAAGATAGGGAGAGCTCCTCCCCTGTGTACCATCCAAATTTAATCTAGACGATCCATATTTTTTTTTCCTTATTTTCTAGTTTTTTAAAAAATATTTTAATAGGTAGATCATTTAAAATAAAGATAATCTTTCAATTAATAATTTTTTTAAAAATGATTTTTTATTTAAAAGTCATTAAATAAAAGAAATTAAATCTGGACCATCTAGATGAGATATGGACTGAGAAGAGCTCTCCCTGTCTATCCAAAGGATAAAGGATAGACATGGAAACTAGGTCCGATGGCAGGTGGGGTGAGAGAAATCCGTTATTTTATAAAATATATAAAAATAATTTTTAATTTCTAAAAATAAGTAATAGGACTAAGAAGGTTAACATGATAAGATTTCAAAATATTTTGAAACTGCGCCTTATCATTATCTCTCTATTTTTAATATATTTATTTTTAAAATATATTATTTTACATTTTTATTTTTTGAGTGTGTTTTGTTTTTATCTTTATTTTAGTTGTTAAAATATTAATGGTGGGAGGAGAGCGTGCCAATTATATCTTGGCTAAAGTAACTTTTAGTCATTTACATTTTATATAAGGCATATTTTTGACCCCTTAACTTTATAAAGTATACTTTTGATCGTAAAATGTTAACACCGTATATTACTAATAAAAAATGCTGACGCGGTGAACTCGATCAAGTGATGACTAATAGATTTTATTATACAAATTTTATATATTCTTTAGTTTAGCCATATTTTAAATTTTAAATTTACGTTTAGTAGCATTTAATTACATAGTCATCACTTAAGTTTACACTGTTATCACTTGAGTTTACTTACGTTTTTAGTTAGCAAAATTAACAGTATTAGAATTATAGGACGAAAAGTATACCTTATAAAGTTAAGGGACCAAAAGTATACCTTATATAAACTTAAAATATTAAAAGTATACTTTAGCCTTTTATCTTTATTTTAGTTGTGATGATATTCATGACAGGAGGAGGAGGGATTCTCAACGTTCCTCCTTTTATATAACCATCTGGCTAAAGTATATTTTTAATCCATTAAATTTATATGGGATTTCATTTTGGTCCCTTAAGTTTATAAAATATATTTTTTGATGCTATAATTTTAACATCATTAACTTTACTAATAGAAACACTGACCCATCAACTTTAAGTGATGATTGTGTTATTATACATACTAACGTATTAATCTTAAATATAAAGTATAAGTAAATTGAAAAAGGGTAAAGGAGCGCCCAGCACCATGAAGTTTGCCTTCAGGAGTGTCCAGCACCACGAAGTTTTTTCAGGAGCACCCAGCATCACGAAGTTACGTTTTTGGAGCACCCAGTGCCACGACAGTTAGTTGACCGTTAACGTTGACGTGGACACTGACGAGGTGCTGACGTGGATTGACACGTTGACATGGACGATGACGTGGAATAAAAAATTCAAAAAATTAGGGAAAAATTCAAACAATTAGGAAAAAAATTTAAAATAATTAGAAAAATTTTAAAATTACGAAAACAAAAAAATCAAAAAATGAGGAAAAAATTAAAATAAGTAGAAAAAAATTTAAAAAGTTAGGAAAAAATTCAAAAAATTAGGAAAAAAATCAAAAAAAAGAGGAAAAATTCAAATAATTAGAATTTTTTTAAAAACAATTAGAAAAAAATTCAAAAAGTTAGGAAAAAATTCACAAAATTAAAATAAGTAAAAAAAATACAAAAAAATTAGGAAAAAAAATACAAAAAATTATGATCTTACAGCATGGATTGCCTCTCTCATTTGGGGAAATGACAATGACAATTTATTATATACTCCCTCCGGTCCTAATTATAAGACAACATTTGAGAGTTTGTTTTGGTCCTAATTATAATACAACATTCTAATTTTTGTCAGTTTCTTCCTAAAAGATGTCTATTCATATAAATGAGGGATTATGTGAAATCAATAAGGTAGTTGAGGTACAAAATTTATATAAGGGCCTTTTCCTAATTTTTTGAAATTTTTTTCTAATTTTTTGAATTTTTTTTGAATTTTTTTTAATTTTTTTATAATTATTTTAATTTTTTCCTCATTTCTTGAATTATTTTTTCTAATTATTTTTATTTTTTATAATTATTTTTATTTTTCCTAATTATTTTTATTTTTTCCTCATTTTTTGAATTTTTTTCTTTTTTTTTTAAATTTTTTTTGTAATTTTTTTTAAAAAATTCCCTTTTTTTTTTGAATTTTTCTATTCCATATTAGCGCCACGTCATCATCCACGTTCACGTCAGCGTCCACGGTCAACTAATGGCCATGGCACTGGACACTCCAAAAACGTAAGTTCATGGTGCTGGGGAAAAATATCTAAAACCCTAAGAAGTTTCAACTTCCATAGTCCCGTCCGGGTCAGTACCAAAACTTGCAAGTAAATAAGAAAAAAAAAAATCTCAGCAGCTCTCAACTAGGAATTGTTCTGCAACTTCAACGTACAACTCGTATCTACAGATTGTTCCACAGCTTCAACAATTCTTTTATGCAATCACAAGTCTGGGACGTCCTTTTCTCTTTTCACATATTAAGGGGGCCTTGAGAATGCTTCAGTTTAGTTTTGTCGGCACTCCGTGGTTCTGCTTGCTATTTCTAATTCGCCCAGCCGATACAAAAATCAAACGAAATCCACAACAATCTTTTCTGCTATTTGCTATTGCAGGTGAAGGAGGTATTGAACAATGGGGTAAAATATCAAAGTAGAGGTGGAAGAGGAGTAAAACGTTTTCATTTGTCGTGATTTATCGGGAAGGTTTTAGTTTTAAAATCTAAAAATATTAATTAAAAAATTAAAACTTAAATTTGTTATGTCACCTGTGTAGTCATCATATTATTTAAGGTCGGGTTAGCATTTTCCATGAGTAAAGTTACCAATGTTAAAATTATAAGATCAAAAATATATTTTATAAAATTAAAGGACTAAAATAAAACCTCATGAAAATTTAAAGGACTAAAAGTATACTTTAGCATAACCACCCATATATTAAGTTTAGGTCAAATAAAAAATAGTGGAGAGATAATTGTGGCCAATTGTTAAACTTAAAATGGTAAACTTAAAAAAATATGGCTAAAGTATACATTTGGTTCTTTATGTTTGCCTCTCGTATTATTTTAGTCCTTTAAGTTTGTAAAGTGCAGTTTGGTCCCTTAATGTTAACACCGTTAGTCCGATTTAACAGAAAATACTGACTCAACAGTTTTAAGCGATTACTGTGCAATTAAATGCTGACCAAGCATGCTTATATGTTAGTATTTTAATAAATTAATATTTTAAATCCTATTAATTGAAAAAAAAAATAATCTTTACATACTATTTTGTGGTTTTTCACAATTTGTGAAGATTAAACATATTTTTTTGTCGAAGAAAATTAAATATTTTTCAATTAATAGGATTTAAAATATTAATTTATTAAAATATTAACATATAAGCATAATAAACATAATTTATTTTTTTCAAATATTCTAGATGATTAAACCAATTTATTTAACCTAATAAACATAATAAATAGCCACAAAATCGCAGGACAAATAACGAATGGTCACTTAAAATTCAAAATTATTTCATTTCAAACCACATACTACCCATACACCAACTGTAATTCTGAGCAAAAAATACGCCAACTGTAACCAATCTGTTTTTTACATTTTTCATTTAAACGGATTGAATAAACAACAATTAATTAAAAAGGAGAAAAATGCATGATTTATGTCACACATGGTGTTGCCAGGCTTTTATATATGATGAAAGGACATGTCATTGGACTACAAAAGTCGGCAAGAAGGTGCGGTGGCGGGGGTTGAAGAAGAGTGTGAGCATGTGCGAGACGGGCATAGAGGCTCTTTCGTGGACCCTCAAGCACCTGATAACTTATCCTTCCACCTTGGTCTATCTCATCCATGTCTTCCCTGAGATCAAACACGTTCCTAATCTGTATCTGTAAGCCACAGTTTTCTTTAATTTCCCCTTTTTTTACTCTAACTCAAATTATTGGGACTCTCCTAAGATTTACGCCTAAATTATAATATGTTGAAATTATTTTGGCTGATAAAATAACACTTCATCTCCCCTTGAAGAAGAAGAAGAACAGTGTCGTGAACAGCGCGACGAGATGCATATATATATAGACCATAGAGTAGATTCACTGTAGTGATAACGTACCCAAGAGTTTATATTACACGTGTTAACAATTTATAAGTATTTATCCTTAGTAATTCGATCGAGTGACCAAGTCAAGGGTAACATAGTAGGTCCATAGGTATAAGCTAAACTCTTCAGAACGAACAATAATATGGACATCACTAGTGTAAAAAAGGCTTTTAAGACCGGACAAAAGAGGCATCGTAAGACCAAACTCGTGACCGGTCTTGTTCTAGGCGGCATTAAAGTCTAATATTTAAGACCGGACACAAACCGGTCTTAAAGAAACTATTTTAGACTGGACATTTAAGATATTAGGTCTTAGAAGTTATACTAAATAAACCTGAAATTTTTTTGTTCGGTCCTAAAACCCAACTTTTAAGACCGGACAAAAACTTGGCCGCTCTTAAAAGGATCGAAATTTTAAGACTGGACAAAAATTTTAAGACTAGAAGACTGATTATATGCAGTCTTAAAAAACTTACTTTCAAGACAGGATGGTAAATACATTCAGTCTTAACAGTTGAACATTTAAGATAGGTGTATTTATTCTGGTCAATTTTTTTCCTGTTCTGTTCTTCCTGATCAATATATATACACAAATCCATCATCCAATCCAGCATATAAAAGTCGATATTTTAAGCTACAAACTATAAATAATTATGAATAGGGTGAAGGTGCAGATTTGCCAACCAACTACTACCCGAGGAGCGTCTGGCACAAATAACAATTGAGGGGACCAAAATTGCAAATCAACAATTAAAAAATGAAAAAAAACACCAAATAACTATTAAAAGTTGAAAAAAAAACACCAAATAACTATTAAAAAAAACTATCATAATTAAGTTAAAATATGAGGCACTAGCGTAGGACGGTGGCAAAAACGCTGGAGAAAAGAGTAGTTACTCCTTCTTGTTGGAAAAGGAAAACATTAACAGAGATGGGACCCATAGGAGCAAGCATAGTAGCAGCAGCGGTTGCAACTTGTGGCATCGGAGGGATGGAACCAGGGTGTAAGATGTGTGCCAGCCAAATGTTGTGGATTACTGGATGAGTTCGAGAGGGTGAGTGGAACACCCAGCAACAATAAAAGCTTTGGAGATGCAAACGTCGCCGACACTGTGACAGTCAATGGAAGACAGAGACACCAAGACAGTGATGGGGTAATAGTTCGTTGGCGAATTTGCTCCAAATTGTGTTTTTTTTTCACTTTTAAATTGTTGATTGACAATTTTGGTCTTCTCAATTGTTATTTATGCCAGACGCTCTCGAGTAATAGTTAGTTGGCAAATCTACACCTTGACCTTTATGAATAAATTGAATTGGGATAAAGAATACAAATATTATTCACCATGAGTTATGTGGCCTCTTAATTAATGATTATACTATGACTACAACACCTAAATTAATTTATACAATAAAACAACTTACTTACAAATACAATGAGTTGAGTTATAAATACAGCACGTAAATCAACATACATGCCCAATATAATATATTCACCACACCTTCATATGATTCCCACTCAACAACGTAAACATCCTCTTTTATAACATGCCCTTTTGGATCGAATCCTACCACAAAAATAAAACAAGAACAAACTTCATAGTCAGTGACATAGTTTAAGGCAACACATTATCATCTGGAAGTATGTCCTTAAAAGCCTCAGGCATTTCAGAAAAACTCTTGTCGCTCCATCCATGACGTGCTTTCAAGCTTACCAATTTCAATATAGCGTTCAACAATTGGTATTTTTTACACTCAGGGTATAATGAGGTCTTTGCATCACTGCACACATTATTATATACATGTGATTAATAAAAAGCCTCTTCTCCTACATCACGAATAATGTCCTTTATGCGATCATCCATATCCGTGTCATTATCATCAAAGGTCACTTCCCCATGTTGAGACCTACTTGGCATTTTTTCACCATGTCATACCCATATTTTATAAGTCTTACAAAATCCTTCACAAATTAAATGTGTGTGTATAACTTCAAGACTTAGTCGCCTCTCATTCAAACATTTTACACAAGGGCAATTAAATTTTTTACTATCATCATGGGCATTTTGTTTAGCAAATTCTATAAATTCGCTCGCCCCATTTTGATATTCAACACTTGTCCGTAAAACATTTATCCAACTGTGATCCATAGTAGAATTCCTATAGAATGAAAGATTTAACATACATAATCCGAAAAATTTGAAACTTGAATATAAAATAAGCTAACTCAAAATGCATATTTATGCTCAATGTCAGTTAGGTCTTCTTCTTCTTTTTCTTCTTCTTTTTTAACGGAGAAACTTGCCCATTAAATGCATAACGAAGAATCACTTTTGGTCATAAATGTATCACAGTAAATCCATGAAGTAAAATAAATGCATGACGAGGAAATTAAATGCATCGCATGAAGGTCTTGTGGACTTACTTGTAGCATATAAATTCAAATGTGTTTGCTGAGTCTTTCTTCTCCGGCTACGAATGTTAATGTTGTAGACAACAAGAGTAACCTAAAAACACTAGTTGGTTAGTTGGGTTGGTCTAAAGTGTAAATATAATCTTCAAAATAAAATATTCATTAACAACAGAGGAACCCACAAGAACATTTCATCGATTTCGTTAAACTCATGAAAAACCCAGAACGATAAGCAGGAAAATCATAAAGTTATATAACCAAAACACCTCTTACAGCTTAGTCTATAAACGTTTAACTAAGGAACCAAAAAATGATTGTCGAGAGAGCGACGCAAAGCAGTGACGAAGCAACACACAAACACTGGAGACAAAACCTGAGTAATCACTTTCGGCGCGACAAGAGAAGCATCAGAGAGAGAAATTAAATTTTCCGCGCGACAAAGACATGTTTTAGTATTTTGAATTTTATTAAGACCGATTAATTATAACGTATCCGGTCCTAAAAATAAGCATTTTATCAATTTAATTTTTAAGTCCGGAGGTTTAGAAGACTCCGGTCCTAAATTTTTATTAATTTTTAGACCGGAGATTTATAAAACATCCGGTCTAAAAGTCAAATACTTTTTAGACCAATTACTTATAACGTATCTAGTCCTAACGGTCTATTTATTAACTAAACCGAAAAAAAAGAGGATTGGCTTTGCCAAGCGTAGTAGCTGCTGAATGAATAAAATAAAGGAAAACTGGAGAATTAATAAGCTCTTTTAATTACTGGTGAGGAGTTAGGAGGCAGTGAGGAGTTAATAAGGACAGAGAGGTAGTGTGAGGAGTTAAAATAAGGGCAGAGAGTAGGAGAGATACGCAATTGATGATGAATTTTGGTGATTTTCTACTTTAAGAGTGTATTTTATAAATATCCGGTCTTAAAAGTCTTTTGTCAATTCAATTACTTTTAAGATATACTTTTATACATTTTCGGTCCTAAAATACTTTTAAGACCTACCTTTGATGATATATCCGGTCCTAAACTTCTATTATTTATTTTTTCAATTAATTCAATTACTTTTAAGATTGACCTTTTATCTTGTATCCGGTCCTAAAATTTATTTATTTTTCAATCAATTTTTATTTTAAATTTCCTAAAAAATATTACTTTTATGAACGGATCTTTTACAATATCCGGTATTAAAAGTTAAGCAGAGTCATATACTTACACTCTCTTCAAATGAATGATTCAAAGCCTCTTCGGCTTCCAAATAAACTTCCCAACTTGAGGAGCTATGCGGCTCCTCGTTAAAGTTTCTGGCGTTTCACATTGTTCAGGATGAGTTCTCTATTTAAACCCGTTGTTACTTTACTTTCTTCATATTCTTCTCCATCACTTCTAGAACCTCCACCATCGTAATAGTTGCTCCACCACCACCAAGTCCTCCTTTTCCTCGCCCTATCGGTCTTCACAATCCTTACCCTCCTCCGCTGCCCTAGAACCCATCATTATACCAGATGATGCAGCACCTCCTGGCCCGCGTCGATCATATAGACTAACGCTTGGGCCAACTGTTTCATATCTATCACGCCGTCAACAACAAGCTAACGGTGGTACTCAACACCCATGAGGTTGAGTATTGTCTTTCTGATGACGACGTGTCTGACCTCTCCAATGACTCCCTCCCCTCTGACAACGATGGGGAGTATTAGTTATTTTTATGTAAATAAAAAAATATAATAAATAAAATTTTTATTTCAATTTCTACATAATTTTCTATTTCTTATCGCAAGTTAACTTCAAAGACTTTAGCATCTCTTCGTTGGATGATAAAGTCAAAGGAGGATCGCACTCAAAGGAAATTTTTGGTGGAAATTTTAATTGCTTTTTTGAGGAGAAAGAGGGATATAATTTTTCTAAAGAAACAAAAAAGGAAATTCACAAGTAATATTGATGCATCTCTTGAAGGCAAAGAAACAATATCGATCGCCTTGTCCTTTTCATTCTGTTCTTTTTTTTTTCCTGACAAAAAGGAAACAACCAAAACATTGTCTTCGTATGATCAACATTAAAACTTCATAGAATACAGTTAAGACCATTAAAAAAAAACATCGTCTACCTTATTCGAATAAAGACAAACACAGTGACAATTTTTCTCAAGGTTGAACCGTCGTTGTTGTCGGTTTTACTTCGCATTGATTTGATATTTTCAGTGTCCTTTTCATTATATTTATTCTTTTTTCGACAAAGAAAAAAGACAAAGAAAAGGCAAACCGATAATGCTGCTTAACATCAGGAGAAGTAAAAACGACGACATCAAAGGTCCTAGTTTAAGGAGAACGCCAGAACCTCGATTGTTTTGAACATTAATGACTTGTCAAATATTTAAAGGAAGACTATTAAGACTGGATATTTAAAACTACATGATCCTAAAGGTTAAGTCTTTTTTAATTTCAGGACTTTTAGGAGCGGACAATTTATATATATACGGTTTTAAAGTCTCGAGACTTTTAAGACCGCACATTTAACAAACATACGGTCCTAAAAGTGTAAATGGAGCTTGATACCCAAGAGGGGGGTGAATTGGGTATCTTTAAAAATTTAAATGATTTGCTCTGTTTTAGACAAGTAAAAGCAGGGTATAACAGAGATGAAGAGAAGAAAAAGCTTGCACAAGATGATTTATCCTGGTTCGATCTTATCCTTGACCTACATCCAGTCCCCAAGCCACACTTGGGATTTTCAATCCACTATAGCTCACAGACTGATTACAAGCTCTGTACTCAAGAGTAGTTCTCTCTCTAGAACTCACTCCCCCTTACAAGTTGCAATCAATTATCCCAACCACCAAGTCCCCTGACTTGTGGTTATTACAATCAATGAATTACAACAGAAATAACTCTCACAAAGAGTAGATAATGATAATTACTGAAGCTCACAATGTCAAAAGACAATATAGGTGAAAAACTGAAAGTATTGAATGAACACTTAATGAATTTCGCTCTCAGTTCTGCAAAGTTGTTGAGAAGACTTCAATGCACTCTATTTATACTTAGAGAGCATTAATTGACCATTGTATGATGATTCCAACCGTTGTAGCTGGTTAGCATTAAGTTTGGTCAGCTTCTCTCTCTAATCTCCAACTAATCCAGGTGTATAATTAATCTGAGTTGGCTCTCTGGAGTTTTTCCCGTTGGAGAAGAGTTTTCTTGATGAAGAAAGTATTCTTGACTGTTGAGAATGCGTGCTCAGGTGGTTTAACCAAAAGGAGGTTAATTTACTGAAGTGCATTAAATGCTCTGAGCACCTTTTTGCTTTTTGCCTTTGACCTTCATTAATCTTCATCTAAGACAACTGAAATTCACTTAACAAACTGGTTAAACATAGCTGGGAACATAAGTGAATGATGAATGGAAGCAATAAGATCAAACAACAGTATTTTGCAAATTCGTGTAATTTGAAAATCAGTTTTTATCGTTCAATACTTGAGTATGTTTCTCTATACTCGAGTATGTCACTGTGTACTAGTGTCAATACTGGAGTATCCAATCTGATACTTGAGTATGCACCTTCCAGAGGCAAACCATCGTGTCTTGAACTTTCAAAACCAACCTCAATACTCGAGTATGTAAGTATGTACTTGAGTATGGAACTATTTGTGAGAAAATTTTTAAGTTCAAAAAGATCTCAATACTTGAGTATTCATTCCAATACTTGAGTATTCAAATCATTGACAAATGGATAACCTCTCTGTATGGCCAATACTCGAGTATGCATATCTATACTCGAGTATGCATTCATCTTTCAAAAATTATGAAGTTATTCCATGTCAATACTTGAGTATTCAAATCAATACTTGAGTATTCAAGAACAAGTGTTAAGTTGAAAAACCTTTGTAAGAGCCCAATACTCGAGTATCCAAATCCTATACTCGAGTATGCAATAGTTATAAAAGTTTGAGTGCTCTCTGTAAGACCAATACTCGAGTATGGCTTCCTATACTTGAGTATTGACTTCAGTTTGAAAACTTTGAATACTCTCTGGATGGCCTATACTCGAGTATGCAATTCCTATACTCGAGTATGCATCTATTTTCAAAAACTTGATTGCTCTCTGTAACTTCAATACTCGAGTATTGATTCCAATACTTGAGTATTGATTTGTAAAATTCATTTGAGCAATCCACTGTCAATCCAATACTCGAGTATGGCTTCCTATACTTGAGTATGCAATTGCCAGATGATTTTTAACAGATTTTGGAAACTTCAAAACGTGTTTACAATTGTTGATTATCATTAAAACACATAGAGAACTAACAAAAAGTCTAGACAAATTTTTTAGTAATTAAAGAAAGTAATTAATTATTTGTTTGATTTTCTTCAATATTGTTGTACCGGACAAAATTTAAGTCTGGTTTTAAAATATTTAACTTTAAGACCGGACAAATTAATATCTGGTGTTAAATGTTAACCTTTAAGACCGGTTCATATATAAATCAGGTCTTAAAACTAATTAATTTTTTATTTAATCGTTTTCTATATTTTGTACTGGTCGCATTTTATGTCCAGTCTTAAAAGAATAACTGTTAAGACCGGCTATTAAATATGTTCGTTCTTAAAACTTTAATACCTTAATATTTAAATTTTTCCTTATTATTTTTGGACCGTAGAAAATATTAGTCCGGCTGTATGAGATTTCTCGATAAAGTAATTGATATTTCAATTTTTTTAATAACATTTTAAGACCGATTGTTTTTTTTAACCGGTCTGAATAATATATTTAAGACCTATAAAAAAAATGATCCGGTATAAGAAGTTCTTTATATTTATAAAACTACCACTGGTAATACCTTTAAGACCGGGGCGTCGATAATCCAGTCTAAATGAAATGGTCTTAAAACTTTTTTTTTGTATTAGTGCATGGAGTTTCATTTTCTACTGGGTGATGAGAACGTCTACTCCGTAAATGACGCGTCTATGAAGAAGACTAGGTCATTAGAGCGCCTTTGAGAATCTTGTGAACTCATGCATTGACTTGTGTATAAAGAAACATAATAGTAGTACGTAGCGTGTATGTCAAGCAACAGAGTCAAAGAGACCTCGTGGCTTGTATATAAAATCATTTTTTCAGGAAAATCAACTAAAAATTGTAGAACAACTATATCATTAAACAAGTTTTTGTTAACTAATTAAGTGTTTGATAATTATTTTAAACAAATTTTTATATTTTTTCTACTATGATGTTTTAAAGCCATCATCCAATTCCAAACAATTTTTTTTTTGTTTTTTGCTTTTTAGAAACTTGTTTTGAAAAACAATTTTATAAAATTTTTAAAATAATATAAAGACTAAATATAGAATCAAACAAGTGGCTACCTATTTCATCCTTAAACCTTTTTTTAAGTTGATATTATCGTCCTTAAACCTTTTAACTCTGTTGCGGCTTCGTCTTTGAAAATTACGTTGCCCTTGTACATCTACTTAAAAAGCATTCAGGTCTCTCTCTTCCTCTTGTAGCAATGTAATACGAGTAATGCATCCCAAACAACCCCCCCCCCCCCCCCCCCCCCCAAAAAAAAAAAAAACAACAACAACGTAATACGAGTATTATTAAAAAATTGAATTAGTCATAACATTCTGATCTGCAGTACAAAACTTGAGATATCGATATTGTTGCTTTGTCCACTGACAAGTAATACTGAGTCTTAATTTTAGATGATTTGGGAGAGAGAACATCTTTAATTAGATTAATTGTCAGAGTTTGAATAGAACAAATAATATTATCAAAATAACATAAAAATGAATCAATATTTGAGGCTACCTTCTTCTTTGGTCTGGACCACTCATCTTCTTCATATATATTCTCTCATTTGTTTTGTGGAGTTTGTGATGTTGAAAATTCAAATCCCAGAAGATACGCACAACAGACCATCAAGCAATTAATTCACTATATATGGTGATAGATAACTACACAAGGGGATTGTATATTACAGGTGTTAACAATTAATAGGTGTGTATTATTACCAACTGGCTAGAGCGACCCAGTCAAGGGAAAAATTGGTCCATGTGTATAAATAACGCGTTTATATATGAACATGGCCTTTGAAATTTTGTGATCTCATTCATTAATGAAGACTTTACTCCTAGATGAGGTGATGGGAACATAAGCATCCCATTTTTTGTTAGACCATTACAAATTTTAAGACATATCAAATATTTAAAAAAAACAAATAAAAAAGGGGGTGGGTGTTTTAGGGTTAAAAGACGCGTATATATTTACAAAGTGACAATGGGGATTATATTAAAACGATGTTATTAGTTTGTAAAACCTGTTTCAGTAATTATTTTTTTTAATTAAGCATTTTTAAGAAAAATAAAATTTGTTCTAAAAAAAATCAGAATAAATCTTATATGTTCCTTACATTTTTTTTAATGCAAAATTATTTTTCATTCTCTAAAATAGGATAAAAAGTGGAAAATAACCCTATCTTTAAATTAACCAGTTTGCTCTCTAATTAAGTGTTTGATCAAATATTATAAACATATTTTCATATTTTTTTCCTAAAATATGATTTTTTTAAAGCAATAATCTAAGCAGATTTTTTTTTAATTTTTTATTATTAAAACTTGGTGCGCAGAAAACAATATTTATAGAGCCATTCGAAGATCATTAAAAACTAAAAACAGAATAACGGATGCCTTAGTCATTTCTGTTGTTTCTTTTTTTCTTTTCTTTTTTTTTTGTTGAATTACAGGCAAGCTGAAAAGCTTGGAATGATAAGGAAAGGACTAAATCATGAAGACCAGTCCTTAATACATCAAACTAGCAAAAGAAACTAAGCAAACTCAGCAAAGTAGACTAAGCAAAACAGGTCATCTGGTTTCTAAAATACAAGTCCAGGCAACCCCCTGGAACGAGTGGGACAAGTATCATGTCAGCATCAGTAGGAGCATCATGGACTTGTTTGGCCATATAATCTGCACATGAAATGTTTTCTCTTGAGGTATAATGAAGCTCGACATTCCAGTCTCCATATAGCAAGTCTCTAGTCTCCCGGATAATTCCTCTAAGGGGATGGTCTATGTGGTAGTCTCTCATAAGGGTGTTGACCGCATCCAATGAGTCTGAGTAGAGAACAATTCTTTGAAAGCCCATCTGACGGCACAGCTTCAAACCATGCATGATAGCATAAATTTCTGCTTCAAGCACAGTGTGGAGGCCAAGCGATTTGTTGAATCCCATCAACCAACAGCCTTGAGAGTCCCTTATGACATCGCCACAAGCAGCCTGCTGCTGATATCGCAAAGAGCCATCAACATCAATGCGGACAACGTTTGCTGGTGGAGGTGTCCAAGCTTTTTCAACATCACTGCCAAGATTAAAAATTTTGTGTGTCAGTGTTTGGTTAGATGTACCCTCCATGAGGAGGTATGTGCAAGTGTGAAGCATCTCCCTGGTAGTCGCGTTTTCGCCTTGGAAGAGAAATCTGCATCTAGTTGTCCAAAGGATCCAGCACGCCAAACTGAAGGTTCTCTGCCAAGAGGTATTTTGAAATCGACCCTTTCCAGGATTGTGGTTGATATTCCACTTGAGCCATTCCTGCACAAATCCTGCAAACAAGAGAGAAAAGTAGTTAGGTGTGATAAGTTGTTTCCACAAACTTTTAGCCCTTTCACAATCCTTGATAACGTGGATCACGTCTTCCTCATTGTTGCAATTGAAAGGGCAAATATTTCCATCAGCTAGCCCTCTTCTGGCTCTTAGAGAGTTAGTCACAAGTCTTTCATGACCCACTTGCCACATGAACATTTTAACTTTCTCAGGGAGCTGCCATTTCCACACTATGGTCCAGAATCTATTAATGCCCGTCTCGTCATAATCGGAGAGGTAATTGTAAGCAGATTTAACAGAGAAGCACCCATCTTTAGCAGCTCGCCAAGTGAAGCCGTTAGGGAAACTATTAGTAGGGGGTTGCATTCTTGAAATAGAATTTATAATTGTAGAAGGAAGAATTCCCCACCATCTATTGGTATTCCATCTGCTGTTGCTTAAAATTTGATCTCTCACCGTCTCATCAGGGCTTATCAAAGATGGATCTTGAACGAAGGTTATGAGAGGCCGGTCAAGGGGGAGCCAGAGGTCCTGCTAGAATTTGGTTTCACTCCCCGCTATTAACTTTCCTGCCAATGGCGCAAGGAACTTATCCTAAACGTCGACCACCGCCTTCCAAACAGAAGAAGAGCTTCTCTTTTTTGAAACCTTAGGCACAGAGGAAAGACTGCAATTGTACTTGGACCATAGGCATTGAGCCCATAAAGAATCTTTTTTTGTCAAGAGATTCCAACAGATCTTCATAATAAAAGCCTTATTTTGTTGATGGAGATTTTTAATACCAAGCCCCCTTGTTTCTTAGCTTTAGTTACTTTGTCCCAAGCAATGAGATGCATCTTCTTTACGTCCTCTTCCTGAGACCAAAGGAATTTCCTCGATATCTTATCAAGCTCATTAATAATACAAATAGGAAGGAGGGTTGATTGCATTTGATATGTGGGCAGGGAGGATAGCACCGATTTAATGAGAACAGTGCGGCCAACCATAGTTAAGAATTTGCTTTTCCAAGAAGACAACCTTTGCCTAGCTTTTTGCACAATGTGTTGATAGGTGGCTCTGGTAGTCCTCTTGTGAATGAGTGGCACCCCCAAGTATTTCCCGAGATCATGAGCGATACCAATTGCAAGAAGCTGACTAAGGTCGAGAGCTCTGTTAAAATTGACATTACTAGAGAAGAACATTCAAGACTTAGCCAGGCTGATTCTGTGGCCAGAGACCTCACAAAAATTTTGCATTACATTACGAACCTCCGCCATTTGGTGGAGAGAGGCCTCAGTGAAAAGGATGAGATCATCTGCGAAAAACAAATGAGAGATAGCGGGGCTCCCTCTCTTAAAAGTGAACGGTTTCCAACGGCCGGCCTCACATTCGGCTTTGATTAAGTGCCCCAACCTTTCCATGCAAAGGACAAATGTATTCGGGCTTAGGAGATCTCCTTGCCTAACACCTCTGGAGGGGGTAAAGCTCGGACTCTCGTCACTGTTCCAAAGGACAGACATGGATGAGGTAGAAAGACAAGCCATGATAAGATCGATGAGAAGCCTCAAGCACGTGAGGGTATTCCTTATGAATCCCCAATCGAGTCTATCAAAAGCCTTTTCCATATCAACCTTGATGGCAACAAACCCTTTCCTCTTACCCTTCATTCTCATGGAGTGAATGATCTCCTGAGCAATGATAATGTTATCACAACTGGTTCTGTTGGCAATAAAGCTGCATTGCTCAGGCCCAATGAGCTGTCCCATGACATCTTTAAACCTATTTGCCAGGATCTTGGTAATAATCTTGAAACTCACATTGCATAGAGATATTGGCCGAAATTCCTTTAGGGTAGAAGGATGGTCAACTTTAGGGATAAGGACAATCTTAGATCTATTAATAGAAGCCATGGATGCTGGATTGGAAAATCACTCTTCAATAAACTCACAAATTCTATCCCCTACAGCATTCCATTGCGTTTGGAAAAAGTGGGCTTGAAGGCCGTCAGGCCCCGGGGCTTTAAAGGCACCCATGGCAAAAGTTGCATTCTTTATTTCTAATCTGGTAACTTTATCTGAAAGCATGTGCATCTCGCAAGTGTTGATGTTAGGGAAGTTTGAGCACCACCCATCAGAGTCTTTGACATTAGGGTTGCGAGTATAAAGATCGGTGAAGAAATCATGAGCCATTTTCTTCGCTAATTCATGGTCTTCAACCCAATCCCCATCCTCATTTTTTATGGCCCCAATATGCTGCTTCTTCCTTCTAATCACAGTCGAAGCATGAAAAAGTCTTGTGTTTCTATCTCCGTAATGGAGCCATTTGCTTTTTGATTTTTGGAACCACGAGATTTCTTCCTGAGTAACCAATTTATGGTAATTCTCCCAGAGCTGCTTTTCCAACCTAAACAGACCGGTCCTCAAATTCATTCTCCGACATCTGTCAATACCCTCAAGGCGGCAAATGATTTCTTTTTTCCTCCTGGAGAAATTGCCAAATCGGTTATTATTCCAGTCCAGGGCAGAAGTTTGGAAGTGATGGAGACCTTGGAGCCAATTCCTGTCCCTCTAGGCCTCTTTAGTAATGTCCATGAAATCATTCTCCAAAGTCCATGCAACCTGGTAAAAGAAGGGTCTTGGAGGGCGAGGAGTAGGGGTGACAGGTTTAGAGTTAACCACCATGACTCTATGATTAGATTTAAATTTTAGCCCATGGAGAACCGTGAAGGTGGGAAAGCTTCTGATCCATTCAAAATTTGGGAAAGTCCAATCCAGCCTCTCTTTTAATCCCCGTCTCTCCCAGGTGAATTTTTCACCCAAAATTCCAGCTTCTGATCCATTCAAAATTTGAGAAAGTCCAATCCAGCCTCTCTTTTAATCCCCGTCTCTCCCAGGTGAATTTTTCACCCAAAATTCCAGCTTCAATAAGCCCAGTGTCATCAATGCATTCTCTAAAGTGGCACATGGAAGTCCAAGGAGGATCAGCTCCATCCAACTTGTCAGTAGGGGATAAGTAAGTATTAAAATCTCCCAAGACTAACCAAGGGTAGGTAGAACTTGAAGCAAGGAGACGAAGTGAGTTCCAAAGAGTAGATCTGCCGACTAAAGTAGTCTCACCATAAACAATAGTTAAAAGGCTCGTAGTGTTACAAGAAAGCTCTTTGACTTGGCAATGGAGTAATTGGGTGGATGATGTGAGGTAAGTAATATCAAAAGTGTCCGTATTCCACAAAAGCCAAATGCCCCCGGAAAACCCAGTAGCTTCCACCCGCATCCAGTGACTGAAGCTAAGTGTAACATTCCAAATTTTCGGGATTTTAAATTAGAAATGTTGTATGGAAAATTATTATTAGAATTTAGCTTGAGAAATTATAATATTAATTACTGAAAATATAGGGTTTATTTTTCCTTGAGAATTTTAGGAAAAAAAAATAAATTCAGTCAGGAATTTATTTCCTTACAATATGTGAATATAAAAAAATTATGGAATTAAGGCCTAGGAAAAATTAATTGGAGAAAAAAAAAACCTTATATGACATTAAAGATTTATTTTAAATGATAATTACAATTAAATAAAGAAAGAACCTGGAATTAGTAAAATTATGAGATGATTTTTGGAATGGATCTCATATACTCACCTATCGCACAATTTCATGCAACACTCTTCATGTTTTGAACAAAAAGAAAATCTCGTGGCCCCCCTCCTGAACAACATTCCAATGTAATATTCAATGGCTAAATGGAACAAGCAAGACACCTCACAGTAATCCATTTGGCCCAATCTATTATTATTCTTCTGAGCCCAAATCCTATACTATGCGCAGAACCCATACTTCCCCAAAATCTCTTATCTGTTGGCCCAGCAACAAAATACATATATATTCCAACTTTTCCCAATAACCAGCTGCAACACGTGAGACACAAAAGAAAACTGAACAGTGTCGAACACGTAACAGCAAACCATCGCATGCTCTCCTGTACGCACGAACTGTGCACGCCGTCAAAAGAAAAAGAAGCAGCAGCAACATTAAATGCAAGCAATGAATTTTCTCTCACTGTTCACACAAGATCGCCCTTACCTCTCGAGCACCACACCCATATCCATTGTGTTCTTCTGCTCGGTCTGGACTGTGCTCGTGGTATATATATATATCACCAGTTTCCTAGTTGCTTCACCTTTCACACTACCTCAAGCGAGTCCAAGAGTGAAAACAAAAAAAATGGAGAGAGTTTGAGTTTTTCATTCTCATTCTTTCCTTCCGTTGTGCACCTTCGGAAACGCTGAGAAAGAGTGTGAGTCTGAGAGTGAGAGAACTTCCAGCGGTGGTGGTTCTATTTTGAAGCCCGAAAACAGGGGGTTGTTGTTGACGGTGTGGAACAAAGCATTCAAGGTGAGTTTCAGGTGTTCCCTTTTCTCTTGACTTCCGTCATTTTCCTCAACACAAACAGCTAAGGAGTAAGTGTAAGAGTGAGCCTTGGGTTTATTACTAGATGAAAAGAAAAAGAAAGAGAAAAAAAAGAAACAAGAAAGCCACTCTCGTCGCTGCACATACATATGAAACTTGTTGTTGCATGAGAAAAGAGAAAGAAAGAAGTTTACTGTAACTATATGTGTATATATATATTTATGATGCCGTGACCATTAAAGGAGAAAGAAGGAAGAAAAATCTATTGTTATATGTATATATAAATATCGGTGCACTTAGAAAAAATAAGAAGGAAACATTGCTGTGATGAATATATAGATATATATTGTTATTGCTGATATATATATATATATATATATATATATATATATAGACATACATGAAGATAGATAAGTTGCTGAAATGAAAACAAAAACGGTACACATGTGAATATAGTAGAAAGAAGTAGATATATGTATTCACTTGCTATCATGCCTGTTGACTTTGCTGTCATCTATTTTCAAAGAGTTACCATCTTTATATATATATATATATATGTTTGCTGCTCTTGGAGTGAGAAAGAAGAAAAAGCTCCTTGTTTTGTGTGTGTGTATACTGTTAAAAATAAATAAATAAATAAATAAATAGGATTTACTTTGTTTCTATTTTGTTATTCTTATTATTTTTTATTTTTAATAATGTTTTTAATTTTTCTTTTGTTTTTAAATATATATATACAATCTCTTCTATAATTTAGAACAATATGAAAAAAAAAATGCTTTGAGAAAGTACAAGAAACTTTGCACAGCGTAGAAATCATCAAACCATTAACGTTGCTATTTTAAACATGTAGATATATCTATAAGGTATATGTGCGTGGTGTGCAAACCTGTTGATCTATGTGCATGATTAAAAGTATCCATCAAGTATATTCACGTTTTAGTTAGTATTATAAAACCCCAGCGTGATTGTTCATATATATATGTACGTAGTTATATAATTTTATATACATTAAGTATATTTTATGTAGTATTAGTATTTATCAAAGGCTTTAGAAAACCATGAGAAAACATTAAAAGCATAATTTATATGGTATTGGCATTTATTAAACTCCTAATTTAAAGTGTTAGGATAGCCTCTGAAAGTTTAAAATAATGATAAAATTAAAGAAGGGTATTATTAATTAGTAATAAATAGAAAGAGAATTAATAGTTATAATGTTTCACTGATTTTTCAGTTCCGTCATAATTTGCTCACTTCAAGCCTTACAATATTATTAAAATTTGTATATTTATAATTTTGATTATGTAGAGTTTTAGAAGAGTTATTAATGATTAGTTAATTGGTTGTGGTAGATTGATTTTTGTCGTGTGTTTGAGCTCTTGGATTAGGAGCAGTGTGATAATAGTTAGCTACGGCGAGAGGTAACCACTTTCCACTTATTATGTGTATTAGTATGTTGTTTGTGAGTATTTTGTGAAATTGTTATGAATATCTTATTAGAAATTGCCTTGTGGAATTTTATGATTTGAATTGTGAAATATTTGCATATATTTATTTATGTATAAAAATTAAGAATTTTGATATTATGATATTTATTATGATAATTATGGGAAGGGTTGAATTGGGACGAAATGAATATATTCCACCACGTGGTGAGGCCTCCATTGGTGCACGATGGATTGGCTTTATATTGTCCCACCTGTTCAATGAGGGACTGGCCCACTAGTTCAATGAGGGCGTACGACACCCTGCTAGTTCAATGAGGGGGAAAGACCCATGGTCTGGGACATGTGCTCTGAAGATTTTGGCTGGTCCTCATCACATGACCAGTGAGCTTTTGAGTAACCAGTAATATGGATGTAACTTAGCCCATAGGTCTAGTCGGAGGAAATAAGGCGGTTCGGTTAGATTGGTGGGAGGTATCTTGGGAATTGAGTTAATGAAAACTGTGATACCTAATTTCTGATATGAAATTTTGTGATATGGACGTTGGCAAATTATATATATTATTTTATTTAAAATACTTTGTTATATAAATTGTTCCACATGGCGCCTCACTAGCACATATTAGTATTCGTAATGAGTTGGATTGATGGTTACCACATTTTTCCAGGTGATAGTTTCCATCCGGGTCCGTCAGGAACAACTTCGGAAGCTTAGGCTACTTCTTCTGACAGTAGTGCTCCCATCTCTTGGTATGTGTTGGATAATTGTATATTGCTACGTTAGGGCTCATTTTTGCATACTTTGATTTATTTTGTATATTTTGGCAAGCAATGAAGCATTACTTAGTTGCAAATAATCCCTTAATTGGTCATTATGTTAAGTAAATTTTGAGGACGTTATACCAAGAGTCCGACATACCTTATCGGCCTTACTGCCGCTTACACGAGGCTCAATAATACAAAGAATATTAGCATAAAATTTATTGATAATATCTTTAATTTTTTGGGGGAAAGACCGGCTACCGGCACCCCTATAATTCCAAGATGCAATAATCATTAAAAATATAAAAACAAAGATTAGGAGGAAATACTTACCTGGAACCTCCAGTCCCGCTTTTGTGCTCCTTCTCACATTGTATTTCAAGCACATAGGTACCATTGGCTTGTAAAAACTCTGGAGCAACATCATCATTGGGATCCCAATGTTTAGGAGGCTTCAGATCACTGAGATGATGAGTATCCTGAGTTGTTGTTGAAGTTGGATTGTTGGAAGTGTTAATGTTGACATTTGAGGCTTCAATCCCCTGTTGTGGCTTTGAGTTGAGATTTCCATGGATTATAATGTGTGCCCGTTGCCCCTTTGTTGTCTTGTCACTTGGTTTTTTATTTGCCATAATATTGTCCAGCGCATTTGAATTGTTGGAATTGGCATGTAAGGATTTATCATATAAGGCTTGAGGATTCGGCCTCAACGTGTTGTCCATATTGGAGAGGTCCATTTCGTTTTTTCCAACTCCAACTTGGCCCAATTGCTCTTGGCCCACTGAGCTAAGAGATGCATGTCCATTATTTTTGCTGCTGGACCCCCCTGCATTAGTCACCATGGTGGATTCCTTTGCTTTATACATTGTCTTCATTTTTTGCCCAAATTCCCCCCTTTGACCGTGTGGAATTCTAGCTGTCCCTTTTTGTTTTTTGTTTTGTTTGCTTTGATGATGTAAGCACTATGGCCCCATCCTCTTCATTTAATGCTTGTCCAGAGTTGGTACCTTCCCTACGCCCTTGTTCTCTACGGCCTTCTTCTCTGCGGTTTCTCCCAGACACAGAATTGGGGCGTGTCAAATCAGTGTCATCGGTGAGGTTCTGAATAGCCGAAAATCTCGATTTTTGGCCAGAGAAGGACGGATTCAGTATCTTGAGCCCACTCTTCTGCGATTGACGTTGTTCTAGCCGTTGAGAAATCCGGGCATGGTTTGGCCATCGGGACACAAGCATCCATGGCCCAAAACCTTCCTCCTCCGTCAACGTTGCCGTTTTTTGGCTTGGGAGCATTGTGGCTTGCTGCTGTGGAGGCTGTGATGGTGGGGTTGCGCCATCGTGAGTGACTGATGAAGAACTTCAAAAGGGGCAGCTCTCACGCCTGTGCCCTGCTCTTCCACAAGTGAAGCAGATGGTGGTAAGTCCTTCATATTCATCATTAAAGATTGACCCTACAATGATGACTTTAGGAATTAATTTGTTCTGAAGATCAAGTTCCACACAAATCCTTACAAATCTTCCTCTCTGAATTTTTGGTGTCGATTCATGATCATCCTTGAGGGTATTCATATCCACCTTTAGTGTTCTCCCAATCCGATCTCCAATCCTTGAAATACAATGTTTATTATAACAGTGTAGTGGAATGTCAGGGATGCGAACCCATGTTGCAACACGACCCAGTGGATTCTGGTATGGATTAAAATATGGTGTCCATCTTTGAATTAGGACACATTGTCCCCTGATCACCCAAGGACCCTCATACATAACCTTCTTGTAATGTGACCTCCATAATTCTTTGTCTTGAAACCTGACCACAAAATAATTGTTTGGGACATCAATCAATTCAAAATTAGAGAATCCCCATAGCTTGATCAGAAGATCCTTTAACACAAAGAGATTGAATTTCCTTCCAAGAACAGTGAGTATGAGAGCATAATTCCATGGCTCACACCACTCATTGTATTCATCCTCAGTGCATGGCGCAACTGGATATAATTCCATGAGCTTCTTCATTTCTTCAGATTCTTTAGGCACTTTCCAACAGATATCCTTGTCATTGGTGAATAAGTCATCCTCCTCCATAACGTGGCCAGCATGTGCAATACCATTGAATCCCATCAAAGAGGCTCGATAGGAAGGGAATTTTTTGTCCATATATTCTGGACTTTTTGCCGCCTCAATTTGTTGCTCTGTTTTTTCATTTTGTAATGCTTCATCTTGCTGCTCTGTTTCTTTCTCTAGCATCCGGTCGTCCATGATTGCTTGTGGAGTTTCCTCCCATTTAGTTTTCTTTTTCTGGTCATCCTGGCCCTCAGCAGGTGGCCGGTCCGGCGGGAGTTTGCGTTGTCCAGTTTCTATCAACGAGAGAGCTTTGTCGTGAGAGAGCATAGAGAAGAGAGTCTAAAACAAAATCTCTAATCTCTTTTCTGTTGTTTCTAATGTATTGAGTAGGTAGAAATTGAAGATAAAGTAAATAGAATAGCAAAACAAATACTTTCAAGATAGAAATATCACTAAGATAAGAATCTGTATAATTAATATGCATAATCTGTAAATATACGATAGTACTATACCAAAACGAAAACCAGAAAAAACTCACAAGACTGCCGATATGGTAATGGAAAAATGCAAAAATCCGGGCCCAACTTTCGTTGTGTCCTTAAGACAATTTTGCTCCCACAATACGGATGCCGAAGGTTTTCTGAGCAAAGGATAGATCGGATTATTCGTCTCCAGAAAGATGACTCTATTTGTCTAAAGCCTAAGCGAATCCAATGAGTCTGCTTTCGGAACGCACAGGATGTTTTATATATGCAATATGAGATTATATTTGAGATTAATTTTAGATCTAGTTTTTCTCTATATCTTTTTTCTCTAAAGATTTAATGTCACTAGCACATCCTATTTATAGATGACAACACTGATCAGATGGATATCTGTTGGCAAACCGACGAGACTGGCGGTGGTGAACCAGTGGGACTTCTTATTCATAGCCTATGCGATTTAGATCCTTAAATCCAACAATTTCGTACTCGAACTTTTAACTCCACCACTCAGTCCCCTCCTCTGTCTAAATCCTCACCGTTATTAGATAATCAAACTGACGGTGTGACAAATGTTGTTAACAAACAGAAAAGGCAAAAAATTGTGTTGCCTGTTAGACATGACGGACGCATTTTGGGTGTCACCGAAGAAATTTTGCACTCTTGTTCAAAAAAACAAAACATGAATCAATATGACCATAAAAGTAGACTTACTATATATACAAAAGGAGCTCATCTCATTTCTCATTTAACTGTTTAGATGAGATCTAGACATTTAAACTATTTTGATTTTTAAATGGAAAAAAAAAATCACATTTTGAAAAAATATTAGCTAAGAAACTATTTTTATTTTATATTCTCTACCTTTAAAATAATTTTTTTACAAAATAAAAAGTAAAAAAAAAAAACAAAACTGTTAAACTCCTCTGTCAAAACGTACACAAGGGTTTATATTACACCTGTAAACATTTTACAGGCCCATATCCCTATCAATTTCAGATTTGTCTACGAAACACAGAAATCAAGATGTTGGTAGGCCTGGAGCTTCATTTTCTACTGAGTGATGAATATGATGAGGACGTCGACTCCGTAAATGACGCGTTTATGAAGAAGACCAGGTCATGAGAGGGCCTTTGAGAATCTCGTGAACTCATGCATTGTTTTATATAGTTGTATTAATCTTTATTATAAGATACTAACTAACTTTTTTTACAAATCAATAAAAACAGTTAAAATTAATAAAGTTGTCTTACAATTTAAGTAATTTTCAATATTAATCCTACTAATTCCACTAAATTTTAATGTCAAATTAATTATTATTCTCATCCACAATCTTTATTTATTATGGGCATACATGAAAAAAAAAATTAACGTTCCTTGGGAATAAACAAGTGCCTTATAAAAAGGATCAAATAAACTTATTAGTTAGTGTCTTATAATAAAAACTAGAATAAAAACTAGAAGGAGTATATTTTATCTCGGTTGAAAGGGGTCACTTCGTTTGAACCGTCTTATTGTGCCCTAGTAGGTGGTGACTGCCTGGCCAGTTTGTGGACCGTATAATTGTAAATTTAATATCACCCCATTATTTATCCTCTCTTCAATTCTGTTGCTCCACGTTAGCTTGGTTAGCCCTGCATTATTGGAATCCTGTATCATTCCAATCATTGTCAGTCTCCACCTCACCATGTCTTTAGCTTCACCTCTTCATTTTTACGTCACAAAGCAACTCACTAATATTAGACCAAGTCTCACTATTTAAAGCTGTGATAATCTTCTTATACATTAGTATCTACTAACAAAGTTTTCACCTTTCAATCCTCAAAGTACAGATATACTAACTTTCCTAATATAAGAACTAACTGAGGGTTGAATTTGATTTAAAATATAACATCTCAATTCATTTTATCTCATACATATAATTACTATTTTTTCTAAATTAATTTATCTAACCTATGAATTATAATGTTACATATGGATCCTGGACATTTTATTTTCTTAATCTAGTCAAGTTAATTAAATAACTCTTTTATTAGGAACCGAAATGGGTGTAATTAAATAGCGCCCATATATTATAAAATTTTCAAATCCTTTATTATCATACAAATATTGATAACTTAAATTTCTTAATTCTTTTGGCTTGTTCTACTCTTATTTTTCTTACCTTCACTATATCGTTGTCATCAATTAGAAAAATTCAAACCCTCCTCAATTTGCAAGCATGTTGTTCTGGTTACAGAAATATTTTCAACAACATTAATTATTTCAAGATAAAATATTATTATGACAAAATTTTGATGAATTTTGAATTATCATTCATGATTTTCGAGACAATGAATTTTTAAACATAATCGTAGTACGCAGCTTGTAAGTCAACCAATAGAGACAAAGAGACCTCGTGACTTGTATATAAAGAGGAAGCTAAGCTATGCATTTCACATGTGAAGCTCGAGTATGATAAAAATGGAAGAGAGGAGGTTGTGGGTATTGGTGGTGAGTTTTATGGTTTTGGTTCAAACACTGGGAATCAAATGTTGTGTGAGACAAGAGAGGGAAGCACTTCTTAATATAAAGACATATTTTCTTACAAACTATAATGACACTCGGGTGGAGAAGTATTTATCGTCCTGGGTTACTGATGATCCAAATAGTGATTGTTGTAGGTGGAACCAGGTCAAGTGCCATCCTTCTTCGGGTCGGGTTTCCAAGCTTTCACTCCAAGATCTTAATGATATCAAGTTATTTTCTGAAGCTCACAGGGTAGGAGATCCTGCCAATTTTGCGATAGATTTCTCAATGTTCCAAGACTTCAAGGAGCTGACAAGTCTCAACTTATCCAGAGGCGGATTTCAAAGTTTGGAAAACACTGCAGGTTCGTGTCTCTTTGGATTACCTAATGTTAAATTGTTTTATCTTGTAGAATTTTATGTTAGAAACAGCTTATCTACTTGTGGGGGTAAGATTGTGCACATCTGACTCTCTCCAAACTCCATCTAGCGAACCGTTGTTCACTGGGCTGCCCAACTCTTTAGTCTTTTAATATAGAGCTAATAAGTTGTTAATTTTTAATCAAGTATGCTTAAATTTCCAATTCTAAATATAGGTAGAAGGTAACAAATTTACAAAAATTAAAGAATTAGTTAAATTATTTATTTGTAAAAAGAATGTGTTGGGTTTCCTTAAGATACTCCGTTAATAATTTGTAATTAACACTATCCCATAGGGAACCCTTTTCGAATATGTACAACAAATATGGATAAATTGCCAATATATATATATATATATATATATATATATATATATATATATATATATATATATATATATATATATATATATATATATTATAGATTTAGAAAATAAGGTGGATTGGGGTCTTACATTTAGACCTCTCAATTAGTTCCTACACATTTAAGACCTAGTATTATTGAATTTTTAACATATGATGGACCAATCCAACTTCACCATCAATTGAGTTTCAAAGATGTTCAAAGTTGCGGCAATTGAAGCACCAGTGGCTAATGGAATATGCTCCTCCGAATCCACCCATGACCCAGACTACTAGCTAGAGAGATCCCCTTCTGCCCTGGGGCAATGTCAATAGAGCGAATTAATTATAGATATTAATTAAAATACAAAAATTAATTACCCACAGATCCTAACTACTTTGTAAATCTAGAAGTTTGATATATATGTGAATACAAAAGTTTACTAGTAAATGAGAAAGAGAAAATAATTGTAATTCTTCCATGCTAGTTAGTCTCAACAAATAATTGAGCTTCTTACCACTTTGGATACCAAAAGAGAAAATTGTTCCTTTACTGAATCAGAAGAAGTCAAAATTTGAAAAGGAATTCATATATTTTAAAGCCTGTTCAGCCTGGACTCTCAGTGGTCCGAAAGGCACAATTGTGAAGTGAATTCTAGATTTTTTTTTTCATCATTAATTAATAGGATATAAGGGATTTATATGATTACTATACAATATATTTACTTAATCCAATTATATTAAGGAAGTTAACTAGTTAAGTTAGTTAAAATGACATGTATCTTTTAAAACACCTAATTCATCTTCCTTAATTCCTTCATTCTCTCTCCTCCTTGATTGTTGATGAGGGAACATCAATAGAGTTAAATTGAGAAATGAGTGACAAATATGAAAAACATGTCTATGATTAACTCCCCAAATAGGTCTTGTATTAAAGACCATAGTGAGTAGTTTAAATTTATACTACAGTTCATATGCATCCTTACTATATACCCACTAATGTCTTGTATAATAGATGTGTACAATATATAGGAGATTTTTTTTTTTGACTGAAATGTATGGGAGAATATTACTTGTCCTGTATCAGAAGCTTTGGCCTTAGTGTGGGAAATCTCTGTGTGTATTCCTCACTGAATGAAACCACCTAGTTCTTCTATCAATACTCGCAAAATTTCTGTGGTTTTTGCATCTCTATATACAGTATAACTAAAAACAATAATATGCATATTCCGAATTGGGAAAATTTCACTAAACTCCACTGTAGCCATTTTATTTTAGTCAACCCCAAATAATTTTGAAACTCCACTGTAGCCATTTTATTTCAGTCAACCCCAAATAATTTTGAAACTTCACTAAACCTCATGGACTAAAATTAAATTAAATTTTGTGGGTGATGAAAAGATAATGATGCCCGTACTTTATTTTTTGAAAAAAGGTTCAATAGTCGTTGGAGTTCTGGCCATCAAAAATTAATTTGTCTTGTTCATATATTCAATACACTTATTCATGAAGAGTTGCACACTTACAATAGGACTTGTTCAATTAATGTTGTTCATATGTCTAATACATTTGTTCATAAGGAACTGGACATTGGCAAATCAGACTTGTTGAACAACACAAATTGAAAAATCTCTTTGTAAGTGTGTAGCTCTCCATGATCAAGTAGAATAAGCATATGAAAACCACAAATTGATTTTCAATGGCTGGATTGAGCTCCAATCGACCGGACGGTGCTGGAGCTTTGATGGCCGGCCATGGCTAGGAGTCTATGAGTGATTGGTTGTAGGAGCTCCAATAATAATTGAGCCTTTTTTCTAAACAAATAAAGACATCATTGTCTTTTCACACACAAAACTTAATTTCATTTTGATTTATGGGGTGTAGTAAAGTTTCAAAATTATTTGTGGGTTGGCTAAAGTAAAATTGTTGTTGTGGGGCTTAACTAAAAATTTTCATTTTTTAATCTTTTTCTCTACTATAATTTTTTTTTCCCTTTTTCTCTGGTTTTCCAAAATTTTATTTGAACACACTACATATGCATGTATTCGATTGCAAGGCCAATAATGAGGCAATAAAATTTGTATTAATTCAGTTCATTGCAATACAGTTTTGGGTAATCTAAGCAACTTGGAAGTCCTTGCATTAAAAGGCAATTACGTTGAGGGATCTCTGCCATTACACGGTGAGCAAGTGTCATTTGATTCATAACGTAGAACAACATTATTTTAGGTTCTACTTCATTTATATATATTAACAACACTTGAGTTCTTTTGGCCATAGAAATATGCAAAATGAAGAGGATACGTGTGCTGAATTTTGGTGACAATAGATTCAATGGTTCCTTGCACAAGTGCTTGGCCAACTTGACATCTCTTCAAGCCCTTGATCTCTCAAAAAATGACCTATGAGGGGAAATACAAGCATCTGCCATTGCCAGCCTCACATCTGGCCAACTTGACATCTCTTCAAGCCCTTGATCTCTCAAAAAATGACCTATGAGGGGAAATACCAGCATCTGCCATTGCCAGCCTCACATCTCTTGAGTACTTTTCTGCCATGTATAACAATTTCAAAGGCATATTCCCTTTGAGTTCCTTTGCCAATAGTTCACGCTTAAGGTACTTTCACTTGATCAAAAGCATAGCAATGAGTTTCAGGTAAACACTGAAAGTGAAGCCCTTCCATGGATCCCCTTATTTCATTTAGAAGTTCTAAACTTGGCAAATTGTAAAGTAAACACACCCAGTGGAACCTTCCCCACCTTTCTATTATATCAGCATGACTTGCACTATATTGACCTCTCAAATAATGATTTGGTTGGAGTGTTCCCAAATTGGTTGCTTCTTAACAACACAAAACTCATGCATCTGATATTGAATCTTAACAAGTTCAAAGGAATGTTTAAGTTCCCAACCGACACATATCATCCTTCTCCACACCCCTTGATTACTTTGCAGCTATCTGACAACCAAATGGAGGGTAAATTACCCACAAATATTGGTCTAATGTTCCCAAATTTGGAAGATTTATATGTTTCAGGAAATGGTCTTGATGGTCGTATTCCTCCATCAATAGGAAACATGTCCAAGTTGATTCGTTTGAAATTAAGCAGAAACAAATTTTCTGGCCAAGTTCCAGAGTCTTTGTGGGCAGGTTGTGCTTCATTAGCATACTTGATTTTATCATATAATAACTTACAGGGAAAATTACTTCCTTCTCACAAGAACTCTTCCTCTTTGAGATTGTTGCTCTTGGACAACAACTTCCTCAGTGGGACACTGGATCATGAGATATGGAACCTCCCATATCTTGAGGCATTAGATATCTCTAACAACAATTTCTGGGGTATGGTTCCTACTTGCATCACAAACTCTTCATCTTTAACCTGGATAAACTTGTCAAGAAATAATTTTACAGGTACACTATCCAAAGAGCTCTGCAAACTCGAACCTTACCATTTAGAACTCTCTCATAATAAATTCTTGGGTTCAATACCAGCTTGCTATTTCAATATGCAACGGTTGCAAACTCTACAGATACAAGGCAATAGCCTAACAGGCTCCATTCCTGCAATCATGAGACCTAGTGACATTCTATCAACACTTGATTTGGGGGATAACAAGTTATCTAGAGTTATTCCAGACTCGATTGTGAAGGTGAAATCATTAGGTTCTCTTCTACTGGGAGGTAATAAGCTACATGGGCAACTTCCTAACCAGTTGTGCCAACTAAAGGATATCCAATTTTTGGACCTTTCACGTAATGACTTCACTGGAAATATTCCTACCTGCTTCTACAATTTCTCACTTGGAGGATGGGAACCTTCAAGTGGCGATGCCACACCATTAGGTTTTTCAAGTAACTTTTATTACTATAGCCATCTTCATTTGACACTATTTTTTCAACATGATGGATTTTTTAGTTTAGAAGCAAAACTTGAAGTAGATTTTCTGACAAAAAACATGGTTCTTGGATACAATGGCTACAATTTGGTGCTTATGTCTGGAATAGATTTATCAAGCAATAAGTTAAGTGGAAAAATCCCTCAGGAGATTGGATACCTGAAGTCCCTTCATGCATTGAACTTATCTCACAATCATTTGAATGGATCAATACCAAAAAGTTTCCACAACCTTTCAGCCATTGAGAGCATAGACCTTTCAAACAACAACTTGGATGGAGAAATCCCTATTGAGTTACAGGACTTGAACTTTCTTAGTGTATTCAATGTGTCCTATAACAATTTGTCAGGTAGAGTGCCTAATGGTGCACAATTTTCAGCTTTTGATGACAGTTGCTTTAAAGGAAACCGATATCTCATTCGGATCAATAACAATAAAGGTAACTCTGCGCATGTACCACTAACTCCGGTCAACAATGACATAGAGGAAGATGAATCTGCCATAGATTTCACTTCCTTTATATGGAGTTTTTTTGCATGCTATGTTACTGTCTTGGTTATTATGGCAACAGTTCTTTGGATCAACCCATACTGGCGAAGATTATGGTTTTACTACATTGAAACATGCCTCTATAGATGTTTGTATCCATATCTTAAAGATGCATTTTGGTAGAAATCCCAAGAGTTTGAATAAATTGCACAACCAAACACTTGTTGACTTGTGCTACATAGTGAACACATGTCACTTCACCTCTTTGTAAACTTATGTTGTTGCATTTTAAGTACATGTAATGTTTTCTAAATACTTTATTATATCATGAGTTGTTTAAACATATAATGTGTTGTTATGCTATTCAAATTGGGATCTACTCTAGTAGAATGCGCCAAATTCTAAATGGTAACCTACGCACATTGTAGCATAACCTTGGATCTAGAGTTTTAAGTTTTTCATCGTTTTGTTGTAAGTCTTGCTCAAGGTTTATAATATAACTTCTATCAATTATTTTCTCAAAGGTGAAAGTTTGTACGTTATGTGCATGCTTTTTAATACTTGCAAATGTTGCAAATAGAGTGTCTTTCAAGTAGACCAATAAAACACACCAATATATGAACGAACATACTAAGTGTACTAAAAATATTTGATCAAGTTAAAAACTTTAGTTCAAGAAACTTACTGAAAACATATTTCTTTACCCGTGGCTGTATTAGTACAACCTTTAAACAAGGCATTACAACATATAACCTTTTAAACCTCGTTTTACTTTCATATTTTTATGCACTGAATCGATATATGTTGTTCCAAAATGTGAACAATGAAGGTTGTTCCAAATATGAAATCACCTTTCATGATGGCTAAGTGATTTAATAAGCAATTCCATCTTTCTGGATTTGATCAGCATATATTATCAAACAAAATTATGATATAAATAAAAGATAATAGCTATTTATGATCACTAACCAGCTTCATTCCAATTCCTTGATCCAAACATGCTCTTGTATAAGGAAAAGCTTTACCATTTTCACCCATAGGCCTTGGTAGGCAATCATGCTCAGGTGGATAATAAAAACATGGCTCCATGGAGAAGTCTCTTACACAATTAAGGAGGATCTGGGATGTTAGTGTCTATTAACTTGTGAAGAATCAATGACTTCAAGCCTTCCAAACCTTGAGCTACATACCTAAAAGAAGATATTGAATAAGTAACCAACACATCACACATATTAAGTAGATATATTTCAGTCAAAGCCTTTAGATTGTGCATATTGTCATTGAGCTTCTGTTCCTCTTCATGACTTGGCTGATAAACTCCTATTATGTACTTTTGTTCATCTTCATGACTTGGCTGATAAACTCCTATTATGTCCCCAGCAACAGTCAGTTTTTCCAAATACACCAATGTTAAATGCTTGTTGAAATACGAATACAAAGACGTCACCATAACAGATTTTATATGGTTTTTCCTTGGAGAAGAAGTTACTAAATCTAGCTTAGGAAATACCTTATTCTTTAGGGTACGTCTTAATATTTGATCCATTTTGGCTTGGTTTGTAGAAAGGTCGGGATATACTCTAATTTGTGGACAAATACTCTAATCTGTTTATTATACTCTAATTTGACATCTCTTCAAGCCCTTGATCTCTCAAAAAATGACCTATGAGGGGAAATACCAGCATCTGCATTGCCAGCCTCACATCTCTTGAGTACTTTTCTGCCATGTATAACAATTTCGAAGGCATAGTCCCTTTGAGTTCCTTTGCCAATAGTTGACGGCTTAAGGTACTTTCACTTGATCAAAAGCATAGCAATGAGTTTCAGGTAAACACTGAAAGTGAAGCCCTTCCATGGATCCCCTTATTTCAATTAGAAGTTCTAAACTTGGCAAATTGTAAAGTAAACACACCCAGTGGAACCTTCCCCACCTTTCTATTATATTAGCATGACTTGCACTATATTGACCTCTCAAATAATGATTTGGTTGGAGTGTTCCCAAATTGGTTGCTTCTTAACAACACAAAACTCATGCATCTGATATTGAATCTTAACAAGTTCAAAGGAATGTTTAAGTTCCCAACCGACACATATCATCCTCCTCCACACCCCTTGATTACTTTGCAGCTATCTGACAACCAAACGGAGGGTAAACTACCCACAAATATTGGTCTAATGTTCCCAAATTTGGAAGATTTATATGTTTCAGGAAATGGTCTTGATGGTCGTATTCCTCCATCAATAGGAAACATGTCCAAGTTGATTCGTTTGAAATTAAGCAGAAACAAATTTTCTGGCCAAGTTCCAGAGTCTTTGTGGGCAGGTTGTGCTTCATTAGCATACTTGATTTTATCATATAATAACTTACAGGGAAAATTACTTCCTTCTCACAAGAACTCTTCCTCTTTGAGATTATTGCTCTTGGACAACAACTTCCTCAGTGGGACACTGGACCATGAGATATGGGACGTGTTAGATATCTCTAACAACAGTTTTTGGGGTATGGTTCCTACTCTCATAACAAATTCTTCATCTTTACACTGGATAAACTTGTCAAGAAATAATTTGACGGGAACACTGTCCAGAGAGCTCTGCAGACTTGACCTTTGGCATTTAGACCTCTCTCATAATAAACTCTCGGGTTCAATACCAGCTTGCTATTTCAATATGCATCGGTTGCAAACTCTACAACTACAAGGCAATAGCCTATAACAGGCTCCATTCGTACATTCATGAGACTTGGTGACTTTCTATCAACACTTGATTTAAGGGATAACAAGTTGTCTGGAGTGATTCCAAACTCGATTATGAAGGTGAAATCCTTAAGTTCTCTTCTACTGGGAGGTAATAAGCTACATGGGCAACTTCCTAACCAGTTGTGCCAACTAAAGGACATCCAATTTTTGGACCTGTCACGTAATAACTTCATTGGAAATATTCCTCCTTGCTTCTACAATTTCTCATTTGGAGAATGGGAACCTTTTACTGGCTATGGTACACCATTAGGTTTTTCAAGTAACTTTTATTACTATAGCCATCTTCATCTGACAATATTTTTTGAACAAGATGGATTTGTTAGTATAGAAGCAAAACTTGAAATAGATTTTTTGACAAAAAACTTGGTTCTTGGATACAATGGCTACAATTTGGTGCTTATGTCTGGAATAGATTTATCAAGCAATAAGTTAAGTGGAAAAATCCCTCAAGAGATTGGATACCTAAAATCCCTTCTTGCATATTGAACTTATCTCATAATCATTTGATTGGATCAATACCAAAAAGTTTCCACAATCTTTCAGCCATTGAAAGCATAGACCTTTCAAACAACAATTTGGATGGAGATATCCCTATTGAGTTACAGGACTTGAACTTTCTTGTTGTATTCAACGTCTCCTATAACAATTTGTCAGGTATAGTGCCTAATGGTGGACAATTTTCAACTTTTGATGATAGCTGCTTTAAAGAAAACCAAAATCTCATTCGGAACAATAGCAATAAACGTATCTCTGCACATATACCACCAACTCCTATCAACAATGACACAAAGGAACATGAATCTATCATAGATTTCACTTCTTTTATTTGGAGTTTCTTTGCATGCTATGTTGTTGCGTTGGTTGTCATGGCAACAGTTCTTTGGATCAACCCATACTGGCGAAGATTGTGGTTTTACTACATTGAAACATGTCTCTATAGATGTTTGTACCCATATCTTAAAGATACATTCTGATAGAATTCCCAAGAGTTTGAATAAATTGCACAACCGCTGACTTGTTGACTTGTGCTACCAGTGAACACGTATGTCACTTCACCTTTTTGTATAACTTATGTTGCTGTATTTTAAGTACATGTAATGTTTTCTAAATACTTTATTATATCGCGAGTTTTTTAAAAATATAGTGTGTTGTTATGCTATTCAAATTGGGATTTACTCTAGTAGAAGGCGCCAAATTCTATATGGTAGCCTACTCACATTGTAGTAGAACCTTGGATCTAGAGTTTTAAGTTTTCCATTGTTTTGTTGTAAGTCTTGCGCAAGGTTTACAATATAACTTCTATGATTTATTTTCTCAAAGGCGAAAGTTTGCAAGTTTTGTGCATGATTTTTAATATTTACGAAGGTTGCAAATAAAGTATCTTTCAAGTAGATCAATAAAACACATCAATATATGTACAAATATACTAAGTACTAAAAATATTTGATTAAGTCAAAAACTTTAGTTCAAGAAACTTACCAAAAACATATGTCTTTACTCGTGGCTGTATTAGTACACGTTTTAAATAAGGCATTACAACATATAACCTTTTAAACCTCATTTTACTTTCATATTTTTATGCAATGAATGTATATTTGTTGTACCGAAATGTGAACAATGAAGGTTGTTCCAAATGTGAAATCACCATTCATGATGGCTAAGTGATTTAATAAGCAATACGATGTTTCTGGATTTGATCAACATATATTACCAAACAAAATTATGATATAAATAAAAGATAATAGCTACTCATGATCATTAACCAACTTCATTCCAATTTCTTGATCCAAACATGCTCTTGTATAAGGAAAAGCTTTACCATTTCCTCCATAGGCCTTGCTAGGCAATCATGCTCAGGTGGATGATGAAAACATGGCTCCATTGAGAAGTTTCTTACTATAACATCCCGAATTATGCTTTACCAAAATCCCTGTATATTGTGAATATTCAATAAATGTTGAAATTGAATATTTAATGAATTGCCAAGATTAGATATCTATTGATTATTCCTAAGTCAATTTTTGACAAGAGAAAAGAATGTTTGTCACCTAGATAAATTAGTGTATAATGGCAACATATTCTTGTCACATGAGTTTGCATTGATAGGCAATAAGATTCAACATTTGTAAACCCTGTAAGGGGCCATATAATTCGTCCAAATAAAGAAGGAAAGAAGAAGCCAAGATGGTGTCAAGTGTCACAAGGGGAAAGACCAAGAGAATGTGACACTTTGACACATAAATGGTAACACATTGACAAGGCAATAGGGACCCCTTGAGAAGGCCTGATATTTCGGCCAACATTAGAGGGAAAGGGAAAATATGAAGTCTTGAAATATCTTGCACATGTTGGAACAAAAGTCAAAAAGTCAAAGTGCCACATATCAAACTTGGAAGCAAGATGATCAAGATGTTCTAGAGGGGGACACCTAAGCATGTGATAATGTCATGAAGATGACAACACTTTCTTGCCCAATAAGCCATGTATTTCGGCCAAGTAAGGAGGAGAGAAGAAAAGTCAAAAAGTCAACAAAGCAATCCTATGATGCCACTTTGAGGAACCATGACCATCCCTTTGCAGTGAGGAAAATTCTAAGGCAATAGCCATTATGAGTTGGGACATGGCACACAAAAGAGACCAACCATATCAGACCCAAATCTGACAAGTAGAACTCGATTTGTGAGTATGGCATAAAGAAATGTCGTAGCCAATGTTATCATTGTGTTCCCCAAGCCATTGGTAGCTATCCAAACAAGGTATTTGCACTTTGTAGCCGCAATATTTTGGCTAGATTTTTTTGCCCTTTTTCACAACTTTGACAAAGGATTTGGTAAGAGGTCCACATCTTCAATGAAGCTTTTCATAGTTGCGCAGCTTGGATATCAGATATGATGAGGGTGTTAGTATTTAGGTGACCTAGAGATAATATATAAGGACAGATCATCACCATTTTTACTTGTAGTATTTTATCATTAATAAATGAGCACATTTTATCTTTATCATATTTGTGTCTCGCATTTATTTTAAGGTAAATATGTGTTTAAAGATAAAAGCCCTAAGAATAGAACATGTTAATCTTGAGGATCAATGATAGAGATCTTGCTCATAAGGACTCGAGAACACTAGATATCTATTGCCTAAAACTTGTTTCTAGTCTTAAATAACCAAGAAAGCGTATTGATGATCTCAAGAAGACTAGTACGACATCATCTACATGTATAAGATACAAGGTAAGGACCTCATGGACTACAGGCATGGTGATGCCTTAGCTGATGTTGTGGATAGATCTGTTAGATAACAGATAGCATCGAATAGACCCACCGAGAGACTCCACAAAGATTTGTTGTAGAGAGTATCATTGGATATGTAAAGTTTCTCTTCATTTAGTAGTGTGGATCGTCCTAGAAAGATATCATCGAACACAATGTCCTTCGGTTATACTTTGACTGTACAACTCTATCCGCCTGAAAAAGGGGAGAACAGTGTACTTTTGGTCATAACTCGAATACATGAATATAGATGGACATGCCGAGAGGACTCACAGTCCCTTACAAAGGATTAGTCATTCACAAGACCGATAGAGCTTGGATAGTTTATAATTAACTCGGGAGTCTGTGCGTACAACAAGTGATCATGAAGAGTCATGATCTGTTATAGAGTTAATATAAGAAAATTCTTAGTTCTATAAATTAGCTACATTTAGTCAATTAAGAAAGATGATACTCTATCTTTGCTCTCGATTAAATGTGAATGACGTTGTGAAGGATGATGCCTGCACGGTATCCAAATATGAATGGTAGATCACTTGATCAACTCAATTAGTTTTGGGGCCGCAAAACATTACTAGTGTCTTACCAAGTGATTAAATAAATTGGGCCCATTAACGGAGTTTTAATTGGTCCAAGTTTATTTATGTCAGTGACAAATTGGGCCTAATGGGTCACACACAAAAGTTATTCCCGATTGCTTAAAATTAGCAAACTTAGGTCAATAATTGTTGTTGGGTTTTATCAAGAGTAAATGTGTAATTAGGTTGGAGTGGGACTTCAAGCCCAATAAGGAGAAAATGGTGTCATATATGGTGTCCCCAGTGGGAAATCAGTTTCTTCAAAAAAAGGCCCAAATATGTTGGAACACCTAACATGGTCTTAGGTCAAGTTTGTTAGTTCTCGGTGTTTTGATGATCGCAAAGTCTGAGTTATTGAATTAAGTAATCTGTGTCTAAGTTGTGGGTTGCTCAAGCAAGAGTTTTTTCATGCTCGAGTATACTCAATTTAATGAGTTGTTTAAGTGTTTCAGAAAGGCTACTCAAGCAAAGAACATGATGTCCAAACATGATTTCACAATTATCCAGCCATGCTTGAGCAGAGCAATTGGCATGCCCGAACATTATTGAGGTAATGGGAAAATGTACAATGGTAGAAGCCATGCTCGAGCAAAGGTAAAAGTATGCCTGAGAATCATTGGGCTGAGCAAATATTCCCAAGTTAATGAGTCATGCCCGAGCAGAGTGAAAGGCATGCTCGAGCATCATACTCAAGCAGAGTTAAAAGGATGCTCGAGCAGCATCAATTGACTCTTCAATCTTTGTCTCTGGATGACTGTTGCCCGAGCATGAATATGTCATGCTTGAGCACCATGCTCGAGCAGAGGAGAAAGCATATGCTCGAGCAACATCACTGTAACATGTAAGTCTTCACCTCTATCTGTCCTTTACCCGAGCATGCCCTCTAGGTTGCTCTAGCATTGGCGACATGCTACCCGAGCATGAAGCTTCTCTTGCTTGAGCATTAGTGATATAAACTATTTTTTGAAATACACCAGGAGAAGATTGCCCAAGGAAGCATAGTTGGTTGCTCGAGCATAGAACGATCTCTATTCTTTCAATGTGTTTTTCTTCACTATTGCCCGAGCATAATAATAGTCATGCTCGAGCATGATCATCTCTGTTTTCAAAATCACCATGTTCGTAAATCATAAATCATCATGTTTAATTTCATTTTTTTATATAACATTACTCATTACTATTACTAATTGCTTTTAATCAGTTTGCTAATGAGTTTTAAATGATTTTATCATGGATTAACAACAAATTTTCATAAAGTAATTTGTGTGTCAGAGCACATTAAACCAATTAATTAAACAAATAATTAAAGTAGATGATAATAATTTTGTTTCAAATATTATAGATGATTAAACCAATTTATTTAACCTAATAATTTAACATAATAAATAGCCAGAAAATCGCAGGACAAATAACGAATGGTTACTTAAAATTCAAAATTATTTCATTTCAAACCACATACTACCCATACAACAACTGTAACCCATCTGATTTTTACTTTTTTTATTTAAACGGATTTTTTTTAATATAAATTTAAACGGATTGAATAAACAACAATTAATTAAAAAGGCGAAAAATGCATGATTTATGTGACACATGGTGTTGCCAGGCTTTTATATATGATGAAAGGACATGTCATTGGACCACAAAAGTCGGTGAGGAGGTGCGGTGGCGGGGGTTGAAGAAGAGTGTGTGCACAATGCACATGCGAGACGGGCTTGGAGGCTCTTTCGTGGAGCCTCAAGCACCTGATAACTTATCCTTTCACCATGGCCTATCTCATCCACTTCTTCCCTGAGATCAAACACGTTCCTACTCTGTATCTGTCAGCCATAGTAGGTCCATAAGTATAAACTAAACTCTTCATAACGAACAAAAATCTGGACATGGAGCTTCATTTTCTACTAGGTGATGAGGACGTCTACTGCCTAAATGACGCGTTTATGAAGAAGACTAGGTCATTAGAGGGCCTTTGAGAATCTTGTGAACTCATGCATTGACTTGTATATAAAGAAACATAATAGTAGTACGTAGCGTGTATGTCAAGCAACAGAGACAAAGAGACCTCGTGGCTTGTATATAAAATCATTTTTTCAGGAAAATCAAGTAAAAATTGTTGAACAACTATATCTTTAAACAAGTTTTTGTTAACTAATTAAGTGTTTAATAATTATTTTGAACAAATTTTTATATTTTTTCTACTATGATGTTTTAGAGCCATCATCCAAGTCCCAACAAAAAAAGGTTTTTCCTTTTTAAAAACTTGTTTTGGAAAGTAATTTTATAAAGTTATTTAAAGAATATGAAAACTAAAAATAGAATCAAACAAGTGGTTAGTTATTTCATCCTTCAACTTTTTTTTTAGTTGATATTATCATCCTTAAACTTTTTAACTCTGTTGCGGCTTAGTCTTTGAAAATTACGTTGCCCTTAGACACCTACTTAAAAGCATTCAGGTCTCTCTCTTCCTCTTGTAGCAACATAGTACGAGTAATGCATCCCCTCCACCCCCCCCCCCCCCCAAAAAAAAAAAAAAACGTAATACGAGTATTATTAAAAAATTGAATTAGTTATAACATTTTGATCTGTTGTATAAAACGTCAGATATCGATATTGTTGCTTCCTCCACTGACAAGTAATACTGAGTCTTAAATTTAGATGATTTGGGAGAGATCGAGAACATCTTTGGCTAATTGTCAGAGTTTGAATAGAACAAATAATATAATCAAAATAACATAAAAATGAATCAATATTTGAGGGTGCCTTCTGCTTTGGTCTGGACCACTCATCTTCATATATATTCTCTCATTTGTTTTGTGGAGTTTGTGATGCTGAAAATTCATATATAAAGCAATTAAGTCACTATAGTGATCGATAACTACACAAGGGGATTATATATTACACGTGTTAACAATTTATAGATGTATATTATTATCAACTAGCTAGAGCCACAAAGTCAAGGGAAAAATTGGTCTGTGTATAAATAACGCGTTTATATATGAACATGGCCTTTGAAATTTCGTGATCTCATTTATTAATGATGACTTTACTCCTAGATGAGGTGATGGGAACATAAGCGTCCCATTTTTTGTTGACCGTTAAAAATTTTAAGACATCACATATTGTTTTTTTTTTTTTAAAAAAAAAAAAGAAAAACAAAAGACAGGATGCGATAAGAAAAATGACAGACAGAATAGAGATGTTTGTGGGGGTGGGTGTTTTGGGGTTAAAAGACGCGTCTGTCTATATTTACAAAGTGAGAATGGGGATTAAAACAATGTTGGGGGAAGCAAACTACGTGCAAACGATTTAAAAGATATAATTTTTGTACTGGTTTTGTACAGCTAGCTCATGATGGTGACGATTAAGGACTTATTTCCTCTCATGTCATCTTTAAAAACATTGTTCCCACATCACACATTCAACAGCTAGCTATCTGCCGGTAATAACTTATCATTACGACATTTGTAGCAGGAGGAGAGTGCATTAGATAATAGGAAGAGAGACTCTCAACATCCCTTCTTTTATATAATCAATATGTTAATAGATAGATTTTATATTTTAATATTTCAAAATATTTTGTAGTTTGTAACTATCTCTTGAATAACTCTTTAATTTTTGAGTGTATTTTATTTTATTTTATTTATTTTAGTTTTATGAATACTCATAGTAGGAGGAGGCCAACTCCACTATGGAGGAGGACATGGGGAGGTTAATGGCGTTGGGGGCAGAGAACATGGGAGCCGGGAGGTAGCAGATGGGTTGAGAGGAATCCGTTATTTTATAAAATATAAAAATATTTTTTTAATTTCTGAAAAATTAGAAGTAATGGGATTAAGAAGGTTAACATGATAAGATTTCAAAGTGGTTTGAAACTACTTTCTCATTATCTCTCTATTTTTAATATATTTATTTTTAAAATATATTATTTTACATTTTTATTTTTTGAGCATATTTTATTTTTATCTTTATTTTAGTTTTTACTACAATTTTAATAGCTGGAGGAGAGCGTGTCAATATGATATTTTTATGTTTATTTTAGTTATGATATTCATGGTAGGAAAGGAAACTCTCGCTCCTTTTATCATTACGACATTTCTAGCAGGAGGGGAGTGTACTAGATAATAAGGGTTTGGCTATAGTCCTCTTTCCCTACCATTTCCTTTCATCCTTTTTTTATTTCAGTCGTTGGATTGAAATCTCAACAGTTTAGATCTAATTATTTATAAAAATATTAATAAAATACTAAATTATTAAAAAATTAAAAATATTTAAAAATAATATTTTTATGAATCATTAGATATAAACCATTGAGATCTCTCTATTTTTAATGTATTTATTTTTAAAATATGTTATTTTACATTTTTATTTTTTGAGCATGTTCTATTTTTATCTTTTTTTTAGTTGTTACAATATTAATGGTAGGAGGAGACCGCGTAAATATGATTTTTTTTTATACTTATTTTAGTTGTTATGATATTCATGATAGGAGAAGGGACTCTCCATGTCATTCCTTTTATATAACCACCAATATATTAAGTGGAGGTGAAATAAAAAGTTAGTGGAGAAATAATTGTGGCCCACCTGTTAAACAAAAAACGTAAACTTATAAAAGTATAACATAATAATCTTTTCCATCTAAACATGGTGAAATAATGAGATTTGGAGTATAAAAAGTAAAATATAATGTAACATCATAGAAAAGAATATTCATATTCTTTTTTGTTCGAAACTTGGTTTACTACATAACGTACCTCATCTATAATAGAAAATAGGCTAAAGTATACTTTTAGTCTTTTATGTTTGCCTCTGGTATCATTTTAGTTCTTTAAGTTTGTAAAGTGCACGTTTAGTCCCTTAATATTAACATGTTAGTTTGACTTAACAGAAAATATTGCTCAACGATTTTAAGCGATGACTATGCAATTAAATGTTGATCAAGCAGGCTTATATACTAGTATTTTAATAAATTAATATTTTAAATCCTATTAATTGGAAAAAAAATCTTCACTGCCTATTTTATGGTTTTTCACAATTTGTGAAGATTGAATATATATTTTTTTGTCGAAGAAAATTAAATATTTTTCAATTAACAGGATTTAAAATATTAATTTATTAAAATACTAATATAGTAGCATGCTTGATCAACATTTAATTGCACAATCATAGCTTAAAATTGTTGAATCAATATTTTTCGTTAAGTGAGACTAACGATGTTAACATTAAAAGATCAAACATGTACTTTACAAAACTTAAGGAATTAAAATGATACTAGAGGCAAACATAAAGGACTAAATGTATACTTTATCCTAGAAAATAATAGGAAATTAGGAATCGATTTATATATATGAATATCTTAAATTAATGAGATAGTTATTTAAGATCTTACAACAACTTTTGTTATCATCTCAATTTTCCAAAATGTAATGTAATTGTATATAACTACGGCATGAATTTTTTTAAAAAAAAATAATTAAAGCAGATGATAATAATTTTGTCAAATATTCTAGATCATTAATCCAATTTATTTAACCTAATGATTTAACATAATAAATAGTAACAAAATCGATCGCAGGACAAATAACGACCACGGTGGTTACTTTTTTTTTTTTGGTTAAAATTTAAAATTATTTCGTTTCAAACCACATACTACCCAGTACCCATACATAAACTATGACCCTTCTATGTTTTATTTAAACGGATTGAATAAACGACAATTAATTAAAAAGGCAAAAAATGCATGATTTATGTGGTCTATATGATGAAAGGACATGCCATTGGACCACAAAACTCGGCGACTGGGAGATAGAGGAAGAGAGGTAGTTGGAGGTGCAGTGGCGAGCGTTGAAGAAGAGTGTGTGTACGTGCGAGACGGGCATGGAGGCTCTTTAGTGGACCCTCAAGTACCTGATAACTTATCCTTCCACCATGGTCTATCTCCTCCACGTCTTCCCTGAGATCAAACACGTTCCTAATCTGTATCTGTAAGTCACAGTTTTCTTTAATTTCCCCTGTTTCTTACTTTAATTCAAATTATTGAGACTCTCCTAAGATTTACTCCTAAATAATAATCTGTTGAAATTATTTTGGCTGCTAAAATAACATTTCATCGCCTCTCTCTCTCGAAGAACAACAATGTCGTGAACAGCGCGACGACTGACGAGAGACCATAAACTAGATTCACTGTAGTGATAACGTACACAAGGGTTTATACTTTATAAGTTTTTTTCATTAGCACCTCGAGTGACCAAGTCAAGGGGAACATAGTTGGTCCATAAGTATAAGCTAAACTCTTCATAACGAACAAAAATCTGGACATGGAGCTTCATTTTCTACTGAGTGATGAGGACGTCTACTCCGTAAATGACGAAGACTAGGTCATTAGGGGGCCTTTGAGAATCTTGTGAACTCATGCATTGACTTGTATATAAAGAAACATAATAGTAGTTCGTAGCTTGTAAGTCGAGCAACAGAGAGAAAGAGGCCTCGTGACTTGTATATAAAGGGGAAGCTAAGGTATGCATTTCACATGTGAAGCTCAGGAATATGATAAAAAATGGAAGGGAGGAGGATGTGGGTATTGGTGGTGAGTTTTATGGTTTTGGTTCAAACACTGAGAATCAAATGTTGCGTGAGACAAGAGAGGGAAGCACTTCTTAATATAAAGACATATTTTCTTACAAAATACAATGACACTGTGGTGGAGAAGCGTTTATCGTCCTGGGTTACTGATGATCCAAACAGTGATTGTTGTAGGTGGAATCGGGTTAAGTGCCATCCTTCGGGTCGGGTTTCAAAGCTTTCACTCCAAGATCTTATTGTCATCAGGTCTATTTATGATACCGATGAATATCCCTTCTCTAAAGGAGGTCTTGCCAATGTTTCTAAAGATTTTCCAACGTTCCAAAACTTCAAGGAGCTTACAAGCCTCAACTTCTCCTACGGCGGATTTAAAAGTTTGGAGAACACTGCAGGTTTGTACACTTAATTTGTACTACCTTCAGTCTTAATTATAAGAGCTAGTTGGCTTTCTTTGGAGAAATTAAAGAAGCTAAATAAGTTATTTAATCATTTTATATGTTAAATATTTTTAGATTATATATTAGTTTATTAGTCAAACTAATAAGCTTGAAAAAAAATAAAAATAAAAAACTTTAAAGTAAGTTAATTCGTTTCCTTAATCTCTCTAATAAAGTCAACTAGCTCTTATAATTAGGACCGGAGGGAGTATTAGCTAATGCTGAAATATTTTATGCCGTAGAGTTTTATGTTAGAAACAGCTTCTCTATTTGTAGCTAGGGGTAAGATTGTGCACATTTGACTCTTTCCAAACTCTATCTGGTGAGACTTTGTGCACTATGCTGCCCAACCTTTTAGTCTTTCAACATAGAGCTAATTAGTTATTAATTTTTAATCAAGTACGCTTTAATTTCCAATTCTAACTATAGGTACAAGGTAACTAATTTACAAAAATTAACGAATTAGTTAAATTATTTAGTTATAAAAATAATGTGTTGGGTTTCCTTCAAATACTCCTTTAATCATTTACAGTTGACACTATCCCATATGGAAACCGTTTTTGAATATGTATAACAAATATAGATAAACTGAAAAAAATATTATAAATTTGGAAGATGAGGTGAACTGGGGTCTTACATTTAGAAGTTTGATATATATGTGAATGCAAAAGTTTACTAGTAAATGGGAAAGAGAAAATAATTGTAATCCTCCCATACTAATAAGTCTCAACAAATAATTAAGCAAGTGGCTCTATTCTTAACCAATATTGGGTACGGTGAATTGGGGAATGTCTTCCCTAGCTGCTTACCACTATGGAAGTTAACTAGTTAAATTAGTTAGTATGATATTTATTTTCTAAAACACCTTAGTCATCTTTCTTAATTCCCCCATTCTCTCTTCTCTTTGATTATGATTGAGGGAGCATCAATAAATATAAATTAGGAAATGATTGAAAAATAAAAAAATATGTCTTATATTTAGGACCATAATCAACTCCTCAAATAAGTTTTGTATTAACGATCAGAGTGAGTAGTTTAAATTATACTACAGTTCATATAGCATTGTTTATTCTTATTGTATACCCACAATTATCCTTTACGTATAATAGAGATGTCCACAATATATAGGAGAGAATATATATATATATAGACTGAAATGTATAGGAAAATATTAGGGAAAATCCCTTTAAGGTCCCAAAAAATCAAGAAAATGTCAAAAAAGTCTCATAGAAAATCCTGATGACAAAAATGTCTCATTAACAACTTTTTCAATCAAACATTAACAACTCCATTGTTGGGTTTTAATAACTCTTTGGAAATTTCGTGATCTCATGCATTAATGATCACTCTACTCCTAGATGAGGTGATGGGAACATAAGCGTCCCATTTTTTGTTTGACCGTTAAAAATTTTAAGACACATCGCATATTGTTATTTTTTTTAATTAAAAAAGGGGCAGGGTCCGATAAGAAAAATGACAAACAGAATAGCGATGTGTGTCGGCTGGGTGTTTTGGGGGTTAAAAGACCGTCTATATTTATAAAGTGAGAATGGGGATTAAAACGATATCGAGGGCAAAATACATGCAAACAATTTGAAAGATATAATTTTTTTTATTGGTTTTATTATATTAATATATATTCGCATGCCTTGTATAATTAAATTATGGGGACCAATGAGAGCACAGCTAGCTCATGATGTCGAATGCTTATTTGTATTAGCGGTAGAAGCTATGATTTATGCTATACGAGATAAACATATGAGAGTGATTTTGTTTCAACTTACATGAACGTGTTTCTTGAACGTTAACTTAAATAGACATAATTAAGACTTATTTCCTGTCATCTCTAAACATTTTTGCTTATAACCTTTAATTTTGGGCCAAGTCGAGCCCATAAACATTGTTTCGAAGACTGTCTTATTCCTTGTGTCGCTCGTGTCCCCACATCACACATTCAACAGCTAGCTATCTTCCGGTAATAATATATTATTAAGATATTTATGATAGGAGAAGAGCCTAACACATGGTAAGAGGAGGGACTCTCAATGTCCCTCTTTTGATATAATCAATATATCAAAAGATAGATTTTGTTATGGATCTGAATAGGGCCCATACTCAATGCAAGGCCCAAGAGGAGATATATTGCATATCTATCGGAATCTATCTATAGCAGGTAAATATCCTAAAATAAAGGGGTATCTTCATATATGATATAGCAGCCTAAATACTTACATCGGAGATCACGCAGGGCCCGATATCTCTTACCTAAGGTAAACTCTATAAATACAGAGGTCAAGCCTTAAGGAACACAGGTTCTACGCTCTAACTCTAAACTATGTACATACAGTTACACAGAGCACACACCCTACCCCTTTGGTTAAACGCCTATGGGTGTTCTCAAACTACGTGGACTTTGATCCCTCTACAGGGCACGTAAGCCTTAGGCATCGCTCCTAGGTCAAGTCTGAACATCCGATAAATCCTGTTCTTAGAACAAAACATTGGTGCCGTCCATGGGGAACCGTAAATTTTGATTCCTGCGACTCAAGATGGTCAATACCAGAAGCAGCAGTCAGATGCCTTTGCATGGGCAATTCCTGAGAATCCACAGCAGCAAAATCAAGAACTGTAGCAGCCTGTGAAAGGATTAAGAGAAACAATGGTTGTTTGAGCAACGACTTTGGTTTTGAGCTGCTTTACATGGGTATTCTTTTAACTCTCCATGTGTCCACATGACGAGAAGATAGTTGGAAGGATCACCAGGAAGAACTCAGAGAAGTATTTGATGGCCTTAATAAAAAACTAGTAGACCTAGAGAATCTTGTTTGGCAACTTCAGATCCTCCTATCGTTGTGCTAGCAGCTATCGGCACAGCAACCTCCAGGCCCATCGCGCAACAATAGCCACTGGACAGAGTATGAGATCTAGGAATTTGATACAGCTATGGGTTCAATACCGTTTGAGAATCCCAAACAAGCAAATTGAGATAGTCGAGGTTGTTGGTAAGCCGAGGCTGATTCAATGCCAAAGGAGTTATTTTCACGACTCCACATGGGTTTTCTTTTAACTCGCCATAAGCTTCCACATGACGAGAAGATAATATGAAGGATCATCATCCTCTCTCCTTGGAACCTAGGATCGTCATCCTCTCCCCTTGGGAATCAAACTTTTCAATTCTTGCATAAATTTAGATGCCCTATTGGGATCAGAAAGCAACCACAACATTTGGACTCTCCATGCCATTTAGTTCAAAGGAGTTATTCTCACAACTCGAGGATGCAGGGAAGTAAATAATATATAGGATCACACTACTTTATGTTTGCCTTTACTATATCTGCTTTGTGTTTGTCTTTTCTATATTATTCACATTAGAAAGAGTTGGCGGATTACTAAAACCCTCCAAACATATAGCAATAGAGTCTGATCTCATTGAATTATTATTGCTTCTATCAAAATTGTTGAGGCAGGGCAAACGAGTAAATCAAGATAGCCGAGGTTGTTGTTAAGCCAAGGCTGATTCAACGCGTCTCGACTCCATCGCGATAGTCAAGGTTGATGATACGCCGAGATGAGGAGGTGCCGAGACGCCGAGGTATGACGAGATTGCTAGATGCCGAGCTTGGTAACGCTAGCTTCGACAATTTTGCATAACTGCATCAATTTTTCCTCATCAACACTATCTACCAACCGTTTCCCATCAATATGAAGAAAGGGACAATCACTTGCATTTATCGCGGTAGATGTAACAGCCCCATTAGGTTCTTTAGTGTTCTTGTTGCAAAAGCCGCAATCCCTCCGACCAGTTTCTTCACGGTGGAATTTACTACAGAAAATGGATGCTTTATGGGCAGATATGGAATCAAGAGTGTCAATCTTGCATTCAGTTGGAATTCCGCAGCTGTTACAATATTGAGCAAATCCACGCCAGGATATACTCTGAGTGCATGTCAAGATGTACTCTCGGTTGGGATTTGTATTTCCCTTTTCTGGATCTAGTTGTTTCCCGGCAAGGCAAACGAGCAAATGGAGAACTTCGTCAAGCATTTATTGAGCAAAAGCGTCATGCTGTAGTAACTCCCTAAGCTACATCCAGATGAGTATCACCCTCTTTATCTCATAGATGCTCAATCTTTACTTATTATCAATTATCTATAAACATACATGAAGTTGGACCTGGTTAACTGAATCTAGTTAGCGTTTGGGATCCGTGTAAAGTTTTGAAGGCAGAACCGGTTACATTGAATTCCAGTTAAAATCCGGGCTCCGTGTAAAAACAAAGAAAGGGGTACAACACCCATAATGGAATCTCGGGTTACGATACCCATCTCGGATAAACAAATTCGGGGTTATAACACCTATCTCGGATAAACAAATTCTGGGTTACAACACCCATCATGGATAAACAAATCTAAGAAAAAATTTACGAAGGAGTCCACCTCTAAAAGAGAAAGAAGATGGACCCGGTTACACTTAATACAGTTAAAACCCGGGCTGCATGTAAAGTTTTGCGGGAGGCAAATTGAAGGAGGACCCCGGTTACATTGCATTCCAGTTAAAATCTGGGATCCGTGCAAAATACGGTTAAGTCCGTACTCCTTAATTGGACCCTGGATACATTAAAGATTATACAGTTAAATCCGCGCTCCTTAATTGGACCCTGGACAAACTGAAAATTATACAATTGACTCCACGCACGCTCCTTAAATGGACCCCGGATAAAGAATTCCTCGTTGGAAATTCAAATGCTTTGCTATTGATAGTCAAAGATACTACACTGAGGTCATTACACCCGGTCAGAAATAAAATACATCGAGGTCATTACACCCAGTCAGAAATAAAATACACCGAGGTCATTACGACCGGTCATAATTATTACACTGAGGTCCCTAAACCCGGTTTGAAAGAGAACCCATCTAGATGGCTGACACCAGGGCTAATAAGCCCAGGTTAAGAGCTCGACAAAATTTCCATTACTGGCCTTTGTGAAATTGACGCGTCAACGCTTGCTTGGGATAAGAAGATGAATTAGAAGAACTAACGGAAGCCCTCACGGGGTTATTTGAATCTTCAAATGCCATCTCGGTTGCTTGAACGTTGCTAGTGAAAAAGCATGTTCACCATCAATCGAGATCGAGGCAAGCGAAAACAAAGAACGAGGGAAAGGCAAATAGATCCTGCCTTGGGAAAAAACCTATCGCCTAAACAGGCAAATCAGTAGTAGAATATGAATGAATCCAAATTCGTCAATACTCAGACAAAAGCAAATCAAGCTGGAACAACTCGAATACGAAAGACCCCGACCTCGAAGTCAGGAAAACTACCTCGACATTACCCCGGATCTTTGAGACATTACCTTGGATCTTTGGGTAGACGACTTTGATAGCCGAGATCAACACCTGGATTCAAATGCAGGTGAACCATCTCGACATTACTTAGGATCTTTAAGACAAGACCTCAGATCTTCGAAGTAAGCGGCCTTAACAGCCAGGATCAACATAATTCAACTCAGTAATGTAAAGCTCACGACAGCAAAGCTCGGCTAGTAAATGTAACCCGGTAAAACCGACTAGGGGTAAAATACATCACGGCAGCTAAAAGCTTGAACTACTGGGTTGGGGGCATCTGTTACAGATTTGAACAGGGTCCATACTTAATGTAAGGCCCAAGAGGAGATATATTGCATATCTATCGGAATCTATCTATAGCAGATAAATATCCTAAAATAAAGGGGTATCTTCATATATGATATAGCGGCCTGGATACTTGCATCAGAGATCACGCAGGGCCCGATATCTCTTACTTAAGGTAAGCTCTATAAATACAGAGGTCAAGCTTTAAGGAACACATGTTTTACGCTCTAACTCTAAACTATTTACATACAGTCATACAGAGCACACACCCCACCCTTTTGGTTAAACGCCTATTGGTGTTCTCGAACTACGTGGACTTTGATCCCTTTACAGGGCAATAGGCCCTAGGCATCGCTCCTAGGTCAAGTCCAAACATCTGATAATTCCTATTCTTAGAACAAAACAGATTTTATATTTTAATATTCCAAAATATTTTGTAGTTTGTAAATATTTCTTGGATCTCTCTCTAATTTTTGAGTGTATTTTATTTTTTAATATTTATCTTAGTTTTATGAATATTCATAGCAGAAGGAGGCCAACTCCATGATAGAGGACATGTGGAGGCTAATGGCATTGGGGGTAGAGAACATAGGAGGTGGTGGTTGGGGTGAGAGAAATCCGTTATTTTATAAAATTTATATAAAAATAATTTTAATTTCTAAAAAATTAGTAATGGGACCGAGAAGGTTAACGTGACAAGATTTCAAAGTATTTTGAAACTCTGCCTTCTCATTATCTCTCTATTTTTAATATATTTATTTTTAAAATATATTATTTTACATTTTTATTTTTTGAGCGTGTTTTATTTTTTTCTTTATTTTAGTTATTACAATATTAATGGTGGGAGGCGAGCGTGTCAATATGATATTTTTATCTTAGCTAAAGTATACTTTTAATCCTTTAAATTTTATATAAGACATGTTTTTGGCCCCTTAACTTTATAAAGTATACTTGTGGTCCTAAAATTTTAACACCGTCAATATTGCTAATAGAAAATGTTGACGTGACGAACTCAAGTAATAACTAATAGATTTTATTACACAAATTTTATATATTCTTCAATTTACCCATATTTTAAATTTACGTTTAATAGCATTTAATTACGCAGTCATCACTTAAGTTTACATTGTTATCACTTGAGTTTTATTACGTTTTCAGTTAGCAAAATTAACGGTATTAGAACTATAGGACGAAAAGTATACCTTATAAAGTTAAGGGACTAAAAGTATACCTCATATAAACTTAAGGGACTAAAAGTATACTTTTGCCTTTTATCTTTATTTTGATTGTTATGATATTCACGACAGGAGGAGGGACTCTCAACGTTCCTCCTTTTATATAACCACCTGACTAAAGTATACTTTTAGTTCGTTAAGTTTGCATGAGATTTCATTTTGGCCTCTTAAGTTCATAAAGTATATTTTTGATCCTATAATTTTAGCATCATTAACTTTACTAACGGAAACGCTAACCCATCAACTTTAAGTGATGATTATGTTATTACAGATACTAACATATTAATCTTAAATATAAAGTATAAGTAAATTGAAAAATATCTAAAACCCTAAAAACTTCCAACTTCCTTAGTCTCGTCCGGTCAGTACCAAAACTTCCAAGAAAATAAGAAAAAAAAAATCTCAACAGCTCTCAACTAGGAAGTTCTGCAACTTCAACGTACAACTCATATCTACAGATTGTTCCACAGCTTCAACGATTCTCCTATGCAATCACAAGTTTGGGATGTCCTTTTCTCTTTTCACATATTATAGGACAATGTTAAAGCAATTAGATATAATGAACCCAATAGATGTAGTCTGGAGTTATTAGAATAACAATGCCGATTTGTCTATTAGCCCAATAGGCTTTTGTAAGGCTCACGCACATTGTACAATTGCATTTTAGGGTTTTACTCTATCTATAAATAATATAAGACATGGTGGCTACAATCACGCCATCAATATAGACAAACAATAACCTATTATTTTATCTTGGTATCAGAGCAAACAGGCTAGCAGCCATGACTGATCAATCGAATGGAACCTCCTCTCCTAATGCTCACGCAACGAAGCACTCTGAGGCTCATTCTCTTGAATCAGCAGCAGCTCTACCAAAGCCCTCATTCCATAACAACATTTCTTAGGTGTGTTCTGTCAAGCTGGATGGAACTAACTACCTCATTTGACAAACTCATGTGTTACCCATTATCAAGGGACACAAAAACTTGAAGGTTTCATCAATGGGTCCAAACCCTGTCCATCTCTGTTTCTTCTTGAGAATGGAAAAACCACACTCAACCCCAACTTTGAAGATTGGATAGCTGCTGATCAACTTGTTTTTGGCTGGCTCTTGAATACTATGACACTAGAAGTGTCTTCTCAGATGACAGATGCGTCCTCTGTTACTGGACTTTGGGCAGCTGCAAAGGAAATCGCTGGTGTTCAAACAAAGTCAAGAATCCTTATGCTCAAATCAGATTTTCAACGTACCAGAAAAGTGGCCATGACTATGAAGGAATACCTAATCAAAATGAAGGGTTTCTCTGAACAGCTTCATGTTGCTGGTTGTACTATCTCACCTCCAGATCTGTTCATTCAAGTTCTTGCAGGTCTTGATGCTGAGTATAATCCGATTGTTGTGCAGCTAAACAAAGAAATTGATGATCTTAGTTGGATTGCTTTTCAGTCTTCTCTCTTAACCTATGAGAGCAGAATGGATCAGTTAAATCAACTCTCAAAACTCACCATCTCCAACAACTATGCAAACATAGTCAAGACAGAACGCCTACCCTCTCGGCCTTGGACTGGAAATCGTTCCTCTTGTGGTAATCGAGGAAGAGGTAGAAGCAATCATGGAAGAAGGGGGGGGGGAGGCCGCTACTACAACAATAACTATGGAGATAACAAACCTAAATGTCAGTTATGCGGCCGTTTTGGCCATAAAGTAGAACAATGCTTCTATAGGTTTGACAAATCCTTTGTGAAATCTGATAAGAAGAAGTTCAATCCAGTTGGTACCTCTGGTTCCAACAATGCAAATTTTGCTTATTGGGCCACTCTAGAATTAGTTGATGTTGACTCCTGGTACCTGGACAGCGGAGCAACCAGTCACGTTACAAATGACATTAATCGCATTGACAATCCAAATGTTCCCAAGGGTAAGATGAATTTGGTAATGGGTAATGGTAACAAGCTGAAAGTTGAAAAAGTTGGATCATCTAGCTTATCACATATGAATGATAAAGTTGTTCAGTTGAATAATATTCTTTACTCACCTGGAATTAAAAAGAATTTGTTAAGTGTTTACAAAGTGGTTGATGACAACAATGCAGACATTGTGTTTAACAAAAATGCATTTTCTATCAAGGAACAGGAAATAGGGGAGATAATGTTGCAGGGAATACCAACTAAAGAAGACACAATAACCTCCCATGGACCTTTGATCGTCAGGACATACAGCCCAATTGGCATCTGAGAACCCCTGTAAGGTGAGATTGTCGCTGGGTTTGATGTGTAGAGCTAGGTCTTTCGTTCCCTTTAAGTATCTAAGAACTCGTTTTAATGCCTGCCAGTGAGTGCGTGTCGGAAAGCTCAGAAATTGGCTCAACTTGTTGACAGCGAACAAGATATCCGATTTGGTGTCAGTCAGGTACTGTAAGGCTCCAATAATTCTTCTATATTTTGTTGGATCTTTGAGTGGTATCCCATCATATTTTGATATATGTTTATTCACAACCATAGGAGTGAGTACAGGAGATGAATGATGCATGTTGGATATGTGTAGAATGCTTTCTAGAATGCTTTCTATATATGTTTCTTGTTTTAAATATAGTCCAGTCACATCTCTGTATGCTTCAATTCCTAAGAAGTGATGTAGATGTCCTAGATCTTTAAGAGCAAATTTCACTACTACAAAACAGGGATACGGAGTCCTATTTTTTGTGCTTTTGACGTCCTTTTCCGTAGGGACGTATATCTGGGGGGCGCAAAAAATTGGAGACATACGGAGTCTAATTTTTTTTAGACGTCTTAAGTATTTTTTTTTTTAAAAAAAACAGATGAGGACGGTGTCGGTGACGGCGTTAAACGTATATCAGAAAAATTTCAGATCTGGAAAAAAAAATCCAGAAAGCATCTTTGAATATCAAAGTAAAATTAAACATGATGAACAGAGGCGAGGGAACTGAGAATTGGGGCAACACCATAGCCAGACGAGCAGCCATTTGCATTTATTTGCAAAACAAAACAGAACCAAAAAAAAAACCATTAGGAATTGATAAAATCAAATGAGGAAAAAGGTAAAAGAAGAAGATGAATGTATAAATACCGAAATGGTTGAAGAGGAGATCGATGCAGCTACAGAACTGGACGGATGAAGAAGAAACAAACAGTGCCATGGGAGAAAGAGTGACCTTGAGCGAACAACCAGAGCGAGCGACGTCGGGCGAGACAAGCAAACGACTGCCGGTGAGGTGACGGTGGACAGGCGAGCGGATGAGCAACGATGCAAGCAGTTGGTGAGAGGGGTGAGAGATTTCATGAGGTTTAGAGAATGGGTATAGAAGTAATGTTCTGAGTTTCTGAGAATGGATGAATAAAAACGCGTGAAAAGTGATAGTTTTTCCCGCTATGATTTTCGTTTACCGCATTTGTTCTCTTTTTGATTCACTTTTGGAGTCTAAGTTCTAAAATTAGACTCCAAAAGTCATGCTTTTGGAGTCTAAGTTTTTAACTTAGACTCTAAAAGCATGACTTTTGGAGTCTAAGTTTTTAACTTAGACTCCAAAAGTCATGCTTTTGGAGTCTAAGTTTTTAACTTAGACTCTAAAAGCATGACTTTTGGAGTCTAAGTTTAGAACTTAGACTCCAAAAGTGTCTCTCGCGGGGCCCACACATAACCCCCTGCTGCACGATGTGACCCTCTGCTACACGACGTGACCTTCTTTTCTGCTGTACGATATAACTTTTGGAGTCTAAGTCTAAAAATTAGACTCCAAAAGCCATCCCCTGCTACACGACATAACTTTCTTTTCTGAACTTTTGGAGTCTAAGTCTAAAACTTAGACTCCAAAAGCTTGACTTTTGGAGTCTAAGTTTAAAACTTAGACTCCAAAAGCATGGCTTTTGGAGTCTAATTTATAAACTTAGACTCCAAAAGTCAAGCTTTTGGAGTCTAAGTTTTAGACTTAGACTCCAAAAGTCAATTTTTATCACATATAATTACAAAAATGCCACCGCCTTTATTTTTCACTTCCTTTTTTAAAAATAGGACGTTTTTCTGAGACGCCAAATCGGTTTTTTGTAGTAGTGTTTGTTATTTAATTGCTCCACAAACATATTTATCATCTTAGCTGAGTTCCCAGTCACGATAATGTTATCCACGTATATGAGAACAAACATAACAAATTTCTCATATCTCATGAAGAAAAGGGATGGATCACACCTTGAATGTGTAAAACCCCAACTTTGTAAGGTTGTTCTTAGCTTGTCGAACCAGGCCCTTGGTGCTTGTGTGAGTCCATACAAGGCTTTGTTCAGTAAGCAAACATGATTAGGACGTCTAGGATTAGTGAAACCCTTAGGTTGCTTCATGAGAACTATTTCTTGTAGCTCACCATTAAGAAAAGCATTGTTAATGTCCACTTGTCTAATTGGCCAATTTAGTGTAACTGCAATAGCAAGAATGAACCTTAGAGTAGACGCTTTCAAAACTAGATTAAAGGTTTCATCAAAACCAACATCAGGGCTTTGTTGAAAGCCTTTGGCTACTAATTTTGTACTTTTGAAATGAGATGATGATCCATCTCAGTTGAACTTCTTTTTGAGAACCTATTTGCAATCAACCAGATTGCCTTGTCCTGGATAAGGAATTAACTTCTAGGTCTTATTCTTGATTAAGGCATGATACTCATCTAGCATGGCATTCTTCCATTCTTCACATTTGAGGGCTTCCTTGGCTGTAGTAGGGACTGCATCAGTTATTACTACACCAATATAGGGCCATTTGTGCTTAACAACGTCAGTTTTACTTCTAGTCACCATAGAATGCTGATTTTTCATTAGATAAGTAGGGTTTGCTCTTTGCTTTAATCCGTGTACGGGATTCGCCCTTATCCCTGTGGCAATGGGTTCCTTATTCGCCTTTTGGCTCCTTTTCACTTCCTTTCTGGTATCTTCTCTCCTGCAATTTTTTTAATTAATTAACCAGCAACCAAAAATACCATTGCATATAATCCGACATTAAGGGGGCCTTGAGAATGCTTCAGTTTAGTTTTGTCGGCACTCCGTGGTTCTGCTTGCTATTTCTGATTCGCCCAGCCGATACATAAATCAAACGAAAACCACAACTATATAGTTTCTGCTATTTGCTATTGTAGGTGAAGGAGGTATGGAACATTGGGGTAAATGACGGTAGTCGCAGAACGTGTTTAGGAGATAAGCAGAGATGCCATGATCAAAGTAGAGGTGGAAGAGGAGTAAAACGTTTTCATTTGTCGTGGTTTATTGGGAAGGTTTTAGTTTTAAAATCTACAAATATTAATTTAAAAAATTAAAACTTAAATTTGGGGAAAATTAGAAAAAAAGAACCTAAAAGAGATGATATTTTTTTGGTAAAGACCATAAAAGTTGTAATTATTTAGAATGACCAATTGTCAAAATAAAAATTTAAAAATACTAAATTACCCTTTTTTAAACCTCCTACATTTTCTCCCATATTTCATTTTTAAAAGTAATATGAATTTTTAAATTTTATTATATTAAACACAACTTCTCTCATTTTTTTTTACAACTTACATAGGAATCTATTAATATAATCAATAAAGTCTATAATATTTAAATAAGGGTTAAATATCATTTTTACTATGGAAGTTTTGCTAAGGGAGCGCCCAGCACCCGGAAGTTTTTTGAGTATCAAATTTGCCTCGGAAATATGAAAATGGTAGCAAATTTGCCCCTCCGTTAATTTTGACCGTTAAGTGCCACCTCATCACACGCGGCATGCCACCTCATGACACGTGGCATGCCACCTCATCAATCAAAAGTATCATTTTTGCCCTGGAAGTTTTCATTGAGGAGCAATTTTACCACGGAAGTTTTTATTGAGGAGCAATTTTGCCCCGAAAGTTTACAAAAGTAACAATTTTGCCCTTCTTTCTCCCAATATTAAATTTGACTATTAAATTAGTCAAAGACCACATATGTCATGCCTTGAAAAGGTCGAACTTGGAGTCAGAGAAGGAAATTCTTGATATATTGAGCACAAGGTAGCCAGAATTTGTGAAGCTGAACTGGTTACAGGGATTGAAAGGTCTAACGCAAAACCCAGAGGAAGTATCACTTATGATCTAAGCAAATGAAACGTAAAACGAGAAATGAATTGTTCCAAAAATTGGTTCAGTAAAACAAATCAATAGTGTTAATATTTACGTTTGTACAGACTGATCATTTGCTTAAATTGTAAGTGATGCTTCCTGTGACCAATTCGGCTTCACAAATTCTGGCGGCCTTGAGCTCAACATCTCAAGGATTTCCTTCTCTAACTCCAAGTTCGACCTTTTCAAGGCATGACATATGTGGTCTTTGACTGATTTAAAAGTCAAATTTAATATGTGGGAAAGAAGGGCAAAATTGATATGTTTTGTAAACTTCCGGGGTAAAATTGCTTCTTAGTGAAAACTTTCGGGGCAAAATTGCTCCTCAATGAAAACTTCCAGGGCAAAATTGCTCCTTAACTCTTATTGGGTTGATGAGGTGGCATGCCCCGTGTCATGAGGTGGCATGCCACGTGTACACTCAGTCAAACTTAACGGTCAAAATTAATGGACGGGCAAATTTGCTACCTTTTTCATACTTCCGGGATAAATTTGCTACCTTTTTCATACTTCAGGGGCAAATTTGATACCCAAAAAACTTCCGGGTGCTGGGCGCTCCCTTAGCAAAACTTCCGTGGTAAAAATGACCTTTAACCCTTTAAATAATAATAATTTTTAATTTTTTTTGGTGATAAGGCTTTTTTAATGACTAAGATATTAGATAATTAAAAAATTTAACATCTTCTCAATTGGTCTACTTTACTCCGAGCTTATTTTATATAAGATTATATAAATTAGGAAAAAGAAATTAACGATTTAAATGGGAAAATATCAGTGTTAACAATTAAATAATATATTGGTGATATGATTATGTAGATGTTAGTTAAAATTTAAAAAATGATGATTTTGGTAGTTGTAATTTTCGTAGAAAATAAAAACTTAAATTACTTTTAAAGTAGAATGTGGGAGAAAAATGTAGGAAGTTTAATTAAGGGAAATTTAGTATTTTTAAATTTATATTTTAGCTATTGGTTGTTTTAAATAATTATAACTTTTACGGTCCTTCTCAATAAATATCATCGGTTCTAGGTCCTTGGTTCTAATTTTCCTTTAAATTTGTTATGTCATCAGCTGTGTAGTCATCATTTAAGGTCATAGAGTCAGCATTTTCTGTTACTAAAGTTAACAATGTTAAAATTATAAGACGAAAAATATACTTTATAAACTTAAAGGACTAAAATGAAACCTCATATAAATTTAAAGGACTAAAAATATATTTTAGTATAACCACCCATATATTAAGCGGAGGTCAAATAAAAAATAGTGGAGAAATAATTGTGGGCCATCTGTTAAACTTAAAATGGTAAGCTTATAAAAATATTACATAATAATCTTTTCCATCTAAATGTGGAGAAAGAATGAGACGTGGGGTATAAAAAGTAAAATACAATGTAACACGATATAGAAAAATATTTATATCTTTTGTTTGAAACTTGGTACACTAAATAGAGATGGGAAATTGTCATTATCCATTTTGCTCACTACTAATGTCACTACCACTTTTTCACCATTCGATTATAATTTCAATAGGAGAGAGAAATGATAAAGGTAGATGAGATATAATCTAATAGTGAAAAAATGGTAGTGACCAAAATTGATAGTGACAATATTCTATTTCAACTAAATAACGTCCCTTATTAGTTATCTTATCTGTAACAGAAAATAATAGGAAATTAGGAAATGATTTATATATATGAATATCTTAAATTAATGAGATAGTTATTTAAAATCTTACAACTTAGTTATCATCTCAATTTTTTTTAAAAATATAATGTAACTGTATAACTATGGCATGGATTTTTTAAACAAATAATTAAAGTAGATGATAATAATTTTTTTTTCCAAATATTCTAGATGATTAAACCAATTGATTTAACCTAATAATTTAACATAATAAGTAGCCACAAAATCGCAGGACAAATAACGAATGGTTACTTAAAATTCAAAATTATTTCATTTCAAACCACACACTACCCATACACCAACCGTAACCAATCTGTTTTTTACTTTTTTTTTTAATTATTTAAACGGATTGAATAAACAACAATTAATTAAAAAGGCGAAAAATGCATACATGATTTATGTGACACATGGTATCGCCAGGCTTTTATACATGATGAAAGGACATGTCATTGGACCACAAAACTCGCGCGAGGAGGTGCGGTGGCGGGGGTTGAAGAAGAGTGTGTGCATGTGCGGGAGGGGCATGGAGGCTCTTTCGTGGTCTCTCAAGCACCTGATAACTTATCCTTTCACCATGGTCTATCTCATCCACGTCTTCCCTGAGATCAAACACGTTCCTACTCTGTATCTGTAAGCCACAGTTTTCTTTAATTTCCCCTCTTTCTAACTTTAATTCAAATTATTGGAACTCTCCTAAGATTTACTCCTAAATATTAATAATCTGTTGAAATTATTTTGGCTGATAAAACAACACTTCATCTCCTCTCGAAGAAGAAGAACAGTGTCGTGAACAGCGCGACGAGACGCATATATAGACCATAGAGTAGATTCACTGTAGTGTTAACGTACCCAAGAGTTTATATTACACGTGTTAACAAATTTATAAGTATTTATCCTTAGCAACTCGATCGAGTGACCAAGTCAAGGGTAACATAGTAGGTCCATAAGTATAAGCGAAACTCTTCAGAACGAACAAAAATCTGGACATGGAGCTTCATTTTCTACTAAGTGATGAGGACGTCTACTCCGTAACGCGTTTATGAAGAAGACTAGGTCATTAGAGGGCCTTGAGAATCTTGTGAACTCATGCATTGACTCGTGTATGTCAAGCAACAGAGACAAAGAGACCTCGTGGCTTGTATATAAAATCATTTTTTTTCAGGAAAATCAAGTAAAAATTGTAGAACAACTATATCTTTAAACAAGTTTTTGTTAACTAATTAAATTTTTGATAATTATTTTAAACAAATTTTTATATTTTTTCTATTATGATGTTTTAGAGCCATCATCCAATTCCAAACAATTTTTTTTTCCGGTTTCTTCTTTTTAAGAACTTGTTTTGAAAAACAATTTTATAAAATTATTTAAAGAATATAAAAACAAAAAATAGAATCAAACAAGTGGTTAGTTATTTCATATCCTTCAACTTTTTTTTTTTTTTTTTTAGTTGATACTATCGTCCTTAAACCTTTTAACTCTGTTAAGGCTTAGTCTTTGAAAATTATGTTGCTCTTAGACACCTACTTAAAAAGCATTCAGGTCTCTCTCTTTCTCTTGTAGTAACGTAATACGAGTATTGCGTCCCCCCAAAAAAAAAAAAAAAAACAACGTAATACGAGTATTATTAAAAAATTGAATTAGTTATAACATTTTGATCTGTAGTACAAAACTTCAGATATCGATATTGTTGCTGCCTCGACTGACAAGTAATACTGAGTTTTAATTTTAGATGATTTGGGAGAGAGAACATCTTTAATTTGGTTAATTGTCTGAGTTTAAGAAAAAGATGAATCAATATTTGAGGCTGCCTTCTTCTTTGGTCTGGACCACTCATCTTCATATATATTCTCTCATTTGTTTTGTGGAGTGTGTGATGTTGAAAATTCAAATCCCAAAAGAGACGCACAACAGACCATAAAGCAATTATTTTACTATAGTGATTGATGACTACACAAGGGGATTATATATTACACGTGTTAACAATTTATAGGTGTATATTACTATCAACTAGCTAGAGAGAACAAGCCAAAGGAAAAATTGGTCCTTGTGATGTATAAATAACGCGTTTATATATGAACATGGCTTTTGAAATTTCGTGATCAAATTCATTAATGATAACATTACTCCTAGATGAGGTGATGGGAACATAAGCGACCCATTCTTTGTTTGAACGTCAATGACAAACATAATAGAGATGTGTGTGGGGGTGCATGTCTTAGGGTTAAAAGACGCGTCTATATTTACAAAGTGAGAATGGGGATTAAAACAATGCTGGGGCAAAATACATGCAAACAATTTAAAAGATATAATTTTTTTTATTGGTTCTATTATTATAGTAATATATATTCGCATGCCGATATAATTAAATTATGAGACCATGAGAGCACAGCTAGCTCATAATGCCGACAATTAAAAACTTATTTTCTCTTATGTCATCTCTAAACATTTTTGTTTATAACCTTTGGGACCAAGTCGTGTCTAAGAACATTGTTCCTCTGCTTTCAAAGACTGTGACTGCCCCTTATTCCTTGCGTCGCCCATGTCCCCACGTCACACATTCAACAACTTGTTATCTTCAAGTAATAATATATCTATTATGGACTCAAATATGAGGTCTATCCAAGGTGTGGCCTAATAAGAGGCAATCAACATGATACAGAAATGACGGCACAATGTTTGGGCTTGGAGGCACAAGAGGTCCACCAGTCCAAACCCTAATCCTAAGGTAATCTCTATAAATAGGAGGTTAACCTAAAAGGTACACAGATTTTATGCTCTCTCTAATTTACTATTCAGTCGTCACTGTGCACACACACCTCCCCCTTAGGTGAAAGCCTTCATATTTGTGTACAGTGATCTCTTCTATTCTCATAGGTATCTCATCTATGGATACCTAGGAGAGATCTATTTGGTCCAATATCAATATACTAGTCTATTAGAGCTAGACATCTGTGTTCCACACCAGAACATTGGCGCCAACCGTGGGGAATCAATAAAAATTCGATTCATGCGACCAAAGACAGTCAATACCAGAAGCAGTAGTTAGATGCCTTTGCATGGGCAGTTCCTGAAAATCCACCACAGCAAAATCAAGAACAGTAGTAGCCTATGAAGGGATCCAGAGAAACAATTGTTGTTTGAGCAACAAATTTGGTTTTGAGCTACTTCACATGGGTCTTCTTTTAACTCTCTGTGTGTCCATATGACGAGAAGATAGTGGGAAGGATTGTCATCCCCTCTCCTTGGGAACCCAGGATCATCATCCCCTCTCCTTGGGAACTCAGGATCATCATCCTCTCTCCTTGGGAACCCAGAGGGTGTGTATCAGGAAGCACATATACTATACATTTTGTCCTTAACCGAGTACACTTTTCAACTCTGGCATAATTTAGATGCCATATTTGGATCATAAGCTACCACAACATCTGAATTCTCGATGTCATTTAGTTTAAAGGAGGTTATTTTCACGTCTCATTGATGCAGAGAGCATTGTTTTGAGGGAGGGCAAACAAGCTAATGGAGAAAAGGTGGAACCCAGTTAAATTGTACTATAGTTAAAGTCCGAGTTTCGTGTTAAGCCTCGTGGGAAAGGCGAAAAGGAGGAATCCAGCCTCCAAGAGGGAAAGAAGGCGGAACCCAGTTAAACTAAATGAACAGTTAAAATCCGAGTTTCATGTAGAGTCTGCCCCTACGAAAGGAAAGGAAGGCGAAACCCGGTTAACTGAATGAACAAGTAAAATTTGAGTTCCGTGTGGAGTCTGCCCCTACGAAAGGGACGGAAGGTGGAACTCAGTTAAACTTGACGAACAGTTAAAATCTGATTTTCGTATGGAGTCCACCGCTATGAAAGGGAAGAAAGGCGGAACCCGATTAAACTGAATGAATACAGTTAAAATCCAAGGTCCATGTGGGGTCCACCCCTATGAAAGGGAAGGACGACGGATCCTGGTTAAACTGGATGAACAGTTAAAATCCAAGTTCCATGTGGAGTCCTCCCCTACGAAAGGGAAGGAAGGCAGAACCCAGTTAAACTGAATGAATACCGTTAAAATCCAGGCCCCGGGTAAAGTTATGCGGGAAACGCAAAAGAAGACAGACCTCGGTTAAACTGACTTCAGTTAAAATCTGGGCTCTATATAAGTTTTTGAACTCGAGGAGAAGAGGAGTCTTGCTCCAAAACGAAAAGAAGGTAGAACTCGGTTAAAATTGAATACAGTTAAAATCCAGGTTTCGTTTAAAGTTTTGAACGTGAGGAATAAATGAATCCAGGGTTATGAAACTCGTTCTCAAATGAAGCATGGAGCGAGGAATAAACGAACCAAGGGTACGAAACCCGGTTCTGGATAAACATAGAGTGATGAACTCAGGATACGAAACTCGATTCTGGATAAACATGAAGCGATGAACTTAGGGTATGAAGCCCGGTCCTCAGTAAAGATGGATAAACGAATCCATAATACGAAACTGGGTTTCATTCAAAGAGGAGAAATAATAGTTAAAACGTGTTCCCTTGGAACCCGATAAAATTGAAAGAACAATTAAAACATGTTCCCTTAAACCCAGTAAAACTGAAAGAACAGTTAAAATGTGTTCTCTTGGAACAAGGTAAAATTGGATGAATGGTTAAAATGAGTTCCATTGGAACACGGTAAAATCGAAAGGTGCATGTGGTCATGATGCATCAAAATCGTTGTTCGAGGTAGGAAGACGAACCATCATGTTAATCCTGATCAAGTTAAAATGTTTAGGGTTTGATTACGACACTAGACTTAAACATGTTACTAGTTGCCTTTCCTCCGGATTAAACTCTGTCAACTGCACCATAACGTGTAGTTCCCAAGTAGTACTGGATGAATATTCTGCGCAATATATTTTTGACTCTGGCACAGTCATCAAATAGAACTCTGAGGGTAAAATTCGAGTTCATCAAATGCAATAAATGCAATGTGGAAATAAAGCTCGAAGAAGTATTTGGGATCATCAAGAAATGAATAACTCTTCATTGACAATTAAATTGTTGAAGGACGGAGCAGTAAGCAAATTGCAACGAATGCAAGGAAATTAAGCCCGGTTATTAGCTTGGGAAAAATTGTTACAAAAGCAAATAAGGGGTTTCAAGACCCCGACCAAAAATACAAGCAAAAACGACATCCCGACCCTTCAACTAGATGGAGCCCCAGACGACTTGGACACAAGATTCGAGTCAAACCATAAATGCATCCCGGTAGTCCAGAGACCTGATCTACTAGGCTGGGGGCAAGAAAGTGGACAACAAGTTGTTAGTCGAAAAGCATGTTATCAATAACCGAGATTAAGACAAACTAGAATGGAAATCAAGAAATCAAGCTCAAACAAGCATTTGGGCTCTACAAGAAATGAGCAAGCTAAACGATTTGCACAAACAGTTGTATTTTCCATTGATTTTGATTTGCTTACATATTATAAGTGCATGAATATAAACCGTGTAATTCTCCCAGGAAAAATTGCTACGAAAGCAAGCAAGTTACCTTATTTCTTCTCAAACAACCTGGACAATTCAAAACTTCAACACAAATGAATCCGAAGTTCATCAGAGCTCGGACAAAAGTACAACACGCAGGAATAAAACCTGTCTCAAGTTTGGAACCTGGAGAGATCGAAAGCACGGTTGAATCCGCATTCCATGTTCATGTTTGGAACTTGGATAAACTGTGTAAGTAAGGTTAAATCCGCGTTCCGCATCAAACAAATCAATACACCTCGACAACCCAAAGACTTGAACTACCGGGCTGGGGGGCAACTGTTATGGACTTAAATATGAGGCCTATCCAAGGTGTGGGCAACAAGAGGCAATCAACATGATACAGACATGACGACACAACATTTGGGCTTGGAGGCATAAGAGGCCCACCAGTCCAAACCCTAACCCTAAGATAATTTCTATAAATAGAAGGTTAACCTAAAAGGTACACAAATTCTATGCTCCCTCTAATTTATTATTTAGCTGTCACTATGCACACACACCACCCTCTTAGGCGAAAGCCTTCATATTTATGCACAATGATATTCTATTCTCATAGGTATCGTATCTATAGATACCTAGAAGAGAACTATTTGATCCAATATCAATATACTAGTCTATTAAGGCTAGACATCTGTGTTCTACATCAGAATAATATCATTATAATATTCATAATAGGAGGAGATAGTACCAAATGGTAGGAGAAGGGACTCTCAACATCCCTTCTCTTATATAATCAATATATCAATAGGTAGATTTTATATTTTAATATTTTATATTTATTTTAGTTTTATGAATATTCATAATCAATATACATATAAAATCCCATCCTTGAAGCGCCTCCATAAAAGACTTATATCGGATTTCCTCACAAATTATTATTCACAAGCTGGTGTAGTTGTCATTAGGCTTTGCGTGAGGGCTGAACAATAATTTTCAAAATATTTATGCCAGTTTTTATAATTTTTTGTAGTTGTCAACTGCCAGCTGGAATGTAATTTAGTTTAGTCATCATCCATGTCAGCTATAAAAATATAAAAAAGTTAAACTAATGGTCAATGAATATTTTTGTTTCACTTTTATAATCACATAGTCATTTGTGACCTAACAAAAGCACTTGATACTTGGTACACTTTTTTAAAAAATCACATATGCATTTTACACCTTAACCCTTAATTTAATTTATTTAACCTAATAATTTAACATAATAAATGCCGACAAGATTGTAGGACAAATAACGATGACGACGGTTACTTCAAATACAAAATTATTTTATTGCAAACCACAGTTACCCATACATTAACTGCAACCCGCCTGTTTGTTATTTAAACGGATTAAATAAATAACAATTAATTAAAAAGGTGAAAAATGACTGATTTATGTGACACATAATGTTGCCACTGACGCACTCTAGAAGACTGTTTTCGGCCCTTCTTTTGTATATGATGAAAGGACATGTCATTGGACCACAGAACTAAGACATGTAACGCAAAAAATAATGAACGAAATTTCGACGACACGGTGAGTAAAAGCTAGTGCTTATACTGGCACTGTAGGTTGACGAATTCAAAACGGCCATTTGGATTTTCGGAGTGAAAAATTGGCTTCAATTCCCAGCTGGGCATTTATGTGCGAAGAGATCTCGGCGACTGGGAGTTGTAGAAGAGTGGGTATACGTGCGAGACAGGCATGGAGGCTCTTTCGTGGACCCTCAAGCACCTGATAACTTATCCTTCCACGTTGGTCTATCTCATTCACGTCTTCCCTGAGATCAAACAAATTCCTTATCTGTATCTGTCAGCCACGGTTTTCTTTAATTTCCCCTGTTTCTTACTTTAATTCAAATTATTGGGACTCTCCTAACATTTACTCTTAAATAATAATCTGTTGAAATTATTTTGACTGATAAAATAACACGTCATCTCTTCTCGAAGCACAAGAACAGTGTCGTGAACAGCGTGATAAGACGCATAGACTATAGAGTAGATTCAATGTAGTGATAACGTACCCAACGGTTTGTATTACACGTGTTAACAATTTATAAGTGTATGTCATTAGCAACTTCAGTGACTTGTATATAAAGAGGAAGCTAAGCTATGCATTTCACATGTGAAGCTCAGGAGTATGATAAAAATGGAAGTGGGGAGGTTGTGGGTATTGATGGTGAGTTGTATGGTTTTGGTTCAAACACTGGGAACCAAATGTTGCGTGAGACAAGAGAGGGAAGCACTTCTTAATATAAAGACATATTTTCTTACAAACTATAATGACTCCCTCAAGGTACAGAAGCATTTGTCGTCCTGGGTTAATGAGTCAAACAGTGATTGCTGTTGGTGGAATCGGGTCAGGTGCCATCCTTCTTCGGGTCGGGTTTCCAAGCTTTCACTCCAAGAGCTTAATGTCAACAATGATGAATATTCCTTCGGACAACCTGCTAATGGTTCTATAGATTTCTCAATGTTTCAAAACTTCAAGGAGCTGAGAAGCCTCACCTTCTCCAATGGCGGATTTCGAAGTTTGGAAAACACTGCAGGTTCATGTCACTTTGGATTAGCTAATTGTTAAATTATTTTATGCTGTAAAGTTTTATCTTAGAAACAGTTTTTTTTCACTTGTGGGGTAAGACTGTTCATATCTGACGCTCTCCAAATTCCGAAGGGTAAGACCTTTATGCATTGGACTGTCCAGCCCTTTAGTCTTTCAACATAGAGCTAATTAGTTGTCAATCTTTAATCAAATACGCTTTAATTTCCAATTCTAAATATAGGTACAAGGTAACTAATTTACAAAAGTTAAAGAATTAGTTAAATTATTTATTTGTAAAAAGAATGTGTTGGGTTTCCTTAAGATACTCCTTTAATCATTTGCAATTGATGACACTATCCCACATGGAAACCTTTCTGAATATGTACAACAAATATGGATAAATTGAAAAAGAAATTATAAATTCGAAAAATAAGGTGAATTAGGGTCTTACATTTATTTATTTTTTGACCAAGGGTCTTATATTTAGGGAGAAAGCAAACCTTAGTTCCTACATATTTAAGACCTACTATATGTTTGAATTTTTAACATATGATGGACCAATCCAACTTCAACTGAGTTTCAAAGATGGTTAAAAGTTGTGGCGATTGAAGCACAAGTGGCTAATGGAATCTGCTTCTCCGAATCCACCCATGACTACAAGCTAGAAAGATCCCCTTCTACCCGGCGGCAATGTTACTAGAGAGAATTAATTATAGATCTTAATTAAATTACAAAAATTAATTACCCACAGATCCTAACTGCTTTGTAAAGATATATAAGTGAATACATAAATTTACTAGTAGATGGGAAAGAGAAAATAATTGAAACTCTCTCATGCTGTTCAGTCTGATGAACATAGATGTCTAACCTCAGTGGGTTAGTGTAGGGTTAATGTAGGATCTGGTGATCTCTCCGGGATATGAGACTGGTTAACATCAAAGAGAAGATTGATCAGTGATATCTATGACGAAGACACCACTGAAAATCTGCTAATCACTGTGTTACACAAGAATGACGTTCAACCAAAGGAGTGGGGTATGTGTGCACAGTGTAACCGAATAGTAAAAGGATATGAACAGAATGTGTGCACTTTGTGGGTAATCTCCTATTTATAGAGATTACCTAAGGTTTCGTCTTGCTCGTTCTATGTCCGCTCCTCAGGCAACATGCATACCCACGTTCTACAAATGACTCACTACAAAAAAACCGGCTATTTGTAGCGGTTAAAATCGCACATTTGTAGCGATTTCTGGCGCGACTAATGACATTTGTCGCGGTTAGCCAAACCGCAACAAAACTCAACGAAACAAACCAATTTGTAGCGGTTAAAAAAACCGCTACTACATGCACATAAACCGCTACTATAACTGTAGCGATTAAAACTGATCGCCACTATATAAGGCTAAGTTAGCAACTTATATACACAATTGTTGCGGTAAAGAAACCGTTACAAAATCAAAAAAGTTTTGGCGCCATTTTATATTTTACATTTGTCGCGGTTATATAACCGTTACGAAATTGTCCAAATATCTGAAAAAGTTTACCACCATAATATTTGTCGCGGTTGCTAACCGCCACAAATAATTCCCGCCAATATTTTTACAAAAAGTGTTGGCGCCATTTTTAATTTATATTTGTGGCGATTTGGAAACCGCTACAAAAATTCACGTGATTTATTTAAAAAGTAGTTTTATCACTGGCTGTTATTTTGGTATTTGTAGCGGTTTTATAACCGCTACAAATTGGTGAAATTTAGAAAAAAAATATTTAACAATTTTTATTGTAATTAAAAAATATTAAATTATTACTCATTTATATTTTTACTGAAAATAAATGATATTAAAATATAATATTTGATTGTGTAAGGTAGTATAGATATGGAAAACAATGAGAATATCTAAGTATAATAACAATAATTTATGAGTTAGATAAAATAAAATGAATTATAAAACAAAAGTGTGAGAAAGTGGATGATGAATAAGTATGTGAAAGTAGAAAAGAAGTTAAAAATTGAAACAAATGTACTTGTAAAATAGAAAAAGTTAATATCAAGAGGGTAGAAGAAAAAACAAATATTTCGATAATCACTAGATGTGATCAAGCTGAGTGACACTTACTCGATTCAAACACTTTGCCTCATTGAGAAAACGTAAAAATATGAGAGAAGATGGAGAGAAGATGTGTGCAGAAATCAAAATGGGAGCATATTGAATGTAATTTGGTGGGGGTATTTATTTTGATCTCCGCGTATCATTTTGTAGCGGTTGTGGTTTTTGTAGCGGTTATCTTAGTAGCGGTTTTTTTACGTTTTGTAGCAGTTTTAAATTAGTAGCGGCTTTATTGTTTTTAGTGGCGGTTGTGAACCGTGACATTTTTTTTTTAAATAAAAGCAAAATGAAGAGTAAGGATAATTTTTCTTCTCAATCTTCGTCGGCCTCCCTACAAAGAAAGTTTATATAAAAAGTTACGTGTGAGTTAATATAGAATAAGACATAGAAAAATTTTGTGAAGTGATATTTTTATATTTCATGTTGCGAATATTAAAAAACGTACCGAACTATAGGTAAAGTGTCATCGCCGTATGGGAAGAAGTTTTCGAAACTGGCGGGCTGGAGCGGCTCACAATTGTAGGCGACGTTCTCACTATCGCCCATGTCGTAAAGGTCCCGAGGCTTTAAGTGAACCACCATATTCCAATCCCTGTGCCTCTCATCGGCGACGTAATAAACCTGATGGGCCTCTGAGGCAAGAATATACGGCTCGTCATCTTCAGATTGACCAGTGTGAATAGGCCGAGAGAAATTCACGGATGTGATGCCTAAGTCATCGGTCATGAGTCCCCAGGACGTTGTCGTATTCGCCCACAAACACTTGAACAGCGTCACAGAGAAAAGGCCTTGGTAAGTTATCCTGACCACATCAAGCAGCTTTCCATAATACGGGATGTCACCGAACTGCATGTTCCCATCACTGCTGCTCGCATAACTCCTCGTCCCAAACGTGCTGTATACACCCGAGTTTTAGGTTAGCGATCCCTGATCTCGTGAAACCGTGCAAAACTTGAAGCCATTGACATTGTATGCTGTAAATCTTTGGGCGTGGTCTAGCGGGCCGAGTGCGAGAGCTCTGAATTCTGCTGAGTGGAGGTTGTGGTCATTCATTAACCATATAATTAGTTTTTTGTAACTTACTATTATCTCCTTTGCTTCCGCAGAGATCGGTGTCACATCATGGTGCCTATGGGTGCGTGTAAACAACTGCCCATAGTCCGTCTGACGGTTCTCCTCCCGAGTCTTCTCTTGCTACAAAAATATAAACTTTGTTATGGTTAAAACAAAACAATAGTCATTTAACGTGCCATTAACTCAACTTTTAACATACCATCTCACTGTACGTCACAGCAAACGTCTTGGATCCTCCCGTGTGATTGACCCTTTGAGTTGCCTTGCTTCTAGTGTTCCTCTGCGATAGAGCCTGCAAAATAAACGAGTTGTTTATGCAATTGCGGTAAAATATAAGTGTAGTTAATCAAAACAAATTTTAAACTATACAATACTCTCTTGATTAATTAAAAAACAAAACTATGATTAATTAAAAAACGTACCTGTCCATCTTCACTCCTCCTATATTAGACAAAAGCTGCCCAGTCATTTGCCTCCACGCCGTTCGGGACATTCTCTATCAGTTGCTGCAGAGGCATAGTCCCATGTCCATTCTTCTTGTCGTAGAGACGACCTCTCCGGCTCTTCCACGCTTCTCCCATTTTCATTTTTACATACCTCTTCGCCTCGGCTCGCAGTTTAAACTTTTTCTATATCATTAAATAATTAGTGATTCAGTAATAATTATTTAAGAAATAAATAACTAAATTAACCACAATTTATACAACTTAAAACTATTAACATGTAAAATTTAATTACACAACATAACTTACCTGCACAACATCCCTAAACGCCCTATCCTTGTTGCCATCCGGGATCTTTTTCCAATTTTGGAAAAAGATCGGGAACCATACCCAATTCCCGCCAAGCTGTGACAGGAATCGGTTCAATAGATGACCACCACTCCCAATCGGCTGGTCCGTGTCCACGTTCCAGGGGACTATCACGCGGTAGACGTTGTCCTCCTGACTGAGCGTGGGAACGTCCAACGTCCTCCTGCTGACGTTCCCATGTGGATTTGCACAATTATAACAAAATTGTTGTATTGTATTTACATAAACAATCATTACACGTCAAGAATTTAAATTTTATTTTTTGCCAATAAAATACTTATACTTACCTTCGACATCCACCGTAAATCCGGTGGAATGAGAAAACGACGGTCGGGCGTTCCCTTGGTCCCGCTCGTTCTCCTGGTTGAGAAACTACTCTGCTTCCGCTATGGGAATCTCAATCCGGATCTCCTCATCATCGTCATCATTGAAGATGTCGTCAAGCGATAGACTTGCGCCTCATTTTCCACCTACGGTCTCTAGGGTCTCTGGGTGTGGGATTGGGTCATTTGCAAAGAGTTCGTCAAACTCATTCCCAACCTGAGGGGGCTGAAGGGGGATATTTACCTGAGGGGGTTGAAGGGGGATATTTAGAGGCCCACGCCCTCTCCTACTTCTACTACTACCACCCCTAATAGGCCTTCTTGGGGGTTCCACTACTTTCTCTTTTCCCTTGTCGTTAGAAACCATGATGGTGAGAGGTAAAAGTTGAAATTAATAAGTGAATAGCAACTAAAAAAGAGCGCGAGAATTTCAAAAGTGGAAAGTGAGGGATAAAAACCGCTGCACTTTGTAGCGGTCATAGCAAAAACCGTCACCAAATAATGAATTTTGTAACGGTTACTTTAAAACCGCCACCTAAACCGTGACTAATGTGCCTCGTTCTTCGTGGAAATTTGTAGCGGTCTCTCAACCGCTACAAAAAACATGACTTTTGAAATTCTGTAACGGTTGAGAGAAAAACCGCTACCCAAACTGCGACAATTGTGCCTCATTTTTCGTGAACATTTGTAGCAGTTACTAAAACGCTACAAAATCAATACTTTGTAACGGTTTTATATGAACTGCTACCAATTTTAATATATTTTTTTAAAAAAATATAAACTAATTAGTTTATCAAACTAATTAGTTTAGATTTTTTTTCTTTATTACAATAAAAACATTTCCAATTATTTTCTTTAATTTCCCTAAAAGAGATAGGGTTAATAATAACAAGTTTATTGAAAATTGGATTCAGTATAGCCACCAATCTCCCTTGAAAAACTCGCTAACTCATTTTGATCAGAGATATTTCCCAAAGAGATTGGTGGATATATTGGACTCAATCTCCGATGGTATGTTGGACAACCTTCAGAAGAGGAGACGTCTTCAAGTGAATGGAATAACTAAATCTGGATTTTCACTAAAAGAACATTCTCGGCTCTGCATCTCTTATCTCATCGCCCTCCAACAAAGCAGAGAATGTTCGTTTAGCGAGAATCTTGACTTAGAATATTTTTGAATAGTTATAGTTGTTGTACGGATGCCTATTTATAGAATAAATTTTGTAGCGGTTACAGCCTAAACTGCTACAAATTGTAACATTTAGACGCGGTCAAGGTGTCGGTTTCTTCTCACTGTGACAAAACTGTGTCGTTTTGTATACATGTTGTAGCGGTTACAGCCAAAACCGTTACAAATCCTAACATTTGGACGCTGCTAAGGTGACGATTCCTTCTCACCGTGACAATGTTGTGTCCTTTTGAATTTTTGTACCGGTTATGTCGACAAAACTGCTACTCAATAACCGCAACAAACTTTGCGCCAAAACGCGCCAAGGCTGGCGCCATATTTGTGGCAGTTTGGTTTTGTGTCACCGCTACAAAAATCGAAGCAAAATGATCACCATTTGGCGCCAATGTTTCTGTTACTAATTTGTGGCGGTTGGGGTTAAAACTGTGACAAATTCGTGACAAAATGTTCATTTGTAACGGTTTCTGATAACCGCTACAAATTAACCGCGGCAAATGACCGCTTTTTTTGTAGTGCCTGCTCCACTATCTGACGCATTCCTGCTCCACTACCGGCCTGTACTGTTGGGATTAGTGTCTTGGTTATAAAGTGATTAGCAGTTGCTTGCTTAAGGAGGGCTTCCACACTGATGTATTTGCGTTGGGCCAGCCTCATATCAGGGCCCAATATATGAATCCATAACAGTTGTCCCCAGTTAGTTATGTTAATTAGTTTTGATGATGACAAATATACTTAACAATATTAAGAGCAAAAAGTTTCCATACTACATTTATCTTATACCTTGACTAATTCTTATATTTAATGTAGATGTGAAGTTTAAATAATGAAGAATGATCAAGAATAGAGATTGAAGAATGAAGAACTTGTTAAATTCAAGTCTGTATGATCAAACAGAAGTTGGAACGGGTCAATTCGGAGTTAAAATAAGCAAGATCAAGCTTCTCGATGAATAAGAGTTGCTATAATTCAATTGCCATTGTCCGTGCATTTACTATGCATAAATCTTGGCCATTCTCGACTATGAAACAGCCATTCTCGAGTATGGAACATCCATTCTCGAGATTGAGGTTTCAATTCTCGAGAATCGGCATGTTCTTCAGCTACTCTATATATTCAGCTCTGTTTCTGGCGACCTTCGGTAATTCAACGATATCTCCCAAACCAGGAATCAGATTGACATCAAACCAGTGGCAAATAAAACTAGACATCCAACACGTAGTTTTGGAAGCATTTCAAGTCCAAAGGAGTCCAGATGAGTGAGCTATGATTTTTTAAAGTTGACACAAAAATCACCATCACAGTCCATACCAACCTTCGGTAATTTGAGTGTATCTCACAAAATACAAATCCAATTGAGCTGAAATCGGTGCCATTGAAAACTAGACTCAAATACCTTTTCAAAAACATCAAGAACACAAAAAACGAAGATCAATTGAAGGAGTTATGATGTTTTGAAGTTGATAGTCTGTTCTAGATGTTGCAAAAAACCCTGGATAAGAACAACCTCCATTCATCTGATGTTAATGGATGAAATGCAACCAGATTGGAGTTGATTCTTTCTCAATTAGAAAGAAGACTTAAAGTGCTTCCTGATATGGGGTCATTTGCCAAACTTGAAGATGCATCGAAGATGCTACGCTCTCTGGAAATTGCCATTGTATTGCCTATATTGTTGCGTTTCTGGAAATCTGAAATTTGCACAGGGATATGATATATGAAATCCAAAAGTTTAACATTCGAAGATGATACTCAAGTATGTCACTTATATACTCGAGTAATATCAGGAATCAGTTGATGGAAAATGGAGATACTTGACTATTGGGAAGGAGCTACTCGAGTATGTTGATTGCTGAATGTGATACTTGCTCTCAATTGTTTAATACTCGAGTATGTGAATTGTGATACTCGAGTATGTGAAGATACCCGAGTATGCTGAAGTGAATACCCAAGTATTGCTTTTCTAATATGCTTCTCTGAGTTTGTTTCTTTCAGTACAAAACAGGTGATACTGAGTATTTAGATTGGATACTCGAGTATGTGGAAAAGCAAAGTACCTCAGTTTGATTGATACACAGAGATACTCGAGTACTGAGATTTGCCACTCGAGTATTGGCGAGAACAGTACGTCTATCAGCAAACACAAATCCTTCAAAACTTTATTCTAATGATTTAAATCTTCACCCAATCTTCCTAAACATTATTCAACATTGATTGTGAGATCATTAATCATAATGTTGAGTGATTTTCAGATGATTTAGCAACGGACGGAATTGGATTCATAAAATAGAGACAATGCATTGAATTCAATTAAAGCGTGATTAACGCGAATGGTTAAATGCTAACAACGATCATAATCAAACGAACGAATTCAGATCCTACCAACGACTATTTCTCCAACTATTATAAATTCATGAAGAACAGAGTTCATCAACACCAACAGCGCATACACAGATAAAAGTACTCAAGTGATCAGTTCTTATACTTGTTCATATCTTCAGATATAAGTGTGCCTTTGTACTTATCAATTACTCTATATGAGAGATTTATCCATTGTATTCAGTTTTGTTCAAAATCTCAAGGTAGTGGTATCTTGAGTACGGTTGTACAATTACAAGTTGTAAGGGGGAGTGATTCCTGGAGAGTGAGAGTCATTTTGTATTACAGAGATTGTAATTGCATTTGTGAGATAGTAAAAATCCCAGAGTAACTGGGTACTGGACGTAGGTCAAAGAGTTGGACCAAACCAGTATAATCCCTTTATGTAGACTCTATCTACCTTTCTTACAGTGTTTCTCATTTGTCCATCGTACGCTCAAAGTTTTTTTTTTAAATCACCTATTCACCCCCCCTCTAGGTGATATTCCTCTTTCACCCCCAAGCTCGGAAGTTTAGGGTTCTGAACTGCCGAGATTACCTGACTGCCACAACCCATCTCCGAAATTGATTGAGTCCTTCGTAGCTTGCCCCCATCTATACATGTCGAGTTATTTGCTTTGAAAACTGTCACTTTTATGATATTCAGGATTTTTATTCGTAACCTTGAAACTAGGCTTATTGAGTTCCTACACTCCCCCCATGTGTATTACCCCCAATCCGGGATATAGCAAAAGAGGGAAATACGAAACGATTTCTTCTAGCTTTTACTGCTAATATCATAACGTAAACTCCCTATGTCTAGGTGATAAGCACAAATCATACCATGTTTTTCCTATATTTCATGACTAAATTGAATGGTAAATATAAGATTAACTGTGAATTAAACAAGCAAAAAGGCATATATTCATGATGTAGGGACTGAGGGATAGAAATTATCTAGTGTGCTAAGAACAGAGTAATTTGCGTTGCTTTTAAGGAAAACTGTGTAGTAGAGTTGATACGATGTTATAGCATTCTGACAGCAACCCGAAGTGCAATACAAGGCATCACGAATGCTATAGCAAAGTAGAGGACGCAATGCTATGCGGCATGTTTTCTGACCTTTTTACCCAGATGATTTCAGGAATAAAAGAAAAGGGCGATAATGACAGGTAGATTGATGACACGATGGAATAGAAGATGCAGAGGATTGAAACTAAAAGATTTGAAGAATCCCGCAGGATCACAGAATCAATCTACTTGGATCTCGAGATATGATAGATCTCGACAAATTAGGAAAGGCACTGCAACTTGCGCCACAAGAAAGCCTGAATATAAAAGACAGCAGAGCCAACCCTAAAAGTCAGAGAGCCCTAGAACGAGATTCTATTTTCGGCAGACTCAAGAGAAGAGTGAGAGATTTCACAAGAGCATGAGACTTTCAGGACAACCCAACATCCTTCCCTGCAGTACGACAGAACGAAGAAGATGTGGAGTGGTGACGTAAAAGGGCCGCATTCACGCCATTGGAAATTCCGCCAAGCTTTCTGTTTTCTCTTTTTCATTTAGTTTCCCGATCATGGGTCATTCTGTTAGTGTCTGTTTTGTGTGTCCCTCGTCTGTCATGAACTGATTTTCATATGGCTGGATGAGGATGAATCTTTAAGTGTTAAATGAACCTATTTGCAAGTTCTTAATTGAATAAATTTGGTTTGCTTATCAGTATTTTAATTACTAGTTGGTTAACAGAAGTTAAGGGCTAGATTTGTGGCCTCAGCTTACTGGTAAGGAGTTGGGGTTAGACCTCTGAGAAACAGTGTTTACTGGCAGCCCGTGCACAGCTTGACCTATTATTGTAGGCTTCAGGAATGGATCTACCTTTCATAACCATAACACCCTGAGCGTAAAGCAGTCCTGACTAGAAAATTGCCATAGGAATATGGAAGGAGTATAACTAGTGTCCTATGTATCGGACGCGGAAGCTTCAATAGACTATCGTGGTGAGTTAACCAAATAGTTTTGTAGTAAGTAGCTATGCTGTAGCCATTGCGGAAGCTGTACAGTATACATGCTATAGCATTGGGTAGAGCAACTGGGGAATTGATGCACTTAAGGGTGATTTTGAGTCCAGCCTAACCTCTTACTGATATCTTCTCACGTTTAAAGTCATTCTGTTTACTTTTGCTAGTAGCATAGTCATTAGAAACCCCTCAACCTGATTATATTTATTTTCCGCTTGCACAACTATCATAGCAATCGAGCGTCATTCCTTGATATCTCAGTCTTTGTGGGACGATACTCTGCTTTCACTTTATTACTTGTTCGACTGGTTCACTTGCCATAAGGGAATTTGACCAACACTAGGCATCTTTTCATTGCCTTTGAAATTCGTGCAAATTAAACGCTTACGTCATTTCGTAACACCATCATTACACCTTTGAGGTTTTCAAACCTGATTCTTACCATGAATTGTCTATGTCACCCCTGGCGCTTCGCCTATAAAGCCGCATTCTCTGACTTTTTTCAACACTTTTTCGCCAGACGTTGATTTTGTCTAGGAAATCCCCTTCCTCCAAAGCTTTCCTTCCTTCGTTATTTCACTTGCAAATCTCCAATCTTGGCAATCTTTCTTAGAATTAGGTACTCCCTCTGCCTCCTTGTTCCTCTTTACATTAATTTTGCTTCTTCTCGTTGTGAACTATTCTTGAGATTCTCGTCGAACCTTGTCACCTATTTTCCTGATCATTTTTCTAGGGTTTCTGGGTTTTCTGGGTAGCCTTGAACTTTCCAATTTGCAAACCATCCTCGAGAGACTTCTATTTTTATTTTTATCTCTTCTTGAGAATCGACATGGATCTTGATAGTCCTCCACTCATAGATATGCATGACAACCTCTTTCCCAAAGAAGATAGAGAGATATTTAAAAAGTTCTCTAGCAGGACCAGATATTAGATATGGGTAGTGGCTTGTATTGAGGACGAAAAACAAGCTGCATTGCTGGGCAAATCCAACAGGGGTAGGAGCCAAAGGAAACCTCGAACGTTACCATCCAATAACCAAAACGTTAATGCTCTTTTTCAGAGATTTCAACCTAACCTTCCCCAATTTTGAACAAAGATCTGATTACACCCAAACGAGATTCTCCCCCATTCTGACTAGAAAATGCTCCTCTAGATAAACCTGGGTCTCGTGTTTAGAAAATCATCAATCCTTGTGAAAAATGTCTCTTTCTAAGTATTGAACATGCTAACAACAACTGTAATTCAGAGGTCGAACGGATGTTAGCCTCCTGTCGTCATAAGCCTGATTTGACCACTACCTCGGCTTCGGGCAATTTGAATTATCCCGATTTGAGACCTTTAGGCTTTCCGCCAAGCAGTTCTTTTATCTAAGGTATACTTTCCAACTCTAACTTTATTTTTTGCTTATCATAGGTATAAATGGGTTCACCGTCGTGTCATACCGAGCTATCCGCCACCGGAGAATCAAGCTTCGCCGGGAACTCGGATACTTCCAAATCGTCATCTCCATGGGTTGCCGAAGTACTTCATACCAAGAGCGTAATGATCACTGAAGAGATCTCGGCCATTGGTCTCCGTAATAAGAAGGATTATGAGTTTTGCCTCCCCCTCCCTACTGAATCCACCTCCAACTATCAAGAGAAAGATGACGATCCTCATTTCTTTTTCTTCTACAAGGACTGCATATCCTGGCTTAATATGCGCTTTCCGTTTACCAAGTTCTAACTATCCCTTCTTCATCACTTGAACCTTGCTCCATCCTAACTCCATCCCAACAGATGGGCCTTCGTTATCACATTTGAAACCTATTGCAAACAAGGAAACTTGACTTGCACCCTCCTTGTTTTCTTCCAATTCTACTCTTTCCACAAAGTTGGCAGCGAAAAAGCCAAGAAGGATGCTAATAAGGAGGTCAAGGCTAGTGACGAAGTTCCAACAAAGAAAGGCTGGACCTCACTCCGCAGTATTTGTAATCGTAAACTCTTTCACCGAATCATGGAAAAGTTTTAAGGCTTCATTTTTCAAGGTAATTGCCATGCCCCAGCAATTCCCCTAGTTTCTTCACCGTTATGAGTCCGGCGAGATAGAGGGACGATTTCCCCTTTATTGGACTCTTGATCATCACAAAAAATCTTCTTCCACCTATGATTTTCCTGCCTATTCCCTTTCGGTTGCTGAAAAGAAAACAGTAGCCATTCTAAAAAATTAGATTGTAGAAGTCGGCTCGTTGAAGTCGTCAGACTATATCCCACCCCCTGAACTGAAGAAACGAAAATCAGCGAGTATGTGCACGATTTTACTCCCTTGTACTTTATTTCTGCTAAAAGGATGACTAATTATTTGCTTATTCCTCGCAGATTTGGAGACGGAACAGATTCCAGTGTTTGTTGCAGCCTTGAGCAATCTTGGAATCGATAAGTCGGGAAAAAACTCAAAGCGAACCCTCTTGGAATCTGAGAACACTGCTGCTAAAAGAGCTAAACAGGCCAGCCCACCAAAGTGGTCTAAAGCTACCAAGGCAGCCTCAACTTCAAAATCCAAGGAGACCGTCTCATTCGAGACAGAGATTCCCATCCCTACATGGGATGGAGGGTTACCTATCTCGCTTAGTGACGCTGTCAGGTTCCCAAAACGCTTCTTTGAGCCGGAAAAATATGACATGCTCGAGCTTCAAGAATTGTCCAACATAGAACACTATACCTTCAAATGCACTGAGCTAGCTTGAGCTTTGTGCATGCTGAATGAAAAATATGTTAAACAGGATAGTGAGCTAAAGACGGTTAAACTGGAGGCTGAGGAAAATACTCGCAAGTATGACGAGCTAGTGTCAACTATTGTGGACAATGCTGAGGCAAAAGTGCAAGAAGCGGAAGTGGCGAGGGATGCGGTGGTAGAGGAGCTGATGAAAATTAAAAAAGATCTGGAAGAGGAGAGGGAAGTCATGAGGAAAACCAAGTAGCAGTTGGAGCAATTTGAGGAGGAAAGCGCCTGGGTTAAGAAAATTTTGGAGCAATCCCAGATAGAGAAAAAGGAATATCTTGTGGAACTGAATGTCCATATTGCCGTCGAAAAATTTGCCCGAGAAGCTATAAAGGAGAAGGACGATGCCATAAAGAAATCCGTTGCGGGATCTTTTGATAATGCAATAAGGCAGATCTGGGTTTTAAACCCGAGCATTTCCTTTGACACATTCGGGATGGATTGCATGTCTTGGGAAGTAGGTGGCAAAATAATCCCGCTCTTTCCTTAGCCTGGTGAGGCCTCCGAAAGTCAACAAGAGCCAGCTCAAAGTAGAGAGGAGGAGGTTGAAATCGAAGCCCAAACTCCTTCTATTTAAAGGACGAGATTCCGGCGTTGTGTTGACTTTTCGTCTCGGGGTACTGAAACCCCTTTTTTGTAATCTCCAGCTGGGTTAATAACCGGTTTCATTCCTATATATAAAAAGATATCTATAACAAATGAAACACTTACTTTGCCGCAAATTTTTGACTATTCGTTGTTTGCCTTATCGAATTTGAATGTTCTTCCGAATTATTTTTAATATCATATTTATTCCGAACTTGACTTTGTCTTGGAAATTTTTTCAATCGACTTGGCCAAAGTCATTTACGTGCTGCGCAGAGTCTTGGTCTGGGACCACCCATGAACGTTATACCCGCCTGAGTGGCTAACCAAAAATCATTACGAAGTAAGAGTCATTAGTCACATGTTTATGTTTAGTGTCTCAACCAGACTCTAAACATTCCGACTTGATCAGGGTCGTTGTGACGGTTTGCTTCATTATCCTGTGCTTTGATGCATCTTGGCCACAAAGGGCTTCTTTGGTTGTACCGCATTCCAGAGGAAGCACATTTGAACTATAATGCGGGTGTTATCGCGTCCTGGAGGAGTACACTTTAGCCATTATCTCAGGCTTGCAGTATCATGAAGGAACATGCTTTGACCTTTATGTGGGTGTTATCGCATCCTAGTGGAGTGCGTTTTAGCCATTATCTCGACCTTGCAGTATCCCGAAGGAACACGCTTTGAGCTTTATGTGGGCATTACTGCATCCTGGTGGAGTGTGTTTTAGCCATTATCTCGGCCTTGCAATATTCCAAAGGAACACGCTTTGACCTTTATTTGGGCGTTATCGAGTTTTGGAGGAGTATGCTTTAGTCGTGGTCTCGGTATTTCTGTGCTACCGAGGAAACACGTTGTTCCCCAGGAGGCACATTTTACCCTTTATTTGTAAATAGGCTCTATGCTTTAAATATTTTGTAGATGTGAGTTGAGGAATTTGCAAAGACTTGCAACAAGAAGTTCTTTATTTATAAACATAACGACATAGTCGCTTTTACATGATTCCTGAAGAGGAGTTTACAAGACTAGACCCTCGGCCCCCTTTTCTCAAGGATTCTGGCTTTAACTGTCATAGAACTTCAGCTTATTCGCATTCCACATTCTTTTGACCTACTTTACTATCAAAGTTTCCAATATATAGGCTTCCTTCCCTAGATTTTCTTTAATCCGGTAGGGACATTCCCAATTTGGTGCTAGCTTTCTCTCTTTGGTGTTTTTGTTGCCTATATTAGCTCTTTGAAGGATGAGATCACCCTTTTCAAATGAGCGAGGTCTTACCTTCTTGTTATACCTCATGGCGACGAGTTGTTTGGTGGCAATATCTCGACAATGTGTCGTGACTTTGACCTCATCGATCAAATCTAATTCTATTGCCAAAGCTTCATTATTTTCCTCTTCTTCATGCTGAGCTTTGATTCTTTTCCATGATGACTGGCCAATTTCGACCGAGATCATGGACTCCCATCCGTATGTCATCTTGAAGGGTGTTTCTCCTGTCGCTGTTTGTGTGGTGGTTCAGTGTCCCTATAAAACATGATACAATTGCTCCACCCAATCAAATTTCGCCTCCTTCATCCACCTTCTTAATCCATCCACGATTACCTTGTTTGCGGCCTCTGCTTGCCCATTAGACTGGGGTTGTTCCACGGAAGCAAAGTGTTGTTTAATCTGAAAGTCGGCGACCATTTCTTGGAAATCCTTGTCAATAAACTGGGTTCCATTATTCGTGACAATTTCAGCTGGGATTCCAAACCGGACTATGATGTTCCTAGCAAGGAATTTCTGTACTTGTGTAGAAGTAATTGTTGCCACTGGCTCAGCCTCTATCCACTTGGTGAAATAGTCCACGGCTACTATCAGCCATCGAAGTTGTCCCGAAGCCACCTTAAATGGTCCCAACAAGCCCAAACCCCATTTAAAAATGGCCAAGGTGTTGAGATAGATTTCAACTCTATCAAAGGGGGCCATATTATCCTGGCATGCTTTTGGCAACTATCACATTTCTGAATGTGATTCTTGGAGTCTACCATTATAGTTGGCCAATAATATCCAGCTCTCAAGGCCTTCTTAGATAGCGCCTTGGCACCCATATGCTGTCCATTAATGCCATCATCAATCTCAGCCAAAATGTACTCCACTTTTGTTGAATCAAGGCATCTCAACATTGGTGAATGCAAGCCTTTGTGATACAATTGATCGTCGACCACCGTGTACACTACCGCTTGCTTTTCCAACTCTTTTGCTTTGACAGAATCATCCGGCAAGATGCCTCTGTCCAAATAATCAATAATTGGTTTTCTCCAGTCATCAGATCTCGAGATGATCATAACACAACTTAGCTTCGACAAACTTTGTTGAAATATCGTTCGATGATTCCCAAGGCTTTTAGTACTTGCAAGTTTAGACAAAATATCCACCCTGGCGTTTTCTTCCCTTGGGATGTGTGCCACAATAACCTCTTCAAATTCCTCCATCAACTCCTTCACCTTCTCAAGGTATTTGATCAGGAAACGGCCCTTGACTTGATAGGTCCCTTCACCTTCTCATATTCAGCTTCGTTATTGGAAGTTTGGAAATCAAATCGAAGGGAATGTTCTATAGAAATTCCTTCAGGGCTTTCCAACTCTATTTCCCTTGGCATTTGATGAACCGTCCACAAAGATCTTCCAAGCTGCATCATTGTCCGCTATTCCTGCGCCTGACAGGGTTAGCTCTAACAAAAAGTCTACTAGGGCCTAGGACTTAATGGCATGCCGAGACTCATAGGTGATGTCAAATTCTGATAACTCTATTGCCCAGCTTATCATTCGTCCTGCAAGATCTGGCTTGTGGAGCACCTGCTTAATTGGCTAGTTGGTCCTAACCACAATCGGATGGTTGTGAAAGTATGGGCGGAGTCGCCTTGCTGTGGTAAGCAGAGCAAATGCCATCTTTTCCAACTTCTGGTATCTTACCTCAAAACCCTGCAGGGTCTGGCTTACAAAGTATATCGGAATTTAACCGTTGTTCCTCTCTCAGACTAACACGGCACTAACTACCTCATCCCTGACTGATAAATATAATATCAAGGTTTCCCCTGGCTCTGGTTGGGATAAAACCAATGGGGCTACCAAACATTGATTTATTTTTGCGAAAGTTATCTTGCATTCTGGGTTCCATTCACCATGGGATCCTTTCAGAAGCCTAAAAAAGGGAAGAGAGTTCTATGCTGATTTAGGTAAAATCTATTCAAAGCAGCTAATCTCCCGGTTAGCTGCTGTACTTCCTTTTTGTTTCTTGGTGCCTACATGTCGAGCACGGCCTGACACTTGTCCGGATTAGCTTCAATTCCTCTACTCATCAACATGTATCTCAGGAATTTCCCGGATGGAACTTCAAACGCGCACTTGGCTAGGTTAAGCCGAATTTGGTGTGCTCGTAGCTTATTAAAGGTTTGTTGCAAATCATAGATATGGCTCCTTAGCTCCGCTGACTTGACAATCATGTCGTCTATATATACCTCAACATTTTTTCCAATATGATCTTCGAACACCTTATACATCATTCTTTGATACGGCGCCCCGGCATTCTTTAGGCCAAAAGGCATCATATTATAGTAATAGTTTGCCCTCTTAGTGATAAAGGCCGTCTTTTCTTGATCTTTGGGGTGCATAGCAATTTGATTATACCCTGAATAAGCATCCATAAAGGAAAGGAGCTGAAAACCAAACAAATTATCTACCAACTAATCAATACTGGGCATTGGGAGAGCGTCCTTGGGACATACCTTGTTTAAATCCTAGTAGTCCGTGCAAACCCTCCACTTGCCATTTGGCTTCTTGACCATAACCACGTTGGACAACCACGTGGTATATTGAATCTCCCGAATGAATCCAGCTTCTATCAACTCCTTCACGTGATCCTTCAACGCTTTCCCCTTTTTATCGCCGAGATTTCTCTTTTTTTGGGCTACCTAAATAGATCCCAGCCGAATTGTCAATCTGTGGCAACAAAACTCTGGATCTACTCCAGGTATCTCGGATAATTTCCATGCAAACACATCTTTGTTCTGAATCAAAAAACTTTCCAACTCGGATCGAACCGCTGGGTCTAAAATTTTACTGATTTTAGTAACCTGCCCTGGTTCAGGGCCCAAAATAGAATCCTCCAACTCCCCATTTGATTCTGTTCTTTGCATCTTCTCGTCTTCCCACAAATCCTGCTCTACTAAATTAACTGACTCCTTTAAAGGCCTTTCCACCTTAGACGAACTCTTCCTGCTAAGGTTCTGAGATGAGGATGGTAACTCATCCTTTCATTCTTTGACCGTTTCAAAATAGCATCGCCGAGATACCTTCTGATCACCTTTAACGGTGATCACACTCATTCCTGTTACTGACCAACTTCAGCTTTTGATGCTTAGTCGACACCAACATGTCCCAGTGGTGTATCGTTGGTCGTCCCAGAATGATGTTATATAAGGACGGGAAATCGGCCAGCACGAATTTAACCCGCTTCCTTGGTCCCTAATGTCAACTTGAGGTCAATGCAACCCTTTGGACGGGTATCCTACACGTTGAAAGTCGTCAAGGTCGTCTTGCATGGATTTAAGTCTTTTGGGTTGAGCTCCATTCGCTTGAACACTTCCCACAAAAGAATGTCGACCGAACTTTTGTTGTCCACAAATATCTTCTTGACTCGGCAGTTCACTATTGTTCCAGTAATTACTAGACCATCGTGATGGTCGGGGGCTACATATGCTAACTCCTCCTTTGTAAAGCTGAGCATAGGAGGTTCTGGCTTTGTAGAGGAAGAGCTTTTCTTAAACTCAGGACGATCCCTAATGGATAGAACTTCCCTCAAATATCTCTTCCTCTGGCTCACCGAATCTCCTCCTCCTCCAAATCCTCCGCTAATAACGTTGCACTCATTTGTTGCCATTCTTGGTCATTTGGGAATCGAAGTTTATCTCTCCCCACAGTCGACGCTAATGTTCAATCTGATGAACACAGATGTCTAACTTCAGTGGGTTAGTGTAGGGTTAATGTAGGATCTGGTGATCTCTCAGGGACGAGACTGGTTAACACCAAAGATAAGATTGATCAGTGATATCTATGAGGAAGACACCACTCAATATCTGCTGATCACTGTGCTACACAAGAATGGCATTCAGCCAAAGGGGTGGGGTGTGTGTATAGTGTAACCGAATAGTAAAAGGATATGAAGAGAATGTGTGCACCTTGTGGGTAATCTCCTATTTATAGAGATTACCTAGGGTTTTGTCTTGCTCATTCTGCGTCCGCTCCTCAGGCAACATGCATACCCACGTTCTATAAATGCCTGCTCTACTATGTGATGCATTCCTACTCCACGATTAGTGCCTTGGTTATAGGGTGGTTAGCGTTTACCTACTTAAGGAAGGCTTCCACACTGTTGTATTTGCGTTGGGCATCCCCATATTAGGGCCCAATATATGAATCCATAACACATGCTAATAAGTCTCAATAAATAATTGTGCAAGTGGCTCTATTCTTAACCAGTATTAGGTATACTGAATTGGGGAATGTCTACCCTACTTACCACTTTGGATACCAAAAGAGAAAATTGTTTCTTTACTGAATCAGACGAAGTCAAGCTTTGAAAAGGAATTCAAATACTTTAAAGCCTGTTTAGCTTGGATTCTCAGTGGTAGAAAAACACCTTTTGTGTTTCTCTTCATATTTCAAAGTGTTTGGTTATGAAATCTATGTCAAATTAGGACCGGAGGTAGTATGACTTATTTTCTAAAACACCCTAATCATCTTCATTAATTCCCTTATTCCCTCTTCTCCTTGATTATTATGAGCTAAGAAGCATCAATAGAGGTAAATTAGGAAATGATTGACAAATTTGAAAAATATATCTTATATTTAAGACCATAATCAACTCACGAAATAAGTCTTGTATCAAGGACTGAGTAGCTTAAATTTATATTACAGTTCATATACCATTGTTTATTCTTACTGTATACCCACAAATATCCAGTACATATAATAGATGTCCGCAATATATCGGAGAATAATTTTTCTTTCTTGGGAACTGAAATGTATAGGAGAATATTACTTGTCCTGTACAGGAAGCTTTGGTCTCAGTATGGGAAATCCTTGTGTGTATTCCTCACTGAATGAAATCACTCAGTTATTCTATCGATACTCGCTAGATTTTTGTGGTTTTTGCATTTCTATATATAGTATAATGAATGACATTAATATGCATATTTTGATTTGAGAAAATTTCAGTAAACCCCATTGTTGCCATTTTATTTTAGTCGACCACAAAGAATTTTGAAACTTCACTCAACCCCATGCACTAAAATGAAATTAAATTTTATGGGTGAAAAGATAATGATACCCTTATTTTATTTTATTTTTAAAAGGATTGAATAGCCGTTGGATTACCAGTCATCAGAAATCATTTTTTTTCATATACATGTTCCACTTGCTCATGAAGAGTTGCATATTTACAATAGGACTTGTTCAATTAATGTTGTTCACAAGAAATTGGACACTAGCAAATTTGACTTGTTGAACAACACAAATTGAAAAGTTTCATTTGTAAATATGTAGTTCTCCATGATCAAGTAGAATAAACATATGAAAACCCCATAAATTAATTTCTTGTGGCTGGATTGAGCTCTAATTGACTGGATGTGTCGGAGCCTTGATGGGACTAACTAGGTAACTACCAGTGATAGGTCGTAGGAGCTCCAACAATAATTGAACCTTTTTTTAAAAAATAAAGTAAATGCATCATGATCTTTTCACACACAAAACTTAATTTTATTTTGGTCTAAAAAGTATAGTGAAGTTTCAAAATTATTTGAGGGTTAGTTGAAATAAAATTGATGCTATGGGGCTTAACTGAAAATTTTCCCTTTTTAATTTGTTAGCTATTATTCTTTTCTTTTTCTTTATTCTTTTTTGGTTTTCCGATTGCAAGCCCGATAATGAGCCAATAAAATTTGCATTAATTATCTTCATTGCCATACAGTTTTGGGTAATCTAAGCAACTTGGAAGTCCTTTCATTAAGAAGCAATTACTTTGAGGGATCTTTGCCATTACATGGTGAGCAGGTGTCATTTGATTCATAACATGGAAAAACATTATTTTAGGTTCTATTTCATTTATGTATATTAACAACACTTGAGTACTTTTGGCCATAGAAATATGCAAACTGAAGAAGATACGTGTGTTGGATTTTGGTGACAATCGATTCAATGGTTCCCTGCACAAGTGCTTGGCCAACTTGACATCTCTTCAAGGTCTTGATCTCTCAAGTAATGACCTATCAGGGGAAATACCAGCATCTGCCATAGCCAGCCTTACATCTCTTGAGTACTTTTCTGCCTTGTCTAACAATTTCAAAGGCATATTCCCTTTGAATTCCTTTGCCAATAATTCACGCCTTAAAGTACTTTCACTTCAAATGAGTACCAATGAGTTTCAAGTGGACACTGAGAGTGAAGTTGTTCCTTTATTTCAATTGGAAGTTTTGAACTTGGCAAATTGCAAAGTAAATTCACCCAGTGGAACCTTCCCCTCCTTTCTATTACATCAGCATGACTTGCACTATATTGACCTCTCAAATAATGAATTGGTTGGAGTGTTCCCAAATTGGATGCTTCTCAACAACACAAAACTCAAGTCTCTGATATTGCATCGTAACAAGTTCACAAGAACATTGGAGTTCCTAACTGGCGCAGATCAACCTCCTCCACATCCCTTAATTACTTTGCAGCTATCCGACAACCGAATGGAGGGTAAACTGCCCATAAATATTGGTCTAATGTTCCCAGATTTGGAAGATTTATATGTTTCAGGAAATGGACTTAATGGCCGTATCCCTCCATCAATAGGAAACATGTCCAAGTTGATTGTTGTGGATTTAAGCAGAAACAAATTTTCTGGGCAAGTTCCTGAGTCTTTGTGGGCACATTGTGCTTCATTAGAATACTTGATTTTATCACATAATAACTTACATGGAAAATTACTTCCTTATCACAAGAACTCTTCCTCTTTGAAATGGTTGTTTTTGGACAACAACTTCCTTAGTGGAACACTGGATGATCAGATATGGCGGCACCTCCCATATCTTAAGACGTTAGATATCTCCAACAATAATTTCCGGGGTATGGTTCCCACTTTCATTACAAACTCTTCATCTTTATGCTTCATAAGCTTGTCAAGGAATAATTTTATGGGTACACTGTCCAAAAAGCTTTGCAAACTTCATGTTTCATTTTTGCACCTCTCTCATAATAAACTCTCGGGTTCAATACCAGCTTGCTTTTTCAATATTTCGTTGTTATGTCTACAACTACAAGGCAATAGCCTTGTAGGCTCCATTCCTACATTCATGAGACATGGTGACGATCTAAAATTACTTAATTTGAGGGATAACAAGTTATCTGGAGTTATTCCAGACTCGATTGTTAGGATGAAATCCTTAAGTTCTCTTCTACTGGGAGGTAATCAGCTACATGGGCAACTTCCTAACCAGTTGTGCCAACTACAGGCCATTAGATTTTTGGACTTGTCACGTAATAACTTTACTGGAAATATTCCTGCTTGCTTCTACAATTTCTCACTTGGAGAACAGGGATTTATAACTATTGGCTATGCTAAATTTTTAGATTATCATAGTAACTTTTCTTATTATAGCCCTCTTCATTTGAGACTATTTTTGGACGATTATGGAACTTTTGTTGTGGAAGAAAATCTTGAAATAGATTTTATAACAAAAAACTTGGTTCTTCCATACAATGGTAAAATTGTGAACTTTATGTCTGGAATAGATTTATCAAGCAATAAGTTAACTGGAAAAATCCCTCAAGAGATTGGATATCTAAAATCCCTTCATGCATTGAACTTATCTCACAATCATTTGAATGGATCGATACCAAAAAGCTTCTACAACCTTTCAGCCATTGAGAGCATAGACCTTTCAAACAATAACTTGGATGGACAAATCCCTATTGAGTTACAGGACTTGAACTTTCTTGCTGTATTCAACGTGTCCTACAACAATTTGTCAGGTAGAGTGCCTAATTGTGGACAATTTTCAACTTTTGATGACAGTTGCTTTAAAGGAAACCAATATCTCATTCAAAACAATACCAATAAAGGTAACTCAACACATGTACCACCAACTCCTGTTAACGATGACACAAAGGAAGATGAATCTTTCATAGATTTCACTTCCTTTATTTGGAGTTTTTTTACATGCTATGTTGCGATGTTGGTTATTATGGCAACGGTTCTTTGGATCAACCCATATTGGCGAAGATTGTGGTTTTACTACATCGAAACATGCCTCTATAGATGTTTTTATCCATATCTGAAAGATGCATTCTGGTAGAATTCACAAGAGTTTGAATAAATTGCACAATCGTAGACTTTTGCTACAAGTGAACATGTATGTCACTTCACTTCTTTGTAAACATATGTTGCTTCATTATAAGTGGATGTAATTTTTTCTAAATACTTTATTAAGTCGTGAGTTGTTTAAACATATAATGTGTTTTTTGTACTATTCAAAATGGGATTTACTCTGCTAGAAGGCGCCAAATTCTTTATGGTAGTCTGCGCACATTGCAGCAAAACTTTGGATCGTAGATTTTTAAGTTTTTCATGGTTTTGTTCTAAGTCTTGCTCATTTTTTCATGTGCGTGATTTTTAAACTTGGTATGTAGTATCTTTCAAGTAGATCAATAAAACACACCAATATATGAACAAACATACCAAGAGTACACAAATATTTGATTAAGTCAAAAACTTTAGTTCAAGAAACTTACTGAAAACAGATATCTTTGCCCATGGCTATATTAGTACACCTTTTAAACATGGCATTACAACATATAACCTTTTAAACTTGGTTTTAATTTCAAATTTTCATGCAATGGGTGTATATATATTGTTCCAAAATGTGAACATTCAAGGTTTTAGTTCTCTATGTGTTTTGATGATAACTGACAATTGTAAACAAAGTTTGAAGTTTTCTTTGGTAAGTTGAAAAACTTACTGTCAAAGGAAAACTCGAGTTTTGGTTTCAAAACTCGAGTTTTGACCTTGCAGAGAAAAGCTCAAGTTTTCTGAATTAAGTAAAACCGCCGGTTTTCAGAGAAAATTCAAGTTTTCACCATACAGAGACTTCTCAACATTCTCTAAAAAAATGCAAAACTCGAGTTTGCATTTGAAAACTCGAGTTTCGGTCATACAAAGAGTCTCCAAAGTTTGAACTTGTGAAAACCTCCAATTTTGTTTCCAAACCGCCAGTTTTCAATTTTCTAAGTTTTCCTAAGATTTGTGAAAACTCGAGTTTTGGTTGGAAACTAGAGTTTTGAATTGGTAGAGAGCATTCATGTTTTAGGCAGATTTTGAAACCGCTAGTTTTCGTGAAAACCTCCAGTTTTGACTTAGCATAGTTTTTCTCAAAGTTTTCATGATTAAATGAAAACTGGAGTTTTTTATTTGAAAACTCGAGTTTCGACCTGGCAGAGAGCGTTCATGTTTTACTCAGATTTTGAAAACTGTCAGTTTCCATGAAAACCTCCAGTTTCGACTTGGCACAAATTTTTCAAGTTTTCATACTTAAGTGAAAACTCCAGTTTTGATATAAAAACTCGAGTTTCAGCCAAGTTGAGAGCATTGCTAGTTTTCAACGTTTTGAAAACTGCCAGTTTTGAAAGAAAACTCCAATTTTGATATTTTGGACTAAAATCGATTTAACATGTCAAAAGTCCAAAACTCGAGTTTTGATAAACAAACTCAAGTTTTCATCGCAGAGTTTGAAATTTGAATCTGACGAATTTGTGAAACCTTCTTGTTTGATCTTAATACTTTCCATTATCATTCTCTAATATTCCTAGCTATGTTTAACTACTTTGTTAGTGAGTTTTAGATGTTTTAGAGAATGTTTATTGAAGATTAAAAGCTAAAGCAAAAAGTGACGTCAGCACATTAAATGCAAAACCCAGAAAGTTGCATACTTTTGGGTAATCCTTCTGCACACGCTTACAAAGAATTAAAGAATGTTTTTCACATCTAGTAGCTACTTCTCCAATGGATTAATATTCAAGAAGTCAACTCTAAACTTTTGCACAACTGGATTAAGTGAAGATTAGAGAAAGAAGAAGACCAGAGCTTAACATAAACCTTGTTCAATGAAGGCAATGGTTATATTGAAGATTACAACGGTCAATTAATGCTCTCTTGGCATAATTAGAGCTGCATTCAATTTTTCTCAACTAACACATCTGCTGAAAACGAATTACATTCAAGTCTACACTTATTCTTTCAGTTTTCACTTGTAAAGTATCTTCTGATACATTAAGCTTCAGTGTTTATCATTATCCACTCTTAGAGAGAGTTTCTTATTTGTAAATCATTTATTGTAAAGAATCACAAATTAGGGGACTTGATGATTGGGTTCGCTCATTGCAACTTGTAAGGGGGAGTAAGTTCTAGTGAGAGAATTACTCTTGAGTACAGAGTGTGTAATCATTTGAGATAGTGGAAATCCCAAAGAGTCTGGGGACTGGATGTAGGTCAAGAGGTTGGACCGAACTAGTATAAATCTTTGTGTCTTGCTTTTCTTCTTTCTACTCTATTCATCTCTATTTTCATTGTTGAAAAACAGAGCAATCACAAAAAGCTTTTAAAATCCCCAATTCATTTCCTCTTGGTGATTTAGCTCCACCTTCACAAGGTAGTACCAAATGTGAAATCACCTTTCATGATGGCTAAGTGATTTATTGAGTAATATGATGTTTCTTTTGGATTTGATCAACATATATTATCAAACAAAATTATCATATAAATAAAAGATAATAGCTACTCATGATCATTAACCAACTTCATTCCAATTCCTTGATCCAAACATGCTCTTGTATAAGGAAAAGTTGTACCATTTTCATCAATAGGCCTTGCTTGGCACTCATGCTTAGGGGGATAATGAAAACATAGCTCTACGGAGAAGTCTCGTGCACAAGGAGGATTTGAGATGTTAGTGTCTATTAACTTGTGATGAATCAACGGCTTCAAACCTCCCAATCATTGAGCTACATACCTAAAAGAAGATATAGAACTAGTCACCTACACATCACACATACTAAGCAAATATATTTCAATCAACACTACTAGAAAATTGCAGATTAGCGACGGATTTTGCGATGGAATTTTTTTCGTCGTAAATTTAGGGGATTTTGCGAAGGAATTGCACTTTTTGCGACGGAATTGCAATTCCGTCGCAAAAACCTTGGTTTTGCGACGGAATTGTATTTCCGTCGCAAACTTGCTTTTTGGGTTTTGTGACGGAATTTCATTCCCGTCGCAAAATTGCTTTTTGGGTTTTGCGACGGAATTGTATTTCCGTCACAAAATGGCTTTTTGGGCAAAAAGGCAGGTTTTTGCGACAGATTGAGGAATCCGTCGCTAATCGGCGGCAAAAAGGCCTCGAATTCCCCCTATTTTGCGATAGAACTCAAGTTCCGTCGCAAAAAAATTTGCTTTTTACGACGGAAATTGATTTCCGTCGCAAAATCTCTTTTAAGTCCCAATTTTGGGACATTTTTTCCGATCCGTCTCTCACGGTCTTCTTCTTCTCCCAACTCGTCCCTCCTCCTCTCCCTTTTGGCCACCGCCGTTTGTCGTTCTAGTCGCCGCCGCCACTCCTCCTTCTGGTTGCCTCCCCTTACGGTCACCGTTGCATGGTGCATCGCTGTGCTCAACCCATCTGACCCCAGGATAGGGAGCGTAACGTAAGTACCTTTTTTTCCCTCAAAAATAAAAATCTCTTGTTATTGTTTCCGAAGTTCCAAATAAAAAACTTACTTCGATTTTTTATTTTTTTTGACCAAATTGATGGTTGGCGGTTTATTTGGGGGTTTGAGGGCAGTGGCGATGTAGAATGCATTGAGGAAGCTTTGGAATTAGTAGGATGTCCTCACCCGCTTAAACCTTCTCATATTCATCATCTCGACGGAGAATTTATTTTTCCTGTCATAAAATGGCTCGCCGATCGTGTTCAATTGAAACACGAAGTCGGTGGTAATAAGGTAACAGACATTTCTGGGATGAGTGACTCCTAACTTTTCTTTTTTAGGTTGCTTTTGTTGGTTAACCCATTGCTATTTTCATATGGAACATTTAGGCTACTGACTCTGAAAATCCAGTTGGAGAGGATGAGCGTACACGTCAGCAGCACAAGAGGGATGTGGAAGAAACGGAAATTTCAACAAAGATGTTGAGTGTCGACTTGGATGAACTGGTCGGTGAGATGTAGCAGATGTTAAATATGAGTAACGTGCTCCTTTATGACGGAAAGATGTATTGATTTCGTTTTTTAATATAGTTGGATCATTGTTTCCGTGCTTTTATCTGAGAAGTTATTTGCCGTTGAAATTGATTAATCACTTTCATTTCTTTTATATTTTATATCACTAGATATTTTATATCTGAGAAGTTATTTTATATTTATAATTCCTAGATATTAAGATTTGTCTTTTATAATTCCTAGATATTAGAATCCGGCTAGATTATAGAATTTGAATTTTGTAATTGGTTTTCTATTTTATAATCCTAGATATTATAGAATTTAAATTTCCTTTTCTGTTTTATAATTCTTAGATATTAGGATCGGCCTAAACTAATTAGTAGAGTATAATCCTGAAGATATATGAAAATTCATGAAAGGAATAAAAAATTTTAAAAATTTTTTTAAAAATATTTTTTAAATTTAAAATTAGTCGCTAATCTTAAAAAAATTAAAATAAATTATTTAAAAAAAAGCAAAATTAAAAAATGAAAGTTAGAATCTTTAAGAAAAATAAATATCTTTTTTAAAAAAATCAAAATTTAAAAAAAAATAAAAAATATTTTTTTAAAAAAAATCCAAACTTTGCGACGGATTTAATTTCCGTCGACCGATTCAACTTTTGTTGCGATGGAATTTTGATTCCGTCGCAAATTTTGAAATTTGCAACGGATTTTTTGTTTCCGTCGCAAATTGCTACGCATTTTTTTGCGACGGAACAAATCCGTCGCAAATTCCGTCACAAAACGTGTTTTGCAACGGAAAACCCCTATTTTGCGACGGAAAAATTTCGTCGCAAATTCTGAGTTTTTTTGCAGTGCAAAGCCTTTATATTGTGCATATCGTCATTGAACTTTTGTTCCTTTCCATGACTTGCTGATAAACTCCTATGATGTCCCCAGTAATAGTTGATTTTTTCAAATACATCATTGTTAAATTCTCATTGAAATATGAATACAAAGATATCACCAGAAGAGATTTTGTTTGGCTTTTCCTTGCAAAAGAAGTTACCAAATGTCCCAGGTCTATTTCTGGCAATACCTTATTCGTTAGGGTACATCTTAATATTTGATCCATTTTGGCTTGATTTGTAGAAAGGTCAGGATATATTGTAATTTGTATATCAATTCTCTCATATGCTCTAGCCATGTATACTTGATAGAATCTATTTATTGTTCTCCATACTTGATTTGAAGGTAGAAATAAGTACCGTCCCAAGTAGTGAAAAACATTGTCTTTATCAGGGAACAATTTGCTTAACTCTTAACCAAAAGATGGTACTATGAATAAAGAAGGGGTTAAGGAACAATTTGGCTAAAAAACTTTTACCTTAGGAGTTCCCAGCACAAATAACTTTTGAGTGGACCTTAATTACTAAAAAACTTTTTAAAATGTACAATTAGCACAAAAATCTTTTTAAAATTTAAAGTAAGCACAATGCAGTTGGAAAAAATAATGTCTATTATTTAAGGTGTAAATTGGCCAACGAACTTTTACTTTAGTAGCGCTCATCACAAAAAAGTTTTACTCAGGAGGGCCCAACACATAAAAGTCTAAGTGCAATCCACCTAAAATCTAATTGTTGAAAATTCTTGCCCGGACCCCAATCATGTGCATTGGGGTTAGAAATAATGAATGCAACAAAAATATCACAAATGCAACAAAAGTTAACAAATTATTAAATTGTCCTTAATCAAGCCTTTTAGATTATCTTTTTAATTTTTTTTCAACAAGTTCTATATTCATATAATCAATAGATCATTTAATTAACAAATATATCATTAAGTTGTTGGATTTATATTATTAAGTATCAATATTGATATCCATTAAGCTCTTTTTATAAATATAAAAATTAGACTCATTTCATTTCTTTCAAGATATAATAGATTTCTTAAATTTTATTAACGTTAAATGAATTTTTTAATTCACATAAATTCCTTTTAAAATAAAAGTAAATCACATAATATTTTTTGTTTAGCAAATATAATAAATTATAAAACACCTTGATTTTTATTTAAATCATATAATTATATTTTAAATTATTTTAGGCTATTCTAATTTCAACAAAATTGAAGAATGAGTAATTTTTGACCGTAGATATCTATACAAATAGTTTTGAATAATGACAAATGAGAAAAATTTTATTTAATTTAGTAAAATTTAGAATTTTGTGCTGGCACTCCTAAGTAAAACATTTTTTGTGCTGGACGCTCCTGGAGTAAAAGTTCGTTGGCCAATCTGCACCTTAGATAATGGACGTTATTTTTTTTAAACAACGTTGTGCTTACTTTAGATTTTAAAAGTTTTTTGTGCTGACTACATATTTTTATTTTTTATTTTTTTGTATTTAAGGTCCACTTAAAAGTTATTTGTGTTGGGTGCTCCTGAAGTAAAAGTTCGTTGGCCAAATTGGTCATTAACCCACTAAAGAGGGTATGAAATATTGATATGACCTTAAGATCAACAAAGGAACCTTACTAAGAAAATGTTGACTATGATCACAATGAAAAAACTTTTCATAATCATCACTAGTATGCTGAAAATTTAGATGTAGAAGCATTGGAGAAATCTGTCTTGAACTGTTTTTCTCTTTATCCTTCTTTATCTTGTTCTGATATGTTTCAATATGTTCTGGCTTGTTTATGAAAGGGAAATCTTTTAGCAAAATCCATGATGAATCATTCACTCTCAAACTTTACCGTTAGAACTCGATCTGTGATGATAGCGTATAGGAATGTTGAAGCCAAGCTGACCATTATGTTCCCAAGCCATTAATAGAAGCCTACACAATGTAGTTACATTTTGCAAAGTTTGCCTTGTTCCTTTTAAGCCTTATCTATTAGACCTGGCTATCACCCAAGAGAGGGGTGAATTGGGTGTTTGATAAAATTTTAGGAACTATGAAAATCTTTTTGCAACTTTTAAATCAACAATCATATATTCAAATAAGTATATACTGGAAATATAAGAGATAAGGGAAGAGAATATGCAAATTGTGATTTATACTAGTTCGGCCCAATCCTTGACCTATGTCCAGTCCTCAAGCTCCACTTGAGGTTTTCAATTCACTATCTTTTCTCAACTTGATTACACACTCTGTACTCGAAGTACTCCTCTCACTAGGATCCACTCCCCTTACAGGCTGTAATCAATACACCCACTTGATTGCACACTATGTACTCAAAAATCCTCTCACTAGGATTCACTCCCTTTACAAGTTGTAATCAAATACAATGGGTTTCCTACTCAAGATCACCCAATCTTGAGTAACTCTCAGATAATAATGTTTACAGATAAATGTTCTCTCTCAGAAGTGAATGAACAAACACTGAAGTACAATTCAAATCATTTCACTTTCTATGGTAAACTATGTAAGCATTGACAACAGAGAGTAAGTGAATATCAGAGTGTTGGCATTTTGACGCTATAAGCTCATGTCTCTGTGTTCGCCACTTCTTCCGTCACTCTTTCTCTATTTATAGACAATTAGTATTGGTGTTGTTGGAAGCATTCGTTCGTTGCATTTTGGCCATTGTGAATAGTAACTCCTACATATTTGAATATCGGTCCGTTGGAGAAATAGTGGTTGTGAGCGAATTTGAATATCGGTCCATTGAGAAATAGTACCGTTAGGATATTCAAGTCGTAGCAATTGAAGTCGATGAATGCATTGAGAATTGAAGAACATTACAGTGAGCATTCAACTTCATTTCGTCAAGTTCCTTGTTGCATTCTATCTTCTCTGCCATTTGGGAATGCCTTTAGCAAACTTTATCAAATTCTTTAACATAAAAAATGCTCCGGCCCATTCACTTGTTGAATCATTCGTTAGTGATATGTAACTCACTCAAAAAGATGATTAATAATATTGTAAGCAATATTGAGTAGAGTTAAACAAAACGAATGGGTAATCAAAATATTTGATTATTGTAACAGCGAAGATATTCAGGTGCCTAAGAACTGTACTCGAGTAATCTGTTTGAGTACTCTAGTAAGGATTCAAAAATCCTTTACAGAGAGCCCATCGTTCCATCATACTCGAGTATGATTCTTTGAGTACTCAAGTACACCTTTAAAAATTCCTTCACATATGAGCTTTAGAACAATATTACTCGAGTAAGCGAAAATCCATACTCGTGTATACTCTTTGGTGTGCTCGAGTAGTGTCTAGGTTCTTTATTAGATTCACTGTAAGAATGATCATGCTCAGGTATAACACTTATCTGCTCAAGTATGATAGACTTCTGATATGTAGACATTTGCTTTTGGATCGAAGTTAATCAAGTACCATATCAGCTTGAATTCTCATTGATGTCTCTGGCTCGACATTACTCGAGTATAGACTGACCTTACTCGAGTACATATCAGTTTTGATTCCTCAATGTTGGCTTTGTCTCGATGCTACTCGAATACTGTTGCTCTGTTACTCAAGTATCACATGAATGACTTTGATCATTGCAATGGCTCCTTCGACATTACTCGAGTAGGTATCACCTTCTACTTGAGTATGTTACTCGACTAAGCTTATTCCTGCTCGAGTAGCTGTCTTCGAGTGTCAAACCACTAGCTACCATGATCTTGTTCAAATATCAATCTCCATTGACTTTCAAAAATGCAGTAGCATTGGCAGTACAAGAGCCAATGTCAACTGAACATGCCATCGTCAAAATAACTCCAAAATTGGCAAACTACCCATTCTCAGAAAGCTCTTTAAGTCTTATTTCCAGTACAAGAAGAATCAACTCCAAATTCATTGTACTTTGTCCGTTATCATCAAATGAATAGAGGTTGTTCTTGACTAGCGTTTTTGTAACATCCTGAACTGATGGTCAACTTTAAAACATCATATCTCCTTCAATTGATCTTTGTTTTTCATCATCTTGATATTTTTGAAAAGATATTGAGTCTAGTTTCCAATGGCACAAGTTGCAGCTCATTTGGATTTGTCGTTTGAGAGATACACTCAAAATACCAAAGCTGGTTCTGTTGTATGACGTTGATTTCACTGTCATCTTCTGAAATTCATAGCTCTCTCATCGAAACTCCTTTGGGCTTGAATTCTATGTCAAAATGACGCATTAGGAGTCTAGTTTCATCCCAAATTGGTTTCATCTCAATTGGACTTTTGGTTGGAGAGATATCATCTAATTACCAGACCTCGCCCAAGTGAAATGTGAAATAGAGTTGAGCAAAGTAGCTGAAACACGATGTTACTCAAGTACCCTGCTCGAGTATGGCATTTTTGTACTCAAGTATGACTGGAATTTATGCATGAGAAGGAGCTATTTATGTACCCTACTCGAGTATGGCATTTGTGTACTCGAGTATGACTGTAGCAGTAGATTTATAGCAACTCCTCTACATCGGGAAGCTTGAGCTTGCTTATTTCAACTCTGAATTGAGCCATTTCAACTTCTATTTGATCATAGAAACTTGAATATTGATATTCTCCTTTCTTCAATCTCTTCTCTTGATCATTCTCTATGATTTAACTTGGACTAACCTACATTAAACAAAGTAGTTAGTCAACGTATATGATATAAACTTTTTGTTCTCGATAATGGCATCTGTATAAGACATTATCAAAACTAATCATATCCAACATTATCAGATATTTCATGGTTTTGTTGTAGAGTTCAGTATGAGATCCACACCTTTTATGAAGATCTTTGTTTTCGAGAAGTATGGTTATTAGATAAGGAGACGGTTGGTGAGTCGAATCCTTACAGTATATGTAGGACTCAAACCTGATTAAGCATGATGATTTATGAAAACCATAACCATTAGCTAAAAGTTCGTCAAGCAATTTGTTAGCAATTGGCTTTCTAGTAAGTTGGCATGATGAGCCCTTTATTGAGTTTGTGAATTAACAATTTCTTGAAACTTCAAATTTGTAAGAGATGATATGGATAATAAGTTCTTAGGTACTGTATTCATAGAACTGAAATATCAAGCTAAGTGTAAAAATTCAAGTAAGCAAGTTAAATGTGGCATAATTGAAACAAATCAATATCTGTGTGTATGTTTGTGTATGTGTAAAGAGGATTGATACTATTGTTAATATATTGTAGATTTAATACATTATATTCTAAGTATATATAGTTTGTTCTCAATATAATCAAGATCCATTGGAGTATCTTGTTCCTAAAGTAAAGAGAGGGGCAGAGAGATGGACAGACCCTAGTTCACTGCATATGGCTCCCATAAAGGTGAAATCCACCTCATGTTCTTTCTCTTCTCTTCATATTTTAGAAGATATGTTTCAATTGTTAGCGGCAAGTTGTTCTAATGGCAATGTCACCTCTAATGCTTAGATGAGTTCTCAGGCTCAAACCTAGCATTGACATGTTTGTACGCGTGCATTTCAAATTGCATAAAATTTTTTTAAAAAATAGAGAGATATATTTTTGTTGTGATCTGTAGTTACAAATATATGTTTTTACAATTTGTTTTCTAGAAATTAAGATGGTTGTGAGAGAGAAAGGGCAAAAATCTGACTTGATGAACAAATTAATGGAGGAAGCAACCAAATACACATATATAAATCAAGAAAACCAAATTATGAATTGGTCAAACGAACACAATATGAGGAAAATTAATAAGTGAAATTACCTACTTCTAAATCTGTACTAGCTTGAATTGTTGATCCCAAATTTTCATGTGTCAAGTTTTGGCCTCTTGCTCCCTTCAAATTCCATATTATTAGAAAACCTCTCAAAATGATCAAAACTAAGAAAATATACAAAAAGTTGAGAAAATAAGTGAAATTAGCTGCTTCTGAATTTGTATTAGCTTGAATTGTTTATCCTAAATTTTCATGTGTGATGTTTTGGCCTCTCCCTTGAAATTCCATTTCATTAGAGAACCTCCCAAAATGATCAAAACTCATAAAAATACAAATATTGAGGAAATAAGTGAAATTACCTGCTTCTGAATCTGCATTTGCTTGAACTATTTATCCCAAGTTCTTATGTGTCAAGTTTTGACCTCTGTTAGTTCTCTATGTGTTTTGATGATAACTGATAATTGTAAACGCAAGGTGAAGTTTGTCTTTGGTAAGTTGAAAAACTTACTGTCAAAGGCAAACTCGAGTTTTGGTTTCAAAACTCGAGTTTTGGTTTCAAAACTCGAGTTTTGGCTTGATAGAGAGTAGCTCAATTTTAATGAACTAAGCAAAACTCTAGTTTTCATAGAAAACTCGAGTTTTGGTCTTACAGAGAGCACTCCAAGTTTTTCATCTTGAGACAAACTCGAGTTTTGACTGGTAAACTCGAGTTTGCATCATACAAAGACTTTTCAATATTTTCCGAAGAAGACAAAACTCCAGCTTCCATTTAGAAACTCGAGTTTTGGTCATACAAAGAGTCTCCAACATTTTGAACTTATGCAAACTCCAGTTTTCAGTTTGCCATGAGTTTTCTAAGTTTTCCAAAGTTTTGTGAAAACTCGAGTGTTGGTTTGGAAACTCGAGTTTACATTTGGTAGAGAGTTTTCAAGTTTTACTCATTTTTTGAAAACTCCAGTTTTCATAGAAAACTCTAGTTTTGACTTGGAATAGATTTCTCAAAGTTTTCATACTCAAATGAAAACTCGAGTTTGGCTTTGGAAACTCGAATTTTGGCCAAGCCAAGAGCTTTGCTCTTTTTCAATGTTTTGAAAACTCTAGTTTAAAATGGAAACTCCAATTTTGATATTTCGGACTAAAATTCATATTTCATGTTAAGAGTCCAAAACTCGAGTTTGGAAATAGAAACTCGAGTTTTGAGTTCCATTCAAAAATATGTCTCAAAGCTCAAATCGCAACTTTCCTCTTTGGAAGGAGGAAACTCGAGTTTAGTTATAGAAACTCAAGTTTTGCTATTAGTGCATAGTGACAAACTCCAATTTTGGTGAACAAACTTGAGTTTGTATCGCAAAGTTTGAAATTCAAATCTAACAAATTTGTGAAACCTTTTTATTTGATCTTAATACTTCCTATCATCATTCATTAATATTCCTAGCTATGTTTAACCACTTTGTTAGTGAGTTTCAGATGATTTAGAGGATGTTAAGTGATGGTTAAAAGCAAAAGCAAAAAGTGACGTTAGCACATCAAATGCAAAGTCTAGAAAACTTGCATACTTTTGGACAATCATTCTACACACATTGCAAAGGGATTAATGTTTCTTTTCCACATCTAGTAGTTGCTCATCCAATGGATTAATATTCAAAAAGTCAACCATAAACTTCTGTGCAATTGAATTAAGCAAAGAGTAAAGAGAGAAGAAGACCTCAACTCATCCTAATCCTTCCTGAATGTCTCCAACGGTTACCTTAGGGATTTCAACGATCATTTAATGCTCTCTTGATATAAATAGAGTTGCATTTAAGTCTTCTCAATAACCAATCTGCTGAAAATGAAATGCATTCAAGTTTACCAACTACTCTTTCAGTTTTGGAGAGAGGATAGTGTTCGAGAGAGGAGACTACAATCCAATTGTGCTTATAAATGGTCTCAGAGAGCTAAAGCCTGAAGAAAACTATGATGAGAATGACAGAAGGAACATCGCACTCAATAGTAAAGCTATTCTTTTGGTTCAAAGTGCTCTAAGTCAATAAGAGTATTTTCATGTCTGCACATTATCTTCTGCTAAAGCTATGTGGGATGCACTAGAAATAGCTCATGAGGGAACAATTGGAGTCAAGCAAAATAGAGTCAATACTTTCATGACTGAGTATGATCTTCTTCATATGAAGCCTGGTGAATCCATTCGCGAATTCCAGCTGAGATTCACTCATCTGATCAACCAGCTTGCTGCATTGGGCAAAGAGTATGAGCAACCTATCCAAGTGAGGAAAATTCTCAATATCCTCAACAAGGAATGGGAAGCCAAGGTTACTGCTATTGAAGAAGCTCGTGGAGAATCAACGGCATCTGTAGCAGCTCTTTTTGGCAGCCTTTCAAAATATGAGGCAAAGCTCAAGTTCAAAAAGGGACTTGATGAAGCACATGGCAAGAACAAGGGAATTGCCCTCAAAGCTGTCAAAGAAGCTAAGGAATCAGATGAAGATGAGGAGCTAGGCATGATGGTCTGGAGATTTAAGAAATTCTACAAGAAGGACCAAGGTTTCAAGAAGTTTCACAATGGTAGCTCCAGCTGTGAAGCAAAGAAGCCAATCATTTGCTACGAATGTGAAAAGCCTGACCACATCAAGTCAGAATTCCCCAATCTGAAGAACAAGGACAAAGAAAAGAAGAAGTTCAATAAATTCAACAAGAAAGCCTATATCTCAGCTATATGGGGAGATAGTTCATCTGATTAAGATGAAGCTGATGAGGAAGAAAAAGCCAATATCTGCTTAGTTCTTGAAGAAGAAGAGCAACATGGAAACAATGATGAGGTATACGATTCAAAATCATCTTATGATGAATTATTTGCTGAGTACATTGTTGTTCAAACTGAATTCGAAAAACTTGCTGAAAAATATGTATCTTTGAAAAAGAAGAATGAGACTCTTGAACTACAGATTAAAAATCGTTCTTCTAAAAATACTGATTGTGAGGATTGCACTGATTTAGAGAAAAAGAATTCACACCTCACAAAGGCACTTAAGAAATTCACTAGAGGTAGTGAAATGCTCAATGTCATTTTGAAACAGCAAAGGTTTACAAATGACAGATTAGGAATTGGCTATAAACTTGATTTTGATAAAAAGAAAGGTAAAAAGAAATTTGGAGAAAAATCTTACATGACCTATTTTAGAAAATCAGTTCATTCTTCAAATCCTTTTGCACATTGCAATTATTGTAATCGTAGGGGTCATACTACTTCTTCCTGTTTTCATAAAAAGGAAAGAAAGAGTAAACCTATAGGAAATTATCAATGGGTGCCAAAGGGATCTTACAAGATTCCTAAGACACAAACTAACCGGAAAGGACCCAAGAAAAGATGGGTACCTAAGACTTGATTTGCTGTGTCTTGTAGGTTTGTCTAAGAGCATCAAAATCCAATAAATTGTACATTGATAGTGGATGCTCTAGGCACATGATGGGAGATCAAGAAGTGGTCCTTCTGTATGCTTAGGCAAGGATTGGAACTTAGTACCCTAAAGTAGGGAGGATATTCATCAGAAGTTGTGAACTCTCTTTGTTCATGTTGGTTTTTGATTTTGAATTAAGCATACACGGTCAAATTGTAGCTGGGTTATTTTTTGCATTATTTGTTTTATGCTGAGCATAGATCATGGAACTCTTCTTTTTTATTTGCTTTTTAAAAATTACATTTATCTATGTTACCAGGTGAAAAGAAGCATATGGGAGCATACCCACTATCCATTCATTGGTTGAAGTAATTTTTTTATGACGATGACGATGACGAGGAGGAGGAGGGGCACGAAGTGGCACATGAGGAAGATGCTAGCAATGGCAAAAGGAAGAAGATGGTGATTGAGGAAGAAAGTAAGAATTGTCCCCTAGATGCTGAGAGTTATGCTTTCCATCCCAATCCACTAGTTGTACTGGTCTTAGATGATGATTAGCTTTTTAAGATTTGTCACAGAAATTACCTCCATAAGGTGACTAATCTTATTATTTTAGAGCTTTTTTAGTTCATTTTGGACACAATATTATCATTTGTAATATTTTGTTTTTACTATGTAAACTCTTAGAACTTATTTTTATGATATATACAAGTCTTTTTATTTTCTAGTTTTTAATATATTTTTTGTCATTATTTTATTTTTTTGATTTTATATATATATATAATAAATTGGAATTTGCAAGGGAAAAAGTTTCCCTCACAAATTTATTGGCGTGGGAAAAATGACATTTTTGTGACAGAAAATTGGTTTGCAAGAGTGATTTTTGCGACGGAGCTTATTTCACCGCAAATCAGTTTTGCGACGGAAAATAGCTTTTATGCGAGGGAATTTTTCCGCCGTAAAAAATATTTTTTTTTGGTAGTGTTTTGAGTTCCATTAAAAAATATGTCCCAAAGCTCAAATCGCAACTTTCCTCTCTGGAAGGAGGAAACTCGAGTTTAGCTATTAGTGCACAGTGACAAACTCCAATTTTGGTGAACAAACTCGAGTTTGTGTCGCAAAGTTTGAAATTCAAATCTGACGAATTTGCGAAACCTTCTTGTTTGATCTTAATACTTCCTATCATCATTCATTAATATTCCTAGCTATGTTTAACCACTTTGTTAGTGAGTTTCAGATGATTTAGAGGATGTTAATTGATGGTTAAAAGCAAAAGCAAAAAGTGATATCAGCACATTAAACACAAAGTCCATAAAACTTGCATTCTTTTGGACAATCATTCTACACACGTTCCAAAGGGATTAATGCTTCTTTTCCACATCCAGTAGCTACTCTTCCAATGGATTAATATTCAAGAAGTCAATCATAAACTTCTATGCAACTGGCTTAAGCAAAGAGTAGAGAGAGAAGAAAACCTAAGCTCATCCTAATCCTTCATGAATGTCTCCAATGGTTACATTAGGGATTTCAACGGTTATTTAATGCTCTCTTGATATAAATAGAGTTGCATTCAAGTCTTCTCAACAACCAATCTGCTAAAAAACAAATTGCATTCAAGTTTACCAACTACTCTTTCAGTTTTCACTTGTAAAGTATTTTTACATTGATCTTCAGTGTTTATATTTATCTACTCTTAGAGAGAGTTCATTTATTGTAAATCATTCATTGTAAAAATCTCAAGCCAGGGGACTTGGAGATTGGGATATTGATTGCAACTTGTAAGGGGGAGTAAATTCTAGTGAGAAAATTACTCTTGAGTTACAGAGTGTATAATCAATTGATATAGTGAAATCTCAAAGTGTCTGGGGACTGGATGTAAGTCAAGAGGTTGGACCGAACCAGTATAAATTTTGTGTGTCTTGCTCTTCTTCCCTATACTCTGCTCAACTCTGTTTTTAGTGTTCAAAAACAGAGCAATTAGAAAAGATTTTTAAAATCCCCAATTCACCTCCTCTTGGTGATTTAGCTCTACTTTCAACCTCAATTCAAATGCCTTGTCTTTGAAAAAGCTCCCAAAATGATCAAAAATTGAGTATTTATAACTAACTCCATAAAATATAAGTAAAATTGTGTAGAAAACAAACAAGGAACTAAATCTCATTACCTCCATTGTGAGTTGAAGTGGATTCATCTTCTCAATTGGCTCTATATAGTAATTATAACCTTTATTTAGACTAAAATCAAATATTAATTTTATTTAGGAAGTTACATAGAACCTTGAAAAAGGTGCTTGACTTTTTAACCCATAGAAACGTACGTACAAGACAGCTCATGGGCATAGGGGAGGGCATTTTTGTCAATATGTGTTGAATTCAGAGAAATGAAATGGATTATTAATAATACAAAGCTTTATTAGTCTATTTGCAAGCAAGTAAAATGATAGGCATGGTTCTTGGTTGTACTAGAAGGGGAACAAAAGTCCATGAACAAAAGAGAACGACCCCCCCCCCCCCCCCCGGCGCGGTGGATTCAAAATCAACTTGTAGATACGAAGTTTAATGTTAAAAATCACATTTCTTAGTAGTTTGTTTTTCTCCAATATGTAATAGACATACCAATTACTTGAAGTAAAAGCAATACAAGGGCTTAAAAAGTACACAAAAAACATGAAATCAAAGCATGTAAGAAGAAGGAAAACAAGAAGAGACCTGGTTTTACAAATGTCATATCTTAAAGGGAAAATTAGGAAGAAGGACCTAGAAGAGATAATATTTATTGAAATGACCGTAAAAGTTGTAATTATTTAGAAGGACAAATTGTTAAAAAAAAATAAATAATATTAAATTACCTTTATTTAAACCTCCTACAACATTTTCTCTTATTTCATTTTTAAAACTAATATGAATTTTTAATTTTTATTATATTAAACGCAAGTTCTATCATTTTTTAAACTTACGTAGGAATCTATTAATATAATCAATAAATTTTATAATATTCAAATAATAATAATGTTTAATTGTTTTTTAGATAAATATTTTTTAATGAGTAAGATATTAGATAAAAAAAAAAATGTAACATCTTCTCAATGGGTCTATTTTACTCAGAGTTTATTCATATAAGATTATATAAATCAAGAAAAAGAAATTAATGATTTAAATGGGCAAATATTTGTATTAATAATTAAATAATATATTGATGATATGATTATGTAGATATTAGTTAAAGTTTTAAAAATGATGATTTTCATGGTTGTAATTTTCATGGAAAATAAAAAATTAAATTACTTTTAAAGTAGAATGTGGGAGAGATTGAAGGAGAGAATGTAGAAAGTTTAATCAATGGCAATTTAGTATTTTTTAAATTTATATTTTGACTATTGGTCCTTTTAAATAATTACAACTTTTACGGTCCTTCTCAATAAATATCATCGGCTCTAGGTCCTTAGCTCTAATTTTTCCTTTCTTAAAACATGATAATGTGAATCGTCTATTCCATTTTTATTTAACTTTCTAAAAGGAAGATGCAGAAACATTTAATATATGCCATTTTTATGTAATGATCACAATTAATCTTAATCGTTTCATTTAACTCTCATTGATGTTGGTTATGATTAGTTTTGATGATGTCTTTTATAGATGTCATTGCCATTGTTATAAGCAAAAAGATTGAGTAATATAGTTATCTCCGACATTGACTAATTGTTGTATTTAATGTAGATTAATCCAAGTTGAATTATAGAGATTAATCAAGAAAGTAGATTGAAGAAAGAAGTTCTTGCACACAATATAATGGGAATATCAGAATGTCAAGGAAGCAAGAAGTTATCAAAGGATTTTGGGAATAGTCGAAAAGAAGAGGAAATATTGAAGAAGGTAGAACTAGCAGAGAATGATGAATTCAAGTTGAATAATGGAGAACGATGAACAAGAAGATCAATAAAGAAGTATTGAATTAGAAAAAGAAATTGAATCGAAGAAGATGTGAAGTTAAATCAAGAGAAGAGAAGAAAAGAGAAGAAAGAGTTGAGTTATGAAGAAGAATGATCAATTTGGGAGATGAAAGAAGGAAGAACTTGATGAATGGGATGAGAATATAAGTATTCAAGTTCTTATGCTGAAGCTAGAAGCCTCCAAGATCATATGGAAGTTGGAATAACTCAATTCAGAGTTAAAGTCCACAAAAATTAGCTTCTGGATGAGCAAACTCGAGTTTAGGACCCCAAACTCGAGTTTACAACCTCAAACTCGAGTTTAGAATCACAAACTCGAGCCTATAAGTGTCTTCAGCATTTCTGGTGTCTCTGGACTAAGCAAACTCGAGCCTACAAGTGCAAACTCGAGCCTATAAGTGTCTTCAGCATTTCTGGTGTCTCTGGACTAGGCAAACTCGAGCCTGTAAGTGCAAACTCGAGTTCACAGTGGTCATCAGCACTTCAGCTCCACTCTGTTTCACGTTCAACTCGGGCGAGGTCTGGTAATTCGACAATATCTCCCAAACCAGAGATCGGATTGAGACGAAACCAAAAGCATTGGAAACTAGACTCCCAAGACGTATTTGTGACAAAATTTCATGCCCAAAGGAGTTTACATAAATTATTTATGAATTTTACAAGTTGGAACAAGAATCAACGTCACAGTCCAGACCCACCTTCGGTATTTTGAGTATATCTCACAAACGACAAATCCGATTAAGCTGAAATCAGTGGCATATAAAAATAGACTCAAAGGGCTTTCCATCAAGCTTTGAACGGACCAAAATGGAGTTCAGACCAGAGAGATATGGTCTTTGAAAGTTGACAAAGTTGCAAACTCGAACCAGGCCAACTCAGAAACAACCAAGTCACAAATCAACTTACAAACTCGAGTTCATCAGTCACAAACTCGAGCTCGAGAGTTCCAGAGAAGAAATGAGCATTTGGGAAAAGCCAAACTCGAGCCTATAAGTGAACGAACTCGAGTTCATCTCAGACAGAGAGCAATGTAACTTTTCAATGAGTTGCGAACCTCAGGTTTAGATTATGAACCTCAGGTTCATTTTATCCCGAGAGCAATTTGGCTTTTCAAACACTTGAGAACCTCAGGTTTAGAAAACAAACCTCAGGTTCACACTTTTTGAACTTACTTATTTTTTAACAATGAAGCCTCGAACTCGAGCCTGCAAGAACTGAACTCGAGTTCGCGACGCTGATTCAGAATTTCAAATCTGACGAATTTGCAATGCCTTCTTGTTTGATCTTAATACTTCCCATGATTAATCTCTAGTGTTCCTAGACATGTTTAACCATTTTCTTGGTGAGTTTCAGACAGATCAAAGAAAGTTTATTGAAGGTTTAAGACAAAAGCAAAAGTGATGTCAGAACATCAAAAACCGTGCAAAAGCTCCAACGGCTAGTTTCTAACAGCTATATTTCATCCTACAACGGTCATAAACGGTCACATACCTCTCTCTACCTATAAAAGACATGGACTCAAGCAGAAAAACGTAGAGATACAAGTCTACAATGCCAAAATGCTGATTCTCTGCTTCTACATCCTTTTCACTCTGTTTTACTTGTCTAGATAGCTTTGAGAGTGAAATGAATTGTGATTGTACTTCAGTGATTATCTATCCATTCCTTTGAGAGGAAATTTATTGTAACCATATTATCTTTCTGAGAGCAACTCAAGATTGGGTAATCTTGAGTGGGTTATACATTGTGTTGATTACAACTTGTAAGGGGGAGTGAATCCTAGTGAGAGGATTACTTCGAGTACAGAGTGTGTGATCAAGCGGTGTATCCTTACGGTGTGTAAGGGGGAGTATCCCTGTAAGAGATTTGTAAAAGGCTGCACAAGTGCCCGGCTAAACTTGTGGGATTGTAGCGGTTCTCAAGTACCCGATTAAAGCTTGAGGGAAATAGTGGATTGAAATCTCAGGAGGTGCTTGGGGACTGGACGTAGGTCAAGGAGGGCCGAACCAGTATAAATCTGTTTGCACATTCTCTTCCCTTATCTCTTACGTTTATAGTATATATGTTTGAATGTGTTTACATATATAAATGTATGGTTATTGCTTTCTAAACTGATTTCTTGGAGTTACGAAAAGAATTTCAAGTTAACTAAAGTTTTTTTTATACTTCACCCAATTCACCCCCCTCTTGGGTTCAGCCGGAACTTACAATTGAAATATTATTCATATCCTATCTGATTTGATATATATGTATATATATATAAATGAGACACCTTCAATCATATTTAAGTCATCAAATTTATTCGAAAATAAAAAGAAAATCAAATTTACTCATATTTAAAATGATGTATTACATCTTGAAAAGTGAAAAGAGAAAATTAAATCCAACGTTATATATGAGCTCTCTTCTTTTTTTCCAAATTAATACCCCCTCTGATCCTTTTTTATAAAAAGCCCAAAATTTAAATTGTCTTGGTCTTTTTTTTTTTTTTGATATAGCCAGTGGGGGGAGGGGGAGGTAGGGCTCGAACCCTGGACAAGGAGAAAGGCCAGCTCCTAAGGCTGGTACTGGTGCCATCGCGCTACGAGGCGCTTGGCTGTCTTGGTCTATTTATAAGAGTTTGATAAGAGTTATTTGAACATTTAATGATTTTTTTCATTTTTGCCCCTCATTAATTATATGGAGAGGACAATTATGGTCGTATCTTCTCTCTCTCTCCCTCTCTCTCTCTCTATACTTGTCTCCAAAATAGAAATGAGAAGCATCTGAAGGAGGAAGGAATTGGTTGGGTGTTGTGGGTTCTAAGAGGTTATGCTAGGAGAGAAGATTTATGCAGCTCATGGAAGGGTTTGGTCGAGGATATTGGAGAAAACTAGGAGTCTAAGGAAGAAGAACGTGAACACAGTAAAAGATGGTGAACAGTAATGAGATGGATAAAATCCGTAAGTATTGGCAATATGTATTAAAGGATTGACACCAATCAAGTAATGAGATTGACACAAATGCTAGTGAATCCTGACTTGCATGTTTTCATTAGCAAACACTTTTGTTAAAGCCATTATTAAACTTATCAATCCCATTATAAATTTTAGTGAAAGCCACAAATGTTTGTGAATCCTGACTTGTATGTTTTTATCAGCAAATGCTTTTATCAAGATCATTACTAAACTTGTCAATCTCATTACAAATTTTGATAAAATGTCACAAACATTGGTGAATTCTGGCTTATATTTTTTCATCAGCAAACTCTTTTGTCAAAATCTTTACAATTCTTGTCAAAATCATTACTAAAGTTATTAATCTCATTACAAGTTTTGTGAAGCCCGTTTTACACTTAGTTAATACCATATCAAAATTTAAGTGTTTATAATAGAGTTATTTTGCTGCAGGAGAAGCTTGGAAGAGCTCAAAGTCGACAACCACTCATTTACCTTCCTCCACCTTCGCCTCTCTTCCTCATCAAGGACAACTTTCATCTTCATCGTCACTAGCGAGCTTCGACCACCATATCGCTATAACCACTAACAACACCACCAATTCAACTGAAGGGAGACAAAGAGGGGGGGGAGAGACAGAGAGAGAGCTTGGACGAGAGAGAAGATACGACCTTCATCGTCCTTTCCATTTATCACCACCACCCCTCGTCTTCACCGCCTCAAGCACCACCACCATCTTTTTTCCATTTCTTTTGGTGAACCTCTGTCCTTACTTCCTTTCTTCTTCTTTCTTCAACCACCATTGACCACTGTTGGTCGATTTCCTTGATGGCAAGTGAACCAGTCAAACAAGTAATAAAGAGTAAGTAGAGTATCGTCCCACAAAGACTGAGATACTGAATGATGACACCGAATTACAAAATAGTTGTGTTTAACACAAAGTAAAATTTGATTGGTTTAGGAGTTTTGATAGTTATACTAATAAACAGGAAAATAACCAAATAATCGTAATCGTAAGAAGATATCAGTAAAAGATAGGCTGAGCTCAGAATCTTTCCTAAGCATGTTAATCCCCCAGTTACCTATACGCATTGCTATAGCATTTATGCTACACAGTTCTTGCAATGCTACTACATAAACACCCCTTACAATGTTATTCAGTTAACCCACCACGCTAATCTACCGAAGCTCTCGCGTCCAATACCTACAATCCTAATATTTACTTCTCCCATATGTCTATGGCAATTTTTCTAGTTGGATTATCATTAAAAATCAAGGTGTTATGGTTATGAGTGGTAGACTCATTCCTAAAGCCTACAATAATAGGTCAAGCCTTGCACCAGCCTGCATAGCAATCACTGTTTCTCAGATGTCTAACCTCGACTCCCTCTCTGTAAACCGAGGTCACTGATCTGGCCCTTAGCTCTCGCTAATTGACAAGAAATTAACTCACTGATAAGCAAACTGAATGTATTAATCAAGAACTAGTAACTAGGTTCACTCCAAACTTAGGAAATCATCCTCGCTCAGCCATAGGAAGTTTAGTTCATGACTGACAAGGGAATCACTAAACAGAGTACTACAGAATAGCCCATGACAAAAAGATTGACTGGAATCAAAACAAAGAAAAAGAAAATAGAAAGCTTGATGAAGGTTCCGACGATGTGGAAGAAGCCCTGTCACGTCACAACTCTACGTCTTCTTTACTCCATTTTACTGCAAGGAAGGATGCTGGGTTCTCTTGGAGTCCTCGTGCTTTGTAACTTCTGTCACTCTCTTTCGAGTCTGGGCGTATAGGATTGGTCGATCTTTAACTCTCGACAACTTTGACCCTTTTTAGGGTTGGTTGTTGTTTCCTTATATAGTCTGGTCTACTTGCAGCGTACATCCAACAAATTGGGCCTTTCCTAATCTGTTGATGTCCAATCGTATCTTTCTTTCCAATCTTGGTAGATTGATTCTGCTGATCCTGTGAGATTCTTCAAATATTTAGTTTCAATCCTCCGCATCTTCTATTCCAATACGTCAGCAATCTAATTGTTGTTCTTGACCTACATTATATTTCCTGAAACAACCTTGACAAAAGATTAGAACATATGCCGCATAGCATTGCGTCACTTACTCTGCTATAGCCTCATGGATGCATTCTATTGCACTTCGATAAAGCTATCCTGATGTTATAGCGTAGTATCTGCTATCTTATGTGACTTTCTCATAAAACCTAAAACTTGTTCTTTTCTCAGCACATATTTATGATGTATGTGGAATTTATCCTTAAATTCCTTGTACAATGAATTAATGCCTTTTTGCTTAGATTAAATGCAATTAAGCTCATATTCACCATAAAATTCAATCATAAAGTACAGGGAAAATATGGCATAAATAGTGTTCATCAACCACCTCCACACTATCATCTTTGTCCTTATCGCTAGACCTCTATTTTTTTTGACAACAATTCAGACCAGGGGAGCGCCACAGACACCTGAACCTGGGGGGCTTATTTTTCTTTTTCTTCTTTGTTTATTTAAAAACTGAGAGCACAATGGTAAATTCATCAACTTTTTAAAATCTTAATTTGATCTTTATCGCCTTTATGTCCTTTATAGGGGTTTCAAGATTTCATATGGTATTTATCTAGGATTCTTCCTAAAATTATCCTAAAAATAAAAGGAAAAAAAGTTAATATTATTGTTGTCCTTACCATTAGTCAAATTTTGATTTTACCATGTAGGAGCTAGTTGAGAACTTGATCGTGATCCTAAATACTCCCTATAGTTCATAATATATGATAGAAGTAGCACTTGAAGTAGATTTTATGACAAAAAGTTTGATGCTTGCATACTATAATAAGAGAATCAGAAAGTTGTATATTCATGATAAAAGTAGGGGTATATATACAAGAGGGAGGAGCCTATGCATTAATGGCTCATAATGATAATTACCCTAATCGTAGACCCTAATTATACTCATATTACAATCCCATGACTACTGCTATTTACATTAATACTAATATATATTTCGTATTTCTTAACACTCCCCTTTAAGTTGGAGCATATATATTGATTATGCCCAACTTGTTACAAATTAAATATACTCAACTCGTGTCCCATTTAAGGCTTTCATTAAAAGAGCTACCAGCTGGTTGTTTGTTCACAGTGCCCTGTAGATACAACATTTTCTTTGATCTTGTTACAATAAAATGACAGTCGAATTCAATATGCTTCGTATGCTCATAGAACACAAAGTTTGATGCTATATGAAGCATTGCTTTATTGTCACACCATAGTTTCGCAGGCAATGTCGTAGTGATGCCAATTTCTTTCTTGAGTTGAAATACTTACACAATTTCTTATACTAATTTTGACATGACTTTGTATTAAGCTTCTACACTTGATTTTGACACTACACCTTGCTTCTTACTTCTCTAAGATATCAAGTTTCCACCAACAAACACACAATAACCAAATAGTATACTGTCTTGTGGCCTCAGATCTTGCATGATCTGCATCACAAAAGCACTTAACTTTAGTATGCCCATAATCTGTATAGAAAATGCCAACACTTGGTGAACCTTTCAAATAATACAAGATATGCTTTAAGGCTTCCTATTGTGCCACTGTTGGAGGTACCATGAATTGGCTAAGTACTCTGATCAAGAAGGTTATATGAGGACGAGTTACTGTCAGATAATTTAGCTTCCCAATGAGTCTTCTATATCTCTCAGGAGACGCAAACAACTTCAGTTTCTCTGGATCAATCTTCTTCTTCAAGTCATCAAGAAGTTCATCAAACATGCTAGCATTAAGATCCAAAAATGGATTCGAAATCATGGGAATGCTGCTTGGTGCAGCTCCAAGCTTTCCAATCTCCTTTAAGAGATTGAGAACATACTTTCACTAGGTCAAAATGATGCCTTTCTTGCTTCACAAAACCTCAATACCAAGAAAGCACTTTAATGGTCCCAAGTCTTTTGTCTAGAAGTGGGATTTAAGAAGGACTTTAAGTTATGATATTCTAGAGATGTTACTCCCAGTAATCACATTATCATCAACATATACTACTAGAAGACTCATGCTTGCATCAGACTGCTGGTAGAACACAAAGTGATCACACTTGCTTTATCTTATCCCAAACTTCTTGACCACTCCATAAAATCTATCGAACCAAGCACAAGGACTTTGCTTCAGACCATACAACAACTTTCAGAGTTAGCATAATTTCCTATGCTCCCCCTGAGCAACGAACCTAGGTGGTTGCTCTCTATAAACTTCCACAAAGAGCTCACCATTAAAAAAGGCATTCTTAACATCTTATTGATGCAAATCACAATGGTAGGTGGCAACTAGAGAGACAAGAAGACAAAATGAAGTGAGCTTAGCAACAAGAGAGAAAGTCTTAGAATAATCAATTCCATAAGTTTGAACATACCCTTTGGTAACAAGTTGAACTTTCAACCGTTTCAAGAAACCATCAACCTTAGTCTTAACAACAAACATCCATTTACAACTAATGGCCTTTTTGCCAAAAGGTAGATCAACAAGATTTTAGGTACTAGGCTTCTCAAGGGCCACTATTTCCTCTTTCATCACTACACACCGACCAGGGTAAGTCAAGGCTTAATGAAAGGTGGTAAGGGTAGAGATGGACTCAAGGGTGGTCATAAAGGAAGAGGAAACCAAGGAAAAATGCTGGTAGGACAGAAAGGATGAGATATGATAGGTACAATCAACATATCTTTTGGGAGGATAATAAGGACCTTTTCGAAGGGCAATTGGGTCAGGGACAAGAATGACAGGAGCTGGGGAATTAGGATTAGGAACCAGGGAGTCAAGAACGGAATCCATCAATGAAGCAGTCACTGGCGAAGGCAAAGCATTTACAACATCAACATCAGCGATGATATCAGGTTTTGGAACAACAGTTTGTACTAGTGAAATAGGAACATGATAAACTAGGATATCATCAGGCTCATCAACAACAGAGGAAAACTCAATTAATAAAAAAAACATGAAGAACAGAGAAGACTCTATGAAAGGATACATCAGTGGACACAAGATAACAACAGAGATCAGGAGACTAACACCAATAACCTTTCTAAACTCAAGAATAACCAAGAAAGACACACCTCAAGGACTTGTGATCGAGTTTACAACACTCAGACGAACATTCTGAATAAAGCTGGCACAACCAAAAAATTTTAAATCAACAGGAAACAGTTTAGTGGCGGGAAACATAACAAAATATGGAATGTCACCATTAAGGACAACCAAAGGCATGCGATTGATGATGAAACATGCAATAAGCACAGCATCAACCTAAAAGGATTTAGGGACACAAGAGTAAAACAAGAGAGCTCGAGCAATTTTTAAGAGATGATGATTCTTTCTTTCAGCAACAACATTTTGAGTAGGTGTATCAACACAAGAAGATTGGTGAAGAATGCCATGACTATACATATAATTGATGAATGGGGTAGAAAATTATTCTTTCACATTATCACTTCAAAGGATTTTCACGTGAGTATTAAATTGGGATTGAATTTTTGCACATAAATTATGAAAATAAGTAAACAATTCAAAATGTTGTTTCATTAAGTAAAGCCACGTAGTTCAAGAGAAGTTATCAACAAAAGTGACAAAATAGCGATAAACCATCTGAGACAAAACTGAAGAAGGACCTCAAACATCAGAATAAACTAACTCAAAGGGGCTCGCAACCCTTCTATTAACTGGAGGTTCCAAATGAACATGATGGTGTTAGAAAAACTGACACGACTGACAATCAAAAGTAGACACAAACAAAAATTGAGGATACAACCTTTTGAGGGACGAAAGGGACACATAACCGAGATGATAATGAACTTCAAATGGAGACAACCCACCAGAACAAGCAACACTTGATCATCAAGGATGTAATGCCCACCAGATTCATAGCCTCTACCAATAATCTACTTCATCAAAAGATCCTAAATTTAACAATGGTCAGGGAATTGTGAGATAAAATAGTTCAAATGATGAGTTAGTTTACTTAAAGACAAAAAATTAAATGTGAGATCAAGAAAATTAAGAATAAAAGATAGCGAAATTGATGGAGTTGGTATAACAGTGCCTGATCCAAGTACTCAGACCAGGGACCATTGGTGATAAATATGGAGGAAGGGTTGGCATAAAAGGAAAACGATGAAAATAAATGATGATTACCTATCATGTGATCGATAGCACCATAATCAATGACCCACTTTTTGTAAGTAGTGGCAAGGTAAGAGAACAAAGTACCTATAGCTAGGGCCCCTATAGATGATGGACCAGAATCAAACTAATCAGTGTTCTGGGCAATATGAGCAAGATCATGTTGTTGATTATGCTATTGTTTATTCTGCAATTTACAACAATTTTTCTTAATGTGACCAGGTTCCTTGCAATAATTGCAGATAATACTGCTAGAAGTCATTTGCGGAACCTTAGTCTATTTGGACCCATAATTCTTGTTTTCAAAGGGGCCACGTCCAACCAAGACACTTGCATTTAGATCAACAGATGGACAAATCAAACTATTAGCACAAAGAACCCGTAAGAGCACATCTTCAAGAGATGGAAGTTTCTGACTTGACAGAATCTAAGATCGGATGGTGTTATAAGATAGGACAAGAGCTTTAAGAAAACTGATGATAGCCTGAAACTCCAAATTCTTGATATGGGTATGAAGATCTGCCTACGGAGACATAAGTATCTTCATCTCTTCATACAACCTTTTAAAGTCCTAGAAGAAATTCTTCAAGGGACAACCCTACTGCTGAGAGCAATAGAAGCCTTTATAGACTTCGTGAATTCGAGTAAAATTCCCTTTACTAGAGAACATAAATTTAAGATAATTCATAATTTCTTTCACTGTGTTGCAGTGACTAACAATACACAGAATACGTGGTTCAATAGAGTCTCAAATTTGGAAAAAGATACAAGCATCCACTTTAGACCAAACCAAACTTTTCTCATTATCACCAGAAAGGGGATCCTAAATTAAATTTGCTTCCTTATCAAAACCCAAGAGGTAAACCCTAACAGTTTTGTTCCAATCATTATAGTTTGTCCAGTTCAATTTTGAATTAGTAATCCTAACGGACATGGGCAGTGTATCAAATGTCTTAGATTCAACCATGGAAGAGTAACCAAAGAACCCAAATAATAAGACTACAAGCACTTTTAAGAGAAGAACCAAAAATCAATAGAAACACCAAACAACGAGCACAATCGCTAACCATACCAAAAGAAAACCCAAACTTGCAAAAGTCAAAGGTAAATAATATTTTCAGAGTCAGGAAACCCACACCTAATGAACAATAATCATAAACACCACCACCGATAAACAATGTATAAAAAATGCTTATGAACAATACACCAAACAACACCCGAACAAGGCCGATGAATAGTACAACAAACAGTAATGTGAACAACAAAGCAAAAAAAAAAAAAAAAAACCCTAGAATTCCTAAGGCTCTGATACCATGTAATCAGAGAATCACATAATTGTATATTTGGGATAAAAGTAGGCGTATATATACAAGAGGGAGGAGTCTATGCATTAATGGCTCACAATGATCATTACCCTAATTGTAATCCCTAATTATACTCATATTACAATCCAATGATTACTGCTATTTATATTAATACTAATATATATTTCCTATTTCCTAACTCATACAAAGGTGACATTTTGAGGCTTATGTCTCCAATAGGTTTGTCAAACAATCAGTTAACTAGAGAAATCTCTCAAGAGATTGGATATATTAAATCCCTTCATGCATTGAACTTATCTCAAAATCATTTCAATAGACCAGTTCCAAAAAGTTTCCACAACCTTTCGTCCATAGAGAGTATAGACCTATCAAATAAGTTGGATGAAGAAATCCTTATTGAGTTACAAGACTTGAACTTTCTAAGTGTATTAAATGTGTTCTATAACAATTGGTCAAGTAGAGTGTCTAGTGGGTTAACCATTACAATAGGTTTATTGGAAATCATTAATTATCTCATTTGGTAAAACAACATAAACAAAGGCAACTTTTCGCATGTACCACCACCACTAACCCCTCTCAACAATGACACAGAGGAAGATGAATCAATCATAGATTTCACTTCCTATATTTGGAGTTCTACTACATTGAAACATATCTTTATAGATATTTGTATCCATATCTTAAAGGTACATTCTATTAGAATTCGAAGAGTTTGATAAACTACACATAATGTTTAGAGTTGTTGACGTGAGTTGTAAGTTAACATTTACGTCATTTATTTTGTGTGATGTGCTCTCCTTTTACTATATTGCAATTTGAGTTCTTTAAACATATACTATTGTACTATTTAAATTCTTATCTACTTTGGTAGAAAGTGCTAAATATTTCTGTATGCTAGCTAGTGGACAATATTGTTGTAGACAAAATCTATGCTAAATAATTGTATATGCTAGCATGATCATTCTCTCAAGTAAGTTCTAATAGATAGTTAGCTATTGTTTATTTTAGTATACTTGTTGCAAATATTTGGTTGTAATTTAGATATTTGTTGTAACCAATTATAGCTAGTAGTCAAGCTGTAACTAGTTAGTCATTTTTTGTAACCATCAGTTTTGTATTCATTTCCCTACATATAAGAAAACTCAATGTACATGATAAGACTCATCAATGAGAATATAATTTCTCTCTCTACATTTATTTTCTCAGTTTCAATTATGTGTTATGTTATCATGAGTTTTTTTTTTTTTTTCTTTAGAGTCTTCCGCATCTCATTCCCTCCTTCTTGTTGATTGCCTTCTATGTTCTTTGACCTAAGATTTTTTTTTTTTTTTCAAACATGGCAGTCCAATTTGCCTTCGTTTTGATCTTCGATTTCTAGATCTGTGGCATTCTGATTTGTGAAATCTTGACTTTGCTTCTTGATTTCTTTGTAAATCATTTGTCTTCGATTTCTTTGGTGATTCTTGTTGATCATTTTCTCCATTTCTTGATATTGGTTTTCCCTTATTCAACCTGAGATTTTTTAGTGTGTGGTATTCTAATTTATCCTCGTTTTCGATCTTCGATTTTTAGATCTGTGGTTCTCCGATCTATGAACCATGAATTTGTTTCTTGATTACTTGGTAAATCATTTGTCTTCGATTCCCTTTGTCTTTGATTCTCCCATTGAAATTCCATTATGCTGGTTCTCTATGTTTTTTATGTTTTGATGATAACAATTATAATGGAAATAATCTTTAAAATTCAATGAAAATCATCCTTGTAAATTTGATGTTTCTGATATAAAAGTTGCCTCAAGTTAAAAGTTGATTACCTAAAGTCATATGCTTGATATTATCAAGGTAAAATGTTTTGACTTCAATTGCGTTGAGTGAGATCAAGTATAACTTGAAGTTAATTAGTTTGAAAATAGTTCACTCAAGCTGAAATCGTTCTTGCCTCGAGTTAACTGGTTTGAAAAGTTTAAATATTCATTTCACGGTTAACCTTACCTGAAGTCAAATATCTATTGCCTTGAGTTATCTTCGTTTAAGTTCAATTGTTTTAAACTAGTTAAGTGTATCTTGAGTCAATTACAGGCATTCTTATTTTAACTCCAGTTAAGCCTTATATTTGTTTACTTACATTTTTTACTTTCGCTGGCAAAATTGCCTCCAGTCATTTTGACTCTAGGCAATGAATGCCTCTAGTCACTTCGACTCCAGGCAACTTCTCTCATGATAATTTTTTTTAACTTGCGATAAAAAACATATCACCTCAAGTCATCTTGCAAGTTAACTTTCAAGTTAACCTTACTCTCTCAAATAATTATATCAAGTTGACTTTCTCAATCTCTGTTTCAAAGAAAGCTATCTAGGATGAGATTGACTCGAGTCATCTTTTTTTTCACCTCGAGTCATTTTATAACTGAAGGCAACAATATTTTAACTGGAAGTTAGCTTCTCTAAATTTCAAATCACCGTCTTCGTAAATTCAAAATCATTGATTCTAATGTCATTTCTTCCTATCCATACTCATTATTATCCCTAATTGCTTTTAATCAGTTTGCTAAATAGTTTCAGATGATTCTAAGAAGGGTTAACAACAAAATTATCATAAAAGCAAATTGTGTTAGAATGCATTTAATGCACTTACCTATTCGAGACACAATCTCAGCAACCATTCCTCTAATCATTCTAAAGTAGTTGTTGCTATTCATTCACGCAATAAATGTTGTTTCACAATGGGTAAAACAGAAGGAATGAAAGAATGCCAAGACAACAATTACTCCTGGAACATTAATTGTGAAAGTGACTGTCGAGCTTCATCCGTCTAATTGCTACTTTGAAGAGTCACAATGGAAATCCTTCAAGCTTCTCCAACGGTCATTAATGGTAATCTATACAAATACTAAAAGCATTGAATTCGCCAATTACCAAAACTCTGCGCATTCAATTCGAACTTATTGCAATTTATTGTTTCATTAATTTCATTTATTATCTTCGGATATCATTGTACTTCAATGATCCTTTTCTATCTACTCTGTGAGAGAGCTTAAACACTTATTTTATTAAGTGATTATCTGTATAAATCGCAAGGTAGTGGGACCTTGATTGTGGGTGTATGATTACAACTTATAAGAGGGAGTGAGTCCTAGTGTGATAGGATTATCTCGAGTATAGAATGTATATAGTGAAATAACCAGAGTGTCTGGGGACTGGACGTAGGTCGAGGAGTTAGACAAACCAGTATAAATTCTCTGTGTCATTTCTCTCTATCCCTATCTCTGTTCTTATTGCTTGTCTTTTCTATCCGAAAATGAATTTTGAAATCCCCTATTCCCCCCTCTAGGTGATATCCTCTCTTCACATTAAAATGACTACCAAGAGCTCTTCTTCCTTTTTGTCATTAGCTCCATCTCAAGATCCTTCTAGCTGCTATTTCTTGCATCCAAATGAGAATCCTTCTCTTGTGCTTGTATCATCTCCTCTGATTGGACCTAACTATCATCATTGGGCATGTGCTATAAGGCTTGCCCTTATAAGCAAGAATAAGCATCACTTTGTTGATGGTTCTCTAGCGACTCCAGATCTTAGTGATCCTTTATTCCCAATGTGGCAAAGATGTAACATGATGGTGATCACTTGGCTCTTCAAATTAATTTCTCCTTTAATTAGACAAAGTATTATCTGGCTTAATCGAGCGATGGATGTGAGGAATGATCTGAAGGAAAGGTTTAGCCAAGGGGATGCATTTCGAGTGGCAGAATTATAGGATAAAATCTTCCAACTCAGGCAAGGTGATCTTCCGGTTTCAAATTATTTCACAAAACTCAAATAATTTGGGACGAGTTGCTTAATTTTCATCCTATTGCTAATTGTTATTGCTTTTTAAAGGAATATTTCCGTCAGGGTTATGTTATCAGATTTGTAAAAGGACTTAATGATTGTTTTTTGACTGTATGATCTCAAATTTTGCTAATAGATCCTATTACTTCTGTTAACAAAGCTTTTTCTATGGTTGTTCAACAAGAGCATGACCTTACTCATACGGATTCAGTTATAGGCAACCAACCTTCAAAGCCTTTGTATCAGCCGAAATACAACAGGAATGTTAAGGTATGCACCTACTGTGGGAAACCGAGACACACCATTGAGACTTGTTATAAGAAGCATGGCTTTACTCCTGGATATAAGACTCATAAAAAAGCCTCGGTAAACAACATGGTAACATCTCCTAATTCATCAGTTGGACTTTTATCTTCAAGACCTACTATCGCTAATCCATCTATCAGTCAAGAACAATATAATAAAATGCTGGCTCTATTACAACCTTCACCTGTTGTTGGTCATGGTTCAAATGCTTCTGTCTCTTCTGTTCCTTCATTGCCATCTGATGCAAAATCCTGTGTAAACCAGATTTCTACTCCTACCTTGAACCTAAATATTACCTCATAGTATATACACAACCTTAGCCTTTGATTTTTCTAATCAATGGATTCTTGATAGTGGAGCTACTATTCACGTTTATTAATCCTTAGATTTGTTTACTTCATATTCCCACATTTTACCTACCAAAACTTCTATTATAGCTAGCATATTTGGCACCGTATAGGTTAATTATCATATTCGCCTCACCAATGTTCTTTACCTTTCCAACTTTCATTTCAATATTATCTCTATCTCACAAATGACTAAAGACCTTTCTTGTTGTTTCATTTTCTCTCCCTTTTGTTATTTCATACAAGACACTCAAACATGGAAAATGATTGGTTTAGTTGATGTTTCTCAAAGTTTATACAAGTTGCTTATGGTTGATAGGGTTAGTTTTGTTTCTAGGAAACAAGTGGCTAGTTCTGTTTCTATCATATTCCTTTTGATTTGTGGCATTTTCACCCTGTTCATTTATCCTCTTCTGTTTTGAATGTCTTAAAGCAAAAATATCCTTTTATTTCATGTAATCTTTCTGGTGCTTGTGATGTATGTCATTTTTCTAAACAAAGAAAAAGTCCCATTTCCAATTAGCACATCTAAAATTGTATCTCTTCTTCATATGTTGCATGCTAATATTTGGGGACCTTATAAACTTTTCTCAATCCATGGTCATCGTTACTTTTTAACTGTTGTTGATGACCTTTTGTTTTACTTGGGTATGTTCTTTAAAGGCTAAATCTGATGCTCGATTCTTATTTCGATCTCTCATTTTTTTTGCTTGAAAATCAGTTTGCAACAACTATCAAAATTATTAGAACCGATAATGGCCCTAAATTTCAAATGACTTCATTAATGTTTCAATATCATTTGCCCTTATCTTACTGGTGCTATAGTGTATCTCATGTTGTTTACATCATAAACAGACTACCAACCCCTATTTTAAACAATAAATCTCCATTTCAATTGTTACATGATACTTTTCTAGATTATACCCACTTTAAGGTTTTTGGTTCTTTGTATTTTGCTTGCACCTCTTCTTCTCATTGAACTAAATTTGATTCTCGAGCTCGAAAATGTGTTTTTCTTAGCTACAAATGTGACATTAAAGGACATGTTCTTCTTGACATTCACAATCATCATATTTTTATCTCAAGGCATGTCATTTTTTATGAATCCTTCTTTCCTTATTCTATTCTTATGCCAACCCCTTAATATTTCTTCTAATCTTGACCTTACTGATCAATTTTTACCTCTGGTTTTGCCTCCTGTTTCTCCACATTCTTCTACCTCTCTTATTCCTACCCCATCTGGTTTGTCTTCTTCTGTTTCTTCCCCCATTAATTGTTCATCCTCTCCCTCTATACCTTTTGTTTCTGTCCCTCATTTGCCCCTTGGCAGATCTGACCGAGCCCACAAATATCCTACATATCTAAGTGACTATCATTGATCTCAACACACCTTAGCATCGTCCGATTCCATGTCTAGTTCTTGCCGTTATCCACTATCTTCAGTGTTATCTTAGAGTACTCTCTCACCCTCATATAAACAATTTATTTGTTCTATTTCCATACTTCCTGAACCTAGAACCTATAAAGAAGCAATTCAATACCCTAAATGGCAACAGGCAATGCAAGCTGAAATTATAGCTTTAGAGCAAAATAATACTTGGTTTTTGATTGAATTACCTAAGGGCAATTTCCCTATTAGCTGTAAGTGGGAGTTTCGGACTAAGTTTCATATTGATGGTACTTTAGAGAGATACAAAGCCCGGTTAGTGTCATAGGGCTATCCCCATACTAAGGGGTTGATTATTTTGATACTTTTTTGCCAGTTGCAAAAATAACTAGTGTATGTTTATGGCTTGTTGTTGTTGTTTCGAAAAAATTGTATCTTGCTCAACTTGATGTTGATAATGCCTTCTTGCATGGGGATCTTCATGAGGATGTTTATTTGTCTCTTTCCCTTGGTTTTACTCTTCCTCGTTCCAACTTGGTTTGCAAATTGCAAAAGTCTCTTTATGGCTTGAAACAAGCCTCACATCAATGGTATGCCAAACTTTCCTATGCCTTGCCATCTTGTGATTATATTCAATCGAAATCTGACTATTCTCTATTCACTAAGAAGAATGGTGCTTCATTTACTGTTCTTTTGGTCTTTATTGATGATATCATTTTAGCTGGCAATGATTTTGTTGAACTCACTCATATTAAATCCTTCCTTGACAACACCTTCAAGATTAAGGATCTTGGTAATTCTCTTATAACATGCAATTTTAGTTGTGGCCTATAAATGCTTAACCTTTATTTTGAACTCAAACCTTTTGAACGGAAACTGATTCCCTAGTTTGCTACATAATTCCCTTAAAACTGACATTCATTTTTCACATGCCGAGTTTTTTGCAAATTATAACAAGACAAGGATGCATGGCTAGTTGGAGATGAAGAAGAACACCGTGAAGGTGAGGGTTTCAAGTGGAAACGAGTACTGTATAAATGTACCCATGAATCTATCTTCAAGGATTCCAAAAATTTTCAAATTTCATGATGAGAGTGAAAATCGAAACCGTGGAGGTGAGAGCCGTGTGGCATCTGTTGCAGAGCTAAGAGCCTGAGACGACTCACGAAACACGCTCAAGCTAGCTTTATTCAAAACTCACACCATATCTTCTACATAGTCTGTAATGATCCATTCCCACTTCAAATCTTCAATGGCTCTGCTTCTAGGCAGCATTCAACCTCAAATACTAACTTTCTTTGGTTCAACGCAGCCTCTGCCCCGCCTCTACTGCCAAATGAAGATGATGAACAGTACGTTAGAGATAACATGAGCTAGATTCTGTTATCCTAGGGTGATAATTTCTCCATTTTTTATTTTGAGTACCCTAAATACTTTAGGATATTAATTACACCTTCAAAAATAGTTCGGACTGCCGCTACCCCTTAACCCTTCAATCAAATGCAAGTGTATAACCAACCTCGAGTCTTTGATATTCAATTTGGTCATGGTACAGAAACGCAAGGAAGAGAGATAGAGAAAGAAAGCAAGTACTTTATTCCACACCCAAACTGGATACATGTACGCCTATTTATAATGCTCAGCTATTTGTTTATTCTGTTATAACAGAAGTAGTTCCAGCTGGCTAGCTAATCCACGTGTTTACAATATGTTATCACCACGTATGAGGTCATTCCTCTCAATTTATTACCTCGGTGTGTTTTGGCGAAATTCAGCTCATGGCTCATTCTTGAACACAGGGAAACCGGGGGGCGGTTTAAGGGAAAAAAAAAACAAACATTTTGAAAATGCCTCTTCATTTTCTGTGCTGATGCTACTGACAGATATAATTGTCTTGATTGACTTTTGTACTTTGTACTGCAAATGATATTATTTTTGTTTTAATTGTAGGAGGTATGTTACTGCAAAAGGTACTATAAGAAACATTCAGGGACAGAGACGGGCATAGGAAAACATTGAATGTGATTCTGCTGCATTTGGTTGGTTTTGTTTGCAAATTGAATTTTCTATTGGGTTGTTCTAGATCTTCAAGGTCAATGTATGGTTGATCAAATATATTTTGTAATGTGACAAGGTTAATTTAACCAATACTTCCCGGTCCTAATTTTAAGAATTAATTAATTTTTTTAGAAAGATTAAGGAAATTAATTAAATTACTGTAGAGTATTTTTATTTTTATTTTTTTTCAAACTAATTAGTTTAACTAATAAACTAATATATAATCTAAGAATACATAATATATGAAATGATTAAATAACTTATTTAGCTTTCTTAATCTTTTTTTAAAAAATCAACTAAGTCTTATAATTAGGACCGAATAAAATGTAACTTTTCTCTTTAGATCTTTTATACTATGAAGTTTTGTACCCTTCACTATTGGAACTGTGTTATTAATTTTGACATACTTGTTTAGAAGAAGAAAAAGAATCAACTATCTGAATACCAAATCAAAAGCATTTAGGGAAGGACCTCGCCCTTATGTGCTTCTTACATGTTTCTTCCTCTAATTAGAGGGACAAACAATTTTTTTAAAATTTTTTTTAATTCTATATATTTAGATTAAATTATATGCTGCTGACATTTTTTTTTGCACATATTTCTGAAATTTAATCTAAATATATAGAATAAAAAAATTAAAAAAAAATTGCTTGCCCTTCTAATTAAGAGGAAGAAGCATGTAAAAAGCATATAAGGGAGAAGCACGTAATGTGGACCCAAGCATTTAGCGGTGATTCTCTCACTGTGCGCGGGGTTTTTTTCTCTCTCTCTTGGGGGTAGGTGTTCTGCCATCGTTACGGGTGGCTTCGTTGAGTCGGTCCGGCGAGATTTTCGGCGATCACCCACTGCAGTCGTTGTCATAGAATGGTCTCGGGTTATCTTCTTGGTAATCGGTGACGATAAGGATCTGAGTGTTGATGGAGCAGTTAGGATTGTCGTGAGGTTGTGTGGTGAGCGATTGGAGTTGAAGTGCGTTTTGAAAATGCAGATTGGACCTTCCAGTCGTGGATCAGAGGGCTTGAAGCTTGTAGAAATCGAATTGAAGCGACGAACCAGAAGAAGAGGAGCGCGTGGTGCACCGGTAGGGAGGATGATTAAAGGTAATTTTAATCGCAATACAGTAATAAATATGATAAAGGGTTGAAATATGGGGGATGCGGTAGAGATAAGTGATATGAGTGATGCTTTCTTGTTTTTATTTGATCGACGGGAAGATTATTGGAAGGTTTTGAGAGGCGACCATGGGCTATTAATGGACATCTTTTGAATATTCAATACTGGGGGAATATATGGTGCTTAGTGAGGTGAATTTTTCCAAATGTCCTTTTTGGGTTCAATTTCATGGTCTTCCGCTTGAAGGTATGTGCACGAGTAATGTCACTGTTTTGGGGGAATCTGTTGTTGAGGTTGTAATGTCTGAGGATCCTGAGGCAGAGTGTGGAGTTAATCGAAGCTATCTGCGTGCTAGGATTCTGGTTGACATTGATAAACCTCCGGCGACTGATCTTCTTATGCCACGGCCAGAAAAGGATACCGCCCCTGTGTATATTAGACATGAGAGATCACCTGGGTTTTTTTATAAATGTGGAAACTTGGCCATGAACAGAGGAATTGTAGAAGTAGAGATGTTGAAGGGGATGAGCAAAGTTTGGGAGTTGTCTAAGTGTTCCTGCTGTGAAAACTGTGGATGAGGCAGTAGTTTTAGTAGATCCTCTGTGGTGTGAAGGGGATGATGTGAGAAACAGGGCTGCTCAAGCTATTGCAACTCGATATAAGGTAAAGATGGTGCAGCAAGCAAGAAGCTGTGAATGGTTACATCTCCGGTCAAATGCTTTTTCCACCTGAATTGTCTGAAGCAGATTCGAATGATGTTGGGAAAGTGGCTAATATCATTACAATAAAGATGGGGAAGGGGATTGGCAGAGGGAAGGAGGCTGACAAGAGGAAGGAGATTGAGAAGGAGAATGTGAATATTAATACTGGACTTTGGCCAACAAATGATGGACGGTTTCAAACAGGGAGGGTGGTGATGGGTTTGAAGATATACGAGGAGTCGTCTAGTGTTCAGAAAGAAGTTGGGATGGTCCAGAAATCATTGCTACTAGAGCATAAGAGGCCGATTGTTTTAGACAGAAACAAAACGAGAAAAAAGTTGAGAAAATAAAAAAAGAAATGTGGTTTTAAGGAGCAATGGCTAGTGAATCCGACGGGTTCAAATGGTAGTCTTGTGCTATGGTGGATTAAAGATGTCACACCTTAAAAATTTAAGGGTGACTAATACATAATATGAGTAAACTCTCATTCTTTAAGCTTTAAACTTATAAATGAATTTTCAATAATTCTCATAATACCATTAACATAAATGTAAACTTATATTTATAGCAATTAGCCGCTCATTGCGAAATATCTCAACAAGCTTTGAACAATAATGAGGGTCTTCACTGTTCAACCGCTGGTGCATAGTCAACAGCTCTATTTGAGACCAAAATAATTTTTCGATGACAAACATCCCATTAATAGAAGTAAATAAAAAACTGGAGGGATAAATTAAGTAAAAGTCCATAATAACATAATAATGAGATGCCAATTATATTCAACTTCCAATTATAAAATCATAAACGTCAATGAAACTATATAAAAGGATATCAATATATTATGTAAACAAAAAACTCATTGATAAAATGAATAGTACCAACTAATATGAAAACCTATCATAAATGAGGACTTTAAGAAAACAAGTAACAAGGGTGGACTCAGAGTCCACGAGAGTAAATAACCAATCAAGTGCGGCACAAGCCCACGAACCAAGCATAATACGAGGCTGCTAAACAAGCATAGGTACAAGACCCACAAGTAACAAGTGGGGAACATATCCCACGAATATCAAGTAAGCTCAAGATTAATCATGACGCGCCAAGGACCTAATATTTCTATTGTTAATAACTAGCATTCTGTATTCAACCCCCTTGAAACAATTTCAAGCATGCATAGAGTCAATTTACCAATAGCAAGCAAAGAAATTTTCCCTAATGATGAGAACTCGAAAATAATATTTTATAATAGAAGACCCCGACATGAAAGTTTACAAAATCTCAAAACACTTTCTTCCAATCCCATTAGTCGAAAGTCTTTTTATATAATAATAACTCGCATAAGGGCATTTTAAATATAAGATCATCTCAATATAAAAGTTCAACTCAGGGCTGAAACATAACAAACACAAACTCCACTAAACATTCATTCATTCTATGAAAAAACTACAATAAAAATTAAGAAAATAATAATTCTGTATTTAAATTTCAAGACTGCTACAAGTATAAGATTTATTCTCTAATGGTTTCAAAATGCTCAATTACTGTCAATTTACAAGTCTAAATATAGACATGAAGTAAACTATCTTATTATCTTTTATTCCTATTATGCATTTTCTATAATCGACTCAATAAGTCAATAAATTATTTACTCATCATCATCATCATCATTATTATTCAGGGCTATTATATTCTTCCCCTAAAAAAATTCGGTCCTCCAAATTTAAATATGCACTTACATACTACAAATGCTACTAATTTCAGCAAACGTAATTAAAAAGTCAACTTCAGTTACTACAAAGACATAAACAAATTATGATTGAGGTTTTCTATCCAAAGTTCAATGGTGTGGACAAAACTTCAGCAAAGAAGTGGTGTGTGGCAAATGCACTACAGTAAGGTTCCAGGAGTTCTAGCAAAAACCAGAAAAATATAAATTCTTAAATGATCAATATTTTACAAAATGAACACTCAAAATTTGCTTTACTTCTTTGGTTCCAAAATCCAAGAATTCAATCCTTATGGTTTTCTGATATGGTGCAGCAGACAAATTCAAAATTTTTGAGTCAAATAGTTCATGTGTAATCTCAAAATGTTCATCAAAAATTTCAAAATGCAACAAAGATACACAATACAAAGTGATAAGAAATCATAATTTCAATGGACCAAGAGTAATATGCAGTTCAGATGCAATGCATGAACCATGTAGTTTCGGCTAATTCTAGACTTGAAGCCAAAGAGATCACCAAAAAGTAAAAATATGATTAAGTAATTTAAGCCTAAAATGATATGAGCAGTATTATTTGGTCCAAATTTCGAAAGTCTCGGCCAAAATTCGATGAGTGGCAATGCTCATACAAAAATGGAACTGAAAATGCTATTAGTCCAAGCTAAAATCCATAAATTCAGTTCTTTAAAAATTTTCAAGTATAATTAAGTAGTATTCCCAAATCTCATTCTCAAACAAATTTAAATGAAGCAAGTAATATGGCAGGGATGCACAACTTAAAGCAGTGATAGATATGCAGTGTTTTTTTTCCCCCTTCTCCAAGAAGTATAGGTAAGCACAAAACATTTAAATTTCCAACCACCTATCACAGCAACTTGGGAAATAAAGTGATACCTCAGCAAAACTTTATGCAAGTGTCATAATTTAGAGTTCTTACAGCTGATTGGAACAAAAACAATCCTTGCACAGGATTTAATGTAGTACCGCAACAATGCACACTTAACACTACTTAGACTTTAACAAACTCAAATAAAGATTACTTCAAACACATGGTTTACACCAGCTCAGTTGGGAAAATTCAAGAGAAACACTCGAATTATATTTCCAGGTGTATTCAACAGGTAATTGGACAAATGCCGCCCATAAGTTAGATTTGGAGAGGAATTTTTAAAATAGAAAAATGCTCAAACTGTGTACAAAAATTTGGATAACACTAATAGCAATAATTCATACAAATCCTGGATATCAGCAATATGTTCAAAGCACAAATACCCAATTCATCCTTATATAAGATAAAAGTTGAGAAAATAAAAAAGAAATGTGGTTTTGAGGAGAAATGGTAGTGAACACGGAGGGTCTAAGTGGCGGTCTTGTGCTATGGTGCACTGAAGAGGTGACGGTGGAGATCTTATCCTCCTCAGAATATTCTGCATATAAAGGTATCCTCTAAAACTATCTCTGTACATGGCCCTCCGAATGAGAGAGAGCGATTAATTATACTGCTGCGTTTTCATGGCCTAAGGTCCCCACCCTCCTTTAAATTTGAAGCGTTTTGGATGGACTCTTCGGATTATAGGAGAGTTAGAGAAAAATGTTGGTTTGTGGTTGAGAATGGAGTAAGAAGTAGGTTACAAAAGTTTATTTTAAGGTTGGAGAAGTGTCAGAAAGCGCTTATGTGGTGAAGCAATAAAGTCTTCCCGAATAATAAAAAGCTTATTGAAAAGTTGAAATTGCAGTTGGCAAAGTGCAGGGAAGGTATGCTAACTAAGAAGGTAGTAGAAGCTGAAAGGATAAAAATGGAAATTGAAAAAGCTTAGGATCGTGAGGAGATCTATTGGTGGTAGCGGTCTAGTTCCAAGTCCTTCCACTATCAACGGTAAAGAGAAGGAGGAGAAAATCAATTTTGAAACTACAAGGAGAAGGAGGGTAATGGTTAGAGGAGGAAGGTGATATTGTTGGATAATAAACTTGATTTGGGCTAATTGTTATTTGGCCCAATTTCTAGAATAATATTTAGGGGTTAAATGGCCCAAAATATGTGGCCCAAATATTAGGCCCATATTCTAAAGAATCTACTCTAGATATCTCCATAGAAATATCTAGAGAATATCTAGATATCTCCATAGAAATATTTAGAAAGTAGTTGAAACTAGAAACTACCAAAATAAATATCTAGGCTAGTAAATGGTAGAGAATTCTAGAAAATGTTTTGTAGCCCTTGGATTAAAGTTGGGTTGGCACAATCCTAGTCATTGGTTAAGGAGGTGCCACTGGTATAAATAGGTGTGTCCTACCACCATTTTGGATCAAGCCAAGTTGTGAGTAATAAAGAGTTGTCTTCCTCCAAATCTCTCTAAACTTTCCCTCTTCTCAAATATCCTCCTCCCTCCAACAAAGTGGTATCAGAGCAAAAGATCCTTTCTAGAGAGATGGCAAGTAGCAACATGGTTCCTTTCCAAGTCCCTATGCTCACCAAGAGCAACTATGACAATTGGAGTATCAAAATGAAGGCTCTCCTTGGATCACAAGATGTGTGGGAGATGGTAGAGAAAGGCTACAATGAGCCTCAAGAAGGAGCTACTTTATCCCAAGCTCAAAGGGATAGCTTGAAGGATTCAAGAAAGAGAGACGAGAAAGCTCTCTATCTCATCTATCAAGGATTGGATGAAGATGCTTTTGAGAAGATTTCGGAGGCAACTACCGCGAAGGAAGCATGGGAGAAGCTACAAACCTCCTACAAGGGTGCTAAGCCAGTCAAGAAGGTACGTCTTCAAACTCTAAGGAGTGAGTTTGAAACTTTACACATGAAAGATGTCGAAAGTATCTCCGACTATTTTTCTAGAGTCTTGGTGGTAACTAATCAATTAAAAAGAAATGGTGAAAAGATAGATGATGTAAAAATTATGGAGAAAATTTTGCGATCTTTAGATTCGAAATTCGATCACATTGTCACTATCATAGAAGAAACAAAAAATTTAGAAGCTATGACAATAGAGCAACTCTTGGGTTCTTTACAAGCATACGAGGAGAAGCAAAAGAAGAAGCAAGGGGTTGGTGAACAACTACTTAAGACACAACTCAATTCCAAAGAAAAGGAAGAAGACTTTGGAAACACAAGAGGACGAGGAGGATATCGTGGACGAGGAAGAGGTCGTGGAAGTGGAAGAGTAGGCTTCAACAACAACTATGCCCAAGAAGATTGGAGAGAAGGCTCAACAAGAGGCCGTGGAAGGGGTGGCTCGCAACCAAGACGTGACAAGTCTCAAATCAAGTGCTACAATTGTCAAAGGTATGGCCATTATGCTTCTGAATGCAGAGTCCTTAAGAGAAGGATTGAGGAGAAGGCAAACTATGTGGAAAAGATAAGTCACGAAGATGGCACTCTATTAATGGTACGCACCAACAGTGTAGGAGAACAAGAGAATACATGGTATCTAGACTCGGGTGCAAGCAATCACATGTGTGGAAAGAGAAACTTGTTTGTAGAACTTGATGAATCAGTAAATGGAAATGTCTCGTTCGGAGATGAATCAAAGGCACCGGTGAAAGGCAAAGGTAAGATTCTTATCCGATTAAAGGACAGAAGGCATGAATTCATTTCTAATGTCTACTACGTGCCCAACATGAAAAATAATATTTTGAGTCTGGGGCAACTCTTAGAGAAAGGGTATGATGTTCACTCAAAGAATAATACTCTCTCTCTAAAAGACAATCAAAATAAATTGATTGCTAAAGTGCCTATGTCGAGAAATAGAATGTTTCTGCTAAACATCCAACACGACATTGCAAAGTGCCTTAAAGCCAGCTACAAGGATGCATCTTGGCTGTGGCATCTGCGATTCGGACACCTCAACTTTGGTAGTCTTGAGTTGCTATACAAGAAGGAGATGGTGAAAGGATTGCCTTCCATCTGTCAACCCGACCAGCTATGTGAAGGATGTTTACTTGGGAAGCAATGCCAAAAGAGCTTTCCAAAGGAGGCCTCGTCAAGAGCCAACAAGCCGCTCGAGCTCATACATACAGACGTTTGTGGACCACTAAAGCCAAGCTCACTTGGTAAGAATAATTACTTTCTTCTATTCATAGATGATTTCTCAAGGAAGACATGGGTGTATTTTCTAAAGCAAAAATCGGAGGTGTTTGAAGTCTTCAAGAAGTTCAAGGCCAGTGTGGAGAAAGAAAGTGGATGCAAGATTAAAGCAATGAGATCCGATCGAGGTGGAGAGTTCACTTCTAAAGAATTTCTAGAGTTTTGTGATCATAATGGAATCCGAAGACCTTTAACTGTTCCTAGAAGCCCGCAACAAAATGGAGTAGCTAAAAGGAAGAATAGAACTATTCTCAACATGGCAAGGAGCATGCTCAAGAGTAAGAAGATGCCAAAGGAGTTCTGGGCTGAAGCTGTGGCAACTGCTGTCTACCTTTCTAATCGTTCGCCAACAAGAAGCGTATGGGGAAAGACACCACAAGAAGCATGGAGTGGAAGAAAGCCTGGGATCTCTCACCTAAGAGTGTTTGGAAGCATAGCCTACGCACATATCCATGATGACAAGAGGTCCAAACTTGACGACAAAAGTGAGAAGCTCATCTTCATCGGGTATCATTCTAACTCTAAAGGCTATAAACTTTACAATCCTAATAGTGGAAAGACCATCATTAGTCGAGATGTGGAATTCAATGAAGAAGAAGAATGTAACTGGAGTCTACATGATGAAAACTACAACTTCTTTCCCAACTTGGTAGAAGACGAAGAGGTGGAACAACCAATGATGGAGCAGGAAAGAGAAGAAACTATTACTCCACAAACTTCACCGACTAGGAGTCCTCAACAAACACCATTATCCGCTGGGAGCTCAAGTGAAAGAGTACCATGCTTCAGGAGCTTGCATGAACTTTATGAGGTAACAGAGAATCAAGATAACCTCACTCTATTTTGTCTCTTTGCTGATTGTGAGCCGGTAAACTTTCAAGAAGCCGTCCAAAGCAAGAAATGGAGAGATGCTATGGATGAAGAAATCAAGGCGATCGAGAAGAATGAAACATGGGAGTTGGCCTTACTTCCAAAAGGTCACAAGGCGATTGGTGTAAAGTGGGTCTACAAAACCAAAAGGAATGCCAGAGGAGACGTTGAAAGATACAAGGCGCGATTGGTAGCAAAAGGCTATAGTCAACGAGCCAGGATCGATTATGACGAGGTATTTGCTCCTGTTGCTCGCTTAGAAACTATAAGACTAATCATTTCTTTGGCAGCGCAAAATAAATGGAGTATACACCAAATGGATGTAAAGTCAACATTTTTGAATGGAGTACTTGAAGAAGAAGTGTACATCAAGCAACCAGCAGGGTATGAAGTCAAAGGACAAGAAGATAAAGTATTGAAGCTAAAGAAGGAACTCTATGGGCTAAAGCAAGCACCAAGAGCTTGGAATAGTCGAATTGATAGGTACTTCCAATAGAATGGTTTCACCAAATGCCCTTATGAGCATGCACTTTATGTAAAGCTCAAAGATGGAGATATTTTAATTGTGTGCTTGTACGTGGATGATCTAGTCTTCACTGGAAATAATCCAATGATGTTTGAAGAGTTTAAAGAAGTGATGAAAAAGGAATTTGAGATGACTGACATTGGGCAGATGGCGTACTATCTTGGGATTGAAATCAAGCAAAAGGAAGAAGGCATTTTCATCACTCAAGAAGGTTATGCAAGAGAGATATTGAAGAAATTCAAGATGGAGAATTGCAAGCCTATCAACACCCTAATAGAATGTGGAATAAAGTTGTCCAAGTATGGTGAAGGAGAAGACGTTGATCCTACTTTCTTCAAAAGCTTAGTTGGAAGTTTGCGCTATCTGACATGCACCAGACCTGACATTCTCTTTGCTGTTGAATTCATTAGTCGCTACATGGAGTCTCCAACTACTACACACTTGAAAGCTGCAAAGAGAATCCTCCGCTATATTAAAGGTACAATTGACTTTGGCTTGTTTTACTTATCTTCTAAGGAATATAAACTTGTTGGGTATAATGATAGTGATTGGGCTGGAGACATAGATGATAGAAAAAGAACCACTGGGTTTGTGTTCTTCATGGGAGATACTGCTTTCACATGGATGTCCAAAAAACAACCTATTGTCACTCTGTCTACTTGTGAAGCCGAACATGTCGCAGCTACATCATGTGTCTGCCATGCTATTTGGCTAAGGAACTTGCTTAAGGAATTGAATATGCAACAAGAGGAGCCAACCAATATTTATGTTGATAACAAATCCGCAATAGCACTAGCAAAGAATCCAGTCTTCCATGACAGAAGCAAGCACATTGACACACGCTACCATTATATAAGGGAGTGCATTGTAAGAAAGGAGGTGCATATAAAGTATGTGAAGTCTCAAGAGCAAGCAGCAGATATCTTCACCAAGCCACTCAAGAAAGAAGACTTTGTCAAGATGAGAAGATTGCTCAGAGTTACAAATCAAGTTTAAGGGGGGGTGTTGGATAATAAACTTGATTTGGGCTAATTGTTATTTGGCCCAATTTCTAGAATAATATTTAGGGGTTAAATGGCCCAAAATATGTGGCCCAAATATTAGGCCCATATTCTAGAGAATCTACTCTAGATATCTCCATAGAAATATCTAGAGAATATCTAGATATCTCCATAGAAATATCTAGAGAGTAGTTGAAACTAGAAACTACCAAAATAAATATCTAGGCTAGTAAATGGTAGAGAATTCTAGAGAATGTTTTGTAGCCCTTGGATTAAAGTTGGGTTGGCACAATCCTAGCCATTGGTTAAGGAGGTGCCACTGGTATAAATAGGTGTATCCTACCACTATTTTGGATCAAGCTAAGTTGTGAGTAATAAAGAGTTCTCTTCCTCCAAATCTCTCTAAACTTTCCCTCTTCTCAAATATCCTCCTCCCTCCAACAGATATTGCTAACTGCTTTAATTCTTACTTCGCTAATATGTTTAAAGCATCTAACACTAGATCCTTTGATGAAGTGTTGAGTTATGTTGATTGCACGATTGATGATGATGTAAATAGATTATTGATAGCACCTATGACAGCTAATGAAGTAAAGGAAGCGGTTTTTTAACTTGGTGGGGTTGAAAGCTCCTAGTCCAGATGGGTTTTGCGGTAAATTCTACCAATCTTCTTTGGCAGGTTCTGGGTGATGCTGTGGTGGCAATGGTCAAAGAGTTCTTTGAAGGGGATTGTAGCATGGTTGAGCTCAATGAAACCAACTTTGTACTAATTCCGAAAGTTAACAAAATGGAAGAGGTAAGTCATTCCCCCCCCCCCCAAATAGTTTATGTAATTTTTCTTACAAGATTGTGTCAAAATTGCTTACAAAGAGAATGAGAATTTACCTGGATTTGTGTGTATCATAAAACCAACATGCTTTTGTTCTTAGTAGATTAATTCAAGAGAATATTATAATAGTTCATGAAGTGGTACATTATCTAAGGAGGAAAAGGACTGGAGGTAAATTTGAATTTGCGCTTAAAATAAGCACCCATGAGTAAGGCCTATGATAAAATTGAGTGAGAATTTTTAAGAGTTGTTTTGTTGAAAGTGAACTTGCAAGTAATTTTGTCACCTCTGTGAATTTGAATTTATGTGTATCAAGAAGGAGGGTTGCTACACTAAATCCTAAAAGGAGATTGAGAGAAGGTGATCCTCTTTCGCCTTACCTATTCATAATAGTGGCTAAGGTTCTTTCGAGGATACTGAATAAGAATGTGGAGAATAAATTTTTAAAGGGGATTAAACTATCAAATAGCTGTCTGGATTCTGTCACATAGTCTCTTTCCTGATGATTCGTCGTTGTTTATGAATGCTAGTGAGGAAAATTGTAGAAGATTAGCTCAAATATTGAAACTACGTTGTGATGCAACAGGAAAGCTTCCTAAACTAAATAAATCTGGAATTTAATTCTCTGGCAATGTTCCGGGCAGTGTAAAGGAGTCTGTATGTAGTATATTGGGTATTTCTGAAATTGGTGATATAGGAAAATGCTTAGGAATTTCAAGTGTTTGGGGTAAGTTGAAGGAGCAAGCCTTGGCCTGTGTAAGGGAAAGAGTAAGTAAGAAGGTGCAAGGATGGAGTAGGAATCTGTTATCATTTGCTGGTAGGGAGATAATGATTAAATCTATGGTTAACAATATTCCTCTATTTCAAATGGCTTGTTTTAAGTTGTCTAGATACATATGCAAGCAATTGCATAGTATCGTCTCTAATTATTGGTGGGATGGTACGGGGAATGGAGGAAAATACATTAGAAATCTTGGGAATGCTTGATGCACTAAAAAAGAAACGGGGGGTTGGGTTTCAGAGATTTTATGACTATGAATGACTCCCTATCAGCTAAGATAGCATGGAATTTGCTTCAGAATGGGAATATTTTAGGGAAAATTATAGTAAAGGACCTAAGAAAAATAATATTTATTAAGAAGGACCATAAAAAGTGGTAATTATTTTTAAGGATCAAAAATTAAAATATTAAAATAAAAGGACTAAATTACCCTTAGTCAGATTTCCTATCTTCTCATTAACTAAATCTGGAATGATTTTTTCTTACATGAGAATCTAGAGTAATTGATAGATAATAATAAATAGATATCAATTCAAATAATTTTTTTTCCATTGTAGAATCACAAATAGATATCAATTCAAATAATTCTTTTTCCATCGTAGAATCACTCAAGATTATTATGTTAGAGAAAAAATAGGAAATATGGAGCTTTTTATTGTTATAGCGAAAGGAAAGAGGGATTTAGTTTCTTTAACCACGCTCTTGTCTTTTGATGGGGTTTTTTTGAGTTAAGAGTCTTTTGCTTTAGTTTCTGTTTCTCTGAGAATGGAACAACTGGTAATATTGAATGAATATCAGGTACTTTTGGTTGCCTTAGCACAAAAAATCTCAGGTCTAACACAATAGACGGTTGCACAACGCACGAGGCTTCTTCTGCCACAACCATAAAAAGCTCTACCTTTGCTATCTTTTCTTTAGCATAATAATCTGGAGTGATTCTGCGATAGGAAAAGAATTATTTGAATTAATATCTATTTATTATTATATATTAATTACTTTAGATTCTCATGTAAGAAAAAATCATTCCATATTCAGTTAATGAGAAGATAGGAAGAAAAAATCATTCCAGATTTAATTAATGAGAAGATAAGAAATCTGATTAAGGGTAATTTAGTCTTTTTATTTTAATATTTTAATTTTTGGTCCTTTAAAATAATTACCATTTTTTATGGTCTTTCTAAATAAATATTATTTTTTTTAGGTCCTTCATTATAATTTTCCCAATATTTTATGGTGCAGAGTTTCACAAAATGTTTATTTTCCTAATGAATGTTTTCTGGATGCAGTGAAAGGTTATAAGGCTTCTTGGTTTGAAGGGAAGTCCTATGCAGGGATTTGAAGTGGGTGATTGGAAATGGTTTGAAAGCCCGAATTTGGAAGGATTTCTGGATTCCGGAGCTCAATGGGAAAACTCTGATCTGAACCAAATCACTGAAAGCAGTTTTAGTAGTGACGATAGGGTAGCAGACTTTATGGTGAATGAGAATTTCAAGGAGGGAGGAAAGGTTGATGTGGAATGGTTTGAGAAGTGGCGAATATAACCTTTTAAACATGGTTTTACTTTCATATTTTTAATGCAGTGAATGTATATATATTGTTCCAAAATGCGAACAATTAAGGTAATTCAAAATTTGAAATCACATTTTATAATGGCTATGTGCATTATTGAGCAAAATATGCAATGAATGTTTATATATTGTTCCAAAATACGAACAAGCAAGGTAGTTCAAAATGTAAAATCACCTTTCATAATGGCTGTGTGCATTATTGGGTAAAATGATGTTTTTTGGATTTCATCAACATATGTCATCAAACAAAATTATGTTATGAATAAAAGATAGTAACTACTCATGATCATGAATGAGCTTCATTCCAATTCCTTGGTCCAAACATGCTTTTGTAGAAGGAACTTAAGAATTTTTGACATGTCCTGTCGATAAATATTTATGTCATTTCTATGTGTATGATGTGTTCTCTTTACTTTGTTTTTTGCTCAAAAGGTATTTATATTACTCCTACCGGTCCTAATTATAAGAGCTAGTTGACTTTTTTGAAGAGATTAAGGAAGTTAATTAAATTACTTTAAAATATTTTTATTTTTATTTTTTCTTCAGACTAATTAATTTAACTAATAAACCAATATATAATACTCCCTCCGGTCCTAATTATAAGACATATTTAACCGCTTTTTAAGAGATTAAGAAAAGGAGTTAAATTAGTTAATTTTACTCATTTTCCTAAAATGCCCTTATATAAATTTAAAATGACAAAAGTAAAAGTGAATCAACAACCCTACCACATATCTCTTACACCTAGAATTTTCCTTTCCACAAACTTTCTAATTGAAATAATAGTCTGACTATAAATACATATATATGTGTGTATATATGCACACACATATTTATAGAGAGAGAAACACACATAGAGATATATATATATATATGTTTGTGTGTATATTTACACATATATAAACACACACACACATGTTTGTGTGTATATTTACACATATATAAACATACACCCACAAACTCACATATGTGTGTGTGTGTGTGTGAATATATATATCTACACACATATGCATACACACACACATATGTTTGTGTGTGTGTATCTACACACATATGCATATATATACGCGCACATATGTATATGTTTGTGTGTGTGTGTATCTGCACACACATATAAACACACACACATATGTTTGTGTGTATATATATCTACAAATATAAACACACCCACACACATATATACATATGTATACACACACACACATATATATATATACACTCAACAATTTAAAAGTTTTATTGACTGGAAGAGTTTATACATCCATATATGTAACATCCTCATTTTCGAAATTCGTTTTCAAAATATTTGATCAGAGTTTAAAATAGTTTAATCAGAGTAGAGCATTGGAATAATTTAAAAGAGCGAGTATCTGATAAACATTCCCTGTTGTTGAGTCTGGGTACTTATACAGTGATACAATTATCCGAATACAGTACGTTAATAAAGGTTCAAAAACTCATCCGCCCGTGTCCTCACGCGTGCTGCTTATCTTTGTTCTTGGTCCTGGTTCATTCGAACTATGAAGCTATGGTAAGAGCTGAGGTTCAATTCCTATTGAACCTCAGGTAACGGTTAACCTCATGCTTATGTATCAGTTATGTATGACAGATATTTATGACAATACAACAATATTCTCATATGATATTCACATATTCAAGATAATAACAATCACAGCCTCCACATATTCATGTCATTCTAGTCTGCACTATTCACCAGTGCCACGGTGTACATCCGTGTCCTCAGCGCTAGGAAAACTCAACGGCATTATCATGACTATAACCCGTAGCTATATGTGTATGCACAACTTTTTTTAAAGAAAAAAAAAATAGAGTCTCAGACTATCTATCACATATAAGTATACAATAAGCATCAGAGTTAGTATTATAGTACTCGTCCGTACCTTCGTTGACGATTTTCGGTACGTTCGTTGGTCGGACTGTGACCACGCTTATCCTATAATGGTAATATCGCATTTATTAATCCACAATAATATTTTAGAAGGTATCCTAGTCACTAATGACCTTTTTACCCTTGGTAGGATTATTTCTCAACTTATCAACCTTAATTCTTCAAAAACGCTGGTCTAGAATTTTGGACAGATTTTCGCCTAACTTCGGAAAATCATAACTAATTCTAGAAAAATCGAAATCAGGATCCGTAAAATTCCCCGGAATCCTTAAGATGTCTTCTTTCAAGTAAAAATAATCACTTTTTCCTAGATTTCACGAAACACTCCCAGTTTTTAAGTTTTGAACCTCTACCCAAAATTTTTCCAGAAATTCATAGCCTAACTTTGAGAATTTTTATCTCACTGTACAAAACTCATTTTAAAATTTTTTTGGAAGATTTGAAAATTCCTATGTGTCTAATTTAACCATGAATTTTCCCAGAATTTTCCAACCACGTTTTCAACATAAAATATAGGCATCTTCGTCACTAATTCAGCAAGAGCTTAATCGATGAGATTTCGCCAGAACTTCGTTACTTTGATATTTCTCTTCCAGAAATTTTGCTCTATAACTTTCCTCATCATTTTTTTGAAATAAATCTAATTTTAACCATAAAAACATGAAAATAAAATTATTCTAGAATATTTAAGATCTAAACTACTTCTATCTAAGAATTTAAAAACTAAAACTTAAAGAACTTAAAGCTAGAGCTAGAGAACTTACCAATAACTTTGCTACTCCTTCAAGAAGCTCCTCCCTCTCACTCTCTACTCTCTATATTAGCTTGTTCAAGCTTGGTTTGGTGTGAGGAATGTGAAGACCCAAGGTGCCTATTTATAGTAATTTTAAGGGTTAACTATCTAACAACTTTTATTCATTTTCAACCCTTGGATTTAGGTTAATTGGAAGCACAAATCCTAGCCCTACACTTCTCCCTTCTAGCCTCTTCTATTGCTTTATGACTCATCCTCCAAGAGTATATTATCCTCTTCCAAGTTTGAAGAGGATTTATCCCATGGTTGGTAAATTCTTTGGCTTTCCACTAGATAAGAATTTATTTGGGTAGTATAATGAAGTTTTATTCACATTTTTTCATTGGTTTTGAAATCTTGAAGTTCTTGCCTTCATTTAGAGTCCATAAACACCTATTTCCTTAATTGGTATCAATCTTCAAAAGTTGAGGAAATTGCTTTGGTTATACCCATTTTTAAGCTTAAATTATGCTTGTTAATAATCACTACTTATATTTGATCTATGATTAATAGATTTCAAGATATGATTTAGTTTGTATAGATTTCCATTTGCTTTTATCTAGAGTTAATTTCCATGGATGATTTAATTGTTTAATGCTCAAATTTTCTTATTGGCTAGTGCTTTGACTCTTCTTTCTCTCTTCATACTACACGCACACATGCACTACAATTGTATACACACACACTCACAACACTCTCAATCTTACACACCTCATCTTATCCTCTTCCATTTTGCCTTAGAAGTCTTCATGCATTTATGTTAGTTTGTGACTCATCTTTTGCATGTGTGTTTTTGACTATTCAAACAATTTCTCTTCTTCCTTCTCCATTGAAAAAACCATCCCCCTCCCCTTTGTTTATTTTTTATTTATTTGTGTTTTATTTATCTTATATTATTTAGAAGAAAATCTTTCATTGGTTACTTTTGGTTCACATGGATTTTTGTTTTATGAGAGTGATTTTAAGCGTTAGGATTTAATTTTACTAGATTTAATCCAAACCTTTAATTTGTGTTAATCTCTTATTGGTCCAATTAATTTTATGAGGATTAAGAACATTTTCTTGATTTATCATTGGTCAATTCAATTTCACAAGGATTTGGCTTTATAAGGTTTAATTAAGGCCTTTGGATTTAGCTTTATCAAATTTAATCTTAGCCCTCCATTCCTAATCTTAATTAGCATCCCTAATAAAGTGGTTAAGTGGAGGTGTCAAATTATGATTGGTTCTTAACTTAATTATGACCTTTAGAAATCTACTCAAGCTAATCTTTAACCATTCTTTTTTTTTATCAACAGTCTATTTATATTAATACTCCAAACAGGTACAATATCTGGATACAAGTAAAGTCAGATCCAGTACAACAAAATACATCAAAGACAAAAACAACAACAAAAACAGCCAGATCATTGTACATAAAATATTTAGAAGGAGAAGTAGAATCATAGACAAAGCAGCCTCCTCAGTATCTGGGGTTAGAAGTGACAACGAAGAAGGTGATGGTTGTAAAACCCACCCAAACGGGCACACCTCCTTATAAGGATTAGCCACAACGAGAGCAGTTGTATAGGTACCCCATATTGGGGTTAAGAACACAGACCAACCTCAGACATGAGAAAACCCATGATGTCCAGAAGAAAACTTCTGCTCCTTTGATGAATCAGATCTATGACCTTGGTCATACAACAAGCAACGCCTCTTTAGATCTGCCCTCAGGAACGCAGATCCGAACTACCAAGGGAGAATCGGATCTTACAACATGCATACCACCATCCAACCAAGAGGAGTTGAACCCAGATCTTATAGATCTGCTTATTTCATGACACAAAAACACCACCAGAAACCCCAGAATCACAGAAAAATAACAAAAAAACATATAAATCTCACCTCCACAGATCAGATCTGGAGAGGAGAGGAAAGGGCTCGCCACAAGAACGAGAGAAAGCCACGTCTGATAGAACTCTGAGGGAGAGGACCATAGATCAAGGATCTGAACTCCAAAGCACCTGGACCGCAGATCAAAGATATGGACTCGCAATAACCACTCGAACTCGTCTGTCGCACAGAGGCGGTGGTTGCCGGCGGCTTGTGTGTTAGGCACAAGCCGCCGGCGAGGGAGCATCCGATGAAGAAGATGAAGTGCAGAGAGGAAGAGAGAAATACAAATCACAGCTACACCCTCAATTTGCTATTGGCTTTTAATTAGAATTATACATCTTTATTTATGCTTACCTTAATTTGGTTATTAAATTTAGTGTCTTAATAAATTATGAAAAATGGTGCTTAATCAATCCCTTGATTATTTATAAAGATGTGCACAATTATGTAATTTAATGAAAACCTAGTTGTTTATTAATTCTATTAATTCCCCTATCATGTTTAAGTACTTTCCATAGTGCTTCCTTACTCTTTTTAATTCCATATGAACCATAATTTAATATGATAATTATTTGCATTTTATGATATTTTATGATTCCTAAGAAAATTAAATCATTGGTTACCTTAATCCTAAAAAAAGGTTGCCTAGAAAAAGAAAAGAATAATTACATCTCAAAATTTGAAACCACATACTCACCTATTTTAAATAGGTGTCATTTATCAAAATATTGTATTTATGAGGAATAATGATTTTTGGGGTATTACAATATACATATACTCACCAAAAACCAAATATACTTAAAAGAATAAATAAGGGTATTTTAGGAAGAAATTGACAAAAAATAAAATGTTGTCTTATAATTAGGACCAAAACCAACTTCCAAATGTTGTCTTATAATTAGGACCGGAGGGAGTATAAGAATATACAACAAATGAAATGATTAAACAATTTATTTAGCTTCCTTAATTTCTCCAAAGAAAGTTAATTAGATCTTATAATTAGGATCGGTGGTAGTAATACTTATATCAAAAGTTACATCAAAGCATGACAATTACACTAAACAAAAACAAACCAGAACAAGAAGACTAACAAATACAACAAAAACAAACTAAACATAAGGAAAGTTAATCATCACTAAAAATTGTACTACTTAGACTCTTATTTGCTTTTGCAGAAAGAGCTAATTAATTCTACATTGTAGCTGTTATGCATTATCGTAGTATAACCTTGATCCTAGTATTTGTATGTTTTTCCTAAAAATTTAACCTTCCAAACCCCCCCCCCCCCCCCAAAAAAAAAAAAAAAAAGAAAACACACACACCCACACCACAAGAAAACACACGTACATAGGTACGAAATTGGACAAGTTCCTAGGGATCTTTAGATCTTGAATGTCAGCATGACCCTTCTCTCAGGTAAGTTATATTTCATGCACTTTAACTCAGTTGTGGCTTATAATAAATGCTTAACCAAAATTTTGATCTCACACCTTCTGCTCATCTTGGCTTCTTGATGATTCCCTGAATCTTATTTTAGTTCGAATCAGGAGCATTCAAACATCACACAGGCATGATAATCGATGAAAGTAATTTGTTTATTGACAAAAACTACCCCATTTTGGTCCTTGAAAGATTGCTGCTACCAATTTATTACTTCCATTAAACATGAACTCAAATAGGAAAAAGTAGGCCTTTTGTTCAATTTTTTATTTTTTAAAAAATATATTGAAAAACTTATTTGATAATTAATTTTTTTTTATAAAATATAGAAATGTGTTCTAAAAATTTAAAAAAAAAATCAGAACAATTATTTTTTATTCTCTAAAATCATTTTTTTAGGAAAATCAAGTAAAAATTGGAGAATAACTATATCTTTAAACAAGTTTTTGTTAACTACTTAAGCGTGTGATAATTGTTTTTTTTAAAAAAAAATAATTCTAATATGGTGTTTTAGAGCAATCATCCAATTCCAAAACAGATTTTTTTTAAAAGAAAAAACTGAAAAATAATTTTATAAAATTATTTAAAGAATATAAAAACTAAAAAAAAAAAATCAAACAAGTGGTTAGTTATTATTTCATTCTTCAACCTTTTTTTTCGATATTATTTGTCACAGATCCAAATGTAGTGGGCTGAAATCATGAGAACGGAGGAGCGAATGGGCCTAGGCGAAGCAAACGTATGAGAAAGCCCTTCACGAAACTGTGTGAGCTGGAGGAAGCCAATGCTATATAGGAGGATTGAATAACGAATTACTGGGGGGATCCTATTTCCCCGTACCTTTTTGTCCTCTGCATTGACCGCCTCTCTCATCTTATAAGCGAGGCGGTTAGTAAAGGGAAGTGGACTCCGATTAAGATGGCTAATTCAGGGCCAGCAATAATGTTCGCTGACGACCTACTCCTGTTTGGAGTAGCTACAGCTGATCAAGCAATCTGTATGATGGAGTGCTTAAATGCTTTCTATGAGGCGTCGGGGGAGCGCGTTAGTACAGCAAAGTCATCTGTTTTCTTCTCCCCTAAGGTCAGCAAAGAGAGGAAGGAAGAAATTCTGCAAATTACGAGTATGAGAATTACAAGTGAAATTGGCAAGTATTTGGGTTTTCCCTTATCTAGGAAAAGAAGACCAAGAGAAACTTTTCAATATATTGTTGATAGAGTTAACGCTAAACTGGCTTCTTGGAAGGCTAACTCTCTATCTATGGCCGGGAGAATCACATTGGCAAGATCAGTTTTAAGTTCTGTTCCACCATATCCAATGCAAGTTTCTCAGGTACCTCAATGTATTTGTAGGGAAATTGAAAAACTACAATGTAATTTTATTTGGGGAAGTTCAGATAGACATAGTTTTCACAATGTTAGTTGGCAGACTCTAACCCTGCCTAAGGACTATGGAGGTCTTGGTCTAAAAAACATGAGTTCCATGAACAAGGCCTTTGGGTGCAAACTTGCCTGGAAACTGATTTCTGGTTCGGGAGGTCTTTGGACTGAGGTGCTGCTACACAAGTATATTTTAAGGAATGAAATACATCTGCTGGAGTATAGAGGAGGCGACTCCGCGTTATGGCACTTTATTTGTAGTCAAAGGGATTTGATTGACAATGGCATGCAGTGGAGAATTAGGAATGGTTTTTATGTTCATTTCTTTACTGATGCGTGGCTTTCTTGTGGACTGAGAATCGTTGATCATTGCTTAAGGACTTTATCTAACGGGGAGAAGGCGTCCAAGGTTAGTGATTGGGTAATTTCTGGTTCATGGGATTTTAACAAACTTAATTCAATTGTCTCCAGTGACATGATTAGAAGACTCTTAGTTGTTCCTCCTCCTATGGTCGAGGCTGGTGAGGATACTATCTTGTGGGGTCCCTCTTCTAATAGTTTGTTTTCTATTAAAGCTGCATATGTTTTGATTGATATTGCCAATCCTAATTTAAAGCACTCAGGATATAAACTTATTTGGAAATGGCAAGGAGCTGAATGCATTAGGGTCTTTATGTGCCTTGTTTTCCACAACAGACTGCCTACAAACGAATGGCGGAGCAAGTGGTCGAGTTCATCACCGTTATGCCCCAGTTGTAACTCTCAGGTTGAATCTATAATTTACATACTCCGGGACTGTCGTTTTGCAAAAGAGATGTGGCAAGAACTAGTTCACCCAAGGTTCTTTCCCAGCTTTTTTGGTGCTCATTTACGCGACCGGATCTGCTTAAACCTCAGGAAAGAGTTGGGAAGGTTCTCGCAGTCTGCATGGAATTCCTTATTTGCAGTTGGTATATGGAAGTTATGGAATTGGAGAAATAAGGTGACTTTTGAAGATGATTTTCATAAACCAGATTGGCCAGCTAATATTATCATCAATCTGTGGCCTTCCTATGTGCAACAGGACTTTCATTTGCTGTAGAATGATAGCGACTTGAGGAGGTCTGCTGTCTGGACTCCTCCTCCTGATGAATGGCTTAAGTTGAATGTGGATGGAGCGGTATCCTCCTCTGGCAGAGCTGCTGGTTGTGGCGGTGTATTGAGAGATTCGAATGGTGTTTGGAAAGCGGGGTTCTCTTGCCATTTGGGGATCTGCAGTCCGGTGGAGGCGGAGGAGTGGGCTTTCTTAAAAGGTCTTTTATTTGCTAAAGGCAGGGGAATTAGTAAGCTCATTGTGGAGTCTGACTCACAGGAACTAATTTCCTCCTTGTCCCGGTTGACAACGGTTATGTCACAAAGGCTGGTGATGTATCAGATTCAGAAATTATTAGATACAGACTGGAATGTACAATGGAGCCATATTTTCAAAGAGCAAAACCATGTGGCTGATTGTCTGGCCAAGGAAGGTTTAACTCATTCATGCTTTTTTGATTCATCTCCCTCTTTTGTGAGGACGCAGTTATTACGTGATTGTATGGGATCTTATTCCCCACCTTTGTTTTAATTTGATCAAGGCTCTGCCTCTTTCATAGCAAAAAAAATAACGAATTACTGGTGTGGAATATGTGATTGGTCTTCTCTCTCTTCAGTCCGGACCTTCTTTCTCACGCTTGTCAATTCATTTCCTGCTTTTCTATTACACTGTATTTAGACAATTCCTCTGTTATCGCTGCTTTGTATCAGCTTTTGGATGCATTCTAGTAATATATGATTTGCCTGACAGTTTTCATCATTTGAATCGTGTCCACGAACCATAACCATTACATTTTGGTGCTTTCATTGATCTCTTCGACATGGCGGAGAGCACTCGTCTGAAGGAACTCCAGGCGGATATGAAACGCAACTCGGACTCCATTGACAAAACTAAAGGCCGTCTCACCCAGATGGACCACCACTTCGACCAGCTCAACTCCGTCCTTAAATGCATGGTGGGTTCCATGTCCGATATTACCAAGCGTTTGGACATGCTCTCCACTCCTGGTGTCACTAGTTCTTTGTCCGTTCCGCCACCGAACTCTCCACTTCCAATTGCCACTCCTCTCACTCCCAAATCCGTCAAGATGGATTTCCCTCGCTTTGATGGTACCGAGGCGTTAAGTTGGCTTTTTAAAGCAGAACAGTACTTTAAAAATTATGACATTGCCAACCCACTGCGATTGATCATCGCCTCTGTTCACTTTGATGGTGATGTTTTACCATGGTTTCAGATGCTAGACAAAGCATACTGTCTACCCACTTGGGCTTCCCTGGTCCAGGCGGTGGAGACACATTATGGTCCCTCCCAATTCGATTGTGCTCGTTCATCGTTGTTCAAGTTGACGCAAGCCAGTGTGGGCGGCATCCTGTCCGATTATAACACCAAGTTCTTGGCACTTGCAAATAGGGCTAAGGAGCTTCCAGAATTTGCCGTGCTAGATTGTTACGTGGGGGGGTCTTACGCTAGATCTTAAGTGTGATGTATTGGTACAACGTCTTACCTCCGTACTTAGTGCCATGTCCGTGGCATGCTTGTTTGCAGACGCAACAATCCCGGCGTCCTCCGTCGGCCGCTCCCATAGTTTCTCGTCATCCTCTCCCAAACCGTCGCCAGTTCCGTCACTCTTTGCTCCTGCGCCTTCCGTTGCGATGTCGAGAGGGGGCAAGACGAATTTACCTCCCTTGCTGCCAACCCCTAAGGCTCCTCCCATTTGGAAAATGACGGCGACTGAGATGCACATTCGCCGTGAGAAGGGGCTCTGTTATACTTGTGATGCCAAGTTTTCCCTATCGCATAAGTGTCCGAATAAACAGCTCATGTTGCTTTGTGTGGACGATGATACGACCAATGATGCCGCGGACCTCTTTGCTCACAGTCCTCCGCATACGAATGTGTCCGCTTCGGCTACATTGCACCATCAGTCTCTTCATGCATTTCGAGGTACCCCAGTCCACGTATGTTCGGGAGCTTCATGCTATTACGGCGGTCATCTCGAAGTTTCGACATTACCTGTTTGGGCACCCTTTTATCATTCGAACTGAACACTCTAGCTTGAAGCACCTCCTGGAGCAGTCGATTCAAACACCTAAACAAGAGGCATGCCTGCCAAAGTTGTTGGGTTATAATTTTACCATTAAGTATAAATTGGACAAACACAATCAAGCTGTTGACGCTCTGTCGCACGTCGACTGTATGGCAATGACCACCATCTCTAATCCATTTATGGACTTCGTGTATGAGCAGGTTCACGCTTCCTAGTGGATCGCCGAGCACAAAACGAAATTACAGCAGGACTCGTCTGTAGGCTTGTTCGCCTCGCAAGTGTACGAGTTTCGCAAGTAATAAAGTGATTAAGTAAAGTATCGTTCCCACGAGGATTTTTTAACAAATTGGTCAAGCAAGAGGCTTAGTGAATTCAATCAAGTTGAGCTAGAACAAAGTTTTCATGTGGAATGAGAATTTTCAAAGACTTTCTAAAACTAAAAATTAAAGGAAAATGACTTTTGACTTCAAGGATAATGGAGCCTAGGATTCTTCTTCCCCTTTTGCACTTCATAAAACTTGGTTAACTTCCTCTCTAATAGCATTTCAATACATACATGTGTTAGTCTAGGGTTCAATAACACTTGAAACGCTCTCTCAAGTCAAAATCAAGTTTTTCTTCTCACTAAAATGCACAATCTCTTGCTACAATTAGTAAGAATCAATAATTAAGCAACAAACCTAATGTGACAATGCAAGGTTAGTAAATATATCTCTATTTTACCAACAAACCATCCATTTATCAATGTAAACTTCAAGACAAGCATGATTTCAATCAAGTTCTACACCTAGATTAGGTCTCTCGAGTCAAAACCTATGTGAATAAATCATCTAAATGGAGGCCAATCACTTAGAAGCATTAAGCCAAGGTTGAAATCAACACATGTGTATATTTATCTACAAAAAGAGAAGAAACTCCAAGTTTTAATCCATACAAAGGGTCAAAAGAACCTTAGAATGAAAGGTTTAGCTACTCATGTTCAAATACAAAGAGAGTTTAAGCAAAGAAACTGAATACATAAAGAAACTAAGAAGAAAAGAGGAGAAAAGAGGAAGAACCAAGGTGAAATCCCCAAAATCTCTCTTAAGAAGAGTACCTAAGCCTCCAAAATGCTCCAAATCTCTCTCCCAAGCTCTTCCCTTGTGTGCCCACTTGTCTCCTTAGGTCAAGAGTGTGTTTTTCGGCCCTTCCCTTTAGGTTAAATAGGGTTTTTCTGTTTCAGAAGTGAAAAAACGCACAGCTGTACTTTCAGCAGTTTTTACGACTGACTGCGGCCAGTGGTCCACTGGCCGCGACCAGTGACACAGAGAACAACTTGCTGCGGCCAGTTGCACAGATTCTTCCAATTTTGCACTGCTTCACATCCTTTCTTTCTTTCCTTGTTTCTTGATTCTTATGGAGCTTCAAAGCTTGTCTTCACCTTCCTACAAAAAAGGAAGGAATTATCAATTCTCAATTAAATCACAAACTCTATAGGATCAAACAAGGATTTCTTTGATATTTGCCTTATACTTTGATATGCACATTTTCCTCTTTAACTTCATTTCTATGCACATTTCAAACCAAAAATAGATAAAAGGGGAGAGAAAATGTGCTGGAATGTTGTCAATTTCTAAGACTTAACAAGGCTCCCATTTCCATTTGCGCAATAATGATCTACTATGGAAAAATTGTCTGGTTCTGCCGCCGAATAATCCGTCTCTAATCCACCGAGTTCTCTCCGAATTCCATTCTTCTATCGTGGGTGGACACGCTGGATTCTTGCGTACTTTTCACCGGATTGCCACTCTATTTTTTTGGCCCCGCATGCGTTGGGATATTCGTAGCTTCGTTCGAACTTGTTCAGTTTGTCAGCAGGCCAAGGCGTCTCAATTACATCCGGCCGGGTTGGTTCAACCTCTTAAGGTCCCCTCTCGAATTTGGGAGGACATCGCCATGGATTTTATAACCAGTTTACCAGTGGTTCAGGGGTGTTCGGTTATATTTGTGGTCATCGATAGGCTATCTAAGTTTGCCCACTTCATGCTGTTGACTTCTCATTTCACTAGTCAGATCGTGGCTGACACCTTTGTGACTAATACGAGTTGTGACCTCAAAGGGACCAAAGTAGAGCATGGCGAGCTTCTGGAACTTGCGAAGGTGGATAGAGTGTTGCCAATATGGTTGCAGTTTAACGAGCACCCACTCTCCCTCCGAAAAAGTGACATCAACCCACTTCTTGTTTGCCTAAAACTTCATTCGTGCTTGCAAGATTCACTGGCGAGATTCTGGGTACACAAGTACAGGTGTTGTTGGATGGGGGCAGTTCCGATAACTTCATCCATCCCCGTATTGTACATCATCTACGCTTACCAATCGAACACACAAACGAAATCTGCGTACTAGGGGGTACTAGGCAGATATTGCGCAGCAACGAGCTAGTGACTTCCGTCCCCGTCCAAATTTGCTGCCATACTCTCCACTTGAGTATGTTTATTCTACCTGTTGCTTCGGTCGATATGGTCATCGGGGCCGCGTGGCTTGAAACTTTGGGTCCCCACGTGGCTGACTACAGTACGTCTACTGTGAAATTCCTGGAGAATGGCCAATTCATCACGTTGACCGGCTATCGTGGTACTTCCGCTGACCAGGCTCACTATCACTACCTCATGCAATTGCATCACACCCACGCTATCGCAACATGTTACCTGTTGGATATCATCGACCCCACTCTGTCTGTGGTTAGTTTACCAGTTGATATGCCTTCGGACTTGGCTACTATCATACGCCAACATGCCTCTGTTTTTGCGCAACTGTCCAACTTACCACCCAGTCGTGGCCATGAACACCGCATTGAGCTCCAACCGAGTCAGGGCCCTGTTACAGTCTGTCCATACCGCTATCCATTTAGCCAAAAGGTAGAGATCGAACGTCTGGTGTCTGAATTGCTTACCGATGGCTTGATTCAACCTAGCACAAGTCCCTTCTCAGCCCCTGTATTGTTAGTCAAGAAGAAGGACGGCACATGGTGGTTTTGTATCGATTATTGCGCTCTCAATTCCGTCACCATTAAGGATGCTTTCTTGATGCCGATAATGGACGAATTACTTTATGAGTTACATGGCTCCTCCTTCCACTCTAAGCTTGATTTACGTTCTAGTTATCACCAGATTCTTATGCACGAAGGAGACCGGGAAAAAACAGTGTTTCGTACGCATAAGGGGCTTTACGAGTGGTTAGTCATGTCGTTCGGTCTCACGAATGCTCCGGCCACTTTTCAGGCACTCATGAACACCATCTTTCGCCCTTTCTTGCGGAAGTTTGTTCTCATATTTTTTGACGATATATTGGTTTATAGTTAGAGTTGGGAAGACCATCTGCATCATGTCGATCTTGTTTTAACCTCCCTGTCGGATCACCAACTCTTTGCCAAATTCTCCAAATGTGCTTTTGGATGCCGTCGCATTGATTACTTGGGCCACATCGTGTCCCAGTCTGGCGTCGAAATGGATCATTCTAAGATACAAGCGATTCAATCTTGGCCCGAACCAACCAACATTCGCCAATTGAAAGGATTTCTTGGCTTGAGCGGCTATTACCGTCGCTTTATTCATCATTATGCGCAACTGGCAGGTCCGTTGATCGGCCTACTTGGTAAAGATCACTTTCAATGGAATCCTGAGGCTCACATTACATTTCAGAAGTTGAAGGATGCTCTCAGCGGTGTCCCCGTACTAGCCTTACCCGATTTTGTGCAACCATTCGTGCTTGAGACTGATGCCTCTGGTGTGGGATTTGGGGCTGTGCTGAGTCAAGCTAACCACCCCATTGCTTTTTTTTTTTTTCCAAGAAGCTCTCTCCTCGCCTACACTCACAGTCCACATATGTCCGGGAGCTTCATGCTATTACGGTGGCCGTCTCGAAGTTTCGACATTACCTGTTTGGGCACCCTTTTATCATTCAAACTGATCACTCCAACTTGAAGCACCTCCTGGAGCAGTTGATTCAAATGCCTGAACAAGAGGCATGCCTGCCAAAGTTGCTAGGTTATAATTTTACCATTGAGTATAAATCAGGCAAACACAATCAAGTTGCTGACGCTCTGTCACACGTCGACTGTATGGCAATGACCACCATCTCTAATCCATTTATGGACTTCGTGTATGAGCAAGTTCACGCTTCCCACTGGATTGTCGAGCACAAAACGAAATTATAACAGGACTCGTCTGTAGGCTCCCATTTCCATTTGCACAATAATGATCTACTATGGAAAAATCGTTTGGTTCTGCCGCCGGATAATCCATCTCTAATCCACCGAGTTCTCTCCGAATTCCATTCTTCTATCGTGGGTGGACACGCTGGATTCTTGCGTACTTTTCACCGAATTGCCACTCTGCTTTTTTGGCCCCACATGCGTTGGGATATTTGTAGCTTCATTCGAACCTGTTTTGTTTGTCAGCAGGCCAAGGCATCTCAATTACATCCGGCCAGGTTGCTTCAACCTCTTAAGGTCCCCTCTCGAATCTGGGAGAACATCGCCATGGATTTTATAATCGGTTTACCAGTGGTTAAGGGGTGTTCGGTTATATTTGTGGTCATTGATAGGCTATCTAAGTATGCCCACTTCATGCCGTTGACTTCTCATTTCACCAGTCAGACCGTGGCTGACACCTTTGTGACCAATATTGTTCGACTACATGGCATCCCGAGTTCAATTGTCTCCGACAGAGACCGAACCTTCACGAGTTCTTTTTGGCATTCTTTGATGAAGCTCCAGGGCGTTCAACTATGTTTCAGTTCGGCTTATCACCCATAATCCGATGGCCAATTGGAAGTAGTGAACAATTGCCTTGAAATGTACCTCCGTTGCTTTGTTCATTCTGTTATCGGCATGACTCCCTTTAAGGTTGTCTATGGACACGATTCGCCCCCTTTACTGCATGCCACTTCTCTGGAAGATACTCCATTCAATGTCCACTACCAATTAGAACAAAGGGACGAGCTCTTATAGACTCTGAAAGCTAACCTCACTAGAGCGCAAGATCAAATGAAGTTTCAGGAAGACAAGAAGCGGGTTGATGTCACTTTTTCGGAGGGAGAGTGGATGCTCGTTAAACTGCAACCATATCAGCAACACTATGTCCACCTTCGCAAGTTCCAGAAGCTTGCCATGCTCTACTTTGGTCCCTTTGAGGTCACAATGCGTATTGGTCTCATCGCATATCGCCTAGCTCTCCCCGAACATGCTCGGATTCATCCCGCCTTCCATGTATCGGTCCTGAAGAAGTTTCATGGCGAGTCACCGCCTCCGCCATACTTATTGTTACCACTTAGCTCTTTACCTGAAGGACCCATATGTCGGCCTGCCGAGGTCCTCCAAACCCGACTGTCACAATAGGGATCCTAGTGGCTCCCACAATGCTTAATACAGTGGGATGGCTCTTTACAACCCACTTGGGAGTGGGCCTTCGATCTACAAGCACTGTATCCGAAACTGAACCTTGAGGACAAGGTTCTGTCTCATGGGGGAAGTGATGTCACAGATCCAAATGTAATGGGCCGAAATCATGAGAACGGATGAGCGATTGGGCCTAGGCGAAGCAAACGTATAAGAAAGCCCTCCAGGATACTGCGTGAGCTGGAGGAAGCCAATGCTATATAGGAGGATTGAATAACGAATTACTGGTGTGGAATATGTGATTGGTCTTCTCTCTCTTCAGTCCGAACCTTCTTTCTCACGCTTGTCAATTCATTTCCTGCTTTTTTGTTACATTGTATTCAGACAATTCCTCTGTAATCGCTGCTTTGTATCAGCTTTTGGATGCATTATAGTAATATATGATTTGCCTGACAGTTTTCATCATTTGAATCGTGTCCACGAACCATAACCATTACATTATTTTCCTTAAACTTTTTAACTCTGATGCGAATTAGTCTTTGAAAATCAAAGTGATCATGTCCATGCGTCACAAATGGTAACAAACTGAAAAAGTGAAAATTACGTGGCCCTTGGACACCTACTTAAAAAGCATTCAGGTCTTTCTCTTCCTCTTGTAGCAAGGTAATACGAGTATTGCATCCCAAAAGAAGACCCGGGGGGGGGGGGGGGGGGGGGGGGGGGGAACAACAACAACAACAATGTAATACGAATGTTATTAAAAAATCGAATCAGTTATAACATTCTTATCTATGGTACAAAACTTCAGATATCGATATTGTTGCTGCCTCCACTGCCAAGTAATACTGAGTCTTAATTTTAGATGATTTAGGAGAGGCGGAGAGAGAACATCTTTGATTAATTGTCAGAGTTTGAATAGAAGAAATAATATATTGTCAAGATAACAAAAAAATGAATCAATATTTGATGAGGTTGCCTTCATCTTTGGTCTGGACCACTCATCTTCATATATATTCTCTCATTTGTTTTGTGGAGTGTGTGATGTTGAAAATTGAAATCCCAAAAGAGATGCACAACAGACCTTAAAGCAATTAATTCACTATAGTGATCGATAACCACACAAGGGCCCGGATTATATATTACACTTTTTAACAATTTATAAGCGGATATTACTACCTCCGATCCTAAAATTGTACTACAAACTTTATTTTATATTTAAAATTGGATGGAGCATTATCAACTGGCTAGAGTGAGACCAGCAACCAAACCAAGGGAAAAATTGGTCCATGCATGTGTATGAATAACGCGTTTATATATGAAGATGGCCTTTGAAATTTCGTGATCTCATGCACTAATTAATGAACAAGTTTTTTTTTTAAAAAAAATTTTATGAATGAACAAGTTAATTCTTTTTAGTGAAACCAAACGAGTATAAAATCTTAGCATGATCTTTTTTTAATCTAGTACGCTTCCGACTCAAAATATAAGTACTCTCTCTTGTTCCTAATATAACACATACGTTTCTAATTTGATGAAATTAAGAAAACTAATTAATAGGATATGTGTACTGTCTAATCCTTATTATAAAACATTAATTGTCATTTCTCGTGGTTGAAGGAATAGAAGTTAAGTCATTAAATTGATTCAAAATTGATAATTGTCTCCAACTTTACCCCCACTTTAATGATGTAGATTTAAATAAGTCAGTTAAAAATGAGAGGATAATGAAAAAATAGTAATAAATAAGTTAGTTAAACGTGGTAAGTGCCTTATAATAATAAGAACAAAAAATTGCTGATACTTCGTGCTTTATAATAAGGACTAAATAGAGTATTTTCTAAAATACTTTAATCATTTCCATTAATTCGCGAATTCCTTCTTCTCTTTTGTTATTATTAAGAGAGTATCAATAGAAGAAAATTAGAAAAAAATATTAATAAATATGAAAAATGAGTATTATATTTACGATCAAGATCAAATTCCTAAATATATCTTTTATTATGGATTGGAGGGAGTGCTAGGTAACTAATTTATGGAAAAAAATTTTAAAAAAATTAGTTTAGTTATTTATTTGTAAAAAGAATGCGTTGGTTTTGCGTGACAATTAATTATTAAAGTGAAATCACTATTTTATTCAAGTTGCCGGACCATCACAATTCCTTCTTCCTTTATTTTTTTTTCCTTAACATATTAGATTAATTAATTATTGTAGATGTTAAGAATTCTCAAATTTTACGGTACTAAGATGTTGACAATGATCGGTGAAAAAACTTCTCATGATCATGACTTGTATGCTGCAGATTTAGATGTAGAACCAATGCAAAAATCTGCCTTGAACATTTTTTCTCTATCCTTCTTTATCATGATTTGATATGTTTGAATATGTCTTTGTGTGTTTTTGAAGGGAAAATCATTGAGCAAAATCCATGATGAATTAGGAAATGGTTCCCAGAATAGGCCTTTCATTTCATCCTTAAAATTCACTATCAGAACTCGATCCTTGATGAGAGCATATAGGAATTCTGAAGCCATGCTCACCATTCTGTTGCCCAAGCCATTAACAGAAGTCTACACGCATTATGCAGTGTGTGCCTTGTTCCTTTTAGGTCTTACATCTCTTTCACGGTTTTGTTGTAGAGTACAATATAAGGCTGACACCTTTTATGAAGATCTTCATATTTAAGCTTATTTAGTAATTAGTTTTTAATTAAGTATTTTATAAGAAAAACATAAATTTGTACTAAAACATTAAAAAAAATAAGAATAAATTTTATATGTTACCTTATGTTTTTATTCTATAAAATTATTTTCCATTCCCTAAAACCGGATAAAAAGTGGAAAATATGTTTAAATAAACCAGTTTGTTCTCTAATTAAGTAAATATTATAAACATATTTTTATTTTTATTTTTCCTAAAATATGATTTTTCTTTTTTAGAGCAATCATCCAAACAGATTATATATATATATATATATATATATATATATATATATATATTAAAACTTGGTTTGAAAAATATTTTTATAATCACTAAAAACTAAAAACAGTACTCCCTCTAATCCTTATTATAAGATACCTCTGGTCCTCAATTAGATTGGTTAGAAAACTAGCAACTGGTTCATTGATATGATAGTCAACTAGGTTGGTAGGTTGGTATTTCATATGCCATGGTCCTAGTCACTCATCCACAAATCCTCCTTATTACTAAAATTGCATTTAGATCCTAAGTAAGAAAAAATATTATTATAAGCTCTTTTGAAATCCCTAACTTACTAATAAGTCCCAATGATTTTAGAATTAGAGATTCTAATGGTAAAAAGACGCACTTTCCTTTGCCCTCATCCAGTTGGCATTACCTGTTTGGACCCTCACTCATCAATTCGTACTCTTTCAACCAAATCTATATTTTGCATTACAGGTGATGTTAAGAAGACAAGCTGGAAAATTCAAAGCCCAAAGGAGACGGACGCATTGAGACGTGTATTTTGGGCTGAGGAGCCATTTCACGAGGCAAAATCTGGAGACGGAGTTTTAGTCGTGGTCCCTTTCCGGTAAAGAGGGGCAATCTCGAGAAGTTAAATTGTAAAATAGAATTAATGAGGTTTAAAATTTTTTTTGTTCTATTAAAATATGTAAAAAAGAAAATTTGATGAAAAATGAATTATGAATATTGGTTGATATAGTTATAAATTAAGAATTTTCAATTTATGAAACTTAAATAATGGAGATTCCCATATTTGCAACCACAAAATTAATATATGCAACTTACTATTTAGTCATCCTTATTATAAGTAATGTAAAATAGATATTAATTACATTTTTTTGAGATTGTCCTTATTTAAAATTTGATGAAATTTGTTCCTTTTTTAAAAAAATAATTTATAGTTTTAAATATGGATAAATTTGAAATTTTTGTCTTTTTTAGAAAAGTTTAATGACTCGAATACTTATGGTGAGGTGATTAGAGTTTAGAGGTTGCTTTTACATATTAATAGCAAAGAGAGAGAATCTTTTAACAAAATTTTGTGAGACTTAACTATCAATAAATTAAATTTTTAGGATCTCTAAGTGTCATTTCCTTTTTTTTTTTTTGGTTTGTATGCCAAATGCCAAAAGAAGAAGAAGAAGAAGTTAGCAAAATTACAATAAACTCAAATGCCTAAATTAAACTGAATTGAACCAATCAATTCAATTATTGTTCTTTTCTGTTTTAAATATAAGATCTTGTTTTCTCATTTCTCTTGGTCTTATATATGCAAGTATACAAGACCTAATAGAGTATGATGCAATATATATTAGTCATTAACCAATATACCCAGGTTTAATTAACGTAAAAGTGGGTGAGGAAATAAATTAAAGTTTATTTGTTATCTCATTTTTTTTCCAATAAAATTGAATAAAGGGTAGGTTTTGAAAGGGAGTATAGTTTTGGAAAAGATTAAAGTTGTAAATCAACCTTTTTAATTCACAGGATTCTATCAAAAAAAATCTTTATTTAAGACTAAATAGATATTTAAGCATTTAAAGTATTTTTTTAACGAGTCGAGATAGAACTCTTCTCACATATTAACTATAAAATTGCTTCTAAAAAAATAATCCAAACACATTAAACCAAACCAAATCAATGAGAACTAACTCTTCTCACATATTAATTATAAAATTACTTCTAAAAAAACCAATCTGAACCAAATCAATGTAGACTAATCTATTTGTTTATATACATCTTGTAAAAGTAGAATAAAGAACCAACAATTTATTGGTTGAGGTGGTAAGCGACTTAATCTTGTAAAGAAAAGATTATAAATTCGAATCCTGAGAAGCATTTCTATTGAGAGAGACGAACATGCTTTTGCTCTAAGTATAAGAAGAGAAACCTTTGTTCAAATTTAAAAAGTAGAAGAAAGAACAAAAAGCAAAGGATAATTATTTGAATGAGTTATAACACCCTAATGAAGTAGAAACTTCAGAGATCGATGGTCTTTCTTTGCTGCTTCTAAAGTCAAGTACCGGGTCTAATTAGATGATCTGGGACAATATTAGATTCCTGGACTTAGGAGATATAACAACTTCCTCTATTCCCTCGTTACAACACGTATCTAACTAATTCATATGTGTTAATAAAAACAGTTAAAAGAATTAAATTTATTATATAATTCAATTAATTTTCAATACTACTTTAAGTGTTTGATAATTATTTTTGGGATTAGCATATCTGCCTTTAAGGCAGAAAAACTTTTCTGTAGCAGACATAAAAACGACGCAGTTCCAATATTGAAAGGGATATCCGTTCCTGCATTATTTAAAAGCGATTGACAGCTTCATTGGGTCCATACATATCACACACTTTTTTTTTTGTCAAACATATCACACTCTTTAAGCATAGCACAGATCTCATGCTCAGGGAAATTATTAACAATCTCTTTCAAGCTCTGTATCATCTTCCTCGAAATCGCCGGAACCCTGGCTAATCCATTACCTCCTTTCCCATTGTTGGAGCCGCCACCTCCACCGCCCTTACCTCTCATCCTCCACTACTCCCCCCTCTCCGTTACCCTCTTCTCTAATTCTGTGACCAAACCCAGATCTGTAAATGCCCCAGAGGGCTCCCTCACTATGGTTCTTTCTAAGGTTGCGCCGTCACAACGGAGAAGAAGGAGATGATGAAACCGAAACTCCCTCTCTCACGCTTTGCACCGAAAAGAAGGCGGAAACAAAAACCCCTTCTCGCTCAGTCCCACCTCCTTTTCTCTGTGCTTGTAATTTTTTTAGTGCTTTTAAGTTTTCTGGGAATGGCCATAACTCGTCTTACAAACTGATGACAACTTCTCTTGGAATGAGAATAACTCTCACAAATCTGATTTGATGTTGGCACAAATTTTTACTTAAAAAAAAATGAAACTATGTTGTTTTTTGCTACTGCAGAAAAGTTTTTCTACCTTAAAGGCAGATATGTTAATCCCATTATTTTTTTAAAAAATATATTGTTTTTAATATGATGTTTTAGAGCAATCATCCAATTCCAAACAGAATTTTTTTAAAAAGGAAAAAAAAACTTGTTTTGAAAAATAATTTTATAAAGTTATTTAAAGAATATGAAAATTTAAAAAAGAATCAAACAAGTGGTTAGTTATTTCATCCTTCAACTTTTTTTTTTTTTGGGATATTATCATCCTTCAACTTTTTAACTCTGATGCGAATCAGTCTTTGAAAATCAAAGTGATCATGTCCATGCGTCACAAATGGTGTTAACAAACTGAAAAAGTGAAAATTACGTTGCCCTTAGATATCTACTTAAAAAGCATTCAGGTTTCTCTCTTCCTCTTGTAGCAACGTAATACGATTATTGCATCCTCAAAAAAACAAAAAACAACAGACAACAAGAACAACGTAATACGAGTATTATTAAAAAAAATTGAATCAGTTATAACATTCTTATCTGTAGTACAGATCTTCAGATATCGATATTGTTGCTGCATGCCTCCACTGACAAGTAATACTGAGTCTTAATTTTAGATGATTTGGGAGAGAGAACATCTTTGATTAATTGTCACAGTTTGGATAGAACAAATAATATTGTCAAAATAACAGAAAAATGAATCAATATTTGCGGCTGCCTTCTGCTTTGGTCTGGACTACTCATCTTCATATATGTTCTCTCGTTTGTTTTGTGGAGTGTGTGAAGTTGAAAATTCAAATCCTAAAAGAGACGCACAACAGACCATGAAGCAATTAATTCACTATAGTGATTGATCGACAACTACACAAGGGGATTATATATTACATGTGTTTACAATTTATAGGTGTATATACTTTTATCAAAGAGCTAGAGATCGAGACCAAGCCAAGCCAAGGGAAAAATTGGTCCATGTGTATGAATAACGCGTTTATATATGAACATGGCCTTTGAAATTTCGTGATCTCATTTATTAATGATGACTTTACTCCTAGATGAGGTGATGGGAACATAAGTGTCCCATTTTTTTGTTTGAAAGTCGAAAATTTTAGGGAAAATTAGAATGAATGACCTAGAGGGAAAAAATATTTATTAAAAAAGATCATAAAAATTATAATTACGTAGAAGGATCAAACATCATAATATAAATTTAAAATTTAAAACACAAAAATTTTAAGATATATAACATATTGTTATTTTTTTTTATTAATTAAAAAAGGGCGATAAGAAAAATGACAGCACAGAATAGAGATGTGTGTGGGGGTGGGTGTTTTGTGGTTAAAAGACGCGTCTATATTTACAAAATGAGAATGGGGATCAGAACGATGTTAGGGGCCGCAAAATACATGCAAACGATTTAAAAGATGTTTTTTTTTTTTTTTTATTGGTTTTATTATAGTAATATATATATTCGCATGCCGTGTTGGAGACCAATGAGAGCACAGGTACCTACCATGTTCGCTGCCCCTTATTCCTTGTGTCGCCCGTGACGTGTCCCCACATCACACATTCAAGATTCAACTAGCTAGCCATGAGCTATATTCCGGCCGGTAATAATATATACTCCTTCTAGTCCTTATGATAAAGTATCAACTAACTTTTCTCATAAACCAATAAAAACAATTAAAGTCAATAAAGTTATCCTATAATTTAAGTAACTTACAACATTACCCCTACTAATTACACTAAACTATAATACTATATTAATTATTACTCTCATCACACACTACCCTCATTAATTATGGGTAGACATGAAAATAAATAATTAATATTTATTGGGAACAAGCAAATGCCTTATAAAAAGTACCAAATAAACTTGCTAATTGATACCTTATAATAAGGACCAGAGGGAGTATGATATTCATCACAAGAGGAGAATGTAATAAATGATAGAGGAGGGACTCTCAACGTTTTCAGAAAATTACTGAAGAGGCATCATTGGTAGGGGATTCCGAATTTTTTTTAAGGAAAGTTTTAAATACATTAAAAAATAAAAGAATATGAATAAGAAAAGAAAAGAATATTAAAAAAATAGTCATAAAATCAAGTGAATACTGAAGATGTAATAAGAGAAGCAGTTATTTTACAAACCTGTCATTTAGAAAATTAAGGCTAAGTGCGGTTAGAAATTAAATGCATATACATAAATTATAATGAAGAGTAGACACTTAATAAGTTCAAGTACATATATTTTAATAACAAAAGTATATTACAATAAAAATAATTACAATATCATCCTTTTAGGCCTTCTTTTTTTTAGAATTATATCATAATTGTCTTATTATCGATGCTATCAAATACATCTTTTTCAATATAAGGCACTAAACAATTATTCAACCATTCATCCCCCATCCAATTGTGAAGTGTAGTTTTGATGTATCAAAGGTGAACAATTATTTAAACATGTATTATTTTTCTTTTTCTTTTTAATAAAAAAAACCTCCAAATCCCCAATTTAAGGGTGGGCACCCCCCCCCCCCCCAAAAAAAAATCCACTGCCTTCGTCCCTCGTATTATATAATCAATATATCAATAGATAGATTTGATATTTTAATATTTCAAAATATTTTGTAGTTAGTAACTATCTTTTGGACATCTCTCTTTAATTTTTTGAGCATATTTTATTTTTTTATTTTATTTTATTTTTATGAATACTCATAGGAGGAGGAGGCCAACTCCACGATAGAGGACATGAGGAGAAGAGAACATGGGAGGTAGTAGGTGGGGTGAGAGGAATCTGTTATTTTATAAAATATTAAAATAATTTTTAATTTTTAAAAATTAGTAATGGGATGAGAAGGTTAACATGATAAGATTTCAAAGTATTTTAAAACTGTCTCCTCATTATCTCTCTAATTTTAATATATTTATTTTTAAAATATATTATTTTACATTTTTATTTTTTGAGCATATTTTATTTTTATTTTAGTTGTTACAATATTAATGGCAGGTGGAAAACGTGTCAATATGATATTTTTATGTTTTAGTTATGAACTTATGATATTCATGGCATGCGAAGAGACTCTCAAGTCTCAACGTCCCTCCTTTTATAACCACTAATATATTAAGTGAAGGTCAAATAAAAAATAGTGGAGAAATAATTGTGGGCCACCTGTTAAACGAAAAAGGTAAACCTAATAAAAATATAACATAATAATCTTGTCCATCTATACATGGGAAAGAATGAGATGTGGGGTATAAAAAGTAAAACATAATGTAACACCATAGAAAAGAATATTTTCTTCCGGAACTTGGTACACTATATAACGTCCCTTATCCATAACAGAAAATAATAGGAAATTAGGAATTTATTTACATATGAATATCTTAAATTAATAAGATAGTTATTTAAGATCTTATAACTTTGTTATCATCTAAATTTTTTAAAATGTAATGTAATTGTATAACTATGGCATGGATTTTTTTTTTAAAAAAATAATAATTAAAGCAGATGATAATAATTTTGTCAAATATTCTAGAAGATTAATCCAATTTGTATCTGTATCTGTAAGCCACAGTTTTCTTTAATTTCTTATTTTTCCTACTTTAATTCAAATTATTTGTACTCTCCTAAGATTTACTACTAAATAATAAATCGGTTGAAATTATTTTGGCTGATAAAATAACACTTCTTGTCCTCTCGAAGAAGAAGAACAGTGTTGTGAACAGCGTGACGAGACGCATAGACCATAAAGTAGATTCACTGTAGTGATAACGGACCCAAGGATTCATATTACACGTGTTAACAATTTATAAGTATATATCATTAGCAACTTGAGTGACTCAAGGGTAACATAATAGGTCCATAAGAAAAGCACTTTTTAAAAATAATGTATCTAAATATAAAATAGTTTTAACTTCTAATTAAAGTACTTTTTTATAAAGCAATGTCAAAAAAAAAAAAATCGAGCTTATGGGCTTATTTACTATTTCAATCGAGCTTATAGGTTTTTTCTTTTTCTTTTTTTTCCGTTTGGATGAAAACAGTGGCCAATCAAACTTATGGCTTATCGGAGAAGCTTCATTTCTTGGCTTACGAGAGGAGCTTATGGTTTTTTTTTTTTCTTTTATAATTATCTCAAAAGTCACTTATCCATAAGTCATTTCAAACAATTTTCACAAAAGTTATTTATCAACCACCAAATAAATCATATTTTACAATCTGACTTTTACTCAATCAAATTTTCCTATAAGTCCTATTTCCCACCAATATCCCAAACAAACTATGCACAAGTTGCTTTATTTATGACTTTTCATAAAGCAAGTCAGGCAGCAATATCTTTTAATTTCGTGGCTCAATAAAGCACCAATATTCATCAAAGTGGATGAATGAATTGGCAGATGTTGGCTATATATATGCTCTTCTTTATGACTTATAATTCACAAAATTAATAATATAATTTTAATTAATGATATTAATTTCAATATTTTTTTTAGTAGATCATGAATTTCTATAGAATTTGTTTCAATATTTTTTTGTATGAATTTCATCGTTTATTTAATACTACCAAAATGCACTTGAGCTTTATTGGGGGCATCAATGGCATCGTATTTTTTTCAAGAAAAATAGAAATCAAGCAAAAGAAGGTAGGGATAGTCTTTTTGAATGCAATTTTTTTTTTTGGCCGGAGAATGCAAATTTAATATATATATATATATATATATATATAGAGAGAGAGAGAGAGAGAGAGAGATTTAATGATTATAAAAAAGCATAGAATATATAAATTTTTAATCATAGTTGTATGGTTGTTTGAACACACTATAGCACGGTGTAACTTAAAAAAGTCATCATTAGTGCGTGTTTAGAAGATAACTATGGATTCTGGTATTCCACTTTTAACAATAGTACTAAAGCTAAGCATAACCAAAATATTTCACCTCCACTGCTTTTAAGATTCCCAATAAGCTTTTTCTTTATCTTGTTTCCCATCTTGGTCGACCTCTTCTTTATACAAGGAATACTTCTGGAACACCTGTCTGGGTAGCTTTACTCCCTTGCCTAAGGTTGTCAAACTCACGAGTCTATGTAAACTAGTTACAATGACCTAGACTCGTATCGTGTACTCGAATCGTAAACTCGTAAGAGTTTGCTTTTATTATTAAATAGGTATTACTAATGTATAATTAAATAATTTAAATATAAAAATGACAACAATTTTTGATTTAAATATATTTTAAATCCAAATAATTAAAATTAAATCCATTAACATTCATTATTTATCATACTTAATAAAGAAATTTCTATAAAATTTCTATATAAAGCCGTTGAGCATGATCAAATAAAAAAAGTTAACACGAATTTAAGAGTAAGTTAACACGATTTTGTAAGTCAGAAACGTAAAAACGATAAACTCGTTGTATAAACTCATGAGTTTAACCGAGTTTACAACTAGCACGAGTTTACCACTGACTCGACTCCTTTTCGTAAGTTAGAAGCGTAAAAACGGTAAACTCGGAGAGTCAACTCGCGAGTTTGACAACAATGCCTTTGACCATTATTACACTCGCGATCTGGGTGCATGCATAGCTGGCAATATTATTTGGATGCTTCTGCCGACATCATCTTTCCTTTGATTGCTCTGGTACCAAGTCTTTAACCCATAGTCTCTGTTAAAGCATTAGACACTAAATTCATAGGTTTTTGGATAGTGTATTAAAGGATTGAACATCAAATTATAGGGTAATTGACCCAAATTATTTAATTAATTATTAGTAGCCGGCAATTATATCAACATGTTGAAATTTATTAGCACTTAAGTTTTGATTGAGCATTATAAAAGAATTTTGGGTAAGTGAGGTTAGTTTCAAAAAGCTCGTAAAGGATCTACTGATTTGATGACCAACAAAATTCATTTAAATGTTTGTAAATATTAATTAGTGAGGAGGTGCAAATTAAAGGTGTGATTAAACCTTTGAGGATAAGTTATGAGGTCATAGAATTAGCGCTCGTTCATGAAAAAAAAAAAAAAATTTACTGTAATTAAATAGGAGCTTTAATTTATAAATGTAGATTATTATTTTTTCATATGTCCATGTGCTTTTGAGTGTCTAGAAGATGGTGGTGGTTGGTTTGACTCCTAGGCTTTAGTTTTATGTTCATACTGAATCAATACAAAGACAGGTTAATGTTAATACATTGACGAGGTAATTGTGAATGACGTTGGTTGTTAAGAATTTAAGTTGTTGTATTGTGAATCATTGACTGTAAATTGTTGTGTTCCATACTTTCTTCTATAATACGCTATAAAATAAATTTACTCGTTAAGATAATTAACTAAATATTTTGTTCCATGAATTCCTCCTTAAAAAAATTATCATTGGTTGTTGGAAAATGATTTTTTGAGTGTGCTTAGAAAGATACCCTTTGAGAAGATTTATCTTTAAGAAATGGTTCGTTCGAACGATATCGCTGGAGTTAAATATCAAACTATAAGAGCAATGATAGAGGTGATGACATTATTGGTTAATAGTTAGAAACTGGTGTGTAGGTTGTGGTCATGCAAGTATGTAAATACTAAACGAATTTTAGTACAATAAAAAGATGACTAAATAGACTGATGATAAGACCTAAGGGATAGAATAACATGATTAGAGGTAGTAAGTGAAATATTTATTAATAGTTTTGGTATACGAAAGAGAATCCCTAGATTTTGGAATGAGATTTACTAATATATATATATATATATATATATATATATATATATATATATATATATATATATATTCTTAAGCATGAAAGGATTTCCTTTCAAATATCACGAGATTTACTAAACTTTATGTTACTTAATTATATATTGAAAAAATAATAATCATGAATATATTGAGTGAACTGTGTCAAAAGTAATGTAGAAGTAAACTCTTGGTTTTGTCTGAGGTTTTAGATTTGTAGTAGATACCAAATTAAGTTTTAAGTTGATTTCTCCTTAAGATAAGGAAGAGTGAGAGAAATGGTACTTCAATAGATATACTTACAAACATAATGACATGATTCAAGGGGATCATAGACTGGATCCCATTAAGGATTCCTTATGATCTTAGTTGAGCAATTAGCATGAAAATGAGGTAACCATTGTTATTAAACTCGTAAGTTGACTCTCCGAGTTTACTGTTTTTATATTTCTACCTTATTAAATCGAGTCAAGTCTCTAGTAAACTCATGTCAGCTATAAACTCAGTTAAACTCATGAGTTTAGATACCAAATTTATTATTTTTACGTTTCTAGCTTATAGAATTGTGTTAATTTTTTCAATTTTGTTATCCTCAACCACTTTACATATGAATTTTATAGAAATTTCTTTATTAAATATAATAAATTATAAATGTTGATATATTTAATTTCAATTATTTGGATTTAAAATATATTTAAATCAAATTGTTGTCATTTTTTATATTTTAATTATTTAATTATATACTGTTAAATATACCTATTTTATGATAAAAGTAAACTCTTACAAATTTACGATTTGAGTCCACAATATGAGTTTACTTCACTATCATGAGTTTGCTTAAACTCATAATAGGGAAAGATGTAAAATAGGTAGTATAGGAGATAATATTTATGATAACCAAATAAATAAAGATGAAGTATGGTAAAGTATTTGGATGTCCATTAAGGTGATGAATTTTGGGGATAAAATTTATATTTCGGAGGGGAGAGTTGTAACATCTTTTTTTGTTAAAAAAAAAAAAGATTCTAGAATTAAGTAATATTTTAGGAGAGATTAATTTATGATAATTAAAATTTACTATGTATTTACTTAACATGGGAAAAAATTTTCTAAAGTAAGAGTTAAAGAATATATTATAATTTTTATTTTTAGAAAATACCATAACTAGTTAAGGATTGAGGAAATTTTATTTGGATTTAATAAATAAACTTCGTTCAATTGTTGATTTAAAATATATATATATACACACACACACACTTATTTATTGAGATGGTTGGCATCTTATCTAACCAGGACGAGAACAACGCTGCTGCATAACCAAGAGTGCATAATGAAAACTGAAAAGCATATAGCCTGAATAATGGTGCTTTTTTTGACCCCCAAAAAAAATAATGGTGCTTTATTGAGCTACGAAAAGATATTGCTGCCTGACTTGGCTTGCTTTATGTAAAGTCATAAAAATAAAGCTCCTGGTGCCTGAATCACTTAATATATATTATTATAATAATACATTATAATAAATTGTTGAGGGAGGGGGTGATTATTACAGCAAACCATCTCACTCCCAACCCATTAAGTGGCTGTTTGAGTTTGTGGTATAAACTACTTTTATACTGTGATTTATGATGTATATGATAAGTATGTGATATAAATTTTATCTTAATTTATGTGAACATGCTTCTAGAATACTAGCCCAAGAAGCTCTATATATTCATACATATATATTCACACACACGGATTCATTGTCTGAGATGAAGAACGTGAGATAGTGAGAGAGAGAAGAGAGGGAGAGGAGCGGAGAGGATCGGAGGGTCATGAAAACAAATGGTGAGGATTATTTGGGTATGCTAAAAACTTTTATTAAGAGTTTTGGAGTAATTTTTTGGTGAATATCTCTAAGTTAGGGAGTAACAAGTAACTTTTAATATTCTTCCATACACTATACACTTGTGAATTGTATATAATTATAAATGATTATCTTTTATTTAAAAAACAAAAAAATGGACTAGTTTATATGTAGTATGTTGACCAAAAAAAATAATATAACTATATAAGTGTATGTATTATAAATTTTCAAGTAAATATAATACAAGTAAATTTCTTTATGACTCATAATTCACAAAATTAATGATATAATTTTAATTATTGTATTTTTGGATTATTGTTTTCTTTTTGGCATGTTTAAATATAATGATAATTGATACAAATAAAAGCATAATTTATTGTACTTTGTATTTTAATAATTATATTTTTTGGATTGAATATATTTCTCATGGCAATCACATTATATTTATGATGAATTGGAGTAATGAGGAATTTGTATGATGAGATCTCTTACGATATGGTATGTTATCACTTAGTGCAGTGGATGGTATTTGTCAGAGTCTCTTCTTACATGTGACACCTCCTTAATTGTGTTCTTTTAAGGAGGGGAGCCATAATCCAAACTTAAACTCTATACCTTTGGCTAAATGTGTCTTAAGAACGGGTGAGATTGAGACAATCTAATTAAATAAATGAGTTTTTGTTGGACTATGTGTTAGTCTATGGCTCGAGTCAGTGAAATAATGATGGATGATGATATAAGGGATATTGCATATTGCATAATTTTATAGTACATTATGTAGTGAAATTACAGATTGACAATAATGATTAAATTTGTAATAATTTCATATGAGGATTATGGTACATAAAAATCTATACATAACAGCTCATTCTTTTTATCATATGTACGTTTGCTTATATACGGTAGAAATTTTCAGTAGTTATTGAGATGTGAAATTTCATCCTATATTAATATTTTTTAGGTGATTATTCTAGTAAGGGGTAAGGGAAGACACCTATAGAGTGAACTTTGAAAGCTCTTTTGTACTTGTAGAGTTCATGTTATGTCATTTTTATTTATCATGACTCTAAGACTTTCGTATTTTATTTACTCTGAAATATTTTGGCATATAATTTGACCCTATAAAAATGGGTTTTTGTTAAACTTATTATGTATCATGATGATCTAGATGATGAACGTCCTTACTGGCAAGATTACAAATACTTTGATTAAGTATTTGTTTGTTTGATTTGAGATGTTACACAGGAATCTGGGATATTAGTGTCTATTAACTTGTGAAGAATCAACGGATTCAAACATCCCAAACCTTGAGCCACATGCCCAGAAGAAGATACAGACTAGCACCAACATATCACACATACTAAGCATATATGTTTCAGTCAAAGCCTTTATATTGTGCATCGTGTCATTAAACTCCTGTTCACGACTTGGCTAATAAACTCCTATTATATCCCCAACAACAATCAGTTTTTCCAAATACATATTTATTTAAAGATAGGGTTATTTTCCATTATGTCTAAAATCGGATAAAAAGTGGAAAATAACCTTATCTTTAAATAAACCAGTTTGCTCTCTAATTAAGTGTTTGATAAATATTATAAACATATTTTCATATTGTTTTTTTATAAAATATGATTTTTTCTAAAGCAATCATCTAAACAGATTTTTTTTTTAAAATTATAACTTGGTGCGGAAAACAATTTTATAAACCATTCTAAGATCATTAAAAACTAAAAACGGAATAAAGATCCCTTAGTCATTTCGTACTCAAACTTTTAACTCCACTCAGTCCTCTCCCCTCTATTTAAAGGATTAAGATGCAACAATACACATGTCCTTTATCTTAAGGAGCGCCTAATATTAAGAGATTTTTTTAGGTACAAAAGTATATACTTGGTTACAAATTACGTGTAAAAATACCATTTTAACCGTTAAGTTTGGTTTTTTTTGTTGACTGGACAATGACGTGGCTTTTAAAGGTACAAAAACACACATGTGGTTTGGCCAAAAAAGCATCCAACACCATTTTTTTTTTCCATTTAATAATTTTATTTCAATGAAAGGAAAATTATTATTTCTCTAGATATAATTCCTGGGAGGCCAAATTTTTTCTTCTGATTTATCATTTCGGGAAGAAGGATTTTTTCAATGGATAAAGACGGTAAAAAATTTATTTTCATAATTTTTTTAAATCCTTATTAAATTTTCTCATTAATAATTGATAAATGAGTATTTATGAATTTTAAATTTGATATTATAAATAATATATTTACTTTAAAATAATTTTAATTTTTTGAAAAATAAATAGTTAAAGAAAAATTATTAAATTAAATATATTTAATAATATCAAATATAATTTTAATTAAATATAGTATTTATAATATCAAATTTCAAATACTTAAATACTCATTTATTAATTATTAATGAGAAAATTTAATAAGGATTTAAAAATAATAATAATAAATTATGGAAATAAAACATTCGGCCTTTAAGGAATTATCCATAGAGAAATAATGATTTTTCTTTAATTGAAATAAAATTATTAAATTAAAAAATGAACTTAGTGTTGGACGCTCTTTTTACCATATTACATGTGTATTTTTGTACATTTGAAAGCTATGTCGTCGTCCAGTCAGTAAAAAAAGTTAAACTTAACGGACAAAGTAAAACTTAATGATTAAACAGTATTTTTACACATAATCTGTAACCACATGTGTATTTTTATACCTAAAAAAACACTTAGTGTTGGATGCTCTTCGGAATAAAGTACACATACATTTTAACACCTTAACCCCTGCTAAATCCTCACCGTTATTAGATAATCAAACTGATGGTGTGACAAATGTTGTTAACAAACAGAAAAAATGAAAATTACGTAGGAACCCATTTTGGGTGTCACCATAGAAATTTTGCATTGTTGGTCAAAATAACAAAAGATGAATCAATATAGACCATAAAAGTAGACTTGTCAGGTTTCAAATGAGATCTAGATTTGTCAGATTCAGATTTTTTAGTTGGTGGTTTTTAAATGAAAAAATCATTTTAAAAAAAAACTGGGTAAGAAATTATCTTTATTTTATATTCTCTAATTATTTAAATAATTTTTAAAAAAAAGTAGAAAAAGAAGAAGTTAAACTCCCCTTCCAAAACGTACAAAAGGGGTTATATTACAATTTATAGGTGCATATCACTATCAACTTCAGCTTTGTGTCTCCGTAACACAGAAATAAAGATGTGGACATGGAGCTTCATTTTCTACTGAGTGATGAGGACGTCTACTCCGTATTTGACTTGGATATGAAGAAACAAAATAGTAGTACGTACCTTGTGACTTGTATATAAAGAGGAAGCTAAGCTATGCATTTCACATGTGAAGCTCAGGAGTATGATAAAAATGGAAGTGAGGAGGTTGTGGCTATTGGTGGTGAGTTTTATGGTTTTGGTTCACACACTGGGAATCAAATGTTGCGTGAGACAAGAGAGGGAATCACTTCTTAATATAAAGACATATTTTCAGGCAAAATACAATGATAGTTTGGTAAACGAGCGTTTATCATCCTGGGTTACTAATCCAAAGAGTGATTGTTGTACCTGGAATCGGGTCAAGTGCCATCCTTCTTCGGGTCGGGTTTCCAAGCTTTCACTGCAACAGCTTGTGAATGATGAATATCCCTTTGTAAAACCTGCTAATGTGTCTATAGATTTCTCAATGTTCCAAAACTTCAGGGAGCTGACAAGCCTCAACTTATCCGGAGGCGGATTTCAGAGTTTGAAAAACACTGCAGGTTCGTGTCTCTTTGGATTAGATAATGTTAAATTATTTTACACTATAGAGTTTTAGGTTAAAAATAGCTTATCTACTTATGAGGTAAGACCATGCGCATTCGACTATCTCCGAACTCTATCTGGTAAGACCTTTTGTGCATTGGGCTGCCCAGCTCTTTAGTCTTTAAACATAGAGCTAATTAGTTGTTAATTTTTAAATAAGAACGCTTTAATTTCCAATTCTAAATATAGGTATAAGGTGACTAATTCACAAAAATTAAAGAATTTGTTAAATTATTTATTTGTAAAAAGAATGTGTTGGGTTTCCTTAAGATCCTCCTTTAATCATTTGCACTTGACACTACCCATATGAAAACCCTTTTTCAATATGTACAACAAATATGGATAAATTGGAAAAAAAAAAAAAAATTCGAAAGATAAAGTGAATTGGGTTTTATATTTATTTTTTATTTTTAACCAAGGGTCTTATATTTAGAAAGAAAGCAAACCTCTCAGTAAGTGCCTACACATTTAAGACCTGGTAGTTTTGAATTTTTAACATATGATGGACCAATCCAACTTCAACGGAGTTTCAAAGATGTTTAAAAGTTGCGGCGATTGAAGCACAAGTGGAGTGGCTAATGGAATCTGCTCCTCCGAATCCACCCATGGCTACTAGCTAGAGAGATTCCCTTCTGCCCTGAGAATGTCAATAGAGAGAATTAATTATAGATCTTAATTAAATTACAAAAATTAACTACCCGACCCACAGAACCTAACTACTTTGTAAATCTAGAAGTTTGATATATATTTGAATACAAAAGCTTACTAGTAAATGGGAAAGAAAAAATAATTGTAATTCTCCCATGCTAACAAGTCTCAGCAAATAATTGCGCAAGTGGCTCTATTCGTAACCAGTATTGAGTACGGTGAATTGGGGAGTGTCTTCCCTAGCTGCTTACCACTTTGGATACCAAAAGAGAAAATTGTCTCTTTACTGAATCAGAGTAAGTCAAGCTTTGTAAAGGAATTCAAATACTTCAAACCTGTTCAGCCTGGATTCTCAGTGGTCCGAAGGGGAAAAACACCTTTCGTATTTCTCTTCATATTTCAAAGTGTCTGGTCATGAAATCTGTGTCAATTAAATACATCTAACCAATTGTGAAGTGAATTCTAGATTTTGTTTCATCATTAATAAATAGGATATAAGGGGTTTATATATCCTTCGTTTCTTAATATAATAAATATTTACCTAATCTGATTAAATTAAAGTAGTTAAGTTAGTTAGTATGACATATTTTTCTAAAACATCCAAGTCATTTTCTTTAACTTCCTCATTCACTCTCCTCCTTAATTATTGATAAAGGAGGATCAATAGAGGTAAATTAGAAAATGATTGAATAATATGAAAAACATGTCTTATATTTATATTTAGGACTATGCTCAACTCCCCAAATAGGACCGGAGTAAGTAGATTAAATTTATACTACAGTTCATATGTCATTGTTTATTCTTACTGGATACCCACAAATGTCCTGTACGTATAACAGATGTCCACAATATATAAGAGAATTTTTTTTTTTTTTTTTTGGGACTGAAATGTATAGGAGAATATCCCTTGTCCGGTACTAGAAGCTTTTGCCTCAGTATGGGAAATCTCTCTGTGTATTCCTCACTGAATGAAATCACTTGGTTCTTCTATTAATACTCGCTAGATTTCTATGGTTTTTGCATCTCTATATATATACAGTATAACTAATGACATTAATACGCATATTTTGAATTGGAAAAATTTCACTAAACTCTATTGTCGCCATTTTATTTCAGTCAACTCTAAAGAATTTTGAAACTTCACTAAACCCTGTGAACTAAAATGAGATTAAGTTTTATGCATAGGTGAAAAGATAATGATGCTCTTGCTTTATTATTATTATTATTATTATTCCTTTTTTAACTTCACTAAACCCCAAAGAATTTTGTAATTTCAATAGTCGTTGGAGTTCCGGTCACCAAAAATTAATTTGTCTTGTTCATATACTTATTCAACTTGATCATGAAGAGTTGCACACTTACAATAAGACTTGTTCAATTAATGTTGTTCATATGTCTAATGCATTTGTTAATGAGGAATTGGACACTGGCAAATGGGACTTTTTGAACAGCACAAATTGAAGACTCTCATTTGTAAATGTGTAGCTCTTCATGATCAAGTAGAATAAGCATATGAAAACCACAAATTAATTTCCAGTGGCTGGATTGAGCTCCAGTCGACCTGAAGGCACTGGAGCTTCGATGGCCGGCCACCAGCTAGGCGGCTACCAAGGATCGGTCCTAGGAGCTCCAACAATAATTGAACCTATTTTTAAGAAAATAAAGTAAATGCATCATTGTCTTGTCACTCATAACTTAATTTTATTTTGGTCTATCAGGTGTAGTGAATTGAAGTTTCAAAATTATTTGAGAGTTGTCTGAAATAAAATTGATGCTATGGGGCTTAACTGAAAATTTTCCCTTTTCAATTTGTTCGCTGCTATTCATTTCTTTTCTTTTCTTTTTTTACAAAATTTAATTTGAACCCACCAAATTTGCATGTATCCGATTGCAAGGCCAATAATGAGCCAATAAAATTTGCATTAATTCAGTTCATTGCGATACAGTTCTGGGTAATCTAAGCAACTTGGAAGTCCTTGCATTTCAAAACAATCACTATGAGGGATCTCTGCCATTACACGGTAAGCAGGCGTCATTTGATTCATAACATAGAACAACATTATTTTAGGTTCTACTTCATTTATGTATACTAACAACACTTGAGTTCTTTTGCCCATAGAAATATGCAAACTGAAGAAGATACGTGCGCTGGATTTTAGTTACAATAGATTCGGTGGTTCCTTGCACAAGTGTTTGGCCAACTTGACATCTCTCCAAGCTCTTGATCTCTCAAATAATGAACTATCAGGGGAAATACCAGCATCTGCCATAGCCAGCCTTGGATCTCTTGAGTACTTTTCTACCATGAATAACAATTTCAAAGACAAATTCCCTTTGAGTTCCTTTGCCAATAATTCATGCCTTAAGGTACTCTCACTTCATCAAACGTACTATACCAATGAGTTTCAAGTGAACACGGAGATTGAATTTGTTCCTTTATTTCAATTGGAGGTTTTGAACTTGGCAAATTGCAAAGTAAACGCACCTAGTGGAACCTTCCCCTCCTTTCTATTATATCAGCATGACTTGCACTATATTGACCTCTCAAATAATGAGTTGGTTGGAGTGTTCCCAAATTGGTTGCTTCTCAACAACACAAATCTCAGGTATTTGATAGCGGATAATAACAAGTTCATAGGAACATTTGAGTTCCCAACCGACGCAAATCAACCTCCTCCACGCCCCTTGATTACTTTGCAGCTATCCAACAACCAAATGGAGGGTAAACTACCCACAAATATTGGCTTAATGTTCCCAAATTTGGAAGATTTATATGTTTCGGGAAATGGACTTACTGGTCGTATTCCTCCATCAATAGGAAATATGTCCAAGTTGATTGGTTTGCAATTAAGCAGAAACAAATTTTCTGGCCAAGTTCCTGAGTCTTTGTGGGCACGCTGTGCTTCATTAAAATACTTGATTTTATCACATAATAACTTACAGGGAAAATTAGTTCCTTCTCACAAGAACTGTTCCTCTTTGCGATTGTTGCACTTGGACAACAACTTCCTCAGCGGGACACTGGATCATGAGATATGGCACCTCCCATATCTTGAGAGGTTAGATATCTCTAACAACAGTTTCTGGGGTATGGTTCCTACTTTCTTCACAAACTCTTCATCTTTAGACTGGATAAACTTGTCAAGAAATAATTTTAATGGTACACTGCCCAGAGAGCTCTGCAAACTTAATGTTTCATTGTTGCACCTCTCTCATAATAAACTCTCGGGTTCAATACCAGCTTGCTATTTCAATATGAATTTGTTGTCCGATCTATTACTACGAGGAAATAGCCTTGCAGGCTCCATTCCTACATTATTCATGAGACTTGATGACAAGCTATCAATACTTGATTTAAGGGATAACAAGTTATCTGGAGTTATTCCAAACTCAATTGTGAAGGTGAAATTCTTAAGTTTTCTTCTACTGGGAGGTAATCAGCTACATGGGCAACTTCCTAACCAGTTGTGCCAACTGAAGTTCATTAGATTTTTGGACTTGTCACGCAATAACTTCACTGGAAATATTCCTGCTTGTTTCTACAATTTCTCACTTGGAGAATGGGGAAATACATCTGTTACCTGGGATGCATCATACAGTGGTATAGATAACGTTTTTTATTACTATAGCCCTCTTCATTGGACACTATGTCTTGGACAACCAATTGATATTATAGAACCGAACCTTGAAATAGATTTTGTGATAAAGCACTTGCCTCTTCCATACGATGGTTACACTTTGTTGTTCCTTATGACTGGAATAGATTTATCGAGCAATAAGTTAACTGGAAAAATCCCTGAAGAGATTGGATACCTGAAATCCCTTTATATATTGAACTTATCTCACAATCATTTGACTGGAGCAATACCAAAAAGTTTTCACAAGCTTTCAACCATTGAGAGCATAGACCTGTCAAACAACAACTTGGATGGAGAAATCCCTATTGAGTTACAGGACTTGACCTTTCTTGTTGTATTCAACGTGTCCTACAACAATTTGTCAGGTAGAGTGCCTAATGGTGGACAATTTTCAACTTTTGATGACAATTGCTTTAAAGAAAACCAATATCTCAGTCGGAACAATAACAATAAAGGTAACTCTGCACATGTACCCCAAACTCCTGTCAACAATGACACAAAGGAAGATGAATCTGTCATTGATTTCACTTCCTTTATTTGGAGTTTTTTAGCTTGCTATGTTGTTGTGTTGGTTATTATGGGAACGGTTCTTTGGATCAACCCATATTGGCGAAGATTGTGGTTTTACTACATTGAAACATGTCTCTATAGATGTTTGTATCCATATCTCAAAGATGCATTCTAGTAGAATTCAAAAGAGTTTGAATAAATTGCACAACCATAGACTAGTTGACTTGTACTATAAGTGAATCCGTATGTCACTTCACCTCTTTGTAAACCTATGTTGATGTATTACAATTGCATGTAATGTTTTCTAAATACTTTATTATATCGTGAGTTTTTTAAACATTTAATGTGTTGTTGTGCTATTCAAATTGGGATTTACTCTGGTAGAAGGCGCCAAATTCTACATGGTAGCCTACGAACAATGTAGCAGAACCTTGGATCCTAGATTTTTAAGCTTTTCATGGTTTTGTTGTAAGTCTTGCTCAAGGTTTACAATATAACTTATATGATTTTTCTTAAGGGTTAAATACCATTTTTGCCACCGAAGTATTGGTTAGAGGGCATTCAGCACCTGAAAGTTTTTTTGGTATCATTTTTTCCCCGGAAGTTTGTTTTATGAGCAAATTTCCCCCGAAAGTTTTTTTTAGAAGCAAATTTTTGTAAACTTCTAAGACAAAAATGAGACCAAAAATTTTCAATCCAACGGTCAATGGTCAACGGTCAAGACTAACTGATGGGATTGCTACTTTTGTAAACTTCCAGGGCAAAAATGATACTAAAAAAACTTCTGGGTACTAGGTGCTCTAAAACCAAAAACTTCCGTGGCAAAATTGGTATTTATCCTTTTTCTTAAAAGTGAAAGTTTGTACTTTATGCGCTTGACTTTTAATATTCCTAAAGGTTGAAAATGAAGCATCTTTCAAGAAGATCAATAAAGCACACCAATATATGAACAAACATACTAAGAGTACTAAAAATATGTGATCTAGTAAAAAAAAGTTTAGTTCAAAAAACTAACCAAAAACAGATGTCTTTAGCCGTGGCTGTATTAGTACACCCTTTAAACATGGCATTACAGCATATAACTTTTTAAACTTGGTTTTACTTTCATATTTTTATGCAGTGAATGTATATATATTGTTCCAAAATGTGAACAATCAAGGTAGTTCCAAATATGAAATCGCCTTTCATGATGACTAAGTGATTTATTGAGCAATAGGATGTTTTCTGGATTTGATCAACATATGTTACCAAACAAAATTATGATATAAATAAAACATAATAGCTACTCATGATCATTAACCAGCTTCATTCCAATTCCTTGATCTAAACATGCGCTTTTAAAAGGAAAAGCTTTACCATTTTCATCCATAGTCCTTGTCAGGCAATCGTGCTTAGGTAGATAATGAAAACATGGCTCCATGGAGAAGTCTCTTGCACAAGGAGGATCTGGGATGTTATTGTCTATTAACTTGTGAAGAATCAGTAGCTTCAAGCTTCCCAAACCTTGAGCTACATACCCAAAAGAAGATATAGAACTAGTCACCAACACATCACACATACTAAGCAGATATTTTCAGTCAAAGCCTTTATGTAGTGCATATTGTCATTGAACTCCTGTTCCTCTTCATGATTTGGCTTATAAATTCCTATTATGTCCCTAGTAACAGTCGGTTTTTTCAAATACATCATTGTTAAATTCTCACTGAAATACGAATACAAAGATGTCACCAAAACAGATTTTGTTTGGTTTTTCCTTGGAGAAGAAGTTACCGAATCACTCAGATCTAGTTTAGGCAATACCTTATTCTTTAGAGTACATCTTACTACTTGATCCATTTCGGCTTGATTTGTAGAAAGGTCAGGATGTACTCTAATTTGGAGACCGATTCTCCCATCTGCTCTGGCCATGTATGCCGTATAGAATTTGTTTATCAATCCTCAAGCTTGATTTGAAGGTAGAAATAAGTATCGTCAAAAATAGTGTAAAATGGTGTCTTTATCAGGGGACATTTTGCTTAGTTCTTGATTAAAAGATGGTACTATGAAGTATGAATAGAGAAAGTATGAAATATTGATCTCACCTTAATATCAACAGTGGAACCTTACTTAGAAGATGTTGATTATAATCACAGTGAAAAAAAAAATTCATGATCATTACTGGTATGCTGCAAATTTAGATGTAGAACCAATGGAGAATTCTGTCTTGAACTTTTTTTTCTCTATCCTTCTTTATCATGTTCTGATACGTTTCAATATGTCTTGGCCTGTTTATGAAAGGAAAATCTTTTGGCAAAATCCATGACGAATTAGGAAATGGTTCACATAATAGGCCTTTCATTTCATCTTCAAAATTTACCATTAGAACTCAATCTGTGACGATAGATAGCGTATAGGGATGTTGAGTGTACCTTGTTCTGTAGAGTATGCCTTGTTCTGTAGAAGTCCACACAATGTACTTACATTTTGTAGAGTGTGCCTAGTTCCTTCTAGGCATTATAAGATATTTCATGGTTTTGTTGTAGAGTTCAGTATGAGGTCTACACCTTTTATGAAGATCTTCGTATTCGCGAAGTTTGGTTATGAGATAAGGAGACGGTTTGTGAGGACTGAAACCTTTTAATCATGATGATTTATCAAACCCAGAACCATGAGCTAAAAGTCCATCTAGCATTTTGTCAGTAGTAGGCTTTCTGGTAAGTTCGGATGATGAGTCCTTTGTTGAGTTTGTGAACGAACAATTTTTTTGAAACTACAGAGATATTGTATTTATAGAATTGAAATATCAAGCTGAGTGTAAAGAGTTGTGTGAGCATGTTAAATGTGGCATAATTGAAACAACTCAATATCTGCGTGTAAATGTGTAAAGAGGATTGATATTATTGTTAATATATTGTATATTCAAGAACAAGCAAAAGTTAAGGGCTTCCTTTTGATAAAGCAAAGTGTCTCTAGTTAAGCATAGAATGTAATTGAAAGGGTAAAGGAGCGCCCAGCACCACGAAGTTTGCCCCCAGGAGCACCCAGCACCAAGAAGTTACATTTTGGAAGCGCCCAGTACCACGGCCGTTAGTTGACCGTTAATGCTGACGTGGATTGACATGCTGACGTGGATGCTGACATGGACGCTGACGTGGAATAAAAAATTCAAAAAAATTGAAAAATTTCAAAAAATTAAATTAATTATAAAAGAAATTTCAAAAAATTAAAATAATTAGAAAAAATTTAAAAATCAGAAAAAAAAAATTAGAAAAAAATTCAAAAAATGAGGAAAAAATTAAAATAATTAGGAAAAATTAAAATAATTACAAAAAATAAAATAATTACTAAAAAATTTAAAAAATTAGAAAATAGTTAGAAAAAATTCAAAAAATTAGGAACAAATACAAAAAATTATGTTCCAGCAGTATGGACTGTCCTCTCTCATTTGGAAAAATGACAATGACCAAAATAAGAAACTAACAAAATTTCAAGACACTTTTGAACACATTTACAATTTATTATATACTTCCTCCGGTCCTAATTATAAGATAATATTTGAGAGTTTGTTTTGGTTCTAATTATAATACAACATTCTAATTTTTGTCAATTTCTTCGTAAAAGATGCCTATTGATATAAATGAGGGATTATGTGAAATGAATAAGGCAATTGATGTACAAAATTTATATAAGGGCATTTTAGAAAAATAAGTAAAATGAACTAATTCGACCGCCGCCGTCGGGGACCACTGGCGAGGGTATTTTAATTTCTTTCTAATTATTTTATTTTTAAAAAAATTGTTTTCCTTATTTTTTGAATTTTTTCTAATTATTTTATTTTTTTTTCTAATTATTTTAATTTTTTTCTAATCATTTTAATTTTTTACTCATTTTTTGAATTTCTTTTCTATTTTTTTTTCTTCTGATTTTTAAATTTTTTCTAATTATTTTAATTATTTGAATTTTTTTTATTAATTATTTTAATTTTTTGAAATTTTTCTGATTTTTTTCCAAATTCTTTTGAATTTTTTTATTCCACGTCAGCGTGTTAGTCCACATCAGCGTTAACGGTCAATTAACGGCTATGGTACTGGGCACTCCCAAAACGTAACTTCGTGGTGCTGGGCACTTCTGAAAAAACTTTGTGGTGCTGGGCGCTCCTGGGGATAAACTTCGTGGTGCTGGGCGCTCCTTTACCCATAATTGAAACTGATGAAAATATTGAACCTTACTCAAAATAGCTTGATTTATTTTATTCTTTTTTCTTGTTATTTGAGATTGGGACCTCCAAATTAAACTTCTTGAATTTGCCAGAAAACCAATTTGTTGGTTAATTCATTATATACTACATATATATAGTTTGTTCTCCGTATAATCAAGATCCATTAGAGTATCATATTCCTTAAGTAAAGAGAGGGCAAGAGAGATTGTTACGGACCGGCCCAAGGCCCATATTCGAAATATGGCCCAATGTTGAATGTATCCCGTATCGGATCCCACCTATATTATAGCGGATCCTATCTATCGACATCATAAGAGTATCCAGACCATATCTACGTGATCTATCCATATCATATCGACATCCAGAGATACTCGTCCCGGATATCGCACTAGGCCGGGATATCCGCCTCGGACACCTCTATAAATACAGGGGTCGACTAACCAGGTGCATGGGTTCTAACTCTCCACTCTTTTACTTTCAGTCACACAGAACACACACCCCACCCCTTGGCTACACGCCTGTGTGTGTCTCGAACTACGTGGACTTTGATCCCTTTACAGGGTACGTAGGCCCTAGGCTTGGCTTCTAGTCAAGTCCAATCAAGTCCTGTTCCCAGAACAGAACATTGGCGCCGTCTGTGGGGATCGTTAAATTTCGATTCCTATGACCAACGATGGTTCAACCAGGAAGTCGCAATAATCAATAACATGAAGACTATCATCATCTCTCCTCGAGAACCCAGGATCGTTATCCTCTTTCCTTGGGAACCCAGACTTTTCAACTCTAGCATAAAGTTAGATGCTCTATTTGGATTATAAGTTTCCACATGACCAGAAGATAGTTGGAAGGATCACCAAAAAGAACTCAAAGGAGTCTTTGATGGCCTTAATAAAAAACTAGCAAACTGAGAGGATCTTGTTCGACAACTTCAGATTCTCCTATCGTCGTACCAACAGCCGTCGGCACAGCAGCCTCCGGAGACCCACAGTGCAACAACAACCACGGGATAGAGGATGAGTTCTAGGAATTAATACAATTGCGAGTTCAATACCCATTTGAGAATCCCAGAAGAGCAAATTGAGATAGCCGAGGTTGTTGGTAAGCCGAGGCTAATTCAATTCCAAAGGAATTATTTTTATGACTCGGTGATGCAGGGAAGCCAGTAGTAGGATCACACTACCTTATGTTCGCTTTTGCTAAATCTGCTTTCCATTTGTCTTTTCTATATTATTCATATGAGAAAGAGTCAGCGAATCACTAAAACCCTCTAAACATATGGCAATAGCGTTTGATCTCGTTGAACTATTATTTGGTCTATGAGAATTGTTTTGAGGTAGAGTAAACAAACAAATCGTGGTAGCTGAGGGTGTTGTTAAGCCGAGGCTGATTCAACGCATCTCGACTCCATCGCGATAGCCGATGTTGATGTACGCCGAGATGAGGAGGAGCCGAGACGCCGAGGTCACGTCCTCGTTCTGGAGGAGGATTATGAAGGCGCTCCCCGACAGCTCCGAGCAGGCTGATGTCAACCATTAGTCCCACTAGCTTCGACAATTCTGCATAACTGCATAAATTTGTCCTCATCAACACTACCCACCAACCGTTTCCCATCAATATGAAGAGAGGGACAATCACTTGCATTTATCGCGGTAGATGTAACAGCCCCATTAAGTTCTTTAGTGTTCGTGTTGCAAAAGCCGCAATCCCTCATGGGCAGATATGGAATCAAGAGTGTCAAACTTGCATTCAGTTGAAATTCCACGGTTGCTATAATATTGAGCAAATCCACGCCGGGATATACTCTGAGTGCATGTCGCGATGTACTCTCGACTGGGATTGGTATTTCCCTTTTCTAGATCCAGTTCTTTCCCTGCAAGCCAAACAAGCAAATGGAGAACTCCATCAAGCTACATCCAGATGAGTATCACCCTCTTTATCTCATAGATGCTCAATCTTTGCTTATTATCAATTATCTATATACTTGTTTGTGAGAAGGACTCGGTTACACCAAATATGGTTAAAATCCGGGATTTGTGTGAATTCTTGAAGGTGAACCCCAGCTACGCCGAATCTGGTTAAAGCCTGGGCTCCGTGTGAATTCTTGAAGGCAGACCCCGGCTACGCCGAATCTGGTTAAAGCCCGGGCTCCGTGTGAATTCTTGAAGGCGGACCCCGGCTACGCCGAATCTGGTTAAAGCCTGGGCTCCGTGGGAATTCTTGAAGGCGGACCCCGGCTCCATGTGAATTCTTGAAGGTGGACCCCGGTTACACCGAATCAGGTTGAAATCCGGGCTCTACGTGAATTCTTGAAGACGGACCCCGGCTACGCCGAATCTGGTTAAAGCCCGGGCTCCGTGTGAATTCTCGAAGGCGGACCGGTTACACCGAATCTAGGTAAAATCCCGGATTCACGGGAATTTTTGAATGGACCTCGGCTACGCCGAATCTGTTTAACGCCCGGGCTCCGTGTGAGTTTTTGAAGGCGGACCGGTTACACCGAATCTGGGTAAAATCCCGGCTCCACAGGAATTTTTGAATGGACCCCGGTTACACCAAATCTGGTTCAAACTCGGGATCCCTGTGAATTTTGGAAGGCGGACCCCGGCTACGCCGAATCTGGTTAAAGCTTGGGACCCGCGTGAATTCTTGAAGACAGACCCCGGCTACGCCGAATTTGGTTAAAGCCCGGGCTCTGTGTGAATTCTTGAAGGCGAACCCCGGCTACGCCGAATCTAGTTAAAGCCTGGGCTCCGTGTGAGTTTTTGAAGGCGGACCGGTTACATCGAATCTAGGTAAAATCTCGACTCCGCGGGAATTTTTGAATGGACCCTGGTTACACCGAATCTGGTTCAAACCTGGGATCCCTGTGAATTTTGGAAGGCGGACCCCGGCTACGCCGAATCTGGTTAAAGCCCGGGCTCCGCGTGAATTCTTTAAGGCGGACCCCGGCTACGCCGAATCTAGTTAAAGCCTGGGCTCCATGTGAGTTTTTGAAGGCGGACCGGTTACACCGAATCTAGGTAAAATCCCAGCTCCACGGGAATTTTTGAATGGACCCCGGCTATGCCAATCTGGTTAAAGCCTGGGCTCCGTGTGAGTTTTTGAAGGCAGACCGGTTACACCGAATCCGGGTAAAATCCCGGCTCCGCGGGAATTTTTGAATGGACCCCGGTTATACTGAATCTGGTTATAGCCTGGGCTCCATGTGAGTTTTTGAAGGCGGATCGGTTACACCGAATCTGGGTAAAATCCCGGCTCCGTGGGAATTTTTGAATGGACCCGGCTACGCCGAATCTGGTGAAATCCCGGCTCCGTGTGAGTTTTTGAAGGCGGACCAGTCACACTGAATCTGATTGAAATCCCGGCTCCGTAATAATTCTTGAAGGCGGACCCCAGTTACACTGAATTCCAGTTAAAATCTGGGCCCCATGTAAAATACAATTGATTCCGCGCACACTCCTTAAAAGGACCCCGGATAAAGAATTCCTCAACGGAAATTCATTTGCTTTACTATCTATAGTTGAGGATACTACACCGAGGTCATTACACCCAGTAATAAACATAAAGCCGAGGTCCTTAAACCCGGCATGAAGCCGTGGTCTATAAACCCGGCATGAAGCCGAGGACACTAAACCCGGCATGAAACCGATGCCATTAATCCCGGTTCGAAAACTGACTTCGAGGTCGTATACCTGGTCACTAACAAAAACATCAAGATGTATGAAACCGGCCGTTGTACTTCAACAGGCATTGGTTAAAGCTCGGCGTAAGCGCCATACGTGGCCTTTGCGAAATTGACGCGTCAACGCTCGCTCGATCTAATCAAGCGGGCTATCATGCCGACCCTGATCAGGTCAAAATGTTTGATTAGAGGTTAGTGAAACCTCGGTTGAACATGTGATAGTTTCGCCCTTATATCGATTACCATTAATCCGACTAGTGAAAGTTGGAACGAGGTAGTGCGGTTAGTTACACCTGACGAGGTTGAAACAAGACAACCCTGCCCCATTCTCCCAGACGTAAACGCTGGTCGAGTATATAGACCTGTACTTAATGCGATCGATAAATTTCTAACAGAACTTAGAGTTTATAAACAACCGGCACAGACATCGGGAATATGAAGAGTGACAGGGCGCAGCCGCCCTAGCTCGGGGGAGCAGCATCACCAGAAGGCACCACCTCGTTGGACTGCCTAGCCTTAAGAGCTCCTGACCCGGCCTCATCACCACCCTGCAAGATGGAGCAAAACCCGGACATCGTCCTTCACATAAGCCCGATAGTCATACCCGGCAAGGCTCAGGGACACATTTGGATTCAAGTGCTTGGTTAAATCGAACGCTGTGTTGAGGCAGTCGGAGGCAGTCTGCTTCAAACAAGGAAGTTGTGTCAGAATGGGCTTGTTGCACTGCCAGGAGAGCATCCTTGGTCAAGCCCAACTCGGAGGAACAACATCATCTGAGGGAACCACCTCGATGGAGGGAATGAAATTTAAACCTTGGACATGAGATCCAGGTTAAGCGGTTAATGCACCCCGGCAGCCCAGAGCCCTCGACTACTAGGCTAGGGGGCAACAAGACAGGAGTGGCACCGTTAGGCTGTCAACAACATAAAGCAACTTTGAAAAGCATGTTCACCATCAACCGAGGCCGAGGTCAGCAAAGACAAAGAACCGAGGCTAAGGTAAGCAAAAGCAAAGTGCAAGGGGTAGGTAGATAGATCCCGCCTCGGGAGAAAAAACCTGGCGCCCGAGCAAACAAATGAGTAGAAGGATACGAATCCGAATTCGTCAAAGCCTTGGACAAAAGCATATCAAGTTGGAACAATTTCGATACGAAATCCGAGTTAAACAATAAACGCACCTCGGCAGGGTCGAACAATAAAGGCGCCTCGGCAGCCTAGAGACCTCCAAGCCCAAAAGGAAGGGCTGATGTACGTGACACGACAGATGCATCAAATGCGTACAGAAGTCGCAAACCGCCAGGTGTCAGTTGACGATAATGGCAAATGCATACCTCGGATCCTCGAGACATTACCTCAGATCTTGGAGCAAAGGACATCAGTAACCGGGGTCAATATGACACAACCCGGCTCTATGCAGTAGATAGGCAAGAAGGTATAGATTCATAATGATCTAGCCTAGGTGACCTGAAGAAATATTTTAACCTCAAAGATAGGTGAACCGCCTCGGCATTATCCCAAATCCTGGAGACATTACCTCGGATCTGTGGAGTAGATGACTTCAATAGCCGAGATCAACACCTGGATTCAAATGCAGACAAACCATCTCGGCACTACTCAGGATCTTTGAGACAAGACCTCGGATCTTCGAAGTAAGCCGCCGTAACAGCCAGGTTCAACATAGTTCAACTCGGCAAGGTAAGACCCACGACAACAAAGCTCGGCTAGTAAAACCGACTGGGGGCAAAATACATCCCGGCAGCTCAGACGCCTGAACTACCGGGCTGGGGGCATCTATTATGGACCAGCCCAAGGCCCATATTTGAGGTATGGTCCAATGTGGAATGTATCCCGTATCGTATCCCACCTATATTATAGCGGATCCTATCTATCGACATCATAGGAGTATCCGGACCATATCTATGTGATCTATCCACATCATATCTGTTGGAAATTATGCCCTAGGGGCAATTCATTGTACTTTGGATATTTAAGTTATTTAAAGTATTCTCTTTTGTTATCATTTTCGTTTGCATGTTCGTATTGATAACTGCATCCCTGGATAATCTTATAGATTATCCTAAATGTCCCTGGTCGGTCATCTACACGGGAGTGAAGATGAAATAAGACCAGTATGACTTTGATGAGGTATGGAGATACGAATCAAAGTCATGGGCACTTGTAAGAGTACAAGGTGCTGGACCGACCCACTATGAGAAAGTTGCATGGATTAAGTCATAAGCTTATCTCATGTATAACCACGTCACGACGCCCTATGACCTGAGACCATCATAGATTCCTACATGATGAGTCACTGGTCTTTGACCTAGTCAAAAGTCACCTTTGACCAGGTGATGATAAAGGCTCGGATCGGGATCAGTGGTTTTCATGCGGAGGAATGTAAGTGGTCAAGATGGGATTTGTCCCTCACATATGTAGAGAGATAATGCTGGGCCTCTCGATGAGTGAGTCTAAGAAATGTATGGCCATACTGTGATGGAAAAGAGTTTCCATTTCACTTATTAGACTACTCGAGAATCGAGAAAGCAATGGTCAAGAAAAGGAAGTTGACATTATCCATGCCTCATCCTTGACCAAATTATCGCGTGACAAAAGGGACGTGACATGGTTGTACGATAGGTAGTATCATGTCATCGATCCCCATGTGAATTGGGTAGTTGCAATGTCTTGCTAGAGGCCGCTTGCGATTTGTGGGCCGATACAGTGTTGGCCCACTGCCAATCTCATATGGGCCTGCAGGGTCGCACACAAGAATAATCCAACACGGGTAAAAGTGTCCAGATTCATTGAATCTCAGATTAATCTGAGATTAAATGAATACTAAATTTGATCTAGGATTTATATATATATATATATATATATATATATATATATATATATATAAAATTCGAAATTAATATATATATTATAAATAGAGATTATAATATTATATATGATATTTGTTTAGTATTTAATTTATTTGATAAATTAAATATCTGAAACAAATAGAGATATTGTATCTCATTTAATTTCGAATAAAGATATCATGTATCTGTTTAATATAAAATTGAGAAATGCTATCTCAGATTTAATTAAATGGATAGATATCATATCTCAGATTTAATTTATAATAATAAATTAAATCAAAAGGCTTTAAATTTAGATTTGATCTAAATTCAAGATTCGGATTTCAAATCTGGCTTTTAATATATTTGATTACATTTATGAGATAGATTTAATTACTATATTAAACAGATTCAAAATTCAAATTTCAAAATTAATTAGGATTAATTTTGATTATATAATACACCTATCGGGTTTAGAAAAACTACGGGATTTTTCAGTTGAGCGTATTAGAAAGCCGGAGAAACGCAAGAGCGTAAAAGGAGAGAGACGCACAATTCGAGGCGCTAGCACGCTGCCGTAGCCGTGTTCGGGGATTGTTCGTGTGGATACCGGTAGAGGAAGAGGATTCTAAGAGTCGTCTTCTGTTGATCGAGGAGGTAGCCCACCTGTTAAAGAAAGAACGAGACACGAACAAATTCTCCAAAGGTATGATTTGGATTCCTAAGTCTTGATTTAAATGCACCTGAGTGATCCTCGGGATGAGATTCGTAAGAAATTTTAATCCGCTGCGTGTACGGATCCCAACAGTGGTATCAGAGCCAACTCAACGTGCATTTAAATTAGGCTCTTTCGTTTGATTATCATATATAGCTGATGTATGAATAAAGAAACCGAATCTTTGTATGCAAGAATGCGAATCTTTGTATGCAAGAAATTGAATCTTAAATGCTTTATTTTGATAACTCGCGTTAGGGTTTCACAACCATTCTTTGTATGGTTCTGAATCATTGAGATCGGACGATCACAATGAGATCAGATGACGATGACGCAAGGGTCAATCATGTTCGGAGACGTCATTTGTGTATGGTCGCATAGATCACATTTTGAATGGTTCGAACGATGATTGCGCGTCAGACACCGGTGGCGACTCAGACGTTCTTGATGGCAAATTAGAGAATGACCTGCCTAGACGTTCGTGGGGATGTTAGGGTTCATCCTCTAACGTTGTTTTTCTGAGCTGCCCAAATTCGACGATGGTTGTGTGAAACATGACTGCGTTCGGACGTTCAAATCAACACATTAAGGATGCCTTCTTCATCCACGCAAACGCCATGTTCTAGCGGGACCGCCGTAGGGATCGGCTGATTGTCGTAGCGCGAGTAATCAAATCAAAGTGATATACGTTAGAGAACTTTATCATGAGTAATATTTTATTTCATAAATGTATGAATTAAAATATGTTTATAATTTACCTTTCAAAGTGTTGTTTGGGTATGGTGAACAAGATGGCTCTAGGGTTGTAAGTTTTGTATATGGCTTGCGTGCCATGCCTCACTCTAAATGATCTTGATGTACATTCTCTTCTCATCTCACTCCCCTCGTATGTGAAACGAGGTTTCTTACTATGTATTTTCTTTTATATTATTTAGAGAAGTCCTCTCATTGGCTTGAGGGGACTACAGGTTAGATGAGCCATGTTGTTCACGAGTTTTAATTATGTTTTGATATGATCACTGCATGATTAGTTTAAACCCTATATGATATACAATAAATGATTGCATTCATATAGGTAGGAATAATAAGAGATTTAGTTCACAAATCCAATAATACCCTCTAAATAAAATCTTAAGTCACAATGCCGTCAATTAATGAATACTTGCCAAAACCTCGATCACCCATTTGTATGTTCCACCAAAGTGGATGCATCTGAGTAATCTTGGTGAGGCAAGAAAGAGTAATGGTGATACTCAACATTCATTATTGTCTTGACTTAATTGAGATCATCAAAACGGTTTTGGATCTCAAGGCATTGGATGGGATTAAACATGCCAGATCATATGATGATCGAATCCCATAAAGATCTAAGAGTTACATGTGATGTAATTGGCAAAGCAGTTGCCTACCTAAATAACTTATTTTAAGCGTCTTGCCAAAGCGAACTTGAATTTAAGCTAAATATGGATCTTAGCCCACTAATTATAATGAGGGTTATTAATTTAGTGGGAGAATATTAACTGACTTTGCATATCTTTTAATTGTAGAATCATGTCGACCATTAACACTGCAACAACATCAATGCGATCACTCCTTGAGAAGGAAAAACTGAATGGGACAAACTTTCTTGACTGGTTTAGAAACTTGAGAATTGTTCTCAAGCAGGAAGGAAAGGCTTATGTCCTTGATCAACCTATTCCTGAGGAGCCTGCAGCCAATGCTCCAAGAGCTCAGAAAGATGCTTACACGAAGCATACTCATGACTCTGTGGATGTAGGATGTTTGATGCTTGGCACCATGGTTCCAGAGCTCCAAAGAGATCTGGAACATGTGGAGGCTTTTGAGATGATTGGTCATCTCAAGGAAATGTTCCAGCAACAAGCAAGGCAAGAAAGGTATGAAACCATAAAGGCCTTAAATTCCTGCAATATGGCTGAAGGTGCGTCAGTTAGCCCTCATGTTTTGAAGATGAAAGGCTACATTGATCACCTTGAGAGGCTAGGATTTTCCATGCTTCCGGAGTTAGCCATAGATATGATCTTAAACTCACTCCCGGATAGTTATGAACAGTTTGTCATGAACTATAACATGAACAACATGGAGAAATCAATTTCTGAACTGCATGGGATGCTCAAAACAGCTGAGCAGAGCATTAAGAAAAAGCCTAGCACTGTTTTGATGGTTCAGAAAGGAAAGGGTATGAAAAAGAAAGGCAAGGACAAGAAATGGGGTAAAGGCTCAGCTGGTAAGACCAATGAGTCAAACAAGCCCGAATCTAAGCCTGCAGCCAAGAAGGCAAAGCCTCCAAAGGATGGGGTCTGCTATTTCTGCAATGAACCGGGTCTTGGAAGAGGAACTGCAAACTCTATCTAGAAGGTCTAAAAAAGAACAAGAAGGATAGCGAGGCTATCGCTTCAGGTATCTATGTCATAGATATTCATTTTTCTACTTCCTCTACATGGGTATTAGATACTGCATGTGGATCTCACATTTGTACTAATGTGCAGGGTCTCAAGGAAAGTAGAAGATTGAAGAAGGGCGAAGTTGACCTACGAGTTGGAAACCAAGCAAGAGTTGCTGCTTTAGTCGTAGGCACTTATGAATTAGTTTTGCCCAATGGGCTTTTGTTAATTTTGAACAATTGCTTTTATGTTCCTGCTTTGAGTAGTAACATTATTTCACTTTCTTATTTGGATAAGGAAGGTTTCACTTCCATTACTAGGAACCGTAAATGTTCAATTTATCTTAATGATGTTTTTTTTATGCTCATGGAGATTTGCATGCTGGTCATTATGTATTAAATTTAGAACATCCTAATAATGGACGAATCTATGACATAACTACGAAAAGGTTCAAGCCAAATGATTTGAATCCAACCTACCTGTGGCATTGTCGTCTAGGCCATATAAATGAGAAACGCATTTCGAAACTTCATCAAGATGGATTTTTGAATTCATTTGATTTTGAATCATTTGATACATGTGAGTCTTGTTTATTGGGGAAGATGACAAAGGCTCCTTTTACTGGACACAGTGAGAGGGCCACCGATTTATTGGGCCTCATTCATACTGATGTATGTGGACCAATGAATATTTCTGCCAGAGGAGGTCATTTGTACTTCATTACATTCATACACGATTTTAGTAGATATGGCTATATCTATCTAATGAAACATAAGTCTGAATCCTTTGAAATGTTCAAAATATTCCAGAATGAAGTACAAAACCAACTTGGCAAAACAATTAAGGCACTTCGATCTGATCGAGGTGGTGAATATTTGAACCAAGAGTTCATTGACCATCTTAGGAGTTGTGGGATCATCTCACAACTTACTCCTCCAGGAACACCTCAATGGAATGGTGTTTCTGAACGGAGGAATCGAACTCTACTAGATATGGTTCGATCTATGATGAGTCAAACAGACCTTCCACCTTCTTTTTGGGTCCATGCCCTAGAAACCGCTGCATTCACACTAAATCGTGTTCCGTCAAAGGCAGTTGAAAAGACAACATATGAGATATGGACTGGGAAGAAACCCAGTTTGTCATTTCTTAAAATTTGGGGATGTGAGGTTTATGTTAAACAACAAGCCTTTGATAAATTATCATCTAGATCCTCGAAATGCCTTTTTGTGGGGTATCCTAAGGAAACTAAAAGATACTACGTCTACACTCCCACCGATCACAAAGTGTTTGTCATTCGGAATGGTATCTTTCTGAAAAAAGAGTTTATCTCTAAAAGAACCAGTGGGAGCAAGGTGAACCTCGAAGAAGTTCGAGAGTCACAGGACAATGTAGAACCACAGATGAAAACTAGAGAAGACTCACAACAAGTTGTTGAGCCTACTCAAGTAACACAAGGCCCACGAAGGTTCGATAGATCACGGCTACAGCCTCAGAGATATGGATTTCTGATTACTGGAAGTCGTGATGTTTTGCTCATTGAGCAGAATGAGCCAACAACCTATTGAGACGTCGTAGTGGGACCTAACTCCGAAAAATGGCTTGATGCCATGAAGTCTGAAATGCAATCCATGTACGGCAATAAGGTATGGGCCTTAGTCGATCCACCTGAGGCAGTAAAAACCGTTGGGTGCAAATGGGTTTTCAAAGAGAAAACCGACATGGATGGCAAAGTAAATGTCTTCAAGGCACAGCTGGTTGCAAAAGGATTCACTCAAACTCATGGTATGGACTATGATGAGACCTTTTCCCCAGTTGCAATGGCCAAGTCAATCAGAATCCTTCTTGCCATTGCATCATATTATGACTATGAGATATGGCAGATGGACGTCAAAACGACCTTCCTTAACGGAAAGCTGCTTGAGGATGTGTACATGACACAACCTGAGGGTTTTGTGCGTCCAGAGGACACTGGTAAAGTATGTAAGCTTCAAAGATCCATTTATGGATTGAAGCAGGCATGTCGGAGCTGGAATCATCGTTTTGATGAAGTAGTCAAAGAGTTTGGCTTCATTCAGAACATGGATGAACCTTGTGTTTACAAGAAGGTTAGTGGGAGCACAGTTGTATTTCTAGTGCTTTATGTTAATGACATCCTACTCATTGGGAATGACATTCCTACCTTGCAGAGTGTCAAGTCTTGGTTAGGAAAGTCTTTCTCAATGAAAGATTTAGGCGAAGCCACTTACATCCTTGGGATAAGGATCTATAGAGATAGATCTAAGAGGCTGCTAGGCCTAAGTCAGAGCACATACATAGACAAGATACTAAATAGGTTCAGTATGCAGGATTCTAAAAGGGGTAACATGCCCATGTCTCATGGCATTCATCTCAGTAAGGATCTGTGTCCTAGTACACAAGATCAAAGAGACCGCATGAGTAAGATTCCATATGCCTCTGTCATTGGATCTATCATGTATGCCATGCTATGTACTCGACCAGATGTGTCATTTGTCTTGAGTATGACCAGCAGATATCAACAAGATCCCGGTGAGGGTCATTGGACTGCTGTCAAGAATATCCTTAAGTACTTAAGAAGGACTAAGGACTTATTCTTGGTATATGGTGGCTTGGAGGATGAGCTCTGTGTGACTGGTTACATAGATGCGAGTTTCCAAACTGACCAAGATGATTCAAGATCGCAATCAGGATATGTATTCCTGTTGAATGGTGGTGCGGTGAGTTGGAAAAGCTCTAAGCAGAGCACTGTAGCTGATTCTGCAACGGAAGCTGAGTATATAGCAGCATCGGATGCAGCTAAGGAAGCCGTTTGGATCAGAAAGTTCATCACTGAACTGGGGGTGGTTCCTACCATCTTAGATCCAATAGACTTGTTATGTGACAATAACGGTGTCATTGCACAGACAAAGGAGCCTAGGTCACATCAAAGGACCAAGCACATACTCAGGCGTTTTCATCTCATCAGAGAAATCAATGAAAGAGGTGATACAAACATATGCAAAGTACCAGGAGAAGACAATGTAGCAGATCCTCTCACTAAGCCGCTTGCACAAGCGGCACATGCGCGTCATGTTAGGGCAATGGGAATTAGAGTAATCAATGATTGCACCTAGTGCAAGTGGGAGTCTGTTGGAAATTATGCCCTAGGGGCAATTCATTATACTTTGGATATTTAAGTTATTTAAAGTATTCTCTTTTGTTATCATTTTCGTTTGCATGTTCGTATTGATAACTGCATCCCTGGATAATCTTATAGATTATCTTAAATGTCCCTGGTCGGTCATCTACACGGGAGTGAAGATGAAATAAGACCAGTATGACTTTGATGAGGTATGGAGATACGAATCAAAGTCATGGGCACTTGTAAGAGTACAAGGTGCTGGACCGACCCACTATGAGAAAGTTGCATGGATTAAGTCATAAGCTTATCTCATGTATAATCGCGTCACGACGCCCTATGACCTGAGACCATCATAGATTCCTACATGATGAGTCACTGGTCTTTGACCTAGTCAAAAGTCACCTTTGACCGGGTGATGATAAAGGCTCGGATCGGGATCAGTGGTTTTCATGCGGAGGAATGTGAGTGGTCAAGATGGGATTTGTCCCTCACATATGTAGAGAGATAATGCTGGGCCCCTCGATGAGTGAGTCTAAGAAATGTATGGCCATACTGTGATGGAAAAGAGTTTCCATTTCACTTATTAGACTACTCGAGAATCGAGAAAGCAATGGTCAAGAAAAGGAAGTTGACATTATCCATGCCTCATCCTTGACCAAATTATCGCGTGACAAAAGGGACGTGACATGGTTGTACGATAGGTAGTATCGTGTCATCGATCCCCATGTGAATTGGGTAGTTGCAATGTCTTGCTAGAGGCCGCTTGCGATTTGTGGGCCGATACAGTGTTGGCCCACTGCCAATCTCATATGGGCCTGCAGGGTCGCACACAAGAATAATCCAACACGGGTAAAAGTGTCCAGATTCATTGAATCTCAGATTAATCTGAGATTAAATGAATACTAAATTTGATCTAGGATTTATATATATATATATATATATATATATATATATATATAAAATTCGAAATTAATATATATATTATAAATAGAGATTATAATATTATATATGATATTTGTTTAGTATTTAATTTATTTGATAAATTAAATATCTGAAACAAATAGAGATATTGTATCTCATTTAATTTCGAATGAAGATATCATGTATCTGTTTAATATAAAATTGAGAAATGCTATCTCAGATTTAATTAAATGGATAGATATCATATCTCGGATTTAATTTATAATGATAAATTAAATCAAAAGGCTTTAAATTTAGATTTGATCTAAATTCAAGATTCGGATTTCAAATCTGGCTTTTAATATATTTGATTACATTTATGAGATAGATTTAATTACTATATTAAACAGATTCAAAATTCGAATTTCAAAATTAATGAGGATTAATTTTGATTATATAATACGCTTATCGGGTTTAGAAAAACCTACGGGATTTTTCAGTCGAGTGTATTAGAAAGCCGCGAGAAACCCTAGAGCGTAAAAGGAGAGAGACGCACAATTCGAGGCGCTAGCACGCTGCCGTAGCCGTGTTCGGGGATTGTTCGTGTGGATACCAGTAGAGGAAGAGGATTCTAAGAGTCGTCTTCTGTTGATCGAGGAGGTAGCCCACCTGTTAAAGAAAGAACGAGACACGAATGAATTCTCCGAAGGTATGATTCGGATTCCTAAGTCTTGATTTAAATGCACCTGAGTGATCCTTGGGATGGGATTCGTAAGAAATTTTAATCCGCTGCGTGTACGGATCCCAACAATATCGGCATCCATAGATACTCGCCCCGGATATCGCGCTAGGCTGGGATATCCGCCTCGGACACCTCTATAAATACAGGGGTCGACTAATCAGGTGCACGGGTTCTAACTCTCCACTCTTTTACTTTCAGTCACATAGAGCACACACCCCACCCCTTGGCTACATGCCTGTGTGTGTCTTGAACTACATGGACTTTAATCCCTTTACAGGGTATGTAGGCCCTAGGCTTGGCTCTTAGTCAAGTCCAATCAAGTCCTGTTCCCAGAACGGAACAGAGATGGATGTACCCTAGCTTACTCCATGTGGGTCCCACGAAGGTGGAACCCACCTCACATTCTCTCTCTTCTCTTCGTATTTTAGAAGATATGTTTCAATTGTTAGCAATAAGTTGCTTCAATAACAGTGTCACCTATAATGCTTAGATGAGTTCCCAAGCTCAAACCTAACATTGACATGTTTGTATGTGTGCATGTTCAAATTGTATAATTTTTTTTTTAAAAGACATATTTTGGATGTGAATTTAGTTACAAATATGTGTTTCACTACTATAGAAAAGCCCAATAACGTCCTTATTTTTGCCATTTTATGTCCCTTTTTTAGAGGATGTCTAAGTAGGGGGTGCTGAAAGCCCAGAGATATGGCGTCCCAAAATTTATTTGGGATGCCATATTACTTTTTTTTTAAAAAAAAAAATCCCAAACCTAAGTTAGGTTCGGGGGAGCTAATGTGCAGAGCCATTGAAGAGCAGCGTCTCGTCTCAGCAAGCCGCGATTTGGGCGAATGAAGACCAGTGTCTCGGTGTTCTCAACGACGGTGCAAACCTTGCTCTAGACCGGTCATTCTCTGAGAACCAACCCAAAAAAAAAAGGCCAAAGAATCAAAGGTTCCTGAAGAAGGTAACAAAAGAAAACCCAAAAAAATATAAGAAGCCAGAGAACAAACCCAGAAAAATCACAAATAAAAAACAATAAAGAGAACAAACCCAGAAAATCAAATCTGCAACGATAGAGGAGTGAAGAGCAAACTCAAATCTACAATGAAGGTGACTTCCGACGTCACTGGGTCTCAGATCTTGGCAGCGAGCGAGCAACGCGGTAGGGGAGCGGCGAACGACAAGGGCGATGGAAGAGTGGTGATCGGTGAACAACGTGGGAGACAGCCCAACAGCCAACGGCGACCGGCATTGAGAAAGACAGAGAAGAAGATCAGATCGAGGCAGTTGCGTGACGTTTGGGTGAGTAGGTGAGAGAAATTAAAGTTTGGGTGAGCGGGTGAGGGAAATTAAAGAGACATGTTTGGCGTCCTTAATAATATTTCTAGATGCCAAAAATTAAAGTTACAACTTTGGTGTCCTAAATTATATTTTAGGACGCCAAAAAAAAAAAATCCCCAGCACCAAAATATTTTCCAAAGTGCACGAAATAATTAATTTTTGGCGTCCTAAATATCGTTTAGGATGCCAAAAATGATATTTAAGGTGTCCCAAATATATTTTGGGACACCTAAAATTCCTAAATCATACTCCCTCCGGTCCTAATTATAAGAGCTAGTTGACTCTTTCGGAGAGATTAAGGAAGCTAATTAAATTATTTTAAAATATTTTTATTTTTATTTTTTCTTCAAACTTATTAGTATGACTAATAAACTAATATATAATCTAAGAATATTTAACATATGAAATGATTAAGTAACTTATTTAGCTTTCTTAATCTTTCCAAAGAAAGTCAGCTATCTCTTATAATTAGGACCGAATATAGTATTTTAGGATGCCTAAGGCTCAAAATTTAAGCAAATATATACGAGAATGCCACCGTGTTCACTTTTTTACTTTCCTTTTTTTAATAAGGATGTCTTTTAGGGAAATAATAGCCCCTTTTTGTAGTAGTGTTTTACTATTTGTTTTTTTTTTAAAGATATTAAGATAGTTTTGAGAAAGAAAGAGCAAAACTCACATTTGATGGACAAATTCACTACAAAAAAAAACTGTTTTTGCTGCGGAAAAATTCCCTCTCAAAAAAGGTATTTTTTGTCGCAAAATCATTTTTGCGACAGAATTAAAATCCCCTCGCAAACCAATTTTCCGTCGTAAAAATGTATTTTCCGTCTCAAATTCTGGATTTTGCGAGGGAAGAATTTTCCCTCGCAAAAGTTGAAATTTGCGAGGGAAAAAAATTTTCTCTCGCAAAATCCTGAAATTTGTGAGGGAAAGTTTTTCCCTCGCTCGCAAAATCCAAGATTTTGTTAGAGAAAGTTTTTCCCTCTCAAATTTTAGGATTTATTTAAAAAAAATATAAAAAATCACAAAAAATAAAATGATTACATAAAAAAATATAAAAAAATTAGAAAATAAAAAAACTTGTACATTATAAAAATAAATTGTAACAATCATAAGAGTTTACATGGCAAAAACAAAATATTACAAATTAATATTGCGACCAAAATGAACTAAAAAAAAAAAGCCTAAGTCATTGAAATCATCAGCATAAGACACCAGACCACAAAGCATCCACACTGCATATGAAATTTTAGCCCTTGAGAAGTCCATCTCTGGATGCTACAAGACATTATTAGAGGCACACATTAAAGATTAATTCAATTATGAAAACCATATGACTTGATTTGAATTAGGTGCTCACCTCCACCATAAATTTCTTCAAAAGTTCATGTTTTTGGAGCTCTTCGCTAGTTGGAGACCCATAGACTTCTGCCTTTGATCAAATTGTACAAGAGAATTATTCATCAATAAACCTTAAATGTTATCAAATAGTGAAACTCTGATTTGATTGCTTATAGTGCATTTGAGTTATTTGAAGAACACCAGTCATGTAGAAAATGCATCCTACTCTATTTTTTTAAGGCAATATGAAGAACCTAACCAAAACCTATCTAATGTAAATATGACTTTGTTTGAGTTTTGACTGCTTGCAATTGAGATATTCAACTAGAAAGGATGACTTGGAAATGAAAGACGGTAGGGATAGACAAGAGTACTCATCCAAATAGTAATCAATTGATAATAGCTCAATTATAAAAAAGACAATGACGATGAAACATACATGACCCTGGGCAGTCCACCATGTTTCCAAAAGACATATAGCCTAAGGATCCTTTCTATCATTGGAAAAGCAAGTAATCTAGTCATGCATCACAAAAATATAATCTAGCGCAGCCCACTATGTCAATTCTATTCAGCTTACTCTCACTAAATCACCAAGTCATCCAGTAATGCAGACATGCATCACACTTTCAACTAAACTCTTAAGCTAGAAAATTTTCCAAACTTCTGCAATTGTTTCAAACATCATATTTAAAACTTTGAAACATAATCTGCTATTTAAAACAATCATTAAGCATCTATGACAACACCTATAAATATAAACCAGCATCATGAAACCAATTTTACTCAGCGACAATATCATTCTTAAATATAATTTCTCAGCATATAAACAATAGTATATCACAGAAATGATAATCAAATTTCAGCCAAAGACCCATGATTTCCACAACTGAAAATATATTATATTACTGTTTTTTATAACCAAATGATTGAGAGTTCAGTTCATATTGTCTTGTTCCCGGTTAAAATTAAGTCCTAAGGGAAAATTAAAAGTTTAGTTATCAAGCTATTCATGGGATTTTGCTCAAAACTCAAAAGACATAAACTTTTGAAGTGGAGTGGTCCTTCACACAAAACAACGAGATTTTAGCATAATATGGGTTCGGAAAAGTTGAATATACTCAGGCAGAAAAATTAAATGTTAATCAACAGTTGAGAGCACGCAAGATAGAATCATCAGCTGTAAAAGGTTTCAAGATACCTGTGAGAATATCATGCTCTCGTTAGGGAAATCAAATATTTTAACCAGCATCTCTCTCATATTCATAACATCATTGATGGTTCCCTTGAGCTTGTATCTCCTTTTCTTGTAAGTAACTCCACAAAGCAGTGCTCGTTTGTTACATCTTCTAGACAAGGTGGAGGAGGATCTTGTTGAAGATGATGATGATAATTGATGACTCCGCACATTAGAATTTATTTGTTAAACCTGTGATGCAGAACCAAAGTAAAATGCTCCGATGACAATTCAATAATCTCAATACTCTCAAATTAAAATATTGCTATATAAAGAATTCAATATATCACCTTACCAGTCTGATTTTGTTTAAACAATATCAAACCAAGTTTTAGCTTTTCGCCCGGAATTGGACTGTCAGGGATCAATTGCCCATGTCCTGAAGTTGTAGTAACGGCTTGGTAGATTGAGCATCGATGTGGGACGATTGAAAGCATAAATAATTAAACTGTATAAATTGATTGATCTTACACTATCAGTAATTGCATATTCGTCAATTTGTTTTGTTTTTTTTTTTTGATTTATGATCAATCAGTTTCTTACGACAAGAAAAGGCAAAAGACGAAGAACAGTACATTAAAGAAATAAACTACTCCTAATTAAACTATATAAACTTCTAGAATACCTTGTCAGGTTTCGAATGCTCTGCATTTGGGGAAGCCAGAATAGCTAAAGGATAAACTCTTGCAACTAATTAATTACAAGCGACAATTATTCATCATAATATAGAAACTGAGAACACAAAACTGTCCATATTTCTTGAAGATCCAATCATTAAAATCAATGATTAGTCCAAAAAGCCACAGGAATTTACAGCGAGAGGAAGCAGTAATGTTAGAAAAAGCCTTGCTACCTGGTTGGGCGGACAAGAGAATTGAAGATGCGTGAGATAACAAATCTCACTTGAGGATAGGCTCCAAGGGTGTAGACGGAGGTATGTCGCAAGAAGTTTTCGATGGCGAGCCTCTGATAAAGTCTCGAGCCATCAGTTCCAAGTACCAACGCTCTATCTCTCATGCCTATGACGAGCTTCACAGCTTCTGAACCTACCTCCCATGGATGTGCGTCGATCAATCGAGCTTCTGGATGGTGTTGATTTCAGGGTCGATGTTCCTCCTCTTTGCCGTGATTGTTTCAGCCACCTCTCACTTCCTCCTCACTTGCCCTAGCTACGATGCCAAGCACTCCCTGCAATTGTCGCTCAGCAAATCGAGGCGTAACAAAGACCAGACTAAAGTCACGGGTTAGGGTTAAGAGACTTTTGCGGGGGAATAAAATTTCCCTCACAAAATTACTTAATTTTGTGAGGGAAAATACGTTCCGTTGCAAAATTATGCCTTTTTGCGATGGAAATATACTTCCCCTCAAAAATTCTCAAATATTTCTCTCATAAAAAAAGGCTAATTTACGAGGGAATTAGTTTTCCCTCGCAAAATCATTGTTAGTCTCCACCTCATCACGTCTTTAGCTTCACCTCTTCATTTTTACGTCACAAAGAAACTCACTAATATTAGACCAAGTCTCACTATTTAAAGCTGTGATAATCTTCTTATACATTAGTATCTACCAACAAAGTATTCACCTTTCAATCCTCAAAGTACAGATTACCTTTGCTAATATAAGGACTAACTGAGGGTTGAATTCGGTTTAAAACTAGCAATTTGCCACCCTAAGCATATCATTCGATCAACCGATAAAGTTAAAAAATGATTAAGTAAGGAAATAGAGATATTACATATGGGTATGGTGAAAGTGGTCTTTGCATCCCAGGAATTGACGCTGCCTTAACCTCAGCTTTGGGTACTGAATTTACTTCAGGAACAGGCTCCACTGCTGCATCTACTTTGGACTCAGAGACTATATCAGGAGAAGTTACTGCCTCTTGCTAAGTGCTAGCAGCAGGCGCTGATTCTGGCGTTGCCTCTGTTGGCGTGGGAAGAGCCTTACCATTAGTTGAGGTTGGAAGAAGAGCCTTTCTAATTTGCTAATGTTGCCACCCATTCAAGAAGAACAAAAGGACATGAAGGAAAATCACAAGTTCCACTTTAGGCAATTGTTACACACACAGAGAGTAATTTGTTGAACACCTCTCATGTTCATATCCTAAAATTTCAAATTTTTTCCAGAATTGAATCAGGAGGAATATTTCTTAATGAAATTGCATCTATACAGAATTGAGAACAGAGAAGCACAAGATTCCGAATCGATTGTCCTATACAGAATCGATTGAGAATATACTGTTGAGAGGGGGATCTGGAAAATTACCTTGAGACAAGAGAGGGCCGTTCGACGGTTGAGCGACGGCGGATGAGGCAGAGAGTGAAAACAAGAGCTTGATACCCAAGAGGGGGGGTGAATTGGGTATCTATAAAATTTTATACACTTGTTCTGTTTGTGAGTACTCAAAACAGAGCAGAACAGAGAGGAAGGAAGAAGAAACAATGCACAACAAGATTTATACTGGTTCGGTCCTTTCTCTGACCTACATCCAGTCCCCAAGCCTCACTTGGGATTTTCAATCCACTAACTCAATGAAATTGATTACACACTCTGTACTAAGAGTTGTTCTCTCTCTAGAACATACTCCCCCTTACAAGTTGTAATCAATACTCCCCGACTACCAAGTCCCCTGACTTATAGTTATCTCAATCAATAAATGATTTACAAGTGAAAAACTCTCTCAAAGAGTAGATAGATGAACACTGAAGCACTAAGTATCAAAATGATACTATTACAAGTGAAAGCTAATACACAATAAATGAACTTAGTAAATTTTCGCTCAGAGTAGGTGTATCAGCTGGAGATGAAGTTAATGCTCTCTATTTATAGGTATAGAACATTAAATGACCGTTGTGAGATAATTCCAACCGTTGGAAGTGATTTGCTTAAGTTCAGGTCATCTTCTCTCTCTAAACTTCTGCTAATCCAAGGCTTTATGTTATCTGATGTGGCTCTCAGAGTTTCTGCCCGTTGGAATTAACTTTACTCGATGTAGTAAGCTTCCTTTAACGTTCATTAGACGTGCTCAGATGGATTAGCCGAAAGTAGGTGAGATTATGCAGGTGCATTAAATGCACTGTTCACCTTTTTGCTTTTTTTCACAAATCTTCAATAATCTTGATCTGTGCTAACTGAAAAACACTCAACAAACTTGTTAAACATATCTGGGAACAGGAGTGAATGAAATATGAAATCAATTAGATCAAACAACAAGATATAGCAGATTTCACAAATTTGAAAATGCACCAACGGTCATAAACCTTGAGGCTAGTTCATCCAACCTCGAGGTTTGCTTGAAGGTTTCAGGCAGATATAGTTTTTAAAACATCCAACCTCGAGGTTGCTATGTGAACCTCGAGGTTTCTCTTAAAAAGAAACCTTTAGAAAAATCTTAGTAACTTACAAACCTTGAGGTTCCAAAGGTAACCTCGAGGCTTGAAGGTTTGTTGAAAAAACATTTTTCTTCTGGAGCCCGATAACCTCGAGGTTGAAACTCCATACTCGAGGTTAGTTTCAAACTTTGTAAAAAAACAAGACTTTGATTTAAAGGGCTAACCTCGAGGTTTAAAATAGAGCCTCGAGGTTGATATGTCTTTGTAGAAATCAGTTGCTCTCTGTAAGTAGGAAAACTCGAGGTTGCAAACTAAAACTCGAGGTTAATGAATTTTCCTGTAAACTTGAGTTTCAAAATAAAGTGGCCAACCTCGAGGTTGAAATATGAACCTTGAGGTTTTCATACTTGATGAAAACCATGACCTCTGTGGATGGGTTGAAACTCGAGGTTTGCTTTTCATACTCGAGGTTACAAGTGTTAATGCAAAAACTTGGATTTTTCAAGAAGGCCAGAACCTCGAGGTTAACTTCCCAACCTCGAGGTTTCACATAGTTTTTGTGAAACCAAGTTTTGTAACATGAGACACTCGAATTTCAGAAGGCTTCTGTAAGGCCAAACCTCGAGGTTTCCATACCAACCTCGAGGTTTGCTCTTACAAAAGGTTTTCCAACCTTAAAGAGCAAAACCTCTATCATTGTTTGTAGTTGTTGGCAATCATCAAAACCATCAGAGAACTAACAGAGAGCGTGGCTGCATGGAGAATTGGAGACGAGAGAGCGAACTAGGGAAATGGGGGGGAAAAGAGATAGGGCAGAGAGAATGAGAGCCAGACACAGGGAAATGGGGGGAAAAAGAGATAGGGTAGAGAACGAAAATGGAGGAAAAAAAAAAAGATAAAAGGGGCTTGCCTGGCTCGAAGGCGGAGATGTGAAGTGTGCCGCGAGAGGGAAATGATGTAGGGTTTCTATTGCGCGGGTGAGGATTTTGGTGGATCCGAGTGGCATTTAATTTGAAAATAGGCAACTTGAAAATACGTTCAAGTCGCCACTTTTCGAAAATAGGTGACCTGAAATTTGTTCAGGTTGTTCCTTTTCAAAAAATGGTGACCTGATTTTATTTCAGATCGCCTATTTTCGATATTTCCCATATATTTTCCTTGGCACCAAGTAATTAGTCAGATTTTAGGTAGATTTTATCATGGCGCAAATAAAAAATTCTCCCATATTACCTTATTTGGCAGATTTTAGGCGTCTTGAAACAATATCAAGACACCAAAAATGTATTTTATTCCAATAGAAATTAAATATACCATGGCGCCAAACAAAAAATTCTGGCGGGAAGCAATTAAAGTGTCCTTAAAAAATGTTAGAACGCAAAAAATCAATTTTAGAAGTCCTAAACTTCTATTCAGACATTGAAGGCTCATTTTCCTTATATATAATTACAAGAATACCACTGCCTTCATTTTTTACTACCTATTTTTTAATTAGGACATATTTTTAGAATAGTAATATCCAATTTTTGTAGTAGGGTGGGCCTCAATCCAATCTTCTCTACAAATCACAATAGCCTCCTCAAAAGTTTTGACAGCAGGGGTTCCCATCCAACTTCCAAACTCCTGAACATCAATGTCAGCCTCCTCCCTATCTGATGAGCTTTTACACCCCCTGTTGCCATGCCCTATACATCCGCACTTATAACAAAAATTCTGTAATCTCTCGTACTTCACCGCTATCCATGCCGGCTCTTTCTTCTCTCTCGGAACCCAAAAACCAGAGGACAATGGTTCATTAGTGGAGACCATCACTCGGGCCCTCATGAAACCTCGATTCAATCTGCCATTTATGAAAGGATTCTCGAAATTGAGATGATCCATGAGTTACTTGTATATGCATTATAAGATATCCAATTTTTAGATAAGAAAAAAGATTCCCGATTCGCTATAGAATGATTTAGTATTTCTACATTCATTCCCATCCAATCATCATAGTTTCCCCCACAGTATCACCCAGGATTTTTGCGTTGCTGCAGTTAAAATTCTCCAGCGGGAGTCCGTGGAATTGAACCCAGAAGGGTGAAAGATCAAAATTCACGTCCTTAAGCACCATTCCTTCGTCCCAGCTCTGAATGCTTAACAAATGACCAAGAATCGACCACGACCGTCCCTTCAAAATGCGTTTATAATCGTTAGCCTCGCTAAACCGAAACAGAAAAAGAAGTTGATTGCGGTCTAGCTCAATGATTTCCAATTCCTTATCCACTTGCCATCCTTTCTTGATCATGCCTACAATAGTTGGAATATTCATATTCTTGCCGGTTATGAGTTTACCAACAAGCATATTGCCCTGTTTCATCTCATCGCGCTCAAAGGTCAGTACCACCTGTTTTTTTGAACTCACCCGGCGAGTCTGATCGAACTCCATTATCGTAGGGCAAAATGTCTGGCAGTTGAGAAAAGGCTCTATGCCTAAAGAGAATCTGGTACTAAAAAACAGCTCTTACACTAACAATCAGAGGTTCAGATTAAAAGCAGTGGAATATTAAGAAGATCGTCGCCTAGAAAACGTCGACCTAACTGGGTCACCGAGAGAACCCCAAGCACGCTCACAGAGAGGAGAGATCGCACTCACACAGGAGAGGAATGGCAATTAGTGTTTGGATTTGGACAACAGCTAGCTATCTGCCGGTAATAATTTATCATTACGACATTTGTTGCAGGAGGAGAGCGTCCTGGCTAGTACTCCTAATTATAAGGCATGGTTGATTTTGTTTGGAGAGATTAAGGAAGCTAAATAAGCTACTTAATTATTTTATATGTTGTATATCTTTAGATTATATATTAGTATGTGAGTCAAATTAATTACTTTGAAGAAAAAAATAAAAAGAAAAATACTCTAAGTTAATTTAATTAGCTTTCTTAATTTCTCCAAAAAAGTCAACTACGTCTTATAATTAGGACCGGAGGGAGTAGCTAACAGGAGGAGGGATTCATCCCTCCTTTTATATATTCAATATATGATTTTGATTCTATTTATTAGTTCTATTTATTATTTTTTGATTAAAAAATTTAATTTTATTTATAAGTCTCTTTTAACTTAATATATGAGATTGTGACAATTTTGCTCATATTATGATACTAATGAAAATAGAGAGAGAATAAAAAGTTGAAACACACTCATTCATAAATAAAGATAAAGTTGAAAATTTACGGCTACCTACCTCTCCTTGGTATATTTGATTTGGTCAAAAGAGATTTATAAATAGAATCAGAGTGGTATTAATAGATAGATTTTATATTTTAATATTTTAAAATATTTTGTAGTTTGTAACTATCTCTTGGATAACTATTGAATTTTTGGATGTATTTTATTTTTATTTTTATTTTAGTTTTACAAATACTCATAGTAGGAGAAGGCCAACTCCACGATGGAGGATAGGGGAGGTTAATGGCGCAGGGTCAGAGAACATGGGAGGTAGCAGGTGAGGTGAGAGGAATCTGTCATTTTACAAAATATAAAAATAATTTTTAATTTCTAAAAATTAGTAATAGGATCGAGGAGGTTAACATGATAAATTTTCAAAGTATTTTGAAACTATATTCTCATTACCTCTCTATTTTTAATATATTTATTTTTAAAATATGTTTTTTTTATATTTTTATTTTTTTAAGCATATTTTATTTTTATCTTTATTTTAGTTGTTACAATATTAATGATAGAAGAACAACGTGTCAATATGATATTCATGGCAGGCGTAGAGACTTCTAACGTCCCTAATTTTATAACCATCAATATATTTAGTGGAGGTCACATAAAAAATAGTGGAGAAATAATTGCAGGCCACCTGCTAAACGAAAAAAAGGTAAACTTTTAAAAATATAACATAGTAATATGTCCATCTATATATGCAGAGGGGCCGCCACAGGGGGCTAGGGGTGACCCCCCTAAGCTGATAAAAAATATATATTAAAAAAAAAAAAACCAAGGAGAAGCAGTCGGAGGGATGAGAGAAAGAGCATAGTCAGTGATGGAGAGAGGTTGAGAGGGTGGAGGGAGAGGGAGAGGGTGGAGGGAGAGGGAGAGGGACGTTAGGACGAAAACTATGGAATGTTCTCGTTTGAGAGAAAAAGCCTGAGCTAGGAATAGGATCGACATGGTTCGCCATGGAGGGAAGTTCAAAGAGATAGAAGCTTACCGGGATTGGGATCAGATAGTGTTTTATAGATAAATATAGTAGAAACTAGAAAAGTCAAAACAATAGAAAGAAACTGCGTTTAGCTTGCTTTTATGCCCACTGGTTCAGAATTTCTGATTAAAAGACAAAAACAGATGTTTAGGCTTCAAGTGATATCTACAGTAGCACAATCCACAGGGCTTTTTGACTCAAATAAGAAGAAAAAAAAAATTTTACCAGATTAAAGCTGATTGGAAACATTTTACCAAAGTAATGCAGTTGGTGGCGCAAGGACAGGTCATGCCACTAGTGGCGCAAATAAGGTTCACGCCACTGACAGAAAAGCATACTTTTGCGTCAGAAAAGTGTACTTTTTGTGTCAGTGGCGTAAAGAAGGTTCACGCCACTAGTAACGCCTTCGTTACGCCACTGACACAAAAAGTATACTTTTCTGACACAAAAGTACGCTTTTCTGTTAGTGGCGTGGGACCCTCTCACGCCACTATTGACGCAAGTCTATCTGACGTTTTCAACAGCATTAGTCCAGTAAATAGTTTCAAAAGTGCATCAATCTGGTAAAAAAATTTTTAAAAAATAATTATTTTGGTCAATTTCCCCAATCCACAGAGGTAGATGATGATGCGTTTGTGACGTGTTTCATGTGTTTCGTTTTCCCTTTAGTTTCTCTAATTTCTATAGGTACAAGCTCTGTTGTGTGGTGATGGGAAATACTTCCTTTAATATAACATTGGTACTTTAAATCATACTAATCAAACTACTCGTTTCCGATCTGGAAAAAAAAAATCAAACTACTCGTTCAGTTCTCATTACAATTCCATATACAATTTATTTAAAATATTTCAAGTCATATGTGAAGTTTTTGAGTTTAACATTCCTAAATATCTAGATTTGATTAATTTATTAAATACATCTGAATTATGTTAGTTAAAGGCTAGTATAAACTGGAAAGTCTATCATTTACCCTCTTATTAATAGAGTGATTAGACTTAGACTCACTCTTCCATTTTTTACAGCAACTATTAAAAGATCTTTCTTTACTATAAAGATAATCAAAAACAAACTTCAAAATAGGATGAAAAACTAATTTATTGATGATTCTTTGATTATATATATTGAAAAAGAAATTATTTTAAGTTTTAGTATAGATTCAATTCTATATAAGTTCAACAATATAAAAACACGTAAAGTAAAAATCAAGTGAAATGATCTTAATTTTAGTAATAGATTTCTTTCAATTTTTTTATAATTGGTTTGTATTGTATTTCAAGTATCTTTATTTATAATATAATATTTTTATAGTTGCCCCGTCAATAAAATTCCTGGGTCTGTCACTGTATATATGGTAAAAGAATGAGACGTGGGGTATAAAAAGTAAAACTGAATGTAACGCCATATAAAAGAATATTTATAATCTTTTCTTTCGAAACTTGGTACAGTACTAAATAATGTCCCTTATCCATAACAGAAAATAATATGAAATTAGGAATTGATTTATATATATGAATATCTTAAATTGATGAGATAGTTATATTTAAGATCGTACAACTTTGTTATCATCTCAATTGTTTAAAATGTAATGTAACTGTATAACTATGGCAAGGATTTTCTTTTTTTAAAAAAAAATTAAAGCAGATGATAATAATTTTGTATGATTAATCCAATTTATTTACCCTAATAGTTTAACATAATAAATAGCGGACGGGCCTGTTTGGGTTGGCGGTAAGAGCGGTGGCTTAAAAGCTATCTTACTTTAGAAAAAGCTCGATAGGAAAAAAGTCAAGTTATAAATAATGATTTGTGTTTAGATTGATAGTGGTAGAAGTGGTGGAGCCCATGTCAAAAAACTAAGAACTTTTTGGAAAAAGCTGGATTTTGGAGCTTTTTCTTTAACGGACTTTTTGAGCTTTTTTGACTTAAAGTCCAGTAAACTTAAAGCTAAACTCAAACTCATCATGTTGAGCTTTTTCTCCAAAACCAACGCTCTCCTAACGTTGGCACTAAACAAGCCCAAAATCGCAGGACAAATAATGACCACGATGGTTACTTAAAATTTAAAATTATTTCATTTCAAACCACATACTGCCCATAGACAAACTTTAACCCTTCTATTTTTTATTTTAACGGATTGAATAAACAAAAATTAATTAAAAAGGAAAAAATTAAAAAGGCGAAAAATGCATGATTTATCATTTATGTGACACATGGTGTTGCCACGCTTTTATATTATGATGAAAGAATGATGAAATGAAAGGACAGGTCATTCGATCACAAAACTTGGCGACTGGGAGATAGAGGAAGAGAGGTCGTTGGAGGTGCGGTGGCGGGAGTTGAAGAAGAGTGTGTGCACTTGCGAGACGGGCATGGAGGCTCTTTCGTGGACCCTCAAGTACCTGATAACTTACCCTTTCACCATCCACTTCCCTGAGATCAAACACATTGCTAATCTGTATGTGTACTCAGCCACAGTTTTCTTACTTTAATTCAAATTATTGGGACTCTCCTAAGATTTACTCCTAAATAATAATCTGTCGAAATTATTTTGGCTGCTAAAATAACACTTCATCTCCTCTTGAAGAAGAAGAAGAACAGTGTCGTGAACAGGGCGACGAGACCCATAGACCATAAAGTAGATTATCACTGTACACAAGGGTTTATACTTTATATTACACGTGTTAACAATTTATAAGTATATATAATTAGCAACTCCAGTGACCAAGTCAAGGGAACATAGTATGTCCATAGGTACAAGCTAAACTCTTCATAACGAACAAAAATCTGGACATGGAGCTTCATTTTCTACTGAGGGATGAGGACGTCTACTCCGTAAATGACGGGCTTATGAAGAAGACTAGGTCATTAGAGGGCCTTTGAGAATCTTGTGAACTCATGCATTGATTTGTATATAAAGAAACATAACAGAAGTACGCAGCTTGTAAGTCAAGCAATAGAGATAATGAGACCTCGTGACTTGTATATAAAGAGGAAGCTAAGCTTCGCATTTCACATGTGAAGCTCAGGAGTATGATAAAAATGGAAGTGAAGAGGTTGTGGGTATTGGTGGTGAGTTTTATGGTTTTGGTTCAAACACTGGGAATCAAATGTTGCGTGAGACAAGAGAGGGAAGCACTTCTTAATATAAAGACATATTTTCTTCCAGACTATAATGACACTCTCATGGTGGAGATCAGAAGCATTTATCATCCTGGGTTACTGATGATCCAAATAGTGATTGCTGTAGGTGGAATCGGGTCAAGTGCCATCCTTCTTCGAGTCGGGTTTCCAAGCTTTCACTCCAACATCTTAATGTCATCAGGTCTGCTAATGACGTGTATTCCCTCCCTAAAGGAGATCCAGCTAATGTTTCTATAGATTTCTCAATGTTCCAAAACTTCAAGGAGCTGATAAGCCTTAACTTCTCCCAAGGCGGATTTCAAAGTTTGGAAAACACTGCAGGTTCGTGTCACTTTGGATTAGCTAATGTTAAATTATTTTATGCTTTAGAGTTTTATGTTAGAAACAGCTTTTTTAACTTGTGGGGTTAAGACTGCATATCTGACTCCCCAAATTCTATCTGGTAAGACCCTTTTGCATTGGGCTGTCCAACCCTTTAGTTTTTCAACATAGAGCTAATTAGTTGTTAACTTTTAATCAAGTACGCGTAATTTCCAATTCTAAATATAGGTACAAGGTAACTAATTTACAAGAATTAATGAATTAGTTAAATTATTTATTTGTAAAAAGAATGTGTTGGGTTTCCTTCAGAGACTCCTTTAATCGTTTGCAATTGACACTATCCCATATGGAAATTCTTTTTGAATATGTACAATAAATATGGATAAATAAATGATATATATATATATATATATATATATCCTCGGAAGATAAGGTGAATTGGGGTCTTACATTTAAAAGTTTGATACATATGTGAATACAAAAGTTTACTAGCAAATGGGAAAGAGAAAATGATTGTAATTCTCCCATGCTAATAAATCTCAACAAATAATTGTGTAACTGGCTCTATTCTTAACCAGTATTGTGTAGGGTATTGGGGAGTGTCTTCCCTAGCTGCTTATTACCACTTTGGATATCAACAGAGAAAATTGTTTCTTTACTGAATCAGAGGAATTGCAAGTCAAGCTTTGTAACGGAATTCAAATACCTTAAAGCCTGTCCTGCCTCGAATCTCAGTGGTCCGAAATGGGAAAAACACATTTTATATTTCTCTCCATATTTCAAAATGTCTGGTTATGAAATCTGTGTCAATTAAATACATCTAACCAATTGTGAAGTGACTTCTAGATTTTGTTTCATCATTAATAAATAGGATATAAGGGGTTTATACTCCCTCTACTCCTTAATATAAGATATATTTACCTAACCTAATTATGTTAAGGAAGTTAACTAGTTAAGTTAGTTAGTATAACTTATATTTTCTAAAACATCTTAGTCATCTTCCTTAATTTCCTCATTCCCCTCTCCTCCTTGATTATTGTTAAGTGAGCATTATTAAGGAGCAGAGGGAGTATAACTTGAACCTCTTTTTTAAAAAAACAAAGTAAAAGCATCATTGTCTTTAATTTTCAAATATAACCTATTTTTATTTTGGTCTTTGTGGTGTAGTAAATTGAAGTTTCAAAATTATTTGAGGGTTGGCTAAATAAATTGCTGTGGTGAGGCGTAACAGAAAATTTTCCCCTTTTTTAATTGTTTGCTATTATTCATTTTTTTCTTTTTGGTTTTCCAAAATTTTATTTTAACACACCAAATTAAATTTGCATGTATCGTTTTCAAGGCCAATAACGAGCCAATAGAATTTGCATTAATTTAGTTCATTGCGATACAGTTTTGGGTATTCTAAGCAACTTGGAGGTCCTTTCATTGAAAAGCAATTACTTTGAGGGATCTCTTCCATTACAGGGTGAGCATGTGTCATTTGATTCATAACGTAGAACAACATTATTTTAGGTTCTACTTCATTTATGTATATTAACAACATTTGCATACTTTTGGCCATAGAAATATGCAAACTGAAGAAGCTACGTTTACTGGATTTTAGTGAGAATGCATTCCATGGTTCATTGCACAAGTGCTTAGCGAACTTGACATCACTTCAAGCTCTTGATCTCTCAATTAATTACCTATCAGGGGAAATACCAGCATTTGCCATAGCCAGCCTTGCGTCTCTTAAGTACTTTTCTGCCATGAATAACAATTTCAAAGACATATTCCCTTTGAGTTCCTTTGCCAATAATTCACGCCTTAAGGTTGGTTCGAATACCAATGAGTTTCAAGTGGACACTAAGAGTGAAGTTGTTCCTTCATTTCAATTGGAAGTTTTGACCTTGGAAACTTGCAAAGTGAACGCACCCAGTGGAACCTTCCCCTCCTTTCTATTATATCAGCATGACTTGCACTATATTGACCTCTCAACTAATGATTTGGTTGGAGTGTTCCCAAATTGGTTGCTTCTCAACAACACAAACTCAGGTCTTTGATAGCGGATAATAACAAGTTCATAGGAACATTTGAGTTCCCAACCGACGCAAACCAACCTCCTCCACACCCCTTGATTACTTTGCAGCTATCCAACAACCAAATGGAGGGTAAACTACCCACAAATATTGGCTTAATGTTCCCAAATTTGGAAGATTTTTATGTTTCAGGAAATGGACTTAGTGGCCGTATTCCTCCATCAATAGGAAACATGTCCAAGTCGATTGGTTCGGACTTAAGCAAAAACAAATTTTCTGGCCAAGTTCCTGAGTCTTTATGGGCAGGCTGTGCTTCATTAGCATACCTGATTTTATCACATAATAACTTAGTGGGAAAATTACTTCCTTCTCACAAGAACTCTTCCTCTTTGCAAACGGTGCTTGATGAAGCTTACTTTCGTCGCTAAAGCAATCAATTAAACCAGGACCAACTAATAATGCAATATAGTGGCAACCTAGGTCATTCTCCCAAGGAGCAAGCTGTGGGTTTTTTTTAGGTTGAATTTAAGTGATGAAAAATGCAATGGAATGAACCTAAACTAAAATGCAAAACACTACTACCTAGATGAAATTAAACTAACTAAAAATACACTAATGCAATTGACTCTAAAACCTAAATGAGAATGCAACTAATGAAACTAACCTATATGAATATGAATGCAATTTTGGGGGTTTTTGTTATGAGAGAAAAATTAAAATCCTAAGAAGAAAATTGATTGAAATCAAATTAAATGACAGAGATCTAGTTCAGTTATGAGGAAGAAGGGGACAACTTAGGAATTGCATGGAGTTAACTTTCTTAGCCCAAACCAATTAATTAGACCAAAGAAAGATTAATGAATTTAATTACCTAATTGAACATGGGAAACCCTCTAGCTCAATAACACATATTCCACTAGAAAACTCATAATGAAATAAGCGGTGGCTAATGAAACTCATTAAAAATCAATCACAAAATAGTTTTGAAAATCTTGTTTGCAATTATCCAATTGAACAACTAGATAATTTATCAACCCAATTAAACAATTAAGATGATAAACCAAATTGACAATTAAATTAATAATGAAAACTCAATTAATAATTCAATTGACAATCAAAAGGTTGCAAACAAAACTCCAACAATTGTCTCACACATAAAAACTTCAAATTATCAATCCAATCCAAAAGAAATATGTTTACAATCTAAAACTAGATTGTTCTCAGTTAACACGACTTGAAATCCTTTAAAACTAAATAATCTCAAGTTTGAATTAAAAAGATAAAAAGAATAACACTCCCTTGTGATCTTCAAGTGTAAGTTCCTAGGCTCTAGTCTTCTCCAAGCTCCTCCCAAGTTGCCTCCTAAAAATGCTTAAGCTTCTATGAATATTCTTCCTCCTCCAAGCATCAGACTAGCCACGGCCATGAAGGATAGATGAATTGATGAATATAACAGATTTAAGGAAAGCAACGTGGGTCCCGTGGTGAGAGAATGATGACAAAAACAATTCACAATTTGTTCCAGCAACGTGATGAATGAATCAAATTGATGCTCTGATTGATGCTCTGCGTGATGCGTCTTTTCGGCTCTCCCTGTGCGTCTATCTACAGCTGCGTCTTTGCCTCCCCCTCTCCAGCGTCTAGGTTAGGTTAATTAATAATGGGAAGAGAGAGTTTTGAGTACCAATTTGGGCCAATTAAAATTTTAAAAGCCCAACAAAATTCCACCATTAGATATTCTTTTAGCTTCCAAGGTTAATTCTGCATCGTAGGATCTTCCAATATGCTTTTTCTTATCCTGCAAGAATTAAATAAAATCGTGATCTATCATATATTTAGAAATATTATTCAATCACAAGATCTCAATCAGAATATTGAAAATTTAAGTCCAATAATCTCATAATTAATTCTGATTTATATTATTTCCTAAAATAGGCTAACAATCCAAATATTGCCTAATAAATCCAAATTAGTCTAAAATAGTCCCCAAAATAAATGAAGAAGGCGGGATAAAATATATTAAATTGGGATTTATCAGTGCTCTTGGACAACAACTTCCTCAGTGGGACACTGGATCACAACATATGGCACCTTCCATATCTTGACAATTTAGATATCTCTAACAACAATTTCTGGGGTATGGTTCCTACTTTCATCACAAACTCTTCATCTTTATACTTCATAAATTTGTCAAGAAATAATTTTACGGGAACACTATCCAAAAAGCTTTGCAAACATCAAGTTTTTTTGTTAGACCTCTCTCATAATAAACTCTCGGGTTCAATACCATCTTGCTATTTCAATATTTCGTCGGTATATCTACAACTACTAGGCAATAGCCTTGCAGGCTCCATTCCTACATTCATGAGACCTTGTGACAATCTAACAATACTTGATTTGAGGGATAACAAGTTCTCTGGAGTTATTCCAGACTCGATTGTGAAGGTGAAAGCCTTAAGTTTTCTTCTACTGGAAGGTAATCAGCTACATGGGCAACTTCCTAACCAATTGTGCCAACTGAAGGTCGTTAGATTTTTGAACCTGTCACGTAATAACTTCACTGGAAATATTCCTGCTTGCTTCTACAATTTCTCACTTGAAGAATCAGGATCTGTAGGTATTAGGTATGCTAGGATTTTTGATTATCATAGTAACTTTTCTTATTATAGCCCTCTTCATTTGAGACTACTTTTTAACGATTATGGAACTTTTGTTATGGAAGAAGATCTTGAAATAGATTTTATGACAAAAAACTTGGTTCTTCCATACAATGGTAATATTTTGAACCTCGTGTCTGGAATAGATTTATCAAGCAATAAGTTAACTGGAAAAATCCCTCAAGAGATTGGATACCTTAAATTCCTTCGTGCACTAAACTTATCTCACAATTATTTGAATGGATCAATACCAAAAAGTTTCCACAACCTTTCAGCTATTGAGAGCATAGACCTTTCAAACAACAGCTTGGATGGAGAAATCCCTATTGAGTTACAGGACTTGAACTTTCTTGGCGTATTCAATGTGTCCTACAACAATTTGTCGGGTAGAGTGCCTAATGGTGGACAATTTTCAACTTTTGATGATAGTTGCTTTAAACAAAACCAATTTCTCATTCGAAACAATAACAATAAAGGTAACTCTTCACATGTACCACAAACTCCTGTCAACAATGACACAGAGGAAGATGAATATGTCATAGATTTTACTTCCTTTTTTAGGAGTTTTTCTGCATGCTATGTTGCTGTAGTGTTGGTTATTATGGCAACGGTTCTCTGGATCAACCCATACTGGCGAAGATTGTGGTTTTACTACATTGAAACATGCCTCTATAGATGTTTGTATCCATATCTTAAAGATGCATTTTGGTAGAATTCATAAGAGATTGAATAAATTGCACAACCGTAGACTTGTTGACTTGTGCTACAAGTGAACACGTTTGTCACTTCACCTCTTTGTAAACCTATGTTGTTTCATTATAAGTACATGTAATGTTTTCTAAATGCTTTATTATATCGTGAGCTGTTTAAACATATAATGTGTCGTTATGCTATTTGAAAGAATGGACCTTGATACCCAAGAGGGGGGGGGTGAATTGGGTATCTATAAAATTTTAGAGACTTGGCTCTGTTTTGGGCAAGTTAAAGCAGAGGATAAATGAAGAGAGGAGTAGAGAAGCTTTGCACGGATCAATTTATACTGGTTCGGCCTTTTCTCTGACCTACATCCAGTCCCCAAGCCTCACTTGGGATTTTCAATCCACTAACTTCACAAGACTTGATTACAATCTCTGTACTCAGAGTAGTTCTCTCACTAGAACTCACTCCCCCTTACAAGATGCAATCAATACTCCCAACCACCAAGTCCCCTGACTTGTGGTTATCTCAATCAATGAATGATTACAAGAAAGACTCTCTCAAAGAGTAGATAAGATAAATACTGAAGTACAATGTATCAAAGATACAGCCTAATGAAAAGAACAACTCAGGATGATTATTTTCGAGTAGAGTAGTTGTTCATCAGTTGTGTCTGTTTGGCTTCAGTTCCTCAGTCATTTATAATTGTTTGAATCATTTGAACGTTAATAATCCACTGAAGCTTGTTCCCATTCGAAAATGTGACTGTTGTGAGTGTTCTTCCATGTGTAAAGGTACTGCAGAAGCTGATGGGTAATATTCTGTTGCTACTTTCCAGATTTGGGTGTTTGTAGCTTTTGCATTTGAATATTGGTGGCCCATGACATTCTGTTTTTAGAATAATCACGTTTGGCTTTCTTCAGAGGTGATTGTACTGTCTGTAATGCCAACCTGTCATGCATTTAATCTTGTCTTGAAGGATAAGATAAAATAATCCAAGTTGCATAAAGTGTTGCTCCAATTGAATCTCTGTCTATTTCAAATTCTTTCTGTTATCTCATAAATAAACTTGTTAGAACAGTTCACTTACATATATAAGAGATAGATATAATGATTAGATTCAATGGGTAACTTGAAACATGAAGAAAGAATCAAATTTGACATATCAGAGTTTAAATGCGTTTTTCTGTTCTGGAGGTCTGAACTCGAGTTCATAATGTTAGGCTCGAGTTCGGCCTTTATTCATTTTGAGAATTCGGTTCTGTCAAAATCAAACTGGAGGTTTGTGTGTAAACCTGAGGTTTGTAAGAACACGAACTCGAGTTCATTAATGATGAACTCGAGTTCTCTTTACTTAGAGAACTTCAAAAAGGGTTAACATAAAACAAACTGGAGGTTTAAGACAAGTGGGCTCGAGTTTGAAACTTTTGAAAATGGCTAATTACTCTCTGGAACTTTTGAACTGGAGTTTGAGAAGCTTGGGCTCGAGTTTAGTTCTCTCTAAAATATTCTGAAGGCTCTCGGTCAAAACTAGGCTCGAGTCTGAAGAGTTTAGGCTCCAGTTTATAGACAATGTTCTGTTTTCAAGTTTAAACAAACTTGTCCTGCCAAGGATGAACTCGAGTTCATCATGACAGGCTCGAGTTCTTTTACTTAATATCTTCTTTGAACTTTTTCAAACTTGAGGTTTGAGTAGAGGTTTAGAGTTTGTAATAGGTTTTCAAAAGTTAAAAAAAAAAACTTTGTCAATGGCGAACTCGAGTTCATTAAATGGTAGGCTCGAGTTCACTCAAACTTTCAAGGATTTAATTTTGAACTTCAGGTTCAGTCTCAAGTTTGATCTTTGGTTTGACAAGTTTATGCTTTCTGTTAAATACAGGCTCGAGTTCATCACTCATAGGCTCGAGTTCTATTTTGACAGATAGAAAAATCATGAGTTTTAAACATCCTTGACTTGTCAAATCTTTCCACTATTGTTTACAATTGTCAGTGATCATCAAAACACTCTGAGAACTAACACTATTCAAATTGGGATTTGCTCTGGTAGAAGGCGCCAAATTCTACATGGTAGCCTATACACATTGTATCAGAACCTTGGTCCAAGATTTTTAAGTTTTTCATGGTTTTTTGTAAGTCTTGCTCAAGGTTTACAATGTAACTTCTATTATTTATTTTCTTAAAGGTGAAAGTTTGTACGTCATGTGCATGATTTTTAATATTTGCAATGGTTGCAAATGAAGCATCTTTCAAGTAGACCAATAAAACACACCAATATATGAAGAAACATACCAAGAGTACTAAAAATATTTGATTAAGTTAAAAACTTTAGTTCAAAAAGCTTACCAAAAACATATTTATTTAGCCGTGGCTGTATTAGTACACCCTTTAAACATGGCATTACAACATATAACATTTTAAACCTGATTTTACTTTCATATTTTGATGCACTGAATGTATATATATTGTTCCAAAATGTGAACAATCAAGGTAGTTCCATATGCGGAATTGCCTTTCATGATGGCCAAGTGATTTATTGAGCAATCCGATGTTTTTTTTTAATTTTTTATTTGATCAACATATATTATCAAACAAAATTATGATATAAATATGAGATAATAGCTACTCATGATCATTAACCAGCTTCATTCCATTTCCTTGATCCAAACATGCTCTTTTAGAAGGAAAAGCTTTACTATTTTCATCCATAGGCGTTGCTAGGCAATCATGCTTAGGTGGATGATGAAAACATAGCTCCATGGAGAAACCTCTTACACACGGAAGATCTAGGATGTTAGTGTCTATTAACTTGTGAAGAATCAGCGGCTTTAAGCCTCCCAAACCTTGGGCTAGATACCCAAAAGGAGACATAGAACTAGTCACCAACACATCACACATACTAAGCATCTATATTTCAGTCAAAGCCTTTATATATTGTGCATATTGTCGTTGAACTTTTGTTCCTCTTCATGACTTGGCTGATAAACTCCTATTATATCCCTAGTAACAGTCGATTTTTTTTTTCAAATACATCATTGTTAAATTCTCGCTGAAATACGAATACAAAGATGTCACCAGAACAGATTTTGTTTGGTTTTTCCTTGGAGAAGAAGTTACTGAATCTCTCAGGTCTAGTTCAGGCAATACCTTATTCTTTAGGGTACATCCTAATATTTGATCCATTTTGGCTTAATTTGCAGGAATGTTGGGATATACTCTAATTTGGTGACTAATTCTCTCATCTGCTCTGGCCATGTATGCCTAAAAGAAGTTTTTTATTATTCCCCATGCTTAATTTGAAGGCAGAAATAAGTATCATCCCAAGAAGTGAAAAAACGGTGTCTTTATCAGAGAACTTTTTGCTTAATTCTTGACCAAAAGATGGCACCATGAATAGAGAAGGTCTAAAATATTGATATGACCTTGATACCACTAGGGAAACCTTACTGAGAAGATGTTGAATATGTTCGCAGTGAAAAAACTTTTCATGATCATCATTGGTATGCTGCTAATTTAGATGTTGAACCAATGGAGAAATCTGTCTTGAACTATTTTTTTTCTCTATCATTCTTTATCATGTTCTGATACGTTTCAATATGTCCTAGCCTGTTTATGAAACAAAAATCTTTTGGCAAAATCCATTATGTATTATGAAATGGTTCACAGAATAGGCCTTTCATTTCATCCTCAAAATTTACCATTAGAACTCAATCTGTGACGATAACGTATAGGAATTCTAAAGTCATGCTCACCATTCTATTGCCCAAGCCATTAATAGAAGTCCACACAATGTAGTTACGTTCTGTAGAGTGTGCCTTGTTCATTCTAGGCCTTATCAAATATTTCATGGTTTTGTTGTAGAGTTCAGCATGAGGTCCACACCTTTTATGAAGATCTTTGTGTTCGCGAAGTTTGGTTATCAGATAAGGAGACGTTTTGTGAGTCGAAGCCTTATGGTATAAGTAGGACTGAAACCTGCTACTTAAGCATGATGATTTATCAAACCCATAACTATTTACTAAAAGTCCATCAAGCAATTTGTCAGCAATAGGCTTTCTTGTAAGTTGGGGTGATGAGTCCTTTTTTGAGTTTGTAAATGAACAATTTTTTGAAACTACAAATTTGTAAGCCTAGGTATTGATAAGTTCTTCGATATTGTATTTATAGAACTAAAATATTAAGCTAAGTATAAAGACTCATGTGAGCATGTTAAATGTGGCATAATTGAAACAAGGATTAAGGTGCAGATTTGCCAATGAACAATTACCTAAGGAGCGTCTGGCACAAAAAATAAATGAAGGGACCAAATTGGCCAATGAATTATTAAAAAGTGAAAAAAAAACACAAGTTTGAGTAGATTCACCAACGAACTATTACCCCGTCACTTTCTTAGTGTCTCCATCTTCCATTGACTGTCACAATATCGGCGACGTCGACATCTCCAAAGCTTCCATTGTTGCTGAGTGTTCCACTCACCCTTTTGAACTCATCCAGTAGTCTACAGCTTTCAACCGGCACACGCCTTGCACCCTGGTTGCATCCCTTCGATGCCATAAGTAGCAACTGTCGCTACCACAACGCATGTTCGCATGGGTCCCATTTCTGTTGGTGTTTGCCTTATCCAACAAGATGGCTTAACCGCTCTTTTCTTCAGCGTCTCCGCCACCGTCCTACGCCAGTGCCTCATATTTTAACGTAGAAGTGATAGTGTTGTTTTAATAGTTATTTAGTATCTTTTTTCACTTTTTAATAGTTCGTTGGCCAATTTGGTCCCTTCAAGTGTTTTTTGTGCCAGACGCTCTTTGGGTAATAGTTTGTTAGCAAATCTACACCTTAACCCTTAAAACAAATCAATATCTGTGTGTAAATAAATGTGTATGTTTGTTTTTGTGTGTGTGAAAAGGATTGATATTATTGTTAAGATGTTGTAGATTCAGGAAAAAGCAAAAGTTAAAGGCTCCTTTTTGAGGTGTTGGAGTTAAAATTAGAGATGGTGAATCAGCATCATTTTGGTTCGACAATTGGTCTGAAATCAATAGACCCCTTATTGATCTTATTCTCGCTTATGAAGCTTTCGCAGACAAGAATGAGAAAGTTGTTGATTATGTTGACTATTGGGAAGAGTGGGATCGAAACAAGTTGATCAGGCGGTTCCATCTGTAAGTTGTTGATTGGATCATGTGTGCACACCCTCCCCGGAAGGAGAGAAGGGAGGATAAATACTATTGGAAAACTTCATTTGATGGTTGTTTTTCTGTAAAGTCTACATACCATTTTCTTTTTATAGGTACACACCGAGACAAAGAATCTATTTGGAAGTTGCTGTGGAGATGAGTTGTCCCAGAGAAGATTAAGTCTTTTTTGTGAACCTTTACACATGGGAGAGTTCATATGGCACGTCTCAGAGTTCAGAGAGTCATTGAGGAGTCAACAAGATGCCTATTTGGATGCAACTAGGAGGAGGACTTAATGCACTTAATGAGGGCTTGTAGCAACACGAAGGAAAGATGGATCTCAGTAGTTACCCTGGCCTTATGGGAGAAGTTTACATCAATCCAAGGCATAGAGTCACTACAGTAGAATCTCAATCATGAAACAGGAAGGGATTTCTCCAAGAAAATCCCATAGGCTACCCTGTTTGGTTATATCTGCTAGGACATTTAGGTGGATCATTGCAAGAAACTATTTGGCGAGGACCCCACCAAAGACAGCACGAATGCACATGCTAACCTTTTCATGGCAAGCTGGGATAAGGATTTAATAACAAAATGTCAATTTTACTCTAATCATAATATTTCCGGACATGTCAACCAAGGACGTCATCAAGGATTTATCACTCTCGAGTCAGGGAGAAACGGTTGTGGAGGCGCTATACGTGGACACAATGGAAGATGGATATGCGGATTCATGTGTAAACTCACGACAGTTCCCCTAGCAATAGCTGAAATCATTGCGGTCATCTAAGGTCTTTAGATATGTTGGAATAAAAGATACAAAAATGTTGTTGTACTATCAGATTGCGTTGAAGTTGTTAATGCTTTGACTAGTGGTTGTGATTATTCTCACCCCTTTAAGGACATTATAGTTGATGCCAAGTTTTGGTTATCAAAAAACCGACAAGTTTTACTTAGTCATATTCGTAGGAAAAATAATAGTTTAGCGGATCACTTGGCTAAGCTAGCCTATAATATCATAGGAAACTTTTGTCTCCTTGATCTCCCACCACCTTCGTACCAGAAGGCAATAGTTGGTGAATGATAGTAGGTTATAGTTTTTCATATTGTAAATGCTTTTTTGAGTTATTAATGGATTCCAATTTTCATTAAAAAAAAAAAAAAAGGCTCCCATTTGATGAAGCAAGTGTCTCTATTTGAAGTTAGAATGTGATTGAAACTGATGAAAACATTGGACCTTACTCAAAATAGCTAAATTTATTTTATTCTGTTTTCTTGTTATTTGAGCTTGGGACCTCCAAATTAAACTTCTTGGACTTACCAGGAAAACCAAATTTGTTGGTTAACTCCTTGTATTTTAAGTATATATAGTTTGTTCTCAATATAATCAAAATTCATTAGAGTATCCTGTCCCTAAACTAGATAGAGGGGAAGAGAGATGGATGGATTATAGTTCACTCCATGTGGGTCCCATGAAACTTGTTCCAATGATAGCATCACCTATAATGCTTAGATGAGTTCCCAGGCTCAAACCTAGTATTAACGTGTTTGTAGGCATGCATGTTCAAATTGTGTGTGTGTATATATATATATATATATATATATATATATATATATATATTAAAAAAAAGACATGTTTTGGTTGTGAATGTAGTTACAAATATATGTTTTGATAATTTGTTTTCTACAACTTAAGATAGTTGTGAGAAAGAAAGGGCAAAAATCAGATTTGTTGAACAAATTAATGGAGTAAGCAACCAAACATATATATAAATCAAGAAAACCAAATTTTCAATTGGTAAAACAAACACAATCAAAGAAAAATATGTGAAATTACCTATTTTTGAATATGCATTAGCTTTAATTGTTGATCCCAAATTTTCATGTGTCAAGTTTTGGCCTCTCCCTTCAAATTCCATATCATTAGAAAACCTCTAAAAATGATCAAAACTGAGAAAATATACAAAAATTGAGGAAATAAGTGAAATTACCTGCTTCTGAATCTTCATATGCCTGAACTATTGATCCCAATTTCTTATGTGTCAAGTTTTGACCTCTCCCTTCAAATGCCTTGTCTTTGGAAAAGCTCCCAAAATGATCAAAAATTGAATATTTATAACTAACTCCACAAAATATAAGGAAAATTGTGCAGAGAACAAACAAGGATGTTCTACATCTGTCAGAACTCAATCTCATTATCTCTTTTGTGAGTTGAAGTGCATTCATCCTCTCAAACGGCTCTCTGCGGTAATTATAACCTTTATTTAGATTAAAGAAGAATATATGTATATTATTAGAATATGGGAATACCAATCAAAAATACAAAAATAGAATATTAATTTCATTTAGGAAGTTTCATAGAGCCTTGACAAAGGTGCTTGAATTTTTAACCATAGAAATGTGCGTACAGGACAGCTCATTGGCAAAGAAGATGGCTTTTTTGCAAGATTTTGAAATCTGTACCAGTGAGTAAACCGATCAGGATACTGGGTCAAGGGTTAGAGGGTTAGATCGGAGTCAAACTGGTCAGGGTATTGCTAAGACATATAAGATAAATAATGAAAAAAATAGGGAAAACAAATTGAGAACATTAAACTATAGGAAGAAAGAAAAGTCAACAAAAAAAGGTCATTAGTAGCGGTCAAAATCGTGCATTTGTAGCGGTTTTTGCCACGACTAACGACATTTGTCGCGGTTATACAAACCACTACTAAAACCACAGAAACAAACTAATTTGAAGCGGTTAAAATAAACCGTTACTACATCCACATAAACCGATACTGTAATTGTAGCGGTTTAAGTTGACCGCCACTATATAAGGCTAAGTTGATAACTTATGTACACAATAGTCGCGGTAAACAAGCCTCTACAAAGTGAATCAATTTTGTCGCGGTTATATAACCGTTACTAAATGTCCAAATATCTGGAAAATAAAATAAAATTTACCGCCAGAATATTTGTAGCGGTGGATAACCGCTACAAATAATTTCCGCCATTATTTTTAAAAATAGTTTTGCCACTATTTTTTATTTTTAAATTTGTAGCGGTTCAGAAACAGCTACAAAAATTGATGTCATTTGTTTGAAAAGTAGTTTTGGCGCGTGTTATTTTAGTATTTGTAGTGGTTTCATAACCACTACAAATGGATGAAATTGAAAAAAAAAATATTTTTAACAATTCTTATTGTAATTAAAAAATGTTAAATTATTAATCATTTATATTTTTACTGAAAATAAATGATATTAAAATATGATATTCGATTGTATAAGGTTACTATAGATATGTAAAACAATGAGAATATGTAAGTATAATAACAAAAATTTATGAGTTAGTTAAAATAAAATGAATTATAAAACAAAAGTGTGGGAAAGTGGATCGAAGAATAAGTATGTGAAAGTAGGAAAAAAGTTAAAAACTGACAAAATGCACCTGTAAAATAAGAGAAGTTAATATCAACAGGGTAGAAGAAAAAACAAATATTTCGATAATCACTAGATTTGATCAAGCTGAGTGACACTTACCCCATTCAAACACTTTACCTCATTGAGAAAACGCAAAAATATGAGAGAAAACGGAGAGAAAACGTGTGTAGAAAACAAAATTGAAGCATATTGAATGTGGTTTGATGGGGGTATTTATTTTGATCTCAGCGCATCACTTTATAGAGGTTAAGGTGTCGGTTTTTATAGCGGTTGATTTGATGTTTTGTAACGATTTAATTTTGTAGCGGTTTTTTTGTTCTTAGTGGCGGTTATGAAATGCTACAAAAATATTTTTTTGGGTTTTTTTTTTTTTAAAACTAAGTAAAATAGAGAGTAGGGATAATTTTTCTTCTCAATCTTCGTCAGCATCCCTACAAAGAAAGTTTGTATAAAAAGTTACGTGTGAGTTGAATATGGAATAAGGCATATATAAAAATTTTGTGAAATGCTATTTTTATATTTCATATTGCGTATATTAAAAAACATACCGAACTATAGGTAAAGTGTCATCGCCTTCAGGGAAAAAGTTTTCGAAACTAGAGGGCTGGAGCGGCTCACAATCGTAGGCGACATTCTCACCATCGCCCATGTCGTAAAGGTCCTGAGGCTTTAAGTGAACCACCATATTCCAATCCCTGTGCCTCTCATCAACGACATAATAAACCTGATGGGCCTTTAAGAATATACGGCTCGTCATCTTCAGACTGACCAGTGTGAATATGCCGGGAGAAATTTACTGATGTGATGCCTAAGTCATCAGTCGTGAGTCCTTAGGACGTTGTCGTATTCGCCCACAAACACTTGAACAACGTCACAAAGAAAAGGCCTTGGTAAGTTATCCTGACCACATCAACCAGCTTTCCATAATACGGGACGTCACCGAACTACATGTTCTCGTCATTGCTGTTTGCATAACTCCTCATCCTAAACGTGTCATATACACCCGAGCTTTAAGTTAGCAATCCCTAATCTCGTGAAACCATACAAAACTTGAAGCCATTGACATTGTATGCTGTAAATCTTTAAGCGTGGTCAAGCGGGCCGAGTGCGAGAGCTTTGAATTCTGGTGAGTGGGGGTTGTGGTCATTCATTATTCTCCTCCTAAACCAACCCCTGGAATTCTCTGTGGACCTTTCTATCAATTTCGGAGGATGTCTGTGTACGGATCCTCAACTGACGCTTCACATGACTCTTGAATTCCCTGCAATTAAACATGCGATGACGAGCAAGAAATGTGCCTATAAAATATAAGGAAACATATAGGATAACATATATATCTGGGTGCAATCCTTACTGAAGGTACGGTTCAACTTTAGTGCAATTGATCAAGACATGTCTATGTGCTTGAAACTTCTCAAGTGCCGTGAGTTTGAAGTTCTCACATCCGCCAACTGGTTTACCAAGACGAGGGAATAACAACTCTGAAGCTGATGGCTTTGGCTCTGGCTCAGGACAATTGTCCACACGAGGCGGTCGGTTGAATGACGTCTCAATGTCATCAAAGTACCTGGAACAAAAATACAAGACCTCATCCCCAATATAACCTTATGCTATTGAACCTTCAGGTCATGTCTTATTCCTCACGTAAGATTTCAGTTTCCCAAGAAACCTATAAAGTAATGAGGAAAGATGTCGATACATCAATGGTTAAACATGCGACTAGGAAGTAATATAATGCTGAAGTAATTAATTTTAAAAGAGTACCTCTCAATAGGATACATCCATCGGTAGTGAACTAGGCTAGAAAGCTTTGTTTCGTGAACAAGGTGTACTGTCAGGTGAACCATGACCGTGAAAAATGAAGGAGGAAAGATCATCTCCAAATGGCATAGCGTAAGAATGATTTGCTGTTGTAGCTGGTCGAGCTCCTCTATGATCAACACCTTGGAACACAACTTCCGAAAGAAAGTACAAAGCTCTACCAAAACGATCGACACATTGAGAAGCAGTGTATTTTTTATGGCCAACAGAAGTAACTGCTGCATAAGCACATGTGAGTCATGATTCTTCATCCTAGTAACCTTTCGAGCCTGCACGTCCACACATTGTGAAATGTTGCTTGAAGACTCGTCAGGAACTTTTATTTTCTTCAAAGTGGCGAGGAAGATTTCCTTATTCGGTTTTGTCAGGGTGAATTTTGCCTGTTGAAATCTGTCATGCTCATCCGGCCACGCATCTGCACGAACCCTCATCTCCTACAAATCTTTCCTCGCTTGAAGATGATCTTTTGACTTGCTTGGTTCATTCATAATCGTGTGCAACACATTGTCGCACACATTCTTTTCAATGTGCATGACATTCAGACTGTGTCGGAGCAAATTATCTTTCCAATACGAAAGAGTGAAGAATACGCTTATCTTCCGCCATTGCTGGGTCGCGGAACCAAAAGCCCTGACCGTCTTTGTCTCGGCCTTTACTGGATCGTCTTTTTTCCCATACTCAAAATCAAAATCCACATGCTGCTCTATGATCTCTACACTGGATAATATGTGAGGAGGTCCTCTTTTTTTCCTGTTGCCCATTGGAACGATTGCATTGCAACCTAAACCTGTGCGTACCATCGAGAAACCTCCAATGACCCATGAAGCATCACTTACGACTGTGGGGAAGGCGCACTGAGTCAGAGTCAAAATTGCAAGCCGGACACGCAAGGACGGTATGCACATTCCACCTGAATAATGTTCCTAGTCCAGGGAAGTCACTGATAATCCACATCAACGCCGCACACAACTTGAACAGTGTCTTCTCGTGTGCGTCATACGTCTCAACGCCTACATTCCACAACTCCACCAACTCCTTGATAAGCGGTTGTAGATACACATCGATGTTATTTCCCGGTGCCTTTTTGCCTGGAATGATCATGGACATAATGAAGGAGCTTTGTTTCATACACATCCAAGGGGGCAAGTTGTAGGTATCAAAACAACTGGCCATATACTATAACTTGTGCTAAGATTTCCAAACGGATTGAAACCATCGGTCGCCAAAGCAAGACGAACATTTCTAGGGTCCGCTGCGAAATCAGGAAAGTCTGAGTCGAACGCTTTCCACACTTCACCATCCCATGGATGTCTAAGTTTACCATCTTCGTTCTTGTCAGGTTCATGCCACCTCATATGCTCAGCTATCTTAGACGACATAAACAATCTTTGTAAGCGAGGTTTTGAAGGAAAGTACCTTAGAATCTTTACGGGTTTCTTCTTTTGTTTTTTTCCCTTCTGAACTGTCCTGAACCTCGAAGTGTGACACTTCTTACAAGTCTCCCTCTAATCGTCCTCCCCCTAATAAAGCATGCAGTCGTTAAGGCAGGCATCGATTTTTTCGTAGTTCAATCCTAATATGTTGATTATCTTCTTGGCCTCGTAGAAGGTTATGAGAATGTCCGCGTCAAGGAAAGCATCTTGTAGTAATTCCAGCAACATCGACATCGCCTTATCAGTGATCCCACACATGCACTTGATATGGTACAATTTGATCAGAAAGGATAATTTTGAGTATTTCTGACAACCTTGATTTTGATTGCTCTCATCCATGAGGCTGAAAAATTCCCGAGCTGCTTCTTTCCTACAGAAAACTAGTTCAGGACCTTCTACTTCTACAGTGAAGTTGTCATCTTGAACAGCAAAAGCGTCGCGAATAGCTTCATTAATCGGATCATCTTGACCTAGTTGATTTCCTACTTGTAAGGTTTGAGGAAGATGATCCCCATATCTCATACCACGTTTCTCACCATGAACACCCCAGAATGTAACTTCTGGGAAAGGCTTAATAAGAAGATGTTCCATAGCACCTTCTCGTGTTTGCCACTTCTTAAACTTGCATCGATAACAAGGACACACGATCTTACCATTAATGCTAATGTGAGAGAAGGCGAAATCTAAGAAATTATTCAATCCCGCTAAATATATAGGAGAACTACACGGCATCTTGATCTATGACTTATCCATCTGTAGTAAACAAAGCAAAGAAAGGATATAAATGTGGAGACAATGTTTAATTACTTTCATCCCAGCACTTGAGATCTTTAAATGCAATCTAGGACACTTTGCAGCGGTTAAAAACCGCGACATCAACCGCAACAAATTTGCAATTTGAATTTGTCGCAGTTAACAAACCGCTACAAATTCGAATTGAAAATCCTACCATAAACTAGTCGCGGTTAACAAACCGCTACGTCAACCAATACAAAATGATGACCGGTTGAAAATTTTGGCAGTTACTTTTAAATTTTAAATTCAAATTTGTACCGGTTTCGTAGAGGAACTGCGACAAATATATTTTGTAGCGGTTTTACCATGAAACCGCTACAAAATTTATTAACATATCTTTTTAATCACAAATTATAAACTCCGTTTATTATTTAATAAAATTTAAATTTAAAAAACCTACTGATAAAAAAAAGATAACAAATATTTAAATTTTAAAAAAAATTGTCAACAAACATCCGGCTATACAAACTGAATTGTTGAACAAAATAAGAACTAACTATCAGGAGCCCGATGATCAGGTCCTGTCTCAGGGGGGTCTCTCTCATGGGCAGCGTGGGCTCGACCAGAGGTAACAACGCCCTCGTCTTCACCAGCAGCAAGATCCGGACGGGGAGCCGGGGGAGCCGGGGGGAATCCTCGAAGATGAATGGAGGGGGAGGCTCAAGAGATGGAAACCGTCTGTTAGGTAGCAACTCTGACAAGGCCCCGGCAAGTGACTGCCAATTATTCCTCTGATTAGCGAACCAACTGTTGAGACTCTCCTGCATGCGCCTAGTCCTGGCCTCATTCCTGGTCCTCTCTGCAGCAACCTGCTCGGCAACCTGCACGGCAACTTTCTTCGCAATCATCGCATCAACTGCCTCCAGTGGTGGCCTACTCGAGCCGGAGGTCCCAGCGGCAGAGGAGGAGTCCTTGCGGTACACCATGCTAGGCCTGGCGCCTAGCCCAAAGCCCCTAACAAGGCCAGGATGCTCGACTGGGCCCACAGCAGCTTTCAATGTGGCCATAGGATCAACAGAACCCTGTGACTCTGGGGTTTGCGACGCTCGCATGTCTTGCTGGCTCTGCTCAATCTGGCTCTGACGCATATATTTCATAAAACATTAAACAATCAATTTAATTAAATTTTAATATACAACATTAACTATATAATTAGTTTTTTGTAACTTACTATTATCTCCTCTGCTGCCTCAAAGATTGGCGTCCCATCACAGTGCCTATGAGTGCGTGTATACAACTCCCCATAGTCCGTCTGACGGTTCTCCTCCCAAGCCTTCTCTTGCTAAAAGAATATAAACTTTGTTATTTCTAAAACAAAACAATAATCATTTAACATAAAATTAACTTAACTTTTAACATACCATCTCACTGTAGGTCACAGCAAACATCTTGGATCCTGCCGTGTGATTGACCCTTTGAGCTACCCTGGATCTGGTGTTCCTCTGCGATAGAGCCTGCAAAATAAATGAGTTGTTTGTGCAATTTAGGTAAAATAGAAGTGTAATCAATGTATTTTACTCTAATTAAACCAAATCTAAACACTACATTAATTTTGTCTATATTTAAATTTTTAAACTAGATTCAGACAAAATTAATTAAAACAAATTTTAAACTATACAATACCCTCATGTAAAAAATAAATAAATAAAAATAAACTATGATTAATTAAGAAAACGTACCTGTGCCTCTGCACTCCTCCTATATTGGACAAAAGCTACCTAGTCATTTGCCTCCACTCCGTCTGGGACGTTCACCATCAGTATTCTGCTTTTTGTAGAGAGGACCCCTCCGGCTTTTCCACGCTTCTCCCATTTTCATCTTTACATACCTCTTCGCATGGGCTCGTAGTTTAAACTTTTTCTATATCATAAAATAATTAGTAATTAAGTAATAATTAATTAAGAAATAGATAACTAAATTAACCACAATTTACCTGCACAACGTCCTCAAACGCCTTGTTCTTGTTGTCCTTCGAGACCTTTTTCCAATCGTGGAAATAGATCAGGAACCATACACAATTCCCACTAAATTGTGACAGGAATAGGTTCAACAGGTGACCACCGCTGCCGATCGGCTGGTCCGTGTCCATGTTCCAGGAGACTATCACGCGGTAGCCGTCCTCCTGATTGAGCGTGTGAACATCCAGCGTCCTCCTGCTGATGTTCCCATGTAGATCTGCACAAATATAACAAAATTGTTGTATTGTATTTACATAAATTTGCATTACACGTCAGAAATTTAAATTTTATTTTTTGCCAATAAATTACTTATACTTACCTTCGATATCCACCGCAAATTCGGTGGAATGAAAAGATGACGGTTGGGGGTACCCTTGGTCCCGCTCGTTCTCCTGGTCGAGAAACCGCTCCGCTTCCGCTATAGGAATCTCAAACTCGATCTCCTCATCTTCATCATTGAGGATGTCCTCAATCGACAGACTTGCGCCTTGCTCTCCACCTACGGTCTCTTGTAGGGTCTCTGGGTTTGGGATTGGCTCATTTGCAAAGAGCACATCAAACTCATTCCCAACCTGAGGGGGCTAAGGGGGGATATTTACCTGAGGGGGCTGAGGGGGACATTTACCTGAGGGGGCTGAACGGGGATATTTAGAGGCCCACGCCCTCTCCTACGGCCTCCTCTACTACTACTACCCCTGATAGGCCTTTTCTAGGATTCAACTACTTTCTCTTTTCCCTTGTCGTGAGAAACCATGACGTTGAAAGGTAAAAGTTGAAATTGAGAGGTGAACAGTAACTAGAGCGCGCACATAAATTTCAAAAGTGAAAAGGAAAGTATAAAAACCGTTGTACTTCGTAGCGGTTAGACCAAATAACCATTACAAAGTTAATAATTTTGTAGCGGTTAGGCAAAGACCGCCACCTAAACTGCGGCAATTGTGCCTCGTTCTTCATGAAAATTTGTGGCGGTTACATAACCGCTACAAAATGAACGACCATTGCAATTCTGTAGCGGTTTGTGAAGTACACCGTTACGAATTAATTAATCTGTAGCGGTTTCTAGTCTAACCGCTACGAATTTAATATTTTTTTAAAAAAAATTCCAAACTAATTAGTTTATTGATAAACTAATTAGTTTGGATTTTTTCTTTATTCCAATAAAAACATTCTCAATTATTTTCTTTAATTTCCCCAAAAGAGCTAAGGTTAATAAATTAGGAATAACAGGTTTATTGAAAATTTTCCAACATGCCGGTGAAGATTCGGATTTAGTATAGCCACCGATCTCCCAAGAAAAACTCACTGACTCATTTTGATCAGAGATATTTCCCAGAGAGATTGGTGGCTATATTGGACCCAATCTCCGATGGTATGTTGGATAATCTTCAAAAGAGGAGAAGTCTTCAAGTCAATGGAGTAATAACTAAATCTGGATTTTCACTAAATGAGCATCCTCTGCTTAAATGATGAGAAAGGAGGCAAATATCTGCAGCGTTGATCTCTGCAGCTCTCATCTCCCGAGATTAACGCTGCAGATATATGCATGTCTTCAACAACCAAGTAGAGAATGCTCATTTAGCAATAATCCTGATTTAGAATATTTTTGAATATTTATAGTTGTTGTACGGAAGTAAGGGCTAAAATAGAATAAATTTTGTAGCGGTTATAGCCTAAACCGCTACAAATATTAACATTTGGACGCGGTCAAGGTGTCGCTTTCTTCTCACCGTGACAAAACTGTGTCGTTTCGATTAAATTTTGTAGCAATTATAGTGTAGAAATCTTAACATTTGGACGCTGTCAAGGTGTCGCTTTCTTCTCATCGTGACAAAATTGTGTCGTTTTGAATTTTTGTAGCGGTTATTTTGACAAAACCGCTAGGAAGAAACCGCAACAGACTTCGCGCCATAATGCGCCAAGGCTGGCGCCATATTTGCGGCGGTTAGTTTTTGTGTCACCACTACAAAAATCGAAGCAAAATGGTCACCATTTTGGCGCCAATGCTTCCGTTACTAATTTGTGGCGGTTTGGCTTAAAACCGTGATAAATTCACACCAAAATGTTCATTTGTAGCGGTTTTTCTTAACCGCTACAAGTTGACCGTGACAAACGATGCTTTTTTTTTTTTGGGTAGTAGAGACGTTGGGCCAGTGGGACAAGTCGTGGGACTGTCAATCTCACCTCCACTCAAACACATCACCTACATGGCGGTCCCACTTGCTTCATCAATTGTCATTCTACCTTTTCTTCTCAACCACTCCTTACTTGCGAGACTTTTTCTCTTTCTTCTTCACATCTTCTTCTAACTCCTCTTCATCTTCTTCATCTTGTTCTTCATTTTGCTTTTCTCTGGCTTTACAAACTTTCTTTGTCCTCTAGATTGTTTTCCCCTACTTCTCTGTTCTGTCACTTCTCAGCGTTGGCGGCAACTCCGCTCTCACACGTATGCTTGTGTTATCCATCACTGCAACCACACGACGACCGCCCTCCTTCACTGCACCTAACTTAGATATCTCTCTCTCCTTCATCTTGGTGACTCTTCAAAGTTCAGATCTCTCTCTCTTTCTCCTCCTTTCTCTTTTCTCACCGTCGATCCAACGACAAGTCCAGTTTCAAGTGACTTTTTTTTTAAAAAAAGACTCTTAGACTTAGTCAACTCGGTCGATTCAGACCGAGTTGACCAAGTTCACTCCAGGTCAACTCGGGACCCCGATCTAACCCCTAACTCGGACCAGTTTTCCGGCCGGTTCACTAGTTCCGGTGTCCAGGTTTCAAAACCTTACTTTTTTGTCAATATGAGTGGGATTCAAAGAAATGAAACGGATTATTATTAATACAATTAAATATGAATCAGTAATATTTGTGAAGAATTATTTACTAGTCTATTTGCAAGCAAGTAAAAATGATAGGAATGGTTTTTGGTTGTACTGACCATGAACAAAAGAGAAAGATTGGTTTTTTTTCCCCTTTTGTGGATTCAAAATCAACTTATAGATACAAAGTTCAATGCTTAAAAATCACATTTCTTAGTTTGTTTTTTCTCAAATATGTAACAAACATATCAGTTACTTGAAGTAAAAGCAATACAAGAGCTTGAAAAGTATAGAGAAAAAGAACAGAAGCCAAAAATCAAAGCATATAAGAAGAAGAAAAAAAAGAGACCTGGTTTTGCAAATGACATATCTTAGAACATGATCATGTGAAGCGCCAATTCCATTTATATTTAACTTTCTTAAAGGAAGATGCAAAAACATTTAATATATGCCATTTTTATGTAATGATCACATTTCTTAAACCTATTCATTCTAAAATAATCACTTTTCCTTCTTCCAATTGAAGCTAGCCAGTTGTCTCCTAATACAATTAATCCTAATCATTTCATTTTGAAATATTATTCATTTCCTATCTGACTTGAATATAGGGTTAAGGTGTAAGAATATACATATACTTTATCCCAAAGAGCACCCAACACCAAATGTTTTTCTTGGGTATAAAAATATCCATATGGTTACTAAATAGGTGCAAACATCACATAAAATGTTAATGGAGGGAGACGTCTGTTGGGTTGGTGTTCAATGTGCCAAGTGTCATCCAGATTTGCTTTAAACATGGCAATGCGGGGAGCTGGCATTTAAACGCTAAACCACGTCTCCCCAACATTTGTGGTCTGCAAAGGAGCTGGAGGAACGAGAAATTAAACATCAAGCTGGAGAAGAGGAATTCTAGGCGACACTCTTCTAGGGCTTTTGTACCTTGATTCCCTAAGGTGAAGTTCATACGCTGTTCTTTTTTAGTAGAAGTATAATTAGTAATTCTTTTTTAATACAGATAAAAGATGAACAATGGTGGTTGGTTCTTGGTAACAGCTCTACATCTGAGCTTTATACTTTGGAAAGGGTTTTCCTTTTCGTATCACCTGGTCACCTCCATGGCGTCACTGCAAACTCCAGCTGCTACTCAAGTAAAAATGGTTTCTCCCTCCCAAATATGTGGTCCGCAATCCCTTTCAAATATGTGGTCCGCAATCTTTGTATTTTCCGGATTTTTTTTATTTACAAGGTATGAAACTGATTTTAGTCTCAGATTGTTACATTGATTTTAAACAAGAACACTCGATCGAAGCACTTTTTGGTCCTCAACAAAAGAAGCGGGATTTAAGCAAATGGAACACTCATGGGTTAAGGCGCACTCTGTTTTTTTCCTCTTGAAAGCTTCTGATGGTGGTGACTATGGTGAAGAGGAGGAGCTCACCGGCGACAGTGATGGTGGAAGTTGTCGCTGGTGAGGAAGAAGATAGGTGAAATGGAAGAACGAAGGAACGGATCTTTTGCCCTCTGTATTTCGATGATGAATTTTTTTTTTTTTTCTTTTGCCCCCATATACTACCTATTTGATATTTTGATCTGCAAATCACCATCCATGACATTAGTCAAAATCTTTATTTTAACGGTGAACGTTTGTCCTTTTAACAGGACTTTTGCACCTTTTTTTTTTTTTTTTAAACTACATGGGTAATTTTGCATCCAAATAAAATTTTTGGTATTGGGTGCTCTTAAGGGTAAATTATATGTATATTTTTGTACCTTTACCCTTGAATATATAAATATAAATATATCTATATATATATATATATATATATATATATATATATATATATAACTCCTATCTATAGCTAGTACGAGACACCTTCAACCATATTTAAGTCATTAAATTTATTCGAAAATGAAAAAAAAAAATCAAATTTAAATACTCCCTCCAAATCCTTTTTTAACAAAAGCCCAAAATTTAAATTATTTTGATTCATTTTATAAGAGTTTGATAAAAGTTGTTTGAACAATTAATTAAACTTTTTTTCCTTTTAAACCCTCATTAATTATATGTATTACATTAATTAATAGGTTTGTGATACATATATTTACTATATTTCTCTCATCACCAAAAAAAAAAAAATTATTTCTCTCTCTTACTTACATCTCATAAACAACAACATACTTGAAAACAATTTATTTTAAATATACTTGTAATACCCCAAAAATTATAATTTCTCATAACTACAATATTTTGATAAATGACACATATTTAACCTAGGTGAATATGTGTTCTCAAATTATGAGGTATGATTATTCTAATTTCTAGGAAATCCTTATATAGGATTAAGATTGAATTTTTCTAGGGATCATAAGATATCATAAAAATACAAACAATTACCAAATTAAATTAGGGTTCTTGTATGATCAAGAAGAGCAAGAAAGAGTTATGAAAATACATAAATAAAATTGGAGGAATGGAATATCCTAAAATTCATATTCATTAAGGATAGTATATTTTGGCAAATGATACCTATTAAAAATAGGAGAATATGTTGGGCAAATTTTCTCTAGAATTTAAATAGGGCAAAACCCAATTTTAAAACTTACATGAAGAATCATAAAACATTATAAAATGCCCTAAAGTCTCTAAAACTAAGAGTAATCCTGATTTAATCATAAGAGAAATTACTAACAACTAAGGGAATATTTAGCTAATTATTTACAATTAATACTAATTGTCATCAATTAAGGATGTGTTAAGCTAATTAAGAATCAAAGACCAATAGGGGATACGATTAGCATAAAATAGATTAACAATAATCTTAAACTACCCTAAAAAGTCAATAATACAATAATCAAGGGGCAATTAAGTTTTGGATTAGGATGATAATTAAATTCTAATCAAGCTTTGAAAAGTCAATAAAATCAACTATGATCTAAGGGTCAAGAATTAACCACATAAAGTCAATCTAAGGGTTTAAATAATTATAAAAGCTTAATCCTTATGAAATTGGATTAGCCAATGATAAATCAAGAAAATGTTCTTAATCCTCATAAAATTCATTGGACCAATAAGAGATTAATACAAATTGAAGGTTTGGATTAAATCTAGTAAAGTTAAATCCTAAGGCTTAAATTAATTCTCATAAAACACAATCCATGTGAACTTAAGACAACCAATGAGAGGGAGTTGTGCATGTGTGTGGGAAAGAGAGAGAGTGTTGTGAGTGCTATTGTTGTGAGCCTAGGGGGAGAAGTCAAAGCAACAACCAATGGGAATTTAGTATAAATCTTATGTAAATTAAATTAAGTTAATCAATAGAAATAATTCAAGACATAAGCAAAGGGAAATCTATACAAACTAAATTGTATCTTGAAATCCATTAATCATAGATCAAATATAAAAAGAGATTATGAACAAGCATAATTCAAGCTTGAAAATGAGTATAACCAAGGTTATTTCCCCAAACCTTGCAGATTGATACCAAATCAGAGAGTAAGTGATATTGGTCTCTAAATGAAGCTAAGAACTTCAAGAATTCAAAACCAATGAGAAAATGCACATACAACTTCATTAGGATCCCCAAATGAATTTCTATCTAGTGGAACACAGAATGAAAGAAGTAGGAAATTCTAATTTAAAGAAGCAATTATACATATGCAAAATGAGTCATAACTCTACACAAGGTGAGTCACTACCCTAAAAGATGAATCACAACTCTATTAAATGAATCATCATCCTAAGCTTGCATGAGTCACTAACCTAAGCATGAGATGAGTCACACACCTACATGATGAATCACAACCCTATCTAAGACTTTCAAGGCTTTGGAAGATAAGGTGATGCATGTGATGATGTCATGGTTGTGCATGTGTGTGTATGCTATTGTTGTGCATGTGTGTGTGTCTAGTATGAAGAGGGAAAGGAAGTCAAAGAAAGAGCCAATGGAAATTTAGATAAATGAATAAATAGAATAATCCAAGAAAACTAATTCTATACATAAACAAATAAAAAATTCCTACAAACTAAATCATATCTTGAAATCCATGAACTAAGTATTAAAACTAAGTTGGGATCCATAACAAGCATAAATCAAGCATGAAAACAAGTATAACCAAAGTCATTTCCTTAATTGTTGAAGATTGAAACCAATAGAGAAGATAGGCAAAATTGGTCTCAAAATGAAGCCAAGAAATTCTAGATTACAAAACCAAAAAGAAAACTAGCATAACACTTCATTAGGATCACTAAATGAATTTATAACAACACAAAAAGATAGAACAAAACTTGTTAATAACACTTAAGTCTTGATTATGTCATCCAAATGACATCATGTTTTATAATGAAGGGATGGGATTAAAACTTCTATGCTAAGTTTAGATCCAAAGGATGAGAGGAAAGATGAGACTTTGGTTCTCTTGGAAAATAACCAATTTAACCCTTGAACTTTGCCTATAAATAGAGAGCTCCTCCCTTCACAATTCTTCACACCAAAAACCATTCTAAACAAGAGTGGAGTGAAGCAAGAAGAAGGAAGAGCAAGAGTCTTCAAGAGGTAAGCTTGTTTTTAGTTTTTAGTTTTTAGTTTTATAATTCTTTAGTTTTAGTCTTTAAATTCTTAGATAGAAGTAGGTTAGATCTTAAATATTATAGAATAATTTTAGATTCATTTTTTTATGGTTAAAATCAGATTTATTTCTAAAAATTGATGAAGAAGAGGTTTTAGCAAAATTTCCGGAAGAGAAACACCGAAGTAACGAAGTTCTGGCGAAATTTCATCGGTTCTGGAATTTCTGAGTCAGTCATAAAAATGCTTATATTTCATGTTGAAAATGATGTTGAAAAATTCTGGGAAAATTCATGGTCAAACTAGACATATAGGGCTTTCTAAATATGTAAAGATCATGTCCAAATGATTTCTGTACAGTGAGATAAAAATCTTCAAAGATAGGCTACGAATTTCTGGAAAAATTCTGGGCAGAGTCTCAAAACTTAAAAACTGGGAATTAACCGTGTGATCTGGGCAAAAACTATTATTTTTCCTTGAAATTAGACGTCCTGAGGATTCCAGGAAATTTTACGGATCCTCGTTTCAATTTTTATGTAATTAGTTATGATTTTCTGAAGTTAGGCGAAAATCTGTCCAAAATAATGGACCAGCGTTTTTGAGGATTAAATGTGATATGTTAAAAAAATATTCCTACCAAGGGTCATTAGTGACTTGGATACCTTCTAGAGTATTATTGGTAAATTAATAAGTACGATATTACCATTATAGGGTAAACGTGATCACGGTCCGAGCGACAGCGTATCGATATCGCCAACGAAGGTACGGACGCGTACTGTAACACTAACTCTGATGCTTATTGTACACTTGTATGTGGTAGATATGCTCATAGACTGTGACTCTGCTTTAAAAATTATTTGAATATATATACAGCTATATACGGGTTACAGTCTTGGTAATGCCGTTTGAGTTTTCCTAGCGCGCTGAGGACACGATAGACCATCGTGGCACTGGTGAAGAGTGCAGACTGGTTTGATATGAATATGGAATAATATGGATATATGATGGTTATGTTTTTATCTTTGAGAAATGAATATTGAATATGGATATTGTTGTTTTATCATGAATATCTGTCATACATAACTGTACATAAGCATGAGGTTAACCGTTACCTGGGGTTCAATGGGAATTGAACCCCAGCTCATAGTCTCAGATACTAGTGGAACCGGGACAAGAACAAGGATGAATAGCACACGAGAAGGCACAGGCAGAGAAGTACCTAGGGGACGTTGTAATCGTAAATATCCAGAAATTTGTACCACTGTAATAGCAACCAGACTCAACAACAGGGAATGTATATCAGTTACTCGCTCTTTTAAGGAAAAAATTTTATTCTGATGCTCTGATTGAGATATTGTTTTAAAAAAGAAAATCTTTTCCGATGCCACTCTGATTAATTTCTTCGAAGCTTTGATAATCCCATTTGAAAACCATATTTAAAAGGCGGGATGTTACAATACTTATTATTTTTAATTAATTTTAACTGACTTCTTACATTGTGTAATTCAAATATCAAACTCTTATAAGTAAAACTAGAGGAGTACACCACTTGATGATATCTTGTACTTCTTTCCAATCCTAATTATAGGAATATTTTTATAGTATAAATTATACTATAAAAGTGTTTTTTATAATTATGACCAGAAGTAATAATAAAGATCACGCCTTCCTCCTAGAAAGTGGATTAATAATAGGGAGCGGAGAGAGTATATTTTCAGCACGCAGATTTTTGAAACTATCTAAAGAGAGAGTAAACTTTATTAAGACTTCATCTGAGTGGGTTTATTGATATGGGAGGATATATGCGGAACTGGGTTTTGATTTTGTTTTTGTTGATCTGAACATACTTGATGAATGCCGGCGAAGAAGGTAAGTGATGAAGATGACTGGGTTTCTTTGGGCTGAGGCCGTAGGATGATGGAGGTCACGTTATGCTGACATGGGCATGACCGTGGGCCCCACACAAAAAGGTTGACGAATGTTAGGTTTAGATAACGCTAGAGTATTAATATGTATAAATGTCTATCGGTCTACTTATACACCTATCTCAATTAATTATACAATGTCCCATATAATTAATTAATATGCAATTCAAATTGGGCTCACTCTAATTTGATTATGCGGAGCTTCTAGGTATATGTATATCTTAGACGCAAATTAGATTTAAATCTAATTCCACATTATTTAATCCAAGGTCAATTTAAGATTTCCTTCGTCAAGGTAAATCCTAAATCTCAAAACATGTTTAATGGTGGTCAATCACTAAAAATAAATAATAAAAACAAGATTAAATAAACTAGATTAAAATTAAGAAAAACTAATGCTTTCAGCACGCAGATTTTGAAATACAATTGAGACTTTCAATTAATGCCACTATTAATGCCACTATTGATATGGCAACTAAACATATATACCCCGTTTCCAAATACAAGCTTTCAAAGTTTTAGACTTTAGCACGCAGATTAAGGAATACAATTAATTTATTAAAATATTAATCAACAACAATAATAAATTAAATTTTTATCCTACTAAGTAAAGTCAGCTATATATAGATTGCAAACCAGCATTATGCTCTGCTAAATTTTATCTCAATTTAATGCAATGTAACATTTTCGCATTATTCATATAAATAAGGATATAAATGTCCAACCAATGCAAAAAATATCATTGAATGCTGCATTAAACTTTTAATAGAACTAGATAGGTTGTCAAACTTATAAGTTTAAGCAAATTCGTGACAGTGAGGTAAACTCGTGTTATGGACTCAAATCACAAACTCGTAAGGGTTTACTTTTACCATTAAATATATATTAATAGTGTATAATTAAATAATTAAAATATAAAACTAAAAATAATTAGATTTAAATATTTTTTAAATCCAAATAATTGAAATTAAATCCATTACCATTCATAATTTATTATATTTAACACACAAAAATGTACAAAAATTACATCTAAATCAGCTGAGCATGATCAAATCGAAAAAGTTAACACGAGTTTAAAGATGAGTCAACACGGTTTTGTAAACTAAAAACGTAAAAATGGGTAACTCGAAGAGTCAACTCATAAGTTTAACCGAGTTTACAACGATCATAAGTTTACTAGTGACTCAATTCGATTTTGTAAGCTAAAAATGTTAAACTTGGAGAGTCAACTCGTGAGTTTGACAATAATGGGACTAGGACAATTTTTTTTTTAAAAAAAAATGGTCTTAAAAAATATATTTTTTAAAGGAGATAGCATTAAATTATGTTTAACACATTGTCATTAGAACAGACGTCAAAAATTCAGGTCTACTGAGCATCTATTCAAGAATCGGATATGGAAAAATATAAAATACCTCAAGATAATCCAATACGCATTAGTTAATTTAAAAAACATTTTCTTCTATTTAGACTCAATTTAAAATCCCATTACTATCACATTTCTTTTTTCAATAATGGACTTAAATCAATTATTAGCATAAATAAATAAATAAAAACAACTGATTTCCAGTGGTATAAACTTTATTCTTCAGTCTATTGCATTTTATAATTTTTTGGGGGCAAGGCTACTCTTAGAACACTTTGCTACCAGACGTCCCACATTAGCCTTATAGTTTGAAAATCCCTTGAATTAATACAATTATTACTTTATTAGCCTTATATTTTGGAAATCCCTTGAACCGATAGTTTATCTATGAGCAACAATGAAACACCCATACCATAGAGAATAAACCAAGGATGTTCTGAATATTTCAATATTAAAAATGACATCAAAATTAAAAATACATCTGAAAATACTTCACGTGTATAGAAAGTGCTTCTCATTAATTTATCAAAAAATACCATGTCTTGTACAGAAATACTACACCTTCCAACTACTTCCTATAACAAACCATTTTAAGATGCAAGAGATAAACTCTTAGCCTTACAAAAGTAGACAGGGCCACGCTTTTCAGAACAAATCGTCCTTCATAGAGTCACAATATCAGAAGAAACTGCATTTCCTTCTTTCTAATCTGGGCTAATGTTTAGCTTTTGATCTTTAACTCCTCAACAAAGAAACTACACTGGCAATTTAATTAGACATATCTCCTTTGTTGAGGACAATGTAATAGCAAATACTTCAGTACTCATGTCATGAATTTGTTGCTGAGCGATGAACGCCAACCAGCTTCAATCCCGTACTTACATCTTCACAGTTCATAATATGAGCAAAAAGGGAAGTAAATTTCACAATTCCATTGGCCTTACAATCATGTTTAGGTGGATAATGCAGACAAGGTTCCATGGATACAGCTTGTAGGCATGGTGGATCAGGGATCAGTTTACCATATGCTCTCTGAAGAATCCATGGCTTCAAACCCCCAAGACTTTGTGCAACATACCCAAAAGTAGACTTGGGGCTGATGATCAATGCATTACACAAACCCAGCAAATAGATTTCAGTCCATGCTTGATGTTATGCAAATTATCGTTCGACTTTTGATGCCCTTCATGACTTGGTTGATAAACTCTTACAACTTCCCCAGTCTCAGTTGTGTTTCTTAAAGACAAGGCCCTTAGCTTCTCACCGTATTCTGAGTATAAAGACGCATAACTAGCACGGCTTCTGAGCTGTTATTCGTCGATGGAGATGTTACTGAATTATGATGGCCCAACTGAGGCAGCAGGTTATGCTTGAAGGCACAAGCTAATATTTCATCAATGATGATTTCATGGGGAGCTCGATGAGCATTATATATTCTACTTGGAGGCCAATTCTGTCATTTTCCTTGGCTAAGTGAGCTTTATAGAACCTGCTAATAACATCCCACACATTTGATGGGTGACAAGGGTAGAGCCCTAGATGGTGGAAAACACTTTCTTTTTCGGGGAACATTTTATTCAGCTCTTGCCCAAAAGATGGAATCATAAAAAGAGAAGGGGAAAAATATTGATCCGACTTCAAAATCAAGACAGGAACTTTCTGGAGAAGACTTTGGCTATGATCACAATGGAAAAAGTTATAATGACCATCATGGGTGTGTTGTAGATTAAGAATTAGAACTGATGGCCAATACACATTCGAATAATGTGTCCTGTTTAGTAAGCTTTCATACGTTTCGATATTTTTCTGGTCTTTGCGGTAAGGAAAATTCTGAGGCAATAACCATGGTGAGTTGGGAAATGGCTCACAAAAGAGCCCAACCATATCAGACCCGAATCTGACAAGTAGAACTCGATCTGTGAGTATGGCATAAAGAAATGCCGCAGCCAATGTTATCATCCTGTTCCCTAAACCATTGGCGGCTGTCGAAACAAGGTATTTGGACTTTGCAACTGCAATATTTTCGCTAGGATTTTTGCCCATTTTCATGACTTTGTCAAAGGATTTGGTAAGGGGTCCACATTTGTTCTATGAAGCTTTTCATAGTTGCGCAGCTTGAATATCAGATATGATAAGGGTTTATGAGGAGATGTCTTGCGATATAAATAAGATTGATACCTACTTAGGCATGATCCTTCATCAAAAGTTGGAGCTAGAAGTTCATTGAGGAGTTTATCATTGCTAACTGTGTCAGATAGATATGAATCATTACTCAAATTTGCAACTATTTGATTCTTCTGATCTGCAGGTATGAGAAAAAGAGAAGTTGCAGATATTTGCAAGAAGATGAAGAAAAGCCGTTGCAAATTAGCAATCCTCTCAGTGATTCCGCAAAAAGTTTCAATTGCAACGAAGTTTCAAGAAAGTTATTGCAGATCATTCTCAATAAAACATAATGAATATAGACATATTTTATGGTTGTTTTACCAAAACCAAAGGTAAGTTGGTAATTAACCAGATAATAATAGCAAATTTACCCCAGGTATTCAAAGTCCAAATTGAGCCAAGAATAACACCTATAATTCTTCAAGTCATAATAGCATCTGAGTTTTTATATACTAAAAAATTGTCTAGAAATGACACGAATTGGAAAATTAGGCCATAAACAATGGTCATACCAGCATCTGAGGTTGTCTTGTTGGAGATGCTTTCTTCTGAGGCCGGTAAAACATCATGAGCCTTTTCTTCCAAAATATTATCCTTGGCTGTTCGACGCGCAGTTAAACAGTTAAACACAGAGCACATCGTAATCAGATATAGTAAATTCGAATAAACGACAAAGGATATATGATTGAGAAAACAAGGATTTCATACATAAGAGAAATAGAATACAAACAATGGCCTTACCTACCTCTGATCCTGTAACATTCTGGCCTTTTTCTCCCATGGCTTGAGGGGTTACAGTTAAAGTAACATCTTCACCTTCCTTTAAGACATTAGTAGAAACGTTCTGGGCTCTTTCACCCAGCACGTCGCTTTTCGAAGATTCCTCAACAAGAAGAGGTATTGAATTGTGGTTTATCAGAGTAACTATGACTAAAATGGGGAAAGCAACGAAACTCACGACCAAGAATGTTCTGAATCCCTTGAATGTATTTGAATTTGTTTTAACCATTGTGGGCCCAGTGGTGGACCCATTGCTAGCGTGGGTAAGTGTAGACACTAAAATTTTGATAATATATATATACTTTGAAGAACTTCTATCTCAACTTACCTAGATGGCCTAGTTGGTTAAAAGTCTATAGAGTTGATTGGCATGACTTCTGTTCGATTCCTCTAGGGCACGTTTCTTCATAATTTTTTTTTTTTGGATACATTGGCAAGCCAAAGGCTTGAGTTTAACAAAAATCTAAGACTAAACTACATCCCTTGACCTCAGTGACATTCCGCCACACTCAAACTTTACTAAGTCCACACATCCAACAGGTTGGGATGAAATAATTACAAAGTCATGATTCATCTCTTGAGCTGATCGTGCTAAATAATCAGCACATCTTAATGCTTCCCTATAAGTATGAATAATCTGTAAATCCTCGTGTGAAAGGATAATGGATCTTGCCTCTTGTATTTCATCTCTCATAGGCTGACCTTACCCACAGTCAAGTAAGAGCAAATGAATAGCATCCAATGAATCAGTATGGAGCATGATCTTTTTGAAACCCAATTGTTTGCATAGTATAAGGCCCCTGTAGATAGCATGGATTTCTGCAGCAGTTGACATAGTATGCCCTAACTTCGGTTGAAACCCACATATCCAATTTCCCTGGTGATCTCTGATCACTCCTCCACAGGTTGCCTGTCCATTGCTCCTATATGATCCATCCACATCCACTCATACATAACCTGGATCCAAGGGACGCCATCTTGCTTCTGCTCTGTCTGGTATCTGCATAATTAGATGTTGGAAACGGCCATGCGCCACTCCTTCCATTAAATGGAACATGCATCTTTGTGTAATCACTCTTGACTGATCTCCTGTGCCTTCAAACACTTTCGTACACCTATTCTTCCAGAGAAGCCAACACACCACACCAAATGTTCTGTGCCAAGGCCATCTAGCAGTAAGCCTACCAGATGGATTGTTCTTTGAGTTCCATTTCAACCAATCCTGCAAAGAGCCAGAGAAAAATATAGAATAATATAATGGGTTAGTTAAATTAAACTACACTCTCTTGGCAATCTCACAGTCTCTCAGTATATCAATGATGGTTCCTCTCTGTCATACTCAAAAGGACAAGTGTTTTGCACAAGGGGATTATATTTTGCTTGAAGTGTATTAGTGGGAAGTCTCTCATGAAACACTTGCCACATGAAGAATTTTGCCCTCTCAGGAATCTCCCAACGCCATATACACTGCCAGGTAGGATCAAAAGTATGCTGCTGTTGGTGGTAGATCATAGTATATGCTGATTTAACAGTGAAGTTCCCATCTGAAGCCTTACGCCAATAGAAAACATCCTCACCCAAACCATTAAGTGTAACAACCTTTAAAATTTCTTCTACTATCCTATTTGGAAGAAATGTTCTCCATTTATCCTTATCCCATTGTCCATTTGGTTTTACAAAATCCTTTACCACTGCCTCTAGATCCATCAAGTGCAAATTCTTGTCCACATAATATTTCAAAGGCTTGTCCAATGGTGTCCAGTGATCCTCCCACGCCTTTGTAGATAACCCACTCCTTAGTTTTTTTCCAATCCCCTTACAGAATTCTTCCCATACCGTTGTTATACCATTCCAGACTGCAGATTGATTTCTTTTCTTGTTCACTTTTGGCTTCTGACTCTCACCACATCTATACTTGCTATGCAAACATTTCACCCATAGTGCATCTGGCTTGGTAATAATCCCCCAGTAGAGCTTCATAATAAAAGTTTTATTTTGACACTGTAGGTCTTTGATTCCTAACCCACCTTCAGATTTATTCCTCTTCATTACATGCCAAGATATAAGATGCATCTTTTTCGAATCTTTATTATGATTCCAAAAGAAGTCCCTACTCATCCTTTCTAGATTAAGGAGAACCCCTTTAGATATGAGTATTGATTGCATTTGATAATATGGAATGGCAGATAAAACAGATTTAATGAGAACAATTTTACCTGCCATGCTTAGAAAACTTCTTTTCCAATTTGCAAGCTTTTGACTAACTTTTTGAATTAAGGCGCAAATGTCAATTTAGTTTCTCTCTTGTGCAGAATGGGAACACCAAGATATTTCCATAGGTCGGATGTAAGGCCAATTCCTAGAATCTGGCTGAGTTCATATGCTCGGTTGAAGTGGACATTCTGAGAAACAAAAACCTTTGATTTACTGAGATTTATTTTATGTCCGGAGACCTGGCAAAAGAACTGCATTATATTCTTCATTTCCAGCTTCTGCTGTGAGGAAGCTTCATTGAATAAAATTAAGTCATCGGCAAAGAATAAATGGGAAATCTTTGGTCCACTTGTGCTAATCTTCAGAGGCTTCCATCTTCCATTTTCCACTTCATACTGTATGATCTGTGACAATCTTTCCATGCATAGGATAAAGAGGTATGGACTTAGTGGATCCCCCTGACGAACCCCTCTAGTAGGTTGAAATTCCTCTGATTCTTGTCCATTCTATTAAATTCTCATTGAAACTGAGTTTACACATTTCATAACTAGACTAATGAAACCCTCTGCTAAGCCCAGACTACCAGGTGTGCATTGTAATACCCCAAAATTATTATTTCTCATAAATACAATATTTTGGTTGATGGCACCTATGTTAAATAGGTGAATATGTGGTCTCAAATTTTGAGATATATTTATTTTATCTATTAGGTGATTTTCCCTTAGACTTTGAGGTAGCTATGTTTTATTTTTCTAAGTTTTGTTTGGAATCATAAAATATCATAAAAATACAAACAACACCCAAATTAAATTAGGGATTTTATAGGATCCAAAGAAAACAAGGAAAAATTAGGGAAACACATCAAATAAGTAGGGGAGCATAAGAGGAATTAGTAGACCCTTGAATTTTCACTAAACAAAATGATTATGTAAATTTTTATAATTAATCAAGGGATTAAATTAAGAGGACATAAATCTTAAAATTCATAATCAAATAAGAAACTATATTTTCTAAAACCCTAGAATTAATACCTAGCTCATATTAATTCATAAAATACCATAATAAATTACCAAAGCACTTGAACAATTAAAAGGCAATTACTAATATTTGATGGGCAATTAATTACCACTAATAGGATGATTAGCTAATTATTTACAATTAAACAATTGTAGCCATTAATTAGAAATATATTGGGCTAATTAAAATTCAAAGACCAATAGGGGTTTGAGATTAGTATAAAATAGATTGCCTATGATCATAAAATACCCTAAACACCAATTATGTAATAATCAAGAGGCAAGTAAGCTTGTGATTAAGATGATAAGTAAACTTTAATTAAGCTTTGAAAAGTCAATAATCACAATTAACATTAGGTAATCATTATTAAGTTAATTAAATCTCAACAACCAATAAGGATTAGCATAAGTTGGATTACCAATGGTCATAAACTACTCTAAGAGTCATAATCAAGTTAGGAACCAATCATAAATTGACAACTTCATTAAAACACTTTATTAGGAATGCTAATTAAGGATTAGTTGTGGAGGGCTAGGATTAAACCTTATAAAGCTAAATCCTAAGGCCTTAATTAAATACCATAAAGCTAAATCCTTGTGAAATGGAATTGGCCAATGATAAACCAAGAAAATATTCTTAATCCATGAGAAAAGGTTTTGACCAATGAGAGAGGGAGATGTGAATGTGTGTGTATGCAAATGTTGTGAGTGTTGTGAGTCTAGTGGAAGGAGTGAGAAAGAGAAGTCAAAGCATTAGCCAATAAGAAAATTAGACATTAAAACAATTAGATTAATCCATGAAATTAAATCTAGACATAAGCAAATGAAAACCTATACAAATTAAATCATATCTTGAAATATATGAACTAAGTATGGAAACTAAGTTGAGATTCATAACAAGCATAAATCAAGCATGAAAACAAGTATAACCAAAGTCATTTTCATGATTGTTTAAGAAATGGAATCAATAGAAAAGGTAAGTAAAATTGGTCTCAAAATGAAGCTAAAAATCTCTAGAACTCAAAACCAATGAGAAATTAAGCATATAAGTTCATTAGGATCCCCAAATGAATTTCTATCTAGTGGAACACAAAATGGAAGAAGTAGGAAATTCTAATTATACATATGTAAAATGAGTCATCACTCTAGAAATGAGTCATTAGCCTACACATGAATGAGTCATTAATCTAAACATGTATGAGTCACTAACCTAAATGATGAATCACAAGCTCTATGAATGAATCATCACCCTAAACAAGCATGAGTCATTAGCCTAGTTAAGAGATGAGTCATAACCCTAAACCATGAGTCATGTATCTAGTAGAAGACTTTCAAGGCTTTGGAAGAGGATAAGATGATGTAAGGGATGATGTAGGGAGGGGTATTATGAGTCTTTTTGCACATAGAGCTTCTACTATAAATAGGACCCTTTGCTCTTTACAATCCTCACCAATTCACAAGCAACAACATCTGAAACATAGAGATAAAGTGAGTGTGAGAGCTTTGGAAAAGGAAGAGCAAAGTTCTAGGTAAGTTCTTGAGCTCTAGCTTTTAAGTTTTTAGTTATTTTGTAGTTTAATCTTTAAATTCTTTAGATATAGTTGTTTTTATGTTTTTCTGGGTTTAAAATTGGGTTTACTTCGAAAAATAGTGAGGAAAGAGTTTTAGCAAAATTTCCGGAAGAGAAACACCGAATTAACGAAGTTCTGGCGAAATTTCATCGGTTCTGAAATTTCTGAGTCAGTCATAGAAATGCTATTATTTTATGTTGAAAACTTGGCTGAAAAATTCTGGAAACATTCATGGTTAAATTAGACATATAGGGATTTTTAAATATATAAAGAACATGTCCAAATGATTTTTGTACAGGGCGATAAAAATTCCCAAAGTGAGGGCTACGAATTTCTGGAAAATTCTGAACAGATGTTCAAAAATTAAAAACTGGGAATGAACCGTGGAATCTGTCAAAAGTCTATTATTTTTTCTTGGAACTAGACATCCTAAGGATTCCGGGGAATTTTACGGATCCTCGTTTCGATTTTTCTAGAATTAGTTATGATTTTTCAAAGTTAGGCGAAATTCTACCCAGATTTTGCGCCAGCGTTTTTCTCAAAATAATAAAGGAAAGTAATTAGTTAATAAATCCACCAGGGGTAAAATAGTCATTTGTGGCTAGGATATCTATTGGGATATTGGTTGTGAATTAATAAACGTAATATTACCCTCATAGGAAACCTGTGACCACCTTGCAACCGACAACGTACCGTGCTCGACAGGCAAAGGTGCGTTCGCGTAATGCTTATTATATGATTGTATATGATGGTTATGCTCATCGACTAAGACTTACATACGTGGTTATGTTACATACGAGGTTATGTTTTGATTATTGTTGTAGCATACGTGGCTATGTTACATACGTTGTGATTATCTTACATACGTGGTTATGTATTTCTAGTCATACATCTGTTTTGGGCTTTTGTCTTGATTATCATTGTAATGTCATGAATACTTGTCATACATAATTGTACATAAGCATGGGGTTAATCGTTACCTGAGGTTCAATGGTCATTGAACCTCAGCTCCTACTATAGTGTCAGGGTCTGGGGGAATGATTTTCATTTTGACGTTTTTTTTATCAAACAATATTCAGATTACTGTACCACTGTATAAACAGCCAGATACTACATCAGTAAATATTTATCAGATACTCGCTCTTTTAAACTTATTCCGATGCTCTACTCTGATCAATTATTTCAAAAACAATTTAGAAAATTGGGATGTTACATGCATTCAAGGAATTTCCAATCAAGTCTGTCATATGCTTTTTCCATATCAACCTTAACCACAACAAAACCTTTTTGACCCTTTTTAGTACGCATTGAGTAGATTGCTTCTTGGGCAATGATTATGTTATCAAGGCCCTGCCTTCCACTAATAAACGGTGAAAAACACATCCTTTGCTGCACAAAAACCACGCCCAAGAGGTTTCAACCCCGCGACATAAGAAGAGGATGCACTCTACCAGTTGAACGGCGCAACCTTTCATTGAGGAAGGAGACGGAAAAAAATATAAGAAGACACCTTTCATTTAGTTTACTTCTCCATAATTTATTAATTACAAATACTGTCTTTTCATCATTTGATGTTAATTTATCTTATTTTGGATTAGTTGCTAATTACTTACTAAATTGACATAGAGTGCGAATTGTTTAGTTGCTTTGGAATTGGAAATCATAGCTTCAGTTGCTTAGGGTCTGTTTGGTTCGACGGAGGGAAGGGGAAGGGGGGGATTTTAATGGAGGGGAAGGGATGGGAGGGGATAGGAGGGATTTTAATGTTACTTTGTTTGGATTTATCAGAAGGAAGCGGAGGGAAGGGATTTTAATATAACTTTGTTTGGTTAAGTTTAGGAGGGGAAGGGAGGAAATTTTTTTTACATTGACAACTTTACCCTTATATTATAAGAGAGATTTTAATGTTATCTTGTTTGATTCAGGAGATGAGTGAAAGTAAATTATCTTCACATAGACAACTTTACTTATGTTATAAGTGATTTTTTTCGAACTTTGTTAAATGTGTAATAACATTTTTATTCCTTAAATGAAAATTAACTTTTTTTTTGGGGGGGGGGGGGGACACACACATATAAGTTAAGACACTATTTTATCAAGCTATACAAATTAATGATGATGAAGTTAAGCATTAGCATTTTGAAGAAGATGTATTTCGATCAAAACAAATGTTTAACAATCAACTAATAATAATTGGGTGAATGAAAATTTAATCTCAAATATATAAAAGAACTCTCTATAATATGCATTTTACTCTTAAAATTAACTTGGAAAATTCAAATACAGCCTATCACATCACAAATTAATCACCTCCACATAAGAACGGGATGGTGACAAATTGAGAATAATACTCAATATTTCCCTGTCTTTTCCTAGAGGAAATATGGAGAGTTATACATGTCACTAGTTACGCCCAGGAAAAAAATGCCTCAATATCATTGGGTTGTACTTTTCTTTTCTCTTTCACACGGAATCACCTTGCAGAAATCTAAGGAGAGGAAAACCAGAGGCTTTTTCTCTGAAAAATTCCATGACCACGCCACCTAACCTCACACTCTATCATTCACCTAACCTCACACTCTATCATTCAACCACTGAATTATTTCCTCGGTGATAACATGACGTTCGGGTTCAAGAAGGAGGTCATGTAACAATCCTTCATATAAACGGATGGATTTGTCAGATGAAGAAGCCTCTTCACAGAACTTTATCGAAGCTGCAGGGTCAGTGATTGTATCGGCTGTACCATGAAGAACAGGAACGGAGCTTTGAAATTTCTCAAATTTTGCTGCAAGCAGGTCTTGATACGGACAATCAATCTCATAGCCCGTTCGGACTCTAAGGGCTCCATTACATACAAGGGGGTTAGAATATTTAGATACAAGTGCATCTGGATCTCGACAAACCGTTATGCCCTTCTTATATGCTGCATTAAATTGAACCTGAAAGGAGGTCTTTGGGTATTTCTGGCATAACAGAAAAAAACTGGGGACATTTTTGTCCACTGACACATCAAATTTTATAATCCCTCCAAATCCGTCCGATTTGGGGGGTGATGTTTCTGAGGGAAGGGAAGGAAAGGGAAAATTTTAAAAAATTTCCCCTCCCCTCCTAAAAAATATGATTAACCAAACGAGGGGAGGGGGCCAAAATCCCTCCATCCTCCTCCCCTCCTCTCCAGTCCCCTCAAACCAAACAGACCCTTAGTGTCCCTGTATGAAAAAAGATAGGTTTCGATAGAGGAAGCATTGAGATGAGGTAGCTTATAGGTTACAACATGTTTCAGGAAGAATGCTTTTGGAATCGTTCTGATATAAAGGTTAGTTAACTCTTAATTATATTATTATTTTTCTATGTTAAGTTGAAGTTTTCTTTTCTTTTATTGTTTATATTCTTTTATTTTTTTAATACGTATAAAACTTTCCTTTAAAAAAAATTTTGGGGGCATTGCCTCCGAACCCCCAAATCTCACCACTAATTGTGCACCCACGAACCTAAAATCTTGGGTCCGTCACTAATTTCGGCTTCGAAATTTTTTCGCAGAACTGCTAAGACAACAGCTCAAATTCGATGGCAGTAGCCAACACCTTCAATGAGTAAGGTGAACGTAGCTTCAGATTATCAGATATCAAATAAGTCGCCTAGAAATGTAACAAATAGAATTAATTACCTAGAATGTACACAATATTATAGCAGTTTAAATAATGTGGTTTTTAAAGGATAAGGTAATCTTTATTTGGTAGTTACTCTCGCAGATTATATTTCCACCGTGATTAAAGTTTCTCAAAGAGACCAGAGATTTGTTCGGTATGAGAGGAGGGGAGAGAAAGTGGGTGGAGGGAAAAAATTTTCTGAGTTGAGTTTAAAAAAATTAGAGAAGTGTAGTTTAAAATTTTGGGCTAAGGTACAAAAATACCCATATGCTTTATCTATGGGCGCCTAAGACTAAGTGTTTTTTTAGGTATAAAAATGTACACGTAATTATAAATTAGCTACAAATATACTGTTTGACTTTTGTTGCTGACTGGACGATAACGATAACGTGGTTTTTAAAAGTATAAAAACACACATGTGATTTAACCAAAAGAATAACCAACACCAAATGTTTTTTTTTAAATTTAATAATTTTATTTTAATTAAAAAAAATTGTTATTTCTCGTATAATTTATGGGAGCCCAAATTTTTCCTTTTAATTTATCATTTTAGAAAAAAAGATTTATTCAATGCGTAAAAATGATAAAAAAATTTATTTCTATAATTTATTTTATTTTTAAAAATCTTTATTAAATTTTCTAATTAATAATTGATGAATGACTATTTATGAATTTAAAATTTGATATTATAAATAATATATTTACTTAAGAATAATTTTAATCTTTTAAAAAACTAAATAGTTAAAGAAATAATTCATTTATTCTATAAAAAACAATTCATTTACATTGAAAAAGTCAACTTTATAACCATAAGTCTATAACATTTATTGATTTACTTTTATTCATCATATAAATAGAAATGACTAATTTAGAGGTGTAAACATTTATATTGCATATTTCTTAATACAATAAAAATTAAATAATATTGTTTGGTTTTGACTAAAATATTATTTAAATAATTTATTGTTAAATTTGTTAGATCAAAAAATTAAATTTTTTTCAATTAGATATAGTATTTGTAATATCAAATTTCGAATCCCTAAAAAAAGAATTTGGTGTTGGGTGCTTCTTTTGTCAAACTATATGTATATTTTTACACATTTGAAAGCCGTATCATCGTCCAGTCAACCAAAAAAGTCAATCTTAATGGTCAAATTGTATTTTTGCACCGATTTGTAATCATGTGTGTACTTTTACACCTAAAAAACACTTGGTATTAGGCACTCCTCGGAGTAAAGCACGTGTGCATTTTTACATCTTAACTCAAAAAATTTAATTAATTTTTCTTACTCTTTATCTTATATATTCTCTTTATTAAAATTTTGTAAAACCACTCTTCAATCTTATAAAATTCAACCCATAAAACTTTTTCCTCTCTTCCCCTCTCTCCAAATCCCTCACACGGAACAGACTATAAATGCTATCGAAAGCTCAAAATTGAACAGTTTCTTCTCAAACATTTTCACCAGAAGACCTCGCGCTACAAATGCGCAATCTTCTTGAAGGTTCATCAGAGAAGCCTTCGGCTCTACCGACCCAACTAGACACGTCCATTGACTTGCTGTACAGTGTAGATCCTCAAGTTTCCTTCTTATTTGTCTGGGTTTGATGGCAAATGGGATCAAATCAAAGAAGTGTAAAAGTAAAAGAAGAAAGTGTCGGTTTGCATCATTCTCCAATAACTGTTCCGCACTATAAATAATAAAATTATCCTAAAAACAAAAGGGAGGGGGGGTTAATATCATTATTCTCCTTTCCAATAATTGAGAAGTTGATTGTAATACGAAATACTCCCTTGCGTTCATAATATAATACCATCATAAACAATAAATAAAAGGTGACGGTTTGTTGGCGATGGGAGCAATATGGAAGAACAAAGAAGAGGATAATTTGAGTCATGTCCGAAAACATTGTCTTATAGAGTTATTCCGCGACCATCGGTAAAGAAGAAGCGGTCCTTCTCAGAATTAAATAAGTTCTTCTTGATTAAATCAAGACAGCAGAACTGACGGAAAGTAAAATAACTCAGTAAGAGATTACCGATATTTTCTTATTCTCTTTTAAATGGTATCACAGTTAGGGTATTTATAAATAATGAGTTAATGCCTTGAAGTGATGACTCTTGAATATTACATGTTCATGTAAATCGAGATAAAACTCTTCTCACATATTTAGTTATTTACCTTTTTTTTATTGTAGATCACGTTGAAAAAATAACTTTCACTGCTAATAAAAATAAGCATAAAAAATATATAGAAAAATAAATGAAAGATATCAAAAGTTTGATGATGTGATTTTTTTAAAAAAAAAAATTAAAATATATATACCCAAAACCTAAAATCATAATTTTGTTGTACGTTCCCATACATGCAAGAAATCACTAAATCATCCACCAGTCCAAAGACTAATGAAAGATCAAAACGAGGGAAAAGCATACCCACGCGTTGTTTGATGGTTAAGTGGATCACGTCCCTCTTCCCTGTTTACTCGTGTTTCTCGTTGGACTAGACCTTTCTGGTTAGGTGGATCACATTACACAAACAGTAGGAGCCAGAAAGTACATTGGATCCCTGCTCCTCAATATGGAAGATGATTCTCTCTTTATCTTTTTTTTTTTTCCCCTATATTCCTCATCAATCTCATCTGGGTCGTTGATTGAAAAGAAAAGAAAAAAATTAAAGTAATGATGTGATTTTTTAGATTAATTAGACATATATGATTTAGAGATGATGAGAAAAACTCAACCCTTAGCCAACTTTGTAAATGATAATGAATAATGAACCAAACATTGTCTTAATAATAAACCAACATTATCCTAATAAAAAAAGAAATGTAATTATAGAGAAGATAAGAGATTAATTTGGGCCAAATTATTGGCTAATAAGATAAAATATTATATAATATATATATATAAATACATAAGATAAGATAAGATAAAGTCAACTAGGGCCAAGACCACAAGTGGCCAACACACAGTTCCACGATTGAAAATTAGTTGCCTGTTAATTTCTTTGTCCCCCAACGCTTAATTTCCTGGAATTAGTCACATCACTAGTCTTCTATAGTTATATAGGTATCCAAAATACGAACAAGATGGATGTTTGTTGTCCCAACCATTCTCCTTAGTCTCGATCCCGATAAGGAGGGGGGGGGGGGTTTGTCTTTTTTAACAAAGTTTTCCTATTGTTGATTCCTAAATGTAGTGCCTCTTCCCCCATGCCGCTCATTGGTACTAGTGAAGTATAGTTGACTTAACCCATAAGTATAGGTATAACCTCTTGCTTAATATTATAAATCTAAAATTTAAGCATATGGGGCTGCATTAATTGGGGATACACAACATAAGGAATTAATTATTTTATTTCCACAAACTTCACCTTCAACAAGCGTAGGTTTTTTTCCATTTTTTCTTTCTATATGAAGAATGTGTCTTTCTCCTAACACTGAGAGCAAAACAAAAAGGAAAAAAGAATCAAATCACACCATCCTTGTAATAGGTGAATGCCCCATTTTCTCCTGAAGTTGTCAGAATTATTCATAATAAGATATTGGTTACAATTGAAAAGGTCTTATCAATAAAATTTCCATTTATCCAATATCTAGTCATAGGTAGCAATCCATTCTAGAATTTAATTATCTTCCGTGAGAAAATAATCCCACAAATAAAGGAATTGTATAGTAGAGTACGAAATAACAAAGGGTACCATTATTTCAACTTTCTTTGATGTAGATTCTCTATTCATAATTTCTGGAATACTACAAATACTAGATAAAGGGGGCAAGGAATGAAAATCTTCCGACTTGATCCATGTCTATGATAGATGAATGGTAGGGAAAATTCCCGAATCAAACACCTTACCCCCTTTTTCGCTTTTTGTGGATCCCCTTACTGAGACGCAAAGGGAGTAAAAATCTCTTGTTATTATTATTATTTTCTTTTTTTGGATATATCATGGTAGAGGAGAGGGTAGGGTTCAAATCCTGAACATGGGAGAGGGAGGCCAGTTAATACTGGCCCCCATGCCACTGCGCTACTAAGGTGCTGGCAATCTCTTGTTATTTTAGTTAGGTTGAAATCTAATAAGAATAATATTCTACAACTAACAATTTATTTATTTTCAAACCAACCCATTTAGTATCTATTATTTGATTGACTAATCCTTTATATTGGAATGGGTGAAGAGTCAAATGTTTTGGTAATTCCTCACGAGGGAATGAATGAAGATAATTTTGAATCAGAGTTTTAGACTTTTGTTCATCCCTTGTTGTAATAATATCTTGGGGTTTGCAGCGATAACTTGGTATATCTACTATACGGCCATTGACTAAAATATGTCTATGGTTAACTAATTGACGATCATAAGGAATGGCCAAAGCCATACCCAATCGGAAAAGTATGTTATCCAAGTGCATTTCAAGTAATTGTAGTCAAAGTTGACTGGCTGAACCTTTCTATTTTCTGGTGATATCAATGTATTTAAGCAATTGTCATTTTGTAAGACCATAATGAAAATAAAATTTTTGTTTTTCTTCTAAACGAATACAATATTGAGATTTTTTATCCAAGCGCGCTTGGTTTCTAAGTTCGCTTCTGACTATAGGCTTTATACTAATTACACCCTGGTAAAGCCCCCAGACTATGTATTTTTTTTTTTTTTTTTTGAAATGAGGCCCTCTGTAACACAACATAAAGAATCATTTTTTAAAAAAATTTCATAAACCAAAATTCAAACTAAACTAAATGGAAAATATGATAAATCAGGCAAAATCTACTACTTATATCAATAACCGAACCTTATTGTATATATAAAACAAAAGAAGGAGATTCTTTTCTTGATTTGTTCTACAAAAATTGAACTCCCCCAATTTGAATTTATAATTGGAAGTTCCTATGACGTAATGGATAGATAGGTGACTCTTAAAAAAAGAAATGGAAAAATTTTTAATATTTTTTTATCTCGAAATTCTCAAATATATAAAAAATCAAAATAAATATAGAAAATTCGGCTATCGGAATCGGATTGATGACCATCGCATTGACTCTCTAACCTCTGAGCTAAATGGGCTCACATATTAGAAATTGTGCATGTTAGACATGAAGGACCCATTTTGGGTGTCACCAAAGAAATTTTGCATTCTTGGTCAAAATAACAAAAGATGAATCATTATAGACCCTAAAAGTATATTTACTATATATGCAAGAGAAGCTCATCTCATCTGGACCATCTAGATCCCAGATTTAGTTTTTTTTAACTAATAATTTTGTAATAATTTTTTTTTTCAAAAATGTTAGTTTATAAATTATCTTTATTTTATATTATCTACTATCTATTAAAAAAAGTTAAACTCCCCTTCCAAAACGTACACAAGGGGTTATATTACATGTGTAACACAAATAAAGATGTGGACATGGAGCTTCATTTTCTACTGAGTGATGAGGACGTCTACTCCGTAAATGACGCGTTTATGAAAAAGACTACATCATGAGAGGGCCTTTGAGAATCTTTGACTTGGATATAAAAAAAAAGAGTAAATGCCTTTTTTGATCCCTGACAAAAAATACAGACCCCATTTTAGTCCCTTACAAAAAAATCGACCTTTATTTCGTCCTTTTTATGGGCCAAAAATGACTTTTTGGAAATTTGTGGGGATCAAAATATTAACCAATCGACCCTCATTCGTTCTTTTTATGGACTAAAAAGGATCCTTTTTTTTTGTAAGGAACTAAAATAGAGATTGTGTTTTTTGTCAGAAACCAGAAAGGATATTTACTCCAAAAAAAAAAAACATAATAGTAGGACGTAGCGCGTAAGTAAATTAAAGCAACAGAGAGAAAGAGACCTCGTGGCTTGTTTATAAAGACGAAGCTAAGCTTTGCATTTAGCATGTGAAGCTCAGAAGTATGACGAAAATGGAAGTGAGGACGTTGTGGGGATTGGTGGTGAGTTTTATGGTTTTGGTTCAAACACTGGAAATCAAATGTTGTGTGATTCAAGAGAGGGAAGCACTTCTTAATATAAAGACATACTTTCTTACAAACTATAATGACCCTGTGGTGGAGAAGCGTTTATCGTCATGGGTTAGTGATGATCCAAATAGTGATTGCTGTAGGTGGAATCGGGTCACATGCCATCCTTCTTCGGCTCGGGTTTCCAAGCTTTCACTCCAAGCTCTTAATGTCATCAGCTCTACTTATGATCCTGCTAATGTTTCTTTAGATTTTTCATTGTTCCAAAACTTCAAGGAGGTAACAAGCCTCAATTTCTCCCATGGCGGATTTCAAAGTTTGAAAAACACTGCAGGTTCGTGTCACTTTTGGATTAGCAAATGTTAAATTATTTTATGCTGTAGAGTTTTATGTTAGAAACAGCTTTTCTACTTGTGGGGTAAGACTGTGCACATCTGACTCTTTCCAAACTTCATCTGGTGAAACCCTTGTTTACTGGGCTAACCAGCCCTCTAAACTTTCAACATAGAACTAATTAGTTGTTAATTTTAAATCAAGGGTGTACAAGTTAACTAATTTACAAAAGTTAAAGAATTAGTTAAATTATTTATTTGTAAAAAGAATGTGTTGGGTAAAAGGAACTCCTTTAATCATTTGCATTTAACACTATTCCAAAACGTTTTTGAATATGTACAATAAATATGGATAAATTGAAAAAAAAATATTATAAATTTGAAAGATAACGTGAATTGAATTGGGATTTTACATTTATTTATTTTTTGACCAAGGGTCCTATATTTAGGAAGAAAGCAAACCTCTCAATTTGTTCCTACACATTTAAGATCTAGTATTTTTTTTAAGTTTTTAACATATGATGGACCAATCCACCTTCAACTGAGTTTGAAAGATGTTTAAAAGTTGCGGCGAGTGGCTAATGGAATCTGCTCCTCTGCCGTGGGGCAATGTCAAGAGAGAGAATTAATTATAGATCTTAATTAAATTACAAAAATTAATTACCCATAGATCCTAACTACTTTGTAAATCTAGAAGTTTGATATATATGTGAATACAAAAGTTTACTAGTATATGGGAAAGAGAAAATAATTTTAATTCCCCCATGCTAATAAGTCTCAACAAATAATTGTGCAAATGGCTCTATTCTTAACCAGGGTTGAGTAAGATGACTTCCCTATAGCTACTTACCACTTTGGATAAAAAAAGAGAAAATTGTTTCCATACTAAATCAGAGGAAGTCAGGCTTCGAAAAGGAGTTCAAATAGTTTAAAGCCTGTTCAGCCTGGATTCTTAAGGTGTGCATGGCAACCATTCTGTTGCCCAGCACTGTTTCTGAGATGAAATAGTTTTTTCTGATTCTGTGCTTTGAAAGAGTTCTAAGAATCAGAATTACGTTTGTTAACCCATTTTATTTTTACTCCGAGAATCAGAATTACGTTTGGTAACACATTTTTCCTCCCCTTGTTTGGGAGTTAAAAAAATAGTAAAGGAGGAAGATGAAAGATTAATGAGTTATTTTTACCATTTTGTCATTTTCTTTAATAATTAATATGATTATTATACTTTACAAATAAACTTAAATTTAAATTTCCTAAAAAAATTATTTATGTAATTTTTATATTCAAAAAATTATTTATGTGGCGGCAGCGATGGCGGTGGCGGGGTGGTGGGGGTGGCGGTGGTGGTGGGGGTGGTGGTAGTGGTGGTGGTGATGGCAAGGCGGTGGTAGCGGTAGTGGCGGGGGAGGTAGTGGTGGCAGCGGTGGCAGTGGCGGTGGCGGTGGCGGTGGCGGTGGTGGTGTGGTGGTGGCAGTAGTAGTGGTGGTAGGGCGGTGGCGGTGGTGGTGGTGGTGGTGGTGGTGGGGCGGTGGCGGTGGCGCGGTGGTAGCAGCGGCAGTGGGGTGGTGGCGATAGCGGTGACGGTGGCGGTGGTGGGGTGGTGGGGCGGTGGTGGGGTGGTGGCGGTGGTGGTGGGGCGGCGGCGGCGACGATGGTGGTGGTGGTAAACGAGGATAAATTTATGCTTCGATTGAGAAAAAAAATAAATTCTGATTTTTTGCCCTGGAATAGAAAAGCTAAAATTTAGCTTCTTTTTTTTACTCCCCAGCACAAAAAATAAACCGGTTCATCCCAGGAGCTAAAAAAAAAACCGGATTTACCAAACACAATTCTATTCATTTTTGTTCCGGGGCACAGAAATTAAGAAAAAAGTCATTCTGGGAGTGTTACCATACACACCCTTAGTGGTCCGAAAGGGGAAAAACACATTTTGTATTTCTCTTCATATTTCAAAGTGTTTGGTTATGAAACCTCTGTCAATTAAATACTTCTAACGAATTGTGAAGTGAATTCTAGATTTTATTTTCATCATTAATAAATATATATAAGGGGTTTATATACTCATTTGTTCCTTAATATAAGACATGTCTATCTAATATAATTAAATTAAGGAAGTTAACTAGTTCAATTAGTTAGTATGATATGTATTTTCTAAAACACCCCAGTCATCTTTCCTAATTCCCTCATTCCCTCTCCTATTTGGTTATTGATGAGGAAGCATTAATAGAGGTGTTCTGTTCTGGGAATAGGACTAATTGGACTTGACTAGATGTCAAGCCCAAAGCCTAGTACCCTTTAAAGGGATCAAAGTCCACGTAGTTCGCAATACGGGTTGGCGTTAGCCAGAGGGGTGGTGTGTGTAGAGCTAGGAATCAGGGTCAGCCCGGCCCTACAGGGCTTGGGCCCTACAGGGTTTGAGATAAGGAAAACATATGTTTTTTAAAGCCTGGCCCGATAGTACCAGGGCCAGGGCCGGCCCTACAGGGCCTGGAAATTACTATTCCAAATTTTAATTATTTTTTTCTAGGTTTTTTCCAAAGAAATATAATTAGTAAATTGCAACCATTAAAGTTCTAATCTATCAAATAATATTATCAACATTAATATCTAAAAAATACAAATCATCCAACAAATAAACACATTCATTAATTCGTAATAAAAAACAAACCATTGTTCACAATTGACTCACATAAAACTTAAGAAGTATCAAACTAAGCAACATTAGATAATTCACATAAAATATAAAAGCATACCACTATCATTGTCAATTGTCACCTTCTTCATCACTCTCATCAATTTCATAGATATTTGATTGTGCTTCACTTTGAGCAGAAGGTTGTACTTCAGGAGTAAAAATGTCATGAATTTCTTTTCCCGCATCATGAACACATCCATAATCATTATCTGCAACAAATAATATACCAAATCATAAAATCAGAGTATAGTTATTATGTATTTATATATGTGCCTCCTAGCCTCTTCCTCTTGGCACTCTTTGACTAATTGTTTTTTTAAAAAAACAATGAAAATGCTACAGTAACAGGGCCTGCAGGGCCGGCCCGATAAAGCCCGAGGCCCTACAGGGCTGGCCCTGCAGGGCCAAATTCAAATTTTAGGCATATTTTTCAAGCCCGAGCCCTACAGGGCCAGGGCTTAAAAGGGCCGGCCCGATTTCCCGGCTCTAGGTGTGTGTGCTCTGTGTGACTGAATGTAAAGGTAGGGAATTAGAATATGTACACCTGGTTAGTCGACCTCTGTATTTATAGAGGTGTCTGAGGCAGATATCCCTGCCTAGCGTGATATCTGGGGCGAGTATCTTGGGATGCAGATATGATCTGGATACCCCTAATGATGTTGATAGATCGGGTCTATTATGATACCGGATCTCCCCCAATGATCGGTGGATCATGCTTCCTGATATCTTCGTAGTTGGGCCATACCTTAGATTTGGGCCGGTCCGTAACAGTTGACCCCCAGCTCGATAGTTCAGGCTTCTGGACTGTCGAGGTGTTCGTTGCCCCCGGCCTCTGCCATGGTCCGAGGCCTCTACTTTAGCAGGACCAACTTACAGTTGCCGTGGCTGCAAAGGTAGTTTTGGGCCCGAAGTATTATTTCTCCGGAAACTAAAGAGTTTCGTTTCTGACGTGGTCCCGAGGCGCCGTACTTCGTTTCCGTCTTAACCGTTCGAGGTGGTGTTTTAAACCACGTCGGTCCGAGGTGCTTAAGTATGACCTCGGATTGCGTTCCTAGCCCCTTGGTCTTCGATTAGTCACCTGGTATTCCTTCCGTATGCGCCATCATTGCTACTTTACACTTGGCTTGCCTTGATTGGGGAAAGCCTGTAACCGTCGCACCTATCCATGCCCCGATTTTCAGGCACATTTAATGCTCCCATGTCGCGCAGTACGCGACCTATCGTGTCTAGGTGTAAAGACCTTTTTGCCCCCGACATTCAAATGCCTTGGCTTCACTGATAAGTATGCTTTTTGCATTTGGCATTTCACTCTTCTCTGTTGCAACTATCGCACCACAATTTCTCTCTGGTTTCTCTTTGGTTTTCTAATACCATTTCTTCTGTTAAACCTTCGCCGCTTTTCCACTCAACAGCTCAAGCTTCCTTCTTCTTTCTCACACAGGTACTCTACTTGCTCTTCTTTGCTTCTTTACGGTGTAACTTTGCATTTTTTTTCCGTTTATATACTCGTTCATCTTTCTTCCTGGTCTGCTGGGTAGGCTTATAGGCCATTTTCTGGGTTTGTCTGGCATTCCTGTTTACCTTGGCATACCCTGCGTTTACCCCTGTCACTGTTTCTCCTTCTCAATAAGACTTTCAACACTTAAGTTCTTCATTCCACCCTAATGGATAGAGGTAGAAATTTTCCCAAGTCCAAACCCATATTAATGCCTGAGGAAGAAGAGTTTCTTCGCACCTGCTTCCCACGAGCTTCATAGTGGGTTTTTGTTACCGAACTTCCAAAAGAGGAAAAGTCAACCACCACACTCTGGGGTGCGGCCGGGCATCCAAGGCAAGCCGGGCCTCGACCTGCTACTGCTAGAGCTCCAACTCCTGCTCCTGCCCGCACTCCGGCACGTGCTATTCCTCTCTCATTTCCAGTCCGAGCCAGGACCAGTTCCGGAGTCGGTTCTGGATCCCCAGCCTTATTGGCTCAACCTCTCAACATCTACGAGGCTCCTCCTTCTACGAGCTTGGATCCTCATCCCGAAGGGTACCTTAGGCCCTGTTGGGATTGCCTTGCTGAGAGTTCCTTTCATATTGCGCATGGCGAGGATGCAAGGACTTCTTTCATACTCAGTTCCTGCCGGCATCGGCTTTCTACGAGCCTTCCTTTTAGTGCCCCATTTCGTCCGAGTCCGTTATCTTTATCGCCTGCAAATTTACATGTGCCAGGTATTCCCACACTTTGCTAATATTAGTGCTTTTTATTTTGCTTATAGGTCAATGGCTCCCAAATCTTTGCCCTCCAATCAACGTTTCGAGGCCGAGGAGTCGGACTCTTCTAGTCCTCCTGAGGCTTTATGCCGGAAGTTCACCTGGGTATCACACGAGGTGTTGAAGACCCAGTCTTTGATGTTGGATGCCGATATCGCCTGCCTGAAAATTTCAGACATGGAGGTGTGCGTCTTCTGTCGTCTGGGGCCCGACGAACCTATTTGCTCGGAGCGGGAAGTGGGTCACTCAAACTTCTTTTTCTTTTACCGAGACTGCCTGAATCGGGTCGGTGTTCGCTTCTCTTTCACCAAGTTCCAAGTTTCAGCCTATGGCACTTGAGTCTTGCCCCGTCTCAACTTCATCTGAACAGATGGGCTTACCTTGTTGCGTTCGAGCAACTGTGCCGCTCCTTCCCCGTTCCGATTCATTGCTCGGCCAACCTTTTCTTCTATTACTTCGGCCCTTTCACCCTTGGCTCCCCGAAAGAGAGTGACAAGTTAAGAGGGCTGGTATCTCTTCGCAGCAATCCAGAGAAGAAACTGATGCTGCCCTTCTCTGATTCTTTTAAGCGTTTTAAAAACGCCTTCCTCAAGGTTGCCGCCAAGCCCGGTCAACAGATGTAGAGTGGTTTTTGAAAGGGGTTGAGGCCGCAGATGTAGAGTAGTGCTTTCCTCTCTGCTGGATGGAGAAGCATCATAATATTGGCCCTTCATCTTATCAAGTTTCCCGTGACGACCTCCTGCCGAAGACAATCCCTTCTGTCCCTCGGTTGGCTGCTTTCGTGAAGGAGTACGGCGTCAAAAGCGCAACCTTCTTCATAAATGGGGACGGTTCGAGGCCAATCCCCTCAACTTGTAGGGGTTCTGTTTTGATGCATGTGTTGCCTGTCTTTACACTTTCGATTGGTAAATTGTCTTAATTTCTGACTTCTTTTATTTGTCTTTTCAGCTCAAGACATGAAGGCCCTTCCTAGTTATCTGACCAGGGTAAACCCGGCCGCGTCTTCACCGAACAGGCAGAGTCGGAAACGGGCTGCCCCTTTCGACGCTACTGCACACAAGGCCGTCGCTGTCTCATCTGCAGCGAAAAAGGCTATGGCCTCAGATGGCCAAGGGTTTACTCCTTCAGTCCCCTCCAAGCCTTCACAAGGAGTTGCCTCCCATGCTTCGAAGGGGAAAGAGGCTGCGGAGTCCGTATCTTTGGTCATTCCGTCTACTCCATCGGCCTCGGTGCTTCCGCCTCCTCCACCTCCTCCATCAAAGATGTCCAGTCCTTCTTCAGTGCTCCCTCGTGGTTTTGTGTGGGAGAAGGGGGTGACCGAGGAGCTCGACGTTGCCTTTCTTCCCCCACGTCAGTTCATGGAGAGCCGACCCCTGTCTTCGCCGAACGAGGCCGTGGTGCACGATGCACAACGGTTCTTATGCAAATCCGTTGGGCTACTTCAGGCACTGCTCCATGTGAGAGGCAAGTACGCCCTGTCTAAAGCGGAAAACAAGTAGCTAAAGGCATCCCAGGCAGAGGTGGCGGCCAAGTAGAAGGCTTTGGAGGAGGTCAAGGTGGTTAAGAAGGCTTTGTCTGAATCTAAGGCTAGGGTGAGGGTCCTAGAAGAGGAGCGAGATGCCGCTACTGCCGCTGCTAGGAAAGTGGCCCAGGAGCTTCAATTCTCCAAGGAGGCATGGACAAAACGATCGCTAAGTGTGTCCGGCTACAGAAGGCCCTGGGTGAGAGTCTGGACGCTATGAAGACTATGCAAAAGCAGCGTGCTACCTTGACCTCCGAACTTCAAGCAACCAAGGAGGCTCTCACCTCGGAACAGCAGGTGCATTTAGAGACCACTGAGTCCTTGAAGGAGACCGCCAAGGACTGCTTTGACATGCCCTTAGAGCAGATCCACTGCCTGAACCCCGACGTCACCGTCAACCTAGACGGGTACGACTTCCGTGCCTTTGTTGAGGACGGGGTCCTAGTTCCATTCCAATCCTCTCCTGATAATGGGTCTCAATCTGTCGAAGAAGAGGAGGTGTTGGAGGAAGACAAGGCTAGGCAGGGGGTTCCTAAGGCCGGGCCGTCCAAGCAGTTGGGATTTTGCCTTTTGTTTTGGTGGGCGTCTGTGCCCCTTTTTGAATGTTTCTGGCGTTTGTGCCGGTTGTAAAGATATTTGACAATGAATGATTTAATTTCACCCTCTTATTGCCATATTCTATTTATAAAATTCTAAACTTAGTTAGAAATTTATCGACTGTAGTAGGTACAAGTCTGTATACTCAATCAGCACTTACGTCTGGGAGAATTGGGCAGGGTTGTATGTTTTAATCTCACGGGGTGTTAACTTAACCGCACTACCTCGTTCTGGCTTGACTAGTCGGAAAAGTTAATTGTAACCGAAATAAGGGCAAATTGTCACATGTTCAACCGATGTGTTCGTAACGCAATAATCAAACATTTTGACCTGATCAGGGTTGGGATGACAATTCGCTTGCTTAGGTCGGGCGAGCGTTGATGCGTCAATTTCACGAAGGCCATGTATGGCAATTTCACCGAGCTCTAACCTGAGCACGTCGGAGTACAACGGCCGATGTCATCCATCTAGATGGGTTTGTTCATGACCGGGTGTAAAGACCTTGGTGTCGCGTTTTTGACCGGGCTTAGTGGCCTCGTGTCAAGTATCTGACCGGGCTTAATGGCTTCGGTGTCATGCTTAAACAATTATTTGTGCACGTTAGTGAATCTCTTCTATGGGATCCTTCATTAATAACAAAAACAACTCTAAAGAGCTAACAAATAGTTTTAATGGAGCCATAAATTATTCAAATGGAAAAATAAGGAACAATCTAAACTACGAAAATTAGGATATAACCAAAGTGCAGTCGAGGTACGCTTAATTGTCTGTATGGCCGAGCCGAGACCTAGCTGTAATAGATTTTTAGCGTGTCGGCATTCCACGTTCTCTTAACCAGCTTCCTTGCCAAGGTTTCAAGAACATATGCTCCATCGTCCAGTCTCTCTCTGACCCGGTAGGGGCCTTCCCAATTTGCTGCCAATTTTTCGTCTCGGGCATTCTTATTGCTGATATCGGCCTGTCGGAGTACGAGGTTCCCCCGGTTGAAAGACCGTGGCCGAACCTTACAATTATACTTTGCCGCAAGGAGTTGCTTGGCGGCTAGTTCCCAGCAGTGCGTCGTGACTCGGATTTCGTCTATCAGATCCAGGTCTGTCTTCAAGGCGTCGTCATTTGACGCTTGTCCATCCTGTCCGGCTCTAAGCTTTCTCCATGATGGCTGTCCTATTTCGACTGGGATCATTGCTTCACAACCATAGGTCAACCGGAATGCGGTCTCCTAGGTTGAGGTCTGCACACTCGTCTTGTAGCCCCATAGAACGCTGTGAAGCTGTTCGGTCCAGTTGGTCTCGGCCTTTAACATGTGTTTCTTCAAACCGTCTAGGATAATCTTGTTGGCTGACTCGGCCTGGCTATTAGATTACGGGTGTTCGATCGAGGAGAAGTGTTGCTTAATGTCTAAGTCAGACATTAAGGCCTAGAATCTATGGTCCATGAATTGTGTCCCATTATCCGTGACGACTTCGGCAGGTATACCGAAGCGAGCAATGATATTATGACGAAAAAACCTCATTACTCGGGCCGAGGTGATCGTCGTTAATGGCTCTGCCTCAATCCACTTAGTAAAATAGTCTACAGCGACGATGAGCCACTTAAATTATCTGGGTGCCACCTTGAATGGTCCGAGGATGTCCATGCCCCACTTGTAGAAGGGCCAAGGGGCTGACATGCCCTTTATTTTGATTGGCGGTGGCCAAATAATCTTGGCATGTTTCTGGCAGCTATCACACCTCTTGGCGGCTTCCATAGCATCATGCTTCATGGTTAGTCAATAATATCCAGGGCGTAAAGCCTTTCTGGCAAGAGCCTTGCCCCCCATGTAATGGCCGTTTCAACCTTCATGTATCTAGGCCAACTCATATTTGGCCTTGGTTTCACCTAAGCACCGCATCATCTGGCAATGCAATCCCTTTCTGTACAGTTGATCATCGACCATGCTGTAGATAGCGGCCTCTCTGATCAGCTTCCTCGCTTCGGTGGAATCCGTCAGGATGATGCCTCTTTCTAGGTAGTCCTTGATCGGCTTTCTCCAATCGGTCGCCGTCGAGATAGTCATGACGCAGCTCGGCTTGGCCAGATTTTGCTGGATCACGGTTCTATGACTGCTCGGGCCTTTGGTACTTGTCAATTTGGAGAAGATGTCAGCCCTAGTGTTTTCTTCCCTCGAGATATGGGTAACGATCACCTCATCGAATTCGGCCATGACTTCTCTCACTCTGTTTAGGTACTTAGCCAACAGCGGTCCTTTCACCTGGTAGCTGCCATCGATTTGTGCGGTGACAAGCTACGAGTCGATGAACACCTTGACTCGCCGTGCCCCATTATCCTTAGCTTGAAACAGTCCGGCCAGGAAGGCTTCATACTCAGCTTGGTTGTTGGAGGTCGGAAACTTCAACTGTAGAGAATGCTCAGTTGCGACCCCCTCTAGGCTTTCGATGATGACTCTTGCTCCGCTACCTTTTGCATTGGAAGATCCATCGACATATACCTTCCAGACCTCGTCGTTTGTCACCACCGAGGTCAGCTCTCTAATGAAATCCGCCAAGGCCTGTGACTTGATCGCATGCCGGGCTTCAAATGTGATATCGAACTCGGACAATTCGATAGCCCAGTTAGTCATTCGTCCTGCCAAGTTTAGCTTGTGTAATATCTGGTGGATTGGCTGGCTGGTTCGGACGACGATCCGGTGTCCCTGAAAGTATGGTCGAAGCCTTCTTGCCATCGTCAGTAAGGCGAAAGCCACCTTCTCCAGCTTTTGGTATCGGAGTTCGGCGCTTTGTAATGCTTTGCTCACAAAATAGATTGGAGTCTGCCCGACCTCAGTTTCTCTTACCAAGGCGGCGCTCACGGCCTCATCTCCTATTGACAAGTATAAGAACAAGGTCTCCCCTGGCTCCGGCTTTGTGAGCATTGGGGGGGTTGCTAGGCATCGCTTAATCACTTCAAAAGCGGCTTCACAGTCCGAGTTCCAGCCTCCTTGTGTTTCCTTTTTCAACAATCTGAAAAACGGCAGAGCTTTTTCCGCGGATCTGGGTAAGAATCTTGTTAAGGCAGCCAACCGACCCATTAACTGCTGAACCTCCTTCTTTGACCTTGGGGCTTGCATGTCTAGGACTTCTTTGCACTTGTCCGAGTTGGCCTTAATTCCTCGATTCGTCAGCATGAAACCTAGGAATTTCCCGGCTGGAACTCCAAAGGCGCATTTGGCCGGGTTCAACCTGATTCGATGTCTTCTTAATTTCTCAAACATCTGTTCCAGGTCCCGGATGTGATCCTCTGGATGTTTCGACTTTACGATCATATCATCTATGTATACCTCGATGTTTTTTCCGATCTGGTCCTCAAAGACCCGGTTCATCATGCGCTGATAAGTGGCTCCGACGTTCTTCAACCCGAATGGCATGACATTGTAACAATAGTTAGCCTTGTCGGTTATGAAGGCGGTCTTCTCCTGGTCGTCCAGGTGCATAGCTATTTGATTGTATCTGGAGTAGGCATCTATGAATGATAGCAGCTGATACCCAGCCAAATTATCGAGTAATTGATCGATATTCGGCATCGGGTATGAGTCTTTCAGGCATGCTTTATTCAGATTGGTGTAGTCCGTGCACACCCTCCATTTGCCACTTGGTTTTAACACCATAACAACATTTGAAAGCCAGGTTGTATATTGTATCTCCCTGATGAATCCGGCTGCCAGGAGCTCTTCTACATGACTCTCAAGAGCCTTCTAACTGTCGGGTGCAATATTCCTCTTTTTCTAGGCTACTGGCCTCGACCCCAGCCATATGGCTAGTTTGTAGCAACAAAAATGTGGGTCGATCCCAGGTATCTCGGCCGACGTCCAAGCGAAAACATCCTAGTTTTGTCTCAAGAATTTAATCAATTGAGTTTTCAAATCTATATTTATGTCTTCGCCGACTTTAGATGTCTTGGAAGGATCCGTGCCCAAGGTCAATTCCTCTAGCTCTCCTTCCGGCTTCGGGCGTGGATTTTCTGGTTCTCTGAGGTCGAGCTCTACCATATTGACTGGCCGCCGGGGCCGTCTATCATTCTCGACGTCGGCCAGATTTTTCATGGCTTCCAAGCCGAGGCGGAGATGAGGGTCCTCCTTCCTCGACTCGAAAGGTCTCAAAGTAACATTGTCGAGACTCCTTCTAGTCCCCGGATACTTCTACTACTTGATTTTTATCGTTAATCATCTTGAGCTTCTGATGCTTTGTGGATACCAGCATATCCCAACTGTGTATAGTCGGTCTGCCCAATATGATATTGTAAGGGGAGTGAAAGTCGGCCACTATGAACCTTACCTGTTCTGACTTAAATGCATCCTTGGTTCCTAACGTCAATCGGAAGTCTATATAGCCTTTTGGGAAAGAACACTCTCCATTGAACCCGATAAGGGTTGTCTTGCACGGCTTCAAGTCTTCCACGTCAAGGTGCATCCTTTTATAGGCATCCCAGCTTATGATGTTGGCTGAGCTCCCTACATCTACGAAGATCCATTTGACTCGGCAATTTACTAGGGTTCCCGTGATAACCAGTCCGTCCTGGTGGCCCGGTATGAAGTCTTTTAGCTCTTCGTTGGTGAACACTAATGGAGGTGGCTTCAAAATCTTTGGATCCTCTTTGAACTTGGGGAGGTCTCTCACCATCAGGACTTCTCGTAGGTATTTCTTACGTTGGCTTATCGTATCTCTGCCTCCTCCGAATCCGCCACTGACGACATTGCACTGGAATTCAACCTCAGGGAACTCATCGTCAGAACCAGACTTTCGTTTCTTCTCTGGTTTCCTAGAGTCCGTGGCCGGACTCCTACTTCGGCCACCATAATTCCGCTTGCCATGTGTTCTCCCCTGGGTTTTGATTATGTACTGACGTAGTTTCCCCTCTCTTACAAACTTCTCTATAGCGTCCCGGAGTTCATAACATTCATTAGTAGTATGCCCGGGGCCGTCGTGGAATGTACAAAATTTTGACCGATCTGTGGTGGATCGGTTTCTGATAGGTCTCGACTTTCCAACTTTCTTCATCTTGATCTGAGCCACTTCCTTCTATAACTGCCATCGGGAGACATTCAAAGGGGTGTAGCTGTCATATTTTGCCTTACTGTCCAACCTCTCTTGACGAGATCGGTTTTCTCGATTGCATCTACGGGGCTCCGCCTTCTGCTTGTCCGTCCAATCCTTCGTGTCAAGTGATGTATTCCTGATCTTCTCAGGTTCATCTACGTTGGTGATCTCCATCTGCTCGACATCCAAGTATTACTTCACTCGAGTGTAGAATTCGGTCAGTGTGTAGACTCGATTCTTGCACAGACTTCAAGCCAAGCGTGTTGATGGGTCCAAACCATTGATGAGACAATGCACATGGACCTCCACAGATAGTGAACGTACTTGCATTACCATGTCTCTGAACCGGTCCAAGTACTTTTGCAGCGTCTCGCCTTTCTTTTGTTTCACTTTACTCAACGTGAACTGAGACTTCGACTATTTTTTGTTGGTGGCGAAGTGCAACTAGAATTTGCGCCCGAGGTCTTCGAAATTCTGAATGGAATTATTAGGTAGAGAACTCAGTCATTTGAGCTCCGGTCCGGTCAGTGTTGCCGAGAAGAGTCGTAAAATGATCTAGCCCTCAATCGACCGAACCCACATCAACTTCTCAAATATCTCAAGGTGTTTGCGTGGATCCTGAGTCCCATCATATTTCAGTAGATGGGCCAGATCGAAATTCTTCGGGTAGGGAGCCGTGGCCGTTGTTCTAGAGAATGGGGTTCCGTCAGATCCCGCCAAATTCTTCATTTTATACTCCCTTGGTGAGCCATGTGACCGTGGTGCTTTAGTTACCTCCCGATGTTTGTCTAAATACCGATCCTCGTCAAGGTCTCGGTCTTCATAATCGTCTCAGTTGTCTTCGTGGTCTCGGTCCTCTTTATCTAAGATCCATGATAACCGTGCCTTCTTCAATGCCGAGGCCGGTTGGCGTTCTCACCCTATTCTCGCTTCTCCCTTCGTCTTGCCGTGGGTCTGGCGTTTTAATTTTGGGCCGCTAGGCGGACTACTGCTATCAGAGGCTATATTCTCCTTTCCCTTATGAAAACTTCTCCGGTTTCCGCGTTGAAACAGGTTTTCAAGTTTTTCCTCTATCATCTTCTCAATAGCGCGGAAATCTTCTTGACCGTTTTTTCTTGTTTTCGAATCTTTGGAGCATCGACTCCTGGGTTCTTCGTGAAATACGGACGTCAGCGTCTGGTGCCGGAGCATCCGACGTTGGAGCGGTTGGAGCCAAGGTCTTTTTTGCTACTTCTTCCACCGGCTAATCAGTAGTAGGTGATGAGGTCGCCATGTTAGTAACATGGCCCTCAGGAGTATTTTCACGTGGCGGATGACTCTGAGCGTGTTGCTGACTCGGTCCGGCCTGGGATTGGTTCAGCTGTGGATTATTTTCAGCTTGTGGATCGCTTTCAGCCTGTGGCTGGTCTGACTGATGATTTCGGCTGTGGCTTCTGGTGTTCGCCATCGGTGGTCACAGGGATAGAAATTTAAGGTTCCCCACGGTCGGCACCAATGTTCTATTCAGGGAACAGGACTAATTGAACTTAACTAGATGTCAAGCCTAGAGCCTACGTACCCTTTGAAGGGATCAAAGTCCACGTAGTTCGCAATACGGGTTGGCGTTAGCTAGAGGGGTGGTGTGTGTGCTCTGTGTGACTGAATGTAAAGGTAGGGAATTAAAATATGTGCACCTGGTTAGTCGACCTCTGTATTTATAGAGGTGTCTGAGGTGGATATCCCGGCCTAGCGTGATATCCAGGACGAGTATCTTAAGATGCAGATATGATCTGGATACTCCTAATGATGTTGATAGATCGGGTCTATTATGATACTGGATCTCCCCCAATGATCGGTGGATCATGCTTCCTGATATTTTCGTCGTTGGGCTATACCTTAGATTTGGGTCGGTCCGTAACAAGAGGTAAATTAGGAAATGATTGATAAATATGAAAAACATGTCTTATATTTAGAATAATGATCTACTCCCCGAATAGGTTTTGTATAAAGACGGGAGTGAGTAGTTTAAATTTATACTACAGCTCATATACCATTGTTTATTCTTATTGTTTGCCCACAAATATCCTGTACATATACTAGATGTCCACAATATATAGGAGAAAATATTTTTTTTCTTTGGACTGAAATGTATAGGAGAATATTACTTGTCTTGTACCAGAAGCATTGGTCTTAGTATGGGAAATCTCTGTGTGTATTCCTCATTAAATGAAATCACTTAGTTCTTCTATCAATACTCGCTAGATTTCTGTGGTTTTTGCATCTCTATATACAGTATAACTAATGACATTAATATTCATATTTCAAAAAAGGTTCCATATTCAGTTGGATTAGTTCCAGTCTTCAAAAATTAATTTGTCTTGTTCATATTCTTATACCACTTCTTTATAAAGAGTTACACATGTTCAATTAAAGTTATTCGTATGTCTAATGCACTAGTTCATGCAGAATTGGACACTCACAAATGGGATTTGTTGAACGACACAAATTGAGAAGTTCCATTTGTAAATGTGTAGCTCTTCATGATCAAATAGAATAAGCATATGAAATCCACCAATTAATTTCCATGGCTAGATTGAGCTCCAATCGGCCGGATGGTGTCGAAGCTTTGATGGCTGGCAACTAGTTAGGCAGCTTCTAGTGATCGATCCTAGGAGCTCCAACAATAATTGAACATTTTTTGAAAAAATAAAATAAAAACATCATTGTCTTTTCACACGCAAATGAAAACTTAATTTCGTGATGCTCTATGGGGTGTAGTGAAGTTTCAAAATTATTTGAGGCATTGGCTAAAATAAAATTGTTGTTGTGGGGCTTATATGAAAATTTCCCCTTTTTAATTTCTTCACTATTATTCATTTTTTTCTTTTTTCCTTTTGTTTGCCAAAATTTTATTTAAACACTCCAACTTTACATGTATCCAATTGCAAGGCCATAAATAATGAGCCAATAAAATTTGCATTAATTCAGTTCATTGTAATGCAGTTTTAGGCAATCTAAGCAACTTGGAAGTCCTTGCATTACAAAGAAATTACTTTGAGGGATCTCTGCCATTACAAGGTGAGTAGGTGTCATTTGATTCATAACGTAGAACAACATTATTATATTTTAGGTTCTACTTCATATATGCATATATATTAACAACACTTGAGTACTTTTGGCCACAGAAATATGCAAACTGAAGAAGATACATGTGCTAGATTTTAGTGACAATAGATTCAATGGTTCCTTGCACAAGTGCTTGGCCAACTTGACATCTCTTCAAGCTCTTGATCTCTCAAATAATCACCTATCAGCGGAAATACCAGGATCTACAATTGCCAGCCTCACATCTCTTGAGTACTTTTCTTCCATGTTTAACAATTTCAAAGGCATATTCTCTTTGAGTTCCTTTGCCAATAATTCACGCCTTAAGGAACTTTCACTTGATTGGAATACCGATGAGTTTCAAGTGGACATTGAGAGTGAAGTTGTTCCTTTATTTCAACTAGAAGTTTTGAACTTAGCAAATTGCAAAGTAAACGCACCCAGTGGAACATTCCCCTCCTTTCTATTATATCAACATGACTTGCACGATATTGACCTCTCAAATAATGATTTGGTTGGAGTGTTCCCAAATTGGTTGCTTCTCAACAACACAAAACTCAGGTCTGCGAGTTTGGAAGATAACAAGTTCACAGGAACGTTTGAGTTCCCAACCAACGTAGATCAACCTCCTCCACACCCCTTGATTACTTTGCAACTATCCCACAACCAAATAGAGGGTAAACTGCCCACAAATATTGGTCTATTGATCCCAAATTTGGAAGATTTATATGTTTCGGGAAATAGACTTAATGGTCGTATTCCTCCATCAATAGGAAACATGTCCAAGTTGATTGGTTTGGACTTAAGCAGAAACAAATTTTCTGGCCAAGTTCCTGAGTCTTTGTAGTCAGGCTGTGCTTCATTAGTATGCTTGATTTTATCCCACAATAACTTACAAGGAAAATTCCTTCCTTCTCACAAGAACTCTTCCTCTTTGAAATTGTTGCTCTTGGACAACAACTTCCTCAGTGGGACACTGGATCATGAGATATGGCACCTCCCATATCTTGAGGCGTTAGATATCTCTAACAACGGTTTCCGGGGTATGGTGCCTACTTTCATTGCAAACTCTTCATCTTTAAACGTGATAAACTTGTCAAGAAATAATTTTACGGGTACACTATCTAGAGAGCTCTGCAAACATCATGTTTGGTTTTTGCACCTCTCTCATAATAAACTCTCGGGTTCAATACCAGCATGCTATTTCAATATTTCGTTGTTATCTCTACAACTACAAGACAATAGCCTTGTAGGCTCCATTCATACATTCATGAGACTTGGTGACGATCTATTAACCCTTGATTTGAGGGATAACAAGTTATCTGGAGTTATTCCAAACTCAATTGTGAAGGTGAAATTCTTAAGTTCTCTTCTACTGGGAGGTAACCAGTTACATGGGCAACTTCCTAACCAGTTGTGCCAACTAAAAGCCATCCAATTTTTGGACCTATCACGTAATAACTTCACTGGAAATATTCCTGCTTGCTTCTACAATTTCTCACTTGGAGATACATTTAGTGAAGATATTACACCACTAGGTTATTCAAGTAACTTTTTTTACTATAACCATCTTCATTTGATAGTATTTTTTAAACAAAATGGAATTGCTCTTACAGAAGCTGCAGAACTTGAAATAGATTTTATGACAAAAAACATGGTTCTTCCATGCAATGGTTACATTTTGGACTATATGTCTGGAATAGATTTATCAAGCAATAAGTTATCTGGAAAAATCCCTCAAGAGATTGGACACCTGAAATTCCTTCATGCATTGAACTTATCTCACAATCATTTGAATGGATCAATACCAAAAAGTTTCCACAACCTTTCAGCCATTGAGAGCATAGATCTTTCAAACAACAACTTTGATGGAGAAATCCCTATTGAGTTACAGGACTTGAACTTTCTTGCTGTATTCAATGTGTCCTATAATAATTTGTCAGGTAGAGTGCCTAATGGTGGACAATTTTCAACTTTTGATGATAGTTGCTTTAAACAAAACCAATATCTCATTCGGAACAATAGCAATAAAGGTAACTCTGCACATGTACGTCAAACTCCTGTCAACAATGACACAGAGGAAGATGAATCTGTCATAGATTTCACTTCCTTTATTTGGAGCTTTTTTGCATGCTATGTTGCTGTGTTGGTTATTATGGCAATGGTTCTTTGGATCAACCCATACTGGCGAAGATTGTGGTTTTACTATATTGAAACATGCCTTTATAGATGTTTGTATCCATATCTTAAAGATGCATTCTGGTAGAACTCACAAGAGTCTGAATAAATTGCACAACGGTAGACTTGTGCTACAAGTGAACACGTATGTCACTTCACCTCTTTGTAAACCTTTGTTGTTTCATTATAAGTGCATATAATGTTTTATAAATACTTTATTATATTTTGAGTTGTTTAAACGCATAACATGTTGTTATGCTATTTAAATTGGGATTTACTTTGGTAGAAGGCATCAAATTCTACATGGTAGCCTACGCACATTGTAGCAGAACCTTGGATCCTAGATTTTTAAGTTTTTCTTGGTTTTGATGCAAGTCTTGCTCAAGTTTTACAATGTAACTTCTATGATTTATTTTCTCAAAGGTGAAGGTTTGTACGTTATGTGCATGAGTTTTTATATTTACGAAGGTTGCAAATGAATCATCTTTCAAGTAAATCAATAAAACACACAATGTATGTACAAAATATGATAAGAGTACTAAAATTATTTGACTAAGTCATAAAACTTTAGTTCAAGAAACTTACCAAAAACATGTCTTTACCGTGGCTGAATTAGTACACCTTTTAAACATAACATTATAACATATAATCTTTTCCATTGGTTTTACCTTGATATTTTTATGCAATGAATGTATATATATTGTTCCAAAATGCGAACAATCAAGGTAGTTCGAAATGTGAAATCATCTTTTATAACGTCCTCAAAATTTACTTAACATAATAACTAATTAAGGGTTCATTAACAACTAAGTAATGCCTATCATTTACCAAAATATAAGTAAATCAGAGTATGCAGAATAAGCCCTAACGTGACAATATACAATCATTCAACATGAACCAAAATGACAGAAGCTCTACTTTTAGCAAAGTAGCCTAAGCTTCTGTGGTCTTCCCTGATGAACCCAGATGGGAACTATCACTTGAAAAATGTGGTAATTATCAATCCAACTTATTACGAATACTAATATGTGCTAATGAGGTGCCAAGTGGAACAATTTATATAACAAAATATTAAAAATATAATTCACTAATATCCACATCATAAATTATGTATCATAAATTAGGTATTACAATTTTTCATTAACACAATTCTTAAGATGCCTCCCATCAATCCAACCGAACCGCCTTATTTCCTCCGACTAGACCCATGAGCTAAGTTACATCCATGTTACTGGTTACTCAAAAGCTCACTGGTCATGTGTTAAGGACTGCCCAAAATCCTCAGAGCACATGTCCCAAACCATGAGCCTTTTCCCCTCATTGAACATATGGGGTGTCGTATGCCCTTATTGAACTAGTGGGCCAGTCCCTCATTGAACAGATGGGACAATAAAAAGTCAATCATCGTACACCAATGGAAGCCTTACCACGTGGAGGAATAACTACTCCATTTCTTCTCAATTCAACCCTTAACATAATTATATTATCACAATAAATAAATAGCTCAATCGGGATTTTCCAAAATTTTCTGTTCATATCATGTAATTAAAATTGTTCTCAAATATATGTCATAATATCTCAATTCTCAATTTATATATAAATAAATAAATATATGTATACATTCGCAATTCAAATCATAAGGTTCCGCAAGACAATTTCTATTAAGATATTTATAATCATTTCACAAAATACTCACAAACAACATACTAATACACATAACAAGTAGAAAGTGGTAACCTCTCGCTGAAGCTAACTATAATCACATTGCTCCTAATCTAAGAGCTCAAAACACACACTAAAAATCAATCTACCACAACCAATTTACTAACTATTAATAACTCTTTAAAACTCTACATATTCAAAATTATAACTTATAATTTCACAAAATTAAAAATAGACAAATTTTAATAATAAATTTGGAATGTTTTGAGTGGGCAAATTGTGACGGGGCTAAAAAATTAGGGAGACCATTGTACTATAACTTTTCCTTTCAATTTATTATTGATTAATAATTCCCGTTATTGTTTATTATTATTTTAAACCCTCATAGGCTATTCCAACACTTTATGTAACATCCCCAATTTTTATGTAAATTAATTAAGGGAATACAAGAATTTTTCATCAAGTAGTGGTCAATGGCATATTATTGTTGGGACAAGATAAATTAATTATTGGACAAAGAAAAAAAGAGGAATTATTTGAAAAGGTGGCAATAAAATTTGGTTATAGATAATTTAAGATAAGTAAGATTAAAGGAGTTAAAAACATTTTTCCTTTATTATTCTTATATTTTTTTCGTCTAATAAAAGGAGGGAAAATTTTGAAAAAAAATTAGTGGAGTTTAATATAAGTCTAATTTACTTTTGAAAGGGGGACATTGGATGGGACTTAATTATATGATAAAAGTCCCCTAAAAATCTTATTTTTTCTCTCATTCACGTGTTTAAAGAAGAAGAAGAAGTGGAAATTGAACTTGATTAATGGATAAAATTTAAAATACAACTCCCCCTCCATCAGCCAAGCCGTCGCATCACATGGAAAAAGAAAAAATATATATATGTGATGAGGACCTAGAGCTAGGCTCTTGATGCATCTATGATCTATTGGACTTGGTGAATTAGACAAAATAAAAAATAAAATAAAAATTGAAGAAGGAGGGAGGGAATATGCACTAACGTTAAAGGCGGAGCCAGGAATTTAAATTAAGAGGGGCGACAATTATAAAATAAACCCAAGTGTTTATAAAATTACATTAAGCACTATAAACATTTCAAAATGTTTTTAGTCCCTCCACAAAACTTTCAGTAGAGACTATATTGAAAATATTAAAATATTTATAAGGTGAAAATATAATTTCTTGAAAATTTGGCTACCATTTCTGCCCCCCAACTCCTCCTTAGCTCCACCCATGACTGACGTGAAGTGAAGTTTTTTTTGTTGATGGAAGTATAATATGCATATGCTTAGCTTTTAGCTTCTAACGTGACAGAGAAAAGGATGTAATTAGCACAGCCAAATAAGTTCGGGAAACTCTCTCTTCACCGCTCTCTCTCCCTTGCGACGCTCCCTCTTGGCCTTCTCAACTTTAGGGTTTCTAGCTCGCCTGCTACGTCCTTGCCGCCGGCGAGCCTCCTCCTGTACCATATCCGTCGTATGGAAGCAGATCGGGGCTTGAAGAGCTTGGAGCATGTGCGTTTTAGTTCGGAACAGGGACATATAGGGGCGACCTCGTGTCTTCACCGACGCCGGCTATCCTCTGGTCTCCGTCCTCACCACCACTCCAGCTGTGGCGTCACTTTGTCTTCTTTGTACGGTGGCGGTGGTCCTTTTCCTCTACCTCTCCAGATCTGCCTTGATGGGGTGGGGTTTTTTGTTAGGGGTTCTTCCTCACCGGCGTTTTCTGGCATCCAAGCTTTTTCCGGCGACTCGGCGATTTCCGGCTCGTCGGTGGACTCTGGATCGTTGGTGGCTTCTGGCGGAAGGGGTGTCTCTGTTTTCTTGTTCCTTTTCCTTTTGATTTTAGCGCTTTATGTTTATCTATGTTTTCTGATGTTGAGGGTTTGGACAATTTATGTTTGTGTTTGTCTTCTGGTGGTATGGATTTGGGTAATTAGGGTGGTGTTCTTTGTTGTGGATTGGATTTGTGTTTTTGGGGGAAGGGTTTTATCGATGGTTGCTGCTATTTTGTGCTTTATCTATAAGGAAACCATTGCTAGGATTGTTTGATGGGGGCGAATCCATTTCGCTTTTGTGAGCCAAAATCTGTTTGGTGGATGGTTGATGTCGCCAAGTTTGCTTCATTGGATGAGCAAGAGTATTCTTCAGGACTTCACTTGTCTTTTTTCGTCTGAGATTGGGTGTTCTCTGTCTGGTACCCCAAGTAGGGGTGTTTATGTAGCTGACCTATGTGCAGCTTTTGCTTCTAAGGGGTGTGCCCGATCGGGTGGGTTTTACTACCAACACTTTCTTTCATATCTTTTCTAACCTTGGATGGCCAGGAAGCTGATGAAATCTTTGAAACTACTTTTACTCCTATTTGTTTTGTGGTGACTTGCTTTCCGTACATTTGGTTGGGTGTTGTTGTATTTGTTAGCCTTCTTATTCTGGTTTGTTTTTTCGTTTAGTTTGTTGTTGCAGTGTAATCGTTTGATGTAACTTTATTATTAGTATCAATATATGTTCCTGTTCTGACCAAAAAAAAAAGTGAGAGAGAAAAGGATGTGATGATTGGACATTCAGCATTAACGAGGAGCAGTAGTTATCACGTGGGTAAGGCTATAAAGGAAATAATAAAATATTTCTCCAATATTGTGAGCATGGTAGTTAAAAACTCGATTTATCACTATGATTTTACGTTTTTACTATTTTTTTCATTAAAACGATTTTACTAATTTTCTAAATGCTTTTAATTTTTTTTACGATTTTACGTTTTACGATTTTTCATTCTCTTTCAGTTTTCAGGTAAAATCTACGTTTTCACTACAATGATTGTGAGGAAGAAAGAGAATAGGAGATGGGATAAAGCATTGGATATTACTCAAAAATCTCTCTCTCATTTTCCCCAAGATGCGCCAGACCTGTGAGGATGAGAGATTAAACGAAATGAGAAATTTTTTTTCTCAAAACCTCTTCAAAGACCGCAGGACAAGAAAGAAAAAAAACTCCCTAGATTTTTCTAGAGAAATATAGAGAGATCAAGAGGTAATAAGTTCAACTTGGAAGATTTATTTAAGGGGCTCACCCTCACTCATTTTCTTCGCTGGCCGAGAGTGAGGGAGAGATTAAAGGAAATGAAGAAAAAAATCTTTTGCTTCTAATTCTCCATTAACGTCGGACCTAAGAGATCAGAGCAACCAGAGAAATATTTTTTTTTTAGCCAAATCTGGACGCAAGTTGGATTTGGAACCAACCTTGGGGTTTATTTAAGGAACTCATCTCCTTCTCTTTTGAGTTGCTGAACGCATCTGCTGAGGAAGAAGAGCAAGGTGATTGCAAAAGACAAGGGAGCTAGTGTGAAGATACCAAGGAAGGCCAAGCAACTAAGAGGAGGATAAGGACTTTGACTACTTATTCCACCTTCTTCTATTTTCGTTTTAGAAGTTCAAATTTTGAAGGAAAACTTCTTCCTTATTCTGTGAAGGTGAAGGGCGAAAAGAAGGAAGAAGAGACATTGAGAATCAAGTTTCTTTTTGGTGGAATACTAGGGTTAAATAAGTCATAGTTTTAACTACTTTATAAATTCATGATTGCAAAAGTTGAAGATGGAAATTCCCTTGCCTATGCATTATTGAGAATGGGTCTGGATATGAATGGAATTGATGACTAAGGAATAGTAGGGATATCCCAAAATTTGTGGAAGAAAATGGTTAATGGAAAATGGAACTTACTGTTCCTTAGCCTTGAAGACGTGAAAACAAAACTGATTCCTTGTGAGTGTTTTAAATGTTTTCAACGTACTCATAAATAAAATTCTAGTGCAAGAACTTCAAGATTTTGGTATGGTTGAGGAAGACTTATTTTTAAGTCAACAAATAAATATTTTTAAGAGAAGAGTTACTCATACTTATATTTCTATTATTTTAGGGTCACTTTGATTTTTCGCGTATCTGGGGGAAAATATACTGATAAATTTTGTTCAACTACCAGGTAGTAACCTTAATCCTCATGTGTTTAGTGTTTTTTTGTATGTTTGCTTATCCATGATTGTGGACCCGTGTCTCCTGAAAAGGGACATGCGTTTGTGTACATTCAGTGTGGTCTAGGTTCAAAGCCCGACTACCGTATCTTTCCTAGCGCTGTGGATCCGGGGCTTGCTTTGTTAAGCAGTCCTGCGTTTGTTTCTAGGACATGTAGTCCTTCCGCAGTTAACACGGTATACTTGGTATGTTGTATTTGTGTTACTGCACGTTTGTTACTGAATGCTATTGTTTGGTGTTTTCCTAATTATGATTACATACATACACTGTTTATGCATTACATATGAGATTAATGGTTATTCTGGAATTCATTTTTGAATCCTAGATTTTTATAAAGCTTCAGGAAGTACTACGAGGGCTATCTCTGGAGAGAAGGGTAAGACTGCTGGGCAAGAGTAGATAGAGTTGAAGGTGGCGAAGGAAATTTATTTTTTGTTTGGATAACTGTATATTATTTTGGCCTTTTGGGCCAGTAGTGGATGACTGTATATTTAACCCTCCCGGGACTATATTTTGTTACTTTCTTGTGATTATACCAGTATTGTCTGATATCCAACCGGGAATGCTCTGCCGCGATAAAACTCTGATGCATGTAAATGAATAGTAATTAAATGATATATGATAATTATAAAAGAGAATCCCTCTATCTGCCATCCGAAAGGGCGGGCCGGTAAGGGTGTTACACTTTAAATTAGGAGGGTAATAATTACTAACTCCATATAAACTCTAATCTAATGCACAATTAATAACTTACGTGATTAGTTTAAGACTTAAAAGAATTCAGCCTTTAACTTTTCTGCGAATTTAGAAAATTCATAACTGAACCGATACAACTCCAAATGAAGTGATTCTAATTTTACTCAAACCTTGATAAGTCTATTTTCATAAATTAAAGTCACCAAGTTGATTTATAACTGAGAAAATTCCCAACTTTTGAAAAACATAAACAATTTCCAAAATTTCCCAGATTTCTTGACCAATCTTTGAGGAACCATAACTCCTTTAATACTTATCGGAATTTGACGAATTACCTATCAAATTAAACTTCTATGTGTCTACTATTTAGCTGGAAAATTTTATGTAAAAACTCAAAGGTTTACTTGGTCCGAATTCCAACATCATTTTACTGCTTCAAAATCATACGAGAAATTTCCATATTTTTAGCTCAACTTCCAAAAATCATAACTAGAGTTATAAACCTCCGTTTAAGGTGTTCTTTGGCTCTTCGGAGAGATTGAGATGTCTACTATTTACTGTAAAAATTTCAAGGAAAAATTCAAATGTTTTCCATTTCAAAATCAAACCCAAAAATTACTGTTCACCGGAAGTGCAAGAAACGTTCCAGATTTTGGCTAAACTTTAGAAAAACATATCTCTCATTCTACATGTCCGTTTTGGGTGTTCTTTAGCTCTTTTTAAAGATCATGATGTGTACTAAGTCTCTACAAAATTTCAGGGTCAAAGGAGTTTTTTTGCCTTTGTTTTGCTTTACCCAAAGTTTACTGTTTCAGTGCCAAGTTCAGATTTCCAGAAACGCATCAGCTTATGATTTCATGCATATGACTCATATTCACACATGCATATACACCATTTAATCATCCTCTTTGATGCTCTACTATTTTGTGTGGCTATCTAGACATTTTAGACGTTTGGAACATGCTGAAAACGCCTCTGTTTTAGCTCAAGAAAACAGTGCAACATGCAGAAGAAAAACCATGTGACTTAAGCATCAAACTCAGAAACTAGCAGATATGCAGTAGCTAGATGTGAGGAGATTCAAAGACTCACCTTGGTCAACACTCGAGCTTACATGCAGCGTTTAGTCCCTCATCTGTCTTCCATGTCTCTACCTCTGTTTTCTTTTTCGGTTTATAATCTCACTCTGCGTTTCTGAAGGTGAACGGCAGAAGGAAAGAATGAGAATAAGAACTCACACTCTCTTTGTTTCACACTCTATCTCTCAGTCTCGCCTCTTGGTTTCACTCTCTCCATCACACACTCACACACTCGGTTCAGGTTGCAGCAGCGTGGGGAGGAAACAATGAAGCAACGTTTAAATAAAACTGAGGCTCTAGTCCGACGTGAAGGAGACGCTGGTTTGAAGAGAAAGATGATGAACCATGGGTTAATGACGTGCGTCTCGAGAGGTATGGCTCACTGGTTGCGTGAATAGTCGTGGCTGAAAGATACGCCGAAATGATCCATTCACTTTCCTTGATTTTCTCTGTTGTTTTTCCCGTAAGTGGCAATGGTGTATATATCTTCTTCTTTTTTCCCTACTGCTACTGCGTTTTGGTTGGAGAGGTGTGGAGTATTAAAAAATGAAATAAAGGGATAATGGATTAATGCATGGAAAAGAAAATATAGGCTTGTTTAATGATAATGGGCTTTGCTTTGATATGTTGGCATGAATATTAAGATTATTATATAAAGATTATTGGCCAAGAGGATAAGTGAAATTGAGAATGATGCAAATATAATCATATTATGATAGTTATAGACCTGAAGTCCAAATTGGGATATATGATTTTGTACTGGATACGATAAATCTGGCAGTTTATGAATGATAAATTATGCGTCTATTAGATGTCGTTATATAGCATATGCATATGGCTTGCAAGTCCCTAAAGGACTTGAGATGCCAGAAGCACAAGTCCCTGAAGGACTTAAGGTGCCAGAAGCACATGTCCCCGAAAGACTCAATGAAGGACTCAATGTGCTAGAAGCACAAGTCCCTGAAGGACTCAAGGTGTCAGAAGCACATGTCCCCAAAAGACTCAATGTGCCAGAAGCACAAGTCCCTGAAGGACTTAATATGCCAAAAGCACAAGTCCCTGAAAGACTCAAGATGCTAGAAGCATCTAATCTAAAGTTCTCAAGAACAATACTTAATAAGTTTTGTATGACTTAATGCTACCAGAGCATGTATGATATAATCATTTTAAAGAATATCTGTTGATATGCATCTAGATATATCTTATAAGAATGCTTAGAAATCATGTTAGTATTCTTATAATTTTGCTGGAAATATTTAGTTCTTGCAGGTACACAATAGAATGTTTGATGACCAAGAAGAAAATATGCTCAAAAGTCATTGAAAGTAATGTACGTAGTCATCAAGAGGAGCAAATCTGATGTAATTAAGAGGGGGAGATGATACACGCTGTACTCTTTTTCCCTTATCTAGGTTTTGTCCCACTGGGTTTTCCTAGAAAGATTTTTAATGAGGCAGTATTAGAAAATGTATTAATGGATGATGTACTCTTTTCTTTGGCTAGGTTTTTATCTCACTGGGTTTTCCTAGTTAAAGTTTTTAATGAGGCATATTCATAATAGACATCCAAGAGGGAGTGTTACGAATATTATATTTGTGGATGTCCATATCTCCCATAGTTTCCTATTCTCACCCATTAATCACTATGATTATAGAATCACATTAATTGTAGATTTGAGAGTTATGTCTATAAATAGAAGGCATATATTATGTATTTGAGACACATTGGAATAAGAATTACACTCCTCTTTCTCTCTTTTCTATTCTCTTATTCTTATTCTTTATCTCTTATTTCAGATATATCGTTATATTCATAACAATTTCCTATTAAAATAAGTTGTCAGTTGTTATACATTTGTAGTTAATACATATATTCGTGAAGGCAACAAGACTACTGATAAGGAAATTTTTATTATTTGAATATTTAGCTTGAATTTTGCCACTATACAAATATGCCCATTAATGATCTTGCTGCAAAGTTGGGGCTTTTTTGAAATTGCATCACATTATCAACTACAAAGTGCGTGATTTAACAAAAACTTAGGATCAAATCAGTATTCATCATGAATTAAAATACAATATAGTATAAATAACTCAGGATCGTTCTCTTATAAAGGAGTCTTTTGTTTTGAATTCCCTAGCTTAAACTAAGTGCTAAAAACATGGTTAGAAAATGGGGTTTTGAAACTGGTTTTCTCTAAATCAAAATTCATGAAAATAAAGTTATTTGTACTATTTTTGGTATTTTTGGAATTGGAAATAATGAAGAAATGTTTAAATTGAAAGTGAAGGTATAAATGATAGATGCTCTTGGTAATAAAAAAAAAAGTCACTATCCATGCTTAAAATGTATGAGAGTTAAGATTTCATTAAGTTTCAAAAACAACCTCAAGGTAACACTTTAGTTTGATATGCCCAATTAATAGCAACTCTTACAAATATAACTAACTAGCTATTACCTTTTGAGATATTGTTCAAAATCACTTAATATGTGATTAAAATTGGGATGATGCAAATTATTCTTTTCAATTAATTAACTAGAATGCTCCAACAAACCATTCAAGAGCTAAAATCAACTGTGATTATCAATAATGGCGGAGCTTAGTTGATGGGGGCCTCCTCCCCCCCCCCCCCCCCCCAAAAAAAAAATTGTTTAAAAGTTTCTCTTTTAAAATCTAATATAATGTAAATTTTAATATATTTTTTCATATGAAATTATTTATCCCAAGGCCATGGCCCCCTAAAAAAAATTTGTTCTTAAAATTTTTTAATTACTTAATGGATATACATTTGGCTCTCCAAATATTTATCCCAAGTCCGCACTGATTACCAATCATAAATATAACAATAAATATAATTTCATCAAGCACATTAAAAGACATATAAATTTGAAAATCAAAATACACCATCCAATTAATGAACAATGTTGGGGGCAAAATACATGCAAACAATTCAAAATATATAATTTTTTTATTGGTTTTCTTATATTAATATATATTCGCAAGCCATGTATAATTAAATTATGGGGACCAATGAGAGTACAACTAGCTCTTGATGCTGACAATTAAATGCTTGTCTGAATAAGCGGTAGAATTGAAGCTACTTTTACATCTTGATTTATGATATAGGAATTAAATATGTAAGAAAAGTTTTAGCAAGTACTTGCACGAATTTGCTTCACAAACGGCAACTAAAATAGGCATAAGACTTATTTCCTCTTAGGTCATCTCTAGACATTTTTGTTTATAACCTATTGGAGCAAGTCGCTTCTAAAAACATTGTTCCTCTGCTTTCAAAGACTGTGGCAGCCCCTTATTCCTTGTTCCCGTGCCCCCTACATCACACATTCAACAGCTAGCTATCTTCCAGTAATAATATAACATTACGATATTCATAACAAAAAGAGAGCATGCCAGATGGTAAAAGGAGGGACTCTTAACGTCCCTCCTGTTATATAAGCATCAATATATTAAGTGGAGGTCAAATAAAAAATAGTCGAGAAATAATTGCGGGCAAACTATTAAACAAAAAAAGGTAAACGTATAAAAATATCACATAATAATCTTTTCCATTTGAACATGGGGAAAGAATGAGACGGGATCTAGTTTCTCTCTTTGGCGGGTTCTCTCCCCATCCCTCATCGGCGCAATCCTGACCATTCAAATCTGAATCCAACGGTCCAGATTGGTTTAAAAAAAAAAAAAAAAAACCACATGCGGTGTCGGTACCACATGCGGTTTTTTTAAAAACCATTCTGAGTCCTTAGATCAAGATTTGGACGGTCAGGATTGCGCCGATGAGGGATGGAGAGAGAGCCTGCTGGGGAGAAAATCCTCTCCCAATGAGACGTGGGGTATAAAAAGTAAAACAGAATGTGACGTGATATAAAAGAATATTTATAATCTTTTTTGTTCAAAACTTGGTACACTATATAACGTCACTTTATCTGTAACAGAAAATAATAGGAAATTAGGAATTGATTTATATATATATATATGAATATCTTAAATTAATGAGATAGTTATTTAAGATCTTACAACTTTGTTATCATCTCAATTTTTAAAATGTAATGTAATTGTATAACTATGGCATGGATTTTCTTAAAAAATATTTAAAGCAGATGATAATAATTTTGTCAAATATTCTAGATGATTAATCCAATTTATTTTACATAATAAATGGCGGCAAAATTGCAGGAGAAATAACAATGGCGACTGTTACTTAAAATTCAAAATTATTTCATTTCAAACCACATATTACCCTGCAACTCACCTGTTTTTTATTTAGGGTTAAAATGTAGATTGACCAACGAACTATTATCAAAAGAGCATCTACCACAAAAATTAATTGAGGGTACCTTAAATACAAACAAATAATTAGAATGTTTAAAATTACACAATGCCATTAGCTGCGTTTTGTAACGGTCGTTTAGGTGACTCTCAACATGTTCAGGTGGCTGAAGATGTTGACGTGGCTAGTGGAGCTGAGGATATGAATGTGAATTTGAAGACAATAGCATCTGGAAGGGGAACGCGAGAGTCTATGGAGGAACAGTGAAAACGCGAGAGCCCGTGGAACAGTGAAAAAGGAATCTCGGAGGAAAGGCGACGCCGATCTGCAAACACAGGCTTAAATGACATCTTCTTCTTCATTGCTGCCAATACTTTGATAGGCCATGCTAAGGGCCTTGCCTTTAAGCACACATCTTTATTTTTCATCTTGTATTTCTCGTAGTAGGATTTAGCAGTATCTGCTAATTTTTGGAGCGTCTCTTCTGGGCTTTTCTCTGTCATCTTACTGAAATCTAAACCAAACCATTTATATATGGAGATCAATTCTAAGCCACACAATTTATGCTGCCTGTCTTACTTTCATCAAATCTCCTTCTTTGTCCAGAGTATTCTCCACAAGATCTGCATATGCAAGTCCTTCATGAACAATATCGAGCAATTGTTTGACTGAATCCTTAGTGATGTTTGGGAGTGCAACTGCAATAATAGTGTCACCAAAGGTAGAGACCAAATGTTTGGAGGCTCTTCAGGATGTAAAGAAGGAACTTTATCATAGTCAAAAGCTCCCACTCCTTTAAAGCCTTGTGAAACAGATGATTTCTCTAACAATTGCACGAGATGTTTTGGTTTTCTCTTTTCTTCTACCTTAATCCAGTAATTGGTAGCATCATGATTTTCTCTCAGCATCACCTTTCCCAGTTCTTCCTCCCCTTCAAGATGCAGAACAAAATCTCTGAGATCTGGCTTTTGTTGGAATCTCACAAGAAGGGCGGAAGCGTATCGTACCATGCGATATAGGAAAAGTTAAAACCTTCATCGCTTTGATTACCTGAAAAGATGCAGCAATCTGAAGCAGCGATCTGAAAGCCTCTCCACGAACAGTCCTCGTTTGCTCTATGATCGATCTTCTAGACTATCTCTCAAGGGGAATAGGATGGTTGTGTGGGCAATCGTTCAGATGATGAACGTTAGCCTCTAGGGTTTGTTTCTGATGAGAGCCTCTTTATGCGTGTGTGTTTCTCAAGCAGGTGAAAGTAGGTTTATATGCTACTACACCCAAGACCTAACCCTAAACCACATGGGCCATAGAGTTCTTGGGTTATAGTCTCAATTAAACCTTATTGGGCTTAAATGACTAAAGAGCACATTAACCCAACAATCTCCCACTTGCTCTTTAAGATACAAACTTGAGTTCGTAAACCCAAGACCATGTAGCCCATAAGCCATCATCATCTAATAATACACCCCATCCCTTGTCTCGAGCTAGCCTGAGGATCTACCATTTGTCATTCATCAAGGCTCATGATAATCTACAGAAGATTATCTAGTTCGGCACTACTCCACTAAAAGCCCGAACGTGATCTCCAAGAATAATGACACTTATAACAAGAATATGCATTACCCCTTTATAGAATGTCTATAACTTGATTGACTAGTTTTCTGTAACCCAATCAATTATTTATTCCCTTGACTTTAATAGTTTTTCTAATGGATTACATGCACTGGCCAGTGTCTTCAATATCCAGGTACCGAAACATATCAAGGGGACATTTCCTATAAATTCCATGTTGTTTATCTCATAAACACCGATAACCAAACAGTCTCAATCCCAAAATACCGAGTTGTTGGTAGTCATATAGATCAAACCTCACCCGTTGGTAAATCAAAAAATGAAAACTATTCGACTACCTATTTAAAATAAACTAAGGATTAAGAGCAACTACATGACTATAGTTATCTGGAGATTTAATTCCTTATAACAGAAAGAACAACCTTAATCAAATCTCTCATTGATCCATTCAATGTAAGTATTAACTCACACTGATAGGGCAAAATTTAAAGCCTAAAAACTCCGCAAGTGCACGGGCCGTATCAAATAATAAAGTGATAAGAAAAGTATCGTTCCCACGAGGACTTGGTATCACAAACTTCAGTTAAGCATTGATTTCACAATTTCATTTAAGTTGAGAAAATCAAATTAAATTTAATTAAGATAAAAGAAATTAAAACTAAAATCAAAATAAGAAAACTACCACAATAATCAAATGAGCAACCTAGAGTCACTAATCCCTTATTTGTTTCCTAGATTTTATACCCACTAAATTAACTCTGACTTAATTTAATCAGCTAATCTAGAGTATTAATGTTTATAAGTGTCTGTCGGTCCACTTCTACACCTACCTCAAATAATTATGCAATGTCTCACACAATTAATTAAAGTGCAATTCAAATCGGGCTCACTCTAATTTGACTATGCGGAGCTTCTAGGTATGTGTCTATCCTAGACGCAAATTAGATTAAAACCTAACTTCACGTTAATTAAATTTAAATCTAATTCCACATTATTTATTCCCACGGTCAATTTAGGATTCCCTCTTTCAAGTCCAACCCTAAATCCCCAAAACATGCTCAATGGTGATCAGTCAATAAGCAATAACAATGAACACAGGATTAAATAAACTGAAATAAAATTAAGCAAAACTAACAAGTGGGAATAATCTCTAAAACCCAAACAAATTCATAGATTCTCTAGGTTGCAAAACCCTCGCCACACATGGCTTTATTCAAATCCATAAAAACAAAAGGAAAAAAGAAAAGAAAAGAACACTCAGGTTCAAAGAAGAAGGAGAGAGAGAGGAAAGAAAGATTCTTCGTCGCCTCCACAGTCCTTCCGTGAAGATGATGAAGAGAATTGAAACGCTCAGCCTCCTCTGCTCCTCTGCTTCTTTGTTCTGCGTCTCTCCTAATCTGCTCCGTCCTCTTTTCTTGTCTGTACCTCCTTATTTATAATAATTTAGGTCTTGAGTCACTGATTCTCTTTTACTTATTACAAAGATATCTCATATCTTGTAATTTACTCCATCAGATCAAACAATTGATTTTGTTTCTATTTTCTTGCAAGGAGCCATTAAGTTTGGCTGATTGCATATCCTCTTATTGCCTTTTCTACTTCTTTCCAAATCAGCTAATATTTCCTGCACAATAAAAATAGGATATGAGTAGATTTTATGTCGATTTATTCTTTGATCCCAAGTTTGATTCAATTATGGAAACGTTCTTAAAAGATAATTAAATAGGTATATAAGATCAATAATTCCAATTAAATCTCATAAAATATACACCTATTTAATCATAAAATATATACTCATCACACACCAATATTTTATAATGATTCGGACAAAACCATTTTATAAAATATTGCAGCTTAAATAAAGTGCCTAACTTAATTTAATAGCTGTGAACCAATTCATTAATTGTGAGAACCTATGACCATGTCCTCTATGAATGTATTCATATGATCATATACTCCACAATTGCTCCGGACCTTAGAGTTTGTAAATAGTGTGCGAAATAAATGAAAAACACCTCATTTATTAACATTCAAGAAAAAAAAATGCAATGTCATAATGTCTTGCTCAAAAAGCACAAAATAACAAAGTGAAATAACAACTACCTAAAGCTATAGCAAATCTGGAATCCTCCTAAGACCCATAGATGAAACATGCCTCTCAAACACACGTTCAGGCAAACTCTTAGTAAAAGGGTCAGCAAGGTTCTCATCTGATGCTATCTTTGCTACCAATGTATCTCCTCTTTTAACTATTTCTTGGATCAAGTGGTACTTCCTCTCTATGTGTTTTTGTCTCTTGTGACACCTTGGTTCCTTGGACTGTGCTACTGCCCCACTGTTGTCACAATAAAGTGTGATAGGACAATCAACACCTGGTATCACCTGAAGGTCCGTTAGGAACTTCTTTAATCATGCAGCTTCCTTTGCAGCCTCAGAAGTAGCTACATACTCAGCCTCATTGGCAGAGTCAGCCACACATGATTGTTTTACACTTCTCCAACAAATGTCACCGCCATTAAGGGTGTATACATATCCTGAGGTGGACTTACTTGAGTCAATATCTCCTTGGAAATCTGAGTCCGTATAACCAATGGTTTCGAGACTCCCACTCGAATAGACCAACATATAATCTCTCGTTCTCTGCAGGTACTTGAATATATGTTTAACCGTACCCAGTGTTCCTCTCCAGGATCATATTGGTACCGACTTACTACTTCCACTGCATAGCAGATATCTGGTCTGGTACATAGCATAGCATACATGAGACTACCTACTGCTGCAGCATAAGGTATCCTACTCACGCGTTCTCTCTGCTCAGGAGTTTTAGGAGATTGCTTCTTAGAGAGATGAATCTCATGCCTGAAGGGTATAATTCCCCTCTTGGAATTCTCTATGCTAAACCTGACAAGTATTTTGTCAATGTATTTAGCATGGGATAATGCCAAAACTCTATTCTTCTGGTCTCGCAAGAGTTTAATACCAAGAATATAATTGGCTTCCCCCAGGTCCTTCATATCAAAATGCTTGCTCAGCCAGGTTTTTATGCCTAACAATACCTCTGTATCATTTTCGATAAGGAGTATACATCCACATAAAGTACCAGAAAAGATACTGCATTACCTTGGATCCTTTTATACACACACGGCTCATCAGGACTTTTCTCAAAACCATAAGACTCAATGGCTTAATCAAATCTGATGTTCCATGATCTGGACGCTTGCTTAAGTCCATAAATGGACCTTTGCAACTTGCATACCATTTCTTCTTGCCCTTTGGCTATAAACCCTTTTGGTTGCTGCATATAGATTTCCTCTTCCAAATTTCCATTTAGTAAAGCAGTTTTGACATCCATTTGCCAAATCTCATAATCAAGATTTGCTGCAATAGCTAAGAGAATCCAGATGGACTTGAGCATGGCAACCGGCGAAAAAGTTTCATCATAATCCACACCTTCCTTTTAGGAGTACCCTTTTGCCACCAATCTAGCTTTGAAGGTTTCAACCTTCCCGTTCGATCCTCTCTTTCTCTTGTAAATCCACTTGCACCCAATGGGTCTTACCCCTTCAGGTGCATCTACAAGAGACCAAACTGAGTTGGAATACATAGAATCAATTTCACAATTCATAGCCTCAAGCCATTCCTGAGCATCAACATCTCCTAGTGCTTCGTCATAACTCGTGGGATCACCATCTTCTGCAATGATGTCATCCTGATTTGACTCACCCAACAAGAGACATCTTGCAGGTTTACGAATCAATCTCTCACTACGACTTTGTCGTACTTAATGTTGTGCATCTTCAGGAGGGTCCACATTTTATGGGTTAACAGTTTCTAGATGAGGACCCTCATTAAGTGGATAAACCAATTCATGATTTTGTTCTTCATTAAGTTTATCATCATGCTGAACTTTTGGTTCTATCTCTGGTTCCTGTGTATGTTCAGGTATATTTTCCCCTCTTTGAACAACCACAGGAATAAAAACTAGAACTGCCTGAAGTTGTGGTGAAACTTGATCTGAGACTAGCTCATCAAGAATAACCTTGCTCCTTGGCTTATAATTTGCCATATAGTCCTCCTCTAAGAAAGCCGCGTGAGTGCTCACTATGACATTCTTTTCTTTTGGACTATAAAACAACCAACCTCTGGTTCCTTTAGAATAGCCTACAAACATGCATACTTCAGTACGCGAGTCCATCTTATCTGGTTTCTGTTTCAATACATGTGCCGGAGCACCCCAAATCTGAATATCATTCATGGTGGGCTTACACCCTTTCCACAATTCTATTGGTGTCTTCAAAACCGACTTGGACGAAGCTAAGTTCAATAGATACATAGCTATTTCTAAGGCATATCCCCAGAATGAATCAGAAAGAGATGAATAACTGAGCATAGATCTTGTCATTTCTAAAAGGGTTCTATTTCTCCTTTCAACAACTCCATTCTGCTGGGGTGTCCTTGAAGAAGATAATTGTAAAACTATCCCCTCTTTGGTCAGATAAGACCTGAACTCTCCAGATAGGTATTCACCCCCTCGATCAAATCGAAGAGTCTTAATTTGAACACCAAGATGTTTTTCTACCTCAGCCTTGAACTCTCGGAATTTTCCAAAAGCTTTAGACTTACGACGCATCAAGTACACATGTCCAAATCTAGAGTAATCATCAATAAATGTGATGAAATACTAATATCCACCTCTGGCTTGGACATTTATCGGTCCACATACATCAGTATGTACCAATTCCAGCTGAAGTGTAGCACGTTTTCCCTTGGCCTTGAAAGATCTGTTGGTCATTTTACCCTCTAAACAGGATTCACATACTGGTATCGGTTCAAAGTTCAGGGATTTTAAAATCCCACTTTTGACCAAACCTTGTATCTTATTAGAGTTAATATGGCCCAATCTCAAATGCCAAAGATAAGTTTCATTTGAAACTTTTCTTTTCTTTGATGAATTAATATGCTCAACATCTTTTAATTCAACATGATTAACTTCACAGGGAACAGGACTAAGGAAATAAAGACCATTAAACTTTACACCAGAACAGATAAAAGAAGATGAACTTCTTATTGAAACTGAGGAATTAAACTGAACTGGCAAACCATGTTTATGCAAACAACTAACAGAAATTAAATTCCTCTTAAAATCTGGAATAAATAAACAGCCTTCTAAAACCAAAGTTCTGTAATTATCAAAAGTTAAAATGACTTGTCCCACTGCTAGTGCAGACACAAGTTCCCCAATTCCAAGCTTCAAATCTCTTTGTCCTTTACTTACAGGCAAGCTATGTTTGAACCACTGCAAAGAGTAACAAACATGGTTAGTGGCTCCTGAATCAACGATCCATTTATCATCGTGATTCTCCACTAAACAAGCCTCAATCACATGTAAATTACCCATACCAGAAAACATGCCATTAAGAGCCTGGAGCATTGTTGCTCCACTCTCAATCATGCTCACTTGCTCCTAAAGGTGATTGGCGAGAGTGGCCAAAATGTAGCAGCGAACTGACACATTCACCTTCTCCCATCTTTCCTTCTCTGTTGAAATCGAGTCCGAATTGCATCAGACGCGTCTGCAGCAAGCTACGCTGGCATTAAGGTAGTGAGAACAAAGTTGAGCTTTTCATATTGAAGAACAATATCCAGATTAGTTATCCATTGTTTGTAGTTTGTACTATCCATAGGTTTTTGGCTCAAGATTGTAGCTAAAGGATTGAATGAAGACATTTTTCTGAAAATAAGGAAAAAGCACACTAATTACAAACTATAATTAACAACAAACAGATATAGCGCTAGTATATTCTAATAACTACTATTCGTTTATTGTTTAACAATCCATTAGTTATCTTTACAAGACTTACGATGGGCAAGATTCTTGTAAAACTAATATTGTTAATTTGGGCCTTCAGTTCCATTGTCAGAGCCCCGATGGGAGGGTTAACAATTTTACCAAAGTTGAATGTAATTAACCATTGTTTACTTTCAAAATTATCTTTAGTGTCTATGTGTTGCCGACGATGGGCCGTGCAAAACTTTACTAAAATTTTGAAATAATTACGGTTTAATCTAGCGAAATCCGATTATCCTTATCCGATGAGGCTTCAGCGATAACCATTTCACTAATAAACCCACAATTGGAGTCCGTAGGTTTTAAAATTAAATGCTTAATTTAAAACCTTCACCCATTCAATATTTTAAATTTATAATTTTCAATTTCCAAGAATTTGTTCAATTTAAAGTAAATTATTATGTGTCTAAAATCTAGTCATGATTGGCAGAGTGTGCGTCACATGACCATTTTAAATAACCCACAAATTACTCTAAAAGGTACAATTCTCTTAGGAAATTTCCTAGATTATTTGTCTAGATTTTAATTCCACAATTATTATTCTAGATTTTAATTTAAAATCATAATAATTGATAATTAATGTCTAGATTTTAATTCCACAATTAATTAATCCAATTATTATTCTAGATTTTAAAATTTAAAATCATAATAATTGATAATTAATGTGTAGATTTTAATTGCACAATCAATTAATCCAATTATTATTCTAGATTTTAATTTAAAATCATAATAATTGACAATTAATGTCTAGATTTTAATTCCACAATCAATTAATCCAATTATTATTCTAGATTTTAATTTAAAATCATAATAATTGACAATTAATGTGTAGATTTTAATTCCACAATTAATTAATCCAATTATTATTCTAGATTTTAATTTAAAATCATAATAATTGATGATTAATGTGTAGATTTTAATTCCACAATCAATCAATCCAATTATTATTCTATATTTTAATTTAAAATCATAATAATTGATAATTAATGTGTAGATTTTAATTCCACACTCAATCAATCCAATTATTATTCTAGATTTTAATTTAAAATCATACTAATTGACAATTAACGTAGTGGGCAATCTAAATAATCTCGTTATCATACTAGTCGATTCAAGGCATAATAGCTACTATGCAATTATGACATGTGATTATGCAACAATATGGCATCTTCCTATTCTATATGACATGTTATTTACCAACATCATGTTAATCGCAAATATAATTCATACAATTTAACAAAGGCATTAAATAATTAAACAAATAACTTTAATCCATGGCTTTCCTAAAAAAATAAGAATAAAAAATTACAACTTTGGAATTCCTCTTTTGTCCAGCCCATAGTATCTGTCTCTAGCCCCTTTAGAGTATTTATGAGCCCAAAAACCCAAAAAAACCCAATCCTTGGCTAGAAACCCTAGGACACAAAAAAGGAACCCTAGCCATCACTTCTGCCACGCCTTCAGCCGAAGTCATCTCATCTTCCTTCGCAATTTCTTGATCTCCAACTTTTATAGAAATTCAAAAAATACATAGAAATTCCAAAATAAAATTAAAAACAACAAGGAGGAAACCTAATCATATGAGATTAGCCTCCTTGTTACAAATCAAGAAATACACGAGAAAATCTAACCATGGATTAAAGTGATTAACCGATTGAAATCAAAACTAATACCAAATATGAATTATAAACGAATAGTTACCATGAAATAAATAACAAATATAGAAAAAGATGCCATATTTTCGAAAAATAATTTTCGAGAAGAATCACATGAAATATAAATTAATATCAAAACTCGGTTCTTTTCCTCATCGCTATTGGCTCTGATGCCAATTGTTGGAATCTCACCAGAAACGCGGAAGCGTATCGTACCACGCGATATAGGAAAAGTTAAAACCTTCATCGTTTTGATTACCTGGAAAGATGTAGCGATCTAAAGCAGTGATCTGAAAGCCTCTCCACGAACAATCCTCGTATCTGAAGAGCAATCTGAAAGCCTCTCCACGAACAGTCCTCGTCCGCTCTATGATCGATCTTCCAGACTATCTCTCGAGGGGAATAGGATGGTTGTGTGGGCAACCGTTCAGATGATGAACGTCTGCCTCTAGGGTTTGTTTCTGATGAGAGCCTCCTTATGCGTATGTGTTTCTCAAGCAGGTGAAAGTAGGTTTATATGCTACTACACCCAAGACCTAACCCTAAACCACATGGACCATAGAGTTCTTGGGCTATAGTTTCAATTAAGCCTTATTGGGCTTAAGTGACTAAAGAGCACATTAACCCAACAGCTTTGACCCAGATTGTGACTCAGAACCCAATTCCCGAGCTGATATTTGACCCACCGTTGTTAAACCTGGGTTTCAATATCTTGCAGTGATCCCAACACACCAAGACGGAGCTCACAAGGAAAATTGAAATGATTCTGGTCACTTCGCTGATCAGCACAATTCCCACCTGCACACGGATGCAAAAGTTGAGAGACAAAAATTTTGCATCATGGGCTAACTTCCTACGATGCCGATTGGGCATTCGTAGATTCAAAGGGCAATGTTTCATTTCAAGTAAGCTCTCTGTCCAGTAAGGTTCCACTTTGAGCTGCTTCTTGTGGCTGCTCTACTTCTTTGTTGATAGCTTCTTCGATTTCTCTTTCTCTTCGTTTTGTCGTTCTTATGTCAGCGTCTGAACTCAAATAAGCCATGTGGAGTTTTTCCTAACATATTATTGTCACATCTTGTTTTTCTCTTTGCCACATCATCACATCCAGTCAAACTATTCTCCCTAATTTAATTAAACCACCGTTACAAAACGCAACTAACGGTATTGTGTAATTTTAAACATTTTAATTGTTTGTTTATATATAAGGTGCCCTCAATTAATTGGGGTCCTACATTTAGGGAGAAAGCAAACTAGTTCCTACACATTTAAGACCTAGTATTTTTGAATTTTTAACATATGATAAACCGATCCAACTTCAACAAAGTTTCAAAGATGTTTAAAAGTTGTGGCGATTGAAGCACAAGTGGCTAATGGAATATGCTCCTCCGAATCCACCCATGACTACTAGCTAGATAGATCCCCTTCTGCCTTGTGGCAATGTCAGTAGAGAGAATTAATTATAGATCTTAATTAAATTACAAAAATTAATTACCCACAGATCCTAACTACTTTGTAAATCTAGAAGTTCGATATATATGTGAAAACAAAAGTTTACTGGTAAATGGGAAAGAGAAAATAATTGTAATTCTCCCATGCTAATAAGTCTCAACAAATAATGGTGCAAGTGACTCTATTCTTTACCAGTATTGAGTACGGTGAATTGGGGAGTGTCTTCCCCAACTACTTACCACTTTGGATACCAAAAGAGAAAATTGTTTCTTTACTGAATCAGAGGAAGTCAAGCTTGAAAAAGGAATTCAAACACTTTAAAGCCTGTTCAGCCTGCATTCTCAGTGGTCCAAAAGGGGAAAAACACCTTTTGTATTTCTCTCCATATTTCAAAGTGTCAGGTTATGAAATCTGTGTCAATTAAATACATCTAACCAATTGTGAAGTGAATTCTAGATTTTGTTTCATCATTAATAAATAGGATATATTTTTTTTTTGTCAAAATTAATAAATAGGACATAAGGGGTTTATATACTCCCAACTTTTGTTCTTTAATATAAGACATATTTATCTAATCTGATTAGAATAACAAAGTTAACTAGCTAGTTAAGTTAGTTAGTATGGCATATATTTTCTAAAACGCCCTTATCATCTTCCTTAATTTTCTCATTCCATTTTATCTTTGATTATTATTGATAGAAGGTAAATTAGAAAATAATTAACAAATATAGAAAACATGTATTACATTTAGAACCATGATCATGGACTGTACTGAGTAGTTTAAATTTATACTACAATTCATATACCATTGTTTATTCTTACTATATACCCACAAATATCCTGTACGTATAATAGATGTCCACAATATATAGGAGATTCTTTTTTTTTTTTTTTTAACTGAAATGTATAGGAGAATATTAATTGTCCTGTACCTGAAGCTTTGGTCTCAAGTATGGGAAATCTCCGTGTGTATTCCTCACTGAACGAAATCACTTAGTTCTTCTATCAATACTCGCTAGATTTTTCTGGTTTTTGCATCTCTATATACAGTATAACTAATGACATTAATATGCATATTTTGAATTGGGAAGACGTCAGGAAACCCCATTGTAGCCATTTTGTTTCATTCAACCCTAAAGAATTTTGAAACTTCACTAAAACCCATGGACTAAAATCAAATTAAGTTTTATGGGTGAAAAGTTAATAATACCCTTACTTTATTTTTTTATTTTTTTAAAAAAAAAAAGGTTCAATATCGTTGGAGTTCCGGTCATCAGAAATTAATTTGTCTTGTTCATATACTTATTCTACTTGTTCATGAAGAGTTATACACTTATAATAGGACTTGTTCAATTAATGTTGTTCATATGTCTAATGTATTTGTTCATGAGGAATTGAACATTGGAAAATAGGACTTGTTGAACAACACAAATTGAAAAGTCCCATTTGTAAATGTGTCGCTCTTCACTATCAAATAGAATAAGCATAGGGAAAACCACAAATTAATTTCTAGTGGTTGGATTGGGCTTCAATCAGCCAAACGATGCCGGAGCTTCGATGGCCAGCCACTGGCTAGATAGCTACCAGTGATCGATCGTAAGAGCTCAAACAATAATTGAACCTTTTTTAAAAAAAAATAAAGTAAATGCATTATTGTCCTTCCACACACAAAACTTAATTTCATTTTAGTCTATGTAATGTAGTGAAGTTTCAAAATTATTTGAGGGCTAGCTGAAATAAAATTGTTGCTATGGGGCTTAACTGAGAATTTTCCCCTTTTAATTTCTTTTCTATTATTCACTTTTTCTCCTTTTAGTTTTCCAAAATTTTATTTGAAAACATGCCAAATCTGCATGTATCCGATTGCAAGGCCAATAATGAGCCAATAAAATTTGTATTAATTCACTTCATTGCCATACAGTTTTGGGTAATCTAAGCAACTTGGAAGTCTTTGCATTAAAAAGCAATTACTTAGAGGGATCTCTGCCATTACACGGTAAGCACATGTCATCAAATTCATATCAATATTATTTTTGGCTTTACTTCATTTATGTATATTGACAACACTTGAGTACTTTTGGCCATAGAAATATGCAAAATGAAGAAGAAACGTGTGCTAGATTTTAGTTTCAATGGACTTAATGGTTCCTTGCACAAGTGTTTGGCCAACTTGACATCTCTTCAAGCTCTTAGAGTACTTTTCTGCCATGTATAACAATTTCAAAGGCTTATTCCCTTTGAGTTCCTTTGCCAATAATTCACGCCTTAAGGTACTTTCACTTCAAATGTCTACCAATGAGTTCTAAGTGGACACTGAAAGTGAAGTTGTTCCTTTATTTCAATTGGAAGTTTTGACATTGGCAAATTGCAAAGTAAACTCACCCGGTGGAACCTTCCCCTCCGTTCTATTATATCAGCATGACTTGCACTATATTGACCTCTCAATTTATGATTTGGTTGGAGTGTTCCCAATTTGGTTGCTTCTCAACAACACAAAACTCAAGTCTCTGATGTTGTATCATAACAAGTTCACAAGAACATTTGAGTTCCCTCCACACCCCTTGATTACTTTGCAACTATCCAACAACCAAATGGAGGGTAAACTACCCATAAATATTGGTTTAATGTTCCCAAATTTGGAAGAATTATATGTTTTAGGAAATGGACTTAATGGTCGTATTCCTCCATCAACAGGAAACATGTCCCAAGTTGATTGTTTTGTACTTAAGCATAAACAAATTTTCTAGCCAAGTTCCTGAGTCTTTGTGGGCAGGTTGTGCCTCATTAGAAAACTTGATTTTATCACATGATAACTTAAAGGGAAAATTACTTCCTTCTTACAAGAACTCTTCATCTTTGCAGTTCTTGCTCTTGGACAACAACTTCCTCAGTGGGACACTGGATCATGAGATATGGCACCTCCGATATCTTTATACGTTAGACATCTCTAACAACAATTTCTTGGGTATGGTTCCTACTTTCATCACAAACTCTTCTTCTTTATACTTTATAAACTTGTCAAGGAATAATTTTATGGGTACACTATCCAGAGAGCTCTGCAAACTTGAACTTGTGCATTTAGACCTCTCTCATAATAAACTATCGGGTTCAATACCAGCTTGCTATTTCAATATAGATTTGTTGTCACCTCTACAACTACAAGGCAATAGCCTTGCAGGCTCTATCCTACATTCATTAGACCTGGTGACTTTCTATCAACACTTGATTTGAGGGATAACAAGTTATCTGGAGTTATTCCAGACTCGATTGTGAAGGCGAAATCCTTAAGTTCTCTTCTACTGGGAGGTAATAAGATACATGGGCAACTTCCTAACCAGTTGTGCCAACTAAAGGCCATCAGCTTTTTGGACCTGTCATGTAATAATTTCACTGGAAATTAATATTCCTGCTTGCTTCTACAATTTCTAACTTGGAGAATGGGGAAATATTCAACTACTAGCTACTATGGATCATTACAATATTCAAGTACTTTTTATTATTATGGCCCTCTTCATTTGACACTATTTTTCAAAGAAAATAGAATTTTTGTTTCAGAAGCAAACCTTAAAATAGATTTTATGACAAAAAAACATAGTTCTTCCATACAACGGTAACTTATTGGCCCTTATGTCTGGAATAGATTTACCAAGCAATGAGTTAACTAGAAAAATCCCTCCAGAGATTGGATACATCAAAACCCTTCATGCATTGAACTTTCTCACAATTATTTGAATAGATCAATACCAAAAAGCTCCCACAATCTTTCAGCCATTGAGAGCATAGACCTTTCAAACAACAACTTAGATGGAGAAATCCTTATTGAGTTACAAGACTTGAACTTTCTTGTTGTATTCAACATGTCCTACAACAATTTGTCTGGTAGAGTGCCTAGTGGTGGACAATTTGCAACTTTTGATGACAGTTGCTTTAAAGCAAACCATCTCATTTGGAACAATAACAATAAAGGTAACTCTATACATGTACCACCAACTCCTGTCATCAATGACACAAAGGAAGATGAATCTTTTGTGGATTTCGGGTCCTTTATTTGGAGTTTTTTTGGATGCTATGTTGTTGTGTTGGTTATTATGGCAACGGTTCTTTAGATCAACCCATACTGGCAAAGATTGAGGTTTTACTACATTGAAACATGCCTCTATAGAAGTTTGTATCCAGATCTTAAAGATGCATTCCGGTAGAATTCACAAGAGTTTGAATAAAGTGCACAACCATAGAATTGTTGAATTGTGCTACAAGTGAACACATTTGTAATTTCACATCTTTATAAGCTTATGTTGTTGTATTATAAGTACATGTAATGTATTCTAAATACTTTATTATATCATGAGTTGTTTAAACATATAATATGTTGTTGTGCTATTCAAATTGGGATTTACTTTGGTAGAAGGCACCAAATTCTACATGGTAGCTTGCGGAAATTGTTGTAAGTCTTGCTCAAGGCTTACAATGTAACTTCTATGGTTTATTTTCTCAAAGGTGAAAGTTTGTACATTATGTGAATGATTTTTAGTATTTGTGAAGGTTTCAAATGAAGAATCTTTCATGTAGATCAATAAAACACACCAATAAATGAACAAATATGCTAAGAGTACTAAAAATATATGATTAAGTCATAAAACTTTTAGTTCAAGAAACTTACAAAAAACATGTCTTTACCTGTGGCTGAATTAGTACACCTTTTTTAAACATGGCATTGCAACATATAACCTTCAAAACATGGTTTTACTTTCATATTCTTATGCAGTAGTGAATGTATATATATTGTTCCAAAATACAAACAATCAAGGTAGTTCAAAATGTGAATCACCTTTCATAATGGCTAGGTGCATTATTGAGTAAAACGATGTTTTCTAGATTTGATTAACATATATTATCAAACAAAATTATGATATAAGTAAGAGATAGTAGCTACTCATGATCATCAATCTGCTTCATTCCCATTCCTTGGTCCAAACATGCTCTTGTAGAAGGAAAAGCTTTACCATTTTCATCCATAGGCCTTGCTAGGCAATCATGCTTAGGTGGAAAATAAAAACATGGCTCCATGGAGAAGTCTCTTGCACAAGGAGGATCTGGGATGTTAGTGTCTATTAACTTGTGAAGAATCAACGGCTTCAAGCCTCCCAAACCTTGAGCTACATACCCAAAAGAAGACATAGAACTAGTCACCAACACATCACACATACTAAGCAAATATATTGCAGTCAAAGCCTTTATATTGTGCATATTGTCATTGAACTTCTGTTCCTCTTCATGACCTGGGTGATAAACTCCTATTATGCCCCCAATCAAAGCCAGTTTTTTTCAAATACATCATTGTTAAATTCTCCCTGAAATACGAATACAAAGATGTCACCAGAACAGGCTTTGTTTGGTTTTTCCTTGGAGAAGTTACTGAATCTCTCGAGTCTACTTCAGGAAATACCTTATTCTTTAGGGTACATCTTAATATTTGATCCATTTTGGCTTGATTTGTAGAAAGGTTGGGATATACTCTAATTTGGAGACCAATTCTCTCATCTGCTCTGACCATGTATGCCTGATAGAATCTGTCTATTATTCCCTATGCTTGATTTGAAGATATAAATAAGTATCATCCCAAGTAGTGAAAAACAGTGTCTTTATCAGGGAACATTTTGCTTAATTCTTGACTAAAAGATGGTAATATGAATAGAGAATGTATGAAATATTGATCTGACCTTAATATCAATAGGGGAACCTTACTATGAAGATGTTGACTATGATCACAGTGGAAAAAAAAAAATCATGATCATCACTGGTATACTGCAAATATAGATGTAGAACCAATAGAGAAATCTGACTTGAACTGTTTTCCTCTCTGTCCTTCTTTATCATGTTCTGATATGTTTCAATATGTCCTGGCCTGTTTATGAAAGGAAAATCTTTTGGCAAAATCCATGATAAGTTAGGAAATGGTTCACAGAACAGGTCTTTCATTTCATCCTCAAAATTTACCATTAGAACTCGATCTGTGACGATAGCGTATGGGAATGTTGAAGCCATGCTCACCATTCTGTTGCCCAAGCCATCAGTAGAAGTCCACACAATGTAGTTACTTTCTGTAGAGTGTGCCTTGTTCCTTCTAGGCCTTGTTAGATATTTCATGGTTTGGTTGTTGATTTCAGTATTAGGTCCACACCTTTTATGAAGATCTTCGTATTCGCAAAGTTTGGTTATTAGATAAGGACAGTGGCGGAGCCAAGATGTAATGTTTGTGGGTGCACAATTAATAGTAGGATTCAGGAGAAAATTTTTTTTAAGGAGGATAAAAGGCAACCCACACCTTCGTAAAATTTAGGATCAGAAATTGGGTTCAATTGAAAAATATTTTCGAGGAAATCAATTTAAATAGAACAATATACTCTAATCCCATGGCATAGTTACTCAGACTCAGATGTTACACAATCAAATTCCAAAGCAACATGCAAGCAAAAATTATTATGATTTCTTATATGTGATAAGATATTAAAAATAGGTAAGAAAGTTGTCCACGCATGGGTTTGAACTTAGGATCTGAAGTGGGACTAGTGAGATTACCACCACACCACCTAGGCAACTTATTGCAAAGTCCCTTCAAAAAAATATATATCTTCTTAAAATTTATGGGTGCACTTGCACCCACAGAAACATATGTGGCTCCACCACTGGATAAGGAGACGATTTGTGAGCCGAAGCCTTACGGTATAAGTAGGACTGAAACCTGCTTAAGAATGGTGATTTATCAAACCCAGAACCATTAGCTAAAAGTCTATAAGCAGTTTGTTAGCAGTAGGCTTTTTGGTTAGTTGGGATGATGAGTCCTTTGTTGAGTTTGTGAATGAAATTTTTTGAAACTACAAATTTGTAAGACAAGATATTGATAAGTTCTTAGATACTGTATTCATAGAACTGAAATATCTAGCTAACTATTTAGTCATGTAAGCATGTTAAATGTGGCATAACTGAAACAAATCAATATATGTGTGTAAATGTGTATGTTTGTGTGTGTTTAAAGAGGATTGATATTGTCGTTAATATATTGTAGATTCAAGAACAAGCAAGAGTTAAAGGCTCCTTTTTGATGAAGCAGGGTGTCTCTAGTTGAACTTGGAATGTTATTGAAACTTGTGAAAACATTAGACCTTACCCAAAATAGCTTAATTTATTTTATTCTTTTTCTTGTTATTTGAGCTTGGGACCTCCAAATTAAACTTCTTGGACTTGACAGTCAAACGAAATTTGTTGGCTACTTCATTTCATTCCAAGTATATATAGTTTGTTCTTAATATAATCAAGATCCATTGGAGTCTCTTGTTCTTAAAGTAAAGAGAGGGGAAGAGAGATGGATAGACCCTAGGTCACTTCATGTGGGTCCCACGAAGGTGAAACCCACCTCACGTTCTTTCTCTTCCCTTCGTATTTTAGAAGATATGTTTCAATTGTCAGTAGCAAGTCGTTCCAATGGTAGTGTCTCCTATAATGCTTAGATAAGTTCTCAGTCTCAAACCTAGCATTGACATGTTTGCACTTGTGCATGTTCAAATTGTATATTTTTTATAAAAAAAAAATACATATTTTGGTTGTGAATGTAGTTACAAATAGAGCCGGGAAATCGGGCCGGCCCGTTTAAGCCCTGACCCTGCAAGGCTCAGGCTTGAAAAATAGACCTAAAATTTGAAATTGGCCCTGCAGAGCCGGCCCTGTAGGGCCTCAAGCTTAATCGGGCCAGCCCTGTAGGGCCTCGGGCTAGCCCGGCCCGTTTAACTGTAGCTTTTTAAAAAAAAAAAATAATGACTTAAACTTCCACTTAATGAATGTGTTTATATGTAATTACTTAGAATTTTTTTAGTTTAAACTATAAACCTTTTTATGTTTATTATTATTCTGTATTAAAACACATAATTAGTTATTATAAACTTTAAAGAGGGGATGTTTTCATATTAAATAAACACATACTTTAGTGTTACAATATTATATAAGTAATAAATTATAAATATATTCTGTGTAAAATAAATATAATTATTTTTACCTGTCAGTAAAATCATGCATGAACCGAAGGAATCTGCAGAGACACAAAATTACGAGAGGGAAAAACATTTTGTCATAGGCATACATAAAGCAATTCCTTTGTTTAATATTTTTTGAAAAAAAAAAAGAGAAAACATATTTTTTTGCTTTTATTTGTTTTTTATTACGAATTGATGAATGTGTTTATTTGTTGAATGATTTATATTATTTAGATATTAATGTCGATAAAATTTATTTGATGGATTAGAACTTTAATGATTGTAATTTATTAATTATATTTCTTTGAAAAAAAATCAAAAGAAAAATAGTCAAAATTTGGAATAGTAATTTTCAGGCCCTGTAGGGCCGGCCCTGGCCCTAGTACTATCAGGTCGAGCTTTGAAAAACAGATATTTTCCTTACTTCATGCCCTATAGGGCCGGCTCTAATTCCCAGCTCTAGTTACAAATACATGTTTTTACAATTTGTTTTCTAGAAATTAAGACAGTTATAAGAAAGAAAGGGAAAAAATCAGATTTGATGAACAAATTAATGGAGGAAGCAACCAAAAAAAAAATTTATATATATATATATATATATATATATATATATATATATATATATATATATAAAATCAAGAAAAACAAATTATGAATTGGTAAAACAAACACATCTGAGAAAAATATGTGAAATTACGTGCTTCTGAATCTACATTAGCTTGAATTGTTGATCCCAAATTTTCATGTGTCAAGGTTTGGCTTCTCCCTTCGAATTCCATATCATTAGAAAACCTCTCAAAATGATCAAATTAGACTGAGAAAATATACAAAAGTTGACGAAATAAGTGAAATTACCTGCTTCTGAATCTACATTTGGTTGAACTATTGATCCCAAGTTCTTATGTGTCAAATTTTGACCTCTCCCTTCGAATGTCTTGTCTTCGGAAAAGCTCCCAAAATGATCAAAAATTGAGTATTTATAACTAGCTAACTCCACAAAGTATAAGGAAAATTGTGCGGAGAACAAACAAAGATGTTATGTATCTGTCAGAACTCAATCTCATTGTCTCCATTGTGAGTTGAAGTGAATTCATCTTCTCAAATGGCTCTCTGCAGTAATTAGAACCTTTATTTAAATTAAAGATGAATATATGGATATTATCAGAACATGGAAATACCAATAAGAAATAAAAAATAGAATATTAATTTCATTTAGGAAGTTACATAGAACCTTGAAAAAGGTGCGTGACTTTTTAACCATAGAAACGTACGTACAAGACAGCTCATGGGCGTAGGAGAGGGCATTTTTGTCAATATGAATTGGATTCAGAGAAATGAAATGGATTATTAATAATACAAATAAATATGAATCTGTAATATTTGTGAGGAATTCTTTATTAGTCTATTTGCAATCAAGTAAAAATGATAGGCATGGTTCTTGAAGTAAAAGCAATACAAGAGCAGGAAAAAAAGAAAAAGAAAAGAACAGGAGACAGAAATCAAAGTATATAAGAAGACGACCTAGTTCTGCAAATGACATATCTTAGAACATGATCATGTGAAGCGCCTATTCCATTTACATTTAACTTTTTAAAGGGAAGATGCAAAAATATTTTATAAATGCCATTTTTATGTAATTATCACATTTCTGAAACCTATTTATGTTAAAATAATCAATTTTCCTTCCTCCAATTGAAGCCAGCCAGCTGTCTCCCAATCCAATTAATCTTAATGGTTTCATTTAACTCTTTTTGAAATATTATTCATTCCGTGTGTGTAGATATCCTTACTCTCCCATCTCTAGTATGAGACACCTTCAACCATATTTAAGTCATTAAATTTATTCGAAAATGAAAAACAAAAAAGATAATCAAATTTACTCATATTTAAAATCATGTATTACATCTTGAAAAGTGAAAAGAAAATTAAATTCAACTTTATATATGAGCATTTTTTTAAAAAGAGAATTAATACTCCATCCATCATATCATTTTTTACACAAGCCTAGAATTTGAATTGCTTTTGTCCATTTTATAAAACTTTGACAAGAGTTGTTTGAATATTAAATGAATTTTTCCCCTCATAAATCATATGTATTGCATGAATTAATAGATTGGTGATAGTTATATTTACTCTTTTTCTCTCATGGTTAAAAAAAAAAACTATATTTATCTCTCTTGCTTACCCATAATAAATAAGGGTATACTTGAAAAAAAAATTATTTTAAACATACTTATTATTTTTAATTTATTTTAACTGCTTTTTTAAGTTATATACTTCTTTCTATGCTAAAAATAAGACAAATTTGACTCTTTAGGAGATATTAAAGAAACTAATTAAATTATTTTAGAATATTTTTATTTTTATTTTTCTCCAAGCTAATTAGTTTGATTAATAAACTGATATATAATCTAAGGATACACAATATATAATATAATTAAATAACTTATTTAATTTTCTTAATATCTCTAAAATAAGTTAATTTTATCTTATATTTAAGATTGAGTAATTCAAATATCACTCTTATTAATAAGACAAGAGAGAGTACGCCACTTGATATCTTATAATAATGATCACGCCTTCCTCCTAGAAAGTGCGTTCATAATAGGGAGCGGAGATAGTGTATTCTTAGCACTACTACTTAATGAGGAGTATCTTAAACAATTAATACCACTGTGGATATGGCAACTAGACAATACCCAGTTTCAAAATACAGGCTTTTAAGGTTTTAGACTTTAGCACACAGATTAATTGAATACAATCAATTTATTAAAATATTAATAAATTGATTGTATTCAATTAATGGTAAGGAATCGACGGATCTTTCGAAAAGTATGACGCTCGATCGTCCTCTCAAAAGAAGGTAATGCTCAGGTGCCCCTCTATTTGGAGGATGATGATCAGCTCAATCGTTGTTCCAAAAAGATAAAGAATGGAGGTATATCAGAGGAATGGCCCCCTCTTAGTGAAGTTGGGAAGAGGAAATGGAGCGCAGGTCAGACCTTTGCTGACATACTACAAGGTATTAGCCATAAGGTTAATACAGAAGAGTTACCGAACAACAGAAATGATGCTTCTGATGACACCATGTCCTCGGACTCTGAGAAAGAGGACTGTGAGCCACTTTGTAAGATTGTTGAGGATCCAAATAGGAACTTCCGTACCTTCTCGTTCTCGGCTAAAATGAAGAAAAGATTATATAAAGCTTGGAAGTGTGCAGTTATAGTCAAGCTTTTGGGACGAGACATTGGATATAAGACTTTACTTTCTATTTTACAGAAACTCTGGGCAAAAAGAGGTGTTATAAGTTTAGTTAACATTGGTTATGGGTATTTTGTTGTGAAACTAACCAATAGAGATGACTATTTCAATGCTCTCATTGGGGGTCCGTGGATGTTATTCGATCATTACCTGACTGTGAGGCCTTGGGGGAAGAGGATTTTCTGCCCGGCTCTCCCTCTCCTCATCCCTCACAGTCCAATCTAGGCCGTCCAAATCTTGATCCAAAAGCCCATAATGTTTTTTGAAAAAACCGCATATGGTGCCAGGACCGCATGCGGTTTTTTCAAAAAATATTCTGGACCATTGGATCAAGATTTGGACGATCCGAATTGGACTGTGAGGGATAGGGAGAGAACGCGCTATGTAGAGAAACCGGACACGGCCTTGGGAGCCTCTATTTCACCCAGGGAGAGCCAAAATAGAGAAGGTTGCTGTATGGGTCAAAATGCTTAAGATCTTATTAGAGTACTATGACAAAGAGGCACTAACCTGGATTGGGAATAGGATTGGGGAAACGATTAAAATTAATATTAATACTTCTTGTTAGCTTAGGAGCCACTATGCTCGAATCTGTGTTCTAGTTGATCTAAGTATGCAACTCATGTTCGGGTTCTCTATGGATGGTCAAGATTATTACGTTGGAATATGAGGGGCTGCACTCTCTGTGTACTAATTGTGGTATTTATGGGCACAAGATTGAGGAATGTAAAAAAGCGAGTGAGAAGGAGAAAACAAGGGATCAATCGAACAGGATGAATGAGTACGTCTCTTCGGTAGGTTTGAGCCCAGTTGAAGCCAAAGGAACTGATATCGACGTGTGGAAAGTGGTCCGTAAGCCCAACCGGAGTAAACGCGGAATAAAGGAGAGTCAGAAGGAGGGACACCGAGCTTCTGGGTCTCGGTTTGGAGTTTTGGCCAGCGAGGAGGTGGACGCCAGAGATGAACCCAAGGGCGACAAACAGGAGGTTAATGCTGTTACTGTGTTAGGATTAGCAACTGATTAGTGTTTATAATTATAGATTAGCTCTCTCTCTGTATATGACAGCTAGCATATGCCACATGTATGGCTATGATTTGTACAGTACAATATTCTGTTATGATTATCCAATATATATACGACACAGTGACCAGAGGAGGTTGGAACCTGCTGGGCAATTCATTTCCACTATTTGTCCTTTCCTATCTTGGTACCAGAGCCAAGAATCGCCCTTATTCTCTTTCTTCTTCTTCGCTGAAATGGCTTCCTCTGGTTCATCTCATTCAGACGCTCTATTTGTCTCCGGCGGCTCGAAAACATACTCTCTTTTCCAGTCGTCTAGCCAAACCTCGTCGATCAAGTTGGATCGCACTAATTATCTCGTTTGGGAATCTGTGGTTCTGCCTCTGATAGAAGGCAATCGTTTGCAGGGACACATTGATGCTAATTCTTCTACTCCTCCTTTCACCACTGTCCTGCCGAACACTAATACGGTGATTCCGAACCCAGAGTTTGAAGAATGGTACTTCGTGGACCGAATGCTCATGGGATGGCTTCACAACACCATGAGCCAAGATGTCGCTACTCAGCTTCTTCACTGCCGAACGTCGCTTGAACTCTGGATCGAGGCTCATGCTCTTACCTCTGCTGTGTCCAAGTCGAGAATCATGGTGTATCGCTCAGAGCTTCATAATACCAAGAAAAATGGCCTCTCCATGACTGAGTATCTCTCAAAAATGAAACGCACAGCAGATCATCTTGCCCTGGCCGGCGCTCCAATCTCTGCTAATGAATTGATTCTCTACACCCTAAATGGGCTTGACGGCGACTGCAACCCAATAGTCGTTAAGCTCATCGATCAGGATGGCCTCTCATGGGTCGACGCTCAAGCAGCGCTCCTTGCATTTGATAGTCGATTGGAACAGCTGAACCAGTTCTCCTCACTCTCACTTCAACCGTCGGCTAACTTGGCCACCAAACACTCTGATTCTCATTTCTCTTCTGACCGTGGCTTCGATCGTGGATCTGGTCGTGGCTCATGGAGGGGAGGAAGGAGTACACGAGGAAGCTCCTCCAGGGGACGTTCCAATGGAAATAACTCTGGACGTCCTTACTGCAATTTATGCGAACGTCAGGGACACAGGGTTTCAAATTGCTATAAGTGTTTTGACAAGAACTTTCGCCCACCATCTCACACTATTCCTCAATCGTATTTTGCTGAACCTGAAGTTGTAGCTGATCCTGATTGGTATATGGACAGTGGTGCCAATCATCATGTTGTTGCCAACTCATCTCTTCTGGACTCTGTGAAATCAGTGGGTAAGGCTAATTTAATTTCCTGCACTGGTTCTAAAACTCACATCTCTGGTATTGGTAATGCCTCCATTTCTTGTTCTAGATCTGATTGTTATCTTAAAGATGTCTTACATGTGCCCCATGTTGCTAAGAATTTACTGAGTGTGCATCAGCTTGTTTCAGACAACCCTGTTTCAGTTTTATTTACTAATGAAGGCTGTGTTGTGAAGGACAAACGCACAGGGCAACTCCTGATGAAGAGCACTCCAAGGGAAGGGTTATATCCCATGACTAGAGTGGATTATGAAGCAAATATTGCAGCTGCTTCTTTGAATGATGAAGAATTTCTCACTTGGCATTACAAACTTGGACACCCAAGCAACAAAGTTTTGAAACAAATTTTAAATGATTGTAATGTTAGAGTTCAAATTCGTGATAGTTTTGTTTGTGAAGCTTGTCAGTTTGGTAAATCAAGAAAATTACCTTTTTCTAAGTCATTATCTTATGCCTCTTCACCCTTTGAGCTTGTTCATACTGACTTATGGGGTCCTTCACCAACACAATCCATTCATGGTTACCGTTACTATGTTCATTTTATTGATGATTTTAGTTGTTACACTTGGCTTTATCCTCTCAAGCATAAAGGAGAAACAGTCACTGCTTTTAAACATTTTCAACAAATGGTGGAGAATCAATTTCAAACCAAAATCAAATCCATCCAGTGTGATAATGGTACAGAGTATAAACCTCTCATATCTCTTGCTGCAAACTGTGGTATAATTATGAGATTCACTTGTCCATATACGTCTTCTCAAAATGGGAGAGCAGAAAGAAAACATAGGCATATTGTGGAGATGGGGTTAACCCTGTTGGCTTAAGCTAAAATACCTTTAGCTTACTGGACTGAGGCTTTTCAAATGGGTGTCTATTTAATTAATCGGCTTCCTACTCCAACACTACAAGGGAAATCTCCTCTTGCTTGCCTATATCAACGGGAGCCTGAATATCATTCATTAAAGCCTTTTGGATGTGCATGTTTTCCTTGTTTAAAACCCTACAATTCTCACAAGCTGGAGTTTCACAGTCAAAAATGTGTCTACCTTGGACCAGCCTCTAATCAAAAAGGGTTCAAATGTCTTAGCCCAACTGGTCGAATTTATATTTCCAGACTTGTAATTTTTGACACTATTGTTTTTCCTTATCATATAGGTTTTGGACATAAAAGAGGCCCAACAAATGAGACCCACAGTCCTTTTTCACTCATCATTGCAGATCCACGTGAGAGTCAACCCACTAGTTTTAACCCAATCATTCCTTAGGCCAGACAACCTCACCAACCCACATATATACTACCAGCCACGTCTCCCACTCAAAATTCACCTATTCTTTCTTCTATAAGCCCAACACATCACCTCTCTAGCCCAAACACTTATCCCACCAGCCCTATTTCCTTTGAAAGTCCATCGTCATCTAATCTCGTATCAAACCCTTCCACGGACCCATCTTGTCTACCATTGTCATCACCCTCACCTCGTCTCTCTCTCGTCTTGCCATCTTCACCCACGACATCTTCTCCACCCTTAACCACTCTCCCTGCACATCCTGATAACCCATCTGCTCCTTCCTCTCTCACAAATAAACACCCCATGACCACAAGAGCCAAGGCTGGCATCTCCAAACCCAGACATCCTTTTGTGGGTTTATTCACCACTGAGACTCCTCAACAAATCTCTCACGCCATTGTACCAACTTCCATTTCAGAAGCTCTTGCCTCTCCTCATTGGTTCGATGCTATGAAAACCGAGTATAATGCTCTTCATCGAAATCGAACATGGGTCCTTGTACCGTACATTGGTCAGAAATTGGTCGATTGCAAGTGGGTCTTCAAAACAAAATTCAAAGCCGATGGGTCCATTATGCAACATAAAGCTCGTTTGGTAGCCAAGGGCTTTCAACAATCAGCAGGCATCGACTATGGAGAAACCTTCAGCCCTGTAGTCAAACCTACCACCATTCGATTGATTCTCACCTTGGCTGTAACCTTCAAGTGGGAAATTCGATAATTAGATGTCAACAATGCGTTCCTCAACGGTTACCTAAAAGAGCAAGTCTTCATGACTCAACCTCCAGGTTTCCATGATTCTAAACATCCAGGCTTTGTCTGCTGTCTTAACAAGGCCATCTATGGGCTCAAGCAAGCACCACGAGCATGGTTTGAACGTCTTCGCAACACACTGCTCAGCTGGGGTTTTCAAAATGCTTGGAGTGATATCTCCTTATTTTTCCTCAGAACCAAGAACACTCTGGTATTCATTCTTATCTATGTTGACGATATACTCATTACTGGCAACAACTCAAAATTTGTTCAGAAGTTCATTGTTAACTTAAACACTATGTTCTCACTCAAAGATTTGGGATCTCTGTATTATTTCTTGGGGCTTGAAGTTCATAGAGACAGCCAGGGGATCTATGTCAATCAAACCAAATATATTTTGGATTTGCTAAAAAGATTTAATATGTATGGTTGTGCACCTGTGCCAACACCTATGGTCACTAGTAAACAGTTTTCAATGGCTGATGGAAATCCTCTGTCTGATCCTTCTCTGTACAGAAGGGACATAGGATCTCTACAATATTTAACCACTTCAAGACCAGACATAGCCTACTCAGTTAACAAGCTTAGTCAGTTTCTAGCTGCTCCTACTGAGGTGCATTTTCAAGGGGTTAAAAGAATTTTGAGATATCTCAAAGGCACTTGTCACTATGGTTTACACATTAAACCTGTTAAATCTCTTCGACTGATGGCCTTTACAGATGCCGATTGGGCCACAGATATTGACGACTGGAAATCCATGGGTGGCTATTGTGTATATTTGGGACGTACACTTGTGTCTTGGTGTTCAAAGAAACAAAAAGTTGTCTCAAGATCAAGCTCAGAGTCAGAGTATCGGTCTTTATCAGATGGGGCATCTGAAGTGAAATGGTTAAGTTCCTTAATGTCTGAACTAGGATTCTTTACTAAGCAACCTTCAATCATCTATCTTAGTGCTCAGGCTCTAGCCTCCAATCCAGTTCATTATGCTCGAAGTAAACACATTGAAATTGATGCTCATTTCATTCGGGATCAAGTTTTATCTGGGTCTATAGATGTCAGATATGTACCCTCTTCCTTTCAAGTAGCTAATTGTCTTACTAAAGCTTTGTCATTTTCTCAATTCTCTCTTTTTAGAAAGAAACTTGGAGTGTATGCAACACGCTCTCGTTTGAGGGGGAATGTTAGGATTAGCAATTGATTAGTGTTTATAATTATAGATTAGCTCTCTCTGTATATGACAGCTAGCATATACCACATATATGGCTATGATTTGTACAGTACAATATTCTGTTATAATTATCCAATATATATACGACACAGTGACCAGAGGAGGTTGGAACCTGCTGGGCAATTCATTGCCACTATTTGTCCTTTCCTATCTTACTGTCAGTGGAGAAGCATTGGGTGAACCGAGAAGCAGCAAGGTTGGTGAGTCTAGCAGAGAGAAGAAAGTGGCGACTACCAAGAGACATACCAAGAGCAAGATTTCGTACAAGTAATTAAATGCAGAGAAGACAGGCCGCCAAGTTCAGAAGAGGGATAATTTTTCGAGAGAGAAGTACCTCGTTTCAGGGAAAACTCAGGAGGAGGGGAAGACGTCGGTTGAAGTGGACTTTTCTAGAGATCCTGAGGTGGTCATCTCGTTGGGCAATCAAGTTCAGGAGGTGGGGCTGCTTGATATAGTTTTGGCAGAGGATCCAAGTTTGAATTCATTTCCTAATGATCCAGGGGAAAAGGGCTCGTTTGATGGGCCGATAGGGAAGTTTTGGGCTGGCCCCATTAAGGAAGGGATGGACTGCGAAATTGTGGAAGAATCCCAGTTGGATCTTATTGGGCCGGGTTTCCAGTCTTGTCCGTGAGTATTGTTTGTCCTCTTTTGTGAATGCTTTTTTTATGGATTTCTTGGATATCATTTTGTATTGGAATTGTCATGGGGCCTCCAATAGCAAGCTTTTGTCAAATCTTAGAACGTTAGTGCAGGTTTTCGCCCCTTAATAATCGTCCTGTCCGAAACTAGGTGTGAGGATGCAACTCGCCTTACGGGATTGAGGAGTCTCGGTTATGACAGTGCTTCCGCGGTGCCGAGTGTAGGAAGATCAGGTGGAATCTTGGCTGTGTGGAGGAGTGATTTGATTAATGTCTCAGTTATTAAGGAGGACAGGCAGCTGATTCATTTCCGATGTATGGTTGACAGATTTGCTCCCTTTTTCCTAACTTCAATTTATGCCATTCCTTCTTCAAGGTCAAAGCTAATTCTCTAGCAGGAGTTGAAGGCCCTTTCTGTTTTCATCTCGGATCCATGGGCTGTTATAGGGGACTTCAATGATATTCTGGCTTCTTCGGAAAGAATTGGAGGTGCGAGTGTCAATCATGACAGAATTAGGATCTTTCATAAGCGTCTTCAGGATTGTGGTCTTTCAGATTTGGGTTTTTCTAGTCCTAGATTCACATGGAAGGGCCCCAAATCTCAGGGGAGTCAGAGACCTTATGAACGGTTGGATCGTGCAATTGCTAATGACGCTTTTTTTTCTTCAGTTCTCTTCTAGCATGCTACAAGTCCTTCCTCGTACCCATTACTCAGATCATAATCCTGTCTGTTTGCATTTTAGGAGTATTATTCAGAATGATCCTATTTCTAAACCTTTTCGGTTCGAAATAATGTGGATCAAACAAGATGGTTTCGCTGAGTTTCTTCAGAGCTCTTGGGTGGATGAAGGGGATTTAAACTGTTCCCTGGCCAATTTCAAAGATTCTGTGAGTGTTTGGAATAAGGAAGTGTTTGGCTTAGTTGAAAAGCAAAAACACAACATCCTAGCCAGGCTTAAAGGAATCCAATGTTCTCCCAACTATCCTCAGTCTGGTTTCCTTTCTAACCTTGAATTGGAGCTTCATTACGAATTGGATAGATTGTTAAAACTGGAGGAAATTAAATGGTTTCAAAAGTCTAGATCAATTTGGGTTTCCAAGGGGGATAGGAACACAAAATATTATCTCTTGAAGACGAAGATGAGGCGTCGTAGAAACAGAATTATATCGCTGAAAAATGATAATGGAGTTTGGATAGATAATGAAATGGAACTGAAGAACTTAGTGATCAATTATTTTAAATCATTGTATTGTGCTGCTAATCAAAGTCTTATTCCTTTGTTCACTTGTGCTAAATTTCTGATTCTCGATTCCCAGTTACTTGAAGGCTTGGCTGATCCTCCAGGTGATGAGGAGATAAGAAATGCTCTTTTCTCTATGGGGAGTTTCAAAGCCCCGGGTGTGGATGGGTTTCCCCCTCATTTTTATAAAGCTAACTGGAATTCTGTTGGTAATGCCTTATGCGCTTTTGTTCGAAAAGTATTTCAGGGGTCTATGTCTCTAAAGGAAGCCAACATGACTCTTATTTCTCTCATTCCCAAGAGGGAGAATGTTGAGTTGGTTTCTCACTTGCGTCCCATCTCTCTTTGCACTGTGCATTACAAGTGTGTAACGAAGATTCTTTCCATCAGATTGAAGGAGGTGATTGATAGACTCATTTCCCCTTTTCAGTCCAGCTTCATTAAGGGGAGGCATATTCAAGACAACATCATGGTGGGACAGGAAATTCTTCATATCATGAGTAAGAATAGGAGTAAGAGGGGGTTGTTGGCTATGAAGATTGATTTAGAGAAAGCTTATGACAATATCCGCTGGCAGTTTCTGCAGTTGGTTTTGTCAGAGGCTGGGTTCGAAAATGGTTTTGTCTCTCTTGTTATGCAATGCATTTCCTCAGTATCCTACAATATTATTTGGAATGGGTCTAAGACTAAGAATTTTGTCCTAACTAGGGGCCTTAGGCAAGGTGATCCCCTATCTCCTTTGTTATTTGTGTTGTGTATGGATAAACTTTCCCATATTATCTGTGATGCAATGGAGGAAGGAAGCTGGAGACCTATCTATGTGACTAAAGATGGCCCTAAAGTATCCCATCTTCTTTTTGTCGATGACTTGCTATTATTTGGAGTGGCTTTTGAATCCCAAGTGAATTGCACGCTAAAGTGTTTAGATTCTTTTCGAAGAGCTTCAGGGGCTAAAGTTAACTGTGCTAAATCCTCGGTCTACTTCTCCCTTAGGGTTCCGAACCATACTAAGGACAGAATCCATGAGGCTACAGGAATGCGTTTGACTAGTGAAATCGGAAGATATTTAAGATTTCCTCTTACTAGAAATGCAAGGAAGGGGGAAACCTTTCGATATATCATTGAACGTGTGAGATCTAAATTAGCTCTATGGAAAGCTAACTGCTTGTCTATTGCAGGTCGCATTACTCTAGCGAAGTCGATTTTGAGCTTAATTCCACTTTATCCAATGCAGGTTACTAGAATACCGAGTAGCATTTGTAAGGAGGTGGAGTGTTTGCAACGTAACTTCATTTGGGGGCATGATGATAATTCCAGGCATTACCACCCTATTGGGTGGGACCTTATTACCAAATCCAAGGAGTTTGGAGGACTGGGTTTCCGTAATCTCCGATCAATGAATAAGGCGTGTGGCGCCAAAATTGCTTGGAAGTTAAGTTTGGGAGATTCTAGTTTGTGGGCACAAATGCTTCAGCAAAGATACATGTTGAGAGACGAGGACTCACTTCTCACCTTTTATCCTGGTGACTCTAGCTTATGGAAATTTATTTGCTCTTGAAGTAGTATTATTTCATTAGGTACCAAATGGCAAGTCCAGAATGGGGCTTCGATAAAGTTCTTTGAGGATCCTTGGTTATTTAGTGGTATGAGATTAAGAGATGTTTGTACAAGACCTTTAACTGAAACTGAAGAGCATTCTACTGTGGCGGACTAGGCTTCAGGTGGTGCTTGGGACTGTAATGCGCTCTCGGGCATTTTGCAATCAGACATTATGCTAAGGCTGGTTGCTCATATTCCTCCCAGGGAGGATGCTGGCGACGATTTGATGGTTTGGGGAGCGACAGGAGATGGAATTTTTACCATTAAAAGTGCATACTTCCTGATTGAGCACAATCATCCTCATTTGAGATAGAAAATGTTTAAAGAGATTATGGAAATGGGAGGGAGCTGAAAGGATTAGGGTCTTCTTGTGGCGGGCATTTTTGGACAGATTACCGACGAACTTATGGCATAGTTCCTGGTCTCAATCGTCGGCCTCTTGTGGTTTCTGTTCAGATGGTATTGAGGACCTCTTGCATATCTTAAGGGATTGCTCTTTTGCCAGACATATGTGGTTGAAGCTTGTTCATCCTAGACATGTTGGTGTTTTTTTCTCTGTTGGTTTGAGGGACTGGATAGCGATGAATCTGAGGGGGAAGTTGGGTAGAGATGGGGGTTCTTGCTGGAGAATCATGTTTGGGGTGGCTGTTTGGAGGCTTTGGGGCTGGAGAAATAAATCGATTTTTGATCCTAATTTTTCTAGACCCAGGTCACCTGAAACTCTGGTGATTTTCTATTGGAGACCATTTTCCCTTTGTGCTGAGATAGCCCCAGTTTCGTCTATGTCATTTTAGCTCAAAATGGGAGAAGCCTGGTTCTGGATGGACGAAGCTGAATGTTGACGGGGCTGTTACTAGGCTGTCGTCTAAAGCAGGCTGCGGAGGAGTTTTAAGGGATGACTCAGGAGCATGGCTTGCTGGTTTTTGTAGATATATTGGAATCTGTGATGCCCAAAACGCTGAATTTTGGGCTGTTGCTGATGGCCTAATGTTAGCATGGGAGTTGGGTATTAAGAGATTGATTCTTGAAACAGATGCTGCTGATGTATTTGCTATAATTCAGAAGGAAGTCTCGGCCACTGATAGTTTGCTGGTATGCAGAATTAAAGAGATGCTGATGTGGCATTGGGAGGTTACTGTCCTGTTGATTCCTCGGGAAATTAACCGGCTGGCGGATGCATTAGCAAAAACAGGCTTATCTAAGTCTTCCCTTTTTGATGTCTGTCTTGCCTTTCTTAGGAATTAGGTAAAACAAGATTGTTTAGGATTAATTTCCACTTTACTGTAATTGCTATATTTCATTTTTAGGCTTCTTATACATCAAAAAAGAAAATTTTATTAAAATATTAATCAACAATAATAAGTCAATAACAAAGCGTTATCTCACTAGATAAGATCAACTATATGAATTGCATGACAATTTTATGCTTTATCATATTGATCTCAATTTAATGCAATGCAACATTTTCGCATTATTCATATAAATAAGGGTATAAATGTACAATATAAAAAAAAATATCATTGAATGCTGCATTAAACTTTTAATAGGACTAGGACATATAAATTTTTTAAAAAACAAATCTATATTTTGAAAGGAGATAGCAGCAAACTATGTTCAAAACACTGTCATTAGACACACATAAAAAAATCCAGGTCTACTAGGCATCCATTCAAGTATCGGTTTTGGAAAAATATAAATTACCTCAAGATAATCCAATACGCTTTAGTTAGTTAATAAACATTTTCTTCTATTTAGACTCAATCTAAAATCCCATTAATATCACATGTCCTTTTTCAAGAATGTACTTAATCAATTATTAGCATAAATTGAAAAAAAAAAAACAACAACAACAACAACAACTGATTTCCAATGGTATAAACTTTATTCTTCAGTCTATAACATTTTATAATTTTTTTGGGGCAAGGCTAGTCTTAGAACACTTTGCTACCAGACGTCCCATATTAGCCTTATATTTTGGAAATCCCTTGAACCGATAGTTTATCGATGACCAACAAAGAAACACCCATAGAGAATAAACTAAGAATGTTATGATTATTACAATATTAAAAATGACATATCAAAATTAAAAATTCATCTGAAAAAACTTTACGTTTAATCTATTAGGACTCAATAAACTAAATCAAACAATAATACTACTATCATGTGATATTATCTAGCGATCACATCTTTTTACATGTATAGATAGTGATTCTCATTAAATTATCAAAAAATAGTATGTCTTGTTGAGAAATACTGCACCTTCACTATATCAGTAGAAACTGCATTTCCTTATTTCTAATCTGGGCTAATGATTAGCTTTTGATCTTTAACTCAGCAACCAAGAAACTACACAGGCAATGCAATTAGTCATATCTCCTTTGTTGAGGACACTGTAATAGCATATGCTTCAGTGCTCATGTCATGAATTTGTTGCTGAGTGATGAACACCAACCAGCTTCAATCCCTTACTTACATCTTCACAATTCATAATATGAGGAAAAAGGGAAGTAAATTTCACAATTCTATTGGCCTTACAATCATGTTTAGGTGGATAATGCAGACAAGGTTCCATGGATACAGCTTGTAGGCATGGTGGATCAGGAATCTGTTCACCATATGCTCTCTGAAGAATCCATGGCTTCAAACCCCCAAGACTTTGTGCAACATACCCAAAAGTAGACTTGGGGCTGGTGATCAATGCATTACACAAACTCAGCAAATAGATTTCAGTCCATGCCTTGATGTTATGCGAATTATCGTTCGACTTTTGATGCCCTTCATGACTTGGTTGATAAACTCTTACAACTTCCCCAGTCACAGTTGTGTTTCTCAAATACATAGCCCTTAGCTTGTCACCGTATTCTGTGTATAAAGATGCAACTAGAACAGCTTTTGAGGTGTCATTCTTCGATGGAGATGTTACTGACTTATGATGGCCCAACTGAGGCAGCAGGTTATGCTTGAAGGCACAAGCTAATATTTCACCAATGATGGTTTCATGTGGAGCTCGATGAGTATTATATATTCTCACTTGGAGGCCAATTCTGTCATTTTCCTTGGCCAAGTGAGCTTTATAGAACCTGCAAATAGCATCCCACACCTCATTTGATGGGTGAAAAAGGTAGCGTCCTAGATGGTGGAAAACAGTGTCTTTTTCGGGGAATATTTTACTCAGCTCTTGCCCAAAAGATGGAATCATGAAAAGAGAAGGGGAAAAATATTGATCTGACTTCAAAATCAAGACAGTAACTTTCTGGAGAAGACTTTGGCTATGATCACAATGGAAAAAGTTATTATGACCATCATGGGTGTGTTGTAGATTAAGAATTAGAACTGATGGCCAATACACATTCGAATGATGTGTCCTGTTTAGTAAGATTTCATAGGTTTCAATATTTTTCTGGTCTTTGCGGTAAGGAAAATTCTGAGGCAATAACCATGATGAGTTGGGAAATGGCTCACAAAAGAGACCAACCATATCGGACCCAAATCTGACAAGTAGAACTCGATCTGTGAGTATGGCATAAAGAAACGCCGCAGCCAATGTTATCATCCTGTTCCCCAAGCCATTGGCAGCCGTCCAGACAAGGTATTTGCACTTTGCAGCTGCAATATTTTTGCTAGATTTTTTGCCCATTTTCATGACTTTGTCAAAGGATTTGGTTAGGGGTCCACATCTTCTATGAAGCTTTTCATAGTTGCGCAGCTTGGATATCAGATATGATGAGGGTTTATGAGGGGATGTCTTGCGATATAAATAAGATTGATACCTACTTTGGCATGATCCTTCATCAAAAGTTGGAGCTAGAAGTTCATTGAGGAGTTTATCATTGGTAACAGTGTCAGATAGATAAGAATCAGTACTCAAATTTGCAATTATATGATTCTTCTGATCTGCAGGTATTAAAAAAAAGAGAGAGAAGTTGCAGATATTTGCAAGAAGATAAAGAAAAGCCTGTGCGAATTAGCAATCCTCTCAGTGATCCACAAAAGGTTTCAATAAAGTTATTGCAGATCATGCTCAATAAAAAATAATGAATATAGACATATTTTATGCTTGTTTTACCACAACCAAAGGTAAGTTGGTACTTAAACAAATAATAATAGCAAATTACCTGAGGTATTCAAATTCCAAATTGAGCCAAGAATAACAGCTATAATTCTTCAAGTCATAATAGCATCTGAGGTTTTATATGCTAAAAAATTGACTAGGAATGACACAAATTGGAAAATTAAGCCATAAACAATGGTCATACCAGCATCTGAGGTTGTCTTTTTGGGGATGCTTTCTTCTGAGGCGGGTAAAACATCATGAGCCTTTTCTTCCAAAATATCATCCTTGGCTGTTCGACGCGCAGATTAAACAGTTAAAGACAGAGCACATCAGAATCAGATATAGTAAATTTGAATAAAAGACTTATGATTGAGAAAACAAGGATGTCATACATAAGAGAAATGGATTACAAACAATGGCCTTACCTACCTCGGGTCCTGTAACATTCTGGCCTTTTTCTCCCATGGCTTGAGGGGTTACAGTTAAACTAACATCTTCACCTTCCTTTGAGGCATTAGTAGAAACGTTCTGGGCTCTTTCACCCAGCACGTCGGTTTTCGAAGATTCCTCAACAAGAATAGGTATTGAATTGTGGTTTATCAGAGTAACTACGACTAAAATGGGGAAAGCAATGAACCCCACAACCAACAATGTTCTGAATCCCTTGAATGTATTTGACTTTGTTTTATCCATTGTGGCTTCGAAACTTTTTCCCAGAATTGCTAAGACAACAGCTCAAATTTGATGGCAGTAGCCAACACCTTCAGTAAGCAAGGTGCAGGTAGCTTCAAGTATCAAATAAGTCACCTAGAAATGTAAGAAATAAAATTAATTACCTAGAACGTACACAATATTATAGCAGTTTAAATAATGTAGGTCATGAAAAGATAAGGTGATCTGTATTTGGTAGTTACCCTCGCAGATTACATTTCCACCGTGATTAAAGTTTCTAAAAGAGACTAAATGCGATCGAAAGCACAAAATTGAACAGTTTCTTCTCAAACAAGAGAAAAACTGGGAATAATCGGAAGTACTCACACATTTTCACCGAAAGACCTCGTCCTACAAATGCGCAATCTTCTTGAAGGTTCATCAGAGAAAGCTGCAGCTCTACCGACACAACCAGACACGTCGATTGACTTGCTGTACAGTGCAGATCTTCAAGTTTCCTTCTTATTTTTCTGGGTTTGATGGGAAATGGGATCATATCAAAGGATCGTAGAAGAAGAAGCGTCGGGTGGCAGGCAGATTTTCTCCTCTTCCCTCCTCCTCAGAATCCCTGGATCGTCCAAATCTTGATCCAACAGTTCAGATTTTAAAGAAAAAAAAATTTGAAGTTTTATCTTTTTCGAAAAAGACAAAAATAAAAAAAAAATTAATCTAGACCGTTGGATCAAGATTTAAACAATCTAGATGGGATTCTGAAAGATTCTGAGGAAAAGGGAAGAGGAGAGAATCCGGATCCGTGTCTCGGGTGTCGTCATTCTCCAATAGCTGTTCCCCACTGTAAGTGTAAATAATAAAATTATCCTTACGACACAAGGCCAAAAAATAAAAAGTTAACTCATTGGTGTGTGGTGTCCTTCCTCCATTTGGTTTGAGGGAGCGCGGAGAAAAAAAAAAAAGAGGGAAAATGAAAACTTATGGGTCTCATTACACTTAATTTTGAAATTTTTTTTTCCCTTCTCTCCTTTTTTTTCCCTCCCCTTCCCTCAAACCAAATAAACCCTTAGTCGAATTTTGATTTTACCATCTAGAAACAAGTGGATCGTGATTTTAAATATTGCCTTTGATTCATAATGAGTATTTATGAAAAATTAAATTTGATAGTGAATTCATTAAATATATAATAAATTTTAAAAAAATCACTTTTTCTCCTATTAAAAAATGTGTTTGAAAGTTTAATGATTGGACAAATTGGAAATGAGCAAGACAAAATTAAAAAACGAGTGTACATTATAATTATCTTATAAGTGACTTACATTTTGGATTAAGTTATTCTTCTACAAATGTCATATATTGTGGTCTAAAGAGAGTATAAGACATATTATTTATCATATTTATCAATCTTCCTAATTTATCTCATATTGATGGCCCTTAACAATCATGAAATAAGATGAAAAGAGAGAGAATTAAGGAAAATAGTTAGTTCGTTTTAGAAAAGAACATGTTATATTAATTAATTTAACTAATTTGTTTAATCTAATCAAATAAAGTAAATATGTTTTATATTAAAAATCAGACAAAATAGTTGGTTTTAGTTATATAGTTTCAAATTGGTAGTTGGTTAGTTTGATAAAGACTTAATTTTAAGTTCAAGAACCTTCCAAAACTAAAATTTGTTAAGAATATAAGGACCAGTCATTAAATTTAGACTGAATCTTTATGATAATCTTCAGGATCAAAAACTAATTATTTGAAACTATATAAACTAAAACTAAAATTTAATCTGACTATAAAAACTAAATAATGATATTATTAAAAAAAAATACAAACCTAACAAAGTTATATCTTTTACTGGGGGACACAAGACAAGGTGAGAGCTGACAGATTTTCATGCATTTTAGAGCTTATTTTTAGTTATCTCACGAGGAAAAGTTTGTCCTATTATTTTATCGAATAATAATAATAATAATTAAAGGAATGTAAAACTAACTCCTTCAAGAGGAACAATTTATATTCAGGCAAAAAAAGAGGAACAATTTATAAAATAAACTTTTTTGTGGCCAATGAACCATTATAAACCTTTCGACCGAAAAAACCATTGTAAGCCTTTTCTTTCAAAAGATTTTGAAGTAATTAGGAGTTGTCTTCCATGATAATGGAGCTACAAAATGACTTTTCAGTCTTAAAAAATAGGGCTAATGTATAAATCTAACAACAAAAATTTACTTTAGAAGTGTCTGATACAAATAAATTTTAAAAGGTGAAAAATACACATAACGAATTAATAATGTAGTAAATACAATAAATATGTCAACTTGGTCCCATGTGTCTGTTAAGGAGAAAGAAGTTTGAATTGAAGTGGTGATGTGGCAGACACCGAATGCTTATGTGGTGGACATGTGTAAGGGGCTGGGGCTTTTTTTTTTCAAAAAAAAAAAAAAAAAGGGAGAGAGACCTTTTTTGGACAATTATTCAAGTTAATGTTTTTTAATAAAAAAACACGTGTTTATGTGGAAATAAGGAAAAGCATTAAGAGTCCCCAGAACCCATTAGAAAACTTGCAATCTGATGAGTTATTTTACAATTTTATTATTTTCCATTAAACTTTATTGTTAAATTTACATCTTAATCTTAAAAAATACTAGTAATTTTGTTTGTTTGTTTAATCATTGTATATGTTATATATCATTAGATTATATATAAATTTATAAGTTATATAAATTAATTTGGAGAAAAACAATAAAACTTTAATAAAATTTATTTTGAATCTCTCCAACAAAAAGTCAACGGAGTCTTATACTAAGTGTCTGTTTGGATCCTATCTTTTTTAGCTTCTCTTCTCTTTATAAGTAGAAGCTAGGCCAAATAGGTTTTTACAAAAATTTTTATAATAAAAAGAGTTTTTTTTTAACAATTAAAAAAAAAAAGCCAAAAGCTCCTTGAGATGAGTTTTTTTTTTTTTTTAAACTCTTATTAGCTTTTGATTGCAGCTCTATTTTCTCTTCCCTCCTCCCAGTCTCATCTTTCTCAACCAAGATGGTCTCTCACTCTCTCCCTCTACATATCCAAGCTCTCCATGAGCAAACCTAACTCTTCCCTCACCTCCTAGAATGACGGCGACGCCGACACCTGCTCATGGTCCGATGTCACTTGCAACCCCACCAACACCTCCATCACCAAACTTGACCTCTCCAGCTCCAACATCGTCAGTCCATTCTCTGCTTCAATTCTCTACAACCTCACAACCCTCATCCTCAACAATAACTCCATCAATGACACCCTCCCACTGGAAATCTCTCTCTGTCAAAGCCTCATTCATGTCGACCTCGCCCAGAACCTTCTCACCGGTGCTCTGCCACCAACCTTATCGGATCTTCCTAACTTCCGGTATCTGGGCTTAACCGGCAACAACTTCTCTTGCGTCATACTCAATTCATAACTTCTCCGGCCAATCTATTCTCATTATTATTATTATTAGGGTTAAGAAGCAATTTCGCCAACAAACTATAGGCTCAGGAGCACCCATCACAATTAACTTTTGACTGGACCTTAAATACCAACAAACTTTTTAAAAAGTAAATTCAGCACAAAATCGTTAACTCCGTTATTAATTCCGTTACATCCACCTCTTCTTCCACATCACTCCTTCCCTCCCTCTTCCTTGCCATTGCCTCCATCTTCTTCATCTTCGTAGAGGATGCCAAGAATGCAGAAACACATCCAATCCTAGAATCACAAAAACACCTAAAACCAACTTATAGCAAAAGTAACCGAGAACCCTTGTCCCAAAATCACATATACTCGCTTGCAGCATGCAACGATTGTTGTATACAAGATCTGATAGCAAGAACATTCGGGTATGGAAGGACCACAAGAAATTTTCCGGATTCAAAGCGAATAGTGGTTTGGTAAAAGCAATTGTGATTGCCGGAGAAAGAATCCTCACCGGCCAAGCAACATGAGACTTGCTTTCTCTCAGACTTTGATGCCCTGGTTAAATTCACTCGATCCTATCAATTTCTGGGTTTTGATTTTCAGATCTGTCGTTTTGAAATTACCTCTGATTTTGATTTAATATGGTTTCAGGAGGGGATTGTCCAGCCATTTCGAGGGCAAATTGAATTTGAAATGGATGCCGCCTTTAGAGTTCATCACTCTGAAGGCAATGGCAAGGAAGAGGGAGGGAAGGAGAGATGTGGAAGAAGAGGTGGATGTAACGGAATTAATAACGAAGTTAACGATTTTGTGCTGAATTTACTTTTTAAAAAGTTTGTTAGTATTTAAGGTCCAGTCAAAGTTAATTGTGATGGGTGCTCCTGAGCCTATAGTTTGTTGGCGAAATTGCTCCTTAACCCTTATTATTATTATTATTTGGAATATATTGATAGTTCTTAGCTTTTATGATAAGTTTTATTAGAAAAAGCAATTATAACAAAAATTTTGCTAAACAACTTAAGATTAATTTGAGCTTTTAATAACTTTTAACCTAAAAAAATTACATAATCATCAAACAACTTTTTACTTTTTTTTTTTTGAGCTTTAGCTTAAAAAAGAGGATTCAAACAGGGTCTAAGGATGAGATTATGAGAAGCAGTAGCGTTGATGTCATCCATTGCTGAGATTACAACGTTATTGCTTCATGTTGTCCTTACATCATACTCCCTCCGGTCCTAATTATAAGAGCTAGTTGACTTTTTTAGAGAAATTAAGGAAGTTAATTAAATTACTTTAAAGTATTTTTATTTTTATTTTTTTCTTTAAACTTATTAATTTGACTAATAAACTAATATATAATCTAAGAATATTTAACATATGAAATGATTAAGTAACTTATTTAACTTCCTTAATTTCTCCAAAGAAAGTCAACTAGCTCTTATAATTAGAACCGGAGGTAGTATGTTTGAAAAATAATAAATAATATTACCTTCGGTCTTATATATAAACCTTGATTTTTTAAAAAAAATAGATTAAGAAAGCTAAATAAGTTACTTAATTATATTTTATGTTATGTGTGATTAAATTATGTATCATTTTATAAGTTAGACAAATTAGTCGGTAGAAAAAACGATAAATATAAATATTGTAAAGTAATTTTTTTTCCCCGAAAAAAGTCAACTGAGTTTTATAAATTGGACTAAATGTAATATTAGGAGTGTTCATGAAGCCTAAATGCTCGCAATACCCACCCGAAGCCAAGTGAAAAAGGTCCAGCCCAACCCTAAAAAACCATCTCATAAATCATTTGGGCATTTTCAAGCCGAGCCAAATACCAGGCACCAGGCAAGGTTTGCTGTCATACCCATTTGGCTCTATCCGAAGTTTATATATAATTATATTTAATATACACATACACACACATATAATATACACATATTTCATTATTTGATAAATTTTAACATGTATTTACTTATCATTCAATTATAATATAATAAATAAAGATATTTTCTATTTACTCAGAAAATATTCATAGTTTTTTATAAACATATTTAATTAATAAATTTGTAAATTGAGTTTTCAAGGAATAAATTATTATTAAATAATAAGAAAATAATATCTATTGAATTAATTTGTTAATATCTATTGAATTAATTTGTTCTATTAATTTGTTCTATTTATGTCACTAACATTTTTTCGCCGTTGGATCAGAATCTCATCTACCTTTATTATTTCTCTCTCCTATTGAGATTCTGATCCAACGGTGAAAAAGTGGTAGTGACATAAAATTGGTAGTGATCCCTTATATCTAATATATTTTTGAAATATCAAACTATATTTTCTTTTAGATGTTTCTTTATTATTCAATTTTAAGGTAATTTCTTGGTATGAAAGCCCACTCTGCCCTAAATTACTCTGGCTTTTATAAGGTTGAATCGGACATCAAGTTGCAAAATGTCCCTCATTCTTCTTTCAGGTTGGGCATGAGAAAAGGTCATGCCTTGGCCAGTTCTCTGCACCACCTCTAGATGATACTAATAATATTGGGATAGGATATTGTTACAATTTTTTTTTTTGTTACAACCAATATTACTACCATTTTTCCACCGTTAGATCAGAATCTCATTTACCTATATAATTTCTCTCTCCTATTAAGATTCTGATCTAACGGTGGAAAAGTGGTAGTAACATTGGTTGTAACAAAAAAAAAAGTTATAACAATATCCTATCCCAATAATATTATAATACCAACGGCTGAAAATTGATGTTACTCGTATTTTTCTCTCGACATTTCTATTTTTATAGAGCCTGAAAAATTATTACGCGCGGTGGGTGAGCGTTCGCTTTCGCCTTCGGTCTGATGTGGACATTCCCGAGATATTCCCTCCATAACCACGGTTCACTCCTCTCTTTTCTGGGTTTTCACCTTTCTGTTTCTTCCCCTCAACCCCATCCATTCCCAAAGAGATTTCCCCCCTTCAAATCCCTCTCTTTTCTTTTTCTTGTGATTATTTTTCCGATTCAAATGGCTGTGGCTATGGCTGCTTGCAGCGTCCGAACTCAGTTCATCGATAACCGTATCAGGAGAGATTCCGACAAATCCATTCGCTATGAGGCTTCCTCTAGCTTCGCTGCTCCCAAATCACTCCGCATTCTCCAAAATTTAAGGTAAGGAAGCTTCAATTTTGAGGTTCTTTTCTGTTTCCTCACGTGATCTGATTCATTAACTATAGATATACTTGATTTCTCTGGTTTGTTCTGGATTATTGTAATTCTTTCTCTCCTGAACCGTTATACTGTTTTGAAATGTTAATGCTCGGTTTCTGGAAGATTCCAAAAGAAATTAACTATTCCTTAAGTGAGTGTAACAATCAGCTAGGATTGCCTCATAGTCATGTGTCCATTCTTTGTGACTATTGTATCAAACAATTTTGTCAGATTTTCATCTTCAAGAACTACACTTATCCCTCGAGCAACACCTGTCACTGATGTGGAGGTATTTGGATATGACTGAGGCTTATTGCCTATGGATAAGCATCACTTAACGTTTTCTCATGCTTGATGATTGTGGTCACTGAAACTTTTGCTTTTTATTTATGTTGATATGAACAGGATGGAGTTCAACGGGAGACTGATGTCATTCCCACTCCCACAGTTATAATTGACCAAGACTCTGATGCTGATGCAACTGTTGTGGAGATAACATTTGGTGATCGTCTTGGGGCTCTTGTTGACACAGTAAGCCATCATATTTGTACTTTTTAGTGGAAGCTGCTTTTGTTATGTTGTCTTTCAAATTCATTAAGACATGTTTGATTATTTGCTCCAATAAAAACGTTGAGACATAGATGAAATAAATAACTTTGTCTGCATGGTATACACAATACAGATGAATGCTTTGAAGAACTTAGGGCTCAATGTGGTTAAGGCAAATGTCTTCCTGGATTCCTCTGGCAAGCACACAAAATTTTCCATAACAAAAGCGTAAGTGCTTCCTATGTTTTGCCGTATATATTTATTTTTAGCAGATGCACTTATTCCTATGGTATGCTGTTGGATCTTTGTTTGCAGTGACACTGGTAGAAAAGTGGAAGAGCCAGAGTTGCTAGAGGCAATTCGCTTAACAATTATAAATAATATGATTCAGTACCATCCTGTATGCATCCTAATTACTTTGCCTTGAACCATGATTTGGTTTAACTGGTATACACCAGCGTGTTCTCTGGTTGATATTAGTGAAATGGTTCATGTTCCAGGAATCAAGTGCTCAGCTAGCAATGGGAGCAGCCTTTGGACTAATGCCTCCAAAAGAGCAGGTGATGAAATATTTACAATTTAGCTTGTAGTCATAAATACAAATTGATTATTGGTTTTAGCACATCCAGATAAATTTTACTAAGAGGCTCTTTGGACCAGGAGCTATGTTGGCAGCTTATTCTATACTACCATGATGAATGTGGTTGAAGCTCATGATGTGCCTCTTGTCCTCTGCTACTTTCTTCTTGTTAGCATTTACATAAGTGTCAAATAGTTTCACATCTATGTAAAATATACATCTGTGATGCTTATCTCTGTCTGATTAGAGTTTTGATGTTACCCGATTATTCTTCTTAATTATTGACAAGCATAAATATGAACATTTATAGAGTTGATTGTAGGAATAGTTTTTTGTAATCTTGGGCCGCATACAAGTTGGTTTCCAAATGTTTCTGTCATTTCAGGTTGACGTGGACATAGCAACCCATATAAACATCTCCAATGATGGCCCAGATAGAAGGCAATGCATACCTCCTCTTCATTTGCATAACTGAAAATCACATAAACAATATTTTTGGTAATACACTGTTTTTGCTTACTTGGTTTGTTCTTTACTTGTAACTTTTGCAGTTTGCTTTATGTGGAGACAGCAGATCGACCTGGATTACTGCTAGATCTTGTTAAGATTATTACAGACATCAACATTGCTGTTGAATCTGGAGAATTTGACACTGAGGTAAATACAACATAGTCAAGAGGTGTGAGTTTGAATTTTTTTTTCCCCCCTTGCTGAAAATGTCTATATCATCTTAAAAGCATTCATTACGAACGTAGGGGCTCTTGGCCAAGGCAAAATTTCATGTCAGCTACAACGGTAAAGCAATCATCCGGCCTCTCCAGCAGGTGACTTAGGATAACTTTGGCAATTTTAAGAGGTAGGGAAGATAACTGCGAGGTCCAATGAAGAGATGTAATCACTAAAAGTTCCACAATATGTGAGCAGCACAATGACAAATTCCAATCTAGGAAATAACAACAGGTTTATACTGCTCACTTATTATTGGTGCTTCTTGGTAATTACATTCCTTTCTTGGGATCTCATAGTGGATCTCCCTAAGAAATAAGGCATCTATAATTGCTTCATACATGATTGAGGTTTCATGTGTGAACTGATTTAAGCTAATCTCGATCATCATGCAGGTTCTTGCTAACAGCTTAAGATATTTCTTGAGACGACCATCTACTGAGGAAGCCAGTTTTTGAGTGACTTCTCTCAAAATGAAAATGTAACATGGAATTGTAGAATGCTATAATTATATCCTCATTCAAAGAACATGTGCATAAAGCAACAATATTTGTTCTGTTTGTAGACATCATCAACTCATTTGAAGTGATGGGAAATCAAGGAAATGTCACTCTTGTTGAGGAATATCTCTGCTAAGAGATTTTAGATGATACAGTCCTCTCTTTTCATATTTGATTGAAGGGTTAAGGTGTAAAAATACCTAACTATTTTTTTGATATCTGCGTCTAACATCATATACATTAATTTGGTGCAAAATACCCACTAACGTTCTTAAATGGGTTAGAAATGTTTGTTCTGTTAACTAATGAGAACATCCCATAAAACCAAAAGTTAATGGACCTTTGCTTTAGTTAGTAGAATCGACATTTTTGACCCATTTAGAGAAATTCAAGGATATTTTTGCACACAAGAAATATATATGGTGACATGTGAAAAATGTATATAGGTATTTTGTACCTTAATCCTTAATTTAATAACCCTTACATTTATCTATGGCTATTTGATAAGAATTTTGATAATGGGCCTTTTCGCTAAGATATGTTAAAGGACCTTTTGGATAATTTAGAATTTTAAATTATGAGATATCTTGATATTTTAAGAATTGATAGAAAAAAACCCTCGTTTATGACTTCAACTGGTGAAGGGGTCGGATTTTCTCACTTAAAGGAAGGGGGTTCGATCCTGGAGTGTTTTTTTTTAATACAGATCCTGGGATTTGTTAAGGTGCTGGAGGAGACATCCTAGGAGTCTACAAAACAGTGAAAATGTTGGGAAAAAGTGGAGGTATGTGTACTCTCTAACTCAATATACCTTGTAGACTGGGCTTCAAACGCCCTACCCTTGGACTTTGGGTGAGTCTAATCCCTTCCCTAAAATTTTTATATAAAAAAAAAAAGAAAAGAAAGAATTGATAGAAAAATAGAATCAATTCAAGGTAACGTTTCAACATTCAAGTTTTTGAAACTGAAATTGACGTTGGCTCGAAAGGGTAGAAAAATTAAAAATTAAAGGGTTAGTGTTTAATTAACCTTTTAACTTTCCTAAAAAATTCAACAGTAATCATGAACTTTAAAAAAAAACAAAAAACACAAAAACAAAAGTAACTATAAACAACATGGGTGCCATCCTTGGTAAAATCGAAGAACCTGAAAGATGCTGAATTTGACCATAAGATAATTGCCATCCCCTTCCTCTTCAATGCTGCCTCGTCAACAACGATGGAGAATAAAATTAAAAATCATCCCCCACCTGCCACGTCCTCATTGTACAGTCAGCAATAAACTCCCCCTACCCTCCAATCTGGCATAAGCAATAACACAAAATTAACGGTTACTTTTGCACTCTTACAACAAAGAAGTTGAAGGTTATTTAAGTGCCTTAACACAAAATTAAAAACAAAATTGGGTGGTAAGAGGGGGAGCTGACCGAGTACTAAAGTATAAGCCATTGATCATCGTGCATGCGTGAAGAGCCTCTTTAGTAATTTATAGCAAAGCAAAAGTAGTGATTACAAAATCTTCAACTATAGAGATCAGATTCACGACTTTAGTTTTACTATTAACTACTCCTGTTTCATTATTAACTATTTTTGTTTCAGAAATTAAAATGAAACATATATGAGGTCCCTGGCAAAAGTTTTAAGGGCTTTTTTTTTTTTTAAAAAAAAAGTGAGGGTAATGATATCATTTCCTAACATTTCTCAATATTTTAAAATTTCAAATCAATCCATTTAAGATTATTAAAATTAAACACCCTTATTTATTTTGTTGTTGTTTCAAAAAAAAAAATTCTGTTTCCCTTTCATTCATTTTGAGTTTAAATATTTCGTTTGTTTTTATTTGATAGAAGTTCAGTAGGACGTTTCAGGTCACCACCAAAAAAAAAAACGAAAAAAGGGGAAAAAAAAAAGTTCAGTAGGGCGTCATGCTCATGGAGTAATGGACATTAGCGAAGCATGATTTGGTTGTTCGACAATTTGTTCGCCCACTTCAGGTTGATGGGGACATAGCAACCCTTACAAGAGAGAGCTAGTAGACTTTTTTTTTAGAAAGATTAAAAAAATTAAATAAGTTATTTAATCATAATATATGTTATTTATTATTAAGTTATACATTAATTTATAAGTCATACAAATTAGTTTTTTTTAAAAAAAAGATATATATAAATATTTTAGAGTAACTTATTTAATTTCTTTAATTTTTTTTTTAAAAAGTCAATTAATTCTTATACTAAGAACAGGGGATATTATTTTAGCAGTTTAGTCTAAGTGGAGACAAAAAAATAAAATAAAATTGCCCCAGGTTACTCGTAGATCTTGTTAAGATTATTACAGACCATCAACATTGCCGTTGAATCTGAGGAATTTTGACATTGACGTAAATATACAACATAGTCAAGATGGGAAAGTTACAAAATGCCAAGAAAAGAAAAGAGAGTTCGTTGCTTCATATACATTATTGAGGTTTCATGTATGAACTGATTTAAACCAATCTCCATCCATCATCATGCAGATTCTTGCTAACAGCTTAACATAATCTCTTGAGACGACCATCTACTGAGAAGCTGATTTAAACTATTCTCGACCATCCTGCAGGTTCCTAATAGCAAATATTCAACAAGTTTTTATTGAAGTCTTGTCCAGACTTTCTCAAAAGTCACGAGGGTCAACAAAAATTACTGGTGAAGAGGAACTAGATATAATCCAATCAAAAGGCTCACACTTTTCCAGTTTCTTGATGCACCACATGTCCTCAGCCCATGAGAACTTCCTCCAATGTGGGACCGCCTCTCGGACTGGGTCGGTTTGCCCGAGTTCGGTTACAACAGCCCCACAACCAGCATCATCCCTAGCCATGTTATGCACAAATGCACACAAAGACCTCATGAGAAGCCTACTGTTCTTCCCTTCCATGTGTAATCCGTACAAGAAATAAACCCCAAATGGCTTAAACACATCAGGAAATGAAGGCAGCCTCAAACATGGCACCAATGAATCTAACATCCTTGTCCCGGCGCAAAAGGCGTGTGCTAGAGGCGAAACACCCTTCACTTGTAACCTGAACACTTCCTTTGTATTCCACACACTTAACATGGCAAAATTTGGAGGAATAATGCCTGTTTTTGGGTCCCACTTCTTTGGGATGGCCATAAAGGTCCCAAAATTGAGCTTGTTAGACAATATCAACTCAAGGTCTTGTGGGTGAAATTCTGAATTGGCAAGCAACTGGTTGTATATGGACCTGGCTAGGCTTGGTGGAAGGCGAACCACGGCGATGCTCGAACTTACTGGCTTGTAGTGAGCATGAACAGGTTGCACCAACATGGTTAGAGTTCTGAACTTTGAGTAGCCAAATTTTTTGGTGAACAAATTGATGGATGGTTCATTTGTACAGTCAGTTGCTATATATGCATACTTTGCACCTTTCTGCTTGCACCATTCCTCTAAGCGTTCAACTAATTTTGTGCCAATGCCAAGTCGCCTGCGTATTTTGAAGCTCATTGTTCATATGTTTAATTAGAATGAAGAACAGGACAATGAGGCTGATTTTGATTGGAGCTGAAGAAAAAAATTAGGCACACACGTGGACCAAATAAAGATAATTGGGTGAGAATCAAATAAGACATCATATTTAATTCCTGGTTCTTAGTTCATAGTTTCTTGAAAAAGCATTCTTAGTGGATTCATTTGTCATACATGTGTCAAGGCCGGGCTAGCTGGCTATTGATTGCTTTTTCACTGTTCCATGATACGAGGAACATTACCTGTCTTTTCCATGGAATCTAATTTCCCAACCCCACAATATTTTTTTTCCCGATTTTTTTGCTTATTCTATGATGTCTGAGAGGAATAAGAACCAGGAAAGCACACTCCACATGTGGAGAGAAAAGAATAGACTAAGCAAAACAGTTTCTGAACCCAACACCTGTGATTGTAATGGTTCAAGAAAAGAGAATAGAAACTGCACTTGTGACTGTATATTTTTCTTGCTTTTCAGGATATCTTAATCTGAAACGCGTGCACTAAACTCTAACTCTTGCACATGAAACTTCAAGGACCAATCCAAGAGCATTGAGTGACTGTCACGTTTCTTTGGATTCCCTTGTGACTTTCATGGAACGTGCAGTGCAGAAGAAACAGATGGTAGAAAACTGAAGAACATATATGAACGAATGAAATTGTGTACCAACATAAAGTTGGTCTAATGCTAGATCCCTCTAGGTCCCTAAGAAATCACTTGTGTTGGGAGGGGTAACTATGAATCCCAAACCAGATAATGATAATATCAACAAAAAAAGAAAAGAAAAGAGTGGAATTATGTACCTTCTTTTTGGGGAGACCCTTAGCCCCAAAAGATAAGCCACCTTTACATAAACTGAACTCCCTCTTGCAACTGTTTTTACACATCCCCTTATCACTCCAACAACTTCTCTTTCTTCTCCATATTCTGCAACCTGCTTCAAACACATACAGACACAAGCAAGTTATTAAGATTTCGATCTCAAACTATATATGAGGTCAATAAGGATATAGAGACTCTTAACATGTTTTAATGTGGGACTTCTACTTTTACTTAAGCTCATACATATGTCCTTTTTTATGAGCTTTAAATTATTATTATTATTATTATTATTTTTTTAAAAAAAAAACGAAGTTGAACCTTAGAATTTGGATTTGCTTACCAGCATGATGTGTATTGGGAAGTGACGAATTCGACACATGGGGTCACCCAGAAGGTCTGTGACAAGAGATGGCTTTCCTCTTTGCCCAACCTCACAAAGACTCTCCATTTTCTCTACTGCTATCTTGTGTCTCTCTTCATCATACTCTCTTACCACCACCACTTCATCCGTTGACTTCGCCGTCTCTAACGGTGGTTTTGGCCAACTTTCAGTCGCTATCTTCAGAGACATAGTGACTTAGAAATAATAACAAGAAACAGAGAAGGAACAAGGAAGACTAATATTTATGTTTCCTTGCTTCTTCTGGGTTATGCTAGTTCCAAGGCATAGGATGTAAGTATAAATACAAACACAATCTTAAAATGCCCAGGCATATGCTTACGTGGCACCTCCCCTGAATTTAGTGGACCTTTTATTCTTGTGTGTGTGTGTGTGGTTTTTTTTTGGGGGGGGGGGGGGGGGGGGAGAAAAATCGAAAACTTCCCATTCTCTTGTTTCTATATCCTATAATGATCCTATCTATCATTGCTGTAATGCGCGATCTAATACACGTGGAAATACCCAAATGATGCATTGTTGAAACTATATACTTTTTTCTTTATTTTATAAGATAATAAGAGAATAAATATATCAGACATGACTTCAATTATTGTTGACATTTGGGGTATATGGCCTTGTTAATTTGACAGAAGGGGAAAAAGTATTGGTTAAAGGTTCTTTGCTCCACATCCACCTGCATGAAATGTCAGTAAGGGGATAATCATGACCAACAACAAAGCGTGTGGTAGATTAGGGCAAGGTTTTTACTGCAATCACTGTAGTTGTTTTATTCTTCCAAATGGAAGGTGTAGGTATCTTATTACTATATATAATCTTTGATATTTTGAGCAAAAAAAAAAAATCTTTGATATAAGAACTAATTAACTAATTTAAATAGATTGAGAAATTTAATTATGTTAGTTATTTATAATAAATATATGTTGATTTTTATAAAATACAATTTTTCATCATCAGGACTACCATTAATCGAAACTCTTTACTGCATGTAATCAACAGGAATACTCTAAAAATATATATATATAAATTTGGAAGATAAAATTGAAATTTGGTCCTATATTTATGAATAAAAGTCCAATCCCTAATAAACTCTTGTATTAAAAACTTAAGAACTTGAGGTAGTACAGGGATTGAAATATCTCAAGATCTAAAATGAGAAAATCTTCTTTCAAGTTAGAAAGTAAATTAGTGAAGTTTTTTAAAATTAGACTAGTATAATTAAAGGAGCAGACACTAGTAGCTTGAAATAACAAGTAAAATCAAACTCTAATGACCTCTTACTCATAAGAAAGCTTTCATGTCACTATATTATAAAGTGATTGGCGCAAATAAGTGAAGTTCTTTCGACCAAAAAAAAACAAAGTAAGTGAAGTTCATATATATGGCCAACTAAAGTACTAAACTGGTCTTTTTGCCCTTGGTTAATTTTCTCTCTTTTAGCAGCAGTAAATGTTCTTTTAAACGAACACATAATAAACATTTTAGAAGCGATTCTCATTATAAAGCACGAATGTTACACACTCTTGTCCTTTCTTTCTTATCATTATAACAACAAGCATTTACTCCATGCGCGTTGCACGGACACTCTGGATAAATAATAGGCACGAATGATCCTTAATTAAAGAAACAAAGTTGTACAATCACTCCAAATATAATACTGTAACTCTAAAACCATTACATACTCATAGATTTTCCTGGGATCAAAGGACTATCACTCTTTCTCAATAATTAAATTTCATCCTTCACACTATCGATAAAACATTATATTGATGTTTTATTAACCATTGAATTATCTAGAACTTTACAGAATATTAAATGAGTTTTCGAAATGTTTAAATGTAAAAGGAGTCACAATAACTATTAAATTATGTAGTACAGCCTAAAAAATAATGAACGGAACAATGTTGAATCAGTTTATTTTACATGCAATATTTATCATATTCAAAGTATCTAAAAATGTTGTGGCAGGATTCTCATTCGCAGAAATACAGTGGTTGAGGCTTTAGTGCTCATATATAAGTGTTTAATATGCACACATATCCTTGCGTTCTGATGAAGTTCTGAGTTAAATATTATTGAGTAGAAATTGTTGCTGATCTGCATTGTTCTTTCCTATGAAATGGCTACCCTAATAAGAGTCACAGCCTCTGTTTTATTTGGTTTATGGATAGTTGAGTGAAAATGCATAACCCTCTAACTTGGCAAAACCACCATAATCTGTAGGAAGCAATGTTTCATTCATGCATGCATTATCTATGATCTTTAGTGTATGTGTGGTACACTGAAAAAATAATGAACTTGTTTGATTTTAAAACCTTCCACTCACATATGACCTTTTGGCCATATAAACTGGAAGAGCAAATTCTAATGTTCATGTTCTTTTCCCTTCATAATCTGTAGGAATCAATGTTTCATTCCTACATTAGAATTGGAGGTCGTCCCTCACACTGTAACTACTTCCAATGCTCACATGCAAAAGAAAAAAGAAAAAAAATCAAACATAGAACTTCAGTTTTGAATAACTTGTAAATTAAAAAACACACCTTAACTTGTTTGCAATTAGCTTATATTGAAAACACATTTTAAATTAAAATCTTCCTTTGCGCAAAAATTTTGGGAATAATAATAAAAGACAAAACTACAGTGGAAAATCACATGAATTTATTTGCAGATATCTTATATTAAAGTTTGGGAGGAAAAATTCTCATATTGAGCTTTATGCAATTTGAAAATCAATATTTAAAACTAATAAACATTTTGAATTAGTTAGGTTTGAAACGGATATGCTATTTTTTTAAGTTCAGATTTGAAATTCAATATTTGAAACTAACAACTTTTTAGAACTGGTTTAAATTTTATTTGAAGATATAATATGTATCAAATTGTTTATAATTTCATTTGATTTAATTTGAAATTCATTTTATAGAACTAACAAACATTTTGAATTAATTATTCAATTTGGTTTGGAACGAATTTGCAAGTTTTTAGGCTCAGATTTGAAAATCAATATTTAAAACTAACAAACTTTTTTTTTTTGAAAATGACATAAAAATACAACTTAAATAACCTATTTAGTATTTTAAAATTCAATCGAGATTTTTCCTTATTTTGCATTTTAAATTTTAGGCTAAAGTATATTTTTAATCTTTTAAGTTTTACATAAGGTATACTTTTGGTCCCTTAACTTTATAAAGTATACTTTTGGTCCCTTAACTTTATAAAGTATACTTTTGGTCCTAAAATTCTAACACCATTAATGTTGCTAACAGAAAACACTAATACAGCGAACTCAAATGATGACTAATAGCACTTAATTACAAAAATTTTACATATTCTTCAATTTACCCATATTTTAAATTTAAGCCTAATAATATTTAATTGCAAAATCATTACTTAAATTTACACCATTATCACTTGAGTTTGTATTTTCCGTCAGTAAAACTAACGATGTTAAAATTTTAAGACCAAAAGTATACTTTATGAAGTTAAGGAACCAAAAATATACTTCATATAAACTTAAAGGACTAAAAGTATACTTTAACCTAATTTTTATTTGAAGAGGGGAAAGCCACTGCCACAATGAGAACCAAATGTTCAGTTTATCCTCCTTTAATCAAATGATCGAGTTCATTTAGAAAAATATCTGAAAATAGGTTGTTAGGAGCCCCAAAACTAGTCCAATCACCACACTTCACCTACATACATGTTTGAGTTAGCGGTAGAAGCTTATTTTTAACATTATTTACAATTTACATAGTAAGTATATAATATGGGTTTTATTTTAACTTATATGAACAAACTTTTTTAACGCCAACAGAAACAAAACAGGAAAACTCATTCCAATATGTGGCCGCTTAGCAAAATCCAACTTTTGAAATATGATCATCTGACACTGGTTTCCTCATTTAATTATGAAAAAAAAAGGGGGGGGGGGTGTGGATCCTTAAAACTTTGTGACATTTGATGACGTTCACCGGAATAAAACTAAGAAGTCAGATAACTTTATAATTGACCGGACAAAACAACAACTTCATGTGAACTTGTTTGGTATAACATGTGACTGGACAAAACACCTTTACATGACAAAATACTAAAAACCTAGCTAATATGTTTTGGTTAGTTCGTAGAAATTGTTTTTTAAACTTGATTTAAGATATATAAAGTAAATATATAAGAAGAATTTTATCTCAATTTATATGAACATCCTTCTTGAATGTCTACTCGGATTGAGTTGATGGGGTGAGGTGGAAGATAAGCATAATGGGTTTCATCACGTTTTTGTTGAACATTGTGCTAAGGTACTGTCACTCTGTCAGGATGTTGATGATGATAATGAACACGTACACACATACGAAGTTCCTTTTTAAATTCTCATCTATATCCATGCACTTGTTCGTTAATGTTTTAAAAGAATGGTGCCAAATGTCGTGAAATGCACTAGTGTCAAAATGGCTACACCCCTAGCTAGAAGCTTCACTGGATCCCAATATTTCTCATAGGCTTAGGTGTCTGATTCCCAAATTGGGAATGCTTTTCCTCTTCACAATGTGGTCCCACTGTCCTAGAACTTTCCTTTCTGAGAAAAGGAAAAAAAATTTAACCTTAAATTTTTAAAACACCCTGAGACATATGGTTGGAGAGCTAGTTGCCCCATATGATTGAGTACAAAAGGTAAGAAAAAAACAAGTGTTTTGTTGTCAAAAAAACAGAGTAAGTGGGATTACAGAGGAGAGCTAGTCTAGGTGTGGTAAGATTCTCATTAGGCTTTTGAATTGTGAGGCAAAGAATCACTGAAATGTGAGATCTTGTCAAGATTGTGTAGGAGACCCTGACTTGCCATTCTGCGAATCCATACAAAACTACGGCTTATATCACAAGTTTTTCCCATTATCATCAAGGATTTTAATTTGGTAAATAATAGTTGTGGTTTATAACCTCCTTTCTCTATCCTTTTTTCAGTATCATACTCCCTCTTGTCTAAAATAAGTCATTTGAATAGTAATTAATATTTTTTTTTACCAATTTTATCTTTATAATTGATGTCTAAATGTGATTGCTTGTATTTTCTCTCATTCAAAACTCATTTAATAGGCTACGAGTTTGAAGAAAAATTTATTTAAAATGGATTTAATGAGTTAACTATTCTTTCTTGATTTCGGTGATAGAGTTAAAAAGAATTTATACATTGGACCAAATAGAGTATATTGATGAGAAGCAAAGGAATAAGAGATAGAGTCATTCTTGAACTATTATTAAAATTGGTTAAAAATAATATATATGCAAAAGAACAAAAAATGTAACTTATTTTTCTAAAACAGCTTCTTTGAAATGAGAGATTGGGGAAGAGAATGAGTGAAAACAAAGATGAAAGAGGATGAGTAAAAAAGAGATGACATATGCATATAATTAATCAAGAGTATAATTAAAAAAAATGTATTAAATGATAAGACAAAACCAAACTATAGCTTATATAAAAAATCAAGCCCCTCACATATTTAAAGTTTATATTTTCAACCTGAGAGAGTAGTCTATCAGGGAGAGGAGGTATTACAATTCTATGGGTGTTGTTACAGACCGGTCCAATAGGCCCAAGTCCAGACCCCGACCCAACTGCACCTATAAGGGATCCGCGCTATATTTGGAAAGGATCCGAGATCCCCTATATTTAGGAGCTCATTAATAGGAGATCCTCCTACAATCATGGCACCAGCCAATCAGCCCTGAAAGGCTCAATCATGGATATCGCCCATCAATAGGGAGATACGGGCACCAAGCTCCTCTATAAATAGAAGGAAACCCTAAACAGGTGCACACGTTCTATCTGATGCTCTTGTTACTTTCTGCCACACAGAGCACACACCCCACTCCCCTGGCTACGTGCCTTCAAGTTTGTTGCGAACTACGTGGACTTTGATCCCTTCGAGGGTACGTAGGCTCTAGGCTTGACACCCTAGTCAAGTCCAATCTCTGTGTTCTTCATAAAGAACATTGGCGCCGACCGTGGGGACCGTAAACTTCAATCCCCGTGACTACTAATGGTGAGCACTAGAAGCCACAGCAGAAATCCCCAACCGGTGGGAGGAGACCCACAAGCCAGCCGCCCGCCGCCAGACCAGCCGCCGGCATTACCTCGGAGAGGAAACACCCCAGAAGGACATGTTACTGATACGGTGACTTCCTCCCCGGACAGGGAACAGCCGCTCCATGACGAGCAGCCGCGGCATGAAGACCGGCATCCAGAAGAAGCATTCGCGCCATCTCCAACGCGTGATGTCCGGGCAGTGGATGCCGACGTCCGCATGATGAGGAGGACTCAGGAATCGTTCATGCGGCGCCTGGAGAACAAGGAAAAACACGACGACCTGCAGAGGCGGGCTGACTTCGAAGCTATCGGAAAGATGATCCAAGAAGCGCTCGAGAATGACCGCCGCGTAAGAGGCCGCCGCAGGGGTCGCGGTCATACAAGGAGAGCCTCGGCAGGCGACAGCAGCTCCTCGAGCAACTCCGAGCCGAGGAACCCACGCCGCGACGACGGCGAACCGAGGCGGTGCCCGATTGCAGACCACGGCGGACCACGGTCCCCGGGAGACAGAGGAAACCACGGTGCCGGTCCCAACCGCACCAATCGGCACGAAAGGGAATACCGTGATCGAGAAGAAACCCGCGCTGAGGAAAGAACTCCCCGGCCCCGCCACGGATCGCCTCGGGAATATCGTGTGACGTACCTATCAGAGACGGGAAGATCCCCGTTCTCGAGGGAGGCGGCAACAGCCCGTTTCCCAAAACGCTTTGATTTAAGCAGCCTGCCGAAATATGATGGGAGCCAAGACCCCCGGAACCACTTGGTTACCTTTGAGAAGCTCATGTGGGTCCGACAGATCAGCGGTCCGGTCATTCAGCGCCTGTTCGCGGCTACTCTGGACGGGCCGGCACACAGGTGGCTGACATCTCTTCCGGACAACTCTATCCGAGACTATGAAGACCTCTGACGAAAATTCGAGCTGCACTTCGTCACCAGCAAAAAGCAGCCAAAGACTACGTTCACCTTGAGCAAAGTACGTCAGAAGAAGGGTGAGGCCTTGCAGAAGTATCTGGATCGGTTCCGAGACGTGGCCATGCAAGTACGGTCATTGCCCGAGGATGTCCACGTACACTGCCTGGTCAATGGACTGGATCCAGCATCCCGGCTGGCTCGTCACCTATGCAAGAATCCAGCGTACACCTTGACCGAATTCTATACCGAGGCGAAGAAGTACCTGGAAATGGAGCAGATGGAGGCGGCCAATGCCGATGAACCTGAGCGAACTAGGAAGAGCCCGCCTAGCGACGAGGAACGCCCAAGAAGGACAAAGACCGACCCGAGACAGCACAGCCGGGACGGCCGAACAAAGTCTGACCGGGCCGACCAGAAGACCAAATACGACAGTTACACCCCGCTGAACGTCCCTCGGTCCCAGGTATGGAAGGAGGTAGCCCAGACCGAGATGAAGCGGGTGGACAGGCCAAAGCCGATCAGAGGACGCTCCAACACGGACCGTTCCAAGTTCTGCAAGTTCCACGACTGCAACGGCCACACCACCGACGAGTGCTATGACCTCCGCGACGCAATCGAGAAGTTCGTAAGGGATGGGAAACTGCGTCAGTACGTAATCAAGACTCAGGGAAGGACGAACGGGAAACGCAACGACCGCGCCCGCTCCAGAAGTCCGCCCAAGGAATCCCGAACTCCAGGAAAAAAGCAGAAGGCGGCCTTGGACGACGAATTTCCCGACGTCGATTTCCAGTGCAACGTCGTCAGCGGAGGATTTGGGGGAGGAGGAGACACAATAAGCCAGCGAAAGAAGTATCTCCGCGAAGTATTGACCGTCCGAGACCCCCCTAAATTCAAGGAAGACCCAAAGAAGCCTCGGCCGCCTGCCCTAACCTTCACCGAGGAAGAGTTGGAAGACGTCATACCCGGACATCTGGACGGGCTGGTAATCACCGGGACCCTGATAAACTGTCGTGTTAAAAGAATTTTTGTGGATGCAGGAAGTTCAGCGGACATCATAAGCTTGGATGCCTACAAAAGGATGCACCTCGACAAAGAGGACCTTAAGCCTTGCAAAACCACCTTGGTGGGTTTCAATGGCGAGCAATCCTTCCCAAAAGGCTACATCGACCTCCGGTTAACTCTGGGCACCAAAGAAGCCTTCAAATCGGAGCGGGTACGATTCGTAGTCGCTGATTTCCGGTCCCCTTACAACATCATCCTGGGCCGGCCAACAATCCACAACTGGGATATACTAGTATCCACCAAGCACCAGAAGCTAAAGATGGTCAATAGTAAAAACCAGATAGTCGTGGTCTCTGGAGACCAGAAAGAGTCGAGACAGTGCTACTACGAAGCTCTCCGGGTCGAGGAAGGAGGAGCATCGTCTCCACCCCGGCTCGGATCTAATGAGCAAGTAGCCGAAGCCGCCTCAGGTGGACGCCCGCGGCAGCAAGTCAACATGGTCGAGTTGGACCTCCGGGAGCCGGACAATCCGAGGCCCGAACCAGAGGGAGAGCTGGAGGAGATAATGCTAGGCGAGGACCCATCCAAAACTGCCAAAATTGGCCGTAATATGGACCACGGCCTGAGAGACCTCATGATACGCTTTTTAAGGCAGAACCGTGACGTCTTCGCATGGACTTCGGCCGAGGTGCCCGGCATTGACCCCCACTTCTGCTGTCACAAGCTCGGCATATGGCCGGGGTCTAGACCCGTGACGCAGAAGAAGAGGAACATCGCGGACAATAGGCAGAAGGCCCTGGAGGACCACATTGAGCAACTCCTAGCGGCCGGCTTCATTCGGGAGGTACAATACACCACTTGGCTCTCCAACGTAGTCATGGTCCTCAAGCCCAGCGGCAAATGGAGAGTATGCGTCGATTACTCCAACCTCAACAAAGCCTGTCCTAAGGATTCCTACCCGATGCCCAACATTGATAAGCTCGTGGACAACTCGGCCGGGTACCAACTCCTCTCCTTCATGGATGCCTACTCCGGCTATAACCAGATCGCCATGCATCCCGAGGACCAAGAAAAGACCGCCTTTATAACTGATAAGGCGAATTATTGCTACAACGTCATGCCCTTTGGACTGAAGAATGCCGGGGCCACCTACCAAAGGATGATGAACCGAGTTTTCGAGGATCAGATCGGGCGTAACATAGAAGTCTACATAGACGACATGATCGTCAAGTCAAAACTCCCAGAAGATCACATCCGGGACCTAGAACAGACGTTTGAGAAGTTAAGAAGACATCGAATCAGGTTGAACCCGGCCAAGTGTGCCTTCGGGGTCCCAGCAGGGAAATTCCTAGGCTTCATGTTAACGAACCAGGGGATAGAGGCCAACCCGGACAAATGCAAAGCCGTGCTCGACATGCGGCCCCCGGGGTCTAAAAAGGAGGTACAGCAGCTAACGGGCCGACTAGCCACATTGACGCACTTCTTGCCGAAGTCGGCCGAGAAAGCCCTACCTCTTTTCAAGCTGCTAAAGAAAGAAACCAGGGGCGGATGGAGCCCGGACTGTGACGCAGCATTCGAAGAAATTAAGAGATGTTTGGCATCCCCTCCGGTGCTCACGAAGCCGGACCCAGGAGAGACCTTATTCCTCTACCTGTCAATCGGCAATGAAGCCGTGAGCGCCGCCCTAGTAAGGGAGTCCGAGGCAGGACAGACACCAATATATTTCACCAGCAGGGCCTTGCAAAGCTCTGAAATCAGGTACCAGAAGCTGGAGAAGGTAGCTTTCGCTCTACTCACAGCCGCAAGAAGACTCCGGTCGTATTTCCAGGGACACCGGATTGTCGTACGAACCAGCCAGCCGATCCGGCAAATTCTGCATAAACTGGACCTGGCAGGGAGGATGACCAATTGGGCCATAGAGTTATCAGAGTTTGACATCGCCTTCGAAGCCCGGCAGGCGATCAAGTCCCAGGCACTCGCCGACTTCATTAGGGAACTCACCCCGGCCATAGTCAGTGACGGGACGTGGAAGGTCTATGTGGATGGATCATCCAACGCAAAGGGCAGCGGTGCAGGAGTCATCGTGGAAAGCCCACAGGGAGTAGCCACCGAACACTCCCTCCAGTTAGAATTCCAGACCTCTAACAACCAGGCCGAATATGAGGCCCTACTGGCCGGACTACTCCAGGCAAAGGATAATGGCGCCCAGCGAGTAAAGGTCTTAACCGACTCGCAGCTCGTCGCGGCTCAGATAAACGGCACCTACCTGGCGAAGGGCCCGCTCATGGCAAAGTACCTAAATAAAGCCAAAGAGCTGATGGCCGAATTCGAGGAGGTCACAGTGTCCCATATCCCGAGAGAGGAGAACGCAAGAGCCGACATCCTCTCTAAGCTGGCAAGCACTAAGGGTCCGGACAACCATAGGACCGTGATACAACAGAACCTGACCGAGCCTAGCTGCATCATGGCCATTTTTGGAGGGGCCGACTGGAGAAAGCCTATTGAAGACTACCTCGAGAGGGGAATTATCCCCACCGACCCGACAAACGCAAAAAAGTTGATCAGAGAAGCCGCCCTCTATGCTATGGTCGATGACCAACTATACAGGAAGGGACTCCATTGCCCAATGATGCGATGCCTTGGAGATTCCGAAGCCAAATATGTGCTGGCCGAGCTACACGAAGGCGCTAACGGCCACCACATGGGGGGCAAGGCATTAGCCCGGAAAGCGTTGCGCGCCGGCTACTACTGGCCCACTATGAGTCAGGACGCCATGGAGAAGGCCAAGACGTGCGACAGTTGCCAGAAGCACGCCAGGGTCATATGGCCACCACCCGCTGAACTTAAAGGAATGCCAGCCCCATGGCCCTTCTACAAGTGGGGCATGGACATCCTCGGACCATTTAGGCCGGCGTAAGGGCAGTGTAGATGGCTCATCGTCGCAGTCGACTACTTCACTAAATGGATCGAAGCAGAGCCACTCGCCACGATAACGTCGGCCAGAGTGATGAAATTCTTCAGGCACAACATCGTCTCTCGTTTCGGCATACCAGCCGAGGTCGTCACGGACAATAGGACCCAATTCATGGACCATCGTTTCCAAGCACTAATGTCCGACTTGGACATTAAGCAGCACTTCTCGTCCGTCGAACACCCCCAGACCAATGGCCAGGCTGAAGCCGCCAACAAAGTCGTCCTGGACGGACTAAAGAGGCGAATGTTGCAAGCCGAGACCAACTGGACCGAGCAGCTCCACAGTGTCCTCTGGGGATACCGCACGAGCGTACAGTCTTCGACTCAAGAAACCCCGTATAGGCTGACCTATGGATGTGAGGCAATGATCCCGGTAGAAATCGGACAGCCATCCTGGAGAAAGGTGAGAGCCGGGCAGGAGGGGCAGGGATCGAATGACGACGCCTTGAAGACTGACTTGGACCTCATTGATGAAATCCGGGTTACAGCACACTGCCGGGAACTAGCCGCCAAGCAGCTACTCGCGGCTAAGTACAACAGAAAGGTCAGACCCCGGTCTTTCAACCGAGGCAACCTAGTACTCCGACGGGCCGACATAGGCAACAAGAATGCCAAGGACGGGAAGCTGGCGGCAAACTGGGAAGGGCCCTACCGGATTAAAGAAAAGCTCGACGGAGGAGCATACATCCTCGAGACGTTGGCACGAAAGCCAATCAAAAGGACATGGAATGCCGACAAGCTAAAGATCTACTATAGCTAGACTCTTTTTCGGCAATGTTTGTCTGCTTTTACGATTCTTCCTTTCCTCGCATTTGTTTTCCTTGCGTTTTGAGTCCAAGTTATGTCATTTCTGATTGTGATGCTTTGTCAGGCCCCGTAGGGCTATTTCTTGTCATCAATAAAGGATCCCACTGGGAATATTTACCAATACGCACAAAAGCTTAAGCATGAAGCCTGAGCCGCTTAGATCGGCCAAAAGCAACAAGGCCGAGGCAATGAAGCCCGGCTAAGGAACCGGAAGCCGGGGCTATTAACCCCGGCACCGGTAGACGACCCCGAGGTCACAAACCCGGCTAGAACCAAAAACATCTAGATGTACGAAAACCGGCCGTCGTACTCCGACAAGCATTGGTTAGAGCTCGGCAAAGGAATCGAACGCGGCCCTTTGCGAAATTGACGGGTCAACGCTTGCCCGGCTAAGCAAGCGGCCTGCCATGCCGACCCTGATCAGGTCAAAATGTCCGACTCCAGGCAGACGAAGCCTCGGTTAGACACGTGTTAGTCCCGCCCTTACGCCGGTACAACTTGATCCAACTATAAGAAAGTTGGAGCTCGGCTACTTGTAAGCCGGGCCGAGGCAGTACGGTTAGTTATGCCTGACGAGGCTGAAACAAGACAACCTTGCCCCAATCTCCCACACACCAAGTGTGGTAGAGAAACAACGCCTGTACATATGCAGCCGACAAACGATAAAGCTTGGGCAAAAGAATAGTAAAAGTATCCATTGCCTAAGTTACCCACACGGCCAACCGGTTCTTAAGCTCAGGCAAAAGGATGGCAGAATCCATTGTCTAGAGCATCCAGACGGCTTGCAACAATGCAGCCGAAGGAACACCCAAACTTAGACAAAAGAGAGATAAGCCCAACCATTGTCTAAGTTATCTAAACACGGCCGACAGACGAAAAAGGATGATACAAAGGTAAATCGTTCATTGTCAAATCCAGACAAAAGTGACGGTAAAGAATTAAACCAAATACAGATCGCAGCACAAGGCAACAAAAATATTGTCGTCAATTGTTCAAGTCTGTACAAAAACGGCACCAAGGCCGGAATCATTCAGAGTTACAAGGGTTCCAACACCCCAAGAAATACAAATAGCAAAAATAAAAGCTAAGGCGGGGAGCCCGACCCAGCATCAGCTTCCTCCTCTGACCCGGCCACGGTGGCACCCTCCACGGCCTCTTCATCAGGGTCCTCGGCGGTTTGAGGCTCGAATGGGAGGAAAGATCCATCGTCCTTGACAAAGGCACGATGATCATATCCTTCCACTCGAAGCTCAACCCCGGGGTTGAGGTACCGGATTTGGAGCAAGGCTTGCTTGAAGCAGGCCTCGGCAGTCTGCACCAGGGCGTCCGTAAGCTCCCGGGAGGTCACCTTCTCAGCGGCAAGGGCTGCCTGAGCCGCCTCTTCATCCCTGGCCAAAGCAGCCAGCCGCGCCTCTAAAGCCTTGGCTGCAGCCAGGCTCTCGGACCTCTCCTTCACGGCCCGGGTGCATTCCACGGCGACCGACTCGGCATGCTCCTGGGACAGTTGCAGCTCCCGATCTGCCCGGATCGCCGCAGCCTTCGCGGCATCCAGCTCCGCCCGAACCCCTTCCAGTTCCGCGAGGGCCGCATCCCGCGCCGCCCAGCCTTTGGCCAGCTCCTCCCCAGCCGACTTAGCCTTGGCCTCCGCCACCTCAAGCTCCTCCTGCAGGTCGCCAGCAGATGCGGCCTTGGCCTCCGCGGCCGACAGGCTCTTGGCCAACTCCTCGACCTGTGCCCGCAGCCTCTGGGCATCAGCATGGGAACGGGCATATTGCTCCCGGACCATGATAAAGGCTTGGTTGTATCCCACCGCCCGGCAAAGCTCTGCCTGGTTCCTGTGCAGCTCTTCCAGGGCCGGTCGAGTCAGGGCAGCGTAGCCAATAAAGTGTCGGGGAGGGAGGAAGGCGGTGGAAACCTCAGGAACTACTCCATCGTGCCAAATACGGCCACGGGCGAGAAGAGACTTCGGCAGCGGTGGTGGCGGAAGCGAGGATGACGAAGGCAGGTCTGGCAGAGATGGAGGATCATCGGCGAAAAACTCAGCCTCCACCTCCTCATCAGAGATCGGGGCCTCTCGCCCCTCAGAACCCTGCAAACCAGGCACCGGGCTTGGGTCCACAGCAGCGGCTTCCCGGCCCTCAAGCACCGGAGACCCCACCAAGGAAGCAGCTCGCAAAGCCGAGGGGGAAGAAGGGCCATCAGCAGCAGGGCCTTTGGCCTTCTTAGGAGCCGAGGCATTAGGAGCACCGGCAGTAGAAGAAGCCGACCGCTTCTTGGGGCGACTCGAAGGCGCGGCGGCAGCCCTTGATAAACGAGCGTATAGCGGCAGGTCGTCCATAGCCCTAGCTGCAAACAGACAGAAACAAAGTAGATCAGAATCCACCGATTGATAAGAACAATAATGAAACAAAAACAAACACAACTACTAGTGACCCTACACGAGGAAGGCGGCGGCTCGGCGGAAATATAGAAGCCAGCCGGCTGCACACCGTACTCGGCCACCAGGGCCTCGAGCCGTGGCAAAGCAGAAACCGATTCCGGAACCAGGTCTTCGAACGGAACCTGGTAGGAGATGGCCTTAGCCTTGTAATGACCTTCCCCCCAATACAGCGGGAACCGACCACCATCCTCTAAGAACCACGGCCGCTCCCCCGGGACGGTCTCGATCTTGAAGAAAGCCCCCTTAAACCGTTTGAAGGAGTCGGAAAAGGGCGTCATCAAGTGACGGTCTGGGTTGATCCGCAGGGATACCATTCCCCTCAGATTGTCACCCCTTGCGGACGAACTAGGGGTAAAAGGTCCGAAGAAGTGGAAAAAGAGGTTGGCGGTACAGGGGATGGGGAGCGGAAAATGGCCGCATAACCGCTCGAAGGCGACTAGGTATCCCCAACCGTTCGGATGAAGTTGTGTCGGGGCGAGACGAAGATGCCGCAACGCCTCCATCTGGAAGGGGGTGAAAGGAAGAGAAACTCGGACCCGAGTCAAGTAGTCCCGGTAGAAGAAGAAAAAATCCGGCTGACCCTCGGTCCGAGCCGCACATACAGGCTCCTCAGGCCCCGGACGCCTAAGGACGCATCCGGGCATGGCCGGGACCTCCAGCCGTGCTACGTCTACCTCCGACATCAACAACGTTGTTGCCAGCACGTCGTGCGATACCCAGCCATATCGGCGAATCAGGGCTTCGGATGGACTGGAAGAGTCCGGGCCACCGGCCTCCGAGCGATTTTTAGAAGATCCCAACTTGGGAGCCATAAATAAGCCTATATGAAAATAAACAAAGCCAGTATTAGCAAAGAAGCAGAAATACCTGGTACAGGCATAACAGCAGGTACTAATGACGACCGACTCGGACAAATGGGGTCGCGAGAAGAAACAACCAGGGCAGACCAATGCCGACAGGAGCCTAGAATCGACGAAGCCATGGTATCCCCATCTCCTGCCATTAACACGGAAGCCTTCGCCAGGCAGTCCCAACAGGGGCCCACGTAACCCTCCGGAGCTGACGACCGGCAAGCAGTAGAGGGACCCTCGTAAAAATTTAGCGGTCGAGCCATCACCACCGGGGATTGGGAACTGGAAGAGGAACCCACCAGGGCCCCACCAGGCGATTCGTGAGGAAGAGCGGTTGCAAGCGCTCGGAAGGGTGAGCGTGGAATTGAAACAGAAACCCTTCCCGAGGACGGGCGAACCCCACCTCGCCCCAGACGCACGACGCAACCTCGGCGCGAAGGATCTAGGATTCCCGAAGCAGGTGGTTCACCCCCGAGAACCCAATAAGTAGCCCGCGGGAGACGCGCACGAAGGAGCATTTCCTCCTCCGGCGTCAAGGAAGCTGCAGAACTAGGAATACCTCTACCCCTCACCATGGTCAGAAACCTAAAGCGCTAAGAACGGTGTTTAAGGAAATGATGGGACGAATTTCGGGTACACTGATTCTAAGGAAACCCAGGAAACCCAGAAGGAGGGAAGAGCGATGACACAAACGTCAATCAACGAAGAATAAACGGTAAAAGAAAAGGAAATACCGAACAAAATGACAGAAAAGTGGCACAATACCTGTTATGTGAAAGAGGAAGGAACTAGAACGCTGGAAGACGGCAAAAGTTCCGGGCACAAAGAATCCCCTCTGAAGCTCTAGAGAAACCAGAGAGTAGTCTGAGCGAGAAAGTGTAATAGCGGGAAAAGTGGAAAAGAAGCGCAGAGAAGGCTATTTAAACCGAAATCCTAACACAAGAAGGGTACAACGGGATTTTCCCATGCAGGCGCGTGGAGATTGGCGCAGCACGACGCCAGCGCCATAAATGCGCATTGGCCTCGAGAGACGAAAAGGCGTGACGGTTGCAGATTCCCTCCACTAAGGATCTGACAGCTGTAAAACCACAGTGACGGTTCACGTAGGGGGAAAACCGAAGCGTACGAAGAATCCCAAAAGGCAAGAGAACGCTTGGGGACCCGGATAGGATAAAAACCGCTCGGACACAAGCAAACCCGACGTTCTGGGCAGGACGAGAACCGATTGAGCCGACCGCAGTCCCAAGCCGAGCTAAGGGCCACGGCATCCGTAGGCCGACCCAGTCCGAGTAGGAGGACCTCGGCCATAACGGGTCTGGGGCACTAGGCATCTCGGCCGTCCAGAAGCCTGAACGACCAAGCTGGGGGGCAACTGTTACGAACCGGTCCAATAGGCCCAAGTCCAGACCCCGGCCCAACTGCGCCTATAAGGGATCCGCGCTATATTTGGAAAGGATCCGAGATCCCCTATATTTAGGAGCTCATTAATAGGAGATCCTCCTACAATCATGGCACCAGCCAATCAGCCCTGAAAGGCTCAATCATGGATATCGCCCATCAATAGGGAGATACGGGCACCAAGCTCCTCTATAAATAGAAGGAAACCCTAAACAGGTGCACACGTTCTATCTTATGCTCTTGTTACTTTCTGCCACACAGAGCACACACCCCACTCCCCTGGCTACGTGCCTTCAAGTTTGTTGCGAACTACGTGGACTTTGATCCCTTCGAGGGTACGTAGGCTCTAGGCTTGACACCCTAGTCAAGTCCAATCTCTGTGTTCTTCATACAGAACAGGTGTAAAGGAATCTCTACCGTTTTGTGAGATTGTTCATTATTTCTTTATAGTGAAGGACTTGGTGCGCCAATTCAGTTGGTTCAATTAGTAGGCTATCCATCTCAATTCTTATTGATGAATTCGTAAAAACAGAAGTTCAATCTGGTTTTCAAAATTTCTTATAGCTAGATACTACATTCACTGATACACGTACTCCCTCCGCTATACTTCAACTATATAAGGGAAAACAAGAAATGATAGATAAGTTATTTAGTACTCCCTCCGGTCCTAATTATAAGACATATTTAACCGATTTTAGAGAGATCATGACAAGAAGTTAAATTAGTTAATTTTACTCATTTTCCTAAAATACCTTTATATAAATTTAAAATGACATAAATAAAAGTGAATAAAAAATAACTCTTGTCACATACCTTTTCAATTTAGAATTTTCAGTTCCACACGCTACCTAATTGAATTGATAGTTTTGCTATATATACATATATGTGTCTATATAATATATACATATATATGTGTGTGTAGATACACATATACAAAGATATATATGTATACATATGGGGGTGTGTGTTTATATATGTACACACACATATACATATATGTATACACACTCACATATATATGTGTGTGTATCTATATACATACATATATACATACATATCTATATGTACACACATACACACATATATATATTGCTGACACACACACAGACATATATATATATATATATATATATATATATATGTATGTATGTATGTATGTATACACACACATATATGTGTGCGTAGACATACACATATAACACATATGTATATGTGTGTCTATATATATTTATGTATAGACCCCATATATATACATATATAGATACACACACACATATATATCTAAAAGTATCATTGACTGAAAGAATTTACGCACCTTCATACATATACTTACCAAATACTTTTAAGAGAATAAAATATAGCTATTTTAAAGAGAAATTGACAAAATTTAAATGTTGTCCTATAATTAGGACCAAAACCAACTTCCAAATATTATCCTATAATTAGGAATAGAACCGGAGGGAGAATATCTTAAAATGCAAAAAAAAAAAAAAACACACACACACACACTTTTACCCTTCTTTAAAAATGTGTGTAATTGTCTTAGGAGTGTTACTTTAGAAGGTGATATAATGAGTGGACAAAATTGAAAAGTGAGTATTAATCACAAGTAAAAAACATGAAAACAAATCATTAATTAAACAAGAGATGACTTATATTTTAGATTATATGCCTCCTCCTAAAAGTACCCTACACTATCGATTGGAGGAAGTAGTAAAGAATGAAGGAGAAATAGCCCTAGGTGGTGAAAGAGGTTGTGCTTTGTTGGACTGGAGGTGGTCGGCTCCCTTTAGCGGGGAATGCCTTCTTTCCGCTGCCATCCTTTTCTCTCCAACGACGTCGTTTAATGTGTACAAGTGACTTTTGGAGCTGGCCTCATGTCCCCACAATTTAACCAAAATCTACTTTAATGTTTTCATAGTCTTTTTTCCCATCAGATGCTATGCTGAAGATGTTGTTTTAATAATTAATAATAATAAATTTATATTTTGAATGTATGTTTTTATTTTTCAATTTGATGATAGGGTATAACATCTCATCGTTTTCTAACATTTTCAATTTTTATGCTTCTTTAATAAATTTACAAAGTTATTTACTTAAACAAATAAAATTAGATATAATATTCCCTGGTCCTTAATATAAGATATATTTAGAAATTAGATTTAGTTCCTAATATAAAACATAGTTTTTATGTTTGTCGATCATTTCCTAATATGTCTCTGTTGATTATCTATCTACAATAATTACAAACCAAATTTGATTAAACTAAGGAAGTTAGTTAGTATGACGTGTATTTTCTAAAATACTCTACTCATCTTCATTAATTCCCTCCTTCCCTCTCTTCCGTAATTATTGTAGAGGAAGTATCAATAAAGGCATATTAAGAAATGATCGACAAATATAAAAACTATGTCTTATATTAGGACTCAGATCAAATTCCTAAATATGTCGTATATTAAAGACCATAGAGAATTATATCTAATTTTATTTGTTTAATTAAATAACTCTGTAAATTTATTAAAGCAACATAAAAATTGAAAATGTTAGAAACCGATGAAATGTTTTACCCAATCATTAAATTGAAAAATAAAAACATAAATTCAAAACATAAATTTATTATTGTTAACTATTAAAACATTAAAACAATATCTTTAGCATTTGATGGGGAAATATATATATATATATATATATATTAAAACATTAAAGTAGATTTTGGTTAGATTGCGGGACATGAGACAAGTGAAGTCACTGTACACATAAAACAACGTCGTTGGAGAAAAAAGGATGGCAGCGGAGAGAAGCCATCCCCCATTTAGCGGGTAGGATCGGTGAAATTTAATGACTAGCTGTTACTATAATGAACATGGGGCAACAAAATTGCTGTAATCACTCATAATTATATATATGTTGGTTGTATACAATAAAACCAAAATTTTATTTCGAAACACATTTATTCATGTATGCGTACTCCCTCAGTTTCACAATATAGGGCACTAAAAAAAGTCAATAGAAGTATAATGGTGTTGTATTACACTAAAGCTAGGGACACATTAAATCTTTGAATTGCATTTTTCACAGCCTGAACATCAACATCAATTAACTTCCCAGTCTTTGATGATATCACAGAGCATTTCTTCTCTTCAGCTTGTGGGACAAACAGGTCTCCCTTCTCCTTTGAGCCAAATAACCCAATACTACAGTTGAAGGATCAAATAGGTACATGTCAGACTCATTCTAACGTCGGTTCAATGTTTTTTGGTTCCTTTAAGAATCATTCGTGTAATTTATCCACAAAATTATATCTAACAGTTCCATTTTTTTCTCCAAAGCTAAATAAAGGTGTTCTTAGAGCCCATTTTGTATGATGAAAATATGCTGAAGGAAAAGGAAAATGGCATTGTTTTTTTTTGGAGAATGACTTTTAGGTCCAACCAAGGGAAATAATATCAGAAAAGTCCTCATTAACAAGTGAACGGAAGCATTAACAAGTGAATCAGTTACTATTAACAACTTATAAGACTTGTCAATGTATTATTTCCTTTGATTGGAACCTAAAAGTCATTCTCTTTTTTTCCCCCCTACAGTTGAGCTGTTTGGTATGCTGAAATGCTATTCCATGAGAAAGGATTTTCATCTATCGATGGGAAAATCCCTTCCTCCCAATTTTGGTGAGAAGCACTTTTTCTAGTAAGGAAATTCCAAGAAACCCCGTTCATCTTCTTCCTTCATCATTGTATGAGGGGAGTTCTGTTTATTTTTATTTTTTCCTTTTAACACATCATTTTTCTTCTCTTTCTTTTGCATACCAAATGTTCACGTGGTCAAAACTTTTCCCTTCCCTTCGCTTCTTTTCCATCAAAATACATTCTGTCTACCAAACAGGCCAGTGGTGTGGAATTTAGTTTGGCTAACCATTTCTCTATATTGTTCATAAAATCACCTGGGTTTCTCACGTGCATGTGCAAGTTGGATAGCAGCTGTGTTTGTAGCTATTACCCCAACAGAGTCATTAATAAGAGCAGCCAACTGAAACCACAAAAATGAAATCCCATCAGTGATAGGTAAAGACCAAAATGGTTCTAAAAAAAGACCTATTGCTCTGTTTTTATATCTCAGGGTTTCCTTTTTAGCTTCTAAAACTAGACTATGAGACATGTAATGTAAGTACCTGTCCTGGGGTAGTGATGAAGACTATCCTAGCATCTTCTCCAACAACTTCAACCACATTTTCTCTTTCTTTCTCATGCGGAATGACAAAGACTGGCCTAAAATCCCTGTTAAGATGAACATCAGCATGTATAAATAGTAAATACTATCAGTAATGTTTTATCAACTGTTAGTTGGGGACCAAAACCTTGAAACTATAATTCAATGCGGTGTCAAAACCAAATTCAATACAAATGCAAAATATCAGTCATATTCCTTCCCTAAAACTCATACAAGAGCAAAAAAGGAAAAAGCAAGTATTTTGATCAGTTAGACTTGTATTTTGAATACGCTAGTGCAATTAAAGAAGAGTACTTCTCTGGTTCTATTTATAAAGTATTTTCAACATGTTTTACCGGAATAAAAATAAATAAATCTTAAACCTTATTAACTCTGCCTTAAAATTTTAAAACTTTCTAATTTTACGCTTATTTAATAATTGAAAAGTTTAAGAAAATAACAATATGTAAAACAATAAATTAGGGGTAAGATTGTTCATTCATATAATAAATTCAATGAGATACCTTACATTAAGGACAAAAACAAGCTCTCTCTGCCCTATGAATAGGACTAGAGGAGTAGTTCATAACTACTTTACTAAGGACTGAGAAAGTGCTTTGAGGACAAATGCAGTGAACATTATGAAGCATGCTACCTCCTTAGATGCTGTCGTATCACATGATGAGAATTGAGAAACCATGATAATTCATAAACACTTCACTAAGGACTGAGAAAGTGCTTTAAGGACAGGACTAGTGAACATTATGAAGCATGGTACCTCCTTACTTGCAGTCATGTCATATGATGAGAAACAATGATAAACAATTGCATAAACATGGCAAAAGCTTACATCAATGCAATCATAATTTTATTTTCAACCCTACAGTTAAAGGGATAACCTTCCACACCTTATGTCCTCAACAATCTGAGCCCATACTTCAATGGGCAACAAGCTATCAGCATCACCTTTAGACTGCATGGAGGCCTTTGAATCTGATTGTATCCCATGAATTACAATATATTTCCCTTTTCGTACTCCTGCTTTCGTGTATTTTTCCTCCACATAATCCTTCAGCTTCCTTGAAAGTGAGACTCTAAGTGGTGGCAAGGGTTGCCTTGGGACATCGCGAAATGGTCTTCCCAGCCAGTCAACCATCTGATGATACCTACACCAGCAAACTCATTGAAAGCAAATTACCAGTTAAAAACATCCTCACAAATTTTGTTCAGTTAAAGCAGTATTTCCATTACTCCCTCTAGCTCCTATTGTAAAGTTTGGTCCTTTTATAAAGTATTTGCTAGTTTCAAGGAGTCTTAATTTTTTTCCATATATACTCATTTAATAAGGGCAGTGAGAGAGTGTAGAAATTGATGCAATGTTGAAGTTTAGTCTAATTAACAAGAGTAATATTGAAAATCACTTAAATTTTATGACAAATTTAATGTTTTCAACTATTTGTATCGGTACGTGTAATCATTAGTCAGAAGAAGCGACTTATATTTTGAGAGTAGGGGGAGTACAAGGCAAGTTGAAGGCATAAAAGCAAAACCAAATATCTCTGAAATCTTTGTGCTCCATACTATATACTCACATATTAAATCCTCCCTCTGAGAGATTTAGACGATCTGGCTTGAATGTTTCAGATAGAAGTAATCCTGCTCCTGCAGCATTCACATTTGGGTACACATAGCTAACTCTATCTCTAGCTGTTGTCATAAACAAAAATGCAGCATGGCCAAGGCCTGCTAATTTGGTGGATAAGACCATGTCATAGTACCTACCCTGTAGGCACAACAGAACAATGCATTACTTTTGAGAAACCCTACAAATATATGTAAGCTAAGGGAACTTCCATATGTGATTCAAGATTTAATGTCGTTCTGTGCATAATATTTGGACCTACACTCTCCACGAATGAGATAATATTGCTTCAGTTCATAATGGAATTTATTTTTCAAATCACAAAAATTTGGCTTTCAACATTGACATGTATTTTGAGTCAAACTCGCTTTTAGTAATCTCAAACTCTGTATAAAGCAACATTGGTTGATAAGTAAAATTTGGATGAAATTGCATCCAACAATATGAGCTATATTTTCAGTAACACTAGTACCTAAATTAATTTTTTTATTCATTCAGCATCTTAAAATACTTTCTCAATAATACTCAGAATCCTAAAATATTCTTTTATGAAATTTGGCCCTTAAAATATTTTTCTCGGTAGCAACAAATACCGTAAACTTATGATACTACTAAGTATTTTTACAAAAATATTTTGGAATATCAGATGTACCAAAACAATTAGTTTAAAATATTCTGTGCTATTGAAAAAATACTCTATGGTACTAAATACACCAAAAATTACTTTAGATTACTAAGTGCTTCTAGAAAAAAATACTTCGACTGAATCTGACTTCACCCATTGAAATTTTAGTTCATTAACATTAAGACTTTGGAAATGTGCCAACCTTGAGAAGTCCAATCATATCAGTGTATTCAGCAGGCTCAGGGAAATAATCATCAGGATCATAGACATCTGCCCACCTCACATTCTTATTCAGCTCATAAGTCTGCTTCCCTCTTTCTGAAGCCAACACATCAATCTGAACACCAGGATACCTATCCTTAAGCAACTGAATAGCTGGAAAAAACAACAGATTCTCATAAACACCACCAGAGACCACACAACAACACCTCCTCACATCTCCTCTCACTTTCGAAGCCAAAGAAGCTATTTCCACAGAATAGCCAGCGGGGAATTTCAAGAACCCGTATGGGTTATTCGGGTCATCGGGCGGCCTCGGATCCTCTTCTTGCTTCCCATCTGAAAACAAGGACCCGTACTCCATGTTCGGGTCTTCTCCATCATCAAACGGGTCAAGCCAAGGGTTCTTCTTGGCATTTGTGTGAATGTTGTTTCGTTTGGTGCTGGAAATTTGGGGTTGGTGATCGAATGAGCTGAGGAATGGCAGTTGGGTTGAGTGAATGGAAGGAATTGAAGGTGGGTTTGTTAGGAGAGGTGAGAAAGCTTTTGCATTTAGTGGTAGTAAATAAGTGGCCGCCATTGATGAGCTGCGAAAAAAAGGTGTACTTTGTTATGGTCTGCTGGTTTTTTTCGTTAGTGAGAGTTGAATTGAAGAAGTACCTTTTGGAATTTCAGTTGAGTGGACAAGAGATGGATAATGTGGATCATGAAGTTTTTGTCGCCTGAGGGAGTATAGCGTCACGTTATCTACCCAGCCCGTTAACTCCATTCGTGAAATTAGTAGTCCTCTCCAACTTAAATCAAATATTTACCGAATTTAATTATGTTGAAAAAGGTAGTTAAATTAGTTCATATATCATGTATTTTTATTTGAGAAAGAGTTATTTTCAGTGACTATAAAACTACGTCGTTTTGGATTAATGAAGGATATTTCTGTAATTTTGTTTATTTTTAATCATATAAATTTTACCGAAACACCCTTCATTAATTCACCTAAAATTACTAATATACCTTTCATTAATTCAAAACGGCATAGTTTTGGGGTTACTGGAAATACTCTATCTCCAGTGACTGGAGAAATACTTTTTCCTCTTTAAAATAGCTTAATCATCTTTTTTTAATTCTCTCATTTCTTCTTCTTAATGATTATTGAGAGAGCATTAATAGAAGTAAAAAAGATAAAGATTGACAAATTTAAAAATTATGTCTTATGTTTATAACCAATATCAACTGCTAAAATATATGTATACTAAAAACTGAAGAGAGTTTTTTTTTTTTTTTAAGAAATAGTTGGATTTTTTTTTTTTTTTGGGGGTCTTTGGGATTGGAGTTTGGTTTTAGAAACACTCCAAAATGTGCCAATAGAAGTTAGTTAAATTTGCAAAAAGTTGGGTCATATTTCATAAGAATATTTAAGCCTCATTTAGAATAGCAATTAGAACTTTTAAAAATAAATTTTCAATTATGATTACGATATATAAAGTAAGTATGCGAAAGAATTTTAATCTCAATTAACGTGAATAAACACTTTTAAGATCTCAGAAGTGATCCCAAACATGCTTAAATGAATATAAGATTTTAGAATTTAGTTGTTGAGTAATATGTAAGTTACTTTATAAGTAATGGTTAGGTTAGAACATTTAAAACCTTATAAGAAAGATTAAAAGATATCTATGGTTGATATCAATCTTATAAGAAAGTCATTCATCTCACCTTCAATCATTCTTATACTAATTATCTTTTATATATAACTTGTGTATAATTATGACATATAGTATATGTATGTATTTATTTTCACATTAAACTTTCCAAAACACTTCAATTGGTTATTGGTATACAATCATTTAGTTTTTTTACAAGTCAATAGTTTTTAGTACTTTTTCATTAATCCCTTTAATAAATAAATCATTTCTATCGTAGATCTTTCCGGCATAAATTAAAATTGGTTCTTAAAAATGTAATTCTCTAGCCACTCTTTCTCACAATTTTAATACATGTTTTTGTAGGTTTTATTCTTCCCCAACACAATTTTGAATGTCCTTTTATTTTTTATTTTTTCCATTTATCAAGCATTTCGTGATATGTAAAATTCCACTACCTTCCTATCCTAAATAATATATAAGCTAGATGGTGGGTTTACTTTAATCTAAATATAAAACTTAATTTATATCTCTTAAATTTATAATTTATCCCCCAAAACATCAAGGAATTTCCATCTAAATGTGCATTTTGGATCCGTTATGACAAATTGGTGAAGTTTTATAATTTTTTTTTAAAAAAATATAAAAGAAATATCTTTTGAGCAAGGAGGGAAATTATAACGTTATCGACTTGAGGACGAAGCTCTCAAGCGACGACAACTATAGTGCCGTTTTTTTAGGTTGATAACAAACAACAAAACGGCACATTCTATTACTTTTTGGCCGGACAAATTTGTCCTTTTAGTCAGAGGTCTGTTTCCTACGTGGCGAGCTATAAATGGTGAATTTTAACCTTTACTTTCTCTCTCTACCGCTGCTTCTCTCTCCTCTCACAGTCCAACTTTGATTCGATGCTTTCTCCACCCAGCTTCACCATCAGAATTTCTCTTGAAAGTGTTCCCAAAAAAAGTAAAATCGCTTCTGTAACTTTCTTTACTCTTTCTCTTTTGTTCTCAAGGGAACCATTTTCGTCGCCCAAAATTTAAAGTTCATACTTTTTCGGCCACAAAATTTTGAAAAAAAAGTCTGTTTTTCTGTAATGCATTTGAAAGTTGAAACTCTCCTCTCCGTTAGGGTTTTGCGTCATAGAAGCCGCGTATTAAATTCCCAGTTTTCAACTTCATAGACCATAATTTTGAGCTTAGAGTAGTGTCTCTTTGGCCATATATTTTTTCAATTTTTTGTGTGCAGCCTGGAATTTGAACTTCACTTTCAGCATTGACTTGGAAATTTCTGCAAGAGAGAATTTCTCGCAATGTCGGGCCCACCCAGAGTTCGATCCATGAATGTTGCTGATTCCGACTCACGGCCGGTGCTTGTTCCCGCCGGTAACAAAGCTCGGACCGCCGATGGACGGAAACCAGCTTCGAAACCTGTCAAGAAACCAGAACAGACGATTCAGGAGCCTGAAGCCAAGGAGAAGAAGCCAACTGTGAATTCAAATCCACAATGTGTTTCAGTACCGACGATTTTGAAACGGCAGGATCATCATCAAGCCGTACTCAGTTTGTCAATGAACGCTTCCTGCTCATCTGATGCGTCGTCAACGGATTCTTCAACTCACAGTCGGGCGTCTTCGAGTGGGAAGGTGGTTCGGCGTACAAGGGAGCCATTGAAGAAGAGGAACTCTGGTCCGAAGTCGGAGAGGCGTGAAAAGGTTGGAACAGATAATGTGGCTGTTCCTGATACTGTACTGGCAGATTCAATTGATAGTTTGGAGGGCAAGAAAAGGTGTGCTTGGGTTACACCTAATACAGGTATCTTGGTTCCTTGGCATTTATTTCGAGTATTGTGGTTTCCTTTCTTTCGGCCAACAAAAGAATCAAGCTGTTGATATGATTTGTTTGAGGCTTCATTGTGATTTTGGGTACTTTAGAGTTGGGAATGAGTGCCAATGACACTTCTCTTTCTTAGGGATAAAGAATGATGACAATTAGGGTCCTAACTGTTAGACATGATTGTAAAGCTGCGATTGATCACGACATGGAAAATGAGAAATTTTACTAAAAGCAAGCATGATTTTTTATTCTCACCTCCACGACTTTTTATTCTGTGAGTTTCCCAATAAACCATGGTTAGTATTTCAACTGGTCATTGGGCTTGGAAAGGATATGGATTGTTGGTCCTTTTACATAACATGACTCATCTTCACACTGCCACATCATGCTTGGTTTCGCAACATCCTATTCAGAACTGTCGCAAAGCTCTATTCAGGTCTAACATGACATCAGTAATCAAATATTAACAATATTCTCTTTATCTAGTATATCAATGTCATTCACTAACTGTGGTCACTATGTTACGGTGCACTTTCTTCTGTTCTTCCCAATTTAAGATCAAGAGGTGCATTTTCAAGATCTTGAATGCTCCGATTGATAAAGAATTATGGATATTATTCCTAAGTCTACACCAACATTCAATTTAAGCAACGATTTTTGATGATCTGGATGGAGACATCCCTGTAGTTAGTTCTTGATTATTTATAGAAGGGCTTGCTATGTCTTGCGATACTGGTTCATCTTGTGTTTGCTCGCTGTATCCTTGTAGATTTAACATTTTTCCTTTTGTTATAGTCAGTATTTTTTCAGAGTAAGTGAAATATAGATGTCAACATGGAAACTCTGAAATGTCACATCATTTTCTTGATATCAGAATTATCATACGTTGTTTATTCATCTCTCAGTATAAGATCAATTTGAGCAGTCTGTCCCTGAAGTTGTATGGGCTGCAACTTAAGACTGCTTGGGGCAATGAACTTTGCCCTTGAATTTTGATTTTTGTGCACAGAAGCCATCGGTGTTCTCTTTTCTCGTTTATAGACAACTAGGATGATTTCTCATTTACAAGAATTTTTTTCTCAATGATATGGGAAAACATGTTAGTCAGATGTCATTTCAGAAAGCACTTATGCAGCTCTTCCTTGGTTTTCATGCAAGAAATTCCAACATTTGTAAGCCTTGAGTGGGAGGATGAACAGAAGTGATAAGGATGAAGTTGGAAAGCTGCAGAAATTGTTGTAGTGTGATGGACTTAACTGTTAAAGGAAGTACCGTTAACATATGTTTATGACACATTGAACTTATCATCCATACTCAGAGAACATGCTAACCTCTAGGGTCATAATACCTCATTAACCACATATTTGAGTAATTAACCTTATATTCCCTTTTTTCTGAGGTTAATTTGGCTGCATTTTTTGCCCTTAATAGAATATCAAATATCTGATTTCACTGTTTTCTTAATTGGGAGCTCGCTATATAACATTGTAGTTGCAGATTCCTTGTACTTCTTTGATCGCTTCTTTGCTTTCCTTTTTGTCAGAACCAAATTATGTTGCTTTCCATGATCAAGAGTGGGGAGTTCCTGTTCATGATGACAAGTACGCGTGGTTTCTTCCAGTGTTTGTGCAATCTTTATGCCTTCAGCTTTGTGGTTCTAGCAGAGTCTCAATGATTCTATGATTTCGTGCAGGAAACTGTTTGAGATACTCAGCCTCTCTGGCGCTTTGGCTGAACTCACATGGCCCACCATCCTTAGCAAACGGCAGTTATTTCGGTATGAATGTCATTTGATGAGATATTATATAGAAAAATTATTATAGACATAGTACATGTTATATTAAATTATAAGACATTACTCATCAAATAATAGTTTTGCTTCCAATTGGCTTTTTAGTTATTAGATAGCTTCTATGCGGAAAAAGCATTTTAAAATTTGGGGTTTAAACTGGATTAATATTTTTGTCACATATAACATGTCTGATCACAGTGAAGTCTTTTTGGAATTCGATCCAAGTGCCGTTTCTCGAATGAGTGAGAAGAAAATAACTGCACCAGGAAGCCTTGCCACATCTTTGCTTTCGGAACTCAGGTTACGGGCCATAGTTGAAAATGCACGTCAGATATGTAAGGTAACTACATTCATTTATCCCCAAGCCTACCTTGTTTTTAACTGAAGTAGAGAAAAAAATTAACCCTTGGATTTCAAACTTTTCTTTAGCTAAGAGAAGATGAATGAAAATGAAACATGAGGAAAACTTATTCCATGACCCACTGAAGAATCATAAATGTGAGACCAACTTTTCTGAGGGTGATTTGTATGCCATTATGCCATGCAGGTGATTGAAGAGTTTGGGTCCTTTGACACGTTCATCTGGAACTTTGTGAACCATAAGCCGGTAGTCAGTCAATGCCGATACCCACGGCAGTTACCCGTCAAATCTCCCAAGGCAGAATTCATAAGCAAAGACCTTGTGAAGAGAGGATTCAGGAGTGTAGGGCCAACAGTCATCTACACGTTCATGCAAGTGGCTGGCCTAACAAATGACCACCTTATCACTTGCTTCAGATTCAAAGAATGTACAGCCACCACCACCGAAGAAGCAGCAGCACAAAAAGACGGTTCCCTTGTCTTATCTAAGGTCAATGACAAAAAAACTGAGGATCCCACGGAGGTAGGTTTGTTGCTTGCTGTGGATAAATTGAGCTTCAAGGCCAACTAGAATGATTGAAAATTAAAGGCCTTGGTTTATTTGACGGTGTTGACCAGGCTTTGCTAGTGGCGGAGGAGTGTACAAATCCATACAAAGAAATAGCTAGCTAGAAAGAACTTTGTATCTAAAAAACGCATTGACTCCGGCAATTCAAGTTCTCGTGTATTGAAAAAATTGCTGAAATGGATTACTCAGTCTCCTTTTGTCCATTCTCTATTTTTTTAACCTTCCTTTGCATTATTAAATCTTGGTTTCTTGCGCTGATGGCCATACTAGTTTGGATTTTCTCTAGTGCCATCCTCTTCATCACAATTCCATACCAGTTGTGTAGAAGTTTTTTAACAAGTATTATCTTATTAAGTGAAAACGGCTATATAAATCACCCGACGTCTTTGTGCTTTATCAAAAACTAAATCTTTAGATAGATTGTTAATCAAAATGTCACAATGATTTCATTGAGTATTCTTTCTAATCTTCTTCTACCCCTTTCCAAAGACTTTAATACTATTTGATTTACTCTCTCCACGTGTGCATACAATGGCCATCTTTTATACGTCTCCAAATCACCTCAAAGATTTTCTACAATTTTCTCCTTAAATAATTTTTTTACTCTTACAAAAGTGGCCAACAGGTCTTATAAAAAAAAGGCCAATGAGTGTTAAAGATCAAATTTTTGTGGTGTGCTTTTAAAAAATTATCCCGTCTAAATTATCAAATTAATTTGACCGTTCAGTAATACAGTGGATTGTTGATTTTAGTGGAGAGAAACTGTTGGCTGTTGAGGACAGCTCAAACATGTGCTAAAACAAAACCAGTTGATGGTTTTTAATGACATGTCAGCATTCCCAACCTAATCGGTGGTCTTGAAAATACAGAACAGCCTCCATTTTTGGTGCTTCATACTTTCTATTCATTACCTAATCTAAGCAGAAATTGCAGACATTTGACCAATGTGATTGGTGTGAAGTGGTTGGTACTTTGTTCACAGCAAACCCAACTCAGTAATATTTTTGAAAAAAAACGCCATAGCAGACCAGGTGATGCAATTGCCCAATTAAGAAGGAAACCAAACTTGAACTAATTTCAATTTTTTTTACAATGAACTGTAAAATAATTCATATTAGTTTATGCTTAAGATGAGTCATAAAGGTTTGTGTTTGGTTAATATTTGGCAAAACATTGAAGCCAGCAAGGCGGAAAACCTTAAATGGATGAAACTAAATATAGTTGTCGGTTTAGTAGATAAGGCTTCGAGTATATCCTCACTAGAGAGGCAATTCAAATTTCATTACCAAAATGACATGTCTTTAGTGAATAATCTATGATCTCTGTTAATATAATACTCTTAGACGTTAAACCTACTCTGACCAACAGTTTCATTAGGTTTGACCGTTTGACTCGGCTCAAAATATCAATCTTTGAATTAAAAGTTTTAGATCCTTATTTCATTGCCAAAAATGCTTCAGAACTTACTATCCAACATAAAGTGATGTTTTTAGTACTTGAAATTTTGTTGGCAAAAAATTTATGACTATGTAAAGAGAAGGTGACTAAATTGATTATGGCAGAATTAAACAGTAACAGGGTCAGCCTCACACTATGAAAAAGAAAAGTTCTCTTCATTTTTTGATATTTTATGTAACACCAAATAAATTGGGCATCTCTGTTTGATTTCTCTATAGAAGCGGAAGATCAGAAATGGCTGAACTGAGCTGCTTTAGCTTAAGTTTAGTCACAGCCGACGAGCTATCCTGAGTGAAAAGAATCAAATCTGAGGCATATCTACCAATGCTTCGCTGGTATATTTACATGCAGACCCCCACTGAAATTATAAAAACTAAATCCAATTCTGGATTTCTTGAAGATGACAATAATCTACACTACTTAAGCTAAGCTCTAAACTACACTTAAACTTGTACTGTCTAATTCTTGTGCAACATTCTTCCTGAAATGGCTGCTAAAAGTGCTGATCTGAAATTTGGATCCTTGGTTAAGGAAGTAGCCATCTGCTCCACCAAAACCTGAGGGACTTCAGAAGAATCGAGCTTTGGAATTGAGTTTGAGGATTCATTGAAGGACTTTGACCTTTTCATGTCAACTGTAACTTTTGGAGGAGAAGGTCTAAGAGAAGATGATGAGCCTTGTACTAAGCCTCTGGTTGAACCTGATGCTGCGGCCTCCATATGAGAAGGTGGTTCATGATTATGCTCTCCTTCATAAGTTGCCACCACTATTGATTGATCATCCGCACTTCTTTGAACCTGATTAACCAACCAAAGACACAAAAACATAGCATAAATACTTTTTTCTTTTATGATAAGTTCATTATTAGTACTTGAATTATGATTTAATTACCTTCTTTTTGACAGGGCATGAGGGAGCGAAAGAGCATTTGAAGTAAGCTCTTGGACAAGGGTTGTCTCTGGTCACCTTTTGACCATATTTCCTCCACTGGTATCCATCTTTCACAATCTGGAAACAGAAACAAAGATAAATATTTGGTCATGTTATTGAAGAATCCAAATACAAGTGTTAATGAAAATTTAATTAGTCATGTTTTTTTTGGCTTACGAGGGTGGTATCAGATACTGGTGTTCTGACATAAGCCTTGGAGATTTTTGCTTTGATGATCTCTTGCCTTGGTCTCTTGCTTGATTCTTCTTCATCAGCTGAGCTGCTCTCAGAATTGTTGCTATTGTTTCCATAAACCCCAACTGGATTGCTATTGTTATTGTTGCTGCTTTGATCAGACTTCCTCTTTTTTGGTGGACTCATCTCCTTTTCTGAACTATTATTGTTATTGTTCTTTCTCATATATTCAGACAAATGGTTCCTCAAAGCATTGTAATTCTCACACATCTCTGTCAGCATTTCAGTCAGCTTCTTGTTTTCAGCACTCACCCTTTTCAATTCCTCCTCAAGATCACCACTCCTCTGAAAAAAAATCATTAAGCTCTCTAATCAGAAACAAATCATATACACAATGATGAACTAATTAATCAACCAAAGATCAGTACCCAGAAGGAAAAAACACAGCTTTATGTAGAAACAACTAACCTCTTGTCTTGAAGGAGATGACTTCAACTCTAATGCAAAAAATTTGCTTTCCACTTCCTTTTTCTGAACAACACACAGAAAAGATTTCCCAGGTCAGCTTCTATTCTGGGCATGAAGACAAAAGAAGATATTTTTCTTTTTACTTACAGAAATCTCTTCAGTGACTCCGGAACTAGGATTAAGGTTGAGGTCCAAGGAAGTGTTGATCCATGATGAATAATCCATAGCAACCGAAAAAGTCAAAACAAAAGACCTTGTCGCAACAAAAACCCAGAAGATATAAGAGTTCAATAAGCCCGAAGACTAAAACTTTATGCAGTTCTGTGAGTGAAGAAGGAAGGTCAAGTTGAAGAAGGATACTGAGAGGAAACGTAGAGAGAAAAATGAAATCCCAGTCGGCTAAGATTGCTGGCACTTGGACAAATGAGGCAAGTGTAGGTCTTTATTTATAGCGTTGTTGGATAAGAAGAAACGTGTGGAATTATTTGTATTTTAAAAAGGAAAACAAGTGGAGGTGCCCCATCTCCCCCCCCCCCCAAAAAAAAAAAAAAAAGTTGGAAATGCCCTGAAAATCTACGTTCGTTCCATTGCTTTTTCCTTAACTACTTTTTAGGTGCCCATTCTTCTAATTTTAGGATGGGGACATTTTTTTATATATTTTATTTATTCAAATTACGTTACATGTTACATTTTGAAATATTTTTTATACTCAGTATATTAAATTAATTAATTTCTAATCCTGCATTTAGAAATATTTTTCCTGCAACACCAATATCCTGAATATTAATTAATTTGAGATACTAAATAAAAAAAACATTGAATGAGAACTCTTAGTTTCGGGCTCAGTATTTGTATAAATTAATAATAAAAACTGCTTTTTCAATATAACTTATAATATACAAAATAAATAAATTTATGGGAAGAGTTTTATATTTACCTTTCCCAGGTAAGAATTCAAACTTGTGCTTAATTTGTCAAAGAAAGGGGAAAGAAGAGAATATCCCTTTGATGTAGTAGGCGTCGGTGTGGGATGTTCTGAGTACTGGAGAGAGAATATGGAAGAGAACAGAAATTCAAAAGTCAAGCACGCCTTTCAAATTCTAAAGACTGTTCAAAATAAAATAATGGTAAAAAGTAAGAACTTGGGAATCCACCTGGTTTGACGAGTTTTCAGAATGTATGTACAGAATCTATGAATGTATATATCATATATAACACTGGGCCAAAAAAAAAAAAAATAGTAATAACAGTATAATATACTGTATATAACAACCCGTGTATACCTGGCTAGCTACCTGCTGATTACCAGATTCTGGTTATTATTAAATGTATCTTTGATTAATTTTCTAAAATTATATAAAATCTTACTGAACTTCATGTCATATGTAAAATTGTAAATGCTAATTTTTTTAATCCTTGAAACTTTATAATAAACTCATGGTAAAAAAAAGAAAAAAGAAACATTATAATAAACTGATGTAAAAAAAAAATTATAATAAAACTTCCTAATAATAATCTTTTACATTTATACCCAAACCATCCCTATTATTAGTTTTATTCATTATATATTTACAAGTAATTCAGTTTGGGGTGATTTGGATTGTCTAGATCTAGAATTATTTTATTTTATTTTTATTTTTTAAAAAGTATAATGTGTATAAAATCTTAATGCTTAATTAATTTAATGCTTAATCAAGGAAAATAATACTCCCTCCGGTCCTAATTATAAGGCATAGTTGACTTTTTTGGAAAAATTAAGGAAGCTAATTAAATTACTTTAGAGTATTTTTATTTTTATTTTTTTCTTCAAAGTAATTAGTTTGACTAATAAACTAATATATAATCTAAAGATATACAACATATAAAGTGATTAAGTAACTTATTTAGCTTCCTTAATCTCTCCAAATAAAGTCAACTATGCCTTATAATTAGGACCGGAGGGAGTAATAATTAAAGCAGAGTGATTATCTTCAAAGCTCAAACTTCTATGTTGACCAAGAAGGCAACTTGATTGGTCCTGGTCTTAGCCAGGTTATAATCATATTAAATGTGTCTCTGTGTGGTGGGCCCAATTTGTTTCATCATCGTCACCGCGACAATTCCAAACATTTTTCACGTTGCATGTTATTTGTTTTTATTCTATTTTTCTACGCGCTTCACACACACTACTCTTTCTTTGCCCTATTTTGTTAGGTATGCAAACATTATATATATATACACACACACACACACACACACACTTGATTCTCATAGTTCAAAGTCTTATTTGTAATCACGTACTTTGAGAAGTTTTTCTCCCCAATGTATCGACTAAATAAAATGTATCAATGTCTTTTTAATTTGGATTTCATCAAAGTCAAAATGAAATTTTTTGGTCATATACATTTTTCCTATCATTATTAATATTACAAAGTTACCGAATTAATTAGTTAATTAGGTTTACGTTGACCTTTAAATTCTCAAGATCAAAGTGCATGTATATATATATTATTAACTTTTTTCATCAGTTTGACGACATAGTTTGTTGGAGTGATTTTGAAATTTTTTTGGTTTCCAATCAAATCACATGTGGATGTTTTATTTAATGCATACAAATACATTAAATATATAAAAGTTGAGTAAATAAACCTTCCACAGTCAAATCTAAACATATGAATCAATTTTTGTACCAACACTTTGGGAAAAAATGTGTTCATATGAATCTTATTAGATTAATAAGATTATTTTAAAAAAATGTACTTTTACAACTATATAATAATATTTATTGTGATATTTATAAATGAATAGTTGACCTACAAATTTACACGTGAATGCAGGTCAAAATAAAGGTTTGTTCCAATGAAAGGCATATCGATCTCTTGCCATAAGTCAAAAGCCAATTTTCCTTTTTGAAAATAAAAATGAGGCCTTTGAATTTTTCAATTTTTCCCTCCTCCTCGGATTTAAATTAGATGATGATTCATCTTTGGTTATTAACTTATTATTATATGCTGGAAGATATGGATTACCTAATTAAAAAATAATAAAAACATGCAGTGTACTATGTTTGCTGTACCAAAAAATATAATGAACTTTCAGAGATTAGTTAACAAATAATAAAAGAAAAGGGCTGGTCAAGAATTGATGCACGCACATGGTGGATCTGAATCATTATTTTTTGGTCGGTAAGGTAATTTAATTTTAATCATAATTCATCATTATACGTAGTAGTTGGTTTAATTATTTGTATGGAGACTTATAATTCATCCCAATACTCTATATATGTATGACCTTTCTATCTGAAGAAGACTTAAACAGCAACGTAGGCCACCTTGGAAAAATAATTAAAATAAATGAGTTGACGGTATATTAGTTTAACATGATCATGATTACAGAAAAAGATAAATACTCCCTTCATTCCTTAATATTATATATCAATCTATAAGTCAAATAAATTATTTTGGAGAAAAACGATAAAAATAAATATTTAAAATAGACTTAATTTACTTCATTGATCTCTAGAAAATAGTCAACTGGCCGGAGGTAGTACTAAATTTTCCTTTTCATTGCTTCTAATTAATAATGAGAAGCAAGGTTCTGAAACTCGGACCGGTGACTGAACCGGTCGGGTACTGGGTTAAGAGTTAGTGGGTCAGATTGGAGTCAGCCTGGAGTCAACTCGGGTTAGACCGGTGAGGTATAAAAAAATCAAAAAATAATTAATTTATCATCACACCAACCTAAATTTCACACACTATATATCATTTTAGTACTTTAAATCAGTAGTAAAATAACCATATACTTCAATACTTATGACATATTCAGATATTCAAATCAGATTGCCTTTTTTTAAAAAGAAATTATTGGAACTGGGTTGACCCTTGTAACCCGGCCGGTTTACATCGGTTTCACTAGGTCAACCCGGGTTCACCGGGTTAATCTGGTTTTGCACCAAACCAAACCGGTTTCACGGCCGGTTGGCCGATTCCTTGTCTGAACTGGCTGATCCGGTCCGGTTTCACAAACCATGATGAGAAGTGATTAACAAGTTGTTGGTTAAGGTGATAAGCGACATCGTAGAACACAAATTTGAATTTTAAGAAGTGCATTGTTAATTAAGAGCAAAAACTCTTTATTCTCTTGACCTCAAAAGGAGAAACCCTTAATAAAAAATGATGATGATGAAGAGATCTATAAATCTATAAATGGACTAAGTTATGTTACATACCTTTTATTTTTTAAGACCGCAAATATATGAAATTATTATGAAGATCCGTTGTCCTTCTTTGCAAAAACAAATGTGTGAATTAGATTAAATAGCCCTCATGTTAAATAATGGAAGAAGTAGTGGTTGTACATTCTTAAGCACAAGCATTAAATGCTAAAAGCAGAATCTGTGAACTAGAACTAATTAGGTTTGAGTCTAATAGAAGAATGACATAGCTATTTATGATCAGAAATATAATTTAATGGTCACATAATTGATTTTAATTCAAAATTAATGTCAAAAACCCTACTCATATCTTCACTTTCTTAATAGTTAGGGCCCGTTTGGTACAAAGAATTCAAGGGAAAGGAAAGGAAAATTAGAATTTTCCCTCGTTTGGTACGCGTTTTGGACCAATTTTTCCGGAAAATCATCTTCCCGGACCCACCCCGGGCCTACCAATCTTCCCACATATGTGGGAAGATCAAATCCCTCCAAATTTGAAAGGATTTCACCTTTCCCTCCAATCTTCCCACACTTTTGACAATTTTACCCCCGGATCCACCTTCTTTTTATTTTAAATTATTACTTTTAAGGGTAAAATAGACATTTCTTAATTCTTTACCAACTACCACCCCTTCATTTTCTTCCTACCAAATAACTCATCTTCCCTCAAACCATCTTCTCTCATTTTTCAAAATCTTCCCTTCCCTTCCTTTCCTTCTTCTAAATTCCTTTCCCTCCTTAAATCTTCCCCGTACCAAACGGGCCCTTATATTATATGAAGAGAAAATGAATGAGATCAATGAAAAGTGAAAGTGAAAAAGAAGAGAGAAGAAGAAGGAGGAGTGAGAAATGAGAGGTGGTCAAATTCATTGAACAAAGACGCTCTCTCAAGTTTGGAGGCTGCAGCGTGCGTACGTTCCCATTGAATAATTCATTCATGAACAATATGTTTCCTATGTTCCAGTCAACTTCCACCTCTATCCATTTCAATTATTCTAATTAATCAATCACGTGCCTTTGAATTTTACTACTACTACTACCCTCTAGCTACTTGATTAATTACTACTTTCCTTCTTTAATCTTAATTTCTACCCTCCTCCTTAATTCAAACTTTCAAAACCATATATTTTTACTATATTTTAACCATTACCAGCAACAAAATACTATACTTTATTTTTTTTTAAAAAAAAAAAGTCTCTTAAATTTTTTAATCTATCTAAAAAATCTTTTTTTTTTTAACTTGAAAAAAATTAATTTCAAATTTTACGAATTTAATATTGTAAAAATTTCGACAACAAGCAGGTCTCAGTTCTTATTTATTATATCTATAATTCTAATATATTATCAATCATATAATATATATATATATATATAAGTTTTTATACACACATATATATAGTTTGAATTATTTTATTGTGTTTGGGCAAAAAAAAATTATTTTATTGTGATAATCTTTAAAAAGATCAATAATAATGCATGACATTCTTTGCAACTATAGGAAAGAATAGTACCAAAAATAGGTAAAGTAGGTGTCAACAAGGAGCCACTTGAAGTTAACTTGGTTGTTGAGGGTGGGTGAAATGTGAGTACAGGTTAAGGTTTAAAATCCTCTCAATATATCAAAACAAAAAAGAAGTTTCAACAAGTTAAGAACATTTCAGAACTCAGGAAATGCTTTTTATGAAGTTTTATATATCTCGTAGTATATAGAAATAATTATGATTATAATTTATTCACACACATATAAAGGATTACTTTACATACATAATTGGGTTAAGATTATTTAATAAATATGTCTTTTATTATTTGAAAATATGAGTATACATTTTATTCGAATTAAAAAATAATAATATCATCATATGGGATTAAACCTAATTAAAATAAAATAAAAATAAGGGCATTTATTCTTGTCTGTGTGGGTGGGGTGGCTCATCAGGTGCTTGACTTCAAATATGGCTGATTTTAGTAGGTCCTCTCTGTCTTTGTTTGTTTTGTAACACAAAGAAATGTTTTAATATATATTAAATGTATCTGTACGTGTGTGTATTATGTACATGCATTTGCGTATATTATAGTGAAGTGGTAATATTTGACTTAATATACATCAATCCACTTGAAGATATTCATTATTTGTCAACCAATCAATCCACTTATATTCTTAAACAAATTTCAAGCACTTTTGAACATAATTTTTCAAAGATTTTTTAAAACAATTAATTTTTGCTTTTTTGTTGTTGTTAATAATACAAATTAATTTCATTCCAAAGGTGAAGGGTAAATAATATACTTGTTTTAACAAGATTTGCTCTACTAGTATATATTAACACAACTCTCATATGTGGGATTTGACAGTTTTAAATTGACAATCGAGCACCTAGCGTAATCCTTCTCTTTTATCTTGAGATTGGTTATAAAATATAGGCAGAATTAAATCTAAGAATTTAATTAGGAATAACATCATATGTTAAGATTTGTATAAACATTTAAAACTTAACTACCCTCCACTTGCTTAAAACTCAATTCTCAATTAGCACTCAAACACATAATAGCCTCCATCATGCTCTATTTGTCAACCTACAATTAATTTATACCATTTGATTGGTTGGAGTACCGTGAGATCTCAAGTAGGATATATATATATATATATAAGTTGGATCCAAGACTTACTCAGAGGATTTGACCCTAATTCACTCAATAAAATATAATTATTTATACAAAGCTACTTGGGCTTCAAAATTGGACGTTCAATGTGGCGTTTAATTAGTCACCTTCAATCATCATTATTTTAATTATTCCTGGATGCCATTAACCATCTAGGCTAGCTCTAGCCATTATTGTTAAACTCGCGAGTTAACTCTCTGAATTTACCGTTTTTACACTTCTAACTTACAAAAACGAGTCAAGTTAGTGGTAAATTCGTGTTAGTTGTAAACTCAGTTAAATTCATAAGTTTATATACCGAATTTATCATTTTTACGTTTATAGGTTATAAAACCGTGTTAATTTACTCTTAAACTCGTGTTAATTTTTTTTATTTTATCATACTCAATGGTTTTATATAGAAATTTTATAGAAATTTCTTTATTAAATATAATAACTGATGAATGTTGACGGATTTAATTTCAATTATTTAGATCTAAAATATATATAAATCAAATTGTTATCATTTTTATATTTTAATTATTTAATTATACACTAATAATACCAATTTAATAATAAAAGTAAACTCTTATGAATTTACAATTCGAGTTCACAATACGAGTTTACGTCACTGTCACGAGTTTGCTTAAATTCGTGAATTTGACAATCTTAGCTCTAGTTATTTAAATTCAATTCTAAAGTAAACCCTTCAATAAATAGTGTACGACTTAATCAAATTTATTTTGAACATATTATATTAATTATTTGACTTCGACAATCTGTATATAATAAATTTCGATTATTAAGAAACCAGTTATCATTCATTATGCTGATATCATTTAATAATGTGTAATATAAATACTAAAATTTACTAATAGTTAAATAAAATATCCATATATTAAAATGTTATGTATAATAAAAAAAGTAAAATAAAATATTACTCCGTTAATCCTTAATATAAGACATAATTAATTAATTTGGTTAGATTAAGAAAGTTATTTTAGTTAATATAGTTTTTTTTTTCTAAAACACCCTAGTCGTCTTCTTTAATATCTTCCGTCTCTTTCCTACTTAATTATTTTTGAACCGTTGAGGGAATATCAATAAGGCTAATTTGGCAACAAATTGATAAATATGTAACATATGTTTACATTTAGGACCACTATTAGCTTTCAAATTAGGGCCTCCGTTAAGGATGAGAGAAGTGTAACACATGAGTTTCAACTGATACTAATTATTTAGTTAAAAATAAAATGATATAAAATTAATTACGTTATATATTAAAATTTAACAATGACACTAAAATTTAAAACAATAAATATTTTAAAATGGAGACGGGAGTGAATTAACAAATGATGGGTTGTTGTCGCGTGTGAATTAACCTGTGAAAGTGTGAATCATGCATGACGTTATGACGGCTTTTTATTTATTTATTTATTACTTAATTGTTGAATGGAAAACATGCACGACGCCGAACTAATCCTAAAACATCATTATTTTTCCATTAGATTTGACAACTTCGACTTTAAACAACGAGTTTTTTGTGTGGGGATGTCCAATTGAGTTTAGTTTGGTTCGGTTGTGAACCAAAATTAAACTGAATCCGACCAACAATTGTGAACATGTGAATATATTCAATTTATCATGTTTTGTTCACCTTAGATTGATTCAATTCATGTTAACTTTTCTTTTTTTAAAAAAAAGTGAAAAGAGTTTTTGCAATAACTGATATTTTAAATTTTATTCACCCCCATTTTTAAAAGTCAAAACTCTAATATCCTCATCATATTAGCTAATGTTTTAAAACTCGGATCAGATTTACCTTCTGGTCTTAATCATAGGACAATATTTAAAAGTTAATCTTAATCTTAATTATAGGACAAATTTTTAATTTTTGTCAATTTCTTCTTAAAATACCTCTGTCGATACTTTATCAATAATAATTTAATAATACACTTATATATTCTATAAAGTAAGTAATACTTGCAACTCAAATGCTGCATACACCTCAATTCTACTGTTTTTTGTTATAGCTTGGAGAAGCCAACAATGCCGGACTGTGTGAGAGCTCAAAGAAGTTGACGATGCCGGACTGTGAGATGTCGTGTGAGGTTAGAGAGTACAAGCGCATGAGACTATTGATTCAACAATATTTTCTTGAAGCCGTTCTAAATTTTAAATAAAAGCATTTTAAAAAAATAAATATAATTAACTAATTTAACTAATATCCTTAATCTCTCCAAAATTTAGTAAATATATTCTATAATTATGACCATGAAGTCTCGATTTTCAAGGTTTAATAGATTGTTTGATTGTTTGTTTTACATCAGCAGTAACAGATGAAACAGTCACATGCGAAGTCCATGGTACTCCATATAGGCAGGTTCCTTAAAATCTTTCATAATACTAAATGATGTATTATACCAAAAAAAAAATATTTAAAAATGTACCGTCAGCATAGAAAACTTTTATTTCAGGAGAGTCCAATACAAAAAAGTTTTACTCCAGTAGCGCCAAACACAAAAAAGTTTTACTCTATTTTTTGTGCTGACTGTACATTTTTTAAAAAATTGATATTTTTAGTCTACTTGAAGGTTATTTGTACTAGACGCTCCTGAGGTAATAATTTGTTGGCCAAATTGCTCCTTAACCCTAAAATAATCATACATATTAAAATAAATTCATAATAAGTTTAATGGTTAACATAATAACACATCAATATATACCAAGTTTTTAATAAAATGAGACCATATGACTATAAATTATTTGAAAATATATTTAGCTTTTCGAGAGAGCCAAAAAAATTTTTTAAAAAAATTCCATAAGTTTTTGTGATTTATTTGCATAATTCATCCTATTTTCTAAAAACAGTTTCAGTTGCCAATTTAATTTAGAATTTCAGCTCAATTACGGCTCAACTATGATTCAATGCACCAATAGAAAAGATTTTAGCTGCATTAGCATTAGGTTTCTCGTTTGAGTCCATGTGAATTCTAAAAAGCACATTTGAAGGAGCTAGCTACATTGCCATTAAGCCTAATAATACCTAGTCAAATACTCTCTTTGATCCTTATTATAAGACACTAACTTATTAGTTTATTTGGTTATTTTTATAAGACACTTGTTTATTCCTAATGAATATTAATTATGTTTCTCCATATTTGTTCATAATTAATAAGAGTAGTGAATGAAAGTAATAATTAATACTACCTTTGGTCCTAATTATAGGAACACTTTTGTAGTGTAATTTACACTACAAAAGTGTTCCTATCATTAGGAACGGAGGATATATAATATTAGAATTTAGTGTAATTAGTAGGGGTAATATTAGAAATTAGTTAGATTCTAAGATAACTTTATCAATTTTAATTATTTTTATTGGTTTATAAAAAAAATTTAGTTAATGCCTTATGTATTCATATAAAAAATCCTTGATCGAGTTCATCTCGATTATGAAAACGGTTTTCTAGTACAAATTGACAGTACGGGAAAGCATCCTCTACCTACTAATTATTTTACCAAAAAAACAAAGGAAAAGGGGGGGGGGGGGGGGGGAAAGAAGAGAGAGAGAGAGCCGAAGAAGGTACAGTAGAAGAAGGCCATAAAGAGATGCGTCGAAGTGTGTCGAAGATGAGAAGTGGCCGTCTATGACAACTCATAACTTTCAGCCACGCACGTGGCACACGTTCTCTTATTCTTGTCCCCCGTGACTGATTGTGATTGTGACGCTGTGTCCCTCTCTTTTTTCATCATGCATGACGTATTATTTCCCCCTCAACTACCAATTTTCATTTTTTTTAAATGAAAAAATGGAATTCTAATCTCGCTTGGTCTTTAAGTCACTTCATTCAAAATTTCTTCAATATTAAACTATTTTCCTTTCTAAATCATAGGCGCTTCTTCAATATTAATTTTTTATTCGGAGAACATGTTAAGATGTTGTGTATGTGTGGGGATATCTTAATACAAATTGGAATCCATTGGGTTCAACCTATTCAACTTTAAAGCTGTGTGTTTTCAATAGTCTTTATTTGGTTCACTTAAGTAATTAATTTTTTTACTCTTTTTTAAACATATAAGGAAGTACCTTCTCTGGTCCTAATTATAGGACAACATTTGAGAGTTTGTTTTAGTCTAATTATAAGACAACATTCTAATTTTTGTAATTTCTTCCTAAAATACTCCTATTGATATGAATGAGAAATTATATGAAATCAACAAAGTAAATGAAGTGTCAAATTTATATAAAGGCATTTTAACAAAATGAATATAATTAACTAATTTGACTCCTATCCTTAATCCCTCTAAAATCGGTTAAATATGTCCTATAATTAGGACTGAAAGCAGTAATTTGTTGTGCATTCATTATCTTGAAGTCTTTTTTTTTTTTCAAGCACAAAAATTACTTTAGAGTATTAGACACAACTTAACCCATTTCAAAAAAAGAAGTTGTTTTAAAAGTTTATATAATATGGACGTCCGCACTTAAAATTCTAATTAAAATATCATAAATTTGTACTACAAGTGGCAATAGTACTGAAGGCAAGATTCAAGCCATGCATGCATGAAGAACGTCCTTAATTATCATAGTCATAACATAGTACAAGTGCTAAATTCTGAATGAATCCAATGTAATTAATATATTCCAACCACGTGTATTGAACTAGAATAGTAAATTCAACCGATAGGAAAAAAGGGTAAGAAAATTGAGTTACTACTTGGTAGCTAGGGGAATGCATGCATATAGCTATAGTTTAATTATTAATATTGATCTCTGCCTTCGTCCAATTAATTCTGAATAACATTAATTTTATTGTTCTGGACCAAAAAACAGTAATTCTATTGAGAAAACCTTTTTTTTTTTTTAAAAAAAAAAACATCAAGTACTCATTAGTACAAAAAAGAGCTTTAAGATCGCTTCATTTAGACCAGACTATAGAGAATCTGATCTTAAAAGTATGACCGGTGGCAGTTTCGTAAATATAAAGAACTTTTTGGTATGACCGGTGGCACTTTCATAAATATATAGAACACTTTTAAGACCGGACTATAAAATATGCGGTCTTAAAAGTATGACCGGTGGCAATTTCGTAAATATTGTGAGAAGACGACGATGAGTCCGAGAATGCGATGATTTATTCCTTCACTTAATTGGAATTATATATAGATGCTAATAAATAAATAATCTTCTGACCTAGGCAGTTCCTATAATCTATGGATTACAATCAGGAATATAATTATGAAATTCAAAAAATCATGATCTGCTAACTTAATTCCTAAAATCTCTCTAACAACTTAATTAAGATGATTACAATCAGGAATATAATTACGAAATTCAAAAAACCATGATCTGCTCATTTAATTCCTAAAATCTCTGTCACAACTGAATTAAGATAATTGTACAATATAATTGTATATGCTAACTAATTAAATTTGAATTTCCAACAAATATATAAAACACTTTTAAGACCGGATGTTTGTAAAAATAGGTCTTAAAAGTTTATTTTTATGACCTAACCCTTTATAGTCCGGTCTTAAAAGTATGACCGGTTGCAATTCGTAAATATATAAAACACTTTTAAGACTGGACTATAAAGGGTCCGATCTTAAAAGTATTTATGAATTGCAACCGGTCATATTTTTAAGACCGGACTATAACGGATCCGGTCTTTAAAATATATTTTTAAGACCTATTTTACAAACATCCGGTCTTAAAAATGTTTTTTAAAAAAACTAAATTCGCTAAACTCGTTAAGTCCGTGAGCGTGCTTGTCTTCTTAGTGATATAACATTTGCTTAGTTTATAGATTCAACAAGTGTACCAAGAGCCTAACGAGTCAAATCCTCAGCAAGAATGACATCCTCTTCCTCTAATCTACTTGCAATCTTTGTAAGTTATCCTAAGAGCCACACAATCAAATCCTTGGCAACGTTGGCAGTGAGATGCTTCGAGGGTTTAGCGATGGCATCAACTCCAATCCTCAGCAACGGCGCAAGGCTTCGAGGATTCTGGATGACAGCGGCTCCTTCCTCTTCGATCTATGGCTCCTCCCACACCATCTTTGCACAGATCTGGCTTAAAACCAAACCTAGATCTCTTCTTGTTTAAGTTTGTTTCCTCCTACCTTGACTGCTTCTGCTCAAATCTGGACTTTGATTTTAGTTGCTTGAAGCTTTGCCAGCATCGACAAGAGGATCCTGCTCAGATTTGGTTGCTTTAAGTTTGTGATTTTTTTGTAGATCTGGACTTCAATTTCACTTCTGATTTTATATTGATTCAAATTCGATTTCCATGGTAAATAATTTCTATTTCTTGTTATATTTTCTTATTTCTGGATTTTGTATTCATCTTTTTTGTTTTTCTTGTTGGTGTTGCTTTCAATCTTCTCTTCTTTTCTGTTTTTCTTATTGGTGTTGCTTCCAACCTTCTCTTGGTTCTCTGTGACTGATGATGGAGGAACATTCAAAATGTTACCAGATCTGGTGATTTGGGACCGATTGTTTCATTTGGGTTTTTTTCTTTTTCTTTTTTTTTTAATTATTTTGAAATACTTTTAAGACCGGATATTTCAAAAATTTGGTCCATCCGGTCTTAAAAATGTAACTTTTAAGATCGCTTGGAACAAGACCGGTCGCAGATCCGGTCTTATATACCTATTTCATCCGGTCTTAAAGCCCTTTTTTGCACTGGTGACTAAAGTATCTATCACGGGTTTTTTATTTTCAAAAATAGCCTTCATAAATCCACCATGCAATTTTTTCTCTCCTTTTCTCTTTTCAATGTTGTGATTAATTATGATTAATTTTTAATCTTAATTATGGGCAATTTTTGGATGTTATAATATTTAAAAAATAATAATAATTATGGTTGATTAAAATTAACCACCCTTCTCAAATTATATTATTCAATTAAAAGTAAGATATTAAAAACTGGATTGATTAAGGAACCAGTCAAGGTAGTAATTCAAAATCATTAAAGTTACTAAAGCACAATATAATGGAATACAATTATACGATGGATTACTATTTCTAAAAACTCAAAACAACGTCATTTCAAGTTCAATAAAGAAAGGAATTAAAAAAAAATACAAATCTAACCTAATCAATTCATCCAAAACTCTTAACTAGATTGACTGTGTAGAACTAGTTCACCAGTTTATTGGCCTAACCAGTTGGTCTAGGTTGGGTTTTAATGCCGCGGTTAGAAAGATGTATGATTAATATTGCGTGGAATTTGGTCTTCCTTCCAAATTTGACATAATTAAGTGTATGGATGTAGCTAGGTAGATGTGTATGGGTAGCTTGACTTTGTAAAATGAGATGGCCCGAAACCCTATTGAAATAAAATTCTCTTACACACACACACAGTTTTCTTCAGTGTACTGTCTTCTTCAAAATTCAAAGGGCTTGGCTTCTCTCCTTTTATTTTCTTATTCGCTCTCATCCTTTACCTCTTTTATGATTATTGGATCAAGATCTAATAATCCACATTTAATGCTATTAATATTTTTTCCCTCTTATAAAAGGAGGAGAGAGAAGGATGAGAGGAAATAAAAAGAAGGATGTGAATGAAATATTAAATGTGGATCATTAGATCTTGATCCAATAGTTATGAATAAGGTAAAGGATGAGAGTGGACGATAAAAAAAAGAAGGAGAGAAGTCAAGTCCAAATTCAAATGGGTGGTAACAACCCAAAGAATTCAAAAGCATGGCCCACACAAGCCGACAAAAAAAAGAGCACGAGATTTTGACTTCGTTTTGACCAAAGACCCCCTTATTATAATCTGTCACTTCCCTTTGTCGGTCCCGGTCAACACGTTTAATGTTATAAAAACATCCACATCATCACTTATCTCTAACGATAAGGTCTTTAACCTTCCTTATTATACTTTCTCTCTCTATATTCTAATTCTGATCTCCATCCAATTATCTTCTTTTTTGCTTATGCAAGTAACATTTTCAGTTACTTTGAGAATAATCAAACTTTTCTTTTTATCTAAGTACTACCTCCTGTCTTAATTATACGACCTAAAGTTAATTTTTTTTGGAGAGATTAAGGAAGCTAAATAAGTTATTTAATTATTTCTTATGTTGTGTATCTTTTGATTATATATTAGTTTATTAGTCAAACTAATTAGTTTGAAGAAAAAAATTAAAAATAAAAATACTCTAAAGTAATTTAATTAGTTTCTTTAATATCTTCAAAAAAGTCAACTAGATCTTATAATTAGAACTGAAGGGAGTATAAGTCAGTGACCATATATACTTCCCTTTTTTCAAATTTTCTAAGGCCTTTGATTTGTTGTTGTTGTTGTTGTTGTTGTTATTTAACCATAATGTTTCTGTTTTAAGTATTTGGAGTCATGTGATAGGTCGGTGAATTGAATAGTTTAGAGAAAAAAACTAAAATTTAAGAGGCATGCATATAATGAGTTGATATGTTATATTTAAGACAAAATCCGACTTTCCAACTAGCTATATTATATTGGATACCGGAGAAATAGGTAGTTGTAAAGGCTTTAACTTGAGCTCCAATGAATGCCCTCAAGAAAGTACTAAATCTTCAACAATCAATCTAAATTAATTCTATACAGATATTCCTGTATTCAAAAAGATTCATCAATTAAGTAGAAAATGTAATAGAATCAATCTATATGAACTCTATACAAATGAAAGAATCAATTCGGTGCAAGATTTTCAGCTACAAAAATGTCTTAAATCTAATGTTGGTGGTGGTTGTGACGGCGGCATATTTCTTTGGACAGTTGTCATCTTGCGAAGGGGTTGGATTATTGCCAGGAAGAGGGAGGGATAGAGGGAAGCAATGGAAGAGGATGAGTGGAAGGTCGGCAGAGGAAGAGGGAAGCAGTGGCTGAGAATGAGGAGAAAGTCGGCATAGGAACAAGGAAGGCGGCCAACACGCAACGGCAAGGGAAATGGGCAGCAGGACAACTTCATGGTTCGACAACTGGCCAAGAAAGACGTCACCCAGAAAGAGTAACAACAACGCACTATACTCAAATTAAACTGATCTAGTAATACTAATTTAGAATTAGAAATTAATTAGTCTTAATGAACAAAAATTAAAATCATATTGTTATAAGCATCAATATTATTATTCAATATATTATAAAAAATCATATGTTCTATATACTTCATTTCTTTCTGTGCAATAAAAGTATAGAGTCCATGCAATATAAGGATATAGCATGTTCTTATAACTTAACCCACATATTACTTGACATTTATAATCATATTTGCTCAAATTGAATTTTTATATAATAGAACATTCTCCAAAGATGAAGGAATTGGGGACGAAATGTCTAGCTAAACTGCTTTATTTCAATTTGAGGAAGGAATAAAAAATTTTAGGTTTGAAAGTCAAGTTATTAATTTTGAGTAATGTTGATAAATTTTAGTTGATAAAATTCATTTCAAACTTCTATGAAATATTAATAAAATGGAATTAAAAATTAAAATATCAATAAGTTTTAAAATTGAAAAGGAGATCATTATGTTTTATTAGTAAAAAACTAACCTATATTCCAAAAAAAAAAAAAATAGAAATTCATATCCTGTCATGCAAGGTAAGATAATCAACACCGTCATTTCTCCTAGCGGCCTATGCCAGTTGGCGCACCTAGATGTCATTCCCCTACCGCCCCTTTCCCTTACCTGGTGGCCGCTTCCTTATTCCCCACCGGCTTCCCCCTCCTCCTCCATTGCCGCTTCCATCTTCCCCCCATCGGCCAAGTCTGCGTCCTTCGAACACAAGAGTCGAAGGTCTGCATTGCCATGAGTACAAGTGTTGAAAGATGCATTGTCGACATCATCATTCTTGAAGTTTTTGGCTAAAACTCTTTTAGCAAATGAAAAAGTCATAAGAGAGTAGTGGACCAAAGTCTGATACGAGTTGCAAGAAATTGGGGTGCACCTCTACTATCGGTTTAAGCTTTTAGTTATTGACACTTTGTCCATAAGATTTGGTATTAGAGCCAACACAGGTTCTAATCTCATTTCCATCAAAAGGCTCTACAACAAACCTCCTAATAGGGGATGGAATGGGACAATAAAGTCATACTCGCTTTAGTTCTTATTATAAGACACTAACTAGTAAATGTATTTGATCCTTTTTATAAGGCATTTGTTGTTCCCAGTAAGTATTAATTTTTTTCCATATATTCTCCAAATTAATAAGGATAGTTGGTGAAAGTAATAATTAATATAATATTAGAATTTAGTGCAATTAGTAGGAGTAATATTGAAAATTACTTAAATTTTAAAACAACTTTATTAATTTTAACTGTTTTTATTAGTTTGTGTGAAATGTTAGTTAGTGTCTTATAAAAAAGATCAGAGGGGTAAGACACTAGTTGACCCATATCTAGTATGAGTTAAAAGAAATTGGGTGTGCCTCTACTACCAACTTAAACTTTTAATATGATGGTTGACGCTTTGGTGCTAAACTTAATTAGACTCTTATACAAACCTTAGTCTTTTTTTTTTTAAAAAAAAAAATCCATTAATCTCAAAATAATTATATTTATTTTTTTTCTTTTGTCAGTTTAACAGCTTAATCAAATACTTATAACTTTTTTAGGCTAAAAGATTATTTTAGACTTTGGAGATTGAGACTTACTCAAGAAAGACACTTATTTTAAATAATTTAGAGCCTGTTTGGTGCCGAAAAAGGTGGGAAAAAAGGAAGATAAACAAGTTCTCTCTGTGAAAACACGTTTAATTTGGCTGCCAAATATTCCAAGAATTCAAGTTTCCACTTGCTCAAAAGTTCCCCTGGGAAAATCAGTTCCTACCAAAATTGATAGTAACCCATCTTTCCTCACACAGGAGGGAAAATGCCAAATACAAATTTACCTTAAAAGTTTAAATTAAAGTGCCAAAACTAAACCACAATTTTAATCAAATCTTGGAGATGATTAATGGAAGCATATAAATGAAGAATTCACTTTTGTCACAAAACATTGACAGTGTAACCACAAAAAACAAGAAGCTTGACAAGCCACAAAGCATTGTAGCCGGAAGCACCAGTGCTAGCGTTTCTTTTTCAGCGTTGCTGCTTGTTGTCCTTACTTCTCCTTCTTCTTCTTCTTCATCAATTTGATCATTGCTTCTTCTTCTTCTTCTTCTTCAATTTGATCATTGCTTCGTCTTTCCTCTATACTAGAGCTTGTTTGATGCTTTTTTCTTCAATTTGATCATTGCTTCGTCTTTCCTCTATACTAGAGCTTGTTTGATGCTTTTAAATTCAGCGAGTGATTTTTATCTTCACAGTTTGTCATTACGCACTTGATAGTAGCTACATTCATCTTTATTACTAAAAAAACTTTTGAGAATTCTTCTCAATAAAACATTTGAGAACAATGATTTTGTTACTCCAAAAAGGAAAAAAAGAATTATTCTCTAATAAATGGATTCATTTGCTGAAAAATCAGCAAATGAGTACAAAGAAGATAAAAGCTTAGGCTGTGAGTGCTGCTTTGGATTGCTTTGTTTCAGCAACCATAAAACAGGGGCGAACAAAATTTTGCTATGTTTTAGCTAGTAGGCAAAAAGAATTTGATTCTCAAATTTGAATTTATTTAGCAAATTCAAATTTCTTTAATTAATTTATTAATGAAATTCAAATTTAATTCTGTATAAAAAAAATCAATTTAATGGATATTCTGGGTATTTTGTATTTTCTTTCCACGACTATCACTTCATTTTCTTCTTACCAAACATATTTATTTTTCTTCGAAATGTAAGGAAAATATTTTGCCAAAAAGGTGTTTGGTTTGCATTGAAAATTTGGTTGATTGGAAAAAAAGAAAAATTGTTTGATTGAAAAAAATGTGATAGGAAAATAAGCTAAAAGACTATTTTGCCCTGAGTATAAAATATTATTTAAATGTTAATGAGACTTACACACCCTACCCACATTTTATATGACATACAAAGTCACGTCAAGGGATTTTTGTGGCTTTAGGCCATTTTTCTCCCTACGCGAAAATGGTGGAACACATTTTTAATTATATAGCTAAGAATTAATAGACCCAAAAAAAAAAAAACTTTCTTACATGAAAATGCAACCAAACGTGGTCGCCACTAGAAAATCTAAATTTTTCATTTCCCTCCCTCAATTTTCCTCCAACCAAACGGGTAGGTCTTCATTTATAGCGTTGTTGGATAAGAGGAAACGTGTTGAATTATTTGTATTTTATAGAGGGGGAAAAAAAGAATACGAGTGGATGTGCCCAGAATCTAGTTTCGTTTGGTGCGCTTTAATTTGTTGAAGAAGGAAGAAAAAAAGAATATCCCTTTGATGTCGGCTTGTTGGTGACGGTGAGTTTTTTTCTCAGTAATGGAGAGAGAATAAGAAAGAGCATAGAAATTCAAAAGTCAAGCACGCCTTTCAAATTCAAAACACTGTTCAAAATAAAATAGTGGTAAAAACTAAAAACTTCTGGATCCACCTGGTTTGACGAGTTTTCAGGATGCATGTATGTCCAAAATCTATCTAACCTATATATATATACCTTCTGATTACCAGATTATGGTTATTATTAAATGTATCTAATTAATTTTTTAAATTATATAAAATCCTCATGAATTAACTTTTCATTCATTTATACCTGCTGAATACCAGATTATGGTTATTATTAAATGTATCTTTAATTAATTTTCTAAATTATATAAAATCCTCATGAATTAACTTTTCATTCATTATTCATCTGGAAATGACCTAAAGTTCGATTCAGTTGGGTGATCTTGATCGTTTAAATTCATATTAAGTTTTTTCTTATCTTCATTTTTTTAACAAAATATTTTAATATATACAAAATATTGGATAATAATAACGATAATCTCTTAGTTGTCAATTTTTCAAAACAGCTCTTTAATATAAAAAAATATGTTAAAAATTTTAAATATAGATCATTGAAAAGGAACAATTTAGACAATGAACTATTACTTCTTTCAACACAAATAACTTTTAAGTAGACCAAAAATACAAAAAAACTTTTAAAAAGGTGCACTCAGCACAAAGAATGGAGTAAAACTTTTTTGTGTTGGGAGCTCCTGTAAAAGTTTTTTGTACTGACTACACATTTTTAAAAGTTTTTTTTAGTATGTTTGATCCACTTAAAACATAATTTTTAATATAAAAAATATATGTTAAAAATTTTAAATATAGATCATTGAAATTATATTTATATGGTGCATATCTCACTTTATTGATGAGCAACCAAACCAGTTTCCTTAAAGTTTGAGGAGTTTATTAGTTTTACTAATTTCTGTCATTAATATATTACTCATTTGACTAATTTAAGAATATTAAAGAAGCCAAATAAATTATTTTATAGTACGTATATTTATAATTTTTCATCAAATTAATTTATCTAATTTATAAACTGATATATAATCGCACGATAAATATAAGTATTTCATAGAGATCATGCAATATATACTATAACTAAATAACCTATTTAGTTTTTTAAATTCTTTATAAATTAGTCAACTGATTCTTATATCAATGAGATAATTTGAGATGATTTGCATAAATTTAAAAGTTTAGAAGGATTCTATATTAGAGATAGTTTAAGGAGGTTGTTTGCACATGATTCGCAGTTTAGGGAAGTTTCAATGTTTCATACTGCTCCTACTAATTTAGTCCAATTAATTGAATGATTAATCAGAAAAATAATAATTAAAGCAGAGTGATTATCTTGAAAACTCAAACTTTTATATTGACCAAGAAGGCAACTTGATTTGTCCTAGGTTATGATCATATTCAATGTGTCTGTGTGTGATCGGCCCACTTTGCTTCATCATCCTCACCGTTACAATTCCATACATTTTTCACGTTGCATGTTATGTGTTTTTATTCTATTTTTCTACGCGCTTCACACACAACTTCTGCTCTTTCTTTGGGCTATTTCGTTAGGCATGAATACATTGTATTTATAAATTATATTAAATGAATACTAATATTTCAAAGTCTAATTTAATTTGTAGTCATATACTTTAATTTGAGAAGTTTTTCTCCTCATCATCTTATCGACTAAATGAATTGTATCAATCTCTTTTAAATTTGGATTTCATAAAGTCGAAATGAAATTGTTTGGTCGCATATATATTTTTCTATCATTATTATTATTACAAAGTTGACTGAATTAAATAGTTAATTAGGTTTACGTTGACCTTTAATTTCTCAATAACAAAGTGTGTTTATAACTTTTTTTTTTTCATCATTTTGATGACATAGTTTAATGGAGTAATTTTGAAGTCTAATTTAAGTGTGTTTATAACAAATGTATACTTAAATTGTTTGTTTCCAATCAAATCAAGACATGCGAGTGTTTTATTTATGATACATATACAATAAATATATAAGGTTTAAGTAAATAAACCTTCCCTTGCAAATGTGTAGAAATAATATGGTAGAAATATATAAGATTAAAAGTTGCTTTTCTAACGTGATTTATGATATACAAGGTAAATTTGTGAGATGAGATTTGTCTCGACTTACGTCAATGAGTTTCTTCACCGTCATCCCAAACAGGCCCATAAAACCAATTTTCCTTTCAAAAGAGAAAAAGCCTTTGAAAGTTTCTATTATTTCCTCCTCCTCCGATTTTAATATGATGATGATTCATCTTTGGTTATATTATATGGTGGAGGATGTGGATTACCTAATTAAAAAAATAATAAAAACATTCTGTGTGAACTATGTTTAACCGATAAAATAATTAACTTTCAGAGATTAATTAACAAACAAGAAAAAAGAAAAGGAATGGTCAAGAATTGATGCATGCATATGGCGGATTAGAATCATTGTTTCTTGGGCGGGAAGATAGTTTTAATATAATTAATCATTATGTTTGGTTTCACTAAATGTATAGAGACTTATATATATCTCCTACGGTAATAGGCCCTACTCTCTATGTATGACCTTTCCCTCTGAACAAGACTTAAACATCAACGTGCCACCATGGAAAAATAATTAATTAAAATGAATGAGTTGACTGTCTGATCTATTAGTTTACCATGATCATTAAAGAACATTGCTACTAATTAATAATGAGAAATAACTCACAAATTGTTGGTTTGGAGGTGGTCTGCTACTCCATCACTCAATAGAGAGAACACAAGTTCAAAATTTGGACGCATGTTTATTAGGAGAAGCGAAAATCATTTGTGCTATAAAATTTTGAAAGAAAAAATATTTGACCAAATTTTTTTTAAAAAAAAACGTGAAGAGATCTATGACTATGAATCTATAAATGGACTATGTTATGCTACACACCTTTTATTTTTTAAGACCGCAAATATATGAAATCATTATCCTTCTTCGTAACAACAAAAGATGTGTGCAAACTAAATTGCCCTTATGTTAGATAATGGAAGTTGTAGTTGTAAATTCTTGACGGACGAGTATTAAGTACTAAAATTAGTTGTACCCAACGAGAGTTGATTATAAGAAAAGAATGAGAGGGCTTAGAAACATGGTTAATGGTCTTATAATTTATTTAAATTCAAAATTAACGTCAACAGCCCTACTGACATATATCTATACTTTAAATTCAGGGTTATTAAGTCCGAATCAAACTAGCCGATTTAACTTAGAAATTAGCAAACTAGTCACTAATAATTTTAGAATCTTCATTTCTTCACTGATTTGTTTCGGGTTAGCTTTGGTTTGATTCCGATATGATCTATTAACCCTTGGCCCAATAGCTTAATCAGTTCAGTATCCAATCTAGATTTAGAAGAAGAAGAAGAAGAGGAAGAGGAGGAGGAGGAGAAAAAGGATTGCTGAAAGAATCTATTGAGAAGAAGAAGGAGGAAAGAATCTACTGAGAAGAAGGAGGAGGAGGAGGAGGATAGAGGCTCTCTCAAGTTGCGAGAGAACCTACTGAGAAGAAGAAGGAGAAGAGGAAGAAGGAGAAGGAGAAGGAGGAGTGAAAAATGAAATGAGAGGTGGTCAAATTCAATGAACAGAGAGGCTCTCTCAAGTTGCGAGGAGGAGGAGTGAGGAGAGAAATGAGAGGTGTGGTCAAATTCAATGAACAGAGAGGCTCTCTCAAGTTGCGAGGCTGCGTGCGTGCGTTCCCATTGAATAAGTCACTCAGGAACTTGTTTCCTACTTTCCGGTGGTCAATGTCCACCTCTCTCATTTATTATCCACTTCCCCACAATTTCTTTTCAATTGTTCTAATCAATCACGTGCCTTTGAATTTATTCACTCTTACATTACTATAATACTATCTTAATTAATTACTGTGCTCCTTTAATTATATAGTACTCCTCTTTTATTTTTATTTGCAAGAACCCAATAACTAAATTATATGATTTAAGAAAGTGGTTAAAATTAGTTAATTACATTAAGTGCATCTTAAATAGATCTTTTTTTTTTCCCCCATGTATGCTCTAGTTTATGATGGGTAAGTAAAAGAGAAAAATAAAGTAAATAAAGATACCATCAACATTTTAATTAATACGATTGATATAATTAATGATGGGGGAAAATGACCCCAAAAAAAAAACTTCATTAAATGTCCAGACAACTCTTGTGTAGCTCTTATAAAAATTCAAGGCAATTCAAATTTTAGATTCTCATAAAATAGACCGGAGAGAGTACAAGTATAATTCCCAACCTCCTCCTTCTTCTCTCCCCCAAATAATTCCCTCTTACCTCTACTTTTCAAACTCCATATTCATATTTTTTTTCTCCTTAGTGAGTTGGTTCTGCATGTAATTATATTTTCATCCTCTTTTTTTTTAGCATAATACTCCCTCCAATATGTTATTATAAGAAACATTCTCTCTTATAGCTGGAGGTCTTTAATATAAGGAAAAAAATTCGTTTTATCTAAAAATTTAAACCAATCTTTCCATTTTTACCCCATTATATGTGTGTGTGTCACTTGTTATCTCTCTAGCTAGAATAAATTTTCATCAATTATCTCTTATCTCGTGTACTCTATTTATAGAAAGGATATAAATAGAAAGATAAATACATTTTTTTACATATTTATTACTTTAACTAATATTTTGAACCATGTGATTTTAGTTGTTGTTCCTTATAAAAAAATATTGGAGGGAGTAGTAACTACTAGTATTATCAACAACAAAATATTAGGGAAAATTCGTTTGAAGGCCCCTATTGGGCAATTAATTCCAGAAAAGGCCCATAAAATCTGAAAATACGGAAAAATGCCCTGAAATTCTGACAATACCCAAAAAGGCCCAAAAATTCTGATGGAGTTGTTAATGGGGCTGATATAGTTGTTAGTGGGGGGCTGATATAGTTGTTAACCGGGCTGATTTAGTTGTTAAAAAAAATTAACAACTAAATCAGCCTGGTTAACAACTATATCAGCCCCCCGTCAGAATCTTTGGACCTTTTTGGGTATTGTCAGAATTTCAGGGCCTTTTTTCGTATTTTCAAATTTTGTGGGCCTTTTCTGAAATTAATTGCCCAATAGGGGCCCTCAAACGAATTTTCCCAAAATATTAATACTACACTTTAATTTTTTTTAAAAAAAATTCTCCATACCTTGTTTTTTCATGAAATCAATAGATGATAAGTCACTTTTCATTAAAAAAAAAAACTAAGCTATCTAAAAATCAATTATTTATTTATTATTTTTTTTAAAAAAAAGAGTTTCAACTTGTACCATTTTAATTTTGTAAAAATATTGACAAGCAGGTCCCAATTCTTATGTATAACATATATAATTCTAATGTGTGTGTGTCAATCATAGATATAATATGCATATATATATGAGTTAATACACACGCGCACTCTTCTTTCCCATAGTTGCAAAGAATGTCATGCATTATAATGATGACATTCTTTGCAACTATGGGAAAGAAGAGTGCGCGTGTGTATTAACTAATATATATATATATATATATATATATATATAATCCTCTGAATATATTAAAACAAAACAAAAAATTTCCAATAAGTTAAGAACATTTTAAAATTTAGGAAATGCTTTTATATATATATATATATATATATATATATATATATATATATATATATATATATATATATAGGGTTTATCGTTTATCATGTCACTTAGCATAAGGTTATGTCAAGTCAGCCTAAAACTACGTCGTTTTGGAAGTTAGGAGAATTAATGAATTCTCAAAACGATGTAGTTTTGAGATTAGAAGAATTAATGAAAGGTTTTTTGGTAAAATTCATATAATAAATAGGGAAAAAGACAAATAAATACCTTTTAAATTTACAAAACCCTCATAAGCCCACTGAATTTGTCAAAGGACTGAGAGGTGACACAGACTTCTAAGGGATATGCAAATTCATGGCAAATGACTACAATGCTCTTCTATCTTCTCTCTTTCCTCTCTCATTGTTTGAATGAACCAAGCCTTTCTCCTAGCAGATCCGCCATCTACCTCCACCATCGACGTCGACGCCAACGCCAACGCCAACGCCGCACCCACCGCCACCTACACCGCACCCACTGGCATTGGTGAAAAAGAAGAAAAAAATTGAGGCGGTTCGCGTTCGCGAGAGATCCCCTCAGCCAATCCTTACTCGACAGCCTAGTCCTTACGAGAGATTGGAAGAAATTAGAAGAAGCAGCCGGAAGGAAGGAAGGAAGGAAAGAGAGGGGTGAAGGAAGGAAGAGGAAGAAAGGAAGAAGAAGTGAAGGAAGGGGGGGGGGGGGGGGGAAGAGTTCATTGTTTCCTCTTCCTTCCTTCACCCCTCTCCTTCCTGCCTTCCTTCCAGCTTCTTCTTCCAATTTCTTCTAATCTCTCGATCTCTCTCTCGCGAATGCAAACCGCCTCAATTTTTTTTTTCTTTTTCACCGATGCCGATGGGTGTGGCGTAGGTGGAGGTGGGTGCGGCGTTGGCGTCGACGTCGATGATGGAGGTAGACGGTGGTGCAGTCACAGCGGATCTGCTAGGAGGAAGGCCTGGTTCGTTCAAACAGGGAGAGAGGAAAGAGAGAAGATAGAAGGACGTTGTAGTCATTTGCCATGAATTTGCATATACCTTAGAAGTCTGTGTCACCTCTCAGTCCTTTGACAAATTCAGTGGGCTTATGAGGGTTTTGCAAGTTCAAAAGGTATTTATTTGTCTTTTTCCTTAATAAATATAAAAACAAAAAGACCAAAACATCCTTTATTAATTCCCCTAATTCCTAAAACGACATAGTTTTAAGTTGACTTAACATAATCTTATGTCAAATGACATGACAAATGATAAACCCATATATATATATATATATATATATATATATATATATATATAATCCTCTGAATATATTAAAACAAAACAAAAATTTTCCAACAAGTTAAGAACATTTTAAAATTTAGGAAATGCTTTTTATGAAATTTAATACATCTCATATTATATAGAAATAATTATGATTATTATTTATCACACACATATATATAGGATTACTTGATGATTGGGTTAATATTATTTAATAAATATGTATTTTACTATTTAAAAATATGAGTACACATTTTTTAAAAAATTTACAAGTATCATGGGATTAAGCCTAATTAAAATTAATAAATAAAGGCATTTATTCTTTTTTGTGTGGGTGGGCTGGGGGGCTCATCAGGGTCTTGACTTCAAATCTTGCTGAATTTGGTGGGACCTTTCTGTCTTTGTATGTTTTCAAACACAAATAGAGATTTTAATATTTATTAAATGTATCTGTACGTGTGTGTATTATCGTGAAAGTAGTCATATTTGACTTCCACCCGAAGATATTCCTTAGTCATCATCCCTCCCCCCTTTCTCAAAACAACATATTATGACGTACAATAACCTCATCAAACTCCTTTTTTTTTTCCCTCTAATTAGAAAACGTGGTTATATTTTTTGGGGAAATTGCAACCAAAAAATATATATATATATATATCCTTGTTGAAGAATTCATTGCCCAAGAGTAAATTCAGACCTTTAAGCAGGTGTAACATATCTTCAGCCAATGCAACTTTTTTTCAGCCGTATAAACATATTTTTAGTTATGTACAAATGTCATCAATTTGTACATAATTAAAAATAAATTGCACATCATATGGAAGAAAGTTGTTCCCACTAAAGGTAGAATGCACTTATGTTCTTTAACAAAGTTCAACTTTTCAACTTTCAAGCATTATTGGGCAATAAATTTTACTGTGGGAGATTTTTTTAACAATTTTTTATTTTTATTTTTGTTAGCAATAAAAATTAATTTCAATCCAGATGCGAGGGGTATAGAATAAACTTGTTTTAACAAGATTTGCTCTATATATTGGCATTTATGTGTCATTTGACATAATTTTAAATTGATTATCGAAGACCTAACATAATCTCCTCTTTTATAGAGACTTGAAATTGGTTATAAAATATAGGCAGAACTTCAAAAAAAAAAAAAAAGATTAGGCCTAACATCATATGCTAAGATTTAATTTGCATACACATTTAAAATTTAACTACCTACCACTTGCTTAAACCTAAATTCTCAATTAATGCTCAAGCACTATTTAATTTGCCCCATAATTATAGCCTGTAATACCTTGAATTTTGACCTTAAAGTCTTGAAGATAAGCCTATATTAGGCAGACGACTAAGTCCAGTTCAGGAAGAGTCCCAAGATGTTTGAGAGATAGAAAGCCTCTCAGGGACTATTTTGTATGGCCAAACTAGGCAGAAGACCTAGTATGCGTAGGCAGTGGAATTAAAGTGGTGGTGCAGAAGGGTATAAAACGCTTATACAGTATCATTGGGTTGGTAAAGATGACACTTAGCTATGCTCTAAGATATAAAACGATTAGCTAAGAAAAAATGTGCCAAAATAGACATGTACATGACATTTTCTGAACAAATATGTGTGTCCTGCATTTTTCAGAGAAGACACCAGTATGTAGTGCCATTTGGCAGGTCTCGATATGTGTGTTGTAATCCTGAGTAAAACCTAAGCAGAATCTTGGGTAAACACCGATAAAATAGCTTTATTAAAGTAATTTAAGAAAGTAAGGTCATGACTTATAATGACTAATAATGACATAGCTTTTGAGTCATCACCATAAGATTATGACATGTGTCTCTCATTATAATAAAACATAAAGTAACTTTTATGTTGGTCTAATAAAAGTATAACATGTGTCCCATCATCATGACCAGGTATAAAGTTTCTTTTATATTGGCTCAGTAGAAAAATGACATGTGTCCCATCATGATTACAAAAGATAAAGCTACTTTTGTGTTGGTCAAATGAGAATATAACACGTGTCGACTTATCATGACAAGTAAAAACTATTTTTGTGTTGGTCGAATAGAAAAGTGACACGTGTCCAGCTTACTCTCCAAGTATATTAAGCTTGTTTAAGAAATCAAATGGATTTGACAAGCATTTAATAGAGTTATAAATACAATAAAGACAAAGGATTTGACATGATTAGAAGAGCATTTATTGTATGTGGATAAATGGACTTGCCATGTGTCAAGCAATTAATGCATGTACATCAAAAATTGCCATGTGTCACACTAGGGTAAAAAGAGTTGACTTGGTAGATGACACCTAAGCATCTAAGCATTTAATGAAGAGGACACCTAAGCCTTTCATGTATCTATGAGAGGGACACCTAAGCAAGAATGTTTATGTCATGTAGAATTGAAAGTCAACAAGAGTAATCCTAAGGTGTCACTTGTCTTCTTAGGGAAGTCAAATGATTTCAAGAGGGACACTTAGGCACATGCACTAATGGCCATTGGATGAGTCATCAAACTTCTCTAAGAAGCCCAAAATTTGTCCAAATGAAGGGGAGAGGAAAAAAGTCAACAAAATTGTTGAAAAAGCCACACGAAAGAAGATATTTTGTAAGGGCACTTTGGTCATTTGGTTTGGAGATTTTTAAGTGTTTTTCTTGGCATATTTCAAGACACATTGCACTTCCTTTTGACATAATATTTCGAAAATAAAGAGAGTAAGGAAGGAAGAGACAAGAGAAGTCAAGAAAAGTTTTGAAAAGGATAGAAAATACAAGAGAAAAAGGAGATCAATACAAGGGTAATTTGGTAAACTTACAAGAGAGATATTTTAGCATGATTCTTGTCTATTATTTAAGACTTCTTTCTCTCATATTTGCATGCCCATGGTCGGCACAAGCAAGAAAAGGAGAAGAGAGGAGGAAGCTCACAAGAAAGAAAGGAAGCAAGCAAGGAAGTTGAAGCTATGATAAGTAGTTATAGATTATTACCATACTTCCTTCTATCTTCATGAATATGCTTAAGGTCTTAATAAACAACTCTCCCATGTGATTTTGGAAGCCTAGGCCAAAAATATTAAGGTACAAGGAGGAAAGATTTCAAGGAAGAGTTAAGATTAAGGACAAGTTTCTTTCTTAACCTCCTTGTGATTGTTGTGGTTTTGAGGTTTGAATATGGTTGTTATTTTAAGTTTTATACTTGAAGAGATTTTTGTTCAAATGATGAAATGGTTTAATGAATGTTTAAATCCAAGATTTATGGTTTAGAAAGAAAGAACAAGCATGAATCGTGATGTATATGTAGATGGAATGAAAACTTATTATGCTTGTTTTAGGGTTTGTTTCGGTCAAGGGCAATAGCATGATGATATGATCTGATTTTAGTGGTTTTGATGTTTCCAAAGTGTTTAGAATGAAATTTTATATAAAGATGAACATGGAACATAATTTTGGAAACATTAAAGTCAACTTACAAAGTATTGTAAATTTGCTAGTTGTGAAACCCTATGAGGCAGTCGATTTGTGTTGTGATTTTAAATATGTTGTTGTTGTCCAAAGGTCATGAAAATTTTCAAACTTGAAGTAGACATGTTAAGATTTATTTTGATAGGTAATTTGTAAATTTTTGTGTTATACGAAAAAAAAGATATGAATTTTTGAATTTGGCATATGAATCTGGATCATGTTTCTGACCAGTGGGGATATTTTTGGTATATTGGAAAAGTATGCATGTTTCTGGTCACAGAAAGTATTTTTAATCAAAAGTAAACATGTTAAGAACCGTATAGCCTTTTGAACCATTTCAATTGGATTTTTCTGCAATTAGATATGAATTTTTGAAATTGGTTGATAACTCTAGAATTTTCTGGAATAAGGTCAAAATTGAAGAGAAGATGACCAATGATAAGTTTCTTGTTAATAAAGGAGTTTTATAAGTTTTAAATGACTAAGGAGCCCTTGTTACAAATCAAATCGTTAAATATTTATTGAGGAGAGTTTGCATAAGTGATAAAATTATTTATGTTTTATTATTTTAGGGTTGTCTATACTATTCAAGCATCGAGGAATTTATTATTATTTGATTAGCTACCAAATAGTAACTCTAATCTTATGTACTTTGTGTATCTCTGTATGTGTGTTATACCATAATTGTATATGCATTTAGATATGTTGGGTTAGAGTCCCAACTATTGTGAATTTCCAAATGTTGTCGATCCAGAACTTGCTATGTGCATTGGGGGCCTTTGTTGTGTGAGTACCTCGAGGGCCTTGCTGTGTGCCATGCCCTACAATCATTGCGGTGTGCATATGTAACTACTAGTTCCGAGATTGGCATGTGTAATATGCTGTGTGCATTATACTGAATACTATGTGATTTGTGTTTATTTATGATTACCTACATACCTTATATATGCTTTGTATATGAGATTAACAGTTATTCTGAGATTCAATTTTGAATTCCAAGTTATTCTAAGGATACAGGTAGATTCACTAGAGCTGATCAAGAGACCAAAGGTAAGGACTTGGAGCATATTTGTGGAATTGAGGAGATTGCCCGTGGAGACTTGGTATTATTATTATATGTTATATTGGAGGATTGTATAATATTTACCTGTTGATGTTCTGGTATTTATTTTGGAATGACTACTTTAACCCTGTTGGGATTTATCCTCTTTTTATTTATTTACATTTACCATTATTCGTCGTCCAGACCGATTGCATTCTCTACTGCATAATTTACTCTAATTCATGACGTTAAGTAACATAATTGAATAATAAAGATAATAATAAGAGAATATCACACTATTCGCCACCCGAAAGAGTGAGGCAGGTAGGGTGTAACATAGCCTCCATGCACTATTTAGTATTTATTGCCAACTTAAAATTAATTTATATTATTTGAATATGGTTGTAGAATGAAAAGTTTGTGTTTATGTAATACCACTCTAATCTTATTTATAAGTCAATTTTGAATTTTGGTCCTTATTGTAAGTCTAGTTTCAGAGTGATAGATGTGGTTTTTACTTTTTTTCCCCATATTAATTGCAATAAATAAAAAGAATTTATTATGTTAACTTTTGAAACTAATCATAGCGAAGGGCTAAATTTCCCATTGTTCCCATAATTAATTAATTAAGTAACTCTCATTGGTATGTGAGAGTTAGTTAATTTGGACTTATAAATAATACCATAATGATGTTACAAAATTGAATCTAAGACTTAAGTGAGTGCTTGTGAAACCATAAAACCGTGATTTTAGAAGTTTTTTTCGTAAGCCAAGATAAAATTTTTCTCACATACTTACCTTGTAAATCGTAAAAACTATTATCCAAGAGCTAATCAAAACATTTAATTATTTATGCAAAGATATTTGTGCCTCAAAATTGTGACTCGGTAAAAGCTAATCCAAAAGCTATTACTTAGATGCTTGTGCTTCAAAATTGGCCCTTCAATAAAATATAATGATTTACACAAAGATGCTTGTGCTTCAAAATTGGCCGTTCAATGTGGAGTTAGTTATTCACGAATGCCATTAATTAACCATCTTGGCTGGCTAGCTCTAACTATTTTAATTCAATTCTAATGAGTAAAACCCTTCCATAAATGGTGTACTTTCATTGGACTTAATCAAATTGATTTTCAAGAACACACCATATTAATTATTTGACTTCAACTATATGTATCCAATGCATTTCAATTATTAAGAAACCTGTTAGCATACATTATGCTGATAACACCTAAATTGCAAATTTTAACAATATTATTTTTAAGAGCTATAGTTCATTAATTAATAATTTATGATATACATATATATAATAAAATTTAACAATAATTAACTAAAATATCCTTATATTTAAATGTTACATTTAACTAAAAAAAATAATATGTTACACTTGTAATTCTTAATGTAAGATCTAATTAACTAATTTAATTAGATTTAGAATGTTAGTTAAGTAAGTTAGTATGATATGTTTTTCTAAAATGCCCTAATTATCTTATTTATTCCCCTCCCTCTCTCTCCTATTTAATCATTATTGAGGGAATGTTAATAAGGTTAATTTCATAAAATTTGATAAGTATATAAAATAAGTTTTACATTTAAGACTAATATCAAATTAATCCCTAATTACATCATACATGAATGCCCAAAGGAGTATATACACATGGGCTTCAACTTGATAGTAATTATTTATTGAAAAAAATGATATAAATTTAATTACTTTATATGTTAAAATTAATGAAACTAAAATTCAAAACAATTATTGTTTTGAAATGGAGATGGGAGTGAATTAACAAATGGTGGGTTGTTGCGTGTGAATTAACCTGTGAATCATGTATGACGTTATGACGGCTTTTTATTTATTTGTTTATTACTTAATTTTTGGACTGAAAATAAACATGCACGACGCCGAACTTATCCTAAAACATTATTATTTTTTCCATTAGATTTGATAACTTTGACCGTACGTAAACAAAACAAGAAAAAGGAAAAGAATGTGATATAAATTATTGTGTGGGGATGTCAATGAGTTTAGTTTGGTTCGGTTGTGAACCAAAATCAAACTGAATCCGACCAACAATTGTGAACATGTGAATATATTCAATTTATCATGTTTTTTGTTCACCATTAATGAATTTGATTGATTCAATTCATGTTGATTATGTACTGTTTTTTTTTTTTTTAAGGAAAAGGTTGTTGCAATTACTGATATTTTAAATTTATTTTTTCCCCACTTTTAAAAAAGTGAAGACTCTAATGTCGTCATCATATGAGCCAATGTTTTAAAATTCGGATTGGAAATTAAATTGGAAAGATCAAACTGGTCAGTGGGTCTTGATTTCCATTGTTTAACAGGTTAAACTGGTGGCTGACTGGTGACATAAAACTTAATAAAAATAATCATAGAGATTAAAATAAATTCATAATAAGTCTAATTGTTAACATAATAACACCTTAATATAAGAAGTTTTTAATGAAATAACACTGTATGACTACAAAATATTTAAAAATATATTTAGCTTTTTTTGTGAGAGCCAACTTGTTTGTTTCTCGGGGTTTTTCTAATTCTTTTCATCCTCATTTTCCATTTGAACTAAAATTCATCCAATTTTCTAAAAAATCATTTTGGTTTGCCAATTTAATTTTCAATTTCAGCTCAACTCTTAATCAATGGGCTAATAGGTGTTGATCCCAATAGAAGAGACTCTGACTGCTTTAATATGGGGTCTCTAATTTAAGCCTGTGAATATTAAAATCATTTTTGGGAGTGCTATGAGCCCCAATTGTACCCGATAATATTTAAATTTGACCAATTCAGATAGTTTTATCCTACTAATGATAATGCTGCAATAGTAATTTAATATAGTTCGAAAGGAACCATTGATTCATATAATTGGTCATCGTGTTTGGTTGAAAAGTCAGTGACACAAAGCTATTTAGAAAACTCAATTATGCCCGATAATGCTTGTAAAAAAAACCGCTGGTACAATTAACCTCAATCATGCAAATGGTTTTTAAGGATAAACTGAATCCCAAATGAGTCTGGTTAACGATCTTGTTCATCCGATTGTCCCATCTGCTTCGATACTCTAATAATTGCTTTTTTTTTTTGCTCGAGGGATACTCTAATAATTGCTAAGAGCATCCAATCTTTTTTTTTCCGCCAAAACATTAGCACCCTATCTAATATGTATGGAAATGCTTCCTCTACCTACTAATTATTTTACCACAAGAAAATGATAAATTAATTTTTTTTTTTTTTAAAAAAAAAGAGCCAAAGAAGATACAGTGGGAGAAGGTAGAAGGTTTGACCAAAAAAAAAAAGGAGAAGGTAGAAGGGAGGCTATATTATAATGTGTTTTGATTGTTGAAAATGAAAAGTGGTCTTTCAAATGACACAGATCCAACACTGCACGCACGTGCACTTTAGCCACGCGCTTGCAACACGTTCTCTTCCTTCATCATCCATGACGTATCATTTTCCTTTTATTGTTCTAAATACTAATATTTATATCACTTGTAATTTTTTCTCCATTGATTTTTAAATTGATGTACTCGTATAATTTAATCATACAAAATATATAATATGATTAAGTAACTCATTTCATTTTCTTAATCCTTCTAAAAAAAAATCAACTAGGTCTTACATTTAAAAAATAAGTTAGTAACATGTTTTAAGGTTTTTCTTCTTAAGAAAATTGAATTCGAGTCTTGTCTGGTGTTTAATTCATTTGATCCAAAATTTCATCAATATTAAACTATTTTTATTTTGAAATTAAAGGCGCCTTCGTATCCATAACAAAAATTGGTTTTTATGATGTACATGGAGGGTAAAATTAAATCAAGCTTTCTGTTATTTTATTATTTTTTATTCGTTACTTTTATTCGAAGAGTTTCATTACAAATTGGAATCCACTGGGGTCAATCTGTTCAACATTTTTTTAATCAAAAACCTGTTCAACGTTAAAGCTATGTGTTTTCAATAGAATATATTTCATATCGCCTATATAAAATATATGTGGGATCATATTACTTAAGTCTTTATTTTGTTTTCATTTGAAAAAAAAATTTATTTTTCTCTCTTTTTTTAACCATATAATTAAGGCTAATAGAGATTCAAGTATTGACGTGAACCACACACCACACTAGTTAGATTCTATTACAAGAGTTACAACTCAAGAATACATATATATAATTGTAAGAAATATACTACCTCCAGTCCTTAATATATTAAGAACCGTTTGTAGGGTAAATTACGTCATGAATGAGCTCAACGGTAGGTAGATGGTAATATTTTAATGGGTCAAGGTGTAAATTTTCCAACCAACTATTACCCGAGGAGCGTCTAGGCCAAATAACTATTGAGGGGACCAAAATTGCCAATCAACAATTAAAAAGTGAAAAAAAAAACACAATTTGTAGCAGATTCGACAACGAATTATTACCCTGTTACTGTCTTGGTGTCTCCGTCTTCCATTGACTATCACAGTGTCAGCGACATCGGCATTTCCAAAGCTTCTATTGTTGCTAGGTGTTCCACTCACCCTCTTGAACTCATTCAGTAGTCCACAGCATTTGACTGGCACGCACCTTGCATCCTGGTTCCATCCCTCTGATGCCACAGTACAAGCAGCAACCACTGCTGCCGCAATGCCTGCTCCCATGGGTCCCATTTCTGTTGGTGTTTTCATTTTCCAATAGGAAGGCTTAACCGCTCTTTTCTCCAGCGTTTCTGCCTCCGTCCTACGCCAGTGCCTCATATTTTAACTTAATTGTGATAGTTGTTTTTTTTTAAAAAAAATAGTTATTTGGTGTTTTTTTTTTCACTTTTAATAGTTATTTGGTGTTTTTTTTTTCACTTTTAATTGTTGATTAGCAATTTTGGTCCCCTCAATAGTTATTTGGCCCAGACACTCCTTGGGTAATAGTTAGTTGGCAAATCTACACCTTCACCCTATTTTAATTTGGTTAAATAGTACTAGTACTATTAAAATTTCAATTAAAATATCATAACATTTGTACTACAAGTAGAAATAGTATTGAAGGCAAGATTCAAGCCATGCATGCATTTAGAACGTCCTTAATTATTTTAGTCATAACATAGTACAGTACTAAATTCTGAATGAATCCTAATTAATTGTATTCCAACCACGTGAATGAATATGAAAAAAGAATGCATGCATGTAGCTATAGTTTAATTATTAATCTCTGTCTTCGTTCAATTAATTTTGACTAATATTAACTTTATTTTCTGGCAAAAAAAAGTTGTAGTTCTATTAACAAAACTTTTATATATATTCCTTAACGCAAGACTTTTTTACACTAACTACTAAAGTATTCATCGTGAGCTTTTTATTTTCAAAAATGCCCTTCCTAAATTCACTATGCAATTTTTTCTCTCTTTTTCACGTTTCAATGTTGTGATTAATTATGATTAATTTTTAATCTTAATTAAGGATAGTTTTTGGAGAGTAGGATAATATTTTTTAAAAAAATTAATCTTGGTTAAAATTAACGAACCCTTCTCAAATTATATTATTCAATTAAAAGAAAGATATTGAAAACTGGATCTGTTAATAAACTGGTTGAGCTAGTGGTTCAAAATCCTTAAAGTTACTAAGCACAATATGATGGAACACAATTATATGATGGATTACTATTTTTCAAAACAATGTCATTTCAAACTCACTAAGGGAAGGGGGGAAAAAATACCAAATTAAACCCAACCAATTCATCCAAAACTATTAACCAAATCCATTTTAGAACCGGTGGTCTAATTAATCGTGCGGTCTAAATTATATTGGCTTTTCATGCTGTGATGTATGATTAATATAGCGTGGGATTTGGTCTTCCTTCAAAATTTGACATAATTAAATGTATGAATATAGCTAAGTAGATGTGTAGGGGCAGCTTGACTTTGTAAAATGAAACACTACTTAAATAAAATTCACACACACATACATTTTTTTCTTCAAAGTCTTCAAAATTCAAATGGGTGGTAACAACCCAAAGAATTCAAAAGCAAGGCACACAAGAGGACCAAAAAAAAAAAAAAAGAGCACGAGATTTTGACTTCATTATGACCAAAGACCCCCTTATTATAATATGATTAAGTAACTTATTTAATTTTCTTAATTATTCTCAAAAAAATCAACTAGGTCTTGCATTTAAAATAAGTTAGTAACATTTTTTAAGGTTTTTTTTCTTAGGAAAATTGAATTCTAGTCTTGTCTGGTGTTTAATTCATTTGATCCAAAATTTCATCAATATTAAACTATTTTTATTTTTAAATTAAAGACGCCTTCGTACCCATAACAAAAAAAATGGTTTTTACGATGTATATGAAGGGTAAAATTAAACCAAGCTTTCTGTTATTTTGTTATTTTTTATTCGTTACTTTTATTCGAAGAGTTTCATTACAAATTGGAATCCACTGGGGTCAATCTGTTCAACATTTTTTTAATCAAAAACCTGTTCAACGTTAAAGCTATGTGCTTTCAATAGAATATATTTCATATCGCCTAAAATATATGTGGGATCATATTACTTAAGTCTTTATTTTGTTTTCGCTCGAAAAAAAAAATATTTTTCTCTCTTTTTTTAACCATATAATTAAGGCTAAGGGTGTGCATGGTAACACTCCCAGAATGACTTTTTTCTTAATTTATGTACGTCGGAACACAAATGGATGAAAATTGTATTTGGTAAATTCGGTTTTTTTTTTGCTCTCGGGATGAACCGGTTTATTTTTTGTGCTGGGGAGTAAAAAAAAGAAGCTAAAAATTTTGGCTTCTCTATTCCAGGGCAAAAAATCAGAATTTGTTTTTTCCTCAATCGAAGCAGAAATTTACCCTCGTTCACCACCACCACCGCTCCACCACCACCATCGTTGCCACCCCCAACACCACCACCGCCACCACCCCTGCCACCGCCCCACCACCACCGCCCCACCACCACCGCCACCACCCCACCCCCACCACCGCCACTGCCATCGCCCTACCACCACCGCCCCACCACCGCTGCCGCCTCCACCGCCGCCGTCGCGCTGCCTCCACCACCGCCACCATCCCACCACCACCACCGCCATCGCCGCCGCCACATAAATAATTTTTTGAATATAAAAATTACATAAATAATTTTTTTAGGAAATTTAAATTTAAGTTTATTTGTAAAGTATAATAATTATATTAATTATTAAAGAAAAGGACAAAATGGTAAAAACAACTCATTAATCCTTCATCTTCTTCCTTTACTATTTTTTTAACTCCCAAACAAGGGGAGGAAAAATGTGTTACGAAACGTAATTCTAATTCTTGGAGTAAAAATAAAATAGGTTAACAAACGTAATTCTGATTCTTAGAACTTTTCTAAAGCACAGAATCAGAAAAAACTGTTTCATCTCAAAAATAGTGCTGAGCAACAGAATGGTTGCCATGCACACCCTAATAGAGATTCAAGTATTGACGTGAACCACACACCACACTAGTTAGATTCTATTACAAGAGTTACAACTCAAGAATACATGTATATAATTGTAAGAAATATACTACCTCCAGTCCTTAATTTATTAAGAACCGTTTGTAGGGTAAAGAACCGTTTTTAAATAGTACTAGTACCATTAAAATTTCAATTAAAATATCATAACATTTGTACTACAAGTAGAAATAGTATTGAAGGCAAGATTCAAGCCATGCATGCATTTAGAACGTCCTTAATTATTATAGTCATAACATAGTACAGTACTAAATTCTGAATGAATCCTAATTAATTGTATTCCAACCACGTGAATGAATATGAAAAAAGAATGCATGCATGTAGCTATAGTTTAATTATTAATCTCTGTCTTCGTCCAATTAATTTTGACTAATATTAACTTTATTTTCTGGCAAAAAGAAGTTGTAGTTCTATTAACAAAACTTTTATATATATTCCTTAACGCAAGACTTTTTTACGCTAACTACGTACTAAAGTATTCATCGTGAGCTTTTTATTTTCAAAAATGCCCTTCCTAAATTCACTATGCAATTTTTTCTCTCTTTTTCACGTTTCAATGTTGTGATTAATTATGATTAATTTTTAATCTTAATTAAGTATAGTTTTTGGAGAGTAGGATAATATTTTTTAAAAAAATTAATCTTGGTTAAAATTAACGAACCCTTCTCAAATTATATTATTCAATTAAAAGAAAGATATTGAAAACTGGATCTGTTAATAACATTACTACAAAAAAGCATATTAATATCCTAAATTAGAGGCAATTAACGTCCCTTTTTAGAAAGACGTCTGACCAGGGATAGTTGTAAAATAAGATATAAGGCGTCCTATGATTAATTCAGGACGCCTTAAAAAAGATGTCCTACGGTTAATTCAGGATGCCTTTTTTAAGGCGTCCTATGTTTTATTAAGGACGCCTTTTTAAATGTGATAGTGAAATTTTTCAATATGACATTTAAAGCAGAATTTGGCCACAATTACTGCACAATGTCAACAACAAACTATTACTTAAACTGACCAAAAATTCAACTTTCAGCTCCAAGTTTCAATTCCAATACAGAATAAGAATCACAGCAACAGCAACAACAACAACAAAACTCTAAATGATTGATATGATTTTTAGGGGTATTAACAAATCTAAGTTATCAATTCCTCAAAAATCAAGAGTATTAGAGGGTAATGCAGAGATGCAGAACAGAATTGGCTCTTTAATTCCAGCAAGAATTACTCAACTTGACATCAATTAAATTTCAAGCAACTTCAACAATTTATCTACCATGCCAGAAGTGTAAAACAAGTTACATTGCTGTGACACATATCGTCAATTAAATGGAGGCATAAATTCGCGAAATCGTGCCAAGGCGCTAAAACATTAATTTTTGACGTAAAAAAGTTTAAATTAGGCATCCTGAAATTATTTTAGGATGCCTTAATTTATTTTAGATGTTCTAAAACTTATTTTAGGACGCGAAATTTGAGAATATCAGTATTTATTTTACAAGAATGCCACTACGTTCACTTTTAACTTCCTTTTTAAAAATAAGGACGTCTCTTAAAGAAGTAGTTACCCTTTTTTGTAATAGTGTAAACTAGTTGAGGTAGTAGTGGTTCAAAATCCTTAAAGTTACCAAGCACAATATGATGGAACACAATTATATGATGGATTACTATTTTTTAAAAACTCAAAACAATGTAATTTCAAACTCACTAAGGGAAGGGGGGAAAAAATACAAAATTAAACCCAACCAATTCATCCAAAACTATTAACCAAATCCATTTTAGAACCGGTTTATTGGTCTAATTAATCGTGCGGTCTAAATTATATTGGCTTTTCATGCTGTGATGTATGATTAATATAGCGTGGGATTTGGTCTTCCTTCAAAATTTGACATAATTAAATGTATGAATATAGCTAAGTAGATGTGTAGGGGCAGCTTGACTTTGTAAAATGGAACACTACTTAAATAAAATTCACACACACATACATATTTTTCTTCAAAGTCTTCAAAATTCAAATGGGTGGTAACCACCCAAAGAATTCAAAAGCAAGGCACATAAGAGGACAAAAAAAAAAGAGCACGAGATTTTGACTTCATTATGACCAAAGACCCCCTTATTATAATCTGTCACTTCCTTTTTTCGGTCCCGTTCAACACGTTTAAATTTATAAAACATTCACATAACCACTTATCTCTAACGATAAGGTCTTCAGTCTTCCTTTTTACTTTCTCTATCTATGTTCTAATTCTAATCTCCATCTAATTATCTTCTTTTTTGCTTATGTAAGTAACATTTAAGTTACTTTAAGTATAAGTCGGTGACCATATATGCTTCCATTTTTGGAAATTTTCTAAGGCTTTCGATTATTGCTTTTATTATTATTATCTAACAATTCATTCATTAAGTCGATCTATATGTGTTTGCAGAAGCCAAGTCCTTTGTTTATGACCGTTGATGATATAAAGTGCTTATACTTAATATTATTGTTTAATTAATCAGACATTTAGTCAGGGTATGGCTTTGGCCACACAAGATATTAATTAGCTAGTGTGAATTTAACTATCTTGGTCTCCACTATGATTGTTTTATTGACAGTGGGATTTAATAATGTTTCTGGCACACAAAAAATGATGCCACATGCATGTGGAACTTATGAGGTTCTCTTTTAAGTATTTGGAGTTACGCGATAGGTCGGTGAATTTAATATATAGTTTAGAAAAAAATAAAAATAAAAATAAGAGACATAGTGAGACGATATGTTATATTTAAAACAAAACCTATTTCTCCAACTAGCTATTTCCTTCGGTTCTAAATATGAGATAAAGTTGACTTTTTTGGAGATATTAAATAAACTAATTAAATTACTTTTAAGTGTTTGTATTTTTATTTTTTTTATCCAAACTAATTAATTTGACTAATAAATTGATATATAATTTAAGAATATACAATATATGATATGATTAAGTAACTTTATTTATCTTCCTTAATCTCCCCAAAAAAAAGTCAATATTGTCTTATATTTAAGACTGGAGAGAGTATTATATTAGAGATCGAAAAATATGTATTACTCTTCTCTATAAGAAATACAGAAGCAGATAGGATAAGCTAAGAATTTTGCTGTGAAACTAGCTCTTCAGGGAGGAATTTTATTGAACTCAGCCGACAATTTGTTGTCTACAACAACAGATTAACATGATCCTTGAATAAAAGTAAATCTACAAGGAAAGATAAATTTTTTTATCATTTATTCATTTGAAACTGGTAACAAGATCACTAACTAGAAGAATGACTCGTTTCTAAATGAATGTGGAAGAAACCGTATATAAGAAAATGACAGAACGGAATTCAAGAAATTACAAATGTAAAAAATTTACAACAATCAATCTAATATCAATTATATACAGATGTCTTTGATATAAAAAGATTAATAAATTAGGTAGAAAATGTACTAGAATCAATTTATATCAACTTTATACGGATGAAAGAATCAATTAGGTGCCAAGATTTTCAGCTCCCGAAAGGTCTTAAACGTGATGGTGGTGGTGGTGGTGGTGACGATAGTGATTTTCTTTAATTTGGCCCATTGTCATCTTACAGAGGGTGGGGTCGTTGCCTCTTGTTCTAGGACAACGAGGCGGACTTGTTCTCCGGATTGCTACCGGAGGGGAATAGGGAAATAATTTATTTAGTTTCTTTAATTTTTTTAAAAAAGGATAAATTAGTCTTATATTTAGTATAAGAGGAACTATATTTTCTATAGATTTATTACTTTTAAGTTTTAGCTAATTTTAACAGTAAAAAAATTTTAACAGTATTAATTTTTTTGACCAAAAAAATTTTAACAGTAAAAAGCCGCAGTTTGGTTGAGATTACCTTTTATATAGAGATTGATAAAATAATATATAATCTAATAATGCACACATATTTTATAGAAATCATGTGACATGTGCTGGTATGATCTACTAGCTAGACCAACTCGTTCTATGTTAGAATGTTAAAATCTAGGTAAGTTTCTGGGGGAAAATAATTCTATATTATACATTATCATTAACTGTACATACGATATGATCCCACAGGGAAGTGGAATGTTAATTAAAGATTGAGTTGATGAGAGAAGTTATTTTCCGGCTAAGGACTGATTCAGATTGTTTTTTCTGTAATGTGACCAAACTGAAAAGAGTCCCTTACAGGTGGGCAAAATACGCTTTCTATTTTCAAAAGAATAAACCATGTGTGCTCAAAAAGTGTCAGATACTTGATAGTTAACTTTTCAAATCGACAAGAACACTTCATATTTATTTGTGTAAGCTGTGCTTAATTTAGTGTACAAGCATGCTTCTTAGTTTCAGAGCAATCTCATTTCATTCAAATTTTGATGATTGATTCCCAAAGGAATACCATGTTCCCCAACTTACAGCAATATCTTGAATGCATCTGGAAAAGTTGTTGAGACAATTAACCACCCTGTTCAAACAGCTTTTAACCTTATGAGATTATCTAATGAAGTTACTAAATTTACATTTAACACCTGTGCTGGAGGAGAAAGCCAGACTAGATTGTTAAGCTGCTCCTTGAAGATTTGTTTGCATTACAATAATATTCTTAGATAAACTTCAATTGTTCTCACTCTGTTTCCATGTTTCAACCATTTCACATTTTTAGGCCAAATCTGTTCAAAGTAAGGTGTGGTTTAGCGATTGCTGATTTTAGTTTTTGATCAATCAATGAGAGATGTGGTCTTTGCTGAGAATTAATGTTCATACATTACTCCTCATTGCTCTATTAGTTTCCTCCAGAGCTCTTCCTTCTGCATGTGCATTATATTGAGCCACAAAATATAGTCGAAGCAATTCTTCAGAGCCTCCAGTGTTAACCAACCTAAACATTTGATAGTTATTTTGACCTTACTCAGATTCATATTTGGGCATGACGTGTAGTAATTTTTAAGCACGTACTCCATTAAAATTATCTCATAACAATGACAATATGAGGGGAAGAATCTAAAGAGCTTCTTCACAATCTGGACCGTGCCTATTGATACATGGTAAACCTGTTACACGAATAACCAAAAGGAAAAAATTATGGGCTACACGTACAAGTTTATTACTTTATTTAAGGCTTTTGCTATTCTGGGTTACACCTCTGGACTACTGATGCTTTTCAAGGAGTCCAACGTGGCGCTTCCTTTGGATTCAATTGTCCTTCATATAAAAGAAAATCAACAACGGAAGTGATGTATCAAAAAAAAAAAAAAAAAGGAGAAAGAACCAGCTTGATAACTACAATGGTTTCCATACAAGTGTGACAACGATTGATGACTTCGTCGACTCTAGGGCTCTGTATGGTATGAGGTACCGTCCCTCCTCCCCGGGGGGGTGGGGGGAGGGTGGGTTCTGAGTTAAATTTGAACAAATGGGAGAAGTGGGGTTACAAAATTTTAATATAGACAAGACAAATCATATGCGTTCAATCAAAATGGGGCTAAGAAGCAGGAACAAAGTAAAACAAACAAACAAATAGTGAATTACCTGCATTATGAATTTGAATTAGAGTAGCATTAGGTGATGGGTAGTGAAAAGTAATTCGACAGTTGATGGCTATAGATAAGTTTGGTTTCTTGGATGTTCGTGAGAATTGTGATCCTTGTCATGTTGGATTTTGATGTATTGAGTTTAATTTATAGATATGAGCGAAACAAGAATATTCTGTTTGTTTGGACTGAATGGTCGGTTTCTCTATGAAAACTTTCAATGTACGTAATTGTGTATATCACCTTACCTTTTATCAATCCGGGTTTAAAACCTGATATTTCTACTGATGTATTTTTTCTGGGTATTTCATCAATTTGATTTTGATGTGCATTTCCCTCATCTGAACTGAACCTGCTTCAAAAGAGGAGTATTTTCTGATCGGTGCTTGATTTTCTTAATTACCTTCTGAGGTACAGTTGCTGAGCTAGAATGATGGAGCCCATTATGAGGATGTATTGTGCACTATAATGAAATACAGAACTTGTTCAGTACAGATGCTAATTCCATGTTTCTTTGATTTGGTTTTGTACATTGACTGGAGATATATTATACAGGGAAAGAAGAAATCTTCCATTTGAACCTTTCATCCAAAGAAAGAGGAAAGAAATCTTCCATTTGGACTATTTTTCTAACTAATATGGACTAATTAATTTTGGTGTTCACTTTCTCCGAATGATAGTTAACATTATAAAGCCTTGTCTTTTCTTGATCTTGGGTTTGTTATAATGTCAGGCTTTCTCATTTGAATTGCATTTGGGTTCAACCGTGAAATTTCTGTCAATTTTAAACTGGCAATGTAGTTGTTTTTACTTTCCTCTGCTGGTTTTGCAGAAACTCCTTCCTAGCCTTTCCTCCATCATCAGTTAAGAGTGGCTTCAGGTACTTGGAATCTCCTGAGTTATATTTCATGAGCTTGACCTTTTTTTTTGGCAACACCCAACGCTTTGATTGCAAGATTGAGAACCATATATATAAATACATACACACGAGTCTTACTCATTAGAGAAATTTATGGAAAAAGAAGTAATGGCTCATGCTTACCCAGAACATGGCCAAAATAGGATCCCTATATGCTTAGGTAATATAAGATGATGCTGTTCCAAACTTAAATGCTATTATTTTTGTTGTTTTTTCCATTTTACCTTTTTCTTGATAAGCAGAAGCATCAAAGTAAGAATCTATCGAGTTAAGTCATGAACTTGACGTTTTTCTGCAAAAACCACTGATACTGTAAGAATCAGAATTCAACATCAAATAATTGGCACAACTGAGAAGAGAAATTAATTAAAAATCAGAAGATGCAGTAATGAGTTGATCCGGGCTGTATATATTCTGAACTCTAAATCAGATTTAACGTACCAGAACATTTGTCTATTCTACAACTTCCTTATATGTCCATATCTACAAGCTTGCATCACGGAACAAGAAAATTATAGAAACCAAGAAAATTTTCATATTCTCTGAAGATTTTTAGTGGCGTTTGGCATGAACCCAACAAGGAGATTGACGAGATGAGTGGCTGCATCTTAGCAATGAATTAAATGACCCAACACTAACAAAAATCCCAACCAGTTGATTACGTGTCTTTTTGGATTAGCAGTAGAAGGTGTCTTTTTAGATTAGCAGTAGAAGGTGCTGTTTCTAACGTGATTTATGATATATGAGATAAGTATATAAGAGACATTTTATCTCGACTTGCGTAAATGTACTTTTTGAACGTCGATTCAAACACGCCGGTAACTACAACAAATAAATGGCAGCAAAAGTAAAACTCTAGTCCCAAAGTCATAATTCCCAAGTGAAACAGCATAATCCAATTATCAATTTCTAGACTATCATCAGCATGCAATCCTCTTGCAAGCAAACAACTAAGAATTAAGCAATTGTTTGAATCACTTGATGATTTTGAGTAACACATTGGAAAGAATGATATCATTCACAAGGTCCTGGTTATGGTAGAAATTAGGAAATATTTTTCAGCTAAAATATTGTATGTCAAAGAGACCACCAAAAAGCCAGTGCAGTGACATAGGAGCTTGGCTCCCCTCTCCCATGTCCAAGGTTCGAACCCTGCCCCCTCCCCCTACTATGGTTTAAAATAAAATAAAAAATATAAAATAAAATAAAATAAAAAAGAGACCACCAAAAAATCCCAAAAGACTTTGTTTGACTTTGGGTTCAGGTTAGCCCTTGGTGGGCCAAACTATTTAATTAAGAAATAAGTAGCGTTATCAAGAAAAAATAAGAAACAATTAGCCTTATCAAATAAAAAAAAATAAATCAGCATTAATTATTGATTTATTAATTGAGAAACAAGTAATTGTATATTAGGAAATTAATTAAGAATTAATTTCTTGATTATCACTTAGAGGACAAGTAGGAGTACACATAACTTCCTAATTAGTAGTCTCCTTAGACCTCTATAAATAGGATGTTCCTCCCTCAGTTATTTTTAGAAACAAGTAGCCTTATCAAATTTTTTTTTAAAAAAAATATCAGCTTTAATTATTTATTTGTTAATTGAGAAACAAGTAATTGTATATTAGGAAATTAATCAAGAATTAATTTCCTAATTATTACTTAGAGGACAAGTAAGAGTGTACATAACTTCCTAATTAGTAATCTCTTTAGACCTCTATAAATAGGATGTTCCTCCCTCAGCTATTTTCAGGAGGAGTGACGTATAAATAACATATGAAATTCTAAAACCCCCAAAAGTCTGTTAACATTTGTAAAGGACATAAAGGTGATAGGGATCAAATAGGAATTTTAAAATGTTGATGAATTTACCATTATACCCTCTCTTTCTCTCTCCTCACCCCCTCCTCTTCCTAACGCCAGGAGGCTCGCTAGCGACGATGAATGAGTTTTGTTCTTTTTTAGGAGAAATCTTCATTGAGGGAAGAGACTAGACATAAGACGTCGTTTAGAACCATATTGAGAGAAGGAAATGACATTGTTCCAAGCTTCAGAGACGTGATAGAGTCGGTCTATGAGTGTCGTTTTCATTAATTCTTTCAGAATAGAGGACGCAAGTTTGGACAAAAAACGCGATGGAGGGAGTAGCTGTTGTTGATTGAACCATAAGACCTCTTTCATTTTGTGTTTTATGCTTTAGTTCTTCTTTCTTGTTCCCTTGATTTTCATATTGGTTTTGAATCTTAATATTGTGGGTGCTGAATTTGATTTTGATTTTGATGTGTAGTTAAATTTTATTTTCATATAAAAAAGACATCTTGCTAATGGCAGAGTGGTAGTTGTCATTAGCGAGGAAGAGAGGTAACAGTGGAGGAAGGTTGAAATTGATGTTTTTGGAGGGAGCTAGGAGGCTGAGAAGGAAGAAGGTGAACAGTAAATGTGGGATTTAACAAAAATTGTAATGGGATTAAGAAGTTCATCAATGGGTTTAACAAATTCATTCATCTTGCGTGTAGCATTGATGTGGACGATAAGTGACTTTTTTGGCTTGAGAACATTATTTGGGTAGAATGTGTATACCAGGATGGCGTGTCCAGCTTGCAATTTTGACTCTAACTCAATATGTCTTCCCTAGAGTCGAAAACAGTGCTTTATGGGTCATCGAAGATTTCTCAATGGCAAACACAAGTTTAGCTTGCAACCCAATCGTTTTAATGGACAATAGGAAAAAGAGGACCTCCTAAAACTTTATTCGGTGCAGATATCTTGGAGCAGCTTCAAGATGTTGAATTTGAGTGTGGAAAAAACAACGATGCAGCAAGAGGGGGTAAGAAGAATTCCAGGACTTCTGCTTCTACGCCTCAGCAATAGCAGAAGATAAACATCTTCTTTACTCTTTCGTATTGGAAAGATAATTTCCTCCAACATAGTCTTGATGTCATGCACATTGAAAAAATGTGTGCAACAATATGTTATACACTATGCTTAACGAACCAGGCAAGTCAAAAGATCATCTTCAAGTAAGGAAAGATTTATGAGCCTTGGAGTTCGTCAAGACATGTGTCCAAGTGAGCATGACAAATTTCAACCAACAAAATTTACCCTCACAAAACGAATAAGGAAATCTTCCTCGTGACGTTGAAGGAAATAAAAAATTCCTGATGGGTATTCAAGCAACATTTTACGATATATTGATATACATGCTCGAAAGGTTGATGGGTTGAAAAGTCATGACTCACATGTTGTTAACAATTACTTCTGCTGGCAATCAAACATACACTGCCTCCCGATGTGTCGATTCTTGTGGTAAAGCTGTGTTCTTTCTTTCAAAAGTTAAGTTCTAAGATTTTGATCGTCGAGGAGCTCGATCAGCTACAACAGAAAATTATTCTCATACTGTGTCATTTGCAGATAATCTTTCCCTTGTCTTTTCTCATAGTGGTGGTTCACCTGACAATACACCTTGTTCATGAAACAAGCTAGCTAGCCTAGTGGAATACGAATGAGGAATAAGGCGTGGACATTTTTACATATGAGCATCAACTTTACTCTTTAAATTTTCTAGTTGCATATTTAAGCATTTATGGACATTTTTCCTTCTTATAATGATAGGTTTCTTGGGAAATTAAAATCTTACGTCAGGAATAAGGCGTGACCAAAAGGTTGTATAGATGAAGGCTATATAGGGAATGATGTCCTTTACTTATGTTCAAGGTACTTTAACGGTATTGAGACGTTTTTCAACCAACCACCTCGTGTAGATGATTGTCTTGAACCCAAACCTAAGCAATCAATAAGAGAGTTGTTAATCCCTCGTATTAGTGAACCAGTTGGGGAAGTGAGAGATTTAAAATGACGGCAACTGAAAAGTTGCAAGCACATAGACATGTCTTGATTAATTACACTAAAGTTCAACCCTTCCTTTAGTAAGCATTTTACACTCATATGTTATGCTATATATTTCCTTATATTTTATATTTACATGTCACTATCGTCATCTCATGATCATTTGCAGGGAATTCAGAACTCATGTGAAACGTCTACTCATGATCCATACACAAACATCCTCCGAAATTGATAGAAAGGTCAACAAAGAATTCCCATGAAGGTTTACGCGGAGAATATTAAATGACCACAACCCATGTACTCACCTGATTTCAAAGCTCTCGCACTCGGCCCTCTTGACCATGCAACCAGGTTTACGGCATATAATGTTAATGGGGTTTCAAGTTTTGCGTGATTTTAAGAGATCAATGATTGCTAACCCAAAACTTGGGTGTTTACGGTACCTTTAAGACAAGGAGTTATTTGAGCGGTAGTAACAGCAACATGTAGTTAGGAGACGTCCTATATCATGGAAAGCTTTTTTATATCGTCGAAATCAATTACCAAGGTCATTTCCGCGTGATGGTTTTCAAGTGTTTGTTGGCAAATACGACAGCTTCCTAGTCAATTTACACTAGTTAGTTCGAAGATGATGAACCATATATTCTTACCTCAGAAACACACCAGGTTTATTATGTCGAGGATAAGAGGCACAAAGATTTGAATATGGTGGTTCACTTAAAGACTCGGGACCTTTACGACATGGACGATAGTAATAACATCACCTATGAGAGTGAGTTGTTCCAACTTGCCAATTTCAAAGACTTTCTCCCTAAAAGCAATGAGAGTTTACGTATCCCTCAGCTAGTTCTTTTAAGTTACACTTTCTAATCAATTAATTTAAGTTTCATTTGTGTTGAAACGTATTCAACTCATTTCTAACATTTTCTTCCCATCTTTTTTTTGTAGTAATGGCGACGAATATTGATTTAAAAAAGGGTTATCTTATTGTAATCCGTCTATGTGTTTTTTGAAAAAAAAATATTGTATTTTTTGTAGCTGTATCAAAACCACTACAAATACCGTCTATTAACCGCTAGAACAATCGTCACTTAAACCCCCACGTTCAACGCAAATATCTCTATAAATACCACCACAACACCTTATTTCACACAATTTCCCACTTCTTCCTCCCCAATTTCTCTCTCGTTTTATTTTTCCTGTCAATGTTTACTAAAGCTTAAGTGCTGATCAACCTTATCAAATATGGTAAATATTTTTTTATGTGTTTCATTTTGAATTTTTCATTTTCTTATTATATTTGATACTAACTATTTTTTTCCAAACGGCATTTCCTCAACATTCCAATCATCAACATTTATTTGATAATCAAATATTATCTAGTTGACAACATAATAAATTTATATTATCTACACTTTGTCAATAGTATAACTACAGAAGATCTATAATCAAATATTATCTAACAGTATTGTTTTTAAAAATATTAAAATTTATCATATAAATTATTGATTAACTAATAAGATCAAATGCCAAAGTAACTTTTTTAAAAAAAAAAAAGCAATATGGTTACTAATTTCTTTAGAAAAATAATTTTATTTATAGTGGTTATATAACCGTGATGCTACCAAAATTTAACTAAGCACCGCAAGTGTACAGGTCATTAAAATAGTAAGTGGCAATTCAAAGTCATCCCACAGAGACTCAGTCAAACTAGTGATTAGGTGTCAAATTTCTTTTTTTTTTTCGTTTAAGTTGAGAAAATCAGAATTGTTTTCAGAAATAGTAAAAAGAAATTTGATAGAAACAATAACTTTCACAAAGAGCAAATTTCAATAATAAGAATGAGTAACCCAGGGTCACCAATCCTTTATTGGCTTCCTAAACCTTGCTTTTATTAATTTAATTAGCCTTAATATCAATTTGGTTAATCTTGAGTATAAATAGCTAAAAGTGCCTGTCGTCCACTTACAACCCTCTCTAAGTATAATTTGTTATGTCTAACATAATTACTCAAAAGGAAAATAAAATCAAACACACTCTTCAACAATTATATGGGGCCATTAGGTATATGTCTATCCTAACTACAAATTAAATCGTAATCTAATCCCATATTACTTAATCTCAGAGTCTAATTAAAATTCCTTTCGTCAAGATAAATCCTAATGTTCAAATTTATATTCAATGATGGTCAATCACTAAATAGATAAATCTAAACAAAATTAAGTAACCAAAATTGATATCAAATTTAACTAAACAAGGAAAACCAAATTTAATCCACCTATAAGTTCATAGCTACTCTAGTTTGCAAAGAAAATTAGCCACACATGGCTAAAACCAAATCCATGAAAGCAAAATAATATTCAGATTCAGATAGAAAAGGAAAAGAAAAGAGAAATTAAGACTCTCAAAGAATTCCAGTGCTCCTCACTATTGTGTGTGTTGCCTTTATTCCTCTACTCCTTGAATTCTTGTTCGTTCCTGTACGCGGTCCTCTGCTGATATATCCTCCTTGTGCGTCTTTGCGTCTTTTTTTATTGTTTTGCACCTCTCTCCCAATGAATAATAATCTTTGCTTGGGTCCACGTTTTTTGTATATGTTTTGGGTTGCGTGCCTTTCTCTCTTTTCATCATGTCATCAGTCTACAACTACTGGAAATTGATTCAAGGGAAAATCCATATAGGGTCCTTTTAACAGAAAAAATCCCAAAAAAGACCTAAAGATTCTGAAAATATCAGAAAATGCCCCAGGGCCTTTTTTGGTATAATTTCATTAAAACTTTAGTTGTTAACGAGGTTGATATAGTTGTTAACAGGTAGGTCATTAACAACTAAATCAGTACCATTTTCTAGCAACTATATTAGCCCCGTTAACAACTATATCAGTACCTATTAACAACTATATTAGCCCCGTTAACAACTAATGTTTTAATGAAATTATACCAGAAAAGGCCTTGGGCCTTTTCTGGGATTTTCAGAATCTTTGGGCCTTTTTTAGGTTTTTTTTTTCTGTTAAAAGGGCCATGATATGAATTTTCCCTTAATTCAACTATATGATATATAGCTTCAAACCCTAAATCGAAAACGCTCTCTCTCGGCTTCACCTTCAATTAGGTCTCTGTCTTGCCGACGACGTCTATGCCGCCGCCGGCAAGCCTCCTCTCAAGCTACAAACACAGTAGAAGTGCAGATCGGACCTCGAGCCAGGAGAAGACAAGTTTTAGGTCGGAACAGAGACATACAGCGACGGCGGTCCTTCTTCTTCGACGTCGACTCTTCTATGGTCTCCGTCCTCATTGGCTCTCCAATTGTGGTGTCCCTTTCATTTTTCAGTTCGCACTAGTGCAAAAAAGGCTTTTAAGACCGCCTCATTTAGAGCAGAGTATCGATGCCCCGGTCTTAAAAGTATGATCGGTGGCAGTTTTGTAAATATAAAAAACTTTAAAGGTATGACCGGTGGCAGTTTTGTAAATATAAAGAACGTCTTGGACCGAATCATTTACCAATGGGTCTTAAATATATTATTCAGACCGCTTAAAAAACTACCGATCTTAAAAATGTAATTAAAAAAAATTGAAATATCGAATTTCTTTATAGAGAAATCTCGAACATGCCGACTTATATTTTCTGCGATTCAAAATAATAAGGAAAAAATTAAATAAAAAATTTTAAGACCGGATGTTTATAACAGGAGGTCTTAAAGATTATACTTTTAAGACCGGACATAAATTGTACCCAATGTTAAATAGTTTATTACTTTTAAGACTGGAGTTTAAAAAAGGACGGTCTTAAAACTTAACATTTAAGACCGTCCTTTGTTTTTCATCCGGTCTTAAAAATAAAGCGCCAAATATATCTTCGCGCGAAACGTTACCTTAAGACTTACGTTGTCCGAACTCTGAAACCCCTCTTCTTGTTGTGAAGCCACTCTTGCTGTTGCATTACCACTCTTCCTCGTCTACGTACCATTAGCCTCTCTTACTCTCTCATTTGCTCAAGCATTCCTTTCTTACTGTCTCGAACATGAACGATGAAGACGATTCCATTCGTGTTCCGGGAACGCCAGTTAATGTTGTGAGTCAGAACGAACCCTCTTCATCTGACAATGTGCCTCTTAACCGCCCTGCACGCCGTGGTACAAGAGGCACACGAATGATGGATGTATCTCTAAGTCAGGCTTCTAGGTCAAGGCTCGACATTCAGTTTGATGAAAAGTTGCGACCTTTCGGTCCTAATAAAAGCAAATATCATAGTTTTGTCGGCTATCTTGCACGCAGCAAAGTTAGCATCTTGATAGATGAGTGGAAAAGTGTTGACCTTGACAAAATAAAGAAACCTATTTGGGACACTATCCGGCTCACATACACGGTCCCTGACTCTAAGGAGATGAAAGACAAGACATTGTCTTATTGTGCTGATCGGTGGAGGAAGTTTAAGACCTCTCTCGCTAACAAGTATATTTTTGCCGAGGTTCCACCTGCCAAACAGTCTTGGGAACAGTACACATTCATGAAGAACAAATTTGGCAACAATTTGTTCTTTTGCGGACCACTCCTGAAGCTCTGGTGAGTCTATATTTAGTTTTGTTTGCTTATATAACCTGTGAGCTTATATCTGTTCATCTAATCCTGTTAGTTGAATTGTTTGGTGTGTGAATAGAGGTATACATTTCCTGCCTTTGTCTATGCAAGTCTGATATGTAAACCCTGAAAAGGTAAAATACTAAGGAGGTAATTGTGTAATGGTTTGTTTTGCAAATGATGAGGAAATGAATAGTCTTAAAAGGGGGAAACTTTATATATCCAATTGTTACAATCTAATTTGGACTGATGATCCCATTGGATGCCTTAAAAAGGATCAAGTTTGTATTATTCTGTCAGCATAATTCTCTTTTGTTTCTTGTTATTCTATCTACATAGTAGTACAAAACATAGCTCCTTTGTAAGCATAATTCTCTTTTGTTTCTTAACCTATCTACATCTTCCATAAATAAAATATAATGTTGAAACTTGATCAAGTGAATTTGACTAGTGTTTGAGGTTCATGTCAAGCATGCAGAAGTTCTCTAATTTCTGTTAGTGAGATGGCTGGAATTCATAATTAATAGTTGTTTTCAATTCGTATTCACAGCAAAGAAGGGAAAAAGCACAGGAGATAGGGACAAAGAATGATTGCCCGCATAGGGCTTCTCGCGGCGGATATGAAAAGGCTGAACAAGAATTGATGGCAGCCAAGCGGAAGAGATTGGAAGATGAAGAAGAATCCAATCCTTCTGCTGTACATGGTCCGCCATCTCCAATACGTCGCGAGGACCTGTGGTTGCACATTCGGCAAAAGCCAAGCGGCGCCTACACGAGTGAACAAACTCGTGTAGTTGCTGAAAAAATTGTAAGTATCGTTATTATTGTTATTTTTTAGTTACTAAACATGTTTCATTACTAAGCTTCTCGTTATTTGTACTTTACAGGAAAGATCTTAAGAAGAAAGAGGCAGAGGGATCTTTCATGTCGTCCGGTAGGAGTGATGTTCTCACTGTTGCCACTGGAAAACCGGACCACGGTGGGCGTGTAAGGGGGGTTGGAGGACGGGTAGGCCTGAAGGTATTCTTTGGTTCATCCGCCAAACACCATAGGAAAGAGGTGATTACCCGAGAGGAGATGGAACAGACAGTGGCCAGATTAAATGAGGAAGCAACAGTTAAAGAAGCAAAGTATCAATCTGATATGAGCCAATTGGGGGAGGAACTGAATCAGGTGAAGCTGCTTTTGAACTCACGTCCAGAGACCAGTGTTCCCTTCACACATTCACCTGCATCTGTGCAGCAGAGCACTCGAGGGAGCTGCATTGTTGGACAGTCAGAGCAACCTTGTGACCTCTATGTGGATGATCCTGATCATCATGATAGACTACTATTGGTTGCAAAAGGGACTATCCACAACTTATTGGGATCAACTGTACACCACCAACAAATAGAGAAAGTAAAGTGATGATGAAGAATGTAAAGAAAGTAAAGTAACAACAGGTTTAAATAGAGAACCCATCCGGAGTGAACCGTCGGAACCATTAATGAGCAGACGCATAGTTCATCAGAATACGAGGAGACGCCTAGTTACGTTGGGAAGTTTATCTGGAAGCCGAAGAGATCCTCTGGTAGAGTGTAAGGATACGACGCTGCTATCGAAATTTGAAACAATGAACTTTTTTTACGAAATTAAATCTTACTTTAAAAAATATGAAAAAAATAAATGAATTTTAGGACCGAAAAACTGATAAAAGATCGGTCTTAAAAGTAATTTAATTGACTAAAAAAATAAATAATATACTTATAGGACCGGAGAAGTGATAAAAGGTCGGTCTTAAAATTAATTCATTTAAAAAAATAAATAATATACTTTTAGGACCGGAGAAATGATAAAAGGTAGGTCTTAATATTAATCCATTTAAAAAAATAAATAATATACTTTTAGGACCGGAGAAATGATAAAAGGTCGGTCTTAATATTAATTCATTTTAAAAAATAAATAATATTTATAAAACTCGCTCGTAAAGTGTAGACCATTCGTCTGCTCTTTACCTCTCTGTCCTTAACACTCCTTATTTGTTAGTTCTCAGAATGTTTTGATGATCACTGACAATTGTAAACAATAGTGGAAAGATTTGACAAGTCAAGGATGTTTAAAACTCATGATTTTTCTATCTGTCAAAATCAAACTCGAGCCTATGAGTGATGAACTCGAGCCTGTATTTAACAGAAAGCATGAACTTGCAAAACCAAAGTTCAAACTTGAGACTAAACCTGAAGTTTATAATTAAGCCTTTGAAAGTTCGCATGAACTCGAGCCTATAACTGTTGAACTCGAGCCTATGTTTAACAGAAAGCATAAACCTGTCAAACCAAAGATCAAACTTGAGACTGAACCTGAAGTTCAAAATTAAATCCTTGAAAGTTTGAGTGAACTCGAGCCTACCATTTAATGAACTCGAGTTCGCCATTGACAAAGTTTTTTTTTTAACTTTTGAAAACCTATTACAAACTCTAAACCTCTACTCAAACCTCAAGTTTGAAAAAGTTCAAAGAAGATATTAAGTAAAAGAACTCGAGCCTGTCATGATGAACTCGAGTTCATCCTTGGCAGGACAAGTTTGTTTAAACTTGAAAACAGAACATTGTCCTTAAACTGGAGCCTAAACTCTTCAGACTCGAGCCTAGTTTTGACCGAGAGCCTTCAGAATATTTTAGAGAGAACTAAACTCGAGCCCAAGCTTCTCAAACTCCAGTTCAAAAGTTCCAGAGAGTAATTAGCCATTTTCAAAAGTTTCAAACTCGAGCCCACTTGTCTTAAACCTCCAGTTTGTTTTATGTTAACCCTTTTTGAAGTTCTCTAAGAAAAGAGAACTCGAGTTCATCATTAATGAACTCGAGTTCGTGTTCTTACAAACCTCAGGTTTACACACAAACCTCCAGTTTGATTTTGACAGAACCGAATTCTCAAAATGAATAAAGGCCGAACTCGAGCCTAACATTATGAACTCGAGTTCAGACCTCCAGAACAGAAAAACGGATTTAAACTCTGATATGTCAAATTTGATTCTTTCTTCATGTTTCAAATTACCCATTGAATCTAATCATTATATCTATCTCTTATATATGTAAGTGATCTGTTCTAACAAGTTTATTTATGAGATAACAGAAAGAATTTGAATTAGACAGAGATTCAATTGGAGCAACACTTTATGCAACTTGGATTATTTTATCTTATCCTTCAAGACAAGATTAAATGAAGTCCAGGTTGGCATTACAGACAGTACAATCACCTCTGAAGAAAGCCAAACGTGATTATTCTAAAAACAGAATGTCATGGGCCACCAATATTCAAATGCAAAAGCTACAAACACCCAAATCTGGAAAGTAGCAACAGAATATTACCCATCAGCTTCTGCAGTACCTTTACACATGGAAGAACACTCACAACAGTCACATTTTCGAATGGGAACAAGCTTCAGTGGATTAATAACGTTCAAATGGTTCAAACAATTATAAATGACTGAGGAACTGAAGCCAAAGAGACACAACCAATGAACAACTACTCTACTCGAAAATAATCATCCTGAGTTGTTCTTTTCATTAGGCTGTATCTTTGATACATTGTACTTCAGTATTTATCTTATCTACTCTTTGAGAGAGTCTTTCTTGTAATCATTCATTGATTGAGATAACCACAAGTCAGGGGACTTGGTGGTTGGGAGTATTGATTGCATCTTGTAAGGGGGAGTGAGTTCTAGTGAGAGAACTACTCTGAGTACAGAGATTGTAATCAAGTCTTGTGAAGTTAGTGGATTGAAAATCCCAAGTGAGGCTTGGGGACTGGATGTAGGTCAGAGAAAAGGCCGAACCAGTATAAATTGATCCGTGCAAAGCTTCTCTACTCCTCTCTTCATTTATCCTCTGCTTTAACTTACCCAAAACAGAGCCAAGTCTTTAAAATTTTATAGATACCCAATTCACCCCCCCTCTTGGGTATCAAGTTCCATTCTTTCATTATTAACTCCGCACTACCTCGTAACTCCAAACTACCTCTAGCTCTGCCTTTATTAATAAACGCCTCATACCTCTTTGCGCCAACGTACTACTCAAACCATGGTTAGATACAAGATAACCGCTTGTAGGGGTGCTCTTACTCGTGATGCTCGTGCCTTCTGTCGATCGTTATACGATGCGCCTCCTCCATCGAGAGTGCGTTCGATTGAAACAGAAGAGTCTCAGGTCGTTGGACCCATTGTTATTTCCGATGATGAAGACATTGTCGCACCCCCCCTCCAGCCTTCCGACCATGAAGAGGTTCCTGCTCCACCTCTCCAACCAGTTGGCCCCAGCGCACCGACCGCTGACCCTCGTCCTCTTTCCTCTAATGACCTGATACGAATAAGACGGGAACTTGCTGATATCCGGCGGGAAATTAATGCTGCTCAAGCCGATATTGCCTGAGCTTTGAAGGATAATAAGCTTTAGTAATTTTTTTTTATTGCAATGGGTACGGCAATATTCAAGTAATTAATAATAGCATTAATTAAGAACCATAAGCTTGTCTCTTTTTAATTTTTTTCAAGTAATTAATAATAGCATTAATTAAGAACTATAAGCTTGTCTCTTTTTAATTTTTTGTTCAAGTAATTATTAATAGCATTGATAATTTTTTGCGCTCGCCAAAACCAATACTTTTTTCTTGAAAAAAAAAATTGGGAATTTATTTTCTTAGTTTTCAGATAAAGTTATATATTTAGGACTGTCTACTAATAAATAACCAGTCTTAATAAAATCTACGAATGAATAATAAAAACTTAGGTCCGCAGTATTATAAAACTACAGTCTTAAATATTTAGGACCGGACTGGATAATAATTCGGTCATAAAAGTAATACTTAAAAATTTATTAAAAATATTTAGGACTGGATGCTTTATAATTAATTGGTCTTAAAAAATTCCAAATACAAAAACATGTCTCTGTCGCGCGGAAAATTAAATTTCCCTCTCTGAATTTCTCTTGTCGCGCCGAAAGTGATTACTGAGGAGGTTTTGTCTCCAGTGTTTGTGTGTTGCTCCGTCGGTGCTTCACGTTGCTCTCTCGACAATCACTTTCTGGTTTCTCAGCTAAACGTATATAGACCAAGCTGTAAGAGCTGTTTCGGTTATATAACTTCATGGTTTTCCTACTTATCGTTCTGGGTTTTTCATGGGTTGAACAAAAACGATGAAATGCTATTGTAGGTTTCTCTGTTGTTATTGAATATTCTATTTTGAAGATTATATTTGCACTTGAGACCTACCCAACTGACCAACAAATGTTTTTAGGGTACTCTTGCTGTCTCCAACGTCAACATTCGTGGCGGGAGATTAGGGACTCTTATTTCACATTTGAGCTACAGGTGAGTCCTCAAGACCTTCATGCGAAGCATTTAATTTCCTCGTCATGCATTTATTTTGCTTCGTGATATTTTATTTTGGATTCATTGTGATATGCAAGACAGCCAAAAGTGATTCTTCGTTATGCATTTACTTGTGCCTTATTTTACGTATGCTAAATCTTTTCATCCATAGGAATTCTACTATAGATCGTTGTTGGATAAATGCTTTACGGACGAGTGTTGAATATCAGAATGGGGTGAGGGACTTTATTGAATTTGCTAAACAAAATGGAAGTGATGATAGTGGAAAGTTTTATTGCCCTTGTGTAAAATGTTTGAATGATAGGCGACTAAGTCTTAAAGTTATACGCATACATTTAATTTGTCATGGATTTTGTAAGACTTATACAGTATGGGTATGGCATGGTCAAAAAATACCAAGTGGGTCTCAACATGGGGAAGTGGCCTTTGATGATAATGACACGGATATGGATGATCGCATAGAGGACATTATTCGTGATGTAGGAGAAGAGGCCTTTCAACAATCACATTCATATGGTAATATGTGCAGTGATGCGGAGACCCCATTATACCCTGGGTGTCAAAGATACCAATTGTTGAACGTTGTATTGAAATTGGTAAGCTTGAAGGCACGTCATGGATGGAGCGACAAGAGTTTTTTTGAAATGCTTGAGGCTTTTAAGGACATGCTTCCGGATGATAATGTGTTGCCGCATCGATACTATGATGCTAAGAAAATACTTTGTCCACTGGGGATAGAGTACAAAAAGATCTATGCATGCCCGAATGACTGCGTATTGTATAGAAAAGAGTTTGAAGAGAAGCAGAATTGTCCGATATGTGAAACCCCCAGGTACAAGTCAAATAAGGGGCCTGCAAAAGTGTTGTGGTATCTTCCAATCATACCAAGGTTCAAGCGGTTGTTTGCGAATGAAAATGATGCAAAAAATTTGCGGTGGCATGCAGATGAGAGGATTTCTGATAGAAAGCTTCATCATCCAGCCGATTCTTCTCAATGGAAGAAAATCGATCAATTATTTCCCAACTTCGGCGAAGAACCTAGGAACCTTAGGCTTGCCCTTACCACAGATGGCATGAATCCATATGGAAGCCTTGGCAGCGTACATAGTTCATGGCCTGTACTCCTCATTATTTACAACTTATCTCCTATGTTATGCGTGAAACAAAAGTACATCATGCTGTCTATGTTGATTTCGGGACCAAAACAACACGGAAATGACATTGATGTTTACCTTCAACCCTTGATCGAAGACTTGAAGAAGTTATGGGAAGAAGGTGTTGATGTTTTTGACTCTTTCAAGAAGGAGGTCTTCAAATTGCGAGCCATGATATTCTGTACTATAAACGACTTCCTAGCATATGGTAACTTGTCAGGGTATAGTGTAAAGGGCCATAAAGCATGTCCGGTTTGTGAAGAAGGCACATGCTACCATCAACTCCAATATGGAAGAAAGACGGTTTATCTTGGACATAGGAGATTTCTTAGACAGGGCCACCCATATCGTCGATTAAAGAAAGCCTTCTTTGGTGGCCAAGAATATGAAGATGCTCCGGTGCCATTGACTGGGGAGCAAGTTTATGAGAAGGTGAAAAATATCAATGTCATCTTCGGCAAGACAACCAAGAGTAGAAAATATACAAATATATGGAAAAAGATATCTATATTCTTCAGTCTTCCCTATTGGTGCAATCTTGATGTGAGACACTGTATCGATGTCATGCATGTGGAGAAAAATGTATGTGATAGTATTGTTAGCACGCTTCTCAACATATAAGGTAGTTCCAAGGATGGTGTGAAGGCAAGATTGGATTTGCAAACAATGGGAATACGTGAAGAGTTACATCCAAGGCCATATGGGAAGAGAACTTATTGTCCCCCGGCTTCTCATACTTTGTCTAAGAATGAGAAACGTAGTTTTTGTGAGTGTTTACATGGCACAAAAGTTCCATCGGGGTATTCTTCAAATTTTAAACGGCTTGTATCGATGAAGGACTTGAAATTAGTAGGCCAAAAATCTCATGATTATCATGTCTTGATGCAACAGCTACTCCCAATAGCTATTCGAGGCATCGCCGAATATGATCTTCGGGTCATTTTGACTAGACTTTGTGTCTTCTTCAATGCAGTTTGTGGTAAAGTTTTTGACATCGAAAAGTTGGATGAATTGGAGAATGAAGGATATCTTATCTTGTGCCACCTTGAGAAGTTTTTTGTTCCTACATTTTTTGACATCATGGTTCATCTAATTGTTCATCTAGTGAGGGAGATAAAGTGTTGCGACCCTATCCATTTACAGTGGATGTACCCAATTGAAAGATCTATGAAATTCCTTAAAGGGTACGTGAAGAATGCATACCGTCCAGAAGCCTCGATTGTTCAGAAATATGTTTCTGAAGAAGCCATGGAATTTTGTCAAAATTATTTGGCCAAAGTAAGACATATTGGGCTTCCAAAACGTCAGCATGCTGAAGGGGGTAGGCGAGGGGCTTCAATAAAGACTGTGGATCCTGATGAATTGTCACAAGTCCACTTATACATCTTGAATAATGTTGATGAAATTCAAGCCAGCATAGCTGCACATAAAAAAGCTGTGAGGAAAGAAAATCCTCGAATGACTGAACAAAGGTTGATTAGGGAGCATAACAGAACTTTTGCACACTGGTTCAAACGAAAGGTCGAGGGAGAGGAATGTGTTTCTGATATCCTCAAATGGTTAGCACGTGGTCCTGAGGTTGATGTCATAAGTTGGAATTCGTATGTGATCAATGGTTATACATTTTACACGAAGTCCCTAGATGATAGAGCACAGTCCAGAACAATGGTGTTATGTTAGAGGCTAAATCTATGCACTTCTCCAGTTCGAAAGACAAGAGCCCTTTATTGACAGTCATGCCATATTATGGGGTTATTGAAGAGATATGGGAGGTGGACTATGTCAAAATTAGATTTCGCATTTTCAAATGCAAGTGGGTTAATGTCAATAATGGTGTTCGGATCGATCGGCTAGGATTTACATTAGTCGATATCAATGGTAGAAGTTTTGGAGATGAACCTTTTATTATGGCAGACCAGGCGAAACAAGTGTTCTATATCACTGATCAAGAAAATAAAATGTGGTCTGTAGCTCTCCAAGGAAAGAGGGTCATTGATATTGATGAGGAAATGAATTTTTATTATGGTATTCCTGAGAATACTCCTTTTTCAAGGGGTCTACCGGACATGAACGAAGAAGATGAAGCAGATAATGAACTCGGCATAAGAAGTGATCATCAAGAAGGGATATGGGAAGATATCAGTTTATAAAAGAGTCAATTCATAAGGAAATATTCATATATATGTAGCTTTCTTTGAAAACTACTTTAAGTCTTTAATTATAACATTTATTCCTTCTATGTTACGTTCATCATGTCTTTGACTATGAAGTTTGTTCCTTGTTTTATTTTTGTGGCAGGATCCGATCCAAAGGGGCATGTTGACCTGGAGGGAGCTGCATTGTTGAACTGAATCAGATGAAGGCATGGTGAATATTATTTTGGGCGCATGTATATTTGTAACTTATTGTATTTGTAAGTAAGTTATCTTATTGTATGAATTGATTTAGGTGTTGTAGACATAGTATAATCATTAAGGCCAAATAACTCATGGTGGATAAATATTTGTTTCATTTTTATTCAATTTATTCAAATAATTGTTCATAACTTGTAGCTTAAAAGTATCGACTTTTGTGTGCTGGATTGGGTAGGTGATTTGTGTATAATATAATCAAGAAGAACAGAACAGGGAAAAATTCAGGAAAATTTAGACCACAAATAAATTTTCCGGTCTTAAAAGTTGAGATTTTAAGACCGGATGTATTTATATGTCCGGTCTTATAAGCCGCTATGTTTATGACCGCGTATAATTAGTCGGTCTTAGAAGTCGCTAAGTTTAAGACCGTATTTATTTTTGTCCGGTCTTAAAAGTCATATCTTTTAGAAGCGGCCAATTTTTAGCCGAACTTAAAAGTTGATATTTTAAGACCGGATGTATTTATGTGTCCGGTCTTAAAAGTCGCTATGTAACAGACCGCGTATAAATAGTCGGTCTTAGAAGTCGCTAAGTTTAAGACTGTATTTATTTTTGTCCGGTCTTAAAAGTCATATCTTTTAGGAGCGGCCAATTTTTAGCCGGTCTTAAAAGTTGAGTTTTAGGACCGAACAAAAAGCTAGTCCTTGGTCTGTTTGGTACGACTTTTAAGACCGCAAGTTTAATTGTCCGGTCTAAAATAGATTCTTTAAGACCGGTCATAGTCCGGTCTTAAATGTCGACTTTTAATACCGGCTGATACAAGACCGGTCGCGCGTCCAGTCTTACGAGCCTCTTTTATCCGGTCTTAAAAGCCTTTTTTCCACTAGTGTCGATTGTGGCCCTCTCTCACCTCTGGCAGTGGGAGCTATTGTCACGATGTCTCCCCACCCGGTGGTCTCCGGCAAAGGGGACGTTGGCGGTGATGAGAGCTATGTTCCTTTTCTTTTCTTTTTATTATTATTATTGTTTTATGTCTGTGTGGTGCTTTTGTTGATGGGGTCTCCGGCGATGGGGACGTTGATGGCGGTGTTTTCTATTTTCTGGAGCTATGCTCCTCTGTTGATGTGGTTTTGGATTTGCAATTTTGGGGGAAGGTTTTATGGATGGTTGATTGTGCTATGGGCTTTACTTATGAGAGGACCATTATTAGGATTGTTCGATGGTCGCGAATCCAAATCACTAGTATTAGCCTTAGTTTGTTTGGTAGGTGTTTGCCAGATTTACTTAGTTGGAGGAGAAAAAGTATTCTTATGGACTTCATTTGTTTTCTTTCTGAGGTTGGGTTTTCTCTGATTCTTGCCCCATATCGGGGTATTTGTGTAGCTGATCTATTTGCAGCATATCCTTATAAGAAGGTGTGCCCTATTGGGTGGGCTTTGCAGCCAACACCTTCTTTCTTGTCACTTCTAACCTTGGATGTTCAGGAAGCCGGTGTAGTCTCTGAGACTTTTTTTTCCTACCTCTTCAGTGATTTTGGTTTTTAGTTTTTCTTTCATTTGGTTTGTACTATTTTATGTGTTTGTGTTCCTATTGTTGTTCTCGTTCTGGTTTATTTATTTTAGTTGTAATTGTTCTAGTTCATTTTATTTTAGTTGTAATTGTTATGTTTTGATGTATCTTTTGATTTGAGTATTAATATAAGTATGTTTGACCAACCAAAAAAAAAAAAAAACCTATATTATATATATCTTTGACTCCATTATTTGAATCAATTTGAATATCCTCCGGATTGCAGTGTGTGGGGTCCGCATATAATTATCCTTTTAGTTATCTTATGGATTTAATATCTCATGCACAATAAGATAGGATATGAATAGATTTTCTGTCTAATATTCTTTTATCCTATATTTGATTAACTGATAGAAAAATATATAAAAGATAGTTAAATAAGTATAATATTAATAAATTCAATTCAATATATCCCAGAATCTATACTTATTTAATTATAAAATATATACTTATCAAACCGCTACAACATTTACAAAATTTCAGCCCACTTTTGAAATTTAAAAATTAGCAGCAAAACTTTGTAGCAATCCATGAAACACTACAAATTAAATTTAAACTTTTTGGCACCATTGACAATTTCATCCAATATTGGATCGATTTGCAAACCGCTACAAATATCTACCACCATTTTTTACAAAATGTGTTGCCATCATGGTAGTCAAAAACGCACTTTAACACGTAAAAACACCATTTTTACATTTTAATTTCAGCAAAACGTGTTTCGTTGCAGCCAAAAACGGACTCAGAGTGAAAACATAAAAAACGCAACGTTTAAATGCAAAAGCGTAAAAACGGAGCGTTTAAGCAAAAAACATGGGGAAAAAAACAGCCCTAAATCCCTAATCCGGTAATCCCTCTCGGCTGGCTCATTCTCAAGTCTCAACCCGCGGCCGCGACTCCTTCAGTCCTTCACTCCTTCCATCAAAATCCTTCCTCCTCCAACGCCCTTTCTGTCCACACCGTGTCTCCTCCTCCAATGCCCTTTAATTTCCATCCACACCGTGCCTCTTCCACCCCCTTCATCGTCGGCTGCTCATCATCGTCTCCCCTATCTCTCACTCTCAAACCCCCTCCTCTCTATTCGTCCATCATCGACAATACCTCCATCATCGTCGTCGTCGCTCATAGATCTCCCTTGTTCATCGCCAGTCAAAGCTCGCTTGCTCTATTCTGTCGACCAAAACAAGCAATGGACAACCCCCTTGGCCCTCGCTTGCTCTGAACTCATCTCCGCTGATAGCTATCGAACCGTAGAAGCCAAGCTTGATTTTTGGCCTTCTCTGTCCTTTGCTCGTGGCTGATTAGTTCCTATCCTTGTATTGTCTTCTTCCCTGTTATACTCCAAACGGTATGTTCATTTTTTTTCCTCTTCCCCTATCATTTTGGATTTCTGGATAGATTGAAGGGAAGCTTTGATGGTTTTAACTGGTCGTTGACTAATTCTATTTTTAGCTTGTTGTGTGTTACTTTGGACCAGACTATAAGGTTGGTTTTGATCTATAGGTTGATTTGATTGGTCTTATCTGAATTTTTAACTTCATAGATTAGAGTCTAGAAGTAATATTGCATGGATTTTGCCATTTGATAGGTGATATTTATGTAAAAAATCATTAAATACCATTAGTTATCATCGTGAAATAACTTGTTTGGATACTGTGAAAAGTTGTTAAATGACAGGATGGTTGGTTGCTTTAAGGTGAGATGTATTGAGTGTAAACAAAATTTTACAATTATGAAGAACTTAAATCCTTACAAAGGGATATTTGTTTCTCATTGGGTCTCTTTCTGATAAGAATGAGTATGATTATTTTCTTAAAATAAATGTAGTGACTCTCCCACCATAGCCAGGTACGCGACGCTGGTCAGATCTAGATTAGTCGGGGCGAAGCTTCGGTGAACCGGGTGGGCAACCAAAAAAAAAAGAGTGAGCTTAAAATTTGATACTTACGCGCATACATATTTCTTTTTACTGATTCTAAATTCGTTTTGTCCAGCAGAGACGGTGAGATTATGAGTAAACTTATGGCAGAACTAGATAAATATAAACTGTTGTCATTGTATGCCTTTTGTTCTGTTTTGTTGCAGAATTGTTTGAATGTATTTGATGACAATGTTTGATATTTTGATTGATATTGCATTGATCAGTATATGTGTGGATGATGACAGGTGCCTTACTTTTCTTGAATTTTTTTATATATATAAGCAAGTAAAAACTACAGTTTGTATTACGATTTTACGTTTTACGATTTTTCATTCTCTTTCCGTTTTCAGGTAAAAACTACGTTTTCACTACCATGGTTGCCACCACTCACAATGTTCCCGCATATTTTTTAAAATTTATGGATGTAGGTAGTAGTGATTAATTAACCACTACAAGTATTTGAAAGCTCAACTTGTAGCGGTCTGTTAGGCGCTACATATGGTTCAATAATATGCAATCCTTCGACTGTTATTCAGTTACGCTGACCCATACCCACTACAGTATCAGTAACGGAAAGGTTACTTGAGTAGTGCATTCTTTTAACCACTACAACAAAGCTTGTCACAGTGCTTTTTGTAACGGTTTGTATATATGCTACTACCGTCTCTAGTAGCGGTTGTAACTTGCAACTGCTACAAATACACTCTTTTGACTACTGCAAAACCTCGTTTTGTTTTTTGTAGTAAGCAAAGAGTGTGATGAAATAATATATATTATGATATCATTTTTATGCTTTTATTGATTTTTTAAAAAAAAATAAATTACCTAGGATTTTGATATGCAAATTCATGTTTTTGTTTATGGCCGCCTTAATCAATACTTTTATGTTCCTATCTATAAGGCGCTTCCAGTATGTTTTTCACAGACCAAGCAAACTTTAAACTTTATTGGCCATGTCTTACAATCTCACAACATTTTAACTTTACCCATATTCAATATACATTATACATTTTTACCAAAAAAAAAAATATACATTATACATTATAAAGAGGTTCAAAATAGTAGTTTGTTGTTCAACTAGGCTATATTTGCACTATAAATTGAAGATAGTATCACATGTTCTTCAAAGAATATAAAGAGACTAAAACTTTCGTAGCTAAAAAATATGGTAGTATTTTTTTTTGGCAAAAAAATTAGTAATTTACTATAAATTTTATATTATAGGTAAATAAAATATATTGATTTTATATTGTATATAAAGTACAATTCTGAAATTAAAAAAAAATACAATTCAGCATTATTTTATCTCGAAAATATACTAGCCAATAAACCATAATTCATGAGGTACTAAAATATGTGGATTTACAATTAGTCTCGTGATGTTAGGACCCACGATATCCTTCTAAGGTCTCAAAACTTAGAGGAGACACACGTGTTAAAAAGGACAGTCATGAATTCTCAACCGAATACAGGATGATAATATCAAAAAATAAGGATGTGGATTTTTTTTAAAAAAAAAAAAGAAATAAGAAGATTACAGTTAAATACTATTGTTGATATTAAAAGTGGAAGTTAATCAGGGTGATTAGTCAGGCATCAGGAACCTAATCCAGATGCTGACGTGGCTGATTAGATCGATGAAAGTGCTTTATTATTCCTTTTTCTTCAGATTTGAAAATTGAAATTATTTCTGTGGGTGTCCCATCACCTCACCCTCTGTCCATTCTTTCCTCTCTCTGTTTCCTCCAGCCATGTATCTAATTAACTTGTTTTTTTTTTTGGGGGGTTTTACAATCTCAATTATGAGATTAAATCTAAATGATTTAAAATTATTAAAATATAAAGTAAAATATTTTCCTTCTAAAGGACTAAGAAATTTGAAGCATTCAAATTCAAATTTATTTTATTAACAAGTTAAATTAATTAATTTCTTAAAAAAATCAAATTTACAAGTGGCTTATATATAACAAATCAAATAATCCTACGAACGAGAGCTATAGACTTATACCCTTATGGACAAAAATAAATTTATTTTGTTAACAATTATTCATTTACAAGTGTTTTGCATTTTATGAACAAATGAAATAGTCCCACCAATAAGTTTTAATAAAAGTATTTGCAGACGTGTGATAGATTATTAAATTGAATGGTTTACAGAAAAATAATATATATATAAGGCAAAATCATATGGAAATGACTCTGATACCACATGACATTACTCTGATTCCCACATGGTATTAAAGCCAAGTTTGCTGGAGAACCTACCTCTCATTTAATGTGGGGTACACCTAAATTCTTATTTTATTTTAAAATTATATATATATATATATATATATTGGAATAATCTTTATTTTTAATTATATACATGTGTACCGCCCTGATACATAAGCTCAACGGGAGATTTGTTTTAATGTAATTAATATTGGGCCAAATAAGACTATTGAGAGCCCACCCTAAGCCCAAATATGGAAAAAAAAAAAAAGGAAATAAAAACAGACTCACCTTTGAGTTATTTTGGTAATTGAGTTATTTATATTTGTAAAAATTGGGAATAAATCCCCATTTAAGAAATTAACTAGGGAATAAGATTTAGGATCTAAGAGACCTCAAGCTTTTCACCTTTTCCCTTAGTTTCTATTCTACCATTAATTTTAAGAAAAATGACATTAAGGTTCCATTTAAAAAATATTAATCTCAGAATAATCTCATTATTTATCAATTATAACGTTTTCACTTGTCATTGATAAATTATGAGATTTTGTTTGTATTTTTTTTTTATTTGGGGCTTTAGTATCATTTTCCCCAATTTTAATATTGGGGTTCATTTCTAGGGCACTCCATAAGCTTCTGACGTCTGAGGCAATTTGCAAAAGTCGCCAAAAAAATACAAAGGTGAGGATTTGAAGTGGCGTGGCATATTGGGCCACATTTTCTATTTCAAAAAGGGTTAAAGTGTAAAAATACACATGTGTTTTTTTTTAAGGAGTGTCCAGTAACAAGTATTTTTTTAGGTGTAAAAGTAACTATGTGGTTACAAATTAGGTGCAAAAATACCGTTAAATTTGATTTTGATCGTTAAGTTTGACTTTTTCTTGTTAATTGGACGATGACGTGACATTTCAAATGTGTAAAAATACACCAATGGTTTGTCAAAATAAAAAAGTCCAACACCAATTTTTTTTAATTTAATAATTTTATTTTAATTACTACCGGGTACTAAAAAGATATTCAAGATACTAACATGTACTGAAAGATTGCTTCATGATCTTGAAAAATTATGTTAAGATCTAAAAATATATTTTAAGGTACTGACGTGTACTAAAAAGATATTTTGAGAATACTACCTGGTATAGAAAAATATTTTATGATCTTGAAAAATTATCTTAGAATCTTTAAAACAATATGTTGAAGTATATTTTTAATACCAGTCAGTACCCTGAAATGTTCTTTCATGATCTTAATATAATTTTTCAAGATCATGAAGTATTTTTCAGTACCAGTCAGTATCCTTTTAGTACCAGTCAATAGCTTGAATTTTTTTTTCAAGATCCTAAAATAATTTTTCAAGATCATGAAGTATTTTTTCTGTACTAATTAGTATCCTCAAAGTACTTTTTAGTATCAGTCTGTACCCTGAAATATTTTTCAGTATTAGTCAGTATCCTTTTGGTACCAGTTAATACCTGAAATATTTTTTCAAGATCCTAAAATAATTTTAATTAAAGTAAAATTATTACATTTAAAAAAAAATGGTGTTGGACGCTCTTTTTGATAAACCACATGTGTATTTTTGCACTTTTGAAATGCCACGTCATCATCCAATCAGCAAAAAAAAAGTCAAATTTTACGGTCAAAGTCAAACTTAACGGTTAAACAATATTTTTACATTTAATTTATAACCACGTGTATACTTTTACACCTAAAAAAAGCATTGCACGCTCATTTAAGAAAAGCACATATATATATTTTTCCACGTTAAGCCTTTCAAGAATAACATTTGGTGCCGTTTTATTTTATAATATTGAGACTAAAATAAATGTGATTCGTTTTGGGCCAATAGGAATAATCCAAAGCCTCAATTTTAACGGTTTAGTGGGGGTTGCTTTATTGTGAAGGATTCTAGGTAACAGCCAATAGTGTTCTTAGAGGCGGAATCAGAAAGGGGGAAAAAACTTTAGTTCAAACTAAAAAATAAACATATTAAACTATGAGGTTTAAATTTCTCATGTTGCATGAGAAGAAGAAGATTTTTAAATACACATAAAATAGTGGGACCTATATATTATATAAGGGAAAAACACTTCTTATATTGTAGAAGAAGTGTTTTCTCATGTCACACACACATAAAATAGTAGGACCCACACACATTATATATATGTGTGTGTGTGTGTGTGGGTCCCACTATTTCATGTGTGTAGGAATTTTTTTTCTTTTCATACAATATGAAAAGTTTAAACCCCTATATATAATGCTAATTATATATATATGTGTGTGAGTCCCACCATTTTATATGTGTGACATGAAAAAACATTTCTCCTACAACATGAGAAGTGTTTTTCCCTTAAACTATTTCCTTTGGTCATCATTATAAAGCAACAACTAATAAGTGAATTCAGTCATTTTTATAAGGTACTTGCTTATTTTCAAATAACATTAAATATTTTTTCATGTATATCGATAATTAAAAAAGTATTAAGTTAGAGTACTTTTTTTCAAGCAAAAAAAGAAAGAGTAATAATTAATATGATATTAAAGTTTAGTGTAATTAATAAAGATAATATTATAATTTATTTAAATTCTATGACAAATTTAATGACTTTAACTATTTTTATTAACTTGTGAGAATTGTTAGTTGGTGTCTTATAATAAGGACCAGAGGGAGTATTTACTAAATAGTAGTATCATATAATCTTAAAAATACAAATAAATAATAACCGATAATTATAAATCAAAACAATATATAAGATGATACTAACCTTTTCGGTAGGTATCTCAAACAAGATTTTTTCTTTCCTCTCACAGCCCAATAAATAATGAACCAAACATTATCCTTGCAATATAAAAGATAAAAAAATTAGGTAGGGTCAAATTATTGATTAAATAAAATATTATATAATAAATATATATACATACTAACAAATTTTAAAAGACTACAGGCCAGTCCCGCGACTTATTGTTGCTTATTACTTTAGCTGCATTAGTATTCCTCTATAATTTTTTTTTTAAAAAAAAAAACAAAAAGACAAATTGATGAAGACAAGTTATGTGGCCGCCTAAATGTAATAATGCATGTCACGTGATTGTCTTCTTCATTGGGGCAACTCTCACGTGATGGTCTGACTCTCTTCCAAACTTCAAAAGTAGCAGAAATAGGCAATTAAAAAAAAAAAAAAGGCAAATTGAGAAGTTCATAATGAGATTAGGCCACTAGCTGCTACTACCTCCGGTCTTAATTATAAGAGCTAGTTGACTTTCTTTGGAGAGATTAAGGAAACTAAATAAGTTACTTAATCATTTTATTTTTTGTGTATCATTAAATTATATATTAGTTTATTAGTCAAACTAATTAGTTTGAAGAAAAAAATAAAAATACTTTAAAGTAATTTAATTAGCTTCCTTAACTTCTCTAAAAAAGTTAACTAGCTCTTATAATTAGGATCGGAGGGAGTACTAGATTTTGGTGTTTTTTTCATTATTGCAAAACATAAAAAAGAAAAATCGTAGCTCTGGTGGCCTTGATTGTTATATATTCCTAATTTTTATGGTGGAAATTAAAATGAAACAGCACATGTCTGTACGCTTTTATTATCATTAATTATGTACGCTTTTATCGTTAGGCCACCACAAGGTTCACGTGTTAGTGTGTGACTACATTTGTACCACACTTGTCAATTACTTCTTCCATTAATAGATACGCAAATTACCTGCTCTACCCTCCCTTTATTTATGTAGAGAGATTTTTTTTTTCCTACTTATAAATCATATAATTAAGTTTTTATTCAATAAAGTAGACTTTGTATTTTTAAAATAACGTGTATATTTTTTTTCCTGTGAGTAAAGTAAAGTGTATTTTAAATATGAGTAAAGCTATAAAGTTAGTATTAAATATTTAGACAAATATAATGAGATTTATTTTTATTTTTTCAATTAAACATGTTGGAATAAATAGGATAGGAGCAGTATATATTTTTATACTTTTATTAATTTTTTAAAAACAAATTACCTAGATTTTAATTTGCAAGTTGTATATATGTAAATTTATGTTTTTGTTTGAAACATTTGGCCACTTTTTTTTAAAAAAAAATACAGGTGGCCACTTTAATAAATAGTTTCTTGTTCAACTAGGGTGTCCGTGCACTACAAAATAAAAATATAGCAATGTTTTGGCCAAAAAAAAAATAATTTACCATGAATTTTATAGTATAGATAAAGTAAATATATTGATTTTATATTATATATAAATTACAATTCGGCCTTATTTTATCTTGAAAATATATTAGCCAGTAAAGCAATAAACCGTAATTCATGACGTATTATTGTATTAAAGGTGTGGATTTTATTTTTTATTTTTTTAAAAAAAAAGAAACTGAAATAAGAAGATTACAATTAAATATTGTTGATATTGAAAAGTGGAAGTTAATCAGGGTGATTAGTCAAGCATCAGAAACCTAATCCAGATGCTGACGTGGCTGATCAGATTGATGAAACTATGAAAGTTCAATTCATAGTTTAATTATTTATTTAAAAATTGCACGCCTTACCTTTCTTAACATTTTAAAATTGAAATTATTTCTGTGGGTGTCCCCTCCATTTCCAACTTTATTTATTTATTTATTGACCAGCACTGTCCAGCAACAACTTGGCTTCAAAAGAATTTTATTTATTTATCTCATATTCTTTTTTTATGTTCATTTTATCTCGTATTCTTATCTCAATCAAATTAGCTATTTCTTTTAACCATGTGATGATGTCCATATTCTTATCTTCTCTAATATTAAATTATTTATTTTGCTCATAATATCAGTGAGATGTTAGACTCAATTTATACTTTTTGAAATTAAAAAGAAATGACAAATTACCTTTACATTTTTTTTTTAAAAAAAAATAACTCTTGTCGCTGGCGGTGTAGTGCCGGTGACATACCCCACTAACGCTGGAACTCCAATGACTAGCCGACAACCACTGAAGATCCGGCTGAAATAAATATTTTCAAGGGGGTAGCGGTGGGGTTTGAACCCCTACCACTTTGTTTGGCCAAAAGATTGGCCATCAATGGCTTTCAAGATATTTTTCAGCTAACTAGTATATATGTGTCAACTAATTGATCTTTAACTTAAGCACATTCACAAGTTTTATTAAGGAATTCATACATTTAATTAGGTTTTAACAACTTTTGTTTATTAAGTAAAACATTCACACTATCATGTTATTTATAAATTTTGTTAAGAAATTCATGACATGTCATTAAATTTTAACAACTTTTGTTTATTAAGTAAAAAAGTCACACTATTATGTCATTCACAAGTTTTGTTAGGAAATTCACAACATTTGATTATATTTGTTAACAACTTTCTATTAAAAAAAAAAAAGTTAACTCTTAATTCATTCACAAGTTTTGTTAAAGAACTCATGACATTTCATTATGTCTTAATAACTTTCATTTACAAAATAAAAAATTCACATTATCAGATCATTCACAGGTTTTATTAAGAAATTCATACGATATTTCATTACAACTTTTGTTTTCAAAAGAAAAAAAAAATCGAACTATTAAGTCATTCATAAGTTATATTAAAGAATTCACCACATTTTTTTTTTAAGTTTTAACAAGTTTCATTTTCCCATAAAATACAAGACTATGAAGGGACAAGCAATATGTAAGAATTAAAAGTGCAATGTGTTATAATTATGTGTTATTTAATTTTGATTGAACTTTATGATGATTTCCTAGGAATTTGTATCTAGAACTTATGAAACTTGTGAGGTCATTATGAAACGGGTCGCAAGCTATTGGTTATGAAGATTTAAGTATTTGCAGACATGTGATAGATTATTAAATTGAATGTTTTACAGAAAAAATTATATATATATGAGGCAAAATGAGATGGAAATGACTCGGATGCCACATGAGATTGCTCTGATTCCCACATGGCATTAAAGTTAACGTTTGTTGGAGAACCTGCCTCTCATATAATGTGTGATGCACCTAAAATTCTTATTTTATTTTAAAACTAAATATTTTTGGAATAAGATTTATTTTTAATTAATCCAGATGTAACCACCACTAGTGCAAAAAAGACTTTTAAGACCGCCTCATTTAGAGCGGACTATCGACAGCCCGGTCTTAAAGGTATGACCGGTGGCAGTTTTGTAAATATAAAGAACTTTAAAGTTATGAGCGGTGGCAGTTTTGTAAATATAAAGAACTTCTTGGACCGAATCGTTTAGCAATGGGTCTTAAATATATTATTCAGACCGTTTAGAAAAACGACCGGTCTTAAAAATGTTATTAAAAAAATTGAAATATAAAAATTCTTTATAGAGAAATCTCGAACAGGCCGACTTATTTTTTCTACGGTCCAAAATAATAAGGAAAAAATTAAATTAAACTTTTAAGACCGGATATATATAACAGGAGGTCTTAAAGATTATACTTTTTAGCCAGACAAAAATCACACCCGGTAGTAATACTTTTAAGACCGGAGTTTAAAAGAGGACGGTCTTAAAACGTAACCTTTAAGACCGTCGTTTTTGTTCATCCGGTCTTAAAAATAAACCGCCAAATATATCTTCGCGCGAAACGTTGCCTTAAGACTTACGTTGTATCTCTGAACTCTGAAACCCCTATATCTTCGTGTGAAACCCATAAGACTTACGTTGTACCTCTGAAACCCCTCTTGTTGTTGTGAAGCCACTCTTCCTGTTGCATTACCACTCTTCCTCACCCACGTACCAATAGCCTCTCTTACTCTCTCAGTTGCTCAGGCATTCCTCTCTTACTGTCTCAAAAATGAACGGTGAAGACGATTCCATTCGTGTTCCAGGATCGCCAGTTAATGGTGTGGGTCAGAACGAACCCTCCTCCACTGACAATGTGCCTCCTAACCGCTCTGCACGCCGTGGTAGAAGAGGCACACGAATGATGGATGTATCTCTAAGTTGGACTTCTGGGTTAAGGCTCGAGATTCAGTTCGATGAAAAGTTGCGGCCTTATGGTCCTAATAAAAACAAATATAATAGTTTTGTTGGCTATCTTGCACGCAGCAAGGTTAGCATCTTGGAAGATGAGTGGAAAAGTGTTCACTTTGAAAAAGTAAAGCAACCTATTTGGGACACTATCCGGCTTACATACACTGTCCCTGACTCTGAGGAGTTGAAAGTCAAGACATTGTCCTATTGTGCTGATCGGTGGAGGAAGTTTAAGACCTCTCTCGCTAACACATATATTTTTTTACGAGGTTGCGCCTCCCAAACAGCCTTGGGAACAATACACATTTATTGATGAAAGAATTTGGCAACAATTTGTTCGGCTGCGGACCACTCCTAAAGCTCTGGTGAGTCTATATTTAGTTTTGTTTGCTTATGTAACCTGTGAGCTTATATTTGTTCATCTAATCCTGTTAGTTAAATTATATTGTTTGGTGTGTGAATAGAAGTATACATTTCCTGCCTTTGTCTATGCTTTGTAAACCCTGAAAAGATAAAATACTAAGGAGGTAATTGTGTAATGGTTTGTCTTGCAAAGGAGGAAATGAATAGTCTTAAAAGGGGGAAACTTTATATACCCAATTGTTACTATCTAATGTGGACGTACTGATGATCCCACTGGATGCCTTAAAAAGGATCAAGTTTGTATTATTCTGTAAGCATAATCCTCTATTTTTTCTTCTTCTATCTACCTAGCAGTACAAAACATAGCTCTTTTGTAAGCATAATTCTCTTTTGTTTCTTAACCTATCTACATCTTTCTTAAATAATAAAATGTTGAAACTTGATCAAGTGAATTTGACTAGTGTTTGAGGTTCGTATCAAGCAGAAGTTCTCTAATTTCTGTTAGTGAGATGGCTGGAATTCATAATTAATAGTTGTTTTCAATTCTGATTCACAGCAAAGAAGGGCAAAAGCACAGGAGATAGGGAGAAAGAATGATTGCCCGCATAGGGCTTCTCACGGCGGATATGAAAGGGCTGAAAAGGAATTGATGGCGGCCAAGCGGAAGAGATTGGAAGATGAAGCAGAATCCAATCCTGAGGCGGTGCATGGACCGCCATCTCCAATACGTCGCGAGGATTTGTGGTTGCACATTCGGCAAAAGCCAAGCGGCTCCTACACGAGTGAACAAACTCGTGTAGTTGCTAAAAAATTGTAAGTATTGTTATTGTTGTTATTTTGTAGTTAACATGATTCATTACTAAGCTTCTCGTTATCTGTACCTTACAGGAAGATCTTAAGAAGAAAGAGGCAGAGGGATCTTTCGTGTCGTCCGGTAGGAGTGATGTTCTCACGGCTGCCACCGGAAAACCGGACCACGGTGGGCGTGTAAGGGGGGTTGGAGGATGAGTAGGCCTGAAGGTATTATTTGGTTCATCCGCCAAACGCCATAGGAAAGAGGTGGTTACCCGGAAGGAGATGGATCAGACAGTGGCCAAATTAAATGAGGAGGCAGCGGCTAAAGAAGCAAGGCATCAATCTGATATGAGCAAGTTGAGAGAGGAACTGAATTAGGTGAAGCTGCTTTTGAGCTCTCGTCCAGAGACCAGTGTTCCCTTCACACACTCACCTGTAACTGTGCAGCAGAGCACTCGAGGGAGCTGCATTGTTGGACAGTCAGAGCAACCTTGTGACCTTTATGTGGATGATCCTGATCATCATGATAGACTACTATTGGTTGCAAAAGGGACTGTCCACAACTTATTGGAATCAACTGTACACCACCAACAGATGTCTGATGATGAAGTCAGAGTGTTAGTTGAAAAGGTGATCATTGATGCACCCCTCCCTCTCTCAACTGATGAGATGAAGATTGTGAGTGATGTCAAGGGAACCTTCATCTCTTGGCCAGTGAAGCTTGTACATGTCTGTACTCCTCCCCAAGCTTCAACCCCTCGTCCTCAAGTTCCATCCCCTCGTAGAGCTCAATCCCCTCATCCTTAGGCTCAATCCCCTACTGCTAAGTTGACTGGCCGTGAAAAAATAACCGATATGGTGAAAAGTGGATGTTTTAAAACTAAATCGTGGTCTGTCAATGAAGTAGTAGGCGACGCAATTCCCCTACCAGTTCAAGTTGACTCCGTTGATATTGACTCCCTGCTGCTTCCTCGACAGGAGCTTACTGATGCAATTATTCAAATTTGGATAAAGTAAGTATGTTCTTCTATGGTACATATAATTTAAATGCATCGTTTAGACACACATACATATATATACTAATTCCCTGATCGATGTAATTATTGTAGGTTCTTGCATCAAGAATTGGAGAATGAGGGCAGGTTGGACGATTTTGGATTCTTGTGCCCACAGTATATGAGTCAAACAACCATGGTGCAAAGACAAGAGTACATATCAAGGAGGTTGTGTAATGTGAGAAGAAAGGTGTACTTGTTGCCATTCTTCCACAGGTACGTACATATCACAAATCTTGGCTACAAGTCACTTAATTCTGCTACATGCCTACATATATCACTGAGTATACTTTACTGCTGTGAATTTTCAGCTGCCACTGGCAGTTGGTCATCATGTGCATGGAAGAAATTAAAGTTATCTTCTTATTCTCCACTCACAGTCTGCCAGTGCCCACGTTGGTCCAGACCATCAACGAGTAAGCATGTCATTTTGATTCTCTTGTCAGAAATCTCTGCTGTGAATTTTCAGTGAATTGATAAATATGCATTTTTTATGATAGTGCCATGAGGACCTTCCAAATCAACGCACTCCAAAAGCGTCCTTCAAAGGCCAAAGAGCCTAAATGGCTGAGACCAGAGGTTGGTACAATATAATATTGGTACTTGTCAACTGCCTTGTGAACTTAGTCATAATATATATATTACTTATATATTCCTTTTTCTTTTTAGACTCGTCGGCAACCACATGAGTCCAACCTATGTGGCCAATACATCATGAAACACATGTATGATATTGTCACTAAAGGAGAAACTAAATTATTTGCAAAGGTAAATATTTGATGTTACATATTATGCACGCAAGTTAATTCAGTTTCTGGGGCTTAATGAATTACATCTGAAATATGGGCGCAAGTTATTAATTCAGTTTGTGTCTTTGATGTTACAGATGTTTCATTGCCCTGCCCCCTTCTCGGATGCTGAACTCGAGCACATACGCAAGTTGTTTTGTCAATATCTGTATGACCTGATCTTAAGTAGTGATCAGGACAATAATTAATGATGTTATTCATTTGTAAATATTCTGTAAAATTTGATTATTTTTTCGATCAATTTGTAAATAATACATAGGCAATGTAAAATTCAATAGATAAATTTGTTTAATTTTTCGAACAATTTTCTTGTTTCCATTTTGGGGTATCTGAAATTGGATGGTGGATATAGCTATTTAGTGCGCTTGAAATTTGAGGTTCAGGATGATGTAGCGAGTTCGCGACTTTAGGACCGAATATGGGTAAACTTCCGGTCCTAAAAGTTTTCAGTTAAATAATATGAGACTTTTAGGACCGCATGTTTTATACTTCCGGTCCTAAAAGTATTGACAAAATATTGGTGAGACATTTAGGACCGTATGTTTTAAAATGACGGTCCGAAAAGTATTCGACACTTTTAGGACCGTATCTCCTTTTTCCGTCCGCTCCTAATAGTCTTCCTTTAAATAGAGTTGATTCGCTTTTCGGACAAATTAATTAGAAAGTTCTGGCTTCATTTAGGACCTTATGTTTTAAAATGACGGTCCTAAAAGTATTCGACACTTTTAGGACCGTATCTCCTTTTTCCGTCCGCTCCTAATAGTTTTCCTTAAATAGAGTTGATTCGCTTTTCAAACAAATTTATTAGAAAGTTCTGGCGTTCATTTAGTACCGTATGTTTTAAAATGAAAGTCCTAAAAGTATTCGACACTTTTAGGACCGTATCTCCATTTTCCATCCGCTCCTAATAGTCTTCCTTTAAATAGAGTTGATTCGCTTTTCGGACAAATTAATTAAAAAGTTCTGGCGTTCATTTAGTACCGTATGTTTTAAAATGACGGTCCTAAAAGTATTCGACACTTTTAGGACCGTATCTCCTTTTTCCGTCCGCTCCTAATAGTCTTCCTTTAAATAGAGTTGATTCGCTTTTCGGACAAATTAATTAGGGTAATTAAAGGCAACCGAGGTTCTGACGTTCTGCTCAAGCTAGGACCCTCAATGTCGTCGTTTTTACCTCTCCAGATTTAGATTATCGGTTTCCCTTTTCTTTGTCCCTTTTCTTTTTGTCGGAAAAAGACGAGACATATTGAAAAGGACACTTTGTTTCTAATCAGGCGAGGTAAAACCGACGACACTGATGGTCCAACCTTGAGAAGAATTGTCACCGTATCTCCTTTTTTCGTCCGCTCCTAATAGTCTTCCTTTAAATAGAGTTGATTCGCTTTTCGGACAAATTAATTAGGGTTCAAGGCAACCGAGGTTCTGGTGTTCTGATCAAGCTAGGTCCCTCATTGTAGTCGATGTTACCTCTCCAGATTTCGATTATCAATTTCCCTTTTCTTTGTCCCTTTTCTTTTTGTCGGAAAAAGATGAGAGATATTGAAAATGACACTTTGTTTCTAATCTGGCGAGGTAACACCGAGGACAACGATGGTCCAACCTTGAGAAGAATTATCACTGTTTGTTTTTATTCGAATAAGGTAAACGTTCTTTTTGTTTTGTTGGTCTGGTCTTAACTGTATATTGTTGGATATTTTAATGTGCGAGTTTTTAATGTTGATCATACACACAAGGACAATGTTTTGTTTTTTCCTCCTTGTCAGAAAAAGAAAGAATGTACTGATCAAAAGGATAAAGGCGATCGAAATAGGAAAGTAACAAATTTATTATATATTTTTTAATGCTGCCCCATGGGGGGCAGCGGAGTACATGATTTTAAAAAAACAGTAAAATATTTACTCCTACCCATCGTTGTCGGAGGGGAGGGAGTCGTCGGAGGGGTCGGTGACGTCGTCATCTAACGGATTGTACTCAACGTCGTGGGCGTCGAGTATCGCGTTGATCTTGTTGTTGACGGCATGGTAGACCTGAAAAAGCTGGCCCTGTCGTCGATCTATATGATCGACGCGGGCCAGGAGGTGGCGCAGCAGCTGTTTGGTAGTCAGGTTCGGAGGCAGAGGAGGAGGGTAAGGATTGTTATGCCCAGCGGGAGGAGGAAAAGGAGGACCTGGTGGTGGTGGAGGACCTTGGGGCGGTGGAGCAGCCATTGTGGAAGTGATGATGAAGAATGTGAAGAAAGTAAAGTAACAACGGCTTTAAATAGAGAACCCATCGGGAGTGAAATGTCGGAACCTTTAATGAGCAGACACATAGTTCATCAGAATACGAGGAGACGCCTAGTTACGTTGGGAAGTTTATCTGGAAGCCGAAGAGATCCTCTGATAGAGTGTAAGGATACGACTCTGCTATCGGAATTTGAAACGATGAACTTGTTTTAGGAAATTTAAATCTTGAATAAATGAATTTTATGACCGGAAAATTGATAAAAGATCGGTCTTAAAAGTAATTTAATTGACTAAAAATATAAATAATATACTTATAGGACCGGAGAAGTGATAAAAGGTCGCTCTTAAAATTAATTCAGTTAAAAAAATAAATAATATACTTTTAGGACTGGAAAAATTATAAAAGGTTGGTCTTAATATTAATTCATCTTAAAAATTAAATAATATTTATAAAACTCGCTCGTAAAGTGTAGACCATTCGTCTGCTCTTTACCTCTCTGTCCTTAACACTCCTTATTAACTCCGCACTACCTCGTAACTCCAAACTACCTCTAGCTCTGCCTTTATTAATAAACGCCTCATACCTCGTTGCGCCAACGTACTGCTCAAACCATGGTTAGATACAAGATAACCGCTCGTAAGGGTGCTCTTACTCGTGATGCTCGTGCCTTCCGTCGATCGTTATACGGTGCGCCTCCTCCATCGAGAGTGCGTTCGATTGAAACAGAAGAGTCTCAGGTCGTTGGACTCATTGTTATTTCCGATGATGAAGACATTGCCGCACCCCCCCTCCAGCCTTCCAACCATGAAGAGGTTCCAACCATTGTCCTCTTTCCTCTAACGACCTGATACGAATAAGACGGGAACTTGCTGATATCCGGCAGGAGATTAATGCTGTTCAAGCCGATATTGCCTGGGCTTTGAAGGATAACAAACTTTGATAATTTTCTGTATTTTTTTTTTGGCAATGTGTACAGCAATATTCAAGTAATTAATAATAGCATTAATTAAGAACCATAAGCTTGTCTCTTTTTAATTTTTGTTCAAGTAATTAATAATAGCATTATTTAAGAATATCATTAATTAAGAACCATAAACTTGTCTCTTTTTAATTTTTTGTTAATGTAATTAATAATAGCATTAATTAAGAACTATAACCTTGTCTCTTTTTAATTTTTTCTTCAAGTAATTAATAGTAGCATTAATTAATAGCATTGATAATTTTCTGCGCTCGCCAAAGGCCCAAAGTCTATTCTCTTTTCTCTGGAAAATTAACTTAGGACCGAAGTATTATAAAACTGCGGTCTTAAATATATAGAACCGGACAGCATAAGAATTCGGTCTTAAAAGTAACACTTAAAAATTTAATATAAAATATTTAGGACCGGATGCTTTATAATTAATCGGTCTTAAAAAATCCAAACATAAAACCAAGTCTCTGTCGCGCGGAAAATTAAATTTCTCTCTCTGAATTTCTCTTGTCGCACCGAAAGTGATTATTGAGGAGGTTCTGTCTCCAGTGGTTGTGTGTTGCTCCGTCGGTGCTTCGCGTTGCTTTCTGGACAATCACTTCCTCGTTCCTCAGCTAAACTTAGACCAAGCTGTAAGAGGTGTTTCGGTTATATAACTTCATGGTTTGCCTACTTATCGTTCTGGGTTTGCCTACTAAGTCCTGAAGTTATACAGACACATTTAATCTGTCATGGATTTTGTAAGACCTATACAGTATAGGTATGGCATGGTAAAAAAATACCAAGTGGGTCTCAACATGGGGAAGTGGCCTTTGATGATAATGACACGGATATGGACGATCACATAGAGGACATTATTCGTGATGTAGGAGAAGAGGCCTTTCAACAATCACATGCGTATGGTAATATGTGCAGTGATGCGGAGACCCCGCTATACCCAGGGTGTCAAAAATACCAATTGTTGAACGCTGTATTGAAATTGGTAAGCTTGAAGGCACGTCATGGATGGAGTGACAAGAGTTTTTCTGAAATGCTTGAGGCTTTTAAGGACATGCTTCCGCATGATAATGTGTTGCCGCATCAATACTATGATGCTAAGAAAATACTTTGTCCACTGGGGATGGAGTACAAAAAGATCCATACATGCCCGAATGACTGCGTATTGTATAGAAAAGAGTTTGAAAAGAAGCAGAATTGTCCGATATGTGAAACCCCAAGGTACAAGTCAAATAAAGGGCCTGCAAAAGTGTTGTGGTATCTTTCAATCATACCAAGGTTCAAGAGGTTGTTTGCGAATGAAAATGATGCAAAACATTTGCGGTGGCATGTAGATGAGAGGATTTCTGATGGAAAGCTTCGTCATCCAGCCGATTCTTCTCAATGGAAGAAAATCGATCAATTATTTCCCAACTTCGGCGAAGAACCTAGGAACCTTAGGCTTGCCCTTACCACGGATGGCATGAATCCATATGGAAGCCTTAGCAGCATACATAGTTCATGGCATGTACTCCTCATTATGTACAACTTATCTCCTATGTTATGCATGAAGAGAAAGTACATCATGCTGTCTATGTTGATTTCGGGACCAAAACAACCCGGAAATGACATTGATGTTTACCTTCAGCCCTTGATCGAAGACTTGAAGGAGTTATGGGAAGAAGGTGTGGATGTTTTTGATTCTTTCAAGGAGGTATTCAAATTGCGAGCCATGATATTTTGTACTATAAACGACTTCCCAGCATATGATAACTTGTCAGGTTATAGTGTAAAGGGCCATAAAGCATGTTCGGTTTGTGAAGAAGGCACATCCTACCATCAACTCCAACATGGAAGAAAGACGGTTTACCTTGGACATAGGAGATTTCTTAGACGGGGCCACCCATATCGTCGATTAAAGAAAGTCTTCTTTGGTGGCCAAGAATATGAAGATGCTCCGGTGCCATTGACTAGGGAGCAAGTTTATGAGAAGGTGAAAAATATCAATGTCATCTTCGGCAAGACAGCCAACAGTAGAAAAGATACAAATATATGGAAAAAGAGATATGTATTCTTCGATCTTCCCTATTGGCGCAATCTTGATGTGAGACATTGTATCGATGTCATGCATATGGAGAAAAATGTATGTGATAGCATTGTTGGCATGCTTCTCAACATACAAGGCAGTTCCAAGGATGGTGTGAAGGCAAGATTGGATTTGCAAGCAATGGGAATACGTGAAGAGCTACATTCAAGGCCGTATGGGACGAGAACTTATTGTCCCCCGGCTTCTCATACTTTGTCTAAGGATGAGAAATGTAGTTTTTGTGAGTGTTTACATGGCACAAAAGTTCCCTCGGGGTATTCTTCAAATTTTAAGAGGCTTGTATCGATGAAGGACTTGAAATTAGTAGGCCAAAAATCGCATGATTGTCATGTCTTGATGCAACAGCTACTCCCAATAGCTATTCGAGGCATCGTTGAATATGACCTTCGGGTTGTTTTGACTAGACTTTGTGTCTTCTTCAATGCGGTTTGTTCTAAAGTTTTCGACATTGAAAAGTTGGATAAATTGGAGAATGAAGGACATCTTATCTTGGCCACCTTGAGAAGCTTTTTGTTCCTACATTTTTTGACATCATGGTTCATCTAATTGTTCATCTAGTGAGGGAGATAAAGTTGTGCGGCCCTATCCATTTACGGTGGATGTACCCAATTGAAAGATCTATGAAATTCCTTAAAGGGTACGTGAAGAATGCATACCATCCAGAAGCATCGATTGTTCATAAATATGTTTTTGAAGAAGCCATGGAATTTTGTCAAAATTATTTGGCCAAAGTAAGACATATTGGGCTTCCAAAACGTCATCATGCTGGAGGGGGTAGGCAAGGGGCTTCAGTAAAGACTGTGGATCCTGATGAATTGTCACAAGTCCACTTATACATCTTGAATAATGTTGATGAAGTTCAAGACAGCATAGCTGCACATAAAGAAGCTGTGAGGAAAGAAAATCCTCGAATGACTGAACAAAGGTTGATTAGGGAGCATAACAGAACTTTTGCACACTGGTTCAAACGAAAGGTCGAGGGGGAGGAATGTGTTTCTGATATCCTCAAATGGTTAGCACGTGGTCCTGAGGTTGATGTCATAAGTTGGAATTCTTATGTGATCAATGGTTATACATTTTACACGAAGTCCCTAGATGATAGGAGCACAGTCCAGAACAGTGGTGTTATGTTAGAGGCTGAATCTATGCACTTCTCCAGTTCGAAAGACAAAAGCCCTTTATTGGCAGTCATGCCATATTATGGGGTTATTGAAGAGATATGGGAGGTGGACTATGTGAAAATTAGATTTCCCATTTTCAAATGCAAGTGGGTTGATGTCAATAATGGTGTTCGGATCGATCGGCTAGGATTTACATTAGTCGATGTCAATGGTAGAAGTTTTGGAGATGAACCTTTTATTATGGCAGACCAGGCTCAACAAGTGTTCTATATCACTGATCAAGAAAATAAAATGTGGTCTGTAGCTCTCCAAGGAAAGAGGGTCATTGATATTGATGAGGAAAATTCAAATTATGGTATTCCTGAGAGTACACCTTTTTCAAGGGGTCTACCGGTCATGAACGAAGAAGATGAAGCGGATAATGAACCCGGCATAAGAAGTGATCATCAAGAAGGGATATGGGAAGATATCACTTTATAAAAGAGTCAATCTATAAGGTAATATTCATATATATGCAGATTTATTTGACTACTTTAAGGCTTTAACTATATATATTATTCCTGCTATGTTCATAAAATGTCTTTGACTATGAAGTTTGTTCCTTGTTTTATTTTTGTGGCAGGATCCGATCATGTTATAAAAGAGAATGTTACGTTGTTGGGTGGCATGAGAATCAGATGATGAAGGCATGGTGAATATTATTTTGGGCACATCTATGTTGTATTTGTAACTTATTGTATTTGTAAGTAAGTTATCTTATTGGATGTATGAATTAACTTTGGTGTTGTAGATTAATTAAGAGGCCAAATAACTCATGGTGAATAATATTTATATCATTTTTCCAATTCAATTTATTCAAATAATTGTTCATAACTTGTAGCTTAAAGTATCGACTTTTATGTGTTGGATTAGGTAGTGGATTTGTGTATATATATAATAGCAGGAACAACAGCAGGGAAAAATTCAGGAAAATTTAGATTGGAAATAAATAAGCTGGTCTTATGCGTTTGACTTTTAAGACCGGATGTAATTATATGACAGGTCTTAAAGGTCATATTAAGCCGGTCTTAAAAGTTGGTCTTTTTAAGATCGTTATGTTACATTTAGACGTCCGGTCTTAAAGGAAAATTTTTAAGACCAGACATAATTATCATCCGGTCTTAAAAGTCAGTCTTTTAAGACCGCGTATGATTAGTCGGTTTTAGAAGTCGCTAACTTTAAGAACGTATTTATTTTTGTCTAGTCTTAAAAGTCTGATATTTTTAAGAGCGGACTAATTTTAGGCCGGTCTTAAAAGTTGAGTTTTTGGACCGACCAAATCAAACTATTTCATGTTCATTTAGTACAAATTTTAAGACCGAATGTTTTAAATGTCCGGTCTAAAATATGTAAACTTTTAAGACCGGATCATTGTCCGGTCTTATATGTAGACTTTTAATACCGGCTGGAACAAGACCGGCCGTCCGTTCGCTCTTACGAGCCTGTTTTGTCCGGTCTTAAAAGCCTTTTTTACACTAGTGCAGCCATATACATAAGATTAAAGGGAGATTTGTTTTAATGTAAATAATATTGGGCCAAATAAGACTATTGACCCCCCAGTCCAAAAATTTAAAAAAAAATATAAACAAACTAACCTTTGTAAAAATTGGGAATAAATCGCCATTTAAGAAAATAACTAGAGAATGAGTGACCCAGCTTTGGTCCTTTGCAGTCCGCTGCGCTCCAATGCATAAAATGGCGTTATTTTGCGCCAAAACACAGAGCAGCTTTTTTTTCAAAAAAAAAAAAAATCAGAGCACTGACGGTTACTAAAAAGATACTTCAAGATATCAAACGATACTTAAAAAATACTTCATGATTCTAAAAAAATATTTTAGGATCTTGAAAAAATTTCTTAAAGTATCTTTTTAGTAACATTAATTACGTTGAAATATTGTTTTAAGATCCACAACTAATTTTTTAAAATTATGAAGTATTTTTTTTTAATACTAAGTCAGTATTCTAAGGTATCTTTTTAGTATTAGTCAATACCCTAAAATATTTATTTAAGATCCTAAAGTAATTTTATAAGATCATGAAATATTTTTTTCAATACAAATCAATATCATGAAGTATTTTTTTAATAACAGTGAGTGTCATCAATATATATATATATATATATATATATATATATATATATATATATATATATATATAATACAACACAATTGCTCAGTGTTTTATCGCAAAATGGTGTTGTTTTATATATTGGAGTGCAGCAGACAATAGTGTGCACTGTGCAGGGGACCCAAGCCAGATCCGAGAATAAGATTTAGGATCTAAGAGACCTCAAGCCTTTCACCTTTTTTCTTGTTTCTATTCTACCATTAATTTTAGGGAAAATGACATTTAAGGTCCTGATTGAAAAAATAATATCATAAAAGTCTTATAACTTGTTAATGATAGCTTTTTCATTTGTTATTTACAAGTTATAAAGATTTTGTTGATATTATTTTCCTTATTTTAAACCTTAGTGTCGTTTTCCCTTAATTTTAATATTGGGGGTTCATTTCTAGGTTTCTGAGGCAAATAATTTTGGCAAAAGTCATAAAAAAAAAAAAACAAAGGTGAGGATTTGAAGTGGTGATGGCACATTGGGCCACGTTTTCTATTACAAAATAACTGTTTGTGCCGTTTTACTTTTAGTCTCTTAAGACTACATGAGTTATAGTTTTGGTCCTTTAAGTTTATAAAGTATACTTTTAGTCTTATAATTCTAATATCATTAATTTTATTAATGTAAAATACAAACTCAAGTGATAACAATGTAATTTTAAGTGATGACTGTATAGTTAAATGCTATTAGGCTAAAATTGAAAGATATAGAAAATTTTGTGTAATTAAATGCTATTACTCATCATTTAAATTCGTTGCGTCAGTATTTTCCGTTAGCAACATTAATGGTGTTAGAATTTTAGGATTAAAAGTATATTTTATGAAGTTAATGGACCAAAAATATACCTTATGTAAAACTTAAAGGACTAAAAGCATACTTTAGCCTATTTTATAATATTGAGAGTAAAATAAATGTGATTCATTTTGGGCCAATAGGAATAATCCAACGCTTCAATTTTAACGGTTTAGTGGGAGATGCTTTTTTTTTTTTTTTTTGCTCAGGAAAGATACGTATATATTGCAGAACCATCAACCATAATCCAGAACCAGTTACACAGAAGAACAGATACAAGGAAACTTAATATAGGAGACACTGCCACCAGCAGTGGCGGAGCCAAGATTCTAGGTTTGTGGGTGCATAATTAGTGGTGGGATTTGGGGATCCCGAAAATTTTTTTTAAGGAAAGTTTTAAATGCATACAAAACTCTCACCTGATCATCAGCAAGGATCCCCCTGAGCGGTAAAAACTTGATGTTTCCTATTGCACCATCCATGACAAAGCAATTCTCTGAACAGAACAAGTGAATAACTGCTACAATTAGTCAAACAACACACATGAAATACAAATTAAACAAGTCACCAAAACATCCAGGGATAAAAGGTCAAAGTTATAAAGGAGAAGGTCAGGAATCTGAATTAGGCACATCACTCATAAACTGAAGCCTATAGTCACACAACTAAGGATGTTACTCTAAAAAACATATCTGAGATTTTCATTCTATTGACAATGATATTAAAACCCAAGAACAAAAATTATATTGGTTTCTGATACATATGAATTATGTTTACATTCAATAAAATATATATATATATATATATGAAATATTGCAAAGTGAAATCACAACCCAGGCAGTGAAAGTAATAGATAACAACTTTGATACTTCCCATCTTTAAAGGGAGTGATCAAACTCACATTAGTTGAGCAAAATAATGCTATGAGAGTAATATATAGATGATTCAATCATTTAGTAATATAAAGATGAACATAAGAATTTATTCACTAATTTTCAATTGCAGACAACTTTTCCTTGTTAGGGTAAACATACAAGTCTATTAAACTTGACATTAGAGGAAGTATGGAAATCTTCACACAAGGCAACACAAACAGGACAAGACATAGAAAAATAATCAAGTATTTCCCATGACCGACAGAATCTACTCTTAGGGCAGAGTTAAGCAAAATCTACTCTCGATGATCTAAGAGCAGAAATCAGAAAACAAGCTTTAATTGATTTCAAGAGTGAGAGAGGAAAGATGTAAAATCTACTTACCATCAGCTTATTGCTCAATAAATTAAGCAAGACCAACCCTCGAATCTTGCCAAACACCCCAGGAATGAACCTTAGCTACCGGACTCAACGGCGGAAGACAGAGTTGAACGACAGAGCAGGGGAAGCTGTCTTAGCTTGCTGTGCGACGGGGAAGAAAACGAGATTAGGGCGACGGGGAAGAAGAATGACAGGGAAGGCGACGGGGAAGAAGACAAGATTAGGGCGACGGGGAAGAAGAATGAAAGGGAAGAAAGACGAGATTAGGGATTTAGGTGACGAGGAAGAAGAATGACAGGGAAGGTGACGGGGAAGACGAATGTAAGGGAAGGCGACGGGATTAGGGGAAAAGAAAGACAGATGAAAGGGAAGGCGACAGGATTAGGGATTTAGGAAAAAAAAGGGGAGAGAACAATGAAAAAAAAAAGAAAGGGAGGAGGATAGCAAGTATCGAACCATGGACCTATAGTTAGGTGTAAGAGTATAACCAAACCAACCAACCACACCATCTATCTGCATAAGTTGATCTAAGACCCATTGAAAATATATATATATTATCAAAATTTTTGTGGGTGCACTTGCCCCCACTTGCCCCAACGTGGCTCCGCCCCTAGCCACCAGGGCCAAAATAGTAGACAAAGAAGTAACTAAATAATAGAGTCTCCCATCTCAGCACTAAAAGAGGTAGAATCATCCACAACAACTAACGTCTCCGGAGCATCGGCCAGAATAGACAACAAGGAAGGTGTTGGCTGAGAAACCCACCCGATTGGGTACACCTCCTTATAAGAACTTGCTGCAAGAAGGTCCACAGCTCTATTACCCTAGCAAGGAATAAAGGATAAAGAAAACCCGACCCTGTTTGCAAAGAGACAAATAATATCATGAATAATACTACAACTCCTCCAATCACACAAAACAGCAAATCTAGCACTAATACAGGACACAAGCATTTGACAGTCAGTTTCAAAAATAACGTTATCGTGGCATAGATCTACCGCTAACATTAAAGCCCTTTTCAAAGCAAGAGCTTCTGTCATAAACGCAGATATAGACTTAATTTTATCCATGAAGCCCCACTTAAACAAGCCAAAATGATCACGGCATATTACACCCAGAGCAGCTGCTCCTTCACCAAACCCGAAAGCACCATCTAAATTGATCTTCAGCTGACCGATATCAGGTGGCAGCCAATGAACCCCTGCTGGGCTAGGATTGTTTAGATTACCCCTAACTGCATTCTTCTTTTCATTTTGGCGTCAGAACTCTTCATTACTCCTTTTCGCCGCCTTAGTCACCACAAAAGGATTAGGCACCACTTGATTAAAGACCATTTCGTTCCTTTGTTTCCATATCAGCCATACCACCCAACAAATTAAGGACAGATCTGCCTCAGTTAGTGATTTCAAATTAGAAACCATCAGCCACCAACCATTGAAATTAATGACATTGGACCCATCTATCCTTACCCCCAAGCTACTCTCGAACCATACACATCTGGTCCATGGGCGTTGGAAAAGCATATGTTCAATGCTCTCCACCTTTGCTGCACAAATGGGACATATATCTGATATTGAGCGTTTCCTCCTGCATAAAGCTTCATTAGTTGGTACTAATCTAGTCAACAAGCACCATAAAAACTGTTGGATTCTTGGAATTATTTTAACCCTCCATATGTCAGGGGGATCACCATAGAGGAGCTTGCTGTCTAATTAGCAGCTAATATCCTACTTTTGACACTGTGGTAGCCTTTTTTAACACTATAAACCCCGTCATTTGACACAGTCCACACCAGCCGGTCCCCCAAGCCATTATTTGGGATTGGGATAGTCCAAATGGCTACCTTCACCTCAGGGGTAACTAGATGAGCAATAGGCGTTAAATCCCACAAACCATCCACTATAAGGTCCTTCACCTTCCCTTTGGTGACAATGAACTCATCATTGTTTGGCGGCTTCATTGGAGGTGGGATGCCCGGAATCCAATTGTGCCCCCAAATTCGAATGTCCTGCCCATCCCCTAAATCCCACACCAAGTCTTGCTTCATAGCTTCTCGACCATCGATTAAACTAGACCAGCACCAAGACGCTTTATGTCCTTTGCCTACATCCATGAACTCTGACTTAGGGAAATAGATGCTCTTCAAAACTCTGACCCACAAATCCTGAGGACGGTTGAGAAGTCTCCAAACAGTCTTGCCAAGTAACGCATTATTCATTATTGCCAAATCTCGAAAAGCCCATTCCGCCAAGACTCTTACTCATAGTGGGAGATGCTTTAATGTGAAGTATTCTGTAATAGCCAATAGTGTTATTTCCTACTATAATATAATGCTTTGTTTTTCTCACTCTCTTTTATTTTTAATTTATACATTTCACAACCTATAATTTCCCTTCTTTTATTACTTTAGTATTCTTCTAGATTTTCTTTTTTTAAAAAAAAAAAAAGACAAATTGATGAAGACAAGATATGTGGCTGCCTAATTGTAATAATGCATGTCACGTGATTGTCTTCTTCGTTGGGACAACTCTCACGTGATGGACTGATTCTCTTCCAAACTTCAATCGAGAAGTTCATTATGAGATTAGGCTTTGATTGTTATATATTCCTAACCTTTGTGGGGGAAAATGAAACAGCCCATGCTTGTGCTTTATATATATCACGGATTATGTACGCTTTTATCGTTAGGCCACCACAAGGTTCACGTGTTAGTGTGTGACTACATTTGTACCTGTTCTGTTCTAAGAACACAGATATATTGGACTTGACTAGGTTGTCAAGCCTATAGCTTACGTACCCTCGAAGGGATCAAAGTCCACGTAGTTCGTAACAAACTTGAAGACACGTAGCCAGGGGAGTGGGGTGTGTGCTCTGTGTGGCAGAAAGTAACAAGAGCATAAGATAGAACGTGTGCACCTGTTTAGAGTTTCCTTCTATTTATAGAGGGGTTTGGTGCGCGTATCTCTGCCTTAATGAGCAATATCTTAGATTGAGCTGATTGGCTGCTGCCATGATTGTCGGAGAATATCTATTAATAAGATCCTATATTTGTGGGATCTCGGATCCCTTCCTATTCTAGCGTGGATTCTATTCCTAGCGGGATTGGGCTGAGGTCCGGACCTGGGCCTGTTGGGCTGGTCCGTAACAGTACCACACTTGTCAACTACTTCTTCCATTAATAGATACGCAAATTACCTGCTCTACCCTCCCATCTATTTATAGAGACATATATTTTTTTCCCCCTACTTATAAATCATATAATTAAGTTTTTATTTTAATGAACTCAATAAAGTAGACTTTGTATTTTTAAAATAAAGTGTATATTTCTTGTCCTGTGAGTAAAGTAAAGTGTATTTTAAATATGAGTAAAGCTATGAAGTTAGTATTAAATTTTTAGACAAATATAATGAGATTTATTATTATTTTTTCAATTAAACATGTTGGAAATAATTTATAAATAGGAACAGAGGAGTATATATTTATATAATTTTATCAATATTTTTTAAAGCAAATTACCACGGATTTTAATTTACAAGTTATAAATATGTAAATTCATGTTTTTGTTTGAAACATTTGGCCACTTTAATTAATAGTTTATTGTTCAACTAGGTTGTACTTGCACTACAGAATGAATTTTATATCAAGTATCGATAGTATTAAATGTTTTTTTGGAAAAATGTAAGGCGACTCAAACTTTTCATGGCTTAAAAATATAGTAATGTTTTGGCAAAAAAAAAAAAGTAATTTACCATGAATTTTATAGTATACGTAAATTATTATATATAAATTCAATTCGGCCTTATTTTATGTTGAAAATATATTAGCCAGTAAACCAATAAATCGTAATTCATGAGGTATTATTGTATTAAGAGTGAGGATTTTTTTTTCTTTAAAAAAAAAAAGAAACTAAAATAAGAAGATTACAATGAAATATTGTTGATATTGAAAAGTGAAAGTTAATCAGGGTGATTAGTCAGGCATCAGAAACCTAATCCAGATGCTGACGTGGCTGATTAGATTGATGAAACCATGAAAGTCCAATTACATAGATTCAATTATTTATTTAAAAATTGCACTCTTTACCTTTCTTGACATTTTAAAATTGAAATTATTTCTGTGTGTGTCCCCTCCATTTCCAACTTTATTTATTTATTTATTTATTGACCAGCAATCACCAGCAACAACTTGGCTTCAAAAGAATTTTTGCTTCCCTTATATAATAATAATAATAATAGCCACAATTATTTTTTTATGTTAATTTTATCTCATATTCTTATCTAAACCAAATTTCTTGTAACCATGTGATGATGTCAATATTCTTATCTTCTCTAATATTAAATTATTTATTTAGTTCAAAATATCAATTTTCTCCCTTACATCCTAAAATTAGGTATGTAGTTAATTTCGTGCTTCTAGTGAGATACAAATATAGTGCCCTTGAACACTCAAATTTCAAAATACCCCTGATTCACCAAAAAAAAAAAAAAAAACGAAACAACCCCCCCTCTTCCAAATCGAATCTGAAAATCACATGCTGCATAAATCTCAAGAGCTTCAATCAGCAGGCAAACGTAACAACAGATTTGTCTTTGGCTTTTTGATTTTCAATGAAGCCTAATATCGAATCAAGTCTGAGTAAAAACTCTCATGTAATTTTGATTTTGATTTTTTTTTTTTTTTAACTTTAGCAGAAACAATAGCAAGCAGGACAAAATCTTTGAAAATTTATCCATTCGACCCTAACCTTGCAATCAACGTATTTGAGGACTTGGACAGGGATGTCGTGAAATTTATAGTACACAGGTCGAACCACACTTTTAAGTTAATTTAAATTATAAAAAATAAAGATCGTTAATTTATTATTTAGAAAAACTTAAAAGCACTAAAATACTTTCTTTTTTGGTAGTAAAAAGCACTAAAATACTTAATTAAATATATTTAGAGATGTTCAAAACCCGGATGGAACCGAAATACCCCAATCCCGGTTCTCGGTCCCGATTTTTAATCGGGATGCAAATTGCGGTAGTCCCAAGACCGGGAAATCCCGGCTTCATTTTTTAAAAATTAATTTCAAAAATATCATTATATTAGTTTAATTGTTCATATTCTATTGTTTAAAGGGTGAAGGTGTAAAAATATATATGTGCTTTTTCCTGAGGAGCGCCCAGTAGCAAATGCTTTTTTTTTAGTGCAAAAGTGCACACGTGGTTACAAATTAGGTGCAAAAATACCGTTTAACCGTTAAGTTTGACTTTGACCGATGACGTGGCATTTCAAAGGTGCAAAAATACACATGTGATTTGTCAAGAAGAGCGCTCAACAACAAATTTTTTTTTAATTTAATAATTTTATTTCAAGATCCTAAAATAATTTTTCAAGATTATGAAGTATTTTTTCAATATCAGTCAATATCCTTTTAGTACCGGTCAATACTTGAAATATTTTTTCAAAATCCTAAAATAATTTTTCAAGATTATGAAGTATTTTTTTTGTACCAGTCAGTATCCTGAAAGTACTTTTTAGTACCAGTCAGTACCCTGAAATATTTTTTTTCAGTATCAGTCAGTATCCTTTTAGTACCGGTAAACACTTGAAATATTTTTTCGAGATCCTAAAAGAATTTTTCAAGATTATGAAGTATTTTTTCTGTACCAGTCAGTATCCTAAAAGTACTTTTGAGTACTAGTCAGTACCCTGAAATATTTTTTTTTTCAGATACTGACTAGTACAGAAAAAATACTTCATAATCTTGAAAAATTATTTTAGGATCTTGAAAAAATATTTCAAGTATACTATTGACCGGTACTAAAAGGATACTAACTGATACTGAAAAAATACTTCATAATTTTGAAAAATTATTTTAGGATCTTGAAAAAATATTTCAAGTGTTTACCGGTACTAAAAGGATACTAAAAAAATATTTTTGGGTACTGACTGGTACTAAAAAGTACTTTCAGGATACTGAATGGTACAAAAAAAATACTTCAAAGTATCTTTTTAGTACCAGTTAGTACCATGAAATATTTTTTCAGATCTAAAAATAATTTTTCAAGATTATGAAGTATTTTTTCAGTACAGGTCAGTAATCTAAATATCTTTTTGGCACCCGGTAGTAATTAAAATAAAATTATTAAATTTTTAAAAAAATTGTTGTTGGGCGCTCTTCTTCACAAATCACATGTGTATTTTTGCACCTTTGAAATGCCACGTCATCGGTCAAAGTCAAACTTAACGGTCAAACGGTATTTTTGCACCTAATTTATAACCACGTGTGTACTTTTACACCCAAAAAAAGCATTTGCTACTGGGTGCTTCTCGAAGAAAAGCACATGTGTATTTTTGCACCTTAACCCTTATTTAAAATGATCATATAACAACTTACAAGGCTATAATGATTACATAAATTGGTCTGGAAGTGAATAATAACATTTTATTATTATTAGAGTTAAAGTGTAAAAATACACATATGGTTTTTTTTAAAAGTGTGTCCCACACCGAGTGCTTTTTTCAGGTGTAAAAACAATTATGTGGTTACAAAGTGGAGTAAAAATCACATATTCGGTTTAAGTGACTGTGGGCTCTACCACTATAAAGGAATGAAGTATGTGACTTTTGCTCTAGTTTTGTAATTACATAGTCATTTTTGCGCATAAAAAAACACTTATATTGGATGCACTTTTGAAAAAAATCACGTGTATATTTTTGCACCTTAACCCTTACTATTATTATGATTTTCATTATCATCTTCGTTATTATCTTTATAAATTAGATAGTTAGGATTAATAGCACAATATATGGTTTAACCCCAACTAAAGATTTGATACACATTTTATCAAATGACAACTTAATTTATAGGGTAAAAATACAAAAATAAAAGGATAATTTAATTTATAAGGAAAAAATTAAAAAAAAAATAATAAAGGACCCAAATTGGGATCTCAAGAGTGATCCTGATTCCCGTTCTAATCCCAGTCCCAATATGTCACGGTCCCGATTGGGATGGAAAATTCCCAAGATCAAAATACATAAATAAATTAGAAATTTGGGATGACCGGTACTGAGATACTTTGTAAATACCCATAAATATATTTAATAGATAAAAATACATATAAATTAGAAATTCCACGGATATAAATTTTTCTAACAAATAATATTGCATATCTAGCTGTATCATATTTCCCATGCAATTGGGCTGATGAGAAAAGAGATAGTGACACTTTTTTTTTTTTGCATAGTACAGGCAAGCCGTAGCTTGAAAAGATAAGAAAGAGCCTAGACAAACAAGACTAGGCCTAAAAACATCACAAAAGGAACAAGACTATGACCGACAAGCCAACTGGTCCTTCCGCACCATTTCAAGGCACCCCTCAGGAACTGTAGGAATAAGAACCTCGCGCGCATCCAGAGGAACATTATGTCCTTCCTTAGCCAGGTAATCCGCGCATGCAATGTGCTCTCTATGGGTATAATGCAGCTCCACACTCTCGGAGGAGAATAGAGATAGTGACACTTTATGAGAGATGCGAATCATGGTTAATAAAAAATATTAAATGCCCTATTTGTCATAAACTGAAACAACGATGGCATAACATAAGTACCTTTGCCCTTGCTTTTAAACAACTTTTAGACCATAAGCCAAATGGGTTAAAAACATAAACATCTCAAATTTTTCTAGAAACACTTAAAAGCACAGTCTCAGCATAAGTATATTCAATCATGAATCTAATCACTGATCGAAATATAATTTAACCTATTTTGTATTGATTTAAATACAATACAGCTGGGGAAAAAAAAACTATATTGCCGCACTATTATTAGGGGTGTTCATAGACTAGGCGAGATCCTTGCCCAATACCCTGTCTGGAACATTGTTGGGTAGTAAAGTGCAACAAAGTATCCAGCTCTGCTTGATAGAAGCTGTAACATTTTTAGGTTGGGCAAAAATGCGTTGGTCAAGGTGGGCTTTTCCTGCCCAAGTGGCAATACCTTGCCACACTCTATATGGAAAAAAAAAAACTTCAATTATATCTAATAAATAATATTACAAACTTCAAATGAAATCTATAATTCTATACATTGGAATATTCCAAAAAAAGTTTATAACTTGAATCTTGAAATTAAAAAGAAAACCATATATCTTAACAAATAGTCAAATATCTATAAGAGAAAATGTAAAATATAATATTATTGTATCAAAAAAATAATTAAAAAATAATACTATATATATTACAAGGCAGGGCCAAATGGGCATGGCGACATATCGTGCCCGATGCCCAGCCCTGCCTGCAACAATGTCCAGCCCAACCTAGTTGTACCTAATTTTTCCTATGTTGCTTTTTCTTGTATTGGGTAGGACGATTTTTCTGTAGGTTTAGACACACGTACAAGGGCCATAGGCATCATAAACACCCCTAACTCCTATCAGATTTCTTTTTGGTAAGTGTGAAACTCGACATCAAATAATAGAGTTTTTTAATGGATAAACTAGATTAAAATTGAAGGTCTAAATTGTACTATTTTTCTTCATTGTCACGTTCCTAAGCCGAGGATTAAAATATACCACCGGTCTTCAATAGTTATTATTATTATTATTTTAAAGTGGTTAAGGAAGGGGATTAAAATATTTTAAAGTATTTTTTATTTTAATCTTTTTATCCAAATTAATAAGTCTACTTATAATTTATAGTATATAAAATATATAATATGATTAAATAATTTATTTAATTTCCTTAATTGTATCAACAAAAGTCAATTGCACCTTGTATGGATAATGAGGAGGGCACTCAAAACCAAACAATAAAAATGGTGACCCTTTACTTTCCTCTTAGCTGGAGTCCACTTCCCGTTCCCTGCGCTGCAGCCATCTAATTAAATTTAATTTATTTAAGAAATTTAAATTAAAATAAAAAATACCACTTAAACTTCAAAATCTCCAATAAATTATTTTCTACTAAAATGTATACTTTTGTAGTTAATACTTAATACCTATATATTTATAGCCAACAAGACTTATTTGAGATTTTATAATTAAATGGTATTCTCTTGTGTTTTTCATTTAAATTATAATAGCAATGATTTTTATTTTCTTATATACAAAATATATAAGAAATTAAGTTAAATTTAAACCATTCCAGCTTAATTTAAATTAGCGAAATCACTTATTGAATATGATATTTTTGGGTTTTACCTTTTACAATATCAACTACTAGAATAAATTCAAATGTTTTAAGATTTATATTTTAGAAAATATATAATTTTCCCTTCTAAAATACCTAGAATTTTTTATAATTTAAATTAGATTTACAACCTAAAATATGAATAATAATTTCAATAATTATTAAATTGAAATTATTTAAATGTAGTGTACTATTTAATTGTCCCATTTCAAGGCACTTCTAAGCACCTCACTAAAACAAAAAAATTTGATTATGTTACTGAATTTGTTTAAAAATGAGGGGAAAAAAATCAAATTTATATGTTTAAAATAAAAAATTACATTTTGTGAAGTAGAAGGTATATCGAATCTTAAATAAGGATAATTTTAAAGGGTTAATATGATCTTTAGTACAATCATATTTCAACGGAGGTTTCGTCCTCGAACTTGGTTTTCAACGGGAGTGGGATTCAACTTCGTGTAGGATTTGATATGATATCAGACTTTAAAAATGAAGTGTTTATGCCGGCTCGATGAGGTCTAGGAAATGGAAACACGTCAGCGGGTCAATGGAAGACAACAGAGTTGTAAAAGTCAACGTAGGCCACCTGCCTAGATGTAATGTCTACTCTAAATGTCTGGAAGCCTCTGCCATTATGAGAGGTGACAATTAATAGAGTACACATTATATATTTAGAGTTACCGCTCTATATATATGGTCTTATTTAAAAGTCTAGTTTAATACAAAAAATTTAGTTTTATTTATAAGTCCAGTTTTGAAAATAAATGAGATTGTGACAATTTTACCCATATTAATTACACCCATAAAGATAGAAAGAAAAGAAACAATTAAAAAGTATCCAATCATAAATAGGGGCAAAGTTGAAAATTTACCCAATAATTATTGTGTTAACTAACTTTTCTTGGTATGTGAGATTTGGTCAAAGTGGATTTATAAATAGGACCAGAGTGGTAGGTACTTATTATGTGCACATACTTCTAATTAAAGATATAAGTATTTATTTTGTGATTAGTTGTGAATAAATTGCTGAATTCCCTTTACAAAAAGTTTCGTTGTCATAATAGTTTTTCATGTTTTAAAATGACTTTTCATGTTGTTAAAATGATCTTATGAAAAATGTCGTGAAAATGGTTTTTAATATTGTCAAAATGACTTTGCATGTTGTCAAAAATTTTCTGAGTTTTTCACAACAAGATTTTCATAGGGTCATTTTAAGAACATGAAATGTCATCGTGAAAAACCATTTTGAAAACGAGATTTGTTTTTTTGGAGGGAAACTCAATAGTTTATTCATAACTAATTACAAAAAAGTAGGGAATTTGATATGGGATTTTTTTATGATTATTTTTGTACTTTAAGACCTCACTATGATTTTCCTAAAATATTTTAAACTGTTACATATTTTTTCTTTAATTTAAAAAGAAGCTTTTGTTTAGCCCAAAATTGCGTGGTTTTGAGAAATGGAGGTAGAGGGTGGGCAAAAAACAGAAGGAGATTCTCTGCATATCTCTTTTCTAATTTTCTCTCATCAGCTTAATCTGGGCTATTGATTGAGGAAATAAGAAAAAAGTAAAAATAATATTGTATTTATTAGATGGACAAAATTTAGAGATTATGAGAAATAATAAGAGAAACCAAACCCACAAAAAATATACCGGAGCAGTCAGCTCTATGAAAGATAGCATGAATGGCTGAGAGGGAGTACTCTCTCTAAAACCTTTTATAAACAAATTTTTTCTTCAATTATATAATATGGACTTGTGGTTAATATTAGTTTTTTTTTTTTGGCCAAGACAATTAAGATTAATTAAAAGTAATAAATATGTTTAAAATGTCTGGTTTTATTTTTCTTCTTCTAAATATGCTCCTCCATATGAATTGAGGATAAGAGAGAGAATGAATTAAATATATAAGAGAATATAATTATAAAATATTAAAGAAAGTAAATAATAATAAATGATTGAATGAAAAAAATTAATCGTAAGTGAAGTAAAGTTATTATTTAATAAAGGTAGAAAAAAATGTAATTTAAATTTTTTTAAAAAAATTATTTATATTAATGACCAACCTCTTCATCAAGGATAAAGTTATTTATTGGAAAAGGTCAGATAGAGTAATGATTAAAATGACAGGTGAAAGAAAAAAAAAAGGGAGTGAAAGAAAACTTGAAGGGCAGGTAAGTCACCCTTCACACCAATAATTAAAAAATTTATAGCAATTATTAATGACTAAATTAAGCCTAACAAAATAATTAAAAACTGTAATTAGATATTTAGACCTAGAAAGTGCCCCCACCACGTCACCACAGTGTCATCCCCATTTTATTTTTTAAATTTATATATTTTATTTCATTATTTTCGTCCCACAGATATTTCTTCTCGTCAATTTTAAAACCGCGGATTCTCTCGTCGTTTCTCGCCATCCTTTACTAAAACCGCGTCTTGGTTGCTCAACGCAACGCATATTCCTACTCACCATTCCAATCTCTCTTATCCTTCCCTTCTTCGTTCTCATCTCTTTCTTATTTTTGACCTCCTCCTAAAACCCTAATATATTCTCTCTGGTTTTCTCTCTTTCTCACTTCTCATATATGCACCATGAGAATCTTTAGCCCCTCCAAAGGCTTCTTCGCCATGTTGCGTATTCGTCGCACTCCTCTCTCATGGAAGAGGTTCATCCTCGTCGATCTGGGTCTCTCCCATTTCTCCATGTTCCTTCCCTTAATCACCTTCTAGTCTGTTCCTTCTCCTTCTCAAAATTACCAGTAGTAATTCTCTTCTTCTTCCACCACCACCGCGGCCACCACCGCACCGCCCCCGTCTTCCTCCATCTCCGTCCCTCTTTCCCCCTTTCCCGGCGACATGGCCAGAGTCAACGAACAAGCCCCGAATCAGAGCCAGAATGACTCGCCCAGGAGCATTCTGTTCAACAAGTACGAGATGGGGAGGCAATTAGGTCAGGGAAATTTCGCCAAGGTCTATTACGCCAGGAATCTTGTGACGAACGAGAGCGTCGCGATTAAGGTGATCAAGAAAGAGAAGCTGAAGAAAGAGAGGCTGGTGAGGCAGATCAAGCAAGAGGTCTCTGTCATGCGATTGGTCCGGCATCCTCACATCGTCGAGCTCAAAGAAGTTATGGCCACCAAGGGAAAGATCTTTTTGGTTATGGAATATGTCAAAGGTGGAGAGTTATTCTCCAAGGTCGCTAAAGGCAAGCTCAAAGAAGATGTCGCCAGAAAATATTTCCAGCAATTGATTAGCGCTATTGATTTCTGTCACAGCCGTGGGGTTACTCATCGTGATCTGAAGCCTGAGAACCTTCTTTTGGACGAGAACGAAGATCTTAAGGTTTCCGATTTCGGGTTGTCGACGTTGCCGGAGCAGCGTCGAGCGGACGGAATGCTGCTCACGCCGTGTGGAACGCCGGCTTATGTGGCGCCAGAGGTTCTGAAGAAGAAAGGGTATGATGGATCTAAAGCTGATCTTTGGTCATGTGGCGTGATTCTCTATGCTCTGCTTTCTGGGTATCTGCCATTTCAGGGTGAGAATATTATGAAGATTTACAAGAAAGCATTCAAAGCTGAGTATGAATTCCCAGATTGGATTTCACCCGAAGCTAAGAATTTGATCTCTAATCTTCTACTCGCCGACCCAGAAAAGAGATACTCGATCCCAGATATCATGAAGGACCCCTGGTTTCAGATCGGATTCATGAGACCAATTGCGTTTTCGATTAATAAGGAACCGGGTTTTGATTTCGATGAGGAGGAGAACGAAGTTAAAGAGAAAGAAGAAGGAGAAGTGTTGGTAAGATCAGAGAAACCATCTCGACCATTTTACAATGCGTTTGAGATAATCTCATCATTGTCAAATGGGTTTGATCTGAGGAGCTTGTTCGAGACACGAAAGAGGTCTCCGTCGACATTCCTGTCGAAGCTTTCGGCTCCGGTAGTCGTCGGGAAACTTGAGTCGGTGGCGAAGAAGCTGAATTTTAAGATCACAGGGAGGAAGGATTTCAAGCTGAGGATGCAGGGGGAAACAGAGGGAAGAAAGGGGAAGCTGGCCATGACGGTGGAGGTGTTTGAGATGGCGCCGGAGGTGGCGGTGGTGGAATTCTCGAAGTCGGCCGGCGATACGCTCGAGTACATAAAGTTCTGTGAGGACGAAGTGAGGCCTGCACTGAAAGACATAGTCTGGAGCTGGCAGGGGGATAGCACTAATAATCATAATAATTGTAATCAAAATTAAGCTGATAAATTTTTATTTTTGGGGGCGTTTTTGTCAGAGTCAGTTAGTTTTTCTACTATTAGTTCCTAGAAATATTTGGAGTGTATATAGTAAAGGTGTCTGAAAATAACAAAGAATTGAAGGGTACATGTGTTATCCAATGGGATTTGGATGTAAAAGTGTGCGTTTTCCGTTAATGGTGTGTGGTTGTGTAGGATGTGTGAACGAGGGTTTGGCCATTGGTTTGATCAGAGTGGATTTTCAAGGCTGCTTCTTTTATATATTTGAAGGGTTAGGATTTTTTCCTGATCACTACTAAGTCACTATTAATTTTGGTCACTACTAAATCACTTTTATTTTTTTATTATTAGATCATAATCCCAATAGGAGATAAGAATGATAAAAGTCGATGAGATTTTGATCTAATAGAGAAAAAAGTGATAGTGACTAAAATTAGTAGTGATAATATCTTATCCCATATTTAAATTACAATATCAAATCAAGTGGGAACTGAGAAACCACTTAACATGTTTGAAAATTGAAACAAGGACTCTGTTTTTTTCCCCCTTTAAATTAAAGGGGAAGACATTAAGAGTGTGAAATTACAACTAGGATCTTCCCTATAATCTGCCACTTACAAGAAAAATTTGCTTGTAACTATGTAATAAGGCTATTTGTTTAGTATTTAGCTAAACAGGGTCTTCTTGAATGAGAACATTTGATGGGGAGTGGAGTTAAAATAATGATTAGGATGCATTGAGGAGATGAAGGTTTGAACTTTAAGCTTATAGTGTTGGGTCCATCACATAAGGAATATTATCTATAAATGAAGACTTTAGATCAGTGGTGAGTAAAATGAAAGCAAATTGAAGATATCTTTGTTATTTAAAAAAAAAAAAAAGACAAAGACCAAATGGGAGATCAGCTTCTATCTCCGTGTGTATGTGTGTGTGTATATATATTATATTATATTTATTTGGAATAACTTTCCTTGCACTTGCCATTGCAGTCTATCATAATTAAGGTTATTAAACATGGAAGGGCTACTCACTAGATTGATTAAGGTAGTGAGTTAAGGGTCAATAGGTTATATTGAAGTCAAACTAGAACTAACTCGGGGTCAGATTTTATGAAAAAGTGAATGCTTCAAAGTTATTATTATGAAATTCTGAATAAAATATAATAAAAATGAACTAATTCTTTTAAAAATTATTTACTTAGTTAATTGGTCAAATCGGACCAATTCGTTGGTTTCTAGCTCGAACTCGCCAATCTAGTCCATGTTTAATAATTCTGATTATAAGAGATTTTTTTCTTTGTCTGACATTGATCATAAGAGATTTCATATAATATTAAAATATTATTAGATTCAAGATGAGAATGCTGAAATCAACCGAATGATTTATGTTATACCACTCTGATCCTATTTATAAGTCTTTTTTACCAAAAAAATTTAGTCATATTTATAAGTCCCCTTTGACCAAATAAATGAGATTGTGACAATTTTGCCCATATTAATTGTACCAATGAAAATAGAGAGAGAAGAAAAAGTTAAAAGCACCCAATCATAAATGAGGGTAAAGTTGAAAATTCATCTCATAATCATTGAGCTAACTACCTCTCTTTGGTATGTGTGATTTGGTTAAAATAAGACTTATAAATAGGACTATAGTGGTAGATAAGATTTGAAAGCAGATGAAAAATACTACCTTCGGTCCTAATTATAAGAGCTAGTTGACTTTCTTTGGAGAGATTAAGGAAGCTAAATAAATTACTTAATAATTTTATATATTGTATATCCTTAAATTATATATTAGTTTATTAGTCAAATTAAGTAGTTTGAAGAAAAAATAAAAATAAAAATACTCTAAAGTGATTTAATTAGCTTTCTTAATCTCTTTTAAAAAGTCAACTAGCTCTTATAATTAGGACCGGAGGGAATACAATCGAGAGAATATATGCATAACAAATGGCAGCTTTTGCAGTCCTCTTAGCCCAGAAAAGAGATAAATAAGAAAGGGATTTTCTTGCCCCAATAGTTAAACTTGACTTTTAGACTTGTTGGGATAGTTCCAAAATGGCAAAATCATAGCTTGACATAAAAGTGACAATTCTCTTACCTTTTGTCACAGGCACATCTTGACACACCTCTAAAGTGATCACTAATGGGGGATAAATTTTCTCAACAGAAAATATGGCCAAACAGGGCTATGATGCACCGGTTGATGCTGATGTAATTCTTATTTCATTTGTCCCCGGAGAATGCCTAGATATGTTTTTTAGAGACCGGATGGCCTATTTTGATTAGTTTATTTTGCTAGTTTGATGTATTAAGGATTGGATTTTAGGATTTAGTCCTTCCCTCATCATTCCAAGCTTCATAGCTTGCCTGTATTTTCAAAAAAAAAAAAAATCTCAACAGAATCTTTATCTACTTAAGACCTATTTGAATGGATGGTTGTTATAATCATGACGTTCTTACTATTTTTTTTTGTTAAAAAAAAAAAACCTCAAACACTCTTGTTACTTTATCTCATAAGTTTGATAACTTATATGAAATAACCATAATTCAATAATAAAATTCGTGGTTAAAATCAATTATGAAGCCAAAATTAAACATGGTTGATAACTAAAAAGTCTCCAACTTTAGTGAATTGCTAAAATGGGAGGATATTATAAGTTTATAACTACATACACATTAAGAAATGAAGAAAACGATGTGTTAAGAAGAAGATGATGAAATAATGAATTATGAGAGGTCTAGAATATGTACTTTTCTTGGCTTGGCTCTCTCAAAAAACAAGAGGCTGTTGTGTTAGTAAGCTGGATTCCACTTTAATAAGCTGAGGTGTACCAATAGGAGGCACAAGATTTCTATCTTCTCATGAAGTGGTGTTTGGTTATGAGGATATGAGAAATTGATGACTGTAATTGGATAAGAGTGTTGAATTATACTATCAAGATCAAGAGCAGAGAGAAGAAAAGCAACAATAATGAGGTGAGTCAGCTCAGACTCATCAAACGCTCCCATTCGGCCATTACCCTTCAACTTGCAACTCTACTTTGTCTCAACTTACATCTCTTTGATGTTGACCAACACCAAATTTATTTACTTATTTATATATTTATTCTTATTAGGGATGAGAATAGGCTAGACCCTTATCAGGAGGCCTACAACCTGGTCTATTTAGGGCCTGGTCAGGCCTGACCTGTTTGTTAAAAAAGTCAGGTCAAGGCCTATTTAAAGGCCTGAATAAGTAAATAGGCCAGACCTATTTTGTTAAGGCCTAGCCTGTTTAAATATTAGATAAATATAATTATATTTATATTATATAAATAAGATTACATTTATTGTTTTTCATTCTTATATTATAATTTCAAGATATATTGATATAAGTTTTGATAGGCTTAAAGTATACAAAGTCTATTTATAGCCTTCAAATCCTGTAATATGAGGCCTTTTTAAAGGTCTATATAAGTCAAGCTCATAAGGCCTTATACAGGCTTAGGTCTGAGCCTAAAAAAAGACTTGAATTCAGGTTCAGGTTTAGGTTTAGGCTCAGGCCTCTGCCCCCATTATAGGCTCAGACTTATTTACACAAAACCTAACATGATCTGGCCTATTTCCATGCCTAATTCTCATCCCACCTTATTTATTCATCATTATCATCTTCTTTCTTCATTCATTGTTTTTAATCTTTTCCTTCGATTCCGCTTACCTGATTATTAGTTGATACAAATTTTGATGACAACTAATGGCTCTAATATATATTATTTTCTGGTAACAACTCATTGTCGTCATCATATAATATCCTCTCAAGATTCTAATCTTGTTTCTTTCCTTGATTAATATCTTGTCTTCACTGAATAATAACCATTCTTATGTTCTCTCCAAATATTTTGGATAGCAATTTAATTTATATTAAACTTGGGCAAAGGTGTTGTATAATTCATGTAGCCGATTAATATCTTATCTTCATTCTTAAGGCTCATAGATGTTGTTGTTAGTTATGTACTCCCACCATTTATTGTTATAAACCAAGTTCCATTTATTTATTCATTCTAGAAAGTGTTTCATGTAATGTTAAGGTTAATGAAATAGAAGAGCACAAAGAAGTTAGAATCGCATCCAAAACATTCAACAAGATCTCATGATAATGTTATAAAGGTAACCCAAATAATTAAAATATTCGAACCAGATCGAGTTCCAAATAACAAGTAATGTGCTCTTCACAAAAGAAAATGAATGGCTCCCTTTATTTAACTTGTTGAAAATAATATGCAAAAAAGTGACTCTAGCTACGACTCTTAACACACTAGAACTCTCAGAAATCCTAATTCAACTCTAAGGCCAATTTCAGTATGCTGGACTGATTTTTAGGGAATTCAAAATGGGATTCGGGAAAAAAAAAAAAAAAAAAAAGCTCTAAATTTTGTGTTTGGTATATGTACATTCTTTTTTAAAAAAGTAAGACTTCATAAAAATGAGACTCAGATTGAAACAAAAATGAGATAAAAGGCATTGGGAGAGACGAGAGAGGGATGAGGTGGGGTGAGGGGCAATTTGGTCTAAAATGTTCAATCTTAAGTACATAGTTCTATAGGTGAATTGTAATTAGGGGGCTAAAAATAAAACTCAAATTTTCACGAAATTACATTTAAACCATATAAAATTTTGAATAGTTTCGTCTTAGTTTCTCCATGAATCTTTTAGTGTGGACTAAAATAAAAAATATTAAATTTTTATAAGGCTGAAATATAATTTTTTAAACATTAAATTTTATTCTGTAATTTCAGGGGCACCCTTGCCCCTAGTTTCACCCCTGCGTGGTCCCATAAGATGGATGTTTTATGTCACACCCATCAAATATACTTTATGATAAGATTCCACTTCTCCTCCTTCTAAGAAAAAAATTATTATCAATAATAGTAGTTAGGTTGAATAGAGAGAACTTCATTTTTCTTAATCTTATAAAAGAATAATGTCATATTATGATAGCTATTCCTGGTTAAATAAGACAATACTAGGTTTCAACTTGTCAATAATATATACTAAATACTCCCTCCGGTCTTAATTATAAGACCTAATTAATTTTTATGGAGAAATTAAAGAAGCTAATTAAATTACTTCAGAGTATTTTTATTTCTATTCTTTTCCTTCAAACTAATTAATTTAACTAATAAACTAATATATATATATATATATATATATATATAAAATTTAAGGATACACAACATATGAAATGATTAAGTAATTTATTTAGCTTTCTTAATCTCTCCAAAAAAATCAATTAGGTCTTATAATAAGGACCGAAGGTAGTATCTCATAATTGTATTAAAAAATACAAAAGACGATCTATCTAATATCTATTATCATGCCTAATCAGGCATGAGTAAATGAGAAGTTAAACATCAAATAATTGTGGGGTTACTTTTGACTTGTAATGAGGAGCCATGGCCTATGGGGCCTTCAGATTGTCTCCAGTGTGATAATACAACATTAGCTATTTTGGAACGATATGGAAAAAAAATTAGGATTTGGTGAGTCGAATATCTAAACATCTATATCTGAAAGAAAACAGGAAGCTGCCTAATACAATTATTAAAAGCCAGTTACACATCTTAGCCCCAAAAAAGTGACAATTATTTAACCAAAAAAGCTCTCTCTCTCTCTATATATATAGAGAGAGAGAGATAGAGAGAGGGGGGATTTTTGGTTAAAGAAATTATATATCTATGTATATATATAAATAAATAATAGTCACACTGCTAATAAGTTGACTAATAGGCCACATAAAATTAATTTTTTTAGTATAACCCGCATTTTTAAGGTAAATACAAAGATGCCCTCGCAGGCAAACTTTGTGGGTAAAACTTCATTAAATTAAAGGAGCTCTGTCATTCTCATTGGATGTGGGGACTTCATATAGTTGCAACAGCTACTGCTTTGTTTTATCTTGATTTTAGTTATAGGTTTTCCTTGTATTTCATTTTTTCTTTGTCTGAAACTTTTAATTTGGTGTGTTTGAATTGTTCGCTAATTTCATCTATATAATTAATGAAATTATATTATTTTGATGGTAACAAAATTAGCTAAATTGATATATGAAACCAAAGGGGGGAAAAAAGGAAAAATTGAAATTCCCATGATATATTTGTTTTTCTAATGAAATTTTAAAACATATCAAAATATTTTGTAATATTCTTAAATATTAACTTGTTTTTCATTTAAAAATAAAATAAAAATGATACATCTAACAAAAATATATTTGAGTTTGTGCGCATGCGCCCAAAGATAAGACTAAGCATTTTTTTTTAATCATTCCTTCAACAACAATAGCATTTCATCAAATTTTTTTATGTAAAGGAACGAAACTTATGTTTTGGTCTTTTGGAGTTGAAGAAGGTTTATCTATTTGTAAAAATGTGACTTACTCCCTCCGGTCTTAATTATAAGACATATTTAACTACTTTTGGAGAGATTAAGGAAATGAGTTAAATTAGTTAATTTTAACCATTTTCCTAAAATGCCTTTATATAAATTTAAAATGGCAAAAGTAAAAGTGAATCAACAACCCCTACCACATACCTCTCCCACCTAGAATTTTTCTTTTCACACACTTTTTAATTAAAATAATAGTCTGGCTATAAATACATATATGCATTGGCGGACCTACAGTTGTGCCTCTGGGTGCACATGCACACATAAAAAAAATGGAACAAAAAAATAATGAAGGGAGTGGTGCATTGCACTTGGCAGCCAAACGTGGAACCCGCGAACCATAGTACGTTTCTAATGCTGCTCTCCAAATGTAGTGAGAAATCAAGTGGTATGAGGTTCGTACATACCCAATTATAAGTATATGTACTCCCTCTGCTATGCTCTTTAGTTAATTTTTGTTGGAAGAAATTAATAAAGGGAAATATGTTACATTAAAGTATGAGAAATAATTTTATCTCCAGTGACTGGAGAAATCATTTACTCTAAAAGTATTCATAATTATCGTTTTCTCTAAATTAATTCGTAATTGTGGCTCCGCCACTAGCAACTCTCTATCTCATAGGGCTCAAGAAGGTTCCAAGAAGAGAAAGGATATTGTTTATCCACTAGTCTATTTGTTGATAAAGTTAACACTCATTCTACCGGCAGCAACTGTTAATGTTGAGCTGGTTTTTTCTTCAATGACTTTTGTTAAGGATAAATTACGCAATCGGATAAGTGATGATTGATTTAACTCATGTATACTAACTTATGTTGAACGTGATATACTTAATAAGATTGATAATGAAGATATAATGCAATATTTTCAAGAAATGAAGAATCAAAAAATGCTTTTGTTTCTGTTGTATTAATTTAGTTGGCTCTTAATTATTATTTTTCTATACTTAGTTAAAGTTTTCTTTTCTTTTCTTGTCTATATTCATTTGATCTTTAACGCATTTAAAACTTTCCTTAAAAAAAATTTCGGGAGCCAAATCCCTTACTAATTGTGCACACACAAATTTCAAATCCTGGGTCCGCCACTGCATATATGTGTATGTATATATGAGACACACACACACACATATAAATATGTTTGTGTGTGTGTATTTACACACATATAAATACACACCCATACACTCACAGATACATACATACATACATACATACATATATGTTTGTGAGTATATATATCTACACACATATGCATACACACACACACTATGTATCTACACATATATATAAACACACACACACACACATGTTTGTGTGTGTATATATCTACACACATATGCATACATATAAACACACACACACACATATATGTATATATATATCTACACATATATGTATATATATCTACACACATATGCAAACACACACACCCACATACACATATACATATGCGCGCGCACACATATCTAGATACACACACAACCAAATATATATATATATATATATATATATATATATATATATGTTTGTGTATATATATATATACTTAACAATTTAAAAGTTTCATTGATTGGAAGGATTTATACACCCATAGAAGATGTGGTGTTTAAGAATTCAGTTTATCCCATGAGGTTCAAACTTGGTTGCTGATGCATTGGCAAAACAAGGGTTTTCTGCTTCTATGTTTTTAGATAGTTGTCCTGAGTCGTTATTGGCTCTGGCTTCGCATGACAATATGGGATTAATTTTCCCAGTGTAACTCTTTTACTTTATGATTAGTATATCACTTTTATCAACAAAAAAAAAAAAAAATCCCATTTCTTTGCAAAGAGTGTACATACAATCTCCAACCAGATATCATTCACAAAGCCAATTGTTCACTTCAATATTTTTTCTAATAATTCTTTAAGTAATTGCACTCCTATTATATTACTATTATTTATGGTGTAACCATCACTATCAAATGGAGAGCAATTTTTAAAAGATAGCACTCCTGTCTTTTGTCCTATTTATAGGACAAAGAGGGTAGAGTATTTTTTATCATTAATATAAGTCATCTCATTAAATTTATTAATAAAACATGTTAGAAGTGCTTTATAATTAAATAGGATGAGAAGACCTTCCCCTCTTTAACGTATTCACACACAACAAAAATATATCCAAATATCAATTGATGATTACGAAATAACTTGTCAAACGTATCTAAAAGTACCCTTGATTTAAAATCTGAAGAATGAAAAGTGAAAAGCCAAACACAGTTTGACAAGTAAAAATTTAAACTTATCAAATGACAACGACAATTAAGAGAATGACAACCGATTTCATTGAGGCCTATTAGATCATTTCACTAAAGATTCACATTACAAAATAACTGTGAATTAGCAGCGGTTACATAAACTCGCTATAAATATTAGATTTTGTAGCAATTTATATGAAACCGGCTATAAATTTGCAACAGCAATACTCACGCGAAAATGCACACTTGTTAGCAATGAACTTTATGGCGGTTATAAGAAATTAATCACTACAATATTAACGCCAAGATAGAACTATTACAATTATTTGCCGCCAATGTTTAAAAATATTTTGCCACCACTCAATCATTTCCCGCCAAATTGTTAAAATTCTTGAACGTATTTAGTCGCGGTTAATTAACCACTACAAAAAATTCCAATTTCATCTTGTAGCAGTTTATACACCGCTACAACATATACTTACAATATGACATCCCAATGTCATTCGATAGCGGTTACTTTATGAATGCTACAGTATCAGTAGTAGTGATTGTATTTGAGTAACGGTTTATAATAACCACTACAAAATAGCTTACCACGGTGCATGTTGTAGCGGTTTATCTGACCGCTACTTATATCGTTAGTAGCAGATAAAACCGCTTGATTGCTACAAAAAGTAGTTTGTTTTGTATTGTCAATTAGATAATAGTCCCTAAAAAATTTCATAGGAATCAAGTCATTTTGATGAAATATTTATGGGATTCCTATATTTCAATGGTCCTTACATATCTTTCTATTGCGTATGTGTATGTATATATATATTTATGGAAAAGAGATAATTTAGTAAAAACTATTCACGATTTTTAAGGAGTTGATGTTGATAATTATGGTTTGTTTATAGGCCGAATTGAGGTGTATTGGTGAAATGTTTATTAGGCTGCGACAACAAGAAGAGGAGGAGGAGAAAGCAAAGCAACATTTGTGGAAGCCTCTCAAGTCTCGACGTGGAATTGTCGCTTGTTTCTTTTTCTTTGTTAGCTATGCTTTTCTCACAACACGTATACACATATATAGTACTTGGCTTCTTCTATTTCATTGAAATATCAACTTTGGATTTTGCTGATGCCCAGAGTTCTTGTCCTTAGCTTGTTTTTCATTTTATCCAATTCCAAAGATTCTATCGATCGGATCAAGCCAAGTGAGCCCCACGGGTGGAACTTTTTAGATGCCACGTGCTGACCTTTCCTCCCAATCGGAATGTTCCTATCTCTTGTTAGAGAAAGAGTCTCTCCACCAACTTCCTTCTCTACTTAATATTTCAACTATTGAATCTTATTTTAATGGGTGAGATTTAATGCTATGTATGAAATAATAGTATAAAATCAAATATAATAAAAATCTGCAATTATAAATATTCAATCTCACTCATTAAAATAAAATTTTATGATTGAGACATTAAGTGAAAAGAAAAGTTAGTAAAGACTCTCCTTCATCCTCTCGCTCAGCACCACTTTTTAGTTTCTGAAATCTTCTAGTTCTACGCGTCCCTCATTGATCTTATCTTTCAAGGATCACTTATGTCACCTCATTAATTGCTACATCCCTGAGTATCAGTCATCACTTATAAAAAGAATCTCCTCAATGGTTTCCTTGCCCATCATTGCTCCAAAGGCAACTTGGAAAAGGATTTAAAATTGTTATTTCAATCAATTTCTAGTCACTCCTTTTATATGATCTGATGACTGATATAAGTGATACATATTTCCAGCCACTAAGCTTTCATTCCCTAGTCCCTATTTCATCAACTTTATTTGTACAAATTCAAATGTTATATAACTGATCAGTTTATTTTAAAAAAATCTGCTTCCATCACTGTGTGCAAAGAAATTGCCAAGGCACTTGTCCCTGATTGCATACTATGAGTATGGATAATGTTTCTTTGGATCCTTAATATAATATATATTTACCAAATTTAATTAAATTATGAAACTTAGTTAAATTAGTTAATAGTATAATATATATTTTCTTTTCAGGGTTTAAACTTCTCATATTGCATGAGAAGAAAAAGATTCCTACACACACATGAAATAAGGGGACCCACATATATATATAATGCTAATTATACATATATGTAGGTCTTACCATTTTATGTGTGTAATATGAGAAAATACTTCTCCTACAACATGAGAAGTGTTTTTCCCTTTTCTAAAACAACCTAGTCTTATTCCAAAATTTTCCCATTCTCTCTCCCCCCCTTAATTATTGTTAAGAGAGAATCGATGGAGGTAAATAAGGAAAAGATAAACAAATATGAAAACTATGTCTTAACTTATATTGAGGATCAAGATCAAATTTTCAAATATGTCTTATATTAATAACCGGAGGGAGTACAATTTATCCCGTACTCCATCCGGCTCTAAACATCAAAGTTAGACTATATGTTCACTTTGATTCTAAATATAATATCTTAATTTACCATGTCTCTCAAATTGATAGTAAATTTTCCAATAATATTTTTATTAATTGCATATAATAAGGGGATTTTCATCAGGGAGTAGTTATTGATTGCACGCGAGAAGAAAGGGTGTTTCAGATAAATCAACCCACGTTCTTTACAAATAAGTAACTAAATTAATTTTTCTAATATCAATAAATTAGTTATCTAACTCATCACTCCAATGTTAAGTACTGGATGGGGGCGAGTAGCGTTTGCAATTTATAACAAACACGGATTTGAAATAGACACTACTACAGAGACAACGCTTTTAAATCCTCAGCACGATAAAAAATGACAGCTCAAGCGCTGTCGCCATTCTTGGCCTGGACACCTTCCTATTAGGGTTTGTCAGCACCAGCTTCCTCTTCCACTCCACCTTGAATGACACCTCCGGTAGCCATAGAAATTGCCTACTGTTTCTAAAACGATGTTCTGCAAGATTGAATTTAATGTATGAACAAATATTAGAAATAAGCAGGACAAAAGAAGAGAGAAAATATCAACAGTTCAACCAAATAACTATATATCTTACATTACATTCAAAGTTCTGTTCTATGGAGGATTCAAGGGGGAAAAATCAACGCAACAGAAAAACAAATTTTATGCTATGACAGGGATTCAAATTCTCAGCAAACAAAAGGAACTTTTTTAGGCATCACATAGAAAAATTTATGCAAGACCTTAATGTATCATAAACAGATATTCGAAAATGGCACCTCTAGATCCAACGTTGTCGCCGTGCTCTTTTCCACGGCATTGATGGTTTCAACATTAGCGTTGGATACCGTACGTGGAGCAAGATAATGGTACCTGACTAGAAAAATGTTCTTAAAAAACCATTGTTTCTGTTAGGGCTGGGCATAGAACCCATAACCCATTAGCTAGTTCAAAACCCAATGTGATTGGGCTATATTGAACCCGCCCAAAAAGTAGTTTATAATGGGTTGAGTTTGAATCCGCCTATTTAAGATTTAAATAGGTGGGTTATGGGCACACTTATGGGCTACATATACCCGTTCATTTAGTGTAATTTTTTTTTCATTAACTACCCATCCCATTCCACATTCCGAGTAAAGTTATCTCCTGAATTCCTTCCTATTCGAGTATTCGGCCACCTCTAATCCCTAATCATAATGGCCATTGACTCTCAATCTCGCTCTCACTCTCTCCCTTTGTGGCTCTGTTTATTCGAACTTGTGAGTTACTATTGACTCTACATGTAATGTACAGAAGATTTTAGAAGTGGATGAATATTTTCAAATTAAATCAATTGGCTCTCGTGATCCAAAATTTGATGTTTTGGCATGGTGGAGAGTAAATGCTTCCAAGTATTATGTTTTAAATCTGTTGACACATTATTTGTTGGGTATATTAGTATCTACATTATCTTCAAAATTAGCTTTTAGTATTGGGTCGAATACTAGATTCTTTCAGGAGATCATTATCTTTAAAGATGGTTGAGACACTCGTATGTGCTGAAAATTGGCTATTCAAGACACTCCCTAAATTTAAGGATCTTGATATTGATCATCTTGATGAGAGTGCAAGTGTTGTTACTAGTATTTTCAATAACATTCTCAATTTGTATTGTTTCATTTTTTTTATTTCATATTAGATTATTTATGATATGTTTTCTCTTCACTTATTTTGCAAAGAAAGATTTAGCATCTGGAGCTATAGTCCCTTCCTTAAGTGAATTTGAAGTGATGAAGACTAAATTAAAGCATGCAAATTCAATAGAAGCATGTCATTTTGTTAATCTATGAACTTGTAGAGTTATAGTTGTAATGTTTTAATTTAAAAGTTGGAGTTTGAACATCAAAATTAAGTAATGATAGTACTTGTCTAGATTTATGTTGTTTTATGTGAATTTTGATTATTAAACTTTGAAGATTTAGATTTCAAAAATTAGAATGATGAATTTGGATGGGTGCTTAATGTGTTTTTTTTTTTTTTTTTTTTGCAAAAAATAAACAAGTCAAATGTAAATGAGTTACTTAAAACTTGGTAAGCTTGCTCATTTATATGATAGGTCGTTTATACGGGTTTAAATAGGTTGAGGTACGAGTATAGGCTAACCGTACCCAATTAAAGTTAAATGGGTTAGCTATGGGTTTGGCCTCGGGTTATCCAACCCGCCTATTGCTCTGCCTAGTTTCTGTGGAATTCACAGAGGTGGCTGGAGAAATTGCCGTGTCCAACAAATGTGAGCTTCGAATTTGCTCATCAGAAGAAGGCAACTGCCTTTGTACAGAAACATGCTTATTAATTGCCAGCTTCCTCTTCCTCTATTGCAGATTTAGATTCAAAGTGTTGTCTGTCGTCCTTCACGCGACACAAACATGAAGTCAAAGTACAAGAAAACAAAGGTTTATTGTCATGTGTCGGAGATCTGAAATCAAAGTATCGTCTATCATCTTTCGCCGTTGCAGATCTAAAGAGGTAGTAGAAGAAAAATAAGGTTTTCTTTTGCTATCCACTGACGCCTTCGCCGTCCATTGTCAAAGAGCTATATTGTCGTATAAATTGCAGAACGAAGAGCTAACCGTCATCATCATGATCTTCACATTTGCCTTCTGCTGATGCCTTCACCTTCACCAATCACCATCACCTTTACCTTCGAAGCCCACCGTCACCGTGACAAAGACAACCGAAGCCAGATCCAGATGGTGAGTGAGACGGCCGCAAAGCGAAGACCAAAGAGATGAGGTGAGTGATGACCTGACAGTAAGGGATAGAAAGCCATGAACCTGTTGCAGATATTGGCGCCAGAGAAAGACATGCTTGGACGACTAAGATCTGATCCAACACCCACAACCGCCTGCACCTTTGGGTTTTGGGAAATGGTTGAAGGGTGTGTGAGTGTGAAAAGAGAGAGCACCCGATAACCACACCTTTTCAAAGTGTTTAGGTGTTCCAATTTTGAATTGAGAAAAATGACACCAAAAGTAGTGTTCTAGTCACCAAAAGCTTTACTTTTGGCATGCGCTTTTTTACTTTCATTTTTTAAAAACAGATGTTTTTTAAGAAAGTAAAATCTATTTATTGTAGTAGTGAGACTCTTTATTTGTTTCATCAACAGAAATATCTTAACATTAGTCAAAAGTTATGAGAACGCCATTGAAAAGTTGTCCGCTTAAACCTTAGCCGAAACCCCAATTTAGATTATTCATGGTGACTACAGTAGTCCCAAGAGGCAGGAATACCTGATGTAAAAGCAAAGGGAAAAAAAGTATATGTAAATATTTGCACAATGTTTAAGATACTATGGTGGCTAGTTATAATTACTATCATTATGCTGATTTTATATAATGTAACGGGGACTAAAAAATTTGCTAGATAAGTTTTGGGATGAGAGCGATATGAGTCCTAGTTAATGTGGGAACAATTTGTGTGGATGTGCTGAGAAAGGGGGAGTCATTATCTGTTGACTGTTGGCCAGGGCTAGCCTGAGTAGTTAGGTAAAATGAAAGCAATAAGTTAGATGTTGGTGTATGTTCAAATTATTGAGAACGAAAGTGAAGTGAAAGAAGATAACGACGAAGACTAGTTACCCACTCTGCGCACGGCACTTTCATCAACGTCAAAAACAAAACAATAAATTAGCCACAATAATTGCCCTTATATATTCTAGATTTTGTATTGATATTAATGATGACTTCTGTGCTAACCTTATTTTGCTTTTGAGAGTTAATCTGTCTTTCAGTGGAAAGGAGAAATATATTAACCAGTCAATGAATAGTTGAGTACGAAATGAAAAAAATACAACCATATAAGATGGTCGAGTAAGTTAGGAGCTCATTCGAGAAAGAATGTAATGGATAATGTTTATAGCCCTAAATTAGAACGTTACATATAAATTATAATCCAAAATAATGACAAAAAAACACAATACATCACTAGAGAAATATTCATTGGCAAAAATCTTATTGGTTATAACCCTAGCATTTTTTTAGGTTGGACTGCACTACAAAAAACCAATTAATTACCCACAGAGTTGCCGACGGAATAAAATCCGTCAGAAATTATTGAAAGATTTCTGTTGGAAATTCCATCGGCAATAGTACCAACGGAAATCCGTCAATACTTTCTGGCCGAAAAATTCAATCAGAAATTCTGTCGGCAGTGGTAAATTTCTGACAGACTTATTGCGTCAACAATTGCCAACGGAATGTCATCGGAAATTACTGACAGAATGGTTCTATCGGTAAGTTCCGTCACTGAAATAGTGATTTTTTTTTTTTTTAAAGTTACTAACGAAACCACAAAGGCACTCTGCGTTGGCCAGACTGCTTGACGAAAACTTTTCCCTCCTCAGCGAAACATTTCCCTCCAGTCAATGAAACTATCGACCTTCGAACTCTATCTCCACCTTCTTGAACCTTTGAACTGCCAATCTACAAGATTGAGCTTCTTTGAAAGCCCTAAGCCCTTTTCTGAGTTCGATTTGGTATGATTCGCATCCTAGTTTCTTCGTTCTCGAATATCTTGTAGGGTTCTTGACAATAAATCTTCAACTACAGCTCCCATTGCTTATTTTTGTATATCATGTTTCCAATCTTCCGCTTTCTGTAAGTACATTCGCATATTGGTGAAAGCAAACAACAACATATTGCTTCTTCAATCTCTCACTCCTCGCGGCAGTCTTTCGGAGCATAAATTCATTCCGGAAGTAGCTTCGCAACTTACGCAAGTAAATTCTCATTCTTGATCTCTATTTTATTTGCTCTCTGCTTCTCCTCCGTGTAATTCACACTTGTTTCATATTGTTCTTGAAATTGTTGCTTTAGATTGTTTTGGTTGTATTGGTCACTATTCAAATTGCGATTCACTCACTTCTACCGCTTGAAATTATTTATTATCAATGCCTTAATACAATCAATGGGAGTATATATTGGGATTTATGTCATCGCTTAGGAATTGAAAATTCTTCCGGACTTTGTGAATTTAGAACATTTTACACTGGAAAGTCATGTTGTAATGTTGATATTGATTGGTTTAAAAACGGGCGCGTGGTATTAGTTTCTTTTGGGATGTGGAAGGGGCACTTGAAATCCTCTAATATTGGTGTATGCTGGTAAGGAACCAATTTGTGCCTGCAAAGCTGTCTTTGTTTGAAAATATACCACTTGGTCTGTTACATTGCTAATGATCACACTCATGCATAAGTAAAGTTGATGTAGACTCATAGCTTTGTTTAATCAATACTCCCTCGGAATCATGTTGTCAATTGGGTGCAGCGCACAAACTTTGTGAAATCCTAGAATTTGTGCTAGTACTAAATTACCAATAGTTCCCATGGTATCGTCCTTACCTTTCAAATTGCACTGTACTTGATGAGAATGGGTTTGACACTACTCCCAATTACTAGGTCATAAGAACTCCTTGGTTCGTTTGTAACCCAACAAATTAAAGAAACAAAAATAATCTGTATCCATTGTTTCACACCCATATATGCTATTGTCCTAATGTTTCTGGAGAAGCATGATGAATTTATATCGTTCGTGTGACAAATTTTGTTGGGAGAGTTCAAAATTACTTTGACTTCTTGTTCTTTTTCTTTTGTATCTTTGGTAGAGTTTGCTTTTGGATTTGATCCCTTTATATGTTTATGTGGAAGAAGATGAAGATGAAAAAGAAGAAGATGAAGACATGATATATAAATTATTAGGGTTATGACATTTCGTTGTTGTTATTAAGTTCTTGAGTTTAACTTTGAGTGCATTGACTTTTAATTGATTTAGTTTTTTTTTTTTGTTGCATCATTTAGTTTGTCATGATTTATTTATTTCTTTTACTAGCTAAACTCTTAGAATGAATATGTAGATATTAGTTAGGCCGTGTGTAACATCCTGAATTTTGAATCTAATATCTTGAACATAAACCTATCTTGGGAAGACTAGTAGGCTCTATTTTTGGAAAGTAATAAATTTGAAATCAGTATTTTGTGGGCCCCGTGAATAGTATTTACTATTCACGTATACGTTTTTACTATATACAAATACGTATTTTAAAATATATATATATATATATATGTTATTCGCAAATACGTATTTAATACTTGAAATTTGTGAAATATGAATAGTGTTCACTATTCACAAATACGTATTTACTATTTAAAAATACGGTATTTACTATTCCTAAATACGTATTTACTATTCATGCGGGACCCACGACCAAAATAATTCTTCCTCCCGACAGAAACTCTCGTGAGTTTTGAAAATATTTCACGCGGGACCCACGTAATAGTAATTTACTATTTGATTTATAATATTATATTATTTAAAATATTAAAATATTATTAAAAATTTTTAAAAGAATCATCACGGGGCGGCTGAGTAGTCACGGGGCATTTCTTTTTAAATTTTTGGAAAATTACGTAAAACGACCCAGAGACGAAAATTACACTTAAAGACCCATTTTCCAACTATAAATAGACCTTCCATTTCATTTCATTCTTCACAACTTCTAAGAGCCATAGAGAGAGGTAGAGAGAGAGAGAGAGAGAGTAGAGATATTTGCTTGAGAGTTATAATAGCTGGTTGGTGATTCGGGTATTAGCAAGTAACAGGTAACTCTGAATATTCTTCCTTATACTTGTGAATTATATATGATTATAAATTTGTTTGTTTACTATTTTGGCAAGAATATTTAGAAAATATTTATGGTTTTAAGATCTGGTGTGGGAACTTTGATTTCCAAATCTGCAGAAGTACTATTTATACGTACGTTACTATTCACGTATACCGTATTTACTATTCATTTTTACTATTCACGTATACCGTATTTACTATTCATTTTACTATTCACGTATACCGTATTTACTATTCATTTTACTATTCACATTTACTATTCACGTATACTGTATTTACTATTCATAATACTATTCACGTATACATACCGTATTTACTATTCACGTATACATACCGTATGTACTATTCATGTATATATACCGTATTTTACTATTCACATATACACATAGTATTTTACTATTCACAGATACGCATAGTATTTACTATTCATAAATACACATATTGATGTATAAAACTTTATGGTATAATAATGCATTATTTTGAGTGAACATATTCATCATGGCGGTTGTATTATGATGGGTGGAGTAAGGAGGGATTTGAATGATAAGAATGATTTATTCCACCACTCGGTGCACAGTGGATGGTACTTGTTTCAGGGCCCCATCTTCCATGTTTTCCTCTGGCCGGGATTTCATTGGAGTTGTGGGACATGTGACACCTCCTTAGTTATTTTAAAGGAGGGGAGCCATAGTCCAGATATAAGCTCTATACCTTTGGCCGGGTGTATCTTAAGATTTGGTGAGCTTGGAACAATTCAGTCAAATGAATAAGTTTCTATTGGACTATGTGTTAGCCTATGGCTCCAGTCAGCGGTATACGGATGGAGGTGGTATAAGGGAGGCTGCATACTGCATAATGCATTTCTGAACAGATCAAGGATTTGATAGACTGATGAATGATTTGTAAAGACATATGATGAGAACTTCTGAAAAATATATTTATATATATAAAGTCATATTTTATTATTGATAACTACTTTTACAAATAATCTTTGTAAGAGAAAGTATGGTATATATTTATATTTATGAAATAAGTTTATGCCTTTTTGTCATACATTATTTACTTGTATGCGGTGGAAATATTCAGTAGTTACTGAGATGTGTAATCTCACCCCATATTATCATTTTTCAGGTGAATAACTTAGTAGAGATCAAGGGAATGCACCCATGGAGTGAGCTTTGTAGGCTCTTCTGTACTCCTTTAGTTTATGTTGTGTTATTTTATTTGCCATGAACCTAAAAGACTTCCGCATTTTAAAATAACTCTTATTTATTGGATTTATTTTGGCTCTGTATAAATGGATTTCTACCTTTGGCCATATTGTAAATATGTTTTTGAGTGTTGAATATCCTATATTTGGAGGTGTTACTAATATTTTGGCCAAGATTTTGGTATTGAAAATGAGGCGTTACATTTTTGGTATCAGAGCAAAGGTTCTGGCCAATCTATAAATTTCCTATCAGTTTTCTAAATAAAAATTTTGAGGTCATGGCAAATTAAATGTCATAACATGTGCATTTTCCTTTATAGCTTTGGATTCTTTTTACCAATTTTCTTGTGACATTCATGATAGGAGAAGAATGGGTTAATCAAAATATTCAAGTGATTGATAATGAGGATTTATGATTTGAGGATGTGATTGAGATTAAATTTCAGAGCCGCGTAGCGGAAGATGGTAAGTAGAAAATTTATTGAATATTGGATTCTGTAGGCCCAAAATTACTTTCTAGGGGATGAATATTTTTATTGGTGTCTAGGAAAGTGATTGAAAGACTAAGCCCCTATTTGATGGTTATTCAAGTAGTTGCCGTTGTAAAAAGTATGAAGAGATTTTCGCTAGATTTACACTTACCTAGCTAATTTATATGAGTAACAGATGACAATACCATAACAGAATACGGGCATAGTCTTGACTATACAAAATAACTGGCTTAAGTTTGAATTTAATAAGATAAAGTTGAGTTTGGCAGGAAAACTCGAAAATCCTTATGAATCCTAGAATAGAGATTACAAACATTAGCAAGAAGGCTAAGAAGAGTAGACTATATTAATTCAAGCATCAAGAACAACAGTTGGTACAATCCCACCGCAAGCTTCGACTATCTCAAGTTTAAGTCTATTAATTTCTTCCTGAGCGGCTGCTCTTGAGAGAGGACCATCAGGAGACATTGTTCTTCTCAATCTAGCTATTTGCTTCATAGTGCTTCGAATTTTTACATAAGGCCAATGCTTTATTCCTCCCCTATGGCATATTTTCATTAGAACATTTTTGCATAGACGAACTTGTTGAGCCGCTTCTTGTTGAGGTAAATGGAAGAAGTCTCTAAGATCATCTATTGACATTGATGCAGCTCTAATATTTTGTTCAGCTCTTGATCGGTATGGATTACTAGGTATGGGGACTGAAGGATTATTATTTACAACCATGAGCTCTTTTCCTTTATTGGATATATTTTCTGTATTGGTTGGAAATGAACTATTAGGGAGTTCATTTTGATTTTTAGTCCATTCCAAACCAACACAGAGGGCCTCATAGTAGGCTGATAGGGGATCTGACACCAGGACATACCCTAAAGAATTTTGATTCAAACAATAATTTTCTAGAAAATGTTTGACATCTTCTAAATTTTTCTTACCAAAGTCAAATACTTGAGGATTGGAAGAACCTCCTTGTACGTCCTGGTGAAAGACAGCGTGGCATATCATACCAATCCTCCCATGAACTTCAAGTTTATGGTATTGAAGTCCATTGGTATGAATGATCTCTCGTAGAACATGGCAGCAACCACATGAGAATGGATTAGTAGTCTCCGTCAAGCTAGAACCAGGATTCCTTGGTTGAGAAGGTACCGTGGACTCCATAAGATCTGCCATATTACGACATCTTTGGACAGGTCGCCTTGATGGACCTGCTTCAGATTCCTTTCTGTTAGTAGTTGTAAAAATAGAATCTTGTATCCTTGGAGGAGGAGTAGGAATGTTAATCGTTGAGGCAGATGAATGAACATTCGTACTTACGGGATTTTGGGGAAGTAAAGAAGAATAAGGGTATGATGCATTGTTTGACAAGTCAGACAACATGTTAGTCTGATAGTCATGAAGTAAAGTTTCAAGAAAGAAAGGGTTGTATGAATCGGAAACTGGAATGAAGTTGCTTGAACCGGCCATGTATAAAGATAATATGGAAGAATATAGGGAAAGTTACGATCGGAGAGGAAATATGTATGTTGATGTGAAGCTTGAGAGGATGTGAAGCCTGAGAGAATGTGAAACAATTACTCATGCTTTACTCGGTTTATAGCTGGGCTAGTAACGTCTAGATTTTGTTAAGCAGCATTGGATTCTCATCTGTCGCTGGCTTATAATTATGCAGACTTTGTTGTTATGCGGAAATTTTATGGCACCGCACCCTAGTGCACCCTAGCCACCGTTAGGGGTCGCAGTTTCCTAGACCTTTGCAGACAGAAATCGCTATGGCATTTATTGCTAGCTGTGTTTTCAAGAAATTAAGTTTGGACGTTTATACGCGCATTTATCTAAGAAATCTGTCTTGGATGTGCAGCTGACTCAAGATGTCGGAATTGACATTTAAAAATAGGATTTTAAGCGTAAGCGTGCTAAGGTGATAGTAATCTTGGGAAGGGTGACTTCCTAATAATATTAGATGAACCGGAGAGAATCCGAAGATTTGAAATGATGATGAGTTGTGCCAATTAACCCGAGAGCATTCTTCACTCTCTGAGTATCCGAAGAACTCTATGAATTTGTCACAGATAATTCAAAGACTAAGGTTTTTGGAAAAACATGTTGGAAGATCGATGGAAAGGTATGAAATGGTGATCCTTAGGAATGCCAGTAAGATGTTAGAATGAATATAGTAAATGTTGAGGATAGGCTTTAATTTAATCTAAGCTGAAATAGAACTTAAGAATGAAATGAGCCTTTGTGATATTGCAGGTTGAGGTAGAATTAGAACCTTGTGAATGCTGCTGAGGTTGTAGATAGTCTTCGTATAATCCAAGAATTAGATTAGGAATTGTGAATCATGATCTTAGTATGTATAATGGGTATTTTTGGGGAAACACGAATTATCAGTTGATGTTGAGGTTATAAGAATCAAATTGTAAACTTGACTATTGATGTCTGGGAATATTTGAGAATAGACTTGAATTCAATCTGAGTTAAGATAGTATGTCTAATTATGAAAGTATGAAATCCGGTGATTTATGTTATAATATTAGTATGTTATTTGGGTGTGATTAATAGATAACTATGAGAGGAACAGATGATATTTAGTATATGTCTTTGAGATACTAAGGATTGAATTCGAATCATGTGAACAATGCTGAGGTTGTGAGAATAATATTTGAATGTTTTAAATCTTAGTCTAGGAATTGTGAAACATGAATGTTCTATGGATATTATTGAGGACACATGATATCTCTGTCTTGCTGATATTGAAGTTCTAAGAGTTGATTTGTAATTTGACAATTATCATTTTTGGGCAAAGTTTGAGGATAGTTCTTAAATGATATAAGCTATGGAGTATGATGAATCTAGTATGAATAATCGGGGTTTTAGAAATAGGAAGATGAATCTGAAAGTTGGTAGGGGATCTAGAGGGTTGCTACTAGTAGAAATGTAATATAACAGTTCAACTTAACAGTTGTATTGATTCTTTAGGAGACTGAATTGATTGAATAAATTGAGATATTAGAATATGGTATTAATTGATTTGAGAGAAATAGGGAACAAAATGTGATACCAACATGTATAAGGTGTTCAGAGATTGTCAACTGTTTAACTAGCATAGGAAATGATCTTGATAATAGAATCTTTCTTTAGAAATAATGAATTGAGTGTTTCATGGATGAGTTGAGTAGAATAAGTTGGAACCTGGAATGTATTCGGAGTTGGTGACTATTTAAAATAGTTGCTAGGTCCCTGAGTATTTGAATTTTGAACTTACCAATGCACTTGCTGTGTTTGGAAATTTTTACGCAATATTTACAACAGGATTTAAGACCAGTTTGTAATCGACATTTATAAACTATGATGTCTCATGGAATGAATCCTTGCGAAATCAGAACAAGAATTGACTTTTACATTATGATTGTGGTGGAAGGTGTACAAGCTAGAAGAGGTTGGAAACTGTTGTGGATATACTTAGTTTGCGGAATCTTGCCAAATGTACTTGTTTTTGAATTACTTGCCATTGGTGAAAGCTAGATTTAGTAAGTAAGTGTTTTCTTAAACTTGAATTGAGGAAGCACGGGTATAGGATAGACGAGCAGAGGCTTGAAGCGGTAAGACCCGTTGAGCTAGTTTGCATATGGTGGTATCTCTAGGCTATAAGACTTATGTGCCTAGTATTGTGTTTGTTGCTTATCATGGTAACATTAGACCTGTATGTCTAAAGTTTATCTTAAGGTTGGCAGAATAATCAGATTATATCATGTTGTGGTTATTATGGCCTGAGGGTAACTTCTTAAGCTGTAAGATCTGAATATCCAGTGTCGTGGTAATACAATGAAATAAGCAGAAAGGAAGAATGAACTGGCCTGTGAGGCCAGTGTAACCAAGCGCTCAAATAAGGAACTAGTGGATCCTGTCTGAATATTACTTTGGGTACAGGATGAACGAAAATTGTGTTGTGTGCTTGGTGAGCATGTTTGGGGAAGAGATAGGACTTAGGGATAATATGATATATAAAGCTGAGTCGGAGCGGATTGTTGATGCGGGGGATAAGCAATTGAGGAACAAGGCTATTAGCTTGTAAAGGTTGTGTGTAAAGGAATGGCTCCCGGAGATGCTACTTGGGAAACGGAGGAGAGCATGCGACAAACCTATCCTCATTTATTTAAATAGGTTAGAATTCTTATTATAGCGAAATTTTGAGGACAAAATTTTCTTTTAGGAGGGGAGAAATGTAACATCCTGAATTTTGAATCTAATATCTTGAACATAAACCTATCTTGGGAAGACTAGTAGGCTCTATTTTTGGAAAGTAATAAATTTGAAATCAGTATTTTGTGGGCCCCGTGAATAGTATTTACTATTCACGTATACGTTTTTACTATATACAAATACGTATTTTAAAATATATATATATATATATATGTTATTCGCAAATACGTATTTAATACTTGAAATTTGTGAAATATGAATAGTGTTCACTATTCACAAATACGTATTTACTATTTAAAAATACGGTATTTACTATTCCTAAATACGTATTTACTATTCATGCGGGACCCACGACCAAAATAATTCTTCCTCCCGACAGAAACTCTCGTGAGTTTTGAAAATATTTCACGCGGGACCCACGTAATAGTAATTTACTATTTGATTTATAATATTATATTATTTAAAATATTAAAATATTATTAAAAATTTTTAAAAGAATCATCACGGGGCGGCTGAGTAGTCACGGGGCATTTCTTTTTAAATTTTTGGAAAATTACGTAAAACGACCCAGAGACGAAAATTACACTTAAAGACCCATTTTCCAACTATAAATAGACCTTCCATTTCATTTCATTCTTCACAACTTCTAAGAGCCATAGAGAGAGGTAGAGAGAGAGAGAGAGAGTAGAGATATTTGCTTGAGAGTTATAATAGCTGGTTGGTGATTCGGGTATTAGCAAGTAACAGGTAACTCTGAATATTCTTCCTTATACTTGTGAATTATATATGATTATAAATTTGTTTGTTTACTATTTTGGCAAGAATATTTAGAAAATATTTATGGTTTTAAGATCTGGTGTGGGAACTTTGATTTCCAAATCTGCAGAAGTACTATTTATACGTACGTTACTATTCACGTATACCGTATTTACTATTCATTTTTACTATTCACGTATACCGTATTTACTATTCATTTTACTATTCACGTATACCGTATTTACTATTCATTTTACTATTCACATTTACTATTCACGTATACTGTATTTACTATTCATAATACTATTCACGTATACATACCGTATTTACTATTCACGTATACATACCGTATGTACTATTCATGTATATATACCGTATTTTACTATTCACATATACACATAGTATTTTACTATTCACAGATACGCATAGTATTTACTATTCATAAATACACATATTGATGTATAAAACTTTATGGTATAATAATGCATTATTTTGAGTGAACATATTCATCATGGCGGTTGTATTATGATGGGTGGAGTAAGGAGGGATTTGAATGATAAGAATGATTTATTCCACCACTCGGTGCACAGTGGATGGTACTTGTTTCAGGGCCCCATCTTCCATGTTTTCCTCTGGCCGGGATTTCATTGGAGTTGTGGGACATGTGACACCTCCTTAGTTATTTTAAAGGAGGGGAGCCATAGTCCAGATATAAGCTCTATACCTTTGGCCGGGTGTATCTTAAGATTTGGTGAGCTTGGAACAATTCAGTCAAATGAATAAGTTTCTATTGGACTATGTGTTAGCCTATGGCTCCAGTCAGCGGTATACGGATGGAGGTGGTATAAGGGAGGCTGCATACTGCATAATGCATTTCTGAACAGATCAAGGATTTGATAGACTGATGAATGATTTGTAAAGACATATGATGAGAACTTCTGAAAAATATATTTATATATATAAAGTCATATTTTATTATTGATAACTACTTTTACAAATAATCTTTGTAAGAGAAAGTATGGTATATATTTATATTTATGAAATAAGTTTATGCCTTTTTGTCATACATTATTTACTTGTATGCGGTGGAAATATTCAGTAGTTACTGAGATGTGTAATCTCACCCCATATTATCATTTTTCAGGTGAATAACTTAGTAGAGATCAAGGGAATGCACCCATGGAGTGAGCTTTGTAGGCTCTTCTGTACTCCTTTAGTTTATGTTGTGTTATTTTATTTGCCATGAACCTAAAAGACTTCCGCATTTTAAAATAACTCTTATTTATTGGATTTATTTTGGCTCTGTATAAATGGATTTCTACCTTTGGCCATATTGTAAATATGTTTTTGAGTGTTGAATATCCTATATTTGGAGGTGTTACTAATATTTTGGCCAAGATTTTGGTATTGAAAATGAGGCGTTACACCGTGGCTCAAAGCGTGATAGCGGCTAATCGAGTACTCCACAATCTTTTCTTCCTCAACAATATCTTAAGTTGCCTATTCCTCATGTGATAACTATTTTTGCTCCATCTATTCCTAAGATAGTTAGACCATTGCTATCAATTGAGTCACATTTAATTTAATAGTGTGACTTTAAATAAAATATGGATTTAATTAAATCTATTCAATATATTATATTCTAATTAAGTGAAAATAGTCAAAATACTGGCACTTGTCCAAACATATGATATTTGAAATGAGGGAGGCGAAAAAAAAAAAAAGACAAGATGAACAAGTCATCAGGAGTGAGTTTATTTGATTTTAAATTCTGCAGATAAGCAACAGTTGAAATTATTGGATTATTGATAACATCAATAAATTAAATATAGTAATCATATCTCTCATTTTCTTCTTCCCTCTATTGCCCCACATATATAAATTTTTTTTTAAAAAAAAAAAATCTGATATGCAATATTGCTCCTAGTAAAAAGGAGTATAGCCACTTAAACACGAAAGTGTGGATTAGTCAAAACCTAAGGTGATTTTAAATCTTGAATGCTTCGTCACCAAAAGGGCTCATTATATCTGTACACAACCAAAAACAAATTTTGAAAAAAAAAAAAAAAAAGTTAAATAGGGTTCCCCCCCCCCCCCCCCAAAATATATAACATCAATCCCTTTTATCTATTAATTTATATGTAATCCCCCAAAGTATAACGATTGCACATATTAAGAGCTTTTTTTCATTAAATGATAGTTTTCAAAACATCTTATCAAAGCAGATATTTTATAGAAACTAATTGATCAAACCATATTTTTACATGATTTTTGATAATTAAATTGGGATTTTTTAATGGACTTTATCATGATTATTGAACCTAAAATGTCATTCTTGTGATAAATTGATATTAAGAGTAAATATGTTAAATTAGAGCTAAAAATGGCAAAATTGTCAAAAAAAAATGTACTTACTCTTAATTATTGATTTTTATGAGAATATTTGATGTTAGATTAATTAATTTAAATTGTAGGTATTTAAAGAAATTGGATTAAATTTGAAAATGGAAATTTAAACTCAAGTTTTAAACTTTTCAGTTTGATCCCTCAGTGAAAGTTTTTAAAAAGTTGCAGTTAGGTCCCTCTGATGAAGCCATGCGTTTTGACCATTAGCAATTAGGTTTTCTGATTGCTGAAACTTGCAGACCCGTGGAGCAGCTGAGAGGAGACCCGACACATTTAATATATATTGAAGAACCAGCGGCGGAACGCTAAAACGCAGACCCACGCCTCACGACCTCTTTACTCCTTCTTCCTTCAACCCCTCAACCCACCTCGCCGGCAACTACTCCTTCTTCTCAGTCGCCGGCGAGAGCCTTCACCCACACCCACCTCCATTAATTCCGGCGACCCTCATGCTCTCACGCCTCCAACACTTTCAGACCCTTTATCAGCCTCCACGATCACTCTTTTTCAGGCTCCACCATCGACCACCAGGCCTTCATCGCTGAACCAGACCACCGTGAGATCCATCTTCTTCAGAGGAAAAGAGGCGGACAGCAACCACCACCGCCAAAGACGTCTCTCCCCATCGCTGGGGTCGCTGATTCACCGGAAAGACTCCAACCACCATTGACGACTACCTTCTTCTTTGCCTTATCACACCATCATTATTTGGGTTTGTCCGATTGCAATGAGTGGCTGAGATAGTTTTGCTTCTTGGTGTGGAATTTGACTTTAGTTCTAAAGCGGGAGTTAATTTGTTTATTCTATTAGTTTAGATTTATATATTTAGGTTGCCTAGTTTTAGGAATTATTGTGTATAAATTCTGGAATTGAGATTAATGTTTATTGTCTCTGTTAGTTTGATAATTGTGATTGAGATTGGATTTTGCAATGTGAATATTATACATGTTTTAATTTCTTGGGGTTGCAATGAAATTATATTAATTAGCGTGTTATTGTCTAGTTAATGTGGTTGATTTGTACCCTTTGAGTGACTGTTATGTACTCAATTTTAAGAAGATTCATGTTGTATTATTCCAATTTTAATTGCACATTAAGTGGTTTTTAACAATTTCTCAAGAGGTAGTAGTTAGCTATGTTTGTAGGAGCTACTATTAATTGAGATTATTGGACTCAAGTGATATCTTGAGGTTGTTCTTTAGACTTAATGCAATTTTAACTCCCATAATCTTTTTGAGCGAGGATAGTCATTTATTCATCACCAAGAGCGCCATCATCCATATTTCGTTTTCATACTCCACTTCATTTTATTAAAAATACCAGAAATATTAGTTTAGCATTTAATTAAATTGCAATCTTGTTTTAGTTAATTAATTCAAAAATCCAAAAATCAATTACCCCTTGTTTTTAATTGCATTTTTCATGTCATTTAGATTACTTAGGACTCAATAAAAGGCTCCTCGAGAGAGAGAACGATCCTAGGTTTGCCTATATGTAATCCTTAGTTTATTTTTTATTGTGGACCCCAAGGATAAAAACAAAAAGACCCTCATCACTAATACATATTTGTTATAAATAAATTATGTAGTTTTTTTTTAATATTCATAAATTAGTTATCCACCTTATATTACCTACCATGAGGAGGGACACATACACATGATAATTGTTGAAAACCCACATTCAACTTCAACTTCAACTTCGTGTTTTTATACCTTATGAGTTGTCTATTCTCTTCACCATCGGTCACAATCGCTAAATAAACCAAGCAAAAATTTTAATAATACTCCCTCCGGTCCTAATTATAAGACATAGTTGACTTTTTTTTAGAAATTAAGAAAGCTAATTAAATTACTTTTGACTATTTTTATTTTTTTCTTCAAACTAATTAGTTTAACTAATAAACTAATATATAATCTAAAGATACACAATATATAAAATGATTAAGTAACTTATTTAGTTTCCTTAATATCTCCAAAGAAAGTCAACTATGTCTTATAATTAGGACCGAAGGTAGTAATAGAAAGCTTCACCTAAATTTGAAATTTTGATAGCTTCCGAACTAAAAAAAATCTCAAAAAACAAAGAGGAAACTTCTGGGTTTTGTTATATATGGTGATTGGTCAGATGGCCATATTATAATGACCTTTCTAGGCCTGCCTTCAAATAATTTAGGGTTTTGATGGGTGTGACTTACCTCTCTTCTCTAACAAAGATCCACACCTCTTCAACCTCCCTAAGCATAACAGAGGTTTTCTTTCTTTCTTATTTATCTTGTTTTTTTCTTCTTCTGCCAAATCATTTGGTATTATTAGCTGCTAGCTGCCCTAATGACAACACTACATGTCACGTTTGTATAAGGTTATATACTTAAACTTGGCCTTGACAGTACTACTAACTTATTTGAATTTGACTCAGATTGGGTTGTAATTTGGGAAAACTTCTCCTAACATGGTTTTTTTTTTCCCCTCCCAATCCATGTGACAAAAACTTGATACCTAAGAGTTGCTAAGCGATGAAAAGTTGAAAACAATTTTTTCTTTTTTTAAAAAAAAAAAATTGATCAAGGGTTCCCCTCGTAAGGGGGTACAGTATAAAAGGTTTTCATCTCCTAACAAGTGTAATTTTCAAGATTTGGGCTTGTATTTTCCTCCTTACAAGTGACGAGGGTAAAATCATTTATCACCTCAATCAATAATTTATTGTTGGATAAAAACTATGTGCCTGTTTGGAGAGCCTAATGAAAAGTTTTTAGGCAACATTGGAAGCTCGGAAGAGCAAAACCTAATAGAGTAAAAGTGGTTTGTTTAGCTTAGCTTTTTTGCAATCTTACTTTTCCCCAAAAAAGTAGTTTTTTTCTTTTCAGAAGCTAGGGAGGGGAGGTTTTGGGCTGAGCTTCTGACTTATTGATTTTTTTGCATCATATGGGAGAGAGAAAATAAGAGAGAGGGAAGGGACAAACTTTTTATCTCAGAAATATCTTTCTTTTGTTAATTAAGGACTTTTATTATTATTAAAAATTAATAATAATTTAACTTTTAAAAAATTTAAATTAAAATTTTTATCTCCAATTACTGTAATATATACAACTAATATTAATATATGTAGTATTCAATAAGATTTATATTATTTTTTATCTTAACTGACTTTTTAAATAATAATCCAAACATGTTTTTGTTTGGGAAAAAAACTACTTTTATCACTGTCAATCCAAACAGGCCCTTATCCTATTGGGCTTCTGCAAAAGTCATATAGAAAATAAGCCACCGCTCCCACTGCCAATCTAAACAGGCCCAATGTTTTTTGATAATATGAAGGGTTTCGCTTGTTGAAACTTGAAGCGCAAAGGGTTTTCACCTCTTTCAATAAATACATTTTTCGGGATTTGAATTTGTGTCTTTCTTCTTACAGACGTAAGGCCACTAAGGGTGAAAATATATCAAACCCTTATCAAGTTGCCTGCAGCCTAACCTATTAACAAATAGGTTAGGCTAAAGCTTATTTAAAGATCTAAATATGTAAACAGGCTAGGCCTATTTTATGAAGGTCTGGCCTATTTACACATTTAAAAACATAATTTTATTTATATAAGAGCCCATATGTTGCAAGGAGATAGAAAAAGTTACAATTAGAGAAAGTCAGCAAGAACAATTTACAAATATAAGTGAAGCTTCTAGCTCTTCCAAACTAGTTCTTCTTTCATCTGCTGTTTCCCATGATAGAATTCCCTCCTCCCTTCGTCGTACTTTATCCCGAAAAATAGATAACCTAGTTGAATTTATCCATATTCTAGAAGATGCTCGTATTAATTCCACAGAATTACTCGTAGTTAGTCCCTACACCCTTTACCACGGATAGAGATCTTTAACCAGATCTATTAGTGATATTATCATCAGATCTTCCCCATTTATAAAAGAATTGTCTAGAGCTCTTCCTTGAACTAGTGTGGTTCACCTGCAACTATTGCAGAACATTATGTCACTCTGGAGATTCCACAGCCTTTGATTGGCCACTATTTTAATCAAGGCCATACCCATCTTCACATTAGTGCTATTCGTCGTCTTATCTTAACTCTACATGGATGTAAAGGTATCCTTGTTATAGCCAAGGTAGCCCTCCTCGATACTACCTATAAGTCATACCAAAATGCTTTGATTAGTCACTCCTTACCACTCTCAGCAATGATAGTGTTGTCATAACCGTACCATAGCCTCTGATTTGAATATCAAGCTTTCTGATAGAACAGCCTCTCAACGACAGAGAGAACAACCAAATTGGACTTAGAGAGTGGGGGCTTATTGTGTGCCAATAATCCAGTAGGTAAGGCCCACAAGCGAAGAACAAGCCCAACAAGAAGGATCCAACCCAAGAGCAAGTAGGCGTTCATGAGAACCAAACCCACCAAGTAGCAAACCTAGACCGAGTCCACTCAAAATAGGTAACCCAACCACTAGCCGATAGGCAAACTTGGAGATTCGGGATAGCAAGGACGGAGAAACCCAGATCTGAAAATATCGCAACCAACCACTATGGAAGGACGGATATAAGTTTATCAAAGACCACTTCCCTTGTACACATTGGAGACTCCAACTCACCAATTACTCTTGACTTACTATACGCCTTTCCTTTGGTCCAACAGTGTATCGCACGACCTTCTTTACCATCTTTTGATCTTTGATACTTTGCAATCATAACCAACGAACCATCTTTGATAATGGTGACTTCTTTAGGGGCAGATCTACTGAGCTGTGTATTGTTGAAATGTTGTTTAGGTTGCGACAACAAGAAGAGGAAGCAAAGGAACGTTTGCGGAAGCCTCTCAAGTCGATCTCGACGTGAAATTGTCCCTTTCGTTTTTATTTATTTATTTTTGGCTTTGATTAGCAATACTTTCTCACGCCACGTGTACACATATATTATTTAGCTTCTTCTATCTCCTTGAAATATCAACTTTGGATTTTTCTGATGCCCAAATATCATCTCTATTCAAATAATTTAATAGTGTGGTGAGTTTTAAATAAAATATGGATTTAATTAAGTCTAATCAATGTATTATATATATGAGTCAAAATACTGCTGTCACTTGCCCAAACATATGGTTTGTTGATCCATCTTCGTTTTGAACACGTCATGTAATCCTTAAAAGGATATGATTTTTTTTTTTTGGGGGGGGGGGACAAGATGAACGAGTTAAATTTTTAAAAAATTATATTTCAATCTCATACAAATTTTTTCACTTTGGTCCTTACTATTTGTATCATGAAGGGACTAAAATGGAAATATTACATTTTTTTTGAGCTCAAAATATATCATAAACATTTAGATTCTATTTTATAATATTTACCCTGTAATTGCAATTTCTGTGGCTCCGTCTCTTGTCCCAAGATATAATATTACATTTTTTTGAGCTCAAAATATATCATAAACATTTTTTTGATGCAAAAGCAAAGGGGGAAAAAAAAAGGTATATGCAAATATTTGCACAAAGCTAGTAAGGTTTGTGATGAAAGCAATATATATACTGGTTTTGGTTAATGTGGAAAAATTTTGTGTGGATGTGCTGAGAAGGTGGAAGTCCTTATCTGTTGGCCAAGGCTAGCTTGGGTTAAACGAAAGCAATCATTTAGATGTTTTCGTGTTATATATTTTCATGCTAGAAAGAAGAGAAGCAAAGAGTCAATTTGTGATGGGCGTGTCCAAAATATTGAGAACCAAAGTGAAGTGAAAAGAACATAACGACTTAGTTAATTATATTAATTACCCGCTGCGCACGACACTTTTTTTTTTAACCCACGCTGAGCACGACACTTTCATCAAAGTCAAACAAAACAATAAATTAGCGTCAATCATTTCCCTAATCATAAATTTAATATTGATATTAGTGATGAGTGATGACTGTGCTAACCTTATTTGGAGCGTTTAAAAAAGTAATCTGTCTTTTAGTGGAAAGGAGAAATATATATATATTAATCTCTCTCTTTCTTTTTTTTTCTTATAACTAAGAGAATCAGAGAAGGTCCAACTTCTCTCTTCTTCTCTGCCGCGTCTCTTCGTGATCTTCTTTCCCTCGCCGGCGGTTTGTAATGCAGGTCGCCGACGAGCACCCTTCTCGTTCATGGGGTAAGTTTCTCCCTCTCCTTCTTCAGATCTGATCTGTCGTGTGAGAGTTTTCTAGTTTTCTGTGTTTTTGTTTCTTTTTTTGTAGTGTGAGGTTTTGTGGTGGTGTTCTTGTCTCTAGAAATAAACAGATCTGTCAGATCTGAGATCAAATCCTCTTGGTTGGATGACTGTTTGAACGTTATGAGGTCCAACTACCTCTTGGTAACCCGGATCTGTGTTCTTGGGGGAAGATCTAAAGAGGTGTGGTCTTGTTTGTGGTCAATGTCACTGGATCTGTTTGGTCAGAGGAGCAGAAGTATTTTGGACATCAAGAATCTTCTTTCTTCCAAGGTTGGGTTTTCTAATTTCTTTACCCCAAGATGGGATACCCAGTTAGCTGATTTAATCGCAGCTATTGTTTTTAAAATTGTGTGCCCTTTAGGGTGGATTTTTCAACCAACACTCTCTTGTTCATCACTTCTAACCTTGGGTTTCGAGGAGGCCGATGATGTTCATGATTCTACTTCTACTCTTATATTCTTAATGTACGGTGCTTTGTTAATATTGTATCTAGTATTTTTTATTGTTGTTGTTATGTTGGTTGTATTTGTTTTAGATCTATTTGTAGTTACTATTATGTATTGTATCGTTTTAGAATAATAATATATAGATCCTTTGAACCCAAAAAAAAAAACCAATCAATGAATACAAACAGAAAATAAATACAGCAATGTATAAGGTGGTCGAGTAATAAGTTAAGGAGATTATTCGAGAAAGAACATATTGGGTACTGTTTATAGCCCTAAATTAAAACATGTTACATGTAACCCACGATAATTTTTTTTTTTTTTTTTTTTAAAAAAAATCATCAACAGAGAACATTCATTGGCAAAAATCTTATTGGTTATATAGCCCTAGCATTTTTAAGCTAGGCTGAACTGAATTATATCATCTCTGTTCAAATTTGACATTCAATTGTGTTGTGAGTCTAAATAAAAAAAATGGATTTAATTAAGTCTAATCAATATATTATATATGAGTCAAAATAATGTCACTTGCTCAAACATATGATATTCAAATATCATAAGCTTGTTGATCAATCTTCGTTTTCAACAAACGTCATATAATCCTTAAATGGATATGAATGAGGGAGGGGGAAAAAAAGACAAGATGAACAAGTCAGGAGTGAGTTTTTGTAATTATTGGATTATTCATAACGTCAATAAATTAAATATAATAGTCACATGATCTCTCATACTTCTACTCCCCTCTATTGCCCTACAAATATATTTTTTTAAAAAAAAAAACAAAACAAAAGCTTATATGCAATATTGTTCCTAGTAAAAAGGAGTATAGCCACTTAAACACAAAATTGTGGATGAGTCAAAACCTAATGTGATTTTAAATCTTGAACGCTTCGTCACCAAAAGGGCTCATTATATCTGTAAACAACCAAAAACAAATTTGAAAAAAGAAGACGAAGCTAAATATGGGTTTATTTTGCTTTTAGATATATGGCCTCAATCCATTTTACCTATAAATTTATAATACCTAAAGTATAATAATTGTACATATTAAGAGATTTTTTTCATTAATTGATAGTTTGAAAACATATGATTAAAAAAGATATTTTAGAGAAACTAATACATATTTGTTATAAATAAATTAAGTTAGCAAATTTTTTTTTTATATTCATAAATTGTTATCTGGGTCTAATATTAATCACAAGAATGAGTACATATATAGTAATAAATGAAGGAGAGACATATACACATTATAATTGTTGGAAAGGGTCAATGTGCAGATTTGCCTAACTATTGAGGGGACCAAAATTGACAATCAACAATTAAAAAGTGGGGAAAAAAAAACACAATTTAGAGCAGATTCGCCAACAAACTATTACCCCGTCACTGTCTTGGTGTCTCCGTCTTCCATTGACTGTTATAGTGTCAGTGATGTCGGCATTTCCAAAGCTTCTATTGTTGCTGGGTGTTCTTGAAATCATCCAGTAGCCCACAAAGTTCGACTGGCACGCACCTTGCACCATGGTTTCATCCCTCCGATGCCACAAGTAGCAACCGCTGCTGCCATAATGCCTGCTCCCATGAGTCCCATCTCTGTTGGTGTTTTTCTTTTCCAAAAAGAAGGCTTTACCGCTCTTTTCTCCCGCGTTTCCGCCACCGCCCTATTCCAGTGCCTCACATTTTAACTTAATTGTGATAGTTGTTTTCTTTTTTAATAGTTATTTGGTTTTTTTTCCCCACTTTTAATAGTTATTTGGTGTTTTTTTTTTCACTTTTTAATTGTTGATTGGCAATTTTGGTCCCTTCAATAGTTATTTGGCCCAGACGCTCCTCGGATAATAGTTGGTTGGCAAATCTGCACCTTCACCCTTATTGAAAACCCACGTTCAACTTCAACTTCGTGTTTCTATGCCTTCTGAGGTGTCTATTCCCTTCACCATCGGTCACAATCGCTATGTAAACTAATCAAAAATATTAATAATAATAATAGAAAGCTTCACCTGAATTTGAAATTTTGATAGCTTCCGAACTAAACAAAATCTCAAAAAACAAAGAAAATAAAACTTCTGGGTATTGTTATATATGGTGATTGGTCGGACGGCCATAGGCCTGCCTTCCAATAATTTAGGGTTTTGAGTGTGACTTATTACCTCTCTTCTCTAACAAAGAGCCACACCTCTTCAACCTTCCTAAGCATATAACTAAGGTTTTCTTTCTTTCTTTTTTATGTTGTGTTTTTTTTTTTCTTTTGACAAATCATCTGGTATTATTAGCAGCTTGCTGCCCTAGTGACAACAATTTGTATGAGGTTCTATGCTTAAACTTGGCATTGACATGTTCGTGTGTGTTTTTAAATTGACTGCATTAAAAAAAAAAGTTTCATACTACTAACTTATTTGAATTTGACTCAAATTAGGTAGTAATTTGGGAAAATTTTGTGTTTATGTTCTCACAGAATCATTTTTCTATTTTTCTTCTCACAGTCTTATATCTTTTTTTAAGAAATAGATGGTCCATATTAATGTTTTTAAAGAGTATTATTGTAAATATAAATAAGTAAACTTAAACTGTTAAAACATTATCTATGCAATTCATAATTGCAATACCAAAACAAATTCTCATAACATGTTTTTTTTTTTTTGGCTGCATCCATGAGACAAAAGCCTGATACCTACCTTTAAAAAAAAAAAAAAAATTGATCAAGGGTTCTTTCCTCTTTCAAGACATAGAGTTAAAAAAGGGTTTTTGATCTCCCAACAAATGCATTTTTCAAGATGTAGACTCTATTCTGCTCTTTACAAGTGACATGGATGAAATCATTTACCCTCTAAATCAATAGTTTGTTGGTAGATGAAAACAACTCTTTTTTTAATACTGAAATTTTAGGAAAGGGGTTGGGCTCACCCACAGTCTAAGGGCAAGGCGCTTAAAGCCCAGTCCGCAGGGGTATACTGGGTTAGAGAATACACATACCTTCACCTCTTCCCAGCGTTTCCACTGCTTTATAGACCTCTAAGATGCCTGCCCTATCGTCTTGACCAACTCCAGGATCGAACCCCCTCCCTTTAAGTGAATAAGTTTAACCTCTTCACCAGTTGAACCTAAAAATGAAGGGTATGAAAACAACTTTTTTTTTTTGCTAAAGAAAAACAACTTTTTTTTTTATTACATCGGGAGGGGGGGGGGAATCGATCCCACAACATGTGGGGGTGCCAAGCACCTAGGGGTGGCCTAGGTGCCAGGCGCTAGAAGCGCAACGGCAGAAAAACAACTTTTGATGAAGGGGAGATATGGACTTAATGGTTAATGGATTTGGGCGGATATTTGATGGGCTCATATCAAATAAATAGCCCAACCCATTTATAAGTGCTCTCACTATGGGCCTAAATTTAAGTCTGATCCACATCACATAGCTACAGCACCAATTTGGCACCAATTTTATAAACCCCCCCCCCCCCCCAAAAAAAGGCACCCATTTCTCTTTTTCTTATATTTCATATTTATAAAAAAAAAAGTCAATAATGAGAGTTGGTATAGATGATAAGGAATTCAGGATTAGGTCCTTAGGTCATGGGTTCGATCCCCTCTGCCGTTGCTGGGACTCCTTTGGTAGACGATCTCGTAAGTCCCTAGTAAGTACTAATAGAGCCCGGGGCCGTGCCTTGGCCTTGGTGGGGGACTTAATGCTGAACCCCTCCAAAACTTTCCTGTATAAAAAAAATATATTTATCAAAAAATTATTAATCCGAAATCAAATCTACATTATTGGGATTTCTAAGCCATTCACTATTTTAACCATTCCAGTTGACGTGTTAGTGGCTTGAATATAAGACTCGGGTGATTTTTTTTTTTTTTAAGAAGTTAAAGAAGCTAAATAAATTACGTAATCATAGTATATACTGTGTATTGTTAAAATAAATATTAGTTTAAAAGTCACACAAGTTAGTTTGAAAAAAATGATAAATATAAATAATCTAAAGTAATTTATTTAGATTCTATAATCTCACCAAAAAAATTGATTAGATCTTACTACCCCGGTCCTAATTATAAGAGCTAGTTAACTTTTTTTTGGAGAGATTAAGGAAGCTAAATAAGTTACTTAATCATTTTATATGTTGTGTATCCTTAGATTATATATTAGTTTATTAGTTAAACTAATTAGTTTGAAGAAAAAAAAATAAAAATAAAAATAGTCTAAAGTAATTTAATTAGTTTCTTTAATCTCTTTAAAAAAAGTCAACTAGCTCTTATAATTAGGACCGGAAGGAGTATAATTAAGATTGAAGGTAGTATGTTTTTTAGACATGGAGAAATCTTAATTGACAGAGATTTCTCATTTATCGTAACACTATGAAAGAAATCAATCCACTTTTTCTGGCAAAAAAAGAAAATTAATTACCAGACACTCTTGCTTCTCAGTTACTAAGAGCTCGATTGAATTTTGGAAAGTCTGGGAACTCCCAGGTATTGGAACATAGATCACGTGAATTAGCAAGAATTTTGAACCAATATAAATTGTTGAGTATGTTTTCTTTCTTTCTTTTTTTAGTCGATAACAATGGCTAATCTTCTTGCATCATAAATTTTTCAAAGGGGTTTTAGTGCCCGCCACAAGGCTCGATCCACACGCACCAACAAGATATGTTGAGTATGCTTTCTATGGCTATACTTGATTACAAACTGTGATATTCTTCCTTATTTCATTTTTTTTTAAAATTGATTTATCTACTTCAAGTTTTGACCAAAAAAAGATCTACTTCAAGTTTAATTTTATAAAAATTTATTTTCCCTCAATTTACCTCCATCCTAACCGTTTCCCTTCATTTTACTATACCCTTTTGGACTTTATCTTTGGGCTCTGATATGATCTTGCTACCTCTCATTTTCTTTCTCCTTCTCTTGGGAACAAAACTCTCAAGCTTTCCTCACCAACAGGAGTAACATAATCCTTGCGCAGGTGTCGAAAAAATGTGTGCTCTCGTGCTCTCGGAAAAGAAGGACTCTCATGCGGCGGACTCAACGGAGGATGAAGATTTACTAGAAAGAAGTGCTAAGAAGGTTAAGAATATGGTCCAGCGGGATGATGAGAATGGTCTAACGGGTGACTGGCCGAAGCTGGGGAGTAATCCCAGCATCTATAATGCTGGCGGACACTCGTTTGCTGACAAGCTCAAAGGTACATGTGTGGAGAAGGATGGCTTGGGTGAAGAAGGGGGTAGCAACAAACAAGGCCATCTTGATAACCCCTTATCTGATGACTCTATGGGAGATTCGGGAAGCGAGGAGGAGGAACAGAAATGTAAGATTTCGGATAATGCTAGGTTCCCTTCATTCTATTTCTCAGACAAAATGAAGAAGAGACTTTGTAAAGCCTGGAAGAATGCTGTTGTTGTCAAACTCCTAGGTAGGAGTATTGGATTTAGGGCTCTGGAGAAGAGGCTGCAGACGATGTGGGCAAAGCGTGGGGTGTTAACTTTGATCAACATGGGACATGGCTATTTTGTGGTTAAGTTTACCAATGGAGATGATCTTACAAACGCACTTACTGGTGGTCCATGGTTGATTTATGACCACTACCTTACAGTGCAACCTTGGGAGGCTGATTTTAGACCTGATAAAGCAAATATTGATAAGGCGGCTGTGTGGGTTAGAATTCCGAAATTGCCGTTACAGTATTATGATAATAAGGCACTGACGACGATTGGGAACAAAATCGGGAAGACGTTGAAGGTTGATATGAATACGTCTTGTCAGCTGAGGGGTCATTTTGCCAGGATATGTGTGTTGGTTGAACTGGGCAAACAGCTAATGCAGGGGTTTTATCTCGACCGGGAGCCATTTTATCTGGAGTATGAAGGATTACACCTCCTCTGTACGATGTGTGGCTATTATGGGCATCGATTTGAGACTTGTCCATCACGTAAGACGAGGAATGAGGAAGGTCCGAGAGATGCTACGGGGAATACCAATGAGAAGGCAGATAAGAGAGAGGGACAGGAGACGGCGGAGCAATGGCGAGTAGTACAGAAGCAGCGTCGTCTGAAAAAGCCAAAGGAGAGATCTAATGACGTGGCCAATTTGCAGAATGTGGGGTCGAGATTTGAAGTTTTAGCTGAGATGGAGGGTGCTAATGAAGTAATTAGCGGTGTTCAGAAGGATTTAAACCAAGTTGTGGTTTCCCCTGTCTGGAGGCCGATAGAACAGAGTGAGCTGAGGAAGTCGAAGGGAAAAGGAAAAGGTCCAAGGAAAATGTTGACACAGACTCTGTTATGGAAATCGTGGTGCGCGCACAAACGCATGTTGTACAACAGCAGGACAGGCGAGTGGAGAAATGTATGCGAGAGGTGGCAGAAAGTAATAGTACGGAAATTCTGAGGATAACAATGGGGGACGACTGTGATATGCAGGAGAGAGAAAAGGTGGTGGAAGAGGAGCAGGCTAATGAGGGTGAGGCAGCAACGGATACAGATTTTCAAAGTGTGGTCGGTGAGCCCACTCCTTTTGACCCAGGAGAAAATAACCTGGATATGGATGAGCTTATGGAAGACCAACTTGACAAGAGTGTTTGTATGCCTGAAGAGGTGGTGGGAGCTTTGCGTGATGATGGGTTGGGCCTGGATGTTTCCATGGTCCCAGAAACCCAGATGTGATCGTATTTGGGCTGTTCCTTTTTTTGTGTTTAATTTTTTATGGATAATCTATTTTTTTGGAACAAAAAGGGGTCATGTGGACCGGGCCTGCTTAGAAACATGAAGATTAGTTTTAATGGGGTTAAACCCATTCTTGTTATTTTGGCAGATACGAGATGTCAAGAGGAGTCACGGCTTCACCGTTTGCTGGGTCTGGGGTTTGACAGTATCTTAGTGATTCCTAGCGATGGGAGATCTGGAGGATTGGTGGCGGTGTGGAAGAGTAGTGCAATATCGATTTCCATGGTTGAAAAGGATCGTCAGTTTTTCCATATGGATTGCTCAATCCCAGGTATGCCGAGATTTATTTTAACGTCAATCTATGCCCTACCCCATTCTGATTTCAGAAAGGTACTCTGGAATAAGCTGAAATCCTTGGCGTCTGGCATCTCACTTCCATGGGTAGTGTGGGGAGACTTTAACGATATAATTGCTCCCCATGAAAGAACTGGAGGATCTGGCGGCAATCTTCGGAGGATTCGGTGGTTCCAAGATCAAGCTAATGACTGCGGTTTGATTGATTTGGGAGCATTTGGACCCCGTTTTACTTGGAAAGGGCCTCGGGTGAGGGGAGGTCTTCGACTCTTTGAGAGGCTGGATAGAGCGTTTGCGAACCAAGAATGGATATCTCAGTTCACGAACTCTACAGTGAGGAATTTACCCAGGACCAGATTTTCAGACCATTGCCCACTTCTTCTTGGTTTGGGTTCAATGAGCAGAGACTATAGACAAAGACCGTTCCGCTTTGAGGCCATGTGGATGGCGCATGATGGTTTCCAAGACTTCCTGAAAGGGCTGTGGAATGGTAGAGATGGGTTTGAAGGCAACATAGAGAAGCTCAGAGATGAACTACCTAGTTGGAATAGGGATGTATTCGGGATGGTGGAGATGAAGAAAAGGGAGATTTTGGCCAGGTTAAATGGTATTCAAAAATCAACAGCTTATCCATTTTCACGGTTTTTATGTAATCTTGAATTTTAGCTCCAGGAGCAATTAGAGGAAATATCGAATTTGGAAGAAATTAAATGGTTCCAGAAGTCTCGATCAGAGTGGATCGCTCATGGAGACAGAAATACACGTTATTACCATACAAAAACAAAGATCAGGAGAAGACGGAATAGAGTTGTTTCTCTTCTTAACTCGTCTGGCACTTGGATAGATGAAAAGGAGGAGTTATCACGGCTGGTGGTGGACTTTTTCAAGAATTTATATAGGGAGGAGGACAGAGACGAATTCCTTCTATCGACTAATACTTCTTTTCCATTGATTGATCAGGATGTGTCAGCCTTATCTAATCCTCCTTCCGATATAGAGATAAAGCATATTATCAATTCAATGGGTCCCTACAAGGCTCCTGGGGTAGATGGGATCCCGCCAATTTTCTATCAAAGGAATTGGGAGGTTGTTGGTCCTAGCCTCTGTAATTTTGTCAAGGGCGTCTTTCGGGGAGAGACTGACTTGAAAGAAGCGAATAAAACACTAGTTGCTCTTATTCCGAAAGTAGAACAACCGCAAAGAATTGATCAATTTAGACCGATCTCGCTTTGTACTGTACATTATAAGTGCATAACGAAGATATTATCACAACGGTTGAGAGGGATAATGGAGAAGCTGACATCTCCCTTCCAAGCAAGTTTTGTGCCAGGAAGAAATATTCAAGATAATATTGTGATCAGTCAGTAGATTCTGCACAAGATGAGGAAGACGAAAGGGAGGCGTGGCATCATGACAGTTAAGATAGATTTTGAAAAGGCATATGATAGGATTAGGTGGCCCTTTATTAGAAGAGTTTTAGAAGAAGCAGGCCTGGATGGTAAATTCACCAACCTTGTTATGGATTGTATCACATCCTCGTCATTAAATGTTTTGTGGAATGGGGAAAGAACCGAAGATTTTCTTCCTAGTCAGGGTATAAGGCAGGGAGACCCAATGTCTCCATTTATCTTTGTCTTATGTATGGAGAAGTTATCTCATATTATCCAAGATAGGGTCAGAGATAGTACTTGGAAACCGGTTCTTATGACAAAGGAAGGACCCTCTATATCTCATCTGATGTTTGCAGATGATCTCCTGCTGTTTGGGGAAGCTTCTGAGTCGCAGGCTTTGTGTATGACGGAAGCTATTGAGATGTTTTGTGTAGCGTCTGGGGCAAAAGTGAATTGCAGTAAATCCTCTGTATTTTTTTCCCTAAAAGTGGCAGCATGTGTGAAGGGAAGAGTTAAGAGCCTTTTGGGGATGAAAATTTCAGAGGATTTTGGCAAATACCTGGGATTTCCTTTGTCAAAGCAGAGAAGGAACAAGAATACCTTTCAATATGTGATTGATCGGGTCAAGAGTAAGCTGGCCATGTGGAAGGTGAATTGTTTATCGACTGCAGGGAGAATTACTATGGCAAAATATGTCATAAGTTCAATACCTCTTTACCCCATGCAAGTCGCCCAACTTCCGATTAGTGTGTGTCAGGAGGTAGAGAGGCTACAACGAAATTTCATTTGGGGAAGGAATGATGAGAGCAGGGGTTATCATCCAGTTGGCTGGGAAACTGTCACACAACCAAAGAAGTACGGTGGATTGGGAATTAAGAGATTGAGTGTCATGAATTGTGCGTTTGGAGCGAAGTTGGCATGGGCTTTAATAAGAGGGTCTAACAGCCTTTGGGTGGAAGTGATGCAGAAGAAATATATGTATAGGGAGGGATCCTCTCTATTGCAAGCTAGATCAACAGATTCTAGGCTTTGGAAGTTCATCTGCAAACAGCAAAGTGTTGTTGAGGCTGGTTCTTGTTGGCAGATCAGGAATGGGAGATCAATCAGTTTCTTTCAGGATTGTTGGCTGTTTAAAGATAAGAGATTAAAGGATTATTGTATCCGACAACTGGACTCAGAAGAAATACAGAGTTCCGTGGCTGAGTGGGTAAGGTATGGGACTTGGGATTTGTCTCGGCTAGTAACTGTGGTAAAGGGGGAAATTATTCAGATGCTGCTGGCTATTTTGCCACCTATGTCAGAGGCAGGAAATGATATATTGATGTGGAATGCAACAGCACATGGGAATTTCTCTGTGAAGAGTGCTTATTTTTTGATAGAGAAACCTCCTGCTCAACTTCATAGTAACGTCTTTAAGAAGATCTGGGCCTGGAAGGGCGTGGAGAGAGTAAGAGTATTTTTATGGTTGGCGTTTCACAACAGATTGCCTACAAATGAGAGACGACGTAGGTGGTCCTCAGGGTCAGCTACTTGTGCTTATTGTGAGGTTGGAATTGAGGATGAGATGCATATTTTCCGAGATTGCTATTATGCAAGACAAGTATGGCTCTCCTTGATCCATCCCAGGTATGTTACTGTTTTCTTTATGCTTCCACTTAAAGATTGGTTTGCCTTAAATCTTGCTGAGGAGCTGGGTTTAGACAGGGTTAACCCTTGGTGTCTGATATGGGGTGTGGGAATATGGTTCTTATGGAAATGGAGAAATAATTGTGTTTTTCAAGACCATCTCTGGAAACCTTACAACCCTTCTGAGGTAATTAAGAAGTCATGGCACTTGTACTGTATGGCTATTCCTTCTTATCAGGATCTGTCAATTCCAAGTCTGAATAATCCGTGTAGATGGTCTCCACCACCTCCAGGATGGTTTAAACTTAATGTGGATGGTGCTGTATCATTATCTGAAATGAAAGCAGGTTGTGGGGGAGTGATTCGCGATCATATGGGGTTGTGGATTTCTGGTTTTACACAGACTCTCGGATTTTGTAATGCTTACATGGCGGAGGAGTGGGCACTCCTCCTTGGACTGAGACGAGCGTGGGATGAGGGTCTAAAACACATTTTGGTTGAATCTGATGCAAAGCTGCTGGTTGAGAAGCTACTTCGGAATTGTGAAGAACCAAATACTACTTTGGTGTTTCTGCAGATTAAGCAAATGCTACTCTTTTCATGGGATGTTAAGATTATGTATGTGCCTAGAGTCTGTAACTTATTAGCAGATGGTTTAGCTAAAGAGGGACGTTATGTTACCTCTCTTATTCATTGCTGCCCTCCTAGATTTAGGAATTTGTTTTGCTCGGAGTGTATGGGACCAGTTCCCTTTTCTTATGATTTTAATATATGATGGCTGAGGCCTCGTCTTTATCAAAAAAAAAAAAAAAAAAACAGGAGTAACATAGTTGGCGAAAGCATCGGCCTTCACCCCAAAATTTAAGAGGCTGATACCTACAGGTTGATATGAGAGCTTCATTGGTAGATGATCTATAAATACCTCTGTAAACACTCTTTGATCTTAGAGGCGTGCCTAGCCCTGGTGAATTACCGTCGTTTACCCCAACCTAAACTTTTTATACCAAAAACGAAAAAAAAAAACTCTCAAGTTTCTATATCAACCATTTTTTTAAAAAAAATGATTAAATGATTCTGATATATATAGAATATAATATTGTCACTACCATTTTTTCACCGTTAGATCAAAATTTCATCTACCTTTATCATTTCTCTCTCCTATTAAGATTTTGATCTAACGATGAAAAAATGGTAATGACAATATCCTATCCCTATATATATATTACTCTTTTTATATCTGATATATTTGTTTTGCCTGTAGTATCCTTGGGGCGTGTCTCTTTTCTTATTGCATTTATAATTCTTAACATGAGAGTAACTATAGTCAAGTACTTCTTTTTTTTATTAAACGATGCATGTTATATTTAAAAAAATGAATCTCATTAATCAAAATTTGATAAACAAACTTCCTCATGTATCAAAATAAAAAGTTTCAAATACTTTTGATATTTTCTATAGGCCAAATTTGTTTGGGAATTAGTAGGTGCATCACAAAAACCACGAAAGACTTTATTTCGAAAACGAGTCTTCGAGCAAAAAAAATCAAATGAAAACGAGTCCTTGAAATCCTTTACCACAATTTTCAAAGAAAATCTATAAACAAAAACCTCATTTTAAAAAAAATGAAGACAGAGCTTAAAGATGCGTGAATGGAGATCAGCATATGGATTAAAATTAAACATGAACAGTGAAATCACAATAAACTGTTTTAATATAAGACAAATTTATCTAATTTGATTAGATTAAGAAAGTTAATTAATATGACATGTATTTTCTGAAATACCTTAGTTATCTTCCTTAATTCTCTCTCTCCTCGTTGAATATTGTTGAGGGAGCATATTAATATGGATAAATTACAAAAATATTGACAAGTCCTTGTGCAACACTTGCTCAAACATGTCCAAAGTTTGCCCACATTTTCAAGACTTTGCTCGAGCCCATGGGAAAAACTATGTTTTATATTTAGAACCAATATCAACTTTAGAATACGTTTTATATTAAGGATTGAAGGGAATGCTAATTAAAGACAACTGAATCAAACATTTTTAAAAAGGTTTCTAATTTTCTTTTTCCTTTTATTTTTCTACAAGTCTTATTTTTATTTGTCTGTATTTTAGAGATGTGCCCTCAATTATGGCATCTCATTCTTATCCAGATATCCATGACATCTGTAAGAAAACTAATGCCACTGCATAGCTTCTTTAGTCCATACCCACTAAATGTGGGCCAAATAGTAATGTATATCCAATATGAACAGAATAAGGTAATGTTCTTTAAAAAAAGGACCAATAATTGCAATTTAAAAAAAAAGGACCAATAATTGTAATTATACTAACAATCAAACTGACTCATTAGTTTCTTTTTTTTTTTTTTTTTGACAAAGAATCATTAGTTGTTTCAGACAGGCCCATGACATGTGCATAAATAATATCACAGAAAGTGGAAGCTGCTGTTTATAAAGTAAGAATATGATTCCTAATATATTTTTGACAAAATTAATCTGGAAGTTCCTATGATTTCACTTGATTTTTTATTAGGTTCATATAATATTTGTTTTTTATCATATAACTTTTAGATTCACTTGATTTTTAATGAGATATTCCTCAATATCTCAACGACACATATCCATTATATCAAACATGAACGATTAAAATTTAATATTTAAAAACATTAAAATAATTTTTTTAAAAAAATATCAACCAGTCAAATTTGATCTAACGGAGAGGAAGTAGAAGAAAAAGCAAATGAAGAGAAGTCAATTGTTTAAAAGAATTTTGGTCTTTTTTTTTTTTTAAAAATAAGGTTCCAAATGGGTTATTTCATTACAAATTCTTCATTTTGTCCCTAAATATACAATCCCAGATATTACTCTTTATTATTATTATTATTATTATTATTTAAAAAAGGGATGAATTTGATAGGTATAAACTTGGGAAATTTTCTTAAGTTTAAGAAAAATATAATTTATGATTAAGCTTTGATCTATTTGAATAAAAATATTAGAAACGACTTTCGGGGCTGGTGACCAATCCATTAGTCTGTGTGGACCAAATTGCAAACAAAACATCGAGTGGACTGGAGACACCCAAATCGACTTTAATTTTGTTAAAGTAATTAACAGGAAAAATTCTTTAGAAAGAAATTTAAAAATGTTAAAAGATTAAAACAAAACAAAACAAAACAAGTTTGGAATAGTTATAATGTTCAAAAGGTGTTAGAGTTTGATTTATCCTTTTCAAAATTAAAAAGAAATAACATAATTGTCTCTTAGGATTTAATTTTTATTTTGACATAATTAATTGTGAAAATCTTATCTGAACTTATAATTTTTATTGGATCTTGTGAATCAAGATTCACAACTTACAAAATTATTTAAAGATACATTTTCTAAATCATTGTGAAAATCATATCATTTATCTCTCTTCCACCCTAATGAGGTATTTTTGGTAAAAAAAAAAAAAGAAGAAGAAGAAGAAGTTAATTTCTTTTCATACCTTGTGCCCTTTTATCTAGCACATTCTCTCTTCACTATACATATTCTTTTTTATAAGATACATTTAAAGATATAAAAAGAGGTTAACCTTTTTTATCAAAAATACCTCATTATCTCTCTTCCACCGTAATGAGGTATTTTTGGTAAAAAAAGTTAGTAACTTATTTTAATACCTTGTGCCCTCTTATCTAGCACATTCTCTTTCCGCTATACATATTTTCTTTATAAAATATATTTAAAGATATGAAAAGAGGTGCCAGCGTTTAGTAGCGCAGTGGCATGAGAGCTTGGCTCTCCTCTCCCATATCCAGGATTCGAACGGTTAACTTTTTTACCAAAAGTACCTAATTATCTCTCTTCCACCCTAATGAGGTATTTTTGGTAAAAAAAAAGTTAGAATAAAATACTCTAACTACTCTCCTGTTTTGTCTTAATTATACAGACCTCTCCCCTATTTTGAAAACTCATAGAAACCTCCATTATATGAGTAAAATACTCTGGCCACCCTTCTGTTTTGCTTTAATTATACAGATCTCCCCTTTATTTTGAAAATATACATTTAAGTCCAAATAATTAACTAAATTAAGAATATTCCAAAGATATTCCAAAAATATATTTTTTAATTAAGTTTTATATAAAAATAAAATTTATATATTATTTTACCCTTAGTACTTAATCCCTAGTTTTACTTTTATATTTTGACTAATATTGTTTTAAATAATTTAAGAGTTTTTTATCTTTATAAATAGTTATCTCTTTAATTCTTTTAACATTGCTTTTTTTTTTTTTGGCTGTAAAAACGATACATGTATTACTAAGCCATCAAACCATCATCCAGACACATAGTTACAAGATACCTAATACAAATTAAAACAACACCTGAACAAAACCCTCTACGGGGCCACATAACCACCAAAATAAATACACTAAACAAAAGCATCTCCCATCTCAGCGCTGGAAGCAGCAGCTACATCTATAGCAAAGGACATCTCCGGCGCATCTTGGGCTAGAACAGACAACAAGGAGGGTGATGGTTGAAAGATCCACCCAATCGGGCACACCCCCTTATAAGAGTTTGCTGCAAGAAGATCCGCAGCTCTATTACCCTGCCGGGAAATATAGGATAAGGAAAACCCAACCCTGTTTGCAAAGAGATGAATAATGTCATGGATAATACTACGACACTTCCATTCACATATGACAGCAGATCTAGCATTAATACAAGACACAAGTACTTGATAATCAGATTCAAAAACAACATTATCATGCCCTAAATCCACCGCTAACATTAAGGCCCTCTTAAGAGCAAGGGCTTCCGTCATGAACGCGGATATCGATTTAATCTTATCAACAAAGCCCCATTTAAATGAACCATAGTTATCCTTGCAGATCACACCCACAGCGGCTACCTCCTTACCGACCGAATAGGCACCATCTATATTGATTTTTAGTTTTCCAACCCCAGTGGCACCCACCGAACACCCACATCATTAGGCTCTTTCACACTACCTATATCTGATTGTTTTTTTTCATACTGAATCCAGAAGTCTTCATTCCCCCTCTTTGCTGCCTCAATCACCACAAAAGGATTAGGTTCCACCTGATTAAACACCAGCTCATTCCTCTGTTTCCAAATCAGCCAAACCAGCCAGCATATTAATGACAGATCCACCTCCATAAGGGATTTTAGATTGGAAACCATCAGCCACCAAGTTGAAAAATTTGTAATATTAGACCAATCAATCTTTGCCCCCAAGCTACACCCAAACCACACGCATCTTGTCCAAGGACAGTGGAATAACAGATGTTCAATACTTTCTTCTTTCGTTGCACAAATGGGACAAACACCAGAAGGGGCATGTTTCCTCTTACACAATGTTGCATTTGTCGCAACAGATCTGGTGAGAAGGCGCCATATAAACTGTTGAATCCGAGAGATCGTTTTGATACTCCACACCGACTTCCAACAAGAGGGAGGAATCACTAATGATGAGCTTGCTACTGGATTCCTTGTCAATGAATTGGCTTTACCGTTGTGATAGCCTTTTTTAACACTATAGACCCCATTGGTTGAGGGGGGTCCACACCAAGCGATCTCTCAAGCCGTTGTTGGGTATTGGAATCGACAGAATGACAGCCTTAACCTAGGGTGAGACCAAGTGAGCAATAGGAGATATCTCCCACGAACCATCTACAATAAGATCCTTGACCTTCCAATTGGTTACTATGGCTTCCTCATTATTTGGTGGCTTCGTAAGAGGTGATATTTCCGGGATCCATCTGTCTCCCCAAATTCGAATATCCTGTTCGTCCCCTACATCCCATATCAAATCAGGTTTGACAAATTCTCTGCCATCAATTAAGGGGGACTAGCACCAAGATGCTCTATGTCCTTTCCCCACATCCATAAATTCAGCCTCAGGAAAATAAATACTCTTCAACACTCTAACCCACAAATCTTGAGGACAGTTTAGTAGCCTCCAAACAGTCTTACCCAACAAAGCATTATTCATTACCACCAAATCCCGAAAACCCATCCCTCCTTGGCCCTTACTCATAGTGAGATAGTCCCATGCTTTCCAATGCGCTTGCCCACCAAATACATCACCATTCCACCAAAAATTGGCCACGAGGCTATGGATTTCCTTGCAAGTTTTAAGAGGAAACTTGAAGTAGTTCATTGGGTAGATAGGAATGGCTTGGATGACCGCCTTGATTAAGACTTCTCTTCCTGCTGATGATAAGAACTTATGACCCCAACTTTGAAGCTTGGCAGACACCCGCTCTCTAATATAGGCTACAGCTTGGGTTTTTGTCTTACCCCACACACTTGGAATACCCAAATACTTGTCAAGATCTTCTGCTAGGGGAATATGTAGCATGTCACCTACCGCCCTCTTCAACTCGGGTGGAGTATTTGCCGAGAAGAAGAGGCTTGATTTATCCAGATTTATAACTTGCCCCGATGCACTACAGTATTGCTGCAAGATATTTGCCAACTGCGCACAATCACTACGATCCACATTCATGTAGACAAGTGCGTCATCCGCAAAAAAACTATGCGTCAAGACTGGGCAGCTAACACTCAGTTTAATACCTTTAAGGAACCCCATCTCTTGGCTCTTAGAGATCGTAACAGACAAGACCTCTGCAACCAGAATAAACAGATATGGAGACAATGGATCCCCTTGCTGGAGGCCACGACTAGGGGAAAAAGAGTTGACAGATTCACCCGACAAACATACATTCAGTTTAACTGATCTAACACATTTCATAACCAGTGAAACCCAAGCATCAGCAAAACCAAACTTAATCAAGACATGTTCCAAAAAATCCCAATCAGCCTTATCATAGGCTTTACTCATATCCATTTTTAGCGCGAATTCATATTTACAGCTAGTTTTTTTCCTTTTCAAATAATGATACACCTCATGAGCTATTATGATATTGTCTTGAATGCACCGGCCCGGAACAAAGGCCACTTGATTGGAAGAAATACAAGCATCTAGTAAAGGTCTCATACGACATGCCATGAGCTTGGAAATAATCTTATATGAAAAATTACACAAGCCTGTCGGTCTAAATTGAGAAACATGTTCAGGTTTCACAACCTTAGGTAATAGAACAAGATTAGTCTCATTGATGGGATTTAACACAGAATGCCCCCCAAAAAGCTCCATCACAACCTTACATATAGAATCACTAATTACCGGCCAAGAGCTATGATAAAACATACCTGAAAATCCATCCGGGCCAAGGGCTTTCGAGCTGCCCAGACTAAACGCCACTGCCTTAATTTCCTCACTGGTGACCGGCCTCAAGAGGCTCATATTTGATTCATCAGAAATCTTCTTATCTATGAAGGAAAGAGCCGACTCCATTTGATTCGCCCCAGGGGAAGTGAATAATTGCTGGAAGTACATAGAGATATTGGCATTTACCTCATTTTTCTCCGTTAACTAGATACCCGCATCATCCTTTAAGCTGAGGATCGAATTCCTTTGCCTTCTCTGGATTGTTGACAAATGGAAAAACTTCGAATTTATCTCCCACAGTCAGCCAGTTCACACGAGATCTCTGCCACCAGAACCTCTCTTCAAGCTCCAGAACTTTTTCAATCAACAACTTCACCTTGCTTATGGCTCTGGCCTTGGCCTCCGTTAGGTCCCCAAGGTATAGCTTTGCTAATTGATTCTTCAACACTTCCAGATGCTTGACATTATTTGGAAATTTTGCCTTACTCCATTTTTCTAGAGTTTCCTTGCATCTGATCAGATCGCATTTAAAAGTATCCACAGCAGATAAATTACCCTGTTCAGACCGAGCCCAACAGCCACTAACGACTTGACGAAAATTCTCATGATGGGTCCAACTTTCTTCAAATCTAAATACCTTCTTCCTTCTCGGTACATCCGGTTGACATTTAACAAGCAGCAAATGATGATCCGAACTAAGTGGTATGACGTTAAACACTTGGATATTAGGCAAGGATTCCCTCAAATAATAGTTCCCTAGTGCTCGATCTATACGCTCCCAAATCCGATCAAGCTCATCCCTGTTATTACACCACGTGAATCTGTACCCATTGAACCCCAGATCTTCCAGTTCGCAACCGAACACAAAATTATTAAAATTCACAATTCTTCGCCAAGGTCTTGGCCTACCTCCTATTTTCTCTGATTGTGCCAATATATCGTTAAAGTCTCCCAAGCACAACCATGGTTCAAAAATGTTTCTGCTGATCCGAGTTATCTCCTGCCACCATACCATCCTGTCACTATCAGTGTTCGGTCCATAAACGAAGGAAATATACTTAGGTGAATCAATGTCCCCAGCCTCCACCCAAGTGTGAATTAAATATGTCGACGATACCAAAATATTGACTTTAATTGGTTCAGACCACCACAACGCTAATCCTCCGCTTTTCCCTATTGGCTCCATAAGCCACTCTTCTGTGAAACCGCACCGACGCCTAATCTTCCTAACATACTTAGCCTTTTGCTTTGTTTCTGATAAAAACACAATTAGGGGTTTTTTTCGAATGCATTCATCCTTTAAATTCCAAACTGTCAAGGCAACCCCCAAGCCTTGACAGTTCCAGGCCAAGATATTCATAATGAACCGGTGGTTGGTCCCATCCAACCACTGGCGTTATGGTCCAGAGAAGAAGATACAACCCCATCAGAAGAAGAAGAAGGTAATACCTCATTCGCTTTAGCAAACCCAAAGACCCAACTTTGATGGAAATCGATCTCTGCTACCACCAGGGAGGGTCCCTTACCGATCTGTTCCACTGCTTCCTTACTACGCAGGCATGCTTTCACTAATCTATAACTTTTCTGCCTTCTATTCTGTAATGGAGGTTCAGCAGATTTTGTCCCAGGTATGACTAGCAGAGGATCGAATTTAATTTCCTTTGTCTTTTGAGAACAGTCGAACCCACATCTGATTCACAGTGTCTTTTCAAAGAAAAATCGCGCATGGACCTAGCCACAGCTGAGATGGGCGAAAGCCCTAAAATAGAAGGAACCGGATCTTCACATGGCCCAGCCTCATAGGGAAACTCCATTCTATACAACGGTTTTCCACTCTCTACTATCGGGCTCCCTTGGCCACTAAGTCTCGGCCCAGTGTCATGCTCCAACTCCAAAACCGGGTCCACAAAATCCCCACTACACATTCCTCTTTCCTCCTTACAATCCCCAATCTCGTTTGTCTGACCAGCTACATTGACCTGAGACAAATGATGTTCAGCTGCATTAAATGCTTCCCCTTCTCCCATATCAACTGCTACTTCAAGGCTCGAGCCACCCGCCGGTAGAAAAGGTAGTGTCCTTGTTTCCTGACAACACACCAACTCCATACCCCGTTGTCCTATTGTTGGTCAAATTCCCTTATGGCAAGTGAATCAGTCGAACAAATAATAAAGTGAAAGTAGAGTATCGTCCCACAGAGACTGTGATACCAAAGAATGACACTCGGTTGCTATGATAGTCGTGAAATAGAAAATAAATAAAATCGGGTTGAGGGGTTTTGGTAATTATGCTACTAGCAAAAATAATAATAAACGAGAGAAGATATCAGTGATAGGTTAGGCTGGACTCAGAATCATCCTTAAGTGCATCAATCCCCCAGTTGTCTTACACAATGCTACGGCATCCATACTGTACAGTTTCCGCAATTGCTACAACATAGCTACTACTCACAAGGCTATTTGGTTAACCCACCTCTATAGTCTACCGAAGCTTCCGCGTCCAATATGTAGGATACTACCTATACTCCTTCTATATTCCTATGGTAACTTTCTAGTGTAGATCTTTGCTATACACAGGGTGTTATGGTTATGAGAAGTAGACTCATTCCTGAAGTCTACAATATAGGTCAAGCCGTGCACGGGCCGCCTAGCAAGCATCTGTTTCTCGGAGGTCTAACTCCATTCCTTGCCAGTAAGTGAAGCCACTGATCTAGCTCTTAACTTCCGTTAACCGACTAGTACTTGAAACACCGATATGCAAACCAAATTTATTAAATTAAAAACATGCAACAGGGTTCATTCGACACTTAAAGATTCATCCTCATCTAGCCATATGAAAATTAGTTCATGACTGCGAGGAAGACACAAAACAAACATTAATAGAAAGATCCATGATTGAAATACAAAATAAATGAAAAGAAAACAGAAAGCTTGAACGGAGTTCCGAAGCGTGGATGAAGTCCTGTCACGTAACTGCTCCACGTCGTCTTCTCTCCGTCGAACTCAAAGGAAGGATGCTGGGTTGTCCTGGAAATATCGTGCTCTGTGATCTTTCTCACTCTTCTCGAGAGACTTCCGAAGGTAGAATTCTGTCTAGGGCTCTCTGACCTCTTTAAGGTTCTCTCGGCTGCCTTTTATAATTGAGCTTTAGTGCAGCGTAGCGAGTTGAGACTTTCCTATTCTATCAGGATCTTCAGTATCTTCTGATTAGATTAGATTGCCTCTGTAGATTCTACGGGATTCTTTCAAATCTTTCAGTTCCGATCCTCCGCATCTTCTATTCCGTTACGTCAGCAATCCATCTGTCAATATTGCCCTTTTATTTAATTCTTGAAATCATCTATATAAAAAGGTCAGAATATAAGCCGCATAGCATTGCGTTCTCTACTTTGCCATAGCATTCATGTGCTCTGTATTGCTCTTCGATCTGCTGTCAGAATGCTATAGCATCGCATCAACTCTGCTACATAGTTTTCCTTAAAAAGCATCACGAATTAACACATACTGATGATTTCCATCTCTCAATCCCTATATCATGAATACATGCCTTTTGCTTGGTTAATTCATAGTTAAGCTCATTTTTACCATCCAATCCAGTCATGAAATATAGGGAAAACATGTTATTATTTGTGCTCATCACCTATCGACTGACAATCTCCCAACCTAGGCCCCGAGTTGTTCTCCGCCACCTCCTCCCTTTCCGGTGAGTGTTATTATCCCGCTTATCAGATACCATGAGGCGAGCTTAAACCCAGTCCGGTTTGCATACTACTAATGAATCCACCACTGTTCGAACCAATGGCACACCAAGCCAGCTCCCAAAATTCAGCATTGAACCATCATCCTCCCTCAGAGCCGCGACACGTCTACACCCTCTACTGTCATGACTGATGTACCCACAATTATAGCAGAACGTTTGTAGCCTCTCATACTTTATCGTCACCCATGCCGGCTCCCTTTTATCCCTTGGTACCCAGAACCCAGGATTTAAAGCCTCCTTGGTGGAAACAAGGATGCGCACCCGCATAAATGCACGATTTAAATGACCCTTCACCGCCGGTTTTTCAAACATAATTGCTTCCCCCACCGAATCCCCAAGAATCCTCGCATTGTTGCTATTAAACATTTCAATAGGTAGCCCATGGAACTGAACCCAGAAAGGAATCACGTTAAAATCCACGTCTTTAAGTACCATACAATCTTCCCACTCTTGTATACTCAGAAGTTGTCCGAGAATCGACCATGGCCGCCCCTCCAAAATGAGGATATAGTCCATCTTATCCTTAAACCGAGACAAAAACGTAAGCTGGTTCCTATCTAGGTCATGAATTTCCACTTCTTTATCCAGCTTCCAGCCCTTCTTAATCATCATTATGACAGTAGGCACATTTAGGTTTTTGTTTGTTAGAATTTTCCCGACGAGCGTGAAGCTCTGTTCCAACGCCGTCCGGTCTATAGACAACACAACCTGCTTTCCCTTTCCACCCTGGCCCCTAGGATCCATCTCCATCCTCTCCAAGCCGCTAAACCTTTGAACTCCCCACCTACTAGAAAATGCCAATTCACTCACACAGAAGACACACACAGAGCAAAAACTAGGAAGATTGAAACGGTCCTCATCCTAAGACGACGACTAGAATGGGTACCTAGACCTTCAACCCTCACGAGGAAGAGAGAAACACTCACGCACGAGAGAGACTTGGAAACGGTTATTTTAGCATTGGTTAATGTAAATATCATATAATGTTGAATATTCAGCTAAGATTTTAAATAAACATGTGCTTAATCAAATGTATTTATAAATATTTATAAAAAAATATTAAATTAGAAATTTAAATGACACATAAAATCTCAAACTTATATAGTTTATTATATTTGATAAAAATATATGTGTTTGATTTATATTTTTAAGTCAAAATTAATTTATAGTATCAAAACTAATAAATTTTTTAACAAATTAAAAAGTTAGAAAATCTATTAGACTACATTTTTTGTTGTATAAATTTGGTTTTATATACTTAAATAATTCTAATATTGAAAAGGTGTTGGTTATGATTAGTTTTGATGATGTCTAATATAGAAGCAAAAAGTTTATATAATATATTTATCTCCTACATTGATTAACTACTATGTTTAATGTAGATTAGTTCAAGTTAAATTATAAAGAAGATTAATCAAAAAGAAGATAAGGGATTAATGAAAAGAAGAAATTGCAGACAATGTCAAGGAAGCAAGAAGCTATCAAAGTATTTTGGGAATGATCAAGAGAAGAGAAGAAAGAAAGAGTTGGATTATGAAAAATAATCAAGATGAGAGATTAAAGGAGGAAGAACTTGTTGAATGGAATGAGAATATAAATATTCAAGTTCTTATATTGATGCTAGAAGGCTCCAAAATCATATGGAAGTTCAAATGGCTCAATTTGGAGTTAAAGTCAGCAAAAATCAGCTTCAGGATGAGAAAACTCGAGTTTCCAAGTCAAAACTCGAGTTTAGGACTCAAAACTCAAGTATGGGACTCAATACTCGAGTTTGTAGTGTTTTCAGCATTTCTGGTGTCTCTGGACTAAGCAATACTCGAGTATACAAGTACATACTCGAGTATGCCACGGTGATCAGCAACTTTGTTCTACTCTGTTCACGTCCAGCACGGGCGACGTCTGGTAATTCGATGATATCTATCAAACCAGAGATCGGATTGAGACGAAACCAAAAGCATTGGAAACTAGACTCCTAACACGTATTGGTGACAAAATGTCATGCCCAAAGGAGTTCATATGAATTATTTATAAATTTTACAAGTTGGAACAAGAATCAACGTCACAGACCAGACCAAGCTTCGGTATTTTGAGTATATCTCACAAACGACAAATATGATTGAGCTGCAATCAGTGGCATATGAAAATAGACTCATAGAGCTTTCCATCAAGAGTTAAACGGATCAAAACGGAGCTCGGACCAGAGAGATATGGCCCTTAGAAGTTGATAGTCAGTTCAAGAAGTTGCTCAAATGCATTTTACAAAGCAATACTCAAGTATTGGAAGCAATACTCGAGTATTGGAGTCACAGAGGGCAATCAAGTTTTGATTTTAAGTGCATACTCGAGTATAGTACTAACATACTCGAGTATAGGTCATCCAGAGAGCATTCAAATTTTTCAAGTTGAGTCAATACTCAAGTATAGGAAGCTATACTCAAGTATTGGACTTACAGAAAGCAAATGAGTTTTCACTTTGAGTGAATACTCGAGTATATACTTACATACTCGAGTATTGACATTGGTTTTCAAAGTTCAAGTCACAGATGTTTTGCCTCTGGAAGCTGCATACTCGAGTATTGATGAACATACTCAAGTATTGACTTAAGTGAACAGTGACATACTCGAGTATTGAAACCCTATACTCGAGTATTGCATACTTTCACTAACATACTCAAGTATTGACGCAAGTATTAAACGTCAAACTTGAAAATCAGATCTGACGAATTTGCAATGCCTTCTTGTTTGATCTTAATACTTCCTATGATTAATTTCTAATGTTCCTAGATATGTTTAAACACTTTTTTGATGAGTTTCAGACAGATTAACGAAAGTTAATTAAAGTTAGCAAAAAGCAAAAGTTCTAACGGCTAGTTTCTAACTGCTATATTTCTTTATCAAACGGTTACTGAATCTTCTCAACGGTCATATATTGATCTCTACCTATAAAAGAAGAAGCATTCAAGGTTGAAGAGAGAGAGCTTGCTATATCAAGATGCCAACATTCTGAATTCAACATCTTTCTCATACACACTCTGTTTTTCAATGCTTATATAGTTCTTCATAGAGAGTGAAATTATTTGTAATGCACTTCAGTGTTTATCTTATTCACTTCTGAGAGAGAAGATTCATTAGAAACATTCTATCTGTTTATTTGAGAGTTACTCAAGATTGGATAATCTTGAGAGGGAAACAGATTGTAACCTTGCATTGTGTAAGGGGGAGTATCTCGGTGAGAGATTTGGCTTCACAAGTGTCTGGGTGAACTTGTGGGATTGTAAAGGCTTCTCTTGTGCCCAGATTAAACAAGAGGATTGTGGATTGAAAATCTCAAGTGGAGCTTAGGGATTGGACGTAGGTCAAGGATTGGGCCGGACCAGTATAAATCTCAGTTTGCATTTTCTCTTCCCTAAACTCTTATATTTCCAGCATATATATCTAAATGTCCATACATGTTTGAATGACTTACTATTCTTTATCAATTATTATTGTCATTCAAATTGCTTTTAATAAGTTGTGAAAAGTTTTTAAAAGTTACTAAAGTTTTATTAAACACCCAATTCACCCTCCTCTTGGGTGATAGCCGATTCTTACAAAAGGGACATTTTGGTTTTTTTTTAAAAAAAAAAAATCAAAAGTCAAACTTAACAGTTAATTAACGGTTTGGGTGAATAGAAATATAATTTTAAAATATAAGGGAGGTTTGTGTAATATACATTTTAATTTTAAGGGAGGTTTTTATGGGTTTTCAAAATAGAGGGGAGGTCTGTGTAATTAAGGCAAAACATGAGGGTGGTCAGAGTATTTTACTCGAATTTTAAGGGAGGTGTCTATGGATTTTCAAAATAGAGGGGAGGTCTGTGTAATTAAGACAAAACAAAAGGGTGGTTAAAGTATTTTACTCAAAAAGTTAACTCTTTTCATACCTTTTGCCCTCTTATCTGGCACATTCTCTCTCTGCTATACATATTTTTTTCTATAAGATATATTTAAAGATATGAAAAGAGGTTAATTTTTTTACCAAAAATACCCCATTATCTCTCTTCCTCCCTAATTAGGTATTTTCGGTAAAAAAGTTCACTTCTTTTTATACCTTGTGCCCTCTTATCTGGCACATTCTCTCTCTACTATACATTTTTTTTCCTATACGATTTATTTGAAGATATGAAAAAAGGTTAACTTTTTTTCACCAAAAATACCTTATTATATTTCTTCCATGATAATGAAAACGTAGATTTTATCTGAAAACAAGAAGAGAATGAAAAATCGTAACGTAGTAAAATCGTAAAAAAAGCGTAAAAACTTAAAAGCATATAGAAAATTAGTAAAATCGTTTTAATGAAAAAAGAATCTGAAAACGTAAAATCGCAATGATAAATCAAGTTTTTAACTATCATGCTCTTTTTCACCCTAATTAGGTATTTTTGGTTTAAAAAAAAAAAGTTAACTTCTTTTCATACCTTGTGCCCTCTTATTTGGCACATTCTCTCTCTCTCTGCTATACATATTTTTTTCTATAAGATATATTTAAAGATATGAAAAGAGGTTAACTTTTTTACCAAAAATACCTCATTATCTCTCTTCCACCCAAGGTAGTCAAAAACGCGCTTTATATCGTAAAATCGACGTTTTTACGTTTTTTTTCCAGCAATCCGTGTTACGTTGCAGTCAAAAATGGAAACAGAGTGAAATCGCTAAAACGCCGGCTTTAAACGCAGAAACGCAAAAACGCCTCGATTTTGAATAAAGCGGGAAAAAAAAACTTCCCTAATCTCGTCGACTCACTCAGATCCGTTGGAAGAAAGAAAGAATCTACATGTGGACTTCTGCAGTTTCTCCTGAGCGTCGTGCTCTACCGCTGCCGATGGAGTTTCAGACAAGAACCAGCCGGAGTACCTGCTGTATGAGCCGATGGTGAAGCAAGAGCGAGAACAGGAGACTTGGCCTTTGGTGCTATCACTGGTGCCGGAATCTGGGAGCAGGAGACTTGCACCTTCGCATATCAATGTCTGCACTTGGAATATAGAGATTACTAGAAAGATGAATTAAGAGACGAAGCAGAGATAAACCAGAGAAGAAATGGATCTGAGAGTATAGAGATGGCTTCTAGTATGTTCTCAAAGGGTGATCTGTGCACACGTGTTAAGTATTGAATTTTTTTGCTCAGATATTAAAGTATTGAATAAAAAACATCTAACTATTCTACTTTAGTTTCTAACTAAGTCTGTTGAGTGTTGACCGAACCATTCACGTGGGCCCGCTAAGACAGATGGCTAATATATTCCAATAGAGATGTGATATAAAAGATAAAATAAAGGCTCATAAGTCATATCTGCCTGATTAATATATATATAATATATATGAGAATGAATGATTACAAACAATTCCACATGTTTTGTTTTATTATTATTATTATTATTATAAGAATTATTATATAATATTTGTCCATGATGATGACATGTGTCTTATTTTTCTTGAATTTTTTTATATACATATGCAGGTAAAAACTCCGTTACGTTTTATGATTTTTCATTTTCCTTCCGTTTTTACCTAAAAACTACGTTTTCACTACCTTACTTCCACCTTAATTAGGTATTTTTGGTAAAAAAGTTAACTTCTTTTCATACCTTGTACCCTCTTATCTGGCACATTCTCTCTCCGCTTTACATATTCTTTTTTATAAGATACAGAAGTTAACTTTTTTAAAAAAAATCAAAAATACCTCATTAGAGTGGAAGAGAGATAATGTATAGCGGAGAGAGAATGTGCCAGCATTAAATACAATGATATGAGTGATTAAATGGGGTTAAAATGAGAAATCTGTTATGAAACTAAGTAAAACACAAGAGAGATTAAGATGAGGAAGATGAAGAAATGCAAGGGAAAATGGAGAGCAAGGAGAGATTGATTCTTCTTTTGTATTGTACTCCTTCAACCTTTGATGCATGCCTACTATATATAGGCAATGAACCATTACAAGAGTTACACAAAAGAGTAAATCTACATAATGGTATGTTATGGAGTTTTGTAAGTTATATGAAACTCCCACTAAACCATTCATGTTATATGTTACATTGCTTTAAGTGTAGAAATCCCAAAAGACTCTTCTTGAAAAAAGGTTGTGGACATTCACACTAATATTGGAATATTTACAACACTCCCCCTTGAATGTCCATTATGAATGTGCCTCATTAAAAACTTTAACTAGGAAAAACCCAGTGGGATAAAAACCTAGCCAAAGAAAAGAGTACAACATCCATTGATACACTGTCCAATGCTGCCTCATTAAAAACCTTTCTAGGAAAACCCAGTGGGATAAAACCTAGATAAGGGAAAAAGAGTACAGCGTGTATCGACTCCCCCTCTTGACAACATCAGTTGAGATCTTTGAGTCTCCGAAGACCAATACCATGGACGAGTCTTTCAAAGATTGCTCCTAGAAGCGACTTGGTGAATAAATCTGCTAGATTTTTACTTGAACTGATTTGCTGGATATCTATTTCACCATCCTTTTGAAGATCACGAGTGAAGAAGAATTTTGGCGAAATATGCTTCGTTCTGTCGCCCTTGATATATCCTTCTTTAAGTTGGGCAATACATGCAGCATTATCCTCATATAGAACTGTTGGGACCATTTTTTCTGAAGATAAATGACAAGTTGTTCGTATATGATGTAATACTGACCTTAACCACACACATTCTCGACTTGCTTCATGCATTGCTAGAATTTCTGCATGGTTAGATGATGTGGCTGATATAGTCTGTTTCATAGATCGCCATGAAATAGCTGCACCTCCACATGTAAACAGATAGCCTGTTTGTGATTTACCATCGTGTGGGTCAGACAAAAATCCAGCGTCTGCATAACCAATCAGTTCATGCTTGGATACATTTGAGTAGTATAACCCCATGTCCATGGTGCCTCTGAGGTAACGAAAAATGTGTTTTACTCCATTCCAATGCCTCCGTGTTGGTGCAGAACTATATCTTGCTAATAAATTAACAGCAAATGATATATCAGGATGTGTGTGTTGAGCAAGATACATTAGTGCTCCAATAGCACTAAGATATGGTACTTCTGGACCAAGTAGTTCTTCCTCACCTTCTTCAGTAATTATTTGAGGTCGGAATGGGTCTTTCACTGTCAAATATTCAATTTTTAAACTTTCATGTAAATGGTGGCGAAGGAAAATCATGGCTTTGGCTTTATCTTGATTAGATGCTTTATTTCCTTCTTTAATTGTGTCTTCCAGACCATGGGCATTCAGATGGATTTCCGCATCCAGCATCCAAGATAAATAATTCTTTCCGGTAATATCAAGAGCCACAAATTCAAGTTTTGCAAGGTTTGTTGTGTTTGTCATGGCTCAGACTAATTTAAAAAAAAAACAAGAATTATTAACATAGAAATACTAATGATAATAAGATGAAATTTAGAAACACAATAAGTAAAGTATAATAATAAGGATTAAAACTTTATGGCTTCGAGCCATATAGTTCTCATAACGAGAAATTAAATTTATGTGGCTTCTAGCCATAAAATTAAGAAACTAAAATGATAGGACTTCTGGTCATATAATAATTTTAGAATAGGAAAACAGAGGTGTATGGCTTCTGGCCATAATAATATTAATAACATAAAAGAGATTGCATGAAATATAAAATAACATAACATTAAAAGTTAGCAACAATAACATAACAATAAAAGTAAAATGTTATGTTAGCAACAATAAAAGTAAAATGTTATGTTAGTAACATAAAGATAAAATGTTATGTTAGTAACATAAAAGTAAATGCTTAATTTAAATGTTATGTTAGTAACAATAATATAAATGTTATGTTAGTAATAATAATATAAATGTTATGTTAGTAACATAATATAACAATAAAAGTAAAATGTTATGTTATGTTAAAGTTAGTAACATATATTGTGCAAAAGTAAAGCACTATGCAATAATATAAATAGTAAAACAATTGTAAATTACTATACAATTACTGTGCATGAATAAAATTGATGGATGAATAATGATAAATAGTAAAAATACTATATAAAATAGTAAATAATCTCCAATCTTAACCATGGAACCCGATGTATAAAAACAATCGGTAATTTTGATTTCCATATAGTGGTTTAGATTATCCCAGATATATAAATAAACATATAATAAAATCATTAGAGAAAGTAGATGAAATCGTTAAAGAAATTATACCTTCGTTATAGCAATCGTGCTGATAACGTGTTATGAAACTAAGTAAAACACAAGAGAGATTAAGATGAGGAAGATGAAGAAATGCAAGGGAAAATGGAGAGCAAGGAGAGATTGATTCTTCTTTTGTATTGTACTCCTTCAACCTTTGATGCATGCCTACTATATATAGGCAATGAACCATTACAAGAGTTACACAAAAGAGTAAATCTACATAATGGTATGTTATGGAGTTTTGTAAGTTATATGAAACTCCCACTAAACCATTCATGTTATATGTTACATTGCTTTAAGTGTAGAAATCCCAAAAGACTCTTCTTGAAAAAAGGTTGTGGACATTCACACTAATATTGGAATATTTACAACAAAATCAAGAAAAAAAATCTTAGGCAACTTTCTTTTATAAATAAGAAGAAGTTATGTTTTTTTGGCCAGAATAAGAACAAGTTATAAGTAGCAGTTGTTTCTTATAAAAGTGATTGTGGTAAGTAACATAGTATTATAATTAACGCACCACTTTGTTTTTCATAATAAGGACTAAAAAGAATAAAAAATAACTTAAAATTAAAAAATACACAAATAAATATTGAGAAATCATGGTACTCCCCTATCCTTTTTTGTAAAAGCCGAAAATTTAAATTACTTTAATCTTTTTACAAGATCCAGACAATAGTTATTTAAACATTTAATGGGATTTATCTTTGTTTGCTCCTCATTAATTATATATATATTGCATTAACTAAAAAATTTGTGATAGTTATATTTAGTCTAATATAAATAAGGGTATATTAAAAAATTATTTTAAACTATTTTTTAAACCAGGTAACTTATTACTCCCTCCGGTCCTAATTATAAGGCATAGTTGACTTTCTTTGGAGAGATTAAGGAAGCTAAATAAGTTACTTAATCATTTGATATGTTGTATATCTTTAAATTATATATTAGTATGTGAGTCAAACTAATTACTTTGAAGAAAAAAAGAAAAAGAAAAATACTTTAAGTTAATTTAATTAGCTTCTTTAATTTCTCCAAAAAAGTCAACTATGCCTTATAATTAGGACCGGAGGGAGTATAAGGCACTAACTAACTTTTCTCACAAACCAATAAAAATAGTTAAAGTCAATAAAGTTGCCCTACAATTTAAGTAACTTCCAATATTATCCCTACTAATTGCACTAAACTATAATATTATATTAATTATTACTCTCACACACCACCCTCATTAATTATGGGCAGACATGGAAACAAATAATTAATGCTCATTGGGAACAAGCAAGTGCCTTATAATAAGGACCATAAGGAATACCTGACATGGTTATTAAAAAAATTAGATGGAGTTTAGATGAAGTAGGCCTAACATGGTTTGGAAGTAGGGTTAAGTTTTTCTTATCATAGTACTATTTTGATAAGAGATAATGATAATAATAATAATAAGAAGAAGAAGACGAGAACTCCCACGGGAAATTGATCAAAATAATCATTTTTTAAAAAAAAATTACTAGATCCATGCACTTTTGAAACTATTTACCAGACTAATGCTATTGAAAACGTCAGACAGACTTGCACCAGTAGTGATGTGAGAGGGTCCCACGCCACTGACAGAAAAGCGTACTTTTGTGTCAGAAAAGTTTACTTTTTGTGTCAGTGGCGTAAAGAAGGTTCACGCCACTAGTGGCATGAACCTTTTTCACGCCACTAATGGCGTGAACCTTCTTTACGTCACTGACACAAAAAGTACACTTTTCTGATGTAAAAGTACGCTTTTCTGTTAGTGGCGTGAACCTTATTTGCGCCACTAATGGCGTGACCTGTCCTTGCACCACCAACTACATTACTTTAGTAAAATGTTTCCAATCATCTTTACTGATAAAAAAAAAATTTCTTCTTATTTTGGTCAAAAGGCCGAACTCCCATCCCATTGAAAGTAGTGGTTGTGGTCAAAGCACGGCACGTGGTACCTCCAAGGACTCAAGAGAGGATCTTCTACAGTACGACGATGCTGGTTTCTACAGTACAGCCTCAAGCGGGTCCCACTAGCGACCTTTTTGGCTTTTTCATTGCACGTGACGCTGATTCCCTTCTCATCTCAGTGTTCTTCCACTTTCGACGGCTCCCATGCTTCTATTATATTTTACGCTTTTGGGTTTTGCTCAGTTTGGATCAAAGAGCACAAAAGACAGTTTGTTGACGGCACGGCACGACTTTTGGTCTGCGAGGGATAGCGACTTATCGAAGAGAAGAGAAGTATAAAACCAGACATCCTCAGCTCAATTGGCGACAACAAAGAGAAAGAGAGAGTCTTGTACCGATTATTGAAGTGTTTAAATTTACGGTAAATATATGATATCTCGAGTTATATCTCAGATTTACGATTTACGTAACTAAACAAGTCGTGTTCCCAAAACAAGCAAATTCTGCTACATCATGATTCAATTTTCTTGTATTTCATTTCCCTGTTTAGTTCCTGAGAAAATCTCACCCGCATCCCCACCTAAACTCTCAGTTTGTATGACTTCAAATCTTCCATTTTTTTTCATGTAGATGTAGCTAACCCAGTTGATCTCTGTTTTGCTTCTGGGTTAGAAAAGATTGCATTTTTATTACGAATCTAGAAGTGGGGTATTTCAGATTGTAGTGGGATTTTCTCTCTGCGGAGAGGAAAAGGGAGACATGGTGGGGCTTGTTCTTGGGTTTTATTGATTCGTTTTGATTGGATCTCTTTTGCGTGATTCGTTAGCTGAAGAGTATTTTGTTTTTGTCAGTATCAGACTCAGAAAGGAACAAAAGAGAACTACAGGGAATATGGCTGTCACTGGTTCAACATCTGGACAGCCGCAATTCATTATGAGCACTGGAAACCGAAGCTCTTCCAATGCTCCTCTTATTGAAAACTCAGACACTAATCAAATTGTTGTCCCTGATGTGAGTTATCAACTCCTCTCATGATTCATTTATCTGTTTTTTTCCCAATAAAATAGACCAACATTATATTTTTTAGAGTTTTTAATTTTTGAGTTTCCTTTTGTCGGTTAGATCGGCATAATGTATCTTTGATGATAGTGACGAGCAATTAGCAGCTTCAAGTCTTTATTCTCTTTGTTTGCCAATGACTAATCTTTTCAGCTACAGAGAAGTTATTTTATGAATCACAGTGTATTTCATGTCATTAGTTGATATAATGGAGTTAACACTGATAAGGGCATAAGTCAACAAGCAGAAGTGTCACAAGCATTATATGTGTAACACTCTTCAAATAGTGTCAGAGCATGTAATTTTACGTTTTATGTGAACAATCAACAAGTAATCAGCCTTTTCAGTAGTTTCATAAAACAACAAAGAGTTAGTTACAGACAGGCATACGGTGAAGAAGTCCCATGAGTAATGAGTTGAAAAACAATATTAGGATGTCAATGATTCTTTTTTGTTCTTATTCCTGATATTTTATTTCAGTTAGTAATTGATGTCTGAAGCGATTTGCCCTGTGATAATGATTTGCTTGTTTCTATTCTGCAGCAAACAAGCTGGAAAAACTTATTTGCATATATGGGTCCTGGGTTTCTTGTTTCTATTGCATATATAGACCCAGGAAACTGTAAGAGATTTTTCTTTCTTTGTGTTTTTCCTTCTTCAAATGATTCCCTAATATAATTAAAGGAAAATACATTTCTATCTTGCTTATTATGTTCTAATATTAAATTGCAGTTGAAACGGATCTACAGTCAGGGGCACAATATAAATATGAGGTATCTTTTGGCAGATTTTCTTTCAATTAAATTTTGTCTTCAACTAATTTTGGAATGTTGAACTCATGTATCATGTATGTGTTTGTTTTTTTTTTTTTCCTCAGTTACTTTGGATTATATTGGTGGCCTCCTGTGCTGCTCTTATAATTCAAACAATGGCAGCCAATTTAGGAGTTGTAACTGGTACTTGATTTGATAAAATCCTTGCCTATAATCGAACAAATATGATATGTTCATGTATGTTAGTCTGCTTTCTTTTTCTCCAATTATTTTAATCTTATTTGATGCTTTTAGGAAAACATTTAGCAGAGCATTGTAGAACTGAGTATCCTCGGTCAACTAACTTCATCTTATGGGTTATTGCTGAAATTGCCATTGTGGCCTGTGACATACCTGAAGGTAGTTTAATCTTGTATAGCTGTTAAGAATGCTTTAACATTAGCTTGGCAATAAATCAAAAAGAAACAACATTGATCTAAAAATGTTCAATAACCAAATTAAAGGACGAATTCATCGCTCTCCTTTCTTGTTTAGATTTGAGCTACCTATAGCACACTTGGAAAAATATAGTACTGAACTCTGGCAGTTCAATTGTAATCTTGTGAAACACAAATTACAATTTCCTTATTTTCTTGTCCGTCTAGAACGTTTATTTATATTATCTTGTTTTTTCCCCTGTGTATATGCAGTGATCGGGACAGCCTTTGCATTGAACATGCTCTTCAGCATACCTATTTGGATTGGTGTTCTTTTAACAGGGCTCAGTACATTGATCCTCTTAGCATTACAGCAATATGGGGTAGGTTTTTTTTTTCTCAGCTCCAAATTCCCTTCCCCCCATAACTATTTGACTTCATAGAGTGAATTTTCGTATGCTGAACAAGTCTAAGGCTTGCTACTACATATTTTCATGAGCCCTTTTTTATTGTTTTGTTTAACAGGTGAGGAAACTTGAGTTCTTGATTGCGTTTCTGGTGCTTACAATTGCTGCATGCTTTTTTGCTGAACTCGGGTACGCAAAGCCCAATGCTAAAGAAGTTTTGGAGGGTCTGTTTGTACCAAAACTCAAAGGAAATGGTGCTACTGGTCTTGCGATTTCACTACTCGGTGCTATGGTTATGCCGTATGTCCCTTGCCTAGTATGCAGCCTTTCTTCCAAATTAATTCTGATGTGTATGTCTCTTCATGTATTTGTGTTAGGCACAATCTCTTCCTCCACTCAGCACTCGTGCTTTCTAGAAAAATACCGCGATCGGTTCATGGAATCAAAGTAAACATCTAATTCCTCATATGACTGCTTAATCTTATTTAAATTCCTAACTTGAGTTAGAGTTATGCCTTATAGAAGTATGCCAGCTTAGATCATTGATTTAAAGATCAGTGGATAGTTATTGCATATATGCTAGCATCAGAATTTATGCTAGAATAATATACTTTTAACTCTGTGATCCATAATCTCCTATCTTATTAATTTGTTCATACCATTCTTGTTTGTTCGAACCCCACAAATTAATAACGTATTTGATTATATGTATGCCTTTCTTTTCTCTCTTATTTTTTGCCTCAAGTTTTCAGAACAAGATTCTTCATTGATATTTAAATTAAGCTGTGCCATTGAAATATGCCTTACAATGGGAATATGCTTAATCACGTGGTGCCTTTTAATCTAAAAGATTGAAGCATATTGAACGTTAACTTATTGTTTTGAGGTTACCTTATTGATGCCCTGCTAATGTTTTAACTTTGCATATGTCAGAAGATTAGACGTAATGCTGGCTATCAAAATATACTGGTATCTGATACCATTCTGTTTCAATTTTTTTTTTTTTGGGGCTTAATTTTTGTTTTTGACAGGAGGCTTGCAGATTTTACATGATAGAAAGTGCGTTTGCTCTTATGGTAGCTTTCCTCATAAATGTTTCTGTTATCTCTGTGAGTGGAACGGTTTGCAATTCTCCGAACATTAGTGCAGAAGATCAAGCGAGCTGTCAGGATTTGGATTTGAACAAAGCTTCCTTTCTCCTAAAAGTATGTGCAACACAGAGAGGCCTCTTGTGCTTCTGTATAAATTATAGTGTGTTGCTGATAAAAAAACACAAGTTTCCGGTCCTTAAACTTGATGCATAAATTTGGCCACATAAAAAGAAAAAGACACCTTGAGGCATTAAAATACTGTTAGTAGCTGTGCTGACTAGAGTAATTAATGATAATTGCCGATACATGTCATACACAGAATATACTGGGTAAATGGAGTTCAAAACTGTTCGCAATCGCTTTGCTTGCTTCGGGTCAAAGTTCTACTATAACAGGAACATATGCTGGACAATATGTCATGCAGGTATACTGTTTATGAATATTAATAACTATACTTTAATGTAAAAACTGGATAAAGCATTGTCATATTGTGTCAGTTCTTTCTTGTTTAGCCCTGATTATTTTTTTATTTGACTTTCAGGGATTTCTTGATTTACGACTGAAACCATGGATTCGAAATTTTTTGACTCGATGTTTAGCTATAATCCCTAGTTTAGTTGTTGCAATCATTGGTGGCTCTGCTGGGGCAGGGAAGCTCATAATTATTGCATCAGTAAGATATCATTTTCATTAATTTCTCTGAAATAGTTTTCATTAACTTCTACACATAGAAATATGGTAGTCTTTGCCTTACTTTGTGCTAATGCCTTCATTAACTTTATCAGATGATCTTGTCGTTTGAGCTTCCTTTTGCTTTGATTCCACTCCTCAAGTTCACTAGCAGCAAAACCAAGATGGGCGCTTATGTCAACTCATTCCTGGTAAATTTAAAATATATATATATATATATATATATATATAAAGAATCAAGCTTAATTCATGTCTTCTTCAAAGGAAAATTAATCTTTTGGTCCATATAACTTTGACTTGATTATAACTAAGTCATTAAATTTTAACTTCTTGCAACTTAGTCTTTATAGTTTTTTACTTAGTTGAAACTCAGTCCTTAAACTTTAGTTCATTCCAGCTGATTCCTTAAAGTTTTAACTATTTAAAATTTTAGTCCCTAAGTTTCACGAAACATATAATTTTTTTCCCCCATAAACTATAGAGATTGAGTTGCATTGAGCTGAAGTTCAGGGACTTAGTTACAATCAAGTCAAAAATTATAGGGACTGGCTTATATTGAGTCAAAATTTAAGTACTGATTTACAACAAAGTTAAAGACAACAATTATTATTATTATTTCAAATCATGGTTATAACTAAAAGGCATGGAATTGGCCACAATAGTTCTTGGAGTGAATGAATTAGAAAGCAGTTGCGAGCAACTTAGCATCATGTTCTGATATATTATGGGATTCACTTTCATTTCTTGAATTGCAGTTATCAGTTGTGACATGGATCATCGGTTCGTTGATAATGGTGATAAATATCTTCTACTTACTGACCGGCTTCGTCAAGTTGCTTCTTCACAGTGACTTGAAAATGGTGGGTAAGGTGTTTGTGGGGATGTTAGGGTTTTCAGGCATAGCAGTATATTTGGCAGGGATTGCTTATCTGGTGTTCCGCAAGAACAAGAAGACAACACATCTTTTGTCACTAACAACACCTGAAAATAGGCAAATGGAAAATGAACAAGGCAATGGATCAATGTATTGCCTCCAGAGAGAAGACATAGTTAGCATGCAATTGCCTCAGAGAAGTAACTTAGCTGCTGATCTCTGACTTTTAGAAATTTCTAAAGTAGGATTTAGTTTGGGAAGTTCACTTAGGGTGAGTTTATAGTGATTAAGTAAGACTCTATATGTATCACTTGACTTGGTAATGCACATCTTTGAATCATTGTTCTGGTCTGACCTCTAAAGAATTGTGTTTGTGGGAGCACAATTTCAGTCAAAAATAGAAAAACAATTTTTGAGTTTTTTGAATAAAAATATGATGTCTTCCGGTTTTAAATGTGACAGCTAGTACTTTACAGGAATTTGTTGTTATCGTGCTAATTTATAATTTTTACTCCCTATAAATTGTGCATGTAAAGGGAGTTTTCGTCAATAATATTTAATACAAATTATTAGAGAGGGTATTTTGCAAAGGCAACATATATATATATATATATATATATATATATATATATATATTACAAGTAACTAATTTAATTAATTTTTTAATATTTGCTTTAAGCTCTTGTATTTATGACTAGATGAATATATAATTTTCCTTCTGGTCTTAAATATAAGATTTATTTACTTAATTCGATTAAATTAAAGAAGTTAATTAATATGATATGTATATTTGAAAATGTCATAATTATCTTATTTAGTTCTTTCATTCCCTCTTCTCTATAATTATTGTTGAGGTAGCAGCAATAGGAGTAAATTAGGAAAAAATTGGTCGATATTGTAAATAGAAATAATACTAATCTTGTCTTAATTATAAATCTAAATTAACTAAAGTGCCTATTTGGAAAATCTCAAACTACAGTTTCAAAGCCATTTTCTTCAAGTCCAGCCAAACTCCTTTCATATACTTACCTCGTAAGTCATAAAATTACTTTAAAAAATCTAAAACAAACCAACACTAATTTCTACATACCAAGAAGAGTTAGTTAACTCAATAAATATGGTTCAATTTAATAAATTTTTGTAATTTTTCCATCATTTATGAATATTTACTTCTCACCTCTTTCTTCTCTTTACCTTTAAACTTTATTCTCAATTCTCTTATTCGTTACGGGTAATATATAGTTAAAATTGTAACCTCATCTTTTATTACTTTAAAAGTGGATTTATAATAATGACCAAAAAAATTTCTTAAATTTGACCAAAAAAATAGAATCAGAATGGTATTTATAGCCAACATCAACTCTCCAAATAAATTGTATATTAAGCAGTCAAGCGAGTAATAATTATTAAAACAATACTCCCTCCGTCCTAATATATAAGGTTTTCTTTTTTGAATGAGCTTGTCCCTTTTTACAAGATCTATTTTGAGTTGGTCTCAATAATAAATATACTTTTACTCATTTTGCCTTCAATTACTCTTACATCATTTATTCTTCATACATTCTTTTTCATCTATTTCTTATTATCCTCCTCTTACTCATTCATAAATAAGGGTATTGTTATGGCATAAAAAGAATATTTGATATATCCCAATTTTATCATAATATTTAATATCTTATTGAGAGATTTTATCATTAATTTTGGCTAAATATCATTTATTATGATTTAATTGGATTAAAGACGATTGTGTGAGAAAAAATAGAGCTTAAAATGATATATTTGTTATAATCTTGTGATTTTTCTTTAGTATTTGAATTTTGAATGAAGATATTAGTTGAAGAACCAAAAATAAAGGAGCACAAGGACTAAAACAGAAAATGAAATTCTTGTGTGATGGATTTCCTGAGTTAGGATTTGTGTTATGTGGTTAATTTACTGAGATTGAGATTTATATTTATATCTTCCCTTTTCATTTTAATGTGGTTGTGTTATTCTTTCATAATTTAAATGATATTAGTTTTGTTTGAATATCTTATTTGAGTGTTCATGTCATAGAGGAACAAACTGTATAAATCAAATCCTCAATTGCAAACTCAGTGATATTTAATAGTGAATTAATAAGTAATTATCTAGCTAGAGTTCTAGGAGTAATCACTAATTAATACCACTAGACTTAGCAAATTGCTGAAGTTTAATTTTTGACTTTATGAATAATTAATAATTTAACTCCCAAATCATCTTAAGCAAAGATAACCTATATTCCAATTTTTTCAAAAGCATTCATTATCAATTTGCTTAAATCAAATTTCATTACTTATATCTGTTGGATTTTTGTTTAAATCCATGGGTTATGAATAAGAAGTCGTATCAGTTCATCACCGCCGGTTGCGTCGGTTCGCCGAGGAGACTCCATCTGATCATTTCATTATCTATAAATAGACATGCGTATGACAGAAAAACAATCTTGTTTTTCTAATACATACATTATCTCTGCATACTGCATATACATTCTGTGCATTCCGAAAGCAGACTCGTTGGATTCGCTTGGGCTTCAGACAGACAAAGCCATCTTTCTGGAGATGAATAATTTGCTCTATCCTGAGAGGCAATTGCTCAGAAAACCTTCGGCATCCGTATTGAGGGAGCAAAATTGTCTTAAGGACACAATGAAAGTTGGACCCGAATTTCTGCATATTTCATTATCATATTCGGCAGTCTTGTGAGTTTATTTATAGTTTTTTCATATTATACAGATTTATTGTATACTTTCTATATGTGCTATTTAAATAATACAGATTCTTGTTATACTATTCTGTTTACTATATATTCAATTTCTACCTACTTAATACATTGGAAACAACAATATCAACAATTTTTCAAAAAAAAAAGCCGTTTAGGTTCTTTTTCATTATTAAAAATAAAGTTAATTTCAAACCCATCTCAATATTTTTGTCACTTAGTTTAGCTTATGAATTAAATAAAAGGCTCATTAAGAGAACAATCCGAATTGTGTCATTCACTGTATAATTTAGTTTAATTTGATTTAACCCGAGGCGACTAATAGTTTAAATCAATTGTTAGGAAAAAAAAATATTTTCTATATATTTATTATATTTTACTAATTTTAACTATTTTCTATAAACCCACCTTTTTCCGTTCTGGCTTTATGACATTCCTCTCCTTTTTCTAATGAAAATCAAAGATGAGTGAGATAGTGACATGGTAAAAAGAGCAGTGTGAAACAAAGAAGATGCCACTTCCTTTATTACTAAAAAGAGAGGTAGGCAAGGAGGCACTTGGGACCGAAAACAACCAATTAAAATTATTTAAGACAAATTTTCAAAGATTTTGAATGACTGAATCTTTTGGAAACCGTTTATTCTAAATGAACGAGAGTTTGTCACGTGGCCAACCATTAAGTTTGTGGCAAAAATGATTTACATATTTTATCATTTAAAAAAAAAAAAAAAGCAAAATTCAGATACTCCATTAAAGAAGTTTGATTTTTTTTTTATAAGTATAAGTTTGGAAATTTTTATTCTTGATGTGCATGAGATAATACACACGACTCAAAGTTATATATAGAGAAATCTTCAATAATCTACTTTTAATTATTTTTTTCCATGGACAATCACAATTCATCTTATAGGATTAAGTTCCATAAAAACACCCGCCTTTTTTGAAATATCCTGAACAGTTCCTGTAGGTTGAGCGCCCTTTTCAAGGAAATATAGAGTAGTTCAAACTTTATTGTATATAATATATATAGTATAATATGAAAATATTGTATGATGACCCTATATTTCTCATTAAATTAGAATATAATTTATTTAAAAGTGATTTAAAAAATTCCTCATGCGTTGTGTCAGTGTATTACTATTTTTTCCCCATCAAAATGAGTAGCACTATATATCTTCTTATAAATCACTTGTATTCAAAAAGTTGGATTCAAAATATAAATCACTTATAGGATAATAAACGAGATTTTATCAATTTTATTCTTATTTACTATTGGTTAGACATATGAAAAAGAGAGAAGATGGAGGGAGGTGTAAATGCACACCCTTTCATAAATTAGGAAAACATGGAAAAATTTATCCATTTATTTTTTCTTTGTTAATTTACGAGAATATGATACAAATAAGTTATAAGTTATAATAAGAAATAATGGAAATTGAAACAACAAAGCAAGAGTCAGTAAAGAAATGAAGGAAAATCCAACAAATATATATATATATATATATGGAAAAGGTCTCAGCATCCATTGTCCCCTGAAACTTGGTCATAGTCTTCATATAAAAGTTGTTGCAACTACCTTGGAAATCTCAGCATCTAATTAGGAGGACACGATTCCAATAATGAGGTTTGTGTTAGCGGTAGGAAAAGTGACTTATTTTCTATCTAACTTTTATAGAAATGGGATAGAATAAAAGTTAAATTGTAAATGTGATTTGTATTTAGATTGACAATGGCGGAAGTAATTTTTTCCCGAAATAAAATGTGTTTGGTTTATTATTTGAAAAGTCGGTTGAGATGAAAAAAAATTAAAAGGAGTATGAATATTATTGAATATCACACACATATTAGATGTATATATTATGATAATTGAAGATAAAATTTTAAATTTAAATTTGATAAAAAAACAGTTAAATTATTAAAAAATTAAAAACACTAAAGTGATTAATTAAAATTAAATATATTTAATGAATAAATTTGTATATAAATTATGATGCATATAAATGTATATGATATTGAACACTAATACATTGCTAATTGAAGGTGTGAGGAATTAACGCTGCAAAACATAAAATAAAACAAATAAAAAATAAAAATAAAATAAAATAAAATAAAATAAAGCTGAAGACTGAGTTTGAGATGCTAAAGGACACATGGGACGTTTGCTATCATAATAGAACCTCGCTGCAAAAAATCAAGAGTTAAGGTGCAATTTTACCAACGAACTATTGGTCCAGGAGCGTCCAACACAATTAACTCTCAAGTGGACCAAAAATACCAAAAATAGTTTTACTCAGGAGCGTCCAGCACAACGCCGTTAGACAAAAGTTAATGTCCGTTATCTAAGGTGCAAATTGGCCAATGAACTTTTACCCCAGGAGCGCCCAGCACAAAATTCTAAATTTTACTAAATTAAATAATTTTTTCTCAATTGTCATTATTGAAAATTACATATATAGATATATATGGACAAAAATTACTCATTCTTCAATTTTGGCATAAGATAAGATCATCATTCATGTCTCACCCCCTGGTTTCTTCACTTCAAACTGTGTGTGAGTGTATACATATACATATGTTTTTTTATATAACCCCATCTCCCTCCTTCATTAAGTCTGCGTGACTATGTGTGTGTATTTATATATATCTTGCAAGACACCATTTCCATATATTTTATATTTGAGTTTCTTCATGAATCTATCGCCACTATTGATTGTTTAACCCTTTTTTTCTTTTTCTTTATTAATTAACATTATTATTATTATTATTATTTTCTTCCATTTTACTAGTTCACTCTTTACTGCCCCGAATGCAACTAAGACTCATGCCTTGTGAGATGAGACGAAACTTTCCAGTCTCAACACAAACCCATATTTGTCCTCCTTATATAATTTTATTTAAATTGTCATTATATGATTTAAATTATAATGTTTAACATATATAATAAACTATAAAATACCTTGAGTTTTATTTAAATCATATAATTAAATTTTTTAATTATAAATTTTGTTTATTTTAGCAAATTATAATTTTGACAAAATTAAAGAATGAGTAATTTTTGTCTATATATATCTATACAAGTAGTTTTTAATAATGACAATTGAGAAAAAATTATTTAATTTAGTAAAATTTAGAATTTTGTTCCGAGCGCTCCTGGGGTAAAAGTTCGTTGGCTAATTTGCACCTTAGATAACGGACATTAACTTTTGTCTAACGGCGTTGTGCTAGACGCTCCTGAGTAAAACTATTTTTAGTATTTTTGGTCCACTTGAGAGTTAATTGTGTTGGACGCTCCTGGACCAATAGTTCAATGCTAATGGCCCCCGCAAGAAGGCCACGTGTTTCCTTGCTAAACAAGGGCGTGTCACGTGGGCTAAAAATTTTGTTGCTTTCCTTTAAACTTTCCCTTCGTCAATTATCACTTCTGAGGTGGACACTCTCCAACTTTTCTACCTAACGCTCCCAACCTGAGCGTTCAAGCAAAAGTCACTTTTTTTTAATGAGAAATAAACTAAATCAAACATCTCTTAATAGACTTTTTAAAAATTAAAATTTCTTTCAACATTCTAGTGGACTTTTTCTGTCTGCAGCAAACCCAAAAATGCTGCTTGTCGGCAACCAAATTTGTTTCCCTGAAGATCAACCCAGGCCACGGGAGTGATTTTGTATTATTTTAAAACTAAGGTGATGTTTGCAAATAATTGAAGAGCCATTCTAGAGACAAATCATGATCTCAAATAGCCATGGACCTTTATTAAGGTATCTGAAGCTGAATTGATTGATTTTGACGTTTAAGGTCTTGTCTTCCATCTCCGGTGGTTCAACGCAACGTGGAAAAGAGGGCACTTTGATGTGTCTATGTTGGAGTCCTACAAGAAATGAGGATCAAACTAGATTGGATTACGTGCAAACCGAGTTCTAAACAATGGACTTTATGGGATTTGTAGACACATAGGTAAGGAAAATCAAGAGACATGACATAAGGTCATGAATCAAAGTTTAAAAGACAAGACAGATTAAACAAACTCGGAGATGAGTAGGAATAACAAATACGGAGTATAAATATCTTTTTAGTGAGGAAGGAGGGAGTATACTTTGTCCCAAGAGTATTCTATTACCGACACGAAAGAAAATTCTCTCCTAATTATTTAATTTTTTCATTTTCTCTCATTAGCACTATCTGTATGCCACTTCATCAACTCAAATCTTACGTGAAACTTCTCTTGCCTTTTCACTTTGGTTAAGTTCCAAAAATACAAATGAGATATCTACAAATGTGCTCCAACATCAAATATTTTTTTAAGGGACAAAATTAATTTTGAACTTTTAAAATAGCTACAAAAATATACATTGACCGTTAATTTGACTGTCTGTTTAATTTTTTTTAAAGGGCTAAGATACAAAAATACACATAAGATTTTCTTAAAAGTGCACCCACTATAAATATGTTTTTAGGGATAAAAGTAGATGTGAACTTCTAAAATAAGTGTAAGAATACACATTTACCATTAGTTAACTGTTTGATTTTTTTGACTGAAAATGATGACATTGAAGTAGATCTGTCAATCAGGGCCGGCCCGGCCCACTAGGGCTGCCCCGTGAAGGGCCAGGGCCTAACAGGGCCAGCCCTCCAAGGCCCAGAATAAGAAAAACATTTGTTTTTCAAAGTCCGGTCCGAGAGCACCAGGGCCAGGGTGGAAAAAACTTTTCCAAATTTTAATTATTTTTTCTCCATTTTTTTTCAAAGAAATATAATTAGTAAATTACAACATAAATCATCTAACAAATAAACACAGCCACTAATTCATAATCAAAAGTAAACTATATTCACAAATAACTCATATAAAACGTACTATTAATTACTAAGCAACATTAGTATAATGATTATTATTGTCGTCATCTTCGCCACTATTATCAATTTCAAGCGACATTTGATTGTTGATTCTTTATTATTGTCTATAACAAATAAAAAATACATATAAATTATTAAAATATCAAACTTCAACAAGTGTTCAATTTTAAAAAATAAAGAATAAAACAATTGAAGGGTCCGGTGGGCCAACTCGTGTAAGTCCTTGGCCCTCCAGGGCCAAACATCACCTCTCTCCTCCAATTTCCAAGCCCGGCCTTTAAAGGGTCAGGGCTTAAACGGGCCGGTCCGATGGGCCTGACCCGTTTTGACGGATCTACATTGAAGAGTACGTTGATGATTAGGAAATAACTAGGAGAGGAATACTTACATACTTAGTACCATGTCATTTGAATTCTGTCCAATGAAAATATAATAACTTATATCATGTTAATCTAGTTGGCTGATTTCTCATTTGAAAAAATTTAAATTTTATCTTGTTTTTTAGAAAAATATTGATTGATCATTATGTTTTAGTTTTTTAAATGAAAATGTTTTTCTTTAAAATAAGATAAAATTTGTTTTTTTCCTAGATGAGTCATCAACCAATTAGGATTAAAAATGATATAAATTGTTATGTTTTCACTCAACAGAATTCAAATGAAGTTGTATTCTTAGAACATATAAGTATTTCTCTAACTTGGAATAATAATTTGCTATCTAAGCAAGGAAAATTAATTTTCACCTAATCTTTTATCTCTACCTCATCATTTCTTTCGGAGGAGAGAAGGAGATGAGAGGAAGGGTTGAGTGGAGATAAAGTAATGAGGTGGAAAAAAGGGTTGTGTATTTTTGCACATATTTTGAAAGTTTATAATTACTTTTGTCTTTCAAAAAAAAAAAAATTTGTGTCGGATGTACATTTAGAAAAATGACATGGGTCTTTTTACTCCTTGACCCTTAAAAAATTCAAACGAACAGTTAGCTAACAGTTAATGTGTATTTTTGCACCTATTTTAAAATTTCATATTTGCTTTTGCCATTGAAAAAAGCATTTATGCTAGGTGTACTTTTGAAAAAAAATCTTATGTGTATTTTTACACTTTAATCCTTTGACTTATTAAATTAAGCTCACACTAGCAAAGGTTGATTCAATCAATAAGGAGTTAACTCATAACTCAAAAGATCGAGAGTTCAAATCTTACTACTGATATGAGAATCTTGTTATTAAGCAATCTATAAGTACTTATGTAAGTACTCTTTTGCCTTATAAAAATGCTTACCCCTGTGGAGCCCATGAAACCTAACACATCTAAACTTTTGAGTGCCTCAAGAAAAAAAAAAGAGTAAAATACTCTGACCACCCTCCTGTTTTATCATAATTATACAGACCTCTCCTCTATTTTGAAAATCAATAGAAACCTCCCTTAAATTAAAATGCATGTTACAGAAACCTCCCTTATATGAGTTAAATACTCTGACCACCCTCCTATTTTGCTTTTATTACACAGACATCCTCTCTATTTTGAAAACATACATTTAAGTCCAAATAATTAACTCTGTTAAGAATATTCTAAAAAGATTCCAAAAATATACTATTTTTTAATTAAAGTTTATATAAAAATACAATTTATATATTATTTTACCCCTAATATTGTACTTAATCCCTAGTTTTACTTTTATATTTTAACTAATATTGTTTTAAATAATTTAAGAGTTTTTTTGTATCTTTACAAATAGTTATCTCTTTGATTATTTTAACATTGGTTAATGTAAATATCACATAATGTTGAATATTCAAATAAGTTTTTAAATAAACATGTGCTTGATCAACTGTGTCTATAAATATTTGCGAAAAAATTATTAAATTGGAAATTTAAATGACACATGAAATCTCAAACTTATATAGTTTATTATATTTGATAAAATATATGTGTTTAATTTATATTTTTAAGTCAAAATTAATTTACAAGATCAAAACTAATAAATTTTTTAACAAATTAGAAAGTTAGAAAATCTATTAGAGTACATTTTTTGTTGTATAAATTTGGTTTTATATACTTAAATAATTCTAATACTGAAGAGGGACATTTTGGTAAAAAAAAAAGTTCAAAAGTCAAATTTAACGGTTAACTAACGGTTTGGATGGATGGAAATAGAATCTTAAAATATAAGGGAAGTTTGTGTAACATAAATTTTAATTTTAAGGGAGGTTTCTATAGGTTTTCAAAATAGAAGAGAGATTTGTATAATTAAGATAAAACAGGAGGGTGGTTAAAGTATTTTACTCTAATTTTAAGGGAGGTTTGTATGGATTTTCAAAATAGAGGGGAAGTATGTGTAATTAAGGCAAAATAAAAGGGTGGTCGAGTATTTTACTCAAAAAAAAAATTTAATAAGTTCACTCACACTTGACATCCTAAAAATTGAGTTGGTTTTTGAAATCCATAACTAGTCACTATAATTGACAAGGCCTCATATATTGATTTATCAATCTTGCACGCAACAAAGAAGAAAGAAAAAGGGGAAAAAAAAAACACCGTCAGTTGCAAAAGAACTGTCAAATACAGATATCAAACGCGTTCGCAATCCTATCTTAAATATTTTCAATAGATTCATATGGACCAAGATTGCTGAGAACTGCTTCTCTTTATCTTTAAAGATGATTATAATGGTAGTAATATTTTGTAACTAATTCGCCACTTCTTTTAGAGGTGAACATGAATCAGCCACTTTCGAACGAAAAGGACACGACTAATTTTTTTTTTTTTTTTTAAGGAAACAAGTAAATTTCAAATATTTTTAAGAAGTATAAATTATTTGCAAGAGATTTTCCAACAAAATTAAGTTTCCTAATGGGGCTATACATCAACCAGATCGGATTGGACATGTCGCGGACCCAGAAAATTATCAAAAGGGCACCATTACAAGGGATTTGGGGGTTCGAGGGCAGCACCTTTAAAAAAAAGAGTTTTAAATGCATTAAAAAACAAAAGAATATAAAAAAAATGAAAAAAATATTCATAAAATCAAGTGAACAATGATAATGTAATAAAAGAGGCAATTATTTTACGTCATTTAGAAAATTAAGGCTAAGTGCGGTTAGAAATGTAGTTATATAAATTACAATGAAGGGTGAACATTCAATAAGTTCAAGTACATATACTTTACTAAAAAAGTATATTACAATAAAATAATTACAATGTCATCATTCTAGGCCTTATTTTTTGGAATTCCATCATAATTGCCTTATTATCAATGCTATCAATTACATCTTTTTTAATATAAGGCACTAAACAATCATTCAACCATTCATCCCCCATCTGATTACGAAGTGCAGTCTTGATATTAAGGGTAGACATTTAATTTAAGGGTGGACAATCATTTAAATTAATATGTATTAATCTCTCCTTTTCTTTTTTTTTTTTTAAAGAAAATCTCAAATTTAAGGGGGGGCACCTGCCCCCCTTGTATATAAGGTAGGTCCGCCTATGCATGTCATTAGCCCTTAGTCTGGTTTAGAGGGTTGTTTGGACTGTAATGTCCAGTCCGAAGCTCAGTCTTGCCTAGAGAAAAACCTAATGGCTCTTGGGGTGGATAGACTGGGTCAGACTAGATCGGGTTTGTGGTCTATCTGGCCCATGAAATAACCAAAAATAAGTTCAAGAACCTAAAAAAAAAAAAAATTCAGAAGCCAAGATCTAGTCAATCAAAATAAAGATTCAAAACCAACAGGGCTTGACTCAAGTGGTAAGCGGCTTGTGTCGCTTACGCAAGGTCTCAGGTTTGAGTTTTGTGAATGCAAAAAACCCCCCGCTGAGAGACTCTCCCACCATAGCCAGGTGCGCGATATGGGTCGGATCTGGATTAGTCGGGGTGAAACTCTGATGAACCGGGTGGGCAACAAAAAAAAAATAAAGATCCAAAAAAATTCTACAAACAGAACGATCTATAGTTATACAATAATGTTTGAAATAAAAATCCAAAAAAAAAAATTCCACAACCCAAGATCTAGTCAATTGAAATGAATTTATATACCATCGATCCAAAAAAAAAAAATCCAGAAACCAAGATCCAGAACCTAAAAAAATTGCAGAAACAGAACGATCTACGATTCAGAAGACAAAAACGAAGAAATAAAATAGAAGGTTCGATGAAAAAAAATTGTTCAAAATAAAAATCCAAAAATAAAAAAATTCCACAACCCAAGATCTAGTCAATTGAAATGAATTTATATACCATCGATCAGAAAAAAAAAATCCAGAATAGTCGTCTTGAATCTTGATTCTTGAGAGATTAAAAATGGCGATACAGTCAAAGCAAGAGAGAGAAGAGAAAAATGAAAAAGGACGATGATGGAACTGCCTTATGTCTTTTACGGATCCGGTGTCCCTCCCCATCACATCTGGACCGTCCAAATCTTGATCTGACGGTCCAGATTTAAAAAAAAAACAAAATTTTTGTTTTTTGTCTTTTTCGAAAAAGACAAAAAACAAAAATTTTGTTTTTTTTTAATCTGGACCGTCAGATCAAGATTTGGACGGCTCAGATCCGCCTGTGAGAGATGGGTAGAAAATTTGATAAGGAGAAGATCCAGTTCCGTTTTTTTACTCCCCCAAAAAAAAAAAACGAAAAAAAAGAACTGCTTTATGTAAACTTTTTTTTTTTGGGTCAATGCTTTATGTAAACTTGAGTCTTACCGTGACGGAAAAGTGACTGAGGTATTAATAAATATATATAAAGTGACTGAAGCTTTAATAAATATGTATCCAAGTAGGATTGGATTAACTAGTCAGGGATACTAGCCCAAGACCCGGTCTTATCTAGACATTAGGTCAAACCCAGTCCTGTCTAAATATATGTTCGGACGTTTTTCTTTTTCTTTTTTCTTTTTTTACTGGATCAAGTTAGGGTCTGGCTGGTCTGGGTCGTCGGGGTTTATATAATTATATTCAACCCAATTTCATAAGAAAACATTTAATCAATTATCATATTTAAAGATTGGATAAATGAGCAATTTTATATATGTGTTTTTTCCACATGAGTGTCCAGCACCACGAGCTTTTTTCTGAACAAAAAATATACATGTGGTTACGTTTTTGGAGCGCCCAACACCATGGCCGTTAATTGACCGTTAACTTGGATGGAACGCTGACGTAGCGTTGATTTGAACTAACAAGCTGACATTGAATAAAAGAAAATTCAAAAAATTAGGGAAAAAATCGAAAAATTAGGGGGAAAATAAAATAATTAAAAAAACTAAAATAATTAGGAAAAAAAATTAAAATAATTAGGAGAAAATTCAAAAAATTAGGAAAAAAATTCAAAAAAAAATTTAAAAAAATTAGAAAAAAAATTCAAAAAATGAGAAATAAATTCAAAAAATTAGAAAAAATTAAAATAATTATTAAGAAAAATTAAAATACCCCCTATAGTGGGCCCTAAAACCGACCACCCTACCGTCAGTCATCTGCCGATGGTGGGGACCGACCACAAAATTTTAAACCTTATTATTTCTATCACAAAATTTAACAATTTTTAAACTTTAAACCTATTTAACTATACATTTTTTTCAAAAAAATTAATTATCTACATAATAATAAATGAAGATTAAAAATATTCATATGAAAATTTAATGCCGTGAAAGACTAAAAATACATTCTTTTCCTGCTTTTGAAAATAACCGACCGCCGCTGCCGAGTGGCGACATGATAGTGAAAACGTAGATTTTACCTGAAAACGAAAGGAGAATGAAAAATCGTAAAACGTAAAATCGTAATGTAGTAAAATCTTAAAAAAACCGTAAAAACATAAAAGCGTTTGGAAAATTAGTAAAATCGTTTTAATGAAAAAAAAATCATAAAAACGTAAAATCGCAGTGATAAATCGTGTTTTTAACTACCATGAGTGGCGGCTCTCGGTAACCGACCACCGTTGGCGGTTGGCGGTGGCTAACGATAGGGTGGCCGGTGGTGGGGCCCACTGGTCGGGGTATTTTAATTTTTTCCTAATTTTTTGAATTTTTTCCTAATTTTTTGAATGTTTCCTTATTATTTAAATTTTTTCTAATTATTTGATTTTCTTTTCTAATTATTTGAATTTTTTCATAATTTTTCGATTTTTTTTCCTAATTTTTTGAATTTTTTATTCCACATTAGTGTCCACTTCATCGTCCACGTGAGCTTGTCATTCCAAATCAGCGCCACGTCAGCGTTCCATCCAAGTTAACAGTCAACTAACGGTTGTAGTGCTGGATGCTCCCAAAACGTAACCACATATATATTTTTGGTCCAAAAAAAGACTCGTGGTCATAGACGCTCAGGAAGGAAAAGCACATGTGTAAAATTGCTCCTTTACCCTTAAAGATTTATACTTCTTTGTTTATTTTATTTTCCTTTCAACCCCATTAATAAAGCTGCCACGTAGTTATATGTTCATCATTCTCCATGTTCAAATGATTCAGAGTTTTTTTTTTTAACCCCCCGCCCCCCACCAAAAAAAAAACAGCACGAGAGATTGCCACATGGCAACCATATATTAAGTTTGAGGTACAATCTTCATTAAGAAAAAGGTAAATGAGTAATTTTATACATGTGTTTTACCCCCAGGAGCGCCCAGCACCACGTGATTAAACTCGACCAAAAATACACATGTGATTACGTTTTGAGAGCGCCCAGCACTACTGCTGTTAATCAACCGTTAGTCAACGGTTAACTTGGATGGAAATGAATAGTAACTCGGGTGAAATTACACTTTTGCCCCTAGTTTTAATGAAATTACACTTTTATTCTTAGTTTTAAATATTAATTACACTTTTGCCCCTAGTTTTAAATATTTAAAAAAACTAAAATAACCCCCACCGGCGGCCGCCGCCGCCGCCGGCCACCACTGCCGGCGGTGGTGGTCGCCGGTGGGGGTTATTTTAGTTTTTTAAAAATATTTAAAACTAGGGGCAAAAATGTAATTAATATTTAAAACTAAGGATAAAAGTGTAATTTCACTAAAACTAGGGGCAAAAATGTAATTTCACCCGAGTTACTGTTCATTTCTATCCAAGTTAACCGTTGACTAACGGTTAATTAACGGCTGTGGTGCTGGACGCTCCCAAAACATAATCACATGTGTATTTTTGATCCAGTTTAAATCACGTGGTGCTAGGCACTCCTAAGGATAAAACATATGTGTGAAATTGCTCCTTTACCCTTAAAAAAATTTAAAATTAGTGGCTGGTTTGAGGTACAATCTTAATTCTTGACTTGGATAAGAAACTAATAGACAGAAGTTTTTTAATGATTGAGTTTACTTACTGTATATATTGCCGTAAGTAACCTTTTATACATTTTATCCGAGAAAAATCGTTTTAAAGTCTCCAAAAAAAAATTTAAAAAATGTCAAAAAAATCTCATAGAAAATTCTATATTAAGAAGTTTCTAAAGAATTGTTAAAACTCATAAATGAAGTTGTTAATCACCTACTGAAGAAATAGTCAATGTAATTTTTTTTTATCAGAATTTTTTTTGATATTTTTTTGGTCTCCGGGATGTTTGAGGGATTTTCCCTTTTATCTATCTAATACCATACAATTTATAATTTATATAATATGATAAATAGTCACCATGTTTTCATAAAATTGACTTGAAATATAGAGATCATGAAAGAAAACACCCTTTGAAATATGCGAATCAACCCAAAAATATCTAATTACTCTAAATTCTTTAGACACTGAAACGATATTAATTTTTTAAAATTACCTCAATGTCCTCAATTTGAAAAGATGAAATGACAACAACAATTTAACCAATAGTAAGTTTAATTTATGAAATGACCACAATAATAAAGATCATAATAACTAAGTTCAATAAAAAAAAAATTTGCTAAATATTAATTACAACAATAATGTAACAATTAACAATTTTAACCAATTACAATGATAACAATTAAGACAATTACAACTATTTTTGTAGAGGACAATTAAGTCTTTTCACCAATGTTTGGGAACCTGGACCAGACTGAAAACCAGCGAATAGGCCAAAAAACCGGTTTGGATTAAGGGGAAAGCTAGGGTTTCAAGTTGACCGAGTCACAAAGTCACCTTTTATTTTTAAACATTGATTGAAAAGAGAATGGTTGGTCGTGTTAACGTTTGCAAAAAGAGAAATAGAGAGCATGGACGACTGCTCCCCTGTTCAATGTCCCTAGTTATGTGCGATGAAGATGATAAATAGTACCTTATGCGGCTGCCTCCTTCTCAGTCGATGATAGCAGCAATTACGCCTCCCCTTCTATGCAATCACATTATCTCTCTCCCTCTATGGTTTAGATGTGTTCCAAGTAAAAAGATGACTCCAGAGTAATGCGGAGCCTCCTTCCTTTTTCTCACTGCTCTTGCACCTCTCCTGCTTCAAAAAACGATTCAAGTGTGACAAATCACTTGCCTCATCAAGTGTGTAAAAGGATGTGAAGGAGAGGACTCTTAAATGAGAAGCATAGGAAGAGCAGACTCTCAAAAGGTACGACTCTTCATATCCTTTCATCCTCATTAAAAAACGTGTCTTTTTCCAATTTAGGTCTTCCTTAAAAAAAAAATATATATATTTGTGGGACCTAAACTTAATTTCCATTAAATCCAAGCAGTGTCAAATCTTGCTAGATACTCCATCTGATCTTTATTATAAGGCACTAACTAACAATTAACATAAACCAATAAAAACAGTTAAAGTCAATAAAGTTATCCTAAAATTTAAGTAGTTTCCAATATTACCCCTACTAGTTATACTAAACTATAATATTATATTATTATTACTCTCACCCACTATCCCCTAATAATTATGGGCATGATATGTATGGAAACAAACAATCAATGCTCCTTCAAAATAAGCAAGTGCCTTATAAAAAAGATTAAATGTACTTGCTAGTTGGTGCCTTATAATAAGAACCAGAGAAAGTATAATTTTCAATCTCGTGGTTGTGCTGTCAAAAGAGAAGGAAATAAATATTATATAATAGAGATAAATAATTTTAAAAGACAATATTACAATTTTATTATAAAAGCTTTGTAGCTTAGTAGTATGGATGTTTCCTTATAAGTAGGAAGTCGTGGTTTTGATCCCATGCACCTATAACTCACGCAGTTAGTGTTTGCTTTTGTAACTCAAAACAATTTTATCATATTTTGATGGCTATATACATTATAAATTATAATACAACTTATTTGAAAGGTGGTTATTACAAGTTATTTCAAAACTAAGAGGATGATTGCGAGTAAGTCAATAGCTGTTTTTCCCCAGAGTTACTTGTTCCTCCCATAATCGTACGTTGACCTAATAATTCATACTAGTTTTTTTATTGTTCATAGGTAAGTTGATTTTGACGTTTCTATCTTCAACTTAGCTGTGAACTAAGTTCCCCACAAGAAATCAAGAGAAAACTAAATTGGCTACGTGCAAACTTAGTTGTGACAGTGGAATCTATAGGTTTTAGATTAGAAAATTAAAAAGATATAACACATATATAAGGTGATAATAAGTCAAGAGAAACCAGACATAAACAAACGTTAAATAACATAAGGTAAACAATTATATTGATGTTGCCACTTTTACCACATTACAAGGAATAGTCTGATACAACAAATATGCAACACGTTCGCAATTCTATCTTAAAAACATTATGATCAATTGCTTCAAATGTATGGATGGACCCAGATTGCTAAAAACTACTTTTCTCTTTAACGATGATGATGAAAATAACAATAACAATAATAATAATAATGATACACATCAGATGGCTAAAAACTGCTTCTATTCATCTTCAATGTTGATGATGATGATAGTTGGCAGTAGCTAATTAAAGTGTTTCTAGGATTTAATCTGAACAGATTCTTCTGCTTGCTTGGTGGGAAGAGGAAGATGGCCTTTGTCCTGCAGGCTCTTAACGGTGTCGTATAGACACTGATCCACCGGCGTAAACTCTAACCCTAAATCCTTCAGCTTCTTGTTAGAGAATGTGTAGGGTTTTGCTCTTGGATTTTTCTCGTCCGAACATCTGTAATTAGTGCTATATAAGTGAAATGTATTCCCAATTTTGAATAAATATTTAAGTTCATGATCAGAGAATGCATCCAAATCCACCAAGTTTAGTCAAGAAGAAAAGCATAAGCATGATGTAAGAAAAGCATAAGCATGATGTAAGCATGATGTAAGCATGCCTGCCTGAGTTAGTATTTACAAAATATGTTCACACAAATCGAGATAAAACTCTACTCACACACTTACTTAAATTATAAGTCACGTTGAAAAAATAGTTTTTATCGTTAATACAAACAATACAAAATGTTTCTTAGGAAATAACTAAAACCTAATTGACCCCTTCAACGCAATTAGAATCCAAATAAAAGTAATTCTAATGACGAAGCACGCAGGTTTGACAAGGACGTTGGGTTAGGTAAGGACTAGGGACCTTTTTGGGCTCCATTCATTTTTGTCCTAAAATATAGTTCACAGGCTTTGTTTTGGTTTGAAATTTTAATCTTGGATGACTTAAAAAGTTGGTGCACCAATTTAATGGTCCCCTATTGCTAGGTAATATCCATCTCCACATATTTTTAAAAAACGTTTTCAAATTTCAAAAGTCAAGACCAAAACAAAGAAGGAATAAAAGTCATTTATGGTAGACTTATCACTGTTATAACTATGGTAGTTAAAAACTCGATTTATCACTATGATTTTACGTTTTTACGATTTTTTTTCATTAAAACGATTTTACTAATTTTCCAAACGCTTTTAAGTTTTTACGATTTTACGTTTTACGATTTTTCATTTTCCTTCCGTTTTCAGGTAAAATCTATGTTTTCACTACCATGACTTACAACATTGGTTCTCTCACCTAATTAGTGACATGAAAGCCAGAGGATGATGATTGCCTAGCTAAATATCAAGTGGTGTGTCATTTTCCACCTACCCCGTGTGGGATATCCCAATGTTAGAGATGAAAATTTACTTCCTTTGAAATGAACATATAAAAAAAAAAAAAATTTGAGTATTTCCAAGTGTTCCTAGTCGATAGGACCAAAAAAGTGAAAAACTGAGTTCTTGTAATAATGTTTCCCTTAGTAGAAATAAGGAACACAAGATTAATGTTTGAGATAAAAAATGGACTTACTTGGTGGGAGTTGGGTATTCAGGGAAGTGCTTGGCGAGGATCTCGACGAGTTCTCCGCGGTGGAGTGATCTCTCAGAACATAAATAACGGCCAGAAGCAGAGGGAGTCTCATAAACCAGAACATGAGCTAATGCCACATCCTTAACATGAACATAAGCCTGAGTAGCATTTGCATAGGTTTTAGCAGAGCCAGTGAGATACTTGAGGATGTGAATTGTGCTTGCATTTATGGTGGATTGAAGCAATGGTCCCAGCACTAAAACTGGGTTCACCACCACCAAATCCACCCCTCTTGCTTTTGCCTCATCCCATGCTGCTGCCTCTGCCACTGCCTTCCCATAGCAATACCAGTTCTGCAAAAAAATCCATATCCCTCATTGTAAGTTCCTCACAATTAACCACATACTTTATCTAATCGTAACACAAGTCAGCCCAAGCCTAGTGCACAAGCATCACACCAAGTGGGGTCTTGGAAGAGATGCACATAGTCTTATCCCACAAGTAAAGGGGTTGTTTCTAACATTTGAACCAGTAACTTCCAAGATCACATGGCAACAACCTTAACATTGCTCCGAGGCTCACATGTGTGCAGCCTTACAAGGTGGGGTCTAGGGAGGTACGGATAGGAAGGCTGTTTCTAATATTTGAAGATGTGACATCTAGGACCATATATAGAGGGAAATACAGAGGCAACTTTATGGTTGAGATGAGGAGGGGGCAGGTGGGAATAAGTATACCTTAGTGTTCTTGCAATATTCCAGATTGCTCCAGCAAGACTCATCAACAACCTCATCAATGTTCCTGTTGGGATCCATATAGACAGCTCCAATGGATGACGTGAACACTACTCTTCTCACTTTTGCTTCTGCACTTGCTATGATCACATTCTTTGTTCCATTCAATGCCGGCTCCACCATCTCTTCCTGCCATCATTTCCAATATCTTTGTTACAACTCGCCTTCATTCTCTCATTAAATGGAATAATTAAGTAACTTGGCCGGTTCAATCATATATAATTCATTCAAAGCCACACCACATATCTTACAGTACTACTCCCTCTAGTCCTTATTATAAGGCACCAACTAACTTTTCTCACAAACCAATAAAAACAGTTAAAGTCAATAAAGTTGTCTTACAATTTAAATAATTTTCAATATTACCCCTACTAATTGCATTAAACTCTAATATTATATTAAGTATTACTCTTACCCACTTCTCTCATTAATTAGGAGTAGACATGTAAACAAATAATTAATGCTCATTGAGAACAAGTAAGTACCTTATAAAAAAGACCAAATAAACTTATTAGTTGGTGCCTTACAATAAGAAACAAAGGGAGTATTTGTTTTAGCAACGTGTTTCTTAATTACTTAATGTATCATGTATGCAGGTGAATTCTTATCCTTATGAGAGGACACCATTAGTGGCGGGACCCACCAGACGCACCCAATTATGAATGGCACTCATGACATTAGTCTACAGGTGCATTTGACAATAATTTCAATTTTCAATGAACGCTTCTTTTTCTTTTCTTTCTCATCCACCTTCTGGTACCCGAACGGTGCATAACAGTGAGTGAGAGAGAAAATTGATATGAATTGGAAAGAGAAAAGACGCGGTTTAGATCGAGAGAGAAAACTCACTGGGTTGTCTGTGACCGGAGAGGCCGTGTGAATGACGCCATCACAGCCATTAACAACAGATTTCACAGAATCAAGATCAAGAAGATCAACCTTATGGAGAGTTAGCCTCTCTTGTGCTCCTTCCAAATCTCTCAAGTGTGCGTTCTTAGAATCATCTGACATGATCACCAGATTTTTTTAAAAAAAAATGAATCTCGAATAAACAATTATTTCGTTAAAAAAATTCGGAAGGATCAATATATATATAAACACCTGGATTTCTGACGGTGCCTCTAACAGTGTAGCCTCTCTCTAGGAGAAGCTTGACAATCCAAGATGCGATGAAGCCGCCGGCGCCTGTGACGCAGATGGTTTGGCCGGAACCTGATGAGGCGGCAGCGGCAGGCATGGTGGCTAGTGTTGAGATTATGTGTAAACCGAGACGAATTCGGAATCGAAACGAAGAACGATTGGGAAAGAGGAAATGGCCTGCTTGGGGGTTGGTGAGGAGGAGAGAGAAAGAAAGAAGCAAGACGTCAGAGAGTGGAGAAGATGGTCTAACTTGACGATAGAAAATGGAAACGAGGCATGACCGTTTTATAGCCCCAAGGAGCCTACCAGAATTACCAACCTTATTATTTTATTATTATTGCTGTTACTCCCTACCACTCTGTCTGATTTATAAATTTCATTTTGATAAAATTACACATTATTTAGTTCAATGGTTATGAGATAAATTTTCAATTTTATTCTCATATATGATTGGGTGCTTTCAACTTTTTCTTCTCTTTCTATTTTCATTGGTACAATTAATATGAACAAAATTGTCACAATCTCATTTATTTGGTCAAAAAGGACTTATAAAGAAGACCAATTTTTTTTTGTCAAAAAAGACTTATAAATGGGACCAGAATGGTACTTCTCCCACTATTTTTTTGTTATTATTATTATTACTATTACTCCCTCCTGTCAGATTTTATAGGATTATGGTAACTGAATTTCACTGTTTAAGAAAATAGTTAAAGTTATTTAACAGTAATAAATATGTAAAAATAAATTATTTTCTTAATATATCTTTATTTATAAGGGACCAAATAAAAAAAAAAAAGAGGTACAAATGAGGAAAAGTGTGAAAGAAAATGTGATAGGGAAAAAAAGAGATAAAGAATAATAAAAGTATAAAACAATTAATTATGGACAAAAATATTAAAAACACAATAATGTCCGATGGGATCTTGTAAGCATAGTAGTAAAAATGTAGATTTTATCTAGAAACCAAATGAGAATGAAAAATTGTAAAACATAAAATCGTAGCATAGTAAAATCGTAAAAAAAATCATAAAAATTTAAAAATATTTAAAAAATTAGTAAAATCATTTTAATGTAAAAAAAATCATAAAAACATAAAATCAGTTTTTAACTGCCATACTTGTAAGAATGATGAAGGGAATTTAAATATTATCTTATTATTAAAAAAATAAAAAAGCAATGAAGGGAGCATTGTTATACCTCTCTCCTCTCTCTATACGTGTCTTCCTTTAAATCAAGCTCAAGTTTTTTTAAAAAAAAATAAAAAATCAATATTAGTGTTTATCAACGAACATATCTGTTTGTATAAGTATAATATAAATCTTGATCCAAGTAAAATTATTAGTGAGTGATGAATAATAGTATACTCAATGTAATATATTTAAAACATTATATAATAAAATTTATAATCAATCGTATTATTTAAAAATTAAAAAAAAAATCATTCTCTGTAGAGAAGAAGGGAAAAAAAAAACTACCCATAATAAGTCTTAGATAAGAAAAGTAAATATAAAGTTAAATATATTGATGTGCTATTTACAAGTCAAATATAATAATTTAATGTTTACACGAAATTTGAGAACCTCTTTATTTATTTTTATATATATATATTTAATCGGGTCAGATTCATTCATTGCAAGGCTCTATAAGATTAGCTCTGTTTAAAGCATTTTGTGCCTTCACACTTAATGTTTGTGTTGTTTAATTTCATATAGTTTGATTTTCATTCATCGTAAATGGTCTACTCAAACAGAATTATTAGAATGAATATTACGCCAAAAGATATATCTGCTTTTTGCAATAATCATAGTGAAATTTGAAAACACCTTTTTTAATGGATTTTAACATAAGTTTTCAATGCTTCATCATGAGATGGCAGCATGTGTTTGTACTTTGTACAACCTAAGCAAAATAAATGAGTTATCTTCAAGTTAAGTGTGACTTTGTTGTATAAATTATGTTATCTTTTAAGTATAGCAATATTCGAATGCAATAATAATATTGCTCTTGCAACCCTAGTTTATAACATTTTATATTTAGGATTGGGTGTAGTATTTCTTTTAATCAACTCAAAGATTAAGTGAAAGAACTTATTAGATGATAAAAATAGGTTAGGGCGGATCTACATATATGATTAGAGGGGCAAGTGCCCACCCTTAAATTAGGTTTTTTTTTAAAAAAAAAAAATATATATATAAATATGAATGATTGTCCACCCTTAATATATCAATATTGTACTTCGTAATTGGATGGGGGATGAATGATTGTTTAATGCCTTATATTGAAAAAAATGTATTTGATAGCATTGATAATAAGGTAATTATGATGGAATTCCAAAAAATAAGGTTTAGAAGGAAGACATTGTAATTATTTTTATTGTAATATACTTTTGTTATTAAAATATATGTACTTAAACTTATCAAGTACTCACCCTTCATTATAATTTATATAGTTGCATTTCTAACCGTACTTAGCAATAAATGCCTTTCTTATTACATCATCAATATTCACTTAATTTAATAAATATTTTTTTATTTTATTTTATTTTCTTATTTATATTCTTTTCTTTTTTTAATACATTTAAAACTTTCCTTACATGTAATAATACACATATTCACTTGGAAAATTTTTATTTGTTGCAGACCATCTTTTACTTTTAAGGTTGAATGTGTGTGTGTGTGTTTTTTTTTTTTTTGGCCCTTTCCTAACCCGAAGTGTCTACTAGAATTATCAACCTCATTATAAAATCAAATATTACTTTTTCTCCACCATTTTATTTTATTTTTATTTTTATTATCTCTCTACTTGTCTTTCCCTTTAAATCAAGCTCAGTGTTTCTTTTTTGAGAAAATTCCATATAAGGATCATTGTAGAAAATTAATTTCTATTAAGTCTAAAAAAATATATGAAATTTCACTGCAGTCCTGTGGGGCATCAATGAAAATTAATTTGGGATGTAAAAAGACAAAAATGACCTTTTCAAAATCAAAGGAAAAACAATATGATTTCCAAGCGACAAATACGTCATAAATAGTCGAATAGTCCTACGAACAAGTGAATTTTTTAAAAAAGAATATAATGGAGCATAATCAAGTCAAATTCTATTTGCAAGTGGTGAATATATCATGAACAAGTGGAATACTCCTATGAACAAGTGAAATTCCACTTTTTCACCAAGTACCATCAATTATTCATAGCACTATTCCACTTATTCATAATATATTTATTACTTGTAAATAAAATTTGATTTGATCATGCTCTAACGAGTTTTTGTTAAAAAATTAATTTCACTTGTTTCTAAAACTATTGATGTGTTCACCACTTGCAAATCAAGTTATTTCTCATTTTATTTTTGAAAGGTTATTTTTCTCTTTTTACTTTACAAATTAATTTCACCGTAGGCTCACCAGACTGCAGCAAAATTTTAGATTTTTTTTGTGCTCTAATAGGAATTAATTTGCTACGGTGGTCCTTACCTGAAATGTCCCCTTTCATTTTTTTCCCCCCTTAGTTAATTATCAATATTAATTTCATCGACGAATATATCCATATATTAGAATATATAACTTTAAACTTAATGCAAGTAGAGTTATTTGTTAGTGGATAGTGAATACTGTACTCAATGCAGTAATATACTTCTACATGAAATTATTATGAGGCATTTTCCAAAAAAAATATGGATTATTCCTGTTATAAGTCATTTGATGTTAATTAAGTTTCTCAAAATCACCCACATATTTCTAATTATTAATTATAAGAGAGAATATAATACAAATTTAAAAATTACTTAAATACGAGTAAAATAAAAAATTTATTTCATTTTCATACAAAGTTAATGATTTAACTCTTCCCTTCTGCCTTATGATAAAAACTGGATGGAGCATTAAAAAATGTTATTATAAAATTTATAATAAAGTATATTATTTTTAAATTAACATAAATCATTTTTTGTAGAGAATAAAACTACCCGAGTCTTAAAGGGGAAAAAAATTGAACATAACATATTTCCAAATTTCCTTTGGTTCAAGGAATTTATTAGTTACCCATTAAACTTTCGTATTTACGTGTGTCATTTATATGTCAGGTTAAATTTAACAATTCGATGTTTACCCGCCAAACTTTGGAACGCATTTCCCAGCTTTTTTTTTTTTTTGGACGAGTAGGGGGCTCTTGTCTCTTTTAGGAGGCAGATCTGGTCGCCAGATCTCATTTGACGGTCATATCTCATTTTTTTAATTAAATTTTTCTAATAGTCCCAACTAGTAAACTGAAGCAGTGACGGAGCCACATTATGGCCAGTTGAGGCCTTGGCTTCAGTTGGTCTTTTATCATTTTATGTATTTTTATATATGTGTTATATAATATTTTATTTTGGTCACTAATTTGACCCCAACTAATTTTAATTTTTCTATAATCATACTCTTTTTTTTGGAATGTGAGAGGAAAGCAAAATTTTTGTTTGAGATATCTATTGAAAATGTTAGTATTATTTTATATATGATGTTGTTCATGTTCATTTTAAAGACTAAATAGGTACTCAAAATCATTTCTTTTCACTCCACTTCTTTCGTGAAAGTTATTCTATGTATTTTTATCTTTCTAATGAGGGTAATATTGTGTTATTAGTGAAAATTTTGGGGTTATGATTTCGGGAGAATCGTGAGTTTTGACAATAGAAGACTATATATATGTAGAAGATGATTAATGGCTAATTTTAATCGATTTGAATTTATTATTTGGTTGTCTTATGATTTTATAATGAATTTCTCTTTAAAAAATAGATTATAATAGGTTATTTGCTTAGCTGAAATTGAATCAATTTTTTTTTTGGAAATATTTTTTTTGGATTCATATTATATTTCTTTTATTTTCTTCAATTACTTTGTTTTGAGGTAAGTGAGATGTGCATTTAAGTGTTAATTTTGTGGATTGAGTAGTACTATAAGAATTAATGTTTAATGACAAAAGATACTAATTAACACTGACATCAATATATATTCTGGGTCACCAAATTTTTGTAGGTTGAAAAAGATAAGTAAGGATAAACAAAAAAGCATAGAAGTGTTCTTTAAGAAGAAAATAACTTCAGAAAGTGATATTTCTAAGAAAATAATTTCTGAAAGTGATGCATTTTTTAATGAGTCACCTTCTAAACATCATAGAATTTTTATTTACTATGTTATCTTTTAATTTATAATTGTCAATTATCATTTATTTGTATTTTTAATGTTATGAGATATTATTTAGTAAATAGTTTAATATGTTTATTTTTTGGCCCGGGCTAAAATAATTGTCTGGTTCCGCCACTGTACTGAAGTGTTTTAATGGGATTCAGTGATTCACAAATTTACTAATGAGTTTAACAAGTATATTCGTCATGTGGAAAACATTTCATTCTGGTGAAACCAAAATCTGAACTTATGAATCTCATTGATGAACTTGTTATTCTCATTACAACTTTTGTTTATAGTACTCATATTTTGTTTTCACTAGGGTGACATGTTTTTCACTTAACAAATGAACTTACTAAGCCCATTAATGAATTTGTGAATCTCATTCTCAAACTAGTTAATTTCATAACGACGACTTTTGTAAAATTCCACATTTATTGTTCACTCTCTTCTTTCTCAACCTCATATTGTCTTCCTCTTCTCTCATAGGCTTTCTCAATCAGGTACTTTTTCTACTTTCACACTATGTCGTATCATCAATCTTCCATTATTCCTCTCTCACTATTTCACTATCTCTCAATAGGGTGAGAGATGAGGAGAGAGACATTTTAGTAAGACACTTAAATTTCAAATTTTCAGATTTTTCTCAATTACCTCTATGTCTTTTTAATTTTTTAACAAACATTTTGAGGTTTTGGAATTTCATATACTATTTAAATTAGATTTTTCCAATAATTAAGTGGGGCCAACAAAAAAAGTTGGACTAATTAATTAAGTGAAAGATTTTCCAAGCCATTTCTTTCTCCCTTTCTTCTAGATAAGTGCAAAACTGTTCTTCAAAGTCAAAACATGACAGTTAAAAAATAAAGGAAGAATTTCCATTTTAAAATATATAGGGCTGCTACCAAAAAATATATATATAGAGGAAAAAAAATATTATTTAGAGTTCACTTCATTTGTGTAATGGCCAATCTTTTATATCTTACACTCAACAGCACAATGACGTATAGAGTGCATGTGAATTGTCTAAATATAGCCACCCTTTTTTAATCTTAAAGTCAACGACGTAGTGACATACATATTTAGAATACGTACACGTGATCACCACTTTCTCTATCTCAAGCTCTTCAACATAACACATATGAATTTTACAATATAATCCTCTTGTCCTTATAATAAACCCATTACCATGTCATTAAAACTAATTAGAGGTTATGTAGTCATAATTTTTTTTTCAAAAAAAAAAAACAGGTTTTTTTAAATTTATTTATATTTAATAATTAATACCATGATCGGTTACATCCAAGAAGTAATAAAAATTGTAATTAATGAGATTTCAAACAGGTAAAATATTTTTTAAAAAATGTAATTAATTAACATCCACATAATTTCTTATAATTAGGATAATCTGTTTTTTAAGAAGGTGGTTTATCAATTATAATAAGAACGAGCAGACAAGTATATGCAGCAATATAATGCTTACGGTAAAGTGTAAAGAAAGAGATGGAGAAATTTAAAACAACAAACTGACAAAGGGGAAAAAAACACAGAGTTGATGAAAAAGAAACAAGTTTAATCAATTTAAAACATTTAAATTGAGTTTGTATGTATCTCTTAATATAATATGCATTTATGTAGTTATATCTCTTAATATAATATTCATTTTTGAAACAACATAACATCAACTTCAAGAGAAATTAAGGGAAATAAAAAGGACTCAATTAAAAAAAATTAATCATGTATAATACATCCTGATGTATTTAATATGTGATATATTTGGGGAGTTGTTTTTCATATTTATTAATATTTTTTTAATTTACCCAAATTGATGCTTCCTCGATAATAATCATAGAAGAAAGAGAATGAGTGTATCATTAAAGATGACTTAGGTGTTTTAAAAATACATATTATATTAATTAATTTAATCAAGTTAGATACATATATCTTATATTAAGGATTGAAATTGGTCATGTACTCATATATAATTATTTATGAAAATCAGTCGGTGACATGTAAAATTTCGTTGGCTGAAAGGGAGCAACTAATAAAATATGGCCTTTCTCGCCATTACTAAAGAAGAGATGACTTTTTATGGGGAAAAAAAAGCTATTTTTTTAATAAAATACACGTGATTAATAAATAATAAAATAAGTATGGAATTTTTTATTATGAAAACTTTTATTCAGATTATTTACTATCTAGCCTCTTGACTATTGTAACACTATAATGTTTGTTTCAGAAGAAAAATATCACTCGATAGTTAAAAATTTAAAAGGCAATTCCCGTGTAGTTAATTAACGAGAGATGAGAGTACATTTCATTGGGCTTGATTAATAAGGAAGGGCATGAATTTTTTTAGAATAGAATACTCGATCTTTCTATTTTATCTTAATTATTAGAATTTTTTTATTTTGAAAACGTATACTTAAGTTTAAATTATTTATTTCTTAAAAATATTCTAAAAATATTTTTAAAATATGTTTCTCCTTAAAATTTACATCAAAATAAATTGTATTTACCAATTTTCCCTTTACCATATCATATCCCTAATTTATTTTTGAATGTTTGCAAAATAGAAGATCCTTTTATCCGTTTAAAATATTGCTTATATAATATCTTTAACTTATATTATTTATGACATATGATAACAAAAATATGTGTTTGAAATATGTTTTTATCCATTTTTTAAAACCAAAATGAATATGTTTCAAGAAATTTGATAAAAATTAAAATTATAAAATTTATAATATAATCAAAATTAATAAATTTTAAAAACATACTGTAATTTTGAAAATATATATTATATTTTTTTATTGTATAATATAAGTGCTTAAATAATTATAGAATATGATATTGTTACTATCCTTTTTTGTTACTATCAATGTTACTACCACCTTCCCACCGTTAGATCAGAATCTCATCTAACTTTATAATTTCTCTCTCCTATTAAGATTCTAATCTAACGGTAGAAAAGTAGTAGTAACAATATCTTATCTCAATAATTATTATGTTAAATAAGGGTATTTTGGCTAAAAAAAGTTCGAGAGTCACACTTAACGGTTACTAATGGTTGGATAAATAGAAAAATATATATTAAAATATAAGGGAGATTTGGATAACATATATGTTAATTATAAGGGAAGTGTATATGAGTTTTCAAAATAAGGGAAAGTCTATGAAATTAAGACAAAAAAAAAGGGTAATCATGATATTTTACTTAATTTGTTATGCATAATTGCTCTGTTCCATTTTTTTATGAAAGCAATGCATGAATAATTTTTTTTTTATGAAAGCAATGCATGAATAATTATACTTTGTATGTCAATGACACATCGAATACTTTTAAAAACACAATTATCTTTCAAGACCTCAAAATCAAATGGCAGCCCCTATGAACTAAGATAGAGATGGTTTAGCAGTATAAGGCCCCACTAAATTTCTCTAACTCTTGAATTCAAGTCCCAAATGAGATATTTATATTGAAAGAGGCAATTACGAGCCTTGAACAGAGATACCGTTTGAGAATATCAAAAAATGATAGTCCCTATGAAGTCTCTAAGGAATGGTTTGGGATTAAATTTGTAATTATATCACCTTAATGCTTTAGTTGTCTCTGTATTAGTTGTTGTTATATCATATTTCATAAGTTAAAGTTATTACTCATGAAACTATTGTTATCATTTTGTTTTTGTTTTTTTTTATTTATCGATATTCAAATTAAGGACATTTAGGTGATTTTATTATAAAATTTAATTTCAAACTAGTTCTCAAGTCATTTAAGGTTGAGGTAGGATTTACATGTTTTGATGGTATTTTTATGTCTTTTGAATATTTTAATTCACGAGGAATTGTTGAAGATATAAAATTGATGAAAATAAATACTTATTTGAGAAAATCGGTGAAAGGCAATTCAAAAATTTTAGTGGCCTTAAAAAGCTAGATTTGAGTATGGATAAATGAAATCCTAAAGAATATCAGTACTTTATTAAAAGAAGCTTCATAAGTTTTTTAAGAAAGAACTTTGAATATAAGTTGGGACTTTAAATTTCCAAACAGGATTTTAAACCGATTTTCACTATTTAATATTTATTACACATAAATTGACTTCTCGTATTTAAGGAAGGACTTTTCACTATTTAATCAGTATTTATATTAATCATAGCTAAAAGATTATTACGTTAATATTAAGTAAAACTTAATTTTTTTTGTTTTGTTTTTGTTTTCTAAAAACTTATGTATTTTCTATAATATTCTAATCATATTTTTTAAAATTTTTCTTAATTTACGTATATCGATACTCTGCAACAATAATCAACTAAAAATGATATAGTGAGAATCAAAGAAGATGATTATAGTATTTTCTTAAAAAAAAAATTGTCACATTAATTAAATTTCTTAATGTAATCAAATTAAATGTATGTGTCATATAAGAAGGAAGGAAGGGAGTAAATCAAAATAATGGAAAGAAATTTGTGTATGTGCAATTACTCAGTTCTTTCTTTATTTTTTTCTCCGTCCCTGTAGCATATTGAAACGTTTAAGTAGGAGGAAGCAAAGAAAAAATTAAAATTTTGAACCCAAAAAAAAAAGGTTTTTTTTTATATACATTAAAATGGTGGTAAGTGTGTAACCACTCCAGGTTCTGTAATGGTAAGGACGATCCTCTCAACAGTGATAGTGTGGATTACGAGTGGTTTTACCATAGCTCGAACCCTAGACCTCTTAAGAAAATGCAGCGCCACATTCCGCGGCCTTAGATAGTGAAGCGTTGGAAAAGAACGAAAATTTGTTGAAATTACAATGAAATAAATAAAGGGAAAGGAGGAGTGGGTGATAGAACTAGTGAGGAATGGGCATGGCGTGGGCAACACTCACAAAGTGCCAGACGGCTTCTTTGTGGGCAGTTGGTGATTCCCTTCCCATTTATATTTGTCTTCTTCATTTTCTCATTCACCAACCCCACTCCACCAACTCTTTTTTCTTTTTTCTTTTTTTTTTCTTTTTTTTAATTTTCCTTAATTTAAGCAACCCAACAACTTTTTTTCCTTTTTTAAAATGAAAAAAGGACTTTATTAGCATCCTCAAGTACCCCCTTTAATTTGGTCTATAAGGTCTTCTTGTTGAATTTAGCGACACATTTAAAATTCGTTTTTTAAAAAAAAAATTAATTTCATGAGATTTACTTTGAACTCATTGGGGATGTGATTTACTCTTCTTACATGTTCAAATTAGTTAATGGTTTTAAGATTTAAATTACGTATTAAAGATGTGACTCAGTATCTACTTAAACGGTCAAAGTTCTCATCCCTCTGGAATCGTTCACGTATTAAATTTTAAAACCATTAACTAATTTTAATATGCAATTTGATTGGGGTTTTAAAAAAAGAAAGTGTTGACTGCTTAGAAAGCAGAATACATCATACTCCTTCCAATCTTGAATATAAAATACAATTAATTGTCTCATTCAAAGTAAGAAAAACAATTGTCACATGTATTCAATGTTTGAATTTTAACACGTTAAAAAACAGAATCCACAAATTCGGTCAACTTAATATTTGAATTTTAACCTTATATTTGTTATTATTATTTTTTATTTGGCTAAAATATTTAACTTTAACCCTTTTATTTTTACTCCCATTTAGTTACCTGAACAGGGGTGGATTTAGGGGGGACCTAGGGGTGGCCCCGGCCCCCATAAAATTATATACCCAAAAGTTTTTGTAAATTATGATTTAACTTATATAAGTTTTAATCTTTTCACTTTAATCCCTATATAAAAGTCTCATAAAGAGACTAAAATGAAAATATTGCAATATTTATGAGGTAAAACATAATTTTCTAAAATCTTGAGTCTAATTCTGTAATTTTTACCCCTTCAATTTTCATTCCTGACTCAGCTCTTGCAACTGAGGTTAGCTCAAATGATAACAGGGAGTTGGTATATCCGTATATGGATAGAGGTTAAAAGTTCAAACAATATGATTAAAAAATAATAATAATAATTAGAGCATCTATCTATAAAGTATTTTACTCTATTCATCTGACACCATAACTTTTTTAGGTATACAAATAAACATAATTTTTTTAAAAAATAGTGTGAAAATGTGACGGTTGTTAATTAGGAAATTAATGTTGATCATATAGCAAATATGTCAATAAAAAACTGGTGGGTGAAATGTCAACAAATATGGATAGAGGTTAATGTTGATCATTTAACAAGTCTGAATTTTCAATCCGCATTTACCTATTTCTCTTTCGGCGGGTGAAATGGATTGCAGGATCTGAAAAAGTCAACCATGGTGTTCCAACATGAACCTACTGAGATGAGATGGCTCTTGTCTCACTAGCATGACTTGGGCCAGGTCAACTCTCAACAACCCCTCCCGCCAATTCTTGCTCCTTCCTCGTTTATTCTAGGATCTGGCTTCTACCTTTGCGTTTCATATCCGCTGCTGTCCTTTGCTACAACACGGTGCAATTTTTTCGCCGCAAATTGTGTGTTTTTTTTTTTTAAAAATATATATATATATATATATATATATATATATATTTCAGAATACTAACATGCACCAAAAAAATATTTTAATACTAACAGTATCCTTTGTGCTTAATATCTGTTGCTGTCCTTTGCTGGAATACGGTGTAGTTTTGGCGCAAATACAAGCAAGTGCTTTTTTATTTTTATGAAAAAATATTTTAGAATATTGATAGGTATTAAAAAGATAATTTAGGATACTGAAAAAATACTTCATGATCTTTAAAAATTATTTTAGGATATTGAAAAAATATCATACAGTATATTTTTAATATCAGTCATTCAGTCAGTACAATAAAATATTGTTTCAAGATCCAAAAATATTTTTTCAAGATTATGAAGTATTTTTTAAGTACCAGTGAATATCTGAAAATATTTTTTCAAGATCATGAAGTATTTTTTAAGTAACAGTGAATATCTGAAGTATCCTTTTAGTACAATACCTAAAATATTTTTTCAAGATCCTAAAATAATTTTTTAAGATTATGAAGTATTTTTTCAGCACCGTTCCGTATTATGAAGTATCTTTTTAGTACTTGTCAGTATCTTAAAATATTTTTTTCAAAATCCTAAAATAATTTTTTAAGAACATAAAGTATTTTTTTTCAATATTGTTTGGTATTCTTTTACTACCTTTCTGTATTCTAAAATATATTTTTTTAAAAAAACCACTAGCTTGTATTTACGCCAAAACGGCGTCGTATTCTAGCAAAGGATAGTAGTGGATATTAAGCACAAAAGATATAAGCCACATCCGTTATTTTACAGCACTGCTTTTTTTCTTATATATAGGCCACTTTTGTGTATTTCGCAGCTTTAGATTCAACGCATAATAGTGTTAAGTATTTTAGTGCAACACTTTTTATTTGCCATCACTTTCTTTCAGAGAAAAAGAATTAAAATTCTAGAATGGGCTTATAAGTTTAGGAAATTATATTATAGTCTTATAAATATTTTAACATTTTCATTTTAATCCTTCCATGATGCTTTTAGAGGGGACTAAATTGCAAAATTTAAATTTTTATGAGACAGAAATATAATTTCCTAAATTTATAGGTCCAATTCTATAATTTTCACCTCCTTATTTCAAATCTGGCTCGACTAGATTTTATTTTGTAATTTTTGCCCCCTAATTTTAAATCCTGGCTCTTCCCCTACCAGAAATGTGTCTAGAGATTTGAATTTAAAGTATATTCAGAAGCAGAAGTACAAGAAACAAATCAGTTTCAAGCTGCGTTTTATTGGCTTTCTGAGGGAGAAGAATAAAGAAAAGAAGTCAGAAAATGCCTTCAAAATTTTAAATTAAGTACTACCTTTGCTCCTAATTATAAGATTAGGTTGATTTTTTTTACCGATGTTAAAAAAGCTAAATAAGTTACTTAATCATATCATATATTGTGTATCCTTAGATTATATATTAGTTTATTAGTCAAACTAATTAATTTTGAGGAAAAAATAAACATAAAAACACTCTAAAATAATTTAATTAGTTTCCTTAATTTTTTCCCCCAAAAAAAATAAATTTAATCTTATAATTAGGATTGAATGGGGTATGTTTAATTCTTTTGGAACAATATGGAAGCATGTGAGTGCCTAAACAAACTGCAATTTCAACCCAAGAAAAAATTTTGTTGCATATTATTATGAGTCATACATCGAAGTGTGGTGTGGTTTATAAATTTAAAGGTAAAATCTCTCTCTGTGTTTTTATTCATTACACTAGTGCTTTTATTGAGAGACTAGTGTTTATCAAAAGTGCTAGTCATGAAGGGTCTTGACTGGCAAGAGCGTTCTCTAGGTGTTTGTGCCTTTTTTTTAAAAAAATAATTTTTGCCAAATGTGCTTGCGCTCATTACACACATATTATTATTTAACTTCATCTAGATATGGAGGGGAAAAAAATTATAATTTACCATGGAGTTAAAGAAAAGTTGCAATTAATGAGATTTAAAATAGGAAATCTTTAAGGAAAAAATGTGATCAATATTACTTTGGTTACTTTTTGTGCTTTTATTGAGAGACTAGTGTTTATGAAGAGGGCTAGTCATGGAGGGTCTTGACTGGCAGGAGCGTTCTCTAGGTGTTTGTGCTTTTTCTTTTTCTTTTTTTATAATTTTTGCCAGATGTGCTTGCGCTCATTACACACATATTATTATTTAACTTCATCTAGATATGGAGGGAAAAAAAATTATAATTTACCATGGAGTTAAAGAAAAGTTGCAATTAATGAGATTTAAAATAGGAAATCTTTAAGGAAAAAATGTGATCAATATTACTTTGGTTACTTTTTGTGCTTTTGTTGAGAGACTAGTGTTTATGAAAAGGGCTAGTCATGGAGGGTCTTGACTGGCAAGAGCGTTCTCTAGGTGTTTGTGCCTTTTTTTTTTAAAAAAAATAATTTTTGCCAGATGTGCTTGCGCTCATTACACACATATTATTATTTAACTTCATCTAGATATGGAGGGGGAAAAAATTATAATTTACCATGGAGTTAAACAAAAGTTGCAATTAATGAGATTTAAAATAGGAAATATTTAAGGAAAAAATGTGATCAATATTACTTTGGTTACTTTTTGTGCTTTTATTGAGAGGCTAGTGTTTATGAAGAGGGCTAGTCATGGAGGGTCTTTGACTGACAGAAGCGTTCTCTAGGTGTTTGTGCTTTTTCTTTTTTTTATAATTTTTGCCAGATGTGCTTGCGCTCATTACACACATATTATTATTTAACTTCATCTAGATATGGAGGGGAAAAAATTATAATTTACCATGGAGTTAAAGAAAAGTTGCAATTAATGAGATTTAAAATAGGAAATATTTAAGGAAAAAATGTGATCAATATTACTTTGGTTACTTTTTGTGCTTTTATTGAGAAACTAGTGTTTATGAAAAGGGCTAGTCATGGAGGGTCTTGACTGGCAGGAGCGTTCTCTAGGTGTTTGTGCTTTTTGTTTTTTTAATAATTTTTGCCAAATGTGCTTGCGCTCATTACACACATATTATTATTTAACTTCATCTAGATATGGAGGGGGAAAAAAATTATAATTTACCATGGAGTTAAAGAAAAGTTGCAATTAATGAGATTTAAAATAGGAAATATTTAAAGAAAAAATGTGATCAATATTACTTTGGTTACTTTTTGTGCTTTTATTGAGAGACTAGTGTTTATGAAGAGGGCTAGTCATGGAGGGTCTTGACTGGTAGGAGCATTCTCTATGTGTTTGTGCTTTTTTTTTTTTTAATTTTTACCAGATGTGCTTGCGCTCACTACACACATATTATTATTTAACTTCATCTAGATTTGGAGGGAAAAAAATTATAATTTACCATGGAGTTAAAGAAAAGTTGCAATTAATGAGATTTAAAATAGGAAATATTTAAGGAAAAAATGTGATCAATATTACTTTGGTTACTTTTTGTGCTTTTATTGAGAGGCTAGTGTTTATGAAGAGGGCGAGTCATAGAGGATCTTGACTGGCAGGAGCGTTCTCTAGGTGTTTGTGCTTTTCTTTTTGTTTTTTTTATAATTTTTGCCAGATGTGCTTGCGCTCATTACACACATATTATTATTTAACTTCATCTAGATATGGAGGGGAAAAAATTATAATTTACCATGGAGTTAAAGAAAAGTTGCAATTAATGAGATTTAAAATAGGAAATCTTTAATGAAAAAATGTGATCAATATTACTTTGGTTACTTTTTGTGCTTTTATTGAGAGACTAGTGTTTATGAAGAGGGCTAGTCATGGAGGGTCTTGACTGGCAGGAGCGTTCTCTAGGTGTTTGTGCTTTTTCTTTTTCTTTTTTTATAATTTTTGCCAGATGTGCTTGCGCTCATTACACACATATTATTATTTAACTTCATCTAGATATGGAGGGAAAAAAAATTATAATTTACCATGGAGTTAAAGAAAAGTTGCAATTAATGAGATTTAAAATAAGAAATCTTTAAGGAAAAAATGTGATCAATATTACTTTGGTTACTTTTTGTGCTTTTATTGAGAGGCTAGTGTTTATGAAGAGGGCGAGTCATAGAGGATCTTGACTGGCAGGAGTGTTCTCTAGGTGTTTGTGCTTTTCTTTTTCTTTTTTTTATAATTTTTGCCAGATGTGCTTGCGCTCATTACACACATATTATTATTTAACTTCATCTAGATATGGAGGGGAAAAAATTATAATTTACCATGGAGTTAAAGAAAAGTTGCAATTAATGAGATTTAAAATAGGAAATCTTTAAGGAAAAAATGTGATCAATATTACTTTGGTTACTTTTTGTGCTTTTATTGAGAGACTAGTGTTTATGAAGAGGGCTAGTCATGGAGGGTCTTGACTGGCAGGAGCGTTCTCTAGGTGTTTGTGCTTTTTCTTTTTCTTTTTTTATAATTTTTGCCAGATGTGCTTGCGCTCATTACACACATATTATTATTTAACTTCATCTAGATATGGAGGGAAAAAAATTATAATTTACCATGGAGTTAAAGAAAAGTTGCAATTAATGAGATTTAAAATAGGAAATCTTTAAGGAAAAAATGTGATCAATATTACTTTGGTTACTTTTTGTGCTTTTATTGAGAGGCTAGTGTTTATGAAGAGGGCTAGTCATAGAGGATCTTGACTGGCAGGAGTGTTCTCTAGGTGTTTGTGCTTTTCTTTTTCTTTTTTTTATAATTTTTGCCAGATGTGCTTGCGCTCATTACATACATATTATTATTTAACTTCATCTAGATATGGAGGGGAAAAAATTATAATTTACCATGGAGTTAAAGAAAAGTTGCAATTAATGAGATTTAAAATAGGAAATCTTTAAGGAAAAAATGTGATCAATATTACTTTGGTTACTTTTTGTGCTTTTATTGAGAGACTAGTGTTTATGAAGAGGGCTAGTCATGGAGGGTCTTGACTGGCAAGAGCGTTCTCTAGGTGTTTGTGCTTTTTCTTTTTCTTTTTTTATAATTTTTGTCAGATGTGCTTGCGCTCATTACATACATATTATTATTTAACTTCATCTAGATATGGAGGGAAAAAAAATTATAATTTACCATGGAGTTAAAGAAAAGTTGCAATTAATGAGATTTAAAATAGGAAATCTTTAAGGAAAAAATGTGATCAATATTACTTTGGTTACTTTTTTTTTTTATGTAAAAAAAGTTTAGGTAGGGGTAAACCAGAGCATGCCTCCAGACTTAAAGAGCGCTTACAGAGGTACTTACAGATTGTCCACTAATGAGGCCCTCACGTCGACCTGCAGGTATCAAACTTCTTCCCTTTTGGGGTGAAGGCCAACTGTATTAATACTCATTGGCATTACTTTGGTTACTTTTTTTTTTTTTTTTGCTACTGTTACTTTGGTCACTTTTTCTTTTTTTTTTTTGGATCGGGTTATTTGGTTACTTGAACTAATAAAGATTGTATATTTTCTTGGGATGTATCTTATAGTAAGCACGGCTCCATCAATAAATAAAATTCACACCTATTTATTCGCTTAATTGATAGTATTCCCGCTCGTTCGATTTATAACAAGTTTTTTTTTTTTGGGGGAAATAGTTTAATGTTTCATAATATAATATATTTTAGAAAAAAAAATTTATGATTCGTAACAAGTTTTATTTACAAAATAATTTTTGTCCCCAAAATACCCTTAATTAATACACTTATCATCTCAAAATTAAACTTGCTGTTTTTTTTTCTCTAAAAAAAAAAATGTTGATCTATTGGCAGATTACTATACAAACGATGCATCCAAAGAATCGGTGGAGACTAGTCTTAAATAAAGACCCAATTGACTTTTTTTAAAAAAAATAAAATAAGAAAGTTAAATAAGTTATTAATCATGTCATATGCTAGGTATTATTATATTATATATCAGTTTATAAGTTTGGAGGGAAAATTTAAATATAAATACTTTAAAATAATTTAATTGACTTCATTAACTATTTTTTTTTTTTTAAAAAAAGGTCAAATAGATGTTATATTAGGACCTGATGTATTATATACTCCATGTTCATGTTCCACGCGATGAAATGAAAGTCTCACTAATTTATTATGTCAAAATTACAATTGCAAGTTCCTTAACTATTCAGGGGTTGATACTTCCATAAGTAGACAGACACATAGGGAATAAATTCAAAGGATTTGAGACCCAGAAATTAGTTAGCCTACACTCTCAGGTGCATGTATGTGGTGGCTGCCCTAATGCCGAAGGTCCAAGGAAATGCATGAAAATAAGTGGAACCGGTTTTCCTGTTTATCTTTTAAAATGAGACCTCATCAAAAAAAAATTAAAAAAGAATCATTTTTTGAAAAATGTTAGTTAAGAGATTATCTTTATTTTATATTCTTTACTCATTAAAATAATTATTTGATAAAATGTAGAAAAAATATGGACCTTTCAATATTCAAATCCTATCTGAATGATCTAGATGAGATGAGTTATCTTTGCCTGTCCAAAGATTATACGTATCTCTTGCAAGTTGCTTCCTCCTCTTGGGCCTAAGTCTTCTCTTAAATATAATATTCTAATTCACTTTATTTATTATATTTATCATTTTCTCTCAAACTAGTTTACTTAACGTAACTTTTAGAATTATACACACACACATTAGTAATTTAGGGGGATCATGTTACATTTTTTATAATTAACTAATTTATTTGATTTTTTTAATCTACTCAAATTAATTGAGTGGCTCTTATATATATTAAAAACCAAAGCGAGTATTTTATTTACGATCCTTGTTGGTCAATTTGGTGTCACTCCAAGTTGATTAGGATTTAGGGGTATAAAACGTCAATGTAAAACTCATATATAGTCTTATTTATAAGTTAATTTAACAGTTTTCACTGAAAGTAATTAATAAAAATCTTAAATTGTGTTATCTCTATCTTAAAATTTAACAATTTTATCCAATTATCCTTATTTAATATAGAGAAAAGTATTTCTCCAGTCATTGGAGATAAGTTATCTCCAATAACCTCAAAAACTACGTCGTTTTGAATTAATGAAATGTATGTTTGTAATTTTAGGTGAATTAATGAAGGTTGCAAAATTACAGAAACACCTTTCGTTAATCCAAAACGACGTAGTTTTGATAGTCAATAGAGATAACTTATATCTAATAATCGGAGAAATCCTTTACCTTTTAATATATATACGTTTGAAAAAAAGTCACAGTCTATATAATAATAAGTAGAGTAACATTATACATTTGTGTGAAATTAAATTATTTAAGTTATAAATAAGACAAAAAAATCACAAACACACACATCATACTTTATAAATAGGATAACATAAGTATTTAAAGTTATTAAAGTTCTTTACCACAATTCCTTTTCTCGGATTGTTAGACTTAATGTCCAAAAAATTTAAATTTAAAAAGTGTGCGGACATGTTAAACTGAATAAATATGTTCATTAATTGAAGTAATGAAGACAATGCAACACTTGAAAGATGAAGGAAAAGAGAACTGTAAATCGAATGCTCAATGAAAACTCAATACATGTCTGTGTTGTCGTTTAAAAAACACACATACGTAAGTCAAAATAAAATAGCTCTCACGTATACTTACCTCGTATATCGTAAATCATGTCGGAAAAGTAACTTTTACCAATAATCTAAAACAGGCACTTAGTTGTTGAAAAAGGTAGTTTTGGTATCGATGTCTTAAGTTGAACACGATGAAGTTGCTGTGATGCCTCTACGAAACGTAACATTAAGATCTCTTTCATGTCAAGAGACAGCTACATGCATCTATACGATCTTTCAGGAAAAAATTTATAACATATATATAATGTTTTCTATATTATTTAGTTTAAATAAATTAATTCGTGACGGCTTATTTTTATTTATTTTGTTAAGACAGCAAGGAATAAAATCTCTTGATTCTGATCTGATCATCATCATCGGCAAAACAGGTTCATGAATGGATCCTCTCTTTTTTTCTTTTTTTAAAAAAATTCCAAATTCAAGGAATGCATTTGAAGTTAAAGATTTGTTGCCCAATGAAATTCACAAGGAGTCACCATTGAAAGTTCTTAAAGGAAAAAAATGGAAGGTACACACATGAAATATTGGGACCCACACACACACACATATATAATTAGTATTATATATATATATATATGGGTCCTAACATTTTATGTGTGTGACATAATAAAACACTTTTCCTACAACATGAAAAGTGTTTTTCCCAAAAAAACGAAAGCATAAAAAAGAAGCAATAATATGTTTTTGATGTTGGCCTGTGCGTGTAGACAAAAATAGCACATGGGCATGCATTAACATTATCTGATGTCACAATTCAAAGGACAAATTAGTTGGGTTGTGGTCACACGGGACACAATAATTCAATAAAAAAATTAATTAAAAATTATGGACAAATATATTAGTACCATATATATGTAAAATAAAATTCATACAAAGTCATGAAATTCAATTAAATAACAGCATAATATAACTACAAATGGTCGGAAAACATATTTGATTTTTGAGATGCCTTCTTTTTTAAAGGGTTGAGGTGAAAAAATATTTTTGAATTTATCCTATTATACACCTAATATCATAAACTCAATCTCTTTACTGCCATCACTTTTGTGGTTCAGGGAGCGCTTTTTTGTGTTGGGGTAGATTGGTACTTTCACATTGTAAGTGACGGCAGTTGAGGGGCTTTAACAGTGTAAGTATTTTTACTTTTATTTTGCAGCTGATAAGTGTTTATGATGATGGGGGCATATTGTGGATAAATTTATACCACTCTGGTCCTATTTATAAGTCTCTTTTGACCAAAAAATTTGGTCCTATTTATAAGTCCCTTTTGACCAAATAAATGAACTTGTGACAATTTTGCCCATATTTGTACCAATAAAAATAGAGAGAAAAGAAAAAGTTAAAAGGTACCCAATCATAAATAAGGGTAAAATTGAAAATTTACCCCATAATCATTGTGCTACCTACCTCTCCTTGGTATGTGTGATTTGGTCAAAAGGGACTTATAAATAGGACCAGAGTGGTAGGTAACTTTCCCCTTTAACTTTTTTTTTTTTTACATAGTATTTTTCTTTTCCAACTCGCTCTCTCTCTCTCTCTCTCTTATATATATATATATATATATATATATATATATATATATATATATAAATTTAGGAAAAGGATTGGGTACACTCACAGTCCAAAAGTCGGGCGTTTGGAGCCCAATCCATAGGACATACTGGGCCAAAAAGTACACATGCCTCCACTTCCACCCAGTGTTTCCACTGCTTCATAGACTCCTAGGATGCTTCCCCAGCGCCTTGACCAACTTCAGGATCGAACCTCCTCCCTTTAGGTGAGGAAGTCCAACCCCTTCACCAGTTTCAACTCTTTTTACATTAGGCTGAAAAAACCATTTTTTTTGGAGTTTTAGCTCCATAACAGTTTGACTCTAATCCAATCCGGCTCAATCATAAAAATGAGATTTAGTCCAAACCAAAATGGGCGGACCGTCCAGCCCGGTTCTTAAATCATTGCTAGCAGCAATAATGTGGACTCGGTTTCCTGGTATCAATCCTTGGTTCAGTATTTTTTATAAACCCGACTAATAATAATAAACTTGCAAATATAACTAGAGCAACGAGAATAACGGCTAATTCTAAAATTCAAAATTGTGATAACAAGTTAAAACGCCTATGCAGGTACCAATGCTACCCAGCAAAAATGACAACAATTGACTCCAACGAGAGACCCCAAAAAAAATGAAGGTTTCCAGAACTCAGTGAGATTTAACATGCTCCAAAACAACGTTGTAGGCTTCATGTTCCTCTCCGAAATCCTGCAAGCAGCTAGAAGTTAAAAACAAGCAAGGAGCAAGACAAAATGCTGCAATAAACATATGTTTCTATGCTCAATAAAGTTCATACCTTGACAACCACACAGGAGCAACCAACCACCTTCCTAGCCTTCCCTTCTGAGTCGATCTTACACAACTGACACATGACAAGTCTATTATGTTGTATTTTGTACAAGTATACTGATAACAATTATTCAACACCTAGCTTAGGAGAGAATGATATTTGTAAAGCATGATAGTGTCACTTACACCGGCCCACTCTCCGAGGGTTTTTGCACTAGGAACTGTCAGCAAGCTAACACTGTGGTCAGCACATAGGGCTTTGACAAGTTTTACATAGTCGGGTTGGTCACAGTCCTCGGCAAGAACACAGAGCTGTGCAGCATGCTTTTCAATAACCTTTGCGCCTTCATGAAGGCCGCAAGCAAGACCACCATAAGCCAGTGATTTTCTCAGCACAAGCTGGACGGCGGTCATTAGGTCCATTGGCTCACCAATAACTGGTGCAGCTGTCTCAGCAGCAACAACAGCCTCTTCTCTGCAAAGGAAACAATTCATAAATAGTGAGCAAAACATATCAGACCCTCTTCACCTAAATGAAACCAAAACAATGTTGGCAAATGAAAACTTTTAATAGTCCACAAATGAACTGATTTCCAACACTCATAACTGTTTAATACACACAATTTCTTATCCTTGGATTTTCCTCTTGCAGTTCAATACAATATTTTCCTGGCTGTTCAATCCATGAGTCAGACCAATCATGTTATGATGAAAATAACATACAAGTGTAGAATTGAATTCATCAAAGCTTAAGCTGCTGATGAGTTCCAATCTAAATATAATCCATGCTAATTCTCAAGAAAGCACAAGGCATTGTGACAATATTGTATTAAGTATAATAATATGCAAATATGCCCCCCATGAAGCATAAAAACTTAAAAGTTGGTCCATATCGAATGCATATTAGGAATTGGTATTAGACATAATATCACATTATGTGACAACTTAAAGTACATGTGAATTTGTGACCAGTTATCACATTGCCTTATCAGGGGAAATGCCATGTTACATGTCCAACACAGTGCTCATTAATTCAAAATCAACAACTAGATTATGAAAAGATCTCAGTTAAGAACTTGCAATGCTTCCCATTAAAGATATCTTATAAAACATCAATAAATGGTTATGACAATATTGAACCCTCAAACAAAAGGCACAACGGTTATCTGATCATACACACTGAAAACACAAAAGAAAAGATATAATATAATGATTATTCTTGAAAGCAGAATATTCATACCCTGACATTTTCTTAATAGGAAATTGAGCTCTACTTCCTGCACAAGCAAAAATAAACAAAACACATTAAATCCACACTACGAAGTTAGTAAGAGTGAAGCAGCAAGTGCACTTTCAAGATTAGACTTGAGTTTTTTTTTTTTTTGGCTGGGTTAATGTGTTTTACTACAAGGACAAGGGCAATAATAAAATCAGCATCAACCAACCCAACTGTAGCAGGATAATACTCCTTTTTTTTGGTTTGGCCTCTTCAAGACATACCCACCCTTCATTTACAAGTGTTACTTACTCTTAGCCCTATCTTCATTGTACCAATATTATGCTCTCCTTTATAACTCGCCCGCTTCCACCTCATATCATGTCATCCTCATTCTTCAGCAGTTCCTTCAAACGTTCTTGCAACACCCAGAGGATTTCACTATTTTCTTCCCTCTGGTATCAAGCTACCACCATGATCAAAACTTCACATCATCCTTGTACCAAAACATGGAGTCTTCTTCACCATTCTTTTCCCAAAATAATCACCTCACATTCTTAGTCTGGTTTCTTTCCAACACAAGCACACACACATGCATACAAGTATATATATGCAGAAACCCATACGCATGGAATAGTATTTTTCCCTATTTCCTTATGTTTCTCTTTCAACTGCCCCTGGGGTTGAGAGTACAAATTAGTCTTTTCTAAATTAATTATTGGCTAAAAGAATAGTTTTTATGGTTTCAATTAGAAATGTAGAGAAATTATTGTTTTGGTGCATTTGGGATGGGGTGTGAGCAGCGATATTTAAAACCTGATATAACAAAAATTAGATTCTTCTTCTCAACTACATGAACGATAATGCAAAGGTGTGTGCGTGTTTGTGTCCTGATCCCCATTTCTCTCTCCTCCAACCGTCGTCCACGGAGGACTAATACCCTCTGTGCACCACTCTCACAGATCCGCCACTTCCCAACAGAATCACAACAAATATCTACTAAAAAATGATTGCACTCATTTAATCAAAACCAGAACATTTTGAGCAGATCACAACGAAGGTCTGAAAATACAGACGTGCTAGCAAGATCACTGGAGATATAGAGAGTAGAAGAAGTTGCCACATTTGACAAGAATAATACCAAGAGAGTAGAGATTGACCTGAAGGATGAGTTTGCCGAAATCTTGAGAATTGTGCTCGCGAAGCAAGATGAAGCGAATTGAACAAGCTGGGAGATTTATCAGGGGAACCATAAAACCTAATTTTAAGCCTAATTTACCGAAATGTCCCTCTAACTAGTTTCAGATTTTGGATAAAGACCCAAATTTTGATCTTGGGCTAGGCCCTTATAATTTTGGTTTATTTAGGCAGGGCCCATTCGGTGATCTCAACAGGTTCTTTTAGTTTTTAAAGTAAGTGGGGTTGAGCTGGTAAAAAGAATTACTCCCTACATGACAAAACAAGATTGGCCAATGTGAGATGTCATAGATGGTAAGGGATCCAGGACTAGACACTTGGGTCGTGGGTTCGATCCCCTCTGCCGTCGCTGGGACTCCTTTGGTAGGCGATCTCGTAAGTCCCCAGTAAGTGCTCATAGAGTCCGAAGCCGTGCCCTGGCCTTGGTAGGGGGACTGATGCCGAACCCTCCAAAACTTTTATATATATATATATATATATATATATAAAAAGATTCGATTTCAGGGATTATATTTGGGGCTCGATTAAGGAACTAGACAAGGAGCGAAAATACGCAGATACCCGTGGGCCTTGGAGAAGGTCACGGCAAGTGCGGGCAATAATAGATAAAACTTAGATATAATCCGGACAATGTGGACGTGGTGCAAGTGCTAGAAATTCACGTGGACCCTTGGGTAAGGTCCTAGCAAGTGGGAGCAATGGTGGGCAAAGCTTAAACATGATCCAGGCAAGTATTGGTAAGGTGGTAGCAAGTTCGAGGACTTGCCCAGGTTCGGATTTTTGGTGGCATGGTTTGGCAATCCATTTCGGGGCCTTGGCAAGACTTGGCAACCTTGAGTAAGGTGGTGGAAAGGTTTGACAACCTTGGAAGTGGGTCAGGCAAGGTTTGGCACGTTGGGTAGGGTCCAGGCACACCCTAGACTAGTCTTGACAGGTTTTGGACTTACTTAGGACTTGCCTGGGCAAAGTCCAGCGCCGTACAAAAACTTCACCACCATACCAAAATGATGAGGTCTTACCCGAATGCACCCATTATCAAATACTTTTTTTATGAACAAAATTAATTATAAACTTTTAAAATTGGGACAAAAGTAATAGCCGTTACCTAGAGCTGAAGTGGATTAAAATTTTTAGGGTTGGTGGCAAGATGTATTTACAATATGAAAGTACAAAAATCCCACCCCAAATTAAAAAAATCCATCACCCTTGATCTCAGCCTATACGCCGGACAGGTTCTGAAGCTCCATCTTCCTCTACATCTCCAAAATAAAATATACCAGGAAAAGTAAAAGTCATATGTATTGTCAAAAGAGAAGACTCGTCAAAAAAATTACTAAGCAATGATCTATGAGAAAATATGGAGATAGGAGATGAAGAGCAACGGGATCAAGGGAGAAAGAGGGATCGTGAGAGATGAATGGAAGATGAATCAAGAGAGAAATGAAGGGCAGAGAGGGATCCAAAGAGAAAGTGGGACAAGAGGGATGAAGAGAGAGAAAGAGGGAAGGGCAGAGAGGGATCCAAAGAGAAAGTGGGACAAGAGGGATGAAGAGAGAGAAAGAGGGATTCAGATTTTGACTCGGCTTTCGTTTGATACATATTCCCTCCGTTGCGCTTTGAAAACGACATCGTTTGGTTGCGAAATCACACTCTTTCTTTTTTTTTTTTAAGAAAAAAAATAGCATCCACCATCCTATATCCTATAGTATTGTTTTAAGTACCAGTTCGTGTTGATTCTATATGTGTTTTGATGATTACCAACAATTGTAAACACAAGTTAAAGTTTTGTCTTGTAAGTTGAAAAACTTACTGTTAAGACAAAATTCGAGTTTTAGTTTCAAAACTCAAGTTTTGGGATTGACAAAGAGTTGCTCAATTCTCATAAAAATGGCAAAACTCAAGTTTCCATGAGGAAACTCAAGTTTTGGAACTTACAGAGAGCACTTGTTTTTTACCTTAAGACAAAACTTGAGTTTCAGTTTGGAAATTCGAGTTTTGGTTTACACAAAGACTACATGTTGTTTTCTGAAAAAAGCAAAACTCGAGTCTTGGTTTGGAAACTCAAGTTTTAGTCATACAGTGAGTTTCTGACATTTTGAACTCAATCTCAACTTAAAACACTAAGCTTTCACTCTATCATGATTTTTCCAAGTTTTCTCTAAGAGAAAACTCGAGTTTTGGTTTCAAAACTCGAGTTTTGACTTGACAGAGAGTTCTCAAGGTTTTACACAGGTTTTGAAAACTGGAGAGTGAACTGGCTCAAAATCTTCAAGGTTTTCATTAAAAAATGAAAACTCGAGTTTCACTTTGAAAACTCGAGTTTCAGCCAGACAGAGAAGTTTCAATGTTTTTAACGTTTTCATTCTTAAAATGAAAACTCAAGTTTTGGTTTCAAAACTCGAGTTTTGGCCAGGCAGAGAGGTCTAAACTTTTCCTAATTTTCATATTCAAATAAAAACTCGAGTTTTGGTTTGGAAACTCGAGTTTTGATCAGACCGAGAGTCTTGGAACTTTTCTCAACGTTTTCACATTTAAGTGAAAACTCGAGTTTCACTTTAGAAACTTGAGTTTTGATCAAACAGAGAGCTTAAAATTTTCAACGTCTTGAAAACTCAAGTTTTGATTTAGAAACTCAAGTTATGATGTTTTGGACTTCCACGTGCTATTTTCTTTAAATGTTCAAAACTCGAGTTTTGGTTTGGAAACTCGAGTTTTGAGTTTTACATAAACTTTGGTCCAAAAGCTCAAAACACGACTTTGCTCTTTGGAAGAAGAAAACTCGAGTTTAGAGTTTGAAACTTGAGTTTTAACTTAAGTGCACAATTGAAAACTTGAGTTTTGCTGAACAAACTCGAGTTTCCATCGCTGATTCTGAAATTCGAATTTAGGGATTTTGTAAAATCTTGTTATTTGATTCCAATGCTTTCTAGTATTGATCTTCTATATTCCTAACAATGTTTAACCACTTTGATAGTGAGTTTTAGATGATTTAGAAGATGTTTATTGAAGGTTTAAAGCAAAAGCAAAAGGTGATGTCAGAACATTAAATGCTAAACTCAGAAAGTTGCACACTTCTGGATAATCCATCTGCACACGTTTGTAAAGAATTAAAGAATGATTTCCACATCCAGCAACTGTCATTCCAACGGATTAATCTTGAGAAAGTCAACTATGAACAACTGGATAGCTGGATTAAGTGAAGATTAGAGAGAGAAGATGTCTAAACCACTTCTTAACCTTGGCTGAACTTCTCCAACGGATCTATTAGGAAAGCAACGGTCATTTAATAATCTCTGAGTATAAATAGAAGAGCATTCAAGTCTTCCCAACAACCATAACTACTGAAAACGAATTGCATTCAAGTTTACATTTATTTTCTTCAGTTTTCATTTGTATAGTATCTTCTGATACAAAGAGCTTCAGTGTTTATCAATATTTGCTCTTAGAGAGAGTTTCTTTCTGAATATCATTTATTGTAAAGAATCACAAGTCAAGGGTGTAACATCCTGAATTTTGAATCTAATATCTTGAACATAAACCTATTTTGGGAAGACTAGTAGGCTCTATTTTTGGAAAGTGATAAATTTGAAATCAGTATTTTGTGGGCCCCGTGAATAGTATTTACTATTCACGTATACGTTTTTACTATATACAAATACGTATTTAAAATATATATATATATATATATATATATGTTATTCGCAAATACGTATTTAATACTTGAAATTTGTGAAATATGAATAGTGTTCACTATTCACAAATACGTATTTACTATTTAAAAATACGGTATTTACTATTTATAAAGACGTATTCACTATTTGAAAATACGTAGGACCCACGTCAAAAATAATTCATCTTCAGCCGCCTCTCCTTGTGCTTCTCGTGGGAAGTTTTAAAAAAATCACGCGGGACCCACTCAATAATAATTAGAATAATATTATATTATTAAATTTACTATTTGCACAGTAATTTACAAATTTAAATATTAAAATAATGAAGAAAATTTTGAAACGGCAGAAGCGCAGCAGCCCACGAGGAAAATGTTTTTATATTATATAATTTTATAATTTTGTGAAAATTACGCCTAAGGACCCATTTTCCAACTATAAATAGACCTTTCATTTCATTTCATTCTTCACAACTCCTAGAGCTATTTAGAGAGAGGAAGAGAAAGAGAGAGTAGAGAGATAATTATTTGAGAGTTTTTTTAGAAGCTTGTCGGTGATTTGGGAATTAGCAAGTACCAGGTAACTCTGAATATTCTTCCTTATACTTGTGAATTATGTATGATTATAAATTTGTTTGTTTACTATTTTGGCAAGAATATTTAGAAAATATTTATGGTTTTAAGATCTGGTGTGGGAACTTTGATTTGCAAATCTGCAGAGGTACTATTTATACGTACGTTACTATTCACGTATACCGTATTTACTATTCATTTTTACTATACATGTTACTATTCACGTATACTGTATTTACTATTCACGTATACCATATTTACTATTCACACCGTATTTACTATTCATTTTACTATTCACGTATACCGTATTTACTATTCATTTTACTATTCACGTATACCGTATTTACTATTCATAATACTATTCACGTATACATACCGTATTTACTATTCACGTATACATACCGTATGTACTCATCATTTTTACTATTCATGTATATATATCGTATTTTACTATTCACATATACGCATAGTATTCACTATTCATAAATACGCATATTGATGTATAAAACTTTATGGTATAATAATGCATTATTTTGAGTGAACATATTCATCATGGCGGTTGTATTATGATGGGTGGAGTAAGGAGGGATTTGAATGATAAGAATGATTTATGCCACCACTCGGTGCACAGTGGATGGTACTTGTTTCAGGGCCCCATCTTCCATGTTTTCCTCTGGCCGGGATTTCATTGGAGTTGTGGAACATGTGACACCTCCTTAGTTATTTTAAAGGAGGGGAGCCATAGTCCAGATTTAAGCTATATACCTTTGGCCGGGTGTATCTTAAGTTTTGGTGAGCTTGGAACAATTCAGTCAAATGAATAAGTTTCTATTGGACTATGTGTTAGCCTATGGCTCCAGTCTGCGGTATAAGGGAGGTGGTGATATAAGGGAGGCTGCATACTGCATAGTGCATTTCTGAACAGTTCAAGAATTTGATATGATGATGAATATTCTGTAAAGACATGAGATGAGAACTTTTGAGATATATATGTTTTAATACCTTCTATATTGATGACTATTAGTATAAATTATTTTGTATGATAAATTATGGAATCTATATATATATTTGAAATCAGCCCATATCTTTTTGTCATATATTATTTGCTCGTGTACGGTAGAAATATTTAGTAGTTACTGAGATGTGTAATCTCACCCCATATTAACATTTTTCAGGTGAATAACTTAGTAGAGATCAAGGGAATGCACCCATGGAGTGAGCTTTGTAGGCTCTTCTGTACTCCTTTAGTTTATGTTGTGTTATTTTATTTGCCATGAACCTAAAAGACTTCCGCATTTTAAAATAACTCTTATTTATTGGATTTATTTTGGCCCTGTATAAATGGATTTCTACCTTTGGCCATATTGTAAATATGTGTTTGAGTGTTGAATATCCTATATTTGGAGGTGTTACTATTATTTTGGCCAAGATTTTGGTATTGAAAATGAGGCGTTACAAAGGGGACTTTGTGATTTGGGAGTTCATTGATTACAACTTGTAAGATGGAGTAAGTTCTAGTGAGAGAACTACTTCTAAAGTACAGAGTGTGTAATCTTTGAGTTAGTGGAAAATCCCAAAGAGTCTGGGGACTGGATGTAGGTCAAGTTGTTAGGACCAAACTAGTATAAATCCTTGTGTCTTGCTATTCTTCTTCTTGCTTTATTATGCCATGTTCTACTGTCTTAAAATAGAACAAGATCTTCAAATTGTTAAAATACCCAATTCACCCCCTCTTGGGTATTTGGCTCCATTTTCAGTTCGTACCCTAAAATATTTTTTTAAAATTCTAAAATATTTTTTTAAAGATCCTAAAATAATTTTAGGATCTTGAAAAATATTTCAGGATACTGACTTGTATTTAAAAATACATTTTTAAAAATTATTTTACGATCTTAAAAAAAATAGCATTCACCATCCTGTAATATTTTTTAGGTACCAGTCAGTATCTTAAAATATTGTTTTAGTACCATTGAGTATCTTGTAGTATCTTTTTAGTATTAGTCAATATTTTTCACTGAAAAATATTTCAGGGTACTGACTAGTACTAAAAAGATACTATAGGATACATAATGATGCTGAAAAAATGCTTTAGTACTTTAAAAAATACTATAGGTTGGTGAATGTTATTTTTCAAAAAAAAAAAAGGAAAGAAAGAACAATGTGATTTCGCACCAAACAGTGCCATTTTATTGTAGAGGAGCACAGCGGAGGAAATATATATCGAACGAAAGCAGAGCCCTCAGATTCCAGGGAGAGTGGTAGAGAGAGATTGAGGAAATGAGACAAGACAAGGGTAGAAAAAGAATAATAAATCACTGATTTCCTCAATAATAAATCATTGAGGAAACGGGACAAGACAAGGGATCGTAAAAATTATTTTAGGATCTTAAAAAAAATAGCATTCACCATCCTGTAATATTTTTTAGGTACCAGTCAGTATCTTAAAATATTGTTTTAGTACCATTGAGTATCTTGTAGTATCTTATTAGTATTAGTCAATATTTTCACTGAAAAATATTTCAGGATACTGACTAGTACTAAGAAGATATTATAGGATACATAATGATACTGTAAAAATGCTTTAGTACTTTAAAAAATACTATAGGTTGGTGAATGTTATTTTTCAAAAAAAAAAAAAAAGGAAAGAAAGAACAGTGTGATTTCGCACCAAACAATGCCATTTTACTGTAGAGGAGTGCAGTGGAGGAAATATATATCGAACGAAAGCAGAGCCCTCAGATTCCAGGGAGAGTGGTAGAGAGAGATTGAGGAAAGGGGACAGGACAAGGGTAGAAAAAGAATAATAAATCACTGATTCCCCCCCCCCCCCCAAGAGGCCGGTAACCGTCACCTAGTATACCATCAGGGCCATGTATGCATCACGACAGCGTTTTTAGTCAAAAGCTCTCTAATCTTATTGAATATATATATATATATATATAAATAAAGATAATTGAAGAGAAAAAATTAAATTAAAATTTGATAAAATAAAAAAATTTGAATTATTATTAAAGAAAAGGTAAAAAACACTAAAGTCCTTTGTTAAATATATTTAATAGACAAAATTTTATATAAATTAGAATGCATATCCATTTGGACAGTGAATGACGACATAGGCCATTTTGGCCTACTTGAGGTTTTGGTTAGAAACCTCAAGTTTTAATGTTTTGGACATAAAGACCAGATCCTTTATAAACCAGTCTTAAAAGTGTTCTATATATTTATGAAATTGTCACCGATCATACTTTTAAGACTGGATCCTTTATAATATGATCTTAAAAGTGTTCTATATATTTACGAAATTGCCACCGGTTATACTTTTAAGATCGGATCCTTTATAATCCAGTCCAAAAAGTTCTTTATATTTACAAAACTGCCACCGATCATACTTTTTAAACCAAATTCTCTATAATCCGGTCTAAATGAGGCGATCTTAAAATTCTTTTTTGTACTCGTGCTTGCTGTCCTACGATTTCAAGCTTCATATACATAGTTTTTTCCCCTCTCTCCCTAAAAACTAGTTTTTCATGAGTTAGATCTGAACTTCTAAAATGAACCACTTAGCAGATTTAAAAACCAGAGCTGGCCTAAACTCCTTGATGCTGAAGCCAATCAAGTCAACAACATTAAGGATGCATTATGAATTTGACTCTAGTCCTCAGGGGAAAGTGTTGCCGGTGTCGGAGAAGATGGTGGGGTGTTAGTGGGCATTGGGGAACGAAGGTGGTGGTCGAGGAAAAATAAAGGTTTTGGGGTATTTTAATAAGGTGTAATAATGAGGTGGTCATAATCATCAATGGTTGTGTAGGCCCATGAATTCCTGTTGTCTCTGCTCAGCTGGAATCACTAATGAAGGCACAATGCATTAGGATATTGTAGTGTGAGGCTTACCAGTGCTATAGCTTTGTAGCATTGATATAATCTGTGCTATTTTCAGCATCTGCCTTCTGTAACACCCCAACTATTCTAAAGCATTTTCGAAATTATTTGACCAGAGTTCAAAATAATTTAACCAGAGTTGAGTAACGAAATGATTTTAAATACAAAGTAACTGATATTCAACCACTGTAGTGTACTGGTTTGTTGATACAAAGAGTTCGAAAGACTATACATATCTACAGGACTTTCTCCAGCAAGTCCTTCTGCCTGCTGCTTACCCTTGTTTCTGTTTCTGTTCACTCCGAAAATCCTGAAACTACAGTAAGAGCTGAGGTTCAATACCCATTGAACCTCAGGTAACGGTTAACCTCATGCTTATGTATCAAATATGTATGACAGATATTCATGTCAAAACAGCAATAATCACATACATTATTCATATATTCACATAATAACATAACACAGCCACTGCAATATGCATGTTATTATAGTCTGCACTATTCACCAGTGCCACGGTGTACATCCGTGTCCTCAGCGCTAGGAAAACATAACGGCGTTATCAAGACTATAACCCGTATCAAGTTGTATGTGTATGATCAATTTTCAAAAACACAATTTCAGACTATCTATCACATATAAGCATACCATAAGCATCAGAGTTAAGGTTACAATACGCGTCCGTACCTTCCTTCCACGTGAATAGTAAATTACTATTCATGTATACGGCACTATTCATGTATACGGCACTATTCACGTATACGGCACTATTCACGTATCCCCAAACTTCCTTTGAATCTGACTCCGGAATCCTCGGATATCCTATAATATCATTTTTATCAGTGACCATTAATTTTCAGCATTTGCGGAAACTATGTTGGATATTCACTATTCATGTGAATAGTACCAGTAAAAATATTTTTACCGTGCCGGTAAATATTTTTTACTGTGCCAGTAAATAATATTTACTGTCCAAGGATAATTCTTTTCTGATGTGACAGATCAGACTAAGCTGCAGCCACAGAGCATACTTAGAAAAACTCTATCTGGCATTTCTACTATAATTACCAAAAGAAACTACCAAATATTAAGACTAGAGACCAAAGAACTTACCCTTGAAGTTCCTGCTCATTCTCTCCAGCTTCAAGAACTTTACTCTAAACTCTCTCTCTAACTCTAAGAATTCTCACTCTTCTCTTAAACTCAACTGTTGTTCTCTGAGTTTGGTGTGAAGAAAATGAAGAAATGAAGCCTCTATTTATAGTGAAAAAGCATGACACTATTCATACTTTATCAGGTCAGATTTTGGCCGTTGGATCTTGACTTTAAACATGGCTTCATCTCAACCGTCCAATCCATTTGCTTACGTCATCGATGACGTCATCGATGACGTCATCGATGACGTCATCATGACGATGACACTTTCTTACTCTTTTGCATTTATCCTATAAAGATTCCCTGATCGGTGTTCTAATCGCGTTATATTAGAAATTCTCAAGAATCCGGAAGCACAGCCTTGTAGTTCTATTTTTCCTCTTCAGAAATATCTGGGTCAACTAAATTTTTGATCCTATTTAGGGTATTCCGTAACCTGCCGAAGATTTTAAGTCGGACACTGACGGTTACAGAAATTACTTCGGGTGACACCATCTTCTAGACAAAAATTCACTGATTCATAATATGTGCAGTTGTTTACTACTTAGTTCAAGGATTTTGAGTTATGATTTATTTCCTACAGATTCCACTATCTGTCCTGCTTCAAAATATCGGTTCAACCTATCTCAAATAATCATTCCGCCGATTACGGAAATGACTTCGGAGATAACCCACTCTGAGATAAAAATTCACTTATTTATAATATACCCTTACTTTAAAAACCTAATTCACGGTTTATTGGAAATAATTTTATTTCTATTATTTTCCAAAGTATAAGATATTATATTATAATAATATTATTATTGAGTGGGTCCCGCGTCAAATTTTTCAAAATTTCTCCCGTGAATGTGTCGGCAGGAGGAGAATTATTTTGACGTGGGTCCCACTTGAATAGTAAATACGTATTTTCAAAAAGTGAATACGTATTTAGGAATAGTAAATACCGTATTTTTGAATAGTAAATACCGTATTTGTGAATAGTAAATACTTTTCATATTTCTCAAAATATCGATTAAATACCGTATTTATAAAAAGTGAATACGTATTTGTGAATAGTGAATACTATTCATGTACGTATTTGTGAATAGTGAACACTATTCATGTCCAATAAAATACTGATTCTAAATTCATTTTCAAAAATAGGGTCTAATAGTCCTCCGAAAATAGGCTAATTTTCTAGTCTTTAGGTCCAAAATTCAGAATGTTACAATTCTCCCCCCGTTCAATAAATTTCGTCCTCGAAATTTGACAATATAAAATCAAAAGGTTATCTAGACCTCTAATATACTTCTTCCTTATACATGCTTATCTAGCATACATCCTACTATTCAATGCTCCATTAAACTGGGAACATTTCACAAATGCTCCATTTCATTTTCTATAATTCAACCTCTTCCTTTGTACTAGCATGCCAACTAGTGATCCAGGAAAAATTCTATTTTCTGGGTTTGTCTATCACTCCAATTCTCTTAATTCTGGTACCAAGTATCATCATAGATACTATTCTCATCATCATTTCAAATCTTCGGATTCTCTCCGGTTCATCTAATATTATTAGAAAGTCACCCTTCCCAAGATTACTATCACCTTAGCACGCTTACGCTTCAAAATCCTATTTTCAAATGTCAATTCCGACATCTTGAGTCAGTTGCACATCTAAGACAGATTTCTTAGATAAATGTGCGTATAAACGTCCAAACTTATTTTCTTGAAAACACAGCTGGCAATAAATGCCATAGCGATTTCTGTCTGCAAAGGTCTAGGAAACTGCGACCCCTAACGGTGGCTAGGGTGCACTAGGGTGCGGTGCCATAAAATTTTCCGCATAACAACAAAGTCTGCACTATTCTGAGCCAACGACAGATGAGAATCCGATGCTGCTTAACAAAATCTAGACGTTGCTAGCCCAGCTATAAATCGAGTAAATGTTTCATGTTCTCTCAAACTTCACAAAATATTCATTTCCTCTCCGATCGTAATCTTCACTATAACCTTCCACATTATCCTTAAACATGGCCGGTTCAAGTAACTCTATTCCAGTCTCCGATTCATTCAACCCTTTCTTTCTTGAAGCCTTACTTCATGACTATCAGACTAACATGTTGTCTGATTTGTCAAACAATGCATCATACCCTTATTCTTCTTTATTTCCCCAAAATCCCGTAAGTATGAACGTTCATCCATCTGCCTCAACGATTAACATTCCTACTCCTCCTCCAAGGATACAAGATTCTATTTTTACAACTACTAACAGAAAGGAATCTGAAGCAGGTCCATCAAGGCGACCTGTCCAAAGGTGTCGTAATGTGGCAGAACTTATGGAGTCTACGGTACCTTCTCAACCAAGGAATCCTGCTTCTACCTTGACTGAGACTACTAATCCATTTTCATGTGGTTGCTGCCATGTTCTACGAGAGATTATTCATACCAATGGACTTCAATACCATAAACTTGAAGTTCATGGGAGGATTGGTATGATATGCCACGCTGTCTTTCACCAGGACGTACAAGGAGGTTCTTTCAGTCCTCAAGTATTTGACTTTGGTAAGAAGAATTTAGATGATGTCAAACATTTTCTAGAAAATTATTGTTTGAATCAAAAATCTTTAGGGTATGTCCTGGTGTCGGATCCCATATCAGCCTACTATGAGGCTCTCTGTGTTGGTTTGGAATGGACTAAAAATCAAAATGAACTCCCTAATAGTTCATTTCCAACCAATACAGAAAATATATCCAATAAAGGAAAAGAGCTCATGGTTGTAAATAATAATCCTTCAGTCCCCATACCTAGTAATCCATACCGATCAAGAGCTGAACAAAATATTAGAGCTGCATCAATGTCAATAGATGATCTTAGAGACTTCTTCCATTTACCTCAACAAGAAGCGGCTCAACAAGTTCGTCTATGCAAAAATGTTCTAATGAAAATATGCCATAGGGGAGGAATAAAGCATTGGCCGTATGTAAAAATTCGAAGCACTATGAAGCAAATAGCTAGATTGAGAAAAACAATGTCTTCTGATGGTCCTCTCTCAAGTGCAGCCGCTCAGGAAGAAATTAATAGACTTAAACTTGAGATAGTCGAAGCTTGCGGTGGGATTGTACCAACTGTTGTTCTTGATGCTTGAATTAATATAGTCTACTCTTCTTAGCCTTCTTGCTAATGTTTGTAATCTCTTATTCTAGGATTCATAAGGATTTTCGAGTTTTCCTGCCAAACTCAGCTTTATCTTATTAAATTCAAGCTTAAGCCAGTTATTCTGTATAATCAAGACTATGTCCGCATTCTGTTATGGTATTGTCATCTGTTACTCATATAAATTAGCTAGGTAAGTGTAAATCTAGCAAAAATCTCTTCATACTTTTTACAACGGCAACAAAATGAATAACCATCAAATAGGGGCTTAGTCTTTCAATCACTTTCCTAGACACCAATAAAAATATTCATCCCCTAGAAAGTAATTTTGGGCCTACAGAATCCAATATTCAATAAATTTTCTTGTCTCATTTTCAAATTTTCAAAAATTTTCCGTGGTTTCAGTACATTTCACAATCTGCACTATACCACAAAGTAATAGTGCTATAACATTTTTAAATTTAATCGCTGCCATCACAAATTCGTGAAAACATTTTTCACTGCCGGATCATTTTCAAAAACTTTTATTACCGGCACATATCTTTGAGGGAGCTAATTTATTTCACAAAATTTTACAATTGAGAGTACACACCATCATTTTAACCATTTGGTACAGTGAGCGCCTTCTCCCAATCCCCAAATCCAGTTTTAACAGTGGGAGAACCTCCGCCCCTTTCTCAGGAGACCCAGTGTTCACACTGGCACATAAAGTAGCAACCCTATCTAGCGGAACTCAGTCCAGTCATAGACAGTCAGGTTGTACTAAACAAAACATATGCCCTCGGCAAAGTGTTATGGATTGGGTGCGTTCACTGTTGGTGCGATTTCCATTTTCTCAAACAAAATCCCTCCAAAAACTTTTTGTTCAAAGAGAACATTTATCAAAGGCCAGCGATTTCAAACGTTTTAAAACATCTGGCAGACCCAGCAAACTGTGTACATCTACAACAGCTTCTGTCCTTCCAGTTTTGTACTGACTTTACCACAACATAGTTGAAAACTCAGTTTCAAACTCTGGGTTCTAACAAAACCGTTTGTACAAGACAACATCATAACCATCACTGTGGTCTCAAATTCTGTTGAAAAATATTTCATTTGAAAACTCGATTTCACAAATTTGAAAGTAAACTCCGAAAATTTCAAAATAGCAGGTGCATTGGTAAGTTCAAAAATTCAATTTTTTTTTAAAACCTTACTTAGGAATCAGACAACTAACATTAGAAGGTCATTACTAACTACATACATCCGGACCTCTGTTCTTGACTACTCAAACCATATGTATAATGTTTAGTTTGTTCTACTTAACTCATCTGGCTATTCCAAACTTTGCCCGTTATCCTCGGGTTTTACAAGCTTTTTGGGACACTTCTCGTATTTGTTGTCTAACAATATGTACTATATAGCATTGGAGTAAACCATGGTGATATACTAGATTACTTAAACCTTCACTCTGGGGAACCTATTCGATGTGAGACTCATTATAATTTACTTACCTTGAGAACTGATGCACTGGTAACTCTACTTTATGGTTCATTGTCACGGCGGCCCCACTCTACGGTTCGTCGTCACGGTGGCTCTGCTCTACGGCACATTACTCGGCGCTTCACTCAGTCTTCGCAGACCAGTCAGCTTTTCCGGTTAGCATCCTCTGTAGGTAAGCCTCCTTGATCAGAACTCCCCGTAGGTATCCTTCTCCGATTAAACTTTCCATAAGTAGCGCCAGTGATCGTCTTTGAATCATTATAATGGGAACTCAAATCTTAACAGGTTCCTATCCTTTAGTAGTTTCATTATCTGTTGTCTCTATGTCTGCCATCTTATCTAGGGCCATTCTATTTGTAAACTTCCACTTTCTGTTTAGCTCCAGGCATAATCCTTAACTCAACTTTCCCTATTGGGTAATCACCTACTTCTTGGGGAATCTACTAGCCACTAACATCTCTATGATTCTTGGTCCCACCTTGAGACCATAACCTGGTGGCTACTGAGGTTTCCAGCTTTCGTATGGTTCTGTTAAGGAACTATCTCTTAGGTATTTGGAACCTAGGCAAAACTCACTCATATTTTCTCAGGGTTCCTACTCTCACAGGGGTCATAGTTCTGAGATTTCTCTCGCCTAAGCAATATTAACTTCATAATGTCTATTGATTCTTGGTACTAATATTGATATACTTACTACTGGGTACCTACAACTCTCATAGGCACTAGTATGACATAACTGTCTCCCCAGAATTACTGGGTACTTTCCCTCTTCTGTCAATTGATCACCACCGTCAAGGACTTAATCAAAAGATCTTCGTCCCCGGAGCCACGCCCCTTTGCACGCATGGTGTCTGGCCTCTACAAGGTAGGGATTTCCTTCTCAAGATAACTTAACAAGTTATTATTTTGACAAGGACATTAAATCGATAGGTTACTATCCAAGGGAAACCTAAACAGTAGGTTACTGTCTACCGGAAAACTTAAGTCGTACCAAACTTCTCTGTACCACTTCCCTTGAAACTCTGAGCGGGGATTTAACTTAGATTCCGATTCCCATATCAAAAGTTTTAAAGTTTAACGACAGAAACCATATTCTGTGCCATCTACTCTATATCAAGGCCTCCCGAGCCTAACCCTTTTCCTTAGGATGTACGTCCTTTTTGTATCACAACACCAGTATTGTATCAGTACTTGTACTTGTTTTTTCGAAACACTTTTAAAACCATGGCTTAGAGCCTAACTTAGTTAGTCAAACCGATTGGCCAGGTAGGCGTCTATCATGGGAGCCTCACCGTGCTAGGGTGACTGATTGGCTGATCCACATAGACTCGGCCCTACCTTCGGCACCAATGGTTTACTGTAACTGAGTCGGGTTCATACCAGATAAAACACTTTTGAAAGCTTAGAACCTAACTCCGCTACTCAGACAATCCGACTAGGCAGGTGTATTTGTGGAAGGCTCACCGAATTCAAGGAAACTGATTGCCAACCACAAAACCCCTTTCTAGATATCAGACTATTTGGAGTAACTTAGTTAACTTCGTGCCAGAATGCCTGCTCTGATACCAAAATGTAACACCCCAACTATTCTAAAGCATTTTCGAAATTATTTGACCAGAGTTCAAAATAATTTAACCAGAGTTGAGTAACGAAATGATTTTAAATACAAAGTAACTGATATTCAACCACTGTAGTGTACTGGTTTGTTGATACAAAGAGTTCGAAAGACTATACATATCTACAGGACTTTCTCCAGCAAGTCCTTCTGCCTGCTGCTTACCCTTGTTTCTGTTTCTGTTCACTCCGAAAATCCTGAAACTACAGTAAGAGCTGAGGTTCAATACCCATTGAACCTCAGGTAACGGTTAACCTCATGCTTATGTATCAAATATGTATGACAGATATTCATGTCAAAACAGCAATAATCACATACATTATTCATATATTCACATAATAACATAACACAGCCACTGCAATATGCATGTTATTATAGTCTGCACTATTCACCAGTGCCACGGTGTACATCCGTGTCCTCAGCGCTAGGAAAACATAACGGCGTTATCAAGACTATAACCCGTATCAAGTTGTATGTGTATGATCAATTTTCAAAAACACAATTTCAGACTATCTATCACATATAAGCATACCATAAGCATCAGAGTTAAGGTTACAATACGCGTCCGTACCTTCCTTCCACGTGAATAGTAAATTACTATTCATGTATACGGCACTATTCATGTATACGGCACTATTCACGTATACGGCACTATTCACGTATCCCCAAACTTCCTTTGAATCTGACTCCGGAATCCTCGGATATCCTATAATATCATTTTTATCAGTGACCATTAATTTTCAGCATTTGCGGAAACTATGTTGGATATTCACTATTCATGTGAATAGTACCAGTAAAAATATTTTTACCGTGCCGGTAAATATTTTTTACTGTGCCAGTAAATAATATTTACTGTCCAAGGATAATTCTTTTCTGATGTGACAGATCAGACTAAGCTGCAGCCACAGAGCATACTTAGAAAAACTCTATCTGGCATTTCTACTATAATTACCAAAAGAAACTACCAAATATTAAGACTAGAGACCAAAGAACTTACCCTTGAAGTTCCTGCTCATTCTCTCCAGCTTCAAGAACTTTACTCTAAACTCTCTCTCTAACTCTAAGAATTCTCACTCTTCTCTTAAACTCAACTGTTGTTCTCTGAGTTTGGTGTGAAGAAAATGAAGAAATGAAGCCTCTATTTATAGTGAAAAAGCATGACACTATTCATACTTTATCAGGTCAGATTTTGGCCGTTGGATCTTGACTTTAAACATGGCTTCATCTCAACCGTCCAATCCATTTGCTTACGTCATCGATGACGTCATCGATGACGTCATCGATGACGTCATCATGACGATGACACTTTCTTACTCTTTTGCATTTATCCTATAAAGATTCCCTGATCGGTGTTCTAATCGCGTTATATTAGAAATTCTCAAGAATCCGGAAGCACAGCCTTGTAGTTCTATTTTTCCTCTTCAGAAATATCTGGGTCAACTAAATTTTTGATCCTATTTAGGGTATTCCGTAACCTGCCGAAGATTTTAAGTCGGACACTGACGGTTACAGAAATTACTTCGGGTGACACCATCTTCTAGACAAAAATTCACTGATTCATAATATGTGCAGTTGTTTACTACTTAGTTCAAGGATTTTGAGTTATGATTTATTTCCTACAGATTCCACTATCTGTCCTGCTTCAAAATATCGGTTCAACCTATCTCAAATAATCATTCCGCCGATTACGGAAATGACTTCGGAGATAACCCACTCTGAGATAAAAATTCACTTATTTATAATATACCCTTACTTTAAAAACCTAATTCACGGTTTATTGGAAATAATTTTATTTCTATTATTTTCCAAAGTATAAGATATTATATTATAATAATATTATTATTGAGTGGGTCCCGCGTCAAATTTTTCAAAATTTCTCCCGTGAATGTGTCGGCAGGAGGAGAATTATTTTGACGTGGGTCCCACTTGAATAGTAAATACGTATTTTCAAAAAGTGAATACGTATTTAGGAATAGTAAATACCGTATTTTTGAATAGTAAATACCGTATTTGTGAATAGTAAATACTTTTCATATTTCTCAAAATATCGATTAAATACCGTATTTATAAAAAGTGAATACGTATTTGTGAATAGTGAATACTATTCATGTACGTATTTGTGAATAGTGAACACTATTCATGTCCAATAAAATACTGATTCTAAATTCATTTTCAAAAATAGGGTCTAATAGTCCTCCGAAAATAGGCTAATTTTCTAGTCTTTAGGTCCAAAATTCAGAATGTTACACCTTCTAATGCAATATTACTTAATATCAATAATTAAATTGATATTCACACAAAACTGTCACTCTGTTTTTTATGTTTTTAAAATATTGAGCTTGCTCAGCTGAAACTTTCATTCTCTCCTTCCTCATCTCTCTCTCTTACGCTCTCTTAGACTTAGCTCTGGTTTCGTTAAAGCCTATGGGAATGAATGAGAGTCAAGAAGTATGGATATTTAAGGACCTATGGGTTCGGTCTGAGAAACATGAGCAAGCAGAGGAGAACACATTTCAGTTTTGTCTTACTCTCCTGGTCCTTATCCTGATTATGAAAAACCAAAGGAAAAATTATTGAAAACTTCTAACTATTATTATTTATTTCCTGCACTCAAAAATTTTTATTTTAAATTGAAATTCCACAAAAAATGTATCATTGAAGTTTTCTTTTTTTTTATTGTTTATATTTTTTTGTCAACTTTTATTGTTTTTTTCTTTCAGGGGTGAGGCCGCTTACCACCTTCAAATTGTCAATCTCAATAGTCAAGTTATTATTTCCTTTATTCAATTTGTTAACGACATTGTTAATCAATTCCCTTGCATCCTTTGTCATTTTTACTATTCATTTCATCAATATCATTACACGTTTTAGTTAATACAATTGTGCTTTTAACTATTTTGTGAAAACTATTATGCCTTTAATCAATATTGATAAGCCTTTGGTCACTATATTTACACATTTAGTTAATATTATTATTCTTTAAGTTAATACCATTACGCCTTTAATAAAATAGTCAATCACACATTTCCTCAATGATAGCAGTCAATTACACACTTTCTTTTTCATTTTTTGCCTAAGTCAAAACAAAACATCTCTTACAACTTACCTCACACCTTGCTATTAACCACTTTACACCTTTAGTCAATTCCTTAATATATTGTCCAATAGTTTAGTACTTTTATCAAAGTTGTCATTGTGTTTACAAGTTCACTAAAAATTGAAAACCTATCAAAGTTCTTCACATTGACAAATGTTGTTGTTGTCAACGTCTTTCGGAAATCTGTCAAAATCAATACCAGGTTTGCAAATACCTTTCCAGTAATAGTCAAAGAAGACAATACCTTTCATAAATGAGTAAAACCTTTACAACAGTAGTCAATCTGTTTACAAGACAAGTAAATCTTAAATACAAGAGTTTCGAATTTTTTTACAAGATTAGTAAAAATCAAAATACACTGCCTAAACAAGCTAAACATTTCACAGCAGTTGTCATGTTAAACCCTTTATTGAGATTAAGAAAACTATAATATAACAACCAGAAAAAATTACAGTGTCTCCAATTCGTAACCCCTCTCGATCAGAAAGTTATGAACTTAATCGCCTTACGGCCGTTCAGTTCTTCCGACGTGGTTGAACCTCTCTCTCACCATGGGGAACCAAGGACTTCGCTCACTTGGGAGATCGATTTGGAAAATGAAAAGAAGGAGAGAGCTACCATCAACTTCACCAAACATCCTTCACTTGCACCTTCGTCTTTGCCCACTACCATCACTAAAGGCTTTAACTTCACCACTGAGCTGAGAGACTAGAAGGAGCAGAGGAGGTGAGCGAAGACAGAGGGAAGAGGAGAAAAGACCTGGCCAACATCATCAACAGACTCCATAGCTTCAATTTTGAAGATCTGGTGGAGATTTGGGAGAAGTCCACGTTATATGCTTATTATGTGCTTATACCTTTAATTAATTATAGTTATAAACATATATTTTTTAAAATTTTTCTATATATGTATTTATTTAAATTTAAATTATATACTACTTTCTGAGATTTTTTTTTTACCTAATATCTCAAATTAATTAATTTCTAGTTTTACATTTGTCTATAACACTAATATTATGAAAATTAATTAATTTAAGATACTAGGTGTAAAAAAACATCTCATAAAGTAGCATAAAATTTAAGTCTAAATAAATAAAATATATAAAAAAATTATTATTTTTATAAAAAAATATTTATACCTCTAATTAGAAGTATAAGAACATAATAAGCATATAAATATAAGCATATAATGTGGACTCGGAATCGGGGAGATGGAGAATGAAAAAGAAGCATACACCATGGAGTTCACATTCCATGTACATAATTATGTACCCAATTATGTGCTTATACCTCTATTAGAGGTATGAGCATATTATATATATATATATATAGTATTTATTTAGATTTAAATTATATGCTACTTTTTAGAATTTTTTTTTGCAGCCAGTATCTCAAATTAATTAGTTTCCATGATACTGGTGTTACAAATAAATGCAGAATTGAAAACTAATTAATTTGAGATACTGGGTGCAAAAAAAATTCCAGAAAGCAGCATATAATTTAAATCTAAATAAATACAGTATATAAAAAAATTAAAAAAAATATGCTCATACCTCTAATAGAGGTATAAGCACATAATTGGGTACATAATTATGTACATGGAATGTGAACCCACCAAGCACATTCTGTGCTTAGAATTACATGCTTATTAGGTATTTATACCTCTAATTAGAGATGTAAACATATTTTTCTAAATTTTTATATATTATATTTATATAGATTTAAATTATATGCTACTTTCTAAGATCTTTTTTACATCCAGTATCTCAAATTAATTAATTTTCATAATATTAGTGTTACAGACAAATGCAGAACTGGAAATTAATTAATTTGAGGTACTGAGTGTAAAAAACATCTCAAAAAATAACATATAATTTAAATATAAATAAATACAATATATAAAAAAAATTAAAAAAAAAGTATGCTTGTACCTCTAGTTAGAAGTATAAACACTTAATAAGGATGTAATTCTAAGCCGATAATATGGACTCTATCACATCACATTTCCACTACTTCCATTTGTTAACATATTTTTTTTGGTTTTATAAATTTAAATAATATATTTTTTCTCTTTTTTCCTTTTACAATTTTAATTTACCTGGTGGAGATTTGGAAGAAGAGAAGAAAACTGGGGAGAGGGATAATGAAAGAGAAGCATATCATATATAACCCTCTTTTTTGAAAAAGGTGATGGGCTTTTTGGTAAAAAGAACCAAACTTCAAAATACTTTATGCATATCACATCACATTTTAATATAAAAAAAAATATCACATCAAATTTATGTTCTTTCCTTAAGTTTACAGATTTTTTTTTTTTTTTGGTTTTATAAATTGAAATGGTACTCATTTCCATTTATTTCTTTTATTTTACAGTAATTTCTTAATTGCAGTAAGCGAGAAAAATCGCATTTGGGATCAGATCAGGGGCATGTCTCCCCCCTCTTTTCCCTCTCTTCAAAATTTATTGCCGCAGTATATCACCAAAAAATTTAGTTTTCTCAGGAAAAAAAAAAATCACATGTCGGAGAAAGCCAACACGAAGCAAAAACAAATCCACCTATTATTTTGACCTAAATATCTCGCTTTCTTACGCTTAAGTAACCATATATTCAAAACCCTAGAAACGGGAGAGATACCCACCCAGCCAATCTCTTCCGTCTCTCGGTATATTCTTCGTTTATCGATCCCTTGGCCCCTTTCGTATTCAAGGTTTGTTCTGATTTTCATTTGCTCTTATTGGAATATGATTATTTGGTTCTCCTGGTGATGTTTTGAATTTGACGGGTTTGTTATGTTTTGCAATGTATCGGCCTAATCTTGTTGCGATTTGAACAGATCTGGGGATTTGATTTGGACCTCGAAGGATTCGGTGATTTCCTGTATGGTTTGTTTGGTGACCTGGTAGGAAAAATCTGGCAGCTTTTTCGTTCGATTTTGCTTTCAAGGAATGCCGCTTCTGCCGAAGAGTGATCCGATCCATATTCGCGAGGTGTGGAACGATAATCTTGAAGAAGAATTTGCTTTGATACGGGAAATTGTCGATGACTATCCTTATGTTGCCATGGATACAGAGTTTCCCGGAATTGTTCTTCGCCCGGTCGGCAATTTTAAGAATAGCTATGATTACCATTACCAGACTTTAAAGGATAATGTTGATATGCTCAAATTGATTCAGTTGGGCCTCACCTTTTCGGATGAGCATGGAAACTTGCCTACATGTAATACTGACGAGTACTGCATCTGGCAATTTAATTTCCGGGAGTTTGATGTGAACGAGGATGTTTTTGCTAATGACTCAATTGAGCTTTTGCGCCAGAGTGGTATTGACTTTAAGAAGAACAACGAGCATGGAATTGATGCCCGCCGTTTTGGCGAGCTCTTGATGTCTTCTGGAATTGTGTTGAATGATAGCGTTCACTGGGTCACTTTTCATAGTGGTTATGACTTTGGCTATTTGCTGAAGCTCTTGACCTGCCAAAATTTGCCAGATTCTCAAGTTGGATTCTTTAACTTAATCAACATGTACTTCCCAACCATATATGATATCAAGCATTTGATGAAATTTTGCAACAGCCTTCATGGAGGATTGAACAAGCTTGCAGAGTTGTTAGAGGTGGAAAGGGTTGGGATTTGCCATCAGGCTGGTTCAGATAGCTTGCTCACTTCTTGTACATTCAGGAAATTGAAAGAAAATTTCTTTAGTGGATCTTTGGAGAAATATGCTGGTGTTTTGTACGGCTTAGGTGTTGAGAATGGACTGAATTCTCATTGAGAAATGAAATTAGTTTTAAAAAAAAAAAACAGAAAAAAAGTAAGTTGTTGGAAATGGATTGGGGATTACCATTATCCTCTGTAAACCTATGGCATTGAGTGTCTGAAATTATGAAAACTTTTATTATTACTTCTCCTGAGTGCTATTTTAGCTTATTTTCTGGTTTTTATATGGCTAATGCTTCTATTTTACTTGATCCATGTTGGCAATGGTACACGGCTTCTTCAATCATTCTAAACAATGGCTTGCGTTAAGGTTTGCTTGTTCAAGTTTTTGGTTTTGTGATTTAATCTTTATATTTAAACTTTTCTCAGACCGTATGGAGGGTATCTAGGTGACAGAAGGGAGCAGTTTTTGTTGATGGTGTGTCTAGGAGGGTACAAAAAACCACAAAATTTTGTCAAGTGTTCTTCACAAAACTTTAACCCTGTCCGTGGGGGAAAAATTGAACTGTATAATTTACAAAGCATTAATATTCACCTCAAATGGCCATTAAACATCTTGCTTTGTAGCATAAGCTACCTAGTCACATTTTACTAGGATGTTTACTTTTCAGATCTTTTTGTTCTCCCTGGTATTGGTCTTGGTGATTCCATCACCCAAGTGATTGCCTAAGTCTTGATTCATGACACTTCTGCAGGTTGGTTGGTGGGTTAAAAATTGTAGAACAATTGATTTGGATCTTTGAATGGATTGTATTCTATGTACTCTCATCTATTCCTAAGATGCTTAAACAGATAACTTTTCTTGGTGAGAAGGTGAAGTCGTCTTCATTTTACTCATACTCTGAACTGTTTTATATTGAGCTGTCTGCGTTGCTTTAGAAAGAAAATATAAACTATGGGCAAAGTAGGAATGATTATGAATTTGCTTCTAGAGTATTCAACTTCCAAGGGATGTATAATTGCCACTTTGACGATGGAGTCTTACATTTTTATTCTCTTATCTCGTCTTTCATTTTTCTCTTTAGGGATCTCATTTAAATTAGTTCTAACTAATAATCTGTTTTTCCAGGGGCGGCAGGGAGTTATTTTGTTATTCCCGCAGATGTTAAATCTACCAGATATTATTTTGCAGGTTATAAAGCTTCAGTTACTTGTTGAAGTGGGGGTAAAGATATTATTAGTTTCGCGTTTCAGTTCAAGTATTCTTCTCAGCCAAGTCCTTCTTTCCGATGTAAAGTTAAAAGTTAACGAAGTTTGTTTTGATCTTAAATATAAGATTTTCCTTTCATCTCCTACATTTCCCCCCTCAAAACATTTTCAATGTAAATGATTCTTTTATATATTTGTCGATCTTTTAATTAAATATAGGATAAAAGAATATTATAACAGAAAATCTATTGATATCTTATTTTATTGTGTAGGAGATATTATAGGAAGAGAGAGAATTAGTTTTGGATTTATGTGGACCCCATGCCAATTAAATCAAAAGAGGCAACATAACTCGGGCGCACTCTTCAACAATTATATGGGGCAATTAGGTATATATCTATCTTAATTGCAAATTAAACCGTAGTCTAATCCCATATCACTTAATCTCAGAGCCTAATTAAAATTCCCTTCGTCAAGGCAAATCCTAATTCTCAAATTCATATTTAATGATGGCCAGTCACAAAATAGATAAATTTGAACAAGATTAAGCAACCAAGATTAATATTAAATTTAACTAAACAATGAAAACCAAATTTAATCCACCTATAAGTTCATAGCTACTCTAGATTGAAAAAGAAATTAGCCACACATGGCTATACTAAAATCCATAAAATATAGGCAACAATTCAGGTTTGAGAAGGGAGTAGAATAAAGAGTAAGGAGATTGCAAATCTCAGTGCTGTGTCCAACTTTCGTCGATCAGCTGCGCTTGTCCGTGCTCTCCGCTCTGAATATCTCGCTCCGCTTCTTGAAATTTCCGTTCGGCCGTCTCTCGAATTGTTATGCAACGTTCTCTCTCGTGCGTGGTCTCCTCTCTTTTTAATTCTTTTCTTTCGTGCGCCTCTCCCTTTCAATTCTATGCAGCGTCTTCTAATATATATTAATTCCAGTGTCTCTTGCCTTTTTTTTCGGATCTACTTTTTTTCTTTGATATGATATAATATCATATATATTATAACAATGTATATGATAGCTTTTCATCCAGCCCGCCACGCATGATGCTTGCACACCCTTTTGGTTTAATTGGCGTGGGGTCCACGTAAATCCAAAACTAATTCTCTCTCTTCTTATAATATCTCCTACACAATAAAATAGGATATCAATAGATTTTCTGTTATAATATTCTTTTATCATATATTTAATTAAAAGATCGATAAATATATAAAAGATAATTAAATAAGCATAAGATATTAATAAATTCAATCAATATATCCCAAAATCTATACTTATTTAATTATAAAATATGCACTTATCAAAATGATTGAAAAGAGTTAGGTCCCGTTTGCTACAAGGAAGATTTGAAGAAGGAAAGGAAATGAAGGGAATAAAAAAGAAATGAAAGGAAGATTGAGAGTGAACTTAAAAAAATGAGCTGTTCGGTAAACATGAAAAAGGAAAAGGAAGATGATAATTTTAAAAAATATAAATATAAATATAAAATATGAATTGTCTAAAATACCCCTTTAACCTAAAAAATATCTTCCTCTCTCCTTCATTCCTACTCTCATGGCTGACAACTTAACCAATAAACCCCCCCCCCCCCCAAAAAAAAAAATCAGATTCCTCCTTCATCCTTCTCTCTCGACACAGATTCTTTCTTCTTTCCTCTCTGATCCCTCCTTCCTCCCTCTCTCTCTTCGACGGTGATTGCTGACAAAAAAAAAAAAAGATCCTTGCTTCATCCATCTCTCTCGACGGTGAAAATGAAGGATGAGAGTGACGGAGGGGATGAGAATGATAAGGGAGGAGGTGGACGGCGTGAAGGATGAGATTGACGGAAGGGATGAGAACAATGAGGGAGGAGGTAGGCGGCGTGCTTGTGGTTAGCAGCACTACAATCATGAGAGCTAGTAAAGGGCGAGAACGAAAAAGATTAGGATAGGATCGTAATTTATCAGGAGGGAAGATGAGATCTCACTAATATGCGAGGGATCTCATCTTCCCTTAAACATGGGAAGATTGCTCGCCGTTGGAAATCAAATCCCAAAAAGGGGACGACGCAATCAAATGGGTAACCACACGGAAGATTCGCCATCTTCCATTTCCTTCCGTAATAATCTCTGTAACAAACGGGTCCTTTGTGTATTTTAATTGGCAGTCGCATGGGACAATTGACTTGATTACCTTGTGCGTTCTGAGCAGTGGCGGAACCAGAAATTTTTTTTAGCACGGGCCAAAAAATAGACATATTAAACTACTCCCTTTTCTAGTCTTTTTTATAAGGCACTTGTTTGTTTCTAAATAGTATTAAATATTTTTATGTATACCCATAATTAAAAAGGTAGTGAGTGAGAATAATAAGTAATAAAAATTAATTATTACTCTTTTTTTGCGCAAAAAAATAGTAATAATTAATATAATATTAAAGTTTAGTATAATTAATAGGAATAATATTGAAAATTACTTAAATTTTAGGACAAATTTAATGACTTTAATTGTTTTTATTGGCTTGTGAGAATTATTAGTTGGTTCCTTAAATAAGGACTAGAGGGAGTATTTACTAAATAGTATCAAATAACCTTGAAAATACAAATAAATAATAACTGATAATTATAAATCAAAACAATATAGAAGATGATACTAACTTTTTCGGTATCTCAAACAAGAATTTTACTTTCTTTTCACAGCCTAATGAGTAATGAAAAAACATTATCTTGACAAAGAAAATAAAAAATTAGCTAGGACTAAATTTGTGGCCAAATAAAATATCATATAATAAATACATCTATATTTTCATAAATTTTATAAGATCAATCGGGACCAGCTAGAACCAAGACCCCAACTGACCATCAAGTGGTTCCGCCACTGGTTCTGAGTAACAAAGAAAGTAGGTAGGGGCCTTGCATGTGGTGAAGCATTACGCTTGATCTGATTTTTTAACAGTGAAAAGGTGAATATCTGTGTGGGCATTTATTGAAGTGAAGCGGCACCCTTAAATGGTTCAGATGTGATACTGTGTTTTTTATTTGTACTATATGGCTGACATGTGATGTACTTGTCAGTGTTCATGAAGGCTTCTGACTGACGCAACTACATTTTTCACTTGCCACATTGCTTCAAGTTTGAAGTACTTTTGGAGGCAAGTATATTGGACATGGATTCTTTATCAGGGTATAATGGAGTAAGAAAAGGGGAAACCTCACATTTAGATCATTACAAAAGCTAAATGACAGAGAGGGTGATTCCGATATTTATATTTTATTGTCAGAGAGGTGTGAATACTTCACTTGTCCTTTTTCAAATTAAAAGGAAATTACAGAAATCACCCTTTGCATAAGATTGAATTAGAGAGACAGAAAGTGGTGAATTTGGGAACAAGAGAGGAGGGAATCAGTGTGGGAGGCGTGGAAAGGAATTGAGGTAAGTAAATTTTGACATCACAATCATCTTTTCTTCATCACACAATCCTGATAATGGTGTTCTTAGTTTTAATTTTGATGGGTGTGTTTGGTGGGGAGCTGAGTTTTTAGCTTGGAGGATGGTAAATGTTGATGGGTGAAGGAGTTAGGAGATTGAACTTGGAATGCCAATTGTGAAGGTGAACGTTGTGACCTCCTCAAGGTGTTAACTTTATTGGTATTGGTATATTAATGTGTGACTGGGAGGGTGATTGAAGTTGACGAAGGGCCGAGTGTTGTAGGGGAAAATCGAAGAAGGTATTCGTTGGTGATGTGAGTCTTAAGTTTGAGGGTGTACATCAAGAAATGAGTGGGTTTTGTTGGTAATAGTAATGAGAAAGAGTGAAACCCTAATGAGAATATGTCAAATCCGATGTCATGGCCTTGCTGGTGTTTGAGTATCCTAAAGTGAATTTGTCATTTTTATACAAGAACTTGATAAACCTATGTGTAGTGTGAAATTTCTTTTAAGCTCAGATTCTCATTTTCTCAAGTGGTCATTTTCTAAAGTTAACTTGTCATTTTCATATTAGAACTTGTTATTTTTAAATTGAACTTGGTAAACTTATGTTTAGTGTGAGAATTCTTCTAAGTCTGTATTTTCATTTTTTCAAGTGGTCATTTCCTAAACCAAATCTCTCTACTGACGCATTCCAACATCCTCAATTACGAAATAACAAGTTCAAGCCAATTTCCTCTCTCACAGCGAGCTTCCTCATCCCTTACAACGAAAATTTTCGGCTACAATTACTAGAGAAAGTCATTGAGCAAATGACAAGCAATGTGTGTGAAGTGAGCTGAAAATTACGCCTTCTTCTCTTATTTAAAACTCACCTAGGACATTTTCATAATTTTCTTTTAATTTGAAAAAGGGCAGGTAGTATACTCACACCTCTATAGTAATATGAATATTGGAATTACCTCTATATCATTTAGTATTTGTAATGATCTTTATGTGGGATTTACCTTCAGGGTTTATTTGGTATGAGAGATTTGGAAGGGAGGAAAATTTTTATAAATGGATTTTTTAAATTTTTTTAAAAAAAAAGCAAGAAAGAAACGGGTTTAAAAGTTTCTAATTAATTTTTCATACTTTTTTATGTTACATTTTCTCTTTATTAAAATTTTATAACTACACACTTCTTCAATTTCTTTAAATTCAAGTCATAAAATTTTCACATAAACAAATTTATCATCTCATTTAGATTGATTAGAGGAGATGAGAATGATTTTAATGTACCTTGCTTGGTTGATGAGGGGAGAGGAGGTAAAATATTTTCACATAAACAAATTTATCTTTAGTTTATATAATTCATTTTTTGAATTTTGTAGAATATTTAATAATTATATTAAATTATAAATTTATAATTATTAAATCGAATAATTATAGCTTTTATGAGCACAATGATCACACCACGCCAAAATATTAAAGTGAGAATGCGGATGAGAAAGAAGGGAAAGTTTGGTGTCACTAAGGAACTTAAAGGGAAAGATAGGGGAGGAAAACTTTTCATGGGTAGGATTTAATAAAGAGAATTTGTAAGATAAATGAATAAGAAAAATTAATTTAAAATTTAACCCCATTTTTTTAAAATCAAATTGAATTGTTTTTTTCCTTCCACTCATTTTCTTTCCCCTACCCTCATACCAAGTAAGTCCTAATAGGCCATTGGTGAATCATCCTTTTCATTACAAGACAACATCAAGAGGGTAATAATAGATTTAATTGCAAAAACGATGACTGAAACCTAATTGCAGGTCTGTTCACAGGGATCTAATCGAACATTAATAATAATAATAGCATTATATTTGATTGAACGATTGTTCACAAAAACAAAAACAAAAAAATCTCTGATGAGTTTGATTTTTCTCTGCCTTTTACCTAATATATAAAATTGAGGCCTCCCTCACAGACTGAGACTTAACATCAGAAAAATAATACGAGTGGTAATACGTTTTGTACATGATAATGATAAATACTGATTGAACAATTTATACAGATCAAATTTACACGGTTTAAGTAGCAAATCTGTCCTAAAAATATACGTCCAAGAATAATATTGTTTGGAAGTTTTTTAAGTCTCAATGTCACCCCAGAAATATAAAAACTGTAACAATGTTACCATTTTCTATTAAAAAGTTAATGGTCGATGTCATTTTTTTAACGGAAAAATGACAATATTTCTACGTTTTTAGATTTTCGGAGTGACATTAAGCCTTAAAAAGCCTTCAGAGTAACATTGGCTCTGTTTGGCATGGCTTAATTTTGGGCTTTTTAGTTGAAAAAAATCAGTGACTTAAAAGCTACTACTGGATCAGTGAAAAAAAAACGCAATGCTTCTGTGTTTGGATTGTTTAGTACCATTGCTGGGCTTTTTTCGTTACAATTAACGCCACCAGATATTTACAACGCTCCAATTCCTAGCTTCCACACTAACGCACTGCTCCCTCGTTCACTACCTCTCCCCCTCCAGCCCACCAGACACAATCTCATCCAAAGTATACCTTAACGCACTGGACCGTGAATGCATTATATAAATATACCCTCTGTTTTATCGTTGTATTGCTTCAAGCCTTTAACCTGAGTCAAGTCCAAAACAAAGTTGAACCGAGAGCAAAGGGTGAGTCTGAGAGAGAGAGTAATGACGAGAGAAAGAGGGGCTGAAACACAGTTAAGCTTCCTCTGTTTCTTTAACAGTAAAACAGAGGTACTTTGTTCAACTGTGAGCAGCTGGGATTCAAGCAAGTGACCTAGGTAACCATCGAGCTTCTTTTCTTTTCTTAGTTTCGTCATTTACCAAAGAAAACATGGGAGTATTAGGCGTAGGAAATGAGCTTTGAGTTGCTGCTACATAAAACAAAATCTTGCTGATATATATGTACACACATGTGAAACCAATAAGAATATATAAAAGTTAAAAAGGGAACCTTGTTTTTGGGGTGTGTGTGAATAGAAAGTAGTCAATAATAATTATAGAACCCAGATTGTGCTTGCTACTATATATAGATAGACACTTGAATATTAGAAAGGATGGAAAGAGCTTATTGGTTTTTTTTAACGCTGCATGTGAAGCAAAAAGGAGAAGGAAAACATTACACACATACACATATATACATATATTAACTTTGAGTGTTGAGTATATATATATATATACTTATATATATCAATGTTGCACCTGAGAAAAATAGTAGGAAAGATTTTTGTAGTATGTATATATATTGACTGATGCATTTGGAAATAAAAGCAAAAAGGGTGGCCTTATAAATATATATATATATATATACAGGGACGGACCTACACTAGTGCCACTGTGGGCAGGTGCAGACATAAAATATATACAATTTGCAAGAAATTCAATAAGGGTATGTGTAAGTGGAACAGATGGTTAAGGCTTTTATTCTTTTGCTCTCAGGTCGACGGTTCGAGCAGAGTTGGTTCCCTTTTCTCTCTTTTTTTCCCCCCTTTTGCATCGCTCTCTCGCCGTCTAAATACCTAATCCCACAGAAATTCCCAAATCTCCATCGTTGTCCGACGCTGCCTGCCTCGTCCGTCGTCCGCCGTCGCTCATCGTTGTCCCTCGTCCGCCGTCACTCATCGGTGTCCGCCGTCGCTCATCTTTCTCTTTCTCGACGTCGCCCTTTGTTTCTTCTTCTTCATCAGCTGAGCCATTTCCTGTTGGTACGAACAAAATCCTCCTCCTCCTTCTCTATGGGTTTTCCTTAGAATAAAAATATATAAGTTCAGTCTTGTTTTCCTCCCAATTTCTGTCGTTTTTCTGTTTCTCTCTTGCCTTTAATTTCTTCATTTCGCGGGTTTTTTATTTTCGCCAATGTTATTTGGATTTGGGGATTTTCAAGTGGGGTGAAATCGCAAGTTCGAATGAGCCGATGAGTTTTGTAATACTGACTAATAATCGTTTGATTTTTAATATATGGGTTTTGAATGATTATGGAATTGTATGTTACAAGGTTTTTCTGAACCATTTGTGAAAAAACTCTGAAGGCCTCTTCAACTCTTCCAAGTTTTCCCAGCTGAATAATCTGCTGATTTTGGTTGAAAACATGTCTACCTTGTTCACCTATTGATCTAAAGATTATACTTCATTGTTTGAGGGACTATTTACAACTTGGTGACTCAATAGTATAGATCCCTTAACCAAGGCAATGTGGATAGGGTGCTTAGATGCAGTAATTGGTGATTTACTTTCTAAACTAAGCAAACAAAAAGACTTCCGGGCTGCTTCTACATGTTGGTGGCCTTTTATGGGCAGTTTCAATTCATCAAGATCTGCAAACTTGCAATCCATTCTTTAAAGTTGGCAGAGAAGCAGAAGCTTAACTGTGAACTTGCAATCCATTCTTTAAAGTCAATGAGCCATGCCCCTGAAATTGTCATGGATTTCATGTTATAAGGAATTGGATCTGCATTAATGAGAACTGTAAAATGTTTCTTTGTAAGTTGGCATTTTCTGCTACAAGCAGCCTAAATGCTATAATATCATTTCACAAACAACATATTACGTTTGCAGATTCGATATGCTTATGAGTTGCTGACAAATCCCACGTGGAAAAGAGACTATGATCTATTTAGCATTGACGAGCAACTTGTGAGTACTTTTTTCAGGATAGTTCCTTTGAATATCATTTCCATTTTGTAAGAGCTGTCCCAAGATTTTTTTTATAACCTATTTACTGTCAGCTTATATATGTTCTCTTTGATTGACAAATTGCTCGGTGGTAGCATATTATTGAGGCTGCAAGCAAGTTTTATGCAGGGAAAAATACTTCAGCATTGGACTTTCCTTTACTAGATGCCCCTTCTTTTGGTTAGTCGAGACTTGTAATATATATGAATGATAGGCATTTATATAAGGAAGTAAATTCTTATACATATAGTCCGCTTTACATTTCAGAGTCTGTTGATCACTCTTATAAAGTCATCACAACCAGCGACTTCCAGTCTTTATTTCCAGATACAAAGCCATGGCTAATTCAGGTATAAAAACTTGTTAGAATATGCTGACATACTTCATTGCATTATATTATTCTAACTTCTAATAACTTGATAGAAGTGGCTTTCTGCTTTTGTAAATATATAAATAATTATTGGGGCCTCTTCTAACTTACAAGTCTGGTTTAAACCTTTAATTCCAACTTTGGGGTTGTTTGTTTCATTTACTTAAACATTTGAAGGAAATAAAACAGATAGTGACAATACGTAGCTATAGGCTGTGAACAATATTTTCCAATATGCTGATTAATGATTTTGAACATAGTTGAAATTATGGTTTGTACTTTGTTTATATTCTTTTATTTTTTAATGCGTTTAAAACTTTCCTTAAAAAAAAAAATTTCGGGGGCAATCCCCGCATCCCACCACTATTTGTGCACCCACAAACTTAAAATCCTGAGTCCGTCACTGTATATATATGTGTGTGTACACATGGATATTGTAACACCCCAACTTTTCTAAAGCATTTTTGAAATTATTTGATCAGAGTTCAAAATAATTAAATCAGAATAGAGCAACGAAATGATTTTAAATACAGAGTAACTGATATTCAACCACTGTAGTGTACTGGTTTGCTGATACAAAGAGTTCGAAAGACTATACATATCTACAGGACTTTCTCCAGCTAGTCCTTCTGCCTGCTGCTTACCCTTGTTTCTGTTTCTGTTCACTCCGAAAATCCTGAAGCTACAGTAAGAGCTGAGGTTCAATACCCATTGAACCCCAGGTAACGGTTAACCTCATGCTTATGTACCAAATATGTATGACAGATATTCATGGCAATATAGCAATAATCCATACATAAGCACACAGCAGATGTATGATTACAGCAATACATAAGCACACAGCAGATGTATTCTAACAGCACACAGCAGATTTATCTCATATTCAAAATAATAACATAACACAGCCACTGCAATATGCATGTTATTATAGTCTGCACTATTCACCAGTGCCACGATGGCCTATCGTGTCCTCAGCGCTAGGAAAACATAACGGTGTTATCAAGACTATAACCCGTATCAAACTGCATGTGTGTAGTCAATTTTCAAAATAGAGCTTTAGACTATCTATCACATATAAGCATACAATAAGCATCAGAGTTAGTGTTACAGTACGCGAGCGTACCTTCCTTCCACGTGAATAGTAAATTACTATTCATGTATACGGCACTATTCATGTATACGGCACTATTCACGTATCCCCAAACTTCCTTTGAATCTGACTCCGGAATCCTCGGATATCCTATAATATCATTTTTATCAGTGACCATTAATTTTCAGCATTTGCGGAAACTATGTTGGATATTCACTATTCATGTGAATAGTACCAGTAAAAATATTTTTACCGTGCCGGTAAATATTTTTTACTGTGCCAGTAAATAATATTTACTGTCCAAGGATAATTCTTTTCTGATGTGACAGATCAGACTAAGCTGCAGCCACAGAGCATACTCAGAAAAACTCTATCTGGCATTTCTACTATAATTACCAAAAGAAACTACCAAATATTAAGACTAGAGACCAAAGAACTTACCCTTGAAGTTCCTGCTCATTCTCTCCAGCTTCAAGAACTTTACTCTAAACTCTCTCTCTAACTCTAAGAATTCTCACTCTTCTCTTAAACTCAACTGTTGTTCTCTGAGTTTGGTGTGAAGAAAATGAAGAAATGAAGCCTCTATTTATAGTGAAAAAGCATGATACTATTCATACTTTATCAGGTCAGATTTTGGCCGTTGGATCTTGACTTTAAACATGGCTTCATCTCAACCGCCCAATCCATTTGCTTACGTCATCGATGACGTCATCAAGATGCTTACGTCATCGATGACGTCATCATGACGATGACACTTTCTTACTCTTTTGCATTTATCCTATAAAGATTCCCTGATCGGTGTTCTAATCGCGTTATATTAGAAATTCTCAAGAATCCGGAAGCACAGCCTTAAAGTTCTATTTTTCCTCTTCAGAAATATCTGGGTCAACTAAATTTTTGATCCTATTTAGGGTATTCCGTAACCTGCCGAAGATTTTAAGTCGGACACTGACGGTTACAGAAATTACTTCGGGTGACACCAACTTCTAGACAAAAATTCACTGATTCATAATATGTCCAGCTGTTTACTACTTAATTCAAGGAGTTTGAGTTATGATTTATTTCCTATAGATTCCACTATCTGTCCTGCTTCAAAATATCGGTTTCAACCTATCTCAATAATCATTCCGCCGATTACGGAAATGACTTTGGAGATAACCCACTCTGAGATAGAAATTCGCTTGTTTATAATATACCCTTACTTTAAAAACCTAATTCACGGTTTATTGGAAATAATTTTATTTCTATTATTTTCCAAAGTATAAGATATTATATTATAATAATATTATTATTGAGTGGGTCCCGCAAACAATAATTTCAAAATTTCTCCCGTGAATGTGTCGGCAGGAGGAGAATTATTTTGACGTGGGTCCCGCATGAATAGTAAATACGTATTTTCAAATAGTGAATACGTATTTAGGAATAGTAAATACCGTATTTTTAAATAGTAAATACGTATTTGTAAATAGTAAATATTTTCATATTTCTCAAAATATCGATTAAATACCGTATTTATAAAAAGTGAATACGTATTTGTGAATAGTGAATACTATTCATGTACGTATTTGTGAATAGTAAACACTATTCATGTCCAATAAAATTCTGATTCTAAATTCATTTTCAAAAATAGGGTCTAATAGTCCTCCAAAAATAGGCTAATTTTCTAGTCTTTAGGTCCAAAATTCAGGATGTTACAATTCTCCCCCCGTTCAATAAATTTCGTCCTCGAAATTTGACAATATAAAATCAAAAGGTTAACTAGACCTCTAGTCTATTCCTTCCTTATGCAAACTTAAATAGCACGCACCCTACTATTCAATGTCTCAATCTTATACCCAGGTATAGTACTAAATTACAGGACTTGCTGATCTATTCTCACAGTACTCGGTTACACAGGCCTCACTACCTGATTTATTTAGCCTATCGGCTTAACACATATTGGCCTTCCGCATCTGCTCATCAATTTCATCTGAGTCTTTCCCATTCAAGTCCTCAAACTACTTTCACTTACTCAACATCATAACCGGCAGCTATTATTTGACTTAACTAGTTTAGTATTCCAGACCTTTTTAATAGTTGCTGTTCCTGTACCATAATTCCCAATTACACTGCTTTTCTTTTCAACACGATAGCGTCGACAATCATGTCATTGCTACCCAAAATTATTTTCTTGTCTCATTTTCAAATTTTCAAACATGAAAAGTTTTCCGTGGTTTCAGTACATTTCACAATCTGCACTATACCACAAAGTAATAGTGCTATAACATTTTTAAACTTAATCGCTGCCATCACAAATTCGTGAAAACATTTTTCACTGCCGGATCATTTTCAAAAACTTTTATTACCAGCACATATCTTTGAGGGAGCTAATTTATTTCACAAAATTTTACAATTGAGAGTACACACCATCATTTTAACCATTTGGTACAGTGAGCGCCTTCTCCCAATCCCCAAATCCAGTCTTAACAGTATTATCAACAATGTGGGAGAACCTCCGCCCCTTTCTCAGGAGACCCAGTGTTCACACTGGCACATAAAGTAGCAACCCTATCTAGCGGAACTCAGTCCAGTCATAGACAGTCAGGTTGTACTAAACAAAACATATGCCCTCGGCAAAGTGTTATGGATTGGGTGCGTTCACTGTTGGTGCGATTTCCATTTTCTCAAACAAAATCCCTCCAAAACTTTTTGTTCAAAAAAAAAAAAAAACATTTATCAAAGGCCAGCGATTTCAAACATTTTAAAACATCTAGCAAGACCCAGCAAACTGTGTACATCTACAACAGCTTCTGTCCTTCCAGTTTTGTACTGACTTTACCACAACATAGTTAAAAACTCAGTTTCAAACTCTGGGTTCTATCAAAAACCCTTTTTTTACAAGACAATATCATTTCAAAATAATAATCGCTGTGGTCTCAAATTCATTTCATTTGAAAACTCAGCTTCAAAAAAAAAAAATCCACATGTTCGAACAAATAAATTTCAAAATTTCTAATACAGCAGGTGTATTGGCAAGTTCAAAAATTCAATTTTAAAATCTTACTTAGGAATCAGACAACTAACATTAGAAGGTCATCACTAATTACACGTATTCGGACCTCTTTCCTTGGCTACTCAAACCATATGTATAATGCTTAGTTTGTTCTACTTAACTCATCTGGCTATTCCAAACTTTGCCCGTTATCCTCGGGTTTCACAAACTTTTTGGGACACTTCTCGTATTTGTTGTCTAACAACCGTGGGCTTCTGCTAGCTTATAAACACAATATATGATGTATAGCACTGGAGCAAACCATGACGATATACTAAGTTACAACAGTCTTTTCTCTAGGGAACCTATTCAATGTGAGATTCATTATAATGTACTTACCTTGAGAACCGATGCACTGGTAACTCTACTTTATGGTTCGTTGTCACGGCGGCTCCACTCTACGGTTCGTCGTCACAGTGGCTCTGCTCTACGGCACATTACACGGCGCTTCACTTAGTCTTCTCAGACCAGTCAGCTTTTCCGGTTAGCATCCTTGTAGGTAAACCTCCTAGATCAGAACTCCCCGTAGGTATCCTTCTCCGATTAAACTTTCCATAAGTAGCGCCAGTGATCGTCTTTGAATCATTATAATGAGAACTCAAATCTTAACAGGTTCCTATCCTTTAGTAGTTTCATAAACCGTTGTGTCTATGTCTGCCATCTTATCTAGGGTCATTCTATTTGTGGACTTTCACTTTCTATTTAGCTCCAAGCATAATTCTTAACTCAATTTTCCCTATCGGGTAGCCACTTACTTTATAGGGAATCTATTAGCCACTAACATCTCTATGGTTCTTGGTCCCACCTTGAGACCATAGCCTGGTGGCTACTGAGGTTTCCAGCTTTCGTATGGTTCTGTTAAGGAACTATCTCTTAGGTATTTGGAACCTAGGCAAAACTCACTCATATTTTCTCAGGGTTCTTACTCTCACAGGGGTCATAGTTCTGAGATTTCTCTCGCCTAAGCAATATTAACTTCATAATGTCTATTGATTCTTGGTACTAATATTGGTATACTTACTACTGGGTACCTACAACTCTCATAGGCACTAGTATGACATAACTGTCTCCCCAGAATTACTGGGTACTTTCCCTCTTCTGTCAATTGATCACCACCGTCAAGGACTTAATCAAAAGATCTTCGTCCCCGGAGCCACGCCCCTTTGCACGCATGGTGTCTGGCCTCTACAAGGTAGGGATTTTCTTCTCAGGGTACCTTAACAAGTTATTATTTTGACAAGGACATTAAATCGATAGGTTACTATCCAAGGGAAACCTAAACAGTAGGTTACTGTCTACCGGAAAACTTAAGTCGTACCGACTTCTCTGTACCACTTCCCTTGAAACTCTGAGCGGGGATTTAACTTAGATTCCGATTCCCATATCAAAAGTCTTAAAGTTTAACAACAGAAACCATATTCTGTGCCATCTACTCTATATCAAGGCCTCCCGAGCCTAACCCTTTTCCTTAGGATGTACGTCCTTTTTGTATCACAACACCAGTCTTGTATCAGTACTTGTACTTGTTTTTTTCGAAACACTTTTAAAACCATGGCTTAGAGCCTAACTTAGTTAGTCAAACCGATTGGCCAGGTAGGCGTCTATCATGGGAGCCTCACCGTGCTAGGGTGACTGATTGGCTGATCCACATAGACTCGGCCCTACCTTCGGCACCAATGGTTTACTGTAACTGAGTCGGGTTCATACCAGATAAAACACTTTTGAAAGCTTAGAACCTAACTCCGCTACTCAGACAATCCGACTAGGCAGGTGTTTTTGTGGAAGGCTCGACGAATTCAAGGAAACTGATTGCCAACCACAAAACCCCTTTCTAGATATCGGACTGTTTGGAGTAACTTAGTTAACTCCGTGCCAGGATGTCTGCTCTGATACCAAAATGTAACACCCCAACTTTTCTAAAGCATTTTTGAAATTATTTGATCAGAGTTCAAAATAATTAAATCAGAATAGAGCAACGAAATGATTTTAAATACAGAGTAACTGATATTCAACCACTGTAGTGTACTGGTTTGCTGATACAAAGAGTTCGAAAGACTATACATATCTACAGGACTTTCTCCAGCTAGTCCTTCTGCCTGCTGCTTACCCTTGTTTCTGTTTCTGTTCACTCCGAAAATCCTGAAGCTACAGTAAGAGCTGAGGTTCAATACCCATTGAACCCCAGGTAACGGTTAACCTCATGCTTATGTACCAAATATGTATGACAGATATTCATGGCAATATAGCAATAATCCATACATAAGCACACAGCAGATGTATGATTACAGCAATACATAAGCACACAGCAGATGTATTCTAACAGCACACAGCAGATTTATCTCATATTCAAAATAATAACATAACACAGCCACTGCAATATGCATGTTATTATAGTCTGCACTATTCACCAGTGCCACGATGGCCTATCGTGTCCTCAGCGCTAGGAAAACATAACGGTGTTATCAAGACTATAACCCGTATCAAACTGCATGTGTGTAGTCAATTTTCAAAATAGAGCTTTAGACTATCTATCACATATAAGCATACAATAAGCATCAGAGTTAGTGTTACAGTACGCGAGCGTACCTTCCTTCCACGTGAATAGTAAATTACTATTCATGTATACGGCACTATTCATGTATACGGCACTATTCACGTATCCCCAAACTTCCTTTGAATCTGACTCCGGAATCCTCGGATATCCTATAATATCATTTTTATCAGTGACCATTAATTTTCAGCATTTGCGGAAACTATGTTGGATATTCACTATTCATGTGAATAGTACCAGTAAAAATATTTTTACCGTGCCGGTAAATATTTTTTACTGTGCCAGTAAATAATATTTACTGTCCAAGGATAATTCTTTTCTGATGTGACAGATCAGACTAAGCTGCAGCCACAGAGCATACTCAGAAAAACTCTATCTGGCATTTCTACTATAATTACCAAAAGAAACTACCAAATATTAAGACTAGAGACCAAAGAACTTACCCTTGAAGTTCCTGCTCATTCTCTCCAGCTTCAAGAACTTTACTCTAAACTCTCTCTCTAACTCTAAGAATTCTCACTCTTCTCTTAAACTCAACTGTTATTCTCTGAGTTTGGTGTGAAGAAAATGAAGAAATGAAGCCTCTATTTATAGTGAAAAAGCATGATACTATTCATACTTTATCAGGTCAGATTTTGGCCGTTGGATCTTGACTTTAAACATGGCTTCATCTCAACCGCCCAATCCATTTGCTTACGTCATCGATGACGTCATCAAGATGCTTACGTCATCGATGACGTCATCATGACGATGACACTTTCTTACTCTTTTGCATTTATCCTATAAAGATTCCCTGATCGGTGTTCTAATCGCGTTATATTAGAAATTCTCAAGAATCCGGAAGCACAGCCTTAAAGTTCTATTTTTCCTCTTCAGAAATATCTGGGTCAACTAAATTTTTGATCCTATTTAGGGTATTCCGTAACCTGCCGAAGATTTTAAGTCGGACACTGACGGTTACAGAAATTACTTCGGGTGACACCAACTTCTAGACAAAAATTCACTGATTCATAATATGTCCAGCTGTTTACTACTTAATTCAAGGAGTTTGAGTTATGATTTATTTCCTATAGATTCCACTATCTGTCCTGCTTCAAAATATCGGTTTCAACCTATCTCAATAATCATTCCGCCGATTACGGAAATGACTTTGGAGATAACCCACTCTGAGATAGAAATTCGCTTGTTTATAATATACCCTTACTTTAAAAACCTAATTCACGGTTTATTGGAAATAATTTTATTTCTATTATTTTCCAAAGTATAAGATATTATATTATAATAATATTATTATTGAGTGGGTCCCGCAAACAATAATTTCAAAATTTCTCCCGTGAATGTGTCGGCAGGAGGAGAATTATTTTGACGTGGGTCCCGCATGAATAGTAAATACGTATTTTCAAATAGTGAATACGTATTTAGGAATAGTAAATACCGTATTTTTAAATAGTAAATACGTATTTGTAAATAGTAAATATTTTCATATTTCTCAAAATATCGATTAAATACCGTATTTATAAAAAGTGAATACGTATTTGTGAATAGTGAATACTATTCATGTACGTATTTGTGAATAGTAAACACTATTCATGTCCAATAAAATTCTGATTCTAAATTCATTTTCAAAAATAGGGTCTAATAGTCCTCCAAAAATAGGCTAATTTTCTAGTCTTTAGGTCCAAAATTCAGGATGTTACAGATATAGTGGAGAAAAAGCTTGTATGATTTGGATTATGCAAGGGACATGTACAGTATACTTAAATAGATAATAATAATGATAATAATAAAAATAATAAAATTAAATAATTGTTATTATTGTTATTAGGAGGGAAAAAAAGGTAATAAAATAGAATAAATAAATAATAATTAGTAGTATTTTAAAAAAAAGGATAAATAATAAAGGGAGTTATTAATTAAAATTAAAATTTTTATTATCCTAATATATACAACTAATAAGTATAGTAGTACTCAATATGATTCATGCATTTTTCAGTCATTTTCTATCTTAACTGACTTTTCAAATAATAATCCAAACACTTATCAGTTAAGAAAAAAGTTACTTTTGTAAAAAGCCACACTGACAATCCAAACACAACTCATCATTTACAACTTGACTTTTTTCCTACCGAGCTTAAAAAAAATCAGATAGTTTTTAAGCCACCATTCTTACTGCCAACCCAAACAGACCCATTTTCCTTTAATGTATACTTCCAAAACGGTTTTTGCTACTTACACCAATTTACACCGAAGAAGAAATTCTGTTGCTCAATAATCGATGGCCCTTGTTGTTCGTTGGGACAGTACAGTACTTTCAGTGCCCTGACCAGAGAAACTCTAAATGCAAAACATCACATCACTTGTCAACTATTTTAGGAAAGTCTCCACACTGGGAATCTATAAATGACTGGTGAGGGTACTTCATCCTTCCCGTCCTTTCTTATGCATCACTACATTTCAAAGTATTTGTCAGTGTGCATATAAATACTATTCTTTTAGCCTTAAAAGTTGAACCTAACATGGATTTTATTCTTAAATATAAGATTTTTTTAAAAAATATTTTTTAACTTTTTAAAACTAATTTATTTTAATTATAAACTGATATATAATATAATAATATAATGTTATACAAAATATTTTATACAAACCATATAAAATATGTTATAATTAAATAAATTACTTAGTTTTTTAAATCCCACCAAATTTTATAAATATATTTTACATGAAGGGGAAGAGTACTAATACTCCTAAAAACCATTTAACTAATTTAGTTAGATTAGTGAAGATAAATAAATTATTTAATTATAAAAAAATATCACCCTTGTTTAAAACTAAATTTCTCCAAGTCTACATAATTAATGACTTTTATATGTTTAAGTTGGCTTATAGGTTTTTTAAAAAAACGAGTTTTATATGTTCAAAATGATTTTTTTTTTTTACAAAGCTCAGTGACATTTAGATGTTTAAAGATTAATTTAATGATAATTAGGTTTCGAAAAAATTACTAAAATATGAATTGTAAATATTGATTCAAAAAAATTATAAATATGAAAATTTCAGTTACAAATTAGACACTTAAATTTTATAAGCTTTTTTCCTAACTATTTCTAACTAAAATTCGCAAATTAATTGTTATTTGATTTGATATTTATGAATAATTTTTAAACAAAATTTATTGAGATTTAACTATATTCTAGTTTGAAGATTTAAAATAAATTTTTAATGTGTAGAACTTCTTTTTTACTTTATTATTTTATTTCTTGGGTCTTCTCGTTGATGGAATTTTCAATTAAGTGGGTATCTATATGATCAGTTAAAATATAAATGGAATTCTATATCAAAATGCTTAAAATTATTTATTTAAAAAGAATATGGCATTAATGAATGGGAAAATCACTATGAGATTCCAAGGACCATAAAAATGATAAAAAAAATCTCATACCAAATTTCCTTAAGAAAAAGGTCCATAGGGATTGCATTGTGATTAATTCAGAATGTGAAATTACTTTGTCGCCCCCCATACAAAACGCTGATATGATATTTTTTTTTGAAAAAAAAGTGTTGTGGATAAGTATAGTTGTAATTGTTAATATGACAATTGCAGTTGTTAATACAAATGTATGTTGCAAATTGTATTGAAAGGTGGCTAATACATAAGGGAAGAATCTATTATATTTCTTTCATGTAGGGGTGGGGGAGTTTTTAAATAGTGGAGGAGATGAAAATTAATATGTCGATGGTTGGGTAAGAACAAGATCTAGTTGTCAAAATAAGTTCATGCAGTTGAGAAAATAGGCATTAGAACTTGTCAAAAATCACATATACACTTGTGAAAATTAGAACATTAACTTGTGAAATTTCATAACTTCTTGGTTAGAAAAGTCTAGTTTTCAATGTAAGCTCATGAAGTTTTGATAATAGGAATAAGAACATGTCAAAATTTACATATGGACTTGTGAAAGTTAGGACATTAACTTGAGAAATTTCATAACTTTTTTAGGTAAGAAAATCTAGTTGTCAAAGTGGACTCATGAAGTTGTGAACATAGGTATAAGAACTTGTCAAAATTCCCTTATGCACTTGTAAAAGTTGAAACATTTACTTGTAAAATTTCATACTTCTTTGGATAGGAAAATCTAGTTGTCAAGGTAGGTTTATGCAGTTGTGAAAATATGCATAAAAACTTGTGAAAATTCGCATATGTACTTGTGAAAGTTGGAACATTAACATGTGAAGTTTCATAATTTCTCAAGGTAGGAAAATTTAGTTGTGAAAATAGACTTATACAATTATGAAAGTAGGCATAAGCACTTGTCAAAATTCGCATATACATTTCTCCAGGTAAGGGCAATTCGTTAACTTCACATTCCAAATTAATCACAATGCAGTCTCTAAGGACCTTTTTTATAGAGGAATTTGGTATGAGACTTTTTTTTTTTTTAAATTTATAATTTTCATAGTTCTTGGGACCTCATAGTGATTTTTCCATCATGAATTATCTTACCGTGATGGCCTGGCAAGTATTGCTCACCTTATAGGATAAGTGGCGCTTTATTAAATTATTGTTGTACTCCCTCCATTTCTAAATCCAAATAATTGATTTGTATTTATTACGAAAACAATTAAAATTAATTAAAAATAATAAATATGTATTTTTTCAATTATGCCCTTATTTGCAAAAAGAGAATAAATAAGAGACAATAAATACAAGTATGCAACAAATATAGTTAAAGGGCAAAGTTGGGAAAAGAGCAATAAATGTTAAGACAAAATTAAAATGAAGTTTACATTTTGAGACAGACCTATTCTTAAATCTGAAACTTATATTTAGGGAGTATTTAGTTAGTGTTAAGGAGCAAGAATACGGGTAGCTTTGGGGGGAAATTAAACATGGGAATATATTTTATATTTATGACAAAAACTAACTTTTCAATCATTAAGAGTCAGAGGAGTAATAATAATTAATTTAGAAAGATCAGTACAAAACAAATAGGTTGTGGGTATGCAAATTACTCCCTCGATCTTAAATCTAGGACTTAATTTATAATGCAAATTATACTTTAAAATAAATCCTATATTTAAAAAAGGAGGTAGTAATTTTTACTCTAAAATATGAGGTGAGTCACACTATTGATGGTCTATGAATCACATCACTTTCTATAAATTTTATATTATATATAGGTATAGCTACTTCAACCTGGAACTGGAATCTAATGCTCACTAGAGTTTTAGTGGTCCTTGGTCCTTACTATTGTCGGAATTTGAATTAAATAATCCTTCCCATAAAGTTGCTTCAAGGAATTTAATATTTCTCTCTTTTATTTTGCTTCCTCCATATATTCTTTTTGTGAAATCAAAGATGAATGTTGTGTGGTAATTCACATGATGTGATCCAAAACGATAGTGGTTGACCACTAGCTAGTTGTCAGATGAGATTAAAATACTGATAGAAATAAAGAAAGAAAAAAGATGGTTTGAAGGAAGACAACCACAATTGTTAAAATCATAGGAAGATAGAATTCGTGCCCTTATCATTTCACCTGGGTGATTTGATTGTTTCTATGATTCGTCTAAAATATTATTTTAATTTTTCTTTTTAAAAAATCATAGAACTTGTTTAGAATAATTGTTATAAGAATCAAACTTGGAGAATTGAAAGAAGACAAGAGACAGAGTGCAGAGGGTATCAACGACCGATAAAGAGTCAAAAGACTTAATTATGTGTTTGGATTAGTTTTTATAAAATAGCTTTTACGATTTAAGCATGTGAAAAAAGTTTTCTCTCAGCTGCAAAAAGGAACTTCTGAAACCACGGTTTTAGTGTTACTCAAACAATCACTAATAAGAAACAATGAAGACAAAGGAGTGCAAACAAAAAGGTGAGCCCAAGGGGCAAAGTGGAGAGGGCAGCCATGAGTGAAACATAATAAGATAAGACAAAAAATAGAAAACATGTAAAAAAATAGAAAACATATTAATAGAAAACATCCCTGTGGACTGGGCTTGGACTATGGGTGAACCTAACCCATTTCCTAAAATTTTCGTATAAAAAAAAATAAAAAAATAGAAAACATGTAAAAATTTGTTATGAGTTTTGTATTTTAAAAAACGTATTAATATTCTTTTGTTTTACAAAACACTTAATTAAAAAAGTAACCATAAAAAAATTTAAAAAAAATTGAAAACAAAAATTTATCTGTAGAACAAGAAATCAAATGAGGCCATAATTTCAACATTATTATTTCTAAAAAGTAATTAGTTTATTTGAGTCATGAATAGTCATTTTAGTCATATAGCAGCAACCTTACAAGTATCCTAAAATTCTGCCACATAGAATCACATCATTTACTAAACAATTCCCACTAACAAACAATGATGATGGACTGATGTAGCAGTGTTTATGCTTGTTTTGAGCCATTGGATTTTTTTACATGTTTTGATTAGTTTTTCAAGCAATATTTAGAGTAGTCCAAAATCTTGATTCCTTGTGATTGAAGAAACCTTGTCTTTGAAGATTCATGTTTGCTCTTCCTTATTCACTTTAAATATATAAGCCAAAATTTTATATAGGGTAAAGGTGTAATTTTACATATGAAGTTTGCTCCAAGGAGCGTCTAGCACCACGAAGTTTTTTCTGGAGCAAAAGCACACACGAAGTTACGTTTTGGGAGCAAAAGTCACACCACCGTTAAAATTTTGTTGTAAATATAGTACTTTTTGTTGTAAATTTAGCCTGTTGTAAATATGGCTTTTTCTGTTGTAAATGGCTAGATTTTAAATTTTGTTGTAAATACAGCACTTCCTGTTGTAAATCTAGCATTTTTCTGTTGTAAATGACATTTCTATGTTCAAAATCCAGGTGTTTAAATGTTGTTGTAAATATGACATTTTTTGTTGTAAATATAGCTAGATTTTAAATTTTGTTGTAAATACAGCACTTCCTGTTGTGAATATAGCCTTTGTTTATTGTAAATGACTTTTCTATTTTCAAAATCCAGGTGTTTAAATGTTGTTGTAAATATGACATTTTCTGTTGCAAATGTACCATTAAGTTAGATTTTAATGATGGTGTGATTTTTACTCCTAAAATGTAACCACATGTGTATTTTTGCTAAAAAAAAAACTTCGTGGTGCTGGATGCTCCTTAGGACAAACTTCATGTGTATTTTTTGCTCCTTTACCCTTTTATATGTGTATATATATATATATATAAGCGCCAAAATTGGTAGCTGATTTTCCCCAATAAGAGAAAACTTTTGACTAAATAGTGAATAAAATTTTGACACAAACACTTCTCATGAACTAGGATATGATTACACATGCTAAATGCCCCTTCCTATGTTTGTGCTAAAACCCCATTCTGCCAACAAAAAAATAAAAATTTCATAATTCAAGCACATACCAAGCAGTAACAAAAAAAATTTCCAATAAATATATTTAAAGTTGGTAAGGATTTGACCGATATCCACAGGGCTCTGTTTGATCGAGGGAAATGGAAAGGGGGGAGGTTTGAATGAGTTCAATACTTCACTTTACAGAAATGGAGAAGTGGGTTGTAAAATTTAATAAAGAGAATATACAAAATTAAAGAGTAAGAAAAATTAATTAAAAGTTTTTAACCCTAGTTCTTCATTTTTTTTCTTGAAGTCAAACTCATTAAAATTTTCTTTCTACTCATACCAAACATATCTCTGTGGATTTGAATTTCACTACTCTATGAGAACCTCTATTATAAATTATAAGTCATTTATCAATACATTTTGAGTTGACGCTTACCCTGATCTTATAAAGTTTGGGCCACAACTCACCTTCTCTTACAAAAGTGACGGAAAGAATCTCCCATCACCATTTTTCTCCTTTCAAGTTGTTTCAAGTTTATTAACAGAGTAAAACAACAGAGTTCCAACTTATGCTCTGTTTATGATTGATGTGGACTTGTACGGGTAAGATTTCATCACCAACAATCTCTGAGTGAAGGAATGAATGAATGGTAGAGAAAAATGTACCAAAATAAAATATATAGATGGACCAAAATTAATAACATAGGAATGGCAGAATCATTAAAAATCTTTTGCCTATCAAATATGATATGCCAATTTTCATCACTGAGATTCTTTGCACAAGCATTAACTAGTCATGTTGGTAACATATGTTGGCCATAAACTGATCTATCTTGCTGATAGCCAAAACAATGACTGAAGTTGAGTGGGATATTAGGCAATTAGTATTGAAAATGCCATATATCTGCACTACCTAATAGAAATTAAACTTTAAACTACAAGTTTAACAGTGATAGCCAGAGACCTCAATTTGTGTAAACACAAATTTATGTATTGACCTGTTGTTCATATGGAACTTCCTAGCATTTCAAATTGCAGTACACATAAACCCATGATGTTCCAATTATATAAACTATAACACACAAAAGAATGTGTTTGGGAAATCACATGATTGATTGCTAAGACAAAAACTTCCGTTAGTTGATGGATTTGATCTGCTTTGCTTAACTAGTATAGGATGACAATACACATAAAACATATGGTCAAAAACCAACAAGCTGTTAGTTGAAGTGTTAAGCGACTTCACTCCAGTAAGAAGAAGAACAAAAATTCGAAACCTGAGAAATGCATTTTTTGGGAGCGATGAAAACTTTGTGTGTTCTAAACCTCAAAATGGGTCATACCCTTGACCAAATATATATATATATATAAAAGGGATGGTCAAGAAGGATAGTAATTTTTTAAAAGGAAAAAGGACAATGAAGTTGCAGTTACATGATAGAGAAGGGAAAATTTCATTATAGGCATTTGAAAGTGGCATGTCCATAACTCCTAGCAGTGTCACATGGTCCACTTCTAAAGCCATAGTTAGGTTCCTTTCTTTTTTACCAGCACTTTCAGCCACTCACTACCCTTTCTCTCTCTTCCACTTGGATTCTGCAGGCAAAGTAAATAGCAGCTATATATATGCCACATAGTTTGAACATTCTCTTCACAAAGAGACAAACATTTGAAACCATAGTTTGAACATTCTCCACAAAGGAACTTCTGGTACTTCACTGTGGTAAAAAAAAAAAAAAAAAAAAAAATCAATTCAGATGAGCAAACATCCCGGTGCTGAAGAATTGACCTTAGAAGAAGAGGGCTTACCCAAAGTATGTGGCTCATTGCCTTCCCCTCTTGTCCCTCTTGGAAGAAAGGTACATCAAATAGAGATATATGATAAAAGCTGCAACTTCTTTCTATTCTAAGCTGTCTCTCTCTCTCTCTCTTTTTTCTTTTTTCTTTTTGCATGGAAAAATTGGAAACTAACACTGATCCACGTTTCTTTGATGTGCTCATATTAACAGTTTGGGTCTTGACACAGGTAGGAGCTGAGTTTGTAGGAACCTTAATTCTCATGTTTGCTGGTATTTCCGCTGCTATTGTGAACCAAAGGACACCAGGTTCTGAGACTCTAGTTGGGTGTGCAGCCTGTACTGGTCTTGCTGCTATGGTTGTTGTCCTCGCCACTGGTCACATCTCCGGTGCTCATCTCAACCCTGCAGTCACAATTTCCTTTGCTGCTTTAAAGCACTTCCCATGGAAACATGTAAAAAACGTTTTTTCCCCTTTTGCCCTCTTCTCTATTTTAACCTTATATTCTATTTCGTTTGAGCTGCCTAGTGCTTACCAAAGCTAAATTTTAATTCTATATTGTAGGTTCCTGTATATATCGGCACACAAGTTATCGCGTCCATATGTGCAGCATTCGCTTTAAAGGGGATGTTTCACCCCTTCATGAGTGGAGGAGTCACAGTTCCTTCAGGAGGATATGCTCAAGCTTTTGCTTTAGAGTTCATTATCAGCTTTATTCTCATGTTTGTTGTCACAGCAGTGGCCACCGACACAAGAGCCGTGAGTAGTATTTTATTCATGAAATCTAGTTTACTGAAAAAAGAGGATATTATGATTGAGCAAAGCTGTTTACATGAAATAGAGAAAGAGAAGAAACAATAACTTTTGAGGATGTTCCCTGTTTAAACCACAACAATTTTTTGTTGGATCCCCACTAAAATTCAAGGATCATGGCCACAGTAGTTACCATTATAGGTACAATGGTTGAAGTAATTGATCTTCTCAGTGTGAAATCAGATCCTAAGCTAACCCCCCCCCCCCCCTCTTTCTTTTTTTGTTTAGTCAAACTGTTATTCCCTACCATGTTGAATTACGTAAATTCATTTAAGATCAAGATCATCTCTCTGAGCTTTCCTTCCCTTGTACCTTTCTTCCATTGAAATCGAACAGTCGCATGTATAAATAAGACATCTTCTCTATCCTTACCAACATATAAGATTATCATGATTAGTGCTTCAGCCATATAATTTCCAAAGAATTGTCTGTTTTCTTCTGTTGCCATTATAACTCAAAGGAGTCAACCTAGCTGGGGGAGTAAGATCAAAGTCACTCTTCAGTTTTTGTCCCTAGTAATTCTACGGGAAATACTAGTCAATATGAACATGAGTTGCAGTAAAAATGTAATCACTGTTTTACCAAAAAAAAAGTAATCACTGTCCGCACACCAAGATATAACTCGATCTTTTAGGTTCTGTTTGGCATGAGGGAATTGGAGGGAAAGGGAAAGGGAGGGGAGAGAAAAATTTTAGGACTTGGATTTTAAAAAATTAGAGAAGTGGGGTTGAAAGTTTTTAATTAATTTTTCTTACTCTTTTATTTTACATGTCATCTTTAATAAAATTTTATAACCCCACTTTGCCAATTTTTTTTAAATCCAACTCATAAAAATCTTCCCTCCCCTCCAAATCCCTCATACCAAGCAGCCCTTTTGATTAAGAGCAAGCATCCTTATCTAATACGAGTATTCAACAAAGCTAGATATATCGAGTATCATAATAAGGAGGATAATATGGTTGATTCTGCATTTTGATGCAGGTGGGGGAGCTTGCTGCAATTGCAGTGGGAGCGACTGTCATGCTCAACATACTTATAGCTGGGTATGTCTCACATTGCCACTCAAATTTAACGACAGTTATTGCTTTGTCAGCCACCAACATCTTTTTGTCAATGAATTTGAAATTTGTTGGTGTAACTAATAGTGTTCAAGCAACGAGAAATCCAATCATATATCAGTTTGCATACTAACTTCAATCATTTAAATATAACAAAGATCTGTCCTTTCCCCGGTAGAAACCACCTTAGATTTCCTTTGGATTGGTTTACATGATGGTAGGGTTTTTAATTGTTTTTCGACTCCATATAACAACAAATCTTATCTCATTAAGTGAAATTGGTTACATTGGTTGCACGGGGTTATTGTGTTTTATCAACAACCAATTATTTAGATATATTATTCACTTATAGATCAAAGTTGATGCCCATAAAGGATGACAGTCCAAAAATAATTGTTCGTGTTCAAGAAATGTCAAACATTAGTATTGGCAAGAAATGATTTTTTTTTTTTTTGGTTGCAGACAAGAAATGATATTTTAAATACATAAAGGCTCCTCAAAACTTACCATTTTGCAACGTCCCATGCACATACCAATATCCTTGCTTCATGGTGCATGAAATGATTTTCAACAAATGACCGCACAATAAAAACTAACTACACATGTTTTAAAACCACATTGATCATGATTTATGAATATATATTGATTGATAATTCAAACCTTTGCTTCACCATGTATCACAGGCCAGCAACAGGAGGATCAATGAACCCAGTGAGAACGCTAGGTCCAGCTATTGCTACAGGTAACTACAAAGACATATGGGTCTACCTCATTGCTCCTATTCTAGGAGCTCTTAGTGGGGCAGGAATCTACACTGCAGTCAAGCTTCCAGAAGCGGATGGTGAAACACAAGGAAAGGCTTCAACACCCCGGAGCTTCAGAAAGTGACGCATCTGCATGGCCATAAGATTGCGTTTCATGTTCTTATTAGACACTCAGCCACAAGATGTTTGTGCTTCATAACATAAAATTTGGGTGAAGCAAGCAAAAAATAAATACTGCTGGGTACATCCACTTATTGGATACGCAAATATATATTTAAGTCAATATGTATCAGTTGATCTATCATGCATGCAAAGCACAGTGCATATTTGGCTTATTCCCCTGTATTAAATCATCGGCAGATTACCATAAACGAAATATAAACACAACGTTTATCTACAGGAAGTGACATAAGTAGAAACCTCTATTGAAAAAGCCTGTGAGTATCTCCAACCACATGCACCGTATGAAAACAAGTACAACATTTTTCACAGCACTGGTAACTGGTAAGATAGCAGTAAGTCATCTCTATCCAAGAAAACACATTGAGTAGAACAAATTTAAGTAAAAACATATTAATACACAGGGATTTAGGCAAGTTATCAAATATACAGAAAAACCTTTCAGAATACACAAATTTTCTACAATACCTAGCCTTTCCGATATCCCAGATATTTATGTTTGTATCAATGCAACATAGCTAACAAGGTGATGAGCTTATGCAGTGTCAAACACATAGTAACTAACTCAGAAGTTTGTAGTAAATCTGGCTACAAAAAGCAGATCACAGCTAATGCAGGGAACTGGCATGATGCAGATAACACCATAGTCATTGTCATTGTGGAATCAGATATTCATGTGACGATATTCAAAAGCTCGTAGTTTTTCCTGCACTACTTTCTAGCAAATAATATGGTTGTTACTACTCCAATCCATTTGCTTCAACATGATCTTTATGACGTCATGTATTTCCAGTGCAATTAGGCCCTTTGGAAATCAGATAGAACGTAGAGAGTACAGAGATACATGTGAAGCATTTTTTCCCCAACAAAGTTCATCATCTTCATCTGCGGAACTCCAAGCTGATCTTGGAGTTATCAGTAAAGCCTCATCCCCTGGATTATAGAGTACAGCATCATCTATTGATAGTCTAAATATTGTTCTCGTTTGAACTTTGTTTCTATTATAAAAATGTCAACAGAGCTTCCAAATGCTAGAGTTGTAACTATCTTATACTTATAGAAGTTCTACAACAATAAATACAATGAAACTGATATTGAAGAAGTGCCTTTTTTATATCAAAAAGAGGTTTGATACTCAATGATCTCATTCTCAGATCAAGAATATAAATTTGCAAGGGTTTGATATTTAACTCTTCTTTCAAAGGGAGACTCTAAGAAACATAGATAATCATTATTCATGGAACTAATCATGTTGGAAACATTTGTATATGAATTTAGAGAGCATTGCCCTTGCCTTAGCTCAAGCAACCAGAGAACCAAGGATTTTTAGGTTTGGATCAGCAGAGAACAAAAAAAGTACAGACTAGCCTTTCAAACTAGAGCACGGAGGCATATACATTAGTAATACTGTTCTCTTCAAGGACAAGTGCGATATTACTCTCATAACAAAGACCAAAGCATTGACTTTGGCCGAGTATATAAAAAATTCAAGACCAAATGAACAGAGGCAGTGATGTCAAGGAAATTTAATAAGTTGTCGTTCTCGCATTCAGATATATATATATCACCATCAGTAGAATGAAATTTGTAGCCCAGCCTAGTTCACCCAGAAGAAAATCTGGACCATCAATGGAAGAATCCCCCTTCAAGACCCATATAAATAGGCAGAATTCTACAACTGTGAGGAAATCCAGTCAAAGTTCTACTATCTCAATTCCAAATACAGAGCCGAGTCGAACTTCTTGTTTTTTTTTTTTCATGCCATATCTTTCGTTCAGAACCATACAAATAAATATATCACCATCCTATGCTCGAACATACGAAGAAAACCCATCCTAACTAAAATTTGAAACTTTATCGTTCACTTTGAAAACCAGTTTGTCTGAATGCCTACAAATGCAGAATTGGACAACAATATTCTGCCTTTAAAATTCTGTTTTCTAAATTCATCAGCAAGTTTAAAACAAAACCCACCTCCCAAAGTGCAATAAAACGAATGCGAACTCTTTCTCGTATCAAAAATAAATTCGGATCCACCCCATCAAACCAGCGATATCCCTCGGACTCGACCCATTTCTGAGTCTGAGTCGCGTCGTGTTGAGCATCGGAACACAGAGAGAACCAAGAAAGCAAGCAACACACCAGCTACGTCGGCAACCGCATCTCTAGCGGAAGCTCCGGCAGATCGAAAGTAGCCAAGCTCATCGGCGGCCTCTTTGGCGGCGCCTGCGAGGAGGGAAGCGATTGATCCGATCGAAATGGCGTGGCGGCGAAGGAAGGGGTATCTGGTGAAGGTCGCGAGGGTGGTGAAAACAATAGAGAGGGTGAAGCAGAAGAGGACGTGGTAGACCTTATCTGGGGCCAACCACGGGTCTGTCTCTTCCATTCCGTTGGAAGCATCTGCTTCTTCTTCTTCAAGCTAGCCACGAAATCGGAACACGCTGTTACTCAATTCCAATCGTCATTCTGAATCGATAACAATGCATACCACTTCATGAACATCAAACCCAGAACATTAACGGGAAATGCAAATTGACGTTTTACTAAGGGCTAATAATAATAGTTAATACAATCTTCGTGATCTCATTTTTTGTTTTCATCCTTTAAGTTTTAACGTTTGACCTATTAAGGCTTTGGTCCTCAATTTTCTTTCTTTTAAGTATTGATGATGTGAAATTGTTACAATTAGCAATGTAGTTATTACTACCTCCGGTCCTAATTATAAGGCATATTGACTTTGTTTGGAGAGATTAAGGAAACTAAATAAGTTACTTAATCATTTTATATGTTGTGCATCTTTAGATTATATATTAGTAGGTAAGTCAAACTAATTACTTTGAAGAAAAAAATAAAAATAAAAATAGTCTAAGTTAATTTAATTAGTTTCCTTAATTTCTCCAAAAAAGTCAACTATGTCTTATAATTAGGACCGAAGGGAGTACCATTTTTTTGGGATGCGGCTTTCCTCCAATTCCCTTAACAACCGTTGCCCTCTTTTTCTCGTAAAATGGCGTTGTTTTGGTGTCAAATGGCACTGTTCAACTTACTTTTTCTTTTTCCTTTTTTTTTTTAAAAAATGGCATTCACATCATGACTATGAGGTATTTTTTAAATACTCATTAATATCACGAAATATTTTTTTAGTTTAAAGTATTTTTTTTAGTATTAGTCAATATCCTGAAATATTTTTAATACTTGTCAGTATCCTAAAATATTTTTTAGTATCAGTAAGTATCTTGAAATTTGTTTTTAGTACCATTCACTACCCTAAAATATTTTTTTAAAATATTAAAAGTATTTTTAAGGTACTGAATGGTATAAAAGATATTTTAGAATACTAACTGATACTAAAAAGATATTTCAGAAAACTGACTAGTACTAAAAAGATACCTAATGATATTGAAAAATTATTTCAAAATCTTTTAAAAAAATGGTATTAAGAAAATATTTACAGATAATGATAGTACTAAAAAGATACTTCAAAAAACTGTCTAGTACTAAAAAAACATGCCTCAAATGGTGAATGCCATTAAAAAAAGGGTTAAGTATCAATTTTGTTCCAAAAGTAAGCAGCAATTTTGCCCTTAAGTCTTCGAAGGAGCAATGTTACCCCTGAAGTATCAAAACGGAGCAATGTTGCCTCTCCGTTAGAAACCCTAACGGTCAACGTACATTAACCGTTAGGGTTTCTAACGGAAGGACAGCATTGCTCCGTTTTGATACTTCAGGGGCAACATTGCTCCTTCGAAGACTTCAGGGGCAAAATTGCTCCTGGACGCGTACTTCAGGGGTAAAATTGATACTAAACCTTTTTTTTTAAAAAAATGTTATTAGTTATTTTACAAAGATGATATTTGAGATTAATAGCTAAAGTAAATGAAAATGAGACACAAATTCTAAAGAGAGTGAGAAAGAGAAATATTGCACATACAGAGTATGTTATGTAAGGATCCGGCTGAGGTCCTCTTCAGCCTCCTATCCACTGTTGTTCCCTTCTTTAATATTGCGTTGTTTTGACGCAAAATATACCTGATCTCTCTTTTTATTTAAATATTAAGGGTACAAAAAAAAGATTTCAGGATATTGACGGGTACAAAAAAATATTGATAGGTACTTCATGATCTTGAAAAATTATTTTAGGACGTTGAAAAAATATTTCAGGATAGTAATAGGTACTAAAAGGATATTTCAGGATACTAACTGGGGATACTGGCTGGTACTAAAAAAATACTTTATGATCTTGAAAAATTATTTTAGAATGTTGAAAAAATACTTCATAATTTTGAAAAATTATTTTAAAACGTTGAAAAAATATTTCAGGGTACTGACAGGTACTAAAAAAATACTTCAGGATATTGACTGGGGATACTGGCTGGTACTAAAAAAATACTTCGTGATCTTGAAAAATTGCCCAGGAGCAATTTTGCCCCTTAAGTTTTTGAAGGAACAATGTTGCCCTGAAGTATCAAAACGGAGCAATGTTGCCCCTCCGTTAGAAACTCTAACGGTCAACTAACAGTTAACATTAAGGTTTTTAACGGAGGGGTAACATTGCTCTATTTTGATACTTCAGGGGCAACATTTCTCCTTCGAAAACTTAAGGGGTAAAATTGCTCCTAGGCGTGTACTTCAGAGGCAAAATTAATACTTAACCCTTATTTTAAAAAAAAAAAATTGAATAGTGCCATTTGGCACCAAAACGATGCCTTTTTGGGAGAAAAGGAGGGCAACGGTAAGGGAATTGAAGGAAAGTGAAGTCTATTTTTTTCACCATTAGATCAGAATTTCAATAGGAGAGAGAAATGATAAAGGTAGATGAGATTCTGATCTAACGGTGAAAAAAATGGTAGTGACCAAAATTAGTAGTGGCAATATCTTATCTCATATTAAATATAGGGAAAATTCTAAAACAGTACCATTTGAATTTCAAAAAGAAGCAACATGTAGTGGAGTAGTTAGAGACTCCAATGGGACAAAGGCCACCATCACTGGTTAAAGGTAAGAAATCAATGAGATTAGAGATCTTCTCTTCTTAAATTGGGATATTGAACTCCAATATGGACAACGCTAGACAATTATGTGTGTAGACTACCGTGCTGAAAATGCCCATAATCTCAGTGAAGACATGCTGATTTTGTAAAGCTTTCGTCCTAGATGTCTCTCCATCATGCAAGAAGACCAATCCCAATTGCCTTCAAAAAGTGAACACACATTAGGCGAAAGGATTTTCGCCCACAATGATGAAATTACAGGGCAAGCCTTAAATATATTATATTATTACTATAATTTTTTTATTGCCTGTGACGAAGAGCACATCACTGGTTAAATGTCATTCCCTTTTTATATCTTAATTCTGAATTTGTGAGGAGTCTTCCCTAAAGAGGAGCTGGAGAAAAGTCCTCACTCTTTGAAGTTTTCACATATGAATCCATTTTGTTTCAACATTGCTCCAAACTTTCAAATAAGATATGGTGGTTTTCTATGCTACATTGCTACTCAACATGTTTGTTGGGCCAGACCACATCTAAAGCTCAAGCAAGAGCTTGAATCCCAACATGCATTTTGCCCCTCCAAACTTCATTTCTCTTTTTCAACTTTGGTTGTGTGTGTATTATCAAAAAAAAAAAAAAAAAAAACTTTGGTTGTGTGTGCATATAATTTAAAATTTATATTATGTTATATATACTCCATCCTGTACTTATGATAAAACCTTTCTACTTGTTTCTTCACGAAATATCCTTTATTTAAAACACTATTTTTTTCCCAGTTGGTATCCCTAACTAACCATACAACAACATTCTAATTAATTAAACAAAACTCTTTTAACTAATAATTTTTTTGTTAAGGATAATTTTGAAATTTTATTTTAAAAAAAATCACTAAATATTTTAAAGGGAAAAACACTTCTCATGTTGTAAGAGAAATGTATTCTCATGTCATATACACATAAAATGGTGGGACCCACACATATATATAATTACACATGAAATGGTGGGAGGAGTTTATAGATAATCATATGAAATATTATTCTTGAGTCATGAACCTTTAATTTGCCAATATCTCTATATAATATATACCCAAAAAATAGTCTAATTATTTCATTCTCATGTATTTGTTTCACGTTATATATTGTTTACTCTTGTGCTTAAAATGGATAATGTTACTTCAAAAGCACAAAATGCACTTCGAACATTCATTCAAACTTATAATAAAGACAAAGGATTCTACCAGAAGATTGACACTGAACACAGATTATCCCATCAAAGTATATATGGAGGGATCCAAATTAAGTTATGTTCCTCCAACTCCAAGTAATGGTGACTGTTAGCATTTTTATTATTTCATAGATAAACCACGGATCCTTTTTTAAGGGCTAGAAAAAGGAAAATCTAGTTCTAGGCTCTCAGCAAAGAAAGAGTTTTATGTAATTTCCATCCATCAAAGTTTCTGTTTACTTGAAATGATGCCATTTGAATTCATTTGTTAAAGTTTACCTTGGTTTACATCACCGCAGGTAAATTCTAAATAACCTTTGTGTCGGCAATAAAGCTACATACCTCCATGTTCTTCCCATGTAGCAAAAATCAATTAAATTCCTCATTTTCATCTTCTGGTAGGGTTAATGCTCAATTGTTTGATCCATGTTCAACCTTTTTGTCCAGAAGCAAATAGTTAAGTGAACAAGAAAAGTCTTGTTCCACACCACCAAGTACACAACTTGACGAATAGCATAATCTCTGACTAATAGAAGCTCCTGATAAATAAAATGTAGAGTAACATAACTCTGAGATTTTTCAGGAATCCAACCAACCAACGAATACATAAGTGCCCTTCTTAAATGTCTTGTGCAAAACTCAACTTGTGTCCTTTTCCTTAAACACATCACATCAAAATTCTCAAGTCTCTGAGTCTGAACCATTAATTCCACCGTATATGACCACAGAAAATCACGTGATTCATATATATAGATATATGCCACTTGAATTGTCCAAAATGGAACTAGAAAGCACTGTTCTAGATCTCACTCAGATGCTGTCTCTTCTCTCTTTCACACACAGATACAGCCTGTCATGGTGCACCTATTTATCAATATTATATGGCTCTGAGGCTAAATTTGCCTATGACTTAGCTTGAGTAGTAGTGGACATAAGTGGTCAAGTTTGATATGCTTGAAATTGAACTGGATATTTGTGATGTCGTTGTTGTTGGTGGGTGGTGGGGCTGGTTGGTGATGGAGAAGTGCATGGACTTGCTTCTCATGACTTTTAATTTTTGGCACAAACTCACAGAAAAATAGACAAGCATGGAGGTAGATGGTATGAAAAGGGATGTTGGATCAAATTTGAAAAAGCAAGAAAGCAAAATAGTACACGAGGGAATGAGTGAATGTTTATGGATACCAAAGAATGATAGTGTTATGAGTCTCACATCAGGAATGTTACCTTAAAGCAAGGGGCTTTATAAGCCACTGGACTCTCCAACTCTTACCGCTAGCTTCTGGTGTACAGTTCTCACGAGGTTTTGTGCTCTTTACATGGGTGCTTTCATTAAAAGCCGGCCAACTGGAACTCACTTCAGGCTGAGGAGCAGATAATAAGTCTAAAAGCAGGTGCTTTAATGGTATATCTATCTTTGGACTTTTAATCTGTGACCAAGAATGAATGACTTGTAAAAAGAGGGGTGTGTGTGACTGTGTGTCCACCACAATGATGGAGTTTGGGAAGGGAATGAATGATGTAAATTGGAAAAGAATGAGAGTTATCAAGCACAGCACAGCTCTAATGGAAGAAGCTTTGCAATTGCAATTATTCTCTCTCTCTCTCTACACTTGTCGGCCACAGGTCAGCGTCCCCACGAGTGGTCCCTCAGACATGTGGGAATGTCTCATTGGCTTCTCATGTGCACATGTGGGATGTCTAACATCAATATCAGTGAACTAGTACAAACTGTCCTCATCACGCTCCACCCTGCATCATAAATTACTTCCTTTCAAAACCCCGTGTATGTGTGTGTGTCTGTATATGTTTGTGTGAGAATAACGCAACTCAAGTCAATGACTTGTATGCAATGGAAATAAATTTTCATTACTTGCAAGAATCTCTTGAGAACAATTAAAACGAATATATGATAGAGAGTAAATAGCATAACAGCAACTAGAGATATCAAAATTATTGACGTGGGAAACTCCTCGAAGCCAAAGTAATATAAAAACCATGGCTTGTAGAGACTAATGAAAATGAACTCCAATAAGGTACAAGAGAATCTCAATTGGGTGCACAAAACAACTGCTAATAGCAAGCCAAAACAACAAACTTGCAATAGAGAAAGAAGCTGAAACATACCTAAAACAGAGGCTGTCCAACTTTTAACAAATGTGCTAACACCTAAATTTGCCAGTTGTATATGCGAAAATGGCTTTCTATCTTCTCTCTAAAAGTGTCTACTCTTTCACTTTAGTTTTTTTTACTAGGAACAAGTATTCTCACATGAGAGACAATCATATTCAAGGTATTATTGGATATTACACGTAGACATCTCTCTCAGAGAGAATTCAAAACTTGGTTCGTTGGAAAAGACAAGCCCTTAGCTTTAAATATTGGGTCTTTCTTCACATTGTAATAGAGTCCACACCCAACAATATCCATATATTTTTCAATTTGTTCATGTTGAATCTTAGAACAGGACCAGTCACTGGCTAAGAGATTGAGAATCTAATTGATATTAATAATTGATAAAATATCTTAAAAGAAAAGCTTATACAGTATCAAATAATTGACTGAAATTAAAAATCACAAAACCAAAATCTTGCATGATATTGCAGATATAAAGTTGAAAATGAAGTTAAGGGTGAACTTGAGTTTATCATATTCATTTTGTTAATTGCATCACGAGCCTTTAATAATAAAATCATTACCTTTTAATTTTCTGAACAATTTTTTGTTTTGTACACGAATCAATCTTTTTCATTAAACGCACACTTCCACACATGTAAGATGCAAAATTTGATAGAGATATGTTGCATTCGGGTTGGATTTCTCTCATCATCTTTTTTTTCATTATCCCTCATAATCATTAAATCACATCCGACCAATCAACACAGTACTACTTTCACTTTTCTCTCATTTTTCCAAATCAATGGCTAAGATATGGCTAATGAGAGACAATGAGAAGGAAGATAAGGAGAGTATCTCTATCCGTTGCATTCTCAAATTGTTCAAATATCTCTTTTTCTCTATTCTCTTTTCCCCAGAGAAAATGCTTGCCACGTTCATTTAGCATTGGTTTTTATTCACTTTTTGTGTTGAGAGAGCTTTTTTCTTTATCTATAAACTATAAAGAACATGTCTAAAATCAGAAAGTGTTTTGAACAAATTCAAAAAGCTTCATATTCTATATGCCTTTGAATATCAATGGAGCTAAACCTACCATCATACTGATAGATTGATTGATTGGTCGATCTTTCTTCATATTTTATATACTTTAAGATTGATTGTTTCCTTTAATCAGTATGCATACAACAATTAATACACGTCCAAATGGCCCAAAAAATAAAAATAAAATAATTTTCTTAATTTCTTAATCCTTTTGTTTATGGTTGCCACACTATGATCAGACACCTGCAAGGGATAATATATAAATAATATTGCAAACAGACAAGATCCCACTAAGCAAAGTTGCTTAACGACTAATATATATGCTTTAAATTTTATATTTAATTTCATAAAACACGCATATTTGTTTAAAAAATACCAAAAAATAGTCCAATCTGATCTTTTCACCAAAAGAAGCCTAGTCTAATCTAATCTGCATGCATTACAGATGTCATAAAAACTGTAGAATTTGAAGGTTTGGTCCAAAGAATAACTAAAAGGGCTTGCTTTTTGCCACTAATAAGTGCTGGTCATTAGTGTAATTCTTTGTACCTAAAAAACAAAACAAACCCAATAAAGATAAGGTCTGATGCTTGCACATGAATCTTATTCAAGTCAAGATATAGCACATATTCATACCACCGCACCCCACAAAATATAACACTATCAAAACTCCAAGTGTCACTCATGTTTAAGGGAATAATGACAAAAGGAGTACCAAGAATTCTAAGACTAAACTTTATTAGAACTTATCTGAATTCAATATATACAGGAATCCGAATCTATTGTGGCTTAATATGCTCAGGAAATTGAGATAAAAGCAGCTTACTCATACAATATCACTACAAAAAATCATTGTATTAGAGAAATTTAATTTGCGACGGAAATTACTGATGAAATTTCGTCGGTAATTTAATTTGTGATAGATTTCCGACAGAAAACATCCGTTATAGAAAAAATCGTGATAAAAGACATTACCTACAGAATCCTTTGAATTATTTTTGTTTCTAATCAAATTACTGACATGATTTTGTCAGTAATTTCAGACGGACATTTTTTTTGTCCGTATTTCGTCTCTGATCCGGCTTTATTTTGCAGTGTATTGTGCAAAGCTGAACTAGCGTAGCATCATCTATAATAGTCCTCTGTAACTAATAAAGTATATAGAGAAAATTTCAATTAATTAACTCCCACTTACGTGATTTTATTTCATCTAAATATCAAAAGATTATGAAACAATACAAAGGAAGGACCAAAGTGAGCTTATGTTTTGATGGTAAACGACCAAAATACCCTTCGACTCATTTTTTTTTTTTTACAAGTGCATATATGCATTTTAATAACTAATAATACCAAAATTTACAAGTAACGTACATGAATTTAGAAGTGCGCATAAATATTTTAACAGCTTATAATACAAAATAATAAGTATCCATATGAAGAAAGGACATTTTGGACATTTACCATCAAAATATAATTTCACTTCGGTCCTTTGGTAGCGCAGTGAACTGAAATTCTCCCAAGTTTATACATTTTAACTTGTCAGGTTAACCCAATGATGTCAATATCCTTTTGTACAGAAAAAATAGCGGTTGACCATTTACAGGTTACTGCACTATATATAGGCTTTTAAAAAGAAGAAGAAAAGAAAACACAGAAAAATAAAATGGAAGTTTTATTGAATCTAAATACTACTATCATGGGACCTTTTGAAATCTATGAATGGAATTGAAAGATGATGCCTTACGCCACCAAATTCTCTTATTTATTATTATTATTTTTTTATCAGACCAAATTCTCTGATTCGTTGAACAAAGAAAACAATATGAAGGTACAGTACAAGTGATACACAATAATGCCTATTAATGTCAGGGGAAATTTTCTGTGCTTGAGGGGGGAAAAAAACACAGTACTTTGTGGGTTTTCCTCATAGTCTTGTTGTTCTTTCTGTTCATGGTACTGGGAATGATTGATTGTAACTGCGTGAAACTCTTGATGATGCCTTTTCCTATTTGAAGCTGACACAAGATGTCGTGTTCTTGTCACTTTCTTTTCTTATCAAGCTTTTAAGCCTAAACCAAACGTGAACGTTCACAAGCAACTAGAGAGAGAGAGAGATAGAGGAAATATTAATATTAAAACACTCAGGAAAAAAAGAAAAAATTTTGAAGTTATCACTTATCCATCATATGTGGTCACAGAATTCTTCTTTTGCTTGGTATCACAGGACCATTGTTCAGTCGCTTGTGTCCAACACATTGTGTGGTTGTTGTGACATTAATAAGGAAAAAAATTGAGGTTGCAAGAAAAAAAAAGCTCCAACCTCAGTGGAAAGTGAAAGCTTGGAAATTTGACGATGCACCAATTGCCAATTAGTATGATTAGAATTTCAAAAAATTAATCTTTTGATTTTATTGTTTTGACTCGATTGTAACATTATCCTTAAACTTTAAATTGGTGCAGCGCTAATCCCTATTTAGTTTTAAACTTTAATTCACCCCAGTTCCTAAAATTAATTATAAAGACTAAGTTGTATCAATCGAGAAAAAGTTCAAGGACTAAGTTATAATCAAGTAAAAACTATGAGGATAAAAAAAATTAATTTTCCCTTATAACTTTGTTTGGAGAGAGATGATTAGGAACATTAATAATTGACTGTTGCCTGATTTGTGGCTAAACTTGAGATGAAGATGTGTTAGGGGACCAAAGCTAAAAACAGTTTAGGATTTATAATGGTGGAAGCTTACCTAACATTTGGTTTATTGCCATGAAAAATTCAACTCTCTCACCTAAATCTATAGCTAACTCTGATAGAATGAAACAATTAATAGCAAAGGACTACAGTTTTTGTGCCCCCTCAATGATATAATATACCCACCCTCTTCGGCTTTTAATTCTTACTTCTGCGCAATTCAGCTCCTAAAGTCCTTTTACTCCTTACTTGTTGGTCCCCTAGCAGTCAAAAACCAGACAAAGTGTAAGCTTTAGGAATTACTACACCTGAGCTAAAATGTAGGAGCTAGTTGGTCCCCTAGCAGTCAAAAACCAGACATCAATTCATCTTGTCTTGCAAATTCCCCAAACTATTAAAGAGAGTTTTTATCAATGGAGGTAAGGATTAAATGTGATATTTTAGGAAAACTGACACATTATTTATTATGAATAATTAATTTAACTAATTTGTCTAATATTTATAAATTAATTACCTATCTCCTACATTTAGGATTGGAGAGCATAAAAAGGGCGGTCCATTACATAAGGCTCTCTTCAAGTGAGTTGTGAGGAAAAATAGATGTACGCAGTCTTACCTCCACATATGGAGAGGCTGTTTTCAGGACTTAAACTCATGACCTCCAGATCACATGTAAACAACCTTATTGTTATATTTAGGGCATAACAAGGAATAAGTAAAAAATTATTCACTCACTAAATTGGGTAAAGGTTTAAAGATCAAATAGTTGCAGTAGATATCTTTCAAAAAATATATATAATATTTTGTTAGTAATTCAACTTGGGAGAGGGAGAAAAGATGTTTACTATATGTGGGTATTTTTGGAAATTCAACTTCTACATGAAGTCATTCCCACATATTGTGTGGGGCCAGGAAGAACCATAATGCGGATATAATAAAAGAATATGAATGACGAGTGGAGCCCTCAGGGGGAGAAAGCTAAAGAGGTTGGCTAAATGAAAATTGTCCATTATTTCATCATGCTTTTTACTTGTCCTTTTTTCTTTCATGTGGAACAAAGGATATCAAATTGCCTTCTGAAATTCCTAGACTAGGTTTGGATTATCATGAATCATGAATGAGAAACATTTTTGAGAATCGGGAAAGAAGAAACAAATACCGAACAATGAAAAAGGTAAGCTACAGTTTGTGATAGTATTTTTTAGTAGTGACCTTACCTAGTTCATGATGTCATATCAACCAGGAAGTCTCTAGTACAATAACATAGAACAGTTGAAGCAACCCAAAAAAAAAAAAAACCATCCTTTATTCCAAATATCAAAGAAACTATATAATATATATACATATCATCAAGAACAGTGACTTTTATAAACTCAAGTTTATTTCTGAGATGTCAAGTATTTGAATAGCAGTACTTAGCTACGTTTGCTGCTAGAAAGCTTGAGTAATCTTTTGAACTCCAATCTCTGAGATAAACAAAGTTGACAAAGACCTTTTCTGGGTACAACTTGACTAGATTATCATGAAGTGTGTGTGATTTTAAATACTTTCTTTTGCTAAATTATTATTGTGAGACTGTTTTTTTAGTGCATATATATATATAATAATAATAGTGTGTATGAAATCATGTGTAATAAGTATGAAAGATCAGGTATATCCAAGCTGCCGCCATTATTGCTTTGGTAATCATAATAATGATATTTTTGTTTGTCATGTTATATAGAGACTAAGTAAATGGATCACGCCTCTTAATAATTATTCAGACAGAAACAAGAGGAAACTAGTTGATGCCTCAAGCCTATAATGGTGGGGTCGGTACCTAGAATTTCAAGGTGCTGTAGCTTTCTAGTTGAGTAGCTCATGGTATAGAACTCTTCTCTTTATACAATACACAACAAGTTCAGATTAGCTGAATGTCGGAGGCTCACTAGGGTCAAGATAAGCCTTAAAATCCAAAGAGCCTTGAGATGTAGCTTCTGAGTTATGTGCCTCATATGCAATAAGAGTTGAACTCAGAACATTATGGGTTATGAACCAACTTTTTCTTATACACAAAAAGTTGGTCCCGGAGGCTCGCCAAGGTCAGGGCATACTTCATAATTCAAAGAATACTCGTAGAGGTATTTACAAATCACCCATTAGTAAAGTTTTAATGTTAGAAGTGAGATTTAAACTCACAACTTTGTTGGTTATAAGTCAATTCCTTACCAATTAGACCAACTTATAATGGATGTGGTATATAGAACTCTAATAATAACAATGATAAGCAAATTAATTTAAGGAGAGAATATGAGTAGTATAAGTCTATCTATTGTATGATGGGATGCACAAACCATTATTCAGGAAAAGGACAGAAGAGTTTCTGTGAAGATACTGCAAATCCACCAACTGGCTTAAGAAATTAAGAGTACCACACCTTTTTATAAGACAAGTCCATTCAAACAAAACTTGCATTATTCTAAAATTCAAAAGTAAGCTATATCTTATCTTGGTTTTTTTTTTTTGGTAGTCCCCCCTGTCATATAGAACTACATAGACGTTAACATACCGAAAGGGGGGAAAAAAAGCTGACTCTAGGACAAAGGAATGTAAAGAGACAAGTGGGAAGACAAAATAAAAGTTAGAAAGAACATTTAATGGGGTATGCTATGGCAAAGGTTGGTTCCTCATAAGTTCCAATCAAATTGGTTTCTAACCCAACTCTCTCTCACACACACACATACATTATACACTCACAAAAGGATGTCTTATTTTCTAGGTCTTGCTATATTAAGACCTTGTAACTGTAAAATAGTGATAGCTACTTTCACACTATAGCAGCACAGAGCACTTATTGTTGTTACATCATATACAAATCCCATCTTTCTTGCGGTTAAACCAAACTTCAATCTCCCCCATAAAAAGGTGATCTTGGCATATATATTTCTTCCTCATATGGACCTTCTAAGATCAGAGCCATGTTCGTCTGAAAAACCCTCAATGGATTGCCAAACTGAGAAGAGAGACACACAAAAAGATGATCAAACACAACAACACCCACATGACTCAGCTCCTCTTCTTCTGAATCTAAACCTCTCTAATGAGGATTCAGTGGATGGATCAAAGCCAGAACTCAACCTCATCAATTGTTTTGATTCCAAGTCATCCTTAAACTCCTCAGAATCTTCTCATGACTTGGAACCTCGGATTTTCTCATGCAACTACTGTCAGAGAAAGTTTTATAGCTCGCAGGCTCTTGGAGGTCACCAGAATGCACACAAGCGCGAGAGGACTTTGGCGAAAAGAGGACATAAAGTTGGAGCTGCAATTTCAGTAGAATTTGGACAAAGGTACACTAGCATGGCTTCTTTGCCTTTGCATGGCTCATATAACAGATCACTTGGGATTCAAGCACATTCTATGATTCACAAGCCCTCTTATCAAGCTCCAAGTACTCTTGGTTTACCGCGATTCCATGCTCAAAATGCCTGGTGGAGGAAGCCTTTAGATTCACAGCCTACAATTGGGAAGCTTCCTTCTGGAAAAGTTCATATTGGAGATGAAACTGCTTCCTTTTCTGGTGGAGTTTCAAGGTCAGCGAAGTTTTCTCCAAATATGGTGGTCAAAGAAGGAACTGGAGCTTATTGGTTGGGAAGTGTTACTCATGTAAAATCTAAACAAGAAGAGTTGCAGAAGCTTGACTTGTCCCTCAAACTCTAAGTAGTATTATCATTAGTAGTAGTAATAGCAGTCCCCTATTACCCAGTTCAATTGTGTCCTTTTCCCTCTATTGACCAAGAGCTTAATTTCTACCATTATTTCTTTTATCTTCTTTTGCCATATGTATCTTTAGTTTCAGCTGCTGTAAATGCATTTTGGCTTCTCATATTAGAGTTGTTTACTTGGCATTACTTGTGGATTTATTTGGAAGTTTGATAGCTTTTGATTATCATAACCAATTGAACCTTAAAAATTATCTGCAGCCAAGCTTTCTCAATTCTCCCCTGATAAAAGGGAAGGGGGGGGGGAGTTCAGAGAAATTCTTCATGTCTTTTAGCAGTTAAAAGTTTGGATTTTTAAAATAATTACCTAAAGTTTAAAATGAGATTGTGGAGGCTGGAGCTTTATCCCACTTCACTTTGTTTTTTAGCCATGGATCAAAGCTACATCCACTCACAAAAAGGAAAATGAGAACTGTAATAATAGCTTTTGCAGTTTCTCCTCTCTCTCTCTCTCTCTCCAGGAGAAAAGATATCCTAAGAGGGTTTATGCGTTTGTTTTGATTCCAGAAATATATGACAGTGCTCTTGATGTCACCCTAAGACTTTGTTTTGATCAAGGTATATCTGTCTCACATTTTGGGTGACAGAGGTCCACACTGTCAGAATTTTGGATGCTAGTAATTTATCATTTCTCTCTCTTTTTTTTAAATTTATTCTTCTTCTTCTAATGCAAAGGTTGGTCCACCAAATGTACAAAAAAAAAAAAAAAATGGTTGTGATTGTCACAATGGCTCCTTACTTTGACCCACCTGCAGTTGGAGAAATAGACCATCTCTATTGGGATCAAAAAGAAGTAGGTGAAGCAAACAAGCCATGTGAAAGAAAGCCACACAATGACCCTCGGCTCTGCTATCACATCAGCTTAAAAGATATATATATATATATATAAAAACAAAGGTTAAATCTTTTTTGGTCTTTCATCTTGATTTCTTGCCTGGAAAATATCTTAGAAAGAACCCCACAATATGGTAGGTCCATATCTGCCTGATGTTTACAAGCTGATAATCTCATCCTAATCATGAAACATAAATACTGCGACAGGAAATTAAGGAGGGAAAGTTAACTGAAAATCTAGTTATTATGACAGCTAATAATCATAGTAATCTCACACTAACATTAGCTGAAGAGACAATGTGGGATCTAATCTCTGATGTTTGCTAAACACATAAAAACGTTTTTGAGTATTTAGATTTTGTTGTTTCCAAATTGGAGCACTTCGGTTGGGTTGTCTATTTTACTTGTGGTGGCACTTCTCAGTCCCCCTCACCATTCTTACATTAAAATATTGTGAGGGGCAAAGCTTTATCTTTCGCCTCTTAAAGAAAGAAGAAAAAAAGCTTTTAAATGAACCAATCAGAGCATTTGGAGCCATCATTTTTGCTGGGATTGAGCAAAATTTTGAAGCAAGCAAGTGAATCTTCCTCTTCAAAGATCTTATGATAATCAAAAGGAATAGATTGTCTGTCATTTGTCTTAGACAAAACGATAGGATGTGAAAAAAATGAAATGACATCAACTTCTCAGTTAGGCTAGTGACACTGCACATTTATACTGTTTCCTATTTTCTTCACTTGTTCTTTCTTTGGCGCCACAGTTTCTTTGCCCTTTATTTGGTGTACCATTTGCTCATGTTCTTCTGATGGAGTTTCAACTTTGTGTTGTGGTTCAGTGTTTTAGTTAACAAGGGCGTTATAATCTAGGGTTAAGCTCTAATTTTGCCCTAGAATTTTTGCATAAAAGCAGTGGATATCTGAAAATTTTCGCTGGGTTAATTTCACCCGGAAGTATTAAAAAAAAAATGAGCAAAATCACCCTTGATTGTTAAAAATGTTAGCGGTTAATGTTAATTTTTGGATTAAGTTGTAAATTGGCCAACAAAGTATTATACTAAGAGCATCGAGCACATAAATGTTTTGAAGGAAGCAAAAATACCAATGAAGAATTTAAAACTTGTGAAAGTAGCATAATCCCCGTTTTGATCTATTCACTTAAGTTTTAAATTCTTCATTGGTATTTTTGCTTCCTTTCAATTGTTCATTGGTATTTTGGCTCCTTTCAAAATATTTATGAGTCCGGTGCTCTCAGCGTAATATTTCCTTATTCAATTTGTACCTTAACCTTTAATTTTTTAACCATCAGCCTTAGTTTTTTAATAGTTACAATGACTTTGTCCCCTTTTTAGTTTTTAATACTTTTAGGGTGATATTAATCCAACAAAAATTTTCAAATGCCCATAAATCTTACGCAAAAACTTTCAAGACAGAATTGGACATTTTCCTGTCATCTTTGCATCTAGTTTTATACATTCTATCTAGTGTACTTTCTTTTAAGTCGGTGTGTGATGCATGCATGTTCTTATTTTATTAGCTTGTCTTTTTTTAGCTCTTAATATAATTGATCATTTTATAAAAAAATAAAACATTTTACCCCTATTGGCTTTGAAACTCAACCAAGGAGCGAATCAGAAGTTTGTATTCCTACATGCTTTGCTAAAAAGGGAAACATGAGCTGAACATATGTTAATAATAATTGGATAAGATAATTACAGTGACTTGTATTGTCCAAGTTCAAATTCTTTAGGTGTCATGGACTTTTACTAACAGTTAATCCATTTCAAGAAGATTTCTTAACATGTAATCTTCTGAGTAAGCCTTGTCTGACACTTCAATTTTATGAGTTTGACATGTGTGGATAGAGTTGAAAGAGGAATTAGTAATTCACACATGCCACTCACACCTAACGAATATTATTACAATAACATATGGTTATTACTTTATTTATTACTACAGTACTTTTTTTAACCCACAGAAAATTGTACAGTAGTTAACACCCCCTATGAGATACAACTTCTATTAACATTTATAGAGTTGAAAAAGGAATTCTCAAATACTATTTGCACCTAACTACTATAATTAAAAGTCTGTGCCACCAACCTTGTGATCTAGTGACATAAATACTTTCTTATAAAAAAAAAAAAAAGGTTGTATATTCATTTCTACTTGTAATCTCAAACTGTTAGTACATACCCTTATAAATAATAGTATATATGTATTAGAAGACCCTTATTTATTACTAGTTTCAGAACCTTTTTTTTACCAAAAGGAAGATTCCACAGCATATGCTGTGTTACCCGGGATTATATAACTGCATACAAAAAAATACATGAGAAAGAAAGTTGTGCAGAATTATGGGTGAAATTATTGAAAGTTGTGGATCATTTGCTACGTCAGCAGAAAATCAGGTTCTATATTTCAATAGTGACCTTGCTAACATTAAACTAAACTAATGTCATTATCCCCAAAACAAGGCAATCATTCTTCTAATTAACAAGTTCACAAGTGTAACATTTCATCTAGGTCTTATGAACCTATAGGACCAATTCAGACCTAAAAACTCGGATTTGACTTTCCTCCTATACCCCTTACCATCCTTTTCCTTTTTTATTGTAAGGGAAAAGGAGGGAAAATGATGGTAAATTTGGATCATTAAGATCTTAATCCAACGGTGAAAAAGGGAAAAAGAGGGAAAAAGATTATAAGAGGTATAGGAGGAAAGCCAACTCCTAAAAACTCATAAACAATAAGAGACATCATCCGACTTCGAAATACTGTTTATCACAAGTATCAGAAAGGGGGTACAGAACAAATGTGAGTACTGAGTACATGTAAATAAGGATTCATACAGCAAAACAGAGCATTGTTTGGTGCAGCACATGAAGGGGAAAATGACAGTTGAAGAAATACAAGTAATGTCAGCTAAGTCAATTCTCAGAACAAACTCAAACCACTCATACACCTTTAAGAAGATATATCTAACTACAGTTTTTTGCTCACCACACATAAATCTGCCTTCATAATTTAGCTATTGACCATCATTCTACCACCCCTACTACTACTCATCAAAAATCAATTGTCATAATTTATTCTCGAAAATGCATCCCTCTCAATTTCTCTAAAAATGAGAGTGCCATTTTCAGAAAAAATAAACAAATAAATAAACACAAAGGAAAATTGGAGAGAGTATACCAATACTTTGCAAATTTTGTACACGTAGAGAATACAGCGCTATGATTTACTCTCTCTGGTCCTTATTATAAAGCACCAACTAACAATTCTCACAAATCAATAAAAACAGTTAAAATCAATAAAGTTATCCTAAAATTTAAGTAACTTCTAATACTACTCTTATTAATTGCACTAAACCCTAATATTATATTAATTATTACTCTAACCCACTACCTTTATTAATTATATGCATACATGAAAAAAAAATAATAATAATAATCAATGTGCTTTGGAAACAAGCAACTTCCTTATAAAAAGGACCAAATACAATTGTTAGTTGGTGACTTATAATAAAGATTAGAGAGAGTAGGTCATTCTCACCGACAAAATTTTCACTGGGGAATTTTCCCTGAACACAAACATGTCGAAAGCCCATTTGAGTAATAAGTTTTACTTCAACGAGAGATTTAAGATCTTGTCCATCTCAAACAAATTAAGATTGCAGCTTGGAGAAAAATTGAAAGGATGCAAATCCATACTAACTATCAAAATAATAAAAATGAATGAGCATGCATTAATTCTCTCTATTGGTAAATAGCAACATTTTCTGAAACTAGGAAAATAACTCTCGAAGAAAGATATGGTGGTTCAGTGCTTTCGTAATCCCTGTTTTTTGGGAAAGAAAGGTGGGAGGATAGTGAAAGGATGCAGCAAAAACACCAATTACAATAAGTCAATAAGGCCTTTCTCTGTTTTAAGAAATTACACCCACACAAAACTATTGAGAAAAATTATAGTCAAATTGACCAGGCACTGTTACATATGATCTAATGGTCTATTCATATTCATCTAAGAGGGGGGGGGGGGGGGAATCCAATCCCTTGAACCTTTTATTTCTTTTCAATGAAAGACTTAACCAACCCCATCCATCTTATGAGCTCCATTTTATTCTTGTTTTTCATGTACTCATGCAAGAAAACAGCAAGTTCATCATTTATACCCCTAGCTTCCAAGAACTCATAAAGGCTATCTTGCAATGCATCATCCAATTCCCTGTCGAGAACCAACAGAACAATGCGTATTAATAGAATTCTAATTCAGCTACCATCTAAAATCTTAAGCGACAAAGGTGGAAGAGGAACAAAGTAAATAAACCCACTTGAATTGAGGACCAGCATAAGGCTGAGTTAACTTAGAATTATCGCTTGCACGTATGAACAGCCTTTTGATCTCTATAGTATCTGGCCAAGCAGAACACATAATTTCCACGACACTGCCACCGTCTTCTCCCTTAGATATGTTGACAATGAATGTAATGTGAAGCTGCATATCTTCCTCTTTGGCAGCATCACCTGAATTTGGAATAGGAATGGCTCCATCAAATGAGCTGACTTCAACTTTAATATCTTCATCCCCAAATTTGCTCTTCAATCTAATCCATTGTTCTCCAGGTCGATCATCAACCATAAATGAGCCAAACTTTGTAACAGGCTACAAAACATTAACAGCCCGAGTGACCCCCCATACAAATGGACAAAGATTAGATATTTCTGGGAACCAAAGTCATGAACGGAAATGATATATTTTTTTTAAGACTCCAATCTGATAAAAGAAAGGTAATAAATAACCAAAAACCATCCACAATTGCTAATATAATGCAAGAAATAGAAAACATAAAACTTAATTAAGTTGGAAACTCGTTGCCCCTTTCATTAATTTAGAAACCAACATTTATCATTTCCATGGTGATATTCAGCGCATTAGGAACAACTAAATAGAAAATTCTTTCATACACTGAATTCCAATATCAAAGAAGCTTTCCAGGGTTCGTGCATATGATTTCTTTTCTTCTCCAACATTCTCTAAATAAAATAACCTTTTCCTCTAAACTAAAATCCATCGCACATACAAAGAAAACAGAAGATCAAACCTTTCTGGGCAAACACATGATGAAAGGAAGAAATGTGTTTTGTGTAACTTGCCAAAATATAAATGAAGAAATTTAACAAAATATCTCGAAAGCAAGTTCAATGGCTAAGAGAAATGAAGGCACGGAACAAAGACAAAATAAAGGCTGAAATTTAGTAAGTTAGAACGCGCCATCCCTTGCATGAAGAAATCGAATATTGTTTGTTAATTCCCATAACAAAGTCCAGTGCTTAAAGCAACAATAGAAATTATGATCTAATCTCCCAAACTCCAAATTCAAAAGCAGCCCTTGCAGAATCAAATTGTTTCAAGTTCTTTTTTTATTCAGCTTTCTCTCAATTGGGAATCAAATTCAATGACCATTTAGTCTTTAATCAAAGTCTATTACACAACGAAACGAACGTAAAAGAACGGATTAAGAATGAATAACAGTCAATCGTAGACAATGATGGACTGTAATGTAATGGTATTTTTTTTTTTTTTTTTTTTGGGGGGGGGGGGGGGGGGGGGAAGAAACCTGCTTTGGAGGAGAGTGTTCGAGCTCGTACTGAATCTCATTTCGGAGGTATCTAAGGATGTTCCCTTCGAAAGCTGATTTGCGCATTTCGGAGACGTAAGAGTAAGTCCTTCGAAAATAAAACATGGGGTTGTGAATGGCGATGTTATATCTAGTTGCAGAGGCAGAGAATGGTAAACCATGTCGTTGATGGCGAAGTAACTGGGTGAGGGTTTTTCTGAGGGAACGGGAAAGACGATCCATTAAGGTTTCTTGGTGTAGAATGCAAATTGCAAAGCCTTTTGAGACGGTTCAGGGGCAAGGGTTTATGGTCTGAACCCAAAACCAAAACCCCAGCAATTGAAATTCACATAAGAAAGAAACTTGACAAGAATTTTATTTTGGTTGTAAAAAAGCAAAAAATAATATATCTTTCGTTTCATTCATTTCTCTCAAGTCTCAAACATAATATGGACAGCGAGAAAAAAAGGAATTAATCTATGATTAAAAAAAAAATTGAATGAATGTAATAAGGAAAATCTCATATAAAGACGGTTGAAATAGGAAAATCTTATATAAGGCTGGTAAACTCAACAAATCTTAAATTGGGTCAATAACCCAATCTAGAATATTTAAATATTGGTTATTTTCCAATAATACCCCTAGTCTGTGGTCCAAAGAAAAGAGGAAAGGAAAAGCCGGAGGTCGGATGTCTATCGCATAGGTTACAATCATCGCTCTCCCTCGTGTGCCCTGTGAAGCATGAGAAGTAGCTGCCGCCATGAGAAGTCGCCGCTTTCGTTGCCGTTAGACGCTGCTACTGTCACCATGAGGAACCCTGTTTATTCCAAAAAGCCTGATATGAATTTCTTCTACCATTTTGCAAGTCGGGTATCTTCCCTCACTTTCTTGATTTCTAATTTTTCTTTGATTAGTGTTCATCAAAAAAGGAATTTTTCTTTAAAAAAAAAAACAAGAAAATGATCTGCGTTCATCTTCTTTGTCCTCCTGCGGACACTAGACCCCTGCAGTCCTGCCTCCCACCCCCGTACCTCCGGTCACCCCACGCCCCAAAACCTCGCCAAAATACCCTAGATCTAAAATTCTGGTTTGACAATGGTTTACAATCGCACAAAATCCACAATCTCATCACAATTAAAATACCAGCCCTGTTGCCACACCTATTACCATTTAGGTTGTATTTGATCAAACAATCTTATGTCAGCTTCAATTTCGGGAATGTCCACAAAGTGGAAAGGCGACACAATTATCGAAAGAGGAAATCTCAAACTTTGCTGGTGAATAGACTTTATTTGACAGTGGGAAAAACTCCTTTAACAAAAAATAACTAAGGGATATAGAGGTAATTATGCCCAAATTCTAAATCCTTAATTGTGTCACATAACCTATATAATAATTTGTTAAGTTTAGTAACTCAAATTAGAATTTGAGTAATTCAACCGTCTTTATATAGAATTTTTCCAATGTAATATATGGTTGTATATTTCACATATTTAATCTTTAAATTTTTAAATAATTATCCTCAAAATATATTTGCACTCTTGGGCAATGTAAACCAAAAATGACGCAATTCCTTTTATTTTTTGTGCTAAACCCCGAGAAATTTTAGTTTAGCTTCAAAATCTATTAAATTGGTACTAATCAATAATCTTAATGAAAAAAACTTTAATCATTTAATATGAGGTCTTGAATTTGAATTTAAGTTCGTGTAAAACACAATAGCAGGTAGGAGCTTTAGATTAATTTAAGGGGGGAAAAAACTAAAAATGTTACCTCAAAAGTTTTCTTCGTTCCTTACAACCACACATATAAGCTTTGTTTAGGTTGGATTTTCATTACATGTTTTTTTTAGGTGCTTCTTATATGTTTATCTCTCTAATTAGATGTATGTGGTTTTTTTTTTATTTAGATTAAATTATATGTTACATTCTAAAATATTTTTTATACTCTGTATCTCAAATTAATTAATTTTAAAATTAGTATTCTAAAAATTAATTAATTTGAGATATTAGAGTGCAAAAAAAATTTCAAGATGCATCAATAATTTAATCTAAATAAATAAATATTTATCCCTATAATTAGATAGATAAGCATGTAAGAAATATTTAAAGAGAAGCATGTAATGAGAATTTTTTTTTTTTTACTAAAAGAAATTTCAAGGAAAATGGTTGGGTTCACCCACAGTCCAAAAACAGGGCACTTGGAGCCCAGTCCACAAGGTATACTGGGTTAGAGAGTTCACATGCCTCTAGCGTTTTCACTACTTCGTAGACTCCTAGGATGCCTCCCTTAGCATATTGACCAACTCCAAGATCGAACCTCATTCCTTTTAATGAGAAAGCCCAACCTCTTTACCAGTTAAATCTAAAGACAAGGAGTAATGAAAATGGTGTGGAGAGAGTTTGCCACCCGGTAGATATGTGAAGGCTGTTGGGCTTTGTTTGGTTTCCTTGATGCTTGTTGGGCTTGTCTTGAAATGGTGTTTCTTCGATAGCCCCCGACAAAATTATTTTAACTCGAGTCAAAAAAAAAAAGTAACTTTGCAGCTCTCTTCAAAGTTATTTTGGTCATCATCTAGTGTTTAGTGTTTACAATGCCTCAAATAAAATACCCCGTCTATCTAAAGAGCATATTGAAGCGGCATGTAGCATGTATATGGATTAGATCACTAATTTGTATATATTAAAAATTTAAAATAAATTAGTTATTTTTTAAAAAAAATTGTGTATACGTTTCCCTCAAATAATTATTTTAATCATATCCATTAGAAATTGCTTTTTTTATGAAAAACCCTATTAATATGTGCAATTGATAGGAAAAAATTTATAAATTTAGTAGATAAAATAAATTAAGATATCATATATAGGACCAAAATATATCCCTCCGCTAGCTCTTACATATGGAAGAAATGGAAGTATTAAATAGTAAATGAATTGCAGTCAAAATCCAACATGTTTTTGTCATGATCCAACAGGTTGGGTTTATTGCTCTCTATTTTCTTAATATAATTACTCCCTCCGGTCCTAATTATAAGAGCTAGTTGACTTTTTTGGAAAGATTAAGGAAGCTAATTAAATTATTTTAAAGTATTTTTATTTTTTTCTTCAAACTTATTAGTTTGACTAATAAACTAATATATAATATAAGAATATTTAACAAATGAAATGATTAAATAACTTATTTAACTTCCTTAATCTCTCCAAAGAAAGTCAACTAGCTCTTATAATTAGAACCGGAGGTAGTATTTGATATGTCATACTACGAATCATATTTAAACATTGTCAAGCTCAATGATTGAAGATTTCTATCTTTATCAATAAATTATTGGCTGAGGTGGTAATTAACCTTACCTCCGTCAGAAAAAGAACACAAATTTAAATCCTAAAAAGCATACTTCTTGTTTGTATGGGTGCTCATAGGATAAGACAGTGTCAGGACAAATCCATCCTGATGAACAATAACTGGAGAGGTTTTTTGTCCCGAGTCATGTCCCACCTCAAGGCGGTTGAGGTCTTGGGAGGGATAGGACGGGACCGGGAGGAGACTAGTACTCCCCCAACTTTTATTTTTGCGAGTATTTCTAAAAAACACAGATGAAGGCAAGAGATAAGAATGACGAATGAGAGTAGAGCTGCGAAATCGAGTTGAGTCTGTCGGGCCGGCCCTTTTAAGTCCTAGCCCTTTAAGGGTCGAGCTTGAAAATTAGAAGAGTTAAATGGAATTGGCCTTATAGAGCCGACCCATTAGGCCCTAGTAATTTTTTTACAAAAATTTAATAAGGTGTTAGAAGAAATGTCCCCCATTAAAATATTCATTGAAAATGAAAATAAGCTTACTCCTTATATTAGCAACCTTCTCATACAAGTCATAGGGTTACATTGTATAGTTTAAATTTAAAATATAGGTATGCTTCTTAGGTTTTAAGTGAATTATTTATGGACAATAGTTTGCTTTTAATTACAAATTAATGAATATGTTTATTTGTAAGATGATTCATATTATTTGGATATTAATTATGACAACATTTATTTGATAAATTAGAACTTTAATTGTTGTAATTTACTAATTATATTTCTTTGAAAAAAATGGAGGAAAAATAGTTAAAATATTTGAATAGTAACTTCCAGGCTTGTAGGACTAACCCTGGCCTTGGCCCTAATGCTCTCTAATCGGGCTTTGAAAAATAGATATTTTTCTTACCTCGAACCCTGTAGGGCCAGCCATATTAAGCCCTGGCCCTGGTAGTCTCGGGTCAAACTTTGAAAAACATATGTTTTTCTTACTCTTGGCCCTGTAAGGCTATCCCTGTTAGGCCCTGGCCTTTCAAGAGTTGGTCTTGATTCTTAGCTCTAAATGAGAGCTGATCTACCCCACAACATCTCACAAGATCTCCCTTGCAAAGACTCATATCTAGAGCCGTCAAAATGGAATGGGGCCGGCTCGTTTAAACCCTGGCCCTGTAAGGGCCGGGTTTGAAAATTGGAGGAGTGAGGTGATGTTTAGCCCTGGAGGGCTAAGGGCTTACACAAGTCGGCCCTAGAGGGCTACGGGCCAGCCCATCGGGCCCTTCAATATTTTTATTTTTAAAATTAAACACTTATTGAAATTGGATCCTTCAATAACTTATATATATTTTTTATTTGTTATAGAGTTATTTATCCATTTAAGTACAAATACATAATAACTATACTCTAATTTTATGATTTGATTTATTATTTGTTGTAATCATGGTAGTTAAAAACTCGATTTATCACTATGATTTTACTTTTTCATGATTTTTTTCATTAAAATGATTTTACTAATTTTTCAAATGCTTTTAAGTTTTTACGATTTTACTATATTACGATTTTACGATTTACGATTTTTCATTCTCCTTCCGTTTTCAGGTAAAATCTACGTTTTCACTACTATGGTTGTAGGTAAAGATTATAGATGTGTTCATGAAGCTGGAAAAGAAATTTATAATATTCTTACTCATGAATCATCGCTTACTACTCAAAGTGAATAACAATGTCATTGAAACTAATGATAGTGGTGAAGATGACGACAATAATAGTCATTGTACTAATGTTGCTTAGTAGTTAGTAGTATGCTTCTTATGTTTTATATGAGTTATTTGTGAACATAGTTTGCTTTTGATTATGAATTAGTGACTGTGTTTATTTATTAGATGACTTATGTTGTAATTTACTAATTATATTTCTTTGGAAAAAAAACAGAGGAAAAATAATTAAAATTTGGAATAGTAATTTCCGGGCCCTGCGGGCCGGCCCTGACCCTGGTGCTCTAGGGCCGGGCTTTGAAAAACAGGTGTTTTTCTTACTTCGGGTCTTGGAGGGCCAACCCTGTTAGGCCCTAGCTCTTCACGGGCTAGCCCTGATTGACACCTCTACTCATATCCATCAAAATTTCTACTCTTACATAAGAATCCCCTCGCCACACACTCAAGGCTCGTTTGGTATGGGAAAGATTGAAGAAAGAAAAGGAACTTAGAGAAGGAAAAAGAATGGAATGGAAGATTAAGAAAGAACTTAAAAAGTTGAGCTGTTTGGTAAACATGACCACATGGGAATAGAACTTAAGTTGGGGGGAAAATAAAATGTTTGGTAAGAAGAAAATGAAGATGGTTAAGTGGGAAGGAGAGGTAAAATACCTATAATACCCCTGAAAAATAAAAACCATCACTTGGTCTCTCACTCTCATCACGCGTCTCTCACTCTCATCTCTGCCTTGTCTCTGCCTCTCTCACGCTCGTCTCTCACTCTCCCTCACATCACCGGCGCCTCTACTTCCTCCATCGTCGCCGGTGCCTCTTCTTCTTCCGCCGTCACCAGTGCATCTTCTTCATCTGCTGTCGCTGACGCATCTTCTTCATCCTCCATCACCTTCGCCTCTCTTTCAGATTGGTGCCTCTGCTTTCTCATACAAGGGGTTTTTGGTCCTATAAAATATCTTTCATGGGAAGATCCTTAAATCCCACCATTTTCAGAAGGATTTCATCTTCCCACGTCTAAGGGAAGATGATGCTCGACGGGAACTCAAGTTGGAGGGAGAGTTGCATGCCAAACGGTTTTTTTTAGGGGAACCCAGTTAAGTTCCCATTCCCTCCGGTGAGTTCCCTGTACCAAATGGGTCCTCAGAATTTCACATCTCCCAAGAAGCTCAACAATCTAAGCTTTTGAACCAAAACAGTTAAGAGTAGAGAAGGATAACAACTACCATATAAAGAAGAGAAAGAAGGAAACAGAAAATAAAACCAATACACCATACACGCATGAGATATATATTCAAAACATAAAGGCTGCATGATGAAGCTCCAGAGTAAACAATGGTAACTGATAAGGATGTGAATTCCGAAACTTCCTATCCCAAAATCCCGATTAGCTTGGGTCCAAGACAGGATAATTGTGACAGAAAAATCTTGAACACCCCTAATTGTAATAGCTGAAAACCCTATACTCTCTAAGTCTCCTAAGGGATACATTTCATCAAATAAAAAATTAGAAAATTTCCCCCTCTTTAAATGTATGTATCCAAAGGGTGAAATGAAAGTACCTAACCCTTTTAGGTAGAATATAATTCTCATGCAAAGGTTTAAAAAAAAAGCTGTTCAATTATTGAACCAACTCTTAAGTTTTACAATGTTTTGATAATCCTTGGTATAGTTTTGCTTTCAGGTTTTTTTCCCCCTCTGCCGGGGGAGAAAAAGAAAACTTTATACTAGTATACACATTAAAAAAGAAATTTAATTTTTAAATTAATAAAAAGGACATTTGATTGGAACTGATGGGTAACGAAAACTTAACTAACTTGAGAGTTTATAGTTAGGGAAATCCACTTTATAGGTATATACATTTAAAAAAAATTAATTCTTAAAATAATAAAAAGGATATTTGATTGGGACTGTTGGTAACGAAAACTTAACTAATTTAAGAGTTTAAAATTAGGGAAAACCACCTTATAGGAGGTACTTATATTTTTCTCAAATTCAAATTTAGAACCAATTTTTTTTCCTCTTTATTAACTTCTTTAATCTGGTATATTAGCACTGTTAAATGTTAATCCCCATACAAGGCTTAATAGTGTTAGTAGTGGAAAGTTACCCAAACCAAAAGTGCTAACAAACTAAAGTTTCATAATTCAATAAAAAAGGTATAGGTATTAAATTAAAAAGGGTTATAGAGCGAATTGGCCAACAAACTATTAGCCTAAGAGCGCCTAGTACAACCAACTATTAAATGGACCTTAAATACCAATAAACTTTTTAAAATGTGAAGTTAGCACAAAAACGTTAATTCACCGTCAACCTCCGTTTCCTTCGTTTTCAAACTTAATGCAGTCTTAGGGACATTTTCAACATGGTCGTCTCTTCACTACTCGATGACACCGCCAAGTTTGATGATCAAATCGCAGCCAAGGCTTATCTCTCCTAATCTTACCAGAATTACCATAACCAGAATTTTCCTCTTCATTTAGCTTCCCTTGATTTTCTCAACAACTACGGTAATGGATTGAAGCGTTTATACGGCGAAACTAAACTAGATGATGTTCATCCAATCATCATCTTCAGATCAATCAAAGGATTTGGATTCTTTAATTCCCCACCCTTATGATTGCTACTACTCTAACCTTTTCGAGGAAGAAAGAGGATGTGAAGCTTGCTGAATCTCTTCTTGCTTGGGCCGAGGAAGTCAGGTCGGGTCAATTCCAACGAGCAGCCAACCTTCTTGACGACTGTGAATCAGTCTTCCAAGACCAGGAACACCGTGAAACGCGTCGTTTCATACTTCTGTGAGGCTCTTCGCGAAAGGATAAATAGAGAAACAGGAAGACCTAATTGCGCTTCTCCATTTTCTTCGGTGGGAGAAATTCTTCCTCATTATCATAAATACAGAGAAAAGGAATTCTCACTTTTCTATGTAGACAAGTCAATACAAAATCCAGGCCCAACTTTGCTCGCATGCCAAGTTTAGCTTCCTTTCAATTAGATGAAAAGTTCGTTGGAATACAAGCCATGTTAGAGAAAATAAGAAATTTGAAAAAGATTCACATGATCGATCTCGAAATCAGAGTAGGATTGCAATGGATAATTCTTATGCAAGCCCTTCCATTGTGACGAGAATGCCCACTCTATAGCTCTTAAAAATAACAGCAGTAGGAACAGCACCAAAGGATACACAGGAGGAAACGCCCCTACTGGAGACTGCGTCTGAAAACGAAGGTTACTGACGGAGGTTAATGAATTAACGGTTTTGTGATAATTTTACTTTTTTAAAAGTGTGTTGGTATTTAAGGTCTACTTAATAGTTGTTTGTGTTGGGCGCTCTTAGACTAATAGTTTGTTGGCTAATTCGCTCTTTAACCCAATTGAAAAAGAATTGTAGATACTGCAAAATGATTTTCTCTAAAAAAATTATAAGAAATTAGGATAAAGAAGGTAGTGTCGTGTTGCTGATAGCCATAACTCTGTTTGTCTGCATATCGTTGTTTTATGAAAATATAAGTTGCAACTGCCATTTAGGATAGAATGTGATGTGACATCCATCCAGTAAGGACCACTCAGAATTTATAGAAACACTTATTGTCTATCTAAGAAATTAATCACTAATATATAGACACCCCCACGTGAATCACCAGCAATTTTGATTCTTTTATGTGTGTGTGTGAGAGAATATAATGTTTAGTTTTCCGTTAAAAATCATTAAAATTTTATTGAAATGAAAGTATAGTATTTTTTAGTTTCTTCGGTTCTAATTATAAGAGTTAGTTGACTTTTTTAGAGAGATTAAGGAAGCTAATTAAATTACTTAATTATTTCATATATTGTGTATTTTTCTTCAAACTAATTAGTTTAACTAATAAACTAATATATAATCTAAAAATACACAATATATGACATGATTAAGTAACTTATTTAGCTTCCTTGATCTCTCCAAAAAAAGTCAACTAGCTCTTATAATTAAGACCGGAGGTAGTAATTTCTAAGGAAAATCACCTTGAGATCCTATAGAAAATGTAGTCATAAAAAAATCTCACAAGATAATATCATGCAATAATAAGTTCTAGTGTAGAAAATCACAGAGATATCCAGACAGCTCACATATTGTGGTATTATTATGTTTTCTATAACTCACAACATATCCTTCTATTTTAGGTTCAAGTCAAAGTTGGATATTAAATATAGATACATTCGAAATTCGAACTTTAATTTATCACTTATGAGAAATCAGTCCTTTTATGTTAGACTAAACCCCATTTGATAGACCAAACTGACAGGTTCACATTAGATACTTGTCTTTATGTGCTTTTTACATGCTAGTCCTTTTATTTAAGGGGATGAGACTTTATATATATATATGAGTAAAGGATTTCTCCAATAACTCAAGATAAAGTTATCTCCAGTGAACCCAAAACTACGTTGTTTTGAATTAATGAAGGGTGTTTCCATAATTTTGTTTATTTTTTTATCATATGAATTTTACCGAAATACCCTTCATTAATTCACCTAAAATTACAAACACGCCCTTCATTAATCTAAAACGACATAGTTTTGGAATTACTGGAGATAACTTTATCTCCAATGACGGAAGAAATACTTCTCCCTCTCTCTCTCTCTCTCTCTCTCTCTCTATATATATATATATATATATATATATATAATGCCTCATCTTTTTAATTAGAAGGACAAGCATGTAAGGAACACATCCTGTATTGACAACTCATAAATAATTATAGGGTTAAGGAGCGAATTGACCAACAAACTATTACCCCAGGAGCGCCCAACACAAACAACTATTAAGTGGACCTTAAATACCAACCAACTTTATAAAAGGTGCACCTAGCACAAAATCGTTAATTCCTGTCCACGTCCGTTAATTCCTGTCCAATTCTAGTTATGTCCCTCCCATCTTCAGCTCCAAACTCCTATCACCGCCGACCTCCAAGCCAAGATGTCACCCTCAACTACTCCGCCGGCAAGCACAACCACCAAAAGCCCAAACCACCACCAGCGAGCAAAACCCACGACGATAAACTCCCTGTGATTTTTGGCACCATGAACTTCTTCTAACTCACCTCCTTCGATCTCCCAACTTGGCTTGCAGATAGTAGATCTGAAGACTACAAAGCTACGTCGCTGCCAATGGAGGAGCTTGGTTCGACCATGGCACCATGGCCTGTATGTGATTTATGTTCCCCTCGGTCCACAGATCTTGATTCGACAACCTGAAACTCATATTCTTCCCTATATTTTTGCTTTGAAATAGCAAGCTTTAGATCTGGGGAAAAAAAAAACCGAAACCCATGAAATGGTGAAATCCAAATGGGTATCGATATTAGTCTGAAATAGCAAGAGAACCATGGTTTTGTCGTTCAGCACTTTTATTATTTCATGGTTTTGATTTTTTGGTGCTTGTTATTATGAAATAGGAATAGAATAGAACTATATGGGTGTCAGTTTCGATTTCTTCATGTTCTAATAAAAAGTGTGTTTATATATGCTCTGCTGAACTTCGATTTTCATTTTTATCTATGCTTCTGAACCTCATTGCATTGTGGAGGGTGAAGGTGTGAAGTCCCACATCGATTGGGAAGGTGAACGAAGCGGGTCGATGTGCCAACGAGGACGCTGGGCCCCAAGGGGGTGGAGTGTGAAGTCCCACATCGATTGGGAAGGTGAACGAAGCATGCCTTATAAGGGTGCGGAGACCTTTCCCTTGTAGACGCGTTTTGATGGGCTAAGCCCAATCAGAAACAAAACCGTGAGGCTTGGTGTGTGTCAAAGCGGACAATATCTACAAGCGGGCGTCTGGGATGTTACAATTGGTAAAAAGTGCGAAGTCCCACATCGATTGGGAAGGTGAATGAAGCATGCCTTATAAGGGTGCGGAGACCTTTCCCTTGTAGACGCGTTTTGATGGGCTAAGCCCAATCAAAAACAAAACCGTGAGGCCTGGTGTGTGTCAAAGCGGACAATATCTACAAGCGAGCGCCTGGGATGTTATAGAAGGACCTTGTCGGCTGGAGCTTGAAGAGTTTCCATGGCAGAAGATTGTGAAAAAGCCAACTAACGGACGTGGACGGGAATTAACGATTTTGTGCTAAGTGCACCTTTTAAAAAGTTGGTTAGTATTTAAGGTCTACTTAATAGTTGTTTGTGTTGGACGCTCCTGGGGTAATAGTTTGTTGGTCAATTTGCTCCTTAACCCATAATTATAATGTATGGAGACTTATTAGATTCATACCTAGTAAAAGTGTAAAACTAAAAAAAATAAAATAAAATAAAAAATGTTATTGTTGTGTCAATCTTAGAAGACTCCAATAAAAAGAATTTCGTGACTGAATCACCAACGTTTTTATAAAGATATGTTTTGTTTCCCAGCATAAAAATCTAAGGGCCCGTTTGGTACGGGAAGATTTAAAGAGGAAAATGAATTTAAAGGAGGGAAAGGAATGGAAGGGAAAATTGCGAGGGAAATTAAAAAGTTGAGTTGTTTAGTAGACATGGAAAGGTAATTTAAGTTGAGGGAAAATGAATGGTTTGGTATGAAGAATTGGGTGTTAGTTAAGTGGGAATATGAGGTGAAATACCAAAAATACCCCTAAATTAAAAAAAAAAACAAATTCGCCCTGTGCGTTTTGTTCGGCGTCGTGACCCACTGCGGCGCCGCCACTCCCCCGCCCTGGACGCCACTCCCGCCACCGTCGACGCCGCACTTGCCGTCTTGGACTCCGCCACCATCGTCAGCTTCGAGTGTTGTATGCGACGTAATTTAAATTTTAAAAAAAAAATCAGACTCGAGAATTCTCGAGGATTCATTAGAGAATTCTCTAATGAATTATTGAGAATTCATTTGAAAGAATTCTCGAGAATTGTCAGCGTGGAGATTGCACTGAGAATTAACGTCAATTCTCGAGAATCTTTGGGCAATTTGAGAATTGGTTTTCAATTCTTTCAGTGTAGTGTGCACTCCATTTTCTGCCTCTTCTTCGTAGTGTGCACTGCATTTTCCGCCTCTTCTTCTTCTTCCTTCTTCTTTCACTTCCTTTTATCTTTGTGCACTGATGGAGATTTTCAAACCTGCGTTAGCCTTGTCCTGCGTCTCCAACTGCCCCGTCGTCGATTTCATGTAAGAGTCCTTCGTTCAGCTCCTATCTTCAATATCAACTTCGTCGAGCTGTAGGGTACCCAAGATTTCTGCTATCCCTCCTTCTTGATCCCTGACGTCCCAACAACAGAACAAAAAAAAAAGCTTCAGATTTCTTTTTCATCCTTGCAATGTTGGTGTCGAGATTTGCAGAGGGAGGAGGAGGCGGCGTCGGCATCGGCGTCGGCGTCGACAGCAATTGCAAGGAAGACAGATGATTGAAGGAGGAGAAGATGGTCATTTAGAATTTCTTCCCTAGGGAAGATCAACTTTCCCACCGAAAATGGAGGGAAGTGGTTTTCCCATGAATGAAGGAAGATCGAAGGTTCCCGGAAGGCAGGACTACCAAACGTGTTCGGTGATGGAAGATCTACAATCTTCCCTTTCCTTCAGTCGATCTTCCGCGTACCAAACGGGCCCTAAAAATACATTTACAAAGTTCATTCTATAAAAGCTAGTTAGTTATTTTTCCAAACTTGACTTTCTTGCTTTTTAAAATATATTTTAAAAAATACCCTGAAAGCCTAACATATTCAAATAATGGGTGAGTATAAATAAATTATAAAATTTTTTTTGACGTTTCAAAATTGATTTTCAACCCCACTATAAGTTGAATGACTTGGAAAACCGGGTATTCATCTGACTAGAAAAAGAGAATAGGAAACTACTCCACAAAAAAGGATAATAACCAGCCTGTAACTTATCTTTTTATCTGTAACATTCATGACCTCAATTTTTTTTTAATATTTTAATTGCTACTTAATTTATTTTTACATCTACATATATATATAAATTTATAACAGGTTGCATTAAATTATCAACAATATTTTTTTTTAGGTTCATACTGTTTTGCAGCATGCATTCAATATATGGTTATAAACATTTATTTATTGAAAAGTTTGGCAATCCGTGGGCAAACAGTGGTGAATTCCGATTCCTAATTTACCTAATTTTTTATATCAAAAAAAGAAAAGTATAACAATTCTTTATAGAAGACTCGAATTAAGAGATTAAAAAAAAAAAAACTGGCATGGAAGTAATTAAAATTAAAAATTTTGCTTATGTAACTTTAAAAAATATAACTGAAATGATAAATTACCCACCTGCATCTTTCAACTGTTTTGAACTCGAGAGAAGGTCCAACTTCTCTCTTCTTCTCTGCCGCGTCTCTTCGTGATTTTCTTTTCCTCGCCGACGACTTGTGATGCAGGTTGCCGGCGAGCACCCTTCTCGTTGCTGGGGCGAGCTTCTCCCTCTCCTTCTTCAGATCTGATCTGCCGAGGTGAGAGTTTTCTGGTTTTCTGTGTTTTTGTTTCTTTTTTGTAGTATGGGGTTTTGTAGTGGTGTTTTTGTCTCTAGAAATAAACAGATCTGTCATATCTGAGATCAAATCCTCTTGGTTGGATGACTGTTTGGACGTTATAAGGTCCGATTACCTCTTGGTAGCCCGGATCTGCGTTCTTAAGGGAAGATCTAAAGAGGTGTGGTCTGGTTTGTGGTCGATGTCACCGGATCTGTTTGATCAGAGGAGCAGAAGTGTTCTTCAGGACATTAAGAGTCTTCTTTATTCCAAGGTTGGGTTTTCTGGTTTCTTTAACCCAAGATGAAGTACCCAGTTAGCTGATTTAATCGCAACTATTGCTTTTAAGATTGTGTGCCTTTTAGGGTGGGTTTTTCAACCAACACTCTCTTGTTCGTCACTTTTAACATTGGGTTTCGAGGAGGCCGATGATGTTGATGATTCTACTTCTACTCTTATATTTTTAATGTACGGTGCTTGACTAATATTATATCCAGTGTTTTTTGTTGTTGTTGTTATGTTGGTTATATTTGTTTTAGATCTGTTTGTGGTTACAGTTATGTAATGTATCGTTTGGGAGTATTAATATATATAGATCCTTTGAACAAAAAAAAAAAAAACTGTTTTGAACTCCCTTTAATACAATATGGTCAAAATAAATAAATAAATAAATATCTTTATTGAGCCTTCATCACGTTAACGCGATTAAAACTTTACCCAAGCCTTGGGGAAACGAAAGCATTCCACTTGTGATTTTATAAAAATAAACGTCATATCTTTCAGCCACATGAAAACAGAAGAATGAACATTGAATTATTAAAAAAAAAATTAATTTAATAACAATTATATCTCAAAAAATTATTAAAAATAAGTTTCAAATATAATTTTAAACTGTTATAAACATTAGAGTATTAGTTGTAAATTGAGCATTTAAAGCACGTCGGTCACTTATAATAATGATGTTCATATTTACAACTGTTTGAATAAATAAATATTTGCAACTCATTTTTTTCAACCAAATAACTTTTGTAGGATCTTATTATCATTAAAGTAATATTTTCAGTGTTCTCATGAAAATTTTGACAAAACAAGTAAACAACCATAAAAAATTAGGAAGGATATAATATCTCACCAATCTTAAATCATATGAGCCAGCTACTCCTCTCATTATATTTATAAGTTATTTTCAATATTTTTTACCGGAATTAAGAAAAACTCTTAATCTCATTAATTTTATATTAAAATTTAATACTCCCTCCGGTTCTAATTATAATATACATTTTACCTCAAAAGTTCAAAGTCAACATAATAAATAATACATAAATGGTAAGGTTGTATATTCATGTAAAAAAATAAATAATTCGACTTATACATTGGGGGAAAAAAACCTTTTCTCTACCCACTAGATGAGCAAATAACTAATTCGTAGAGATTTTTTTAAAAAAAGTAAATTAAGTTATTTATGAATTTTTTAAAATACTTCTTTAAATTATTTGTATTTGGAAACTAGCCTTATAAAAACTAAAACCCCTTAATACGTATAAGTTAAGGTTTTATATATGTAAGTTAAGGTTTTATATGTGTAGTACTTATTACTTTCGGTTCTAATTATAAGACTGATTTGACTTTTTTGAGAGAGATTAATGAAGCTAAATAAGTTACTTAATCATATTATATATTATATATTTAAAGGGTAAAGGATTTTTCTAGTCACTGGAGATAACGTTATCTTCAGTGACCCAAAACTACGTCGTTTTAGATTAATGAAGGGTGTTTTTGTAATTTTATTTATATTTGAATCATATACATTTGACTGAAACACCCTTCATTAATTTACCTAAAATTACTAATAAACCCTTCATTAATCCAAAACGACGTAGTTTTGAGGCTATTTCCCGTAACTGGAGAAATATTTTTCCCATATTTAAATTATATATTATTTTATTAGTCAAACTAATTAATTTAGAGGAAAAAATAAAAATGAAAATATTCTAAAATAATTTAATCAGCTTTCTTGATTTCTTAAAAAAAATTAATTTTATTTTATATTTAAAAGCAGAGAGAGTATATATTATCAAATTTAGCTCCTATATTAATTCTTATATTTAAGATGAGATAGATTTTTTGCGAGTACTTCTTAGCCCCCACCCCACGTGAGTTGGTCACTAAACACACATAAAGCACACCATGAAACCAACACAAGAGAGGTAGGTCTTTTTTTCTTTTCTTTCTTTTTTTTTTTTTTCAGATGGTAGGTCTTTATTCGTTTACCTTTAACGACTGCTTTTTTTTTTTTTTTTTTTTTGGGGGTTTGGGGTCAATGTCAAAGTCAGTCACTTTCTAAGTTTTCTATTATCTCACCTACTTGGCTCTGTGTGGAAGACTCAATACTTCTTTCTACTCTTTCATGTCCCAATTATAAGAATTAGTTGACTTTTTTAAAGAGATTAAGGAAGGTAATTAAATTACTTTAGAGTATGTTTATTTTTATTTTTTTCTTTAAACTAATTAGTTTGACTAATAAACTAATATATAATCTAAGGATACATAACAAATGTAATAATTAAGTAACTTATTTAGTTTCCTTAATATCTTAAAAAAAAGTCAACTAACTCTTATAATTAGGACAAGAGTTAACATCATCATCACTTGATCACACACATCACTCTCATCATCACACAATCCCTCTTCTCTAATTAATCTCCAAAAGCTAAGATTATACTATTAATTATCTCCCCTAATTCCACTGTGGACCCCACCCCCACTTTCCATCTCAATTATCTTTACCCTTCATATTTTTTCCCCCCTCTCTCTCTCTCTCTCTCTTTTAATAAAAAAAATTATATATTCCCCCTAATCGCATCTCTCACTCCTTATTTTATTTATTATAATAAAGAAACCCCACCCTACGCCATCATTATACCAAGCGTTACTTCCTTTGTCCCAAGACAACTTTTTAATACTTTTTTCTTTCAAAAAATTGGATCTTAGACTACACAGGTATAATACTCATCCCTCCTAAACATAATAAAGTATCTTGAGAGTTTTGACTGATGAGTGAGTATGGGGCACTTGGAAAATTTTTTTTTGGAGTAAAATTTCCTTAGAAATTAAAAAACATAGAAATCTCGTTTTTTTATTAATCTTGACTGTTAAATTGTTTCTTCAATCTATAAACTTTAAGGGTAAAATTTCTCATAAAAAAATTTTCGGTGGAAAATTGCTTTTGAGAAAACTTCTGAGGTAAATTTGTTCCATTTTGTTTACTTCTGAGGCAATTTTGCTCTCAAAAAACTTCTTGATGTTCAATACTTTTCAATCAAAACTTCTAAAGCAAAAAATGATACTTGTAGTTGGTATAATTTATATTACAAAGTATATAGTATATTTAAGACAGAAGGTAATAGGACTATATAATATAATTTTTTATATAAAAAAAAAGGCCAAATGACATTTTAGGGCCTTCTAAAAAATAATAATGAAAACTCACTTGAAATTTGAAAATTGTAGGACCTTATGTATAAATAATCCTTAATTACCATTACCAATGTACAAGGGCCCCAATATAAATATGGATAAATATATACGCATTATTGATAACCTTGGGGCACGAGGCTCATAATTTAGCTTAAGAAAGAGACCAGCTCAGACCGGGTCATTTTGGTAAATTTAACCAAAGCTTGCGAGTCCATCTATGTACAAACACGGATTTTCGTATATATGCCCATCACGCTCTGAAAATTACAGAGATGGTGCTATGCCACCTGCCGCCGGTGGAACCCATTATCGGAAACTTCTTATTCTCTTCCTTACATTTCAAAATTCAGTCTCTAATTTGAGAGAAAATAAATACTAAACTTTAATTTCCTTTTAGCTATAGAAACTTGCTCCACATCTCTCTTTTCCAAAAGTTCTGTGATCGATTACTGAAGCTTCTTTTTGAAATGAAGTCGAAGTAGGCCAAGATAAAACGACGCCGTAAAATGCTGTGCAGGAAAGGTTCCCGGAGACGAAGTTCAGGATCTGTGCCGGTGTACCTGAATGTATACGATCTTACCCCCATTAACGGTTACGCATACTGGTTCGGCCTCGGTGTGTATCATTCCGGCGTTGAAGGTTAGTGTTGGAGCTTAAATCTCTTTCAGTTTGAATTTGAATTCTCAGATCTGTAATTTCTCAAGAAATTCGGAATTGCTATTTGGCTGTTGTAGTTCACGGAGTAGAGTACGCTTTCGGAGCTCACGAGTACTCGACGACGGGAATTTTCGAAGGCGAACCTAGACGGTGCGATGGATTCACATTCAGGAAGACGATACTAATCGGAAAGACGGACATGGGAGCCCATGAGGTTAGGCGCGTGATGGAAGAGCTCGCCAGCGCGTACAAAGGAAATACCTATAATCTCATCACCAAGAACTGCAACCATTTCTGTAACGATGCTTGTATCAGATTCACCGGAAATCCTATCCCTAATTGGGTGAATCGTCTTGCCAGAATCGGTATTGTTCTATCTCAGATTCCGATTTCTGCAAGTACAAGTGATCTGTAAGTGTGGAATTGATGATTACTGATTAATTGAGATGCAGGTTTTTTGTGCAATTGTGTGCTTCCGGTGACATTGAACTCGACGAAGGTGAGGCATCACAGAATAGAAGATAAGCACTGTTGTGAAGGAGAGAAGCAAGCATTAACGAGTGAGTCCAATAATAATAATGATAATAAGAATACAGTGACTGCTTCGAATTCAACATCGTCGGCGACAGCATCGCCGGCGTATTCTGGCTCCAGATTGCGGAGGGGAAGGAGTAGAACCAGACGCCCTCTTCCTCCTTCTTCACCATTGATTATTGGTTCTTGTGCATCTTCTTGATCTGTTAAGCCAGTTCTGGAACTTTTTTAAAAGTTATTTATTTCTTTTTTTCCCCTTTTTTGTGCTTTTTCATTTTCAAATTCACAACGAAAGAAGGAACATCTTATTTAATAGGTTTTTTTTATCCTTCTCAATTTGAATTTAGTGAATCTTGTTCATTCTTTATCATCCAATTAGCAGCTTATAAGGCTCATACCATGTCAGAAAAACTGGCAGGAATCCCGGAGATCATAATTCATATAGATTGCCGTTTGTTTTTTGTTTTTTCTTTATTTTTTGGTAATCCGTTTGTTTTTTCTTCTTTTCTTAGGATTTTCAAATTTTGTAGAGAACTCGAGTTCTTGTCGGCTGTTGCCATTAGCCCATAACAATTGAGTAACCAGAATTTGCTCCCATCTAATACAGTGGTATTGGAATTAGTTTCCCCGCTTCCGGTCCTGGGTTCGATCCCCCCTCTCTTATCGTCTTGTATCAAAAAAAAAAAAACTCCTTAAAAATTTAATTTAATTGCCATAATTACGATAAAGGCCTGTTGTTAAGATGTTAAATTTTACTTTTTGACTTCAAGGATCTTAATTTATATTTTTTCAGAGCATTAAAAACTTGTAATTCTGTTGTTATAATTTAAATCACTAGCCAAAAAAAAAAACAAAAAAACAAATTACTTTATGTTAAATCAATATATTAATTTTTTGAACTAAGCGTCCGATGATTTTACCTTTTTTTTTTTTTTTTGATACAAGGCGATAGGGGAGGGGGGATTGAACCCAGGACCGGAAAGGGGGAAATTAATACCAATACCACTACACTACTAGTAGTGTTGGTCCGATGATTTTACTTAATTGCCTCCCATGGAAACATATTAGAGCTAGGCCCAAAAAAGTAAAATAGTATTCTGCCCTAAATGAATATAATTTTATTAATTATTATTAGAAAATTATTGAGGATCACATCATTATTTTACACACCATTAGAATTTTAAGATCATTATTTGTGGAAGTAGACATGTTTTAAATGTATTACATGAATTTTGAAAATGGAAAAAACCACTTTTCATGATGTAGGAGAAATGTATTCTCATGTTACACACACATGAAATGATGGGACTCATATATATATATATAAATATATATATATATATATATATATATATATATATATATATATATATAATTAGCATTATATAATATGTGGATCCTACCATTTCATGTGTGTATATATGAATCTTCTTCTTTTCATACAACATGAGAAGTTTAAACCCCTTTGAAAATATGATGTAATGTAAATGAGTCATGAATATATATTATGCCTTTGTTAATTTCACATTTTACATTGATAGTATTAATTTTGAAAGATACTTGTATATTATATTAATTTTTAGAACGTATGGCTTTTTATTTCTTTTTCAATTTTTTTTTTAAAAAATTCACTGTACATGGCATCAGGGGCGGACCTAGGATTTAATGTTTGTGGATACACAATTAGTGGTGGGATTCGGGGGCAGTGCCCTCGAAAATTTTTTCAATGAGGATAAAAGGCAATCCACTCCTCCATAAAGTTTAGGGCCAGAAATGAGATTCAATTGAAAAGTATTTCCGAGGAAATGAAAACTCATTGCCTCATCAATTCCAGGTATAACACCTGCTAGTTCTAAAAACAAAGAATCCATTCCCTCAAAACTCATTTCACCTTGTTCAACAGTAGGATCCACCTCCTACAAACCCTTTGTAAACTAGTTACAGTAAAAGGGGTGCAGACCACATCAAGATACAAGCAGAATGATATTCAATGATTCAGATAATGAAAAAGAAAAAAGAATTAATATAGCCCTCACATGGAAAAGAGAACAAGTGGAAGCATCATAAAAGCCAACCTCTTTTATGCTTTTAAAAATCCTCTTAATAAGTGAAGATGACAAAAGGCAAGTAAAACAGTAAGCACAAGCATTCAATAGCAAAGTTTGTACTTTAGAAAACAATATGGGTAATTAATGGTGGCCTCCTGTGATCAGGAAAGACAATGAGTCAGTTTGGAAATAGAGATAAGATTGAACCAAAAATCGGGAACATACAGAGCATTAGAAAGAAGGAAATGTTCTGCAATTTGAATTGTGCCACTACAAGTAGCCAGAATTTTGGAACCATTTGGAAGATTAACAAAAACAAGGGATATGGATTTATAAGAAGTATATAATGCAAGATTAGACAAATTATTTCTATGAATTCCTGGGGGAAAACCATGTTTCCTATAACAAGATGCTTTAGTATGTCTTAATTTTCCACAATAGCTAACATTGCTTTCCAGAATTAGACAAATTATTTCTGTGAATTCCAGGAACAGCATACCCGGGAAGCAGGATTTCTGGCATGAGTAGAGAAGGAAATCAAAGGCTCTGTCGCCATTGATGAAGCAGAACAATCTCGAAGATGAAACGAGGATTGCAACAGCGGAAGAATAGGGTTCGCCGTTATCGGAAGAGTAGAATCAGATGGAAGGCGATTTGAATCCCCGCCATTATTACCGGTGAGCGAAGATGACGAGGTCATGTGTGTAGGTTCCATGGCAGATATACCAGAAATCCATGAACCAGGTGACCAAGAGTAGATCCGTCAAAAACGAATCGGAGAAAGGAACAAACAAAGGGAAATGTTCGGTTGAAATGAGAAAAACTCTCGAAGAAACAGGAAGAAGGTGATTCGATCGGAAAAGACGGAAGAACCAGGTGAAGCACGGCTAGGGCTCAACTGAGAGAAAAAAAAATTGGAGGGCCCGCGAATGGAAGAAACACGGAAGCATGAAAAAAAAAGGTGTATGAAGAAAGGAAAGGGTATAAAGAATCGAAGGTATGAGGCTCGAACCGGCGACCTAAGGAAAGGAAAGGGTATAAAGAATTAACCAACTGTACTAGGTGGACGTGTTGTTTCTAAACTCTCTCAAATTTTATATATTTTGTGTCTGCACTTGCCCACATTGACACTAGTGTAGATCCGCCACTGCATGGCATGAAAGCAAAATTGTAAGAAAAATTATAAAATTTCTCTTAATTTAGAAAATATATGTTAGGATCATAGTACTTTGTCAGCATCATTTTTAAAAAATAAAAATAAAAATTGAAGATTCAAACTTTTTGACTTGTAAATTGTAACTTGTTTAGGCTCAACCAATTTTTTTCTTAAAAAAAAAATATAAAATATTAGATCCTCGTATTTCGTAGGAGCCATGAATACACACGAAGAACCAATCTGACGTGTTCTTCAATGAAATGATCATATGACCTTCATGATGATGAAGCATCTTCGGATCTTCCCTCGAAATGGACATTAACATGATCACTTCGTGGATTATATAAATTCAGCATAATAATACAGGGTTTAAATAATATGTATTGATAAACTCATTTTAAAATGCAAAATTGTTTAACATAAGTATAGTTAATGGATTAAGGTAAAAAAATACACATGTGCTTTTCTCCGATGAGCGCCCAGTAGCAAATGCTTTTTTTGGGTGCAAAAGTGCACACGTGGTTACAAATTAGGTGCAAAAATACCGTTTGACCGTTAAATTTGACTTTGACCGATAACGTGGCATTTCAAAGGTACAAAAATACACATGTCATTTATCAAGAAGAACGCCCAACAACAATTTTTTTTAATTTAATAATTTTATTTTAATTACTACCGGGTGCTAAAAAAATATTTAGAATACTGACCTGTACTGAAAAAATACTTTATAATCTTGAAAAATTATTTTTAGATCTGAAAAAAATATTTCAGGGTAGTAACTGATACTAAAAAGATACTTTGAACTATTTTTCTATATCAGTCAGTATTCTGAAAGTACTTTTTAGTACCAGTCAGTAATCTGAAATATTTTTTTCAGTATCCTTTTAGTACCGGTAAACACTTGAAATATTTTTTCAAGATCCTAAAATAATTTTTCAAGATCATGAAGTATTTTTTCAGTATCAGTTAGTATCCTTTTAGTACCAGTCAATACTTGAAATATTTTTTCAAGATCCTAAAATAATTTTTCAAGATTATGAAGTATTTTTTCTGTACTAGTCAGTATCTGAAAAAAATATTTCAGGGTACTGACTAGTACTAAAAAGTACTTTCAGGATACTGACTGGTACAGAAAAAATACTTCATAATTTTGAAAATTTATTTTAGGATCTTGAAAAAATATTTCAAGTATTGACTGGTACTAAAAGGATACTAACTAGTACTGAAAAAAATATTTCAGGGTACTGACTGGTACTAAAAAGTACTTTCAGGATACTGACTGGTACAGAAAAAATACTTCATAATCTTGAAAAATTATTTTAGGATCTTGAAAAAATATTTCAAGTATTGACCGGTACTAAAAGGATACTGACTGATACTGAAAAAATACTTCATAATTTTAAAAAATTATTTTAGGATCTTGAAATAAAATTATTAAATTAAAAAAAAAATTGTTGTTAGGCGCTCTTCTTGACAAATCACATGTGTATTTTTGCACATTTGAAATGTCATGTCATCGATCAAAGTCAAACTTAACGGTCAAAGTCAAACTTAACGGTCAAACGGTATTTTTGCACCAAATTTGTAACCACGTGTGCACTTTTGCACCCAAAAAAAGCATTTACTACTGGACACTCCTCAGAGAAAAGTACATGTATATTTTTGCACCTTAACCCATAGTTAAATAATAAGCTTGATCTATCCTCTTATTCCCACAAGACTTAGCTAATTCAGAAATGAAATGATGCGAAAAAAAGAGTACCAGAGTCTTCATAAAAATTTATAAAATGTTCAAATTAAAAAATATTCATATTGCCATAATTCTTAGCTTTTCCACGCTGGTCACTCTTTCATTAACTATATCAATCAAAGGATTATTTAGAATTTTTTTTTTGAATTTTTTTTTTTTTTGATATTCTTGACAGGGGAGGGGGATGCGGGATCGAACCCGCTACATAAGGGATGCCGGGGGCCTCCTAAGACCAGCTTAGGAGCCAGGGCGCCTGAGGCGCAATTGGCTTGAAATTTTATTTTATGTTTAACTACTTTTAACTAATTTTCTTAACTCATAATTTTTATTTTTTTAATAGAGTCTCGGATGGGAGGGAATTAAAAAAAAATGTATGATCAGGACACCAATAAACTTTGCCCATTTATCTTTTCTGGGCAAGGCTTCAGAAGATCGATCACCTCATTTTTTACATTTAAAAGTCGCTCGCTATAATTAATTAAATTAATGTTTCAAAAAGTAGTACGAGTACCTCTTTTTTTTCCTCCATGGATGCTATTACAGTCAACAAAGCCAGACGACAGAGCTCAGCTACTTTTGACCATCCTCTTGTAAAACAGGGACAAAATGAAGATAACAACACTACCTTTAACTGTTGATTAAGTGCTTGAATTAACGGTGGAAATTGATTTTACTACATGATTTTTGGTATACAATATACAATGTAAGTATGTAAGAGGAGTTTTATCTCGACTTATTAAATATACTTTTTGAATCCTTCAGAATGCTTAGTATTCTTTGGAACCAGCTTCTCTCCTCTACCCTTACTCTCCACTCCCCCTACTTTTCTTTACAATGGCGTTGTTTTGGCGCAAAAAAATGTTTAGCTAGTCCTTAAAAAAAAAATTTACGGTATCCATGGGTATTAAAATGATACTTTAGAATACTGACTAGTGAAAAAATACTTCATCATCTTGAAAAATTATTTTATGATCTTAAAAAAATTATCTGAAGTATTTTTTCAGTAGTAATCAAGATCATGAGGTATCCTTTAAGTATCAGTCAGTATCTTAAAATATTTTTTCAAGACCCTAAAATAATTTTTCAAAATCATGAAGTAATTTTTAGTATCTGTTAGTATCTTAAAGTACCTTTTTAGTACCGTCACCATCTAGAAGTATCTCTTTAGTACCAGTCAGTACTCTAAAATATTTTTTCAAGATCCTAAAATATTTTTTCAAGATCATGAAGTATTTTTTCAGTACCGACCAATATTATGAAATATCTTTTTAGGGAAATACATTTCTCATGTTGTAGGAGAAGTGTATTCTCATGTCATAGATACAAAAAGATATGGGTCCCACCATTTCTTGTGTGGGTAGGAATCTTCTTCTTCTCATGCAACATGAGAAGTGTAAACCCCATCTTTTTAATACCAATTAGTACCTTGATCTATTTTTTAGAGGGATCAATTGCTCTGTTTTTGCTCCAAAACGGCATCGTTGTGAAGAAAAGGAGGGGAACCAGAGAGAAAAGACAAAGGAGGGAAGCCGTATTCTTCCCTCTCGTTTTCTTTTCTGAATGATGAATCCTATAAAGAGAGGGGAGGACACAAGAAATAAGTGAAGGATTTGAAAAGTGTGTTCCTTATTTTTAGGACCATCCTAATTTAGAGAACCTAACCTCCTTTATTATTATTTTTTTTTGTAAAGGTGCAAAAATACACATGTGCTTTGCCCTCGAGAGCGCCCAACACCATATACTTTTTTTGAGAGCAAAAATACCCACGTGGTTAAGAAAGTGGAGCAAAAGTCCCATTGCCGTTAATGAACCCAAACGCCCGTCAGTTTGTGCGTAACTGGAGGTGACGTGTTCATCCATCTTCCTCTTGTAGCTTCTCGTGAATGTCGATGGCTTCTTTCCCATTTCTAGCAGCCTCGATGTGGTTCACTCCAACATCCTTCAACAGCCTCCCATGGATCCTCCTCAACACTTCTTGATCGTCAACCACCAGTGCCGTTAACTCCCTTCTTGTCTAACAGCTCTCACCTTCTTCCATTTATTCTCTCTCTACACAGACATAATCATCATTATATGTGTGTATACATTCAGACAATGGAGCGTGCGCAAGTTATTAGTGTCTTGATGATGTATGTATATGTATTATAACTCGAACTGACCTGGATAGAGAAGAAGGAATGCAGAACTTGTTTCTTTAGAATCTGTTTGGACGGACAGAGCAAAACCAGTGGAAGAGGAATGAAGATTTTGTGTGTGATATATGATGAGAGACGTGGGAAAGAGATGGTGGGGTATATATAAATATATATTTCTTATGAATCTACGTGTATGCCATTATTCTTGTTGCTTTGTTGCGTTTATTACAATAAATACAAAGTGGCTTCATAATAAATAGTAAGCGTTGAATGCTTTGCATTCATTACTTCTATAATAAATTGTTTATGATTCCCTGATGAATGCATGTACACACTAGATCTTCTAGATGCAATGGATGACTTGATGGCTAGCTATAAATAAGCTCTGTTTCATGAGATCAAGAACAGGGCTTTCTGTGAAAATCGATGATGGTTTCGTTTGCAAAGTGGGGTTTCATTTTTATGGCTCTAGTATGGTGTGGGAGCGCAGAAGCAGTAACTAAAGAAATGATGTTCCTTGCTTTACTTGTAGCCAAGCAATGAACATGATGATGCCATGTTTTGAGTTTCTGGAGGGAGGAGGATCAAGCAAGCCAATTGAGTGCTATGTGTAGTACGACTGATTGCTAAGTTCCAGCCTCCGATCCCTACTCAGAGAGTTGAACAGCTTCGTCAAGCTTGCGTTAGGGACCTTCCAAACATTCCCACCAATCCCAACTAGGAATATTCTTAGTAACCGTGAGTTTCTGGGATTTATTTTTCATATTATAAGGATTAGGATGGTGATGTTTGAAAAATGGGATTAGCATGATGTAGAACGAGAAGCTGAGAGAGGAAGAAGATGGATGAACACCTCACCTCCAGTTACACACACAAACTGATGGACGTTTAGGTTCATTAACGGCAATGGGACTTTTGCTCCACTTTCTTAACCGTATGGGTATTTTTGCTCCCAAAAAAAGCATATGGTACTGGGCGCTCTTGAGGACAAAACACATGTGTATTTTTGCACATTTACCCTTTTTTTTTCCCCACCTTTCTGTCCAAAATTAAGACTTCATGTGAGATTTTTTTTTTTTTGATATAATTTTTTATGTGAGACTCGATCATGATGTATCATCACAAACTCAAATATGCTAATTCATGTGCCAAATAGTCTCTTTTGGGTTTGCGCACAAGTGTTCTACAGATCCATTCAAGCCATAATCAAATAGTAGGGGTTGTTTAGTGCACAGGACTTGAAGTGATGGAGAGAAAAAATTTGGAGACAAGACAAATAAAACTTTAAAATTGTAAAATCCTAAATCAGGTTTGTTATTAATAATTGATAAAATAATCATAAGACTTGATAAACAATTCACAACTCATTTTATGAAAAACACCTGATTTTGGATTTTGTAATTTCAAAACTATTTTTCTAGACTATTTTTTGTCGTTCTCCCAAAAATTTTATTGAGTTTCATTTAAACCTTTGTTCACTATATTGTGATGGACTAATCTTTCCACTAATCCTTTGATAATGGCAACTACCTTTCTTACCAATCTCATGAGTAGAATGTGGGATTCCAAACATTGCTTATTCTTCCTTTTGGTTGCATTAATGTGTCGGTTGATAGGCCTAGAAATTAGTTTTCTCCCTCCATCTTCTAAAAGCATTTCAAAACTCCCAAATACGTACTTGTTACCTTACAAGCTAATCGACTTACAATTTACTTCAACCCCATTGTAACTTAATCTCCACTACGTACTGTACAAAGATTGCTTCATCTTTTCGGCCTCATCACGTCACACGGATTTGGCTTGTGTCTTGCAGCGTCATCCTTTTCTTAAAACTACGCCGTTTTGGCGTAGTTTTAAAAAAATCTTTGCTTATTTTTTTTAAGGTACTGAAAAAATATTTTAAGATATTGAATGGTGCTTAAAAAATTACTTCATGATCTTAAAAAATTATTTTATGATCTTAAAAAAATCCCAAAATATATTTTTAATAGTAGTTAGTACCTTAAAATATTTTTTCAAGATGCTAAAATAATATTTCAAAATTATGAAGTACTTTTTCAATACAAGTTAGTATCATCAAGTCTCTTTTTAGTATTAGTTAATACCATGAAATATTTTTTCAAGATCCTAAAATAATTTTTTAAGATCATGAAGTATCATTTTAGGATCTTGAAAAAAGTCTTTTAGGGTACTACTACCTTTGGTCCTAATTATAGGAATACTTTGTAATTTAATTTGCACTAAAAAATATTCTTATAATTAGAGCCGGAGGGAGTAACTGGTACTAAAAATATGCTTCAAGATATTTTTTTGAGATCCTAAAATATTTTTTCAAGATTATAAAATATTTTTTCAACATCGGTCAATATCCTGAAGTATTTTTTCAATACCCTAAAAATTTAAAAAACAAAACAAAAGCATGTAGTACCAATAATAGAAAGAATGATGCTATAACATGTAATGCATCAACTTTTCAAGAATGACGGTATTAGCTGTATATAAGCAACAAGTAAAAGCATTTATAAACAATCAGGATCCAATCCCAACAACATATATGGTATGAAAAGGGGAGTTTGAAAGGGATCAAACAAACAATAATTCCTTTAAAAAAAAAATGGCCAACAAGAACATGAGCCAAACAGCAGGAAAGGAAAAAATAAAAAGAGAACAGAATAAGCCACATGGGCATACTCATGTATATCTGTTTTTAGGTGATCTGACAGTTTCTCTTTGTTTATATGGAAGTAGTGCCAACAAAACAATGACAATGAGAATATAAAGTTGGCAGTCCGATGTAGAAGGAACAATCTTGGAGGTGCTTTTTCATGGGAGCAGCTGTAATAAAAAAGTGATGATGTCTTCTTCAAAGGGTTAAAAAAGACAGATTCATTAACCCTATCATCATCATCATCAATTATAGCAGTTCTCAGAAGCAGACCACAGAGAATCATGTTACTTTTGCTTTTCTCTCACCCACTCAACAAAATTGTCCAGAACCAAAGGCCAAGCATGTTCTGGATTATAGTTGCTCAGGTCGGGAAAACTTATCTGTGGGAAAAAGGAATCTGTCAGAGACAGACTTTCAAATAAAAACAAACATGAAACAACACATCCAGGACATTGCTTCATTAATAATAGCAACAACCAAAAAGAATACCATTGGGGGAAAAAACTTAAGGCCTAGAGTTTATATTCCAGGTTTCTGCTCTGCCAACTAACAGATTTATTTTTTCCCCACTGTCCTCTTTTAAAATCCAACCCACTACTTCTCTTAATCTTCTCTCTGTTTTGCCTAACTTTTGTAGGGGGAAGTGTCGCTTATTTTCATTAAAAAAAAAAAAAAGGTTAATTTGAGGAAATGAAGGGTTAGGACAAGTTCATGCAAATAGAAATGAGAAAAAAAATATTTCTTTAAGCAGCACGGTGGAAGCAATTTTTTGGCTATAAGAATAGGTAGAAAATTAGGCCTTATCCTTGCAAGCAGAAACAGAATGATATTTTGTTTCCTCCTATTTTTTTCAATAGAGATTATCATCACTCAGTCATTAATTACCAATATTTACATAGTACAACATGTTGAGGTCTCATCTTAGTTTCAAAAGTCTTTTATGTCACCAATATCTACCAATAAGCGTGTATTACATATGTAAATTTTTCCATGTCCATGTCCACAACAAAGCAAATCCAGTTACAGTAAATGGACAGACATTGAAAGGAGATCTAATCACTCTTTAATAATTAAAACCAAAACAAATAGCTTATCCATCACTACATTCATCAACTCCTAACATTGAATTTTGTGACCTCCAGTTATTATACCGAGACAAAGAACTTTCCACTCAACATTGCAATACAAAAAAACATTGAACATGATTATGTCTTTGTAATTTGTTATGGTGAAAGGTAATTAGTGGCCATTTTAACATAAGTATGATTTATGCGACTCTTGTGTGTTTCTTAGTAGAGCATCAAGTGGTAGTAAGACGAAAATTTGATATTTTGTCATAGCAAAAGGTAAAAAGTGATCTTGTACAGGATAATGATCAACTAAAATCTTGCAAAGCAAAGGGAGAGAGTACCTCATTGCAAAACCGGAAAAATCCCATCCATTGATCCATGTTTATGACCTTGTAATCACTCTGAGTCTGCAATAATACACGTATGCAAGAACCTTTAACATATTTTTCCTTTTACTTTTCATTTTCATTTTTAACCAATCTAACAAGCTACAACATTAGAAGCAAATAAAGGTCTTGTGGTTTGCTTATCTAGTGGACCCAAATCTTTTGGGCCACAACCCAGCATTGCTTATGGTAAAAAGAATAAAAAGAAACAAGTGGAGGGAACCAGCGACATGGTGTCCCAAGTCTAACTAACTCTCACATGCTACACAGGGCGAGTGAGGAGTGAAGGAAATACTGAGAAAACAGCATGATATATATGTGCTGGTAGCTGAATAGATAGGACAGGTAGGATTTCAATATGGAATGAGAGCCTCTAGATCCGTGAAAGCTAAGGGCTGTTTTGAGTCCTTAGCTCTAGTTTTGTTTTTCTGTATTGCATTCTAGCACAGAGGTGGACGAAGTGGAAGTCAACTTGAGATTGCAATCAAAGAAGATAGATCGGAGTTGAAGAAGGTGCTTATCAGAGAAGCATCCATTGATATTTCTATCATCAAGAAAAGTGCAAAAGAGGAGAAACCATAGATTGGTGAAGCATTTGTACCCAGATGAATTACCCAAGTCTTTAATTTCATCAACCATTGTGTGGATATTGAGAAGATGAAGCTGTTTGCTGCAGAGAAATCAAGTAAAACGAATCTTCCGATCTTGGATTCAGTCATATAGGTCAGACTGGCTAGAAGCCTAAAACTGAATTGGGAAGGCAACCATGGGCTTAACTAAAGCAGAAGGGTGGCCCAATTACTAAGCAAATTGGGTTCAGTTTGCATAAAGACTTTGGGTGCATACAGGAGGCTCAGTGGTTGCATTGAATGAGTGTCTTTGGATGATGGCTATGAAATAGTGGCATCCACGGGAAAGTTTTGGTTTTGCATAAAGAATTGAGACTCTGAATTGTCTGTGCCACTGTGATTGGTTCTCACTTCTCATGATAGGTTGGAACACGCTTGTTTTGGTTCTTTTGTGAAACAAGCACAAGGTTCTATTGGAAAGAAGCAACTAGTCCAAACTTCTTGTTTCCACCTTCAAGACAAGGTAAAACTTGTTTGAGCAGAGGTATAGATGAACCCAAATATGTTGAGCCAAGACCTAGTAATGTTTATGGCAGAAAAATATAGTTAGCCTCATGAAAGGAAGGAGATGTTCCAAGTTCTTTCATAGCTATTGCTTTGTTACCCCCTCCGGTTCTTAATATAAGACATATTTATCTAATTTGATTAGATTAAAGAAATTGATTGAGTTAATTAATGTAATATATATTTTCTAAACACCCTACTCATCTTCCTTAATTTTCTCTCCTCCTTAATTATTGTTGATGGAGCATCAATAGGGGTAAATTAGGATAAAACTGACAAATATGAAAACTTTATCTTATATTTATGACCAAAATCAACTCCCTAACTATGTCTTATATTAAAGACTAGAGTGGTTGGTTTAAGTTTTACTTCTAAAGCTATTGCTTGTTACAGCTAGTGTTGAGAATTCTATTTGCTACTGTGAGTGTATGGAAGAACTCCCCTATTTTCTTTCTGCTATTCAATAATATTCAAAAGTTCTTGGAACATCAGCTGAATTTTAATTAAAATGGAAAAATATTTTAAACATCAAACCAGATTCAATGAAACGTAGTAGTGGGGGGAAATTAAGAGAACTCTATAGAGACATAAAGCAGAACTGAACAAGGAGAACAGAGAAAAGTAACTGAATTTGATTAAGTCAATCAATAGTGCGTGAGAAACCTGAGAGTACAAATCAAGTCCATAAAAAAATCCAAATATTTTCAGTAACCATCATGAACAAAGACAATAACATTGTAAAAATAGCATTTACCTTTAAATATTCCACAAATAGGTTGACTTGGGACGGAAATTGGGAACCCAATACAAGAGTAAGTAATTCACAAACACTCTCTATATCGATGCTTTTCTGCTTCTCTTCTGCCAAAATTGGAAGAAAAAAAACTAGAGATTAGAGAAAGAACAAGTAAAAGGAAAGAACTTTCCTAAAATTTATTTTTACATAACACATCTACTGTACCTGTCAAACAATATCGGAATGCATAAGAATAGAAATCAGAAAGATTTGACGGCCGCAAGACCTTTAAATGTCAAAGAACAATATTCATCAGTTTAATACCATAATCACGCATCAACAAATACAGTTAGTAATTTTCCAGATATAATAATAATAATAAAAAAGCATAAAAATTCTATCAGTATACCTCCTTTTCTAGATCAGGAAGTGACTTCTTCAATTTACTTATTGTATCAGCCCTTAATGCTTTAAGGCCTCTCCTCCACTCATCCTATAAATAGTTAGAGGTAAGTATTTAGATTTAAATATAATAACCAATATAAAGAGAAGGGTTGAATCAATACTCTGATTAGTGAATATGCACCTAACTTTCAATGTAAATGAAGAGAATGTCTAAAGAAGTGTTATGTCACTCACAAAAAAAAAAAAAAAAAAGAGTTATGTAAGTACGGACAACAGATTTTGATATGCACATAAACATTGCTCCTTACCAAGTTAAAATACCCTTGCTTCTCAGCTTTCATTTTCCTGTACACATTAGTCTCCATAAATTCCAATCACAGACTAAAGAAAAAGCCATGGTAACAAGGAATCAACGGACAATAAGAATAATTTACCATGCAAGCATCAATATCCTCACATCAGTATGATCCACCTCCAAATCAGCACAAAGTGCTTCAATTCCTTCTGGGCTGTATCCAAAAAAATTGATCAACTACAATATGGTTTGCGCTTTCAAATTAAAAGGGGAAAATCTTATATTTTCTGGTAAAGTAGGTGATAAACGTCTTGAACATAAGGGTTGATTCTGTCTTTCTCCAGGGATTGACACAAGAATATCCCGAATTTCAGTAGATCTACTATAAAATGTGATTTAGCGCTTCCTCATACCAAATAACTTATCGATGGACTTCAGTACGCCTATCATGTTTTTCATACATAGCCTAAGCTGAGATGATCAGCTAAGCAGTACACTGTTGAAACTCCCCTAACCACATTGGATTTTCCAAAACAGTTCCATAAGGATTACTTTCGCCTAGATATCCATGTCTTATAATTCAACTACGAAATAATTATCAGATACTACCTCTGGTCCTTAAACTACAAACTATGTCTTATATTTAGGACTGGAGGAGGAGTAGTAGAATAATTTGAGATATATAATGATAAATCATAGATATCAACAGAAAAACAGCATATTCTCGGATGAAGCATACTTACTCAATCAAACCAGAAGAAGCATTGGCATATGAATAAAATAGACTATCAATCCGTTCTGATTCTTTGGAACTTGCTTTACTTGAAGCTGAGGGGAAAAAATGCTTGCTTAATTATAACCATTGAAAAAATAATACTAATAATGCTTCACTCAGCACTGCTTTATAAATAATAATAATAAAAAAATGCTCACAGTTGACTTTGTAAACTACATATTATTGTAGACAAAACGATAGGATATCTATTGAAATATAGAAATAGGAAGGAAGAACCGATCATAAGTTCATTTCAGAAAAGTGATATAAAAGAAATTCAAGGACATCAAGCACTTCACATAGAAGAACCGATACTCGCACAAAAACCCAACTAGAAGAACCGATCACTTGCAAAACACCTAACTAGAAGAACCGATCACTTGTACAAAAACCCAACTTATAGAGTTGAGAAATTAATATGAAATATCATTCAATTCAAGCCAAAGTTACAATTTTTTGTCAGAAGAAACTAAAAGGGCAGAATCATTTGCTAGTAGAAGAAAAGCTTGCTAATTTACATTTTCTGTTCAAATAATCAACTGAAAAAAATGAACCTTTCAAAAGAAGGGAAATAAAAACATAAGAAGAATGACCAACAGAACTTTCACAGGCATCAATGAAAAATCAATTCCACAGGGAAAAATTTGAGAAAAATAACTTTTTTAAAAAATAAAAAAAAACATAGTACATGAAATTGAAGACGAAGTAAAAACAATACACTTCATCAAAGCTTAGTTCTTCTGACTATAGTTGCCCAGGGGGAAAAAAAAAAGTTTTGACACAAAAACTAGAAAATTTTGGGAAAAGAGGTGAAAGAGAAATGAATTACCAGAACGGAAGAGATCGGAGGAGGAGGAATTAGAATTGGATTGACCCACTTTCTTGGATGTAGAGGAACGACGCATCTTCAATAAGAAATCCAGAGGGAAAAACTGAGAGAGACGGATTAACAGTGAAGAAGCGAAGGAGAGAAGAATCTCCGTCGCTCAAAAATCGAAATTTCTTCAGGATGGGCCAATTAGAAGAGGGGAAAGAAAGAAAGGCGTGTGTGTGAATGTGAGATTGTACGTTGTGTTTCAGGGCACAGAGGTTGATGACGAGATTGGTAAGAATACTAAATTGACTTGGGACAGGTTAAAGGCAAGCGGTGAAAATAAAGTCAAATACTTGTATTTAATTAATAGAGTACTCCCTACGTCACCTTCTCCAAATGATTTTGTTTTCAAGGGTAAAAACTTCAGAAGCGCAACATCATATATATATATATATATATTTTTTTTTAGTAAAAACATATATGTGGTTATATTTTAGAAGTAAAAATTACACCATCGTTAAAATCTAACTTAACGGTACATTTGCAATAGAAAATGTCATATTTACCGCAGAAAATGTCATCTTTACAGCAACATTTAAACACCTAGATTTTGAATATAGAAATGTGATTTACAAAAAAAAAAAGAAGAAGTTATATTTACCACAAGAAGTGCTGTATTTACAATAAAATTTAAAATCTGGCCATATTTACAACAGAAAATGTCATATTTACAACAACATTTAAACACCTAGATTTTGAACATAGAAATGTCATTTACAACAGAAAAATGCTAGATTTATAATAGGAAGTGCTGTATTTACAACAAAATTTAAAATCTGGCTATTTACAACAACAAAAAAAGTCATATTTACAACAGGAAGTGCTGTATTTATAACAAAATTTTAACGGTGGTGTGACTTTTGCTCCTAAAATAAAATCACATGTATATTTTTGCTAAAAAAAAAACATATGGTGCTGGACACTCCCAAGGATAAAGCACATGTGTATTTTTATTCCTAAATCCTTATTTTAATTATTTAATTATATAATATTATATCTATTTAAAGATAAAAATAACCTTTTACAAATTTACGACAATACGAGTTTATGTTACAGGTTTGATTAAACTTACGAATTTAACAACTTTACTCGTAGCCACGTTCCTCTCTCTCCCTGTTTCTTCTCTCTTTCACATAGGCCTAACCGCGGGCCACTCCCTCCCTCCTGAAAATGGAGCTTGATTCATCACAATCTCCATTTCCATCAAGACCAGGAATATTAGTTTCCAAAGATATGAATTAATTACTTATTACCGTTTTCATCCACCTTATCACTCTTAAAATTCATCCGACTTCAGTTTATTATATTGCAAAAACACAAAGCTGCTTCCACATAACACAGACAACAAGCTAAGTGTTTTTTAGGCAAAGGAATGAGGCTCATAACAAAGCAACAAAAAATTAAAATGGATGATAAACAAATGGATCTGGTAACAAGACCCAAGGTCAAAAATAGAGAACATAAGGCTTAAAGGTGAACAATTCAACGTGTGCGTGTGGAAACTAGTTCCTAACAAGCTTTCACAGCATTTGAGACAAATTTCTTCACATATTGCTTTAATCACAAAAAGCAATTCCCTTCACCAATGGAAGGAGAGATCTGAACAAGAAACTACAGAAATAAGAGTGGCCGGCTGTTAGGCTTGTGAGCAGAGAGGGAGGAAAGTGGCTGTGAGAGTAAGAAGGCCGACTTGGACGAGAGACAGAGAACTTTTCCCCAGGACATCGTGGGCCTCACAGGAATAAAGTAACGGAGGTTTTTTTTAAAAGTTAACGATTTTATTATCTTTGTCTCATTTTAAATTATTTACTGGCATTTTAAATTTTCACCTTTAAGAAGTAATTGTGTAATTAAATGTTATTAATCTTAAATTTAAAATATGTGTAAATTGAAAAATATCTAAAGAGCTAATGAAGCAATCAATATTAAAATCTTGATTGCATTAAAAAAATTTAGCTTTATAGTCTAAATATATTAGTTCAATAATATGAATATCAAAACCTCAATTTCATTTGTTGTGATTATGAAGATGGAGGAATTTGTTTGTGTTCCAAAAGAAGCGAGAAGCGATTAAGGAGTGGGCATCCACGTTTGTTATTTTGTGTTGGTGGATATGGAGACGGAGGAATTTGTTTGTGTTCAAAAAGAGTTACACCTTGAATGACAATATTCTTGCTAGTACAGGTGCCATGATAGAATGCTTGAATTCGACCAATGACCGCCTAGCAGGGAAGAGACTTAGAGGTGTCACTTTGGCATACAGATGAGAGATTTGGCATCTACCAAAGGAGGCGTGGGTGAAGGTAAATGTTGACAGGCTTACTTAGAGTTGAGAATAAGTGTGCCTGTGGGGGAATTATCCGTGATGCGTCTGGAACGTTCATTAAACACTTCATACATCCATTGATTATGGAGATGAATTATCTGTGAAAGTTTGGTGATGAGTATATATTTTATGATTGAATAGGTGTATATTTTATGAGATTCAATTGGAATTATTGATATTATATACCTATTTAATTATCTTTTATGAACTTTTCCATAATTGAATGAAATTTGGGATCAAAAAATAAATCGACATAAAATCTACTCATATCTTATTTTTATTGTGCAGGAAATATTAGCTGATTTGGAATGAAGTAGAAAAGGCAATAAGAGGATATGCAATCAATCAAATTCAGTGGTCTCAAGCAAGAAAAATAGAAACAAAATCAATTGCGTGATCTGGTGGAGTAAATTACAAGATATGAGATATCTTTGTAATAAGAAAAAGAAAATTAGTGACCCAAGACTTAAATTATAAATAAGGAGGCAGAGACAAGAAAGAGGATCACAGAAGAAAAAGAGCAGAAAGATCGGGAGGCACAGAACGATAAGGAACGAAGGAGTAGAGGCTGAGCGTTTCAGTTCTCTTCATCATCTCCACAGAAGGACGGAAGGACTGTGGAGGCGACGGAGAATCTTTCTTTCCTCTCTCTTCTTCTTCTTTGAACCTGAATTCTTATCTTTTTGTTTTGGATTTGAATAAAGCCATGTGTGGCTAGTTGGTTTTGCAACCTAAAGAATCTATGAACTTGTTTGGGTTTTAGAAATTGTTCCCACTCATTAGTTTTGTTTAATTTTAATCAGTTTATTTAATCTTGTTTTTATTATTTATTGCTTAGTGATTGGCCACCGTTAAGCATGTTTTAGGGATTTAGTATTGAACTTGACGAAGAGAATCTTAAATTGACCTTGAGATTAAATAATGTGGAATTAGATTTAAATTTAATGTAAAGTTAGGTTTTAATCTAATTTGCGTCTAGGATAGACATATACCTAGAAGCTCCGCATAATCACATTAGAGTGAGCCCGATTTGAATTGCATCTTAATTAATTATGTGAGGCATTGCATAATTATTTGAGGTAGGTGTATAAGTGGACCGACAGGCACTTATAAACATTAATACTCTAGATTAGCTGATTAGATTAAGTCAAAGTTAATTTAGTGGGGATAAAATCTAAGAATCAAATAAGGGATTAGTGACTCTCGGTTGCTCATTTGATTATTATGGTAGTTTTCTTATTTTTTATTTTAGTTTTAATTTCTTTTATTTTAATTAAATTTAATTTGGTTTTCTCAACTTAAATGAAATTGTGAAATTAATGCTCAACTAAAAGTTGTGATACTAAGTCCTCGTGGGAATGATACTTTTCTCATCACTTTATTACTTGATACGGCCCGTGCACTTGCGGAGTTTTTAGGCTTAAAGTTTTGCCCTACCATTTGGGCTTGTCTTTTGGGGGCTTAAAACAGCATGGGCAATGGGGTTTAAGAGAGTGTGGTTGGAAATGGATTCTACAGAGTGTCTTGATTTGCTCACGTGTGAATAGAGTATTAGTCATGGAGACTCTGACATCCTTAATGAGGTCAAAAAGCTGCTTTATGGGTGACGAAAGTTACTTGTGTGCCACAATTCTGTAACTCCGCGGCGGATTACCTAGCCAAGAGTGGCCTTGAGTTGGGATGGGGGTTTCATAAACTTTATTAGCCTCTTGAGTGTAAGTGGAGCTAAATACCCAAGAGGGGGGTGAATTGGGTATTTCAAAAATTTTTGCAAATAACTCTGTTTTTAAGCGGTAAAAACAGAGATGAACAAAGTAGGAAGAGGAGAAGCTGGACACAGAGGTTTATACTGGTTCAATCCTAACAACTTGATCTACATCCAGTTCCCAGACTCTCTGAGATTTTCCAATATCACAAAGATTACACACTCTTTACTTAGAAGTAGTTCTCTCACTAGAACTCACTCCCCCTTACAAGTTGTAATCAATAAACTCCCAAATCACCAAGTCCCCTTGACTTGTGATTCTTTACAATAAATGATTTGCAGATAAAAACTCTCTCTAAGAGTGAATAATGATAAACACTGAAGCTTATATATTAGAAATACACTATAGTTGAAAACTGAAGGAATAAATGCAAAACTTGAATGATTTTTGTTTTCAGCTGTTGTAGTTGTCGAGAAGACTTGAATGCAGCTCTATTTATACTTAGAATGCACTAATTGACCGTTACTTTTCTAATTGAACCGTTGTGAATGTTCAACAATGGTTAGTAAGTGTTTTTGGTCTTCTTCTCTCTCTAATCACCACTTAATCCAGCTGTGCAGAAGTTCAGAGTTAACATCCTGTGAATTAATCCGTTGGAATGACAGTTGCTGGATGTGGAAATCATTCTTTAATTCGTTGCTAGACGTGTGCAAACGGATTATCCAAAAGGATGCAACTTTCTGGGTTTGCATTTAATGTGCTGACGTTACTTTTTGCTTTTGCTTTAAACCTTCAATAATCATTCTCTAATTCATTTGAAACTCAATAACAAAGTCGTTAAACATAGCTAGGAATATTAGAGAATAATACTAGAAAGTATTAAGATCAAACAAGAGTGATTTCCAAAATCGTCAGATTTGATTTTTCAAACTTAACGATGCAAACTCGAGTTTGGTTTATCAAACCTCGAGTTTGAAGCTTCAGTATGTAAAAACGTCTTAAGTTCAAAACATCTAAACTGGAAGTTTCCTTCCAAAACCTGAGATTTTCAATACATTAAAAACTACAATGCTCTCGGGTTGGCCAAAACTCAAGTTTCCTCCATCCAAAGAGGAAGCTCGCGATTTTGAGCTTTGGAACAGTTTTGTGCAAAACACAAACTCGAGTCTATTAGTAGATAGGCTCGAGTTTGACATTGTTCAAGTCAAAAATCAGTTTTAGTTTTCAAAAAGGAAACCGGAGGCTTTCAATGCAAACTCTAGAGTTTTCTCATGTTGAAAAATACATTGCTCTCTGTAAAGCTTAAACTCGAGTTCATAAGTTTAACCTTGAGTTTGTTTAACTCAAAAACTTTGAATGCTCTCGGCCTAAAGTGAACTGGAGGTTTATGAAATCAGTCTCGAGTTTACTTTGATTAAAATTCTTGAAAGCTCTCGGCCAAGTGTAAACTCGAGTTTACAATTATGAACTCGAGTTTACATGTTTTGTAAACTCTTGTGAATTTTCAAACTGGAGGAAGACTTTGTTCTTAAAGGAGTAATGTCTAATTTATGAAATTGTAAATTCTTCCCGCCAGAGGCAAACTCGAGTTTGTCTCTACAAACTCGAGTTTACAGGTTTTGTAAACTCTTTGAATATTTTCTCTGAAAGTGCAAACTTGAGGTTTATAAGTAGAGGTCTCGACTCTTGAGTTTAAAAGTGTTTTTAAGTCAGAATGCTCTCGGCCTCTCGCAAACTCAAGTTTCCAAGAGTAAACTCAAGTTTATTTAAAGTATGAGAAAACTTTGGAAAAACTCTCAAGTTCAAACTTCTGGTACAGTTTCGAGTTTAAAGTTCAAACTGGCGAGTTTAGTCCTCTGTCAATAGCAAACTCGAGTTTGCCAAAGTTAGGCTCGAGTTTGATGATGACAGAATATTTTTGGTTGAAATCAACAAGTTTTCAAAATCAATTTAGCTTTTCTAAAGACATCCATACTTATTTACAATTGTCAGTTATCATCAAAACACATAAGGAACTAACATTGATGACTTATAAATGATTCTTTGTCAAGATTGTAATAAGTGTAATCCTATAGGTGTTAGCTGAGGTGTCCCGATTATATATAAAAAGAAAAGAGAGGAAGTATTATTTGATGGATTTAATGATCTTGTCTCCTTAGGCACAACGGTGAAAAGGTAAGATATACTCCCTTGTGTCTACAATATATCCTCTTTCTCTTATCCAAAAGTTATTTTCTAAAAATCATTTTACCTTATAAATCCTAAAAATTATTCTCTAAAAGTCGTTTTTATCTTGTAAATCATGAAAATCATTTTCCAAAAGCTACATCCAAACGGGCTCTAATAACATTTTCAATGGGATTAAACGTATTTTGCACAAAGGTTAAAAGTAGAAAAATTAGTAAGCATATAAAAGTATACAATTAATAAGCATCAACTATATAAGCAACATTCGCAAATAAGCATTAATTATTAGTGACTTATACTGGAGATCAAAATATTCTTCTAAAAGTAATTTATATTATAGGCAGAAGGAGTATATTGTACTCTATCACTATGGTCCTATTTATAAATCAATTTTGACTAAATCTTACATACCAAAGAAAGGTAATCAACTCAATGATTATGGGGTAAATTTTCAACTTTGCCCTCATTTATGATTGAGTATTTTTTAACTGTTTCTTTTCTCTTTATCTTTATGAGTATAATTAATATAGGTAAAATTGTCACAATCTCATTTAATATATGAAACTTGACTTATAAATAGGATTTTTTTTTGGGGGTTAAAATAGATTTATAAATAAGACCAGAGTGATATTAACTATTACTTGAGGAGTGAGAGAGAGCTGAGTAGTAATTTTTTTTTGGGTCAAAAGAGAGAAGTAGTAATGAATAGTGCTTTACGATATTCTATGAGATATCTTCGCCTTTAGTGGCAAAAAAAAAAAAAAAAAAAAGACTTGCTTGGACTCTGTACCTTTATATTCCCATATCATAGAAGTGAGCCCAATCAATCTTATGTATAGTTTTACTTCTTTTTTTAGTTTTGATTCCTCTGAAAAAATATGTCTCTTCATTAAAAAAAGAAAAGAAAAGAAAAAGGAATAGCGTGTATATGAAATGTTATATAATCAATTATATCAGTAAATGTTTAATATTCATGTAACCTTAAAAAGCCTCCCACTTTTGAAGAGGAAGTGTTGCTCTGTATTTTAGTTTCAGTGTTGCTGGGAATTGCTTTCTATGGTCTGTGTCCACAAAGTCAAGTACGCATAATATATTAAGTTTAATTTTAAAATAATAATTATTGTTACAAAAATATCATTTTAGACCAATGTTGTTAGAGTTAGAGGACTGAAGATATAGTACTTTATAAAAGTAAGGAATTAAACTAAAACCTTGTATAAAGTAAAATGACTAAAAGTGAATGTTTGCCAACTACTCCTTTGATCATAAATGTAGGTGCTAGTTGAGAGGTTGGTTTTGATTCTAAACGTAAGATCTAATCTATTTTACGTATGTTTGGATTAGTGGTGACATATGTTGCTTTTTTCAATTTGAGTTTTGAAAACTTAAGTTAGTATAAAATTTAGATCGTCTAATATAATTTATATTTGGATTAACAGTAATAGAAGTGACTTTTTTAAAAATTGAAATTTATTTAGATTATTATTTAAAAGGGATTAACATATCTGCATTTACTGCAGATACGTTTCTGCAGCAAGCCTAAACACACCGTTTCATTTTGTTTTAATAGGGCGGCTTAGTTCCTCTCATTCTTATTTCATATGCATGGAATTTGCCTGACGTCTTCAATACCTCACCGTGGATTTTATCAGCAGCACCTGCATAGTAACGGAGCATATTTGCGGCTAAAGGAACTTCCATTTTACAGTGCTGGAACAGTTTTCCAGCGTCCACAGTGTTTAGTGCTGCTAGTTCTTCTATGTGTTGTTCTATCAGATCTGCCCATTTCATCAATATTCTTCCTCTCTCAAAAGACAGTGAATGATTGTGGGGCTTAATGCTTGATTTTTGGCATGTTCAGGTTAAAGTTCCCACATTCAGCTGATATAAATTATATATGCATGAACGAAGTCTCATTCTCTTGTGCTTCTCAATCGTATTCTACCTATCATTGATAGTGGGTCACTGAATCTGTTCAAGTTTTAGTTATGTCTTCTTCCTACACCTATGAAGCAATAAAATTATTGTAAACAACGTGTCTTCTTGAGCTATGTCTTCTTCCTACACCTATGAAGCAATAAAATTATTCTAAGGCAAATCTAAGGGTATAGAGTTACACAGTTTCAATAAGAGACGAAACATATTCTAAATCCTTAAAGCAAACTTAAAGTTCTCAACCTGATAATGTGCAACAATCCTGATCAAATCAGAACTTGTTCTTGTACCATAATACACCTTTTTTTTTAGCCGCCCTATTTTATTGTAAATAGCATGTTTTATTTCCAATAGGTCAAATCAGACGAGCAGCGAGACTGATTATTGAAATAAGCCACCCTATTAAAAAAAAATTGGTTGAAGATAATTTGTGAAGTGATGTTGACTCGACATTTAGGCTTGGATATAGGTAGTCAGATTCATGGAGTTTCATTTGACGTGTTATGAGTATTAAGTGTGATGGTTTATGTGGGAATATTCAGGAGAGAGGAAGAATAGTGATGAAATGGGCAGATTTGATAGAACAACACAAAGAAAAACTAGCAGTACTACACACCGTGGACGCCGGAAAACTATTACAGTATTGTAAAATGGAAGTTCCTTTGGCTGCAAATATGCTTTGTTACTATGCAGGTACTGCTGATAAATTCCATGGTGAGGTATTGAAAACGTCAATCAAATTCCACGCATATGAAATAAGAATGAGAGGAACTAAGCCGCCCTATTTAAAAAAAAAAAGAAAAAAAGAAACGGAATGTTTAGGCTTGTTGCAGAAATGTAAATATGTTAATCCCTATTTAAAAAACACGTTTAAATAAAAAAATAACTAAAAATGACGTGAATATTATTAAATTGTATTCACATCTCCTAATTAATATTATTTGTATTTTCCCTATTATTTCTCCCACAAATCTCAAATCTAAATTTTGTTAAGAATTTAATATTGTCAATAGGATTTTGTTTCAAATTTTAATTTCTATTATTTCTCAAATAAATTTAATAATTTTGATTTTGATTTTTTTTTTCTGTCCATAGGATTTAACAATTTAATATTATCAATATCAATAGGATTTTTTTTCCCCAACTTTTCCCTATTATAACACCGTTTAACCCTATGTAAAAAAAGAAGAAAAAAAACACTGTTTAACCTCTTTGCAGATCAATAGATCTCTCATCTAGATTGGACCCACATGACGATTGAAGAAAGTGGTGGAAGAACATCAGGGCTCAGGCTCTTCGCTTCTACGCTCAGAGAGATTTGCAGCTAGTGCTAGAAATGTGTGCCAATCTACGGGTTGTGGGCTGGTCGGTATCGACCAGCAACCCACACTTTTGCTGGTTGACAAAATGCCAATCCTAACTTGTAGTGGCGAGTTGACCAACTAGCTCACAAGCCATTTTCTTAAAATAAATTCATATTTTTTTAAGATGACGGAAAGTATGAGACACATATATATGAGTTATAAAATTTGTCTTCCTAACATTAATCATTCTACTTTTAAAAAATTCAAAATCATAAACATAATTCAATATATAAAGTTATCAAATTTGTTAAAGGTTGCAAACAAAACACATCAAATTATCATCAACCAATCAAGATATAATAATTTGATTTAAAGGAGGAAGGAGGCTAAGATTTTTATTCCCTTTGGGATCCAAAGGTAACAAAGTGGGAGTGTAGGACTTATGGGTTTTGCAATATTAACATATTCAAAACAAAATTGCACGGGCCAACCCTCCAACTCGTGAGCCAAATGTTGGTTGAAAAATCCCCGACTCTACCCAAACTTATGGGCTATGAGTTGAGCCCACAGGTTGAACCCGTCTTACCGGCTCTATTTATAGCTCGAGGAGCAATAATCCTCTTCTGCCAACCTTGTTCTCAATCACACCTTGGTCCCTTTGCCGTTTGGGGCGCATAAATTGGAATTGTCTTCATCATTGTTGGAATTGCCTGCTGATCTTGGGTGTGCATGGTAACACTCCCAGAATGATTTTTTTCTTAATTTCTGTGCCCCGAAACAAAAATGGATGGGAAATGTGTTTGGTAAATCCAGTTTTTTTTTTGCTCCCGGGATGAACCGGTTTATTTTTTGTGTTGGGAACTAAAAAAAAGAAGCTAAAAATTTTGGCTTCTCTATTCCAGGGCAAAAAATTAGAATTTATTTTTCCCTTAATCGAAGCAAAAATTTACCCTCGTTCACCACCACCACCACCACCGTTGCCACCCTCAACACCACCGCCACCCCACCACCACCGCCACCACCCCACCACCACCGCCACCACCCCACCATCGCCGCCACCACCACCACCACTACCGCACCACCGCCACCACCCCACCGCCACCACCTCCACCACCCCACTCCCACTGCCGCCGCCGCCGCCACCACCACGCTGCCACTGCCAACACCCCACCACCTCCGCCGCCATCGCCGCCGCCACATAAATAATTTTTTGAATATAAAAATTACATAAATAATTTTTTTAGGAAATTTAAATTTAAGTTTATTTGTAAAGTATAATAATTATATTAATTATTAAAGAAAAGGACAAAATGGTAAAAATAACTCATTAATCATTCATCTTCCTCCTTTACTATTTTTTTTAAACTCCCAAACAAGGGGAGGAAAAATGTGTTACCAAACATAATTCTGATTCTCGGAGTAAAAATAAAATGGGTTAACAAACGTAATTCTGATTCACATAACTCTTCCAAAGCACAGAATCAGAAAAATTATTTCATCTTAGAAACAGTACTGGGCAACAGAATAGTTGCCATGCACACCCCTTTCATCTCCGGTTGCATGCAATAAATGAGGACGAGAGCAATATAATTAGATTTCAAAGCCTGGCTGTGTAATGGGCCTTGTTAAAATTATTCGAGCTTCATGCAATAAATAATTGGGCTTAATTCTAGTTTAGCCCAATAAATATTTAGAGCCACGAGAAGATCCATCATTTTGTGATGTCACTTTCCTCACTTTATCTCAAATAATTGTTAGGTATTCGTGTTTATTTTGTATAGTGTTTCATGGGAGAATTGCAAACAAGGAATAAATAATAAAATTATTTGTTTAAAAGGACCTCCAATTTCTTAAATTATTCCTAAGGATCCTTTTTTGCTCAAAATTATTCCTAAGGATCCTGGGCTTCTCCAATAAGGAAAAAAAAAAAAAATTGTATCATCGCCAAAATGCTTTTCAATATAATCTCCAATTATTTTTTCTCAACCTAATTTCAAATTTATTCTAATATTTTAATATTAACGCAAATGAAATTTACAACAATTACTTCTAAATTTAGCACACAATTTTAAAATTTCTCAATATAATTTCATAAAAAGACTAAATCTCTTGAATATAATTTCAGAAAATTGGAGAAACGGATGTAATTAAGTTTATGTTTGTGGGAAAATTACCCCCACTTTTGGTTGTTTAAACACACATACACTAAAAATTATATTACTTGTATAGTATTATAGATTTGTTTTCTTTTTAAAATTCGTATAATATTACTTCAAGTGCCACGTTATGTTAGACCAAATATTTCTATATATTCGATATACATATACATATCAAGTCTTATATATATATATATATATACACATAATATATTTTGATTTTCTATATTTGATTTTCTTAACTTAATAAAACGAAAACATTTTTTTTAAAAAAATTCTTATTTATATTTCACCTTCCTAACCTTCTTCTCAAGCTTCATTTATATTCTGTGTGATCTTTCTCCGCTTTTTCTGTTATATAAATTTAAATTTATAGTTTTGATACTACCACTGGTAACAACTAACAACTATAGTTGATATATATATATATATATATATATATGGGGTTTAAACTTCTCATGTTGTATAAGAAGAAGAAGATTCCTACACACATGAAATGGTAGGACCCACATATATATATAATGTTAATTATATATATATATATATGGGTCCCACCATTTCATGTGTGTGTAACATGAGAATACATTTCTCCTATAATATGAGAAGTGTTTTTCCATATATATATATATATATATTACTACGAATATCACTAAAAAAAATCAAATATGAAATCCTTGTAAAGAAGAAATTAAAGGCTAATTATATACTTGCTTGATTAATTGTATGTATATATAGAGAGATTTTCTTTTTTCCCCCTCATAAAATTAATATAGTATTTGATACAACTATGTTAGATTCAAGTCTTATCAGTCAATATTAAAAAATTCTTTGAAAGGATATTGTAAGATTCCAAGAAATGAATGTAATAATAAAAAAAACCTCATTACAACTAAGGAGGATATAAAAACAAGTTTCCGGTTCATAAATTAACATTAGGTTTATGCTGCTCACTTGTCATAGAAACGTTGTGTGCATTACTTCCTTAGGACTTCATATTAATTTTCTTAAATTCTTTTAATATGATTTTTCACTGATATTAAAGAATGAGAAATTCATTCAATGTTTCTAGTACAAAAACTTGTTGAAAACAATTAATTATGATATAAACTGATAATATATATATTTTTTAACAATATGTAATGTTTGTGTGGGCAGACAATTCTCTCATGTTTGATGCTTCACCGACTTTCTACTATTAGGTCGTGGATCACAGGAATCAAATATGTGTGTATGATGCATACTACTATTAGTAACTATTTGATCACTATGCTATATAATATTGAATACATAGTTAACATAATTTAATGCTTTTGGGAATTATTGATAGAAATGTATTAGGTAATTATAATATAAGGTAATGCACTTTTCTATTTACTTTTTAGGAAATACTTTTCCACGTACATAATATGGCCTTAATCTCTCAGACTCTCACTCAGCTCTAACTCTAATTTGACCTCTCTCCGCTTTAGTTGGTGAGACACACATTAATGAGTTTTAAATATTGTTCTTTCATCCGCGTACAAATTGACCTTGTTTGGTGGGAGATATATATATTTTGCAAGTGTTCTTGATGAGCCTTCAAACATGTCTAGGCATGAGCATGGAAGTGGATCCTCTCCTCACCCCTCATCAGCGCGATCCTGGCCGTCCAATCCAAAATCCAACGGTCCAGATTTTTTTTTTAAAAAATTGTTTTTTTGTCTTTTTCGGAAAAAACAAAAAAAAACAATTTTTTTTAAAATCTGGACCGTTGGATTTTGGATTGGACGGCCAGGATCGCGCTGATGAGGGATGGGGAGGGGGTGCTGAGGAGAGGAACAGGACCCGCATGAGCATCTAGCTAGGGTTCAAATCACCAAAGCTTTTCTGCATCGAATAAAGAAAAAAAAGACTTCACAAATTATATCTAGACACGTATCTTTATTTTTTAGCTTTCTGTGTAGTTGATCATGTATCAAAAATTAAGCCAGATTAGACAATTTCTTTATTGTATTCACTGAGTATTATTTGTTTGGTGAGTCAAAGAAAATGTGTCACCTCCTAGATTTTGGTGAAATGATATACGAGTCTTAAGTGGCATTTTGATTGGTAATAACAACTACACAAGGAGGTTAGGTTTCTGCTGCGCTTGAATCACATGGTACGTAGTAAAAGATTCAAAGTTAGGTTTTTAGGGTATATACGTAATTGCATCCATTCATTAATACTATACTTGTCCGTTTGTTTATCGTGATATTTGACATCCATGTTTATGTTTTGGACCATTATTCAACTTTCTTGATTTGTGATTTTGAAAATGACCAGAGAACAACTTACAACTCTATTTCTGGAGAGAGAATCGAGGAAAAAATAAAACTAGAAGTGTTGACAAAAACAAACATAGATTTTTATACCAAGAGAAAACTATAAAAAGGAAATATAAAGATTGGTAAGCAATGGGTTAATACAATTTCTACTCACTCAATTTTGTCCTCATTTTGATTTTGATCCCTCAAGTTTCAAATCACAGGTTCAGGTCTCTTAAAAGACAAAATTGTTTATTATTTTTTTTTAAAAAAAATAATAGAGAGAATAATATTTTAAATGGCTGGCCGCAGCTACGTCATTTCAAAAAGAAGAGAATACACATTCAAAAAAAAAAACCTTTTTGCGCTCTAAACTTCAAAAGGTGAAACCTTTAATCATATAAAAAAACAATTTTATAAAATCAGTCCCATTGTTTTTTGTTCACTTTTATTTTCCTTCTAAATAAAGATAAAACTAAAATTTATAAATATTTATTTACTTATTATTCCACTTGCTCATGATATGTGCCTGCCACTTATAAATTATATTGTTTTTCCTTTGATTTTGAAAGTCTTATATTTTTATCTTTTTACTTCATAAATTAACTTTATTGCAGGCGCACCGAACTACAATGAAATTTCATATTTCTTTGGTTTCTAGTGGGAATCAATTTGCTACATACAATGATCCTTATCTGAAAATCTCCGCCAAAATAATTTTACAAAAAAAAAATAGAGGTAATTAAATGGAAATGTTGTGAGAAAAACGGAAGTGTATAGAGTAAACAAAAAACAACAAACAAAAGTGTGCAACACATGTATGTATGTGTTTGAAGGTCAATGCCTTTTAATTGATTCGAACATCTTACTCTCTCTCACACACACACACATCACTTTCGGATTGTTTAATATAGAAGGTCCAAACAAAGCTTAGAATCAGAATGATGCATGCATGCATGAATAGTTTGCTCAAATTAAATAAGGGAATTAAAAGAGATCAAAGCCGGCCATCCAAACCCAATACTCCATTTAAAGATAGAGACATAATTAACAAATCGATGGTGAGGGCCAACAAGACACTTAATTAATACCAAGTATTAATTCGTATTAATCAAAAATTGGCACAAGTCATGTAAGTAAATGATATGACTCCTTTATTTTTTTTAATTTTAAAAATGATGTAATGTATGAAACCGGCATCTATTTAATTGCTCTCTTAGTCCTTAATGTAAGAACGAGATTTCTAATTTACTGATATTAAAAAAATTAATTAAGTTGGTTATTCATAATAGATGTACACATTGGTTTTCCTAAAATATTCTTCTTAATATTAATTATTTGCTTTGGAACTGTCCTTAGTAGAAATTTTCTTAATTAATATGCGTAAATAACAAGAATAATTTTTTTAAAAAAATTATAAATTTAAGAAACAAAGTGGATTTTACTATTTGTATATAGTCATCAAGACTAAAATAAACTCCTATGTATATATACTTAATTTGAAATTAAGGGAAGATGAAGACTACTTTTGAAAGAGCGAATGATGTTTGGGTGAATGTGAAGCTAAGAAAAGAAAAATAAAGCAATTCATAATTGATAGAATAGAAAGTTAATCCTCATTATAAATCATCACTACTTCTTCGGAGGATTTTTCTTATCATTCTAAGAACCCACGCGTAATCTTTACTTTCCCCCTCTTTTTCCCTCCACTCATATTCGAAAACGCCACCTTTTCTTAGTATTGTTATTATTATCAGAAATAATAATACCAAAAGTTTGTAGATATTTAATTTGTTGCATGATTAATCAATATATATATATATATATATATATATATATATAAATTCATGACACGACGTACAATATTATTGGATGGCCTCTTAAGAAGAAAGACAAGAATTGATAATGAATGACTATAATAATTAAGGTTGCTATGAATATATATCACTGTATATTTGAAAAACATGTATGATTGGTAAATTTGGCCAAATCAATCCAGTTCATCTACAAAACCCTAATCTTATCTTAATTCTTTCCTTTTTGCATAGTCATCGATCTAAAGGCGAATTATAATCAATGCATGACTGTCAATGTGGAAAGAAAGTTCCTGAACTTTATCATGTGCTCGAAACAATTATTCAGCTGCACACACATATATACAAGGTTTTGAATGTTTGTAGATATTTGTTTCAACTTCCAATTTTTTGCCTAATTGTGACAAACAAAAATTACCAAGAAATGGGAAGTCACTTTTTAGGGTTCCATATTAGAGCATACATATATACACACACTATGATGTCCCTATATATATAGGTAGGTCTATCTTCCCATCATCATCCTTTGCCCTGCACGTGTCAATTCCTCCTCTAACGTCTACATGTACTATGCTTGAGAGAGAGATGCTTTGATTCAAGTTGGATATCTAATTTGACCTGAAGTTACAAGAAACAGAGTTGTTTAAGCATTTTGAAACAGTGATATGCCTTTGGAGACCAATATTGAGTTAGGCTTACTGCAACGGTTATGAGGATTCTAGCTATTTGTTGCTGAGAATATATGTCTCTATTTAAGTCCCCGTTGACTTCCCAATATTAACCTCAAAAGCACCAAACAATTCATGTTAATATAGTCATTTGGTTACAAACTACGTACTAACAACGATGAAAATAGTACTCTATTAAGAAACGGAAGCCATGCACACTTAATTAAAGGTTATCGAATTTGGAAGTTTAAGTCGTAACAGTTTACTTATTATTAATAAATATATGTTAAAAGCATATAATAAAATAATAAAAATATAAAATGAAAATAATTAAATTTAAATATATTTTAAATATGAATTATTGAAATTAAATTTATCAACATTTATAATTTATCGTATCTGGAAAAAAAAAATTCCATTAAGTTCATATATGAAATTGTTTGATATGATGAAAACGAATAAACTAACATAACTTTAAAAGCGAGTTGACATAATTTTATAAGATGCAAACATTAAAACGGTAAACTCATAAGCTTAACCGAGTTTATGATTAGCATGCGTTTAAGTACAAACTAACACGATTTTGTAAATTAAAAACATAAAACCGACAAACTCAAAAGTGAACTTGCACTTTTGACAACAATGCAATTAATCCCTTAACAACTAAAACTAATTGATTATATAAAAGAAGTACATATCTACTCCTTTAAATTTATACACATTTTTATGACAATATTGATTTGCTTGGTTGTAGAATACTTTACTCATCATCAATTAACTCTAAAAACATAAAAATGAATAATTCATGACTAGATGTTTTTCATATAGTATTTCCATTATATTAATTTGTTCAAGGAAGTTGAAAAAAATTAAGTAAAATATTATATTTTATTGTATTGGTATTCGATTCAGATTTGTCAATCAATCCTGCACATGCAGCCCTCCATAGTCAATAAAACAAAGTATATAAAAATATTATTAATAATATTAGTAAGTCTATGGCCTAGAAATTGGAGAGTGAAAGGGACAATTATGAGGCTGTAAGTAAAACAAATGTCTAACAATGAGTCTTGAAATTGACCCCGCATCAAAATTAACTATTGTTTCTTCCATAATTATGACTTTACTAATTTATTTGTTATAATAATACCACTCTGATTCTGTCTATAAGTCCAAATTAATTAACTCTTACATACTAAGGAGAGTTAGTTAACTAATTAATTTTTCAATTTTGTCCTTTATCTATGATTGGTTTCAACAATCTTTTTCTTGTTTATTGCAAGTAATAGGGGCAAAAATGTTTTTTTTAAAAAAAAAGCATTTATTATTCTGAAATTGAACTTATAATAAGAACTAAATTTTTTAGTCTAAATAGACTTATAAATAGGACCAGAGTGATATATTATATGTTATACATGTGTGTAGTGTCTTCTTTATATTTTTTTAAAAAATAAGTACATGTATTCTTCCTTTGGAAGCCTATTCGATACACTATTAGACATTGAATGCGAGCACTTCTTCCGCTTGAAATTTAAATCTTGGTTTGCTACGTGCCTATTTGTTTTAATTTCTTAGAAGTGCTTTTACAATATTCGAAGTAAGTAGTAAGAAGATTTTTGTATTGTCCTATGGAAAAAAGACCAACACCTTTCCCGTCAGTGGGTAGTGTATTCTAATTGTCTATAGTTTTCTTTTCTTAAGGAAGGTTGGTGATTATTCTTCTTTTAATTTGTTATGATTGTATTTCTTATACATGACCATTGTTAGCATAATTGATCCTTATGTTTGTTTAATTGAATTCAAATATAATGCATTAATTAGTCTCCATGCTCATGGATTAATTGTTTTTTGATGTTATGAATTATGATACTCATGATATATTAGAATGTCTAAGCATACGTGGAAATTGAGTTCACATAAAAAGTCACACATTAGATATAATTAGGCTTAATAAGTAATATTTAATAAAATAAAAACATCCATAAACTCAAATATTAAGTGTTGGAGTTAAGATGTGGCATCCTCTACACGATAAAATACATGATAGAGGTTTGAATATATACTACACGTGTTGTATTGAGTGTTCAGTCAATAGCCAATAGTTAAGATGATCAAAATCATGCGAATGTAAAAATACAATAATAAAACTTTATATGATGACCTAAAAAAACATTATATGTTATTATCACCTAGATGATGAGGACAAGACAAAATATACATGTAATTATCGTAAATAATTTTGTATCATCATCGTTGTTTGATTAGAAAATTATATATTTACCATCCTACTATTCTTGTCTCCTATACTAACCAATGTGTTTTACGTATCTCACTAATAATTAATCTTTATTTTAATCCTACGAAATATCATGTGTCTCGGCTTTTAAGTTAGGATGAAGGGCATCAATATTAATTTATGTATAGCGTCAATAGAATGATCACCTTGTGCTAAAATTTGTCTTCTGTTAATAAATAAGTGTGGAAAAATATTTTAAATAATTTTGTTACTACTTATACCATACACACACATATATATAATTCCATACTATATATTAATTTCAAATTTTAAGGAATTAATTTTATGAGTATATATCTTTTTAGTCTAGACCCTGTTTAATTTACGTGGGACTTATATACTTTGATCCTTTCCCCAAAAAAAAATGTGTATACTAAAATTATGATTCAAGAAACTAAACTATAATTTTCTAGAAAATTTGGGGCATTATGTGTAAATGCTACTCCAGCTGCCGGCGTTATATATATATATATATATATATATATATATATATATATATATATATATATAAGAATTTGCTAGAGGGTAAATGAGTGCATGGAGTTGCTTTTACCAGGTCAACGATGCAAAACATAAAAAACAAAACATAGGTAGTTTGCAATAATGTCCTTTCATTGTGCATAGAGAACCCATCCATATCTGATATCTGTGAGACGCAGCAAGAGTGATTAACTCGGAATTTTTTTTAAAAAAAATTGTTAATTACATTTTTTATAATATGTGTTAAAAAGGATAGGGATGAGGATAATACTCATTACTCAACTATATGCTTAAAAAATCTGAAAACCATTAACAGAGATATGAAGCTTGTTCATCAGGGGTTTAATTAAACACATTAATTATTCAATTGATAATTATATTTAGGCTTTGGAAAATAAACATATATGTTTATTTCCCAGTAGCATTTAGTACCATAATATTGTTTCTGGTGCTTCTTGTAGTGAAAATTTGTGAGAAACATTCTATGGCTAAATTAGAATAGGCTATTCCAAAATTTGTGATGGCAATATATACTATAGGTGATTAATGATAAAAATTCTGTCGTTAATCTGCCATTAAAACAAATAGCCACAGAAAAATTAGTCATGCACGGTAATAAGTTATTTTTTATAGTGTAAATATAAGTAGATCTTTTGTTTTTTTTTTAAAAAAAACTTGATGTTCAAAAATAAATAATAATTTAATGAAAAATTTATTTTGAAAAATACCGATTTGAACTTTGAACAGAAGTTCACCAAAGCAAGGGAAAAAAATCAATATTGAATTGAATGTTTAAAAGAAAGAAATAATATAAAAATGTATCACAATATAAATTGTAATATTGTATTATGATTTATTAATTAATGAAATCACTTTATTTAGATTATTTCAAAAATTCAAGTCTATACTATGTTGAGGCTTAAAAAAATAATGGGTAAAGTAGTAAATCTATCTCGGAAATATACGCTTAGGAGCAATGTTTCCCTGAAAATGTCACCCTAAAAGTTCTAAAACATTGCAATATTGCCATTTTCTATTTTGAAGTTAATAGTCAACGTTAATTTTTTAACAGTCAACGCGAGCTTTTAACAATATTGGACAACATTACTACGTTTTAAAACTTCTGAATTGACATTGAATCTGGAAAATTTTTTAGGGCAATATTACTCTTAAGCGTTTACTTACGAGGCGAATTTACTACTTAACTAAAAAATCATATACTTAATGGAAGAATTTTGTAGTCTTTGTAGTTCCACTTGATTTGACCCAAGTAAATTGAAGATAATTGTAACTTCCCTACAATAAATGGTAGTTTGTAACAAAACAAGTATAAAAATTATATTTGTGAAAACATAAGAATTAATTATACATATATTTACAAAGTTTCATGCTAACCATTATCAAATAATTTGATAGAAAAAATACAAGATTTATGCATATTTAAGTTTTCTTTTTGAACGGGACAAATTCACAAGATCCCCCCCCCACACACATCTATCTATCTGTAATTCAACACGTCTCATGTCCACTAACAACTGGGCCAACGCAAAACAAGAGTTATTATGAGTAGCTAATTAAAGACATGCCATATGCCATCTCCTTCAAAATGAAGCATATTTGGATTATTATGAAAGACAATTATGATTATGAATTAAGGTTATTATTATTAATTAGTAGTAGTATTATTAAAATAGGTGGCTAGCTACCCTACATATTTATACATTTAGGTTATCATGATTGCCCTGTCCTACCTACTAATTGCTAATCTTGCATACTGATTTTTGTGTGTTTGGGACACATACATGATCTTTTCCAATATTCCCACTTAGATTACATTCATGTGTATATATTATTGTATTCCATATTTATTTTTGTATCATTGTACATTTAAAAAGAATATGTATATGATTGTTACTCAAGTACCTAAATTTGTATACATGTATTATCATGTGAACATGTGCGGGTGATCATTGACATTTTGAGATTTTTTTACCTCTAAAGTTCATTTCTATTTCTTTGGGATGATTATATTGATGATTTATAGTGTGTCATAATAATTAGTATTATCAAGTTTTTTACCCCAAAAAAAAAAAGTATTATCAAGGTGAATTAAGATTTTTTTAATTTCCTTTTTTAAAATAGTTTTAAATTCTGAAAAAAGAAAAAAGAAAATATTGGGGAAAAGTCCACCATTAAAAATTTTATTTGTTAAGGACCCAAATCAAAGTACCGCTGCTCTGCGTATACAAAATTTACAGAATATTGGTACTTTATTCTGTGTAAAAAATTTATCAGCTTCTTGTCATTAATGAAATTTTCAATGGGGGATTTTCCTCCAAATTTTCAAAAAAAGAAAAACATGTTTAAAAATGGTGTTTTCATTTGTGTGTTATAAAAAAATCAGAACATCTTTTTCATGTTTTGTTAATTTTTGTTCTACAAAATTAGAGAAGTAGTTGTGTTTTTATTACACACAAATATGCCAATAAAGCAAACTATTTTTTCACCCTCCACCTCATTATTTTAGATATGTTTTTTCTTTTAAAAAAATAATGGTTCAAACATATTTTTAAAATTTTTGGTTTTCAAAGCTTGTTGTAAGAAATTTATTCTACAAAAATGTTCTTAAAACATGAAAATAGATAATAGAATTAAGCAAGCTCTTAATTATTCTAATCCATGAGTGATTCGAACTAATTAGTGGAGGTAAGGTCACTTTATCTTTGCTACTGCATACTAAGTAATAAGCACACAATTTTTTGCGGTTAAGCTAAATACAAATTAAAATTTTGCATGAATAAAGATAAACTCGTTATGATCATTTCTATAAAAAGAAAAATGAATGTAATCAAAATTCACTCGTTTGTGAAAGCAAAAATATACATTTTATTGTTAATTAAGATTTAATAATTGCTTGTAGATAAAATTTCAATTAGCCTAGCAAATTAATTCTAGTTAACCCCATAACTTTATGAAACTTCATTGCACTTCATCGTTAAAATGAAATTAATTTTTATGCGTGAAAAGATAATGATACCCTTCTTTAAGTATAGTGAAGTTTCAAAAAGTTTAAATTTTTCCTTATTTATATATATATATATATATAGTATTAGTATTTTTAAGAATTTCATACTCATAATATACCAGTACTCAAATTTAGGTATTTTGACCCAATTATTATTTTTTTTAAAAAAAATCAGTTTCCGGTTTTTCCTTTGTGAAATCTCAAAATCACTCACTTTTTATCATAATATACGTATCTATTATGATCAAAAAATTAGAACTCAACCTTAAGGAATGAGTATAATTGAACTACAAGTGACTAATATTACCCACTCGAAATAACTCGTATTATTATAACCATATATTTATTGACAAGTATATACGTTTCATTCAAAAATAAAATAAAACTTAAGAAATTTATAAACATTCCCCATCATTTTCTACTGGAAAAAATATCTCCGTTAACTTCTCTCCCCACCTAATGTTTCAATCATTGGATTATGTTTTAATGGATGGGATTTAAGGATATGTGAGAAATATTATTATTATATTACATATAATAAAAATCTACAATTAAAAAATTATTATAAAACATTAATAACCAGTTTGGTTCAATTGCATAGAAGAAGATTACATGTAATCTTGATATAATAGACTGATTATAACGTTTGGTTGGGTTTACCTAATGTAAAGAGGATTACATTTTGTAATCAGGTTTACACTACTAGAACTAATGAATAAGGATGCAAACAAGTTGTAATCAATTGAAAAAGATATTATTTCCATTCTAATTTTGAAATTGGCCAAATTGCCCATCCATAAACCTGTTAAATATTAAATAATTACCACCATGAAATAGTGAAAAATTAATTAATAACATTAAAATTAAAAAATCCTATTAAAAAATTTTAAAAAATTCATCCGTTTAAACAAATTAAAATATTCCATTAGATAATATTCCCACAAATTAAATATTAAAAAATTACTTGGCCAAAAAAAATATATTAAAAAATTACCATAAACCAAATGTGCACTCTGCATAATATTTCCACTATTAAATGTTAAAAAAGTACCATGAACCTAACATATACACTACATAAATTGAAATAATTACCTCGAACCCAATATGTACAAGTGTAGTCAAGGGTATTTTTGTCTATGGCTATATTATTCTTATATATTCTTATGTAAGATGTGATTAAACTAAACGTTTTTATGCACATGAATAACTTTTTCTTAATGACAAACCAAATAAATTTATGTAATCATCATTATATTACATTGCATTACGATCCATTACTTTTGTTCCGTGAACCAAATGGGTACTAAATTTTATCTATTAAAACATCATCTAATGATTATGACATTAAATGAGGGAAAGAGTTAGTGAAGACACTTCCTCCCCTTTTGAGGATTGGGGTTTTGATGAATTTACAAAGGGCCTTGTAACATCCTGAATTTTGAATCTAATATCTTGAACATAAACCTATCTTGGGAAGACTAGTAGGCTCTATTTTTGGAAAGTAATAAATTTGAAATCAGTATTTTGTGGGCCCCGTGAATAGTATTTACTATTCACGTATACGTTTTTACTATATACAAATACGTATTTTAAAATATATATATATATATATATATATGTTATTCGCAAATACGTATTTAATACTTGAAATTTGTGAAATATGAATAGTGTTCACTATTCACAAATACGTATTTACTATTTAAAAATACGGTATTTACTATTCCAAAATACGTATTTACTATTCATGTGGGACCCACGTCAAATTATTTCTCCTTTGCCGACAGAAACTCTCGTGAGTTTTGAAAATTTTGGCCGCGGGACCCACTCAATAATAATTTATTATTTAAATAATAATATATATTATATTATTAAAATATTATTAAAAAATTTTAAAAGAAACATCACGGGAGTAGTCACGGGCAACTTCTTTTTAAATTTTGGGAAAATTACGTAAAACGACCCAGAGACGAAAATTACACTTAAAGACCCATTTTCCAACTATAAATAGACCTTCCATTTCATTTCATTCTTCACAACTTCTAAGAGCCATAGAGAGAGGTAGAGAGAGAGAGAGAGAGAGTAGAGAGATGTTTGCTTGAGAGTTATAATAGCTGGTTGGTGATTCGGGTATTAGCAAGTAACAGGTAACTCTGAATATTCTTCCTTATACTTGTGAATTATGTATGATTATAAATTTGTTTGTTTACTATTTTGGCAAGAATATTTAGAAAATATTTATGGTTTTAAGATCTGGTGTGGGAACTTTGATTTGCAAATCTGCAGAGGTACTATTTATACGTACGTTACTATTCACGTATACCGTATTTACTATTCATTTTTACTATTCATGTTACTATTCACGTATACTGTATTTACTATTCACGTATACCATATTTACTATTCACACCGTATTTACTATTCATTTTACTATTCACGTATATCGTATTTACTATTCATAATACTATTCACGTATACATACCGTATTTACTATTCACGTATACATACCGTATGTACTCTTCATTTTTACTATTCATGTATATATATCGTATTTTACTATTCACATATACGCATAGTATTCACTATTCATAAATACGCATATTGATGTATAAAACTTTATGGTATAATAATGCATTATTTTGAGTGAACATATTCATCATGGCGGTTGTATTATGATGGGTGGAGTAAGGAGGGATTTGAATGATAAGAATGATTTATGCCACCACTCGGTGCACAGTGGATGGTACTTGTTTCAGGGCCCCATCTTCCATGTTTTCCTCTGGCCGGGATTTCATTGGAGTTGTGGGACATGTGACACCTCCTTAGTTATTTTAAAGGAGGGGAGCCATAGTCCAGATTTAAGCTATATACCTTTGGCCGGGTGTATCTTAAGTTTTGGTGAGCTTGGAACAATTCAGTCAAATGAATGAGTTTCTATTGGACTATGTGTTAGCCTATGGCTCCAGTCTGCGGTATAAGGGAGGTGGTGATATAAGGGAGGCTGCATACTGCATAGTGCATTTCTGAACAGTTCAAGAATTTGATATGATGATGAATATTCTGTAAAGACATGAGATGAGAACTTTTGAGATATATATGTTTTAATACCTTCTATATTGATGACTATTAGTATAAATTATTTTGTATGATAAATTATGGAATCTATATATATATTTGAAATCAGCCCATATCTTTTTGTCATATATTATTTGCTCGTGTACGGTAGAAATATTTAGTAGTTACTGAGATGTGTAATCTCACCCCATATTAACATTTTTCAGGTGAATAACTTAGTAGAGATCAAGGGAATGCACCCATGGAGTGAGCTTTGTAGGCTCTTCTGTACTCCTTTAGTTTATGTTGTGTTATTTTATTTGCCATGAACCTAAAAGACTTCCGCATTTTAAAATAACTCTTATTTATTGGATTTATTTTGGCCCTGTATAAATGGATTTCTACCTTTGGCCATATTGTAAATATGTGTTTGAGTGTTGAATATCCTATATTTGGAGGTGCTACTATTATTTTGGCCAAGATTTTGGTATTGAAAATGAGGCGTTACATTTTTGGTATCAGAGCCAAGGTTCTGGCCAATCTGTAAATTTCCTATCAGTTTTCTAAATAAAAAATTTTGAGGTCATGGCAAATTAAATATCATAACATGTGCATTTTCCTTTATAGCTTTGGATTCTTTTTACCAATTTTCTTGTGACATTCATGATAGGGGAAGAATGAGTTAATCAAAATATTCAAGTGATTGATAATGAGGATTTATGATTTGAGGATGTGATTGAGATTAAATTTCAGAGCTGCGTAGCGGAAGTTGGTAAGTAGAAAATTTATTGAATATTGGATTCTGTAGGCCCAAAATTACTTTCTAGGATGAATATTTTTATTGGTGTCTAGGAAAGTGATTGAAAGACTAAGCCCCTATTTGATGTTTATTCAATTAGTTGCCGTTGTAAAAAGTATGAAGAGATTTTCGCTAGATTTTCACTTACCTAGCTAATTTATATGAGTAACAGATGACAATACCATAACAGAATACGGGCATAGTCTTGATTAGACAGAATAACTGGCTTAAGTTTGAATTTAATAAGATAAAGTTGAGTTTGGCAGGAAAACTCGAAAATCCTTATGAATCCTAGAATAGAGATTACAAACATTAGCAAGAAGGCTAAGAAGAGTAGACTATATTAATTCAAGCATCAAGAATAACAGTTGGTACAATCCCACCGCAAGCTTCGACTATCTCAAGTTTAAGTCTATTAATTTCTTCCTGAGCGGCTGCACTTGAGAGAGGACCATCAGAAGACATTGTTCTTCTCAATCTAGCTATTTGCTTCATAGTGCTTCGAATTTTTACATACGGCCAATGCTTTATTCCTCCCCTATGGCATATTTTCATTAGAACATTTTTGCATAGACGAACTTGTTGAGCCGCTTCTTGTTGAGGTAAATGGAAGAAGTCTCTAAGATCATCTATTGACATTGATGCAGCTCTAATATTTTGTTCAGCTCTTGATCGGTATGGATTACTAGGTATGGGGACTGAAGGATTATTATTTACAACCATGAGCTCTTTTCCTTTATTGGATATATTTTCTGTATTGGTTGGAAATGAACTATTAGGGAGTTCATTTTGATTTTTAGTCCATTTCAAACCAACACAGAGGGCCTCATAGTAGGCTGATAGGGGATCCGACACCAGGACATACCCTAAAGATTTTTGATTCAAACAATAATTTTCTAGAAAATGTTTGACATCATCTAAATTCTTCTTACCAAAGTCAAATACTTGAGGACTGAAAGAACCTCCTTGTACGTCCTGGTGAAAGACAGCGTGGCATATCATACCAATCCTCCCATGAACTTCAAGTTTATGGTATTGAAGTCCATTGGTATGAATGATCTCTCGTAGAACATGGCAGCAACCACATGAAAATGGATTAGTAGTCTCAGTCAAGGTAGAAGCAGGATTCCTTGGTTGAGAAGGTACCGTAGACTCCATAAGTTCTGCCACATTACGACACCTTTGGACAGGTCGCCTTGATGGACCTGCTTCAGATTCCTTTCTGTTAGTAGTTGTAAAAATAGAATCTTGTATCCTTGGAGGAGGAGTAGGAATGTTAATCGTTGAGGCAGATGAATGAACATTCATACTTACGGGATTTTGGGGAAGTAAAGAAGAATAAGGGTATGATGCATTGTTTGACAAATCAGACAACACGTTAGTCTGATAGTCATGAAGTAAGGCTTCAAGAAAGAAAGGGTTGAATGAATCGGAGACTGGAATAGAGTTACTTGAACCGGCCATGTTTAAGGATAATGTGGAAGGTTATAGTGAAGGTTACGATCGGAGAGGAAATGAATATGTGGAGGTTTTGTGAAGTTTGAGAGAACATGAAACATTTACTCTTTCTTTACTCGGTTTATAGCTGGGCTAGTAACGTCTAGATTTTGTTAAGCAGCATTGGATTCTCATCTGTTGCTGGCTCATAATTATGCAGACTTTGTTGTTATGCGGAAATTTTATGGCACCGCACCCTAGTGCACCCTAGCCACCGTTAGGGGTCGCAGTTTCCTAGACCTTTGCAGACAGAAATCGCTATGGCATTTATTGCTAGCTGTGTTTTCAAGAAATTAAGTTTGGACGTTTATACGCGCATTTATCTAAGAAATCTGTCTTGGATGTGCAGCTGACTCAAGATGTCGGAATTGACATTTAAAAATAGGATTTTAAGCGTAAGCGTGCTAAGGTGATAGTAATCTTGGGAAGGGTGACTTCCTAATAATATTAGATGAACCGGAGAGAATCCGAAGATTTGAAATGATGATGAGTTGTGCCAATTAACCCGAGAGCATTCTTCACTCTCTGAGTATCCGAAGAACTCTATGAATTTGTCACAGATAATTCAAAGACTAAGGTTTTTGGATAAACATGTTGGAAGATCGATGGAAAGGTATGAAATGGTGATCCTTAGGAATGCCAGAAAGATGTTAGAATGAATATAGTAAATATTGAGGATAGGCTTTAATTTAATCTAAGCTGAAATAGAACTTAAGAACGAAATGAGCCTTTGTGATATTGCAGGTTGAGGTAGAATTAGAACCTTGTGAATACTGCTGAGGTTGTAGATAGTCTTCATATAATCCAAGAATTAGATTAGGAATTGTGAATCATGATCTTAGTATGTATAATGGGTATTTTTGGGGCAACACGAATTATCAGTTGATGTTGAGGTTATAAGAATCAAATTGTAAACTTGACTATTAATGTCTGGGAATATTTGAAAATAGACTTGAATTCAATCTGAGTTAAGATAGTATGTCTAATTAAGAAAGTATGAAATCCGGTGATTTATGTTACAATATTAGTATATTATTTGGGTGTGATTAATAGATAACTATGAGAGGAACAGATGATATTTAGTATATGTCTTTGAGATACTAAGGATTGAATTCGAATCATGTGAACAATGCTGAGATTGTGAGAATAATATTTGAATGTTTTAAATCTTAGTCTAGGAATTGTGAAACATGAATGTTCTATGGATATTATTGAGGACACATGATATCTCTGTCTTGCTGATATTAAAGTTCTAAGAGTTGATTTGTAATTTGACAATTATCATTTTTGGGGAAAGTTTGAGGATAGTTCTTAAATGATATAAGCTATGGAGTATGATGAATCTAGTATGAATAATCGGGGTTTTAGAAATAGGATGATGAATCTGAAAGTTGGTAGGGGATCTAGAGGGTTGCTACTAGTAGAAATGTAATATAACAGTTCAACTTAACAGTTGTATTGATTCTTTAGGAGACTGAATTGATTGAATAAATTGAGATATTAGAATATGGTACTAATTGATTGGAGAGAAATAGGGAACAAAATGTGATACCAACATGTGTAAGGTGTTCAGAGAATTGCCAACTGTTTATCTAGCATAGGAAATGATCTTGATAATAGAATCTTTCTTTAGAAATAATGAATTGAGTGTTTCATGGATGAGTTGAGTAGAATAAGTTGGAACCTGGAATGTATTCGGAGTTGGTGACTATTTAAAATAAGTTGCTAGGTCCCTGAGTATTTGAATTTTGAACTTACCAATGCACTTGCTGTGTTTGGAAATTTTTACGCAATATTTACAACAGGATTTAAGACCAGTTTGTAATCGACATTTATAAACTATGATGTCTCATGGAATGAATCCTTGCGAAATTCGAACAAGAATTGACTTTTACATTATGATTGTGGTGGAAGGTGTACAAGTTAGAAGAGGTTGGAAACTGTTGTGGATATACTTAGTTTGCAGAATCTTGCCAAATGTACTTGTTTTTGAATTACTTGCCATTGGTGAAAGCTAGATTTAGTAAGTAAGTGTTTTCTTAAACTTGAATTGAGGAAGCACGGGTATAGGATAGACGAGCAGAGGCTTGAAGCGGTAAGACCCGTTGAGCTAGTTTGCATATGGTGGTATCTCTAGGCTATAAGACTTATGTGCCTAGTATTGTGTTTGTTGCCTATCATGGTAACATTAGACCTGTATGTCTAAAGTTTATCTTAAGGTTGGCAGAATAATCAGATTATATCATGTTGTGGTTATTATGGCCTGAGGGTAGCTTCTTAAGCTGTAAGATCTGAATATCCAGTGTCGTGGTAATACAATGAAAAAAGCAGAAAGGAAGAATGAACTGGCCTGTGAGGCCAGTGTAACCAAGCGCTCAAATAAGGAACTAGTGGATCCTGTGTCTGAATATTACTTTGGGTACAGGATGAACGAAAATTGTGTTGTGTGCTTGGTGAGCATGTTTGGGAAAGAGATAGGACTTAGGGATAATATGATATATAAAGCTGAGTCGGAGCGGATTGTTGATGCGGGGGATAAGTAATTGAGGAACAAGGCTATTAACTTGTAAAGGTTGTGTGTAAAGGAATGGCTCCCGGAGATGCTACTTGGGAAACGGAGGAGAGCATGCGACAAACCTATCCTCATTTATTTAAATAGGTTAGAATTCTTATTATAGCGAAATTTTGAGGACAAAATTTTCTTTTAGGAGGGGAGAAATGTAACATCCTGAATTTTGAATCTAATATCTTGAACATAAACCTATCTTGGGAAGACTAGTAGGCTCTATTTTTGGAAAGTAATAAATTTGAAATCAGTATTTTGTGGGCCCCGTGAATAGTATTTACTATTCACGTATACGTTTTTACTATATACAAATACGTATTTTAAAATATATATATATATATATATATATATGTTATTCGCAAATACGTATTTAATACTTGAAATTTGTGAAATATGAATAGTGTTCACTATTCACAAATACGTATTTACTATTTAAAAATACGGTATTTACTATTCCAAAATACGTATTTACTATTCATGTGGGACCCACGTCAAATTATTTCTCCTTTGCCGACAGAAACTCTCGTGAGTTTTGAAAATTTTGGCCGCGGGACCCACTCAATAATAATTTATTATTTAAATAATAATATATATTATATTATTAAAATATTATTAAAAAATTTTAAAAGAAACATCACGGGAGTAGTCACGGGCAACTTCTTTTTAAATTTTGGGAAAATTACGTAAAACGACCCAGAGACGAAAATTACACTTAAAGACCCATTTTCCAACTATAAATAGACCTTCCATTTCATTTCATTTTTCACAACTTCTAAGAGCCATAGAGAGAGGTAGAGAGAGAGAGAGAGAGAGTAGAGAGATGTTTGCTTGAGAGTTATAATAGCTGGTTGGTGATTCGGGTATTAGCAAGTAACAGGTAACTCTGAATATTCTTCCTTATACTTGTGAATTATGTATGATTATAAATTTGTTTGTTTACTATTTTGGCAAGAATATTTAGAAAATATTTATGGTTTTAAGATCTGGTGTGGGAACTTTGATTTGCAAATCTGCAGAGGTACTATTTATACGTACGTTACTATTCACGTATACCGTATTTACTATTCATTTTTACTATTCATGTTACTATTCACGTATACTGTATTTACTATTCACGTATACCATATTTACTATTCACACCGTATTTACTATTCATTTTACTATTCACGTATATCGTATTTACTATTCATAATACTATTCACGTATACATACCGTATTTACTATTCACGTATACATACCGTATGTACTCTTCATTTTTACTATTCATGTATATATATCGTATTTTACTATTCACATATACGCATAGTATTCACTATTCATAAATACGCATATTGATGTATAAAACTTTATGGTATAATAATGCATTATTTTGAGTGAACATATTCATCATGGCGGTTGTATTATGATGGGTGGAGTAAGGAGGGATTTGAATGATAAGAATGATTTATGCCACCACTCGGTGCACAGTGGATGGTACTTGTTTCAGGGCCCCATCTTCCATGTTTTCCTCTGGCCGGGATTTCATTGGAGTTGTGGGACATGTGACACCTCCTTAGTTATTTTAAAGGAGGGGAGCCATAGTCCAGATTTAAGCTATATACCTTTGGCCGGGTGTATCTTAAGTTTTGGTGAGCTTGGAACAATTCAGTCAAATGAATGAGTTTCTATTGGACTATGTGTTAGCCTATGGCTCCAGTCTGCGGTATAAGGGAGGTGGTGATATAAGGGAGGCTGCATACTGCATAGTGCATTTCTGAACAGTTCAAGAATTTGATATGATGATGAATATTCTGTAAAGACATGAGATGAGAACTTTTGAGATATATATGTTTTAATACCTTCTATATTGATGACTATTAGTATAAATTATTTTGTATGATAAATTATGGAATCTATATATATATTTGAAATCAGCCCATATCTTTTTGTCATATATTATTTGCTCGTGTACGGTAGAAATATTTAGTAGTTACTGAGATGTGTAATCTCACCCCATATTAACATTTTTCAGGTGAATAACTTAGTAGAGATCAAGGGAATGCACCCATGGAGTGAGCTTTGTAGGCTCTTCTGTACTCCTTTAGTTTATGTTGTGTTATTTTATTTGCCATGAACCTAAAAGACTTCCGCATTTTAAAATAACTCTTATTTATTGGATTTATTTTGGCCCTGTATAAATGGATTTCTACCTTTGGCCATATTGTAAATATGTGTTTGAGTGTTGAATATCCTATATTTGGAGGTGCTACTATTATTTTGGCCAAGATTTTGGTATTGAAAATGAGGCGTTACAGGCCTCCCATAATAATAATTTTCTTTATAGCACATAAAAGTTTAAATCAAGGAATTAATTTTTTTTTTGGTAAATAAATCAGTAAATTAATTAAATAAAGGGTTAATGTGCATTTTTGCCAACAAACTATTACAGAAAGAATATCTAACACAAATATTAATTAAGCGTACCTTAAATACCAACAAACAATTAAAAATGAGAAGATTTGCCAACGAACTTTTACACAGGTACAGTCAGCACAATGCCGTTAGAAAAAGTTAACTGAGCGTGCAGATTGGCTAACGAACTTTTACTCTAGGAGCACCCAGCACAAAATTCTTAATTTTACTAAATTAAATAAATTTTTTTTTCTCAATTGTCATTATTCAAAACTACTTGTATATGTATCTATGGACAAAAATTACTCATTTTCTAAAATAAACAAAATTTTTAATTAAATATATAATTATATGATTTAAATAAAACTCAAGGTGTCTTATAATTTATTATATATGTTAAATAAAAAATTATATGATTTATCTTTATTTTAGAAGAAATTTATGTGAGTTAAGATATTTATTTAATGTTAATAAAATTTAAAAAATCTATTATATCCGGAAAGAAATGAAATGAGTTTAATTTTTTTTTTAATAGAAAGAGCTTAATGGATATCAACGTTGACACTTAATAATATAAATCCGGCAACTGAATGATATTTTTTTTAATTAAATTATCTATTGATTATATCAATATAGGACTTGTTGAAAAAAATGGTCATTAATTAAGTATCTTGGAATAGCCTCAGCAAATTATTTATGGGACTTTTTAAATTTTTTTCAACAAGTCTCATATTCATATAATCAATAGATCATTCAACTAACAAAAATATCATTAAATTACCGGATTTATATTATTAAGTGTCAACGTTGACATCCATTAAGCTCTTTTTATAAAAATAAAAATTAAACTCATTTCATTTCTTTCCGGATATAATAGATTTTTTTAGATTTTTTAAATTTTATTAACATTAAATGAATTTCTTAACTCACATAAATTTCTTCTAAAATTAAAATAAATCATATAATTTTTTTTGTTTAAAATATATAATAAATTATAAGATACCTTGAGTTTTATTTAAATCATATAATTATATTTTTAATTAAAAATTTTGTTTATTTTAGCAAATGAGTAATTTTCATCCATAAATACATATACAAGTAATTTTGAATAATGACAATTGAGGAAAAAAATCATTTAATTTAGTGAAATTAAAAATTTTGTGCTGGATGCTCTTGGAGTAAAAGTTCATTGGTCAATCTACACCTTAGATAACGGTTAGTTAACTTTTTCTAACGACGTTGTGCTGACTGCACCTGTGTAAAAGTTCGTTGGCAAATCTGCTCATTTTTAATTATTTGTTGGTATTTAAGGTATGCTTAATTAATATTTGTACTGGATACTCTTTCTATTTGGCAAATCTGCTCATTTTTAATTATTTGTTGGTATTTAAGGTATGCTTAATTAATATTTGTACTGGATACTCTTTCTGTTTGGCAAATCTGCTCATTTTTAATTATTTGTTGGTATTTAAGGTATGCTTAATTAATATTTGTACTGGATACTCTTTTTGTAATAGTTTGTTGGTAAAAATGCAATTTATCCCTCTTTTTTTTTATTACAAGGCGAGGGGAGGAAGATTCGAACTAAGAACCTAAGTGAGGGATACATATCCCAATACCATCGCATGCTGGTAATGCAACTTATTCCTTAAATAGGGCTGAGCAAGAAACCCATAACCCGATGAGTCCGCCCACAACCCATTGTAACTGGGCCATTTTTAGCCCGCCCAAAAAGACCCATATTGGGTTGGGTTAAAACCCGCTCATTTAAGAATTAAATGGGCGGGCTATGGGCACACCTTTGGGTTGCCCATACCCGCCCATTAAGTGTTTTTGTTTTATTTTATTAACTACTATAACCCTAATAGGTATTGACTCTCACTCTCTTTCTTTCTATATTTGCTTATTCAACTTGCGAGTTGTCATGACTGACCAGAACAAGAGAATCAAAGTTTGTAATCTTCGTGGGTTAGCATTTGTAGGTGTCGTCTTCATCCCTTGAACCAGACTGAGAGAACAAGCCAAAGTTGTACTATCTGAATATTATTTTATTAAATTCTCATTGATTTGTTCCTCTATCTCTACTTTTTTTTCCTTTTAAATTTAGTGGTCTAGCTTTTATTTCCAAAAAGAATTATTTTTCCTTATTTAAATCAATTTTCTAGCTAACACACCACGTCCCAAATAATCCAAATGATTTCAAATATCTCGCAATATGTGAAAGTTGTTATGAATTTGGATGTGTGTTTAATGCTTATGTATATTTTTTTCTCAAAAAATAAACAAGTCAAATGTAAATAGGTTACCCAAAACCCGGTGAAACCCGCCCATTTATATGATAGCCCATTTGTACGAGTTTAAATGGGTTGAGGTATGGGTATGGGTTAGCCCATATTCATTTAAAGTTAAATGGGCGGACTATAGGTTAGGGCATGGACTGCCCAACTAGCCCATTGCTCTGCCCTACCCTTAAATAAATGGTATTAATGAAAAACATATGTGGGCCCATAATAAATTAAATCGCGGAGAAGGCCGCAAATGATGGGCCTATATAAATGTTAGCTTCCCCTGCCTCGCTTCAGTCATCTCTGTTCTGTTTCCAACAGAATCTTCACTTTAACGTTTCGTCTTCTCCTCCTCTTCAAAACGTTTCTTCTTCCTTCACCGCCACAAATTAATTCAACCATGGCCAGACCCCAACAACGCTATCGAGGTGTGCGCCAGAGGCACTGGGGCTCATGGGTCTCCGAAATCCGCCACCCTCTTCTGTAATTTCCCTCTTTCTCCTAAAAAGTTCTTTACTTTCTCTCTCATTACTCTGTAACTTATGAAACGTTTCTTTTGGGATACAGGAAGACGAGAATATGGCTGGGGACGTTCGAAACGGCGGAGGATGCAGCTAGAGCTTACGATGAAGCAGCAAGGCTGATGTGTGGAACAAAGGCAAGAACCAATTTTCCGTTTAATCCCAATGAGCCACAATCATCTTCTTCAAAGTATCTCTCTGCAACTTTGACGGCGAAGCTTCACAAGTGTCACATGGCGTCGCTCTCACTTCAAATGGCTAATAAGCAGAAACAGCCACAACATCTACAAAAACAACATCCTCAGAGGGTTACCTATAGTGACGATAACAACAACAACCCATTTGCCTGCGGCAATGCCGGTGCCGGAACGAGTTCCGATGGGGGATTCCGGTGGCCAGAGATGAGATCTGACGAATCTCAATGGGTGGTAGAAGGCCCGGGTGAAGAAGTTGGGCCTGTACTTGAAGAGGATCACATTGAGCAAATGATTCAGGAATTGCTTCATTATGGCTCTGTTGAGCTCTGTTCTCTTGGCTCTGCCTAGCCTCCAAAACTATGCCTTTTTTTCCTTTTTCAAGGCACTAAATTTAGGTATGATCATTTGAGGGGTTGCTGCCATTTCTCCGAAAAAAAAGAAAAAGAAAAATTGTTGAAAAATTACCCATTGCAAAATTTACAGCCCAATAGTACCTAAGGACTAATGCATTGAGGAACGGGATAACTTATCTTTAGTTTTTTTTTTTTTGAACAACTTATCTTTAGTTGGTGCAACTCTTTTTTAGTGGTGGACAATATATCTTCAACTATATACATATATCTTTTATTTTACACAAAAGTGAAGATAAATTGCCCACAATTCAAAAAGAATTACATCAGCTAAGCTAAAGATTGGTTCCACTTGTGTCCTTAAACATATTTAATATATTTTGGGACATAAATTTTGCAATGGATAATTTGTTAGCAATTTTCCCAAAAAAAAAATGTATAAGCAAAATTATTTATAAATATAATAATATGATCTTGCATTGGAGAAACTGATTACAACCACTTCAAACTATACCTAAAATTTGTTAGTGGTCTCAAAGCTCATTAGCCATAGAACTTTTCTTCACCACATATATATATATATATATGTAATAAGACATGAGTCTCTATTTTCTTTTTACTGCTTAAGTCACTTCATAAACCTAGTATTTAGTAGAGATGCATGAGAAAACTAGAATGTAGTAGTCAATCATTTAGAAGTCATGCATTATTATGAAGATGATGATGAGTTGTAATATAAGTATCGGCATATATATAATAATTAAAGATTATATATTTTGTTCAGCTTCCATTCTTGTTTGTTTTCATACTGATAAAATGTGTCTTGTCAATTACTTGATCAAGAGAGTACAGAGAGAAGAGGAAACTGGACGCTTGAGCCTGACAAAAACTTTGACCATTTTGCTAATGGCCTACTGCTAAAGGTTGAAGAAGAATGAATTATTGAGGGAACATTTTTGGCAGTAGTAGGTAGTGTAGTGTGAGAAGGGATTGATATATGAAAAGATAAAGAAAAATTAAAGATGATAACAGTGTTTATACTATGAGACAAGGAAGGAAGGTGCCCATATAAGTATGACAAAAAGGGGAACAATATTTTGGAGCTGATGATCGATCATGATGATAAATCAAGCATTGCTTCTTCAGCAAACAAACATTCTTATTGCTTTCTCACTAACTTTTTTCCAATTTTCCTAGCTGATAACAGACCAGTCGACCTTTTCTTTTTATTAAGTTATCTTTAGAATTATTCTTCTTCCATATATATATATATATATAACATCCAGTTCTAAAATATAAGATCAAATTGACTTTTTCGAAGAAATTAAAAAAGTTAAATAAATAATTTAATCATAACATATGTTGGGTATTATTACTTTATTAGTTTATAAGTCAGACAAATTTGTTTGAAGGAAAATAATATTTATAAATAATTTAAAGTAATTTATTAAGGGTTTTATATTTAGAAATGGAGGGACTATATATATCCTCAGTCTGTCCCTCTCTCTCTCTCAATTTTTTTATGGGGATCGGAACTTTTGACCCACATTACTCTTTTTTGCTCACTAACCACAAGACAAATCTCATTCACAATCCACGTACCACTCGCCTTTCTGTGTGGAGATTTCATCATGTGTTGCTTAGTATTTTCTCTTATCTCTGTCACTTTCCTCTTTTGCACAACGACGACACTAAAGTAACTAAATTATTCCAACTTCTTTTGAAAAAACGATGTATCAGAGAGAGAACAAGTTTGTTCAGTGATATTGAAGTAATGGCTAAACTTGGATCCAGTTCACATGGCAGAGAATTAAAATGCAGTGTCTATCATATGTCTTAGATCTCTTTTTCATTCTTCTCTGTGATCAGTTATTTTCAAAACTAAGAAGAATAAAGAATGAGGGAAAATGGTTGTGGGCTGTGGCTTTTGGAAAAATGTAGTAGTTTAAGAGGTAACAAATCAGTGACAACTTTAATGATGTGCATGGAGGTTGTCGTGCATGCTTAGAAATTAGAGTCAACAACTTATTGTTGTTTCCAACACAGTGGACCCCATCTGTCTCTTTGGATAGCAAAATCATTCCCAAGTCTTGTATTATCACTTGCTCACAATAAACGCGTACACGTACACACTCACAAACACAAAGGGCAATCACTCTCACAAATAAACCAAGTTTTGTTGATACTTAGTGCTTGCTAGCTAGGGGCACTTAAAATAAGTGCTTTTGTACTTTATACTGGGTTTCCAGTTAGGCTATATGAACAAGAAAAGGCACAAACATTGTCAAATGTAGATCAAACACATACTGGGTCTGTAATTTGGTATATATGAGAATGAATAAGAATTTGTTTTCAAGTGGTGGTAACAATGAGTGTTATAATTGTACTTTCCTTTTTGTTTCTGGCCTCAATGATTTTGTGTTACTCTATTGGTTTTAATGTTTTTTCTTCTGAGCAGAAAAGGGTGGGCGGGACAATAAGTTGCACTATTATAGGCTCATGCTTAATGATTGTTTAGCTATGTATGAGAATTGATTCTGTCCCCCACAACGAATAAAAGAACACATTTGATAAGCCTAATGACATGACCATGAGAAGCATATATTCAGAGTAGTTGAATACTCTCTTTGATGGCATGTTTTTGCCTAAACCACCCCCATCAATTTGCATGAAAAAAATAATCCCTAGTTTAGTTTAATTTGTTTCTAAATCTTAAAATCACTATGTGGTGCATTACCAAAAGATTATTACTAAGTGAGAATACGTTTCAAAAGCCTAGTCTATTAGGTTTGGGAGAGCCCCTTAAAATTATAAACATCACTTCTCTTGTAAGGTTTTCGATGTATGACTCATAATAATACACTCTTCATTGAAAAGCACCAATATTATAAGCACAAATCCAAAAGAAAAATTCATCCCAAAAGATTAATTCATATTGGGTAGGAAAGCCCCTTAAACATATATAAGCTTCAATTCTCTTATGTGGCTTTTTGGTGTGGGACTCGAATCCTTAACAAAGGTACAATACAATAGAGACATTGTAAACGCAATAAATTATCTCGTTTTAAAGAGAAGAATGGTAATAACAAAGCAACCACACGTCTGAGAGTCAATCAAATGAGCTAATAAGATGTTACAAGAGAGGAACTAATTCAAACAAGTTCAGTAGTATACTTTGGGAAAACGACAATAATCTGGGTTCACGAAGGGTTTTAAGTAAAGATACAGTCAAAAGAACTAATTAATTATAGTATCCACATGGGATTGACCCAATATATCTAAATATTGAGATTTGAGAGAGGCTTAGCTTGTCATGTTTTAAGAGCGCAAACACATGCATTCATATATTTGGCCTGGATCAAATTAAACAAGACAATGCAAGTTCATGTTTGTTGATAAAGACAAATTTTTTTTTTTGTCTCTACTATAGAGCTGAAATTAAAGTGTTCCATGAGACAAGCAGTGTCAGATACACATGGGAAACCACGTTATCCAAACAGGAGAAAACCTCAACAATTCACATGGCTTCAGATGTTGTATAGATCGATCATCTGATGTAATATTCTTGGTCTCTTTCATATATACATATGTTCATGTTGCTTTGTCATGAGATATAATGGACAAGAATTATAATATACAGTGTACCCTGCCGTCCAGAAAGAATAAACGCCCCAATCCTTGTTTAGTTTGCTTCAATTCTTGCTATTGGAAAAATTGATATATATATCAAAGGAATCCATGTGTGTTTGTGTATCCAAATACATTGAATCTCAAAAACTGTTGCTTTCGTTTAGTCTCTGACTTTAAACATATGGGAGCCACATACAGTCAATGCTCTACGCTCATTATTGAAGGTGATCTATACCATTCTTACTTCTATTTCTAAATATGGATGAATTTCATGATGATAATGCAATTACAGCTAGGTTTCTCAATTAACGTCTTAATGAATTTGATAGATAAGTATGATCATGATGAATTTACAGGTTGTAAACAGAATAAGGACAATGAATCAGAGCTCTCGATGATAATTTTTTGACGTAGGTTTACATTGAAAATTCGAAAATTGAGATTATTAGTTAGAGAAATCTAACTTTTAAAAAATATATATATATATCTATACATAAATTAGTTATCTAACTCATACGTTTAGAACTAAAGAAAGTACCAACAAGCTAAGCATAGTTCTAATGAAAAGGGATTTTGATCACTTAAGGACGGGGTTTCGTGTTTAAATCCATAAGAATATATACAAAAACATCTTTGGTAGAGATAACATCTGTTAGACTTGATAATATTTAAATATGACTCAATCAAATAGTTATATCAAATAAAAAAGAATTACTGTTTTCCCCCCTTATTTCACCATATATCAAGAATATAAACATTTCTCTCCGGGTTGTTTTGGCTTATATAAGAATCCCACAATTCTGAGTTCCAACAATATATAATTAACTAACCCTGATTCTTTCTCTATAGTTTGGTCTTGAAATTTATAGCAAGGAAACATGTTTCTATAATATACGAATGCTTCATGTGTGGGAGATTTGTCAGGGAGGCCGATCTACTGAACTTTTTTCTTCTTATTTTTTCCTCCAGCTCTTAGGGTCATCACGTGATGATAGTAAATGACATTATTATTATTCTGGACAATTGAAATTTGTTATATAAATTAAAGTCCATGATGTCTGACAATATTGGTTCGTGTTTGTTATCTACTATTTGGTAACCTTCAAACTTTTTTGCAGATAAAAAAAAAGTCAACTTCGTAGTCAAATAATTCATAATTTTTAAGATCTAATTATACCAGAATATTGAAAGCAAATATAGTTACACGATTTTGTGGAGATTTAAAACTTAATTAGATAATAATATAAAAAATTAAAAACCTTTGAACGATATAGTCCAAGAAACAAAACTTTTCTCCCCAATGATCCAGTTTAAATAAATAATTCAGTTGTTTAAAATACGATGAGATATGATCAAACTAAAAACTTTTTTAAAAAAATGGACGAATGTATAGATATATTTATTAAATTGTGAAAAAAGAGACATAACCAATTCAAATTCACATGGGTGGCCATATAGAAGGGACCTCAAATTCACGTGGCCTCAGCCAAAGAAAGTATTTATTATTCAACGAAGCTTAATTTTCTTTGAGGCTTGAATATGTCAATCTTGTCAATTCCACATATGGATTGGTTAGTTGGCCAAAAAATCCAAATAAATAAATAAATAGGGTTGGTTGATAAACATTGGAGCTACATGTCTCCCCAACAGTTTCTTGATAGTCATTTTGTTTTTATGTATTAATTAAACGTAACTATATATTAATTAAATGTAACTATATTTGCATGTGAAAATTTGATATGATATAACTAAGTACAATGAACCTCAAAGGCATCTTTGACTTTATGGGACCCATGGTTTATCAATACCCTAAACTAATAATTCGTATATGGCAACATCACACTTCCATACATTTATGCAAAATTTATAATGCTAAAATTTTTTTGTGTATATCTATATGACTAAAGGGCATAACTACTTCTATAGACGCTCTAAATCATAATAAGATCAACTCTGACATTAATAAGGCTTTAGTTAGAACTTAATTCACTTAATTCTCTCGTCATTGTTTTAAAAAAAATAGTAATTGTTTTCAAAATTAAATTAGAAATATTCAGGATTGCGTATATCAAAGTCATATAATATATACTAATAAATTGTTGGTTGACATGATAAACAATATCACCCTTAATTATAAAGTGAAGGACATAAGTTTGAATCTCAAGAGACGCACTTGTTAGAAGCAATGAAAACTATTTACATTTTAAATCTCAAAATGAAAAAACAAAGGTCACACGATGTATAATTAAGGGATGACAACTAATTTGTGGAGCATGCTTGGGAGGCGAGACCCATTTTCCATAAGGGTTGGCCTATATTAGGGACAATCTTTGAGCCTTACTCATTTAACTTGGGTTTTAAGAGTTTTTGTAATACTGTCAACCGGTATTTGATTCCTTTTTCTAGATCATATTATCAGATATTCGAGTAAAATACTGTCAACCGATTTTAAGAAATCCTTAAGTTGCTGATGATATACAGTTAACATGGCTGAATCAAGAGAAAATTACCTCTAAACTTCAGTTATGAAGAAGAACCTTGGAATCCAAGAATTTCTGCCTAAATAGGAGTAAGACAAAGTACATGCACTGCAATTTTTTGAAAATAACTAGTTAGAAATGATTAGAAGGTTAAATTGGAAGATCATATCATTTCACAATTGATAAAGTTCAAAAATTAAGGATCAGTTATACAAAAGAACATTGAAATTGATGGAGATGTTACATATAAAATACATGTTGGTTGGTTTAAATAATAGAGAAAGACTACTGAAGTTACTTGTGATTGGAAAGTATATAACACAGTAAAGGGAAGTTTTATCAAATTGTTATAAGATTTGTGATACTCTATCATAGTAAATATTGGAATTTAAAGGAACAATAAAAGCATAAAAGTGGGATAATAGAGATGAAGATATTGAAATACACATGTGGTCATACAAAAAAAGATAGGTTTATAATAAACATGTATGAAAAAGAGTTGATCGTGACAACTATTAAATAGAAAATCATTTCTGGTGGTTTGATGACAAAAGAAAAAGAATAGAGAAAGACAAAAACAAATACTTAATGAAGACATTAAACGGAACATTTTCGTTTACAATCTATTTAAAGATTGTTTGAGCAAAAAATATACTTAAAGATTGATTTGTTGATAAAACACAATGATATAACATCATATAATTCATATAGCCAACTTCATCTTATGAAATAAAACTTGATGGTGATGTTGTCAAGCTGGAAACTCAATGACGGGTCTTTCATCAAGTTAACCAAGGAATTTCATCAAGTTTGGTTCACCTCGATATATGCTTCAGAAAATATGGCTTTATAGATCACCTTTGTAATTAGTATTGATAATAAGTTTATATATATATAAAGAACTTCCTTTCATTTTATATACTCAACAAAATACAATATCTCTCCTTTTTATGTTTCTCGCATAAGATAGTGATTAATTAGTCAACTTTTTATAGGATTTGTGAGACCATAACTTTGAAATTCTACAATACTTATCAGTGATATACCAATTTAATAGAATTAGTGGCAACTATGTGGGCTTCTACAAAGAAGAAAATAAGTACACTTGTAATAGAATTTATTTTATATATATATATATATATATATATATATATTTTTTTTTTTTTTTTTATACAAGGCGATAGGGGGAGGGGGATCGAACCCAGGACCGGGAGGGGGGAAATGAATCCCAATACCACTGCACTACTAGTAGTGCTGGTATTATAAAAATTTATATTGATATTGTTATAAATTTTTAAAGCTCTTTGCTCTAGGCCCATCCATATACATATACATATAAATATAAATACACACACATATATGTGTGTATTTACGTATGTATGTGTGTGTCCTTTTATAACTTAAAATGGGTTAACTTGGGCCCTTAAACGATGTTTAACGTCAAACCGAATGGCCTAAATCCTCTAGGTCCAAAAGGCCCATGCTAATTGTTTTGGAAGGGGACAGGGCTTTAATAACCTTAGTTATAATGAGGGATCCTGAAATTTTGGAAATTTTAAAACATACTTAATTTCTTAGATATTGTCAAGGGAAAATTCTAATAAAATGCCATTTGAATTTAGGAAATCCTAAAAAGTCTGTTAACAAATGGAAAGAACAAATAGGTCTCTAGGAAAGAATCTGAAATTTTGAAATGTTATACTTTTACCAAAATACCCCTTAATTTTTTTTTTTTAAAAAAAGAAATAACCTTTGCCAGTGCCGATCTCTAGTGACAACTTGAGTAACGAGATTGATTACTTAAGTAATGAGATTAACTATTTCAACTTCTTGCGCCCTATCAACTCTTTGATTAACTATTTGATAACGTAATTTACAAATCACAAATTACAATTTTTTATTTTTTTGAGGTTTACACTTTTCAATTCTTTGATTCCCTGAATGAAAAAAAAAGTACTTTTACAAAATTCATAACGCAATTTACAACTTTTTTTTTTAGGTTTACACTTTTCAACTCTTTGATGCCCTGAATGGGAAAAAAAAATACTTTTACAAAATTCATAACGCAATTTTCAAATCTCATAACGTAATTTACAACTTTTTTTTTTATTGTCTTTTTCTTTCTGAGACACTAGAGTGTGAGTTATCACACTCCAATGTCTCTTTTGTGACACACACTCCAAAAAAAAAAAAGTTGTAAAATGCGTTATGAGATTTGTAAATTGCGTTATGACTTTTGTAAAAGTGCATTTTTTTTGTTTTTCATTTAGGGCATTAAAGAGTTGAAAAGTGTAAACCGAAAAAAAAAAGTTGTAAATTGCATTATAAATTTTGTAAAAGTGTTCTTTTTTTTTTTTTCATTTAGGGCATTAAAGAGTTGAAAAGTGTAAACCTAAAAAAAAGAGTTGTAAATTGCGTTATGAATTTTGTAAAAGTGTCCTTTTTTTTTTTCATTCAGGGCATCAAAGAGAGTTAAAAAGTGTAAACTACAAAAAAAAAAGTTGTAAATTGCGTTATGAGATTTATAAATTGCGTTCTCGAGTTCACTCAAATGATTTCACTCGAGTGCACTTTCAAGAAAGTGCACACTGGAGTGCACTCTAGTGTTGTTCACTCGAGTGCACTTTCAGTGCACTCGAGTGAACACTATTCCAGTGTACTGAAAGTGCACTGGAGTGCTTCTTCTTCAGTGCACACTCTAGAGCTTCTTCTTCTTCTTCTTCTTCTTAGTGAACACTGGAGTGCACTGAAAGTGCACTTTAGTTTCAGTGCACTCTAAAGCTCTTCTTCTTCTTCTTCTAGTGTACTAAAAGTGCACTCTAGTTTCAGTGCACTCTAGAGCTCTTCTTCTTCTTCTTACCATGTAAAATGCACTCCAGTGCTTTTGCACTCGTTTTTTTCCCCCCCTCCCCTCCTCCTCTCTAGTGCTCTTTCAGTGCACTCTAGAGATCTTCTTCTTCTTCTTACCATGTAAAATGCACTCCAGTGCTTTTGCACTCGTGCTCTTTCAGTGCACTCTAGAGCTCTTCTTTTTCTAACCATGTAAAATGCACTCCGGTATTTTTGCACTTGTTTTTTTTTTTTTTTTTGCCTCCTCCTCCTCCTCCTCCCTAGTGCTCTTTCCTCCTCCTCCTCCTGATATTCATCTCTTTGAAGGAGGGTTGAAGGGGCATTATGGTTATTTTGCATAAATTTGTATAACCCTAAAAAATCTTTGTCACCTCTTAGTCTTTTTACAAATTTGGTAGGTTTCTGGGGATTTTATAAATTCAGATGGTATTTATTCGTCTTTTTCCCAAATTTTTTACAAAAGAGTATTGAATTATTTAAATTTTAATTTGGATTGTTATATTCAATAAATTCTAAATCAAGTTATATAGTTTAAAATAAGATTTTAAAATTCGATAATTTTATAATACTACCCCTTATTTGAGTTGAATATCCAAATTTAACAGATCACAAACATCCGTTATGTTATAAAAAATAAAAAGCTTCCCGTATGAAGAAAAATGATAGAGGAACAAAATCACGATTATGAAGGTGGTCAGGTAATGAGAAATGAAGGGAGATCCCTACTAATCGTAAATCTGATCCTCTGCCATTATTGTTAAGATTCGGAAGATTTTTTTCTTAAGATCAACGGACCTAAAATTTAAAATTGCTTTGTTTTTAATATTTTTGGAATAAAATTAGGGAATATTATTTCTGCTTTTAAAGCAGATAAATTTTTCTGCTTTTAATCAAACGACGTAGCCGCAAGAGTCATTCTTTTGATCTCTTTAGGGTTTGACGGCGCAACACATAACTCTTAACAGCTGGAGTTTATCTTTATTTCCTCAAAAAAAAAAATCTTTCCATCTTCTTTCCGAAAACTTGATCTTTCCCGGAAGTTTCTTTCCTGTACATTGATCTCGGTATTGTAAGTTTCTCAGCAATCAACAGCCTTTGCTGTTTCTGGATATTGATTAATTGGTCCTTGTTTTTCTTTTCAATGTAGCGATCTAAAATTGCTGAGGCCTCTCTAGTTAGTTAGCAGAACTAGGGTGGTATGGTAATTCAAATAAAGTTGATTTCTGAATTTGCAGGAGACCTTAATTAATAATGCCCGCTTGATTGCTGGACGGCGAAAAGAATGACTCTTGCGGCGACGTCGTTTAATTAAAAGCAGAAAAATTTATCTGCTTTAAAAGCAGAAATAATATTCCTCAAGTGGCAGATGGTCCTCAAAAAAATCTTTCAGGAGTGTTGGATACACCTTAACCTTTTTGAAAAAGAAAAAAATTATTGCAAAGAGGAGAAATTGTAATTAAAGAGCCCATATTTTTGTTAAAAAGATTAAAATAATAGAGATGGATATTCAACTCAAATAAGGGGTAACAAAGAAAAATTATCGAATTCTAAAATTTTACTTTGAATAATATAACTTGATTTAGAATTTCTTGAATTTAATAATCCAAATTAAAATTTGAATAATTTAACAGTCTTTTAAAAGAATTTTCTCAATTTGTATCTTGGTTTATTTTAAAAAGAGATATCTCCTGATGAATGGTATCTTTACGGTTTACACTGCTAATTGTTAACCGAGTCCAATAATATCTCCCGTGATCCAGGTAGCTTAGATCATTTTTTGAGACATTAAATAGAAAAAAGAGGTTTTTTTTTTGGGGTACATAAAATAGGGATTCTAAGAGAAAAAATAAAATTATGATTGTTTTAAATAGTTGAAATGGTCACTTACTAAAAAGAGATAAATAGCCATGAATCCAAACGTGCTATGATAAGCTTCCTCATCAGTCGGGGGAAAAAATCAATTCAAACATATGAGTAGTTCTCATACGAATAAATCACTCTTGTTCTTGATTTTTTTAATAAAAAAATGATAAATATTATAAATAAAATTGATAGACATATTATATTTAGATCAATATTAACATCTAAACTAACTATTAACCAGATGAGTACAGTTATTAAAAAAAATAAAGTATCAATATTTTTTTTTCTGTGATGATATTTATTTTTATTTTTTGAAAAAATCAAGTTCATAATTATCCGCATGACTCCGAGGTAAAATGTCAATGTTAAAAAATTGTATCACATAAATGAAAATTGTTTTTTTAAAAAAAAAAAAAACTAAAACTCTATAAAGGGCTTAAATTTTTTTTTTTTGATACAGCCAATAGGGGAGGAGGAGGCAAGGCTCGAACCTTAAACAAGGGGGAAGGCCAACTCCTAAGGCGGACCCTAATGTCATCGCGCTACGAGGTGCTTCCCTAAAGGGCTTAAAATTTGTGTCTTGCATATATTTAACAAATTAACATATATACATATAATTCAAATTTAAACTGTTGGGTCGTTAGAGTAGTGAAACAAGCACAGGTGGTTACAGATTTGATAGATATCAAGATCGTCCAAAATCACAGATGAGAACAAGTCATTGACATTTTGAACCCAAAAAAAAAAAAACAAGTCATTGACACCATTTTTACGTAGAACTAATGTTTAAAAAAAAAAAAAAAGTAACACCAACTGTGTGATTGAGATAAAAAAGGATAGCGAATGGAAAGGAGAGATTTTAGACAGAGAGAGAGAGAATACAGCACTGATCAATAGGCCAACCCTGTTATGTATATGATCTGTTTGAGAGAATAACTTTGCTCCCTAACTTATTGCAGAATCAACCATGGCGAGCCTGGAAGATATTAGGAGAGAGAATGTTGATCTTGTACGTTTTTTTCAGAACACAAATAATAATAATGCAGAATTCAGATTTTGGTTCTTCTTCTCTGCGAATTTATATATATAAATATATATATATATATATATGAGAATGCCTATGTTTGTGACGCTTATCGCAGGAACGAATTCCATTGGAAGAAGTATTTCGTGAACTGAATTGTACAAGAGATGGTCTCTCAAGTGAGGAAGGGCAAAAGAGATTATCAGTTTTTGGCTACAACAAGCTGGAAGAGAAGAAGGCAATTAAATTAAATTCTCTGCTCATCAAGTCTTCCACCTGTTTGATGAAAAGAAACTGAATCATTTGTTCATGAAAACAGGTTAGCAAGGTGCTCATATTCTTGGGGTTTATGTGGAACCCTCTATCATGGGTTATGGAAGCTGCTGCAATCATGGCCATTGCCTTGGCTAACGGCGGGGTACTTATGAATCATACAAATCTAAATTAATCATAAAAATCAAAACTTTTTTTTTTTTTTTTTGTTGAATGAAAACTATTGCAGGGAAGACCACCAGATTGGCAAGATTTTGTGGGAATAGTGGTGTTACTGGTTATCAACTCAACCATTAGTTTCATAGAAGAGAACAATGCAGGGAATGCAGCTGCAGCACTCATGGCGAATCTCGCGCCGAAAACCAAGGTTCGTCGAGATGGGACATTTGAGGAGCAGGATGCAGCTATATTGGTGCCAGGAGATATTATCAGCGTCAAGCTTGGAGATATCATCCCTGCCGATGCCCGTCTCTTGGAAGGTGATCCTCTTAAGATTGATCAGTCTGCCCTTACTGGCGAATCCTTGCCGGTGACTAAGTCTCCGGGCGATGAAGTCTTCTCTGGATCCACTGTGAAGCAAGGTGAGATTGAAGCCATTGTCATTGCCACTGGTGTACACACCTTCTTTGGTAAGGCTGCTCATTTGGTGGATAACACCAACCAAGTAGGACACTTCCAAAAGGTAAACTAAATCAGTGAAAGGTCACAATTTGAAATGTGTAAAATTTTCTCAGTTTGAATGTTGTTATGATTCTCGATTTTAGAATGAATCCTTGAATTGATGTGAGCAGGTGTTGACAGCGATTGGTAACTTCTGTATTTGTTCCATTGCTGTGGGGATCATTATAGAGATTGTTGTCATGTACCCAATACAGCACCGTACGTATAGGGATGGAATTGACAATCTCTTGGTGCTTCTCATTGGAGGGATTCCCATTGCCATGCCGACAGTCTTGTCAGTGACGATGGCCATCGGTTCGCATCGGCTTTCCCAACAAGGAGCCATCACCAAGAGGATGACTGCCATTGAAGAGATGGCAGGGATGGATGTTTTATGTAGTGACAAAACCGGCACTCTTACATTGAACAAGCTCACCGTGGACAAGGCCTTAATTGAGGTAATTTTGGGAAGATGTTCAAACATATTTTTAAAGGTTTAATTCAAGATTGTCACCTATTTAAGAATCTCCTGATTTTCTATTCTCTTGCAGGTTTTTGATAAACATGTTGACAAGGACACATTACTTTTGCTTGGAGCTAGGGCCTCTAGGGTGGAGAACCAGGACGCTATTGATGCTTGCATTGTTGGAATGTTGGGTGACCCAAAGGAGGTGTGTGTGCATATATATATATGCTCAAAATATTAATTTCTGGATATTTAAAGCATTTTACTCTACTACCTGAATTATAAATGGATCTTGAATTGGGAAAAGACAAATTTGTATTATAAAACAAAACTTGCTGCCCAAGTTAGGATGATGAGAATATTGCAATATCAAAGTTAACCTGATTTAGTTAAACTTGTTGTTACAGGCTAGAGATGGCATCCAAGAGGTGCATTTCCTACCCTTTAATCCGGTGGACAAGCGTACGGCCATAACATACATTGACTCTACAGGCAATTGGCATAGAGTTAGCAAAGGTGCTCCAGAGCAGGTAAATAGATGTGATTAGTGCATGATTGTTTCCTTGAAAATTTTCCATAACCCCCTTTTTCAAAATTCATTCCAGATTATACAACTGTGCAATCTCAAGGGTGATGTGCTGAAAAGAGCTCATGCCATTATTGATAAGTTTGCTGAACGTGGTCTTCGATCTCTTGGTGTTTGTAGACAAGTAAGCAATGGTAGCTTACGATGGAAGCAATGGTGAATAATCAAACTAAACTTTTTGAGTGATTGTGTTACTTATAGGAAGTGCCAGAGAAGACAAAGGAAAGTGAAGGAGGACCTTGGATATTTGTAGGTCTCTTGCCCCTCTTTGATCCACCTAGACATGACAGTGCTGAAACCATCAGAAGGGCTCTTGGGCTCGGAGTTAATGTAAAGATGATCACTGGTGACCAACTAGCTATCGGTAAAGAGACCGGTCGTCGGCTTGGAATGGGAAGCAACATGTACCCTTCTTCCTCTCTCCTTGGTGAACACAGGGATGGGTCCATTGCTGCTATTCCCATTGATGAGCTTATTGAAAAGGCTGATGGTTTTGCCGGCGTCTTTCCCGGTAAAGAAATGAAAAGATATAATGATTCTGATCACTGTTATTGCTTATTAACTGTGCAAAAAAGACTAATTGATTAATGGATTTTTTCATAATGAAGAGCACAAGTATGAGATAGTGAAGAGGCTGCAAGATAGGAAACACATTTGTGGGATGACTGGAGATGGTGTAAATGATGCGCCAGCATTGAAGAAAGCAGATATTGGAATTGCAGTGGATGATGCAACCGATGCGGCTCGAAGCGCATCTGACATAGTCCTAACAGAACCAGGTTTGAGTGTGATCATAAGTGCAGTGTTAACAAGCAGGGCTATTTTCCAGAGGATGAAGAACTACACCATTTATGCTGTCTCCATAACAATCCGTATCGTTCTCGGATTTATGCTTCTTGCTCTTATCTGGAAATTCGACTTCTCTCCTTTCATGGTGCTCATCATTGCCATACTCAATGATGGAACCATCATGACCATTTCCAAGGACAGAGTGAAGCCATCTCCAATTCCTGATTCCTGGAAGCTCAATGAGATTTTCGCTACCGGGGTTGTTCTTGGTGCCTACCTTGCTGTCATGACCGTTGTCTTCTTTTGGGCTGCTCATGCTTCTGATTTCTTCACAGTACATACCAAAAGCTCTAAACTTTGTTACATAACTTCCTTCAAACAACCAAAATATATTCTATAGTACTTAGCCAAATGTAATGAATTATTGTTACTATTGGCAGGATAAATTTGGAGTAAGATCTATCAGGTCCAATAGTGAAGAGCTTACTGCAGCTGTTTACCTTCAAGTGAGTATAGTGAGTCAAGCTCTCATCTTTGTCACTCGTTCGAGGAGCTGGTCTTATATTGAACGCCCGGGATACATGCTTCTTGGCGCCTTTCTCGCAGCACAATTGGTGAGTCTCAAAAAATCCAACCCTTCTTTCTTCACTCTAAATTCTTTTGTTCTTGAAAAAAGATTTCTAAGCAGCAATCTCTCTCTTCCCCCCCCCCCCCCCCCTTTTGGTTCTCTTGGTTGATTTATGATCTAGATTGCGACCTTGATCGCCGTGTATGCTCACTGGGGCTTTGCAAGGATTCAAGGAATTGGGTGGGGCTGGGCTTCTGTGATTTGGCTCTATAGCATCATCACCTACATTCCTCTAGATATCCTGAAGTTCTTTATTAGATATGCATTGAGTGGAAAGGCTTGGAACAACATTACTGAGACCAAGGTATTGCATCATTATTCATAATATAGTTGAATTCCCTTAAGAACAAAATGAACAGATCAAATCTTTCTGACATGTTTGGATTGGATCTATCTTCTGATACAGACTGCTTTCACAACAAAGAGAGATTATGGAAGGGGGGAGAGAGAAGCACAATGGGCTGCAGATCAACGCACAATGCATGGTTTGAATCCTCCTGAAACAAGAGATATCTTCAAGGACAAATCAGATTACAGAGAACTGAATGAGATTGCAGACCAAGCAAGGAAACGTGCTGAGGTTGCAAGGTAAAAAAACTAATGACAACTCAAATTACTATGTTTAAGGGTGTGTCTGCATTAGATTCTGGAGAAAACCATGGTTTTGTGGTTAAAAGGGTGACTCACTGCATAAGGCTCCCACCAGGTGGGGTCTGAGAATGAACAGATATACTACTCTATAATTTTTTTTTTTCTAAAAAAAAAAACCGTTTCAAAGATTTGAACCCATAAAGAAAACCATGATCTTGTGGTTAAGAATCTCTTTTGGGTTTTGGATGGGTGTTTGGCTACTCTACTTTTAAAACCTCTGTTTAGGCCAAAAAGTGTTTCTCTCCAAAAGTTATCCTAAACACCCACTAATTATCATGCAGTGTCTTCCTTTTTAAGGTATTATATATAACTTGGAACCAAATTGAATTGTGTTTTGTTGTGTTGTGTTTTGTTGTTGTTGTTGTTGTTGTTGTGAAGGTTGAGGGAACTTCACACACTGAAAGGGCATGTGGAATCTGTGGTGAAGCTGAAGGGACTTGATATTGACACAATTCAGCAGCACTATACTGTGTGAGGGAAGGAAGGAAACAAGATATGATATGCACATAGCTATGAAAGATCATAGGGAAGATTATTTTTTATATTCTTTTCCTATATTTTTGTCCTCATCTGGTTTTAACCTTGCATAAGCTTTTTTGGTAATAATCCAACATTAGGAGATTGTGAAACACAATCTGAAAATGTTGGAAGCAGAGACCCAAAAGATGACTTAGTTGCAATTGTTACTTATTACATGAATATGAATATTAATTTATTTTATATTCGTATGAAATAATAAGTTATTCTCTTTTTCAAGTAGTTTTCTTGGGCAGGAGGATGATAATAATTATGGAAAAGGAACGGTTAAAGAAAACAAATTCTATTGGGATAATTAGAGTACCTCTAGTGAGGGGTTATAATTCCATACTCATCCCTCTAATTTTAGGGTGAAGACTACTTTTTTATTTTTTATTTTTATTTATTTAAATTAAATTGTATACTACGCCTTGATACACCCATTATCTTAAATTAATTAATTTTTAATCCTTGATTCAGATATATTTTTATTGTAACACCAGTCCTGAAATATTTCCTAGTAGTACTTATTATCTAAAATATTTTTTCAACCCCAGTATCTTAAGTTAATTAATTTTTAGTGCATGGCAAATTTTTTCAAAAAAAAAATTGGGGATGAGCATCTCATGCTCATTGATGAGTATGAAATGTGAATTCTGTAGTGAGTGTCTTGTTGGCTAACTGAAACAAGCTAATAATCTTATTATTAAATCAGAATTTTTCTCATTTGTTTGTTTTGTTATTTTGGTCAAACTTCTCCGTGTGGCTTGATCTCAAGAAAATGAAATAAGAGTGTTTTTTGAAATAAAATATTTGTATACATTAATTACCTTTAATTAATTCTAAGCAATTTTTTTACCAATATAATTCGGTAATTTGCATAGGAGTGATTCACTGAACCTCACGCGGTAATGTCCAAAGCATCTCAAGTTTCCTATAACGATATTGCCATGGGTCCTTTTTGCCATGGGTCCTTTTTATTGAGATGGTTATTAATATAATAATTTTTTTTTTAAAAAAAAAATCACTTTCATTAAACGTGCCACTCTATCTCTCTACAATAAACTTTCACTCATTATCTCAATGTACTCTATTTAATATACATACTAAGGAAAACATTAAATCTTATTAACTTTACCATAAAATTTAACAATTTTCCAATTCTTCTTCTATATTAAAATAAAGTTAAAACAATAATAAATTAATGTTAAACTGTACATTTTGCTCAAAACTTTAATTAAGTGCCTTATAAATAAGACAAAAAAGATATCTTCTCTCTACTTTATATATGAGACCAGAAAAGTATTATATATATATATATATTAGGAAAGGAGTTGGGCTTTCCCATAATTTAAGGATAGGAAGGAGTTTCTTTTCTTTCTAGGTGATATCAATATTGGGCAAGGCAAACCGTTTAGTACCCTCAAGCGTTTACCTAGGCACCTAGAAGTTAGGGTGCTTTTCCTAGCGCCTTGATCAACTCCAAGATCGAACCACTTCCTTAGTGAAAGTGTTTGACCCTTTTGTCAATTAAATCTAAAGACGAGGGGGTGACCAGAAGAGTAGTTGTTTCTTATGAAGGGAGGGAGCACCTTTTTTTTTTTTTTTGGAAGCTTTCCAAAAACTTTTTTTTTATATATAAAAAAGTTTAAGTGGGGGTAGACATCGGTATGCCACCAAAGCCAAAGCATGTCTCCAAACTCAAAAAACGCTTATAGAAGTATTTACAGATTCTCCACCAACAAGGCCCTCACATCGACCAGCGAAAATTCAACTTCTTCCCTTTTTAGGTGAAGACCGACGCTGACTGTGTCATTCCTCATTCGCAGCTTTCAAAAAACTTGAATGGTTTCAACATCATCAAACATTAATTTCATCATTCCACCTTTTTTCAGTCTCATCCAAGTTCGTGGGCCTTACCATGGGCCCTTAGAATATACACAGAAGATTGCTTTAAGGGCCGGGATCCTATCTTAAGTAGTTATGTCTTTTTCTTTTCATCCAATGATTTCATTTGTAATCCTTTTAGTCCAAAACTTGGGTGAAGAACGAAGGCTTTTTTTCTTATTTATCATTTTTTAAATAATTAATTACCATTTTACCACTCTTTTCAAAATATTTCACAATGTGCCACATTTAGTCGACTAAACCAAGACTAAAAATCGGGAAACTTTCTATTTTTTGAATGTCCCAGACATTTAGTCGACTAACCCAAGTGAGTTAGTCGACTAACTATATTTAGTCGACTAACTCACTTGGATTAGTCGACTAAATGTCGGCAGATGGGTTTTTTAAAAACCTCCAACGGCGACTTAATGGAATCCTAATCGACTAAATTGCTCCCCAAACCTCTCTCTCTCTATTTTTCTGACTAAATCGTTGCTGAATCCGTTAGTGGGTTGCGGATGAAACTTCAATCTAGTGGCATTTGCGTCGTAATCGATATGTTTTCATCTCCATTTTGGGATTTCCACCGTAGTTTTTGCATCTCTCTAAATTTCACTCTAAGGTTTTCTCGCGGCTTTTTCAAAATACGCTCGACTAAAAAAAAACCCGTAGGAATTAATCGTCATTAATTTTTGAAATTCAAATTTTAGATCTGGATTAAAATATATTAATTATATCTATCTAATAAATCTAAACTAATAATATTTATTTAATCCGTATTAAAAGCCAGATCTGAAATTCAAATTTTGAATCTATATTAAAAAATATATTAATTAAATCTATCTGATAGATTTAATCTAATCTATTTATTTAATCCAAATTTAAAAGCCTTCTGATTTAATTTATCTTTATAAATTAAATCTGAGATACAATATCTCAATTTAAATTCGAATTTAATTAAATCTGAGATAGATATCAGATTTAATTAAATAGATAAATATCGTTTCTCGGATTTAATTTATAAAGATAAATTAAATCAGAAGGCTTTTAAATTTGGATTAAATAAATAGATTAGATTAAATCTATCAGATAGATTTAATTAATATATTTTTTAATCTAGATTCAAAATTCGAATTTCAGCTTTTAATACGGATTAAATAAATATTATTAGTTTAGATCTATCATATAGATATAATTAATATATTTTAATTCAAATCTAAAATTTGAATTTCAAAAATTAATGACGATTAATTTTGCATTAAATACATCAATCGGGTTTTGAAAACCTACGGTTTTTTTTAGTCCCTGAAAAAACCGTGAGAAAACCCTAGAGTGAAATTTAAAGAGATACAAAGATATGGTCGAAATCACAAAATGGAGATAAAAACATACCGATTACGACGCAAATGCCACTAGATTGAAGTTTCCTCCGCAACCCACTAACGGATTCAGCAACGATTTAGTCAGAAAAACAGGGGGAGAGAGGTTTGGGGAGCAATTTAGTCAATTAGGGTTCCATTAAGCCGCTGTTGGGGGTTTTTAAAAAACCCCTTTGCCGACATTTAGTCAACTAACCCAAGTGAGTTAGTCGACTAAATATATTTAGTCGACTAACTCACTTGGGTTAGTCGACTAAATGTCTGGGACATTCAAAAAATAAAAAGTTCCACGATTTTTAGTAGACTAAACCAAGGGTTAGTCGACTAAATGTGGCACATTAGGAAATATTTTGAAAAGAGTGGCAAAATGGTAATTAATTATTTAAAAAGTGGCAAATAAGAAAAAAAGCCGAAGAACGAATCTCTGCCACCTAGTCCCAATGTATATTACTTAGAAAATAATTAATAATTATTTATCAATTTTTATTTATATAATTAATATTTAAATATAGCTCCCCTATTTATTATTTTTAATTCATGTTCTTTAATAGGAGTAAAGTTGGATTTTTTTTTTTGAATTTGTGACAGATTTAATAAATTTACTGTTCTTCATTGGATTAAAAAAGATGGTTCAAAATGACTTTTCTTTTTCTCGATACAAAAAATGATTTATTTTAATCCACAAGAATTATGTTGATACATTGTGATAATTTCACATTTTGTTGAATAAAATACCTTAAATATGTAAAGGAAACCTCATTTCAAAATACCTTAACATTTAGTCCTCATCTATCACCCCTCTCTCTCTCTCTCTTTCTCCCTCTATTCATATTTATAAGAGCCGGTTACTGAATTACACTAAGTATATATGAAATATTTTTTAAAAAAATTGCCTTTATTTATTAAGTGCTCATTTGGATGAGTTTTTTTAAATTAATTTATGTTTTTAGATGAAAAATTTTTAAAAAAGCAAAAGTAAAAAAAAAAAAAAGCTAAATTTTTTTTAAAAGCTTTAATTTAGAACTTAAAAAAAAGCAATGAAAAAAAACACTTTTTTAAAAAACCCATCCAAACGGGCTCCTAAGAGTAAGTAAAATAAAGAAATAAAGTAAACAAGTATCATCAACATTTTAATTAATACAATCTATAAAATTTATGAACGGCAAAATGAGAAACAAGATGGAGTAGTATGTTCAGACAATACTTATTGGGCTGTTATAGAAAAAATTAAAGCAATTCAAATTTTGAGTTCTTATAAAAAGAACTGGATTAAGCGATAATTTGTGCCTAAATATAAATAACTTGTATCCATTAAATTGATAAAAAAATTTCCAATTAACCTTATTAATTTTTTTTTTTTTTGTCAATCTCTTCGCACCTCTCTATTCCAATACTCTTTTTCCAATGAAAATTACGTAGGAATACAATTAAAAAAATATTACCCTCTCCGACTCTAATTATACTAAAGTAAAGTGATCCTAATTGAGAGCGGGAGATAGTATTAATTATCCTACTCTTAGATTTTGAATCCAACTTTTTACGGTAACTTACTTTTCCATTAATGAAACTGGCGCACACAAGTAGGCATTGATGACATGCCAATCCGACTCCATGGAAAGGTGTAATTGCAGTAGTCTCTCTTCTTCTTATCTCTTCCCATCCCATGCATTTAATCCTCCTCCTCCACCTCCACCTCCATACATCTGAACTCTGTTAGGTTATTCAACACTCAATTCAAAATGAAACCAAATCTGGTGATTGTAGCTCTTCTGATCTCTCTTCTTCTGTTATTCTCGCTAGCACAAGTTACAGTATCACTTTCTCATCAACTCAAACATGAGCCCCATCAACAACTTCTGAGAAGACAGAGTCCAAGCAGAGGAAGACATGTTGGTGCAGGAAGAAGGAGTAGACGATTCAAATGCGACCCTTTTTATCTTTATCTTTTTGGCATCTGTGGTCGTTGGCCTTTTCCTACCTATCCTTCCCCGGAAAACCCCCTTCAACCACCGTCCTCGCCTTCTCCTTGCCGGAATCCTCCGCTATCTCCTCCATTAGTTCCATCCCCACCTCTGCCTTCTCGATCTCCACCACCTCCTTTAGTTCCATCCCCACCTCCACCTCCGCCTTCTCCTTCTCCACCGCCGCCTCCCTTGGTTCCCTCTCCGCCGCCACCCGTGGCTTTCCCACCGTGGATAGTAATTCCACCACCGCTTGTCCTCTCTCCCCCTCCATTTCCATATATACCAGAAACGCCAATACTTCCATGGCTACCACCTCCTGATATATTCACCGGTTCCCCACCAGATTTCCCCTCCGGTGGTTTCACCCAAGCACCGCCCTTGGTCCCTGAACTTCTACCTCTACCGGTGCCACCTCTCATATAAACTCCGCCGGCGCCAAAGAGCTTTGTTCCTGTCCAACCGTCGCCGCCGCTAGTGGTGTTGCCACCGTCACGTGATTCACCTCCCTTCAAGAACTGATATTTTGTATTATCTGCCGCAAATCCTCGTTTTGTATCCAAATATTATAGTACAAGTACTGTTTATGTATAATAGTATATGGATGTCAATTATGTTCTTCATTGCGGTTTATGTAACTAAAGAATCAGAAGTGTAACCGCCAAACCGGCCAAACGTTTTGGTCAGCTGCTAAATGGCTCTCCTAATTTAATTACGAGTCTTAAATTTAAGACGTGGCAATCTAGCGTATGTGGGTGGTAAAGGCTTTCCCCAGGGGTTCAACCCAATCTCGGTCTGGGTTAGTATGAGGTCATTGATGTGCCTGAAGATGGCCTGCCTGAGACACCGGATGCACAAAAAAAAAAAAAAAAAAAATCAGAACTGGATGCTTTTAACCTTGGTCGGAGACAGAACCGGCTTTGGTGCCTATCTTTTGGATAGGCGCCATTTACCTATCTCAGTTAGATCGTCCAAATGGGATTTGAATGGTTTAGATTTGATTTTTAAACGGATCATTTTTAAATTAAAAAAAATCATTTTTTGAAAAAATATTAGTTGTGAGATTATTTTTATTTTATTAGATTCTTTACCTATTAAAATAATTTTTTAAAAAAAATAGAAAGTAAGAAATATTCAATCACAAATGAGGGCAGAGTTGAAAATTTACCCTCTAAGCATTGAGTTAACTATATGTCCTTGATATGTGAAATTTAATCAAACTGGACTTATAAATAAGATCAGAGTAGTACAACATTATTGCCAACATGTTCGTCTAATTATTTTGTTTTTCTTTTATGACATCTTCATATAATTCTGAATATATTTGAAATGAGCTATCATTCTTCTCTAGTTATCCTTCCACTTCATAAAAGAAAGGGTTAAGGTGTAGATTGGTCAACGAAGTGTTACGCTAGGAACATCTAGTATAAAAATGTTTTGAAAGTATCAAAACTACCAATAAACAATTGAAAGAGAATAAAAATAACAATGAAGAATTTAAAACTTCAGTGAATAGACTAAAATGGGGATTATGCTACTTTCATCATAATCTATTTCTTTATTAATATTTTTACTCCCTTTCAATTGTTTATTGATATTTTTGATACTTTTAAAACATTTTTGTGTTAGATGCTCCTAGCATAATACTTTGTTGGCCAATCTACACTTTAACCCTAAAAAAAATAATGAACCTGCGTTTTAAAAAATTGAATCAACAAATAAATATCTAGATTATTAAATATTTTAAATTTAACAAATAAATATCTAGATTATTAAATATTTTATGATCATAATTACATCAAGTTCTTTATATCTATCATATCAAGTTCTTTATTTATAAGAGAGGTGGTGTGTACTGTGAAGTGATGAAGGCTCTTGACTTTTTAATCAAAAGTTTGTGAAAGTTTTGATATCGTCAACAAATAAAATTTTTTGAAATGATTGTGTACAAAGACAACGATTTCTATTTTTCATTTTTTAAAAAATAAAAGAAAATAAAAATTCAAATAATTAGAATGATCCTACTTACCCTCCTTTGTCTTCGACCTTCCTTTCCTCTGCCGTTCTTTTTTTTTTTTGGTAGAAATTTCCTCTGCCGTTCTGTTGCTGCCACGTGCATTACATGACTCAAGCGACGCTCGTTGACACATGTCATCTACGCCATCAAACCTGCATGTAACAAGTTAACAGTGCCCACACAAAAAATCGTACAATTATACCGTATTTTTTTTATCTGACATACAATTATATATTTATCAAGAAGTTTTTTTTTTTTTTGTAATGGGTTTGAAACATATCATGAACCTTTAATATAATAATTTTATGATTTTTTTAATACAATTACAATTTATTATGTGAAAGTGGTCTTTTTAATTACCTTGATATGGTTTACTTTAAGGAAAATATTCATGTCAAATTGTTTATATCTATTATGTCAAGTTATCCCATTACACATGAAGATATGTCATATTTTTGAAATATTATTATTTCACTATAAATCAACATAAAAAAAAATACTCCTACGATCCTTAAAATAAAACATATTTGGAGAGTTAATTGTAATCCTACATATAAAACATAGTTTTTATATTTGTCAATCTATTAATAATTTATTCTTATTGATGCTTCCTAAACAATAATAAAGGAAGAAAAGGAATTAAAGAATTAAGGAAGATGACTAGTGTCTTTTAGATAATATATGTCATATTAACTAAAATAACTAACTTTCTTAATTTTATCAAATTAGTTAAATATGTCTTATATTAAAGATCGAAGGGAGTATTATACATGGTCATGTGTGTTGGAAGAACTTGATATGATTGACATAAGGAACTTACAATCCTTAATTTTATTGGCATCTATTGTTTAAAAAAAAAATTATAACAAGTTAGATCTAATTTTTATTTTAACGAAAAAAATGAGAATTTTTTATGTAATTAAAAAAGGATTGTAGTATTCAATTCTTATCCTGAGATAAAAATAAGGAAAAATTTAAGAAAATACCACTTAAATTTTAAAATCTTAAATAGGTGATTTTCCAACAAAACTAGTTGTTAATTATTTTAATGTTCTTGTTAATCTCATTATTGTTGTTGTCAATAGTATTTGAGTAAACTACTCTGACCACCCTCCTATTTTGCCTTAATTACACAGACCTCCCCTCTATTTTGAAAACCCATAAAAACCTCCCTTATATGAGTAAAATACTCTGACCACCTTCCTGTTTTGCCTTTATTACACAGACCTCCCTTCTATTTTAAAAACATACACTTAAGTCCAAATAATTAACTCCATTAAGAACACTCTAAAAAGATTCCAAAAAAAATATTTTTTAATTAAATTTTATATAAAAATAAAATTATATATTATTTTACCCTTAATATTGTACTTGATCCCTAGCTTTACTTTTATATTTTGACTAATATTGTTTTAAATAATTTAAGAGTTTTTTATCCTTACAAATAGTTATCTCTTTGATTATTTTAATATTGGTTATTGTAAATATCACAAAATGTTGAATATTTAAATAAGTTTTTAAATAAACATGTGCTTGATCAAATGTGTTTATAAATATTTGTGAAAAAATTATTAAATTAGAAATTTAAATGACACGTGAAATCTCAAACTTATATAGTTTATTATATTTGATAAAAATATAGGTGTTTACTTTATATTTTTAAGTCAAAATTAATTTATAAGATCAAAACTAATAAGTTTTTTAACAAATTAGAAAGTTAGAAAATCTATTAGAATACATTTTTGGTTGTATAAATTTGGTTTTATATACTTAAATAATTCTAATACTAAAGAGGGACATTTTGGTTTTAAAAAAAGGTTCAAAAGTTGAACTTAACGGTTAACTAACGGTTTAGGTGGATAGAAATAGAATATTAAAATATAAAGAATGTTTGTGTAACATACATTTTAATTTTAAGGGAGGTTTCTATGGGTTTTTAAAATAGAGTGGAGGTCTATGTAATTAAGGCAAAACAGGAAGGTGGTCAAAGTATTTTACTCTAATTTTAAGAGAGGTTTCTATGGGTTTCAAAATAGAGGGGAGATCAGACAAAACAGGAGAGTGATTAGAATATTTTACTCATAGTATTTTAAAGTTTAAGTGGTCATTTTTTCTAAAAATGGACTTCTTCCATCAGCTCTAGATCAAGAGGACTTGCAAGAATTTTTATAGCTCTGAATCTGAATTGTGCGTACTTGAATTTTCTTAAAAGGGATAGTGCGTACATAAATGCAAGCCATACCACTTAATATAGATTACATATTTCATATTCATGTTGATATATTGATAATTAATTAATAGATGATAAAAATCAAACAATATGTGTGTGCGTCAGGGTATTATATCATGAAATGTCACTCTATTTATAAGTTGTTAAAAATATGATTTACTTTGAACATCGTGCGTGCGAGGGTACACTAGCTAGTTAGTGACTAATGATTATGACTAATTATGAGATTAGTATGTGTGCCATATATTCACTAGCTACCTACAGATTCACCCATATATAATAGTTAATTAATAACAAATGCAACAAAAGAGTGTCAAGTATGTCCAGGTAGAGGTTATGCAAGCATATATAACACTTAAACTTAATGATTAAATCTATGTACCATCATGTATTAAGAGATAGAATTCGCGAAAATAAAAACATAATAGTCGTAATTATTGACCGTCATTTATTAAGTCACAAAAATAACAGTTCTAATAAAACAACCATCATATAATAATTATAAATGATTTGTCTTCCAACCTTGTATCAGCGAAAACAAACGCATAATGGTTGTAACATTTGACCATAAAGTATGAATCACAAAAACAACGTTTCTAAAGAAATAATTGACATGTAACACTTTCATGTGATATGTGTTCCCCAACTATTTTTATTTAAAGTATCTTTTCATAAATATCTAATTAAGCTCATATTAAGAGTTTCACATATCTACTTATCAAAAATTCTATGGACAATAATTTACGGGGACATGACTCATTCGGCCCGATAACACTCCATAACCTTTTCATTCCACTTCGATTTAATTTTAACAAGAAATGATATTTCCATTTGGCTCTCTAGTTGTTGCTTTATAATAAATATATATATGTGTGTGTGTGATGGTTGATTACTATGCAGCCTTTAAAAGTAAATATGTCAAATACATAACAGTTATTTAATAAACTTGTCACTTATTAATTAGCATACCATGTCAAATAACTAATGGTTATTAACCATCACCATTTATAAAAGGACACGATTGGCTCGATATTCCATTCTCTCCATATAAACAACACCCAAAAACTAAACTACACTTCTCTACTTTTGTTTCAACTTCTCATAGCCAACTACTGAATTTTGTTCCTCACCAAAATTATGGACAAACACGAGAGATCTTATAAACCATCATCTATGAAAAAATTAAAGATGAATCCCCTCCACCAACAAGCATTGAAGGTCTCATTTATGCGATCTATGAGCTCTATCATTTGGTCCAAGTTTACATGCTTGTAAGGACGCATAGAACAGTGTTTGAAGGAACTGACCTCTCTTATCTGCTTAGTAAACAAGAAGGTGGACAAATTCCTGGAGAATAAAAAATCAAATGATGCATCATATTCTTAAAATATCTCCATAAATTTTTATTTTTAGTTTTTTTTTTATTTACATAGTTTTTTTATTATTATTTTTGTTTGCAATATATATGGTGGTTGCATAATCAATGCTCAATATTGAATAAAAATGTCAAATATATAACGGTTATTAATTAAAACTAGCCACTTATTATAATAAATTTTACAAAGTGTACTACTCTATGTCTCTATAAAATATTTTTATATAGAGGTTGTAATTATTAACCGTAAAAAATTGTCTCACAAAAATTGACTTTTTTTTTTTTATGAACAAACTGTTATAAAACAATTACAGAAGATTTTTTCCCCAACTTTATGCATCAGCTACAACTAAAACACAACGGTTTCTATTTATTAATAACTGTCAACTAATGTTTGAAACATTTCTCCTTCCCCTCGCTAATGATAGTATTCTGTGCTTCTTCATTCTCCAATTATTGGCACGAGAACCAAGTAACAATACATTACCCATCACTGCGAGCGACTACTACTCTTCAACTTTAATTCCAACTTTCTTTTTACTTGTTCCTTGTTTTCTTAGTTTAATTCCTCTAAAGAGATAGAGGGTAGATCCGTAGATGTCAACAGTTACATTTTTATATAGATAGAGGTAAGGAGTAGTGTCATTGATTTTTTCCACAAAGCTTGGAATGTCCTAATCTATCTAAAATCGCATAGCAACTCGTTATAAAAGGTATTGTTCTATTATATATAGTTTAGTCCAACTAGCTTAAAAACTCTTACATAAAAGTCTAACAATGATATATCACATTTATTATATAAAAATGGTTATGTAATATTAAAGTTCATGGTTCTTACTTACAAAACGTTATTTATGTTATTAATTAAATAATGCTTGCTATTTGCGTGAGCACCGCTATGTATGTTACTGAAAAAGTAACGGTTGTTTACGTGAAATTGTTATATATTATGATAGCATTACTGATTATATAACGGTTGCTCATATGAGTTCATTTTTTATTATGTCAGCATTATGCGCATTATGGCCTCACTAAGCTTCAATATATAACCTTGATAAAAAAAAAAAGCTTCAATATATAACAGGTATTATAATATATATAACCATTATAATAGATATTAATTAATAAATTACGGTTTGAAATCATTATTTATTTGCACCGAACATATATAAAGCCTTTATATATAACAATTTGGAATTGTCATGTATGATCGATAATAACTATGTGTGATTCTATAATAGTGCATAGTAGTTTGTCAAAATGGAACAATAATGGCCAACAAGAAATACGCATAATTGGGTCCTTATCAATTGAATGTAATTCAAATTATAGAAGTAGAATGAAATAGCTAGGGTGGCTGCAATGCATTTTCTCAAAAAAAAAAAAAAAAAAAAGAGACTAAAATGCTTTCCCCCCCCCCCCCCCTTTTTAATTTGTGGTCTCAACAGTTTATTCAATAGTAATTATATGCAGCCTCAGTTGTTTTTGTTCTTATTTTGGATAGCAATCATATAGTCAAGTTGCAATTGCAGTAGTTTTTTAAAATTATTTTGGGTGGCCCTAAAATCTAAATGTAAAAAGACATTATAATATAAATTTAGTTTTGTAAATTTTCATATGAACACTTGCTATTTTGTTATTGTTAATTATTAAAATTAAAATTTATAAATTTTCATACAGGAATTTATTATTAATTTCTAAAAAAAGGGACATGATCCAAAATATATGTCATCTTCAGTTTACTTAATTTTTTTTTTCTGTTTTTTCATATAATCAATACTCACTTTTTAACTTTGTTCACTTATTATGTTTCCTCTTTAAAATAACATTCTTAATACAATTAAATAAATTTCTCAAAAATAAAGGTAAAAGTATAAAAATTTATATTCCACGATATATTAAATGATTTAAATGTTATTTTTTTCCCCTGTTATAATTTAAGTGTCCGATTTTGTGAATAGGATGAGTAATTTTTTTTTTAAAGAAAAATATGAAAGTGGTGAAGTGGCTAGCATTTGACTCTGACATTTATCGGCACATGAATAGGGACACCTGGAAGATCCTACTGGACACGGCCACATATAGCGAACCGAAATTTGGATGTTTCTCATGTTTGATTTCACCCTCACGCGCCCTTAACATGGGGGTCGTCACGCGTTCTAGTTAAGTTGGCGAGGATCAGGTAGTTTGGGTTAGGTGGAGATTTTAGGTGGCGAAAAATAGACCGGCAGCGAATGAGAAACAAAGTTTATTCCAAATTCAAAATAAGTAATACTGGTTTTAATTATAAAATCTAGTTGAATTTTTTTAAAGAGATTAAAAAACTAATTAAATTATTCTAAAGTATTTTTATTTTTATTTTTCTCTTCAAACTAATTAATTTGACTAATAAATAAATACTACCTCTGGTCCTAATTATAAGAACACTTTTATAGTAATTTACACTATAAAAGTGTTTCTATAATTAGGACCGGATGGGGAGTGTATAATCTAAGGATAAACTATATATGAAATGATTAAATAACTTATTTAGCTTCCTTAATCTCTCCAAAAAAAAATCAACTAAATCTTATAATTATTATTGACGGTAGTGTATCTGTGTGTGCAGACACAGATCTACCTGAATTTCTCACTTAGTTAAAAATTTTTTTAAAGATGTATTTAGTGCCCCTTAAATTTGTCTCTTCCATTTTTTTTTTGTTAAAGATATATTTGATAGCATTGATAAGGCTTAGAAGGATGATATTGTTATTATTTTTATTTGTAATATATTTTTGTTATTAAAATATATGTACTTGAACTTATTGAGTGCACACTATTCATTGTAATTTATGTAGTTACATTTTTAACAGAATAACAACATTTAGTCTTGCTTTTTTAAATGATAGGTTTGTAAAATGGCTGCCTCTCTTATTATATCATCAGTATTTTCTTGATTTCATAAATATTTTTTTGATATTCTTTTCTTTCCTTACTTATATTTTTTTTATTTTTTAATGCATTTAAAAATTTCCTTAAAAAAAATTCAAGGGGATATATATATTTGATATTCCCGAATGCCCCCACCACTGATCCCTTGAATAATTTTCTAGATCTGCCCCTATGTGTGTAATTTTTTTTTTTTTTTGGTCGGCGGAAACTCAACAAGTAATTTGGGAAAGCTGAAACAAAATTAAAAGTGGTAATATCAAAAGAACAAAAAGAAAAGGCATAAAAGTTTGCATCTAGGCATCTCTCTTACAACAAAAGGGAAAGTGCCGTGCCGCTTCTTTTTATCACTCCTCTTAAAAAAAAAAAAAACAGCGTTACAGAAAACAGCGTTTGCGTTACTCAAAAACTTTATATTCAAGAAACAAAAGTTAGTTGAAACTATTTCATGAAACTTGAGTTTGTAAAACTAGGTTTTAGCCTCCAAAACCCAAACACGAATATAAATTAGGAGTGTTCATGGAACGCGATCAGACTCAAACAAACTCTTCTCAATTTTGTCTCACGATACAAAAACGGTATGCTTTCAAATCTTCGTCCTAACAAAATTAGAGCCAAGGGTTATACATATATGAGACATGAACAACCTTAATATTGACATACATGGATTTTTTTTTTTATCAATTTTATTATTATATATGTTTGTAGAAGTGAACTTGTGTGCAAATCACTACAAAAATTTTCAGATTTTGCTACGGAAAAATTCCGTAGCAAATTCCGTAGCAAAATCATTTTGCTACGGAAAAATATGGATTTTCCGTAGCAAAATGATTTTGCTACGGAATTTGCTACGGAAAAATTCCGTAGCAAAATCCTTCGTCGCAAATTGCGACGGATAAGGAAAATCCGTCGCAATTTGCGACGGAATTCCCTTTCCGTAGCAAATTTGCTACGGAAAAATATTCCGTAGCAAATTGCTACGGAATTCATTCCGTAGCAAATTTGAATTTTGCTACGGAATTCTATTCCGTAGCAAATTTGCTACGGAATTCTATTCCGTAGCAAATTTGCTACGGAATTCTATTCCGTAGCAAATTCTTTTTTTTTTTAATTATTTTTAATTTATTTTTTTCCTTTTAATTTTTTTATTTTTCTCGGAGCCAGTTACATCAGTTTTCCTTTTCTCCTTTGTTTATTTGCTCCCTTTGTTTCAATTTTCACTATTAACTAAAGCAACCAAGCACTCTTTGAAGAATCAACTGGTTCAGAGTTTTTATTTTGCAAGACTGAAAAGAGAGCTCACACGGAGGGCTTCTTTTGGTGGGGCAACCAAGAAGCCATGGGCATCGGATATTCATCATCATCCATTTCAAATTCGAAAATGTGGAACACAATGAAGATTCATACCGCTTCTGTTGTCGAGCTAAATGGTAGTAAAAGAAAATTCCTAAAATTAAAGGAGAAGAAGAATAATTCATCAGCTAAACGGTAGTAAAAGAAAATTCCTAAAATTAAAGGGGAAGAAGAATAATTCATTAGAAGCAATTGATCAAAGCAAAAGAATAATTCATCAACTGCTATCCATTACCGTTGATCGATAAATAGAAGAATTTCACAGATGAAAAGTTTCACAATCAACGGCTTGTTGTTCGTCGTCCTTGTCTTTCTTCGAGATCTTTCACCGTCGTCGAAGAAGCATTTGAGGAATTGAGGGTTGAGGCAGGAATAGATAACCCGATGGGCTGAAGGTTTTAATAGCTTTTTGCGACGGAAAGTGTTTTCCGTCGCAAAAAGCAAAAAAATTTGCGACGGAATACACTTTCCGTCGCAAAAAGAATTTCCTTTTTGCGACGGAAAGTGTTTTCCGTCGCAAAAAGCAAAAAAATTTGCGACGGAAAACACTTTCCGTCGCAAAAAGAATTTCCTTTTTGCGACGGAAAGTGTATTCCGTCGCAAACGGGCGGGAGAAATATCCGCCAGTGTCCAAATTTGCGACGGAATCTTATTTCCGTCGCAAATTTTTGCGACGGAAAGCTGTTTCCGTCGCAAATTTGCGACGGAAATAATATTCCGTCGCAAATTTGCGACGGATAAAGCTTTCCGTCGCAAATTTATTCTTTTTGCGACGGATAATTTTGTCCGTCGCAAAATTGCGACGGAATTTATTCCGTCACAAAATTCCGTCACAATTCTTGGTTTTTCTAGCAGTGAATGTACATATTTGGCATGGTTGACAATGACATTGGCCCCATTAAAATATGTTGTTTCTTTTTTTTTTTTTTCCCTCAAATTGGTGACGCAGGTAGGCAGCGTAATATGCTCTTACTTTTATTGGTTCTCTTTCATTTGTATGGTTTAATCATAACATTTTTTTAATTAAGAAATTCCCAATTTTAATGTATAAGCTAAAAACAGTCACGACCTGGCTTTAATTTGGTCTTTTTCAGACTATTGTCCGTTGAGCTCCTATATTTGAAATGACGCCATTTTGAGCCAAAACATTGAGCAGCTGTCCCACTTTTTTCCCTATACTTTTAGTACCTTCAAATATTTTGTAAAGATTTTAAAATAAATTTTCAAGATCATGAAATATATTTTTTTTTAAGTACCAATCAGTATTCTAAAATATTATTTTAGTAACAATCAATATCCTAAAATATCCTAAAATATTTTTTTTTAAAAAAAAATATCCTAAAATATTTTTTTTAAAAAAAAAACGAGAGACAATTGCTCAATGTTTTAACACAAAACAGCGTAGTTTCAAGTATAAGAACATATATAGCAGATTACAGTTCGTAAAGGACTAAAGGAGTCCAGATCTTCTCATAAGTACTTTTCTACCCATCTCTCCCCATCAATAAATCCTGGCCGTCGAAATCCTGATCTAAGAATCCAGAATACTTTTTTAAGAAACTGCGTGCGGTTTTTTAAAAAATTATTCTGGACCCTTAGATCAGGATTTCGACAGCTAGGAGGATTTACCTGTGAGAGAAAATGAGGGATCTGCTCATGAGTGGATCCTCTTTTGAACCAAAGCTAGATCCAAAAAGTCAAGACAAGAAGGGGGGGGGGGGGGGGGAAATGAAAAAGAGAGAAAGAAATTGAAGTCAAGCTGCATCAGCACACGTAAAAAATATTAAATGTCTGTGCATGGAGCCTATTGATACCTAAGTAAGAAAGAAAGTTCTTTTTGGCAAAAATAGAAGTTTAACTGTTTAAGATCTAAGAATGAGAACAAAATTGAGAAATGTACCCAATTATAATTCACTGTTTCTTACATTCATCCATTAATTGATGAATTTCAGGAAATATTCTAATTTGATCCCTAACTTGCTGCAAGAGTCATCCCGGGTCCCACTTTCTACCCACTTTATTCTTACCACGAAAAATCACATACCACCATTACATTTAAATATTATGAAAGTGATATAGGGTTTGAATAATAGTATAAACCTTCACTGGATTTTTTTAGGTTTCGATTTCGTCTTTCAGAGGAGATACGTATGTCGTAGGAGGTAAACATATACCCTAAATTGGATTCCGAATGATAATATTTTTTTAAAAAAATTATAAAAGTTTTTTTTTTAACTCAATGGTGTCCTAACTTTGGGGTTAGCTATGGTCCACTTCTTTTCCCATTCTCTTTCTCATCTTAGTCGTTGGATTGAAATCTTAACGGTTCAAATTTAGTGTTTTATAAAAATATTATTTATATATATATATATATATATATTTAATATTTTAATATTTTATTAATATAAAAATAATATTTTCATATAACACTAAATCTGAACCGTTCAGATTTCAATCCAACGGCTGAGATAGGAAAGAAGATAAGAAAAGGATGGAAAGAGAAGTAGAACGTAGTCAAACATTTACATTATCATGCATGTCAACACTAGATTCGTGCCGGTATATCATCCATGCACAATAGGTAATGCTACCATGAGGACAATTTAGTGTTCATAAATATACTTTTTGTTTTGAAAATAAAGCCATAATAAGGGTACGTGATTTTTCCTTTTACTATTCATTCAAAGTTCCATCTAGTGGGATCGAATAATACTCCTTAACTTTTTCTTCCTTTTCTCCTATTTAATCATATACTTTCCCATTTGTTCTTGCTTTTTCCCTCCCAACTTCTTCAACCCTTTCCTTTCCTTTTCTTGAAATATATTACTAGCAACCTCTGGATTTTGGACTTGTGACTAATTTTGGGAAGACGTGATTTATATTGTTTCCTTGGTCCTAATTATAAACACTAGTTACCAAAATTTAGAAAAATTAAGAAGAAAAGTTAAATTAATTAATTATATTTATTTTCCTGAAATAGTACCGTTGCTTGAATAGTTGGCCACGGGGAGGAACTTTCACTAAATGAACAATGAATTGCAGAGGAAGATGTTCAGCACCTCGAGCCAAATGGAAGTGATAAGTCGGGTCCCACTTATTACTAGTATTATTTTCTTGTTTATTTAAGCTATCGCTTTTTTTTGGGGTCAAATTCTACTCTTGTATAGTACATTAGGTTTAGTATTTTAAATTAAGTCTAGCATGATATATATAGGTGTATGTGGTATTAATGAGTTACAGGTATTACTTGCTTTATAGAATACTGGATGTATTATTAAATTATTATTAAAAAAGTATTAATAGAGGTGTTTTAGGAAGAAATTGATAAAATTAAAATTTGGTCCTATAATTAGGACCAAGACTAATTCCAAAATGTGTTCCTATAATTAGGATCGAAAGGAGTATTATTATTATTATTTGGAATATAATATAAGTATTGAGAAAAATAACAACTTATGGAAGCACATAGATCTTTAAAAGACCCTGCCAATCTGCCATTCAAAAACTACAACAATTGCTAGATAAAATAAAGGGTTAATGTATAAAAATATTCACCAGCTTGTATTAAAAGTGCACTCATCAATACCATAAACTCTTTTTAGGTTTAGGTGCGAAAGTACTCACAAACACTCAAAATTAGAGTGAAAATGACTCATCCACTAAATTGGGTGAAAAAGATACTCTCCTTATCTCTCCTCTACCCATGTCTCCCGCGCGGTTTTTTCAAAAATATTTCTACACTCTTGGATCAAGATTTTGACGACCAAGATGAAGGATGATGAGAGATAGGCAGATAAATCGGAGCCTAAATTAGGCTAGCGTCTGTTACTTTTTGTATTGGAGCCCTCGCTTTTTCCCCCCTGAAAGTACCAATATGCTCCCACTCAAAAATGGTAAATCTATAAAAAGACTCATAAACTTTATTTTAAAGTGCGCCAAACACTATAAGATAAAATTTAACTAAGTCATCGTCTATGTCAGTCTTAAAAATACAAAAAAGTTAAACTAATAGTTAATGAGTATTTTTGCTCCATTTTTGTAACTACATTGTCACTTTTACACAAAAAAAAAAGGAAAAAGAAAAAAAAGCTTAGTGTTGGGTGTAATTTTTAAAAAACCACTTACGTATTTTTGTATGTTAATTTGTGTGTGAAAGAGAGGTACACGTACACGAATAGTGAACTTTTAATAGTTTTCTACAAGTATTTTTTTTTGTTTTCATCTGACTAGTTTGACTGTGAATTTAATAATTTAGGAGAAATTAATTCATAGATTATGTTGCATGTTGAGACCGTAAAATATGTAGACTTGGTCCACGCCAGTGTCCATATGTAACCAACGTCGCCGCATCTTAGAAAGATTCAAAGGAGATTTCTTTGGTCCTTCTTTTTCGTCTATTTAATTTAATTATAATTGGCGATAAATAATTAATAATATTAGAGTAATAACTAAATTGCTGATACATGTTTATTTACTAGAGTAAATAAATGATCTCACTTACACAATAAGGTAAATTACTAAATTGTAATGTTTTAATTAAATTAACAATTAACCACTCAATTTTTGTCCCAGAGCCTTGCATAACAAGGAAATATCAAGTCATGAGAAAAATTTCCGGAATCAACACCTTATCTTTTGCTCTTTTAATATTAATAGTAGTAGTGAATTACTATTACCACCCTAATTATATTTATAATTTACTTCCAATATATTTTCTCAGAATAAAAAAATTCTTAAAACTCATAAATGTCATCTAAAACTTTAATAGATATTCAAACTTCCCCCTATTAAATATACATATTTTAAAAGGGAAAAAGATTTCTCCTATCACTGGAGATAGAGTTATCTCCAGTGACCCCAAAATTACGTCGTTTTGGATTAATGAAGGGTTTGTTAGTAATTTCAGGTGAATTAATGAAGGGTGTTTTGGTAAAATGTATATGATTAAAAAAATAAACAGAATTACAGAAACACCCTTCATTAATTCACCTGAAATTACTAACAAACCCTTCATTAATCCAAAACGACGTAGTTTTGAGGTCATTGGAGATAACTCTATCTCCAGTGACAAGAGAAATCCTTTACCCATTTTAAAAATAAAATAATATGCACCAACATTTAATGAGAGGTAAAAGATCAGAAAACTAATGATAAAAAAATTAATAACATGTCAATAAATATTCACCCAGTTAGTAAAGAATTGGCTTATATTAACGTATAAATTTATGATTTCAAATTCCACCATTGATATTTGGCCAAAAAAAAAATCCACCATTGATATGATGACTTTGTTGGTAGCGGGGTATATAAGTATTTCTGTGAAATCTCTGTGAGTAAACTGAAAAACGAATATTTCCTTAAAAGGGGAAAAATGGTTGATTCTATTGAAATATTTAATTTGATCATATATATATATATATAGAAAGGGGTTTTTTTTTTTTTTTCTAGTTGAAATCCAATTAATATTCATTACTTGAAGAGCTTTTTCATGCATTCATTAAAAGAGGAAATTGCATCCAATTTTAGCATTGGATATCTTTATTAGTAACAATTTTTTTTTATATATAAATAGAAATTATCATTGAAAGTAAAATTATTATACATCACAATTCTATTCTACAATCATGTTGGGGCATGATTGTAGAGAAATAAATAATGTTTGGTTAATTTTATCTACCTTACAGGCCTTATCAAAAGTAAATAAATGTAGATAATTTTCAATGTTTCTGAAAATGCTATCAGTTGAGTTAGATTTTGTTCCTAGTAATGGCAAAAATTGCTTTCAAATGCAGAACACTTGCAACCCTTTGTTAGATTCTAATTGTAAGAACGGAGACTTGAATATCAATAAAATGGATGCTCTAAAGCAATTGAGAGAAAGGAAATATTTGTCAGAAACACTTTTATAACGGAGAGATCGAATAGCTTGTCCTCCAAATTATATCCATTATTTGCAAATAGTTTTTCTTCCATTTTTATATTTCTTTGTGAGGATAGATCACCTTGCATTTGGAACTTGACCTACAGAGAATAATGAATACTAGGTTGCCATTGTTGTAGTTGTTCTTGAAGTCCTCAAATCAGAGTATGCTCGATTACATAAAGAAAATGCACAATGAATTTCTTTAATGATTGCTTTAGGTTTTATCGGTCCTAGCAATTGATAACTAATATGCTTTCTGTTCATCCATATGAAACTGAGAATTTTGATTGTCGATCGAAGTTCCGTGAAAACCTCATCTTTATATAATGGGTTAAGGTGTAAAAATACATATGTGCTTTTCTCTCAAAAGCGCTCAGTAGCAAATATTTTTTTTGGGTACAAAAGTACACACGTGGTTACAAATTAGGTACAAAAATACCGTTCGATTGTTAAGTTTGACTTTGATCGATGACGTGACATTTCAAAGGTGTAAAAATACACACGTGATTTGTTAAGAAGAGCGCCCAACAACAATTGTTTTTTAATTTAATAATTTTATTTTAATTACTACCGGGTGCTAAAAAGATATTTAGAATACTGACTTGTATTGAAAAAATATTTCATAATCTTGAAAAATTATTTTTAGATCTGAAAAAAATATTTCAGGGTACTAATTGGTACTAAAAAGATATTTTGAAGTATTTTTTTTTTCTGTACCAATCAATATCATGAAAGTACTTTTTAGTATCAGTCAGTACCCTAAAATATTTTTTTCAGTATCCTTTTAGAACCGGTAAACACTTGAAATATTTTTTTAAGATCCTAAAATAATTTTTCAAGATTATGAAGTATTTTTTCAGTATCAGTCAGTATCATTTTAGTACCGGTTAATACTTGAAATTTTTTTTCAAGATCCTAAAATAATTTTTTAAGATTATGAAGTATTTTTTTTGTACTAATCAGTATCTGAAAAAAATATTTCAGGGTATTGACTAGTATTAATAAGTACTTTTAGGATACTGACTAGTATAGAAAAATACTTCATAATCTTGAAAAATTATTTTAGGATCTTGAAAAAATATTTCAAGTATTGACCGGTACTAAAAGGATATTGACTGATACTGAAAAAAAAATTCAAGGTACTGACTGGTACTAAAAAGTACTTTCAGGATACTGACTGGTACAGAAAAATACTTCATAATCTTGAAAAATTATTTTAGGATTTTGAAAAAATATTTCAATTATTGACCGGTACTAAAAGAATACTGATTGATACTGAAAAAATACTTCACAATCTTGAAAAATTATTTTAGGATCTTGATATAAAATTATTAAATTAAAAAAAAAAATTGTTGTTGGGCGCTCTTCTTGACAAATCACATGTGTATTTTTGCACCTTTGAAATGCCACGTCATCAGTCAAAGTCAAACTTAACGGTCAAACGGTATTTTGCACCTAATTTGTAACCACGTGTGCACTTTTACACAAAAAAAAAAAGCATTTGCTACTGGGCGCTTCTGGGAGAAAAGCACATGTGTATTTTTATACCTTAACCCTTATATAATTGCACAATAGTTGTTTTGAACCACTGCTTAAAGTTATCAAAGGTTAACGAAGGCAGTCGAATGGAAGCAACACCATATCTTACAGCTTTGGCGGAAGGGCAGTTTAAGAAAAGGTGCTCTACTAATTACCTTTCATAGCAACCAAAAACACATGTACTTGAAACATTAAGGTGATGAAAGTTTAAAACATCAACTGTAGGGATTACCTCATTCAATAATTTTCACACAAAAATAATATCTTTCATTGTTATAAAAAGAGACCATAACAACTTCCAAGAATCATCAAATGAGATAAGCAAGCTATTGGAACAATTTTATCCTGCGCATCATGATCAAAGATTGTAGTTTAGAATCATGAAGCTTGTGACTATCCCACCACTTTGAAAAATACTAAATGTCCTCTATTTGAAGAAGGACACTTACATCCAAAAGAAGGCGACATAATATCTAATATTAATGTTCACAAGACCAGGATTTAAGCCCCAAATAATAGACCAGAGAGAAGAAATAAAAAAGGTGAATACAACCACAACCCAGAAGAACTTTATATGAAAACCAATAAAAAATCAGCTGTAGCAGTGCAAGAGAGAGGAACTCTCCAGTTAGATACTCAAACACATAATATATAAGAAAATCAGCCAGTAGACACAATTTAATGTAAAATCTCAAATCCAGAATTACCAAATCAAAGAGCCAAGAACAACAATCCAAACGCAAGAGCATATCCTTGCCATAAGCAAATCAAAAAGGAGTTCCACCATCATTGCAGAAACTAGAAAATGAGCGAGTCAGCCAGTAGACACGATATATTGCAAATAATCTCTAAAATCTAGTAATACCATATCAAAGAACCCAGAAAGATACTTCAATTAGGAAACTTCTCGATTTCAAAGGTAGACGGGAGTAGATGCAAAGGCATTTTCCATCGGTAGCACCTAGGGTTTCTAGAACAAACTTCTTTCAAGAGTCATGAAGCCAATGAAGTTTGAGCATAGCTACAGGAAAAACCAATTATCCATAAGAAAAATGATTACCAATATGAAATTGAAGAAAGCTCCTCAAAATTAGAAACACTTTGATGCAGTGAACAGAGATGAAAGGCGGAGGCAATCCGCGATGAATCACACTAGTACGGAAAAGGTTTTTTAGACCGAATATACAACGCCTGTTAGCCCGATTTTGGAATCGGTCTTGATATAAACAGTCTAAAAAGTCTATTACTTTTAAGACGGGATGTGCAACTGGTACTAAAAAAAATACTTTTTAGACCGAACTTTTAAAATATGAAAAAAATATGAAGTTGAATAGGGGATATGTTTCTAGTTCTGCTCTTCGTTCCATTCCATTCGCATCTTCTTTTTGGGACATCCATGATGCTCGCCTGGATTTGGGTTGATACTAGTGCTGTCATGCACCGGGATTCCAAGATGAAATCTTAAAGTTGCGAACCTAGAGAAGCTAGAAATATGAAGCAGTGTTGAAGATAGAGCAAACAAAGAGATAAGAAAAAAGGAAAAAGAAAAAAAAAAGATTGAAGAAGACAAAGCGAAAATTGCGAACCTGCAGACGCTTGAACAAAAACAAGAGACAATGAGAGTAGAGGAGGCGGAGCAATTTTTGCAGCGCCAAAAAAATTTGTGAGTGAGGTCCTCGAAATGAGGTTGAAGAGAGTGAAGCGAGATACAAGGGCCATTAGAGGTTTAGAGAGCAAAATTTAATTTTTGACATGAGAAAATAAAAGATTCATCTTTTAAACAAGACTTTTTAAATATTTGGTTTTAGAAGTACACTTTTTTTATATATACAAAATTGTCACCAATCATATTTTTTAGACTAGACTTTTAAAATATTAGGTCTTCAAAGTAAAATTTTTAAGACCTTATATATTACAAGTCCGGTCTAAACAGTTTTTTTATATATTTAGAGAACTGCCACCAGTCATAATTTTTTTTAGATCTAATCCTCTATAATTCAGTCTAAAAAGTTTTTTATATGTTTGCAAAACTACCACCAATAATACTTTTTAGACTTAATCCTCTATAATCCGGTCGAAAAAAATCTTGGGAAAATTCGTTTGAGGGCCCCTATTGGACAATTAATTCTAGAAAAGGCCCACAAAATCTGAAAATACAGAAAAAGGCCCTGAAATTCTGACAATACCCAAAAAGGCCCAAACATTCTGACGGGGGCTGATATAGTTGTTAATGGGGCTGATATAGTTGTTAACGGGGGGCTGATATAGTTGTTAACCGGGCTGATTTAGTTGTCAAAATTTTTTTTTTAACAACTAAATCAGCCCGGTCTATATCAGCCCCCCATTAACAACTATATCAGCCCCATTAACAACCCCGTCAGAATCTTTGGGCCTTTTTGGGTATTGTCAGAATTTCAAGGCCTTTTTCCGTATTTTCAGATTTTGTGGGCCTTTTCTGAAATTAATTGCCCAATAGGGGCCCTCAAACGAATTTTCCCAAATTTCTTTATCAATTTATGAAACTGTCACTGATCATACTTTTTAGATCTAATTCTGTATAATCTAGTCTAAAAATTTCTTTAAATTTACGAAACTGCCATCGATTATACTTTTTGACCTGATCTTTTATAATTCGGTTTAAATGAGGCGGTCTAAAAATTCCTTTTTATAGCAGTATCAGCTACTAACAAAGAGAGACAAGAGCTCGCCGGTGAAGCTCTCTTCTAGACTCGAAGCGTTTGATTTGTGGGATGAAGGGCGGAAGCAAGCAGGATGTGTCGGCAGTAAATCAGGGTGAATCGGCGGTGAAAAGACAAGAACTCTCCTTTAAACCGTCGATAGGCTATACCACTCACTATTTCTTTTTTTCTTTTTTTTTTCCCCTTCATTCAAATTGGAAGTAGACCCTTTCTTTTCCTTATTCTCCTTCAAACCGTCCGGGTGAAGCAGGATGTGTTTTTTTTTTTTTTTCCAGTTCACTAACAAATGAGACTTTAATGTCAGATAATTTTTGTTTTCTTTTTTGTCTTATAAACAGGACTACAATAAAAAGTCATAATCAAGTGGATGAAAAATGCATTTATTATTATCCATAATTAAAAAAAATAAAAAAAATCATTATTGATAGCAAAACAAACCCAAACAATTTTGTTAATCACTATTATTTGTTCATTGTTAGATTAGAATCTCATCTACATTTATCATTTTTCTTTCTTATTGAGATTCTGATCTAACGGTGAAAAAGTGATAATGACTTAGTAGTAACGTAAAATTGATAATGACAATATCCTATCCGAAATAAAATTTACTAAATTAAAGTCCTTTGACACAAACAATTTGATCATGCTAACAGTGGGTGATGATATTCTTTTTGTTGAATAGAAGAAGGAGGAGGAGGAGAAAAAGGAGAAAAGAGGTGGGAACGAGGAAACAGTTGGAAAAGCCACGTATAAGATCGAGAGAGGTGGGCCCCGATATGTGGGAGTGAGGAACAAAGAAGGATTGATCCTCACAGAGCCAAGGGTTTGTCAAAAACACAAACAGCCCCCACACACACTCTCTCTCTCTCTCTCTGATATAAATCTCTCTCACGCCTCCCACTTTTCTCTTCTCATTCATTATTCAATATTCCAACAATCTCCACGCCTCCCTCCTCACACCAATTTCCTCTCCTCCTTCCTTCCTTCTTCTTCTCTCCACATGTGCGACGACGATTGGGTCAAGCTCGCCATGTCCGACGACTCCCTCGTCGTCGACGTGCTCCTCCACCTCCAACAAGCTCCGCCGCCTACCACCACCACCAACAACAACTACTCTTCCTGTCTTCATCTCAACTGGACCGTTCGTCAGCGCCGTTCTAGGTCCGCTCCTAGACACGTTGGTTTGTCCGCCAACAAGAAAGATGAGCCCACAAGAGCCAGTCCTACCACGCCTCTCTCCTGGAGCGGTGCCACCTCTCCCAGCGGTGGCGGCGGTGGCGGTGCCGCTGCCGACGGATCTGAAGAGTCCACCCGTCACACGAAACCTCTCAAAACCTCAAGATCTAAGGTTTGATGCTTCTCCTACTTTTTCTTTCTTCTTTTCTTTTCTTGTTTTGTTTTCCTCTCAGTCTCTCTCTCTCTCGCCGGTGGCCGTTAGCCGGCGTTCGTGCCTGACGAATTCGGTTAGCGTGTCGTGTGTCTTCGTTGCGCGGCGAGTGCACGACTCGGCAACTCTGTTGTGTTCGTAAGTTCTGTCAGATTTTATCTTAATTGACGAAAATGACCTCGTCAGCCTCCGGTTTTTACGTCGACGAATCCACGAGAGGCAGTGACACAAGTGGCCTCCGGATAATGGGCAACCACCACCTGGTTTCTCTGTTTTTCCTTTATTTATTTCCTTTTATTTCAATTACTGTCGCTCGGATTTATAATCAAGCTCCACGTGTTCGAAAATCCCTCGTGGCAGCTAGGTCACGTCACCAGCCGTCACCGGAGCGTCACCACTCCGATCAACATCGCCACCGCCGTTGTCTCTTTCCCCCTTCTTAAAATTTTATTCACCCGGATGCCCTTTATAGAGGTTCCAACTTGTGACTTTTCTCTTTTAACATTTACACAGAGTTTTAAAAAAAATATTCTGATGCTATTAATTAAAAAACTCATTATTATTGAAAAATTTCAGAGAAAATTGGTGACTTTCATTCAACGCATTGAGTCAGAGGCTTCAATGATCTCTTACCTCCTTTTCTCACCACTTTTACGCGCCGGGTCATGCCTTATCCCTGAAATGACGATAACACCCTCCCCTTGAAGGGCATTATCGTCAAGTCAGGATAATTGTCAAATCCAAAAGAAAGCCGTCCATGTATGCAAAATTCCGAAACCGAAACTCCTCGGATAGTCGCATCCACCGTACTAACTTAACTGATTCTGACATGCTCACATTCACATTCACATTCACATTCACATTCACATTCGACTCTGTGAGGGGTACTTCAGTAAAATCACACGTGGAGCCTTCATTTTTTTAAAGAAAATGACAGGTCTCAATTAAACAAAATATTATCAGAAAATCCTCAAAACTTATAAATTGTAGTTCATCCTCTTGCTAATAATTGCCCTTTCACTTATTAAATATGGAATGAGACTTTTCTGATGTCTTCACCTCTTTTTTTTTTTCTTTTTTTATTTTGGTTTTTTTTTTTGTGGCGTGTTTTCGTGGCAAATGGGTCTGCGTGAAGTTTGGTGTGTTATTGGTGGTGGTTGTGCCCTTTTAGGGCTTTTTCCGTAATGCTGCGTAAGGATGGGGGAGATATGATTCGGTGTGGTCTCGCACACCGTATGGAGGCTAGTTCATGTTGGTTTTTTTTTTTTTTTTGGTCGAAAAGTTCATGTTGGTTCGTTTTCGTTTAACTCCCCCCGTCTACGTCGTCGTTTTACACGCAAGGGAAAAGGACAAAAATGTGAAATTCCTGTCAGTGAAGTTTTTAGCGTCTCTCTGCATGACAGCTTGATCGCAAACCCTTGGGTTTCGTGGGAAACATGACAACGTTAAATATTTTAACAGGATTGATGATGCTTTTAGGGTCGGGAAGTCAAACGTAAGAGGGAAAGTTTTTAATGGGGAAACTGTGATTCTTTAAGAATGACAGGCTGTTATTTCTGGCCTGTTTATGTTTTCTTGGTAGGGCCCATTTAGGTCAAAAGTCAAAGTTTGTTCTTGTGCCATCTGGGTTTTGAAACCCAGAGAAATGAAGCTAGCTGCCTTTGTTTTGGGCCCATGGGGATGGATGAGCAAAGAAGAAGAAGAAGAAGAAAACAGGGTTCTTTCTTATCTCTATTCCAAGCAAATGGTTGGTAAGGGCCATTTGATTTTGGGGTAGTTCCGTCCCCCAAGTGGGGACCACTTTTCGTCACCAAATTTATGGCACGAAGCTACTACTTAAGCTGGCTCGTTGGTTATTGGTGTTTACTAATCTTAAGCATCGCTATCAAATAATACATCCATCAATCAATGAATCACATTAGATGGGAGACACGCATCACATACTTACTTCCTCTTTAACAGGATCTGAAAAAAGACATAAGATAAGATATAATTGACTTTTTTAAAATAAAAATTGAGAAAGTTAAGTAAATTAATAATCAAATTGTGTTATCTGTCATTTGATTATATATTAGTTCATAAGTTAGATAAATTAATTTAATATAAAAAATATAAATATCAACTGTCTTTTGTATTAGCAATAGAGGAGGATTATGATCTCCTGATAATCCCCTACTTCTCTCACATTTTTCTAAAACTCATCATCCTTTTAATTACTATTTACCAGTAATACACACACACACACATATATATATATTCATCATCCTTTGAACACTTCTATTCCCATCTTGGTACACCTCTTTAATATGTCAGATTTTTTTTTTTGGGTGTTTGGTTTTCAATCTTCTAGAACGATTCAGAATTATCTGCCTTACTTTTTGGGTGTGCCTTAATTTTGTCATGTTCTTTCAATGCTTATAAATGTTGCCCATTTTGATATAATTAATGTCTTGCAGGTTGCTAATCCGAGCGAAACGACCACCACCAAGAGGTCTAGAAGAAAAAAGGTAAAACAGGAACGCTTTGAAGTTTGCATTTTCTACTTCTGCTTGTTTGAGAAATTCATACGACTTTTTCAACAACACGTGAGACTGAGTGTAAAACAGCTTTAGTGTGATTTGTTGTAGAATATCTAGAATGAGTTTATTATGCAATTTTAAACAACCAGATAAAAAGGAAATAAAAGGAAATGATGTGGGAGGTGGTGACAGTAATATGAAATCTGGAGAGCCAATCAAGTTAGTGGGGTTTCTTGAAATTTATGGAATTTGCATCTTCTGCTCACTTTTTAATTGAATTGACTTGCCAACAACTAAAGAAAAAAAATTCAATGGGGGAAGGCACCCCTACATTAAACATATTACTGGATGCATTGATATCTTGCTAAACAATCTACTGAGAGAGATACTTTTTGCAGCTTAACCTGTAAGGTTGCTGGTTCAAAGCAACAGTCAATAAAATAGAACTTAGATGAGCAATAATATCCTTATTTAGTGAACTAGTGAGCGAGTTTGTATCCTCCAGTTCTCCTTTTTCACTTTTGTAATCTAAAGTGAAAAGAACCCTTTAAATGTGTGTTAAATCCGGATAATTTGCGCCATCCTGGCTACCTGCTCGCTTGTGCATATATATTGATGATGTCAAAACTTTCTGTGTTTGCAGACTTTAGCTGAACTAAAAGAGGAGGAGAGTTTGTTGTTGAAGGAACGGAAAAATCTGAAAAGTGTATGTCCCATAATTTCTTTCTGGGCTAATTGTTAATTGCTTGAGTCCTTGATCCTTCTGATTGGAGCTAGTTTCTTATGTGCTGTTTATTGTCACTGTTGTGACTTTTGAACAGGAATTGGCATCCCTGCGTCACACTCTAGTGGAACACAGGGCAACAAATGAACGCCTAAAGAGATTAAAGGTCACATTCCTGTTCTCATACCTTGTTGCCTTTTCACTACAAACTCATTCTTATTCTCACTTTGGTTCTAAATATAATGTCTATGTACCTATTTTGATCAAAACTAGTTAAGTTAGTTGATATGAAATGTTTTTTTTTTAAAAAAAAAAATAACATAATCATCTTCCTTGACAAATATGACAAGTAGGTCATTTAGAATCAAAATCTAATCGTAATTAGGTTTATATGTTAAGAACCAGAGGGAGGATTAAGGAGCATGGAGGTGGTATATTAGAATTAGAATGTAGAGTAATTATTCCTGAATCTGTTGTTTAAACAGGTTGATTGGGAATCAAGACAGCACTTGAAAACAGAGACAGCCCTGGTGGCGTCCGACAAATCCATGGTCGACCTGCCTGGACTTGTCGACATGCAGTGTCATGCTTCTCATTCAGTGTCTCCGGCAAGCGTTCCAAGAATTGTAGTTGATAATGTAGTACCTGTCCCACCAGCAAAAGACAGTTATAAGCCTCAGGAGATTGTGAAACAAGAAGCTTCCTTTGAGCTGCCTGATCTAAACCTGCCGGTGGACGAGCATTTAAGCCCCCTTCCTACAAACGGCTTAATAAGCTAATAAAGAAGTTGACGTCCAGAGAGTTAGACCAAAAGATCATTTCTCTCATCATAAGATCTATAGAACATGATGTCAGTCCTGACTTTGTAGGTTGTGCTAATGCTTACTGTAGGCGCAGTTTCGTCGGCTAGTTCTTAGTACGAGGAAATATGTTCTTTTTCTTCATTAATTTTTCTGATTTATTAAGGCACTTGGGTAGTGTAGAGATTGCTCACATCATTGTTCTATAACTTCAATTCTTTTTCTCCCCTCACAGGATTCTGCGTTGTCCGGAATTCTAAAGGGCAGCCCTGGATCTGTCTTCTTCATCATCATAGAATTATATACTGATAAATGTAAATCACATGTTTAGATAATTCCAACAGTTTTGTTTCTCTGTTTCCCTGTTGCTTTGTCATATGCAACATTTGTGGGGGAGTGTGAACTTTCTGGTGTCGATGGATAGGCGACAGTAGTGATTTCTTTCTTTCATGTTCCTTTTTGCAAGAGCAGTAGGTAATTGAGCATGCCAAGATTTGCTTCCCTAATTGCCCTATGGATGGGAAGAAAATTAGCGAGCAGAGGAGAGATTATTAAGAGGAAAAACTTTTTAAAAAAGTGTAGTTTTTAACTTTCTTTGGTTATTAATGTAAGACCCTGTTGATTTTTTTGAAAAAATTAAAGAAGAATAGTTTATATTATGTATCATTAGATTATTTATATCAGTTTATAAGTCAAGTAAATTAGTTTTTAAAAAATGATAAATAGAAATACTTTAAAATAATTTATGTAGTTTCATTAATCTAAAAAAAAAAGAAAAATCCTTCATATATTCTTTTCTTTATATTTTCCTCCCACTTTTTTCTCGATCCAAACAATAGGTAAAGGACTTATTTGGAGAGAGCTTTAAGTAACTTAAAGCATAAAAAAAAAAAGTAGCAGTTGAAAAAAAGCAAGAAATAGAGTATTTAGGTTTAGCTTTAAGTTCACTAAATTTAAAAAAAAAAACTCATAAAAGTCAGTTAATGAAAAATATTTATTGTATCTGTTACTCTATTTAAGTAATACAAATATTCTTTCTAAGCCAAAAAAAAAAAAAAATCAATGGGGTAGCTTTTTCCAAAAAGCTCTCAATTTGTTAATGTAAGCGCCGTCATTTTTACTACATTCAATCTCAATAAAATACATATTTACAATCTGACTTTTTTTCTACAGGTTTCTAAAAAAGTCAATTAGAAAATAAGTACCGTCCCACCGTTAGGCCAGAATCTAAAGCCAGATTATGGTCTTGTCTCTGCTCCGTGTAGAATAGGTTAAACTAAAAGTCTCATTTTTTTTTTTTTGATAAAAAACTAAAAGTCTCATTAGGTAGCTTTTATGTGGCTCCAGCTATGATTCTGACTTGTCCTTGTATTACGCATTACACGCGTACAAAAATAGAAAACAACGGGCCAAGGGAACAGTTGATGTACTTTAATGTCCTATGACCTGCAATCAAGGATGGGCCTATGGGCTTAATGGTATTTAGGCGGAGACAATGTAGCCCACGATTTTGTACTGTGGAAATCTCTCCATGTTTATGATGACTCTACTTTGGCCTTTTTTTTTTTTTAAATAAAAAAATTAATCAATTATTTATTATTATTATTATTATTTTAAGATTTTCTCACTTAAAGGGTAAAGGGTTGACATTTCTTCCAATAAGTACGCTTCCTTAGATTTAAACTTGAGTTCTACCTCATACCATCTTAACTAAAAACTTGTTGGTTGGGGTTGCACTTAGTAGTGTAATGGTTTCCATGCCAGCTCCTAGAGCTGGCCTTCCCCATGTATGCGGGTTCGATCCCGATCCCCCCTTCCCCTTCCCTTTCCCTCACATGTATCAAAAAAATAAAAATAAAAATAAAAACTTGCTGGTTATTTGATTTTTTATTGGTCAACTAATTGTTCTTGCTTTTACATCTCTTTTGCAAAGGGGGATCAAAACTTTTGAAATGGTTTTTTTTTTGGGGACATTTTAATATTAAAATTCTTCCAACTTGTTTTAAAATTTGTTTTCTCTTGGCCAAACAGTACTTTTAAGAAAAAAATTATCTGGTTATTACTTAATTTATGAGATATAGTGATCTAAGCCTTGTCATTTCCTCTTTTTTTTGGTTATTAGCCTCCCCAGCTTTTAATATGAAGCTGTTTGTTTCCGGATGTCCTACAGCTCCTGAATGCTTTTCCAATTTAATTTGAATTGAGAGGGAAGAAATACAAGGTAAAAGTTCAAATTAAAATGACTAATTATTTTTGAAATAATAATTATAGAAAAATAATACAGAAAATCTCATTTAAATACCATCTAAAATTTCAAAACCCCAAAAGATCTATTAAAAAAATTAAAGGATATAGAGATGATCGAAAGGAATCTGAGATTTTGAAATTTAAGTATTTGTATTAAAATGCCTCTTACATAATACAAAATCACACCTCTCTTTCTCTCTCCCCTCCCTCTCTTTATCTCTTCCCCCCCCCCCCCCAAGGGGGCTTGTGTCAGTGCTTTCCCTTTCTCTCAGTTGCACCAAAACCCCTCTTTCCTTTCACCTAAGTCACTGAAGCTCCTCCCACCTCTCCTACCTCTCACTAATGCATTGATCAGAGCCTTACTCTCTTATTCGAAGCTCCTCCCTACTCGCACTTGTGTTTATCCGAACTAGCTAAAGCTTCTTCTTCTCTTCATCATTATCTTCTTCTTCTTCTCCATTCAACTTCATTCTTTCTTTTCACTTTCACTTTCACCATCACAACATCAAGCAACCAATTTCCAGTGAACCTCTGCAGTTTCCGTCAAGCTCATGAGTTTTCCAACAAGCTTATAAATTTTCTAACGAGCTTTTCTAGTTTACTAAAAGAGTAATGTTTTGACAAAATCAGTAAGTACAGGTAATATGTGTGAAAGGATTGACTAATGAAATTCAAAAAATAGTAATTGTGTTCACAAAAATCCATATTGGCTTTGACATAATTGGTAAGTAAGAACAATATGTATAAAAAGATTGACTAAGGTTTTTGAGTTGTAACCAAATAAATAATAATTTTGACAAATATCATAATAATTTTGACAAATATGGTGGGGTTTTGAACATTGTCACATTTTTTAAATTTAAAAATTAAATGCATAATGATAAATTCATCAATATTTTAAAATCTCAATTTGATCTCTCTCATCTTTGTCCTTTTTAAATATTAATAGAACTCTTGGGATTTTGAAATTTTATATGGTATTTAAGTGTAATTTTTCCAAAATAATACTCAAAATGCTAATAAGAAATTGAAAAAAAAAAAAAAGGTGAATTGGTGGGGGCAAGAAAAGGTCAACACAAGAGGAAGGAAAAGGTGTACGATTTTGTGTAGGTAGGGAATTAGTGGTGAACTAGAAAATTTTTTTAGCTCGGCCCAAAAAATAAACATATTAAAATATTTTTTTTAGTTCTTATTATAAGGCACCAACTAACAAGTATATTTGGTCCTTTTTATAAGACACTTGCTTCTTTCCAAATAGTATTAAATATTTTTTTCCCATGTATACCCATAATTAAAAAGGTAGTGAGTGAGAGTAATAATTAAGAAAAATTAATTATTACTCTTTTTTTCGGAGAAAAAAAAGAGTAATAACAAAGATGATATTAGAGTTTAGTGTAATTAATAGGGATAATATTGAAAATTATTTATATTTTAGGACAAATTTAATGACTTTAACTGTTTTTATTAACTTATGAGAATTATTAGTTGATTCCTTAAATAAGAACCAGAGAGAGTATTTACTAAATAGTATCAAATAACCTTGAAAATACAAATAAATAATAACTGATAATTGTAAATCAAAACAATATATAAGATGATACTAATATTTTCGGTATCTCAAACAAGAATTTTACTTTCCTCTCATAGCTCAATGAGTAATGAAACAAATATCATCCTTTCAAAGAAGATAAAAAATTAGCTGGAGTCAAATTTATGGCCAAATAAAATATCATATAATAAATACATATATATATTAACAAATTTTATAAGATTGGTTGGGGACAGGCCCCAGCTGGCCAACACTACATTCCGCTATGGTAGGGAATGGGATGATTATGGGTTTTGCCTTTTCGAGGATTGAGTTAACTAATTGAAACTCCCCAACGTGTTCAGGTGGTTCGACCTAACCTAATCTTCTTAAAAAAAAGTTGGTCTAGCCGTCTAGGACAATATTATCTAGAACAGATCAGACTAGTCTGATTGGGTTGGATCGGATCTCTTGGATTGGTTTGGTTTGGCCCGAAAGTTATTTATTTATTTATTTTATCTCTATTTATGATCATTTATTAATTAGAGAGTTGTGCTTTTTGATTTGCAGGAATCATTTTATATTCAATTTTGAACACAAGGAAAGTTTTATTGATGGTCCAGCTCGGTCCAAAGAAGTGGCAAAAAAAAAAAAAAAGGTCTTGAACTTCTTGGATTGGTCCAGCAAGTCTACTAGACCGGTTTGTCTAGCCCAACCAAGCAGTTCACTTGACCTGTTTGGTCCAACCCAAGCTCGGGTTAGTGCTGGAACAGACGAAACATCGAATTAACTTGCCCAACCCGAGGTCCCTTCAGGACCAGACCTTAGGTTGACCCCAAGCTGGTCCGGTCTAGTCCATTGATATCCCTAGTTCAACACTGCTTCCATTTCTTCCTTCTTTCGTTGTTTTTTAACAATAAAATAGGATTTTTAATCAAAATGTTCTATTTTAATTAAAAATGATCATAATTTATACCCCATTAGTTGTTGGATTTTTAGGATCTAAATCCCATAGGTTATGAATAAGAAGTCCCACTGGTTGGCCACCGCCGGTCGCGTCGGTTCGCCACAGTCGCGTCGGTTCGCCAACGGGTGTCCATATGATCAGTTTTGTCATCTATAAATAGGATGTGCTAGTGACATAAATCTTAGAAAAAAAAGAGAATAGATAGAAAAACTAGATTTAAAATTAATCTGAAACATTCCTCTCTGCATATTACATTCTATAGACATAGTATGTGCGATTCTGAAAGCAGACTCGTTGGATTCGCTTGGGCTTCAGACAGACAGAGCCATCTTTCTGGAGACGAATAATCCGCTCTATCCTGGGAGACAATTGCTCAGAAAACCTTTGGCATCCGTATTGAGGGAGCAAAATTGTCTTAAGGACACAACGAAAGTTGGGCCCGGATTTCTGCATTTTTCCATTCCATATCGACAGTCTTGTGAGTTCGTTTTATAGTTTTTCATGTTATACAGACTTCTTATATGTTCTCTATATGTTCTATTTAATTAATACAGATTCTTGTTATGATATTTTGTTTATTATATATTCAATTTCTACCTACTCAATACATTAGAAACAACAATCTTAAGACAATTTTTGTTTATTGAAATCAAATTAGATCATTGCTGATTTCATTGTTGGTAGAAATTTTGATTTGAATCTGTATTCAATTTTAAGATTTTAGATTTGATTTTAGAAAATTAAAATTTCTAAAATTATGATTTCTATGGATTATATATGCGTAAGTTTGAATCTTCAATATTATGATATGATTTCTGTGGATGTGTATATGTCGACTTGTTTCTGATTTGCATATGAATTTTTAAAAAATAATTTTCATTGGTTTCGGAATTACTTATATATATGTGCAATATATGTATATATGTGCAAATTGTTTAAATATTCCAATTTCCTTGGCCTATTTTTAGGAACTATATTCCTTTTAAATCTGTAATGTGAATATTTATTTCTGCAATAAAACATATAAGTGTATATATGTTTTAGGCCATGAAATTAGTATAATATAAAAAATATTGGATGAAAATTTGTTTTTCTATCGGGAAAGTCGTTCTTTGAAGCCTTGTGTTGGGTCACGAGGTAAAGGTACTTTCTAGCCACAAAATAGGTGTTATTACGTAGATCTCAAAAAAAAAAAAACTAAGAGATAAACACCAAAAACGTGAAAAAACCGACATCAAAAAAGTTGGTTATGGAGGAAATAAGAGTTGGATCTGAATGACCTACCCACGTATCCATACGAATCTGGTACGACCCCGGATGAAGGTTGAAGAAGGGTTAAACAGCGTGTTGTTTTTCTGTCCCTTCGAACGAAACGTCATTTGGATATGTACGCTGCTTTAGCCATGAAAAGAAATAGTGTGTTTTATTTATTATGTTAAGGGAGGAATTCCCTTTTTATTTAAACGGAACTACACCGCTTGGTTGAACACGCCTTTACCTCCCGGATGCGCATGGATGTGTTGTTTGAGCCTTTTTATTTAATTGAAATTTTTTTCATTTAACAGCTCTTATTCAGGAGGCGTGACTGTTTAAATGAAACGGTATTAAAATTTTAAAATAATACCGGTATAGCTTTTAATGTGCCGACGTTTCAGTATGGATGTGTCCGTAAAAATTAATATATTTTTTAATTATTTATTTATATATTGATTATTTGTACGGTAAATTTACATCAGTTGAAAATTTGATTATTAATAAATATATTAGCTTTGTATGATAAGGTAGTTAATAAATCTCCTACAATCTCTCTTTATTTTAATGGAGATTTGATGAATATTCAATTTATAAAGTGAATATAATATCTCATCAGGAGATTTTATTGGTTTTATTAAATATAGATATTATTTAATTTCATGCTTCAAGTTGCAAAAATTAAATATATCTAACAGTTAAATGATGAGATTTATTAAAAATCCTAAATTTTAGGATGTTATGTATCTGAAAAGAAAATTTCTAATTTAATTAATTAGAATGGAAGGGAATTCAGTGACTTAATTAATTTGTTTAATAATTTTTAATATCTTATAATCTCTCCTATAATATTGTGAATATTTTTAAATTAATAATGGCTGAATAAAAATGGTGATATTTGTGAATATCTTAGCCATTATTTATTTTATTATTAAGGATTTATTATTAATAGGAGATATTAATTTGTTTGATATTATTGAAGAGGACACCCCTCTCTGAAATACCATTATATTGTTGGTGTCCTCTTCTTACAACGAAACGGTGCAGTGCAACTGGCAGGACGCCACCCTTCAGGGTGCTCGCGCCTGTACATCCCGTGTTCGAATCCATGGGGTGCCATTTTTGGATGAAGCGTTTTAATTTGTTTCACTGTTTTATTAAAAACATATGAAGAAACGCAATTGCTGGTGTTCGAACGCGCGACCACAGCCTATGGGTATACACACCTTACCAGTTGAGCTATTTGCACCTCTTGATCAAAAGTGGGCCGAAATATACTTAAAGTATATTTAGTGTGGGGGCTCATTTGTTGGGCCAAATTTGTTTCTATTTGGGCTGGCTAGTATTTTAGACTCCACGTTTTTTATAAAAGAAAAACGTTGGGCTCTATTTTTTATTTTTTTTTATTTTTTTTTGTGGACCATTAGATTGGAGAGTTTTTTGGTTTATTTGTTTTTTAGAAAATTTTTGTGTGTGCTGTTTTGTTTTTTAATTCTGGGCCAAATATAAATTATAATTGGGTTGAATTAAAATATATATTAATAATAAATCTATTTGGATTTAACAGCATTTGAGTATTTGTTATTTTCTATTGAATGTAAATGTGGTAAATTATCAAATACTTTGCGACAAGCATATGGCATGATATGAAAATCTAATCATTTATCTAGTGTAGAGATAAATGTGTTCTAATTTTTCATAGTATTATAATAAGCATGCATGATTTTATGTATTGATAGAAATGCAATTATAGCCTTAATTCTATAATCATAAATGATTTTGTGGCTATGATTTTATGTTTTTAAAATATTGTGAATAGCAATTATATAGATGCTAAATATTTAAATTTTGGAATTAAATGTGGTCGATTTATTAATCACCAAAATGGTCAATTCTTTGTTAATTATTTTAATTCCAAATACTATGTGGTAAGAGTATATATGGTTGATTTGTTAGTCACCAAAGTAGCCATATGTTTATGAATTATTTTAATTTCAAATATTATGATGATGTTTGATTACCGATAATCTTGATGCTATGGTGTTTTTGAAGTTTGTTATAATAAGATGGTTATGAATCAATACATAGGTTGATTATTTGTCTTTCTAATTATTGAACATAAATGTTGGTAGTTTTAATATTTCTTTTGGGGTATGCATCACTATCAAATTATGTGGAATTTTATAGCATCATTGTGGTTGAATGTTGTATATTATATGAAATGTTGATGACGTTTAGTTTACCACGGAAGTTGTGGGGGGAAGCCATTTTAATGGCTATGTGTTTATTGGCTATGCATTTGACAATAAGTGCATATCAATTTCTGGTCTGATATATCAATTATCCTCGTTAATACGGTTATTGAGTTAGGAGAAACTACATTCTTTGAGAATTTTTTCCGTATAACAAGGGAAGTAAAGCAAGTGGTAGCAATGATAACACAACTGTGCTACCGTAGGATATTACGACAAGTGATAATCCTGTAGAGAAGGAACATAGACGTAGTACAACACAAATGACCAAAATATCTCTTGGTTTTGATTTTCTAACCTTTTTGTTGGAAAATGAGCCTCAAATATAAGGAGAGGCTATGGGCTCCCCTAAAGCACCATTTTGGGAAAAGGCTATCAATAGTGAAGTTGAATCTATTCTGTCAAACCACACTCAGGAATTGGATGATCTTCCTCCTCGTAATAAGCCTCTACGAATTGAGTGTGTCTTCAAAAAGAAGATGAAAGCATATGGCACTATTGATAAGTACAAAGCTACAGACAATGTAAAGGCCTATATTACTTTGATAACTATGGGTTTGCCATATTATGTCTTTAAGTAGATGACATGTTGATAACGGGAAGTAATAATCAATTGATTAAAGCTACTAAGCGATTGCTTACCAGTAAGTTCGACATGAAAGATATGGGTCTAGCAGATGTTATTTTTGGAATTAAAATCCATAAAACATTTGTTGGGTTGGCTTTATCACAAGAATATTTATATTGCTAAAATTCTTGTGACGAACCCTATAGACTTCAGTCTTCGTCTGTCGAGAAAAACTGACAAAGCTGAAAAACAAAAGAAGTATGCTCGAATGTTAGGCAGTCTTATGTGTGTTATGAACCCCACTAGACCTGAAATTGCCTACGCAGTAAGCATGTGTAGTCGCTTTACAAGTGGTCCAAACGAACGTCATTGGATAGCTATGATAAGAGTTTTGGGTTACTTAAAGCAAATTCAAAACTTGGCTTTTCATCATGAGAAGTACCTTGCATTGCTAGAAGGGTATTGTGATGCAAATTGGATCACCAGCTTTAACGACACAAGATCCACAAGTGGTTATGTATTCACCCTTAGTGGGGCGTACTGTGTCTTGAAAGTCATCTAAGCAGATTTGCATTGCAAGATCAACTATGGAAGTAGAATTTATTGCTTTAGATAAAACTGGTGAGGAAGCTGAGTGGCTTCGTAATTGTCTTGAAGACATTCCTAGTTGGCCAAAATCGGTACCGACAATGTGTATACACTGTGACACTGATAGTCAAGCAGCTATTGGTAGGGCCAAGAATGTCATGTACAACGGCAAGTCTAGACACATATGTCATAGACATGATACCGTTAGTCAACTACTTTCGAATGGAATCATCTCAATTGATTATGTAAAATCAAAAGAGAATATAGCGGATCCATTGACTAAAGGGATTCCTAGAAAGATAGTTAGGAAATTGTCCAAAGGAATGGGTTTAAGGCCGATTGATTGTTGATTATTGCGGTAACTCTACCTAGGAGAGTGGAGATCCCACGAACTAGGTTCAAAGAGACAACTAAGTGATGATCGACTGTTAACACTGTGGAGTTTTAAACTCATACTCATTCCTAGACAAACAGTGCATATATATAAAGGGTAAGCTTCTAAGCTTTTAATGGTTTCTTAATCTGATGTGTTCAAATGATGTATGAAGACTTACATCACAAGGAATCACCTATGTGAGTGTGAAGTGCGGGCCGCTTCTATGAGAATTTAAAACGGCCGATTCTCTAGAACACTCACAGAACCAGGCGGTGTCCAGGGCCAAAATGGACACAGCATGAGAACCAACGATGCTAGCGGAGCAACTGTGTAACTCCTATTGTCTTGGTATACACTAAAAGGTCAACGGTTCAAGACAGTGCGTCCACCAATTGACCAGTATATCCGATAGGTTTTTACTAGAGAAGGTTCAAAGGCAACCCCTACCTTTCTCGATGCAGTTGTTTCTCGTAGAGGAATCACACTTTGCATACAAGATCATTTGCATTTGGTCATGATGGACTGACTTCTTATCCATGTGGGGGATTGTTGGATTTTTAGGATCTAAATCCCATAGGTTATGAATAAGAAGTCCCACTGGTTGGCCACCGCCGGTCGCGTCGGTTCGCCACAGTCGCGTCGAAACGCCAACGGGTGTCCATATGATCAGTTTTGTCATCTATAAATAGGATGTGCTAGTGACATAAATCTTAGAAAAAAAAGAGAATAGATAGAAAAACTAGATTTAAAATTAATCTGAAACATTCCTCTCTGCATATTACATTCTATAGACATAGTATGTGCGATTCTGAAAGCAGACTCGTTGGATTCGCTTGGGCTTCAGACAGACAGAGCCATCTTTCTGGAGACGAATAATCCGCTCTATCCTGGGAGACAATTGCTCAGAAAACCTTTGGCATCTGTATTGAGGGAGCAAAATTGTCTTAAGGACACAACGAAAGTTGGGCCCGGATTTCTGCATTTTTCCATTCCATATCGACAGTCTTGTGAGTTCGTTTTATAGTTTTTCATGTTATACAGACTTCTTATATGTTCTCTATATGTTCTATTTAATTAATACAGATTCTTGTTATGATATTTTGTTTATTATATATTCAATTTCTACCTACTCAATACATTAGAAACAACATTAGTTACGTCCTAGATCCTATGGTTTATACTCCTTCGGATTGTTGATAAAATATATAGTTATTTATCTAATTTAAATACATTAAGGAAGTTAGTTAAATTATTTAATATGATATATTTTTGGTTTTTCTTTAAGAAAACACTTTAATAATATTTTCTAATTCCCTCAATCTCTATTTTACTTTATTGTGGTTGAAGAAATATTAATAGAGGTAAATAAAGTAAATATCAACAAATGTGAGAATAAAGTCTTACATTTATAACTAAGATCAATTTTTTTAATTAGGTTGTACATTAAGTCTTTCTTTTTTATTTTATAAAATATAAACACCTTCTCGCTCACTACTACAATAAAACGTAGGTTTAGTTTCAAATTTTAAATACAAACATATGTACTCTCTCCTATGAAATCTAGCATCGAAAATAGGGGGGGGGGGGGGGGGGGACATTGAAGAATTACCCTCACAAGATCATGAGCCACCCAACCAAAAGTTCCATGAAATCCACATATCACTCATAGCTCCAAAATAAAAGGTGTAACTATGTTTTGAAGTACAATTACAAAGATATCCTTGGGATTTATTTTTTTTTTTTAAAAAAAAAGCACTACCTCCAATCTTAATTATTAGATTATTTTTATAGTAGTGGTGTTATAATTAAAACTGGAGTTAATTAGTACTACCAAATGATACATGCGAATTTCAAAATCAGCTACACTGCTTCCTATACATCTTATTCGCGTTATCCACACACACACCAACAACAATAACAACCAAAACAAAAACATGATGGTATAAGGAATTTTGAGTGAGAACAAGTTTGAATTTTGCATTTGAGTTAGCTGCCTCAAGCAAACTATTATGAAACTTAAACTATTATTTTATTTTTTTTCCAGTTTTATGTAAACAAAAAAATGTATGTTTATTAAAAATGTTATTATTCTAAAAAGACTTCAATGCCGCGAAAATGAGAAATAGAAGAAATCCCAAGTTCAAACGCACCTAAAAATGCTAAACTTTTTTTTTTATAGTTATTAATTAATTAAATTTTTTCATAATAAAAATATTGAGAATTAAATTAATTCTTTTTTGTATCAATTAATATCTTAACTGTTAGTAGCAGTAGAGAGCAGATTATGGCATTGAAAAATAAATAAATTAAATTTTTGGAGGGGGGAAATCAATCAATCAAAGGTTCTACGAACATCAAATCAGAGATCGGCAATGAGAAGTGAGGTGGATTTACAGGGCCCCATCTCTAAATCTCTTCTACATCATCATCACTCGTTCGCTAATCCCTGTCCCTCTAGGGTTTATATATATATAACCTAATTCATCCCTTCAATATTTCATGCTACCTATATGAAAGTTTCTCTGTAAGTTGAGGTTGTGTAAAATTTTTTATAAATGTGTGTTAAAAAAAAAAGTCCCATCTTGATTAAGATCATATTAAAGTTGAGTTTAATCTAGTAAGAAGATTGGGAAGAGGAGTCTTTAAAAGTGACAGTTAAACAAAACCATTGAATTTATCATTTCTTTATCAAACATATTGAATGACCTTGAGATGTTTTAATTCCATAAACTTACCATTAATCGATTGTTTTTCATAAACTTACCATTAATCGATTGTTTAGAAACTGCCATTTTAATTGCCATTAAAACTGTCTTTTAATCATGCCATTTTAATTGCCATTAAAACTGTCTTTTAATCATCACTGTGTGGCCTAACAGTCTTGTTCATATTTCTCTACCTATAAAATATTATGTATATCGTATAGCACTTTGTGTAGAGGCAAGGGAAACAGCTTTCCTGTCAAACAGTACCGTTTTAGTGTATAATGTACATTGTTTCTTCTCTTTTTCTAATAAAAAAAAATACTATTCAATATCATAAGTATTTTTTTTAGTATCAATTAAAACCTTAAAATATTTTTCAATCAATATCCTAAAGTATCTTTTTATTACCATTTACTATCTTAAAATATTTTTTCAGGATCAATATTTTAAGATCATGAGATATTTTTTAGTACTAGTCAGTATCCTAGTGTATTCTTTTAAGTAATAGTCAGTACTTGATATATTTTTGGGAAAATGACAGTCAGGTCCCAAGGATCATAAAAATTACAATAAAGTCCTAACAAAAATTCATATATCAAAATAGTCCCTAGAGGCTTTTTTGATAGTATTTGTATTAACAATAGAAAGTGGTATATTTACAATAGAAAGTGCTATATTTACAATAGAATTTAAAAATTTGGCTATTCACCAAAAAAAAAAAAAACTATATTTACAACAAGAAGTGTCATGTTCATAACAAAATTTAAACACCTAGATTTTGTTTCAAACTCAAGTCCCTAAGTGTACAAAAGTATGTGAATTTATGTTGGGACTTTTTTGTAATTTTTTATAATCCTTGGGACCCGACTATCATTTTCCTTATATTTTTCAAGATTATAAATGTACTTCAGGATATTGATTGGTATTGAAAAATACCTCATGATCTTGAAAAATTATTTTAGGATCCAAAAAAAATATTTTAGGGTATTGATTAGTACTAAAAAATACCTCATGATTTTGAAAAATTATTTTAGGATCCTAAAAAAGAATATTTTAGGGTATTGATTGATACTAAAAAGATATTTAAAAATACTGATTAATGCTAAAAAAAACCTCATTATGGTGAATAATATTTTTTTTTTTCAAAAAAGAAAAGAAAAGAGGGAACAGAGCAATTTGCACCAAAACGGTGCAGCTTGAGAGAAAAGGAGGGCAATGAAGGGTAAAGGCACATAAGGAAAGTCGCGTCCATAGGCTAGAGGTAGGTGGATCTAGAAAATTACTGAAAAGGGCACCATTGGTCGGGGGATTCGGGGGCAAAACCCTCGATTTTTTTTTAAAGGAAAGTTTTAAATACATTAAAAAAAATAAAAGAATATAAATAAGAAAAAGAATATCACAAAAATATTCATGAAATCAAGTGAATACTAATAATATAATAAGAGAGGTAATTATTTTACAAACCTGTCATTTAAAAAAGCAAGGTTAAGTGCTATTAGAAATGCAGCTCCACAAAATACAATGAAGGGTGGACACTCAATAAGTTCAAGTACATATATTTTAATAAAAAAAGTAAATTACAATAAAAATAATTATAACGTCATCTTTCTAGGCCATTTTTTTTTAAAAAAATTACATCATAATTGCCTTATTATCAATATTATCAAATACATCTTTTTCAATATAAGGCACTAAACAGTCATTCAATTATTCATCCCTATCTGATTATAAAGTGCAGTCTTGATGTTTTAAGGGTAGGTAATTATTCAAATATGTATTATTATTATTTTCTTGAAAAAATAATCTCTGATTTAAGGGTGGGCACTTACACCCCCAATCTAACACCTAGATCTGCCTTTGACTAAAGGGCGCCTAACTCGAAAGATGGTAAACTTTCTCATTCCCATGATAAAGACATCTCAAGTTTGAAAAGTGGAAAGTGCAATTATTGAAGGGTTAAGGTGCAATTTTACCAATGAACTATTGGTATAGGAGCGTCCAACACAATTAACTATTAAATGGACAAAAATACAAAAAAAAAAAAACGTTTTACTCAGGAGCGTTCAGCACAACGCCGTTAGACAAAAGTTAATGTCTGTTATCTAAAGTGTAAATTAGCCAACGAACTTTTACCCTAGGAGTGCCTGACACAAAATTCTAAATTTTACTAAATTAAATAAGTTTTTTCTTAATTGTCATTATTCAAAATTACTTGTATAGATATCTATGGTCTATGGACAAAAATTACTTATTCTTTAATTTTGTCAAAATTATAATTTTCTAAAATAAACAAAATTTTTAATTAAAAATATAATTATATGATTTAAATAAAACTCAAGGTGTTTTATAGCTTATTATATATGTTTTTTAAAAAAATTATATGATTTATTTTTATTTTAGAAGAAATTTATGTGATTTAAAAAATTCATTTAATAATAAAATTTTTGTAGGCTAAGTTGCTGCTTAACCCATTAAAATTGCTCCTTAACCTATTATTTAATTGTCCTTCATCAAGCCTTTTAAGTTATCTTTTTTTTTCCCCCAACAAGTCACAAATAATCAATAGATCATTTGATTAACAAATATATCATCAAATTGTCGGATTTATATTATTAAGTATCAATATTGATATCCATTAAAAATAAATCATATATATTTATATTTTTGTTTAACATATAAATTAAACTATAAAACACATTGAGTTTTATTTAAATCATATAATTAAATTTTTTAATTAAAAATTTTGTTTATTTTAGCAAATTATACTTTTGACAAAATTGAAGAATGAGTAATTTTTGTCCGTAGATATCTATATATATATTAGTTTTGAATAATGACAATTGAGAAAAAACTTATTTAATTTAGTAAAATTTAGAATTGTGGCGGGCGCTCTTAGGGTAAAAGTTCGTTAGCTAATTTACACTTTAGATAATGGATATTAACTTTTGTCTAATGGCGTTATGCTGGACGCTCCTGAGTAAAACTTTTTTTTTTCGTATTTTTGGTCTACTTAATAGTTAATTGTGTTGGACGCTGTTAAACTAATAGTTCATTAGTAAAATTACACTTTAATCTATTATTGAAAGGGATGAAAACTATTTCCCAACTCTCCTCTTCCGAGTTTTGAATTTCTATTGTTTTGTACAATTTTTTTTTTCTTTTTTTTGTATGAAGAGTTGGATTAATCCTAACAGAATAATAACTCTTAATGACACTATTCTTGAGCACAACTCAACCATATGTTGTGTTTTTGTTTCAAGTGTTCCCACCAAGAACCCAAGTTTGGTCTGTTTGCAAACTTAGACAATGAGGATATGTTCCTTTAAATCTGGAAAAAAAAAAAAAAAAAAAGACATTAGCCATTTTGTTTGTTGGTACTTGACGGGAAGGACGATGACGATTGGTTTTCGTATCCCTCTGCATATATGTATATGTGTGTGTGTATTGCCTGTTGTCTGCCTCTTTTGAAGCTCTTCCTTATATCAATCGGGAACGCAAAAGATATGCAGGAAAACGTTGTACCTGGTACTTATGTTCTTTTGAACCTCTTCTTCCTTGCTTGTAAATAATTCGTCATGACCTCAAATCTTTCTTACTGCAAGCTTCTGCCACAATTCACCAAGCTGGAGGGAATATAACTCTCTGTTCTGTTTTGTTTCTTTCTTTCTTACCATCTCTGACGCAAGCTTGAGTTCTCTGCCACTGAACTCAAACTGAAACAAATCCAGGTTATTTATTAACCCCTCCAACATCTCTCTCTTTCTCTCTGTGAATGCTTGCGTGTTCTCTCCCATAATGATGAGATGTTTCCCCTCTTACACTCTCTTGAAAACATAATCCTTCCTTGGAAAAGATAATCTTCACTGCCACACTCTTCTAAAATGCCAACAGCTATACATATAATATCACTTCCAGCTAATTAATTCAAAAATACAATAACTGCCCAAACTCATTCCATTAATTATTTACCTCTATCATGAGATTCTCCCGTTCAAACCTGTGTTGAGTCAAAAAAAAAAAAAAAACCTTGGGTCCAGAAATATAACAACATAGGAACACAGAGACACACATGTAGTAAATTTATCTGCTCCAAAGTACAAAATATACCTTATCTTGTTTACATGCACATCCATTACAGTAGATTCAGCCATAGTCCAAAAAACCTAGCAAAACAACCCTAACTCAATTATCTTCATTCATTAGATTCAGATCATTAAGTATAAGTGAACCTTTTCTAGTAGTACTAGTTTTTAAAGCTTTTAGCTTTTACACTACTACACGACCATTCTAGTGGATCTACCTAGCTTCAAGTCTAGTTCTACATTGTTACCAAAACCTGAAGAACTTGAACCAGTCATCTTCTCATTACCATCATTATATTTCTCTCTCACAGTCTCAGGCACCACACTGAACAATTGAGCCATAGAGTTAACAACACAGCATTTCTTGTTATTATTCCCCAAAGCCTTCCCTTTGACTTTCACTACTTCTGAGCTTGAATTTGAAGACGAAGAAGATGGCGGCGACAGCGACGGCAGCACCGACGGTATCTCGAAGTTGGTCCTGGCCTTGGAGCCTCTCAGTCGCCTCGCCGCCGAGTCATACGCACGGGCCGCCTCCTCCGCCGTGTCGAACGTGCCCAGCCAGTGCCTGCACCGCCCGATTCGGTCGCGTATCTCCGCCGACCACCTCCCCCACGGCCTCTTTCTTACTCCCCTGTAGCTCTTGTTCACCGACGACGGAGTACCTTGTTTATGCACCGGCACGAAACTTTTGGGGTCATTAAGGTTGTTGTCTTTTTTGTTGTTACTGGTAACAATGGTTGAAGTTGTTGTGTGGCTATGCCCGAAGAGCACGTGCTCACCTACCACGGCGGCGATCCCCTCCAGAGGTGGTGGTGAAGGTGGCACGTTTGTGGTGGTAACCGGCCAGCTGCATGGTGGTGATGGGTCAGGAAGGAAGAGGAAATTGTTGTTATTCATGACTCTTCAAGGTGACGAAGATGGTTTGTGACTTGTGAGAAACTTTGTTGTGTGATTGTCTCCTGTAGCAATCCATTTATATGGGATCGAAAGCAATAAATTGAAAATTAAAATGGGAAAGAAATAAAAGAAAGATAGATTTTATTAGAGGGGTGGAAGATATGGCCGTCCATATCTGAAATGACCGTACTCAAAAATCCACTCGGAGAGATTGCGTGTAGAATGACGGAAGTACCCCTATACGTAAAGGAAGTTGAGTGGTGGGAGAGGGGTATGGAAGTAAATTCACCGCTGAGGACGGAGCGATGTGAATCGTGAAGATATCGAGGGTTTGGGAATGAACGATTGAAGGATAGGCGTCATCAGGTGGCGTCAAAGAAAAGCCATTTGATTTCATCTCATTATAACCGATCATATATCTATCAACAAATGTTTAAAAGTTAATTAACTACTACCCCGTTAATCATCTTTATGACATTAGAAAAATTGGAAAAAAACTAGTATATGTTATCTTATTTCTCTAAATGTGTGTTATTAGGTTATATATTATTCCTCCATCTTTATATAAAAGGTCTTTTAAACCGAATTGTGGATTCCCAAAAAAGGTTAATTAAAAATAGTTAAACATAATAAATATGCTTTTATTTAAATATGAACTTATTTATTGTATCAAAAAAATATGAACTTATTTATTAATTATTAATTAGTAAGAGAGAATAATAATAAGAAAAATAATGAAAAAGGAGGTATGAGGAAAGAAAACATGAAAGAATAAAGGAAATGAATAAACATTTTAATTAATATAATATTTGAAATTAATTAAAAATAAAATGAAAAAAATATATTTATTAGTTAGATAAATTCAAATAAAACCTTATATAAAGGGATAAGTCTATTAAAAAATGTGACTTTGTAGATAAGGAGGAACTAGTAAAGTCAAGAAGAAAACTAGTTTGGGAAAAAATTTGATAAAAATAAATATTAAAATTAATTTATTTAATTTTATATTAATAAATAAAGGTAGGTAAGAATTCCCTATGGTTCTTATAAAGCACAAACTAATAACCTTCACAAATTAATAAAAACAGTTAAAATTAATAAAATTGTCTTAGAATTTAAGTAATTTCTAATATTACCCCTACTAATTGTACTAAACTCTAATATTATATTAGTTATTACTCTCGCCCACTGCTTTTATTAATTATAGGCATACGTAAAAAAAAGTAATTAATGTTTTTTAAAAATAAGTAAATACCTTTAAAAAAAAAACTAAATATATTTACTAATTGGTTGATGTTTTATAATAAGAATTAGATAAACTAAAAATACATCTTGTACATCCGTTGAAACCGAAAAAGAAAAGTTGAATTAAAGTGAAGAACATAAAAAGCAGGGCCTGAAATGGGGTTAGATAAAGAAGATTTGATGGCGTAATGAAGGGATTTGTGAGGTCAACAAGACTTTATTGATGATGAAAAGAAAAACTGATGGATTGGATGGGAGAAAACCCAGTTTTCTCTGCACTATGTTGCAATCAAAGTGATTTGAGTTGGGGGTTCAGAATTCAGATGCTTTCGTCAACACTTGTGCCTTCATTGCAATTTTAGGATCTCTTGTATTATATCAACACAATCTCTATTTTATTATTATTGCCTTGAAAAATGAGTAATCACTAAACCAGGGTTCTTTAGCTCCTTTGGAATAGAAACTAAAACTAAAAATGAGTAATATATATTAATTTTTTCTTATAATTGAGAGATCATAAGTTAAATCTCGTTTGTAATCATAGATTATTAGTGCCTGTCCCTCTTATTTAATAAAAATATATATAAAACTATAATTTTTTTTATGGGAGGCAATCAAATTTAAAATATTATCAAGCATTAAATATTTACACCTCTCTGGGTGAAAATTCAAGCTTTTCATACACTGGTTTGTCACATTTTGACAAATTAGCCCCTTCACTACGCTTAGCCCAGTTACTTCGTTAAAAAACAAAAATTCTCAATGATTAAGCATCATTTATGGATGAGAAAGTATATTGTAGCACCTACTTATTAGGGTCATAATAACTGTCTAAAATACTGTGTTTTTCTTTCAATACAACTTTGGGGTATCACCCCAAAAGACAGGCTCAACTTGTCAACAGATTGAGAATTTTTTCTGGTTATTAAATTCATTTTAAAGCTCTTTTAATTATAATTCTTCAAATAAAAATATTAAATATGTCTAATAATAAAAAATTGGTTTCTTTGCAAACTAATTAATTTCCATCAAGATGTCTTCTTCATTTAATATTGGGAAAATTATTTTTTTTTCCTCTAAAGTGACTTTGACTCTGTTGTAATTTAGTTTTTAAAATTTTAACTCAATGCAGCTCAATTTTTATAATTTTGATTCAAGTGAAACTCATGATGCATGAATTTTAATTCACTGTGGCTCAATCTCTTTATTAGTAATTTTAGTCACTAAGCTTCATGAAACATATAATTATATTTTTTTTTTTTAAAAAGAAAGTAATGTTTTAAATGGTTAATCGATAACAATGGCTTTGTATCAAGTCAAAGTTCATGTATTGATTCATATAACCAAGTGAAAATTATATAGATTAAGTTGCATCAAGTTATAATTTAGAAACTAAATTAAAACCATGTCAAAGCTATGGATTATTGTTCCTGAAAATCTAACTTGTATTCTATCTTTATTGAGTGAAGCTGCTTATCACCTTAATTAACAAACAGGTTTTTTTGTTAGTTAGAACAGGAAATAAGGTTACGTTTCACCTTATTATGCCTGTAAGTAACACGTGATCATCACGTGAGGAAACTGGGAAGGCGAGCTTTGGAGTTACAAAAATGCATTCAAAACAAATCCCCTTGCTTGCTCAAGAATCCTCTTTTTGAATGAACACTACATTAACTTCTTTTTTTTATTGTCAAAACAAAACTTTGGTCTCATGGTACATATATAATAGTACAAATTAAAAGGCGCATGTATAGACAACAAATGAGCATGCATCGCATATATGTGTCGTTTACTAACGTTTTGTGATTATAATAATATAACATGGGCTGAGAGAGAGATCTACAGCGATTCACCGCATTTTGTCGTTAGTTGAAACTTGAAGCTAAGTCAATCTTTATATAAATTATATTTAAGGCTTTCTCGAGCGCCCATGCAAAAGAATCCAAAACATAAAAAGCCTCGTCTCTCTAACACATCAACTACCTACCTACCTACTATAGTGAGAATATCTAGTTTCCGAGGTGGCTTCGAAAGTGGCCTGTGTCTCATATTTTGATATATTTAAAGAAACATGCTGTTAGGAACCACAAAGAATGTCGGTCTATAATATTACTATATAACACCAGATAAACACAAACACACACACTTATAGCATAAACTAAAAATGGAGAGAGAGATGAAGATGGAGAGATCGAGGTTGAGGTTAATATTTTGAGGCGTTTAGGATAAAGAGAAGGTGGTGAAGCACTCCAAGGTTTTCGTGTTTTGCACAGTGCCTTCTCTCTCTATCTCTGTGTCTATGTATCTCTCTCACTCTTTGGACCAAGAGACTGGGCCTTGCATGGAGAGAAGAAGATGTATAGTAGGGCTTGCTCTTGGCCTTCTCTATAAAAAAGAGAAAAAAAGATAGAGAGAGAGTGGAAGAGAGAAAATCCCAAAGAAGGCGTGTGATGATGATATCTTTATAATGTTTGTACTTTAGTGAGTGAAGTGCAAAGTTTTTGTGGGAACTGTGTCTACGACATATAGAAAGTAATGCCAACCTTTTTGTGGGTTATGTTTTGGATATTCTGTTTCTGGGACGTCATCAGCATAAGCTTTTCATCAAAATGGCAAATCTCTAAAGACGGTAACCTCACTGGGAGATATCTGATCGTTAGTCAAAGGAAAGCATATCTTCTCTCTTTTATCTCCTGGAGTCCTGGTCCTCACCAGAGCTACCTGTTCAGTTAGAGAGGGCTGACATCAGTCTGGGCGATTACGACGAGAATGAAGAGTTTGACTTCAACATTCCCACTTTCAGTGACATGGACGGTTTTTGGACGAGGAGGAGGCCAAACCAAAATAACCATGACGATCATCTTTGTAGTCGATAAGGTTTGAGGTGCAAGTTCAAGGTAAAATTAATTATTATTTTAATAAATTTAATATTTCAATTCCGTAGGTTAAAATGTGGATTTAAATTTAATTAAAGTATGTGTTAAATTGTGCAGATGAGCAGGTGAACATAACCACCACGAGGTTGGATGGGTTGGTCTCAATAGTTTGTACCGGTGACTATGTGTCATAGTTCCGTGGAATAAAGTCACAGACCATAGCTGATCAAGAATGGTGATCACCTATTCAACTTGCATTTGAATGAGCTAGGCTCGAATTGGATGTGGTTCCCCATCCCGTTCAAGGCATGGAAGAATGTTACCCAGATGCCATAAAATATAGTGTGGGATGAGGTTGTGAAGGTAATTAATTGTATTTAATTAAATTATAAATGCAAATAGTTATAATTTATATTGTTTATAATTAATTAATTGTATTTAGTTACTAGTTATTCAATTGTGATCCAGGATAAGTTTACTGTCTGTGACAACAGAAAGAAGAAAACGATGATCAAGATGGGGGATAGCTGGAAAAACAAGAGGAATCGTCTTTACCAAATCTTGAATAAAGATTGGCCAATAGCTTTGGCACAGCTGATCAAGAACGTAGCTAATGGCGTCCTACCTAATGATTGAGCGAGTTTTTTCTAGTATAGGAGGAGCCCAGGGGGACAGAAATTTTTTTAATAATTATAAATTTTTCAATAATGAATATTTTTTTAAAAATAATTTTAAGGTTTCGTATCTTCTGCACGCTCTTTCTCTAAGAAACACCAAGAGTCAAGGGTAGCAGATGATTCATCATACGACAGGATTGAAGACATTTGTTATCACATACAGTGAGCTGATATTTTTTTACAATTAAATTATTATTACCTCTATATTAAGAATTTATTGTTTTATTGTTTAAGATAATAATTTATTGGTTTAATTCTTTTAGGAGAGGAAGACTCAACAGGAGAACCGCTAGACGAACCATAAGGAGTTATTTACAGTTACCCATAAACACCGGGACAGGATGACGACCTCTTAGCAAGTAAAGGAGGTCATTGTCTTGGGATCTGTACACGCAGCGAAATTATAAAATTTTTATGAATCCCATGGAGGATCTATCAACGGCGTTTAAATCAAGGTTTATTAGAAAAGTCGTACCTATGCGAAGGGTTGAAAGTTTTGTTCAATACGGTCTGGTGCGCATCTCCCTCTTCGTGCATCTTGCCCGTCGTACGTCTCGAACGTGGTGCCATCTTGTTCGATCAAATAGGAGCAGATTCTGCGAATCGCCTCTTTCTACCGGGATCCATATGAATAACCTTGAACACGGATGGCAGCGTGCTAGCGCTTTCAGTATTCTTGCGTCTCTCCTTTTCTTTCTAGGGTTTCTTGTGGCTTCTCTAATCCATCCGTGCTCTCAATACGACTAGATCAATATCTATTTATATAGTTTCTAAAACCCTAATGAGCCTTATTAAAATATTCAAAATTAATCAAATTAATCTTGAATTCAAATCTGAATTAAAACAATACATTAATTAAAATCTGTCCAACATATCTAATCAAATATATTTATTTAATTCGAATTATGAGCCTAAAGATTTAATTTATCTTTATAAATTAAATCTAAGATGTGATATCTTTCTATTTAATTAAATTTGAGATACTATATCTCAATTCAATTAAATCTGAGATACTATATCTTTATTCGAAAATTAAATCGAGATACAATATCTCAATTTATTATAGTTATTTAATTTATCAAATAAATTAAATTCTATACATAACAATATTATTATCTATAAATAATATCATTATTATTTTTGAATTTATTTTATATTATAAGATAATATAATATAATATGATATATATATATATACATATATCAACCCTAGATTAAATACAGTATTCATTAAATCTTAGACATATCTAAGATTCAATGAATCTGGACACTTTTGCTCGTGTTGGGCTATTCTTGTGTGCGACCCTGTAGGCCCACATGAGATTAGCAGTGAGCTAATACTGTACCAGCCCACAAGTCGCAAGCGGCCTCTAGCAAGATATTGCGACTACCCAATTCATATGTGGATCGATGATATGATACAACATATCATACAACCATGTCACGTCCCTTTTGTCACGTGATAATTTGGTCAAGGATGAGGCTTGAATAATGTCAACTTCCTGTTCTTGACCATTACTTTCTCGATTCTCGAGTAGTCTAATAATGGAAACTCCTTTGCTTCATAGTATGGCCATACATTTCTCAGACTCACTCATGGAGGGGCCCAGTATTATCTCTCTACAAATGTGAGGGACAAATTCCTTCTTGACCATTTACATCCCTTTGCATGAAAGCCACTGAGCTCGATCATAGCCTTTATCATCACCCAGTCAAAGGTGACTTTTGACTAGGTCAAAGATCAGCGACTCATCATGCAGGAATTCATGATGATCTCAGGTCAAAGGGCGTTGTGACATGGTTATATATGAGATAAACTTATGACTAAATCCATGCAGTTTTCTCATAGTGGGTCAATCCAGCACCTTGTACTCTTACAAATACCCATGACTTTGATTCGTATCTTCATACCTCATCAAAGTTATACCGGTCTTATCTCATCTTCGCTCCTGCGTAGATGATCGACTAGGGACATTGAAGATAATTTATAAGATATATCCAAGGATACAATTATCACTATAAACATGCAAGTGAAATGATAACTAAAGGAGAATACTTTAAATAACATAAACGTTTAAAGTACAATGACTTGCTCCTAGGGCATAATTTCCAACACATTGTACGATATAGACATCTTGTTGTTTTAATTTTTTTATTTATTTTAATTAAATTAAATTGCTAAATAAATGTTTTATAAAATGCATGCGGCATGAGCGGATTCGACAGTCGCTAGCTTAGTTGTGAGAAAGACAGACCCAGAAGTCATAGGGGTCCATGGATTCCACTACGCCCTTGAAAGCTACTCTAGGCCTAGTTGAGCACCCTTGACGCTATAAGGGTATGGGGTTAGGCACCAAATGTAGCTTGGCCTATTGCACGAGCGGCGCCTCTGAGGCTAGCACCTCTTGAGCAGGGACCTCTAACATTAGAAGGCCGAGGGAGGAGATTGTTCAGGAGATCCGTGTGGAGCTTGCCAGGCAGCTTCAGGTGCAGGTTGATTTCTTCTATTCTTAGTTGACCAAATGGTGGTATATCACGAACATGATGCTGTTGAGATTGTGGGGTCCATTGTTTCCTAACGAGGAGCATCTAGAGGTCCCGTCCATCCATAGGTTCGTCGTCCAACCACCTCTTCCTCTTACCGATGACGATGGTGCTATTAACTCTGGTCAGCCTTATGACTGTGCCCCCGAAAGAGGACATGATGATTAGCCTCTAAATAGTTAGTTACATTCATTTTTGATTAGGACAGTTGTATTTTGATTTAGAATAGTTGTAAATTTTTTTTTGACATTTGTATTTTCATGAAGTAATTTCTTGTTCCAAATAGAACTCATCCCAAAAAATTTAAATAAATAAATAACAATAGTTTGTAGTGGTTTCTTTCTAAAAACCACTAGACAGTGTAGCTTTTTTTTTTTTTGTTTAAAGAAATATGTTTATATTTGTAGTGGTTAAGAAATCGCTACAAACTTTCTTGAAAGTTGTAGCGGATTTTGGTTGGAGTGGTTTTCGATAAATAACTACTATAAAGTGTGTCATTTTAAAAGTTGTATATTTCGTATCTCATGAACGGTCATGAAGTTGTTTTGGGCAACTAACTGCTACAAAGTGCGACATTTTGAAATTTGAATATTTTGTATCCTGCCAACGGTATGAAGTTTGTAGCGGTTTTGCGCAATTAACCTCTACAAAGGGTGTCATTTTGAAATTTGAATATTTCGTATCCCGCTAACGATCATGAAGTTTGTAGCATTGTTTTCACTGTAACAGCCAAAAAAATTCACACTTTGTAGCGGTTATGAACTAGAGAATTTCAATTTAAGCGTCCTGACAATTTCTTGGATCTCACATACTTTCATGCCAGCTGTAATATCATGTGTCCATGTCCTAGATGCAAGTTTAAGAAGTGGAATACATGTGAAGTTGTTAGGAAACATTTGCTTGTGAAGCCTTTCCCGGAAGACTATACATTCTGGAAAGTTCATGGTGAGAAACCCGGTATGAGATATGCTGATGATTTTCCTTGAAGTTCACAAGTAGGAGTCAAGTAGATCAAGACGATCCTGTTAATAATGTTATTTGTGATACGTTTGGTTTTCAACATGACAACTTCAACGAAGAAGTGCATGGATCAGACCTAATGTTTTTAAGGAATGAAGTAGGTTCGGATTTTTTCAATTCGAGGGATGAAGCAGATCTTTCTTTGTATCAAGGCTGTCGAAAGTACTCAAAATTATCTTTCTTGATCAAATTGTATCACATAAAGTGCTTGTGTGGAATCATTAATAAGAGAATGTTAATGTATGCTATATTGGGGAAATGATACTAGCTTGGAAACTTGTAAGCAATGTCACACATCGAGGTACAAGACAATTCAGAAGGGGAAAAAGTAGAAGAAGAAACTTGCAAAGATTGTCAAGTACTTTCCAATGGGTTACAAAGATTGTTTATGTCGTCTAAAATAACTGAGCATATGAGATGACATGAAGTTGACAAGAATGAAGATGGTAAATTAAGACATCCATGGGATGCAGAAGTCTAGGAAGTGTTTGACTCAAACTTTCCAGCTTTCACAACTGACCCTAGAAATATTCAGCTTGCTCTGGTGACTGGCAATTTTAATCCATTTGGGAACCTTAACACAAGTTACAGTATTTGGCCGGTAGTCTTTGTTCTTTACAACTTTCCCCCTTTATGTGTATGAAACAAAGCTCCTTCATGTTGTCTATGATCTTGTCGGGCAAAAAGGCATAGGGTAATGACATCAATGTGTATCTCCAACCGCTTATTGCGGAATTGTAGATTTGTAGAATATCGACATCGAGACATATGACTCGTATGAAAAGACACTATCCAACTTGTATGCAGCCTTGATGTGGATGATAAGTGGCTTTCTTGGTCTAGGAACATTATCTGAGTGGAATGTGCATATGAGGACGGTGTGTCTAGCTCACAATTTTGACTCTGACTAAGTACGTCTTTCCTACTTTTGAAAGTGGTGCTTTAAGGTCATCAGAAGTTTCTTGATGGTAAGTAAAAGTTTATATTGCAATGGAATTGTTTCAATGCGAAACTAGAACAAAAGAGAACCTCTTCAGACTTTATTTGGTGCAGATATCTTATAGCAGCTTCAGTATGTTCAATTTGAGTTTGGAAAAAAACGACGATACAATAAAGCAAGAAGAAAGACTATTAGAACTTTTGCTTCTATGCCTCAACATTGGTGAAAGATAAGCATCTTGTTTACCTTTCTATGGTAGAAATCTATTTTTTGACACAATCTTGATCCCATGCATATTGAAAAAATGTATGTGACAATATGCTACACACGATACTTAACGAACCCAGCAAATCAAAAGATCATCTTCAAGTGAGGAGAGATTTATGGGCTATAGGAGTTCATAAAGACACATGGCCAGATGAGCATGACAAATTTCAATTGGCAAAGTTCACCCTCATAGAACCGAATAAGGAAATCTTCCTTGTGATTGAAGAAAATAAAAGTTCCTCATGGGTATTCAAATAACATTTCACGATGCATTGAGAAGAAGGCTTGAAAGGTTGTTCGACTGAAGAGTGATGAATGAATATTATTACACTTATTTGTATCTCTTGGTAAATAAATTTAGGATTGTTTAGTTAATAAATAATGGATTTTATTACTTAATCAAGCTTTGAGCTTTTAATTGGATTAAATTCATTTTTATGATTAAATTCCAGATTTATAGTGATTTAATATTTTCACCATAACTTTTGATCTAGATATCTGATTAGCCTGATTCTTCTTTCCTTTTTTAGATGATTCAGAGAGCTATAATTGTTATGAAGACTCGGAAGGCTTATTCATACAAGAAAATGGATGAAATTGGAGCTAAAGACAGACCCATTTTTTTGGATTTTTATTTTGCTCGAATTTTGTAATAAAAGACCATTTATTAGAGGTTTCCTATTTTTGGGCCAATCTTGTAGCCCTAGTGTTTCCTATTTATAGGTTAGATTAGATGACTAAAAACATATTCTCAATTATGTTGTAGGAGATTTTCGAATTAAATTAGAAGCTTTTTATTTTCTCTGAGTTATTCTTCATGTTGTTCTTCATCTTTTCTTCTGCGTTTTGCCTAGCCATGCTTGGCTAAACTTCTGTGGTTAATCCAATGTGAGGATTCCATGATTCATCCAGAGAACTTGTGCTTATTCGGTAATTTAACTCGTTTCTATTTTCAACTTATCGGATCTGATTTCTGGAAATAGCTCGAATATTAGATTTAATATTCGGTTTGGTTTATCCCAAGGACTGAGTTAGAACTAGGTTTTAAGTTTTACTATGCGATCGTACAGTGGGACGCTGCTGTTCGGACATATTTCAGGCGATCGTCTAGTCGAGGGATTTTCTGGGCAAATGCAGAAATCTCGGTTCATCCAGAGCCAAACGTGGGTTATTTATATTTCATTCAATGATGGAAGTTTCTGGAATCTGAACGTTGGGTTGATCGTTTTTAATCTGCTTCTGAATATTTCGTTCTGTTTCTTTTAAATTTCGTTCTTAATTTGTTTTAACCAAAACCCCCCCATTTTTACTGTGTTTGTTTCGCTGTTATTCTAATCAGACCCGCTGCAAATTCTTTGGGAAAACGACTGAGGTTCCCTATTACTACAAATCTTTTATTGAATTTGGTTATTTTGAGGGACACAACAAATCTCTTTCAAAGAGTCATGACTTGAATATTCTTATGCAACAGTTACTTTCATTGGCAATAAAAAATACATTGTCTCCTGATGTGTCCATCATTTTGTAGGAGTTGTGTTCTTTCTTTCAGAAGTTGTGTTCCAAGTTTTTGATCATTAAGGAGCTCGATCAGCTGAACACAAAATCATTCTTATGCTTTGTAATTTGAAGATGATCTTTCCTCCATCCTTTTTCATTGTAATGGTTCACTTGACAGTCTTCCTTATTCATGAAACTAAGCTCACTAGCCCAGTCCAATATCGATTGATGTATTCTATTGAGATATACTCTTTTTACAAATGTGCATCAGTATTGATGTCTAAATTTGCTAGTCGCACATTTAAGTATTTATAAACATTTTTCCTTCTTTACTTTATAGGTTCTTTGGGAAATTGAAATCTTACGTAAGGAATAAGACGTGACCAGAAAGTTCTATAGCTGAAGGTTATATAGGGGATATGGTCCTATATTTCTGTTCAAGGTACTTTAATGACATCAAGATGTCTTTCAACTAACCGCCTTATGGAGATGATTTTCTTGAACATGAGCCATCTTCAAGAGAGTTGTTAATCTCTCGTGTTGGTAAACCAGTTAGAGGAAGTGAAAACTTCAAACTAACAACAACTGAGAAGTTACAGGTACATAGACATGTCTTGATTAATTACACTCAAGTTGAACCCTTCCTTTAGTAGAATTGTACACTCATATGTTATTCTATATATTTCCTTATATTTCATGATCATTATCTCATGATTAACTATAGGGAGTTTAGAAGTCATATGAAGTGTCAACCTAGGATCATACACAAACATTTTCCAAATTTGACAAAAAAGGTCCACAAAGAATTCCCTAAGTTGGTTTGCGTGCAAGTACTAAATGACCAAAACCGGCACTCACATATTTCAAAGCTCTCGCAATTGACCATCTTGACCATGCAAAATGGTTTATGGTATACAATGTCAATAGTTTCAAGTTTTGCATAGTTTTACGAGATCAAGGATTGTTAATTCAAAACTCAGGGGGTTTATGGCACATTTGCGATAAAGAGTTATGCAAGCAGCAATGACAGTAACATACAATTTGAAGCCTTCCCTTATTATGGAAAGCTTCTTGTTATCATTGAATTAAATTACCAAGGTTGTTTTACTGTATCGTTGTTGAAGTGTTTGTGGGCCAATACAACAACTTTTTGAAAACTTACAATTGACGACTTAGTCATCACAACAATTCAGGTCCATAGAGAATTCCCCCAATTGGTTTGCGTGCAAGTACTAAATGACCAAAACCGGCGCTCACCATATTTTAAAGCTCTCGCAATCGACCATCTTGACCATGCAAAATGGTTTACGGCATACAATGTCAATAGTTTCAAGTTTTGCACATTTTTACGAGATCAAGGATTGTTAATTCAAAACTCAGGGGGCTTATGGCACATTTGCGATAAAGAGTTATGCAAGCAGCAATGACAATAACATACAATTTGAAGCCTTCCCTTATTATGGAAAGCTTCTGGTTGTCGTTGAATTAAATTACCAAGGTCATTTTACTGTATCGTTGTTGGAGTGTTTGTGGGCCAATACAACAACTTCTTGAGGACTTACAATTGACGACTCTGACATCACAACAATAAATTTCTCCCGGCTAATTCACACTGGTCAACCGAAGATTATGATCCATATATTCTTACCTTAGAGGCACACCAGGTTTATTATGTCGAGGACAAGAGGCATAAGGATTTGAATATGGTGGTTTATTTAAAGCCTCAAAACCTTTTTGACATGGGTGATTGTGGTAACATTGCCTACGAGAGTGAGCTATTCCAACATGTCAATTTCGAAAACTTTTTCCCTAAAGGTGATGAGAATTACCTATAGTTCTGTGCGTTTTTATAAGTTACACTTTATTATTACTTAATTTAAATTTATTTTTTGTAAAAAATATTAAATCATTATCAACATTTTCTCTACACATTTTTTGTAGAGATGATGACAAAGAATGATTAAACAAATTATAGTTTTGTTTTTGTAAACTTCAATTTATATATATATATATATATATATATATATATATATATATATATATATATATATATGTTTTAAAAAAATACCAACAAATTTTAACCAAAACCGCTACAAACATTATCACAGAAACGGCTATACCCGCATCCCTAACACCTCATTTCAAACATTCCTCCATTTCTTCCCACCCATCTTCTCTATAGTTTTCTCTCATCTGTAAGTGTTTTCTAAAGAGTTGAGCAAGTTGATCAAATATGGTAATTTTTTTTAAAAATTTTTGACTTCAACGTTTTATTTTATTTTTCCTCTTTATGATACTTATACTAATTATTTTTCTTGTTCTCCAGAAATTTAAGGACTTTTCCTCAACATTCCTTCTATAGTCAAATATCATTTAGTGGACAACATAATAAGTCCTTATTACCTACACATTCTTAATATTAAACCTACATAATATCTATACTTATCTAACTTAGTTTAATCATTTTTCTCAAATGTCAACAACTATCATTTAAATGTACTTAAAAAATAAAACATTCAACATAATATTGTAACAAAGGACTCAAATTATGTTCTTGCGTTTTGTTTTGGCAATCTTTTATTGCGGTTTTAAAATCGCTACAAACTTAAATTCAAATTCAAATTAAATATTTGGCACAATTTTTAAACTTTCATTCAATATTTGTAGCAGTTTCATTAACCGCTACAAATATTTTGGCACCCATTTTTTGAAATTCCCGGATGCATTTAGTAGTGGACTTTAGAACCGCTACAAAGTTGGCGCCAAATTTTCAATTCACCTTTCTTGCCACACCAAATTCTGCCAAAACTTTGCCTCAACATTTGTAGTGGTTCTAAAACCACTACATGATTATAAGATAAAGTGTCATTTAGATAGCATCTTGTAGTGATGACTCGAAACCGCTAATAATACAGTAGTGGTTATGTTACTTGAGTGGTGTTTCTAAAAAACCGTTACAAATCCACTTGCAACAATGTGTTTTGTGGTAGTTTTTTGAACCGCTACTAATGTTCTGTATAACGGTTAAAACCGCTACAAATACATAATTTTAATTGTTACAAAACGATAGTTTTTTGTAGTGATAGCAGCTATGCTACATTTGCTTCAAGTCAGTGTCTGTTTAAAAAACAACATTAAGATCATAGGCTAAAAACCATGATTTTGAAGTTCAAATCATATTTTATTAATGGTAGTTAACTAACAGTACAATTTCCAAAATCAGTTATGAACTTTAAAACCGAACACAAGAATATCGCATCAAAGTGTTTGCTCGTTTATGATGGTTTCTATTGAAATCAAGATGCAACAAACTTTACTCGATCGAAGCATTTTCAAAGGCTAACATTGCCTTCCTGATAAAAGACCCTGTAATTTAGAGGTAAAGTTCAATCTTACTTGGGGTGGCGGGGAAGTGATAGAAGGCCCAAAGTTGCAAGATATGAAAGATGCATTAGGATTGACCAACGTGAACTCCAAAGGTTTACCACTAGCAGCGAGTTGGCTTTGTGGATTATATGTAGAGGAGAAACTACTAGTAGCACACTGATATGTGATAAAAACACATGGTATTATAAGTGGTTTCTTGAGAAAATTGGAATACCTCATGAGCAGTGTGTCGAACTTGTATAGGGACTTTAAATGATTTAAAGATGTACTTCCTTTGATCATTAATATAAGATATATTTACGTAATTTAATTATATTAAAAAAGTTAATTAAGTTGATTAATATGAAATGTTGTTTCCCCCCTAAAACACTCTAATTATTTTCTTTGATTCCTTTCATTTCTCTCTTACTTAATTATTGTTGAGGGAATATCAATAGAGGTAAATTAGGAAAATATTAATAAATATGAAAAATAGGTTTTAAAGTAAATACCCTTTCTGGTCTTTAAAAAAAACATGGTCCCCATTTTCATCCCTCATACAAAGAAAACCCTTTTTTAGTTCCTGAAAAGGACGAATAAGGATTGATTGGTGAATATTTTAATCCTTCGAAAATTTCCAAAAACCCTTTTTTAGTACATAAAAATGTCATATTTTAGTTCCTGGGAACGAAAATGGGATCCGTGTTTTTTTTTTCCCTGGGACCAGAAAGGGTATTTACTCTAGGTTTTATATTTAGGACCAAAATCAACTCCCTGATTAAGTCTTATATTTAAAGACTAATGGCAGTATTGGAGTAGAAGCTGTACAAAAGTAATGGTTTGGAAAACAATAGGAACTACTCCATCATTATGAGTTTACAAATTCACTCATGAATGACTAGTTAGTTGGTTTCATGTCATGTTTTTAGGAATTTCACTTATGTACTAATTGGTCCACTTAACATATAAGACGAATCTGAATTCTTTGTAGTGTTAGGTACACCTCATGAGATGGAACCCTTTATTTGTTGATATATGTAATGAGAAAAAAATATTCTTAATGAGACATCTTTTTGTTTCTTTAAGGTTCAACACCACATAGAGTACTATTCATAAAGGGAGGGCAAAAAAGCGAAATTTTTGTCTGTATGGATCATATAACATCAATGATGCATCTTTACAAGTTTGATTATTCATGGTTTCGAAGCTCAAATGCGGATTATATACATGAGGCTGCTGGAATAATTGAATTATATTATGATAAGATCGTGTTACGGACCGGCCCAACAGGCCCAAGTCCGGACCTCGGCCCGATGGCGCCTATAAGGGAATCCGCGCTATATTAGGAAGGGATCCAAGATCCCCTATTTTTAGGATCTCATCAATAAGGATTCTCCTACGATCATGGTAACAGCCAATCAGCCCTTAACGGCTCAATCATAGATATCCCTCTTTAATAGGGAGATACGGGCACCAAGCTCCTCTATAAATAGAAGGAAACCCTAAACAGGTGCACACGTTCTATCTTATGCTCTTGTTACTTTCTGCCACACAGAGCACACACCCCACTCCCCTGGCTACGTGCCTTCAAGTTTGTTGCGAACTACGTGGACTTTGATCCCTTCGAGGGTACGTAGGCTCTAGGCTTGACACCCTAGTCAAGTCCAATCTCTGTGTTCTTCATACAGAACATTGGCGCCGACCGTGGGGACCGTAAACTTCAATCCCCGTGACTACTAATGGTGAGCACTAGAAGCCACAGCAGAAATCCCCAACCGGTGGGAGGAGACCCACAAGCCAGCCGCCCGCCGCCAGACCAGCCGCCGGCACTACCTCGGAGAGGAAACACCCCAGAAGGACATGTTACTGATACGGTGACTTCCTCCCCGGACAGGGAACAGCCGCTCCATGACGAGCAGCCGCGGCATGAAGACCGACATCCAGAAGAAGCACTCACGCCATCTCCAACGCGTGATGTCCGGGCAGTTGATGCCGACGTCCGCATGATGAGGAGGACTCAGGAATCGTTCATGCGGCGCCTGGAGAACAAGGAAAAACACGACGACCTGCAGAGGCGGGCTGACTTCGAAGCTATCGGAAAGATGATCCAAGAAGCGCTCGAGAATGACCGCCGCGTGAGAGGCCGCCACAGGGGTCGCGGTCATACAAGGAGAGCCTCGGCAGGCGACAGCAGCTCCTCGAGCAACTCTGAGCTGAGGAACCCACGCCGCGACGACGGCGAACCGAGGCGGCGCCCGATTGCAGACCACGGTCCCCGGGAGACAGAAGAAACCACAGTGCCGGTCCTAACCGCACCAATCGGCATGAAAGGGAATACCGTGATCGAGAAGAAACCCGCGCCGAGGAAAGAACTCCCCGGCCTCGCCACGGATCGCCTCGGGAATATCGTGTGACGTACCTATCAGAGACGGGAAGATCCCCGTTCTCGAGGGAGGCGGCAACAGCCCGTTTCCCAAAACGCTTTGATTTAAGCAGCCTGCCGAAATACGATGGGAGCCAAGACCCCCGGAACCACTTGGTTACCTTTGAGAAGCTCATGTGGGTCCGACAGATCAGCGGTCCGGTCATTCAGCGCCTGTTTGCGGCTACTCTGGACGGGCCGGCACACAGGTGGCTGACATCTCTTCCGGACAACTCTATCCAAGACTATGAAGACCTCGGACGAAAATTCGAGCTGCACTTTGCCACCAGCAAAAAGCAGCCGAAGACTACGTTCACCTTGAGCAAAGTACGTCAGAAGAAAGGTGAGGCCTTGCAGAAGTATCTGGATCGGTTCCGAGACGTGGCCATGCAAGTACGGTCATTGCCCGAGGATGTCCACGTACACTGCCTGGTCAATGGACTGGATCCAGCATCCCGGCTGGCTCGTCACCTATGCAAGAACCCAACGTACACCTTGACCGAATTCTATACCGAGGCGAAGAAGTACCTGGAAATGGAGCAGATGGAGGCGGCCAATGCCGATGAACCTGAGCGAACTAGGAAGAGCCCGCCTAGCGACGAGGAACGCCCAAGAAGGACGAAGACCGACCCGAGACAGCGCAGCCGGGACAGCCGGACAAAGTCTGACCGGGCCGACCAGAAGACCAAGTACGACAGTTACACCCCGCTGAACGTCCCTCGGTCCCAGGTATGGAAGGAGGTAGCCCAAACCGAGATGAAGCGGGTGGACAGGCCAAAGCCGATCAGAGGACGCTCCAACACGGACCGTTCCGAGTTCTGCAAGTTCCACGACTGCAACGGCCACACCACCGACGAGTGCTATGACCTTCGCGACGCAATCGAGAAGTTCGTAAGGGATGGGAAACTGCGTCAGTACGTGATCAAGACTTAGGGAAGGACGAACGGGAAACGCAACGACCGCGCCCGCTCCAGAAGTCCGCCCAAGAAATCCCGAAATCCCAGAAAAAAGCAGAAGGCGGCCTCGGACGACGAATTTCCCGACGTCGATTTCCAGTGCAACGTCGTCAGCGGAGGATTTGGGGGAGGAGGAGACACAATAAGCCAGCGAAAGAAGTATCTCCGCGAAGTATTGACCGTCCGAGACCCCCTAAATTCAAGGAAGACCCAAAGAAGCCTCGGCCCCCTGCCCTAACCTTCACCGAGGAAGAGTTGGAAGACGTCATACCCGGACATCTGGACGGACTGGTAATCACCGGAACCCTGATAAACTGTCGTGTTAAAAGAATTTTTGTGGATGCAGGAAGTTCAGCGGACATCATAAGTTGGGATGCCTACAAAAGGATGCACCTCGACAAAGAGGACCTTAGGCCTTGCAAAACCACCTTGGTGGGTTTCAATGGCGAGCAATCCTTCCCAAAAGGCTACATCGACCTCCGGTTAACTCTGGGCACCAAAGAAGCCTTCAAATCGGAGCGGGTACGATTCGTAGTCGCTGATTTCCGGTCCCCTTACAACATCATCCTGGGTCGGCCAACGATCCACAACTGGGATATACTAGTATCCACCAAGCACCAGAAGCTGAAGATGGTCAATAATAAAAGCCAGATAGTGGTGGTCTCTGGAGACCAGAAAGAGTCGAGGCACTGCTACTACGAAGCTCTCCGGGTCGAGGAAGGAGGACCAACGTCTCCACCCCGGCTCGGATTTAATGAGCGAGTAGCCGAAGCCGGCCCAGGTGAGCGCCCGCGGCAGCAAGTCAACATGGTCAAGTTGGACCTCCGGGAGCTGGACAATCCGAGGCCCGAACCAGAAGGAGAGCTGGAGGAGATAATGCTAGGTGAGGACCCATCCAAAACTGCCAAAATTGGCCGTGATATGGACCACGGCCTGAGGGATCTCATGATACGCTTTTTAAGGCAGAACCGTGACGTCTTCGCATGGACCTCGGCCGAAGTGCCCGGCATAGACCCCCACTTCTGCTGTCACAAGCTCGGCATATGGCCGGGATCTAGACCCGTGGCACAGAAGAAGAGGAACATCGCGGACAATAGGCAGAAGGCCCTGGAGGACCACATTGAGGAACTCCTAGCGGCCGGCTTCATTCGCGAGGTACAATACACCACTTGGCTCTCCAACGTAGTCATGGTCCTCAAGCCCAGCGGCAAGTGGAGAGTGTGCATCGATTACTCCAACCTCAACAAAGCCTGTCCTAAGGATTCCTACCCGATGCCCAACATTGATAAGCTCGTGGACAACTCGGCCGGGTACCAACTCCTCTCCTTCATGGATGCCTACTCCGGCTATAACCAGATCGCCATGCACCCCGAGGACCAAGAAAAGACCGCCTTTATAACTGATAAGGCGAATTATTGCTACAACGCCATGCTCTTTGGGCTGAAGAATGCCGGGGCCACCTACCAAAGGATGATGAACCGAGTTTTCGAGGATCAGATCGGGCGTAACATAGAAGTCTACATAGACGACATGATCGTCAAGTCAAAACTACCAGAAGATCACATCCGGGACCTAGAACAGACGTTTGAGAAGTTAAGAAGACATCGAATCAGGTTGAACCCGGCCAAGTGTGCCTTCAGGGTCCCAGCAGGGAAATTCCTAGGCTTCATGTTAACGAACTGAGGGATAGAGGCCAACCCGGACAAATGCAAAGCCGTGCTCGACATGCAGCCCCCGGGGTCTAAAAAGGAGGTACAGCAGCTGACGGGCCGACTAGCCGCATTGACGCGCTTCTTGCCGAAGTCGGCCGAGAAAGCCCTACCTCTTTTCAAGCTGCTAAAGAAAGAAACCCGGGGCGGATGGAGCCCAGACTGTGACGCAGCATTCGAAGAAATTAAGAGATGTTTGGCATCCCCTCCGGTGCTCACGAAGCCGGACCCAGGAGAGACCTTATTCCTCTACCTATCAATCGGCAATGAAGCCGTGAGCGCCGCCCTAGTAAGGAAGTCCGAGGCAGGACAGACACCAATATACTTCACCAGTAGGGCCTTGCAAAGCTCTGAAATCAGGTACCAGAAGCTGGAGAAGGTAGCTTTTGCTCTACTCACAGCCGCAAGAAGACTCCGGTCGTATTTCCAGGGACACCGGATTGTCGTACGAACCAGCCAGCCGATCCGGCAAATTCTGCATAAGCCGGACCTGGCAGGGAGGATGACCAATTGGGCCATAGAGCTATCAGAGTTTGACATCGCTTTCGAAGCCCGGCAGGCGATCAAGTCCCAGGCACTCGCAGACTTCATTAGGGAACTCACCCCGGCCATAGTCAGTGACGGGACGTGGAAGGTCTATGTGGATGGATCATCCAACGCAAAGGGCAGCGGTGCAGGAGTCATCGTTGAAAGCCCACAGGGAGTAGCCACCGAACACTCTCTTCAGTTAGAATTCCAGACCTCTAATAACCAGGCCGAATATGAGGCCCTACTGGCTGGACTACTCCAGGCAAAGGATAATGGCGCCCAGCGAGTAAAGGTCTTAACCGACTCGCAGCTCGTCGCGGCTCAGATAAACGGCACCTACCAAGCGAAGGGCCCGCTCATGGCAAAGTACCTAAATAAAGCCAAAGAGCTGATGGCCGAATTCGAGGAGGTCACAGTGTCCCATATCCCCAGAGAAGAGAACGCAAGAGCCGACATCCTCTCTAAGTTGGCAAGCACTAAGGGGCCGGACAACCATAGGACCGTGATACAACAGAACCTGGCCGAGCCTAGCTGCATCATGGCCATTTTTGGAGGGGCCGACTGGAGAAAGCCTATTGAAGACTACCTCGAGAGGGGAATTATCCCCACCGACCCGACAGACGCAAAAAAGTTGATCAGAGAAGCCGCCTTCTATGCTATGGTCGATGACCAACTATACAGGAAGGGACTCCATTGCCCAATGATGCGATGCCTTGGAGATTCCGAAGCCAAATATGTGCTGGCCGAGCTACACGAAGGCGCTAACGGCCACCACATGGGGGGCAAGGCATTAGCCCGGAAAGCGCTGCGCGCCGGCTACTACTGGCCCACTATGAGTCAGGACGCCATGGAGAAGGCCAAGACGTGCGACAGTTGCCAGAAGCACGCCAGGGTCATATGGCCACCACCCTCTGAACTTAAAGGAATGCCAGCCCCATGGCCCTTCTACAAGTGGGGCATGGACAACCTCGGACCATTTAGGCCGGTGCAAGGGCAGTGTAGATGGCTCATCGTCGCAGTCGACTACTTCACTAAATGGATCGAAGCAGAGCCACTCGCCACAATAACGTCGGCCAGAGTGATGAAATTCTTCAGGCACAACATCGTCTCTCGTTTCGGCATACCAGCCGAGGTCGTCACGGACAATGGGACCCAATTCATGGACCATCGTTTCCAAGCACTAATGTCCGACTTGGACATTAAGCAGCACTTCTCGTCCGTCGAACACCCCCAGACCAATGGCCAGGCTGAAGCCGCCAACAAAATCGTCCTGGACGGACTAAAGAGGCGAATGTTGCAAGCTGAGACCAACTGGACCGAACAGCTCCACAGCGTCCTCTGGGGATACCGCACGAGCGTACAGTCTTCGACTCAAGAAACCCCGTACAGGCTGACCTATGAATGTGAGGCAATGATCCCGGTTGAAATCGGACAGCCATCCTGGAGAAAGGTGAGAGCCGGGCAAGAGGGGCAGGGATCGAATGACGACGCCTTGAAAACTGACTTGGACCTCATTGATGAAATCCGGGTTACAGCGCACTGCCGGGAACTAGCCGCCAAGCAGCTACTCGCGGTGAAGTACAACAGAAAGGTCAGACCCCGGTCTTTCAACCGAGGCAACCTAGTTCTCCGACGGGCCGACATAGGCAACAAGAATGCCAAGGACGGGAAGCTGGCGGCAAACTGGGAAGGGCCCTACCGGATTAAGGAAAAGCTCGACGGAGGAGCATATATCCTCGAGACTTTGGCACGAAAGCCAATCAAAAGGACATGGAATGCCGATAAGCTGAAGATCTACTATAGCTAGACCCTTTCTCGGCAGCGTTTGTTAGCTTTTACGATTATTCCTTTCCTCGCATTTGTTTTCCTTTCGTCTTGAGTCCAAGTTATGTCATTTCTGATTGTGATGCTTTGTAAGGCCCCGTAGGGCTATTTCTTTTCATCAATAAAGGATCCCACTGGGGATATTTACCAATACTCACAAAGCTTAAGCATGAAGCCTGAGCCGCTTAGCTTGGCCAAAAGCAACAAGGCCGAGGCAATGAAGCCCGGCTAAGGAACCGAAAGCCGGGGCTATTAACCCCGGCACCGGTAGACGGCCCCGAGGTCACAAACCCGGCCAGAACCAAAAACATCTAGATGTACGAAAACCGGCCGTCGTACTCCGACAAGCATTGGTTAGAGCTCGGCAAAGGAATCGAACACGGCCCTTTGCGAAATTGACGCGTCAACGCTCGCCCGGCTAAGCAAGCGGCTTGCCATGCCGACCCTGATCAGGTCAAAATGTCCGACTCCAGGCAGACGAAGCCTCGGTTAGATACGTGGTAGTCTCGCCCTTACGCCGGTACAACTGGATCCAACTAAAAGAAAGTTGGAGCTCGGCTACGTGAAAGCCGGGCCGAGGCAGTATGGTTAGTTGTGCCTGACGAGGCTGAAACGAGACAACCTTGCCCCAACCTCCCACACACTAAGTGTGGTAGAGAAACAACGGCCTGCACATATGCAACCGACAAACACTAAAGCTTGGGCAAAAGAATGATAAAATTGCCTAAGTTTCCTATACGGCCCGTACCCACACGGCCGACCGATGCTTAAGACAAAAGGATGGCAAAATCCATTGTCTAGAGCATCCAGACGGCTTGCAACCATACAGCCGAAAGAACACCCAAACTTAGACAAAAGAGAGATAAGCTCACCCATTATCTAAGTTACCTAAACGCCCACACGGCTGACTGGCGAAAAAGGATGGTACAAAGTTAAATCGTTCATTGTCAAATCTAGACAAAAGTGACGGTAAAAATTAAAACAAGTCCGGACCTCGGCCCAAGGCAAGAGAAAAATTGTCGTTAGTCGTTCAAGTCTGTACAAGAATGGCACCAAGGCCAAAGAAAAGCAAAAAATTACAAGGGCTCTAACACCCCAAGAAATGAAAATAGCAAAAATCAAAGCTAAGACAGGGAGCCCGACCCAGCATCAGCTTCCTCCTCAGGCCCGGCCGCGATAGCACCCTCCACATCAGGATCCTCGGCGGTTTGAGGCTCGTATGGGAGGAAAGATCCATCGTCCTTGACAAAGGCACGATGATCATATCCCTCCACTCGAAGCTCAACCCCGGGGTTGAAGTACCGGATCTGGAGCAAGGCTTGGTTAAAACAGGCCTCGGCAGTCTGAACCAGGGCATCCGTAAGCTCCCGGGAGGTCACCTTCTCAGCAGCAAGGGCTGCCTGAGCCGCCTCTTCCTCCCTGGCCAAAGCAGCCAGCCGCGCCTCTAAAGCCTTGGCCGCAGCCAGGCTCTCGGACCTCTCCTTCACGGCCCGGGTACACTCCACGGCGACCGATTCGGCATGCTCCTGGGATAGTTGCAGCTCCCGATCTGCCCGGACCGCCGCAGCCTTCGCGGCATCCAGCTCCGCCCGAACCCCCTCCAGTTCCACGAGGGCCGCATCCCGCGCCGCCAGGCCTTTGGCCAGCTCCTCCCCGGCCGACCTAGCCTTAGCCTCAGCCACCTCAAGCTCCTCCTGCAGCTCGCCAGCAGATGCGGCCTTGGCCTCCGCAGCCGACAAACTCTTGGCCAACTCCTCGACCTGTGCCCGCAGCCTCTGGACATCAGCGTGGGAACGAGCATATTGCTCCCGGACGAGGATCAGGGCTTGGTTATATCCCACCGCCCGGTAAAGCTCTGCCTGGTTCCTGTGCAGCTCATCCAGGGCCGGTCGAGTCAGGGCAGCGCATCCAGTGAAGTGTCGGGGGGGGAGGAAGGCGGTGGAGACCTCAGGAACTACCCCATCGTGCCAAAGACGGCCACGGGCGAGAAGAGACTTCGACAGCGGTGGTGGCGGAAGCGAAGATGACGAAGGCAGATCTGGCAGAGATGAAGGAGGATCATCGGCAAAAAACTCAGCCTCAACCTCCTCATCGGAAATCGGGGCCTCACGCCCCTCAGAAGCCTGCGAACCAGGCACCGGGCTTGGGTCCACAGCAGCGACTTCCCGGCCCTCAAGCACCGGAGCCCCCCCAAGGAAGCGGCCTGCGAAGCCGAGGTGGAAGAAGGGCCATCAGCAGCAGGGCCTTTGGCCTTCTTAGGAGCCGGGGCAGAAGGAGCACCGGCAGTGAAAGAAGCCGCCCGCTTCTTGGGGCGACTCGTAGGCGCGGCGACCGCCCTCGACAAGCGAGCGTATAGCGGCAGGTCGTCCATAGCCCTAGCTGCAAACAGACAGAAACAAAGTAGATCAGAATCCACCGATTCATAAGAACAATACTGAAACAAAAACAAACACAACTACTAGTGACCCTACAGGAGGAAGGCGGCGGCTCGGCGGAAATGTAGAAGCCGGCCGGCTGCACACCGTACTCGGCCACCAGGGCCTCGAGCCGTGGCAAAGCAGAAACCGATTCTGGCACCAGGTCTTCGAGCGGAACCTGGTAGGAGATGGCCTTAGCCTTGTAGTGACCTTCCCCCCAATACAGCGGGAACCGACCACCATCCTCTAAGAACCACGGCCGCTCCCCCGGGACGGTCTCGACCTTGAAGAAAGCCCCCTTAAACCGTTTGAACGAGTCGGAAAAGGGCATCATCAAGTGACGGTCTGGGTTGACCCGCAGGGATACCATGCCCCTCAGCTTGTCACCCCTCGCGGACGAGCTAGGGGTAAAAGGTCCTAAGAAGTGGAAAAAGAGGTTGGTGGTACAGGGGATGGGGAGCGGAAAATGGCCGCATAACCGCTCGAAGGCGACTAGGTATCCCCAACCATTCGGATGAAGCTGTGTCGGGGCGAGACGAAGATGCCGCAATGCCTCCATCTGGAAGGGGGAGAAAGGAAGAGAAGCTTGGACCCGAGTCAAGTAGTCCCGGTAGAAGAAGAAAAAGTCCGGCTGACCCTCGGACCGAGCCGCACATACAGGCTCCTCAGGCCCCGGACGCCTAAGGACGCATCCGGGCATGGCCGGGACCTCCAGCCGTGCTATGTCTACCTCCGACATCAGTGACGTTGTGGCCAGCACGTCATGCGATACCCAGCCGTATCGGCGAATCTGGGCTTCGGACGGACTGGGTGAGTCCGAACCACCGGCCTCCGAACGCTTTTTTGAAGATCCCGACTTGGGAGCCATAAATAAGCCTATATGAAAATAAACAAAGCCGGTATTAGCAAAGAAGCAGAAATACCTGGCACAGGCATAACAGCAGGTACTAAAGAAGGCCGACTAGGACGAATAGGGACACGAGAGGGAACAGCCGGGACAGTCCAATGCCGGCAGGAGCCCAGAATAGATGAGGCCTCGGCATCTCCATCACCCGCCATCAATACGGAAGCCTCCGCCAGGCAGTCCCAGCAGGGGCCGGCATAACCCTCTGGGGCGGACGTCTGGCGTGCAGCAGAAGGACCCTCGTAAAAATTTAGGGGTCGAGCCATCACCACCGGGGCCTCGGTATTGGAAGAGGAACCAGCCCAGGTCCCACCAGGTGATTCAAGGGGAAGAGCCCGGGCAAGCGGCCGGAAGGGATGACGTGGAATGGGAATAGAAACCCTTCCCGAAGACGGGCGAGCTCCAGCTCGTCCCGGACGCGCGACACCACCCCGGCGCAAAGGATCCAGGACCCTCGTGGCAGGAGGCTCACCCCCAAGAACCCAGTAGGTCATACGAGGAAGACGCGCACGGAGGAGCATTTCCTCCTCTGGCGTCAACAACCCCTGCGGTCGCGGAATATTTCCACCTCCCGCCATAATTAAAGACCTACGGTATCAGGAACCGGTGTTTGAAGGAGGTTTGGGAAGAACTTTGAGTACAGTGACGCTAACGGAAACCCAGAAAAACCCAGAAGAACAGAAACAGAGACAGCGATTCCCAGTATGCACGGAAAAATACAGAAAAATACCGATCAAATGCACAAGGGAATAAGTGCAGTACCTGTATAAGTAAAATGAAAGAGACTGGAACGCTGGAAGACGGTGAAAAGTCTCAAACCAAGAATCCCCACTCACGCTCTAGAGAAAGGAGAGAAATTTCTGGGCAAAAGAGTGAAATAGCGGGAAAAAGTGGAAATGAATAGAAAGAAGGCTATTTAAAAAGCCAACGCAGGGGCACGACGGTCCATTCCCGCACAGATGCGACGGGATTGGTGCAGCACGACGCCAGCGCAATAAATGCGCATTCACCTCGAAAGGCGAAAAGGCGCGGCGGTTGCAGAACGCCCCCAGTAAAAGCCTGACACCTGTACGCCTGCAATAGTAGCGCGTAAGAGCGAAACCCGAAGCGTCCGGAGAATCCCAAAAGGCAAAGGGGCAAAAGACCCGGGAAGGATAGAAAACCGCTCGGACGAGAACGAACCCGGCGTCCTAGGCGGGGCAAGGACAGGTTGAGCCGACCACAGCTCCGAAACGGAATGATGGCCGCGGCGTCTAAAAAGCCGACTCAGTCCGCATTAATGACCTCGGCCATAATGGGACCGGGGCACTAAGCATCTCGGCCGTCCAGAAGCCTGAACGACCAAGCTGGGGGGCAACTGTTACGGACCGGCCCAATAGGCCCAAGTCCGGACCTCGGCCCGATGGCGCCTATAAGGGAATCCGCGCTATATTAGGAAGGGATCCAAGATCCCCTATTTTTAGGATCTCATCAATAAGGATTCTCCTACGATCATGGTAACAGCCAATCAGCCCTTAACGGCTCAATCATAGATATCCCTCTTTAATAGGGAGATACGGGCACCAAGCTCCTCTATAAATAGAAGGAAACCCTAAACAGGTGCACACGTTCTATCTTATGCTCTTGTTACTTTCTGCCACACAGAGCACACACCCCACTCCCCTGGCTACGTGCCTTCAAGTTTGTTGCGAACTACGTGGACTTTGATCCCTTCGAGGGTACGTAGGCTCTAGGCTTGACACCCTAGTCAAGTCCAATCTCTGTGTTCTTCATACAGAACAGATCGCATATAATGAATGACAGTTGAATGAATTATGCAATCAAAATAAATAATAAACATGAGAAGCATATCATATACACAGATAACAGACGCAAATAAGAAGCATTCTGGATATAAATGTGGACATAAAAAACCAGAAAATTCAGTACATCCAAGATAAGTCTTGCTTGAAAGACCCAGATTTAGTCCAAAATATAACATCGCAGTCCAAAATTAAACTAGGGAAATTAAATCCCATACACTCTGAGGCACTTGCTTTCTCAGGCCACATCATTCGAGTTAATGATAACCTTAGCAATGTGCATATAACATGAACCATATGATGCTTCCTATGTAATTCATTGGTACTGTGCTATTAGCAGCTCCTCTCTATATATTATTTGAATATCTGCTTAATGATATTTCTTCTTCACTCAAGAAAAAAAATATCATACATCTCATACACTATTTATCAACCAAGATTCAAGGATGAGACAGAGACATAACCAATAAGCAAAAATTAATTAAATTATCTTTGGCTTAAAGTATTAGCAAGACATTTATGATCTCTTGAGCTACGTTGTAATGCATCTATATATTAAATAGCATTTCAATCAACATTTTAGTATTATATTCAAAAATAATTTCCTTGAAGTCCAAACCCCAAACTAATATGAGTACAACTAGCTACTCAAAATCCATTACAACAACAACAACAATAAAGTCTTATCTCACTATGTGAGCCTGACTGCATGGATTACACAACGTCATTGTGTTTTATTGAAAACCATATCTTTGGATAGATTATTAACCAAAAAATCTTGTTCTATAACCTCATTGAGTGTTTGCTTTGGTCTTTCTCAACCTCTTTTTGAGGACTTCACACAGCTTACCAACCCTTCTCACCGATGCACTCAATAGCCTTCTAGTTCAAACCACTTCAAACGATTTTCTATCTTTTCCTCATTAAAAGGTGCCACTCTAACTCGTTTTCATATATGATCATTATGAATTTTATCTTTCTGTTTTGTTTACTTGACCACACATCCATCTCAATTAACCCCACTTCATGTTTATGTTGTCCCTTTAAAGTCCAATTTTCACTATCATATAGTATTTCTAGTCTTATGACAGTGCGATACAACTTTTCTTTTTTACTTATTAGGTATTTTTCGATTACAAACAACTCCAATAACTTTTCTCCACTTATACTATATAGTTTGAATTTTATAATTAACATCTTCATCAATTTCACTATCTCATTATATAACCGATTCCAAATATCTAAACCTTGTCATTTGTGGAATAACTTGTCCTTCTAATTTAACTTCTACTTCACTTGTAAGTTATCTTTTATCAAAATTGCAATGCATATATTTAGCTTTGCTCCTACTTAGATGAAAACCCTTTGACTTTAGTGTCCTTCTCCATATCTTAGGTTTAGAATTAATTTCCTCCATGGACTTAACCAACAAAACTATATAATCAGTAAAAAGCATGTAGATAGGTATCTCCTCTTTGATAGGCGCAATTAGAACGCCTAATACTAGATTAAACAAATAAAGGTTTAAAAGTGATTCTTGATATAAGTCAATCCTTATAGGAAAGTTCTTTATCTGACCTTCAAGCATTCTAACACTAATTGTTACAACTACATCTCTGTCATAAATGATTTTAATATATGCAACACGGACCTCCTCCTTTTCTAAGGCTTTCTAAAATGCTCCTCTTGGCATACGGTCAAGATCCATTATAATCTCATAAAATTAACCCCACCACTAGAAATGCCTTGGGAGGGCTTGACGTTAATGGCTTTGTGGATAATAGAGGAGAAGCTACTTTTAGCAGATTGATATGTGATTTTATATAAGCACGTTAGATTAGTGGTTTCATGAGGAAATTGGAACACCTCATGAGGACGTTTGTTGAACTCATAACGATATTTTGAATGGATTAAAATGTATATTGGAGTAGAAGCTGCAGAAAAGTAATGGTTTGCTGCAACTTTGCAAAAGCTCTTAATCTTATTAGAAGGGAAAATAATAGGAACCACCGCCTTATAAACATCATTATGAGTTTAGAAATTCACTCATGCATGAATTCTCTGTAGTGTTAGATTTACAAATAAGAGGGAACCCTTTATTTGTTGATATATGTAAAGAGCAAAATATTCTTAATGAGTCATATTTTCATTTCTTTATGGGTTAACACCACATAGTTTCCTATTCAAAAGAGGTAAAAGGAATGAAAACAACAACCCGAAATTTATGTCTATATGGATCACATATACGACATAACCACATATAAGGCTTAAGGGCTAGTGGTTCATGGAAAACTTCTGAGCAAGAAGAGCCGCAATAGAAAGGAAATGAAAATGAATGACTTACATGACAGAAAATTAAAGGCAAGGAGGAGCACACAACATTTCAACATATATTTTCTCTCAGGTACTCCATATCAACCTAAGGGGAAAAATTTCGACACCCGGGAGTTCCAATCAATCTTGAGTTTAACCTCAACGTTGCATCTTCAAATGTCTGATGATTCATGATTTCAACTTATAAAGCTCAAGTGCAGATCATATATGAAGCAAAACATTTGGCTGGAATGCTAGAATTGTATTATGATGAGATCACATATAATGAATGACAGTTGAATGAATTATACAATCAAAATAAATAATAAACATGAGAAGCAAATCATATACACTAATAACAGACGCAAATAAGAAGCATTCTGGCTTAAAAAATGGTCATTAAAAACCAGCAAATTCAGTACATCCAAGATAAGTCTTGCCTGAAAGACACAGTTTTTGCAGCTCCTTGAACAGCCATTTCAGAAATCTGAGGACAATCTTCCACAACTAACCGATCCAGTTTGAATGATCCAACAAGTGGCTTCAACCCCTCATCAGAAATTCCCAAACACTTGCTTAAATGTAAATTGCTCAATCTCGGAAACTGGCTCACAAGCTGCAGCGCTTCATCACTAATTTCCTGGCATTTCACAAGTGTCAAGGATTCAAGATACTCTGCTGAGCAAAGAGCTTCCATGCCCACATCATTGAAGGAATATACATGGTCAAGAGCAAGATAGCGAACTGGGCACCTTTGCATCAAACAAAGTATTCCATTTAAACTAAACAGAGAAGATGAGGGAAACTCCCCATCAGAGAAAGAGATTCTAACCGATTCAAGCTTTGAACAGTTTTGAGCTATGGCTTTAAGACTCTCATCTGTTAACGTCAACCGGTTGTTCATGAACGAGGGTAAGGAAAAATCAGATGGAACTCTGAATGAAATTGACTTCAAATTTCTTGATCTTTCAGATAGAGAAATAATGTCAGAGTCCCTTACCCCAACACACATGTCTAAGTAAATGTTTTCCAAGTTCTTGCACTTCCCCAGCACACAAGCAAGACCTCTCCCAGGGCTGATAATGCAATTTACCAAGCTTAAATCCAGCATATTTTCACATGGAAAACACTGCTTTTGCCACCCATCCACAGATAACCGATCATAGACCTTCATATATCGGTAATTAGCATCAACTCCAAATTGTAACCTTTTCAGCTTTTTCCAACCAGGGCCCAGCTTTATTAAATCACCCTCACCAATTGCCCTGCAATTTTTAATCGAGAGAACCTCAAGTGTTTCAAGCTTGCCAAGGTATTCAAGCCACTCAACGCTGCTTACATTGAGGCATCTGATGAGGTGAAGGCTAGAGAGGTGCTTGCAACCCATGACAAGAGACAGTATACCGCAGCCAGTGATTCTAGGCGTAAAATTTAACATCAAAGATGACAGTTTGGAACAAGAAGCCAAGCAGCGCAGGCCTACATCAGTGATGAATGTGCAGTAGCTTAAGGTGAGATCAGACAGAGAAGGGCATTGATATGCAAGAATGAGAAGCCCTTGGTCATCCAATTGTTTTCCCAGTTTAGACATCCAACCAGAATATGTAATCTCTACTTTTGACAAGCTGATAAACCTATTGCAGAGGGAAGTCAAGGCATCATTGGCAGGGTTCATTCCACATCCAACCTTTAGAGAATATCTTTGCGCATTATCTAAGTGGTAAAGGCGTTTGCATGTTAGTGAAACAGAGTTTCTGTCTTTGGTTTTCTTTATCCTTGTCAATATCTCCCAAACTAGATGTTCTGGCAAGCTATCCATCAAGAAAATCTACATTCAAGAACACCTTAACCACCTGAGAGATGATGTAATTGACGCATTCAGTATAAAAAAGTTCACCTTAACAGGATAATAGACTATCACATCAACTTTTGACCAAATGGACAGAATTTCTACAGAATAAACATTCAATGACCTATATTATGATCTAGTTGTTTGATGATCACTTCAATTTAACATAACCTTTTTCTTAGGGTCAAATTGCTGAAAACAGAAATGCATTCAATCATACTGTTACATCAGCCAGAAAGTTAAAAACAGAACGATTTTATTCTTCTTCAAGAATTAATCATCTTATTGATGGCAGATCCATGAAGGGTTTTTTTTTAAAAAAAAAAAAAATTAAAAAAAAAAAAGACGAACAAGATATAAAAGTCCAAAGTCCAAAAGAAATACGAAAACATTCCCTCACCGACAAGAGAGCGGTAATCTCTGGATTCTAGAGAAAAATTTCAACGCTGCGATTCAATCGTTTCGAAGCCTGAAACTTAATGGGGGAGAGATATGCAGTTTTACGAAGCAACTATCAACAGATTACAAAGAATTTGTCAGGAGGAATCATTGTCGAAGCAATACAGAAGTTTGCCGTGATGATCAAAACCACGAAGAAGACATGAAGACAAACTCACAAATGCTTGCACATGAAAATAACTAAAAATAAAAGCAAATAGTAGGACGGAATCTCAGGTAGAAACGTTTACCAGCATAAATGATGGATCAGCGAGTAAGGGAAACAAGGAAAGTGGGCGAGATATTTTCCGACCCTTCTTCCTAAATGATTTTTTTGATAATAAAACGCATCCTCAAGCCCACGTTCATTGGGTATAAGGCCCATATAGCCCAATCATTTTAAGGGCCTATAACCCAATAGCCCATATAAACCCTCTTGCCCACGTTCAAGTTATGTCCCATGCTTCCTCCTCGTCCTTGGGTTCAATTGACGAAGGGGTCAGACTTTCTCACCCAAAAGAAGGGGATTCGATCCTAGAGTTGGTCAAGGCGCTGGCGAAGGCATCTTAGGGGTCTATGAAGCAGTGGAAACGTGGGTGGAGGTGGAAGCTTATGTACTCTCCGGCCAATATGCCCTGTGGATTAGGCTCCAAGCACACTGTCATTGGACTGTGGGTGAGCTCAACCCCTTTTCTAAAAATTTATTGTAAAAAAAAAAAAAATTCCAAAGCTATTACACCTCGTCTTTGGGTTTAACTGGTAAAGAGGTCGGACACTCTTACCAAAGGGAGGGGTTTGATCCTAGAGTTGGTTAAGGCGCTGGGGAGGTATCCTAACTCCTAGATGCTTAGGTTAACGCTAGAGGGTAATAGACGGCCTACTTTGCCCAACATCGGTATCACATAGGAGGAAGGGAGATTTTGTCCTGTCTTTGAATCGTGAGTGAACACAACCCGTTTTCCTAAAATTGCAAGATTAAAAAAAAAAAAAAATTCCAAGCTACTCCCTCTGATCTTTATTATAAGGCACCAATTAACAATTCACATAAACCAATAAAAACTGTTAAAGTCAATAAAGTTTTCCTACAATTTAAGTAATTTTCAATATTACTCCTGTTAGTTGCATTAAACTCTAATATTATATTTATTATTATTCTCACCCACTACCCCTATTAATGATAGACATACATGGAAAAAGACAATTAATGCTCCTTGAAAATAAGTAAGTGCTTTATAAAAATGACAAAATACACTTATTTATTAGTACCTTATAATAAGGAGGTGAGGGAGTAACTCCTATAGGTTGGCTTCAAGAATGATACTGGATGTCAAACCCAACGGTTTGAATAGGCAGCGATGGATATGGAACTGATAACAAAATAAAAATAAAATAAAAATATAAACATATATAAGGATATTAATATAACATCTACAAAAGGAATAATAAGAACGAAGAATTAAGAAATTTAATATAATTAATTATCACATAAACTTGTGTATATAACGATCACGTAAATGCACTGAGAAAAATTGCATGCTAATGCTGATCACAAAGTAACAATTATGCTTCAAGAACGTAATACATTGGGTTCACAGCATGCCTAGGATGTCTTCGAGAACTCCTCGGGATTGCCATTCACATAGATCTGGTCGAGTCTTTTCCAAACACCGCACTAGAGATTGGCAGTCGGACTCAAAAATGACGTTTTTGTTACCCAGATCTTGGATAATCACCAGCGCTGTCTTCATTGCTAGAGTTTCTGTCATAAAAGCCGAGATTGATTTAATATTGTCCACAAAAGCCCATTGCATATTGCCCCAATGGTCACGGCATAGGAGTCCGATTGCAGCAGATTTTGTAGAGGCTTGGAATACCCCATCTATATTCACTTTGAGCATATTCATAGGTGCTGGGGTCCAGTTAATGGCAGGTTTTGGCATTGGAACATCGTCATCAGCCATCATGAGAGGGCTATGCGCAGTCTGGTAATCGTGCATGGAGTAGTGTGCACGGACGATCACTGCAGTAGGGTCTAGGATCACCCCGTTAAATAGGGTTTCATTTCTTCCTTTCCATATGTACCATAGTATCCAACCTATTAGTGCGGTGTCAGATGCAGTGAAGGGATTTTCGGGGTTCATGATTTCCATCCACCATTTCCTGAAGTTCTGGATTTTTTGAAGATCACATCTAAGCGATAGATCGCTACCGAACTAGATACAGTGAACCCAGGAACAGTGAAAGAAGAGACGCTCTATTGACTCATGGGGGAACTGGCAGATGGGACAGGCAGCCATGAGACCCCTTCTTCTGTTCATGGAAGCTTCATTCGTGGCTATTGCATTGGATAGGACACACCAGATGAAATTAACAACTCTAGGGATCGCCTGAAGTTTCCAAGTCTTCTTCCATACAGTACTAGTAATTGAAATCCTGATTTAACTTCTAGTCGTTATACAATACTAGGGATGCCCAAGTATTTGCCTTGATTTAGGCTTTCTCAAATGCCAATGATGTCACAGATTTCCTGCCTTAATGAGTTTGGAGTATTTTTAAAGAATACGATGCTAGACTTCTCTAAATTTGCTAATTGCCCAGATACTAAACAACATCCTTTGAAAATTTCTGCCAGGGTTCGGTAGTTGGGGATATCTGCATTCATAAAAAACAAGGCATTATCTGTAAGATATTTTTTTTTTGCTATTGCATCTGGTTCACCAGAGCTTCGTCCTATCTAGTCCGGATCGAGGTTCTGTCGGGTGCATATGCGGGGACCTCTCCCAGGAGAGTTTTTTACATCCACAAGGAATCGAACTATCATCTGTGAGATATGATTGGGCAAGAGTTACTCAATTTAATTCCTGAGAGCCGGCCCTATAACAAAGTTGAGTTAATCATGCAAGATAGGGCTTTCAGGGTTAAGATAGGTCCTATTCAGTTGGATTTTTTCAGTGACTCATCAGTTTGGTTCCTTTAAAACCTCTTTAGTTCGCAGTTTAATCTCAGTTCCTAATTCAAAAGCTAGTTTAAAACGGGTAACAGATTTGGATTCTCCCTAATGATCTCTCCCTCCACTTCTCATCTCTTTCATCTCATCTGTTAGTTTGAACTATGAAAGTTTCAGATTTAATGTTTTGTAAAAGTATTAATAAAATGTTACATTATTAGAAAAATAAATAAACTCATAGATATTAAATTTTAGTCAGTCTAAAATTGAAATAAAAATATTAAAATTATTTATAAAATATTCAATATGGATCACTTAAATTTTAATTTAATAACAGTAGAAATAGAAAGCAAGGAAGAAGTGGAGGGAACGTTAGTGGTTAAAAACTAAATCCCGATTTAACTTCTAGTCGTTATACTTGTTTGAAATAGTAATTGAAATCTTCAAAAGCATATTTTTAATCACGGTTTACAATAAACGAAATAAGTATGTGAGATGAAATTTATCTTAATGTACATGAATAAGCATTTTTAAAATATCCAAAAATGATCTTAAACAAGCACATTCATCTCAAACAAATTAACTCATGAAAACCGACTAAAAGACTCACCTGCCAATGGCCCAATTCTATTACTCTTTTAGTCCTAAATATAGCATATAGTTTATAACGTCAAATTATGTTATATATTTAGAACTGGATAGTATTTGTTAATATCATATTCAAATATCTGATTTATGTTGGATTTGACTCTCGTCCTCTTTCCTTCCTATTTCCTTATCATCATCATCTTTATATTAGCCATTGAATTGAAATCTAAATACATCAGATTTAATCTTTTATAAAAAAAATATTAATAAAATATTAAATTATTAAAAATATTTAAAAATAATATTCTTATAAAATATTAAATATAAACCATCCATTCAATTTCTAATCCAATAGTTGACATAAAGAATTATGATCGGAAACAATCCCATGTATGTTGGAGGACGTCCTTCTTAGTCAAAAGCAATTTCATTATCATGCTTCTTTTTTTTTTTTTGGTCAACCATTATCATGCTTCATCATGTACAAACAAACAACGCACAAATAACGTCCCACCAAACATCGTTCTTATATCATTATCATTGTGCCACCTTCAATCATCCAACTTGAATTTAATTACTACTACCTCCGGTCCTAATTATAAGAGTTAGTTGACTTTCTTTGGAGAGATTAAGAAAGCTAAATAAGTTATTTAATCATTTCATATGTTAAATATTCTTAGATTATATATTAGTTTATTAGTCAAACTAATAAGTTTGAAAAAAAAATACTTTAAAATAATTTAATTAGCTTCCTTAATCTCTCCAAAAAAGTTAACTAACTCTTATAATTAGGACCGGATGAGTATTGTCCTAAAATAGACAGAGGTAGCACAGTAACTTTTGTACCTCGTAAACGGTGTATGAAGGTCATGGAGATTCAGGGCCCCACGCCGCTCTAAACTCTCATGGGTACCGATCGAGTAAGCATGTCTCTGGCAAAAAATATGTTTGCTGAGTTATACTTATCCTTTAAGAAGATTTTCAATAAAAGTATGGGAAAGTTTGAGTTGGCGCCTCTTAGTACCACTTTGGTCTTATTTATAAATCTATTTTGATAAAAAAAATTTAGTTTTTTTTATAAGTCTGACCAAATAAATGAGATTGTGATAATTTTGCCCGTAATAATGATGATGAAAGAGATTTGACAATAAATTTTAAAAGATATCCATTCATAAATGAGGGTAAAGTTGGAAATTTGTTCCATAATCATTGAAATATTTACCTCTCCTTGGTATGTGAGATTTGGTCAAATTGGACTTATAAATAGGACCAGAGTAGTAATAAATTAGTGGGAAAATTCTGTTTTAAGTCTCAATGGACCCAAAAAATTAAAAAAAAATAGATGTTAGAAAAGTTTCAAAGAGTTGTTAATCCCACAGATGGAGTTGTTAATTCTAGATCTGAAGTTGCTAATGAAACTTTTCTGATATCTGAATTTTCTTGGGATTTTTTTTGATATTTTCTTAGTCATTTGGGGTATGCATGGCAACCATTCTGTTGCCCAGCACTGTTTCTGAGATGAAACAGTTTTTTCTGATTCTGTGCTTTGGAAGAGTTCTGAGAATCAGAATTATGTTTGTTAACCCATTTTATTTTTACCCCGAGAATCAGAATTACGTTTGGTAACACATTTTTCCTCCTCTTGTTTGGGAGTTAAAAAAATAGTAAGGAAGGAAGAAGAAGGATCAATGAGTTATTTTTACCATTTTATCCTTTTCTTTAATAATTAATATAATTATTATACTTTACAAATAAACTTAAATTTAAATTTCTAAAAAAATTATTTATGTAATTATTATATTCAAAAAATTATTTATGTGGTGATGGCGGTGATGGTGGTGGCCATGGCTGGGGGGCGGTGGTGGTGGCAGTGCGGGGGGCGGTGGTGGTGGCGGCGGCGGGGGGCGGTGGTGGTAGGGACGGTAGCGGTGGTGGTGGGGACGGTAGCGGTGGTGGTGGGGCGATGGCGGTGGCGGTGGTGGTGGTGGGGCGGTGGTGGTGGGGACGATGGCGGTGGTGGTGGCGGGGGCGGTGGTGGTGGTGGCGGGGGCGGTGGTGGCGGTGGCGGGGGCGGTGGCGGGGGCGGCGACGGCGGGGCGGTGGTGGCAGCGGCGGGGTGGTGTTGGCGGCAGCGGCGGTGGCGGTGGCGGTGGTGGTGGCAGGGCGATGGCGGTGGTGGTGGTGGTGACGATGGTGGCGGTGGTGGTGGTGGTGGCGGTGATGGTGGCGGCGGCGGTGGTGGTGGGCCAGTGGCGGTGGTGGTGGTGGTGGTGGCTGAGGTGGGGTGGTGGTGGCGGTGGTGGTGGCAGCGGCGGTGGCGATAGTGATGGTGGTGGGGCGATGGTGGTGGTGGTGGTGGTGGTGGTGGTGGGGCGGTGGTGGCGGCGGTGATGGTGGTGGTGGGGATGGTAGCGGTGGTGGTGCGGCGATGGTGGCGGTGGTGGTGGGGCGGTGGTGGTGGGGACGGTGGCGGTGGTGGTGGTGGTGGTGGTGGCGGGGGCGGGGGCGGTGGTGGTGGTGGCTGGGGCGGTGGCGGTGGCGGTGGTGGCGGCGGCGGCGGGGCGGCGGTGGGGCGGCGGCGGCGGTGGTGGTGGCTGAGGCGGGGTGGTGTTGGTGGCAGCGGCGGTGGCGGTGGTGATGCTGCGGTGGCGGTGGTGGTGACGACGGTGGTGGTGGTGGGGCGATGGCGGTGGTGGTGGTGGTGGTGGTGGCAGTGGTGGTGGCGGCGGTGGTGGTGGTGGGGCGGTGGAGGTGGTGGTGGCGGTGGTGACTGAGGTGGGGTGGTGGTGGCGGTGGTGGTGGCGGTGGCGGTGGCGATAGTGATGGTGGTGGGGCGATGGTGGTGGTGGTGGTGGTGGTGGAGGTGGTGGGGCGGTGGTGGCGGCGGTGACGGTGACGGTGGCGGTGGGGCAGCGGTGGTGTTGGGGGTGGCAACGGCGGTGGTGGTGAAGCGACGGTGGTGGTGAACGAGGGTAAATTTCTGCTTTGATTGAGGGAAAAATAAATTCTGATTTTTTGCCCTGAAATAGAGAAGCTAAAATTTTTAGCTTCTTTTTTTTACTCCCCAGCACAAAAAATAAACCGGTTCATCCCGAGAGCAAGAAAGAAAACCGGATTTACCAAACACAATTCCCATCCATTTTTGTTCTGAGGCACAGAAATTAAGAAAAAAGTCATTCTGGGAGTGTTACCATGCACACCCTTGGTATATGAAAGAAATTTTCCCTAAATTTCAGCCAATCCATTTTTTTTTTTGAAACTTCACTGTATCCTATGATCAAAATGATATTAATTTTTTTAAGTAAAAAAACAATGATGTCCTTTATTTATTTATTTTTTTAAAAGAGCATTTACAAGACAAATAAGAATATTTACGAGATAAATGAAGATATTTACAAGTTAAATAAGAGATTTGAAATAACATTGGGAATTACAAATATTTTGACCATTTACAAAGAAAATATGAAAATTCATTGAATAAATATGAGCATTTACAAGATAAATAATGAGATCTAAAAGAACTTTGATAGTTAAAAATATTTTAGCCATTTACAAAACAAAATATGAAAATTCATAAGAAAAATATGAGCATTTACAACAAAAATAAATATATTTATAAGAAAAATAAATAGATTTAAAAAAACCTAGAGAATTTAAAATATTTTGGTCATTTATAAGAAAAATGTGAAAATTCACAAAATAAATATGAGTATTTATAAGATAAGTAAGACAATTTACAAGACAAATAAAGTAAGAGCATTGTTATCTTTTGACCTACAAAAATTAATTTCATTTTGACTATAGGGTGCAGTGAGGTTTCAAAAAATTTTGGAAGTTAACTGGAATTAATTTCCTACAAAAGAAGCTAACTGAAAATTTCCGTAAAAGTTAATATTATCGACATGACTTTTCTCCATCTGTTCTCCCTTCTTTTCCCTTCCATCATTTTCCTCAAAATAATGTAATTTTGGGGCTAAACAAAATAAGGGAAACACTTCATTTTAGGACTAAACAAAACAAGGGAGATTTTTTTTTAAAAAAAGAAAAACATATATTCCCTCGAAATATTTTTCAGCATATAATTCTCAGTGCAATTAGCACCTTAAAAATATTTTTTTTTATTGACACCCAGCACTCTGAAGCATTTTCCAACAAATACGGTATTAGTATAAAATATTTCAAGGTGTTGAATTGAGTGTATTAAAAATTAATGTAAGATACTAAATGCCATTAAATTTTTTAAAGTACTATATGTTTTTTTTTTTTTTAAAAGTACTCTCCTTACTTTGTTTACCACAAAACTACGTAGGTTTGAAGTGTTGGGATCATTTGGCTGGGGATTGTTCTTATTTAATTAATATTGTCGTGTTTTAACCCTGTATATGTAGCCTCGATCATTACTTGAGGTAGTGAGGTTCCTCTCATTGTGGACATACAATTACGCTAGCCATATTAGTCGGCTTCTACTAGCACTGGATACCTTTGGATTAATTTAAAAAGATAAAGGTTAGTGTTTAAAATAATTTTCATTTAAAAAATAGGGTTAAGATGTAAATTTAGTATATTTCCCTATAGACACTCAATAAAACTAACCATTTCCAAGTGCATAATAGACATAATCAATTTATTTGCTAGCACATATAACAAACCCGTTAACCGAGTTAACTTCCCTTACTTTGATCCCATAAGTCTTTTTACTCTCTATTATTTTAATATATTTTAGAAAATTTAAGATATAAATAGCATTTACGAGAAGAATAGAGGCATTAATAAAACAAATAAAGAAATTTAAAAGAATTCAAAGTGTTAAAAAATTTTATTCATTCACGTATTTTTTTGGTAAATACTCTTATAAAGAAAATAAAGTAAGGGCATTATTCTCCTTCCATGGACAAAACTTAGTTTTATTTTGACTCTAGGGATGTAGTAAAAAAAAAAATACAAAAAAAAATGTGAATGACCAAAATTTTTAATTCTCCTGATTCTATTAATTCAGATCCCTTTATTTGTCTTGTAAATACTCTTATAAAAAAATGAAGTAAGGGCATTAATATAAATGCTCATATGTGTTTTATAAATGCTGTTATGAAAATTAATTGTGCTAGGTGCTTATAGAGAAATACTTCATTACTAAATTTGCACCATAATCTTTCTAAAAATATTTTAAAATAATACAGAGTGAGAAGATTTGTGGGACTCTATATAAAAAATAATGAAAGTTAACTCAGGTTCACGGCATTGCTATAAATACTATCAAATAAATTGATTATGACTACTGTTACACTTGAAAATAATTAGTTCTGTCAGGTGTCTTCACAAAAATAATTCGTTACAAAATTTGAACCTTAACCCTAAGAAATAAGGGATATAAATTTTGATCCGTAGAAAACATCAATATATAAAAAAGTTATATTGATGTAAAATAAATCATATTTTTTTCTTGCTCAAAAAATAAATCATATTAATAGTATATCAAAATATCACTATCTAATATGTTTATTATATATTTTATAAAGAATATAGTCGGGTATGTGTCTACACACACGTGCAAGCGCGCATACATATATTATACATACATACATATACGTTTTTTATACTACGTAGGGTATATATATGCACTAAAATCTAATGTGCTCTATAATGTTCTTTAGAAATTTACAACTTATCAAGTATTTTGTTTTTGCTTTTGGTAATTATTAGATTCTATATAAAATAAGTGATAGTTTGATTCTTTTATTTTTTAAAAGATACATAAATCATAATTTTATAGTATTTTTATTTAAAAAATTATAAATTTTTTGAAACTGCACCGTTATATGCCAACAAAATATCAAATTAAAATTGTCACTTAATTTAGAAAAAATGTATTGGTCACCCAAAAAAAATTAAAAATAAAATGTTTTTGAAAGATTGAGGCGGAAACATGAAGCACAAATAAAGGCCTCAAAACCCACAAAGACGTCATCAACTCATGCTAATATATGCCAAACTTACCCCGACACTGTATAGCGGGGGATTAATACAAAATATAATGATGGCGTGGAGCACGCGCCTCCATTTGAATTTGGGGAAAATTTATATGGGGCCCTTTTAATCGAAAAAAAATCATAAAAAAGGTTTAAAGATTTTGAAAATTCTAAAAAAAGGCTTCAAGGTCTTTTCTAGTATAAATTTATTAAAACGTTAATAATTAAATCAGTCACATTAACAATTAAATCAATATCCGTTAATAATTAAATCAGTCGCATTAACAACAATATTTTAACAACTAAATCAGTTACATTAGTAACTATATTAGCTCCAATCAACAACTATATCAGCCCCGTTAACAACTCACGTAGATTCTGAAAATCCCAAAAAATTCTGGGATTTTTAAAATCTTGAGACTTCTTTTGGATTTTTTTTGTTGTTGTAAAAAAGGCTCTCATGTGAATTTTCCCTTGAATTTAATTTCTCATGGGGCGACACATACATATACACTAAATCGGTTTTTCGTTTGATCATGAATTATTTCAAATATATATAATATTTTATAAATATTTTTTATATGAGTCTCTAGTTGGGTTAGATTGAAGGATTAAAAAAATGTTTTTAATTCAGATGGGTGCAACCCGAGACACTAATGCCTGAACGGGAAAGCGAAAGCCCTTTGGTATGATTCACTCAAATGGCAGTTAATATTTATTTATTAATTTTACCTTTATATTTAATATTTGAATATTACTCATTATACTATAAACATTTTCTTCCATCATTTTTTCTCGTTGATTCATAAATAGGGTCACAAAGACTCCTTATCTTTGGGTTTAACTGGCGTGGGGGTTGGACTTCCTCACTTTAAAGAAGAGGGTTCGATTCCTGCGTTAGTTTAGATGATGGGGGAGACATCCTAGGGGTCTAAGAAATAGTAGAAACGCTGGTAGAGGTGGGCATATATACTCTCTGGCAGGGGCGGATCCAGGAATTTATGGAAAGGGGCACCATTGGTTTGAGGATGCGGGTGCCCCCGATTTTTTTTTTTATTTTTAATAAAGCTTTTAAATCCATTAAATTAAAAAATAATATCTCCAAAAAGGAGAGAGGCGCAAGTCCAAGCCACCGGGTTCTCAATTGAATGTTTTTCTCTTAAGCACTTGTTCCTCCTCATACTCTATGTATGAAAAAATATTTTATCTTGTAATATATAATTTAATCTAAATAAATAAAATATCTGAAAAATAAAAAATGCCCACACCCAAGATATGAGGAGGAACAAGCATTGAAAAGAAAATATGGCCACACCCCCAAATCAAGGTAATGAACACATAACAAATACCTTAAATTTCTTTTTCTTTTTTTTCAGGAAAATAAAGGCATGAAATGAGAACCAACACACCTAATTGAAAAAAAAAAAAAAAAGGTTGAACTTTAAGGGTGGGCACGTGCTCCCCCAATTCAGTATGTAGATCTGTCTCTGCTCTCTGGCTAGTATGCTATGTGGACTGGACTTCAAGTACCTTGCCCTTGAACTGTAGATGAGTCCAATCTCTTTAATAAAATTTATATATATATATATATATATATATATAAATAGGGTCACAAAGGACGTAATAATAAATGAATGTCACAGAGGACATGTCTTCCGCTTAGTCGTGTCTTGGTATCTATTAAAGCACGGGCTTCTTCGACCAGGAAAAAAAAAAAAAAAAGCACGGCTTCCCTTAATTACGGGTCACATTCGCACAGAGGACCCCTTATTAAATGCCCACCCCAACTCCGGGGTAGGCTGCCCAATTTGAACGGAATCTTGTCGTCTTCTCCTTTCTCCATTTTCACAACTGTTTGTTTGTTTGTTCATTTTTGTTTTTTTTAACCTTATTTCATTTTCACTGCATGAGATATTTTTTTTAGGAATGGATCGTCTCATGATTCCATTTTCTCCTTATCCCTCATAACTCAATCTATACCATTGATTTTATTCAATTTTAACCATCTATTTTATATTTTTAAAACTTATTTTCAATCTCTTAAATGCTTCGACTCACTAACTCGTACTAAAAAAAATATTTTAGGATACTGAAAAAATACTTTATAATCTTGAAATTTTATTTGAGGATATTAAAAAAAATAAATTAAAGGTACTGACTGGTATTAAAAAGATATTTTCGGGTACTGACTGATATTGAAAAAATATTTCATGATTTTATAAAATTATTTTATGGTCTTGAAAAAATATTTTAAAGTACTAAATGGTAATAAAAGGATAGATATTGATTGGGATTGGAAAAATACTTCATGATCTTGAAAAATTATTTTAGGATGTTAAAAAATTATTTTAGGGTATTGACTGATATACTTTAGGATACTGATTAGTACTGAAAAAATATTTTATGATCTTGAAAAATTATTTTAGGATCTTGGAAAAATATTTTATGGTACTGAATGGTACTAAAAAGATACTGATTGGGACTAAAAAAATACTTTATGCTCTTGAAAATTTATTTTAGAATCTTAAGAAAATATTTCATGGTACTGAATGGTGTACTTTAGGATACTTACTTTAGGATATTGGCTGGTATTAAAAAAATACTTTATGATTTTTGGAAAATTATTTTAGGATCTTGGAAAAATATTTCAGGATACTGAATGATGCTTTTTTGGATATATTTTTTTTAAAGATTCTAAAATAATTTTTCAAGATCATGAATTATTTTTTCAGTATCGGTCAATATCCTGAACTATATTTCTAGCAGCATTCATTATCTTGAAAAAAATATTTTAGGGTATTCAATGGTACATTTTAGGATTTTTTCAAGATCCTAAAATAATTTTTCAAGATCATGAATTATTTTTTCAATACCGATTAGTATCTTAAAGTATTTTTAGCACCATTATTTTTTCAAGATTCTAAAATAATTATGTAAAATCATGAAGTATTTTTTAGTATTAGTCAGTATCCTGAAGTATCATTTTAACACTATTCAATACCTTAAATATTTTTTCAAGATCTTTAAATAATTTTTCAAGACTATGAAGTATTTTTTTTAGTACCACTCAGTATGCTAAAGTATGCCGATCAACACCCTACAATATTTTTTTAAGATCTTAAAATAATTTTTCAAGATCATGAAATATTTTTTCAATATCAGTCAGTATCCTTTTTGTACCCTTTAATACCCCTAAAATTTTCTAAAAGATATTAAAAATAATTTTTCAAGATCATGAAGTGTTTTTTTAGTACCAGTCAATATCCTAAAGTATCTTTTTAGTTCCAATCAGTGAGTTAAAGCATTTGAGAGGTTGGAAATGAATTTTAAGAATATAAAATGTACGGCCAAGATTAAGTAAAATCAATGATGTAGATTGGGTTATGATGGATGAGGAGAAAATAGGATCTTGAGAGGATCTGTTCCCTATTTTTTGTTATGTATGATATAAGTTGCTTCCCAAAAAAAAAAAAAAGATGTAGTCTACAATATAAGTCATTTAGAGAAAAATTAATGCTTTTCTGTCAATTTTTCCTCTATAATTAATATTTAAATATGACTTACTATATGTCTCTCTTATTCAAAAACTCTAATTTATGACAAATTTAATGAGTTAATCACTATTTCTTGATCACGATAAATTGGTTAAAATTACTTATAATGTGGATTGGAGATAGTATTAATCTTCAAAATCTTCTTTATATGACCACTCATTGTTCTTTTATTTTTGGGTTAAAGTGAAAAAATGCCCATGAGATTTTATAAAAAATGCATCCAGCACTATATGCTTTTCAAATATATAAAAATGCTCATAAACTTTGAAATGGGGGGCAGGATGGCCATTGCCGTTAATGTTGGATAATGTCTATTAAATTTTTGCCAAGTGCCCAAACTTGATCATGCTCTCTCTACCACATCACAACCATAAGTGTAAGTTCTTCCAGTCTAGAAGAGGCCATTCATCTCCAAAGAAGCTTTTGTTGTAAATATTGTGTGGATGTGTTAAAGGAAGAAGTCTTATATAACTCAAGATTGGCAACACCTAGTTCACAATTAAATATAAGCTTACGTTAGTTAAATGGCTGATAAGTAGAGTTTTCGAATTGATTGTTAGAGATGAACGTTGGAGTTTAATTCGCTGGTTTTCTTGGTATTTAAAAGTTTTTTTTTGGGAAAACTTCACCTAAGTCCCAAACAAGAGAAAATATGACCAAAATGTCACTTGAAATATCAAATTTACAATGAAGTTCCGTGAAATATTTTTGTTATATATTTCAAATGTGAAAAGAGACAAATACCTTTAATGAAACCAACAAAAAAGCCAGCATAGTCAAATAATTTATTCACTCTCTCTCCCCAATAGCCCCTTTAATTTGTTATTCTCTGTCCTCGATAGTCATTGGCGTCGCCTTAGACAACCAGTTCTCGTCACCATCGTTGTTCGTTCTCTACCGGCATCGAGTAAACGTTGTTGTCAGCTGACTAAACATCATCGAGAAAGCAGACACGGCCTCCATTTACACATGATTGCTCTTGTCCTGCAAATTTTGGCAAGTGGTTTCATATTAGATACTAAGATCCTAGAGTTATTGTTTATGTCTGCTGAAGGTTTGAGTTGCAATTTAAGTTTTGTTTCCCTCTGCCGACTCTATTTTCCTCCTTTAAATTTGTGAACTATCAAGGATGACCTAGTTAAATGTAATGTATATGTTGTAGTTGTGGTTCTAGTTCCAATGTGTTTGTGTAGGGGATTAGATTTTGTGTAGGGTAAACATTTGGACTCATTTTAATGCCTTCATATCAGTGGTTAATGAAGATTATGTAGACTTTTTGTACATGAGTGGTTATTAATATCAAAGTTTTTGTATACTTAGTGTTATCATTGCTATATGTCTAGATTATGTCTTTGGTGCAAGGGATTGCACTGTCAACCGCATAGGCGTTTATTTACAAGTTTATGGGCCACTAGTAACTTGTTCATGTGAGTTTACTGACTTGTACATGGGATTCCACAAACAACTCCATGGGCGTTTGCTAACAAATCAATGAGCATCCATTAACAAATTCTTGGGCATCCATTGATAAGTCCATTTGCTTGCGTTGACAAGTTAGGGAGCTGATAGTGACAACTCTTTTATCTCTTCAAATAATATGTCCACCTAATTAATATGGAATTATAAATACACAGGTAGTTTATAAATATATCAACACATAATATGAAATTAAAATTTGTCCATAACTTGATTCCACTTTCACCACATTATATAAACATAGCTAAATAATTTTAACAAGTGTAGGGGACTGCAGTGACAACTCAATAGGCGTGCACTGACAACTTTATTTCCTGATTTGACAAGTTCATGTTCATAAATTGACAATTGAAAATACATTCAAATACAAACTATCATAAATGTTAGTTGGATATAATACCATATTATATCTAACTTTTATTTACACATTCAAATGCATCTACAGGGTACTAATTACATATTCACATACCAACCACAAAAATCGTATGGTATGAATTTCTATCCAATATCTTCCTCACTTAAAGTGTGCACAATGACACAAAAAAAGGGGGGGGGGGGAGTATGAGATGGATTTTTTGAAAAAAATTGACCCAAGCCACCAACATTGATTAGCTTGGATTAGGATTCCTGTAAGTCTTGGCAGTATGGCCAGCCTCATTGCACCTACCACAATGTAAATCCATTTGTTTTGAAACTGAGATTCAATCCTTTTTCGCTTTGGCCTTCTGGGGGCCTTCTTGTGATTGGTGGTTGTAATAACATTTGTTTTATCATCTGTGTCACTTTAGATTCTTCCTAGACGTGTTAGTCATCACCACTATCCACTTGCACAATAGAGCTATCATTAACTAGTTCACCACCTATAGTAACAACTATCTCTGCCTCTATTAACAACACATTTTGACTTCATACATTAGAAGTGAAGAAAGGATTTGACTATGCTGGCCTTTTCTTGGTTTCATTAAGGGTAATTGTCTCTTTTCACATTTAGAATATATTTCAAAAATGTCCCATAGGAGATTTTTAGGGACCTTTTGATCGTATTTTCTCTTGCTTAAGACTTAGGTACAATTTTCCCAAGGTTTTTTTACATTGAATTGTCATTAACACTTATTTTGCAACTGTTCTTTTAGGGCCTGTTTGGGAAGGTGGGGGGCTGAAAAAGCACGGCAGAAAGGGAAAAAGCATGGTGGGAGTAAAATGAGGTGTTTCAGTTGATAGTTTTTAATTGGCTTTTCGGCCAAAAGCTACTTTTAAGAAGAAGTCAGTAGGACCTACTTTTCACAATGTAGATAGGCTTCTACCATCGCTAATCCAAACATAAATCACGTTTACAGTTTGACTTTTATCCTATCTTAAGTTCACAAAAGTCATATTGGAAAAAAGCCACTTCCATCATCGCTAATCAAAAAGGGCCCTGAATTGCCATTAGATCGTCTTTAATGGTCATTATTGGTGCTCGACAGTTAAATGATTTCTTCCTATAAAAGGCAATATATAGAGTAAGGCCAATAGGACTGAGGTCTGAGTATTGAAGTTAGGTGGCATCGAGCTCTATCCTTGAGCTCATCTCCTCTCTCTTTTCCTGAGTTACACTATTATCGTTCTGTCACCTAGCTTCCTCTAAGATGAGTTCGTTTTATCCTAGGGAGTGCATATTTCCTAACTACCGATTAGAAATGAAACCTCAACAATGTTAATCAATAACATCCTCCAAGTGATTCAGAGTACATATTATAAATGGAAAGTGGGGCAGATAAATTGATGAGGCTTTCACTAACTTAATGAAAGGCCTTCAAGCATGAGGCTTTTATTTATTCCGAATACATTATAGCCCTTCAACCATGAGGCTTTCATTTGAATCATTTTTATTTTTCTATGGAACGAAAATAAAGACTTAATTGATCTTACTCGTCAAATAGTCCCATTAATTGCAATGCCATCCTCCTATCTAGAATCTTTGCTTTGCCACAGTAAGCTTTCCTATTTTTACTTGGCCGCCACTTTCAATGAATTTCATCTTTCCATCTACCTCACTTTTCATTAAATAAATATAAAGTTCTTTCAATAACTTTCCCTTTTAATTTAATTTTTCCTTTATCTTTTGCATTTATAGCATTCCCTGCACCATTTCCTTTCTTGTCCTTTTGTTAAAAGATTACTTCACTTCGAGTTGGTAATTTCTCTAACTTTCCTATAAATAAAAAATTATTCCCAAAAGTAGTTCAATTCTAAGTCTTATCCATTTGGTAATTAAAACTTCTATAGTTTCTACACTTCTTTCTTTTTTTTCTTTTGGGTCAAAGCTTCTATACTTCTTTAATGAAGGCTTCTTTCTTCTTGTCTTTACCATAGGGTCAAATTTATTAATAATTGCAGAATTTGACTATAGCCTTTTGCCTCTTTCTTTATTTATACTTTTGTGCCTTTTCCTGTGCTTGTTTTCCTTCCATATGCTATTGTGTAAAATTAAATAATGAAATACATTATTCTTCATTCTATTTGTAATGAATGAATCACGTTAATTCCCACATTGAATCAAGATGCACAATCTATACGAATAAAAATTTGCTAAAACTATTTAAATAGATACATTATATAAAATATATTTCAGCCTGAATAATTCTAATAAGTGACCAGCCAACATCCGTATAGAATGGCTTTGAGTGTGAAGTCCAAAAAAGTTTACTTTCATACCCAGCAACTACTATAAAATTTACGCCTAGTTATTGCTTGCTATATCCAGGAGACACCTAGACATGAGTGAGTTTAACACGGTACTCCCAATCAAAAAATTTTGCTCCTTTAGATAATTACAATACAAAGGTATGGCAGTATTTATAAATGTTTCAGTAAACTCAGAACAGGTCTGATTCCATAACTGTTTCAGTAAACTCAGAACAGGTCTGATTCCATAACCATGATGATATCAAAGTTCAAAAAGAATATACAAGGTCAATGTTATTAGGCTCTGATAGGGGTAAATTAAAGATGACATAATGTAAGATAGAGTTCTTACAGATCACCATCCAAATAAAGATCACCAAGCAAAAAGGAACATATTTGCATCACTCAACCCTTAAATCATACCTGTAAAACAACAAAAATGCCACCCATATATTTCTTCTTCTCCAAAAGGAAAGAAAAATAAAGGAAACAATAAGAGAAGAGAAAGGTGCATACCCTAAAGCATGAGCTGCTTTAATGGCAGGAGGGACTACCCTGAGATGTAAAGGAATCCTCTGGCTCCACCTCTTCAATTTCCTCAATGGTTACTCCATTGTGAATGTAGCTCCATCATCATCCTATCTTGTAAAATCAATACCAGTGAAAAAAATTAAGACTCACTTATTTCTATCGTAAACATCAATTTCAGAAGCAAAAAGTTAGAAGGAAATATTCTGAAACTAAACAGACTCAAAGAATTTTCACAATTATTGAAGTAATTCATCATTGAAAGAGAAAATATTCATTGAACTTGGAAAAAAAAAAAACCCAATTTGCCTGGACCATCGTTATTGAAGAAACAAAAATTAAATCAGAAATTACTAATAGGCTAACAACTTATATTATTGGCTTGACTCAAACATTAAAATTTCACTACAGAATGTAACAACACTCCATCCAATCCAAATACATTAAAAAAAGAAAAGAAGAAAAAAAATTGACCACTTCCTCAAGGCATCAGAAGTTCTAATAACAATGTCTACTAAGTCAGCCAATTTTCTTCTTTAAAATTCATGGATACTGCATAATACAGATCAAAACTTTCAAAGGTAGCTTCTGTAGACCGGGCTGTACATACAGCTCTCTACATATTTGACAAGATCTTTAAGTCGAGGTAGATGAGAAGCCAAACCTATCCACCAAAAAAAAAATGAAAATTAATTAAAAATAAGAAAAGGAAAAAAAAAAAAAAAAACATATACGTGCCTGACTTCCCAGAATTGAGAGCGCGCGCACACAAACAGGCTTACCAAGTTCATAAGCCTTAGCTGCAACATTAGCAGCAATGTGGGCTGATATCTTTCTTATGTTAGTGAAAGGAGGATAAATCAACCCCTTATCATAGTTTTCCTGTGTCACTTGTGCATAAATTGATGCTTTAAAGGAATTTTTAATGAATGATCCATAAAAATAATCCATCATTCTAGACTGTTTCATACAGAAAAACATATGAAAGCACATTGTTATATTTCTTATCCTTGTACTTACAGGCTGCCAAGAGCAACTCATGACGCACACGGATTGCACCAGAGATGATCAAACCCAAACCAAAACCAGGAAATATGTAAGCATTGTTGGCCTGAATGTCATCATAAGAAGAAGTAAGCCACTAACTTTGGTTAAGTAGTACAAAAGAACACAGCCTGATTGTGCTCAACGTATTCCACATCAGTTCTTAAGTACAAAAGAACACAGCCTGATACTGCAACCTAAAAAGTAACCGGGGCATGAATATCAAATATTTATTAAACCACCCATTATTTACATACCACCACGATATTTGTGATATAACCAATGACTCCAATGATATAATATAAAATTGATTGACCTCATTTTTGCCAAGGATGACTCATTATACTGACCTAAATCGACCTCACCTAAAATTTAGACACAATTGCATATCAGATGACAGAACATCCCATTATATTGCATTCGACTTGACTGACCTTCATGCATTGAAGAACGCAGAATTGATCAGTTTCCATTTCAGTGATGGTATGATCTGTTTGCATGGCTATGATTGATACAATAAAAGCTATATATTGTAGCTTGCATATGTAATTTATTATAAAAGCAGTCATCTACTTGGTCAAACGCCTACAAAATCACTTTTGTTGCTTGAAAATAACACCAAATTAGAAACAGAGCAGCTTAAATAACAAAAAGAAAAAAACAGAGCAACCCTACATAGCCCATTTATGAGTCTTGTCTTAGTATCAGTACAACATTAGTCTTTAGTCATCAACAATTCCCCTACAAACAGAAAAAGTGAAGTCTTAAATTGAAAACATGAAAGACATGCAGTACTGATACAAAGTTCCACAACACGATGACAATGCTATTAGTCTGGATAGAAGTTAAACTGACTTAGTTATTACAGAACTAATCCTCAAAATCATAATCCATTAGACCATATTAGCTTGTCCTTATTTGTTTGCAAATTTAACATAATGGTACGGAAAGTAATGCTTTATGAACATAAATCGTTTGTAAAGTTAAAATATATATATATATATATATATATATATATATATATATATATATATATATTGGACCATTGATAATCTATAGTTTTTTTTTTTTGCAAAACCAAATTGATGAGGGAACACATATTTTGTTCAAAAGATGTATGAGTCTGTGTAATATTGAACACAGACACATACAAATATGGGATTCATAAAAAGGTGTTGCCATTAGGGGGTCACATGATAAAGCCTCATAATGGCAAAGTCAATGGTCAGAATCTCCAAACCCAAAAAAGTTCCAATTCTGTTGAATCTTACAATCAATCACAGCATGTCAAGCAAACAATTGAATAGCAAAGGTGGAAAAAGTCAAAAAAAAATGAAGGTCTTGAGCAGTTATATAAGAACAAAAACGTCACCATCAAAGCTTTCTATTTATTGTTGAGTTGTCAGATTGCAGCTAGAAATTCATATTTATTTGTTACTGAATCGACCATAGACCTATTCCCTTTTTATTTGGGAGTCTTAAAATACATAAGACCTGGTATCTAATTCTAGTAAGTATCATTTTCTTGTGGGAAATCTTCCAATTGACCAATTTCATTTAAATAAAATCAATATACAATATCTAAATATTCTAAATATTAATAATAAACAATTAAACAATTAATAGAATTATTATTCTATTAATAATATTAAAGATTAAAGAATAATATTAATAATATTAATAAAATAATAAATAATTAATAGATAATAATAGATTAATGATTAATAAAAAATCGATCAAAACTAGAAATCATAGAAAGATAATTAGTCTATCTATAGATACAATTCAATTTTTTTCAACCCAAACAGTAAACCAAAAGGCATTCTGATTATTGATAAACAAAAGACCACAAGCATGCCTCTAAAACCAGGTAAGCATGGGAGGCCAACACACAGACTAATAAACTTTTAACCTGCAATTTGCCACCCCTTTATCTTCTCATTAATTAGGATTCGATGTCTTACACAAAATGAGCTCCGCTTTATTATTGTCAGATGGCAGTCTAGAGCCAATAGGGAAATAATACAGTGCTTTTGTTCTTTTTTGACTAACTAAACCTAAGAGCTAGTCTCTCTCTCTCAACTCTCAATGCTACAGCTCACACACCCTTGACTTCACAACTACCAATGCCTTCTTGCAATAGTTACAATTAAAAATGATTCAAAGGAAGAGATTATATGTTAACCTGAAAATTTTGCACTACTAAAAGGCACCTACATACAAGGCTCTGCAACAATTATAGGGCTTTAGTTTAGACTTTAGAATATGATAATCCATAAGATAAACAACCATTGTACATAATGCATTCTCAGCAAAGGTCTGTGTCTATCGTGGAAAGCAAAAATCTGGACAGCATAAAACGTGAAACATTGTGGAGTATGTCAAGTGTCAACCAAACAATACTGTTATTCATTCAACAAAAATAACAAACTCAAATATCTAGAATCATATATTTGCTACCAACAATGTCACCAAAGAACTTAATGTATAGGCATGAGTGTATAATTATTGAAAAGTGATCCTGGAAAACCAACACTTTGTGATTCGTCAACAAAAGAAGAGTGCCATGAACTCAAGTCAAAAGGTTAAACCGTGAGTGAAATGTTATCATAGATTGCCAATGGACATTTGCAGAAAAAAGGGAGAAAGGCAAGTAAATATACTTAAGAATTCTGCAGAGTGTTGTCCCCTTGTATCACTATCAAGGCCATCCTTTTTTAGCCTCTTAGGCTTTCCGTTACCACCCTAGGATGAAATCAATGAAACATAAAGAAATAATTTGTTGCAGACACAGAGCAAGAAATCAAAATGAAGCAAATGCAAATGCATGCCAATTTTTCCTGGTTGATACCAAACATTTGGTTTTCACGAATAAGCTCAAGATCATCAACATCAAGAACAATTCAATTCGATAATTTTCTGAAGTAGTTAATGAAGAGCAATTAGTGTTGAGTATCATATATCGAATTGCATTGCAAGGTAAGAAGGGAAATGAACCTCTTCTTTTTTTTTTCCCCCCGTCTCTTGTGTTTCTTGTGGATTGTCATCCTCTTCTTCATCAAAAACCAACGATAAATCCATCATCGTCAAAGTGATCCAGACCATCATCTAAATATACATTAACGTTATGATTTAACATATCACGCCTCACCGCAACATCAGGCAATAGGTCAAAATATCCCGCAATATTACGGCCTCTAGCTATCCCCAGCCAATCACACGGACGCAAGCGATAAAAAAGAGAAGTCATTCTCAGCATTCCACATCAAGTTCTCAAATTTCAGGGAAAATGCTTTATTGAGTTTCTTAATTTTAAACTTGAACTGAAAATGGCATCTCAAAATTAATAATGACGACTTTCTTAATACTATGAAAAGGAAACAGGAACTTGTACTGCTTACACTACAGACAGCAAAATAAAACCAAGGACGACAGAAGGAGTAAAGAGAGAAATGAAGCTCAAGTTTAAAGTTTAGGACTAAAAAAATCTGGAGAAGAGAGCACTGATTTTTAGTTCATTACCATCTTCTGATTCTTCTTCGTCACCTCCGTCATTATCGTCCACTGTGATAGCTTGTTCTTTCATTTTCCCTTTCTGCATATACCTCTTTGCAAAATGTAAACCCAAAGGAACGATTAAATCCATGAAAAATGCACACTGATTCAAAATACACATGAACAAAGATGGTTCATTGTAAAAAATTTACCTCGTTCTTCGGCGGAAAGCGATTTTCCTCTTCTTCGCATGGCAAATTCTGCTAGTAGATTCATTCTAGCCCTGTAGAGTACTGAACACAGTAAATGCGTGAGTGGAAATAGTGGCAGCTTTCAGACACAAACAAAGTGCCCAGCCCAAAATGCAAAACAGAAAAAGTGATTAGACTATAGTGAGAGAGAGAGAGTAGGAAAGACCTGAACGGATTTGATATGCCCTTGAGGATTTGATGAATTTACGGGAATGCCAATTACACGCAGTTTTATCTCCTCCACCGTTCGATTGTGTCACGTCGAGGGTGGGGTGGGAGATCGGGGATCCTTGAATTTTGAATTTAGAGCTGGTAATGAAAAGCTTTTGTTTCCTCTTATTCTTTCCAGTGACCTGGCGCGGAACGAGACATCTACGCCATTCACTCTCATCAGATTCCTTCCTATCTTCTTCCTCATCCCAATCGTTATTGAAATGTTCAGATTGAAAAAAATGCACCCACCATCACGCAACCCCAAAGCTTTTCTCTCATCCCTCCATTTTTCAATTCAAATTTCAAATCTAAATATTTCAGTATATCAACACCAGAAAACATTACCCTAAAATCCAGTGAAACCAGTCACCATTGCTCAAGCTCACTAGTCGCCTTTCTTCCACCTCTCGGATCCTGTTGCTGTTGTCTTCTTCTTCTCAGTTCCTGTTGCAGTCGTCTTCATCTTGCGAACAAGAGAGCCATTTTTGAAATGAGGGCTGCCGAGAGAGACCGAGGAAGAAGAGAAATAGGGGAGTAGGCGTCGGGAAAGGAAAAAGAGAGAGCATGGAGTGAGAGGGAAGCCTTGCGTGAGAGAGGAAGAGTGACAGGTCAAAAAAGCAGAAGGTCCCGTGAATGAGTCAGGAGCGCAGCCCGAAACAGGATAAACAATTGTGTTTTAATAGGAACGGCTTGTAAACAGTAAAATGTGAGAGGAGCAAAAAATAAGTTGTTTGTTTGGAAGGATGTGTTATTATATATATATTGATATCAAATATATCATCAAATATCAATCAATAATCATCAATCAATCATCATCAAATATATATTACTAAACCTTGTGGCATCAAGTTTATTGGTACATAGTGTCATCCCAATTGGCAAAATCTTTACATATTACTGGCTCTCTCATTCCCACAAACAATTTCCAAAGACTACTTAATTATTTTTCTGACGTGGACACAAGAAAATAAATGCCAAAGTTAACGTATTGGGCTTCTTTCTCAAATGAACAGTTAAGCCATTTAATGGTCCATGAGTCCCGATGCATTCTATTCAAATGGCAATTCAGATACTAATCGAATTGGGTCGATTGTGGAAAAAAGAGACGTAAACTCATTGAATGTACTTCGCGTTTCAAGGATTTCTGTTGCATTTTCCCATGCGATATCCTCTATTACCATGCAATTGGTAATCCTTTTCCTGACGTGCGGTGGATTAGTCCAACTCTATTTAAACCCTTTTGAGGTGTTCATCTAGTCGCAGGTGTGGTTCTGTTTCCCAATAATCTGTAAAACGAATTACCAGTTAATAATGGCATCATCTAGAATGTTTTTCACTGAAGCGCCACCTGCCAGAGTTGTTTCATTCCTGCAATGTGACTGCAAGAGCAACAACTGGTCCATTGTCGTCAGAGTCATTGCTCATTTCTGGGATATTCCACCCACGAGTAGGCATCGGCAACTGACGTATAATGCTGTTTTAACTGATGCTAAGGTAATATTCAGTATTCCACAACTATATTTTAAATATGCCGTGTTCGTCTGTATGTATGCATCTTTTTTGCACTTCAGCTTGCATGAATAATTCAAGTAAGTTTCTTTTGACGCTTTATATTTTTCCCTCTGATACAGGGATATATTGCTTTGGTAGTTTTGCGCAAGAGGGATATGATTCGAAGACTTGCTGGCGTCCTGACCCCTGGCTTCTGCTTCATTTTAAGGAAATTCAATGTTGAACATGGACCAAATTTAATCAACCCGGATATGAAGATTGTGTTGGATACATGTAGTCAACTACAGCTTGTGCGATTATAACACCAGATACAGTTTTTAAATCATTGCTTCCTTTTGCTGAAACTCAGTTGACTGAATCAACATTGATAAGTACTACATTTTATTTAGCTCCTCATTCCTCCTCATTTTCATAACAATCAGTAACATTTAAGTGTATTGCAGATGTGGTAGGCCTCGTGACAGCAGTTTATCCTATGGCTGAAATAGTTGTGGACAATGATACCGAAAGCTAGTTTAACTTTGAAATAATGGACGAGAGGTCTGCATTTTAAATTTGCAAGCACTTTTGTTTACTTTGGACCTTATCCTGTTCTTATCGTTGTGTCCTTTTTTGTTAGTGGAAATCCGTTTTACTGCTGTTTTAGAGGATGTCCGGCATTTTGGGCATTGGAAAGTTATTCCCAGGTTGAAGATAAGGATGACGTTGTTGTAGCTTTACTGTGGGTGAACATGAAGAGGCTGAGTGGTTTGTATAAATTGATTGTTGATATAAGTCTTTACAACACTGATTTCTAATGCATTCTGAAAATAATTGTAGATGGAGACATACTCTTTTCAAGCCATTGCGATTTGTCCAGGGCGCATTTCAACTATAACCATCCTGCTGTTGCAGAATTTCGCTTAAAACTTGCAATTGCTACTGCTCGTGAGGTTGGAGATAGCCCTAAATCCGATTGAAGTTACAAAGCTCAGACTGTTGTTTTGTTTGCTGGAAGGACCTTTTACTTTTTTTTTGCCTATTAGTGTTTGGATTTAGGGTTGTTTTGGTTTTCTATGAAAAACCGTGGTTATATTTCTTCCAGCACCGTCTTTTCATCTTGCTCGACTAAGAATTTACCATATGACGTTGATGGAATAAAATTACATTCCAAACTATGCTCAGAAATGTTCTTTATTTTTCACGTTTTCTGTCTTTACGTTCGTTTTTTTTTCTTCCACGGCCGGTTATTTATATTTCGCATGCAGTTGTTTCAACATTTGGGCCTACAGTTGTTAATGCATTCATTATTGGTTACGCAATTTTATTATTTTCAACCTTCAACTACGCATTAGTGTATCTCACCATACACCCAATACTTTTTTCCTTAATGTTATTTGTAATAAATCATTTTCACTGTTTTTCCAATTATTACCTCTGTATTTATTAATTTTTTCCAACGATAAAAATTATGATTGAGATGAATGAATTGTGGTTAGAATAATAAATACTAATACTAATGGGAAATAGGTAGCCGAAACTATTTTATTCTATTAAAACGATCAAATTTTGAATTTATAATGTTGAGTATACGGTTAAAAACATTATAGAATAAATGAACGAACTTTGGTCAAAATCGTAGAATTGTAATAAGAGAAAAAAGGTCAAATTGATTTTTCTAAACATTACTTACTAAATAGATTATTCCTGTGTAGTTTAAAATTATTTTATGTTGGGGTTAATTTTATATGGTGTCACTAACAATTCCTGTTTCAAACAACAAAAATAATTAAAGTTATTACTTTTTATTTTATTTATGGAGAATATAAACTTCATAAGTATATGCCGAAATTAAGTACCTGGTGTAGTGATTTAATACCCCATAATATTCAACTTATAATTCTATTAAGGCATTAAATGTATTATCAATTCTACCTCAACATATTTAATGGGGTTGTTGTTCCCCATTTGCATAGTTTCCAGGAAATAATCACACAATGAAAAATAAGTCAAAGCCTCTTTTTCCATACTGATTGTTACTTAGTCATCCATTTAGATATTTGAACCACCTATTAAAGTGTTTTCCTATTTCCAAAGTCCATGCATGCTTTGCGTCATTATTTTATTGCATACAGCTGTTAATACAGTATTCATCAGTGTAAGTCATAATGAAGGATCGGAATCGGAAATCTTCACCTTAGCTGAACTGGACATCCATGCCAACAGAATTCAAATTAACTTCAATATATCCGTTCATTCATTGAGATGATTTCATCGAAGTTCATATATAGCATGATGGTCTATGAAAGTTGATCTTTGTTACTTAAGAATATTTGCCATTTCCAAATCCATTTTTCTATCAGATGAGGAAGAAACGAACGGACATTGCAAACCAGATAGTTAATGGTGGAAGTTACTTCTTTTGCAAAACATTCACTGTTACATTAAATTAAATATTTAATCAGTTATCATTTACTCGTAATAATGTGCTTTGTAATGGTTCATGTGTTTCTTTGTCTTTTTCAGGTAAGCGAATATGTTCAGAGTTTAAGGCATCAGTTGAAAGTTATGGGTCAGTGAAAAATGACAGAGAACAAGTAAGGAGTGGAAGGTCTAAAGTTTGGCATCGAATATCAGAAGATGATATCGGAAGAACACCTGAGTCTTTAATCTGTTCTTCGATTTCTACGTGTGATAAAAGTTCTGTCTTAACTGATGTGACCAACATACCAGATACTGGTTCATCAAAGCAAGGCAAATCAGATGGGATTACAGTAGATAATAGCATAATTGACACTCCTTCGGCACACCTCAGCGCAGTCCAGCTAAATCGGAAGAGCCGTTCAAGCAGTACACTAAGAAATGTGAATCAGGTTGCTACAGATTTATTAAAACGGATAAACCAATGGACAAGTGAAAGTAAGTACGGTTATCAATTTCTGTATAATTACCGTCTGAATATTTTTAATGTTTGAAGTTTAAAGTTACGATTTAATCAGCTATACCATCTTTGAACTTGTAGGAACTTCTGATGTCCAATGTCAAACACCATGTATAAATCGGCATGTTCAAACAAACTTGCCAGTTTCATTCGATTCAAGTTACTTAGATGAAGGTGATGCTACTTATGAGTGTCAGTTCTGTAGTGCTAAAATGTGGCTTTCTAAAAGGTTGAAAAGATTGAAGAAATCGGAAAGGCCACAGTTCAGCATATGTTGTGGTCATGTCAAGATTTCTGTGTCGTTACTAAAAGATCCACCAGAAGAGCTTCGTGATTTGTTTTTCAATAAACAATTACCTATTTCAAAAAACTTCTTTACATATATCCGTTTATACAATAATATGTTTTGTTTCACTTCAATGGGTGGCCGAATTGATCATTCAATGAATTCAAAGGGTGGAGGTCCTTACTCATTTGTATTAGCAGGACAAAATCACCATTTCATTGGAAGTTTATTGCCGCCAGAGGGAAACCCTCCGGTGTATGCTCAATTATACATTTATGACACTGACAATGAAGTTCAGAATCGTATTTCAACAGTTAGGTAAGATTCATATTGGGGAAAAAAATTCATAAATATATTAAGGTGTTGATTATGATACAATGTTTTAATCATAATTTCATGTTGTTATTGAATGTTATAGCCGTAATGGTGGAGCGGACAATCTGGAACCAAAAATTGTCAAACTGATTAAAGGATGTCTTGATAAGCATAACTCCATTGTTAAAAATTATAGATCTGCTGCAGAAATTATGAAGCTTGATGTCGTCCATGATGTTAACATTAGGCTAATCAGGTATGGAAACTTAACAGGGCTTGGTAGGACATATGATATGCCCACAACTTCAGAACTTGCTGCTCTCATTGTAGGTGATTTTGACAACTCCTACACTAGCAGAGACATAATTGTCAAACGACAGTCTGGAGCATTACAAAGGATTGATGATTTACACATGGCCTACTTGCCACTTCAGTATCCCTTATTTTTTCATTACGGAGATAATGGTTATGACTCCTCAATTCAACATGGGCAAGAGTCGTTACTGCAGAAGAAAAAAAAAACAAGGCTTACCCCCAAGGGAGTACTTGGCTTTTCGATTGATGAGAAGAAATTCTGAAAGGTCAGTCATTTTGCATGGGAAAAAATTACTTCAACAATTTATTGTTGACGGATATTCGATGGTTGAAAGTGACACGTTGAACTACATTAGAAACCACCAAAAAGAATTAAGGGTAGATCTATACAGTGGACTTTCAGATGCAATAACAAGAGGAGAAACAGATCCTTTATCAACGGGACGACGAGTCATTTTACCATCTTCTTTTACGGGTGGTGCTAGATATATGATTCAGAACTACCAAGATGCTATGGCAATATGTGCATGGGCTGGCTATCCTGATCTTTTTATAACATTTACATGCAACCCAATGTGGCTTGAGATAATTCATCATAGTAATGAAGATGGGGTAAAACCATGTGATAGACTAGAAGTGTTGAGCATAATATTCTATATCAAACTCCACAAATTGATGCACATTTTGAAGGATGAGAAGATTTTTGGGACAATTAAAGCAGGTAAATTGAATTAGCAATTACATATATCATTCTTCTTTGGCTTTTCTTTAACATTATAAAGGATTAATCTATATTTTGCATGCAGTGTTTTTTTGAAGAACACCAGTTTTCACTTCTACATCAAAGGGGAAAATCAAATTGATTTCTTAACGTAGTTAATGTTTTTTTCCCTTCATAATGTGTAATGTATGTAATATGGCTTCATGAGAAAACAAATTATTACCCTACAATTATCGTTGAAGTATTTTTCCTGAGACAAATTACGTGTTATATGAAAATTAATTTTTAAATACTTATTAGATTACTATTGATTTGTGATTTCCTGATTTTATTATTATAATTTGTCTTACTTTTTCCCATTGTTATGAACAATTTTGTATGCCTTATTTCGCCATCGTGATTGTTACTAAGAGTTTAAATTGTTCTTCAATTTATCATTGTGAAAAGAAACTAGCTCACTCCTTAAGGAGTAAACTATTCTAACTCTATATTTGCATGCATTTTGAAAAAATTGTTCATAACTTAATCTTTTTTTACATTTTCTCATTAGTTAATATAAAAAGTTCAATCATTTTATTGAGGAAATATTACTATGGTATATTCTTAAAGTTTGTTGATTGCATAGCTACATTATCAAATTATAAAGAGGAAAATCCATTTTCTTAAATATAATAAATTTAATACTGTTTTCATTTATTCTTGCAGACGTATACACTATAGAATTCCAGAAAAGAGGGTTACCACATGCACATATTATATTATGGTTGTCTGAAACGGACAAAATTCGTACACCAGTTGATGTTGACAAGATCATATCTACAGAAATTCCTCAAAGAGAATCTGACCCAGAATTATATGAGTTAGTTGGAAGTTATATGATGCATGGTCCATGCGGTAGACATTCAGCCAGTGCACCTTGCATGAAAGATGGTAGATGCTCTAAGTATTTCCCGAGAAGATTTAACGACTATACAATGTTGGATGAAAATGGCTATCCAACATATCGTCGAAGAGATGACCACCGTACTGTGACAAGGAAGGGTATTGAGCTTGACAATCGCTTTGTTGTCCCTTACAATTGTAGGTTGCTGAAATTATTTCATGGGCATTTGAATGTTGAAAAGACAAATCAATCATGTGCCATCAAGTACCTATTCAAATACATAAGTAAAGGGCATGATCGAGTCATTGCAGGCATATACGATACTAATGAAGGTGGATGTGCGCAACAAGGGTTTGACGAAATTTCTCATTACCTTAATTGTAGGTACATCTCCTCATGTGAGGCGTCCTGGAGAATTTTTGGATTTGATATTCACCATAGACAACCACCTATTGAGAGGTTAAGTTTTCATCTTCCACATCAGCAATCAGTTTACTATACTCAAACTGATACAATGTCATCATTGCTTAATAATTCGAGGGTTAAAGAGTCGATGTTCCTTGCGTGGATGGAAAAAAATAAAGAAGATCCATTTGCAAGAACACTTTCTTATTCTCAATTCCCTAACTATTATACATTTGTTAGGGAGAAGAGGATATGGAAACTCCGCCAACGTGGGTTTTTAGTTGGAAGGTTAGGGTACTGCACACCATCTCAGGGAGAATTATATTACCTTCGTTTATTGTTGACAAAGGTACGTGGGCCCAAGAACTATACAGATATAATGACTGTAAATCAAGTAGTTCACTCAACATTCAGGGAAGCATGTTATGCACTTGGTTTATTAGATGATGACAATGAGTTTATAGATGCAATTAAAGAAGCATCTTTGTGGGCATCTGGTAATTACCTTTGTAAATTTTTCACAAGCATGCTTTTGAGTTACTCACTGTCTCAACCTGTTGTCGTTTGGGAGCAGACCAAAGATTTAATTTGTGAGGATCTATTAAACTTCAGCCGTGTCGACCCACAAAGTACAGGTACACTATAATTTCCATCAGTTTATGCATTCTATTATCTTACTTTCTTAAATGTAAATAGTTGTTCAAAAAACTGATACTGTGTGTCTGTTTGTCTTATAGATGTGCAAATTTCAAATACCCGTAAGGAAGCCACAGGTCTATATCAGATTGAACAGATGTTGCTAAGGAATGGAAAAAGCCTCCGTGACTATCCATCGATGCCGATACCAGAGGAAGACAATATAATTGATATGTCTTCCCTTCTAATTTTGCAAGAAATTAATTACAATAGGGAAAAGGAGATGGAAGAATCTGAAAGAATGCAGAGATTACTGACTGAGGAGCAAAAAACAGTATTTCATGAGATCATGAGAGCAGTTTCTTCAAAAAAGGGGGGTTTCTTTTTTGTTAATGGTTTTGGTGGAACGGGTAAAACATTTATATGGAATGCCTTGACATCTTCCGTACGGGGAAACGGTGGAATCATCCTCAATGTAGCTTCTAGTGGGATAGCAGCAACTCTACTACCATCAGGTAGAACTGCACATTCCAGGTTTTGTATTCCTATTGATGTAAATGAAGATTCGTTTTGTTCAATTAGTCATAATTCTCTGATTGCAAACTTAATCAAGTCAACGAATCTAATTATTTGGGATGAAGCACCAATGATTAAGAGACATTGCGTGGAGGCTTTGGATCAAACTTTGAAGGATTTAATGCAATGCAATTTGATATTTGGGGGCAAATGCATTGTGATGGGTGGTGATTTCAGACAAATACTACCGGTGATCCCTAAATGTGGACACGCTGAAATTGTTGATGCAGCAATCAACGCTTCTTATATGTGGAAACAATGCAAATTACTTAGCCTTACAAAAAATATGAGACTTCAATCTTCAATTGATCCAGATGAACAAAAGAAGATAAAAGCCTTCTCTGAATGGTTGTTAGAAGTAGGGGACGGCAACCTTGGATTACCACATGATGGCATTGCAGACATTTCTATTCCGAACGAGCTACTGTTAAATGATGATTGTGATCCAATCAGGTCCATTGTTCAATCTACCTACCCAAATTTGGTTGAACGTGTTGATGACGTACATTACCTCAATAATCGGACCATTCTAACTCCTTTAACTGAAAATGTTGATGCTCTTAATGAATACATATGTTCTTTGTTGCCAAGTGATCCGGTAGAGTATTTCAGCTTAGACTTTATAAGTCGTACAGACCAAGCAAACGGAAGTTTAGCGGATTTGTATGATACAGAATATCTCAATGCAATTAAGTGCTCAGGAATACCTCACCATAAATTGGTTTTGAAAGTAGGTGTACCAGTTATGTTGATAAGAAATATTGATCAAGCAGTTGGGTTGTGCAATGGTACAAGGCTACAAGTAACTCAACTAGGGAAGAACGTAATTAGGGCGAAGACATTGAATGGCATAAGCTCTGGTGAAGATATTTTGATACACAGAATGGATATGAACCCATCTGAATCTAAATTGCCTTTCAATATGACTAGGAGGCAGTTTCCAATCATAATATCATTTGCAATGACCATTAACAAAAGCCAAGGTCAATCAATGTCAAATGTTGGCCTCTACCTACCAAGTCCAGTATTTTCACATGGACAACTATATGTTGCATTATCCAGGGTGAAGAGTTTCAAAGGGTTGAAGATACTTATATTGGATGGATTGGGAAAATCCAGTAGTACAACAACAAATGTTGTCTACAGAGAAGTGTTTCAAAACCTTGAATTCAAGTAATGAGATGTTTTTAAAGTTGTAATTTGTTGTCATGTAGCAGTATGGTTCTGTTATTAAAATCCACAATCGAAATAGTCAATTCTGTGCAACGTATGGGGAGGAAGTCTTGTTGATTATCAAACGTTGTACCCACAAATCCGAAACTAATGTCTTTCATGTGAATACATTCAATAAGTAATAAATGACGGGATAACAAGTGAAAAAAACAGAACAATGAGATTATTACAAATTACATTAAATATGTACGTAATGAGTGGATGCTGAAGTACACTCCTGCTTATTACAAATTACATGATTATTTAATTACTATGTATGTAATTAGTTTAAGATGTGGTTTGATAGAAGAGTGCAACCATGAATGAATGCATTAAGAAAACCATAATAATATTCATATTATCAAACTTTGACAAAAATGGATGTCATCAACATTCGAACAATTGTACCTCCTAATAATCACCCATCACGATGAGGACACCAAAAAAATTCCACAACTAACACTACAATTACATGCAGAACTAACTTTTCTCCTTCTTGATGTTTTTCACAGGTTTGGTACAACTTAACTTTGGTGTCGACAATTCAGAAAGGCCAAGATCTTCACAATAATTTAGAATGGCACTAGTCAGTGTCTTTCTTTTGGTGTTACTGTCCATTGGGGTTATAAGCTGTGACAACAAATTATCAACATCTTCAACTGCAATTGTTTGTGAGTCCTTCGAGGTTGTTGATTCTTGTTGGCATGTAAATGTTATATAAAAATTAAGTTAGATGTAACATATAATGTTAAAAACTTTCTTAAAATTTGTACCTCTACCATATTTCCAGATTGAACTGCAAGGTGGAAAATAACAACCCGTTGAATAATAATGGTATATTAGAGTTTTTAAAACATGTACTTTTTAAAATCAACTTAAGCATCAACCTCATCATTTGAGTACTGAAACTGTTCAATCAAGTGACTATCAGCACAAAACTACGTGACACCAATGCTACTTGTCCTATGTTTAATATTGTGACTTTTAATCCTTAATTTGACGATGGCAACCTTTCCTGCAACTTTGTCAAGCTCTTCTGGAACAGTAGAATTTCGACCCTCCTATTTCAACCAACTCAAATATATATTAAATTGTCATTTGAATATTAAAATGTTTATGCATTTAAATGAAATAAGAAAAGCGAAACAACCTCATGCATATCTTCTTTGATCTTTGAAGCAGATTTGCCTAATAACTCAGTTGCATGACGATCAAAGAATATGATGGAACTTTTACCAGTGTCGTCGTACACCTTGTAATGAATCTTATACCTAAAACATTAAGTGTCATTGCACCAGACACGGGTTATATGATGAGGATTTATTGAGGGAAATGAAGAACACAGTAAGAGTCACACTTAGGAATAGTCATTAGTACATCTTTATTACACTTTGAACACTTGAGAGTACCATTTGCTTAGTACTCGGGCTTCTTGTCACATGGACATGCATCATGCGACCACTCATACAATGTTTCAACCTTCTGAATAGTTACTTTGGTTACGACATCACACTCCTAAACAAATATCTATTAGTGAACTTCCATTTAGGCATATATGTATAATGAAGACGGAAGAACATATAATAATCGACTGATTTAAACAATTTTGAAACATGAAAGAACATATTTAAAACTTAAGCTTACTTGATCTATCTTTGCAATGTCGTATAATGGAATCATTGTTCCAAAAGTTAGTAGAGATTCAACTGAATATGTAGGATGATCGATGCTTGAAATTTGAGTAAATAGTTGACTACCAACAGATTCTTGACTAAGTCTGGACATTTAATATACGTTAACAGATATTTATTGGTTATGTTTTTGTAAAATAACAATTTTGTCAATACGTTACACACAATTTGAAGAAATGTCTAACCTTTCCTTCAACAAATTTTCCTCAGTAATTTTTGGATTAAGAATAACCAAAGTTGCATTGAATGCATTACTCAAATGCCCATACTCAAATTAAGAGACATGAAAAAGTAAGTCCACAATGATTGTAAGTAATTGAATTATTCTCAATAAGGAAAAGACTATAAAAGTAAGGGAATCACTTGTGTTCCTATTTAATCTAACAAAATGCACAAGTACAATAATTGGTGGTTCCATGTCCTCATGCTTCTTTGCATATGTCTCTTCAACACAATCACCTCAAAGGTCGATGTTGATTAAGCTTTCACTACGAGGAATAACGTGTCATAAATTAAAAGAAAGCTGGTAAGAAATCTCCAATAAAAATAAGATTAAATGTTTTAAAATGCACAGTACTTTTTATCAACAATGCTAAAGTTAAGCCTCTTTATTATATCAAACTCCCTTCTTTGATCTTGCAAACGTCCAAAAGCTTGCAAAAAACCAATCACGTCTGTTTATTTATAGAAAATAAAAAATGTCAGACAGAATAAGATTAAAGCATAAAGCAATGTATATTAATTAGGCGTTGTATTATGGAAAAATACGGATAATATGATTTTTATAAACCTATTAGTCCATCGTCGGTTACATTACGTTGTTGTATGTCTGTAATAGACTAGAAATTATAGGCCTCATCCGAAATGTCTGTATCCAACTCTTCAACATAGGTGTAACTGTGAAAGTTGAACCTCCATTGATGTGTTCTTACTCTATACTTATCATCATTTTCAAGGACGTGGAAATTCTAGAATTTGTATACAACACCTTCCTTCGGTTCATCAGTCCATTTTTCGATCAAATTCTTGTGTGTAGCTGTAACCTCTATCCTGGTAAGCTATGTCGAGTAAAGTATAGAAAGAAGGGATAATGCTTAAGTCATTAATGTGACAATATTAAACTTATACAGACACATAATGAATAAAAATGAAAACAAACCAATGATATAATAATACAAATTAACATAAACCTCTTCATCAACCAAGATCATCACTATCTTCCATATCGCATAAGGAGCCGCCTTTCTTCTTACCACCCATTTCCTTAGCACTTTTGCATGTACTGTCCAAGTGTCCTTGCTATCGTTTACATCAGAAAATAAGATCTTCATCTCTTGACAAAACTGTGTTTGTATGATATGAAAGAGATGATTTTAAATGCATCCAGTTATAATATCACAGTGAGAATTACAACCAACTTGATAATATTCCACAGTGTGTTCCCTTACTTTTTCCTTTAGAACGAAATGAACAACTACTGATGCTTACAAATGATCTTGTTTGAAGATGACCTAATAGAAACCGCCTTTATAACAAAATTTAAATATCACTGAACACACAGTGATATTAATGGTTGTGTGTAGACTATTTTGTTTTAAAAAAAATATTGAACTATATATTACAATTGTCAATTTCTCATGTACGATTGATAAACTGGGCATACATAAAATATTACGTAAAATTAACTGATATCACTAAAACAAATAAGGAAAAATGGTTATGGTATATTAAGTAAATGCTAACATTTATAGAAAAGGCTAATATGGCATTTCCTACTCTCTCTAATAATGAAAATACACGTTGCATATTTACTTAATGTTCAACTACTTGGATCACTACAAAAAAAATCGATTTTTGCTACGGAAAAATTCCGTAGCAAAATAGATTTGCTACGGAAAAAGCTGATTTTTCCGTAGCAAAAAATCGCGTAGCAATTGCTATGGATTTTTAATATCCGTCGCAATTTGCTACAGAAAAATAATTCCGTAGCAAATTGCTACGGAAAAAATTTGAATTTGCTACGGAATTTTTTTCCGTAGCAAATTCTCCATTTTGCTACGGAATTTTTTGGCATATTTGAGAATTTGCTACGGTGCATTTGCTATGGAAACAGATTCCATAGCAAAACTAATAAATTTTTTTTAAAAAATATTTTTAAAATTTTTATTTTTATTTAGAAAAGTGAATACAAAAAGTAGTGTACCATAAATATAATAACAATTATAAAGAGTTTACATAGAGAAAACAAAATACATATAATAATATTGCAAAATATTCGAATATTATATAGCAAGTAGATATAGAATGAACAGAGCTTTGTATTCAACAAAGTACAAAAATGTGTTGGAGAATTAAATTAAAAAACAATGTCAATAACTAGAGGACCCCTATACTCAATGCCTTCTATTTGAGAGTTCTCTAGCATCTCAATTTCTTCCAATTATCAATATACATCTTTTTCGTCTTCCCTACCTTCACTCTCTCCATCTGCAACATTAACACCAACAATTAAACACAAAACAAAACTGAAGAATGTTCAAGACTTTCTCAGTGACTATCCATAACAAAAGTGACATGAACTTCATGGAAAAAGTAGCATGAGTGATCCATATAGTAAGATTATGAAAGATACCTGTGAATTGCTAAATGTTAAAAATGCAAGTCAAAATCTATCAAACACATGCCCATTGCTTTGGCGTAACACATTTCTTGGCTTCAAATCCTGATATATTATTCCTAAAAATCACAAAGACATACCCAACCACTGTGCCCAGTACGCAATCATTTGTGAAAATAAGGTCCAATGAAGCTGCTCCTTCTTTTTATCATCCCATAAATCTTCAAATGTAGGTAATACCAGGTTTCAGGTAGCTTATCATTCCTGTATCTTTGGGACATTGATAAAAGATAAAATAAAAAATAAAACTTGTTCCTCTGATAAAAGACCAAACAATTATATATAACAATAGGAACTTAAATTACACGATACCCATTGTGAGAGAATTAAAAAAATATAAGATCATCGGCAATATCTCTCAGTAAGTACACATACTTATACAATAATGTATATAAAAATAACTACACATATTGTCCATATACTCTTGTTGGCATCACTTAACAGCAACTTGTTTTTTACAATATTTTTAATTCAATGGCACAAAGAATATTTTCATGCTACAAGATCAAGCTTTCATCGTTATTTCTTTTTCATCCTATTCATCTTGTAGACAAAACAATCCTACTTGTCATTGTTGTTCCCAGACATAAATGCATCTTTTTTTGGTTATTCACTTATGTCATCTACAATTGTTAAAAATCAGATACGTACATAACATAAACATACTTGAAAGTTCATGTATTAGTTATCTAGTTATCATGCCGCAACATTCATTTAAAGAAAACACAATGCTGAACAAACTAGGGTCTTGAAAAAGAAAATGCCCTAATAATGCTAGAATTTACAAGCTAAAACAAGAGCTATAGTCTGGAAGCTTTTTGATTATTTCACCAAATATTTGGTGGTCACTTGAGAAATTAGGCATGGTTTGGAAACCGCTTTTCTCTTAGATAGCTTAACTTTTTATACATGATTTGCACATTTCATGGTTTCTGAATATTACAACTTGCTATGAACATATATATATTAATGCCATGTCAAGGACCTCAAAAGGTGGGTTTATTAAAAAAATCAGTAACATTAGTTCCTAATGAATTCCCTAGGGTATATCCAAACAAAGGTCACTAAGGAGGAAAAAGGGAAAATGATACTTCAAGGTCCCATAATTTATATTTTTGACAGTTAAGGATCTCAAAAATCCTGACTAGAGAAGTACAAAAATAAATTACTATAGGTGCTTCACAACATTACCACTTGTCCTTTCAAATCTTGTCTTTCAATAGTTATCACTTGTCCTTTATAAAATAATCTAAATATAAGTAAAGGCCAATAACAGCTTTATGGCATTAGCTTCATCCAATAAAGTATAAATTAAAGCCAAGTGAGCTATGCCACTCACCTCATAAGCACTTAGGAAACCTACTAAAGAAAATTCATTAGCCACATCAAAAATCATACTCCTACCCGAATCCAAAAGAAAAATGCTATATTCAATAGTCCACCCATCACAACATGGGGAGGTAGCTTAAGAAGCCACTGGTATGCAATTGTATCACATTATTAAGCTTTAATCCAACAAATAACTAAATGGATGGACCAATAATGTGATAACTATTGTATTGCATCAATAATAAGATTGGTTCATAATAATGAAAAGCTAACCTTCTTGCCAGGCTCTACTTCTTGAACCTTCTCTCCCCGTAGCTTGTAGAGAAGAAGATTCATCACTCAATAATCAAAAGATTTTAGATGAATAGCCGTCATCACATCTTCAGCAAGTATCTGAGTAGCATATTATTAGTTAGATTTCAAACAGGGACTTGTATTTCTTTAAAAGGTGCAAATAGAATATTGTTTGTATACCTCCTCTTTATTTATTAGTGCATGACGAAGCTTCCTTTCAAGACCCCAATATTATTCTCCTTGTCTAAGTTCTTCCCTTATTCTTAACTCATCCACAAAAGAACACAGAAATAATAAGTTCAACCCTTATGATGCCCCCTTGGATGGCATGATAGGAAGGTAGAAAGTTTGAACTCTAAATCTTTATCAAGTGAAATGGCCTCACCATTATTATTGAAAAATTGAAATAGCTTCAAGTAGCTATGAAGCTTGAACTAAATTAAAAATCAATCAGCTATGTGCTTTGTGAAATATTTGCTTTACTATTTGGTCATATTGAATCAAATTTAACTTTAAAAATCAATCATATTGAACCATGGGAGAACATGTCAAAGTAATCACTAATCAGTTTAACCATATCTTCGAGCAAAAAAAAAAAAAAATAATAATAATTTAACCATATGAATTTAATAGAATTCATCGTTGAAGAAAACTTAATCAATATTGGACACTACCAGAGGAAGAAACTTATTCAACATTTTAAAGCATTTTCCTAATATATCAAAGAAAATGTCACGCATACCAGGTGATTGTTGTGTATGGGCACCATTTGGTATGGCCTGGACTGTAGAAGCACCATTAGACTCGGCTGAATTCACAGGGGGAGGGGTTTACCCTAGATTGCCCGCCATGTGGATTATTGGACCTCTTATAACAAGGAAAAGCAAGAAGGAGACTTAGCAAAACAGGAAAAAGTACACTGATTGAAACGATAGAAAAACAAATCAATTTGTTCTCAAATCAAAGAACCCCAGTATCCCAATCTTACACATTCCTCATAGTCGAAAAAGACAATTCTAAATAGAAAAGGACTGTAAGGCACCCGAAGTGATTGCGGAAGAAGGCGCGGACCCGCCACCATTGCCAACAGGAAATCTGTTTTATCATTATGCAGAAGTAGATCTTTTTGCCACTCGTCTTACTAATTTGAACATCAATTAGAGTCTTCTTGTGTACACAAATTAACCTAGAAATACTTTTGGGGAAAAAAAAACTAATAACACAGTACACATTGAACCAAAGTCTCATTCATTTGTTGCCATTGGGAACAACGCAAAACTAATGGTATTAGGCCTGTGGTATATTGGGAAAACAAATAAAGTGACAAGTGCAGATCAGAACTTATAACAATGATCTCTCTTCTCTCCTTCAGCACACATGACTATGAGGCAATCCTAGCTGACTGTTACACTCAAGTAATAGTTAATTTCTTTTGCAATCTTCCAGAAACCCAACATCAACATTTCAAAACAGAATAACGGTCCAGGAGAGAAGGAATTACAATAATCCAGAACAAACCAGAGAAATCAAGTATATCTATAGTCAATGAATCAGATCGCGTGAGGAAGCATAAAAGAACCCAAAATTGAAGCTTCCTTACCTTAAATTTTGGAGAATGCGGAGTGATTTGGAAGCAGCGAAGCTAGAGGAAGCCTCATAGCGAATGGATTTGTCGTAATCTCTCCTGATACGGCTATCGATGAACTGAGTTTAGACGCTGCAAGCAGTCATAGCCACAGCCATTTGAATCGGAAAAATAATCACCAGAAGAAGAAAAGAGAGGGATTTGAAAGGGGGGAAAATCTCTTTGGGAATGGATGGGGTTGAGGGGAAGAAACAGAAAGGTGAAAATCCAGAAAAGAGAGGAGTGAACCGTGGTTATGGAGGCAATATCTCGGGAATGTCCACATCCGACCGAAGGCGAAAGGCGAAAGCAAACGCCCACCAAAACGAGGCAGAGAGCGTGGTTGAACGGAGAATTGGAGACGATCGCGAGAGAGGGCAGAGAATGGGAAGTCCGACGGCGTGAGAGAGGAGGGAAGGAGGATGGAGATCTGAGGAGCTAGGGTAGAGAGTGGAGACTGAGAAGAGGAGCGTGGATAGAGAAAAAATGGCGCTGGATTAGAGAGAAGGGCAGCGCGGGTATGAAATTTGCTTCCTAATTTTTTGGATTTTTGCATTTTACCGATTAAGGGTCTGTTTGGGTTGGTGGTAGGAACGGTAGCTTAAAAGTTATCCGGCTTTTATAAAAGCCCGGTAGGAAAAAAGTAAGGTTGTAAATGGTGATTTATGTTTGGATTGTTAGTTTGGCTTTTTGCAGAAGTAGCTTTTTTCTTAACTGATGAGTGTTTGGATTGTTATTTGAAAAGTCAGTTAAGATGGAAAATGACTGAAAAGGGCATGAATCATATTGAGTACTACTATATATATTAGTTGTATATATTAGGATAATAAAAATTTTAATTTAGAAAAAAATTAAATGATTATTAAAAAATTAATAAACAATAATTTCAACTTTGGAGTGCTTTAATATTATTTTGTCTTTTTATATATAAATAAAAAGAAAGAACGGGTATAGTACGAAAAAGAAAAAAAAAAAGAAAATTTTATTTAGAACAAGATACAAAAAAGGAGGGAAGCAGGGAGTGAGGAATTAGTGGTGGGCCACGCGGAGAAATAAGACGAGCAATAGACTGATGGAGTGATTGGACAACACAAGTATCCCACGAGTGAGCACAGCAAGAGGCAGTACGTTAGGAGAAAAGCTTCAAATTGGAGCGTTTATTAAGTTCGTTGGCGTTTCAGTTATTTGGATAAGCCCAGCCAACGTGTTGGGTATTCCAAATAGGACCTAAGTTAAATGGAGGGGAAAATAAAATTTTTGGAGGGAAAATAAAATCCCTTTTGTATTGGAGAGAATATGTAAATAATAGTAGTTTGAGAAAATCTTATATAAAGTTGCTTAAAATAAAGAAATTCTAAATTAGATTGTTAAACCCAACAAATCCCTAATTAAAAATAATATGATTCATTTAAACCAAATAAGTTTTTGTGTTTAAGAAGAATGATTTAGAATGTGTCATAAAAATCTGCTGGAAAACAATTAAATAAATAATTTAAGAATGATGTGATACACTTATCTTAATTAATTGGGTAGCTTCCGGAATTTAACAAAAAAATAATTCAACAAATCTACTTATTATCTGTTATTCATCCCATTTATCTTTTACTCCCATTTTATTCAAATTTAAATGCTTAATTTATGAGGATTTTTAAAGGGAATTATTGGTACCAGCTATTAAATAAAAATCAAATCAAATCAAATATAATAAATTTAAGTTTTTCTTTGAAATTTTTAAATAAAATTCGATATAAAATTTTTTTATTTGTTTCTGTGATTCTATTTTATGTATTTAATATTTGAAATTATTTTAATTTAAATATGTCAGCAGTAAAAAGAATTACATTTTCAAAATTTAAACGGATATACTTGAGATATGAAATCATTTGTTTTAAATATGGTTCTTCACTCTGCAATGGTAGAATTGTTCATGTCAGATATATTAATTATATTATATTATATCATATATTCTTGTCACTCAATTTTTTTAATTTCTTTTATTAATTATCGTTGGAAAAAATAAGAATTTAAAAATAATTTTAAAGATTTTACAATATATAGGTTGTTTTGATTTATAGCCTTATTGAGAGTGTTTGAACATATATGAATTTTCCACTTATGATATTACTTTCTGTGTGTGTTCTTAGTGATAAGTTGGGGCTATTGAGCTTAATTAAATTAAAAAGAATGATTAAAAATGTTTTGAGTTAAAAAAAACACATAACACTATTATCAATTAAACGTTTTCATTAAAATTTTGAATAATTTTTTTTTTCAAAGAACTCAAATTATTTTTTTGTCAATAGAAAAATCAATCTTCATTAATCACACAATTTTACTTATGTATAGGTTGTTTTTTTATTTTTTCACGTTAATAAATATCTTTTATCTTAAAAAATCATTAATGAAAATATTTGATATACAATTTGCTACACCAAGTATGGCTACATAAATTTGATTATTAAAACAAGTATGACTTTCAGCAGCGACATTAAAAGTCGTCATCAAATGTTGTCGCTGAAAGTTATTTTTGGGACCGGTTGTTTTTCCAACTGGAGGGAAGCTGTCTTTGACCCAAAAAAAATTGGAGGGAATTGTGAAATTTTTGAGGGAGAATAAGTTTACATTGTATTGGAGGGAATATATGAATCTTTTGGAAGAATAATATTTTCTAGTGAAAAAAAAAAGAATTATAGCTTCTCACATACTAAATAATATATTTAACTTATTATAAAAATAATATATTTAAATTTAAATATTATAATTTTTAAATTTAAAGATTAACTTCGCAAAATTGTATAATTCCAAATCCATCGCAATTTGCTACGGAATTGAAAATCCGTAGCAAAATTTTGCTACGGAATTGAATTCCGTAAGCAAAATTTTGCTACAGATTTTAAATTCCGTAACAAAGTTTTGCTACGGAATTGCAATTTCGTAGCAAATTGCGACGGATTTATTTTTCCGTATCAAATTTTTGCTACGCAATTTTTGCTACGGATTTTCAATTCCGTAGCAAATTGCGATGGATTTATTTTTCCGTAGCAAAATTTTTGCTACGGAATTACAAATCCGTCGCAATTTGCTACGGATTTTCAATTCCGTAAAGAATTGCGACGGATTTGGAATTCCGTAGCAAATTTTTGCTACGGAATTGAAAATCCATAGCAAATTGCGACGTATTTTTTTCTGTAGCAAATTCCGTCGCAAATTGCGACGGATTTTTTTCCGTAGCAAAATTTGATTTTTCTTGTAGTGGATGCAGATATCAATAAAGGCATAAATAGCTGAGCAATTATGAGAGAGTTCGGAATAAGTGTATTGTGATTTGTGAGCAAGTTGGCTTGAAGGGTTTGAAAAATCTTTACGTTGGAAATGGAGATATAGGTTGTCGCCAAACTGTATTACTCATCATTGCACCAGATTAAATATGTGAAAGATGTTAGCTCCTAATGTTTTGATGATAACAATGATTTAAAAGATTGAAAGATTTTGAATCAATGTTAACTGATCTTGAAATTAGCTCTCAAGAGTATACAAGTGATTCTCGAGAATGACCATCGTTGTAATAACACTCTAAACTTAAATACTCTTAAAGTATTCAAGGACTAATTCTCAAGAATGCTCAAATAGTTCTTGAGAATCATTCTCGAGAACAGGTAAAAAGCTCTCAAGAATGCCCAGACAAAAACATATATAAGATACATAAGCTAACATAATTCTCGAGAATTGGAAACCAATTCTCAAAAATGGTTCTCGAGAATCAGAATAGTGATTCTCGAAAATGGTCGAATGTCTCATCTGGGTCTTCACTGAAGAAAGCATATCTCATGAAGCTCTTGAGAATTGTAAAACAATTCTCGAGAATGGTTCTCGAGAATCAGTTTGTGATTCTCGAGAATAGGCGTAAGTTTTTTACGATATTAGCTCTCTGGTTCAAATCAAAACAGGATTCTTGAGAATCAACATAGGGATTCTTGAGAATGATCAATAATTCTTGAATTCAAAATACTCTGATCAAGCAATTCTCGAGAACCTTAGCCATGACTCTCAAGTATCACCGTGACATACCTTCTGGAAAATCATCTTCTTCATACAATTCTCGAGAATTAGAAGAACTATTCTCAAGAATGCATGCTAGCATTTAAACCTTCATCCTCGTAAACTTTAAATCATTGATTATGTCTTGGGTGTTCTATATTATTGATTTATACTTCTCCTAACCAAGTTTCATCAGTTTGCTAGTGTTTTTCAGAGATGATTAACATGTTTTAAACATCAAAATCCCATAAAGCAAAAATGTGTTAGATGCATTAAAAGTCGAAACAGAGACGAAGCACGAAAGAGGTAACTAAGCTTCTGAGCAACTATAAAGCATTCCAGCCATTCCCGATCAATTTTTTAAACTGAGTCTCAACGGACAAATCGAACAAAGAATGTCAACGGAGCATTTTGATCAATGTCAGAATATTACGAAGAGACAGAGCAACGGATACATTTATCATTCACAACGGCTCATTGATTTCTTTTCAACGGGCATTAATTACAACATCTATAAATAGACGAAGCATTGAATTTGCCACCTACCGAAAACGTTGTGCATTCAATTCAAACTTATTGTCATTTATAGTTTCACCTACCTCATTGATACCTTCGGATAAATTGTACTTCAGTGTTTAACATCTTATCTACTTGTGAGGAGTTTTGCTTAAACAACTATTTCATTCTTGTTTTAAATCTTAAGGTTGGGGAACCTTAAGAGTGGGTGTACAATTACAGCTAGTATGGGGAGTGAGTCCTGAGAGGATCATCTGAATACAGTGTAATTGATCTTTGAAAGATAGTGAAATCCCAGGTGTTCTGGGGACTGAACGTAGGTCAAAGTTTTGGATCGAACCAATATAAGTTGCCTGTGTCCACTTTACTTCTTTGAGTTATTTCCTTGTTCATTGTTTTTACTCGTCTTCTATAAATCCTGTGAAAAGATTTTGCGATCACCTATTCACCCCCTCTAGGTGATATTCCACTTTCAAAAGAAAGTTTGAAATTAAACACCAGCCATTTCCAATAAATCTACACGCTTTAAAGGGAAGGTGAAGCAAATGTCCTCGTAAAAGAAGAGAGAGTATTTGGAAAAATAGTTTAATAACCTAGGAAAAGGATTCAAACTGTCGTCTGCTTCAATAAATATGTATAAGACTTATTGAGAAAGCAATCTCAGACGACATCATAGTAAACAATCCTTGGAACTTAAAAATACCGTAGTCCAGCAATTAATATGATTCTAGATTTCAAAATTGACTAAAGAGTCATCGACTTTCTACTAATGACATTCATTCTTCTTGGGCAAGCACAAACACAATTGTTAGTATTATCTTGTATATTCTTATTTCGGTTACACAGAGCACGATTTAATACTATATTTGTTGGGTATACATGACAGATATTAACGTTCATATGTGTGATCATTGAAAAAGAAATTGTTGCAAAAATTATATAACAATTTTGAATTGATTAAAAAGTACTTTGGTCATTAAATTTGATGTTTTCACCTGTATATAATTAATGAAAAAGATAGATAAAATGCCAAATGTCAATAAGTATTATTAATACAGAGGCAGAAAAAATAGTTAATGTTCAACTCTAATAATTACAAAACAAATACACTAATGGAGGAAGAAAATGATATTAAATAATTAATATGGTTGAATATATAAAAAGAATGTGAGAAGTCGGAATAATTAAACTGACGAAACAGATATTTTTGAATCCATCACAGCAACTACAATAAGCCAAATCTACCAAGTTAATGAAATACAATAGTTCAACAAAATAGGCTTAGAAGCACTATTAACATTCACTGAGTCATTGGAAAGATAAACACATTCAATTATTCAACACTCTTCTCTTGGCATCTGAAACCTTTGGGAAATCAGGATTGACATATACACAGGTAGCTCCTAGAAAGCTGTCTAACTCAACGCCTACAAAAGGAGGAAAATCTGTACGTTACTACTGATAGTTAAAACTGATAAAATAGAGTAATTCAATGAAATTATCTTCAATGAACCTCTTTCAATGATCCGACCAAATTGTGTTGTAAATATTGCATATAGGTGTGTCAAAGAAAGAGTCTTTCCAATATTTTGGAATGTGTTTAAATGAAAAGATGTGTTCTGAGAAGTCATGTTCTTACAAATTAAGGGATTCGTATTGGTTCACGAAGCAACATGATTCATGAATTAAACAGACAGTTATGACTTTCTGAAGAGGTATAATGTTCAAGAGTCACCTCTTCAAGGCATTGATTCATTATTTATAAATACCCCAATTGTGACACCATTTAAAAGAGATAATTAGAAAACATCGGTAATCTCTTGCTGAGTTATCTTATCTTCCGCCAGTTCTGCCGCCTTGATTTAATCAAGAAGAATCTGTTTAATCCTGGGGAGTACCACTTCTTCTTTACCGGTGGTTGCGGAATAACTCTATAGGACAGCGTTTTCGGACACGACTCAAATTATCCTCTTCTTTGTTCTTCACAGATAGTCATGATGCCTACAATCTATAGAGTTACTCTCGTTGATTATAAAATTTGTGTGTGTGAGTGAGGGAGAGAGATTGAGAGAGACAAATGGAGAAGAGTATGAGCACACTATCGGCAAAGAACGCATTCGAGAATTAGAAAACATCGGTAGTCTCTTGCCGAGTTATCTTATCTTCCGCCAGTTCTGCCGCCTTGATTTAATCAAGAAGAATCTGTTTAATCTTGGGGAGTACCGTTTCTTCTTTACCGGTGGTTGCGGAATAACTCTATAGGACAGTGTTTTCGGATACGACTCAGATTATCCTCTTCTTTATTCTTTCCAGATCGCTTATGACGCCTACAATCCAATAATTTTCAATATTCAAACTAATTTATAAATTTATGTGGAAAATTCTGTGTGAGGACAGAATATTAATATATAAAGTATATATTATTTTGACAAAAGGAAATTAATTAAGTTGAGGCTTTTTCTTTTCTGTGAAAAGCAAATTTTGTTATGTGAAATAAATGATAATGTTTGAGACATTCTCATTGAATTGAAATAGAAGATTAAATTGGTACGACCTTTTGTTGAAGTATAAAGTTATATGATTATGTAGTTTTATAAAGTGTGGATCTTTATAAATGTACTATTGGGATTCTAATTTAATTAGAATTTTATTGATTATAAAATATTTGAAAGTGTGGGGGTATCTAAGATATGTAGTACCTTAAAATTATATATAAGTTTGTTATTTGCTATTGAAAGCAAATTGTGTGAATTATCAAATATGTTGTGATTTGAAACGAGCATATTACTGTGGTATGATATTTAATCATTTATCTAGTGTAGAGACAAATGTGTGCTTTAATTTTCACGGTATTGTTAATTTCTCTTGATATAAGTATGCATGATATCGTGAAATATTTAATTTAATATGGATGACTTATATGGTCAAAAGTATCATGTTATGTGCTTAAAAACATGAGAGAATTGACTGTGATTTTGGGTGTTAAAGATCATAAAAGAAAATTGATGACAAATAAGAAATATTTTTGAATATTGGTTTTGAGAACCATTATGTGAATATTCTTTATGATACTACTTGAAATGATTCTAAAGCTCAATCAATGTATGCACAAATTGTTGAGAATTTGTAGCACTGATAAATGTTAATTCGATGACATAGCAAATGATATGTGGAGATTGAGCATATGTAAACTCTCGTAAAGAGAAAGAAATAGTTAAGCGATAATGCCCTAAATAATGTTGGTATCAAGTGGTGGATTCCCATTGTATTGATGCACACGGATGTTGACTAAGATCTAGTCTATATGTGAAAATCCACTGGTTATCATTGACCTTTGGTGGTGACAAAATTAAAGTATTATGTGATTTAGAGTTGATTACTCTGGAAATGGATGGAGTGCTGAGAATGTTAAAAATCTCTTAGTAAATATTTTGATAAGAAACCGACGCTTAAAGTCGACGATTTGTGATTGCCAAATGGCAATAGCCATTGTAAAAGTACAATGATGAAATGAAAATCGTTTGAGATATAATATGATAAGCTAGCTTAAGATCTGTGTTGGAATTATCTTGATCGATTTGGTGAGGTCAAAAATAGACCTATCGGCCGTTAACAAAACCCTGCAGGATGATATAAATTGGTCGAAGGGAATGGGACTAAAGCCAACGCGTAATTGACAGCGATGGCAACCTAACCTTTGTGATTGGTGATCCCATAAAGAAGGTTCAATGGGTAAGAACAAGTCGTTCGTCAATTCTGACTAGCACAAAAATAATATATGTCCCTTCCTATGACATTGGGAGAGTGCTAGAATGCATGTTTTGAGGTTGAGCAAAGCTCTTAATGATTTCATAGTCATACAAGACGGTGTGCTTAGTGCAGAAACACTTACATGAAATCACCTCTACGAATGTGGAGTGTGGCCGCTCCTATGAGATCTTGGCGAAATCTCTAAAGCATTCGTTATGCACCAGGCACACGCATGGCCATCATAACGCGCAAAACCGTTGATTAACAGCGGAAATGTTAGGATATGATCTGATCATTAATGCCTCTAATATACACCAAGATTTGTTAGTTCATAGAAGCATGCTTCACTAACATCTCTGTGTATTAAGTGTTATTGGTCTAGGTCTGGTTCATAGTTCTACGGACCACCAGATACAATGGTTATGTCCATGGGTGTAACTTAGCTGATGGTGTTTTCTTTGACACATGTGGGGGATTGTTGTAAATATTGCATATAGGTGTGTCAAAGAAAGAGTCTTTCCAATATTATGGAATGTGTTTAAATAAAAAGATGCATTCTGAGAAGTCATGTTTTTACAAATTAAGGGATTCGTATTGGTTCACGAAGCAACATGATTCATGAATTAAACAGACAGTCATGACTTTCTGAAGAGCTGTAATGTTCAAGAGTCACCTCTTCAAGGCATTGATTCATTATTTATAAATACCCCAATTGTGACACCATTTAAAAGAGATAATTAGAAAACATCGGTAATCTCTTGCTGAGTTATCTTATCTTCCGCCAGTTCTGCCGCCTTGATTTAATCAAGAAGAATCTGTTTAATCCTGGGGAGTACCGCTTCTTCTTTACCGGTGGTTGCGGAATAACTCTATAGGACAGTGTTTTCGGACACGACTCAGATTATCCTCTTCTTTGTTCTTCACAGATAGTCATGACGCCTACAAATTGGACATACTGAACAACAATGAAGGTCATAGAACCATCCTCTATATTCTCCAACATATCACCAATATTTGTTATAGCGTAAGTCTGAAAATGTAGTTAAGAGGTTCGATGGTAATAATGCCAGGGGGGGGGGGGGTTAAGTATTCATACCTAACATCCTCTAACTCCAAGATCAATTCCATAGAGTAAATCCCTCTAAACTTGTAATTAGCATAACGATAGTAGGGACGGAAGATGCCACATACATCTGAACATTAATCCAAGTAAATAAAGTGATCTCATTTCAGAAGAGTATTTCTAAACATGCAAAACGATGTAAGGAAAAAAAAACAATAACATTACCAATGGCCGATCTGTTATGTGGAACACCCCACCAATTGCAATCGTCGATATAGTGTAGCATAAAAAACGTGTAGGGATTTGTTCGTTCAAAACAGCAGCAATCTTTGAAGCTTGAGTTATTACGATGTGGATAAACTGATGGACACCTTCGCTTGAATCTTTAACTATGAATTTTGAAATGTCATAACAACCACATTCAATAACTTCCAACAGTGCCTATCCATCAACTCAATGGACATGATTCTTACCATCATACGTGTATTAAACTGGTAAACAATAACAAAATCAATGCAACTCTAATTGGTGGAGAAATAGGTATCGACATGGAAAGCAACTTGATTGTGTTTGAGAGGCTCACCGTGGTATAAAAAATGATCAAGTTTACAGATTCAAGATCCATCCTCTGGGTCGTCAGCGAACAGCAGAAGATCGTTCAACAAACCTCTGAATGATTCGATCAACTCTGACTGTTAAAGTAACATCTGTAATCCCCTCATTTACAATTTGCAAAAAGTAATCCATGTCGTGCGACACACAGGGTAGTTTTTTTTGTTTTTTTTCCTGAGAAAGTGCACTTTCAGGGAAGTTGTTGTTTGGTTAAAATGAGTTAACATAAAATGTAGCCTTATTTATAATCGATGTTGAAGCAGTTATTAACAAAGAACGCGCCTCTCGATTTATTTGTTGAGACGTGATCAGTAACACAATTAAAGTAACTTCGATAGTATTCGAAACGTCATGTCACAAGTGTAGGGTTAAAATAAAATACTAAGCCGAAAAAAGAAAAACAAATAAAGCCAAAAAATAACAAGAGATTATATACATGCAAAGTAAAGATAGTACACGTGCATAGATTGAAACGTACTTTTAATTCAATAACGTGATAGCGTAAAGTCTTCATTAAATTGAACAAAAAAACGAAACAGGACGAAATATAACAATGGTTTTTTAAAATAAACCAAAACATCTTAAAAACCAAACGTAGTTTTAAAAAAAAACTTGTCCTTCCAGTAAACGTAGTTTCATACTGAACTTGCTAACTTATTGCAGAATCAGGGCTATCACCGACCTCACGAGCAACGACATTGGTAAGTTTTAAACGGAAATCGACAACCGTAGGATGGTGGTGGTTGAAATGAGCCTTGGATAACTCACAATTGCTTGAAAAGAGTATGTCCCCAACTACAAATTTTTTTAGAATAAATTAGAAATCATTGCTATTAAGACTTATAATAAATAATAAATGTAGACAAATTGCTAAGCCTCTTCATCTTCACCCACAACAAAGCCACAACATCTTTATCTTCTGCTCGGGAATAACTTTCCAATGCCCAAAATGCCACAAATCCTCTAAAACAGTAGTAGAACGGATTTCCACTAATAAAACATTAGACAAAAGTAAGAAATGGATAAGGACTAATGTAAAAAAACGGTTTGGTAAATTTAAAATGCAAACCTCTCATCTATTATTTCGAAATTCAACTGGTTTTCGGTCTCACCATCCACAACTATTTCAAACATGACATGAATTGATGTCGCCAGGCCTACCACATCTGCAATACACTTAGTTGTTAGTCATGAAAATCAAAATATGAAGGAATGAGGAGCTAAGGAAAATGTAGTACTTATCAATGTTGATTCAGTAAAGGTTGTTGCAGCAAAAGGAAGCAATGGTTGAAAAACAATATTTGGTGTTATAATGATATCTCTCACAAGCTCTACTTGAATAAAGGTTTCCAACACAATCATTGACAGAGATTTGTCGTCTCTTCCAAAATAACCAAGTTCGAGAACAAATTTTTTTGCAGAAATAGGGAACCTGGGTCGTTTCCCAACGAACTTGCAGCGGGTTTGATTGAAAGCAACAAAGAAACAAAAACAGTAAAAATGGGGGGGTTTTGATTCAAAAAGATTAAAAATGAAATTTAACAGAAACAGAACGAAATGCAGAAACAGAATGGTTTAAGCAAAAACAGATTAAAAACGATTAACCCAACGTTCAGATTCCAGAGACTTCCATCATTGAACAAAATATAAATAACCCACGTTTGACTCTGGACGAACCGAGATCTCTGCATCCGCCTAGAAAATCCCTCGACTAGACGATCGCCTAGAATATGTCCGAACAGCGGCGTCCCACTGTGCAATCGCATAGCAAAACTTAAAACCTAGTTCGAACTCAGTCCTTGGGATGAACCAAACCGAGTATTAAATCTAATATTCGAACTATTTCCAAGAATCGGATCCGATAAGATGAAAATAGAAATGAGTTAAATTACCGAATAAGCACAAGTTCTCTGGACGAATCATGGAATCCTTACGTTGGATTAACCACAAAAGTTTAGCCAAGCATGGCTAGACAAAACGCGGAAGAAAAGATGAAGAAGAACGTGAAGAACATTGTAGAGAAAATTAAACTTCTGTCTTTTCCATCCAAAACTGCTTCAAACGTGTATTCAGAATATGTTTGTAGCCACCCTCTCCTTTTCCTTATGTAGGAAAAATGACTAAAAATAGGAAATCTCTAAATAGGAAACCCCTAATCAATAGGAAATCCCTATATAAAAAAGGAAACCTCTAAAAATTGGTCTTTTATTACAAAATTCGAGCAGAATAAAAATCCAGAAAAATAGGTCTGTCTTTAGCTCCAATTTCACCCATCTTCTTGTCTGAATCAGCCTTCCGAGTCTTCATAACAATTGTAGATCTCTGAATCATCTAAAAAAGGAAAGAAGAATCAGGCTAATCGGATATCTAGATCAAAAGTTATGGCAAAAATACTAAATCACTGTAAATCTGGAATTTATTCAAAAAAATGAAATCAATCACATTAAAAGCTCAAAGCTCAATTAGGTAATAAAACCCATTATTTAATGACTAAACAATCCTAAATTTATTCACCAAGAGATACAATTAAGTGTAAAAATATTCAATTATCAATCATCATATCTGGATTGATTAAATTTGGTCCATATTCAACACTTAATTTCCTTAAAATGAAGCAAAAGCCAGGGGTGAGGACGCTCGAAAGTCTTCAAATCATATCCCTCCTACGCAAAACGGCCAACGCAATATATCCCTATAGTAGTAGGAAAAAAACCCTTCATAAGAAAGTTACTTGAATTATTAATGCAAGCCATTGCCCAAAATGTATGCATACATACAGACGAACATCGTGTATTCAAAATATGATTCTGGAATACGCAATATTACCTCCGCATTAGTCAAAACAACATTATACGTCATTTGGGGATGCCTCCTCGTGGGTGGAATATCCTAGAAATGACCAATGACTTTAATGCAAATGGACCAATTGTTGCTTTTGCAGTTACATTGCAGGAATGAAACAACTCTGATAGGTGGCATTTCAGTGAAAAACATTCTAGAGGATGTCATTTTCAACAGCAATATTGGATTCACAGATTTTTGGGATGGAGATCCACAACTGTGACTGGAATAAGGCCTCACATGGGTTTAAATAGAGTTGGACTATTGAACCACACGTCGGGAAAAGAATTAGCAATTACATGGGAATAGAGAATGACGCATGAGGAAATGCAATATAATTCATTGAAAGCCAAAGTAAATTAAATGGGTTGAATACTCTTTTTAACAATTGGCCCAATACAATATGTATCCTTGGGGCACTGGAATATAACTCATCGGGAGTCATAGACCATTAAATGGGTTAATTGTGTTAGCTCCTAATGTTTTTATGATAATAAAGATTTAAAGTTTGAAAGATTGTGAATCATGTTTAATTTCTCTTGAAAATCATTCTCGAGAATGTATAGGTGATTCTCGAGAATTGCCACTGCTCTAACACTCTGCAATTAAGTACTTAGCAAGTAATTCTCGAGAATAGGTCAGGAATTCTCGAGAATAGTATATTGGTTTAGCCATCGCAAGTCTCTCTAATAAGCAATTCCCAAGAACTGGAAAAGATTTCTCGAGAATGATTCTCGAGAATTAGCAAGTCACTCTCGAGAGTGTGTATGACAATTCCATCATAACATGTCTTCTATACAAGGACTCTCGAGAACTGGTAAAGAATTCCCAAGAATGATTCTCGAGAATGAGCAAGAGACTCTCGAGAATGCCTAAGTCAAAATCACAGTGAACAAACCTTTCTGACACAAATCTTGAGAATTGGAAATCAATTCTCGAGAATGGCTCTCGAGAACCAATATGGGATTCTCGAGAATGGACGATAATTATACTAATCATTCTCTTCTGTGTTTCAACTTCAAAACGCAATTCTCGAGTATGAATACAGAGATTCTCGAGAATGCTTTGACACTAATATTTGTGAAAATACTTTAACATGTCATTCTCAAGTATCTAAGTTATAATTCTCAAGTATCCTTGAAACATGCTTTCTGGAAGAACATTTTTTTTACTTAATTCTCGAGAACTAGAAGAACAATTCTCGAGAATACATATTGGCTTTCTAATCTTCGTTCTCGTAAACTAAAAATAATTGATTATGACTTGGGTGTTTTAAGTTTTTTTAATTAATAAGTTTGCTAGTGCTTTTCAGAGATGATTAACATGTTTTAAACATCAAATTTCCATAAAGCAAAAATGTGTCAAACGCATTAAATGTCGAAACAGAGACGAAGTACGAAAGAGGAAACTAAGCATCTGAACAACTGTAAAGCATTCAGGCCATTTCCGATCAACTTTTTGAACTAAGTCTCAATGGATAATTCGAACAAAGAATGTTAACGGAGCATTTTGACCAACGTCAGAATATTACGAAGAGACAGAGCAACTGATACATTTATCATTCTCAATAGCTCATTGATTTCTCTTCAACAGTCATTAATTGCTATCAACTATAAAAGCCAAAAGCATTCAAATCCCCACCTACCAAAACGCTGTGCATTCAACTCGAAGTTATTGCAATTTGCAGTTTCACCTGTTTCATTAATATCTTCGGATAAATTGTACTTCAATGATTAACACTTATCTACTCGTGAGGAGTTTTGCTTAAACATCTATTTCATTCTTGTTTTTAATCTTAAGGTTGTGGAACCTTAAGAGTGGGTGTACAATTACAGCTTGTAAGGGGGAGTGAGTCCTGAGAGGATCATCCGAGTACAGTGTAATTGTCCTTTGAAAGATAGTGAAATCTCAGGTGTTCTGGGGACTGGACGTAGGTCAGTAAAACAAACCAATATAAATTGCTTGTGTCCATTTTACTTCTCTGAATTATTTCTCTGTTCTTTGTTTTTACTCGGTCTCCTGTGAATCTTGCGAAAAGATTTTGTAATCACCTATTTACCCCCTTCTAGGTGATATTCCACTTTCAAACTGTTGACTTGAGAAATTAGCCCAATAGGATATTTATGGCATTTGATTTTTTGTTCGCACTTGGATACAAGTTAGACTGATAATTAATTAGTATGTTGAAATTGGTTGAGAGAATGAAAGACCCAGTAATATTGTCAGATTTTGCCAATTGGGATGACACTATGTACCAATTAACTTTGAGACACAAGGTTTAGTGATATATATTTGATTGATATATGGGGTTTACTTTTCTCATGTTGCATGAGAGAAAGAAGATTCCTACACACACATAAAATGGTGGGACCCACACATATATATAATGCTAATTATATATATATGCGGGTCCCACCATTTTATGTGTGTGTGACATGAGAAAACATTTCTCCTACAACATGAGAAATGTTTTTTCCTTGATATATTTGATTCAATCAGCTGTGTGCAGTTAATGCATCCATTTATTAACATCCATCATTGACATATAAAAGGTAATAAAATATTATGTGTCAGTTTTATTGAATCCGTGTTTCAAAAACATTTCCTACCGCCCAATAAGGGCACAGTTCAAATTGCCCACCAAGGGCAAATTAGCATAAAAACATTTCCTACCGTTGGTGAATTCAGTTTTGGAGGTTTTATTGTTTTTAATAACGAAATTGGAGTAATCCTTCATATTAACCTACTTGTCATAATTCAATCAATGGTAATTTTCGGAGAGTGCATCAGTGATCAGTCACCTAAGCAGTTACATATGTGTAGTGGCGTGATTGAGGTTTCTTTTTTTAATTCATTCAATGAGAGCTTGATGACCATTAAATTGGTGAAAGCTAAATTATTAAGTCGAACCAAAGTTATCAAAATTATTAGTTTAAATAAACTCGTGACAGTAACATAAACTCGTAAAAGTTTACTTTGATCATTAAATAAATATTAATAGTGTATAACTAAATAATTAAAATATAAAAATTACAATAATTTGATTTAAATATATTTTAAATCCAAACAATTGAAATTAAATCTATCAACATTCATAATTTATTATATTTAAGAAAAAGTTTTATAAAATTCATATAAAAAGCCACTAAGGGTAACAAAATGAAAATAGTTAACACTAGTTTAAGAGTGAGTTAATATGATTTTATAAGCTAGAAACATAAAAATGGTAAACTCTGTGTGTGAACTCATGAGGTTAACTGAGTTTATAGCTGACATAAGTTTACTAGTGACTTGATTTGATTTAATAAGGTAGAAAAGTAAAAATATTAAATTCGGAGAGTCAACTTGTGAGTTTGACAACAATGTTTCAGACTTGATTGCAAAGTCTTGGTGGCTTATTACTATTGTTCATTGAGGATGACCATATAATTCCTATTCAATATTTTTTTTTACTATAGTGGTGTTCAAATATAATCTCCTTAATTGGGATGTCATAACATTAATCATTTTTCAAGTGAAATTATAAAATTAAGCGAATAAATTCGAATTTAATTAGAATGGAAGGAGACAATAATGTGAGGGGAAGTTAAGTTCTAGTGAAAGAATTACTCTTGAGTACATAGTGTGTAATCAATTGAGATAGTGGAAATCCCAAAGAGTCTGGGGATTGGACGTAGGTCAAGAAATTGGACCGAACCAGTATAAATCTCTGTGACTTGTTCTTCTCCCTTCTACTCTGTTCATCTCTGTTTTCATTGTTGAAAAACAGAGAAATTGAAAAAGTTTTTAAAAATCCCCAATTCACCCCCTCTTGGTGATTTAGCTCCACCTTCAGTTAATCCAACGTGAGGATTCCATGATTTGTCCAGAGAACTTGTGCTTATTCGGTAATTTAACTTGTTTCTATTTTCATCTTATCAGATCCGATTTTTGGAAATAGTTCAAATATTAGATTTAATATTCGGTTTGGTTTATCCCAAGGACTGAGTTTGAACTAGGTTTTAAGTTTTGCTGTGCGATCGCACAGTGGGACGCCGCTGTTCGGACATATTCTAGGCAATCGTCTAGTCAAGGGAATTTCTGGGCGAATGCAGAGATCTCAGTTCGTCCAGAGTCAAACGTGGGTTATTTATATTTTGTTCAATGATGGAAGTCTCTGGAATCTGAACGTTGGGTTGATCGTTTTTAATCTGCTTCTGAATATTTCGTTCTATTTCTTTTAAATTTCGTTTTTAATTTGTTTCAACCAAACCCCCCCATTGTTACTGTTTTTGTTTCGCAGCTATTCCAATCAGACCCGTTGCAAATTCTTTGGGAAAACGACCCAGGTTCCCTATTACTGCAAATCTTTATTGAATCTGGTTATTTTGAGGGATACGACAAATCTCTTTCAAAATCTGGCGTCGTTGCCAGGGAATTTGCATCGATTTGATTAGTAACATTTTTTATTTTATTTTATTTTTTATTTGGGTCTCGTTGGGACGTAATGGGTATTTCATAAGTTTTTGACTTACTCCGATTGGGCTGATTTTTGGTGGGTGAAGGAAAACCTTATTTTAAGACGAACATAGTCCGTAGGCACTGTGACTCCTCGGATATAAGTCAAATTCCATCGTTTAGACCACTTTTTCAATTTTTAATTTTTTTTTGTTCATTTTCGGGTTCCCCAATAGCGTAGACGTTATCCTATCTAAGTCCCATAAATTTTAAAAATCATTTGATAGTGTTTCTGGACTTATTTTGGTCAATTTCTAACATAGGGTTTTATTTTTGTGTGTTTTTTTCTTTTGTGTTGTCTTAGTGTTTTTCTATGTTTTACCACTTCTGGTGGCATTTACGTAATTTTGATTGTCTAGTGGCATTTACGTAATTCTAATTATCTGCAAATTTTGCCTTGTGTTTATGTTGCATGAGTACTATGAGTACTACTAATCCAGAAGACTTGTTGCCATTTGATCCTGAAATAGAAAGAACAATTCTTACTGATAGAAGAGTAAATCATGGGATTAATACTAAATTGGAAATTGAACTTGAGTTTGATTGTGACCATTTTGATTGTGTCCATTCTGTTGATCTTTTTGATTGTGCTTCTGGTAGTACTCCTGATAGCCTTGTTGTTTTCACTGATTCTAGTAGCATTGCTAACTCAGACATTATGGCAGAACAAGCAGGTCATCATACTTTGAAAGAATTAGCTACCCCTGATGTGGGCAATCAAAATTTGTGTATTCAATATCCTGAACTTGCTGGTAACTTTGAACTAAAATCTGGTCTTATCCATCTGTTGCCCAAGTTTCATGGTCTTGCAGGTGAATGTCCTCACAGGCATCTAAAGGAGTTCCATGTGGTATGCAGCACAATGAAACCTCAAGCAATTGATGAGGATCACATTAAGCTGAGAGCTTTTCCATTTTCCCTAGATGGTGTGGCTAAGGATTGGCTATACAATTTACAACCAACATCTATTAGGAGATGGGATGATATGTAGAAGTTATTCCTAGTGAGGTTCTTTCCTTCCTCAAAAGCCATTGCTATTGAGAAGGAGATCACTAGTGTTAAACAAATCAATGAGGAGACCATGTATGAGTATTGGCAGTGACACAGACAGTACAGTCTCTCCCTCCTCCTCAGATTGGGTACTCATGTGGGTTCTGTTCTGACCCTTATCATTCTACTGACTTTTGTCCTACCTTGCATGATCCTACTTACCAAGACCAGTCAATAGCTGTAGTGGGCGTTTTTCCAGGAAAGCCATAATACCAACAAAATAATGCCTTTTCCAATACCTACAATCTTGGTTGGAGAAATCACCCCAATTTTTGCTGGAACCAAAATCAAAATCAGAACCAGAGTAACTAGTATCAACAGAATTCTAGAAATTACCAGCAGAGACAGGACAGACCACAGAGTTTCCAGCAGCAATCTGTACCTCCTTTGCCAGCACCACCTCCTCCTCCAGCCATATGTGCACCTCCACAAGAGGCACAACAGCAGGCTAGTAGTAGTGGTTCCTTACTAGAGGATATGATGAAGCAATTTGCCATAGATAATTGGCAGTTCTGACAGCAAACTGAAACTTCCATTCAGACTTTGCAAACTTAGATTGGCCAGTTGGCAACATCGTTGAATCAGTTTCAACCTCAAGGATCCAACACTCTTCCTTCACAGACAATTCCCAATCCAAAAGGGAATGTGAGTGCAATTACCTTATGGTCTGGCACACAATTGGAGGAACCTAAACAAGCTGCAGATGTGACTTCCACATCAGAAAAAGAGTCATAAAATGTGAAGATTGACTCTAAAAATAAAAAGGCAATGTAGCAAGGTGAAGAGGAAGACACACCTATTCCTCTTCCTTTCCCCCAGAGACTAGTTCAGTCCAAGAAGTTGGCAGAAAAAGCACAAGAGAAGGATATATTGGAGACATTTAGAAGAGTACAGATTAACATTCCTTTCTTAGATGCAGTCAAACAAATTCCAAAATACGCCAAGTTTCAGAAGGAGTTGTGCACCAACAAGAGGCAACTGAAGGGGAATGAACGAGTGAGTCTGAACCAGAATGTATCAGCACTCATCCAGCCTACTTTGCTTCGTAAGTGCAAAGGTCCAGGGACGTTTTTAATCCCTTGCCTTATTGGTAATTATAAATTTGATGATTGCATGTTAGATTTAGGTGCTTCTATTAATGTCATGCCTGCATCTATTTATACATCTCTTGGTCTTGGTCCTTTACCTCCTACTGGTGTTGTTGTTCAGTTAGCTAATGGAAGTAATGTTCATCCTTCTGGTTTAGTTGAAGATGTATTAGTCAAAGTTAATGAATTGATATTCCCTGCTGATTTTTACATCTTAGATATGGAGGATGAGTCTCCTAATAGTAGGTCACCAATCATTTTAGGGAGGCCTTTCATGAAAACAGCCAGGACTAAGATAGATGTGTATTCTGGTACTCTTTCCATGGAGTTTGGTGATATATCTGTGAATTTCAATATCTTTGACGCCATGAAACATCCTAGGGAAGAGCATTTTGTTTTTTGCATTGATGTTATTGATGATGCTGTAGATGAGGTTCTTGTTGATTGGTATGCTGACTATCATGCTTTTTCATTTAAGAGTGATTCTCCCATTTGTGCATGTGCTGATAATGAATGGTGCTCTGTCTGCATTGAGATTACTGCATCTGATTTTGACTTGCTTGAGGAATCTGATGTTGATTTTGATTTTGATACCTTGATTCTGATTTTGATGAGCTTAACTCTAATGCTAACATTGAGCTGTATAGACATAGTTCTTTTGCTTCTTTGAATGTGTTTTCATGTATTTCCAGTGTGATGACATCAGAGTTTTTGCAACAACCACCCAAGTTTCTTCCCTCCACTGAGCAATAATAAGCACAAATAATACCATATTTTCCCTATACTTCATGACTCAGTTGAATGGTAAAAATAAGCTTAACTATGATTTAAACAAGCAAAAAGGCATGTATTCATGATATAGGGATGGAGAGATAGAAATCATCCACATGTGCTAAAAACAGCGTAATTCGCAATGCTTTTAAGGAAAACTGTGTAGCAGAGTTGATACGATGCTATAGCATTTTGATAGCAAACCGAATGGCAATACAAGGCACACGAATGCTATAGCAAAGTAGAGGACGCAATGCTATGCGGCTTATATTCTGACCTTTTTATTCAGATGATTTTAGGAATTAAAGAAAAGGGCGATATTGATAGATAGGTTGCTGACGTAACGGAATAGAAGATGTGGAGGATCGAAACTGAAAGATTTGAAGAATCCCACAGAATCAGCAGAAGCAATCTAATGTACTCAAATCAGAAGATACGATAGATCCCGACGGAATAGGAAAATCTCAACTCGTTGCAACTTGCGCCGCAAGAAAGCCCAATTATAAAAGGCAGCCGAGTAAACCCTAAAGCAGTCGGAGAGCCCTAGACAGAATTCTATCTTCGGCAGACTCAAGAGAAGAGCGAGAAAGTTCACAAAGCACGCAATTTCTAGGACAACCTAGCATCTTTCCCTACAGTACGACGGAGAGAAGATGACGTGTAGTAGTGACGTGACAGGATTTCATCCATGCCCCGGAACTCCGTTCAAGCTTTCTGTTTTCCTTTTGTTTATTTCATATTTCCATCATGGGTCATTCTGTTAATGTTTGTTTTGTGTCTTCCTCGTCAGTCATGAACTAATTTTTATATGGCTGGACGAGGATGATTCTTTAAGTGTTAAATGAACCCAGTTGCAAGTTTTTAATTCAATAAATTTGGTTTGCGTATCGGTGTTTTAATCACTAGTCGGTTAATAGAAGTTAAGGGCTAGATTTGTGGCCTCAGCTTACTAGCAAGGAATTGGGGTTAGACCTCTGAGAAACAGTGTTTGCTAGGCAGCCCGTGCACAGCTTGACCTATTATTGTAGGCTTCAGGAATGGGTCTACCTCTCATAACCATAACACCCTGAGCATAGCAAAGATCTAAACTAGAAAGTTGCCATAGGAATATGGAAGGAGTATAGTTAGCATCCTACGTATCAAACGCAGAAGCTTTGGAAGACTATAGAGGTGGGTTAACCAAATAGCTTTGTGAGTAGCAGCTATGCTGTAGCAATTGCGGAAGCTGTACAGTGTAGATGTTGTAGCATTGGGTAGAGCAACTGGGGGATTGACGCACTTAAGGGTGACTCTGAGTCCAGCCTAACCTTTTACTGATATCTTTTCACGTTTATTGTTATTTCATTTACTTTTGCTATTAGCATAATCACCACAACCTCTCAACCTGATTTTATTTATTTTCTGTTTTTACAACTACCATAGCAATCGAGCGTCATTCCTGGGTATCTCAGTCTCTGTGGGACGATACTCTACTTTCACTTTATTACTTGTTCGACTAGTTTGCTTGCCATAAGCGAATTTGACCAACAAGCAACCACCTAAACTTGAGTTGAAATCCCTTCCAGATCACCTGTAGTATGCATTTCTTGAGGTGGATGAACAGTTGCTAGTCATTGTGGCAAATAATCTTCTTCCTGACCAAGAAGAGAAGCTGCTAAGCTTATTGAGGGAGAATAAGAAAGCCATTGGGTGGACATTAGTTAATATTGTTGGCATCAGCCCTTCCATGTGTATGCATCGAATTCTGTTAGAAGAGGACTTTAAGCTAGTAAGGCAATCCTAGAGATGCTTTAATCTTCTTATCCTTGATGTAGTGAAGAAGGAGGTCACTAAGCTTCTGCAAGCTAGTATCATCTATCTCATTTCTGATAGCCAGTGGGTTAGCCCAGTTCAGGTGGTTCCTAAGAAATCCAGAGTCACTGTGGTAGCCAATCAGAAGAATGAGCTCATTCCTACTCGAGTTCAACATAGTTGGAGAGTTTACATCGACTATAGGAGACTCAACCAAGCCACCTGCAAGGATCATTACCCTCTACCTTTCATTGATCAGATGTTAGAGCAATTGGCTGGTAAGTCTCATTACTGCTTTTTGGATGGCTACTCTGGATACTTCTAGATCCATATTGCTCCTGAGGATCAGGAGAAGACGACCTTCACATGTCCCTTTGGAACATATGCCTACCGAAGGATGCCTTTTGGCCTCTGCAATGCACCTGGCACCTTTCAACGTTATATGGTAAGTATTTTCTCTGAGTTCCTAGAGGATTGCATGGAAGTTTTTATGGATGATTTCACTGTATATGGGTCTGATTTTGATGCATGCTTAGCCAATTTGTCTAGAGTCTTGCATAGGTGCATTGAGTCTAATCTTGTGCTGAATTATGAGAAGTGTCACTGTATGGTTGAGTCGGGTATAGTCTTGGGACACATAGTGTCTAGGAAAGGGATTGAGGTTGACCCTACTAAGATAGATGTAATTATTGCTTTACCTTACCCTACATCTATGCGGGAAGTTCGCTCTTTTCTTGGTCATGCAGGTTTCTATCGGCATTTCATTCAAGATTTCAGCAAGATTGCTCGACCTTTGTCCAACCTGCTGCATAAGGACACTAACTTTGTATTTGATGACGAGTGCAAGGCGGCCTTTGATCACTTGAAGCATTGCCTGACTACATCTCCAGTGATTCAGCCCCCTGATTGGTGTCTTCCCCTCGAGTTGATGTGTGATGCTTCCAACTATGCGGTTGGTGCTATTCTAGCACAGCGGGTCGATAGAGCATCTCATGTGATTGCATACGCCTCCAAGACTTTGGATCCTGCTTAGTCTAATTACACCACTACTGAAAAGGAGTTGTTGGCTATTGTGTTTGCCTTTGATAAGTTTAGGTCATATCTGCTAGCTAGTAAAGTAATTGTTTTCTCTGACCATGCTGCTTTGAAGTTTCGTTTGAAAAAGGAAGATGCTAAGCCACGACTCATCCGGTGGATGTTGTTGCTCAAAGAGTTTGATGTTGAGATTCGAGACAGAAGTGGAGCACAAAATTGGGTAGCTGACCACTTATGTTGCATCACCCATTCTCCCTCTCACCCCTCTTCTATTCAGGATGATTTCCCTAATGAGCAGCTTCTGTAGTTGTAAGGTAAGTTTCCATGGTATGTTGATCTGGTTAACTACTTGGTAGCTAGTGTTTTTGCCTGTCGATTTCACTAGGGCCCAAACCCTTAAATTAAAGAGTGAGTCTAAATATTATGTTTGGGGTGACCCTTATCTGTGGAAATTTTGTAGTGACCAAGTAGTTAGGAGATGTGTGCCTGATCATGAGTTTCACTCTATATTGCATTTTGCTCATGCTTCTGCCTGTGGTGGTCACTTTGGACCCCAAATAACTGCTAGCAAAGTATTAGACAGTGGACTATGTTGGCCTTCCTTGTTTCACGATTCCCATTTGTTTTGTAAGTCATGTGATAATTGTCAGAAGGCAGGGAGTATTTCCCGTAGGCATGAGATGCCCCAGAACCTTATATTGTTTTGTGAGATATTTGATGTCTGGGGCATTGATTTTATGGGTCCGTTTCTTGTTTCTCATGGTTATACTTATATACTACTGGCTGTCGATTATGTCTCGAAATGGGTTAAGGCGAAAGCCACCCGGACTAATGATTCTTCTGTGGTGGTAGATTTTGTTAGGACTAACATTTTCTATAGGTTTGGTATTCCTAAAGCTATTATCAGTGACCAGGGTTCTCATTTTTGCAATCGAAGCATGGATGCCTTGCTACGCAAATATGGAGTGCTTCACAAGGTCTCCACAGCATACCATCATTAGACCAACGGTCAAGCTGAAGTCTCAAATAGAGAGATTAAGCAAATCTTTCAGAAGACTGTTAACTCTACTTGGAAGATTGGAGTAAGCGACTAGAAGATGCTTTGTGGGCAAATCGAACCGCCTACAAGACTTCGATTGGGATGTCTCCTTATCGGCTTGTCTTTGGTAAGGCATGTCATCTTCCGGTTGAGTTGGAACATCAAGCTTATTGGGCTATTAAGCAGTGTAACATGGATTTGGCTAAGTCTGGGATGGAGCGGAAGCTACAGTTGCAAGAGTTAGATGAGCTTAGATTGGATGCCTATGAGAGTTCACGATTGTACAAGGAAAAGACTAAGGCATTCCATGATAAACATATCCTGAGGAAAGAATTTTCTGTGGGCCAAAAAGTTCTTTTGTTTAACTCCTGTTTGAAGCTTATGCCTGGTAAGCTTCGATCTAGGTGGGATGGCCCTTTTGTGATCACTAACATTTTTCCATTTGGTGCTATTGAGCTATGTGATCCACCCACAGGACAAACCTTTAAGGTCAATGGGCATCGCCTCAAGCAATTTCATGAGGGATCCCAGCAGCAGCCTGAGGGAGCAGAGATCCTCCTCATTGATGCCACTTACCCTCCATAAACCCCTAGGGGAGTATTCTTCTTTCTTCTCCCTCTTTCTTCTATTTGTTTTCCTTTTTTCTACTTTTCTTTTTGAAAATAAATACATGCTCCCTTTCTATGATTGCTACATATATTATGAACTTGGACATTCTAGTTTTATTAGATCATTCTGTTTGGTCTACAATTCTTGACTCTTCGATTACATGTCTTAGTAGTTGATTGCCTAAGTTGGTATTGCCCTTGTGAGAGTTTGGGCCTACATGAATGGAGTCCATCTTTTACCATTCTTTCTTTCATGTGTGCATCTGCTCATGATTTGTGTTCTCTAGAACTTGCTCCTTTTCTTTTTGAAACTACATTTTTCACTTACGTGCATAAGTATGATGGAAGTTTGTTTTCTTTCTTTTATTTTCCCCACTTTGGCCAAACAACCTTTCCCTTGCATTATGATTCCTTTGCTAGCCTCTTTGTGCCTTTTTGACCCATTCTTTTCTAAGCCACATTACAAGCCTAAGTGTAAAACCATTTTATTCTGCACCTTGAAAATTTATTGAGCATTGGTTTCACCTTGGTTTTGTGTTTAAGTGTGGGGGTTGCTTAGGAGTGCAACAGTTTAAGTGTGGGGGAGAGATATTTGATTTTGCCATTGTGATTATGTATATGAGGTTCTCTTTAAAAAAAAAATAAAAAAAAGAAAAGAAAAGAAAAAAAAAGAGAAGAGAAGAAAAAAGAGGGGAAGAAAATACATAGAAATATGACTGAAGTGAAATAAAAGTTTTCATACATAGAGCATGATTGTGTAATCTATGCTCTTCTTGATATTTTTTGGTGCTTAGCCTCTCATTCCATACTATTACCTACCTTCACCCTAACCCCATTACAACCTTATATAACAAGCTCTCTTGATTTGTGCATGCATGTGTGATGAGTAGTGGAGACGTAGAAATTGAGCAAGCTTATGGTAGGACAATTTTCTTGAGTAGAATTTGAGCGATACACTTATTGACCCTATACACTTGAGAGATTGATTGAAGGCATCCCTTGAGAGACCATCTTGTGTGATTATCATCATTGAATGAGATTGCCAGGATTTGTAATTTGAGATGAAAGGATTTTGGTCTTGATTGATTGGTCTTTTGAAGCTTTGTGTCCTTTGTTAAATTTTTGCATTGCTAACAATTGTTAGAAAGGAAGAATTTTTCATTTTAGTCTTTTTCTTTGAATTTTACTCAGGAGTGCAAAAGGATAAGTGTGGGGGAATTTGATGATTGAATATTATTACACTTATTTGTATCTCTTGGTGAATAAATTTTGGATTGTTTCGCTGATAAATAATGGATTTTGTTACTTAATTGGGCTTTGAACTTTTAATTGGATTTAATTCATTTTTATGATTAAATTCCAGATTTACAGTGATTTAGTATTTTCACCATAACTTTTGATCTAGATATCCAATTAGCCTGATTCTTCTTTCCTTTTTTAGATGATTTAGAGAGCTACACATCTTTTTGAGAGTCGGAAGGCTGATTCAGACAAGAAGATGGACGAAATTGAAGTTAAAGACAAACCCATTTTTTTGGATTTTTATTTTGCTCGAATTTTATAATTAAAGTCCAATTTTTTTTTTTTTTTTTTTTTTTTTTTTTTTTCTGTTTTGGGCCAAACTTGTAGAGCCCATTTCGTTTTAGTAGCTAGGGTTTATTTAGTTAGGTCAGCCGCCAACATTCATTCAGGCACATTTTAGATAGTTTTGGATTGAAGAGACATAAGTTTAATTTTCTCTGAGTTGTTCTTCATGTTCTTCATCATCTTTTCTTCTAAGTTTTGCCTAGCCATGCTTGGCTAAACTTTTGTGGTTAATCCAATGTGACGATTCCATGATTCGTCCAGAGAACTTGTGCTTATTCAGTAATTTAACTTGTTTCTATTTTCATCTTATCGGATCTGATTTTTGGAAATAGTTCGAATATTAGATTTAATATTCGGTTTGGTTTATCCCAAGGACTGAGTTCGAACTAGGTTTTAAGTTTGCTGTGCGATCGCATAGTGGGATGCCGCTGTTAGGACATATTCTAGGGGATCATCTAGTCGAGGGAATTTCTGGGCGAATGCAAAGATCTTGGTTCGTCCAGAACGAAATGTGGGTTATTTATATTTCGTTCAATGATGGAAGTCTCTAGAATCTAAACGTTGGGTTGATCGTTTTTAAGCTGCTTTTGAATATTTCGTTCTCTTTCTTTTAAATTTCGTTTTTAATTTGTTTCAACCAAAAACCCTCTCATTTTTATTGTTTTTGTTTCGCTATTATTCCAATCAGACCCGCTGCAAATTCTTTGGGAAAACGACCCAGATTCCCTATTACTGCAAATCTTTATTGAATCTAGTTATTTTGAGGGACACAGCAAATCTCTTTCAAAATCTCATCAAATAACAACAAGTTTAAAATGCAAAATGGCATAAACACCCTTAACTTGAAATAAGAGAAGTCTCAAAAAAGGAAAAAAATATTTGGAAAAAGAAATGAAAAAGACAATAAGAGCCCTCAATCAAATTGAGAGGAGGCGGGAGTGAGGAGGAGGAGGATTTGAAATATATGTGGATTAAAAAGGGGAAAATTTCAGTCAGCCTCCATGGAAGAGATTTTATTTCAATCAACCCTCAAGAAATTCTGAAATTTCACTGCACTCCTTGGGTCAAAGTGGTATTAAATTTTGTGGGTAAAAAAAAATGATGTCCTTTCTTTATTTTTTTATAGGGAAAATTAGAATGAAGGACCTGTAAGAAAAGATATTTATGGAGAAAGACTATAAAAATTATAATTATTTAAAAAAACCAAATATAAAAATATAAAATTAAAAATACTAAAGTGACCCTAATAAAATTATATGCATTCCCTCTTAAATTCTCTTCCACATTCTATTTTTAAAACTAGTTTAGAATTCCAAGTTTCACTAAATTAAAAAAGAGTTTTCTCTTCTTCTTTTTTTCATTTTTCAAAACTTGGATAGTTATGAGATATTTATGGAAAAAAACTATACATTCTTCAATTTTATAAAAATTATATTTTTTTAAATCAACAAAAATTTTAAGATAAAACTATATAATTTTAATAAAACTCAAGTATTTTATAATTTGTCATATATGCCAAACCAATAAAGTTTATATAATTTATTTTTGTTTTAGAAGAAATTTATGTGGATTAAAAAATTCATTTAATGGTAATAAAATTGAAAAAATCTAAATAATCTAATATCTTGAAAAATATGAAATGAGTTTAGTTTTTTTTAATTATTTATTTGTTATAAAAAGAGCTTAATTGATTCCAACCTTGATAATATATGGTGGACAACTTAATGATATAAATTGATTAAAAATAAAAATTCAAAAAACGAGTTTAATTGTTGTTAATTAAATAATATATTGAAAATATGAAAAAAAAAGAACTGATGATTATATCATGATGTGAGATTTTAGTTTTAATATTAATTATTTTTTAAATTATAAATACAATAGATAATATTGGAGTTTGATTAGGGATAATTTAGTGATTTTAAATTTATATTATGATTTTTGGTCCTTCTAAGTAATTACTATTTTTATGGTTCTTTATAATAAATATTATTTTCTCTGGGTCCTCTATTTTAATTTTCCCTTTTTTATAAAAGCATTTACAAGATAAATAAATGGATTTAAAATAAACAAAGGAGTTTTTTTTTTTGGATACGAAAACAAACAAAGAGTTAATAAGATCATTTTGGCAATTTACAATACAAGTAATGGAATTTACAAGGCAAGTAAAGGCATTTACAACACAAATAATGACATTTGTTGGCTCTTGTGTTTTGATGATAACAATTTTAAGTTCATGACTAAATCTGATAATGGAGTTCTCAGAGTATTACTCGAGCAATGGTGTGTGTGAGGTAAATCAGCAATGTTCTGAAGAAACCTTGCTCAAGCAGAGCCAAAAATGTGCTCGAGCAATATCGTGCTGGCTGAGAAAAATGAGCTGATGAAAGCATGCTCGTTGAGGAACAAAAGCGTGCTTCAGCACTTTACTCGAGCAAAGTTCAAAGGTTGCTCGAGCAACATCGGGGAACGTCGGTACTTTGCTCTGCTGAAAATTTTACTCGAGCAATGAAAAGTGCTGCTCGAGCATCTTGCTCGAGCAAGCCTAAAATGCTGCCCAAGCAAAGTCGAGTAGCAGGCGCTTCCCTGATCAAAAAGAGGTTGCCCAAGCATGGTTTTACTCATGCTCGAGCAACATGCTCGAGGAAGCAAGAAAGCATGCTCAATCATCAGTGTACTTCAAGCATTCCATCTGAACCAAAGAATGTGTGCTCGAGTAAGGCTAGAACTATGCTCAAGCAACAGCGAGTATAGTGCATTGTTTCCAGTTTGACAAAGAGCATGCCCGAGCATGATTTTATCATGCTCGAGCAACATGCTCCAGCAAGCTTAGAAGCATGCTCGAGCAATAGCGAAACAGAGACGATTATAACTAATTCAAAAAGCTTGCCCAAGCATGAAAATTTCATGCTCAAGCAAAGTATCAACTCTGCTCGAGCATCAGCGGGGAAGCATACTTTTCTCTACATTTCAAAAGAGCATCAACGATGGAGTGCATTTTTCTAAAATGTTCTAAAGGAGCTTGCTCGAGCAAGCAGAGAATGTTGCTCGAGCAAAGTCATCTCTATTTTCAAATCACCGTCTACGAAATTCTTGAATCATTGAATGGATCAATTTCTTACCTAATTATTTCTGATTATGATTACCAAATGCTATTAACCAATTTGTTCATGAGTTTCAGATCATTTAGACATAAATTACCGGTGAATTGATATTAATCAAATCGGACTGTCAGACGCATTAAATGCAGCTTCCTAAACCGTTGTATTCTCGGAGATCGATATACTGAACAAAGTAAAGCAAACTCTGATATTCTCTACTTTGCAATTAATGCCATTTCACAACGGTTACAACAAAAAGAATGAAAGAGAATGTTAGTATGAACATTCCAATTGAGACGGCGAAATCCTCAGCCAATGTATCACCTGTCTAACGAACAAAATGTGGAGTCTCAACGGCTACTTCTTGTGCTTTAACAACGGTCATTAATGGGATCAACTATAAATAGCCGAAGCATTCAATCCGCCACCTACTGAAACTCTACGCAATCAATTCGAGTTTAATTACATTTGAAGTTTCAACTGTTCCATTGAGTCTGTACTTCAGTGTTCATATTTTATCAACTCGTGAGGAGTATTTAAACACTTATTTCATTGTTAAGCTTGTATCTTAAGGTTGAGGAACCTTAAAAGTGGGTGTATTAATTACAACTTGTAAGGGGGAGTGGAGTCTGAGAGCGTTAGGACCATCCTTCATTTACAGAGTCTGTAATTGTTTTTAAAGATAGTGAAATCCCAGGTGTTCTGGGGACTGGACGTAGGTCAAAGTGTTTAGACCAAACCAGGATAAACTCTGTCGTGCTTATTTTCCTTATTGGTTTCTTTTTCGTTTACAATCTGAAGAAAAGTTTAAATTCTCTAAAGATCACCTATTCACCCCTCTCTAGGTGATATTCCGTCTTCAACATTTACAAGATAAATAAGGGGATTTACAAAAACTCAAGGAGTTGAAAACTTTTAGTCATTCACAAGACAAATAAGAGCATTTACAAGATAAATAAAACAATTCAGAAGACAAATAAAGGGCATCATTTACTTTTTACTCACAAAACTTAATTTCATTTTGATCTAATGGGTGCAGTGAAGTTTTATAATTTTTTAGGGGTTGACTAAAATAAAGTCTCTCCTGTGAGGGACAAGTGAAATTTTTCCTTAAAAATTCATTTTTTCCTCTTTTTTAAACATTTAATTTAATTTTTTTTTCACTTACGTTTTTCTATGATCATAATTTTTTCAGTATTCTTTTAAAATTAAGACAATGGGTTAAATTTTGAAAAAATTTAAGAAAATACCTCACAAACTTTAAAATTCCCAAAAATCACCCCAATAAACAAAGGTAAATATAGAAAATAAATGTAGGAATTAAAGATTATGAAGTGATACTTTTATAAAATTGCTGGTCACTCACCACAATTGTAAAAATAATAGTAAATGACATATTACTTTATAAATGTTGTCATTCGCGTTAGAAGTGTTGTAAGGGATTAAAACATTACATTCTTGTAAAAAGTGACCTTTAATCATTGACTACACACTTGTAACAAAAATGACAACATTTGTAAATATATTTATCATTTCAATAATGGCATTTACTAATACTTTTAACAAGTGTAGTCGGTGAGGTGTAATTTTGTAAAAATATCAACACTTTAAAATCTTAGATTCTTACCCTCTCCCTTGTATGTTTTCTTGTATGTTCAAGTCAAATTTTGGTGTTTTGCGAATTCATGAGGTAATGTTTGAAGATTTTTCTTTAAAATTATGTATTTAATCAATATTTTAAAATATTTAAATAATTATTTGTGTTAATTTAGAATGGAAATAAATTAAGTCAAGTTGCTTACAATATCTATTAGGTCAAGTTTATAGTTGAATTTCCATGTGCAGATACACATTTAAACAATCAACAATAACAAAATAACAAAGTATTTGTACTTCATAGATTAATTTATAAGCGTACAAATGCATTATAACAATTCACAATCATAATATAATAACTGTGATTGGAGAAATTTAGCCTAATGTATACGTGTAGCTTGAAAGTATTAAATGTTAGTTCTCTTATGGTTTTGATGATTGCCAACAATTGTAAACAAAGAATGAGGATTTGCTCTTAAAGATTGAAAATTCTGAGCAAGAGCAAACCTCGAGGTTTGCACTAAAACCTCGAGGTTTGTGAAGAAACCTCGAGGTTTTGCACTTCTAGAGAAAACTCAGTTTCACATCAACACTTCAAACCTCGAGGTTTGTGGCAAAAACCTCCAGGTTTGTGGCTTGGCGCCTAACTGAAATTTTGAAAAACAAAGTGAAACCTCGAGTATTTGAAGGAACCTCCAGGTTTCCTCATCCAGAGAGCAATTGGTTTTCAATGAATATGAAAACCTCGAGGTTCCCTTGTAAACCTCGAGGTTTGGTGTTTGGCTGAAACCTGACTCTTTTGAAAATTACATAAAACCTCGAGTATTACTTTAAACCTCCAGGTTTCTGTCTTACAGAGAGCAATCAGGTTTTTCACATTAGTGAAAACCTCGAGGTTTACTTCACAACCTCGAGGTTGTGTCCCTGAAACAAAGTTTTGGCTCTTCAATATTTTAGCCAAACCTCGAGAATTGTTGAAAACCTCGAGGTTTGTGGGTTTCAGAGAGGGAATGAATTTCTCATAAAGATATAAACCTCCAGGTTTCTCTTGAAACCTCCAGGTTTGGTTTCATCAATTTTTTTTTATAAGGTTTCTTTACAAAGGAAACCTCGAGGTTCACTAAGAAACCTCGAGGTTATGTATCTCAGAAACTGAAAATACTTTCTGCATTCAAGCAAACCTCAAGGTTTGTGGAACAAACCTCCAGGTTTCTAGTCGTTGCTGGAAATTTAAAATTGACAAATGTTTTATGCCTTCTTGTTTGATCTCAATGCTTTACATGATTAATCTATAATGATTCTGGATACGTTTAATAATCTTTTTAGTGAGTTTCAGACAGATTAAAGAAGGATCATTGAAGGATTAGAGCAAAAGCAAAAAGTGTGTCAGAACATTAAATGCTCATCCCAGAAACTTGCTTCCTTTTGGTTAATCCACTTGTACATGGCTGCAAAAGATTAAAAGGAAGATTTCTACAACAAGTAACATCCTCTCCAACGGATTTATTGCCTGAGAGTCAACTCTGAACCAAAGGCCAGCTGGATTATGCAGAAACAAGGAGAGAGAAGATAACCAAAGTGGAACCAATCCTCAACTGAAGTCTCCCAATGGTTTAATCCAAGTTGCAACGGTCATTTAATGATCTCTATGTATAAATAGAGTTGCATTCAAGACTTCAAGAAGGTTACAACATCTGAAAACGCACAAGCAATCAATTCTCTCAACTACTTAGTTTTCATTTGTATATTGTCTTTTGACAAAAAGAGCTTCAGTGTTTATCATCATTTACTCTTAGAGAGAGCTTTTATTGCTTATTGATCATTGATTGTAAAGAACCACAAGTTAGGGGACTTGGTGGTTGGGATACTTGATTACAACTTGTAAGGGGGAGTGAGTTCTAGAGAGAGAACTACTCTTGAGTGTAGAGTGTGTAATCAAGTTGAAAGAGTTAGTGGATTGAAAATCCCAAGTGAGGCTTGGGGACTAGATGTAGGTCAAGGATAAGACCGAACCAGTATAAATCTTGGTGTCTCAGCTTTTCTTCCCTTCACTTCTGTTCTACTATGTTTTTACTTGCTCAAAACAGAGCAATAGCTGAAAAATTTTGTGTATACCCAATTCACCCCCCTCTTGGGTATACAGCTCCATTTACATTAAAGTATTTTTTTCAAATTAGCACATTGTTGGTCAAATTCCTTATTGGCAAGTGAACTAGTCGAACATGTAATAAAGAGTAAGTAGAGTATCGTCCCATAGAGACTGTGATACCGATGATGACACAGATCCACACAAATAATTGTGTAATGAAATTTAAATAAAATATGATTGGTTTGAGATTTTTGTGGTTATAACTAATAAAAAAGAAAATAACAGATGATTGTAGTCGTAAGAAGATATTAGTAAAAGATAGACTGAGTATCAAACTTCATTCTAAGTATATCAATCCCCCAGTTTGCCCTAGCACATTGCTATAGCAATTATACTGCACATCTGCCGCAATGTTACAACATAACCACCTTTCACAATGTTATTCAGTTAACCCACCATTATTTTATGCAGAAGCTTTCGCGTCCTATATGTACAACCTAGACTATACTTCTCCCATATGCCTATGGCGATTTTCTAGTTCAAATTATCTTTTCAAATCAAGGTGTTAAGGTTATGAGCGGTAGACCCATGCCAGAAGCCTACAATGATAGGTCAAGCCTTGCACCAACTTGCCCAGCAAACAAGAATGATGAAAATGATGAAATCCACAAGAAAGATGAATTTATCTACTTTTACCAGGACATCTTCAATTTTGCCTTCAGGTAGGATGATGGAATGGTCAGCTAACTGTAGTGTGACTGTTGTGGGTCTTGCTTCCCCCACTTCTAGTCTTCTGAATACAGACATGGGCATTAGATTGATGCTGGCTTCGAGGTCACCTAATGCTTTACCTATGTATTGAGGTCTAATAGCATAGGGAATTTTGAAGCTGCTAGGATCTTTTAGTTTCAGAGGTATCTGATTCGTCAGCAAGGCGCTACAGTCTTGAGTTAGTGCTACTATTTTGAACTCTTCTAGTTTCCTTTTCTTGGATAAGATGTCCTTGATGAATTTCACATAGCTGGGCATCTATTCTAATGCCTCCACCAGAGGGATGTTGATATGCAGTTGCCTTAGCTTGTCGAGGAACTTCTGAAATTGCTTTTCTTGGCTCTACTTTTGTACTCTATTGTTAGTTCTCTATGTGTTTTGATGATTACTAACAATTGTAAACAATATGGGGATGTTTTTGTTCAAGATTAAACTGATTTGAACTTGTTAAATTCAAGCAAAAACATTCTGTCTGCGACAAACTCGAGCCTGTTATGTGCAAGCTCGAGCATGCTTTTGACAGAGAGCATAAACCTGCCAGTTTAAATCACAAACTCGAGACTGAACCTGAAGTTTGAACTTAAATGTTTTTCAAAAGTTCGCATGAACTCGAGCCCATACTCTCAAGCTCGAGTTCACCTATGGCAGAGAGGTTTTGTGTTTTGAAAACAAATTTAAACTTGACACTTCTCTCTCAAACCTTAGGTTTACATCCTTCGGAGAAAATCCTTGAATAGTTTTGATAACCTATGAACTCGAGCCTATTATGGCGAACTCGAGTTCATCCCTGGTGGGAAGAAATTTTCAAATTAAGAGATTTTCACTGTTCCATTAAGAGTAAAGTTTTTCCGTTTTTGAAAAATCTCAAGAGTTTACAAATCATGTAAGCTCGAGCTCATCTCTTCAAACTTGAGCCTACTTTTGGCTGAGAGCATTTCGAAGTCTTCAACTAAAGTAAACCTGAGACACATTTCACAAACCTCAGGTTTGTTTCAAGACAAGAACATTCAGAGGTTTTCCAAATTAAACAAACTCGAGCCTAATGTTTTCAACCTCGAGCCTAAAAGCTCCAGAGAGCAAAAGCATTTTACAACCAAAGAAAACTCTAGAGTTTGTTTTACAAACCTCAGGTTTATCTTTTCAGTTAAAATTAAGTTTGTCTTGAACAGTGTCAAACTCGAGCCTATCACTAATAAGCTTGAGTTCACCTCTTAAACATAAACTCTCAAGAACTCAAAATCGCGACATTCCTCTCTGGAAGAAACAAGCTCGAGTTCAAAATAACAAGCTCGAGTTCATTTCAACCCAAGAGCAATGTGATTTTTCCAAAGAGTTGAAAACCTCAGGTTTAGATTTCAAACCTCCGGTTTACCTGTTTTATAACTGAATACTCTTACAAGCTGAAGGACTAAACTCGAGCCTGGAAGAACTAAGCTTGAGTTCACGACGCTGATTCAAAATTTTTGAATCCGTCGATTTCTGAAATCATTCTTGTTTGATCTTAATGCTTTGCTATATTATTCTCTGATATTCCTGCTATGTTTAATGACTTTATTAGTGAATTTCAGAGGTTTAAGGAATGTTTATTGAGGAGATAAAGCATAAAGCAAAAAGCAGTTCAGAACATTAAATGCTATGTCCAGAAAGTTTCTCTCTTCTGGCCAATCCAACTACACACGTCTACAAAGCATTTAAGAATGATTTCTACAACAAGTAAACTCTCCTCCAACGGATTAATTCGCAGAGAGTCAACTCTGATCATCTAGCCAGCTGGATTAAGAGTAAACTAGAGAGAGACAACACTAAACCACCTCATAACCTCAGAACAACTTCCTTAATGGATCTATTTGGAAAGCAACGGTCATTTAATGATCTCAGAGTATAAATAGAGCTGCATTCAAGTTTTTCCAACAATCACAACAACAGAGAGCGAATTGCATTCAAGTTTTCATTTATTCTCTTCAGTTTTTCACTTGTATAGTATCTTTTGATATAAGAGCTTCATTGTTCATTTATATCTGCTATTTAAGAGAGTTATACTTTTGAATATTCATTTATTGTAAGGAATCACAAGTTAAGGGGACTTGGTGATTTGGGATCATTGATTACAACTTGTAAGGGGGAGTGAGTTCTAGTGAGAGAACCACTTCTTAAGTGCAGAGTGTGTAATCATTGAGTTAGTGGAAAATCCTAGAGAGTCTGGGGACTGGATGTAGGTCAAGTTGTTAGGAACGAACCAGTATAAATCTCTGTGTTCAGCTTCTCTATCCCTTACTCTGTTCACCCCTGTTTTTATTGTGTCAAAACAGAGTTCAAATCGAAAATTTTTTAGAATACCCAATTCACCCCCCTCTTGGGTATTCGGCTCTGTTTTTCATCTATGTGGGAACGGAGGGGGCTACTCTATCGCCCATGATTGTCCTGGATCAAGGTTCCGCTGTGATGACAATGCTGTAGCATCTCGTTTTATGTTCGGTTCGTGGTCATCTATCGTGACAAAGGGAGGGGATGCTGTAGTATCGATACTCTGTTTAGTTGGCAGTGGTATTGAGTGCTGCTGTTCTTCTTGAGGGAGTTGTTCGGTCATCTCCTTTCCCTTTTTTGTTTGGCCAAATTCTGGATCGACATCTTCAATAAGTCTTTTGGTCACCTTCATGGGCTCTAGACTCTTGCCGCTTCCGAGTTCTATTAACTTGACTTGCTTCTTTCTGTGGATTCTGGGGACTCCAGTGTCACTCAGCAGAGATCCAGATGGTCTGTTGTTGAGGGCAGCTGCTAGCTATCCGACTTGATTCTCAAGGTTCCAAAGGGTTACCTATTGACTTTGGATGATAGCGTCGTTCTTTGCCATATACTCCTTTAACAGGTTCATCATAGAAGTCTGCAAGTCTGAATCACTGCCCTGCTGCCTTGCTTGCTGGGTAAAAGCTAGTGGGTTTGATGGTCTGGTTGAGTATGATGGGCCAGATGATTGCCCCGCTATTTGTTGACCTTGAGAGCTCCATGAAAAATTTGGGTGCTGCCTCCATTCTGGGTTATATGTATTAGAATAAGGATTGCTTGTGTTACTGCCCCTGTTGAAGTTGTTAACATAGTTGATTGATTCGGGTTTGGCAAATCACTGAGAATAGGGGTGTTTTCTGCCACAGTATACACAAGCTACTTGGGATGGATGCATTGGTGTGTTGTTTGGAAGAAGGGTCAGTCCTTTTACCACGTTGGTGAGAGAAGACACCTGGGCTGTAAGGGCAGTCATAGCATCTAATTCATGCATTCCAACCACGATTCTGGATGGGGCTGTCCTCTTGCTTGCCATTGATGGTTGTTCATGGCCATGCGTTCTAACAATTCATGTGCCTCTTCATAGGACTTCATCATAATGGTGCCCCCTGAGGAAGCGTCTACGATTGAACATGTTGTCCATCGAGTCCTTTATAAAATGTTTCTAACTGAACCCATTCACACAATTCGTGTTGTGGGCACCTCTTGAGAAGATCCTTAAAACTATCACATGCTTCATATGTTGATTCACCTAGCTTCTATTGGAAATTAGTGATATCCTCTCTAAGTTGAGCGTTCTTTGTCGGTGGAAAGACTTTGAGCAGGAATTTACTCCCTAGATCATTCCAGGAGGTAATTGAATTAGCAGGTAGGTTATTAAGCCACGTCTGAGCTTTATCCCTAAGAGAGAATGAGAATAATTTGATTCGAAAAGCATTGGGTTTGACTCCCAAAATGATGAATGAGTTGCATACCTCCATAAAAGACTTGAGGTGCAAACGAAGGTCTTTAGAAGGGAGTCCTCCAAATTGCTCGGCTGCATTTAGCATCTGAATCATGATACCCTTATCTCAAAGTGCCCTGCATTGAAGGTTGGGGGTGTGATAGCCAAATTTAGCTTGGTCAAATCAGGGATTCCAAACTCCATAATAGCTTTGTTTAGGTCTGAATTTGGTGGTGTGGGAACCTGAACGTCTCTGTTTATTGCTTGTTGTTCCATTCATTCCTGGTCATGATTAACCGGCATATCCGCCATGGCTGTAGAGTCAAATAGGTGACTTCTTTGTTTCTGCTTCTTGCGCCTTTGCTTGTAGGTACATTCAATCTCAGGATCGTAAGGTTCAAGGTTAACCAAAGGCAAGTTACGCATACACTATAGAATGTACCTAGAAATCAAGAATAGAGAAGGAGTGAGCTTTATTGTACAAAACACAACTATTCAGCATTTAAATGCGTAATCACTAAAGGTATCTACAGTCCCTGGCAACGGCGCCAAAAAAAACTTGTTGGTCGAATTCCTTGTTGGCAAGTGAACTAGTCGAACAAGTAATAAAGAGTAAGTAGAGTATCGTCCCCATAGACATTAAGATACCAATGATGTCATAGATCCACACAAACAGTTGTGTAAAGAAATTTAAATAAAATATGATTGGTTTGAGATTTTTATGGTTATAACTAATAAAAGAGAAAATAAACTCATATATATATATGTATATATGTATGTATATATTGTGTGTATTAATTACTAATGTTTAAGATATAATTTATCCTTGGAAAACCATGTTGCTCATGCACAATGATGCTAAAAAAGACGAGATGTTAAAAAAAAATACATTTCATATACCTATCTTAATTAGGCATGAAAATAGGTCAGGCTAAGATAGGCTTTGGCTAAACAAGCCTGAGCCTATAATGAGGACAAAAGGCCTGAGATTGAGTGTAGATGCATGCTTTTTTTAGGCTCAGGCTTTAGCCTTCATAAGACTTGGTTGAGCTTGAAGTCCTTTTAAATGTCTACTTATAATGTTGGCCTTTAAAAAAGCCTCATATTGTAGGACTTGAAGCCTATAAGTAGGATTTGTGCACTTTGAACCTAACAAAACCTATATAAATGTAGGATTTTAGTAGGTTTCAGAGTATAATATCTACAAATTGTACCATTTAAATAGGCTTTTAGCTTAGACATAATTAAAATAAATTCTATTATTATTATTATTATTATTATTATTATTATTATTATTAAAATGAGGGGAAAATTAAGAAGAAAGACCTAGAAGAGATGATATTTATTGGGAAGGACTATAAAAGTTATACTTATTTAGAAGGACCAATTATCAAATTAAAAATTTAAAAATACTAAATTGCCCTTAATTAAACCTCCCACATTCTATTTTTAAATTTATATTTTCATTATTGGTTCTTTTGTATAATTACAATTTTTATGGTCTTTCTCAATAAATATCATCTGTTGTTGGTCCTTAGTTGTAATTTTCCCTAAAATAATTTCACCAATATACAAAGCTAAAAATATAATCATCCAAATTAAAACATTATTGTTATTAAAGAGAATTGTAAGGATGCATCCATGAATAGTTAAGATGACGTTTCAAATAAAATTTCCCACAGAATAGTGGGGTAGTACTGTAGTTAAGTAGTTATATATTGAAACTAGAATATAAGAATAAAAAAAAAAATATTGTGTTATCTATCTACATATATATAATTATATTTATTTAATGAGTAAACATGTCAGATTTGAAGGCTTTTAATAAGCCTTGGCCTAACCAATTTTGTTGCATTCAGATCTTTTAATGGATTTGGGGCTGACCTTTTACACAAACAAATAAGATCAGATCAGGTTCTAAACAGGTCTATTCTCACTACTAATCTTAATCCATAAGATCCTTTCTCCTTGTCATTCTCGCCCCTACTCACTTCGACTGGGGAGCTTTTTTTTTGGGGGGTCTTTTTTTGACATTTTCTAATTAAAATCAATGTTTTCAAACCTGGAGCGGACCGGCCGGTTTGGACCGTAAACCAGCAAACCAGCCGGCAAACTGGTCGAGTTAGGGGTAGAACTGGGGTCCCGAGTTGACCCGGAGTCAACTTGGTCAACTCGGCCTGAATTGGCAGAGTTGACGAGCCACAAAGTTCTTGATTCCCCCCCCAAAATGTTGCCTAAACTGAAGACGACAAGAAAAGAGAAAGGAGGAGAGAGAGATCTGATCATGGTGTTGATTGTGTGAACAAATCAAGTTCGATGGAGTCAGTTTCTCAACATTGAAGGCCTTGGTGGTGGTGGTGGCCGCCGCCATCATGAAATTTACAGAGAAAGAAGCAATGAACTGAGAAAGACGTAAGCAGAAACCATAGACTCGAATGAAAGCAAACCATCAATCAGACCTCTTATATGGGAGAGACCTCATCTTCGTCAATGGCGATGCCTCATATTCGTTGAAGGTGACGATGGTGCCTCACTGATGAAAGAGGGAAGGAAGAATAAAAGATGAAAGAGGGAAGAAAACTTCGAGCCCAAAAAAGAAAGAGGGAAGGAAGAGTAAAAGATGAAAGGGGCAAGGAAGGGTAAGGCTGCAATTCATAATTTCATACCTATCCTATTCTTCGTAGCACGTGAATTGATGTCTTTTTTCAATAAAAAAGTATGGCACAAGTTACATCAGTCAGAAAGTACAAGAGGTTTGGGAAAAGAAGAAGAAGAAGAATAAGAAGAAGAAGAAAGTAATGGAAGGAAGGAAGCCCATGAAGACATGAACTGATGTCTGTTTTTTTCTTTTTAAAAAAGCAATATAATATTGTATATGTTTACAGCTGTTTGGAAGTAGTCAATAAAAAATAATTAACAAAATATATTGTTTAAAATATGAATATTTTTTATTGTCTAACAAAATATTTTTAATTAAATTATATATTTTTAATTAATACCGGCCTGACCTCAGTTTAACTCCGGTCTGACCCACTGACCCTTGACCTAATACTCCCACCAGTTCAGTCATTGGTCCGGTTTTCAGAACCTTGATTAAAATTAAAGGTAGGGGTCGAAATTGTCATTGTCATTGTCAATTTAAATTTATTTTTTTGCCCTAATCGGTAAATAAGATGCTATGATTCTTAACTAAAAATTTCATGAAGTGGAAGCTCATGAGAAAATGTGACCCTCATATTTTTTAATACTACCTTTGGTGTTAATTATATGATTGGGTTGACTTTTTTGAAGAGACTAAAGAAACTAAATAAATTACTTAATCATATTATATATTGTGTATCTTTAAATTATATATTAATTTATTAGTCAAACTAATCAATTTGGAGAGAAAAAAAAATACAAATACTCTAAAGTAATTTAGTTAACTTCTTTAATCTCTCCAAAAAAAAGTCAAATTGATCTTATAATTAGGACTGGAGGGAGTATAAGATATATCTACCTAATTTGATTAGATTAAAGAAATTAATTAAGTTGATTAATTTGGCATGTATTTTCTAAAACATTATAGTTATCTTCCTTACTTTCCTCATTCTATCTCCTCTTTGATTATAGTTGATGGAGCATCAATAGGGTAAATCAAAAAAATATTGATAAATACGAAAAATATGTCTTATATTTAGGACCAAGATTAACTCCCTAAATAAATCTTATATTAAAGATAGGAAAGACCATTACTTTTTGGATTGTTTGGTATGAAAGGAGGGGTAAAGCGTGTGGAGGAAACGTTTTTTTTGGAGATGCATTTTGTAATACCCCAAAAATTATTATTTCTCATAAATACAATATTTTGATAAATGACACCTATTTAGAATAGGTGAATATGTGGTCCAAAATTTTGAGGTGTATTTACTCTATTTTCTAGGAAATCTCTATTTAGGATTAAGATAACCATGGTTGAATTTTCTAAAATCTGTTAGGCAACATAAAATATCATAAAATGCAAAAATTACCATATTAAATTATGGTTCTTCTATGATAAAAAAGAGCAAGAAAGTGTTATGGAAATACTTAAATAAATTTGGAGAAATATAACACCCTAAAATTTATACTCATTATAAATATTATATTTTGGCAAAAAATACCTATTAAAAATAGGAGAATATGTTGTCTCCAATTTTGTAGTTTAATTTATTTCTTGGGCAAATTTTCTCTAGAATTTAAATAAGGCAAAACCCAATTTCCTAAATTACACTATGGATCATAAAATGTTATAAAATACCCTAAAGTCTCTAAAATTAAGTATAATCCTAATTTAATCATAAGAGGCAATTAAATGGCTTGAAAATGCTTATACCAATTAGGAGAAATTACCGACAACTAAGGAACAATTAAATCTACAATAATTAGAATAATTGTATTAATTTTCAGAATTAATCAAAGGGTCTTAAATACCAATTTTTGTAATTGTTTAAGAGACCAAATTTTCTAATAACCTATAATTAATACCAAGTTCATATTTAATTCATAAAAGGCCATAAAGAATTATCAAAATGCTTGGAACAATTAAGGGGCAATTACCAACAATTAATGAGTAATTTAAATTACACTAATAGAATATTTAGGTAATTCTTTATGATTAGTATTAGTAGTCATCAATTAGAGGTGTGTAAAGCTAATTAAAACTCAAAGACCAATAAGGGGTTAAGATTAACCTAAACTAGATTACCAATGATCATAAACTACTCTAAGGGCCAATAAAATAATAATCAAGGGACAATTAAACTTTTGATTAAGATGTTAATTAAATTTTAATCAAGCTTTGAAAAGTCAACAATTGCAACTATGATCTAAGGGTCAAGATTAAAGCTAATAAAGCTAGATCTAATGGTTCCAAATAATTACCTAATTAATCTTAATCCATGTAAAATGTAAGGAACCAATTGGAAAGCCTTAAAGACTTAAAGAAGCACAAATTCTTCCAAGTATAGAAGAGGCCACGGTTTTCATTGCTAGAAGAAGAAGAGAAAATTGTTTTAAATAAACATACAAACACATGGGCTAATTAGATGATAAATGGCCATTAATGTTTAGAAGAAGATAAGTGCCCTTATGAAGACTTTAGGGGCTTGGAGTTTAATGCTCTTCATGAGTTGGAAGAGGATAAGATGAGGTGTGTGTGAATGTGTAAGAGAGAGAGAGTGTTGTGAGTGTGTGTGTGTGGAATTGTTGTGCATGTGTGTGTGTGTCGTATGAAGAGAAAAAGAGAAGTCAAAGCATTAGCCAATAGGAAAATTAGACATTAAAACAATTAGATTAATCCATGAAATTAATTCTAGACATAAGCAAATGAAAATCTATACAAACTAAATTGTATCTTGAAATCTATTAATCATAGATCAAATATAATAGTGATTATTGAAAAGCATAATTTAAGCTTGAGATTGGTTATAACCAAAGCCATTTCCTCAACTTTTGAGGATTTCTTCTAATTAGGAAAATAGGTGTTTATGGTCTCTAAATAAAGCTAAGAACTTCAAGACTTCAAAACCAAAGAGGAGATTTGAATAAAACTTCATGAAGACCCCTAAATATATTTTCATCTAGTGAAACAAAGAATGGAAGAAGGGGGAATTTGTTGGCTTGGAAAAAGAAAATAGGCTTAATTCAATGTAATTTGAAATCCACCAATAGGAAAAATCAAAGAAAAACACAAATAACACCTAAGCTTTGATTATGTCATCAAGATGACATCACAAGAGCACATGTTTTATAATGGATGGAGGAGATTAAGACTTCTTAACTAAGTTTAGATCTAATGGTTAAAGATAAAGGATGAGGCTTTGAACTTTGCCTATAAATAGGAGGCTTCTCCTCTTGAATTCTTCACACCAAACTCAAACCAAATAGGTGGGTTTAAGAGAGGAGTGAAGCAAGAAGGAGGAGGAAATTCTTCAAGAGGTAAGCAAGCTTTTAGTGTCTAGTCTTTAGCTTTTGTAGTTTTTGAAGTTCTAGTTTAAATTCATAGTTAGAAGTAGCTTTGATTCTAATTATGCTAGAGTAATTTTAATATCATGTTTTATAGTCAAAAATAGTGATATTTCAAAAATTAGATGAGCCACTTGGTATAGCAAAATTTCTGGAAAAACTATGAACAAGGTAGCGAAGCTCTGACGAAAATTCATCGGGTAGAGATTTCTGAAGTCAGTGTTAAAAATGCCGATATTTTATGTTGAAAATGGAATTGAAAAATTATGGGAAAATTCATGGTTAAAGTAGACATATAGGGCTTTTCAAATATGCCAAGAAAATGTTAAAAGGAGCTCTGTACATTAAGATAAAAATTCTTGAAGTTTGACTACGAATTTCTGGAGGAATTCTGGGCAGAGGCTTAAAACGTTAAAACTGGGAATGACTCAAGTGATCTGGGAAAAAATGAGTATTTTGCCTTAAAAATAGACATCCTAAGGATTCCGGGGAATTTTATGGATCCTCATTTCGATTTTTCTAGAATTAGTTATGATTTTCCAAAGTTAGGCGAAAATCTGTCCAAAATTCTGGACCAGCATTTTTTAGAAAATGAGGGTGATAAGTTGAGAAATAATCCTACCAAGGGTAAAAAGGTCCTTAGTGACTAGGATATCTTCTAGAATATTATTTATGAATTAATAAATGCGAAATTACCATTATAGGAAATACGTGATCATACCGACCAATGTACGTACTGCGATCACCGACGAAGGTACGTTCGCATATTGTAACACTAACGCTGATGCTTATTGTATGCATATATGTGATAGATAACTTTACAACTGTTGTGTACTGGGATACATCTGCTGTGTGCTTACGTACTGTCAGAATACATCTGCTGTGTGCTTATGTACTGTTGGAATACATCTGCTGTGTGCTTATGTACTGTTGGGATACATCTGCTGTGTGCTTATGTACTGTTGGGATACATCTGCTATATGATTATGTATGGATTATTGCTGTAACACCGTGAATATCTGTCATACATATACTGTCATATATAAGCATGACGTTAACCATTACTTGAGGTTCAATGGTCATTGAACCTCAGCTCCTACTATAGCTTCAGGGTCCGAAGGAACCAGGGCCAAGGACAAGGGTAAGGAGCCAGCGTGAGGACGCAGATGGAGAGATTTTTATTTTTGTAAGTACCGGCTGAACCTAAGAGGTGGGTGAATTGGGTGAAGTATAAAAATTTAGGAACCATTTAAAATCTTTTTGCAGCTTAGTAAAACCAGTGTGTATGACAGTGAAGAGTTATAAAACAATAGGTAGTCATTCAAACTTATATGCTGGAAACATAAGAGATAAGGGAAGAGAATATGCAAACTGAGATTTATCCTGGTTCAACCCAATCCTTGACCTATGTCCAGTCCCCAAGCTTCACTTGGGATTTTCAATCCACTATCTTCTTTCAACTTGATTACACGTTTTGTAACTGAAGTAATCCTCTCACTATGATTCACTCCCCCTTACAAACTGTAATCAACACACCGCTTGATTACACACTCTGTACTCGAAGTAATCCTCTCACTAGGATTCACTCCCCCTTACAAGTTGTAATCAACACAATGTGTTTCCCATTCAAGATCACCCAATCTTGAGTAACTCTCAGAAGAATAGAATGATTACAATAAATCTTCTCTCTTAGAAGTGAATAGATAAACGCTGAAGATCAAATACAAATCACTTCACTCTATAAGTCATTTAAACATGAAAAACAAAGAGTAAATGTTGTGAAAATAGAGTATTAGCATGTTGGAGATGTAAGTTTGTATCTCTTTGTTTTTCTGCTTGAATTTGTCTTCTATTTATAGGTAGAGATGAATATATAACTGTTGAGAAGATTCAATGACTGTTGGATAAAGAAATATAGCCGTTAGAACTTTTGCACAACTTTTGATGTTCTGACACAGATATGATATTTTGAATATTTGTTTCTAATCCTTCGTTTAATCATCTAAAACTCACCAATAAAGTGGTTAAACATATCTAGGAACATTAGAGATTAATCATAGGAAGTATTAAGATCAAATAAGAAGGCATTGCAAATTCGTCAGATTTGAAATTCTGGATCTGAGATGAAACCTTGAGGTTTGTTCTCAAACCTGGAGGTTTTCGAAGTAGCAGTAATGCGTTATTGTCTCTGTGAGCCAAAACCTCGAGGTTTCACTTTGAATGTGAAACCTTGCAAAATCGTGCCAAGAGCAAACTTGGAGGTTTTCAAAATCAGTGAAAAAGTGTTTGCTCTCTAGATGCCAGAAACCTGGAGGTTTTCAAAGTTAGTGAAAAATGTTCGCTCTCTGGATGCCAGAAACCTGGAGGTTTTCAACATTAGTAAAAAACACGTTTGCTCTCTGGATCCTGAAACCTGGAGGTTTCTCTGGAAACCTGGAGGTTTCTCTGGAAACCTGGAGGTTTTCAACGTTAGTGAAAAACACGTTTGCTCTCTGGATCCAGAAACCTGGAGGTTTTATGCAATACTCGAGGTTTCACTTAGATTTCAAAATTCTTAGTTTTGCGCCAAAACAGAAACCTGGAGGTTTGAGAGAAACCTGGAGGTTTTGAAAGCTTGGAAAATAAAAAAGCGCAAGACCTCTGTGCCTTGATAAACCTGGAGGTTTGTCCAGAAACCTTGAGGTTTCTCATTGTTTTGAGAAACTTGAGAAATCATCATTTGAGCTCAAACCTGGAGGTTTCCCATAAACCTGGAGGTTTTGCTTTGTTCAGAAAACTCGGAAAATTCTTGGCCAATCTTAAACTCAAGTTTACATGTCCAAGCTCGAGGTAGGAATCCAATGCAAGAAGAATCAGCTCCAAACTCATTGTATTATGTCCGTTATGATCCGATGAATGAAGGCTGTTCTTGACCACCGCTTTTGCGATGTCCTGAACTGGCTGTCAGCTTTCAAAGGCCATATCTTCCTGGTCTGAACTCCATTTGGTCCATTCAACTCTTGATGGAAATGTCTGTGAGTCTACTTTCATATGCCACTGATTTCAGCTCAATCGGATTTGTCATTTCTGAGATACACCCAAAATACCGAAGGTGGGTCTGGACTGTGACGTTGATTCTTTTGGCAACTTGTTAAACTCATATCTCCTTGATCGAAACTCCTTTGGGCTTTACATTTATATCAAAATGACGCATTGGGAGTCTAGTTTCATATGCCACTAGTTTCACCTCAATCCGATCTCTGGTTTGGGAGATATCATCGAATTACCAGACTTCACCCGAGCTGAACGTGAAGCAGAGTAGACCAGAGTTGCTGACCAGTGCTTAAACCTTGAGGTTTTGCTAGAAACCTCAAGGTTTCCTAGTCCAGAGACACCAGAGATGCTAGAGACACTCAAACCTCGAGGTTTGTACTCAAACCTCGAGTTTTCTTGTCCTAAACCTTATATTTGCTTGTTTTAACTCTGAATTGAGTCATTCGAACTTCTATATGATCTTGGAGACTTGTAGAACTTGAATAATGATATCTTCATTCTATTCAACAAGTTCTTACTTTCTTTCTTCTTCTCTTGATCATTTTCCACAATTCAAATCTTTCTTTCTTCTCTTCTTTTGATCATTCTCTCTCATTAAACTTGAACTTATCATTCTCTGCAAGTTCTATATCTTCTTCAATATTTCCTCTTCTTCTTGATTATTCCCAAAATACTTTGATAGCTTCTTGCTTCCTTGACAACCTCTGCAAGTTCTTTTTTTCCATTAATCCCTTATCTCCTTCTTGATTATTCTGCATGACTCAACTTGGACTAATCTATATTAAACATAGTAGTTAGTCAATATAGGAGATAACTATATTACTCAATCTTTTTGCTTTCAATAATGGCATCCATATAAAACATCATCAAAACTAATCATAACCAACATTCTCTCCCTTTTTGATGATGGCAAATATTATAAGAAAAGTATGTATGAATGAGAAAATATATTAGACCATTAGACCCAACATATTTTTCTTGCCATTCTCTCCCCCTTATTTGTCATTAGCAAAAAGTTGAAGTAAAGAAGAAATGCTTAGAGAGACAAATATGAAATCACATTAGAAAGAGTCAAAGAAACTGATTTTCTCTCCTTGATTTGAAAGTGTTTTCATTTATTATAAGATGCAATTTGGAAGGTTTTTATGAAAACAAATTTGATAGAAATTGAGGAAATTTTCAAGAAATCTTTCACAATTAAAGCATGTAGATACCAAACATGTACAAATTTTTACTGAATATAAAAAGATAGAGATTAGAAATGCTCATGTAGGTTCTGCAAATTGATGAATGATTGATGAAATTCATTTGCTTGCTTTCTTGTTGTATGAGAACATTTCCATCCTTTTCCTTTTCTTCATATAGCTCTTCTACAGAACTCTCAGCTGGCTTCAAGACGTTCTCCTCTTCCCTTTTAGAGCACAGCCTAGCTTTAATGTAATTGAACATCAAAGCATCTTTCCTTAAGTTAATTGTTTCACCTTGTAGAGCATTAAGGAAAGTCCTAGCACATAACATAATCTCCAGCTACAAATTGAAAACATTCTTTCCAAAAGAGATTTGTTAGTGCAGGACAAATATCAAAGTATCCCTTTCTATGTGATATTTTTCAAATACAGATAATGAAAGGAAAATATGAGATTAACTCATCATCAAAACTAACAAAAGATAATGAATGCAGATGAGTATGCTTAAAAGGGTTTTTGTTCAAATAAAGGAGGTGAGCTTTTAAAGTATAAGACACATATGAATGTGAAGCTCCCCCTTAATGAATGCATGGCTAAAATGTGAAGTTCCCTTTCATGATACCAAATAATAATGAGACACCGAATGTTATGAGGTTTGGAAATATTTTTGCTCACAACATGGTAACTCAGAATTGAAAACTTTCAAGTTCACTTGGGTGGGCTTGAATTTGGTATGAAGAAATCACTTATGCTTTTTATGATGATGAAAGAGTTTTAAAGCATAAGGATCATTTTTTTTTTAAAAAAAGAATGTGCTCAGGCTAGACTTCATGTGATAAGATTTAAATGAATAAAATCAAGTTAGCCTGAAGAGTAATGCAAGAGTAGAGAAATGATTATGATATATGAATATTATTTCAAAATACAATATATCACTCAAGTAATATCGTAATTACTTGAGTCATAATCATTTTTAGTCCATAGACACATCACTGGCTAGCTTTTATCAATTATTCTGAATGCATCTTAGAAGCTGAAATCCCAAATGAGCTTTGTATAGGATTTCAAATTAGTTTCTGCTCATAGCTTCTCATCAAGCGAGTATGCTCCTTATCATCTTGGTTTAAGCTTCTTGCTAGTGATGGGATGTCACTCAAGTGATGCCACAGATTTGCAGACATAGCCACTGAAATGATCTATTTTGTTGGCCTATGTTCTTTGTATCTGACAACAAAATATTTTGGTCAACTTCTGCAAAAACATATGTTCTTTGGTACTCAATGATTCTTGAGTCCACAACTGATTAGACATGACAACTCTTATGCTCTTATATAATTTAACCATACGATATTTAAGCAAAGAGTATAACAATCAAAGACCAAACTATAGCTTTACCCAATTGAATAAATTCATGCCAATGAATCAAATAGGGTAACAACTAAATAATACCAAGAAAATTATTTCTCAATGACAGTTTGTAAATATACTTTATGCAGAAAAGATGTCATTGATACATGTAAGTTTGAACATAGAAAATCTTATCCATAAAGATAAGCATTTATCAATTTACAGTTCAAATTTTTCAAGAATGATAATGAAATGTGAAAATCGTTTCAAATCTTGAATGTTCTTTCAAAAATGTGATAATGCATTATGAAATCCAAATTTTCATAAATGAAAGATTCATTTTTGAAACATGCTTGAAAATAATGATCACTTTTTAAAAAAACATGGTGGAAGTCAACAAATCAGAATGTATCTGAATGCTTTAGTTTTGGAGAATCATGTCAAACATTGAAGTTAACATGTAGAAGAATTTTCCCAAGGGCAAAAGTCATAAAGGTAAAGCATTATCGAAACATGCTTTGTACAACAGAAATATATGAGCACAATGACTTTGCCAATGACCAAGAGATAATCTTACCTTTTACAATAGAGTCTTGAAATATGTAAACATTCAAGGCAAGAATTTGGATACATGGCTATAGTTACTCAAAAATAGATGAAGACAAAGATGATGAATTTGAGTAACAAAGAGACTACTAGGATTCATGGATAATGAAGCACAAGCTCATTAGTCCAGATGACTAGAGTTCCATATTACTATCCTATTAAGTTATTCCATATAATGGTTAATGTACTAACATTTAATACATTAATGAACATTCATAATGCTTGAAATAACTTGACTAATAAGGATTTATCCAATAAGCATAAGTTTTCACAAATTGAATTCTTTTTTAGAGATAATCTTGAAACTTATATAGATAATCAACTTTGTTAGATATAAGATGTAACTTGATTGAGAATAAAGAATGAGGAGTTCAAGCATCACATTAAATACCAAAGATCAATATGAGAATAACAGGGAAAACTCAACTGGACAAATTTGAAGCATATCCAACATTCAATATACAATATTAACTTCCAATTTGAAACATCATTTGAATGCAATCAAAATATGGATATGTTTTCAAAACATTTGTATGCATTCACAAAACAGTGTAAATTGAAATCTAAACAAATTTTACACTTGTGCATTTCAAAAACATGAACTTAGAAAGTTATGCACAAATTCATTTATGGTCCATTTAGCAATCTGAAAACATTTTGAAAAATATAAATGATTGATTGCTAAAGGAATGCAATGATGGGCAAGTATTCATTATCCAAAAGTGAATTTCATATAATCAAGATATGGGGTAAGGATTAGATATCACCGTAATTCCTCTTCTCCTCATAGAAGCTTGCTTGGTTGAGATGGATTGGTGTAGATAACTCCTTTTTCGGTGTTCACCATCAACATTAAGCATAGCTTGTTTAGCTTTCTCAAGACTAGGATTATTTCTCTATGCTACATTCTTGAGAAGCTTCCTTTGATCCTACAAAACCGTATAAATCTTTTTCTTTCTTGGTATCCAACCTTGGATCCAATCATTGTTAGTTTGTAGGAAACAAAATTCACATATTCTTATAAATATATATAATTAATTCAGAACAGCTGAGCAAAGTGAATTAACACATGAGTTTATGCATAAAAGAAATACTCTCTTTTCAAATCATCATGTATGCATAAAGAATTAAACTATTGAACATTGCAATTTCTTTCAAAAATAGATCAGGATGTGAGAACCCAGTTTTTAAAGAAAATAGTTTGCAATGCTCATTCCTAAGGCTACAAGATATAAAAACCTCAAAGAAAATTTAAGATGACAGCATAGGAGGTTTTACCATTGTATACCTTAGCCTTAGGTACTAGGAGGATTGACTTTGCTTACCCACTGCCTCTTTCTATCGCATTGATTATTCATATGTCTTTCAATGGGTGTCCGCAAAGCTCTCTCAAAGGATATAGACTTCAAGAGTCTTCTATTTGATAGTTGAGAGAATCTCCTTTTCTTGTTCTCCTCAATGTAGTTGAATGGTACTATATGGTAGTTTGTTCTTGAGGTAGAACATACTCCTCTTGCTTGTATCCATTGCTTCTTTTGATTTGAGGATGAGGTTGTAGCAATGGCTTCTTTATGAGTTCTCCTAATTAATGTGAATCATCTTTCAGGTTCATGAGAAACTCTTGGCTTCTTGCTCATCTTCTTTGTACCCTTATGTCCATTCTTTCTGGAATCATCCTGCACATATAAAGTACGAGATGGACATTTTGGTACCCACTTATACTTGGGTCCTTGACAATTAGTATTGAACCTTGCTTGTCCTTTGGGAACCCAGACAAATTTATTTCTGACATTAGAATTTCTCCTAATATAGCATGTATGAGAAATATGTCCAAATTTTCCACAATAATTGCAAATGATAGAGAAATGCTTGTCATGAACATTTTTGCAAGTATTGTGTTGGTCATGAGAGTAAGACTTCAAATAATCTTTATTTAAACATTCATTCTTCCCACATGATTTTCTAGCATGATTGAAATCACTTTTGTTTTTCAAAACAGAATCAGTAATTGGTTGAAAAACAATTTTATGGAAATGTTCAAAATCATTTTTCTTAACTACACAAGAAGAATTGGAATTGTTTACCATATGTGTATCTTGAGCTCCTGATGATGATATATCGTAATCGTCCATGAGCTCTTTCTAGGAATCATCTTCCTCTTGTTCTTTTGTGTTGACTGGATCATGGAAGTATTCAATGATTTCTCCTTCCTCAATCTCCAGTTGTTCATCAGTTGTGGATACGCAATTTACAATTTCTGATGAACTATCAACACTATCAATTTCAACACACTTGTTAGAAGCATATATAAAATCAAGAGTATCCCAGATTTCTTTAACACTAGAGCAAAACTTGATTTTCTCAAAATCATTTTCTGTCAATGCACTATATAAGATTTTCATTGCTCTAATGTTTAATGAAAACATTTTCTTTTCCCTTTCACTCCAATCCTTTCTTGGTTTGAAATAAAAAAACATTTATAAAAACATTCCACATATCAAAATCAGAACATTTTATAAATGATGTCATTCTAGCTTTCCAAAACCAAAAATCAATATCTTTGAAAAATGGTGGAATGGTATAATCAAAACCTTCTGAAGGTGAACAAAACCCAAAGTCAACCATTGACAACTCTTGAGACTGTTAAGTCCTTTAAACAAGAACCAGGCTCTGATACCAAATGTAAGTACCGGATGAACCCAAGAGGGGGGTGAATTGGGTGAAGTATAAAAATTTAGGAACCTTTTAAAATCTTTTTGCAACTTAGTAAAACCAGTGTGTATGACAGTGAAGAGTTATAAAACAATAGGTAGTCATTCAAACTTATATGCTGGAAACATAAGAGATAAGGGAAGAGAATATGCAAACTGAGATTTATCCTGGTTCGGCCCAATCCTTGACCTACATCCAGTCCCCAAGCTTCACTTGGGATTTTCAATCTACTATCTTCTTTCAATTTGATTACACGTTCTGTAACTGAAGTAATCCTCTCACTAGGATTCACTCCCCCTTACAAACTGTAATCAACACACCGCTTGATTACACACTCTGTAATCGAAGTAATCCTCTCACTAGGATTCACTCCCTCTTACAAGTTGTAATCAACACAATGTGTTTCCCACTCAAGATCACCCAATCTTGAGTAACTCTGAGAAGAATAGAATGATTACAATAAATCTTCTCTCTTAGAAGTGAATAGATAAACGCTGAAGATCAAATACAAATCACTTCACTCTATAAGTCATTTAAACATGAAAAACAAAGAGTAAATGTTGTGAAAATAGAGTATTAGCATGTTGGAGATGTAAGTTTGTATCTCTTCGTTTTTTTGCTTGAATCTGTCTTCTATTTATAGGTAGAGATGAATATATAACCGTTGAGAAGATTCAATGACTGTTGGATAAAGAAATATAGCCGTTAGAAACTAGCCGTAAGAACTTTTGCACAGCTTTTGATGTTCTGACACAGATCTGATATTTTGAAGATTTGCTTCTAATCCTTCGTTTAATCATCTGAAACTCACCAATAAAGTGGTTAAACATATCTAGGAACATTAGAGATTAATCATAGGAAGTATTAAGATCAAATAAGAAGGCATTGCAAATTCGTCAGATTTGAAATTCTGGATCTGAGATGAAACCTTGAGGTTTGTTCTCAAACCTGGAGGTTTTCGAAGTAGCAGTAATGCGTTATTGTCTCTGTGAGCCAAAACCTCAAGGTTTCACTTTGCATGTGAAACCTTGCAAAATCGTGCCAAGAGCAAACTTGGAGGTTTTCAAAATCAGTGAAAAAGTGTTTGCTCTCTGGATGCCAGAAACCTGGAGGTTTCTCTGGAAACCTGGAGGTTTCTCTGGAAACCTGGAGGTTTTCAAAGTTAGTGAAAAATGTTCGCTCTCTGGATGCCAGAAACCTGGAGGTTTCTGTGGAAACCTGGAGGTTTTCAACATTAGTGAAAAACACGTTTGCTCTCTGGATCCAGAAACCTGGAGGTTTCTCTGGAAACCAGGAGGTTTTCAACGTTAGTGAAAAAGACGTTTGCTCTCTGGATCCAGAAACCTGGAGGTTTCATGCAATACTCGAGGTTTCACTTAGATTTCAAAATTCTTAGTTTTGCGCCAAAACAGAAACCTGGAGGTTTTGAAAGCTTGGAAAAAAAAAAAGCGCTGGACCTCTCTGCCTTGATAAACCTGGAGGTTTGTCCAGAAACCTTGAGGTTTCTCATTGTTTTGAGAAACTTGAGAAATCATCATTTGAGCTCAAACCTGGAGGTTTCCCATAAACCTGGAGGTTTTGCTTTGTTCAGAAAACTCGGAAAATTCTTGGCCAATCTTAAACTCAAGTTTACATGTCCAAGCTCGAGGTAGGAATCCAATGCAAGAAGAATCAGCTCCAAACTCATTGTATTATGTCCGTTATGATCCGATGAATGAAGGCTGTTCTTGACCACCGTTTTTGCGATGTCCTAAACTAACTGTCAGCTTTCAAAGGCCATATATTCCTAGTCTGAACTCCATTTGGTCCATTCAACTCTTGATGGAAATCTCTGTGAGTCTACTTTCATATGCCACTGATTTCAGCTCAATCGGATTTGTCATTTCTGAGATACACCCAAAATACCGAAGGTGGGTCTGGACTGTGACGTTGATTCTTTTGGCAACTTGTAAAACTCATATCTCCTTGATCGGAACTCCTTTGGGCTTGACATTTATATGAAAATGACGCATTGGGAGTCTAGTTTCATATGCCACTAGTTTCACCTCAATCCGATCTCTGGTTTGGGAGATATCATCGAATTACCAGACTTCACCCGAGCTGAACGTGAAGCAGAGTAGACCAGAGTTGCTGACCAGTGCTGAAACCTTGAGGTTTTGCTAGAAACCTCGAGGTTTCCTAGTCCAGAGACGCCAGAGATGCTGGAGACACTCAAACCTCGAGGTTTGTACTCAAACCTCGAGGTTTGTACTCAAACCTCGATTTTTCTCGTCCTAAACCTTATATTTGCTTGTTTTAACTCTGAATTGAGTTATTCGAACTTCCATATGATCTTGGAGACTTCTAGAACTTGAATAATGATATCTTCATTCTATTCAACAAGTTCTTCCTTTCTTTCTTCTTCTCTTGATCATTTTTCACAATTCAAATATTTCTTTCTTCTCTTCTCTTGATCATTCTCTCTCATTAAATTTGAACTTATCATTCTCTGCAAGTTCTATATCTTCTTCAATATTTCCTCTTCTTCTTGATTATTCCCAAAATACTTTGATAGCTTCTTACTTCCTTGACAACCTCTGCAAGTTCTTCTTTCCATTAATCCCTTATCTCCTTCTTAATTATTCTGCATGACTCAACTTGGACTAATCTACATTAAACATAGTAGTTAGTCAATGTAGGAGATAACTATATTACTCAATCTTTTTGCTTTCAATAATGGCATCCATATAAAATATCATCAAAACTAATCATAACCAACAATTTTGACCCTATTTTATCAAACTATATTCAGATTACAGTATCGCTGTATAAGTAGCCAGATACTACATCAGTAAATGTTTATCAGATACTCGCCCTTTTAAAATTATTCCGATGCTCTACTCTGACCAATTATTTCAAAAACGCTTTAGAAAATTGGGATGTTACGCATTTTAAAAAAAAAAATTAAAGAAGTGGTCTTTAAAGCCTGGAATTAATTTTCCTTATTTATTATCTCTATTAAAATATGTTATGGTTAAAATCAAATTAAATATCAGTAATAAAAAAATCATATTAAATACATCAAATAACTTTAAATTAAATTACTTGTATATATATATATATATATTCATATTATTGTATCTTAATTAATCATGTTTAAGATATAATTTATCCTTGTAAAAACCATATTGCTCATGTATAGTGACGCTAAAAAAGACAAACATGAATCAAGGCTATTTTTTTGGTGAAAATCAAAGTTTCTATTTTCCCCCCCTTGAAAAAAATAATAAAAGTCTGCAAATGTTGTGCCTTCTTCTTCCTCGAATCAATTATGCAGTTAGTGAAGCATTTCCATCATTCCACGTGATGAACAGTAACGTGCTTCACTATTGTCATACACAATGTGAATAATGGTGGCGTATACAAATGCAGAAGCTCTTCCTTTTATTCTTTGGAACAGTGCCAGAATTCGTACAAGTCATCTGCATGTAATATTCTTGTTATCAAACAATGTAGTACTATAAATTAAATACATGGATGCGTAAAACATTTTTGTGGGAAGAGGAAAGCAAATGCAATGACACAATTATTCTTTAGGCTAAAGTATATTTTTAGTCCTTTAAGTTTACATAAGGTATACTTTTAGTCCCTTAACTTTATAAAGTATACTTTTAGTCCTATAATTCTAACACCGTTAATTTCGCTAACGGAAAATATAAACTCAAGTGATAATGGTGTAAACTTAAGTGATGATTGTGTAATTAAATTCTATTAAATTTAAATTTAAAATATGAGTAAATTGAATAATGTATAAAATTTGTGTAATTAAATGTTATTAGTCATCACTTGAGTTCGCTGCATCAGCGTTTTCTGTTAGTAACATTAACAGTGTTAGAATTTTAGGACCAAAAGTATACTTTATAAAGCTAAAGGACCAAAAGTATATCTTATGTAAAACTTAAAGGACTAAAAGTATATTTTAACCTATTCTTTATTTATGTTTATATGAAGTAAAAATGGATTGATATCTTATACTTCTAGTCTTAAATATAAGGCATAGTTTGTAGTGTAATATAATTTGTATTATAAAGTACTTCCTTCGGTCCTATATAGGATATAATTTATAGTGCAACCAAAGCCGTCGTATTCACAATCAATTGGAGAGTTTGGCGCTTTCTCACAATTTTTTTTGGGGTTAAAGGTCATTTTTGCCACGGAAGTTTTGCTAAACGAGTGTCCAGCACCCAGAAGATTTTTGGGTATCAAATTTGCCCCGGAAGTATGAAAAAGGTAACAAATTTACCTTGGAAGTATGAAAGAGGTAGCAATTTGCCCGTCCGTTAATTTTAACCGTTAAGTTTGACTGAGTGTACACGTGGCATGCCACCTCATCAACCCAATAAGAGTTAAGTATCATTTTTGCCCCGAAAGTTTTCACTAAGAGCAAGTTTGCCCCGGAAGTTTTCACTAAAGAGCAATTTTACCCCGGAAGTTTACAAGACGTATCAATTTTGCCCTTCTTCCCCACATATTTAATTTAACTATTAAATCAGTCAAAGACCACACACGTCATGCCTTGAAAAGGTCGAACTTGGAGTTAGAGAATGAGATCCTTGAGATATTGAGCTCAAGGCCGCCAGAATTTGTGAAGCCGGACTGGCCACAGGGAAGCATCACTTATGATCTAAGCAAATGATCAGTCTGTACAAACGTAAATATTAACACTATTGATTTGTTTTATTGAACCAATTTTTGGAACAATTCATTTCTCGTTTTGCGTTTCATTCACTTAGATCATAAGTGATGCTTCCTCTGGGTTTTACGATAGACCTTTCGGTCCCTGTAACCAGTTCAGCTTCACAAATTCTGGGCGCCTTGAGCTCAACATCTCAAGGATCTCCTTCTTTGGCTCCAAGTTCGACCTTTTCAAGGAATGACATGTGTGGTCTTTGATTGATTTAATAATCAAATTTAATATTGGGAGAAAGAAGGGCAAAATTGCTACTTTTGTAAACTTCAGGGGCAAAATTGCTCCTCAATGAAAACTTCCAGGGCAAAAATGATACTTTTGATTGATGAGGTGGCATGCCACGTGTCATGAGGTGGCACTTAACGGTCAAAATTAACGGAGGGGCAAATTTGCTACTTTTTTCATACTTCCGGGGCAAATTTGATACCCAAAAAACTTCTGGATGTTGGGTGCTCCTTTAGCAAAACTTCCATGGCAAAAATGACCTTTAACCCTTTTTTTTTTTTTAAAAGTTTAATTAACGCATAAAAGAAATGTGCCAAAAAAAATACATTAAAAAGTGCAACGTATTTATTTATAGCGTCTTCTCTATCGTAATCGTGAGGTACAGGAGCGTTAAAATAATCACGCTCACCTGTATGCTACCTCTGATCCTAATTATAAGATCTAGATGATTTTTTTTGGAGAAATTAAAGAAGCTAAATAAGTTACTTAATCATTTCATACGTTGTGTATCTTTAGATTATATAGTAGTTTATTAGTCAAATTAATTAATTTTGAGAAAAAATAAAAATAAAAATATTCTAAAGTAATTTAATTAACTTCCTTAATCTCTCTAAATAAATCAACTAGGTCTTATAATTAGGACTAGAGGAAGTATGATTTTTTTTATTATACTCTTTTCTGCTATTCATGAGTATCATTATCTCACATAAACTTATTCAAAAAATCTAAGCAAAAATTTGGTTTGTATAAAAAGTTTAATGCATTTTTCCAATTTTTGCTTTTAATTAATTTTATATAACTCTTGGCTCTTTATTCACTCATCTTCTCTCCTATTCCCCATCTTCATAAATGCGAGTATATTTGGAAAAAAAATATTAAAATTCTTATATATTTATTATTTTTAATAAATTTTAATGAACGTCTCATTTTGTTTAATTTGGGTAATTGTTGTTTATAAAAAAATACAAGACGGAGGAGTATGTTTGAAGTAAATTTAGTTATAAATAATTTGTGCTGAGAGGATTTAAAGCCTTTAATGTGTGATTGTACCATATTTTTATATGATCCTTAATAATAAAATTGGGATTCTTAATGCATTTTCTGTGATATTATTGCATGATTAAGCACTAATTTTAATTATGGACATTTGCATTGAATTAAGTAAAATTAAGGGTAAAAATGTCATAATTTATTAACTACCCATGCAAATGATTCATAGTACTTTTGATGCTATCTTGTGCTTAATTTTGCATTTTAGGAATTTTGAAAGGATCAGAATTAAGGTCAGAGAAGGACCTCAATTACTGTCAAAGAAGGACCTAAAACTTAAAGCATATCAGAGAGGGACCAGAATTCATATCAGAGAAGGACCTAAAATGAAATTCATGGCATAGAAGGACCAACTCGAAAACACTGCGTTTTGGATTTTTAGGTCAGATTTTTAATTCAATTTGGACCCAACAGATTCAATGGATTCAGCAGACCCGAGATAGCAGCTGGAGGTCCGACATTTTGAGGCATCTGGATTGAATACAGCCGAAAACACTAAAGGGGAGGGGGGCCATTAACGAGAAGAGGAGACGCTGGGACTGAATTGAATTGGGGCATGCCGAAATCACCAAGGAAACACCTCCAACATCGTCTTCTTCCTCCACCAGTCAGCCAACATCACCGTCTTCATCCCTGAATCATCGCTGGACTGTTGGGCTGGAACACGCGCACACCTGAACAGTGAGATTTGGGGAACGCGTTCACACTGGGGGAATCGATTATCATCACGCTGGGAACCCAGAATCCATCATCGTCACGGAAGAGGGGGAACTCCTTCATCTCTGGACTTTCACGCTTTTCTTTGTTCCTCCATTTCACTGTCACCCAGAGAACACCGACCACCACCCCTCTTTTTCCTCTTCCATTATATTTGCTTTACACTCAACTCTCCCATGGATTTTCACTGTCTGGATGAAGCTGTGGCTGTGCTTAATTCAATGAGTGGCTAGGCAATTTTGTGCTCTTGGTGATAAATCAGAGATGGCTTGAGCTCACATTTGCTTACATAGGGGAGTTTATCTATCATCCTATTTGTCTAGAATTATATATTTGAATTTATTTAAATTTTATACATTATTCTGGAACTGAGATTAGTGGTAACTAACTTTGATAGTTTGATATTTGTAATTGAGATTGGATATTGTGTTTTGAAGATTTTAAATGTTTGAATTTCTTTGTGGTTACAATGAAATTATGTTGATTAGCGTGGTATTGTCTAATTAATGTGATTGATTTGTGTCCTTGAGGGGCTGGTTAACACTCAAATTTAAGAAGATTCATATTACATTTCTCCAATTTCAATTGCACATTAAGTGGGTTTTAACAATATCTCAATTAGTAGTAGTTAGCTACGGTAGTAGGAGCTACTATTAATTGAGAATATTGGATTCAAGTGGTATCTTGAGGTTGTTCTTATTAGGACTTAATGAAACTGAGACTCCCATATTTTTGAGCGATGATAGCTATTTCCTTCATTACCAAGAGCATCCATCATTAATTCCTTTTAATCCAAAGCATTATTCACTATTTTCCTAAAATACCAAAAAGAATAGAATTAGTTCCTTTATTTTTATGAATTTTAGTTTAGAAAAAATCAATTTCAAAACCCCTTTTCTAACCATGTTTTTAGCACTTAGTCAAATCTAGGAATTCAAAATATAAGGCTCCTTGATAAGAGAACGATCCCGAGTTATTTGCATTATATTACATATTAATTCATGGTAAATTGTGATTTGACCCTAAGACGACTAAGGTTTTCGTCAAATCAATGTGCTACCTTCTATAATGTCCCAACATTCCTCTCTTTTCTTTTAATCCACCATAACTAGATCCTATGTAAAATGAGTGAAATTCTAATACCTTACAGTAATAAAATGGTGCAATTTGATATTTTGAAAATGATTTTCCAATGAAAATACTCTAAAATTGTGTTGTTTTGATTTATTTCTTTGGAAAATCATAAAAAATTTAAAATTGTTCAATTTAATAAAGGATAGGATATTGTCACTACCACTTTTTTACCGTTAGATTAGAATCTTATTTATTTTTATCATTTCTCTCTCCTATTGAGATTTTGATCTAACGGTGAAAAAATGATAGTGACTTAGTAGTAACATAAAATTGGTAGTAACAATATCCTATCTCATTTAATAATAGATATCAAAATATTACTCACTTTATATGATAATGCAATAGTCAAAAGAAGAAAAAAAGTATTTGAAAGATTACATGATTATTAAAAAAGACATTAAATGAAGCAGCACATTTGATGCCCCCATTCTTGGCTGGTCTATAATGCGTGCTTCACGTTGAAATTTGTTTCTTGCTCCATCACAAAAAGATAATAAGGTTTAGAGATGTGAATAAACCCAAAAGCTAAGGTAGTGCTGCAAATTTAAGTCCTGTGGTGGTTATAAGGGGAAACACACAAAGCCTCTCTTTTCTCCTCATTCTCAATTCTCACACAAATGGATCAGTTTCCTTGGGATGCATGGCTCTCTGAACTTGTAAGTAAAACTTCTCACACATTACTCTCCATTATCATCACTTCATGCTTTCTAATTTGTGTGTGTGTGTTGTTTTTAAGGAAATGGAAAACGAATCTGATTTTTTAAGAGGAACAAACTCGGAGCAGAATGAAGAAGAAGCTGGAGAGTGTTTTCTCAGAGATATCTTACAGGAGCCAACTAATTTATCTTCTAAGAGTGAGGCCGTTTTTGCTCAAGCCACCGTGGCGGGCGTTGGCGCCACCACCAACTCCGTTGTGAACTCTCTGCAGTGTGCTTCACAAACAACACCACTAACTGCCTGCGTTCTGTCTTTCGATAAATCTATCGTCATACAAAAAATCGCAGATCCTAGCAGTTATTCTTCGAAGCTTAAACGACGCTTTGAAGCAGTTAACGATGGACCGCCGCCGGTGGACGCCGTCAGAGGAACAAAGAAGACTAGAAGCGGTGCTGATACGAGGGATCACATAATGGCTGAGAGGAAAAGGAGACAGGAACTTATAGAAAGGTTCATAGCTCTCTCAGCCACCATCCCTGGCTTGAAAAAGGTTACAACTTTCAACAAATTAACAACTTCATGGATTTGGGTTCTCTAGTTTTCTTTTCTCAATCTGCCCCATCTTTTACCCCTTTTATCAAGATGTAATGATCTAGATTTGATATTCTACAAAAATATTATTATAATGGAGAGAGAGTGAGCCTTGGCGAGAGAAACCACGTCCCAACTTTGAATCTTGAACTTAATTAGTAATACCATGAAATACGTGTCCTATTAAATATTTATTATGCGTAGGTTGATAAGGCGACTATACTGAGCGAAGCTATAAGCTACGTGAAGCAGCTTCAAGAGCGTGTGAAGGAGCTAGAGCAAGATACGAAGAACAAGATGATAATAATGGAGAAGCCCTATCATCAAGCGGCGCTGTGTTCTGAAGAAGATGATGATGATGATAATGTTGACGGAGGAACACCGCCGGCGATGATTGAAGTGAACTACTTCGACGGCAACGGCTACAACGATGTAGTGCTGCCTGAGGTTAAAGCAAGAATCTGTCAACAAACAAGTGCTGATAAGAATCCTGTGCAAGAAACAGAAATCCACCATGCTTAGAATCCTTGATAAGCTCAAAAGCCTTCATCTCATTGTGTCTGGTAATGGTATCATGCCCTTCGGCTCCCCTACTCTTGATGTCAGCATCATTGCGCAGGTAGGTACTATATCTACACACCATATACAGATGTATACTAAGTTGGTTAATTACATGAGATTAAGGAATCCGAGTAAATTACTCAGAGTCATTATTATAAGAAATATTTACCAAATTTAATTAGATTAGAAAAGTTAGTTGAGTTAGTTAATATGACATACAGTTTCTAAAATACCATAGTCATCTTCCTTAATTCCTTATCCCTCTCCTCTTTGATTATTGTTGAGGAAGCATCAATAGAGTGAAAAATATGAAAACTACGTCTTATATTTAGGATAACTATCAGCTCTTCAAATATATATATTATATTAAAGACAGGAGGAGTACTTAATTATAACATATCATTAGATTATATATCCATGTATAAGTTTGAAGAAAAATAGTAAATATATACACTACTTATACTTATCTAGCTTCTTTAATCTGACTAATTGAGTTTTGTATTCAAGACAGATGACAGTGTATGTCTATTTGGGAAAAATCATTCGGGCGCTTTTATAATTTCTCCAAACATATATATATATATATATATATATAATGTGCAGCTGAGTGAGGAATACAGTGTATCGGAGGAGGATATAGTGAAAAGCCTGAGGACGACTCTAAGTAATTGAGATCCCTGCTAATGTATCGAAAGAGGTCTACTCATGGAGCTTCAATATTTCCAAGTTCTGGAGAAAGGTAAGCTTCTTTGTGCCTTCAAGCTGGTCTGTCTAGTGAATCAAGAAGTCTTGTGGTGTTATATATATATATATATATATATTTGATGAAAAGAATTGGAATGAAATTGAGTGTACTTGATTTTTGAGAGTGAAGTTCGATGATAAAAGTTTAAGACGTGGGGGCTGTACCTTACCATATGAATGAATGCCCAATTATATTTCTTCCTCGATCGTCTTATTGTTTTTAGGTTTTGGACCGTTCATTTTGAAGTTTGAATGAGCCATTACTAGTTACTACAGTTTTAATTGAAAAGTAGGGTTAAAGGCATTTTTATCTTTAAAATTTTTCACCACGAGTACTAGTATTGCATATCCTAGACTATTTATTGGAGAAATTTCATCATTTAAGTGTCAAAATTATTGCAATGGGATCCCTTAAATTTGTGACCTCAATTATTATTTTCAAACTGACTTTGCGTTCGTTGAAGAGTTTTTTTCCCCCTTACAATATCCGTGGACAAATATTTAACACAAAAATTTAATGATAAGGAGCAATTGGTGCCCCAATCTATCATGACCGGCTAAATAGACACTACTAGTTGATTAAGAGGGAAAAATCTCTCAACTTGCATTATCAACAACATCAAAATATGATGAACATGTTTTGATTTAAAAACAAAAAATATGAGGATGAAATGGATGACATTTGGCTTGTCAATTAAGGGCTTGTCGGAGAAAATGAAAAAATTTGTCATCTCACACTAACTATATAAATTGAAAATTGGTGGTATTGTCACATACTATATATGTCTATCGGGTATAGAATTGAATGAATAATACCTATATAACTAACAATAGCATAAATAGATTATATATAACATATATATGGCAACACGATGAGTTGATATATCTCTGGGTACAGATTGACATGCTTTTTTTTTTTTTAAAAAAACTGGTGAATACGAATTGGCAAGCCATATGATATACAACATATTTAGGTTAAAAAAATAGGGATATTAATTGCTCTACAATAATATTCTTTAGTGTGTCAGTTGCTTCATAAATATTTTTAGAGGCAAATTAGAATATTCTTTAACAGAAATGAAGTCAATATGAACTTGACGGTTAAGATCATGTCCATCGTTCAAGTGGCGATATTGCAACGATTTTGACAGTTCAAGCAACGGTGACATTGCTCTAGTAAATAGTTTAGGATACTGAATTCTTCTCTCGAAATAGTTAAAAAAAAAAAAAGAGGGGGGGGGGGGGGGGGAAATCCCTATAACCCTGTAAAATATGGCTACATATACAATTTTCATTTGAGACTCATTATCCATAATTTCTAACCGTATCCAAGAGATTCTATATATATATATATATATGTAGTTCTTCCTCAGATTCTTAATATGAGATATCGTTATCTATTTTGATTATATTAAGAAAGTTAGTTAGTACAACATGTATTCTCTAAAATATCCTAGTCATCTTCCTTAATTCTCACATTATCTTTCCTCTTTAATATTGTTAAAGGAGCATTAATAAGAGTTAATTAGGCCAAAGGCCTTGTAGCCTAGTGATATAAGAGCTCCCCTCTAAGTAAGAGATTGTGGATGCAATCTCATTTATAACCTTAGGCTGTTAGCACTTGCCCTGTTAATTGAAAAAAGAGTAAATTATGGAAAATGTTGACAAATAGGAAAACTATAATTTTGTAATTAGAACCGAGATCAACTATCTAAATACTCATAAGGTCTTTCCAAAACGCTGAGTTTATTCTCTTTATTACACTCATCTCACCAAGGCTGTTTTGCTGCTTGCTTCGCCTCTTTTATCATTATATAGTTGACCTATCAATTAAGATAAATAATCATTTAACAACGACGTTATCACATGTTATATGTATAAACTCTTTTGGTTCATAATGCAAGATCTACTTAATCAATTTGAGTAGATTAAAAATGTCAGTTAAGTTATTAATATTGTATGTTTATCTCTCTACAACATCCTAATTATTTTCCTTAATTTTTTGCTCTATCTCTGATGTTTATCTCTCTACAACATTCTAATTATTTTCCTTAATTTTTTCCTCTATCTTTGAATTAATTATTGTTAATGAAATATCAATAGAGTTAATTTAAGGGAAAAAAAAATTTAATAGACATGTGAAATATGTCTTAAATCTATAACCAGCAATAACTCTCCAATCAATCCCTACTTTAAGGACCAGAGGAGTATTGTGACTTGCAAAATAGACCCTTGTCGATCTGTCTCTCTCTGCTTGTATTGTCAACAACAAAGACATGATCTATATGTCTTGGTTAAAAAAAAAAACAATTGGGGATTGAAATGGCTTGACAGCTAAATACATGTTGGCAAAAATGAATAATGGTTTGCCAATAGACACTAAGGCCGTGTTTGGTTTGAAGAAAAAGGAGGGAGGGGAGCTTCCCTCATTGATGTGAAAAGTAAAATCTGACCATAAATTTGTATCGCTTTTTGTACAAACATTTCACATCGTGATCGTATCTGATTTTTCATACTAAAGAAGGAAGTTTCATCCCCTCAAATTATACGATTGACTCAATAACACTCATACAGCCCATAATAATACTCTTTTTATTTCTAAATATAAGACATGATTTTTTTTTTGAGAGATTAAGGAAGTTAAATAATTTACTTAAATCATATCAGATATTATATATCATTAGATTAGATATTAACTTATAAGTTAAACAAAATAGTTTGGAAGAAAAAATGATAAATATAAATATTGTACAGTAATTTAATTAGCTTTCTTAATATCTTAAAAAAAAGTCAACTCTATCTTATATTTACAACTGGAAGGAGTATATATCATAATGCGTCATCTTTTGGCTAAAATTTTAACCTTCCAAACGACTGGGGGTAGATCTTCTTGGATGCCAATGTTACTGTTGGAGGAAACAGGTAATATTACTCTTTAAAATAAAAACAAAAATTAGAAGGGCATGCAATAATGGTATGAGGTTCAAGCATGATCAAACCTGTGACCTCCAATTTACATGTAGCTTTCATTCCACTAAACCACAAAGTCACTTACAAAAACTGTCACTTTCAAAATCATAGGCCCTAAATGTATTCTAATCTCATATAGGGCTCAGAGACTTTCTTTGTATTTCACTGTTATGATTCCCCTCCATGTTGTTAATGCTTCATAAGATTTGCTCCCCACTTCTTCTTCAAGCCTTTCCTGTTGAGCTCCATGGGTACTTCATTGTACCATTTGGCTCCATTGGTTTTGGAGCATCCAAATCTACATCCACCATCCTTAAATCTCATGCCCACATTTAATTACCACAATATTGAGGCTTTCAATATAGGCCTTAGTATGGATCAACTTGTTTTAAGTAGTTTTATATTTTACGAGATAAAATTATTCTCAAATATGTTGATCTCTTACAAGGCAAAGTTATCGATCTATCTCATATCAACAAATAATTGTTGCATGCATTTCTGCTACAGTATGATGGATGCATAAAATTTAAATTCTCAATGAAACAAACTTTTGACGGCTACGCGCGCCCGGTTGGATTCCCTTTTGGAGCTTATAATGCAACAAGTTTCTGTTTGTTTTAGCCTTTTAGAAATATTTTTACAATTTAAAAAATAAGTACTCTCTTTGGTCCTTATAATAAAGACTAGAGGGAGTATGTGAGAAAAATTTTATCTTGATTTACAGAAAAATGCTATTTTTTTTTGGTTTCCCATAACTCATTATGATGGAGGCAAGTCTAGCTCAGGTAATACTTACTAAAGCACTTATATGCCAAGTAAGTATAGCTTCTTGATATATTTAAGTTAGGGTTTGTTTGGACTACTAACTATGGGTAAAATGTGTAATACCCCAAACATTGCTATTTATTATAAATACAATATTTTGATTGATGACACCTATTTAAAATAAGTGAATATGTGATCTCAAATTTTGTGACATATTTACTTTATTTTCTAGAATGTGTTCCCTTAGGATTGAGATAGCCAATGTTTCATTTTCTAGACTTTGTTAGGAATCATAAAATATCATAAAAGTACAAATAATTCCCCCCCAAATTAAATCCTGGTTCTTATATGATCAAGAAGAGCAAGGAAGTGTTATGAAAATATTTCAACAAATAGGAGAAATTAATAAGAATTAGTAGACAATTAGGTTGTCACTACACTAAATAATTATGTAAATTTTCATAATTAATCAATGGATTAATTAAAGAAGACCTAAGTCTCACTTTCCATAATTTATTAAGAAACTAGATTTTCTAAAACCCTGGAATTAATACCTAGTTACTTTTTAACTCATAAAGAGCCATAAAGAATTACCAAAACACTTGAACAATTAAAAGAATAATTACCAACATTTAATGGGTAATTAATTAACACTAATAGAATGATTAGCTAATTATTTACAATTAACATTAATAGTCATCAAGTAGAAGTATATTGGGCTAATTAAGATTCAAAAGACCAATAAGGGTTTGAGATTAGTATTAAATAGATTACCAATGGTCATAAACTACCTTAAACACTAATAATGCAATAGCCAAGAGACGATTAGGCTTTGATTAAGATGTTAATTAAGCTTTAATTGAGCTTTGAAAAGTCAATAATCTCAATTAAAATAAAAGGACAAGATTTAACCTTGCAAAGATAATCCAATGGCTCTAAATTAACTATAATAAAGTGGAATCCATGTGAACCAAAACCAACCAATGAAAGTTTCCTTTAATAATGTAGGAAGATTAGGGAATAAAGTTCAAAATAAATATTAAGGGTGGGGGGCGGTTTTTGTGAAGGGAAAAGGAAGAAGGAAGGGTGTCCAAACAATCAAATACACATATGCAAAATGAGTCACAACTCTATGAGTGAGTCACTAACCTAGGCATGGAATGAGTCACAACTCTAGTGAAGACTTTGGAGGTTGATGGAAGAGGATTATGTACTAGACTTAATGACTCATAAAGGGGATGGAAGAGGATAGAAGAGTGAAGAAAAAGCAAGAAGGAGGGAGTGTGTGTGTGTGTGTGTGTGTGTGTTGAGTGTGTGTGTGTGTGTGTGTGTAGGAGAGAGGGAGAGGAAGAAAAGTCAAGGAGTTAGCCAATAAGAAATTAGATAATTAAAGCAATTAGGATAATCCAAGAAACTAATTCTAGACATAAACAAATGAAAATCCATACAAACTAAATTGTATCTTGAAATCCATTAACCATAGATCAAATGTAAGAAGAGATTATGAACAAGTATAATTCAAGCTTGAGAATGAGTATAACCAAAGTCATTTCCCCAAATTTTGCAAATTGATACCAAATGAGAAAGTAGGTGATTATGGTCTCTAAATAAAGCTAAGAACTTCAAGATTTCAAAACCAATGAGAAAATGTACATAAAACTTCATTAGGATCCTCAAATAAATTCTTTCCTAGTGATTCTAACTAGTGATATGCAAGAAGGGAGGAATTGATAGCTTAATCATGAAGCTAGAACACATGGCAATCTTGGAAGAGGATAGGGTGAGTCATAAAGCAATGGAAGAGGCTAGAAGGGAGTGGTGTAAGGCTAGGATTTGTGCTCCCAATTACCCAAAATCCAAGGCCCAAAAATGCTTAAGAGTTGTTAGGAAGTTAACACCCCAAAATACTATAAATAGGGGACTTGGCTTCATCATTTCCTCACACCAAACCAAGCTTGAACGAGCTGATTCTAAGAGTAAGAGAGTGAGTGAGAGTCTTGAAGAAAGGAGGAGCAAAGTTCTTGGTAAGTTCCCTAGCTCTAGCTTTAAGTTCTTTACTTTTAGTCTTTAAATTCTTAGATAGAAGTAGTGTAGATCTTAAATATTCTAGAATAATTTTAAATTCATGTTTTTATGGTTAAAATCATCTTTATTTCGAAAAATTGATGAAGAAGGGGTTTTAGCAAAATTTCCAGAAGAGAAACATCGAAGTAACGAAGTTCTGGCGAAATTTCATCGGTTAAGGAATTTCTGAAACAGTGATAAAAATGCTTATATTTTATGTTGAAAACGTGGTTGGAAAATTCTGGGAAAATTCATGGCTAAACTAGACATATAGATATTTTTAAATATGTCAAGAACATGTCAAAATGATTTCCCGTACAGTGAGATAAAAATCCTTAAAGTTAAGCTACGAATTTCTGGGAAAATGCTGGGCAGATGCTAAAACCTTAAAACCTGGGAATGAACCGTGTAATCTGGGAAAGATTTATTATTTTTACTTGAAATTAGACATCCTGAGGATTCCATGGAATTTTACGGATCCTCGTTTCGATATTTCTAGAATTAGTTATGATTTTTCAAAGTTAGGGGAAAATAAGCCCCAAATGCTGTGCATCAGCGTTTTTCTGAAATTTAAGGCAAAATAATTAAATAATAAATACACCAGGAGTAGAATAGTCATTTGAGGCTAGGATATTTATTGGGATATTGGTTGTGAGTTAATGGATGCGATATTACCCTCATAGGAAATCTGTGATCGCCTCTCAACCGACAACGTACCATGCTCGACAAGCAAAGGTACGGACGCGTACTGTAACACTAACTCTGATGCTTATTGTATACTTATATGTGATAGATAGTCTGAGACTTTGTTTTCAAAAAAGTTGTGCATACATATACAGCTATATACTGGTTATAGTCATGATGACGCCGTTGAGTTTTCCTAGTGCTGAGGACACGATAGGCTATCGTGGCACTGGTGAATAGTGCAGACTGGATTAACATGAATATGTGGTGATTGAGTTGTTAATATTGTTGAAATGTAATTATGCTATATTGTCATACTACAAGAAAAAACAGAAATAGCGACGGAATTTATTCCGTCGCAAAATGATGCAATTTTGCGACAGAAAATTATTCCGTCGCAAAAAGTAGTAAATTAGCGACGGATTACATATCCGTCACTAATTTTAGCGACAGAAATTAACGACGGATTAGTTATTTGTCACTAAAAATAGTGATGGATACATGATCTGTCGCTAACTGGCGGCCGAAAGGCCGCCAGCTGGAGACAATTAGCGACGGATCCGTCATCCGTTGCAATTTTTAGCGACGATAACATATCCGTCGCTAATTTTAGTGATGGATCACTCATCTGTCGCTACAATTAGCGACGGATCACAGATCCGTGGCTAAAAATTGTGACGGATGATTGATCCGTCACTAATATTAGCGACGGATCCATCATCGGTCGCTAGTTGGCTGCCAAAAAGGCTGCTAGCTGAAACCAATTAGCGACGGATCCTGTATCCGTCGCTATTTTTAGCGACGGATGATGTGTCCGTCGCTATTATTAGCAACGGATTATGTATCCGTCACTATTATTAGCGGCGGATCATCAATCCGTGGCTAAAAGTGTTTTGCGATGGAATAATATTCCGTCGCAAAACTCTTTAATGTATCCCTTAAACCCCGCGCAGATAACCTCCCATAGCTCGCCCCTCAGCTTCGCCCCGACCCCAGGCCGTTTCCTCCCGCCTCCAGCTCGTCTCCCACCGCCCCATAGCTCGCCTCCGACCCCACAGCTTCCCCGGCCCCCAGCTCGCCTCCCCGCCGCCCCTAGCTCGCCTCCCGCCGCCCCACAGGTCGCCCCCGCCCCCAAGATCGTCGTCCCTCCCCCCATCTCTCTTCCCCTCCCCCCCAGAGCTTCCCCGGTCCCCAGCTCGCCTCCCCCCCACCCCTAGCTCCCCCCACCTCACAGCTGCCCCTTCTCTGTCCCCCTAAGCTCCGCTAGCAGCTTCCTCCGCCGCCCCACCAATTTTTCCAGGTTTGTTTTGTTTTGTTTTTTTTTTCCAACACTTCTAAATTGGTCATATCCCATTTTTCTTACTTATATTTATTATTCATGAATAAATAGGTCTCCACAGTCTTCCCCCTCAAGTCACCAGTGCTCTTCTCCGCCGTCAGACTACCCTCCCCTTCCGGTAAGCGCTTTTTTTTTTTTTTTTCATTTTTTGTTATGTAAAATCCCTTATATGTTTGATGATTGTAAATTATGTGTAATTTTGTTCAGGTATATAACTGTTATTGTGGGCTTTAATTTACAATATTTAGTTCATACGATATATAATTTTGTGCTCTGAAGATGATACACGATATTTAATTTTGTGCTCTGAAGATTATACACTACTTCTTTTTGTCTCTCTGTGTGTGTGCTCTTAGTATGGATTTAAATACTTTAATTGGCACAACCCCTTATTGATTGAGTTAAGTGCTCCTTATATGGATTTAAATACTTTAATTTTAAACTTAATTATGCTTAAGTGAATGTTTTACATTCTATCATAGCTAATTTTTTTTTTCTTATCTATACTTTTATGACCTTTTTGTTATAAATACATAGATATTTAAGGGAAGATGATACATAGTTATTTTGGCCCAAAAAAAAAAATTATACTTAGAAAATTTTGATTGTAAGAGCTAAATAGATAAGAAATATTTGTAAATTTATTATTTTTTGTTTGGAAAGGTAAGTTTGCAACATAAATTCACGCTTAAATGAAAAAATGAGCAAAATATAGCAATAAACATTAGAAGGCATAAAAATGAAAATTGAAAAAAAAAATTATTTGGCTAAATATTCTTTTTAAAGATATCTTATAAATATGACTAAAAAAGTATACATGGGGAAAAAAAAACCAATTGCACTTTAAAATTTCAAATCAATGGTTTTTTTTTTTTTATATTAAAATGGCTTGTAAATTGTTAAATTTTATACTAAATACTTATTCTGTTGCAGGCCACAAAAATGATGTAAGATTTTGAATTTTAAATGATATTTTATTTATTTTTTTAATAAATAATATACATGAATAACATTGATGGCATGAATTTCTTAGGAATTTAGAAATTCCAATTTTGATTTTGGTGTGATAAAATTATGATTATTTATTAGTTGGTAATGATACATAAATCTATAAATAGGATGGTGTTGGAATTAGAAAAGTGAAGTGTTGAGAAATGATATTTAGGGATAAGGCAATAATTTTTTTTTAAAAAAATATTCCATTTCAATTTTTTATTTGAATCTATCTTTAACAAGTTATACAATAAAGATCGGTAATTTAAAAAACACAATTATAAATACTGTTTATATAAATAGGAAATTATAAATACAAAAGATAAAGTTAATTTTGCAGATTATATAAATTTGATTAAGTCTTAAATAATCTTTATATGTTAGAAACTCCAAAATACTTATAGTGTTCTATTCTTTGTTTGCCCCCTCCACAAGCATGTCCCCATGTTCTGGTGTGCTATCCTCATTCTCTAGTTGCTTGCTGGATCTGTTCTTTGTTCAATGCATGTGTTTGTTTTTCACTTTCTTGATTAAGTGGCAATTGGTTGGCATAAGTGACTAGTTGTATTGGCTACTTATATATATTTGTGGCATGTTGAGATGTTAATTAGGTTAGTAACTGAACTAGCTAGGAAGTATGGAAGACAATCATGATAGGAGTTGGATGTACAATCGTCTAACTGGAAGACAACTAAATCAAGCATTCTTGGCGGGTTTGAATGAGTTCATCAAATTTGCTTTGGCACATTCAAATAATTCAAGTAGGGAGATCAGGTGTCCGTGTGCCAAATGTAAGTGTTTAAGGTTTAAAAATCCGAGCAAGGTCAAAATTCATTTGTGTCAAAATGGATTCATGAAGGATTATGAGTGTTGGGAATGTCATGATGAAGTCCGACAAGCACCGAGTGGTTATTACGGGGACAGTAGTCATCGAGAAAACCTTAATCGATATGAGCAGTTGGTTATGGATGCCGCGGGACCGTCCATCGGCAGATATTTTGATCCCGTTACTCATACCGAATCATCATACATGGGAGAGGAGACCAGTACACATACTCAACCATCATACATGGGAGAGGATCCTCATCCAGACGCCGATAGGTTCTATAAAATGCTTCAAGAAGCGCAACGTCCGCTATGGGAAGGTTGCGAACACTTTGAAAGTAGTGAATAGTCATCGCTTTTAGCTACCCTAGCAACACTAAGCTTGAAGACTGATCACCATATGAGTGAGAGGAATTACAATGAAATGATGCAAATCATGAGTAAGGTTGTTCCCAAAGACAATAATTTGCCGAAGGATTTTTACCAAGCAAAAAAAAAAGGTAAAGGTGCTTGGGCTTAGATGTGAAAAAATCCATTGCTGCCCCAGAGGATGTATGTTGTATTACAAGGATGATGCTGAGCTGACCGAGTGTAAATTCTGTGAGGGTGCTGCTTCCAACGAACCTGAAGGATATGGCGTTGATCATCATTGGAACAAACGCAGCATCTTCTAGGAACTACCATATTGGAAAGATCAATTGTTAAGACACAACCTGGATGTCATGCATATTGAGAGCAATGTGTTTTGCAATATTCTGTACACCGTGATGGACACGAAAGGCAAGACGAAGGACACAATCAATGCAAGAAGGGTCATAGAAGCGATTTGTAGAAGGCCTGCTTTGCATTTGGTACAGAATGGTAGGGGACAGATTTCCAAACCTAGAGCACTGTACACTTTAAACAAACATCAGAATTTAAAAATGTTGCAATGGGTTGAAGATCTGAAACTCCTGGACGGTTATGCGTCAAACTTGAAAAGATGTGTCAACATGCACGAGGGGAAGTTATTCGGGATGAAGAGTCATGATTGTCATATTTTTTTCCAGAGATTGTTGCCGTGGGCCTTCAAAGCATTACCGAACCATATATGGTCTATTTTGACAGAATTTTCTAGGTTCTTTAGAGAAATTTGTGCTTCTGAGCTTAATATGGAAAAGTTACGGCACCTGGAGGCGAGCATGCCAATAACACTATGCAAGTTAGAGATGGTGTTTCCTCCTAGCATGTTTGACTCAATGGAACATTTACCTGTTCACTTGGCCTACGAAGCAAAAGCAGGAGGTCCCAAAAAATATAGGTGGATGTATCCGTTTGTGAGGTAATATATATATATATATATATATATATATATATATATATATATATATATATTTCTTTCGTGCAGTTATTTCTTTCGCACACTTTAGTTTATAAATACCCTCTAATTGTCCATTGTAGGTTTTTACGCACTCTTAAGCACAAAATCAAAAATCCAACCCACGTTGAAAGATCTATCGCTGAAGCGTATCTAGTCGAAGAGGCCACAAAATTTGCGTCATACTATTATCCCCCTGAAATGATATCAAGATGGAGAGGGGTACCTCGCAACGATGATGGCTGTAATACGTGCGAACAAAAATCAATATTTGATTTTCCAGGCCGAGTTGTGGGAAAACGTTGGAGATCAACTCTTGAAGGAATAGATAAGCGAGTAGCGGAGCGATACATTCTAAACAACTGTGAAGAGGCCGCCCAGTACTTAAAGTAAGACTTGTTTTCTTTTCACTGTTACGGTAAGTATTATAGTATTAACTTCATTTTTTTGTTACACTCATTTTTCTAATTTGGTCCGATCGGAAAATCCTGAAATGTCGGAATCCCAAGTTGATCAATTCATGAACTCTGAGTTCCCAAAATGGTTTCGATCCTACTTCTTGGCAAATCCATTAGATCCCAATAAAGTGGCGTGGAGTTTATCTTATGGAGCTGCAATTAGTGTTACCCAGTGCAACAAATATATAATCAACGGGTATCGGTTTTCAACTGTTGAAGCAAACGCAGGTACACTATGTTGCAATTATGGTGTATGTTTTCGAGGCGACCAAGTTGACGGGGTGGAGAGTGACTACTACGGGAAGTTAATTGATTTAATTCAGCTGAGTTACCAGTGGGACAAGGTAGTGACACTTTTTAAATGTGAGTGGTTTGATAACAGTCCGCGTGGGACAAAAGTGGACAAACATGGAAATATTGAGATCCACTGGACAAGGAGATATACGGTTGGTTATGACCCATTCATCCTTGCTCAACAGGCAGAACAAGTTTACTATACATTATACCCCACATCCCGCCAAGGGTGGGTGGGGGTTATTAAAACCAAAGCATGAAATATTATACCTAAGTCGAAAGAGTCGGAAGCAAATAACGGCATGAAGGAACCGTTCCAAGCTGATGTGGAACATGTACTGCCCATAAACATTGCCGACGATGATGTACCAAGCAATTTGTTTGATTCTGCTGTGAACTTAGAGTTGATTCCTATCCAAGTTGACGGTGAGGAATCAGACGATGAGACAGAAGTGATTTACTCTGATAGTGAATCTGAGTTCGACGACTATGAGACTCCAGAGGAAGGCGTGCAAGCAGATGTCGAAGAATAGGAATCATCCGATTGATTTGTGTTAGTTCTTTATTTGTGACGATCTGTTATACTACATACTCCGTAATTGCGCTACTGTCATATTAAGTAATAAATATCTTATTTTTATGTATATTTTCACATAATGTTTGTAAGTGTTCAGAGATGGAGTATCTTGGAGGACGTTCAGATGGTGGACGTGGTCGTGGTCGAAGCCGACCTCGTCCTATTAGAGGGGGTAGGGTAACACAATTTGCTCCCTTCGTAGGCATGGGGGGGAGAGGCGCTTCCCCAGAGGGATCACCATTTGAGATGTCATCTTCATCGTCGGTTTATTTGTCCACTTCACCGTCGCTTTATATGTCATCGTCTCCGTCTTCCTCCAGTGATCCACAGCAAGGGGGACACCGGGTTTATTTTACCATTTCTGATTGATTTACATATGTTTAGTTTTCTTTAACCATCTATGTACAAACTCTTCAATAATTCACATTCCTTCATTCAGCACATTCCGTCGCCTCATAGCCAGGTCGACGAAGGAGGTAGTTCCTCTGATACACCAATATGGGGAGAGAAAGATCCTGCGACAGGGAAGCTTTGGATCTGTCCTGAAGGCACCGAGGAGTGAGTCATATAAAGTTACTAATAACGCTACGATTTTTAACCTTTAGTTTGTATGCTCATATTTGCATCATATCCTCTGTCTACAGATTTGTGCCTTATATTCAGGTGGCTGATATCATTTCAACCCAAATATTCTGTAATTTCAATGAGCCTTGGGGCAAGTGGACAGATATTCCTAAGCTGACTCGGGATACTTGGTTCAAAGAGTTTTTGGTAAGTTAAGTGATTTATAGTTATTAATTTCTTATCCAAATTCAAACTGATTAAGTATTTTTAACATTTGGAGCACTAATTGTTCATTATTGATTTTCAGGATAAGTTTAGGACGTTGCCTGAACATTGTCAAGATCTGAAAAAAGCTTTTAACCATAAGGGAAGCCGGTGGTTGACTGAGAGATGTTATAAATTGAGAAAGGGTACAGGCAAGCAAGATTGGATTGACCCTGAGACTGCAGGCCTATTACTTCAAAATTGGGCCACCGATGAGAAATTTAATAATAGAAGTCAGAAAAGTAAGCAGAATAGGGCCAAGCAGGAAGGACCTTCATATGCTAGCAGCTCCATTCCACTGAGTGAGCATAAACAAAAAATTGTGAGTACACGTTATTTTCTATTAAAGTATTCAATGTTTCGTACTTTGAAACAATTTATTAACAATCATACTTTGTGTTTGCAGGCACTGTCTGGGGATGTTCCTCCAACAGATGTTGAGTGGGCTACCTTTGAGTGGACCCATACCCGGCAGACTGAAGGGGGTGAGAAGCGCTGGATTAACGCTAGGTCGGAGCAAGTGGCGGTGAGACATTTATATTGCATTGATTCTTTGTTTCGGACACCAACATGTTTATTTCATTTCACATTTCATTTCACATGCTGATTTGGGAGTGCACTTGAAGGAGATCCCAATATTGTGTGATAATACTAGCACAATAAGCTTGGCCAAGAATCTGGTGCAACATACAAGAACCAAGCACATTGATGTGAGACATCACTTCATCCGGGATCATGTCCAGAAGAGAGATGTGAAAGTGATGTTCATCCCAACTCATCTTCAATTGGCAGACATCTTCACCAAGCCTTTAGCCAAGGAACAATTCAATTTCATAAGGAGAGAATTGGGAATGGTAAATCCCAATGAGCTGTAAGTAACTCATGTTCTTTTTAGTATTAAATTGTGGTTTTGATGATTATAAGTCACTAACTTAAGCATCGGAGTGTATAGGTAAATTTTATGCAGGATCTGGTTTTGCTGTCAAAAAGAGGCAAAACCTGGAGGTTCTTGAGCAAACCTCGAGGTTTGGAGGTGTATCATCAGTACTAAGAGTTTCAGAAAGGAGAAACCTCGAGTATTCAGAGAAACCTCGAGGTTTGGATGAGACAAAAAGCATCTAAAAAATGACTGACAGCAAAACCTCGAGGTTTTGGTGAGAACCTCGAGGTTTGGAGGAGACAGAGAGCACCTCAGAATAACAAACAGCAAAGCCTCGAGGTTTTGGTGAAAACCTCGAGGTTTGGGGTAAGAATTTCAAAAGTTCACAAAACACTTTTGAATTCCAGGTCAGTGCAATTTAATCATCAAACCTCGAGGTTTGTCTGGAAACCTCGAGGTTTGCCGCACTTATATATATATATGCTCTGTGAAATTTCATTTCAACCCAACCCTAACCTCGAGTTTGCACTCTTTCTCTCGTCTCTCTCTGTCAATCTCTCATTCTCTGTTGATTTCTGCTACTCTAAAGCCTCGAATGACTTCGAAATCACCTTCTCACTCTAATTCAACCACAAATTCCAACGAAGAGACTGAATCTTGGTCTCCTCCTCCTCCACCTCCTCGTCAACCAAGTTCTTCTGCACCAGAATCTCCTACAAGCAGACCGTTGAGGAAGAAGACTCGTTCTACTCGTCTGCATTACGGGATTGATAAACAAATCCCAGGAGTAATGAATGATCCTCCTCCTCCAAAGGGCAAACAAAAGGGGGTGTCTTTCAAAGAGCCAAGTGAACAACAAACGAAGAAGCGGAAGGTGCCTGAGCCAAAAGGAAAAGGCAAAGAGAAGGTTACTGAAAAGGCCAAGAAAGCACCAACCAAGGCCAGAACCAAGAGGGCCTCAGCTTCTCAGACTTCTAAGGGCCAATTATCTTCTCATGCTACAAGTCAAAAGGGCAAAGAAAAGGAATCCCCGGTTGTGAAAAATGCTATTGAAGATATTTTCCGAGTGATCTCACCTCCGGAAGGTTTTATTACCTTTGCCTCTTCGTTTCCTGATGCTGAAAATAATAAGTTTAGAGAAACCTATTTACAAAAAGTGTTTTGTCCTTCGGTAGCAATTAACTTGGAGGAATTCCATAGGGAATGTAATTTTGATTTATGACCTTGGATTAGGCAATATGAGTCTTTTATCTCCATAGCCTGTCCCTATACTCTCAGTCTTGTCAGGATGTTTTATTTTAAGATGGAGTATGATAGTTTGTTGGATAAGCATGGTGTCTTGATTGAGGAAAGAGTTACAACTGTTGTAAGGGGTGTCAAATTTACACTGACTGCAAATATTCTCAATAAGATACTGAAAATAGAGAACCCACCTCCTGTTCCTGAGTTTAACTACACCAATTAGGAGGTATATGAGGCCCTCATACCCGGAAAACCATTCCCTCCTGATCAACAACTTAAGTTGACCTTCAGACCCAGTGCTATGCCTCAAGTGAACCGTGTTCTGTGGTACGTCTATTCTAGGAACTTCATTCCTAAGGCTGGTAATTATACACATTTCACTCAATTGGACTATAGACCGTTCACTGCATTTGTCAAAAGGGTTCCGTTCAATATCGGTCACTGGTTGTTTCAAGGTATGACGGCCTTCAAATTTGCTAAGAGACAGTTATCTTACATACCCTACCCTTCTTTGGTTTCTATGATACTCTTCTATCACAAAATTTGGTATGTGGGATCTGCTAATACCCTTGGGTATCCACTCTTCTTCGGGAAGAATCAGATGAATTTAATGCAGATCAAGTTTGGTGACGAGGGATCAGCTCAGTCTCAAGCATCTACTCGTGTGCGCCCTCAGTCTCAGACAGATCAAGAAGCCCAATCTGCTCCTCCACCACCACAGGCACCCTTGCCAGATGATCTAGTAGCTCAGATCAAGAGTATTGTGGACTCTTCCATTGCTGGCTTATCTATGAGGATGGAGTTTGAGTTGGGAAAAATCAAAGCCGAGATGGCTTGAGGTCATAGTGGACTCATTGAGATACAGGATGCTATAAAGGAGCACATTGAAGATATTGACGGGAAATCCACAGAGATTAAGGAGAAAGCTGAGGAAATTGAGCTGAAGATGTCAACTTATCTCATCTCTCAAATGGATCTCTCGGGCAAAGTAGACAGGATCATTGAGCATCTGAATATCGGTTCCACATCCACTCCTGGTCCCTCTACTAGGCCAGTTTCTTATCTTCCTACTGGCCCCAGCTCATCTAGCCCTGTCACTGATTCACCCACTGAATCGCCTACTCACTCACCTCCCTCACATTCTTTCTCATTTCCTAGTCCACCACACACATCTCCCCCTCATACCACATCATCTCCACCTTCCTCTTCCACTCCAGCCACTGTGGTACTGTCTTCACCTATCACTCCTACCACAGAGGTCCTCCCTCACCCATTTCCATCTCCACCTACTCCAACCACTGAAGTTTTCCCTACACCTTCTCCTTTTGCAGAGCCCCATGATCCCACTTTTGATCCTAACACAACCATGGTGCTCTACTCTCCTCCTATCTTCGTTCTTGACCCCGAGTTTGCTGATGACAAAGGGGGAGAAGCAGAGAAAGATGGAAAGATGTCTAGTGTTTGAGTGTTTGGATTGTGGTCTAGGTCTAGTTGTGGTTATTTTGTACTTCTCTTGTATCTATTTCTGACTTGTATGACCTTTTGTACTAATCTTAGTAAATTGACTTGTATGACTTTTTGTACTGATCTCAGTAAATTTTCACAGTTTGTCAATTCTGATATTGGTTTCAATTGTATGAATTGTCCTCATTGAATATATTTCAGCTCATTTATGACTTAATTTCAATTCTGCTGCCACTTTCTGAGTTATTTATGTTAAACTACAAAATTGATTGTTTTCTGATAACTCAACTCTGATATTTTTGAAAATTTCAATTCAAAAAGCTATACATCTTTCAAACTCTTTAAGAAGAATGTGAAAGAGGAGCTTTATACCCAAGAGGGGGGGTGAATTGGGTATAATAAAAATCTTCGACAACTTGTTCTGTTTTTACACTTTCAGAACAGGGCAGAACAGAGGAGATAGAGAGAAGAGCTTTGCACACAACGATTTATACTGGTTCGGTCCTTTCTCTGACCTACATCCAGTCCCCAAGCCTCACCTAGGATTTTCAATCCACTATAATCAAATATTGATTACACACTTTGTACTAAGAGTTGTTCTCTCACTAGAACACACTCCCCCTTACAAGTTGTAATCAATACACCCTAACTATCAAGTCCCCTGACTTGTAGTTATCACAATCAGTAGATGATTTACAAGATGATAATTCTCTCAAAGAGTAGATAGAATAAACACTGAAGTACAAAGTATCAAATTGATACTATTATAGATAAAAACTGAACACAATAAATGACACTTAATAAATTTTCGCTCTCAGTTGGTGTATCAGCTTGTGAAGAAGTTAATGCTCTCTATTTATAGGTAGGGAACATTAAATGACCGTTGTAAGATGATTTCAACCGTTGGAGGTGATTAGCTTGGGTTCTGGTCATCTTCTCACTCTAAACTTCTGCTAATCCAAGTCTTAATGAAGTCTGATGTGGCTCTCTGAGAATTTGCCCGTTGGAGATGGCTTTACTTGTTGTAGTAAGCATTCTTTAACGTTTAGAAGGCGTGCTCAGATGGATTAGCTAAGAATAGGTTGATTTGCAGAAGTGCATTTAATGCACTGTTCACTTTTTGCTTTATTGCTTTGACCTTCAATAATCTTGATCTGTTCTAGCTGAAATACACTTAACAAACTTGTTAAACATAGTTAGGAGTATGATTGAATGAATTATGGAAGCAATAAGATCAAACAATAATGATTTGCAAATTCGCGAAATTCAAAAACCAATTTTGACCGTTGTATACTGCGGTAAGATCCTCTATATTGGAGTATGCCACTGTGCATACTGCAGTATCCAAATGCTTACTGCAGTAAGCAACTTCCAGAGACAAAAACCTCGTGAAATGATTTTGAAAGATATGCTCTATACTGCGGTATGCAACTAACGTACTGCAGTATGAGAGTTTTTGCCAAAGAGAAGAGTCCCCGTGATTGCCCAATACTGCAGTATGAAAATCTATACTACAGTATGCAATAGTTATAAACTTAGAGAGCTTTCTGTAAGAGCCTATACTGCAGTATCCAACTCCATACTGCGGTAAGGACTTGGGTGAGAAAATTTGATAGCTCTCGGGTTGGCCCTATACTGCAGTATACATACCTATACTGCGGTATTGGCTTGACTTAGAATTTTAATTGTTCTTTGGATGCCCCTATACTGCAGTATACAAAGCTATACTGCGGTATGGGCTTGTTTTGAAAAAAAAACGCGGTTGCTCTCTGGAAGTCCAATACTGCGGTATGTAACTAACATACTGCAGTATTGACTTATCTAGAGGAATGATTACTTTCTGGATGGCCCTATACTGCAGTATACAAACCTATACTGCGGTATGGCCTTTCTCTGGGAGTCCAATACTGCGGTATGTAACTAACATACTGCAGTATTGACTTAACTTCATCAATTTGATGACCTTCTGTGAGTCCTATACTGCGGTATAGCAACCTATACTGCAGTATTGACTTTCTGGAAGACCCTTTACTGCAGTATGCCATCCCATACTGCGGTAAGCAACTCTTAGATGATTTTCAAGGAATCTTGGAAACTTTAAAACATATTTTTCACTTGTTGTTAATCATCAAAACACATTGAGAACTAACAGAATGTTTATAAGTGTTGTCATCATCAAAAAGGGGGAGAATGTTAGTTCTTTAATGGTTTTGATGATTGTCAACAACTATAAACATTGAATGAGGCTTTGCTCTTAAGTTTTGAAAATTGTGAATAAGAGCAAACCTAGAGGTTGGCACATGTAACCTCGAGGTTTGGCCTTGCAAGAAAGCCTCAAGGTTCAAGAGTTTCATGTTTCAAAAACTTGGTTTCACAAATCAATGTGAAACCTCGAGGTTTATAAAGTAACCTCGAGGTTCTGCATCTCTCAGGAAAACTCAGTTTTGCACCAACACATGTAACCTCGAGGTTAGGTTGAAAACCTCCAGGTTTGTGGTTTGGAGCCTAACTGAATTTTTAGAAAAACAATGTGAAACCTCGAGTATTATAAGAAACCTCGAGGTTTACTTCATCCAGAGAGGTTTTGGTTTTCATCAAGTATGAAAACCTCGAGGTTCAGTTTTGAAACCTCGAGGTTTGACATTTAGTCTCTAACTTGAAACTCCATGAAAACACTTAAACCTCGAGTATCATTTCAAGCCTCGAGTATTCTGGCATACAGAGAGCAAACAGGTTTTCAAAGGAATGAAAACCTCGAGGTTCAGTTTGAAACCTCGAGGTTGTGTCTCTGGTGCAAAATGTTGATTTTGCAATACCTTAGCCAAACCTCGAGTATTGTTTAAAAACCTCGAGGTTATCGGGCTCCAGAAGAAAAATGGATTTTTTAACCAAGTGTCAAACCTCCAGGTTTCTTTTGAAACCTCCAGGTTTGAGGTCTTCAAAGATTTCTCAAATGGTTTCTTTACAAAGGAAACCTCGAGGTTCACCAAGAAACCTCGAGGTTATGTGTGTTTCAAACTAAGATTGCTTGAGATGTTCAAGCAAACCTCGAGGTTTGTGGAACAAACCTCTAGGTTTGTAGCCGTTACTGAAAATTCGAATTTGGGAAATTTGTTATATCTTCTTGTTTGATCTCAGTGCTTTACATGTTTAATATATATTGATCCTAGACGTGATTAACTATCTTTCTAGTGAGTTTCAGACAGATTAAAGAAGGATTAGAGCAAAAAGCAAAAAGTTGTCAGAACAATAAATGCTCAGCCCAGAAACTTGCTTCCTTTGGTTAATCCACTTGTACACGACTGCAAAAGATCAAAAGGAAGATTACCACAACAAGCAACAAGCTCTCTAACGGATTTATTGCCAGAAAGTCAACTCAGACTCAATGACCAGCTGGATTATGCATAAACAAGAGAGAGAAGATGACCAAGCTTGAACCAACTCTTAGCAGATGTTCTCCAACGGTCCAATCTTGTTTGCAACGGTCATTTAATGTTCTCTACCTATAAATAGAGTTCATTAACTCCTTCTCAAGCTGATACACCAACTTAGAGCGAAAATTTATTGAGTCATTTATTGTATCAAGCTTTCATCTGTAGTGTATCATTTTGATACTTTGTACTTCAGTGATTATCCTATCTGCTCTGTGAGAGAGTTTATCTTGTAAATCATTTACTGATTGTGATAACTACAAGTCAGGGGACTTGGTAGTTAGGGTGTATTGATTACAACTTGTAAGTGGGAGTGTGTTCTAGTGAGAGAACAACTCTTAGTACAGAGTGTGTAATCAATATTTGATTATAGTGGATTGAAAATCCCAAATGAGGCTTGGGGACTGGATGTAGGTCAGAGAAAGGACCGAACCAGTATAAATCGATTGTGCAAAGCTTCTTCTTCCCTACTCCTTTGTATTGCCCTGTTTTAGATTGTCTAAAACAGAGTTTATCTCTAAATTTTTAAAGATACCCAATTCACCCCCCTCTTGGGTATCAAGCTCCATTCTTCATAATACATTTGATATTGATTGTTACATTTTCATTCTCCGGTCCATTTAAATGAAGTGTAAAAAAGATTATTATATTTCCTAATGTTTTGGCAGATGAGTTGAAGAAGATGAAGGCGTTGGTGACATTGGTGGAGGAGCAAGTAGCTGAGCTGAGCCAGACAAAGCAACAACAAATGGAGACAGCCAATGAGCTCCGCGAGACACGTGAGATGGTTAGGCAGATGCAGCTTCAAATCATGACCCTAATGAAAGACAAGGGTCCGATGCCGGCTGTTGATGGTGATCTTGATGATGATGATGACGATGCTGCTGTTTAGATTACTTTTTTAGTACATCACTATTGAAACACTATATTTATATTGTGCCTTTTCTATGTAAAACTCTTTGTGTTATGAAAATTCGGTTTTTATGTTATATAACATTTTTCTAATATTTTATTATATAATTTTTAAACAAAATTTTAAAAAAAAAAGTAAGTAAATTTTAAAAATTATAATGGAGAAAAATATAATTTTTCAAAGAAAATAAAAAAAATAATTTAATAATTTTTTTAAAAAAATTAATTAATTTTGTGACGGATTATAAATCCGTCGCAACTATCCGTCGCAAATTTTAATTTTGCGACGGACAACAATCCGTCGCAAAATTAAAATTTACGACGGATAGTAGTCCGTCGCAAAAAGTGGCATTTGCGACGGAATTTTTTGATTCCGTCGCAATTGCCACTTGTTTTTTGCGACGGATTCCAAAATGGTTTTGAGATGGATTTTCATGGTTTTGCAACTGATTTTTTCCGTCGCAAAAATTGTTTTTTCCAGTAGTGAAGTCTGTCATACATAATTGTTACATAAGCATGAGGTTAACCGTTACCTGAGATTCAATGGGAATTGAACCTCAGCCCTTACCATAGCCTCAGGTTCTGGAGAAGTCAGAGTCGCTGACAAGGGTAAGCAGCCCGCATGAAGACTCGGATGGAGAATTGTTCTTTTGATGTTTTTTTTTTAGTCATAATTTGAATACTTGAATATTCGGATGATTGTATTAGTATCAGACACACCAACGATGCATGTTTATCAGTTACTCGTTTTGTTTTGAAAAGAAGAATCTATTCCGATGCCACTCTGATTAAATTCTTTCGAACTCTGACAAATCTTTTTTCAAAATCACATTTAGAAAAACAGGATGTTACAAAATTACTTTCATTTCATTGGATGTTTGCATACTAAAGTCAGTTAAAAGTCAAATAGTATAATATGATTTTATGTTTGAATAAGCTTTTCCAAAAAAAAAAAAAAAAGGTCATTTCGACATAAACTTATTTAGATGATATATTAAGAAATTAGTTTTAGAACCATCAACATGTTAGTTGAAATGTAAGTGACCTCACCCCCATAATGAAAACAGCAAAAGTTCAAATCCTAAGAAGTATTCTTACTGGGAGAGGCTAAAGTCCTTGATTTCTAAGCTTTAAAAGGGATTATGTAACCTTTACCAAATAAAAAAACAGAAGTAAGTTTTTAAATGTTCGAATACGAAGAAGCCAAAAGGCAAAAGTCAGAAAAAAGTCATTTCAACTCTCAAGTTTCAAGTGTCTTTTGAGGAAAAAATTCAATCACCCCAAAAGTACCTCAGACATTTTTATTTATGTATTTATTTTTTCCATATAGCTTGAGTTTTAAGTGTTTTTCATGCTTAGAGGGTAGTTTAACAATTACTATCTCTAGTCCTAAATATAAGACATTATTGATATATATTTTTTTAAAAGAGATTGAGGAAACTAAATAAACTACTTAATTATAGCATATGCTATTTATGATTAAATTATATATCGATTTATAAATTAGACAAATTAGATTAAAGAAAAACTGATAAATATAAATACTTTAAAGTACTTTAATTAGCTTTTTTAATCTCTAAACAAAATTAACTGAATCTTATATTAAGAAAGGAAGGTAGAATATTCTAAGGTCGCTTCTATGCCACAAGTTTGCTTGGGCCCAAAACTGCGTGTGTCTGTAATTATAGGCTTTACAGCTATTCCCTTTAGTCCTTATTATAAGGTATCAACTAATAATTATATTTGGTGATTTTTAAAAGGCACTTGCTTGTTTCTAAAGCGTATTAATTTTATTTTTCCACGTATGTCCATAATTAATAAGGATAGTGGGTGAGAGTAATAATTAATATAATATTATAGTTTATGACAATTAGTAGGGGTAATATTAGAAGTTACTTAAATTGTAGAACAACTTTATTAATTTTAACTGTTGTTATTGGTTTATGAGAATTGTTAGTTAGTGCCTTATAATAAGGATCAAAGGGAGTATGACGTTTCTAAAGGGTGAGTAAACTGAAGAGAACACATGGTCATTAATGCTTGGCCATCACTCTTTTTATTATTACGATTCTCCTTTACTCAAAAAGCATGGGTAAAAGCTGAAATGCTCTCCCCACATCAATCCACGATAAGATCCCAAGGTGGAACCTCTCATTATTATTGCAGCTCTTCAGTTATTTTTTTTATCCAAATAAATATTTTATGAAGGTGTCTGTTTATCTTAATTTTTTAAAAGTGTTTTAATAATTTGAGGTAAGTATGTGAATTGTTTTTTTCTCAACTTAAAAAAAAAATGTTTCTAAAATGATGGTTTGGAGGTTCCCCAACAGGCACTAAATATGTGATATTGCAACTTCCCTGTGAAAACCTCAATAATTTGAGTGTTCAGGGAGTGATGGAATGACTCCGTTGAAAGAAAGAAGGGACCCAAGGCTGTATCCTGCTGCCTGCAGGCAAAGATGCAATTTGACTCCCACGAGAAATCCAAAAAGTTGTTCTGTGTGAAGTGATGATTGTGATTTGCTCAATAAGAATATAACACACAGGGTTAAAGTCTAATTTTTCTTCTAAATTCTTCCATTCATTTTTAGTAATTTTCACTCCCACACTCGTCACTATGGGGTAAGTGCATGTTAGGGAAACATTCAACCCATAGTTTTAGAAGTGTTTTTTTTTTTTAATAAGTTGAAATAGAACTCTTCTTACATACATATCTTGTAAATTGTAAAAACATTTCTAATAGCTAAAACAAACATATTCCTATGATTTATTGGGTAAGTATGTAAGAGGAATTTTGTTTACACTTATTAAAAAGTACTACCTCCGGTTCTAACTATAAAACCACTTTTGTAGTACAAATTCCACTACAAAAGTGTTCCTATAATTAGGACCGGAGGAAGTACTTCTGAAACCATAGTTCGAAGGTTTACTAAACATGCAATTTGTGAGGAAAAAATGTCTTTTTTACACAAGTTCTAATTTTTCATACCGGGAATAAGTATGTTGTAGAAAATGATTTTTGCTGTGTAGAAATGAACTTTATTTAAAGGGTGAATGGGCGAAAATACATACGGGCTTTTCCCTCAGGAACGCCTAGCACCACGAGCTTTTTTTGGGAGCAAAATACACATGAGCTTTCAAAACTAGAGCAAATTTACCATCACCGTTACATTCTGTTAACGTCTGTTAGTTTTTGCTGGGGCCCACCATATTAAAAATAATAAAACATGTTAATATTATTATAACATTTTATAATTTCCATCAATGCCCTCAACCTCTCTTCACCTAGCACGATTTTCTCAGAGGCGGCAACCTCATGTGCAGAAGGCGGCGACGACGGTGGCAACCTCTACCAGAGGCGACGGTCACCGATCTGAGTTACCGTCGAAGGATCGTTGCTGTGAAGTTGTCATTGATCTAAGTTGCGGGACTCTGTTTTCTCTTACACGGCGTCAGTCATCGACGACGAGGTAGTTCAAGATATGGTTTCTTGATTGAAGGCCCTCTGGTTCTCCGACTATGGGTTGTGATCAGAATCCTCGTCAGTTCTATTATTGTGCTCAATTCAATCCTCGCTAAGAAACGGAAACACGCCGACAATTGTTTGCTTCAAGCCGCGACTTGGGGCAAAAGCCGGCCTTCCTCTTCGTTACCACTGCCAGCTGGGAAAAAGCCGCGACTTGGGGAGCTGACTGGTGGAATACAATTTGAACGATGAGAAGTGGAGAGGCGAATTCGAACCCTTCTTTCCTTCTGATACAGAAGTTAGAAGGTTACATCTGACTAGAGAAGTTGACAATTTGTGCTTTGGGTCAAATTATGCTTAGTGGGTCCACTATGAAGGAAAATCAAAGTTTTAGCATTTGAATTGCAACAAAGAGAATTCTAGTGATAAACTCTTAGGAGTTGGGTTTAGTTATTGTTATTTCTTTTTTCTAAGCAACTCTTGGGAATTGGGTTAGTTATTACTATTCCTATTTTCTAGGCAACATAACTCTTAGAGTTATATTTCTCTTTGTACTCTCATGCTTTTAATTACCCTATAAAGAGGGGATATTTTGTAATGTAGAGACAGATTTGATAAATGAAAATTGAGTGTTGCAAGTTCTCAAACTTGGCTTGAATCTTGTTATCTTTATCTAACCTTAGGTTAGTGGTCAGGCAAGTGAGTTCTTTATCAGTTAGGAGGGTGACTTTGCCTTTAATCTCAATTGTGGTGGACTCTTATCTATCCCTTTTATTTTTACAGTCTATTTTCCCTCTTTGTTATACCCATCACGTATCACCTTCTATTGAATCCGACACTCTCATCAATTTCTATAGATTTAGATTTAGGTACTGAATTTCATTCAATGGTTGTTATTTACAATATGCTTGGCTGATTCTGAAAATCTTTGTGCATTTTTCTGGAAATCTAGTTAGAGACTAATTGGAACTTGTGAGTGTTGGAAAATTTACATTGCACACCATGTATTCGCTCGCTATGCTCACTATCGGAAGTATTGATGATTGATTTCTCTTTCAATCTAAATTGGATACTTCGAGAGAGGAGGATTCAAATCTCTGGATTTGAACGTAGAACAATGTCAACCTCAGAAGCAATGCTCCGATCCTTTTGATAAAATTCAAAATAAAAATGACAATCAGCGATTCGGATCAGATTGGCGGCTCATGCTAGTGGCTCAGTGTTATTGCGATTTTACTATGAATTCTTAAATTTTTCTATATTTCTAGGTTAATATTTTGTTGATTTGGAGAAGAAGATGGATTGAGAGGCAGGGGTATTTTGGTATTTTTAGACTGTAGTTAACGTCTGTTAACGGAATGTAACGGTGATGGTAAATTCGCTCTAGTTTTGAAAGCTCATGTGTATATTTGCCCCCAAAAAAAGTTCGTGGTGCTGGGCGCTTCTAAGGGAAAAGCCCGTGTGTATTTTCATTCCTTCACCTTTATTTAAAATATAAATAGATAGATACACTTTTTACACCTATTATAATTACTTTTTCTATCCTAATTATAATGCATTTCCAATATATTTTCCTAAATTAAGAAAACTTTTAAATCTTATTAACTCCATCTTAATTAAGATTTAATTATGAAGAGATGAGTGAAAATTAAGAAATCCAAAAACAATTAAATTTGGGATGTAATTATACATTCATATGATAAACTTCTTGATGCAACTGGGTGAAGCGAAGTTCTATCATTGGTACAAAAAAAAAAGCTTTTTATACCATATATAAATCGCCTTTTAGACCAGATTTGGAATTGGTTTTGATACATGCGATCTAAAAAGTTTGTTAGTTTTAAGATCGGATGCACTACTGATCTTACAAAATTGTATTTAGACCGGTAAAAAAAATATTAGGTCTAACAATTTAGACTATATAGAGTTGACATTGCTTATATTAGGTTTTAAAAGTGTGACTTCGAAGACCAGCAATATTATATATCCAGTATAAAAAGTTTGAGTTTTAAGACTGGAGATCACACAACAAGTCTTAAAAGTTTAACTTTTAATACTGGATATTTAACTAAACACAAACAAGCAGTCTTAAAATTGTAACTTTTCACACCGGATATTCCACTCAACAGATCTTAAAATTCATACTTTTAAGACCTATTTTATCAACAAAAGAATGATAAGGACTTGTACTCCCTCTATCCTTATTAGTATAAGACACCAACTAACAATTTTTACAAACTAATAAAAACAATTAAAATAAATAAAGTTGTAATAAAATTTAAGTAATGTTCAATATTACCCTTACTAATTGTATTAAACTCTTATATATGATATTAGTTATTACTCTTACCCGCTATTCTTATTAATTATTGGCATGCATGAAAAAAAATAATTAATACTCCTTGAAAATAAGTAAGTGCCTTATAAATAAGATTAAATACACTTATTAATTGATGCTTTATAATAAGGATTAGAAGGGATACATTAATTTTCAATTTTTTTCCCTATATTTTATCAAAAAGAATGTTTTCCAAAAGAAGAAAACGATGTCAAGTCACTATTGCCTGGGAAATAGGTCCATATGTCATGATAGTACATAGCTTGCAAGCAACCCTGCGGTGCCTAAACAATCGTACCACTTTGGTCTTATTTAAAAGTTCAGTTTGACCAAATCTCACATACTAAGGAAAGGTAAGTATCTCCATGATTATAGAACAAATTTCCAACTTTACTTTCATTTATGAATAGGTACCTTTTAAAATTTATTGTTAAATCTCTCTCATCTTTTTCTCTTTCCAATATGGCTAGCAATCTCTTTCATCATCATTACTATGGTTAAAATTGTCACAATCTCATTTATTTAGTCAAAATGGACTTATAAAAAGGACCAAATTTTTTTGGTCAAATTGAACTTATAAATAGGACCAAAGTGGTACTATAACACAAAGTCATAATAATAGGCACGTGCTGATTGCTTGCCTATTGGCCTTGTGGTCAATCATCAATAACAAATAAAGCTGGGAAATCACACTAGCTCGTTTAAGTCTTGGTCCTTTAAAAGTCGGATTTGAAAATTAGATGAACTAAATAAAATTAATTTTGGAGGGCTAGCCCTACAGGGCCTCGGGCTAGCTGATTCGGGGAGCACATAAGGTGCTTCTACCTTATGTGCCCCTTACATGCCCATTCCTCTAATTAAAGGGATGAGGCATTTTTTTATTTTATATATATTCAGATTTTTATCATATGCAGCTTTCTGGATTTTTTTTTTTGGCAACTAGAATCTCAAATTAATTAGTTTTTTGGATATTGGTGTTACAAAACAAACCTTTCTGAATGCAGGAAATGTAGGACTGGAAACTAATTAATTTGAAATACTGGGTGTAAAAAAAAAAAAATTCCAAAAAGCAATATATAATATAAATCTAAATATATAAAATATATAAAAAAATGATGTAAGGGGCACATAAGGTGAAAAGCACCTTACGTGTACCCCTCGATTCCCCGTTTTGTACTACTACAATGCTGATCTGTTGACCTGTGATCTTTCCTTCGCCCAATGAATTTTTTTTAGTCAAAACACACTTATATTAATACTTAAATCAAAAGATACATTAAAACATAACAATTACAACTGAAATAAAATAAACCAGAACAATTGCGTACAATTGAAATAAATAAACCTGAACAAGAACAACAGGAACACAAACACATAAAACAGGACAAACCAACTAATAACCAAAATCATTAAAGAAGTAGGAATAAAAGCAGCCTTAGAGACTGCACCGGCTTCCTGGACATCCAAGGTTAGAAGTGACAAGAAAGAAGGTGCTGGTTGCAAAACCTACCCTACAGGGCACACCTTTTTATAAGGATAAGCTGCAAATAGATCAGCTATACAAATACCCCGATATGGGGCAAGAATAAAAAAAAAAAAACCCAACCTCAGAAGGAAAACAAATGAAGTCCTTAAGAATACTTCTTCTCCTCCAATCAAGTAAATCTGGAAAACGCCTACTGAACAAACTAAGGCTAATACTAGTGATTTCGATTCGCAACCATCGAACAATCCTAACAATGGTCCTCTCATAGTAGAGAACACAGCACAATCGACCATCCATAAAACCCTTCCCCCAAAATCGCAAATCCAAAACCACATCAATTGAGGAACATAGCTCCAGAAAACAGAAAACAGAAAATAGCGCCATCGACATCCCCTTCGTTGGAGACAACATCAACAGAAGCAAAACACAGACAAAACACAATAATAATAAAAATGAAATAAAAGGAACATAACTCCCACCGCCACCGATGTCCCCTTCGCCGGAGACCACCAGATGCGGAGACATCATACAATAGCTCCCACTGTTAGAGATGAGAGAGAGCTACAGCCGAACTCAGAAATTAGAGGGACACCACAGCTGGAGAGACGATGAGGACAGAGACTAGAGGAGAGTCGGCGTCGGAGAAGAAGGAAGTCCGTGTTGGTTGAATTCCCTTATGGAAAGTGAACCAGTCGAACAAGTAATAAAGTGTAAGTAGAGTATCATCCCACAGAGACTGAGATACCAAAGATTGACGCACGGTTGCTATAGTAGTTGCGAAACAGAAATTAAATAATATGATTATGGGAGTTGGTTCCTATGCTACTAGCAAGATGAAAATAATGAGAGAAGATATCAGTGAGATTAGGCTGGACTTGGAGTCATCCTTAAGTGCTTTAGTCCCCCAGTTGCATTTACACAATGCTACGACAATCATACTGTGCAGCTTCCGCATGCTACGGCATGTTTGCTCTTCACAAGGCTATTTGGTTACCCCACCTCTCTAGTTTACCGAAGCTTCCGCGTCCGATATGTAGGATGCTACCTGTACTTATTCCATATTCATATGGAAACGTTCGAGTATAGATCTTTGCTATGCGCAGGGTGTTCAGGGTGACGAGCAGTAGACCCATTCCTGAAGTCTACAATATAGGCCAAGCTGTGCACGGGCCTCCTAGCAAGCGTCTGGTTCTCGTAAGTCTAACTCCACTCCCTTCTAGTATGTGAAGCCACTGATCTAGCCCTTAACTTCCGTTAACCGACTAGTAATTAAAACAACGATAGCAAACCACATTTATTGAATTGAAAATCAAGCAACTGGGTTCTTTCGACACTTAAGGACTCATCCTCATCCAGCCATCAGAAAGTTAATTCATGGCTGATGAGGAAAACGTAAAACAAACATCAACAGAAAGACCCATGATTGAAATACACAAAATAACAATGAAAACAGAAAGCTTGAATGGAGTTGCAAGGTGTGAAGGAGCCCTGTCACGTTGCTGCTCCACGACGTCTTCTCTCCACCGAACTCAAGGGAAGGATGTTGGGTTATTCCTGAAGATTGTAAGCTCTGTGTCTTGCTCACTCTTCTCGAGAGACTGCCGAAGATCAGATTCTGTCTAAGGCTTTCCGACTTCTTTAGGGTTCTTTGGCCGCCTTTTATAGTAATTCCTTCGTGCGGCGCAGCGGTTGAGACTTTCCTATTCTGTCGGGATCTTCAGTATCTTCTTGATGGGATTAGATTGCATCTGCAGATCCTGCGGGATTCTTCCAAATCTTTCAGTTCCGATTCTCCGTATCTTCTTTCCATTACGCCAACAATCTATTATTTCCTCTTTTATTTTATTTCCTGAAATCATCTAGACAAAAGAAGGTCAGATCATAGACTTCATAGCATTGCGTCCTCTACTTTGCTATAGCATCCTTGTGCTTAGTATTGCTCCTCGGGTTGCTTCCGGAATGCTATAGCATTGTATCAGCGTTGCTGTGCAGTTTTCCTTTAAAAACATTACCATTTAACACATTTAGATGATTTCCGTCTCTCGTCCCTTTTATCACGAACGCATGCCTTTTTGCTTGATTAATTCACAGTTAAGCTCATTTTTACCATTCAATTCAGTCGTGAATCATAGGGAAAATGTGGTAATACCCGTACTCATCAAATACCCCCACACTTAGCTTTTTTGCACTCCTAGGCAAAAATTAAGATAGAGCGAATCAAAGTCTGCAGCTTTGGTCTTCCTGCCCGTATAACCTTGCTTGCACGCCAGCTTTCAGTTCAATCCCCTCTTTAGCAATCCCACTGCCCAGTGCCAACTTCTCCTCCGTGTGGTGTTGCTTCAATGAAGAAATCTGTAGGGTCTCTCAGGATTCAGTGCTTGTACGCTTTTTCTCACCCAAGGGATTATGGTTTCTCTCTTGTCTTGGCGGGCCTAGAGGATCCATAGCCTTGTCAGAGTTCCAAGGTTACTTCCTAGCATCTGAGTATCTGCTCATCAAAAGGACTTTTATGGTTGTGCTGTAGGAATGGCTCAGTGTAACGGAACTCAGTGGATGGTGGAGGATGAAATCTAGATGCTATAGCAGCCCAAGCTGGTCAATCTTCCTCTTGCTTTGGTTGCTTCAGCCGAGTGTTCCTTCATGTATTTTGGACTTCATGCTGCTTCTTTATTTTGTGCACCAAACACCCTTTTTTTTTTGTTGCACACCAACAGCTCGTTTCTTTTGCCCTGGGAAAACTCTGCTGCAGCAACGTCTACTCAGTCTTCTTTAGTTCGGATTCCTAGCCTGTTTTGCTATATCATCATTCGCTTGGCTCAAGGGGGTGACAAAGTGACGATGGTGGCGATTGGCTTATGTATGAGGGTGATGGGTGTGACATGAATGCCTCTATCTTTTGAACTTTAACTCAGACGCTAAGTAGCTTATCGAACAACTAGGACAAATCAAGGATCAACATGGGTTAGCAGACATTCACACAAGATAAAACATATAGGCTCAATTAAATCCTTCCATGGGGGTTTCTTCCCTGTTAACTTCCTCGTTTTCACTCTACCCCACTTTGGATTGGCTAGCACCGTCAATTTCCCAAGCCTAAAGGTTCAGTTCCTGTCAGCACTTGTGCTTTGCTTAGTTATCCAGGCATTCGTTCCTCAGCTACACTATTCTATTCTTGCCCTATGGGAGTTTTTGAAAAAATTTTCTAGTTCGTGCAAAATAGAGCTAAGTGCAGGTTCGAGTTTAACACAAATAGAATCAACAGAGTATATCGTCTCCCCCCACACTTAAACATCGCAATGCCCCTATTGCGACGACGAAGCAGGGTAGAGGGGTTGAGGAGAATACCATCCCAAGAATTGATTTTTTTTTGATTAAAACAAAGGAAAACTAGTAATCGTAAGGGAAAAGAACAGACAAAAAGTTCAGAGTCAAGAATCTATTGCGAGGACAGAACACAAATAAACAGATCTTAGCTTTCTCTTGGCGACGGTCCGTCAGGAGGTCTCGGCGAGTTGGACACCTCTTTGTCATCATTGTCACCCGGCGGTGTACTGGCGGGGCCATCTTCTTGCGGACTTGTGCTCCGTTGACGCTTCCTCGAGCTAGGTCGTTCTTGCTGTGGCGGTCCAGCGGCTAAACCGTGCATGTCGAAAGTAGCCTCAGGGAAAGGCGGCAGGGGGATGTACCTTGGGGCATTTGCCGTGAGATTTGCTGCCAGGCTGCGATCTCGCTCTGCTACATACTGCCACCACATTTGTTGTTGAAGGATCAGGGTACTAATTGAGCGCTGCAAGGTAGTGACCTGTGCCACCAGTGTGTGGAATGCAGCGGCCGAAATCAGGCTTGTTTTAGTCGGTGGTTCGACAGACGAACTGGCCAGGTTAGGCTGTGAAATTTTTGGCTGACACTTTTGCAAAATGCGCTGTACAGTGGTTGCAGTGATAGGCAGCGGGAGCCCCTCTCTTTCTTCATTTGCATAAAAAATCACCCCTGCATTTCGACAGAGCTCAGTAATAAGTGCTGGGAACCATAGATTACCTGTAGTGGTTTTAAGTGACTCGAAGAGCTCTCGATAGATGAGTGCGTCAACATCAATTTGTTTGCCCTCCAAAAGGCAATACAGGAGGAATGCACGCTAGATGGTCTGGGTGTGCAGCGTTGGCATGAGTCGGCTGCATAGGAAGTGAAACCAAATACAGGCGTCGGCCTTCAAGTGGCTGCATTTCAGATTGTAGGATCCTTCCTTGGTCACCTACCATTCGGTGTTCGGCACGTATAGCCTGGTAGTGACGGCAGTTAGGGTGTCTGGTGAATCTCCCTTCTGGAGAAGCTTACTGTATTCGTCATCGGTGGGGTCTAGGTCAAGCACTCTTCGGACGGCGCTGGGGCCACATTGCACATTTGTCCCTCGAACAGTTATGAAGTATGGGGAGCCCCCTGGGTAATTTGCTGCGAATTCTAAAACAAGGGGGGTTACCACTTCAGCTAGATCGAGACAGAATTTCTCCTAGTGGCGCTGTCTGATGACATCTAGGACACATTCTGGGTAGGCGCCCTGTTCGAGGGCGTTTGCATCAAAACCCCGCTCCGGTGCTAGGGTTTTATCCGCCTTGAGGGTGTTGTAGCGAGACTCTACCTCCCGAGTTGCAAAAAGCGGGGCATCTATGACTCCTGTAGAGGCTCTCTGCCCGGATCCCTTTGTAGGTGCCATTGGAATGCTTTTGGAGGATGGAAGGGGATCAACAGTGTTGACGATTGGTGCAGAGCGAATGGGTGCAAATGAGTTTGTTGAGTACTATGGTCCTCTTTAAGTAGGGGTTATAAGGCGTAGTTATAGGCGGGTTGTGCGCAATTCGGCCGGAATCTCGGAGAAAGCCCGGCTGGCCTCAGGTTGGCGTAATAACGGCACGCCCTACCCTTCCAGCAGTCTTATTGTTTGAATCCGTTGGGCCCCATCTTGCACGGCCCACCCCTACCAAGTTGCTTTTAAATGCGGTCCGTGTAGCAGAGATGCCACAGCAATGTGATATCTCCTTGGCATCTGATAGAGATTTTGCCGTGTTCTCCCAAAATAACCAGGGTTTAAAGATTTGTAGTATAGTGTAACCTGGGTCGTTTCTCCGATGAATTCACAGCGAGTTTGATTGGCGACAGCGAAATAGAAACAGAATGGTAAAATGGGGGGATTTTTAATTCGAAAGGAATAAAAACGTAACTAAAAAGAGACAAAATGAAACTAAACAGAGACCAAACAGAGGATTAAAGGATTAACCCAGGATTCGGATTCCTCTACTTCCCTTCCTTGGACCAAACAGGTTATTAACCGAACTCATGATCGACTCTGGGCAAACCGAAATCTCTGCATTTGCCCAGAATTTCCCTCAACTGAACTATCGTTTAGAATTTACTCGAATCAGTGGCGTATCGCTATACGATCGTACAGTAATACTTTAACCTAGTTCGAGTTACGTCCTTGGGAATTATCGATCTGGGTTTTTAATCAAAAACCCAGTCCAAATCCAGAAATCGAATCCGATTAAAGAATGCAGAAACGAGTTAAACGGTTACCGATTAAGGGCGAGTCCTCTGGACAGTAGATGGAATCCTCACCGTTGGGTTAATCACAAGAATTTAGCCGAACATAACTAGGAAAGTCGAAGAACAGATGAAGAACGCCAAGAACGCGAAGAACATATGAAGAACAGTTGAGAGAAAATAAAAGCTTCTATTTTGATCCACAAGTTTGTAAAAAGGTGAATGAATCCCATGTTTGTGGCTGCCACTAACTTAAACCTAAATCTAAAATGGAAATGGGTCAGCCCAAAAATGAAATTAAAATAAAATTGGGCTTTAGTTATAAAGTTCGAGCCCAAAATAAAATCCAAAAATACATATGCTTCGGCTCCAAAATTGACCGCCCTCTTGTTCGAATTTGCTCTTCATGTCTTCATAACAATTGTAGCTCTCTGAATCATCTAAAATATGAGACAAAAGTGAGGCAAATCCGATGTCTGGTTCAAGAGTTATGGTAAAAACAGTGAAGCAATATAAAACTGGAATTTATTATTAAATAATGGCTAAAATATAATAAAAGGCCCAAAGCCCAAATAAGTATAAAAGCCATTATTTATTAGCTAAAGAGTCGTAAATTACTATTCGAGATACAAAAAGTAGTGTGTAAAATATTTAATTATCAAACTCCCCCACACTTATCTTTTTGCACTCCTGAGCAAAATTCAAAGCAAAAGACCTAAAGGAGAAACTCTTCTTTTCCAACAATTGTCAACAATGCAAAAATTGAATTAGGGACACAAAGCTCCAAAAGATCAATCGATCAAGCCCACAATCCCTTCATCTCAAATCACAATTCATGGTAATATCATCAATGATGCTAATCACAAAAGATGGTCTATCAAATGATGCGCTCAATCAATCAACCTCTCAAATGTATCTCTCAAGTGTTTAAGGTATATAAGTGTATCGCTCAAATTCTACTCAAGAAAATTGTTCTACCATAAGCTTGCTCAATTTCTACGTCTCCACTATTCATAACACATGCATGCACAAATCAAGAGAGCTTGTTATTACAGGTTGTAATGGGGTTAGGGTGAAGGTAGGTAAAAGTATGGAATGAGGGGCTAAGCACCAAAGAAATTAAAAAGAGCACTGATTAACACAATCATTCCCTATGTATGAAAGCTTTTATTTAACTCAAATACCTCCTTTCTTTCTATGTTTTTGTTTTGTTTTGTTTTTTGTTTTTTTGTTTTTTTGTTTTTTTTTCACACCCCTTTTTTTTCCCTTTTTCTTTTCTTCTTTTCCTTGCCCCTTTTTTTTTTTTTTTGTTTTCCTTCTTTTCTTCTTTTTTTTTTTGAAACTGTACTATATATATAGTCACAATGGCAAAATCAAATATCTCCCCCCCACTTAAACTGTTGCACTCCTGAGCAACCCCCACACTTAAACACAAAACCAAGGTAAACCAATGCTCAATAAATTTTCAAGGTGCGGAATAAAATGGTTTTACGCTTAGGCTTGTAATGTGGCTTAGAAAAGAACGGACAAAAAGGCACAAAGGAGTTAGCGAAGGAATAATAATGCACGGGAAAGGCTATTTGGCCAAAGTGGGGAAAACAAAAGAAAGAAAACAAGCTTCCATCATACCTATGCACAAAAGTGAAAAATGTAGTTTCAAAAAGAAAAGGAGCAAGTTCTAGAGAACGAAAATCATGAGCAGATGCACACATGAAAAAAAGAATGGCAAAAGATGAATTCCATTCATGCAGGCCCAAAACCTCACAAGGTCAATACCAACTTAGGCAATCAACAACATCAAATCAACTACCAAGACATGTAATCGAAGAATCAAGAATTGCAGACCAGACAGAATGATCCATTAAAACCCACATGTCCAAGTTCATAATATGTAGCAATTATAGAAAGAGAGTCTGTATTATTTCAAAAAGCAAAGCAGAAAAAGGAAAATAAATAAAAGAGAAGGAGGGAGAAGAAAGAAGAATACTCCCCAAGGGGTTTATGGAGGATAAGTGGCATCAATGAGGAGAATCTCCGCTTCCTCAAGCTGCTGCTGGGATCCCTCATGAAATGGCTTGAGGCGATGCCCATTGACCTTAAATGTCTGTCCTGTGGCTGGATCACACAACTCAACAGCACCAAATGGAAATATGTTAGTGATCTCAAAAGGGCCATCCCATTTAGATCGAAGCTTACCTGGCATAAACCTGAAACGGGAGTTAAACAGAAGAACTTTCTGGCCCACAGAAAATTCTTTCCTCAAAATATGCTTATCATGGAATGCCTTAGTCTTTTCCTTGTATAACCGCGAGCTCTCATAGGCATCCAATCTAAGCTCATCCAACTCTTGCAATTGTAGCTTCCGCTCTATCCCAGACTTAGCCAAATCCATGTTACACTGCTTAATGGCCCAATAGGCTTGATGCTCCAAATCAACCGGGAGATGACATGCCTTCCCAAAGACAAGCCGATAAGGAGACATCCCAATCGGAGTCTTGTAGGCGGTGCGGTATGCCCATAAAGCATCATCTTGTCGCTTACTCCAATCTTTTCGGGTAGAGTTAACAGTCTTCTGAAGGATTTGCTTAATTTCTCTATTCGAGACTTCAGCTTGACCGTTTGTCTGAGGATGGTATGCTGTGGAGACCTTGTGGAGCACTCCATACTTGCGCAGCAAAGCACCCATGCTTCGGTTGCAAAAATGGGATCCCTGGTCACTGATAATGGCTTTAGGAACACCAAACCTGCAGAAAATGTTAGACCTAACAAAATCCACCACCACAGAAGAATCATTAGTCCGGGTGGCTTTCGCCTCAACCCATTTTGAGACATAATCAACAGCTAGCAGTATGTAAGTATAACCATAGGAAGCAGGAAATGGACCCATAAAATCAATACCCCAAACATCAAAGATCTCACAAAACAATATAGGGTTCTGGGGCATCTCATGCCTACGGGAAATACTCCCTGCTCTCTGACAGTGATCACATGACTTACAAAACAGATGGGAATCATGAAACAAGGAAGGCCAAAATAATCCACTGTCTAACACTTTCCTAGCAGTTCTTTGGGGTCCAAAGTAACCACCACAGGCAGAAGCATGAGCGAAATGCAATATAGAGTGAAACTCATGATTAGGCACACATCTCCTAACGACTTGGTCACTACAAAATTTCCACAGATAAGGGTCATCCCAAACATAATATTTAGATTCACTCTTTAGTTGAAGGGTTCGGGCCTTAGTGGAATCGACAGGCAAAACACTAGCTACCAAGTAGTTAACCAGATCAGCATACCATGGAAGCTTACCTTGTAGCTGTAGAAGCTGCTCATCAGGGAAATCATCCCGAATAGAAGAGGGGTGAGAAGGGGAATGGGTGATGCGACTCAAGTGGTCAGCTACCCAGTTTTGTGCCCCACTTCGGTCTCGAATCTCAACATCAAACTCTTGGAGCAAGAGCATCCACCAGATGAGCTGTGGCTTAGCATCTGTCTTTTTCAAAAGAAATTTCAACGCTGTATGATCAAAGAAAACTACTACTCTACTTGCTAGCAGATAGGACCTAAACTTATTAAAGGCAAATACAATAGCCAACAACTCCTTTTCAGTAGTGGTGTAATTAGACTGGGCAGGATCCAAAGTCTTAGAGGCATATGCAATCACATGAGCTGCTCTGTCAACCCGTTGTCCCAAGATAGCACCAACCGCATAGTTGGAAGCATCACACATCAACTCAAATGGAAGGCACCAATCAGGGGGTTGGATCATTGGAGCTGTAGTCAAGCAACGCTTCAAGTGATCGAAGGCCGCCTTGCACTCATCATCAAATACAAAGTCAGTGTCCTCATGCAGAAGGTTGGACAAGGGTCGAGCAATCTTACTGAAATCTCAAATGAAGCGCCAATAGAAACCTGCATGACCAAGAAAAGAACGAACTTCCCACACAGATGCGGGGTAAGGCAAAGCAATAATTACATCTATCTTAGCAGGGTCTACCTCAATCCCTTTCCTAGACACTATGTGTCCCAAGACTATACCCGACTCAACCATGAAGTGACACTTCTCATAATTCAGCACAAGATTAGACTCAATGCATCTATGCAAAACTCTAGACAGATTAGCTAAGCATGCATCAAAGTCAGACCCATATACAGTGAAATCATCCATAAAAACCTCCGTGCAGTCCTCTAGAAACTCAGAGAAAATGCTTACCATACAACGCTGAAAGGTGCCAGGTGCGTTCCAAAGGCCAAAAGGCATTCTTCGGTAGGCATATGTTCCAAAGGGGCATGTGAAGGTAGTCTTCTCCTGGTCCTCAGGAGCAATATGGATCTAGAAGTATCTGGAGTAGCCATCCAAGAAGCAGTAGTGAGACTTACCAGCCAATCGCTCTAACATCTGATCAATGAAAGGTAAAGGGTAATGATCCTTGCGAGTGGCTTGGTTGAGTCTCCTATAGTCGATGCAAACTCTCCAACTATTCTGAACTCGAGTAGGGATGAGCTCATTCTTTTGATTGGCTACCACAGTGACTCCAGACTTCTTAGGAACCACTTGGACCGGGCTAACCCACTGGCTATCAGAAATGGGATAGATCATACCAGTTTGCAGAAGCTTAGTGACCTCCTTTTTCACCACATCAAGGATAAGAGGATTAAGGCGTCTCTGGGGTTGCCTCACTGGCTTAGAATCCTCTTCCAATAGAATTCGATGCATACACATGGAAGGGCTGATGCCAACAATGTCAGCTAATGTCCACCCAATGGCTTTCTTGTTGGCCCTCAATAAGCTTAGCAGCTTCTCTTCTTGGTCAGGAAGAAGATTATTTGCCACAATGACTGGCAACTGTTCATCCACCTCTAGAAATGCATACTTCAGGTGATCCAGAAGGGATTTCAACTCAAGCTTGGGTGGTTGCTTAATCGAGGGAAGAAGCTTGGGTGGTTGTTGCAACAATTCTGATTTCATCACACTAGAGATACCTGAAACCACATTCAAAGAAGCAGAAGAACTAGGTCTATCCAGCTCAATGTTAACATCTGAAGTCAGCTCATCAAAATCAGAGTCAAACTTATCAAAATCAGAATCAGGATGCACATTAGGATCAGGATGAAGCTCAAACTCAGAATCAATATCAGAATCCACATGCAATGCAGAATCACCAAGCAAGCCAGAATCACCAAATAGTGCAGCATTAACCAAGTTAGTGCAAATAGAGCACCATTCATTATCAGCACATGCACAAATGGCATAATCACTCTCAGAGGATAAATCAGGATAATCAGAACACCAATAAGCAAGAACATCATCCACAGCATCATCAATAACATCAATGCAGAAAATAGAATGCTTTTCCCTAGGATGTTTCATGGCATCAAAGATATTGAAATTCACAGATATATCACCAAACTCCATGGAAAGAGTACCAGAATACACATCTATCTTAGTCCTAGCTGTTTTCATGAAAGGCCGTCCTAGAATGATTGGTGACCTACTATTGGGAGACTCATCCTCCATATCTAAGATGTAAAAATCAGCAGGGAATATCAGTTCATTAACCTTGACTAATACATCTTCAACTACTCCAGAAGGATGGACATTGCTCCTATTAGCTAGCTGAACAACAACACCAGTAGGACGTAAAGGGCCAAGACTAAGAGATTTATAAACAGATGAAGGCATGACATTAATAGAAGCACCTAAATCTAGCATGCAATCATCAAATCTATAGCTACCAAAACAGCAAGGAATAAAAAACATCCCTGGATCCTTGCACTTGCGAGGCATTGTAGGCTGGATGAGTGCTAATACATTCTGGTTCAAACTCACTCGTTCCCCCTTCAGTTGCCTCTTGTTGGTGCACAACTCCTTCAAAAACTTGGCATACTTTGGGATTTGCTTGATTGCATCTAAGAGAGGAATGTCGATCTCTACTCTTCTAAATGTCTCAAGTATATCCTTCTCTTGTGCTTTTTCTACCAACTTCTTGGATTGAACCGCTCTCTGAGGGAAGGGAAGAGGGATGGGGATGTCCTCCTCTTCACCTTGTTGCATTTCCTTTTCATTGTTAGAGTCAATCTTCACATTTTCTGACTCTCTTTCTGATGTGGAAGTCACATTTGCAGCTAGTTTGGGCTCCTCCAATATTTTGCCAGACCGTAGTGAGATAGCACTCACATTACCCTTAGGATTGGGGATGGTTTGGGAAGGAAGAGTGTTGGATCCCGGAGGTTGAAGCTGGTTCAATGATGTTGCCAACTGCCCAATCTGTGTTTGCAAACCCTGAATGGCAGTGTCAGTTTGCTGTTAGCGCTGGGATGTTTGCTGTTGGAATTGCATATTGGCTGCGACAAATTGCTTGATCATATCCTCAAGTGAGAGACCACCACTACCACTGCTACTAGCCTGCTGTTGTGTTGCCTGTGGAGGTGCACATATGGCTGGTCGAGGGGGTGCTGCTGGCAAAGGCAAAGGAGGAGCAGATTGCTGTTGGAAGTTCTGTGGTCTGTACTGTCTCTGTTGGTAATTCCCAGAATTTTGCTGATATTGGTTACCCTGGTCCTGATTCTGGTTCCAACGGAAATTGGGGTGATTTCTCCAACCCGGATTGTAGGTATTGGAGTAGGCATTATTCTGCTGGTATTGTGGCTTTCTTGGAAAAACACCCACTGCAGCTACCGATTGGTCTTGATAGGTAGGATCATGCAAAGTAGGGCAAGAATCAGTAGGATGATAAGGGTCAGAACAAAACCCACAGGAGGACCCAATCTGAGGAGGAGAAGACTGGACTGTCTGTGTCACTGCCAACTGCCTTACAAGGGAGGTCAGATCATCAAGTCTAGTCTCTAAGCTCTGAGAATCGTACTGGGCTGGAGGTGTTTGAATCTGATAAACAGGAGTACTATTGGCCCTGGTGCCAAATTGCTGAGAATTTGCAGCCATAGTAGATATCAACTCTCGGGCCTCTTCAGGTGTCTTTCTATCTAAGGCCCCGCCACTAGATGCATCCACAAAACTTTTATCCAACGGTAACAAACCAGAATAGAAATATGTAATTAGAAGCTGGTCTGAAATCTGGTGGTGTGGACAGCTAGCACACAATCGCTTGAACCTCTCCCAATACTCATACATGGTCTCCCCATTGATTTGTTTAACACTAGTGATCTCTTCCTGAATAGCAATGGCTTTTGAGGAAGGAAAGAACCTCACTAGGAATAACTTCTGCATATCATCCCAACTCCCAATAGATGCTGGTTGCAAATTGTATAGCCAATCCTTCTAGGGAAAATGGGAAGGCTCTCAGCTTAATGTGGTCTTCATCAATTGCTTGAGGTTTCATCGTGCTGCATACCACATGGAACTCCTTTAGATGCCTGTGAGGACATTCACCTGCAAGACCATGAAACTTGGGCAACAAATGGATAAGACCAGATTTTAGTTCAAAGTTAGCAGCAAGTTCAGGATATTGAATACACAAATTTTGATTGCCCACATCTGGGGTAGCTAATTCTCTCAAAGTACGATCTGCTTGCTCTGCCATAATTTCTGAGGGAGCAAAATTGCTACTAGAATCAGTGAAAACAACAAGACTATCATAAGTACTATCAGAAACACAATCAGAAAGATCAACAGAATAGACACAATCAGAATGGTCACAATCAGATTCAGTGTTAATCCCACGACTTTGCCTAACAACTCTTCTAGCGGTAAGAATTGTTCTTTCTATTTCAGGATCAAATGGCAACAAGTCTTCTGGATTGACAGTGCTCCTAGTACTCATGCAGCATAATCACAAGGCAGAATTTGCAGAAAATCAAGAATTCCGAAAATGCCACTGGAAACTCAAAATTACGAAAATGCCACACTAAAAGTGGTAAAAAGTAGAAAAACACTAAGACACACAAAAGCAAACACAAAAAAAAACAAGAACCTATGGTAAAAATTAACCAAAATAAATCCCGAAACACTATCAAATGATTTTTAAAATTTATGGGACTTGGATAGGGCAATTCCTAGACCATTGGAGGACCCAAAAATGGAATAAAAAAACTTCGAAAATTGGAAAAGTGGTCAAAACGATAGAATTTGGCGAAACGGAGGTTTGCACATGAACATTTTCTATGTGCCCTGCGTGATTGGCCATTTTCTATCACTGTACCAAATTTCAGCCCATTTTGAGATAGAGCGAAAAAAACTGACTAGTAGAAATCACAAAATCAAAACTTAAAACAGCGAAAAAGTGGTCTAAACGATGGAATTTGGGCAAAATAGGTGAGACCTCACTTCCCCTTAGGGAAGTAATTCTTGCTTAGAATGCCCAATTCCTTGTGAATAAGACCTGGGTTGAGTGATCTGGGTCAGAAAAATTTCTGTCCAGCCACCCGAACCACCAAAACTACCGAAACGATGCTATTTACACCACTGTTACTAATCAAACCGATGCAAATTCCCCGGCAGCGGCGCCATATTTTGACAGAGATTTTGCCCTGTTCTCCCAAAATAACCAGGGTTTAAAGATTTGTAGTATAGTGTAACTTGGGTCGTTTCTCCGATGAATTCACAGTGAGTTTGATTGGCGACAGCGAAACAGAATGGTAAAATGGGGGGATTTTTAATTCGAAAGGAATAAAAACGTAACTAAAAAGAGACAAAATGAAACTAAACAGAGACCAAACAGAGGATTAAAGGATTAACCCAGGATTCGGATTCCTCTACTTCCCTTCCTCGGACCAAACAGGTTATTAACCGAACTCATGATCGACTCTGGGCAAACCGAAATCTCTGCATTTGCCCAGAATTTCCCTCAACTGAACTATCGTTCAGAATTTACTCGAATCAGTGGCGTATCGCTATACGATCGTACAGTAATACTTTAACCTAGTTCGAGTTACGTCCTTGGGAATTATCGATCTGGGTTTTTAATCAAAAACCCAGTCCAAATCCAGAAATCGAATCCGATTAAAGAATGCAGAAACGAGTTAAACGGTTACCGATTAAGCGCGAGTCCTCTGGATAGTAGATGGAATCCTCACCGTTGGGTTAATCACAAGAATTTAGCCGAACATAACTAGGAAAGTCAAAGAACAGATGAAGAACGCCAAGAACGCGAAGAACATATGAAGAATAGTTGAGAGAAAATAAAAGCTTCTATTTTGATCCACAAGTTTGTAAAAAGGTGAATGAATCCCATGTTTGTGGCTGCCACTAACTTAAACCTAACCCTAAAATGGAAATGGGTCAGCCCAAAAACGAAATTAAAATAAAATTGGGCTTTAGTTATAAAATTCGAGCCCAAAATAAAATCCAAAAATACAAATGCTTCGGCTCCAAAATTGACCGCCCTCTTGTTCGAATTTGCTCTTCATGTCTTCATAAAAATTGTAGCTCTCTGAATCATCTGAAATATGAGACAAAAATGAGGCAAATCCGATGTCTGGTTCAAGAGTTATGGCAAAAACAGTGAAGCAATATAAAACTGGAATTTATTATTAAATAATGGCTAAAATATAATAAAAGGCCCAAAGCCCAAATAAGTATAAAAGCCATTATTTATTAGCTAAAGAGTCCTAAATTACTATTCAAGATACAAAAAGTAGTGTGTAAAATATTTAATTATCAACATCCTGACTTCCTCTGATCTTTACCCCTGAAACAAAAAACCTTAAAAGTTACCCCTGGGCTGCGTCCCAGTAGCTCTTGCTTTTGAGTCTTCAGCCGGACTTTGCTGCAGCAATCTAATGCTGTGGTGATGTAGGGGGTTCCCCTGCCTCTTGAATGCTCTTGACGTCTGAATCAGGCGAGTTATTCTTAGGTAGGTCCTTGAGTCGCACAGTCTTCAATATTGAGAAGGTGACTTGATCATCGTCCACCCACAGAGTGAGTTCCCCTTTTTCTACATCGATCAGTGCTCGGCCAGTTGCCATGAAGGGTCTCCCCAGCAGAATTGGTACGTCATGATCAGCTTCAAAGTCTAAGATAATGAAGTCTACTGGGAAGATAAACTTGTCGACCTTAACCAACACATCTTTGATCTTGCCTTCAGGCAGCACTATTGATCGGTCGGCTAATTACAGCGTGACGGTAGTAGACCTTGCTTCCCCTACGGCCAGTTGTTTGAAAATTGACATAGGCATGAGGTTGATGCTGGTGCCTAAGTCGCACAGAGCCTTGCCCGAGTAGTTGGGGCCAATGGCGCAGGGGATTGTGAAGCTACCAGGGTCTTTCAATTTTGGAGGTAGGCAATTAGTCAATAGATCACTACACTCCTGGGTTAATGCCACTGTCTCAAACTCTTCCAATCGACGTTTTTTCAATAGGATCTCCTTCATGAATTTCACATAGCTGGGCATCTGTTCTAGTGCTTCCACAAGTGGGATGTTGATATGCAATTGCCGCAGCATGTCGAGGAACTGTTTGAATTGCTTCTCCTGTTCTTGTTTCTTCAGTCTTTGCAGGAAGGGTGGTTGTGGTTTGGCCTCTGCTCTCGGTTCATGATCCGACCTATGCCTTGGTAGGGTGGTAGCGGATGGTGCAGCCTCTTGATCGTGATCATCCAACACTATCGGAGGGAGAATTGTCGTGCGAGGAGGTTGTGCTGGAGTGGCTGGTCTTGGCTGTTTCTGGTCATCCCTATGGGGCAGCTCGCTCTCCTCGTGCTCTACCTCCGCTTCTTCTGGTTGGGGGTCAGAATGTGCCCTTGGTTGCTTAATTGCTGTCATGGGTGACAGACTCCTGCCACTCTGGAGTTCGATCATCTTAACTTCTTCCCTTCCTTTGATCCTAGGGACTTCAGTGTCGCTAGGCAGGGTTCCTGAAGGCCGGTTATTCAGGGCAGTGGCTAGCTGTCCCACTTGAGTCTCTAGATTCTGCAAGGTCACTTGTTGATTCTGGATGATAGCATCGTTCTTGGATATATATTCCTTCAGAAGGCTCAATATAGAACCCTGCGGGTTTGAATCCCCGCTTTGCTGTCTTGTTGGCTGGGTGAATCCCGGCGGGTTTGGAGCTCGGTTGAAGGGTTGTCTAGTTGCCTGTGCCCCTTAGGTGTTCCATGAAAAATTGGGGTGCTGCCTTTACCCAGGGTTGTATGTGTTGGAGTATGGGTTGTTAGTATTGCCTCCCCTATTGAGGTTATTGACGTAGTTCACGGATTCAAGGTTGGCAGAACACTGAGCATATGAATGCTCTCCTCCGCAGTACACACAAGCTACTTGAGCTGGTTGCGCTGGTGGAAGGGTCAATCCTTTCACCATATTGGTTTGAGTTGAGACTTGTGCTGAAAGAGCAATCACGGCTTCCAGTTTATGTATTCCTGCAACAGTGCGGGACGGAGTAGATCTGTCTGTTTGCCATTGGTAACTGTTCATCGCCATACGTTCCAGCAGATTATAGGCCTCGTCTTAAGATTTCATCAGCAGGGACCCCCCTGAGGAGGCGTCTACTAATGATCGCGTCTGCGTGTCAAGGCCTTTGTAAAATGTTTCAATCTGCACCCACTTGACCAGTCCATGCTGTGGGCAACGTCTCAAGATATCCTTGAACCTATCCCAAGCATCATAAGTAGACTCTCCAGGCTTTTGTTGGAACGTAGTGATTTCTCCTTTGAGTTGCACATTCTTTGGATGTGGGAAGAACTTCAGTAGGAATTTGCTTCCCAAATCATTCCATGTAGTGATGGAATTAGCAGGCAGGTTGTTCAGCCACGTGCGCGCCTTGTCCCACAACGAGAATGGAAATAGCTTGATTCGGACGGCGTCGGGGGGTATATCAGGGATTACAAAGGAGTCGCACACCTCTAGGAAGGTCTTGAGATGCAGGTGTGGGTCCTCAGATGGGAGTCCTCCAAATTGTCCGGCCGCGTTCAGCATCTGTATCATGACACTCTTGATTTCCAAGTGTCCAGCTTGTAAGGGCGGTTGAATGATGGCCGAAGTCAGTTTATTCAAATCAGGAATCCCGAATTCCATAATGGCCTTGTTCCCATCTAAGTTTGGTGGAGGGTCCTGGTTTTCCTTGTCCATCGCTGTGCGCTTTTACTGTTCTCGCTCGTGATTATTAGGTACTTCTGCCATGCTTGCTAGACCTTCGGACTGGCTTCTGCGCTTTTGCTTCCTACGCCTTTGCTTATAAGTACGGTCTATCTCAGGATTGTAAGGCTCAACACTGGCAAAAGGCGAGTTGTGCATGCACTGTAGATTGTTCTTGTAAAATAAAGAACGAGACGAATGAGCTGAGCACTAAATAATTCACAACTATCAAGCAACGGGGCGTCGTCACTAGGGGTATCAGCAGTCCCTGGCAACGACGCCAAAAACTTGTTGGTCGAATTTCCTTATGGCAAGTGAACCAGTCGAACAAGTAATAAAGTGTAAGTAGAGTATCGTCCCACAGAGACTGAGATACCAAAGATTGACGCACGGTTGCTATAGTAGTCGCGAAACGGAAATTAAATAATATGATTATGGGAGTTGGGTCCTATGCTACTAGCAAGATGAAAATAATGAGAGAAGATATCAATAAGAGATTAGGTTGGACTCGGAGTCATCCTTAAGTGCTTTAGTCCCCCAGTTGCGTTTACACAATGCTATGGAAATCATACTGTGCAGCTTCCACATGCTACGGCATGGTTGCTCTTCACAAGACTATTTGGTTACCCCACCTCTCTGGTCTACCAAAGCTTCCACGTCCGATATGTAGGATGCTACCTGTACTTATTCCATATTCCTTTGGCAACGTTCGAGTATAGATCTTTGCTATGCGCAGGGTGTTCAGGGTGACGAGCAGTAGACCCATTCCTGAAGTCTACAATATAGGCCAAGCCATGCACGGGCCTCCTAGCAAGCGTCTGGTTCTCGTAAGTCTAACTCCACTCCCTTCCAGTAAGTGAAGCCACTGATCTAGCCCTTAACTTCCGTTAACCAACTAGTAATTAAAACAACGATAGCAAACCACATTTATTGAATTGAAAATCAAGCAACTGGGTTCTTTCGACACTTAAGGACTCATCCTCATCCAGCCATCAGAAAGTTAGTTCATGACTGATGAGGAAAACGCAAAACAAACATCAACAGAAAGACCCATGATTGAAATACACAAAATAACAACGAAAATAGAAAGCTTGAATGGAGTTGCAAGGTGTGAAGGAGCCCTGTCACGTTGCTGCTCCACGACGTCTTCTCCCCGCCGAACTCAAGGGAAGGTTGCTGGGTTATTCCTGAAGATTGTAAGCTCTGTGTCTTGCTCACTCTTCTCGAGAAACTGCCAAAGATCAGATTCTGTCTAAGGCTCTCTGACTTCTTTAGGGTTCTTTGGCCGCCTTTTATAGTAATTCCTTTGTGCGGCGCAACGGTTGAGACTTTCCTATTCTGTCGGGATCTTCAGTATCTTCTTGATGGGATTAGATTGCATCTACAGATCCTGCGGGATTCTTCCAAATCTTTCAGTTCTGATTCTCCGCATCTTCTTTCCATTACGCCAGCAATCTATTATTTCCTCTTTTATTTTATTTCCTGAAATCATCTAGACAAAAGAAGGTCAGATCATAGACTGCGTAACATTGCGTCCTCTACTTTGCTATAGCATCCTTGTGCTTAGTATTGCTCCTCGGGTTGCTTCCGGAATGCTATAGCATTGTATCAGCGTTACTGTGCAGTTTTCCTTTAAAAACATTACCATTGAACACATTTAGATGATTTCCGTCTCTCGTCCCTTTTATCACGAACGCATGCCTTTTTGCTTGATTAATTCACAATTAAGCTCATTTTTACCATTCAATTCAGTCATGAATCATAGGGAAAATGTGGTAATACCCGTACTCATAAGTCCGCCGCTGTATGTCTTTGTTCCGAACTAAAACTCGCCCAGTTCTGGGTCTTCGAGGTCCAATTTGCACTTCTACCATGGTTGTAGCTCAAGAGGAGGCTCGCCGGTGGCGTGGTAAAGATGCCACCGGTGAGACAAAGACCTTACTGAAGGTGAAGCCGAGAGAGAGTGTCGCAATTTAGGGTTAAGAGCGAAGCGGTGCAAGAGACCTTACTAAATTTACTCTTGTCTTCTTCCCATTTATGATTTAACACTGCATTCACTTTACATTTGAATTGAATGTTTCTATCCCCATTCCCCGACCAACCATCTTGTTATTGGAATCTATCAAAGTGATCCAACTAAGTGCCGTGTTTAGGGGGGAAAATTATGATTTTAGAAACTCTTTCTTATAGGTTGAGGTAAAATTTCTCACATTTATTTATGAATTCTAAAAGTTATTCTTTAAAAACTAATCTAAATATACTTTTTTTTATAGGCGTTGCTTGCCTCCTTCATCATAAGCAAGTTTGTGTTAATGTTGCACTTGATTATTGATGAGACACTATCAAGGGGGGACAATGGAAAATATGGGAATCAACCTGATCGGGCTCTTATATTTAGTATCAAGACCAACTATCCAACTAGCTCCAACATTTAGAGCCAAAAGAAGAAATAAATTTAAGGGTTAATGTCTAAAACTACAAATGAGATTTTTCTTAAAAGTGCGTCCAACGCCAAATACTTTTTTTCAGGATAAAAATAATTAAAAACTTTCAAAATATGTGTAATACACATTGACATTTAGTTAACCATTTGTTTAATTTTTGTAGAGTGAGTTTCAGTTAGCCCCAATGATGTGACATAATTTCAGTTAACCCTCAAAACTTTCTGACACTCCACTGTTCCCCCTTAAATTGAAATGTGGGATATGAATTTTATGGGCACTCAACATTCTCTCCCTAGTAAATATGTGCTCTCTCTGGTTTTAAATACCTTCTAAAAGTTTCTTTATTCATAATATAAGTCACTTGGAATGTAAATACAACCTATTCGTCAATTTTGTCTTAAGTAATGAACTAATATAACCTATTAACGCAGTGAATTTGTAGTCTAAGGGATTATTTGTCAACCTATTTGTCAATTTAAGGGATTATTTGTCAACCTATTTGGACTTAAGTTCATTTACTCAACATATTTTAAAATTAAAATCAAAAGCATTTAAGTACACTCATAACTATAAGTTTACACAATCATCACTTAAGTTCATTGCGTTAATATTTTCCGTTAAAAACATTAATGGTGTTATAATTATATGACCAAAAGTATACTTTATATAAACTTAAAGGACTAAAAGTTTACTCTAGCTATTTAAAAAAAAAAGAAAAGAAAAGTAGGGTTACAAAAATTCAATAAAGAAAAAAGCTAAGATAAAAGGGAAAGAAAAATTAATTAAAAATTTTGAACATCACTTCTCTAACTTTTTTAAATCTAGCTCAAAAAATGTTATCCTCCACTCCCCTCATACCAAACAGAACAAGCTTATAGTTTGCAATTTGTATAAGAGTTAGGGTGCAAATTTTCCCTAAAAGTTTTTGCTTAAGAGCGATGTTGCTTCAAAAGTCTTAAAATGGTATAATGTTGCTTTTTACTCTTAAAAAGTTAATGTCAATTTTTTAACGATAGATGCTAGTTTTTTAATGGTGTGGGGCAAGAATGCTACGTTTTAAAATTTTTGGAGTGACATTAAACTTGAAAAAACTTCGAAAACAATATTGCTTTTCAATGATGTCGATAATGGTGTTTAGATCAATCGGCTAGGATTTACAATGGTTGACATCAATAGTAGAAGTTTTGGAGATGAATATTTTATTATGGCAGATCAAGCGAAACAAGTGTTCTATATCATCGATTAGGAAAATAAAATGTGGTTAGTAGCTCTCCAAGGAAAAAGGGTCATTGATATTGATGAGGAAATTCATTCAAATTATGGTCTTCCTGAGAGTACTCCTTTTTCAAGGGGTCTCCCAGACATGAACGAAGAAGATGAAGCGGATAATGAACCCAACATAAGAAATGATCATCATGAAGGGATATGAGAGGATATGCCTTTATAAAAGAGACAATTCACAAGGTAGTATTCATATGTAGAATTCTTTGAAAACTTTAAAGTTTTAGCTATATTCTTTCTTATGTTCTAAAAAATGTTACTGACTATGAAGCTTTTGTTCTTGTTTTATTTTTGTGGCAGTATCCGATCGAAAGGGGCATGTTATAAAAGAGGATGTTATGTTGTTGGGTGGGAATCTGATGAAGGCATGGTGAATATTATATTGGACATGTATATTTCACTACTACAAAAAACGGATTTTGCGTCTCAAAAAGACGTCCTATTTTAAAAAAAGGAAGTAAAAAATAAAGGCGGTGGCATTTTTGTAATTATAAGTGATAAAATTCCTGCCTTTTGGAGTCTAAATTTTAAACTTAGACTCCAAAAATGTCTCTCGCGGGCCCCACACAACCCCCTGCTACACCACGTGATACCCTGCTGCACGATGTGACCTGCTTTTCTGTTGTACGACATGGCTTTTGGAGTCTAATTTTAAAACTTAGACTCCAAAAGTCATGCCTTTTGGAGTCTAAGTTTTAAACTTAGACTCCAAAAGTCTGCAGCAACAGACCACGTGGTGTAGCAGGGGGTTATGTGGGGCCCGCGAGAGACACTTTTGGAGTCTAAGTTTAGAACTTAGACTCCAAAAGGCATGCCTTTTAGAGTCTAAGTTTATGACTTAGACTCCAAAAGCGTAACTTTTGGAGTCTAAGTTTAAGACTTAGACTCCAAAAGCATAACTTTTGGAGTCTAATTAATAAACTTAGACTCCAAAAGTTATGCTCTAAGTTAAATATTCCACCTTTTTCACATCCCGCGTCAAAAGTTCATCAGTTTTCATATCCCGCCCGCTGTGACCCTTTCACTTTCATTATCATTTCACTTTTCATTTTCTTTCAGATCTATAGCGTTCATGACCCACCACGCCACCGGAGACGACGACGGTGGCGGCCGCGACCTCCCTCTCCATCCCTTACATCGACAACGTCTCTTGGTTGCAGATCTACAGATTTGGGTTGCAATAGCTTCAACGGTTGACAGATCCGTCGACGACAAGACGCGGCATTGCCAGATCGAGGTTAAGTGCAACTTGGATTTTCCTTTGTTTCGAAATCTTCATGGTTCTAGCCCTCCGTCTGGGTGTCTATTTGGTCGACCTCCGTTCTCCGATTTTGTGTGTGTAGATCTGATTAAAGTTTCTGATTTTGTGTCTGTAGATCTAATATTATTAATAGTTTTTAGTTCGATTTGCCTTTTTTTATTTTGAAATTTCAAGCCGTCAAGCATTGATATTATTGATTTAAGTTTCTGATTTTTTGTAGTCGATTGTTGCTTCTGGTAATCTATATTCTTCTTATCTAGCTAGTTGTCGGTTCTTCTTGGTAGCTGCAGGTTGCCTACATCCCGAACCTAAGCAGGTTCGGGTTCTTTTTTTTTTTAAAAAAGTACTTATGGAGTCTAAGAAATATTTAGACTCCGTAAGTCTCAACTTTTGGCATCTAAGAAATATTTAGACTCCGTAAGTCTCTGCTTTTTGCGCCCTCCAGATAGACGTCCTCCCGGAAAAGGACTCCAAAAGTACAAAAAATAGGACTCCGTATCCCTATTTTGTAGTAGTGTTTATTTAGATTTTGTATTTGTAACTCATTGAACTTGTACGTTATTTTATTCTATATATTCATTTAGATGCTATACTGTCATAATATATTCATTAAGAGGCCACATAGCTTATGGTGAATAATATTTGTATTCATTTCCAAATCAATTTATTCATAATGGATTGTTTATAGCTTGAGCTTACAGTACTATCTTTTAGGTGTTGGATTGGTTGGTAGATGTGTGTATGATCAGGAAGAACACAACAGGAAAAAAATTTGAGAAAAATTAGACTGGAAAATAGTTCACTGGTCTAAAATTTCAAATTTTAAGACCGGATGTATTTGTTAGTCCAGTCTTAAAAGTTGGTACTTTTAGACTATTTATTAGTCTGGTCTTAAAAGTTGGTTTTTAATATCGGTGTATTTATTCGTCTGGTCTAAAATGGTCAAATTTTAAGATCGGACATATTTATCAATCCTGTCTTAAAAGTCAGTATTTTAAGAATGGTGTTATTAATAGTTTGGTTTTAAAAGTCAGTACTTTTAGACCGCATTGTTTTTGTCTGGTCTTAAGAGTCAGTCTTTTTAGACCCACCAATTTATTTGTCCAGTCTCAAAAGTGAAGTTTTAACATCGAACAAAAAAAAATATCAAGTCTATGTATTATGACTTTTAAGACCTAATATTTTAAATGTCCGGTCGAAAAAAGTTTCCTTAAGACTGGTTCACGTCTGGTTTTAAAAGTCTATATACTTTTAAGACCACTTGTAACGAGACTGGTCGCAGATCTGGTCTTACGATACCTTTTTCGTCCGGTCTTAAAAGCTTTTTTGTACCCGTGATTATACATTTCATACCCATTTTCATACTCCAATATTCTATTTTATTAATGGTGACAGTTGGTTTTTGATAACCATTATTAATTTATCTATGACTGATCATTTATAAGTGTTACTCACGGTTGTTAAGAATAAATAATATAAGAATCGTTATTTATTTTTTTAATGATGTTTTTTTTTATAAGAACCGTTGGACATTTTTTTTACAAACTATTTAAAAAGACAAAGCTATATACAGAAAAAAAAGAAAAAGAATTGTGGCGAGTAGCATGATAAAGTGATGTGATTACCTGCTACTCGTCACTAGAGGATTGGTCAAGATCATTATTAGGATTATGATCAATCTCATACTCGTCGAGTACGAGATTGGCCTTCTAGTTTATATTGGAGAGGTATCCAGAAAATCTCTTCATTACATGGTCAGTCTGTTGTGTATGACAAAACATTGTCTCCAATTGAGGATGTAACATCCTTAGTTTCGAAATTCGTTTGCAAAATATTTTAATCAGAGTTTGAAATAGTTTCATCATAGTAGAGCATTAGAATAATTTAAAAGAGCGAGTATCTGATAAATATTCCCTGTTGTTGAGTCTGGGTACTTATACAGTGGTACAATGATCTGAATACAATATGCTAATAAAGGTTCAAGAGAAAAAAAGTCCTCCGCCCGTGTCCTCATGCGTGCTCCTTATCCTTGTCCTTGGTCCTGGTTTCTCCCAAATCTGAAGCTATGGTAAGAGCTGAGGTTCAATTCCCATTGAACCTCAGGTAACGGTTAACCTCATGCTTATGTATCAGTTATGTATGACAGATATTCATGACAATACAACAATATTCACAAGTTCAAGATAATAACAGAACACAACCACTGCTTATGCATGTTATTATAATCTGCACTATTCACCAGTGCCACGGTGTACATCCGTGTCCTTAGCGCTAGGAAAACTCAACGGTGTTATCATGACTATAACCCGTATAAAGCTGTATGTGTATGGATAATTTTTAAAACAGAATCCATAGCTGCATGTGTATGCACAAATTTTCAAAAACAGAGTCTCAGACTATCTATCACATATAAGTATACAATAAGCATCAGAGTTAGTGTTACAGTACGCGTCCGTACCTTAATTGATGATATCGGTACGTTGCTGGTTGGACGGTGGTCACGGTTATCCTATAATGGTAACATCGCATTTATTAATTCACAAATAATATTCTAGAAGGTATCCTAGTCACTAATGACCTTTTTACCTTTGGTAGGATTATTTCTCAACTTATCACCCTTGATTCTTCAAAAACGCAGGTCCAGAATTTTGGACAGATTTCCGCCTAACTTCAGAAAATCATAACTAATTCTAAAAAAATCGAAACGAGGATCCATAAAATTCCCTGGAATCCTCAGGATGTCTACGTTCAAGTAAAAATAATAAATTTTTCCCAGATTACACGAATCATTCCCAGGTTTTAAGTTCTGAGCATCTACTCAGGATTTTCCCAGAAATTCGTAGCCTAACTTTGAGGATTTTTATCTCACTGTACAGAAATCATTTTAACATATTCTTGACATATTTAAAAAGCCCTATATGTCTGCTTTAGTCATGAATTTTTCAACATAAAATATGGGCATTTTTACCACTGATTCAAAAATTACCTAACCAATGAAATTTCGCCAGAACTTCGTTACTGTGTTGATTTTCTCCCAAAAATTTTGCTATATGATCTTCCTCATCAGTTTTTCGAAATAAAACCAATTTTAATCACAAAAACATGAAATTAAAATTATTCTAGAATATCTAAGATCTAGGCTACTTCTATCTAAGAATTTAAAGACTAAAACTTAAAGAACTTTAAAGCTAAAGCTAGAGAACTTACCAAGAGCCTTGCTACTCTTCAAGAAGCTCTTCCCATTCTTCCTTACTCTCTCTCAAATATGGCTATTGCTTTGTGAATTGGTGAGGAACAATGAAGACATTGCTCCCCTATTTATAGCAATTTGGGGGATTAACTTTCTAACATCTTTTATTCATTTTTAACCCTTGGATCTAGGTTATTTTTGCAACTCAAATCCCCACCCTATATCTCTCTAAAACCGCCCCCTCTCTCTCCCTTCTAGCTTCTTCCATTGCTTTATGACTCATCCTCCTTCTTTGACAAGTTGGTGATGTCATTGATGACTTAAACAATTCCTAGCTTCTTTCTTAAGTCACAATTTCCTTCTTCTTCTACCCTTTGCTTTGCATTTCACTAGATAAAAATATTTTTGAGGGTCTTCATGATGCTTTATTCCAATTTTCTCATCGGTTTTGTAATCTTGGGACTTAGGGCTTCAATTAGAACCCTAAATTTCCCTTTTTCTCACTTGGACACAATCTTCATAAATTTAGGAAATGACTGATTATACTCTATCTCAAGCTTAGATTATGCTTGTTAATAATAACTCCTTATATTTGATCTATGATTAACAGATTTCAAGATATAATTTATTTTGTATAGATTCTCATTTGTTTATATCTGGAGTTAATACCATAGATTAATTTAATTGTTTTATGCTTAAATTTTCCTATTGGCTAATGCTTTGACTCTTCTTTCTCTCTTCATACTACACACACACACATGCACAACAATTGCACACACACACACACTCACAACACTCTCTCTCTTACACATACACACACACCTCATCTTATCCTCTTCCATTTTGCCCCCAAAGTCTTCTTGCATTAATGCTTTGTTCATGACTCATTTTATGCTTGTGTTTGTTTAATTAATTAAACAATTTTTGCTCTTCCTTTTTGCCTCTAAAAACCACCTCCTCCCCCCTTTATTTATTTTAATTTTGTGTTTTATTTTCTCTCGCAATGCCTACAAGGAAATTCTTCCATTGGTGGATTGGGTTTCACATGGATTATGCTTTATCAATTTAATTCTAAAGCCCTTAGATTTGCTTTATTAAATCCAATCCAAGCCCTTCATATTTAATCCTAATTAGCATCCCTAACAAAGTGGTTAGGTGGAGTTGTCAAATTATGATTGGTTCCTATCTTTAATTATGGCCCCTAGAGACTCCACTTATGCTAATCTTAATCCTTATTTGCCATTGGTTCTTAATTAGGGTCATAAATATTTATTTATGCTTATTTAACTTTGTTATTAAATTTAATGTCTTTATTATAATTATTGTAATTTTAATTGCTCCTTAATTGTTAATAATTGCCTTTTAATTGGTCTAAGTGTTTTGATAATTTTTTATGGCTTTTTATGAACTAAATATGAACTTAGGTATTAGTTTGATAATTATAGGGTATTAGAAAATTTAGTTTCTTAATAAATTATGAAAATTGAGTCTTAGGTCTTCATTAATTAATCCCTTGATTAATTATGAAAATTTACACAATTATTTAGTTTAGTCAAACCCTAGTTGTTTATTAATTCTTATTAATTTCTCCTATTTGTTTAAGTATTTCCATAACACTTTCTTGCTCTTTTTGATCATAGAAGAACCATAATTTAATGTGGTAATTATTTGTATTTTTATGATATTTTATGATTCCTCAGAAAATTCAATCATTGGTTACCTTAATCCTAAGGAAAGATTTCCCAGAAAATAGCATAAATACATCTCAAAATTTGAGACCATATATTCACTTATTTTAAATAGGTGTCATTTATCAAAATATTGTATTTATGAGGAATAATGATTTTTGGGGTATTACAGAGGAAGAATAGGATGGTGGCAGAGGCGGCAGTGGAGGACTAAGGTGAAGGTGGAGCTAAATCACCAAGAGGGGGGTGAATTGGGGATTTTGAAAACTTTTTGTGATTGCTCTGTTTTTCGACACTGAAAACAGAGATGAACAGAGTAGAAAAGAAAAGATCAAGACACAAAGATTTATACTGGTTCGGTCCAACCTCTTGACCTACGTCCAGTCCCCAGACTCTCTGGGATTTTCACTATCTCAATTGATTACACACTCTGTACTCAAGAGTAATTCTCTTACTAGAACTTACTCCCCCTTACAAGTTGTAATCAATGCACCCAATCATCAAGTCCCCTGACTTGTGATTCTTTACAATAAATGAATTATACAAAAGAAACTTTCTCTAAGAGTAGATAATGATAAACATTGAAGCTTCGTGTATTAGAAGATACTTTACAAATGAAAAAACTCAAAGAAATAAATGTAGACTTGCTTGCAATTCATTTTCAGCAGATGTGTTTTTTCGAGAAGACTTGAATGCAACTTTATTTATACCAAGAGAGCATTAAATGACCGTTGTAATCTTTAATATAACCGTTGCCTCCATTGGACAAGGTTTAAGTTAAGCTTTGGTCTTCTTCTCTCACTAATCTTCACTTAATCCAGCTGTGCAGAAGTTCAGAGTTGACTTCTTGAAAATAAATCCGTTGGAATAGCAGTTGCTGGATGTACAAAGCAATCTTTAATTCTTTATCAACGTGTGCAGAGGGATTATCCAGAAGTATGCAACTTTCTAGGTTTTGCATTTAATGTACTGACGTCACTTTTTGCTTTTGCTTTAAACCTTCAATAAACATTCTCTAAATCATCTGAAACTCACTAACAAAGTGGTTAAACATAGCTAGGAATATTAGAGAATGATAATTAGAAGTATTAAGATCAAACAAGAAGGTTTCACAAAATCGTCAGATTCGATTTTCAAACTTTGCGATGAAAACTTGAGTTTTGTTTCTCAAAACTTGAGTTTTGGACTTTGACATGTAAAATCGATTTTAGTCCAAAACATAAAAACTGGAGGTTTTCTTCCAGAATTGGTGATTTTCAAATTATGAGAAACATCAAAGCTCTTTACTTGGCCAAAACTCGAGTTTTTATATGAAAACTCGAGTTTTCATTTAAATATAAAAACTTGAAGATTTTGCGCCAAGTCAAAACTGGAGGTTTTCATGGAAACCGGCGGTTTTCAAAATCTAAAGAAAAACATGAATGCTCTCTATCAGGTCAAAACTCGAGTTTTGAAATCAAAACTCGAGTTTTCATTTAATCATGAAAACTTGAAGAAAACCTGTGCTAAGTCTTTTTCAAAAGCTGGCTGTTTTAACATCTGACTAAACCATCAATGTTCTTTCCTAGTTCAAAACTCAAGTTTTCAATCAAAACTCAAGTTTTCACAAATCTTATGAAAACTCAGAAAACCTGAAAACTAGCGGTTTTGAATAAAACTGGAGGTTTTCAAAAGTTCAAAACTTAGGAGACTCTCTGTATAGCCAAAACTCGAGTTTTCAAATGCAAACTCGAGTTTTGCATTTTTTAAAAAACACTGAGAAATCTCTATGTGATGAAAACTTGAGTTTTCTATAAAAATTGGCAGTTTTGCTTTTTTCAGAAAACTTGAGCTTTTCTCTGTAAGGGCAAAACTCGAGTTTTGAAACCAAAACTCAAGCAAGTTTTCCTTTGACAGTAAGTTTTTCAACTTATCAAAGAAAAACTCCTCACTTTGTTTATAATTATCAGTTATCATCAAAACACATAGAGAACTAACATAAGGCAATTCAAATTTTAGGCTCTTATAAAAAGGATTAAAGGGAGTATATTGATATTAAATAGGATATATAATTTAAAAAGGGAAAATAAGAAAGTAAGACGTAAAAAGAAATAGCGTATGTGTGGTGGTTTGTTTCTTATAAAAAAGAACGAAGAGAGTAATATTTAAATAAACCGATTAACAAAAATACTAATGTTCACTTGAAAATAGTAATGACGAAAAGCTCATTGAAAATCTTGAAGCCATGTTACAATCGTTTTTTATTCAATTTTTTAAAATTTTTAAATTAAAAAAATTAAATTAAAAATTTTATACATTAAATTAAATTAATTATATTTTTATTAATTTATATAACTGACCTTAAAACTCGAGAATATAAACACATAAAAATATGAAATAATGAAAAATGAAAAAGTAAGTATATATCGAATCAAAATGTTTAAATTATGTATAAAACAATAGTTTTTTTTTAAAAAATGTAAAAACAAAGCGGAACAGCACAACTACTTTTGCCCACACCTTTGCTACCACCGTTGATAAACTTTGCATCTACTTGATTTCCAGCACCTATATCACCTATACGTGTATGTAGATATACTCCTCTTATTCTAAATATAAAACTTAATTTATAGTACAATTCACAGTATAAATATGTTGATGTAAACAATGTTTTCTTACCCTTAGCAACTGGGCCACGAGTGATGTTGTACTTTTTAAAAGAAAAGGGAAGATCATACTTCTTAATATTACTAATATGTCCTTGCTTACAAAGCAATAGAACACTAATAATTAGACCGTACCAATTAATGACTAAGAAAATAAGAAATATAAACAACAAAAACCATACTGATTCTAATTCTTGGGGGACCTCTCTTATCTGATTCAAATCAAACAAAAACATTCTGGTAAAACTTAGAAAACAAAGCAGAAACATAATTGAAATAATCATTCCATGAAGAGTAATAAAGGACGATAATGTTGTTACGAATGTAGTAGAGTCATTGCTGAACATGAACATATGGGAAATCAGCCCAAAACAATGAGAATTAACATGACTATAGAATAAACGAATGACTAAGATGAATATAATGTTGTAAATAACTTTTAAGGACAATGTTCTTGGACGTGACTCATATTGTTTGTCTCACTCCTGTATTACCATCGCTTACATGTAAGAAACTTTCTGGAAACAAAAGACGGCAATTCACTGAGGCTTTAGGGCAAAAGGATAACCTTTTGCGCACTTTTTCCTTCAAAATTGCTGAGTAAATAAAATCCAAGCCAATGGAAAAGGTCTTCAAGGAATTCGCATTCTTCATAATAAGATTTGCAAATTGAAACTCACCCTCAGAGCCAAAAAATTACGAACATAGACTTCCGTCAGGTGCGTCATTGACAATGCACATTCAGGAACATCAAGTAGCGTTGCGCTTTCATACTTAACCGTATCAATCACAAGAATTTGAAGCTTGGGACACTTTTGGAGCCATTCTAGTAATCATCCCCAAATAATTAGAGTCAAAATGATTATAATTTTTTAAATATTCATGCAAATAATTTCTTAGGCTTTTGATATTCCCTTGTGCTCAATTTTGCATTGTATGTGTTTCATAAGAAAATTGGAGAATGCGGTAAATTCCAATTGGGGTTGGAATTAATATTTTTAAGACTAAGGAAAATTATAGAAAATGCCCCAGAATTTCTAGAAATTGCAAATCAATGGAGAAATAGACCAAAAAAATTACAAAAAGGGCCCAGTGGTTTTCAGAATTAGTTACCCTACAAGAGTTTTAAAATGTTCAGTTTAGTTCCTCCACAAACTTTTCAAAAGTTTAATTTTAGTCTTGGGCTCAGTTCGAAGGGGGGCTGCGACATTGAGAAACAAAGAGAGAGTGGTAGCTGCAGAACTTCTGAACAAGAGAGAGCTTGAGAGGAGAGGGAAGAGGACGATTGCACACCATCGTTCATCCACATCAACACCTCCATTGACCTTGTACTGTCATTGCCGCCGCTTGATTGGAGAGGTTTTTGGTGAGAGGGAAAGGCAAACTCGATCAGACCTTGGCCTTCCTCCACCTTCACTCTCTCATCACTACCACCTTCGTCCTCTTGATTTAAAACTACAACTGAGTTTTGGGACCGGAGGGAGCAATTTTAGGAGTGCCGATTACCACCTCCTCTGTCAACCAACGTCGTCGCCGGAAATCGCCCTCAACCACCATTGGTTATCTCTCTTCTTCTTCCTAAGGTTCCAGATTCTCTTCTCTTTAATTTCTCACTGAACCCGGCGACCTCCTACCACTCGTATCTTCATATTTGCCGCTTCATTCAATTCTCATGTTTCATTGAGCTTTCAACAATCAGTGGTTACAGTTAGAGCTAGGAGTAGCTGATTTTACTGTTGCTTGGTGGTGAAGATTTGTGGCTCCAGCATTTGTACTTCAAGAAGGGAGTTCTTTAGTCCAATCTTATACTTAGACGTACTATATATTTGATTTCCTTGTTTAGTTTTATCATCATGTGTGAGACTCATATTGAATTTATGTTTTTCATATGGATTGATCAATGTAGTTTTGGTTGGATGATGTATCTTGATGTTCACATTTATATGTGTGTTTTGATGTGCTTGATGAAAGTATATATGCTTGTTATTATGTTTATGATTAGTAATCATAGTTGATTTTAGCTCTTGAATGGTTTGTTAGAACATTCTAATAGAGAAGAATAATTTGTATTTTTCTAATTTTAATTACACATCAAGTGTTTATGAAAAATATATCATGAGGTGATATTTAGCCGTTTGTAGAAGCAACTATTAATTTAGAATATTAAACTCAAGTGTTATTTTAAGATTTTTCTTAAGATTTAATGAGATTTTGACTCCTATAACCTTTTTGAGCAAAAATAATTACTTTCTTCATTACAAAGAGTAGCGTTCATCATATAACCCCATCCAATAAAAAACATTCCTTCATTGTTTTTCAAAAATAATAAAAAGAGTGGAAATAGTTTTGTTTACATGCATTTTAATTTAGAGGGGGAAAACCATTTTGAAAACCCCTTTCTGACAGTATTTAAGGCACTTAGTTTAAGCTAAGTAAATTTAAAAAAAAAAAACAAAAGAAAAAAAGAAAAGAGGACTCGTGGGTAAGAGAATGAAACCGAAATACAGCACTTTGCACTATATAGTACTATAACATGTGGTAATATTTAGCGACTAGACTGAGGTGGTTAAAGTTGTGCCAAACCAATATATATAACAAATCCTGCAATTGATCGATACTCACATTTCAATCCTTTAAATTGATCAATATAGAATTCCTTTATTGTAAGGAGAAACAACGGTGGATTGGATATATATAACCTTTTCAATGTAACTTCAAGGCCTTTGTCAGATATATAAGAACTAACCTATCAAGGTAAACATATCAAGGTTGTTAAACTTATGAGTTTCAACAAACTCAGTGATATAAACTCGTATTGTGAATTCGATTCATACATTGGCAAAAGTTTACTTTTGGGGCTAATACCACTATTAGTTCTTAAAGTTTTACTCAATTTCGGTTTCAGTTTCTCAAGTTTGAAACAAGTGATTTTAGTCCTTTAAATTTGCTCAGTTTATAAATGTTGGTCCTTAAAGTTTGAAAATGACTTGGAACTGCATGACGGTGTTAATTTAACCTACCTGTCACTAACACCGTTAAATTGGTTTATGTGGCTTGCTGAGTGAGAAACTTGCCTGGTGAATATAATATAAAAGTTACGGGTTGGTTAATTAATATTTTGTTAAAAAAAGAAATACTTCATTAAATGCAACGTACACCACACGAAGAACAAAGGCAACGCAAAGTGATGCCTCAAAGTCAGAAGAAATCGAAAAGGAAAGGGGAAAGGTTTAGATCAAGAAGACTCAATTGACTAATCCACATAATGGAAAATTTTGAAGAAAATCATCAATAAGATATTCTTGATCGAATTAATTTACCCTAAAATTTGAAAAGATGGATTCATCCTATAAGTCAGTTTGTCATACCTTACTCTGGAGTCATTTATTAGAACTCTCTAGCTAATAATGAATTACTATTACTCTTTAGAAATCCCAGAAAGTGTAATACTCCAAAATTCCTAGTTATCATAAATACTATATTTTGGTAAATAATACATAATAAATAAAGGAGAGTATGTTGTCTCAAACTTTGTAATTTATTTATTATAATTTTTGGGCAATTTTCCCTTGAAATTAAATCAATCAAGGGTCAATTTTAATATTTCATAGTTAGGGATCATAAAATACACTATGATTGTCATATTAAACCATAGTTTTTATGTAACCAAGAGAAACAAGAAAGTGTTATGAAACCACTTATACAAATTAAAGAAAATTAATAACAATTAGTAGGCAATTAAATTTGCACTAATTAAATGTTTAAGTAATTCTTCAAAATTCATCAAGAGGCAAATTAGAGAACAACAATTAGGGATGTCTTAATTTAAAAATCAAAGACTAATAAGAAGACAAGATTAGCATAGAATGAAACACTAATGATCATAATCAATTAAAGAACCAATCACACAATTAATATTAATCCATGTGAAATTGTGAGAACCAATAGGAGGCTTGGATTTGCATTTATAAGACACAATGAAAACACAAATTAAAAGCCAAGAGGGAAGGAGGTACACGGTTTGCCTTGGCTTGTGAAAGAAGAAGAGTGATTAGTTTATATTATTTAAACTAACACATGGGATAATTGAAATAAATAGATGGAAGAGGATAATAATGGTACTTGAAGATAAGGCATTGATGAGGGTGGAAGAGGATAAAGGAGAAAGAGAATGAGGGGCATGGTTGGCTAGCTTGAGGAAGGAGGAAGAAGTTTTGTTTAATGCATTTTAATTGAGATAAGAGGCACATGGGATAATTAATGCAAAAATTGGAGAGAAAAAGAAGAAAACTTGGCGAAGAAGGAAGAGAAGAGACTAATAAAGCATAAAGTTAGAGTTAAAAAGTCAAACAAAGCAACTAGCCAATTAGAGACTTCAACCATAAGATGTTTGCTAATTAAAAGTATATTAAATGGCAAAAAGGGAAGGGAATATGGTTTGCACTTGGGGAAAATAAGGAGAAAAGATTTGAAATTAATATCCAAGATTGGCCATAAATGGAAGCACATGCAAATTGGAATCTTATTAATTACATGGAAGAGGGAGATTATTTTATTTAAATCAAGATATAATTAATTGAACCAACCAATGGGAAAAGTCAATGAAAAATGGTCTAAATCCAATGTAATTAAATCTAGCCAATGGGAATCTTTGAAACATAAAATTGTGTTTTGAAGAAGAACAAACAACATGAGCCATTGATTAGGAAAGGTGATCTAATGGTTTAGGATCATGGAATTTTCCTATAAATAGCCAAGTTTCCCTTCACAATTCTTCACACCAAACTCAAACCAAATAGGTGAGTTTAAGAGAGAAGTGAGAGCTAGTGAGAAGTAAGAAGGAATGAGTAGCAAGGTTCTTCAAGAGGTAAGGTTCTCTAGTTCTTAAGTTCTAGTTTCTAGTTTTTTATAGTTCTTAGTCTAAATGTAAGTTTAATCTAGAAAATTAGAGGAAATAAATTCCTATACTTGTTTTTAGGCCTCCTTGCATTGAAAAATGCCTAATGAGGTAAAAACATGTTGGGAGATAGTTTTTAGAGTTAGTGGAATCATTATTGTGAAAATTGTAGAATTTGCAGTTTTAAGCTTTCTACTGGCAGCGAAATTAATGCTATTATTTTATGTAGCAAATGAAGTCACTAAATTATGAGATTTTACTGGAATATAGTAGACATGTAGGGCTTTCTAAATATATAAAATATGAAGCGTTTTGAGTTCTACACAAGGAGTAATGAATTTTTGAAGTTAAGCCATGTTTTATGGGATTAAATCTGCGCAGCGTTGAGAAAATATTAAACTGGGGATGATTCTTGATGTTCTAGCTTCTGGGAATATTTTTCCTTGAAAATAGAAATGTCAAGGGTCATGAGAAATTTTACAGAATCTCAAAAAGATTTTTCTAGAATTAATTATGATTTTTCAAAATTACCGAAAAATACGTGCAGAAAATCCAGTAATGCGTTTTTAAATAAATGTAAGGGAAAAATTGCAAATAACAAATCCACCAAGGCTAGAGAGGTAAATAGAGGTGGAAATATCTCTTAGGATATTATTCTAAGTGTTATGGTGATATGTTAGGATATCCGGGTGTCCGAGGCCAGATTCAAAACTCGGGCATATTGCTAACTACGAAGAAGGAAGGTACGTTCGCGTACTAGTAACATTAATCGTCTATATCTTGTATGATTATATATGATTGAATGATTCATAAAGTGATGGACAAGACTAGGTTTTGGGTCATGCACTGTGACTAAGTTTATGGGGCTTGTATCACCTGTTTATACATTCAGCTTTATATAGGTTATAGTCTTGATAACGCCGTTGAGTTTTCCTAGTGCTGAGGACACGAGGGGTTGTCGTGGCACTGGTTAGTACAAACGTTGCAAACTTTACATGGGCTGTGTGCTATGTACTGTTGTGCTGTTGACATTACATCTGCTGTGTGCTTATGTATTGTTGTAACCTTACATCTGCTGTGTGCTATGTATGGTTGATGCTGATATGTAATGAATATCTATCATATATTATCATATTTGCTATAGAGGTTAACTATTACTTGAGGTCCGATGGGTATTGGACCTCAAATTTGTCTAAGGTTCAGGAAAGGAACCAGGATCAGAGAAGGTACCGGTAGTTGGAGCCGTGAGAAGGCACTGATGGATGGAGCTGGGAAGAAGTTCCGGTCAAAGCAAATGACAGAAGAGCTACATCAGAGCATTCTTTCTGGAAAGAATCTAACGAGGTTATTTCGAACCGTTTGGTGCCGAAGGCAGGGCTAGTCTATGTGGTTCAGTCAATAAGTCGCCGTGAACTCTGTGAGACTTCCACGATAGACACCTACCTGGCCAATGGGTTTGATTGACTGAGTTGGGTTCTATGCCCCAAGTCTACCTAAGGCTTGGTTGAAGATTGTATAGTTACTATGTCAAGAATTGTAATTATACAAAGCTCTGTAGTATTGTATCACACGAATATTCCTTCGGGAAATTTTTAATATACCAGCATCTGTCAGGGCATCAGCATATACCTGGGCATTTTATATTCAGTCACTCATTGTCCGAATGATAGTGCATGCTCTCCATTTCCACATTACTCAAAGCGGTAGCACCTCAAACTCTATTGATTTTTCTAAAACCAAGTGTCAACTGACACAATTTGAAGTATGGAATTTAGGGTGCTACAATTTTGGTATCAGAGCTAGTTTCAGAGCATGGTTTGGACATCTAGGTTAGGAGTACTGATATAATACTGGTATTGTGATACAAAAAGGATGCATACCCTAAGGAAAAGGGTTAGGGTTTAGTTAAACTCTAGAACTTTTGATTTGGAAATCGGAGTCTGAATTAAAATCTTGCCCAATGTTTCGGGATTTTAAAGGGGAAATGGTATAGAGAAGTTGGTCCGACTTAGGTTTCCTTGTAGACAGTAACCTAAAGTTAGGGTTTCCTTGTAGAAATAGTGACCTATTGATTAAGTTTCCCCTATAGAAATAGTAACTTACTAAGTTACCCTGAGGGGACAGTATTTGCCTTGTAGAGGCCAGACGCCATGCGTGCAACGGGACATGGTTCCAAGGACGGAGGTCTTTGACTGAGTCCTTGACGGTGGTGGTCCGTCACATAAAAAGGGGTGCAGTAGATAGAAAAGGGAAAGTACCCAGTATTTTCTAGGAAGGCAGTTATGCCGTACTAGTACCTATGAGAGTTGTCGGTATGCAGTGGTATGTGTATCGGTATTAGTACCCTAGATCCAATAGACGATGTGAAGTTAAGCATGATTAGTTGTTTGGTTCCTAAAAACGTTTTAAATTTTAAACTTGCCAATACACCTGCTATATTTGAAATTTCAGAATTTATTTTTCGAACATGTGAATTTTTGAAACTGAGTTTTTAAATGAAATATTTTCAAAAGTGACCATTATCCTTTTGAAATGATGTTGTCTTATAAAAAAGGGGTTTGTTAGAACCCAGAGTTTGAAACTGAGTTTGAAACTGTGTTGTGGTAAATTGAATATAAAACTGGGAGGCTAGAAGTTATTATAGATGTACACAGTTTGCTGGGTCTAACCAGATGTTTTAAAATGGTTGAAATCTCGCTGGCCTTTGATAAAGGTTCTTTTTGAACAAAGAGTTTTTTTAGGGATTTTGTTTGAGAGAATGAAAATCGCACTAGCAATGAACGTACCGAATCCATAACATTTCGCTTAGGGCGTATGTTTTGCCCGTAGAACCTTACTGGGCCTGTTTGGGTTGGCGGTAGGAGCGATGGCTTAAAAGCTATCTGACTTTAAAAAAAACTCGGTAGAAAAAAAGTCAGGTTATAGATAATGATTTGTGTTTGGATTGATGGTGGTAGAAGAGACAGGGTCCACATCAAAAAGCTGAGAGCTTTTTGGAAAATGCTAGATTCTGGAGCTTTTTCTTGAGCTTTTTTGACTTAAAGTTAAGCCAACACAATGGGCAATCCAAACAGGCAGTTGGCTTTTTCCTTAACTGTGTGAGCGTTGGCTTTTAAGCTACTGCATTTTTTTGCCTTTAACACTCAAATTTAAGTGAATCCAAACAGGCCCACTGTCTATGGCTGGGCTAAGTTCCCGGTAGATGGGGGTTGCTACTGTAGGCATGTGTAAGGCCAGACTATCTTTGGTTGGACTGAGTTACTGGTAGATAGGGTCGCTACTTTATGTGGGAATTGGGATAAGTCGCTCGCTGTACCAAGTGGTTGAAGTGGTGGCGTGAGCTCTTAATTGTTAAAAATTTTGTAAAATGAATTATCTCCCTCAAAGATATGTGCCGGTAGTAAAAGTTTTCGAAAATGATTTGGCAGTGAATGTATTTTCACGAAATTGTTTTGGCAGCGATTAAGTTTGAAAATGTTATAGCACTATTACTTTTTGGAATAGTGCAAATTGCGAAATGTACTGAGAATGCTATTGTGTTGAAAAGAAAGCGGTGTATTTGGAGTTTATGATATAGGAACAAGAAACTATTAGAAAGGTCTAGAACACTAAACTAGTTAAGTCAAATAATAGTTGTTAGCTATAGTGCTAAGTAAGTGAAAGTAGTCTGAGAGCTTGAATGTGAAAGGCTCAGATGAAATAGACGAGCAGAGGCTCAAGGCAATAAGACCTGGTGTACAATTGTGCACAGGGCGGTGACCTTAGGCCATAAGACCGGTGGTACTTAGCACTGTGTGAAATGCTGGTTGTCATGGTGACTTTAGACTAGCATGTCTATAGTACATCGTGTGTCAGGCAAAACACTCACTGTATGATAATTGAATATTTTATACACTACTTTTTGTCTCTTGATTGATAATTTAGGACTTTTTAGTTAATAAATAATGGCTTTTATACTTATTTGGGCTTTGGGCCTTTTATTATATTTTAGCCATTATTTAATAATAAATTCCAGTTTTATATTGCTTCACTATTTTCACCATAACTTTTGAACCAGACATCGGATTTGCCTCATTTTTGTCTCATATTTCAGATGATTCAGAGAGCTACAATTATTATGAAGACATGAAGAGCAAATTCGAACAAGAGGGCGGTCGATTTTGGAGCCGAAGTTATATGTTAATTTCTGGATTTTTATTTGTAATTAAAGCCCATTTTTAGTATTTTCCATTTTGGGCCTGAATTGTGGGTTGGAGCCCCATTTTCGTTTTTCCATTTTAGGTCAAGTGTGGCAGCAGCCACAAACACCTTTTCATTCATGTTTTTTGTGTTTTAGTGGATCAAAACAATAGCTTTCATTTTCTCTCAACTGTTCTTCAATGTTCTTCGCGTTCATCATCTTTTCTTCATCTTTTCCAGCCATGCTTGGCTAAATATCTGTGATTAACCCAACGTTGAAGATTCCATGACTCGTTCAGAGAGCTTGTGCTTAATTGGTAACGTTTCTCGTTTCTGTTTTCATCTATCGGATTCGATTTCTGAAAAATAGTTCGAATATTAGATTAAATATTCGGTTTGGTTCATCCCAAGGACTAAGTTCGAACTAGGTTTAAAGTTTGCTGTGTGATTGAATAGTGGGACGCCACTGTTCGAACATATTCTAGGCGATCGTCTAGTCGAGGGATTTCTGGATGAACGCAGAGATCTTGGTTCATCCAGAGCCAAACGCGAGTTCGTTTATTTTTCGCTCAATGATGAACGTTTCTGGAATCAAAATGTTGGGTTGATTGTTGTTAATCTGTTTCTGTTTAATCCTTTAATCCTCTGTTTGGTCTCTGTTTAGTTTCGTTTTGTCTCTGTTTAGTTACGTTTTTATTCCTTTCGAATTAAAAATCCCCCCATTTTACTGTTCTGTTTCGCTGTTACTTTGATCAAACCCGCTGCGAATTCATCGGGGAAACGACCCAGGTTCCCTATTTCTGCAAAATCATTTCTGAACTTGGTTATTTTGGGAGATACGGCAAATTCTCTGTCACTGTACCAGGTAGTAGTTGAGATGCCTAAGGCCTGAGAATGATTTCCTAGGTGGTGAGGCTAGAATCTCCGGTGCTGTGGTAATAGATTGAGCCAGAAGGCCAATATGTGATAAGCCAAGAGGATGAATGAGTCAGGCAGTGAGGCCTGAGTAACCAAGCATTATGAGAATGGATCAGTAGATTCTATATTTGAATACTATACATGGGTACAGTGTGAATGAGATTAGGCTACATGCTATGTAAGTATGCATAGTAAGGGAATACATTAGATGTCTAAAATTTTTCCCAAGATTATGCAATCAAATTTCAAGGGCGAAATTTAAATTAACGGGGGGAGAAATGTAATACTCCAAAATTCCTAGTTATCATAAATACTATATTTTGGTAAATAATACATGATAAATAAAGGAGAGTATGTTGTCTCAAACTTTGTAATTTATTTATTATAATTTTTGGGCAATTTTCCCTTGAAATTAAATCAATCAAGGGTCAATTTTAATCTTTCATAGTTAGGACTATGATTGGCATATTAAACCATAGTTTTTATGTAACCAAGAGAAACAAGAAAGTGTCATGAAAGCACTTACACAAATTAAAGAAAAATAATAACAATTAGTAGGCAATTAAATTTGCACTAATTAAAATAATTGTATAAATTTTCATAATTAATCTAGTGGCAATTAAAAGTCATCAATTATGGATGTTTTAACTTAATTAAAAATCAAGAACCAATAAGGGTTCAATATTAGCACAAAATGAGTTTCTAATGACCATGGTTAATCTAGGAACCAACCACATCTTGACAAATATACCTAATGGCACCTAAACCACCATATTAAGGATGCTAATTAGAATTAAATGTGGGACCCCCAAAGTCAAGGTGTAGGATGAAATGCACATGGGAAGAGAGAGAGAATGAAGTTATGATAAAGCAAAAAGATGGAGTTGAAAAGTCAATTATTTCAACTCTCCAATTAGAAAAATGAACTATTAGTTATTTGTAAATTAAAAACACATTAAATGGTTGTGAGAAAAGGGGGGCACGGTTTTCACATATGGAGGAGGAAGTTTGGTTTATTGATTTAATTAAGATATAATGGTACAAGCACATGGGATATTAAGCACATGGGATAAGACTTGAAAATTAATATCCAAGATTTGTCATAAATAAAAGTCATCAATGACATCATCAACTTGTTAAAGAAGTAGGAGAAGCCTTGTTGAGGAAGGGAGAAAACTTGTTGAGGAAGTAGAGACAACTTACAAGGTAAGTAAGGGCTTGAAATTTCCCTATAAATAGAGAAGCTCACCTCTTCAATTCTTCATGTTAGTTCTCATAAGGTTTTGATGATGATTGAACAAATTGGAAATCATTGGAAGATGAAGATATGAGTTTTTAAAAGAGAAAAACAGTTGATCATTTTTAAACATAGCAACACTCTAGTGTTGAGTTCCAGAACTCGAGTGTTGGACATTGGCAAGATGTTTTAGAAAGCATCACCGCCAGTGTTCTAGCAAAACTGCCAGTTTTGAACTTATGAAAAGTTCAAAACTCGGGTGTTGAATTTTCAACACTCGAGTGTTGGCCTGGCAGAGAGATATCAAGTTTTTCAAAACCCCAACACCTCCAGTGTTAGTCTAACACTGCAGTTTTGAGTCTTTTACTTTTTTTTTCAAAGAAAGATCAAAACTCGAGTGTTGGAAACCAAAACTCCAGTGTTGAAGAGACAGAGAGCAATCCATGATTTTCAAAGTTTCAACACCGCCAGTGTTGCTCCATCACTGCCAGTGTTCAACTGAACCTGAGTTTTCAATATAAGTGAAAACTCGAGTGTTGCATACCAACACTCAAGTGTTGACAAGGCAGAGAGCTTTTAAAATTCATCCAGTTGAAAACCGCCAGTGATGACTCAAAACTACAGTTTTGGAGTTTGAAACTTTTTATCAAAGTTTCAACACTCGAGTGTTGAGAAGGAAAACTTGAGTGTTGACCAGACAGAGAGCATTGATTTTTTTTTAAGGATCAACACTGCCAGTGTTGTTTTTGAACACTGCCAGTTATGAAGTTAGCACAGTTCATAACTTGAGTGTTGAGAAGAAAAACTCGAGTGTTGACCAGACAGAGAGCATTGATTTCTTTTAGGATCAACACTGCCAGTGTTGCTTTTGAACACTGCCAGTTATGAACTTAGCACAGTTCATAACTTGAGTGTTGATACTCAACACTCGAGTGTTGGCCATTTTAACTGAAAAACGCTTTTCACTTAAACTTGCCAAAATTATCTTAATCTTTGATCTTTTAAGATACCCATTGTTTATTTACTTCACATAAATCATTTATGTATATTCGTGAACTGTTCTAATGAGTATATTCATGAGATTACAGGAAATTTATATATTTGAATGAAGAATCAAAGAAACAGAGCCACTTTAGGAAATTTGCTGAAATGATGGAGAAACATAACTCTGGATCACTAGCCGTTAAACAAGATCAAATAGTCGTTGCAGAAGATCAATTGACCATTATGAATCATCCCCAACGGAACAAATCATTAAGAAGAAACAGAATCACAAGATCAGCTCAGCAAACAGTCAAGGAGCAACTTCAGCTGTATAATTCATGCAAATAACTCCACCAATAGCTTTTTCTTTAAAAAGAACAAAGCCCCAACGGTCTTCTAACGTTCACAAGCCTCAAGATATTATAAATAGCTAAGGATTTCAACCTGGAAGATAGAGAACTATCATATATACATTCTTGCTTGAAAACTCAAGAAAGGTCCAGCTCTTTTGATATTATTGTACCTCAGTGATTATCAGAATTCACTCTTAGAGAGAGATTTCATTGTTGTAATCCTTTTTCTGTAAGGAATCTCAAAGTAGAGGGACTTTGAGATTGGGATTGTATAATTACATCTTGTAAGGGGGAGCGAGTTCAAGATTGTGAATCCTCCTTCGTTTGCTGAAGGTGTAATTAAGAAGTTAGTGGAAAACCCAGAAGATCTGGGGACTGGACGTAGGTCATCTGTTAAGACCGAACCAGGATAATTGCTCTGTGTTCTCCTATTCTCCTTTTCATACTCTTTTCATTCAGTTGTCTTTCTTCAAACTTTATTTTGAAACTGAGCTTGTTTGAAAAGAATTTTAAAAATCCCCAATTCACCCCCCCTCTTGGTGATTTAGCTGCGCTTTCATTTGGTATCAGAGCAAGGTCTTCTCTAAAGAGCTTAACAACTCGAGAAGGATCACAATGGAGGGAATTTTGCCCGATGGAGCCTCTATCAATCGTCCCCCAGGTTTTAATGGTGAGCATTATTCTTTTTGGAAAGCTAAATTCAGAGTCTTTGTTATGGCTACAGAATATGGCTTATGGAAAGTGTTCGAAAGAGGAGACTATGCTCCAACAATTGAAAGGGAAGGCATCAGGATTCCAAAACCTGAAGAGAACTATGATGAGAATGATAGAAGAAACATCACTCTCAATAGTAAAGCCATACTCATGTTACAAAGCGCCTTAAGTCAACAAGAATACTTCCGCATATGTACTCTGAGCTCAGCTAAAGCCATGTGGGATGCTTTGGAGATTGCACATGAAGGGACAACTGGGGTGAAACAGAATAGAATCAACACCCTCATGACAGAATATGATCTCCTTCGCATGAAACAAGGAGAAACCATTGGTGAGTTTCAATTAAGATTTACTCATTTGATTAACCAACTTGCTTCTTTAGGAAAAGTGTATGAACAATCTGTACAAGTAAGAAAGATCCTAAATATCCTCAACAAAGAATGGGAGGCAAAGGTCACTGCCATTGAAGAAGCACGTGGTGAATCAATGACATCTGTAGCAGCTCTCTTTGGAAGTCTCTCTGAATATGAGGCTAAACTGAAATTCAAAAAGGGACTTGAAGAAGTGCATGGTAAAAGCAAAAGTATAGCTCTCAAAACCTCTAAAGAATCCAAATCTGATGATGATGAAGAAGATGAGGATGATGATGAAGAGATGAGTCTGATGGTCAGAAAATTCAAGAAATTTTTCAAAAGGGATCAAGCCAACAAAAGATTTCACAAAGGTAGCTCAAACACTGAAACAAAGAAATCCATCACATGCTACGAATGTGGACAACCTGGACACTTCAAATCTGATTGCCCACAGCTCAAGAATAAAGAGAAGAAATTTAACAAATTCAAAAGAAGAGCTTATGTGTCAGGTATATGGGGAGATAGCTCATCCGATGATGATGGGGAAGAAGAAAAATCCAACATTTGTCTTGTAGCCCAAGAAGGGTCAGATGATGAAGAGGTAAATGCTTCTAATTCTTTCTATGATGAACTATCTTCTGAGTATAATTCGCTTTTTATTGAGTTTAGGAAAATAGCCAAAGAACTTTCATCTGCAAAGAAAAAGATCAAACTCTTAGAAAAACAAATTCAAAATAATGAAAATATCTCTGAAAAAGTTTCTGAAAGGAACCTTGAAAAGAATTGTGAAAATTGCTGTGCTTTAGAAAAGAAAAACCTGTTTCTTACCAAAACTCTTGAAAAATTCACAAATGGTAGTGAAATGCTAAATGTTATCCTGAAACAACAAAGATTTACAAATGATAGATCAGGAATAGGGTATAAACCAGATTTTGATAAACAAAAAGGAAGGAAGAAATTAGGACATAAATCCTACATGAATTTTTTTCAAAAATCTGTGCATTCATCCAATCCCTTTGCCCACTGTGACTATTGCAATAGAAAAGGACATACTACTTCTTCTTGTTTTCATAAAAAGGAAGGAAAGAGCAAGCCTGTAGGTAACTATAAATGGGTACCAAAAGGATCCTATAAGGATCTTAAGACACAAACTAACCCCAGAGGACCCAAGAAAAAGTGGGTACCTAAGACTTGATACTTTATGTTTTGCAGATTTGTCTTAGAGCATCAAAATCCAACAAGTGGTTCATTGATAGTGGGTGCTCAAGACATATGACAGGGGATCAATCAAAGTTTGTAACAATTAAAACTAAGGATGGAGGCAAGGTAACGTTCGGTAGAAATCAAACCGGAAAGATTGCAGCAATTGGAGACATTGGAAATTCCGATGGACCAAAAATTAAAGACGTATATCTTGTTGAAGGATTATGTCATAATCTTCTGAGCGTAAGTCAAAGCACAGATAAAGGTAACTTAGTTATCTTTAACTCTGAAGAATGTTTAATTGTTAGCAGTAATATACTTCCCCTAGAAGAGATTAAGTCTAAAGCATTGTTCAGAGCACCTAGAGAAGGTAATTGCTATTCACTTAATCTTTCTAACGATGATATCTCAGAGAAATGCTTTATAAGTAAATCAGATGAAACTTGGCTATGGCATAAAAGATTAGCTCATGTGAATATGGTTCAACTTGACAAGTTAGTTAAGAAAGAGTTGGTTTTTGGCATTCCTAAACTATCTTTCAAAAACGACATGATTTGTGACTCTTGTCAAAAAGGTAAACAAACCAAGTCGTCTTTTAAATCCAAAAATGAAATATCAACTCAAAAACCTCTTCAATTACTTCACATGGATTTAATTGGACCTGCTAGAGTTAGAAGTCTAGGAGGTAATTTATATACCTTAGTTATAGTTGATGATTTTTCCAGATTCACATGGACCATATTTTTATGTTCTAAAGATGAAACATTTGATCAATTTGCTGTTTTTGTCAAAAAGGTCCAAAACGAGAAAGGTCTTTCTATTTCAGGTATTAGAACTGATCATGGAGGAGAATTTGACAATCAAGCCTTTGCTGACTTCTGTGAAAGCATAGGAATTGATCACAATTTTTCAGCGCCAAGGACTCCTCAACAAAATGGTGTAGTTGAAAGAAAGAATAGAGTCCTCACTGAGATGGCAAGAGCAATGCTGAATGAAAACAAAACATCTCAAGCATTCTGGGCTGATGCAATGTCAACAGCATGCTACATATCAAATAGGGCGTATGTACGGAAGAAACTAAACAAAACTCCTTATGAGCTGTACAAAGGAAGAAAGCCCAACTTAGCACATCTACATGTATTTGGATGTAAGTGTTTCATCCACAACAATGGTAAGGATAACTTGGGTAAGTTTGATGCCAAGGCAGATGAAGGTATTTTTCTAGGATATTCTAATAGAAGTAAAGCTTATAGAGTATTTAACATCCGAACACGTTGTGTAGAAGAATCTGTGCATGTGGTATTTTGTGACTCTTCTTCTAACAAGCCTTTGAATGATGATGATGATGAAGTAATCTTGAAAAATCAAACTCAAAATTCTGAAAACAAACATTTTCTAAAACCTCCTTCTAATACAGAAGAACAAGATGTTTTTGAAACAGATCCTCAAAATCATTTTGAAAATCCTGAACCATCACAACCTAAAGCTTGGAAATATAACAAAAGTCATCCTTTAGACCAAGTGATAGGTGATGTTAATCAAGGTGTAAAAACCAGAAAAAGCACCTTAAATGAAGTTACATTTTCTGCTTTTATATCCAACATTGAACCTTCTAAAATTGATGAAGCACTTTCTGACAATGATTGGGTAATTGCAATGCAAGAAGAATTACACCAATTCGAAAGAAATCAAGTTTGGGATTTGGTACCTAGGCCTAAAGACCATCCGGTCATTGGCACCAAATGGGTATTCAAAAACAAACGTGATGAATCTGCAATCATAGTCAGAAATAAGGCAAGACTAGTTGCCAAAGGCTACAATCAAGAAGAAGGAATTGATTATGAAGAAACTTATGCTCCAGTGGCAAGATTGGAAGCCATAAGGGTTCTTCTAGCCTTTGCTTGTGTTAAAGGAATAAAACTCTTTCAAATGGATGTTAAAAGTGCCTTTTTAAATGGTTTCATACAAGAAGAAGTTTATGTTGAACAACCACCTGGATTTCAAAATGAAAAATTTCCAGATCATGTTTATCATCTCAAGAAAGCTTTATATGGCCTTAAACAAGCTCCTAGAGCTTGGTATGAACGCCTAAGTAAATTTCTTCTTGATCAAGGCTTTGTTAGAGGAAAAGCTGACACTACTTTATTCATTAGAACTAATAAATTGAATGAAATTTTAGTTGTACAAATATATGTTGATGATATTATATTTGGTGCTTCTAATGATTACTTGTGTGAAGATTTTGCAAAGAAAATGCAGGGAGAATTTGAAATGTCTATGATGGGAGAACTCAACTACTTCCTTGGCTTACAAATTAAGCAAAAGAAAGATGGTATCTTCATATCACAAGCCAAGTATTTGAATGATCTCTTAAAAAGGTTTGGAATGGATCAATGTAATGGTGCTGACACTCCTATGAGTTCAACTACCTCATTGGATGCAGATGAGGAAGGAAAGGACTTTAATATTACAAAATATAGAGGGATGATTGGTTCCTTACTCTACCTTACAGCAAGTCGCCCGGACGTCCAATTTAGTGTTGGAATGTGTGCAAGATTTCAATCAGCTCCAAAGGAGTCACATGCTGAACATGTGAAAAGAATTTTCAGATATCTTGCTGACACTAAAACTCTAGGATTATGGTTTCCTAAAGGACAACCAGAACACTTAGTAGCCTATTCAGATTCAGATCACGCTGGATACAAAACCGATAGGAAAAGCACAAGTGGACAGTGTGAATTCTTTGGTGGATCACTTGTGTCATGGTTTAGCAAGAAACAAACAACAGTCGCTGTATCATCCACTGAAGCTGAATATGTGGCTGCTTCAAGCTGTTGTGCACAAGTTTTGTGGCTGAAACAACAACTTTCAGACTTGGGAATCAATCTCAAAGAAGTCCCAATATTGTGTGACAACACAAGCACAATTAGCTTGGCCAAAAATCCAGTCCAACACACTAGGACCAAACATATTGATGTAAGGCATCATTTCATAAGAGATTATGTCCAGAAAAAGGAAGTTAAAGTCATGTTCATCCCAACTGATCTCCAATTGGCAGACATCTTCACAAAGCCACTAGCTAAAGAACAATTTAATTACATAAGAAGAGAATTGGGAATGGTGAATCCCAATGAGTTGTAAGTATTTCCAACTAAATTCCAATGTTAGTTCTGGTTTTGATGATTACAAATTACTAACTTAAGCATCGGAGTATGTAGTTTTCTTTTTTTGCAGGATTTAACAAGTTAATTTTTGATATCAAAAATTGAACACTCGAGTTATGGGCTGAAAACACTCGAGTGTTGTAGTTTTCTCTTTTGTAGGACTTAACAAATTGATGTTTCATATCAAAAGATGAACACTCGAGTTTTGATAATCAACACTCCAGTGTTGGGAGTCCAGTGTCGAGGTCAGAAAAATAAAAACTAGAGTGTTGAAACTCAACACTCGAGTTTTGAACTCTAGTTTTGAACAAGAAATGCCAACGGTTCTCAGTACACTATTGGCACCCAGGTCAGTCAAATTTTTATCAACACTCCAGTGTTGATTGTGAGAACTCGAAGTGTTGGTAGGGTAGACAGTTCAACACTCCAGTGTTGATTATGAGAACTCGAGTGTTGACACTTCTATATATATATGCTCTCCAAAACTACCTTCATAACCGCAGTTTTGCCCTAAGTGTTCTTCGGTGCTCTCACTTCTCTTCTTCTCAAATCTTTCTGATTCTCTCTCAGATCTCCAATCTAACCTCGAAAAAATCTTACAACTCTACAATGGCCTCTCAATCGACGAAACCCACTCAATCTGAGACTAAATCACCGTCTGAACAGTCTCCTTCTCAAACCTCTCCTCCTTCACAGAGACCATCGAGAATAAAAATGATACCCAATAGATTTCACGATGGAATAGACCAAACACTCCCAGGAATTAGTGGTGAAATTCCTCAATCATCTTCAAAAGCAGTCTCAGCCACACCCACTCGTTCAAAGGGTGTATCGTTTCAAGAACCAATTGCGGCACCTCTGAAGAAAAAGAAAGAAGCTGAACCAGAATCAGCTACTAAGTCTAAAAAGAAAGTCAGAACAAAAAGGGCATCAAATTTTGAACCAGAGGAAGCACCTCCCCAGAAAAAGAAGAAATCCTCTACTTCACAACCTTCTTCATCTAGCTCCTCACTGGTAAAAGAAAATGCCATTGAAGAAATTTATCATTTTCAGTTTCCACCTAAAGACTTTGATTTTACTACTGTGCATTTGAAAGACCAAGATAATATTTTTAAAGAAAAATTTGCTTCAAGAGAATCCTGTGCAGTAGTAGCCTTGGATTTGGACAAATTTGAGGAAGAAAACAGTTTGGATTTGAAACCTTGGCTCAAATTCTATGAAAATTTCATTTCCATTGCTTGTCCCTACTCACCTACATTAGTTAGGCAATTTTATTCTAATATGGTCTATGACAACTTACTGGGTCCAGAGGGAGAATTGTTAGAAGAAAGGGTAACCACTACAGTGAGACACACCAAATTCACCCTTTCAGCCTCTATCTTGAACACGATATTGAAAATGGACCAATTTCCAATTCACACTTCTGAATATGGTAATAGGACAATTTGGTCCATCCTCATGCCACACAAGCCATTTCCTGAAGCCCAATCTCACTATTTCAATTTTAATCCTAGCTCAATGCCCCCTAAGAATAGAGTCTTGTGGTATATCTTCTCTAGAAATTTCATTCAAAAGAGTGGTAATTTCACTCATTTTGCCCAGAGAGATTACCCCTTGTTTACTTCTTTTGTCAACAAGACTCCTTTCAATCTAGGCCATCACATTTTGAAGGAAATGATCAGGTTCAAGTTCCCCACTAGGAAACTCTCTCATATGCCATTTCCTTCACTAGTATCTGTTATTCTGTTTTACTTCAAGATATGGCATGTTGGGTCTGTTGAAGCTTTAAAGCTTCCACCATTCTTTGATAAGGGCAAATTGAATTTGATGAATTTGACATTTGAGGAAGAAGGATCAGGGCAATCAAAAGCCCCTACTAGATCCAAAGGCCCTGCAAGATCAAAAGCTACACAGTCTCAGTCTCAGAATCAAGAAGCTCAATCTGCACCTCCTCCTCCTACCTCTGATTTTAATGTCCGAGTGAAAGAGATCATTGACTCAGCTGTTAAAGAAATGTCCAATAAGATTGCCTATGAAATTGGACAGCTGAGGGGTGAACAGTATAGGAATACCAAACAGCTAGCTGACATTCAAGATGACATGAAGCTGGACTTGGTCAAACTCACTGACCAAAATGCCAAGCTTATAGACCTAGTTCAGAATCATGATATTCTGCTCACGTCTCTGAGTATATCAAACTCAAGCCTTCATGACAAAGCTGATTTGTTGTTAAAACATTTCAACATAGGTCTTTCTTCAGGCTCAGATCCTCAACCTTCTGGAATTGCTTCTGATATACCTTCAGCCTCTACACCACTTGTAGAACCTTTGGGGACTCCAGCTGCAGACATTCAACCATCTTCTGAGCCTCACACTTCAGAGCATCATACCTCAGATCCTCTAGTCACTCCAGCTGCAGAGACACAAACACCTCCTCTTTCACCAACACCTCTATCCGTTGTACCCCCATCTATTGATGATGCCAAAGGGGGAGAAGATCAGAGTCAGAATTTGAGAGTATTGTGATTTGAGAGTGTTGTGTAATTTCTGATGTTTTAATTTGTATCTTTTGTAGTGCATATTTTGTAATCCTTTGTAAGTGGCTTGTCAAACACTTGATTCTCTAGTTGAATTACATGAATGAAGTCATCTGTCTTAGTCTTTTATGTTTAACCTTATTTGGATGCATAAGTTTTTAAAATGATAAATGAACTTCATGATTTCCAAATCAGATTTTCTCAAATTCTATAAAATTTGTTTTTCAAGGGTTGTCATCATCAAAAAGGGGGAGAATGTTAGTTCTCATAAGGTTTTGATGATGATTGAACAAATTGGAAATCATTGGAAGATGAAGATATGAGTTTTTAAAAGAGAAAAACAGTTGATCATTTTTAAACATAGCAACACTCTAGTGTTGAGTTCCAGAACTCGAGTGTTGGACATTGGCAAGATGTTTTAGAAAGCATCACCGCCAGTGTTCTAGCAAAACTGCCAGTTTTGAACTTATGAAAAGTTCAAAACTCGGGTGTTGAATTTTCAACACTCGAGTGTTGGCCTGGCAGAGAGATATCAAGTTTTTCAAAACCCCAACACCTCCAGTGTTAGTCTAACACTGCAGTTTTGAGTCTTTTACTTTTTTTTTCAAAGAAAGATCAAAACTCGAGTGTTGGAAACCAAAACTCCAGTGTTGAAGAGACAGAGAGCAATCCATGATTTTCAAAGTTTCAACACCGCCAGTGTTGCTCCATCACTGCCAGTGTTCAACTGAACCTGAGTTTTCAATATAAGTGAAAACTCGAGTGTTGCATACCAACACTCAAGTGTTGACAAGGCAGAGAGTTTTTAAAATTCATCCAGTTGAAAACCGCCAGTGATGACTCAAAACTACAGTTTTGGAGTTTGAAACTTTTTATCAAAGTTTCAACACTCGAGTGTTGAGAAGGAAAACTTGAGTGTTGACCAGACAGAGAGCATTGATTTTTTTTTAAGGATCAACACTGCCAGTGTTGTTTTTGAACACTGCCAGTTATGAAGTTAGCACAGTTCATAACTTGAGTGTTGAGAAGAAAAACTCGAGTGTTGACCAGACAGAGAGCATTGATTTCTTTTAGGATCAACACTGCCAGTGTTGCTTTTGAACACTGCCAGTTATGAACTTAGCACAGTTCATAACTTGAGTGTTGATACTCAACACTCGAGTGTTGGCCATTTTAACTGAAAAACGCTTTTCACTTAAACTTGCCAAAATTATCTTAATCTTTGATCTTTTAAGATACCCATTGTTTATTTACTTCACATAAATCATTTATGTATATTCGTGAACTGTTCTAATGAGTATATTCATGAGATTACAGGAAATTTATATATTTGAATGAAGAATCAAAGAAACAGAGCCACTTTAGGAAATTTGCTGAAATGATGGAGAAACATAACTCTGGATCACTAGCCGTTAAACAAGATCAAATAGTCGTTGCAGAAGATCAATTGACCATTATGAATCATCCCCAACGGAACAAATCATTAAGAAGAAACAGAATCACAAGATCAGCTCAGCAAACAGTCAAGGAGCAACTTCAGCTGTATAATTCATGCAAATAACTCCACCAATAGCTTTTTCTTTAAAAAGAACAAAGCCCCAACGGTCTTCTAACGTTCACAAGCCTCAAGATATTATAAATAGCTAAGGATTTCAACCTGGAAGATAGAGAACTATCATATATACATTCTTGCTTGAAAACTCAAGAAAGGTCCAGCTCTTTTGATATTATTGTACCTCAGTGATTATCAGAATTCACTCTTAGAGAGAGATTTCATTGTTGTAATCCTTTTTCTGTAAGGAATCTCAAAGTAGAGGGACTTTGAGATTGGGATTGTATAATTACATCTTGTAAGGGGGAGCGAGTTCAAGATTGTGAATCCTCCTTCGTTTGCTGAAGGTGTAATTAAGAAGTTAGTGGAAAACCCAGAAGATCTGGGGACTGGACGTAGGTCATCTGTTAAGACCGAACCAGGATAATTGCTCTGTGTTCTCCTATTCTCCTTTTCATACTCTTTTCATTCAGTTGTCTTTCTTCAAACTTTATTTTGAAACTGAGCTTGTTTGAAAAGAATTTTAAAAATCCCCAATTCACCCCCCCTCTTGGTGATTTAGCTGCACTTTCACTTCACACCAAAATCAATAGCATCATCTTATTATAAAGAGTAAAGAGTGAGTGAGGAGTAGCTTGAAGAAGCTTCAAGGAGTAGAACCAAGGTTCAAGTAAGTTCTTAAGCTATAGTCTTTAAATTCATAGTTAAAAGGTGTTTTGATCTTTAATTTGCAAGAGTAGTTTTGTTATCATGTTTTTATGGTTAAAAATTTTACTATTTCAAAAATTAGATGAAAAATACGGTATAGCAAAATTCTTGAAGGTTGAAGATCAAAGTAGCGAAATTCTAGCAAAGTTTTCGGTTTGGAGTTTTTCTGGAGTCAGTCACATAAAGGCTATGATTTTATGTAGAATATGAAGTTATAAAATTCTGAAAATATTCATGGTTAAAGTAGACACATAGAGACTTCCAAATATACCTATAGTGTATCATTTTGAATGTTGTGCAAAGAGATAAAAATTCCCAAATTTGGCCTACGTTTTTCTAGAAAAATTCTGGGCAGAGGTTGAAAACGTCAACACTGGGAATGATTCACTAATTCTGGCTAAAAAACGGTATTTTTATTCAAAAATAGACTTCCTAAGGATTCCGGGGAATTTTACGGATCCTCGTTTCGATTTTTCTAGAATTAATTATGAATTTCCAAAGTTGCTGCAAAATTTGCCCAGAAAATCCAGTAATACGTTTTTAAGAAAATGTAAGGGCAAAATTGTAATAATAAATCCACCAAGGATAGAAAGATAAGTTAAACCTTTAGGATATTATTCTTAGCAATATGATATTTATCACAATATCATATAATAATCCGACGATAATGTATAGGATATCCGGGAAGTTCGGAGTCGGATTCAAAGGTCGGGCATGTTGGTAACTACACGGTGGAAGGTACGTTCACGTACTAGTAACTTTAATCGTCTATATCTTATATGATTATATATGATTGAATGATTTATAAAGTGATAGACAAGACTAGGTCTTGGGTCATGCACTGTGACTAAGTTTATGGGGCTTATATCACCTGTTTATACATTCAGCTTTATACGGGTTATAGTCTTGATAATGCCGTTGAGTTTTCCTAGCGCTGAGGACACGAGGGGCCGTCGTGGCACTGGTTAGTGCAAACGTTGCAAACTTTACATGTGCTGTGTGCTATGTACTGTTGTGCTGTTGACATTACATTTGCTGTGTGCTTATGTATTTTTGTAACCTTACATCTGCTGTGTGTTATATATGGTTGATACTGATATGTAACGAATATTTGTCATATATTGTCATATCTGCTATAGAGGTTAACTGTTACCTGAGGTCTGATGGGTATTGGACCTCAGATTTGTCTAAAGTTCAGGAAAGGAACCAGGATCAGAGAAGGTAACGGTAGTTGGAGTCGTGAGAAGGCACTGATAGATGGAGCTGGGAAGAAGTTCTGATTAAAGCAAATGACGGAAGAGCTACATCAGAGCATTCTTTCTAGCAAGAATCTAACGAGGTTATTTCGAACCACTTGGGGCCGAAGGCAGGGCTAGTCTATATGGTTCAGTAGAGTCAATAAGTCGCCGTGAACTCAGTGAGACTTCCACGATAGACACCTAAAAGTGGAGCCAAATACCCAAGCGGGGGTGAATTGGGCATTTTAAAAACTTTTGTAAATAACTCTGTTTTCTAATATTGAAAACAGGGCAGAACAGAGCAAGAGAAAGAGAAGCTGAACACAAGCGATTTATACTGGTTCGGTTTTAACCACTTGACCTACGTCTAGTCCCCAGACTCTCTGGGATTTCCACTATATCAAAGCACTCAAGAAGTGATTCTCTCACTAGAACTCACTCCCCCTTACATGTTGTAATCAATGATTCCCCAAATCACCAAGTCCCCTTGACTTGTGATTCCTTACAATAAATGATAATCATAAATAAACTCTCTTAAAGAGCAGATATAAATAAACACTGAAGCTCTTGTATCAGAAGATACTATACTGATGAAAACTAAAGAGAATAAATGACAACTTGAATGCAATTCGCTCTCAGTTGTTGTTCTTGTCTAGAAGACTTGAATGCCACTCTATTTATACACAGAAGGCATTAAATGACCGTTGCAACTTGGATTAAACCGTTGGAAGTGTTCTGCAGTGGTTAGGTGCAACTTTGGTCTTCTTCTCTCTCTAAACTCCACTTAATCCAGTTGGACAATGGTTCAGAGTTGACACTCTGCGAATTAATCCGTTGGAGAAGAGTTTACTTGTTGTAGAAATTATTCTTAAATGCTTTGTAGGCGTGTGCAGTTGGATTAGCCAAAAGGAGCAACTTTCTGGGCAGCATTTAATGTTCAAAGCTACCTTTTTGCTTTTGCTCTAACCTTCAATAAACTTTCGTTAATCTATCTGAGACTCATCAAAAAGATGGTTAAACATATCTAGATAAATTAGAGATTCATTATGGAAAGCATTGAGATCAAACAAGAAGGTATAGCAAAATCGACAGATTTGAAAGTCTGATGGCGTTAAGAAACTTGGAGGTTTGTTTCATAAACCTCGAGGTTTTGGACTTCTGCAGGAAAAAGAAGTTTAAGTCCAAAATACCAAACCTGGAGGTTTCTCCATAACCTGAAGGTTTTCGAAGTGATAGAAAGGCATTACTCTCTCTGAGTGTCCAAACCTTGAGGTTTTCTCAGAAACCTCGAGGTTTCACATTGAGAGTGAAACCCAGAAGAAACGCGACAATAGCAAACCTGGAGGTTTCTATGGAAACCTCCAGGTTTTTGAAAGCCTTGAAAGTTCATTTGCTCTCTGGAACTTAGAAACCTCGAGGTTTTTGGCAATACTCGAGGTTTTGTTTAAATTTCAAAGTTCTCAGTTTTGAGTCAAAACAGAAACCTGGAGGTTTACATGGAAACCTCGAGGTTTTCAATGTCACTGGAAAGCATTTGCTCTCTGGATCCCAGAAACCTGGAGGTTTCTCTCAATACTCGAGGTTTCACATTAAATTTCAAATCTTTCAGTTTTGCGCCAAGACAGAAACCTGGAGGTTTGAGGCAAAACCTGGAGGTTTGATTAACTTAGAAAATGAAAAAACCTCTCTGTCTTGACAAACCTCGAGGTTTCTCATATTTTTAAGAAACCTGAGAGATTTAGTTTGAGTTCAAACCTGGAGGTTTTCGCCAAACCTCGAGGTTCAGAGTAATGGCAAAAACTTGAACTATGTGAGATAGGTCAAAACCTCGAGGTTTCACATAATTTTGTGAAACCAAGATTTTTCCAAGTTAAAACAGAAACCTAGAGAGCTTCTCTGTAAGGCTAAACCTCGAGGTTTCTGTACAAACCTCGAGGTTTGCTCTCACAGTGGGTTTTTCAATACCTGAGAGCAAAAACCTCATGCTTTGTTTACAATCATTGGAAATCATCAAAACCTTTAGAGAACTAACATTCTCCCCCTTTTTGATGATGACAACACTTGTAAAACAAGCATCTTTAAGAGTTTGAGAGAGTTTTCAATTTGAATCAAAACTTAGTGTTTTAAAAAGTTTTATTTTGAAAAAGCTTGAACACTGTGAAACACTGACTTGAAATTGTTATGACTTAAACCCACAGACCAATCAAAGATGAGCAAAAGAGACGAAGATGGGTAACATAACTTATATTTCATTGCAATCAGTCAGTACATTAGCTAAGGAAAATGAAATACAGAAAACAAAATGCAGAAAATGTAGAAATGCAGAAAATACACTACAGAAACACTTAAGTTCCCCAAAACTCTCTACACCTCAAAGTCTAATTCTCTCCCCCTTTGTCATCTTCAAAAGGTACAGTTGAGGGAGTGTCAGGAGAGGGTAAGATCACTGTGGCTGGAGTAGAGGATGAAGGAAGAATCACAGTGATAGGGGTAGATGGTGAGGGAAGAACCACAGTGTCTGGAGTGTGAGAGACAATTGGTGAGGTGAAAGTGGGAGTGGATGGCTCCAGAGATGAAGTATGGACTTGGGGGCTGGTAAAAGCAAAAGAGGGTGAAGGTGCTTCAGAAGCAAGACCAAAGGTGCTGGGACCAGAAGAACCCAAGTGCTCCACAAGCTTGTCCACTTTGCCACTAAGTTCAATGTGAGAAATAAGTTTGGTGGAAAGCTTGGCATCAATCTCTTCAGCTTTTTCTTTTATCTCAACTGATTGACCAGATACCATATCAAGATGCTCCTTCATGGCATCTTGGATTTCAATCAACCCATTGTGTCCACGTGTCATCTCAGCTCTTAACTTTCCCAATTCAAATTCCATTCGCATGGTCATCGTAGCAAGATCAGCATCGACAATCTCCTTAATCTGAGAAGCAAAGTTTGAGGGTAGTGATGTCTGAGGAGGTGGAGGAGCTGACTGAGCCTCATGAGCTTGAGATGGACCTGGTTGTGATCGAGAAGGAGCTTGAGATTGCACAGAGCCTTCATCCCCGAACTTAATCTTCATCAAATTCATCTGGTTCTTTCTAAAGAAGGGTGGATACTCAAGTGTGTCAGGAGCACCCGCATACCAAATTTTGTGGTAAAAGAGGATAAGAGAGACCAATGAAGGATATGGTATATGAGATAGTTGCCTCTTTGCAAACTTAAATTCAGTCATCCCTTGAAGAAACCAGTGACCGATGTTGAAAGGTACTTTCTGAACAAAGGCAGTGAAGGGTCTGTAGTCATTTTGGGTGAAGTGAGTGTAGTTGCCTCCTTTATGAATAAAGTTCCTAAAGTAGACATACCACAAAACTCTATTTTCAGGAGGCATTGAACTTGGTTTAAAGGTGAGTTTGAGTTGTTGATCTGGAGGGAAAGGCTCACCCGGTCTTAGTGTCTCAAAGACTTCCTGATTTGAGTAACTAAATTCAGGGACAGGTGGAGGATTGGCAATCTTCAAGATTTTGTTAAGAATGGATGCAGACAAGGTGAATTTAACATTCCTAACAACTGTGGTGACCCTCTCTTCAACTACCTCACCATATTCATTTAGCTCATTGTCATACTCCATCTTGAAATAAAACAATCTAACAATATTTGGAGTATAGGGAGCGGAGATGGAAATAAAAGATTCATATTGTTTCAACCAAGGGGATAAGTCAAAATGGCACTCTTTTTGAAATTCCTTCAAATCAATAGCAACCATAGGAAAAAAGAGACGATGAAGGTATGCTTCCCTGAACTTCTCATTTTCTTCTCTAGGAAGAGCAGCTGAGGCAGTCACAAAATCTTTAGGTGGAGAGGCATTTCTGTAGATGTCTGATATTGCATTCTCGATGACTATAGGAACCCCTTCTTCTTTTTCTTGTTCAGAATTTGGAGCATGTGATGAAGACTGACCCCTTGAGGATTGCTGTGACTTGGCAATTGAGGCCGTCTTTGTTCTTGCCTTAGTTGGAGATTTGGTGGACTTGGATTTTGCCTTTTTCTTGCTCTTCCCTTTGGGCTCAGATTGAGAAACAGAGGCCTTCGACTTCCCTTTTTCTTTCGGCTCAGGCTCCTTCCTTTTCTTTGCTTGAGGCTTAGCGGGTTCCTTGAAAGAAACCCCTTTCTTCCTTGTATTGGGAGAGGAGGAATCAGGGAGTTCGCCTTGGACTCCTTTAATCGACTTGTCGACCCCATAGCGAAGACGAGTTGAGCGAGTCTTCAACCTTATTGGGCGTTCAAAAGAGGGAGCTGGGATTGGCTGAGCTGGTGGACGAGGAGGTGGAGGAGGGGATGACCATGATTTTGTTTCCTCTTCATTGGAATTAGTTGCAGAAGCGGCTTGGGAATGTGATTTCGAGGCCATTGGACGGTTTAGAAGAAGGAATTTGGACGGAGAGTGAGAGATTCAGAGAGAGAGAGAGACGAGAGCGTTTAAAACCTAGAGGTTTAGATCGAGTTTTGAAGAACATGCACAGTGCACACATATATATAGATACTGACAAGCCTCGAGGTTTCTGGCCAAACCTCGAGGTTTGATGATAAAATCACCAACCTGGACTTCAAAGGTGTTCTGTGAACCTTTGAAACATTAGCACCCAAACCTCGAGGTTTTCAGCAAAACCTCGAGGTTTTGTTGTTCTTCAGATTGGTCAGCCAGCTTTCTGTCTCATCCAAACCTCGGGGTTTCTTGGAATACTCAAGGTTTCATATCTCTGTTGCTTTCTGACCCCGACCACATACCACCAAACCTCGAGGTTTTCCCCAAAACCTCGAGGTTTTGCTCTTTGACAGCAAAACCAAGATTCTCCAATATCCTGCATAAAACACATCTACATACTCTGATGTTTAAGTTAGTAATCTTCAATCATCAAAACCATAATTCAACAAAAGATTTGAACAAGAATTGCTTACAACTCATTGGGATTTACCATTCCCAATTCTTTTCTTATAAAGTTGAATTGTTCCTTTGCCAAAGGTTTGGTGAAGATATCAGCAAGTTGAAGATGAGTTGGGATGAACATGACTTTGACATCTCTTTTCTGAACATGATCCCTTATAAAATGATGTCTCACATCAATATGCTTGGTCCGAGTTTGTTGAACTGGATTCTTGGCCAAGCTTATTGTGCTTGTGTTGTCACACAAAATTGGGATCTCCTTCAAATTTAATCCCAAGTCAGCAAGTTGTTGTTTGAACCAAAGCACTTGAGCACAGCAACTTGAAGCAGCCACATATTCAGCTTCAGTTGATGACACAGCCACACTGGTTTGTTTCTTGCTGAACCAAGACACAAGTGAATTGCCAAAGAACTCACATTGACCACTTGTGCTCTTCCTATCAGTTTTGTAGCCGGCATGATTTGAATCTGAGTATGACACCAAGTGTTCAGGCTGACCTTTAGGGAACCACAAACCCAATGTCTTGGTGTCTGCAAGATATTTGAAGATCCTCTTCACATGTTCAGAATGAGACTCCTTTGGAGAAGATTGGAATCTTGCACACATCACCACACTGAACTGGATGTCTGGTCGGCTTGCTGTGAGATAGAGTAATGATTCAATCATTCCTCTATACTTGGTGATGTTGAAGTCCTTGCCATTCTCATCAGCATCCAACGAAGTAGTGGTACTCATTGGTGTATCAGCTCCATTGCAATGTTTCATCCCGAACTTCTTCAACAGGTCATTGAGATATTTTGTTTGGGAGATGAAGATTTCATCTCTTCTTTCTTTGATTTGCAGCCCAAGGAAGTAGTTGAGCTCTCCCATCATTGACATCTCAAATTCTCCCTGCATAACCTTTGCAAATTCCTCACACAGAGCATCATTAGTAGCACTAAAGATTATGTCATCAACATAAATTTGCACAATCAAAATTTCATTTAGCTTGTTCCTTTTTATGAACAATGTTGTGTCAGCTTTTCCTCTAATAAATCCTTGAACAAGAAGAAATTGACTCAATCTCTCATACCAAGCTCTAGGAGCTTGCTTGAGTCCATATAAAGCTTTCTTAAGTCGATAAACATGATCAGGATAATGTTCATTTTCAAAACCAGCAGGTTGTTCGGCATAAACCTCCTCTTGAATAAAACCATTCAAAAATGCACTTTTAACATCCATTTGAAAAAGTTTAAAACCTTTAACACATGTAAAGGCAAGAAGAACTCTTATAGCCTCCAATCTTGCCACTTGAGCATAAGTCTCTTCATAGTCTATTCCTTCTTCTTGATTGTAACTTTTTGCAACCAATCTTGCCTTATTTCAGACAATGATTGCAGATTCATCACGTTTGTTCTTAAATACCCATTTTGTCCCAATAACTGGATGTTCCTTGGGTCTAGGGACTAAGTCCCAAACCTGATTTCTGTCAAATTGATGAAACTCCTCTTGCACCCAATCATTGTCTAAAAGGGCTTCATCTATTTTAGAGGGTTCTATGTGAGAATTGAAAGCAGAAAAGGTTACTTCATTCAAAGTGCTAATTCTAGTTCTTACTCCTTGATTTACATCTCCTATAACTTGGTCTAAAGGATGATTTCTTATAAATTTCCAAGCTCTAGGTTGAGATTGATTTGGGTTTTCGATAGAGTTTTGAGGATCAGTCTCAAAAACATCTTCAGAGTTTTCAACAGTTGAAGGAGTAGTTTTCGAAAAGAATTGATTTTTGAAAACATTTTCTTCTTCATCATCTAAAGGTTTATTAGATTTATCTTCACTAAACACAACAGGAATAGATTCTTCAATAACTTGAGTTTTAGTATTGAAAACTCTATAGGCTTTACTCCTATTGAAATATCCTAGACATATGCCTATATCATCTTTTGAATCAAACTTACCCAAATTTTCTTTACCATTATTGTGCACATAGCACTTACATCCAAAAATATGTAGATGGCTCAGGTTGGGCTTCCTTCCTTTGTATAACTCATAGGGAGTCTTATTCAACTTCTTCCGTAGATATGCCTGATTTGAGATGTAGCAAGCGGTGCTCATTGCATCAGCCCAAAATACTTGGGAAGTACTGTTTTCATTCAGCATAGCCCTTGCCATCTCGGTGAGGACTTGATTCTTTCTTTCTACAACACCGTTTTGTTGAGGAGTCCTTGGGGCAGAGAAGTTGTGGTCTATCCCCAGGTTGTCACAAAGCTCAGCAAATGAATTGTTGTCGAATTCTCCTCCATGATCAGTTCTAATTCCTGAAATAGAAAGACCTTTCTCGTTTTGGACCTTCTTGGCAAATACAACAAACTGATCAAATGTTTCATCTTTAGAAGATAAAAATATTGTCCATGCAAATCTAGAATAATCATCAACTATGACCAAAGTATAAAGATTGCCACCAAGACTTTTTACTCTAGCTGGTCCAACTAGATCCATATGAAGTAATTGAAGAGGTCTAGTTGTTGAAATCTCATTTTTTGATTTAAAAGATGATTTGGTCTGTTTCCCCTTTTGACATGCATCACATACCATGTCATTTTTGAAATGTAGTTTGGGAATTCCAATTACCAAATCCTTTTTCAGTAATTTGTCAAGCTGAAACATATTGACATGGGCAAGTCGCTTGTGCCATAGCCAGCTTTCATTCAAATTACTTACAAAACAATTTTCAGAAATTGAAGCATTGCTAAAGAGGTTAAGAGTGTAACAATTGCCATCTCTAGGTGTTCTAAATAAAGCTTTCGATTTTAAATTTTCTAAAGGGAGAAATTCCTTTTTCACAATCAAGCATTCATTAGAATCAAAGATAACTAAGTTACCCTTGTCGGTTCTTTGGCTCACACTAAGAAGGTTGTGGCATAGTCCTTTTACGAGGTAGACATCTTTGATGAGTGCCCCTTCATTGTTCCCAATCTCACCAATCCCAGCAATCTTTCCAGATTGATCTACTCCAAAGGTCACCTTGCCACCTTCCTTAGGTTTGATTGTGATAAACTTGGATTTGTCTCCAGTCATATGTCTTGAGCATCCACTGTCAATGTACCATTTGTTGGGCTTTGACGCTCTAAGACATACCTGCAAATCACAGAAGATCAAGTTTTAGGTACCCACCTTTTCTTGGGTCCTTTGGGGTTAGTTCTGACCTTGGGAACATAAGTTCCTTTCGGTACCCATTGATAATTACCAGCAGGTTTAACTTTTCCTTCTTTCTTATGAAAACAAGATGAAGTTGTATGACCTTTCCTATTGCAGTAGTTACAATGTGCAAAGGGATTAGAAGAATGAACTGATTTTGTAAAATAGTTCATGAATGATTTTTGACCATTCTTCTTTTTACCTTTCTTTTTGTCAAAATCTGGTCTGTAACCTATACCTAATCTATCATTGATAAATCTTTGTTGCTTTAAAATCACATCAAGCATTTCACTTCCCTTAGTGAATTTTTCGAGTGATTTAGTAAGATGTAAATTCTTTTGTTTCAGATCAAGGCACTCTTGACAGACCAAGATTTCTGGAGAAGAAAGTTTTTCAACTTACAATTCGAGAGTAGTATTTTTCTTTTTCAAAATCAGATACTTTTCAACAAGTTTTTCAAATTACATTTGCACAAGATTATATTCAGCAAATAGTTCATCATAGGAAGGTTGAGATTCATATACTTCACTATCATCTTGTTGTTCTTGAGCAACTAGGCATATGTTTGCTTTCTCTTCTTCTTCAGCTTCATCTTCATCAAATGAGCTATCTCCCCATATGGCTAAGACATACGCCTTCTTTTTGAACTTATTGAATTTCTTCTTCTCTTGATTCTTTAGCTGAGGACATTTTGATTTGATGTGACTGGGCTTCTCGCATTCGTAGCATACGATAGGCTTCTTTGATTCAAAGCTGGAGCTCCCTTTGTGAAACTTTCTGAAGCCTTGATCCTTTTTATAGAACTTTTTGAATCTTCGAACCATCATGCCCAGTTCTTCATCTTCATCTTCTTCTTCCTTAGCATCTGGTTCTTTGACCTCCTTGATGGCCTTTAAAGTGATTCCCTTGTTCTTTCCACTGACTTCATCAAGCTCTTTTCTGAACTTAAGCTTCCCTTCATATTCAGATAAGCTACCAAACAAGGCTGCTATTGAGCTCATTGACTCTCCACGTGCTTCCTCAATAGCTGTTACTTTGGCTTCCCATTCCTTACTGAGGATGTTGAGAATTTTGCTCACTTGAACAGATTGATCATATGTTTTTCCCAATGCAGCTAGTTGGTTGATCAAGTGAGTGAACCTTAATTGGAAATCGATGATAGATTCACCGGACTTCATACGAAGAAGTTCGTATTCTGTCATAAGCGTGTTGACTCTATTTTCCTTGACTCCGGTTGTTCCTTCATGAGCTATTTCCAATGCATCCCACATGGCCTTTGTAGATGACAACGTGCAAATTCGAAAATACTCCTGTTGACTAAGAGCACTTTGCAGCATAAGAATGGCCTTGCTGTTCAGAGTGACATTTCTTTAGTCATTTTCATCATAAGATTCTTCTGGCTTTGGAACTCTGAGACCATTTTCCATAACAATTGGTGCATAATCTCCAACTTTAAATACTCTCCACAAGCCATATTTAGAAGCCATGACAAAGACCTTGAATTTGGCTTTCTAGAAGGAATAATGCTGACTGCTGAAGCCTGGTGGTCTGTTGATAGAGGCTCCATTAGGTAGAATGCCCTCCATATTGATCTTATCTCGAGATGTTAAGCTCTTTTGAGATAACCTGGTTCTGATACCAAATGAAAGTGGAGCCAAATACCCAAGAGGGGGGTGAATTGGGTATTTTAAAAACTTTTGTAAATAACTCTGTTTTCTAATATCGAAAACAGGGCAGAACAGAGCAAGAGAAAGAGAAGCTGAACATAAGTGATTTATACTGGTTCGGTCTTAACCAATTGACCTACGTCCAGTCCCCAGACTCTCTAGGATTTCCACTATATCAAAGATTACACACTCCAGACTCAAGAAGTGATTTTCTCACTAGAACTCACTCCCCCTTACAAGTTGTAATCAATGATTCCCCAAATCACCAAGTCCCCTTGACTTGTGATTCCTTACAATAAATGATAATCAGAAATAAACTCTCTTAAAGAGCAGATATAAATGAACACTGAAGCTCTTGTATCAGAAGATACTATACTGATGAAAACTAAAGAGAATAAATGAAAACTTGAATGCAATTCACTCTTAGTTGTTGTTCTTGTCTAGAAGACTTGAATGCCACTCTATTTATACACTAAAGACATTAAATGACCGTTGTAACTTGGATTAAACCGTTGGAAGTGTTCTGCAGTGGTTAGGTGCAACTTTGGTCTTCTTCTCTCTCTAAACTCCACTTAATCCAGTTGAACAATGGTTCAGAGTTGACACTCTGCGAATTAATCCGTTGGAGAAGAGTTTACTTGTTGTAGAAATCATTCTTAAATGCTTTGTAGGCGTGTGCAGTTGGATTAGCCAAAAGGAGCAACTTTCTGGGCAGTATTTAATGTTCAAAGCTACCTTTTTGCTTTTGCTCTAACCTTCAATAAACTTTCGTTAATCTGTTTGAGACTCATCAAAAAGATGGTTAAACATATCTAGAAACATTAGAGATTCATCATGGAAAGCATTGAGATCAAACAAGAAGGTATAGCAAAATCGACAGATTTGAAAATCTGATGGCGTTAAGAAACCTAGAGGTTTGTTTCACAAACCTCGAGGTTTTGGACTTCTGCAGTTAAAAGAAGTTTAAGTCCAAAATACCAAACCTGGAGGTTTCTCCACAACCTGGAGGTTTTCGTAGTGATAGAAAGGCATTACTCTCTTTGAGTGTCCAAACCTCGAGGTTTTCTTAGAAACCTCGAGGTTTCACATTGAGAGTGAAACCCAGAAGAAACGCGACAATAGCAAACCTGGAGGTTTCTATGGAAACCTGGAGGTTTTCGAAAGCCTTGAAAGTTCATTTACTCTCTGGAGCTTAGAAACCTCTAGGTTTTGTTTAAATTTCAAAGTGAAAGAGAAGGAAATCACCAAGAGGGGGGGTGAATTGGGGATTTTAAAATTCTTTTCGGTTCACCCACACAACAGAGAATATCAAGGCAAAGTGGAGATAGAGTAGAAGAGCTTGACACAGATGATTTATACTGGTTCGGTCTAATTCTTTGACCTACGTCCAGTCCCCAGTACCTCTGGGATTTTCCACTATCACTCAAGAACAATTACACCCTCTGTAAACGAAGGATGCTCCTCACTCTAGGACTCACTCCCCCTTACAAGTTGTAATTGTTTACAACAGATACACACTCTGTAAACGAAGGATGCTCCCAACCTAGGACACACTCCCCCTTACAAGTTGTATTCTGATTTTCCCAATCTCTAAGTCACTTGACTTGAGATTATTACAATGAATGATTTACAGTGAAAAAGACTCTCTCTCTAAGAGTAGATAATGATACACACTGAGGCTCAATGTATCAAAGATACAATTAAATGACTATACAGAGAAATAGATGATATTTTCGTGCAAAACTTCTGTGTCAGTCTTCTCTGCCTTGAAACTTCAAATCTTCACTCTTTTATAGAGATTTGAGGCTTGTGAACGTTATAGATCCGTTGGAGCTTTTACCAATTCGAAAATATAGCTGTTGTAGGTGTTTTCCTAATATATCTCTTGCTGAAATCTCTCCCTATTTGTTTTTAGCCGTTGGAAGGATTTTTGCAAATCTGGATATTTGATTTCTGTATCTTCTCCATGTTGATCTAGTCTGAAGAATACTTATTCTTGATTCGTGGAGATATCGCATAACGGCTATCAGAAGATTCTGCATAACGGCTCTCCATGAATTCAGCAAGTTTCCTAAAATGACTCTTCTTTTCGAATCTCAATCAAATTCAAGAATCTTTCTGAAATCTCATGAATAAACTTGTTAGGACTGGTTAGAAACATAGATATGAATCATATAAATCATATAAGATCAATTCGCAGCAAACAAGTCAATGGGTAAATCATTTTGAGCATTTTGTGCAAAATTGCGTTTTTCTGTCAGAGGCACCAAAACTCAAGTTTTGATTATCAAAACTGGAGTTTTGAACTGTTCACGAATCATAACTGGCAGTTTTCAAACCATAACTGGCAGTTTTCAAGCTTTGGAAATTCTGAACCTCTCGGGTTGACCAAAACTCGAGTTTTGCTTCCCAAAACTCGAGTTTTGAACTTTTGGTAACAAGTTCAAAACATCAAAACTGGAGGTGATGATCCATAACCGGCGATTTTCATTTGTGAGATTCTTGAATGCTCTCTGCCTCACCAAAACTCGAGTTTTGACCTCCAAAACTTGAGTTTTGCCTTCTCCAGGATTTGTTGAGTTTTCTTGACGTAACTGTCAACTTTAAAAGGCCATATCTCCCTGGTCTGAACTCCGTTTTGGTCTGTTCAACTCTTGATGGAAAGCTCTGTGTGTCTAGTTTCCAATGGCACCGATTTAAGCTCAATTGGATTTGTAGTTTCTGAGATATACCCAAAATACCGAAGGCTGTTCCTGACTGTGACTTTGATTATTGGGTCAAGTTGTAAAAATCATATCTCCTTGATATGAACTCCTTTTGGCTTGAATTATATATCAAAATGACGCATTGGAAGTCTAGTTTCATATGATTTTGGTTTCGTCTCAATCCGATTTCTAGTTTGTGAGATATCATCAAAACATCAGAGGTCGCCCGTGCTGAATGTGAGACAATGTGGAGCTGATGTTCTGATAACAGTCCAAAACTCGAGTTTTCAACTTCAAAACTCGAGTTTTGGTTCTCCAACTTTCCAAAACTCGCGTTTTGCCCCGAGAACTGATTCCAATGTTCCAAAACTCGAGTTTTGATAGTCCAGAGACCCCAGAGACGTTGTAGACACTTCATAACTCGAGTTTTGCCTCAAAACTCGAGTTTTCTCCTCTTAGATGAGTAAATTATAGCAGCAAGGTAGAAAACTCATGTTTAATACTTGGAGACTCAAGTTTGCTCATCCAAAACCTCATTCTTGCTTGTTTTAACTCTGAATTGAATCATTCCAACTCCCATATGATCTTGGAGGCTTCTAGCATCAATATAAGAACTTGGATGATAAAATCTCCACTCCATATATCAAGTTCTTTTTTATTTGGTCTCTTCTCTTCTTTCTTTCAACTCTTATCTCCTTCTTGATTAATCTCTATAATTCAACTTGGATTAATCTACATTAAATACAACAATTCGTCAATGTATGAGATAATTATATTATTCAATCTTTTTGCTTATAACAATGACATCTATATAAGACATCATCAAAACTAATCATAACTAACACAAAGTTCTCAGTTTTGAGTCAAACCAGAAACCTGGAGGTTTACATGGAAACCTCGAGGTTTTCAATGTCAATGGAAAGCATTTGCTCTCTGGATCCCAGAAACCTAGAGGTTTCTCTCAAAACTCGAGGTTTCACATTAAATTTCAAATCTTTCAGTTTTGCGCCAAGTGTTGGTCGAATTCCCTTATGGCAAGTGAACCAGTCGAACAAGTAATAAAGTGTAAGTAGAGTATCGTCCCACAGAGACTGAGATACCAAAGATTGACGCACGGTTGCTATAATAGTCGCGAAATGGAAATTAAATAATATGATTATGGGAGATGGGTCCTATGCTACTAGCAAGATGAAAATAATGAGAGAAGATATCAGTAAGAGATTAGGCTGGACTTGGAGTCATCCTTAAGTGCTTAAGTCCCCCAGTTGCGTTTACACGATGCTACGGCAATCATACTGTGCAGCTTCCTCATGCTACGGCATGGTTGCTCTTCACAAGGCTATTTGGTTACCCCACCTCTCTAGTCTACCGAAGCTTCCGCGTCCGATACGTAGGATGCTACCTGTACTTATTCCATATTCCTATGGTAACGTTCGAGTATAGATCTTTGCTATGCACAGGGTGTTCAGGGTGACGAGCGGTAGGCCCATTCCTGAAGTCTACAATATAGGCCAAGCCGTGCACGAGCCTCCTAGCAAGCGTCTGGTTCTCGTAAGTCTAACTCCACTCCCTTCCAATATGTGAAGCCACTGATCTAGCCCTTAACTTCCGTTAACCGACTAGTAATTAAAACAACGATAACAAACCAAATTTATGGAATTGAAAATCAAGCAACTGGGTTCTTTCGACACTTAAGGACTCATCCTCATCCAGCCATCAGAAAGTTAGTTCGTGACTGATGAGGAAAACGCAAAACAAACATCAACAGAAAGACCCATGATTGAAATACAAAAAATAACAACGAAAATAGAAAGCTTGAATGGAGTTCCAAGGTGTGAAGGAGCCCTGTCACGTTATTTAGGGGAAGGATGCTGGGTTATTCCTGAAGATTGTAAGCTCTGTGTCTTGCTTACTCTTCTCGAGAGACTGCCGAAGATGAGATCTGTCTAAGGCTCTCCGACTTCTTTAGGGTTCTCTGGCCGCCTTTTATAGTAATTCCTTCGTGCGGCGTAGTGGTTGAGACTTTCCTATCTTGTCTGGATCTTCAGTATCTTCTTGATGGGATTAGATTGCATCTGCAGATCCTGCGGGATTCTTCCAAATCTTTCAGTTCCGATTCTCCGTATCTTCTTTCCATTACGCCAGCAATCTATTATTTCCTCTTTTATTTTATTTCCTGAAATCATTTAGACAAAAGAAGGTCAGATCATAGACTGCATAGCATTGCATCCTCTACTTTGCTATAGCATCCTTGTGCTTAGTATTGCTCCTCAGGTTGCTTCCGGAATGCTATAGCATTGTATCAGCGTTGCTGTGCAGTTTTCCTTTAAAAACATTACCATTTAACACATTTAGATGATTTTCGTCTCTCGTCCCTTTTATCACGAATGCATGCCTTTTTGCTTGATTAATTCACAGTTAAGCTCATTTTTACCATTCAATTCAGTCGTGAATCATAGGGAAAATGTGGTAATACCCGTACTCATCAAATACCCCCACACTTAGCTTTTTTGCACTCTTGGGCAAAAATTAAGATAGAGCGAATCTAAGTCTGCAGCTTTGGTCTTCTTGCCTGTATAGCGTTGCTTGCGCGCCGGCTTTCAGTTCAATCCCCTCTTTAGCAATCCCACTGCCCAGTGCTAACTTCTCCTCCGTGTGGTGTTGCTTCAATGAAGAAGTCTGCAGGGTCTCTCAGGATTTAGTGTTTGCACGCTCTTTCTCACCCAAGGGATGATGGTTTCTCTCTTGTCTTAGCGGGCCTAGAGGATCCATAGCCTTGTTAGAGTTCTAAGGTTACTTCCTAGCATCTGAGTATCTGCTCATCAAAAGGACTTTTATGGTTGTGCTGTAGGAGTGGCTCAGTGTAGCGGAACACGGTGGATGGTGGAGGATGAAATCTGGATGCTATAGCAGCCCAAGCTAGTCAACCTTTCCCTTGCTTTGGTTGCTTCAGCCGAGTGTTCCTTCTTGTATTTTGGACTTTACACTACTACAAAATACCTAAAAGACGACCTAAATAAGACCCAATTAACGTCCTTTTTCTAAGGGACGTCGGGGAGAGTGTAGTAGTTTCTGCTGTATTAGGTGACCTGAATTTAAATTAGGTCGCCTCAGAATAGCTTAAGGTTGAAAATGCGGCTGAATCACCAAGAGGGGGGGTGAATTGGGGATTCTTAAAATTCTTTTGAAATATAATCTGTTTTTGTCAGAAATCCGATAGAACCGAAAGTAAGGGAGTATGACGGGAAGAAAAGCAGAACACAGAGAAGTTATCCTGGTTCGGTCCAATCTAATGACCTACGTCCAGTCCCCAGTCACTCTGGGATTTCCACTATCTCTCTAGACAATTACAGACTCTACAAACAAAGAGTGTTTCACAACCTTGAAAACACTCCCCCTTACAAGTTGTAATTGAATAACCCAATCTCAAAATCCCTCTACTTTGAGATCCTTACAGAAAATTTGATTACAAAAAAAAAACTCTCTTCAAGGAGTGGATATTGTTAATCACTGAAGTACAACAATTCAAGATAACAACTCTTTCACTGATATTGTTGAGTAGTAATATAGAATTTCAGTTCTCTGTCTTTTCTCCTTCGAATCTTCATCTATATATAGTGCTTTGAGGCTTGTGAACGTTTTGGAGCTATTTCCTTTCTGAAAATATAGCTGTTGCAGGTGTTATGTCTTGATCTTGTTTTGCTGAAATCACTCTTTTTCAAAAAGTGGCTGTTGAGAGATCATTTTACAGACTTCCTTGATTCTGGTTTTCTTTTTGAGGTATATATCCGTTGGAGATGTTGCTCAACGGCTATATGATCTCCTCTAACAGTTAGGTGATCTTGAGTAACAATTTTCCTTAGTTTTCGCAAGTTTCCGAAAATAACATACTTTTTGAATCTCAGACAAATCAGAAGATCTCCTGTAATCTCATGAATAAATGTGTTAGAAAAGTTCAGTTATACTAATGAGAGATAGATATAACAAGTAGATTGAATGGGTAACTTAAAACATGAAGATAGAATCAGATTTGGAATTCTGAGTTCATCTGCGTTTTTCAGATCTGGAGGTCTGAACTCGAGTTCACAATGTTAGGCTCGAGTTCTGCCTTTATTCAGTTTTTAAAACTTTGCTTCTGCCAAAATCAAACTGGAGGTTTGTGTGTAAGCTTGAGGTTTGTAAGAACATGAACTCGAGTTCATTAAAGGTGAACTCGAGTTCTCTTTACTTAGAGAACTTTTGAAAAGGGTTAACATAAGACAAACTGGAGGTTTAAGACAAATGGGCTCGAGTTTGAAACTATTAAAAATAGCTAATTGCTCTCTGGAACTTTTGAACTGGAGTTTGAAGAGCTTAGGCTTGAGTTTGGTTTTCTCCGAAATACTCTGAAGGCTCTCGGCCAAAACTAGGCTCGAGTTTGAAGATCTTAGGCTCGAGTTCATACCTCAAAATTACTTTGAACTTTTCATAACTTGAGGTTTGAGTAGAAGTTTAAAGTTTGAAGTAGATTTTCAACAGATAAAAAGCTCTCTGGCAATGATGAACTCGAGTTCGCCCTTAGTAGGCTCGAGTTCATGCAAACTTCCAAAGGTTTAATCCTGAACTTCAGGTTCAGGCTCAAGTTTGAACTTTGGCTTTTGCAATTTGTGCTTTCTGTCAGATCCAGGCTCGAGTTTATCACTCATAGGCTCGGGTTTGATTTTGACAGATAGAAAAGTCACAAGTTTTAAACATCCTTGACTTGTCAAATCTTTTCAATTTTATTTACAATTGTTAGTGATCATCAAAACACTCTGAGAACTAACATATGAGGCGACCTGAATAGCTTTAGGTCGCCTCATATGAGGCGAGCTGAAACTAATTAAGGTTGCCTCTTATTAGTTTTGAGGCGACCTGATTTTCAATTCAGGTCGCCTCTTATGTTCCATAGATGACCTGAATTAATTTTAAGGTCGCCTTATATTAGTTTTTTTTTTTCAAAAAGTTTGTTCTTGTTGTTTGTTTGGCCAATTTGCTGCAAAACTAAATACTTCACAAACTGAATACTCCTACCAAATTCCTGTTTTTTTAACACCAATTACAGCAAGGCAATTCATAACTCAATGGACAAGTTTTTACCATAATACTCTCAACCATAGCAAAATTCAAACAACGTTAATGGTACATGTCCATGGGATATTCACAACAAAACTACAGTTATAATCAATCAAATTCAAGCCATTCACTCAACTCCCAGACTCAGAAACTATCCGCTGAACAAGTTACTACAACAATTTAAGTATACCACCTACAAAACAGAACCAATTTTGTAGAATATTAACAATAAAGACTAGACAGAATACTTAGATGATATTTTCCATTAAAAGAATATCACAAGTCATACCACAACCAGCACAACTTAATAAGTTTCACATTGACAATCACCCTAACAAGTAATGACTTGCCTATATATTCACAGTGAGCCATGTTCAAGAAGATATCTAGCCAACATGTCTCAAACCGAATCGATGTCATCTTGTGAGTACGGATACTCAGTACGAAAAAACGGTAAATTGGAAAACAAGGTATAATTAACAACTGAAGTACCACAAAAAAAAATATTATCATTTGAGGATCATGGAGCATTACGTACGTTATGAAAGCCAGTAGTTTTTCCGGTGGAAACGATAGATTGCATCCAACTGATAACGTAGTATCCGCACTCGGTGTTCCCTTCTTGTTGATGGCACTATAAATCAAAAACAAATTGTTAAAACGAAAGCTACTGTGTCTCAGAAAAAACTTGAATTGAAACTACTTAGCTTTGGATAAAACCACTTCGGTCCACCCTGATCTCGTGCTCCAGGAAGCTGTCTATATGTCCTAAGACCCCTATCATTAAAATGGAAATTGTTGGTTATACTTAGTTTTGATGATGTCTTATATAGATGCCATTCTTATAAGCAAAAAGATTGAGTAATATAATTATCTCCTACTTGGACTAACTATTGTATTTAATGTAGATCAATCCAAGTTGAATTATAGAGTTTAATCAAGAAGGAGATAAGAGATGAAAGAAAGAAAGTATTTGCAGAAGTTGAAATGAAGCTTCATCTCTTTATGGATATTGAAGAAGGTAGAAACTACAAAGAATGATGAAACCAAGTCAAATGAAGAAGGATGATCAAGTTGGGAGATAGAAGAAGGAAGAACTTGATGAATGGAATGAGAATATAAGTATTCAAGTTCTTATATTAAAGCTAGAAGCCTCCAAGATCATACAGAAGTTGGAATGATTCAATTTGGAGTTGAAGACAACAAAAATCAGCTTCAGGAGGAGTTTACTCGAGTAAGGAACTCCTTACTCAAGTATGGAACTCCTTACTCAAGTATGGGACTCAATAGTCGAGTATGAAGTGTTTTTAGCACTTTTGGTGTCTCTGGACTAAGCTTTACTCGAGTAGGCAACTAACTTACTCGAGTAGGAAACGTTATCAGCAACTCTGCTCTACTCTGTTCATGTTCAGAACGGGCGACGTCTGGTAATTCGATGATATCTCCCAAACCAGAGATCGGATTGAGACGAAACCAAAACAATTGGAAACTAGACATCGAACACGTATTGGTGACAAAAATTCATGCCCAAAGGAGTTCAGATGAATTATTTATGGATTTTACAAGTTGATACAAAGATCAGCGTCACAGTCAGGAATAGCCTTCGGTATTTTGAGTATATCTCACAAACGACAAATCCAATTGAGCTGAAATCAGTGGCATATGAAAATAGACTCACAAATATTTCCATCAAGAGTTAAACGGATCAAAACGGAGCTCGGACCAATGAGATATGACCCTCAGAAGTTGACAGTCAGTTCAAGAAGTTGCTCAAATGCATTTTATAAGGCTTACTCGAGTAGACTACTTACTTACTCGAGTAAAGGACTTCCAGAGAGCAAAAACCTTTTGTTTTGATTTCCATCAAATGATTTAATTCTATAAGAGTCTAAGAGTTTTCATGTCTAATCAGTTGTGGACTCAAGAATCATTGAGTACCAAAGAACATACATTTGTTTTGCAGAAAATTCAGTGATTGCTAACTAAAAGAGAATACTCGAGTATTGGAGGAAACACCTGAGTATGGCAAAGTCAGAAAACAACATTGAGTTTTGGAGAAGCTGAATACTTGAGATTTTCTGATGTTTCAGAGGCTACAAACTCGAGTATATGCAATGGTACTCGAGTATAGAAGTAGCAGAAAGCCAATCCTGAAGTTCAGAGAACCTTTACTCGAGTATGAAAATGGCTACTCGAGTACTCAAGAGGTAGAGAGCTTATTTCTGAGAAAGAAGAATGCTTACTCGAGTAAGGAAGTGGTTACTCGAGTAACCAGCAGGCAGAGAGCACACTGCTGAGAAGAATGATTGTTTACTCGAGTATGGGATGTTCTACTCGAGTACAGAACCAGACAGAGGCCAAAGTTGAAGGTATGGAATAGGCATACTCGAGTAAGTAAGTGGCTTACTCGAGTAAAGCCATCGGGATTCAAAAATTCACATAACATTTTTGAAGTCCAGGTAGGTATACTTCTGCCTTTACTCGAGTAGGTAAATGAAAGTATGCTATACTCGAGTAAGCAAGAACTGTACTCGAGTATAGAGGTCTATCTATATAATCTGAAGCATACTGACATGTTCATCAAACCAATTAACTTCCACCATGTTTTAGAATGAACATTGATTTCAAATGTGTTTCAAAATTGAATATTTCATTCATGAAAATTTTGATTACATAATGCATTAACATGGTTTGAAAGAACTTTCAAGATTAGAAATAATTTTGATTTGTCATTATCATATTTGAAATCTTGATCTCATCCATGGATTACATGAGATTCTTATCAATGACATCTTCCTACTTAAAGTATATTTTCAAATTGTTATTGAAAATAACATTCTTGGAATCATTCAGTTATTATCTGATTATTAGATTGAATTTATTTGATTGGACTGCTTTATCTAATGTCAGAAGTTTAATTGAGTAGTGTTGAATGACTTCACCTCTGATAAATACATTCTTAAGTAACATACTCGAGTAGTGATGCTTGTACTTGAGCAATAGTGGGTTTAAATGTTTGATAAGTGTTTCAGAAGAAGGTACTCAAGTATTATGCTAGGGATACTCAAGTATGCTCGAGAAAAACACTGATGCAGAGATTCTGATATAAGTATACTCAAGTAGACCAATGATGTTACTCAAGTAACATTCCTCCAAGTTGAGACAAATGCATCAATGAACAGCAGAGGATTATGACTCAAGTAATTACAATATTACTTGAGTGAGGTATTGTATTTTTGAAATAATATATCATAATCATTTCTCTGTTCTCACATCACTGCTGGGCTAACTTGATTTCATTCCAATTTATTTCATGAAGTTTAGCCTAAGCAAACTCATTTTTAAAATGATCCTTATGCTTTAAATATTTTTATCATCATAAAAAGCATAAGTGATTTCTTTATACCAATTTCAAGTCCACCCAAGTGAACTTGGAAGTTTTTCAATTCTGAGGTACCATGTTGTAAGAAAAGAAATTTCCAAATCTTATAACATTTGCTGTCACAAGAGTTCATCGGTTGTCAACTCTCTTTTGAATATTTCAAAAGTTAACTCTTTATTTCAAGTTAACTCTTTTGTTTTAAAACACTTCGAAGAGTTAACTCTTTTCTTTTAAAAGAGTTCAAAAGTTAACTCTTTATTTCAAGTTAACTCTTTTATTTAAAAAAAAGGGTTGAGTTAACTTTCTGGAGCTTCTGGAAATATCAAAGAGTTAACTTTCTGAAACTGAAAATGATTCTAACGCCTTTGTTTCTTGAAGAACTTAAAAAAATCGTATATTTTCCTGAAACCATGAGTAAGTTCTTGCAAGTTCCAGAAACCATGCATTTGTGCTTATACTCTGCTATAATCATTTTGGTATGATTAAAAGGAACTTCATTTTCAAAAAAAAAAAAATTATGCATCCATTAAGGGGGAGCTTCACATTCATATGTGTTTTATACTCTATAAGCTCTTCTCTTTTATTTGAAGAAAATCCTTTTAAATTTACTCATCTGCATTCACTATCTTTGATTAGTTTTGATGATGAGTTAATATCATATTTTCCTTTCAATATTACTTGAAAATATGTTTTCGAAAGGAATACTTTGATATCTGATTGCACTAACAAATCTCTTCTGGAAAGGATGCTTTTAATGTGTAGCAGAAGATTAGGTTATGTGTTACAACTTTGGTGATCAATCTTTGAAGCTGAGATGTGCTCTACATGGATGATCTATAAAGGAAAAGCAAAGGATGAAGCTGAGTATTGACCATGTTTATATATGATAATCCTCAAGAAGCCAGTACTTTCATCTTATTTGCAAGATATTCATGATCCTGCTATTGAGCCTCATCGAAGAATCTTATATGACAGCTTCATCTCAGGCCTGATCGTTCATCAATTTGCAAAAAAAACATGAGCATTTCTAATCCCTATCTTTTTATATTCAGTAGAAATTTTGCACATGTTTGGTATCTATATGCTTTAAATGTAAAACATGTCTTGAAAACCTCTCCAAACTCTCTCAAATTTGTTTTTTTTTTCATAAAAACATTCTACATTGCTTCATATTTAGAATGAAAGCACTTTCAATCAGGGAGAGAAAATCAGTTTCTTTGACTCTTTTAATCTGGTTTCATTTGTTTTTAAACATGCATAGGGTGCATAGGTTCTAGTTGTTGTGTCTCATTGCATTTCATTGTATTTTGCTGATTTTGTAGTAATTGGTTCTGATATCAGTGATTATCAGAGTGTTTATCCTCTCTGATATCAATTCTGCGTGTATGAAGTTTGCTCATTGAATACATTTCTAGTTGTTTATGATATTAATATGTTTATCTGCTGCCATCCTCAAATTAACTTGTGTTGAAATGCAAAATTGGTCATTTTCTGATAACTTACGATTCAACTTTTTGCTAATGACAAATAAAGGGGAGAGAATGGCGAGAAAAATATGTTGCATCTAATGTATTCTCATATTCATACATATTTTTCTTAAGGTATTTGTCATCATCAAAAAGGGGGAGAATGTTGGTTATACTTAGTTTTGATGATGTCTTATATAGATGCCATTCTTATAAGCAAAAAGATTGAGTAATATAATTATCTCCTACTTGGACTAACTATTGTATTTAATGTAGATCAATCCAAGTTGAATTATAGAGTTTAATCAAGAAGGAGATAAGAGATGAAAGAAAGAAAGTATTTGTAGAAGTTGAAATGAAGCTTCATCACTTTATGGATATTGAAGAAAGAAAGAAAGTATTTGGGAGATGGAAGAAGGAAGAACTTGATGAATGGAATGAGAATATAAGTATTCAAGTTCTTATATTAAAGCTAGAAGCCTCCAAGATCATACAGAAGTTGGAATGATTCAATTTGGAGTTGAAGACAACAAAAATCAGCTTCAGGAGGAGTTTACTCGAGTAAGGAACTCCTTACTTGAGTATGGGACTCCTTACTCGAGTATGAAGTGTTTTCAGCACTTCTGGTGTCTCTGGACTAAGCTTTATTCGAGTAGGCAACTAACTTACTCGAGTAGGAAACGTTATCAGCAACTCTGCTCTACTCTGTTCACGTTTAGCACGGGCGACGTCTGGTAATTCCATGATATCTCACAAACCAGAGATCAGATTGAGACGAAACCAAAAGCATTGGAAACTAGACATCTAACACGTATTTGTGACAAAAATTCATGCCCAAAGGAGTTCAGATTAATTATTGATGGATTTTACAAGTTGACACAAAGATCAGCGTCACAGTCAGGAACAGCCTTCGGTATTTTGAGTATATCTCACAAACGACAAATCCAATTGAGCTGAAATCAGTGGAATATGAAAATAGACTCACAGAGCTTTCCATCAAGAGTTAAACGGATCAAAACGGAGCTTGGACCAATGAGATATGGCCCTCAGAAGTTGACAGTCAGTTCAGGAAGTTGCTCAAATGCATTTTACGAGGCTTACTCGAGTAGACTACTTACTTACTCGAGTAAAGGACTTCCAGAGAGCAAAAATCTTTCGAATTTAATGCTTTACTCGAGTATACACTTGCTTACTCGAGTATAGGACTTCCAGAGAGCAAATGAACTTTCAAATTTGAGTGTTTACTCGAGTATACACTTGCTTACTCGAGTAAAGGACTTCCAGAGAGCAAATGAACTTCTGAATTTAAGCTGTTTACTCGAGTATAGGATTGCTTACTCCAGTATTGGGCGAGTGAACAGTGACTTACTCCAGTAAGGAAGAACTTACTCCAGTAAAGCATTGGTCAAAACTGATTTCGAATTACACAAATTTGCAATGCCTTCTTGTTTGATCTTAATACTTCCCAAGATTAATCTCTAATGTTCCTAGACATGTTTAACCACTTTATTGGTGAGTTTCAGATGATCAAAATGAAGGATATCAAATTTGTGTAAAAACATCGAAAGCCGTGCAAAAGCTCCAACGGCTAGTTTCTAACGGCTATATTTCATCCTTCAACGGTCATAAACGGTCACAGACCTCTTTCTACCTATAAAAGACATGGACTCAAGTAGAAAAACATGGAGATACAAGTCTACAATGCCAAAATGCTGATACTCTGTTTCTACATCCTTTTCACTCTGTTTTACTTGTCTAGATATCTTTGAGAGTGAAATGAATTGTCTGTACTTCAGTGATTATCTATCCATTCCTTTGAGATGAAATTTATTGTAAACACATTATCTTACTGAGTGCAACTCAAGATTGGGTAATCTTGAGTGGGTTATACATTGTGTTGATTACAACTTGTAAGGGGGAGTGAATCCTAGTAAGAGGATTACTTCAAGTACAGAGTGTGTGATCAAGCGGTGTATCCTTACGGTGTGTAAGGGAGAGTATCTCTGTAAGAGATTTGTAAAAGGCTGCACAAGTGCCTGGCTAAACTTGTGGGATTGTAGCGGTTCTCAAGTACCCGATTAAAGCTTGAGGGAAATAGTGGATTGAAATCTCAGGAGGTTCCTGGGGACTGGACGTAGGTCAAGGAGGGCCAAACCAGTATAAATCTGTTTGCACATTCTCTTCCCTTATCTCTTACGTTTCCAGCATATATGTTTGAATGTGTTTACATATATAAATGTATGGTTGTTGCTTTCTAAACTGATTTCTGGGAGTTACGAAAAGAGTTTCAAGTTTTCTAAAGTCTTTATACTTCACCCAATTCACCCCCCCTCTTGGGTGCAGCCGGAACTTACAGAAATTAACAGACATGAAAACAATTCATTTAAAAGAAGAATCGATGATTTAGACAAAAATTTACTTACTCGGCACACATGTTTTCCACTTAGGGAATCGTACCAATAACATGCGTTCTTGGTGGGGCAAACTACACACAGGGTCCAATGACCACTACAACATATACATATTAATATTAAACTAAGATAAGAAAGTAATTTATTCTTAAAAATCTTATATAGACAAAAAAAAAATACTTATCTTTCAAGTATTGGCGCTAGATAACAAGACGATTGTAGGTTGCCCATTGCTAAATCAGCATAAATGGCCCTCCTGGCTAAGATATTGTGAGCCGAAGCCATGCTTCCAGGACATAAGAATCTGTACGAACCTAATCAGCCTTCCTTTTTGCACATGTCGTGGCAGACACTATGATCGAAAGAAAATGATAGATGTTGTTGAATATATTAAATAAAAAAGAGTACTGACATAATTAAAGGGTAAAAAAAACTTACAAGATTGCAAGTTGAAGCCACTGTATATCTAAACAGTCCATACGCATAAACTCTGTCAAATATTTCTTGTCAATATTGATCGAATATGTCTTGTCTGCACTGACAACGCCTGAAGGCATCTGCAAGCCCATAGAGATGATGTCCTTGTAGAGCTCTCGCAGCTGTGCTAAGTATGGAAATATGTCTGCAGCTTGTTCATGCTATGAAAACATAATAAACAGATTATGAGTGGGTTAGCAATGAAAATCAAATGGGAACCTACTCATCGTCAATCAGTAATGTATTTCCTACCATTGGAGGTGTCGTCCCCATCTCAATAAGATGATACGGCCAAAGGATGAACGATGTGGTGGCAGCGCCTAGATCGGGAACCTCCTCATCATCAATCGGAATGGCTGTCTTTTCTTCCCCTTCTCGCACACTTTTTACAGTCACCCTATGTAGGTCTTGTGGAATTTGCATATTGTGGTGTGTGGTTTGTTCTGGGTAAATAAGACCATCGGCAACAATATGTCGGTGTGGGTCATCCAAATATAGAGTGTAGGGTTGTCCACCTTGTGGAGTGTGAGAAGGCTCACCAATATGTACATCTGGAGAGTGATGAGAAGGTTCGCCAACAGGTACATCTGGAGCGTGAAAACTTTCTTTGCTGCTTGGGAAGGCCGGGGATTCCTGGTTTCTAGGTTGCGTATTTCCCTTCTCTTGTATCATAACCCTCATTTCACCCCGTAGTTGTGCCATAACCTCATCTACGAGGGATGCTCGAATTTTGGCTACAAGCTGAGGGCTAGGGTTGTAATCATCATGCGAACAATGGGAATGCCGTCCAAAATATTTCGCGACACTAACTCCCCTCGGCTCCCCTCGAACAGCATCAAGGTAATCGGGCTTCCTAATCGCCGTGGACAAAATGTCCATCCGTGTATTCGGCGTGAATGAACCTTGGCTACTCTACTGCTCAAGCGCATCTTGTATCATAGGATTTTTCATAAGTAGTAACTAAACTCTAAAAATATGAAACAACAGAGGCTATCTAATACTTCTAATTTAACTACTTACAATCTTTAAGGCAACCTCAGCCACATCTTCATTTACGTATTTGTCACCCTTCTTCCTCACAGCTATCCATTTTTTTGTGGCGAGGAGGACGCTCAAGGGCCTGGATAACAGTGGAAGGATCGAATTGTGCAGCTTCCTTCATTCTCTGCAACTCTTCTTCCATTAGCTTCCGTTCAAGCTTCTTATAGCCACCCTTAGACATGCAATGCGGATACTTATTTCTCGCTTGCCTCTCTCTATTGGCCTGACTTTTTTCCTGTGACACGAAAACAAATAAAACTTCACCTTCAATGTCAAATAGATTCAACTAAAAGATAAGATATGAAAGAAATTTTACAAGAAATTCAGGATTTTGGCGTGACGCCACAAACTCCCGCCAGTCCTCTGGAGAAATGTAATCATAGTCCTGACATGGGTCCTTGTCCTTCTTTGCCCCTCGAATATACTTTTTAGTGAGCTTGTTCTTAAAGTCTTTCCAACGTAGAGGAACCTCGCCCATCCAATGGTTGCGCATGGCCTAATTGTTAGGCACATCATACGTTTGCTGCAAGGTAAAAGAGAAGATATGAAAGAAATCAAGTAATAAAACTAAAAATACAAATGCAGAAGATATCGAAAGTGAGATACCAAAAGTTGTGCCCAGATCAACTCCTTCATTTTAGGAGGAACAAACTTCCAATGAGAGAATACAATGCGAACTTTGCTTTGAGCCAGATAGCCTACGTAGCTAATGAAATTGTCTTCCTCTGGACCAATTGGATTCATATTGGCATCGAACTCCACATGCAGCCTCTTTTTCTGACTCTCACGACGTGTAATTAATGCACCCATATGTGTGCTACCTCTACCCTTTCTCCCCACTGATACATCATTCCCACTATCACCCGATGGCTCGTCAGAGCTAGACATATTCCTGTTCATCAAAGACAAATCAATAATGTTAGATAGGGTTATTATTAAATAATAAACAAATGAATAAAATGAACTAACATGTTAAACCTATACAAAAATAACATAGGACTTTTTCATAACTTAAGATCTTACTTTATATGGTTTCCCATATTCCTTTAGAATGATCCTTTCTTGGAGCATATTCTTCATCATCTACCAATTCTACTTCACGTGTTGTCGGTGGATTTGTTGTGAAAGGGAGTGTATCGTCCAGGTTCAAGGATTCTTCACCATACATCTGTTTTTTACTTTGAAGTACAATGGATATTTTGTTATTTGCAGGGTTTGTAACATAAAACACTTGTTTCGACTGGCTTACTAGAATGAATGGCTCGTCTTTATGACCAAGTCTTTGAAGATCAACTGAGACAAATCCAAATTTAGGATCTATTACAACAACATTATTGTTAACCCACTTACATTTAAATAAAGCAACTTTGAACTTGGTGTAGCTCATCTCCCATATTTCTTCAATAACTCCATAATAGGCCATTGATGCTAACACCGGGTTTTTGTCTTTCGAACTCGAAAAGTGCATCGATTCAGCTTCAACCATCACCCTACTGTTTGCAAAGAACTTCTGTCATCTTGGTCTTTTGTGTAGAAAGAATATCCGTTTATATCATAACCGGTCCAAGTGATGACCTGATAAGAAGGCCTCCAGGCTAACCACTCGATTGTATCCGACACTCCGGTCTCGTGCGATATCTTCTCCTCGAACCACTTTATGAACGTCTTCTTTTGCCCATGAGCTATTTGCATGTCATTCTTCCTTGGATTCTTATTCTTCAAACTCTTTCTGTGTTCATCAATGTATGGTTGAACTTCTTCCATATTATTTAAGATGTACAGGTGTGCTTGCAACACCTCTTCACGAGGCTTATTCTTCAGTTTGATTCCTCGAGTTCCCTCACTTATCCCTTTATCATGCTAGGATTGTAACGTCGCCCTTGATAGATAATCATTATAGAACTCCATAGCCTCTTCCACTACATATCTCTCAACTATTGAGGCTTCCGGTCGATAAGGATTTTTAAAATACCCTTTTAAGATCTTCATGTATCGCTAAAAAGGGTACATCCACCTTAGGTAAACTGGACCGCAGAGCCTTACCTCCCTTACCAAGTGCACTATCAGGTGCACCATTATATCAAAAAATGCACGAGGAAAATGCATCTCTAGTTGGGACAAAATAATATAACATTCATTTTCTAATTCATCCAACTTTTCAATGTCAATGACTTTGTTACATATAGCATTGAAGAAAATACACAATTTTGTTATAGTGGTCCGCACTTCATCTTTCATAATGCCCCTAATAGCTACTGGTAATAGTTGTTGCATCAACACATGATAATCATGGGACTTCATTCCCACTAACTTGAAATCGTCCATTGAAACACACCTTCTCAAATTTGAAGAATATCCTTGAGGAACCTTAATGTCATATAGACATCCACACAAACTTTTTTTCTCCGCTTTTGATAGTGTATGAGCTGCTGGCTCCATGTATGCCCTCTTACCATCTTCCATTACTCGTGGATGTAACCATTCTCTTATTCCCATATCAACCAGGTCTAGTCTCGCACTAATTCCATCCTTAGTCTTCCCTGGTATGTGCAAAAGAGTACTTACAAGGCTATCACAAACATTTTTTTCCACATGCATCACATCAAGACTGTGTCTCACATCAAGACTACGCCAATATGGAAGATCAAAGAAAATTAATCTCTTCTTCCATATATTCTTCTCACCCTCAATCCTTTTCTGCTTACCCAATATGACATTGATATGCATCACCCGACTATAGACTTCCTCTCCGGTTAATGCCTTTAGAGCCATTCTATGCTTCGGTAAGCCGTTAAAACGCTTTCTTAACTTACGATATGGGTGGAACCGATCAAGAAACCTCCTGTGACCGAGGTAGACCATTTTTTTTCCATGCTTTAGTTGCTGGAAGTTTGTGTCAGCTTCACATATTAGACATGCTTTATGCCCTTTCACACTGTACCCAGACAAATTTCCGTATGCAGGAAAGTCATTGATCGTGGTAAAAATCATTGCACGCAACTTGAAGGACTCCTTCTTATATGCATCAAACACATCTATGCCTTCCTCCCACAACTTCTTCAAATCCTGAACCAAAGGCGCCAAGTACACATCGATATTCTTACCGGGCTGTTTTGGTCCAGAAATCATCATAGAAAGCATCACATACTTGCGTGTCATACATAGCCAGTGAGGTAAGTTGTATATTACAAGGAGAACCGGCCATGCACTATGGGTATTGCTAAGAGTTTGATACGGATTGAAGCCATCTGTACAAAGCCCCAGCTGAAGGTTTCTTGGCTCACTGCCAAATTGAGGGAACATTTCGTCTATTTTCTTCCATTGCAGAGAGTCAGCCGGGTGCCGAAGATATTTTCCATCGGATATTCTCTCATCAGAATGCCATCTCAACTTCTTTGCTGTTGCTTCACTAGTAAATAGCCGCTTAAACTGTGGAATTATTGGAAGATACCACAATGTCTTCAAAGGTTGCCTTTTTGTTGTCTGCTTTCCAGAAACACTACATTTCTTCACTTTGTATCGTGAAGTTTTACACTTCGGACAATTACTGGGGCCTTCGTACTCGTTTCTGTATAATATGCAGTCATTAGGGCAAATGTGTATATTTTTATACTCCATACCCATCGTAGATAAGATTTTCTTGGCCTCATACATACGATTTGGAAGTACATTATCATCTGGCAACATATCACACAACAATTCAGGCAACGACGTGAAACTGCTATCGGTCCACCCACAAGTTGGCTTTAAGTTGACCAAATGTAAGGTCCTAGTCAACCGTGTATACTTAGTACACCCAGGGAACAAAGGTGTCTCTGCATCACTCCGCACGCTATCATATTCATGCAGTTGTGTAAAAGATTCGACCTCAACATCATGAATCATTCTCTCCATTCCATCGTCATCTACCTCAACTTCATTTTCGTGGGACGCACTGGTAGTTACCTCCTCACCATGCCATATCCATGTTGTGTATCGAAGGTTTATTCCATCACAAATTAGGTGATCCCTTATATCAGCAATATCCCTTCGAACCCCATTTAAACAATTAACACATGGACAATAATACATCCCGTTTTTGTAGCCACATTCCTTCTAGCAAATTCAATAAACTCTTCCACCCCATTCTCATATTCTTCGCTAGTTCTCAACGCATTCATCCAACTATGACCCATTTTATTACCACCTACGACATTTCCAACAACAGTCAAGTTCATAACAATTTCAAGAACGACATGCTTTCTTTTAAGAAAATTTCAGCATCGTTTCCCCTTAAAAGTAAGATATCCCAAAATTTCAATAACAACCAATTTCAGCTTAATTCAACAAAACTTACTAACCAAAGCAATTTAGAACAATATCAACTATTAAATCCAACAATTTTATCAACTAACAGAACATTGGAATTATTCCTACCGACATATACTTCAATGGTAATGGAAATGGTAAACCATGAAGCCATCACTTTTTTAATCAAGTTCACGTAGTTCATATGGCTAATAATAAAGGAAAGACAAAAAAAAAAAAAAAACACGGACTGGATTAAAAACACTAAAACCAATAATGGTAAACCATGAAGCCATAAGACAAATGTGTTGTTCTCTCTCAAGAAGAAGGTATCATATAAGGACAATATATGTTTGCGTGAATAAAATAAAAGCAACTGGCCTAATTTGGGAGCGCAGCCGTTTGCTTCAAACCTTTGACCAAGATTTCTCAGCAGGTAGTTAAAAAGACAAAGATGACTCTCCTTTAATCTCTTATTGTCTATATCTGCATTATCAACATATGTTTGTTCTATTAAGAACCAAACACAAAACTTATTTGGAAGCGGTAATAGGAAATCTTGTTAACAATGTAAGTTCTCTAAGCAAGAAACTCAAGTCAATGAGTGTTTAACCAGTTCGTAGTAAGATTTTGCAATTTACTGGATCAAGAGGCTTGAGTGATCTCAAGAGGAAATCAAAGGCTCCAAAAATTAGGCAGGCTACTTGTACTGAAGATGATATGATTTCGTTACAGAGGCAATCAATTGGTCATGAAGAGTTAGGATAAGCATATGATAAACTGATAAAGATAATAATGTGAAAAAAAACTAAGAATTTCATAAATCACTTATTCATTGTAAAACTATAACTAATTTGTATGTCCATATTTTCTTTCCATGTTTGAATTGAATAAAAATGTTCCAATTTAGCGAATCCACAACTGACAAGGGTCCAGTGCAAGAGCATGACCTTCCTTAAATACTTGCAAAAACTGAGTTATACGCATCAAGAGGCACAACTTGTAAACTCAACATGTAGAAATCTTGTTTTGAATTGAAAAAATAACAATAAGTTGGCTAAGATATTATGAGCCACTTATTCTTTATTGTTTACTCTTTGTAAGTTGCTTTCTCTCGCCCCAACACACAAACAATGAAATGACTCACTCAGGTGGAGCTAAGCTGAGCCTCACAAATACGCTCTCCTCTAATTTCATTTCTCAACATAAACATATAAATTAATGCATGGGCTTTGAGTTTAGATGGCTATGATACCCCTGGAAGCCACTATAAAGGCATTTATTCATTTCCTTATGCAAATAAATCATCAATTAAACTACATACAATAATTTACCTGGGGTGCGTGTATCATCAAATACATCACCACCATATTCTAAAATTTTCCTCCAAGGGATATTCCGATTTTCCTTTAAGAATTTTAAAACTCCTTCCTGCAAAGTATGAACCAAAGTAGGCTATGGATTCAGGGAAACAAGGGTCTTTACAACATGATTTCCATGAATAAAAACACAATTATCTCGTTTCCTTTTATGTCATAATTGATTGTACTGATTATCTTTGTTTCAACAAACTGAGGTTCAAAACAATTTCAGAACAATAACGGGATGGGTCAAAATAGCACAAATCTTGGTTTGTTCCGCACAAGAACATCAGTGTTTAGGAATCATAAAATACAAATCCATCAACTATACAAGTACGTTCAAAAGTAGAAACATAAAACAGGATTGATTACTAAAGTTAACTAGTCATATGAGTGTATGAATTTTGAACTCACACCATTCAGATAAATGATCTCAAGTTACAATCTCGTCTAACCAACCAAACATTATCAGTCTAGAATCAAAGCTGCCCTCTAATCTATCCAAACATAACAACACCCAAAAGCAGAGAAAAGCACAAGATTTACCTCAGGAATGAAGAACAAGAACGATCCAGAAACTTAGGTGAGCTAGAAGCCCGAACACAGCAAAATGGGCAAGAGAAATCAAGGCTGCACCCAAAGCACAGAGCTAGAGGTCCAAGTGTTTGTGGCCGAAGAGGAAAGCACAGAGATTCACTTGCTAGGAGAGAAATGGAATAACTGAGACCCATCATAGAGAAAATTTGGAGCCATTGATGAAATTATAGTTATATCATGCCAGTTTTAGAGCAAGAATTAAGGGCATACCGAAGAGATCGTTGGAGAAGGTGGGCTGGACGCGGCGGAAACAGAGGTCGACAGCCGATAGACGCCGAGAAGAGAGAAGACGAAGGAGACGATGGACTGTCGCGACTGAGTCGATAGGGTTCGCCAGTGATGAGGGAAGATGAGGGAAATAGCGTAGATATGAATAGGGTTTTTGATGGCAACGAGGGAAGCAGAGAGGGAACTTCGAAAATAAAAGGCTTGTTCACGGGTTGGCAAAATAAGGGTTAAGTTCTAGATTTGAGGCGACCTGAAGCCCATTTAGGTCGCCCAAAATCCAATATAGGCGACCTGAATGTGTATCAGGTCGCTTATGTTTGAAAATAGGCGACCTGATTGTTGTTCAGGTCGCCTACTTTTGAATAAAATGGGTGCCAATAATGAAAAATTAGGATACCTGAAATTTTATCAGGTCGCCTATTTTTGAAAATAGGCGACCTAAATGTGTATCAGGTCGCTTATTTTTGAAAATAGGCGACCTGAATGTGTATCAGGTCGCTTATTTTTGAAAATAGGCGACCTGATTATTGTTCAAGTCGCCTATTTTTGAATAAAATGGGTGCCAATAATTTTTTTTTAAAAAAAAAAACTCCTTGTCTTTGTTAAAATAGGCGACCTAAAATTTTATTAGGTCGCCTATTTTTAACAATTTTCAACATTTTGTTTTTAGAAAAAACCCCATGTCCCTTCAATGTTCCATCTCTGGTTTATGGCAATTTGTTTTTTTTTTTTTAATAATTGGCATATATATAGGCAACCTTAAATTTTTTCAGGTCGCCAATTTTCCCATTAAATATCACATGGCACGCAAACAAAATATTCTCCTATATTTCCCTCTGGCGCCAAAATTTTTTGCAGATTTCAGGCGTCTTGAAACATTATCAGGTCGTCAAAAATTGAATTTACAAGTCCTAAACAATTATTCAGGACGTTAAAGGCTTATTTTCCTTGTATATAATTACAAGATTACCATTGGCCTCATTTTTTACTACCTATTTCTTATTTAGGACGTATTTGAGGGTAGTAATATCAAATTTTTGTAGTAGTGTCATGCTGCTTCTTTATTTCGTGCACCAAACACCCTTTTTCTTTTTTTTTTTGGTGCACACCAACAGCTCGTTTCTTTTGCCCTGGGAAAACTCTGCTGCAGCAACGTCTACTCGGTCTTCTTTAGTTCAGATTCCTAGCCTGTTTTGCTATAGCATCATTTGCTTGGCTCAAGGGGTGGCAAAGTGACGATGGTGGCGATTGGCTTATGTATGAGGGTGATGGGTGTGACATGAATGCCTCTATCTTTTGAACTTTAACTCAGACGCTAAGTAGCTTATCGAAGAACTAGGACAAATCAAGGATCAACATAGGTTAGCAGACATTCACACAAGATAAAACATATAAGCTCAATTAAATCCTTCCATGGGGGTTTCTTCCCTGTTAACTTCCTCGTTTTCACTCTACCCCACTTTGGATTGGCTAGCACCGTCAATTTCCCAAGACTAAAGGTTCAGTTTCTGTCAGCCCTTGTGCTTTGCTTAGTTATACAGGCATTCGTTCCTCAGCTACACTATTCTATTCTTGCCCTATGGGAGTTTTTGAAAAAAATTTCTAGTTCGTGCAAAATAGAGCTAAGTGCAGGTTCAAGTTTACGACAAACAGAATCAACAGAGTATATCGTCTCCCCCCACACTTAAACATCGCAATGCCCCCATTGCGACGGCGAAGCAGGGCAGAGAGGTTGAGGAGAATACTATCCCAGCAATTGAAAATTATTATTATTATTTTTTTTTGATTAAAACAAAGGAAAACTAGTAATCGTAAGTGATAAATCCCAATTTTACTACATTTTATCCCCCATTAATCATTTATTTTGAGGATTATTTTAGGCTAATTTAGATATATTAGATAATATTTAGATTGTTAGCCAATTTTAAGAAATAAAATAAATCTGAATTAATTATGAGATATTGGGCTTAAATTATCAATATTCTGATTAATATCTTGTGATTAAATAATATCTCTTAAGATATGATAAATTATGATTTTATCATATTAGAAGATCCTATGGTGTAGAACTTTTCAGGAAACCTAAAAGGAGATCTAATGGTGGAATTTTAATGGGCCCAAGTTAGTGCCCAAAGCCCTCTTTTCCTCCCATAAAATTAACCTAGCTGCCTATTGATTATTCACGCTCTCCTTGAGAGGCGAAACGGAAGTCTAGACGCTCTCATTGAGCGTCGCTAGACGCACACGGACGAGGACGAGAGAATCACCTTCCTGCTGATTATTTCTTGGAGACGCAACCAACACATTACGACAGGGGATTTTAATTCCTTCATCCATTCCTCAATTCCATCAATTCACACTTACGGGCCCCACGTCCATATAATCAATTCTTTCAAATCTCTGGAGACGCACGGGTTGTTCAATTTCATTGGCATAATGATCATGTTTGCGACGTGTTTGGGTCGTGGAACAAGAATGACTTCCATGGAAGCTTAATGACTTTTAGGAGGCAACTTAGGAGGAGAATGGAGAAAGCTAGAGCCTAGGGTTTTACATTTGAAGACCATAAGGGAGTGTTTTTCCTTTTATCGAATTGTTTGAAGACTTTGAAATTATTTAGTTTTAGATAGTTTCGAATTGCTTTCTTGAGAACAATCTAGTTTTAGATTGTAAACATATCATTTATTTCAGATTTATTTGATAATTTGGATTTGAACATATTTGCTGGGATTTTTGTTTGCAAACCCTTTGATTGTCAATTGATTTAATAATTGAGTTTTCATTATTAATTTTATTGTCAATTGGGTTTATCGATTTAATTGTTTAGTTAGATTGATAAATTGTTTAGTTGTTTAATTAGACGATTGTGAACAAGATTCCAAAATTATATAGAAATTAGTTGTGACTAGGTTTTAATGAGTTTAATTAACTAGCACGTATTCCATTATGAGTTTTCTAATGGATTAGGTGTTATTGAACTTGAGGTTTCCCATATTTCAATTAGTTGATTAAAATCATTAATTCCAATATTTCATTACCTCCTTTGGTCTAATTAATTGGTTTGGGCTAAGAAAGTTAACTCCATGCAATTCCTGAGTTGTCCCCTTCATCTTCATAATTTGGTTGATTTACTTTTATTTAACATTCTTTTTAAATTTTGATTATTTTTTCTCAAAACAAAAACCCCCAAATTTGCATTCTCATATAGATTAGTTTCATTCTCATATAGGTTTTAGAGTCATTATCATTTTGCATTTAATTAGTTTAGTTTTATTTTATTTGCATTTTTATCACCTAAATTCATCCTAAAGAAAACCCACAACTTGCTCCTTGAGAGAATGACCTAGGTTAACCCTAAACTGCATAATTAAATTAGGACCTAGTTTAATTGATTGCTTTAGCGACGAAAGCAAGCTCAACAGTAAGGGAAAAGATCAGACAAAAAGTTCAAAGTCAAGAATCTATTGCGAGGACAGAACACAAGTAAACAGATCTTAGCTTTTTCTTGGCGACGGTCCGTCAGGAGGTCTCGACGAGTTGGACACCTCTTCGTCATCATTGTCACCCGACGATGTACTGGTGGGGCCACCTTCTTGCGGACTTGTGCTCCGTTGATGCTTCCTCGAGTTAGGTCATTCTTGCTGTGGCGGTCCAGCGGCTAACCGTGCATGTCGAAAGTAGCCTCAGGGAAAGGCGGCAGGGGGATGTACCTTGGGGCATTTGCCATGAGATTCGCTGCCAGGCTGCGATCTCGCTCTGCTACATACTGCCACCACATTTGTTGTTGAAGGATCAGGGTGCTAACCGAGCGCTGCAAGGTAGTGACCTGTGCCACCAGTGTGTGGAATGATGCGGCCGAAATCAGGGTTGTGTCAGTCGGTGGTTCGACAGACGAACTGGCCAGGTCAGGCTGTGAAATTTTTGGCTGACACTTTTGCAAAATGCGATGTACAGTGGTTGCAGTGATAGGCAGCGGGAGCCCCTCTCTTTCTTCATTTGCATCAAATTCCGGTGCTAGGGTTTTATCCGCCTTGAGGGTGTTGTAGCGAGACTCTGCCTCCCGAGTTGCAAAAAGCGAGGCGTCTGTGAGTCCTGTAAAGGCTCTCTGCCCGGATCCCTTTGTACACGCCATTGGAATGCTTTTGGTGGATGGAAGGGGATCAGCAGTGTTGACGACTGGTACAGAGCGAATGGGTGCAAATGAGTTTGTTGAGTACTATGGTCCTCTTTAAATAGGGGTTATGAGGCGTAGTTATAAGCGGGTTGTGCGCAATTAGGCCAGAATCTCGGAGAAAGCCCGGCTGGCCTCAGGTTGGCGTAATAACGGCATGCCCCACCCTTCCAGCAGTCTTATTGTTTGAATCCGTTGGGCCCTATCTTACATGGCCCACCCCTACTAAGTTGCTTTTAAACGCGGTCCGTGTAGCGGAGATGCCACAAAAATGTGATATCTCCTTGGCATCCTGACTTCCTCTGATCTTGACCCCTGAAACAAAAAACCTTAAAAGTTACCCCTGGGCTGCCTCCCAGTAGTGCTTGTTTGAGTCTTCAGCCAGAGTTTACTGCAGCAATCTAATGCTGTGGTGATGCAGGGGGTTCCCCTGCCTGTTAAATGCTCTTGACGTCTGAATTAGGCGAGTTATTCTCAGGTGGGTCCTTGAATCGCATAGTCTTCAATATTGAGAAGGTGACTTGATCATTGTCCACCCACATAGTGAGTTCCCCTTTTTCTACATAGATCAGTGCTCGGCCAGTTGCCATGAAGGGTCTCCCCAGCAGAATTGGTACATCACGATCAGTTTCAAAGTCTAAGATAATGAAGTCTACTGGGAAGATAAACTTGTCGACCTTAACCAACACATCTTCAATCTTGCCTTCAGGCAGCACTATTGATCGGTCGGCTAAGTGCAGTGTGACGGTAGTAGGCCTTGCTTCCCCTACGGCCAACTGTTTGAAAATTGACATAGGCATGAGGTTGATGCTGGCTCCTAAGTCGCACAGAGCCTTGCCCGAGTAGTTGGGGCCAATGGCGCAGGGGATTGTGAAGCTACCAGGGTCTTTCAATTTTGGAGGTAGGCGATTAGTCAATAGATCACTACACTCCTGGGTTAATGCCACCGTCTCAAACTCTTCCAATCGACGTTTTTTGGACAGGATCTCCTTCATGAATTTCACATAACTGGGCATCTGTTCCAGTGCTTCCACAAGTGGGATGTTGATATGCAATTGCCGCAGCATGTCAAGGAACTGTTTGAATTGCTTCTCCTGTTCTTGTTTCTTCAGTCTTTGCGGGAAGGGTGGCTATGGTTTGGCCTTTGCTATCGGTTCATGATTCGACCTATGCCTTCGTAGGGTGGTAGCGGATGGTGTAACCTCTTGATTGTGATCATCCAACACTATCGGAGGGAGAATTGTCGTGCTAGGAGGTTGTGCTGGAGTGTCTGGTCTTGGCTGTTTCTGGTCATCCCTATGGGGCAGCTCGCTCCCCTCGTGCTCTACCTCCACTTCTTCTGGTTGGGGGTCAGAATGTGCCCTTGGCTGCTTAATTGCTGTGGTGGGTGACAGACTCCTGCCACTCCGGAGTTCGATCATCTTAACTTCTTCCCTTCCTTTGATCCTAGGGACTTCAGTGTCGTTAGGCAGGGTTCCTGAAGGCCGGTTATTCAGGGCAGTGGCTAGCTGTCCCACTTGAGTCTCTTGATTCCGCAGGGTCACTTGTTGATTCTGGATGATAGCATCGTTCTTGGACATATATTCCTTCAGAAGGCTCAACATAAAACCCTGCGAGTTTGAATCCCCACTTTGCTGTCTTGCTGGCTAGGTGAATCTCGACGGGTTTGGAGCTCGGTTGAAGGGTTGTCCAGTTGCCTGTGCCCCTTGGGTGTTCCATGAAAAATTGGGGTGCTGCCTCCACCCAGGGTTGTATGTGTTGGAGTATGGGTTGTTAGTATTGCCTCCCCTGTTGAGGTTATTGACGTAGTTCACGGATTCAGGGTTGGCAGAACACTGAGCATATGAATGCTATCCTCCGTAGTACACACAGGCTACTTGATCTGGTTGCGTTGGTGGAAGGGTCAATCCTTTCACCATATTGCTAGAGTTGAGACTTGTGCTGAAAGAGCTGTCACGGTGTCCAGTTCATGTATTCCTGCAACAGTGCGGGATGGAGTATATCTGTCTGTTTGCCATTGGTGACTGTTCATCGCCATACGTTCCAGCAGATTATAGGCCTTGTCGTAAGATTTCTGAAAATACGGCTGAATCACCAAGAGGGGGGTGAATTGGGGATTCTTAAAATTCTTTAGAAATATACTCTGTTTTTGCCAGAAATCCGATGGAACCGAAAGTAAGGGAGTAAGAAGGGAAGAAAAGCAAAACACATAGAAGTTATCCTGGTTCGGTCCAATCTAATGACCTACGTCCAGTCCCCAGTCACTCTGGGATTTCCACTATCTCTCTAGACAATTTCAGACTTTGCAAACAAAGGGTGTTTCTCAACCTTGAACACACTCCCCCTTACAAGTTGTAATTGAATCACCCAATCTCAAAGTCCCTCTACTTTGAGATCCTTACAGAAAATTTGATTACAGAAAAGAACTCTCTTCCAAGAGTGGATATTGTTAATCACTGAAGTACAACAATTCAAGATAAACAACTTTTTCACTGATATTGTTGAGTAGTAATATAGAATTTCAGTTCTCTGCGTTTTCTCCTTCGAATCTTCATCTATATATAGTGCTTTGAGGCTTGTGAACGTTATAGATTCGTTGGAGCTATTTCCTTTCTGAAAATATAGCTGTTACAAGTGTTATGTCTTGATCTTATTTTGCTGAAATCACTCTTTGTCCAAAATATGGCTGTTAAGAAATTATTTTACAGACTTCCTTGATTCTGGTCTTCTTTTTAAGGTATATATTCGTTGGAGATGTTGCACAACGGCTATATGATCTCTTCTAACGGCTAGATGATCTTGAGTAACAGCTTTCCTTAGTTTTCGCAAGTTTCTAAAAATAACTTTCTTTTTGAATCTCAGACACATAGAAGATCTTCTGTAATCTCATGAATAAATGTGTTAGAAAAGTTCAGTTACACTGATGAGAGATAGATATAACAAGTAGATAGAATGGGTAACTTAAAAACATGAAGATAGAATCAGATTTGGAATTCTGAGTTTATCTGCGTTTTTCAGATCTGGAGGTCTGAACTCGAGTTCACAATGTTAGGCTCGAGTTCACCCTTTATTCAGTTTTGAAAATTTTGCTTCTGCCAAAATCAAACTGGAGGTTTGTGTGTAAGCCTGAGGTTTGTAAGAACATGAACTCGAGTTCATTAATGGTGAACTCGAGTTCTCTTTACTTAGAGAACTTTTGAAAAGGGTTAACATAAGACAAACTGGAGGTTTAAGACAAATGGGCTCGAGTTTGAAACTATTGAAAATAGCCAATTGCTCTCTGGAACTTTTGAACTGGAGTTTGAAGAGCTTAGGCTTGAGTTTGGTTTTCTCCGAAATACTCTGAAGGCTCTCGGCCAAAACTAGGCTCGAGTTTGAAGATCTTAGGCTCGAGTTCATACCTCAAAATTACTTTGAACTTTTCATAACTTGAGGTTTGAGTAGAAGTTTAAAGTTTGAAGTAGATTTTCAACAGATAAAAAGCTCTCTGGCAATGATGAACTCGAGTTCGCCCTTAGTAGGCTCGAGTTCATGCAAACTTCCAAAGGTTTAATTCTGAACTTCAGGTTCAGGCTCAAGTTTGAACTTTGGCTTTTGCAATTTATGCTTTCTGTCAAATCCAGGCTCGAGTTTATCACTCATAGGCTTGGGTTTGATTTTGACAGATAGAAAAGTCACAAGTTTTAAACATCCTTGACTTGTCAAATCTTTCCAATTTTGTTTACAATTGTTAGTGATCATCAAAACACTCTGAGAACTAACATTCTCCCCCTTTTTGATGATAACAACACTTGTAAACATTTGATTGGGAAACTTAGTTTGAAATTCATTTTGAAATTCAGTTTGTGAAAACCAATTTTAGAGTTTTGATCAGATTATCAGAAAACATATACTAGGAGCAGAATATTAAAGATTTGTTTTATGAAAAACACTTTTGCAGATTATCAGAGACTTAACCAAATTATCAGAGACAAACTTCAAGACATATACCAGAAGCAAAACAGAACATATATAACTGACACTTCATATGTTATATCACAGAAGAGTTTTAAGATGCACAGAAAATTCAAACTAATCAAAATATTCACAGAATCCCAAAATAACTCCAAAAGTTACGAAAACTACAAGGGTTACAAAACAATCAACATTCACTCCACACTTTCTCCCCCTTTGGCATCATCAAAAGAGATAGGCTCAATTGGGACATAGGGTACTATGGCTAGTGGCTCAGCATAGGATGTGAAAGTAGAAGGTATAGGAGCAGAGGGAGGTGACTGTGCAGGCTGAGCATGAACAGGATCTGAGTTTGGGGCAGGTACAGAGGTAGAAGCATCCGGAGACTGAGACTTCAAGATCTTGTCCATCTTCTCGCTTAAGTTCATCATTGTAACCAATAGAGTGGACATAGTAGAGGTCTGTTCATTGACTTGAGTCTTCATTGCTTCTTGTTCAACTCTGAAGGCTTCTTGAGTATCTACTAAATTGTTGTGCCCTTTGTTCACCTCGGCAACCAATTTTCCCACAGCTAATTCAATTCCTTCAATCAGATCAGACACAGCTTTGTCCACAATTTCTTGAACCTTTGTTTCAATATCAGAGGCAGGTGGAGCACTTTGAGCTTCCTCAGCTTTGGACTGTGTGGCTCTGGATGTTGCTGGCTTGGACTTCCTTGGAGCTCTAGACTAATCCGAATACTCAGGCCTATGAGTCTTCATTAAGTTCATGATATGCTGCCCAAATTCGGCTGGAAATTGAGGAGAATCATTCTCAGCCAAGTGCCAAATCTTCTCATGAAACAGAATCACTGAAACCAAGCTGGCAAAGGGAATCTGGGATGATTGGCGTGAGTGAAATGCAAACTTTGCCATTTCTTGAAAAAGCCAGTAACCTACATTCTATGGTTGTTCGTCTAGGATGGAGGCGAAGATATTAAAATCTTTCTTGGCAAAATGGGTAAAATTTCCTCCCTTCTGTAGGAGATTCCTAGAGTAAATATACCAGATTGCTCGATTTCTTAGAGGCATGGCAGCTGGAGTAAAATTTAGTATCTCTAAGGCTTCAGGAATAAACTCATCTGGTCTAAGTAAACTAAATATAGCCTGTTGCTTATATCTGTGAGTTTCAGGTTTGGGAGGGTTGGTAATTTGAAGGATAGAGTTTAAGTAATTAGGAGTAATTGTGATTTTCTGGCCTCTAACCTTTATGACAATTCTCTCCTCTACCAAATCACCTTCAGAGTTCAGTATATTATCAAATTTCATGTGAAAGTAAAAGACTTTTAGGACTGTAGGGAGCCTTTATTGAAATTAAGGTCTCAAACTGTTTCATCCAAGGGGTTAAGTCCAAATCACATTCTTCTTTCAGTTTGGCCAAATTTACATACACAATTGGACAAAACTTTTTCTTCTCATCAAACTTCTTCTTAAACAAATTACCCTCTTCTACAGTCATCCTACATGGATCTACATTGAAACCATCTGGACATCACTTATGTTTGTAAATTTCTATGATTGCTGGCAAAGATTGTGATACCTGAGGAGCATCTTGCTCCTGATATTGGGTCTGAGACTGAGCTTGGCCACTGCCTTGGCCTGGAGTAGGAACAAAGGGGATACCCACGGTTTTCTTTCTCTTGAAGGGTTGTTTTTCCCTCAGAGGAGCAGACGGCTGAGGTGCTTTTCCCCTTCCTTGAACTGGGGGCTCTGGGTCGTGTCTCTTCTTTGTTCTCTCTTCTGAAATCACAACTCCTTTTGGTCTGGGAAGAGGAGTTTCAGTGTTCTTGCCGTCAAAACCTCGAATGAACGTGTCAATTCCATGATGTAAGCAAGTTGAGCGAGTTCTTGCACGGACAGGGCGCTCAGATTGGGTTTGAGAAACAGATTGTGAGGGATTAGGGTTTGTATCTTTGGGATTGGAGGATTGTGAGGCCATTTTCGCAGTGATCAGAGGAAGAAGATAGTGAAGAAGTCGAAGAAAGCTAGGGCAAACTGGAGGTGTGTGAGGAGTGAGATGAAGAGTTTGCAACTGTAGTATATATAATGTGCGTCGCGAACTCGAGTTCACCTTTTACAGGCTCGAGTCCGTCATAAATTTCCACTTACCTGGACTTCAAGAGTGTGCTGAGAACTCTTGAAATTCCTCGTGAACCTGAGGTTCTCACTAACGGGCTTGAGTTCAGAATGAGTTTTCTCCAGGGTAGCTTTCTGTGATTCGCGAACTCGAGTTCGTCACTTATGGACTCGAGTTCACCATGTCTGGGTTCCAGTCTTGCTCTCTGCCAAAAATGAACTTGAGGTTCATTTACTAATGAACTCGAGTTCACTCTTGCTTTGCCTTTCACTTCTTCTCAGTCTCTCTCGAGCTCGAGTTCATCCTTCTCAGGCTTGAGTTTGCTCATTCATCAGACTCCCATTTCTTCTCTGTCTCTTACATGTTCAAGTTTTACAAACACGGGCTCGAGTTTGTCCATAATTTCAGCAAGTTTGGGACATAAACATTCTACATAAAACATATCTAGATACTCCGATGCTTAAGTCAGTGACAAATCATCAGCAAAACCATAACTAACATTGAATTGGGTAAGAAATACTTACAGTTCATTGGGATTTACCATTCCCGATTCTCTTCTTATGAAGTTAAATTGTTCTTTTGCTAATGGTTTTGTGAAAATGTCTGCCAATTGGAGATCAGTTGGAATAAACATGACTTTGACTTCCTTTTTCTGAACATAATCTCTGATGAAATGATGTCTCACATCAATATGCTTGGTTCGTGTATGTTGGACCGGATTCTTGGCCAAACTTATTGTGCTTGTATTGGAACTTCCTTCAAGTTGATTCCTAGGTCTGAAAGTTGTTGTCTGAGCCATAACACTTGTGCACAGCAACTTGAGGCAGCTATATATTCAGCTTCAATGGATGATACAGCTACCGTTGTTTGTTTCTTACTAAACCATGACACAAGTGACCCACCAAAGAATTCACACTGTCTACTTGTGCTTTTCCTATCGGTTTTGTATCCGGCATGGTCTGAATCTGAATATGCCACCAAATGTTCTGGTTGGCCTTTGGGAAACCACAATCCTAGAGTCTTAGTGTCAGCAAGGTATCTGAAGATTCTTTTCACATGTTCAGCATGTGACTCCTTTGGAGCTGATTGGAATCTTGCACACATTCCAACACTAAATTGGATGTCTGGGCGGCTTACTGTTAAATAGAGTAATGATCCAATCATTCCTCTATATTTTGTGATATTGAAGTCTTTTCCCTCTTCATCTGCATCCAATGAAGTAGTTGTGCTCATAGGAGTGTCTGTACCATTGCATTGATCTAGTCCAAACTTCTTTAATAGATCATTTAGATACTTTGTCTGTGATATAAAGATGCCATCCTTCTTTTGCTTTACTTGCAGACCAAGAAAGTAATTAAGTTCCCCCATCATAGACATTTCGAATTCCCCCTGCATTTTCTTTGCAAAATCTTCACACAAACTATTCTTAGAAGCACCAAATATGATATCATCCACATATATTTGTACAACTAAAATTTCATTTAGCTTATTGGTTCTAATAAACAGAGTTGTATCAGCTTTTCCTCTAACAAAGCCTTGATCAAGAAGAAATTTGCTTAAGCGTTCGTACCAAGCTCTAGGAGCTTGCTTAAGTCCATACAAAGCTTTCTTGAGATGATAAACATGATCTGGAAATTTTTCATTTTGAAAACCAGGAGGTTGTTCAACATAAACTTCTTCTTGTATGAAACCATTTAAAAAGGCACTTTTTACATCCATTTGAAAAAGTTTTATTCCTTTAACACAAGTAAAGGTTAGAAGAACTCTTATGGCTTGCAATCTTGCCACTGGAGCATAAGTTTCCTCATAATCAATTCCTTCTTCTTGATTATAGCCTTTTGCAACCAATCTTGCTTTGTTTCTGATAATGATTGTAGATTCGTCATGTTTGTTTTTGAATACCCATTTAGTCCCAATGACCGAATGGTCTTTAGGCCTAGGTACCAAATCCCAAACTTGATTTCTTTCAAATTGATGTAATTCTTCTTGCATTGCGATCACCCAATCATTGTCAGAAAGAGCTTCATCAATTTTTGAAGGTTCAATGTGAGATATAAAAGCAGAAAATGTAACTTCATTCAAAGTACTTTTTCTGGTTCTAACACCTTGACTAACATCACCTATTACTTGGTCTAAAGGGTGATTTTTATTATATTTCCAAGCTTTAGGCTGTGATGGTTCAGGATTTTCAAAATGCTTTTGAGGGTCTGTTTCAAAAACATCTTGTACTTCTGAATCAGAAGGAGGTTTTAGAAGATGCTTGTTTTTCAGAAGTTTGAGATTGATTTTTCAAAATAAGTTCATCATCATCATTATTCAAAAGTTTGTTAGAGGATAAGTCACAGAACACAACATGTACAGATTCTTCTACACAACGGGTTCGAATGTTAAATATCCTATAGGCTTTACTTCTATTAGAGTAACCCAGAAAAATACCTTCATCTGCTTTGGCATCAAACTTACCCAAGTTATCCTTACCATTGTTATGGATGAAACACTTACATCCGAAGACATGTAGATGTGCTAAGTTAGGCTTCCTTCCTTTGTATAGCTCATAGGGAGTTTTGTTTAGTTTCTTTCGTATATATGCTCTGTTTGAAATATAACATGCTGTTGATATTGCATCAGCCCAGAATGCTTGAGATGTTTTGTTTTCATTCAACATTGATCTTGCCATCTCTGTAAGGACTCTATTTTTTCTTTCAACTACACCATTTTGTTGAGGAGTCCTTGGGGCTAAAAAGTTGTGATCAATTCCTATGCTTTCACAGAACTCAGCAAAGGATTGATTGTCAAATTCTCCTCCATGATCTGTTCTAATACCTGAAATAGAAATACCTTTCTCGTTCTGGACCTTTTTGGCAAAAGCAACAAATTGATCAAAAGTTTCATCTTTAGAGCATAAAAATATGGTCCATGTGAATCTTGAAAAGTCGTCAACTATAACTAAAGTATATAAATTACCACCTAGGCTTCTAACTCTCGCAGGTCCAATTAAATCCATGTGAAGTAATTGGAGTGGTCTTTGAGTTGAAATCTTATTTTTGGTATTAAAAGAAGACTTGGTTTGTTTCCCTTTTTGACAAGAGTCACAAATCATGTCATTTTTGAAAACAAGTTTAGGAATGCCAATAACTAATTCCTTTTTAACAAGTTTGTCAAGTTGAGACATATTCACATATGCCAACCTTTTGTGCCAAAGCCAAGTTTCATCTGAGTTACTTAGAAAACATTTTTCTGAAGTTCTATCATCATTAGAAAGATTGAGTGAATAGCAATTACCTTCTCTTGGTGCTCTGAACAACGCTTTAGACTTGATTTCTTCTAGGGGAAGAATATCTTTGCTAACGATTAAACATTCTTCTGAATTAAAGATAACCAAGTTACCTTTATCTGTACTTTGACTTACGCTCAGAAGATTGTGGCATAAGCCTTTAACAAGGTATACATCTTTGATTTTTGGTCCATTGGTGTTTCCAATATCTCCAACTCCAGTAATCTTGCCTGTTTGATCTCCACCAAATGTTACCTTGCCTCCATCTTTTGATTTGATTGTTGCAAATTTTGATTGATCCCCTATCATGTGTCTTGAACATCCACTATCAATAAACCACTTATTGGATTTTGATGCTCTAAGACAAACCTGCAAGACATAAAATATCAAGACTTAGGTACCCACTTTTTCTTGGGTCCTTTTGGGTTAGTTAGTGTCTTAGGACCCTTATAGGATCCTTTTGGCACCCATTGATAATTACCTATGGGTTTGTTTTTACCTTCTCTTTTATGAAAACAGGAAGAAGTAGTATGACCTTTACGATTGCAATAGTTGCAGTGAGCAAAAGGATTGGATGAATGCACAGATTTTTGAAAATAATTTATGTATGATTTATGTCCAATTTTCTTCTTTCCCTTTTGTTTATCAAAATCAGGTTCATAGCCAATTCCTGACTTATCATTTGTAAACCTTTGTTGATTTAAAATAACATTTAGCATTTCACTACCATTGGTGAATTTTTTAAGAGTTTTAGTAAGAAGCAAATTTTTCTTTTCTAAAACACAACACTTTTCACAATTTTTTTCAACATGTTTCTCAACATTGTTTTCAGAAACTATAGTAGGAGAAGAAGAATGTTGAACTTGTTTTTCTAGAAATTTGATTTTCTTCTTGGCTGATGAAAGTTCCTTTGCAATTTTTTTAAATTCAATAAAAAGTAAATCATATTCAGAAGATAACTCATCATAAGAAAAATTGGAAGTATTTACCTCTTCATTATCAAATTCTTCTTGAGCTACAAGACAAATGTTGGTTCTTTCTTCCTCTTTAGCTTCATCTTCATCTGATGAGCTATCTCCCCATATGCCTGAGACATAAGCTCCTCTTTTGAATTTGTTTGATTTCTTTTCTTTGTTCTTGAGCTGTGGGCAATCAGATTTGAAATGACCGGGTTGTCCACATTCATAACATGTGATGGACTTCTTTGTTTCTGTGTTTGAACTACCCTTGTGATATTTTCTGTTGACCTGATCCCTTTTAAAAAATTTCTTGAATTTTCTGACCATCAGACTTATTTCTTCATCATCATCATCCTCATTTTCTTCATCATCATCAGACTTAGGTTCTTTAGAGGTTTTGAGAGCTATACTCTTACTCTTCCCATGCACTTCTTCAAGTCCTTTCTTGAATTTTAGTTTAGCTTCATATTTAGAGAGACTTCCAAAGAGAGCTGCTACAGATGTCATTGATTCTCCACGTGCTTCTTCGATGGCAGTGACCTTTGCCTCCCATTCTTTGTTGAGGACATTTAGGATCTTCCTCACTTGAACAGATTGTTCATATACTTTTCATAAAGAAGCAAGTTGGTTAATGAAATGAGTAAATCTTAACTGGAACTCACCAATGGATTCTCCTTGTTTCATGCGAAGGAGATCATATTCTGTCATGAGGGTGTTGACTCTATTCTGTTTGACTCCAGTTGTCCCTTTATGAGCTATCTCCAAGGCATCCCACATTGCTTTTGCTGAACTTAGAGTGCATACACGGAAGTACTCTTGTTGGCTCAAGGCACTTTGTAGCGTGAGTATGGCCTTGCTGTTGAGAGTGATCTTTCTTCTATCATTCTCATCATAGTTCTCTTCAGATTTTGGAATTCTAATTCCTTCTCTCTCAATTGTTGGAGCATAGTCTCCTTTTTCAAAAACCTTCCATAGGCCATATTCTGTGGCTAAAACAAAAACCTTGAATTTAGCTTTCCAAAAAGAATAATGCTCACCATTAAAACCTGGGGGACGGTTGATAGAGGCTCCATCGGGCAAGATTCCTTCCATAGTGATCCTTCTCGAGATGTTAAGCTCTTTAGAGAAGACCTTGCTCTGATACCAAATGAAAATACGGCTGAATCACCAAGAGGGGGGGTGAATTGGGGATTCTTAAAATTCTTTAGAAATATACTCTGTTTTTGCCAGAAATCCGATGGAACCGAAAGTAAGGGAGTAAGAAGGGAAGAAAAGCAAAACACAGAGAAGTTATCCTGGTTCGGTCCAATCTAATGACCTACGTCCAGTCCCCAGTCACTCTGGGATTTCCACTATCTCTCTAGACAATTTCAGACTCTGCAAACAAAGGGTGTTTCTCAACCTTGAACACACTCCCCCTTACAAGTTGTAATTGAATCACCCAATCTCAAAGTCCCTCTACTTTGAGATCCTTACAGAAAATTTGATTACAGAAAAGAACTCTCTTCTAAGAGTGGATATTGTTAATCACTGAAGTACAACAATTCAAGATAAACAACTTTTTCACTGATATTGTTGAGTAGTAATATAGAATTTCAGTTCTCTGCGTTTTCTCCTTCGAATCTTCATCTATATATAGTGCTTTGAGGCTTGTGAACGTTATAGATTCGTTGGAGCTATTTCCTTTCTGAAAATATAGCTGTTACAAGTGTTATGTCTTGATCTTATTTTGCTGAAATCACAACTTTTTCATTAATGGTGAACTCGAGTTCTCTTTACTTAGAGAACTTTTGAAAAGGGTTAACATAAGACAAACTGGAGGTTTAAGACAAATGGGCTCGAGTTTGAAACTATTGAAAATAGCCAATTGCTCTCTGGAACTTTTGAACTGGAGTTTGAAGAGCTTAGGCTTGAGTTTGGTTTTCTCCGAAATACTCTGAAGGCTCTCGGCCAAAACTAGGCTCGAGTTTGAAGATCTTAGGCTCGAGTTCATACCTCAAAATTACTTTGAACTTTTCATAACTTGAGGTTTGAGTCGAAGTTTAAAGTTTGAAGTAGATTTTCAACAGATAAAAAGCTCTCTGGCAATGATGAACTCGAGTTCGCCCTTAATAGGCGAGTTCATGCAAACTTCTAAAGGTTTAATTCTGAACTTCAGGTTCAGGCTCAAGTTTGAACTTTGGCTTTTGCAATTTATGCTTTCTGTCAAATCCAGGCTCGAGTTTATCACTCATAGGCTCGAGTTTGATTTTGACAGATAGAAAAGTCACAAGTTTTAAACATCCTTGACTTGTCAAATCTTTCCAATTTTGTTTACAATTGTTAGTGATCATCAAAACACTCTGAGAACTAACAATTTCATCAGTAGGGACCCCCCTGAGGAGGCGTCTACTAATGATCGCGTATGCGTGTCAAAGCCTTTGTAAAATGTTTCAATCTGCACCCACTCGACCAGTCCATGTTGTGGTCATCGTCTCAAGATATCCTTGAACCTGTCCCAAGCATCATAAGTAGACTCTCCAGGCTTTTGTTGGAACATAGTGATTTCTCCTCTGAGTTGCGCATTCTTTGTTGGTGGGAAGAACTTCAGCAGGAATTTGCTTCCCAGATCATTCCATGTAGTGATGGAATGAGCAGGCAGGTTGTTCAGCCACGTGCGCGCCTTGTCCCTCAGCGAGAATGGAAATAGCTTGATTCGGACGGCGTCGGGGGCTATACTAGGGATTACAAAGGAGTCGCACACCTTCAGGAAGGTCTTGAGATGCAGGTGTGGGTCTTCAGATGGGAGTCCTCTAAATTGTCCGGCCGCGTTCAGCATCTGTATCATGACACTCTTGATTTCGAAGTGTCCAGCTTGTAAGGGCGGTTGAATGATGGCCGAAGTCAGTTTATTCAGATTAGGAATCCTGAATTCCATAATGGCCTTGTTCCCATCTAAGTTCGTTGGAAGGTCCTAGTTTTCCCTGTCCATCGCTATGCGCTCTTGCTGTTCTCGCTCGTGATCATTAGGTACTTTCGCCATGCTTGCTACACCTTCGGACTGGCTTCTCCGCTTTTGCTTCCTACGCCTTTGCTTATAAGTACGGTCTATCTCAGGATCGTAAGGCTCAAGACTGGCCAAAGGCGAGTTGCGCATGCACTGCAGATTGTTCCTGTAAAATCAAGAACGAGACAAATGAGCTGAGCACTAAATAATTCACAACTATTAAGCAACGGGACGTCGTCACTAGGGGTATCAGCAGTCCCCAGCAACGGCGCCAAAAACTTGTTGGTCGAATTCCCTTATGGCAAGTGAACCAGTCGAACAAGTAATAAAGTGTAAGTAGAGTATCGTCCCACAGAGACTGAGATACCAAAGATTGACGCATGGTTGCTATAATAGTCACGAAACGGAAATTAAATAATATGATTATGGGAGTTGGGTCCTATGCTACTAGCAAGATGAAAATAATGAGAGAAGATATCAGTAAGAGATTAGGCTGGACTCAGAGTCATCCTTAATTGCTTTAGTCCCCCAGTTGCGTTTACACAATGCTACGTCAATCATACTGTGCAGCTTCCGCATGCTACGGCATGGTTGCTCTTCACAAGGCTATTTGGTTACCCCACCTCTCTGGTCTACCAAAGCTTCCGTGTCCGATACGTAGGATGCTACTTGTACTTATTCCATATTCCTATGGTAACGTTCGAGTATAGATCTTTGCTATGCGCGGGGTGTTCAAGGTGACGAGCGGTAGACCTATTCCTGAAGTCTACAATATAGGCCAAGCTGTGCACGGGCCTCCTAGCAAGCGTCTGGTTCTCGTAAGTCTAACTCCACTCCCTTCCAGTAAGTGAAGCCACTGATCTAGCCCTTAACTTCCGTTAACCGACTAGTAATTAAAACAATGATAGCAAACCAAATTTATCGAATTGAAAATCAAGCAACTGGGTTCTTTCGACACTTGAGGACTCATCCTCATCCAACCATCAGAAAGTTAGTTCATGATTGATGAGGAAAACGAAAAACAAACATCAACAGAAAGACCCATGATTGAAATACAAAAAATAACAACGAAAACAGAAAGCTTGAACGGAGTTCCAAGGTATGAAGGAGCCCTGTCACGTTGCTGCTCCACGACGTCTTCTCTCTGCCGAACTCAGGGGAAGGATGCTGGGTTATTCCTGAAGATTGTAAGCTCTGTGTCTTGCTTACTCTTCTCGAGAGACTGCCGAAGATCAGATTTTGTCTAAGGCTCTCCGACTTCTTTAGGTTTCTCTGGCCGCATTTTATAGTATTTCCTTCGTGCGGCGCAGCGGTTGATACTTTCCTATCTTGTCGGGATCTTCAGTATCTTCTTGATGGGATTAGATTGCATCTACAGATCCTGCGAGATTCTTCCAAATCTTTCAGTTCTGATTCTCCGCATCTTCTTTCCATTACGCCAGCAATCTATTATTTTCTCTTTTATTTTATTTCCTGAAATCATCTAGACAAAAGAAGGTCAGATCATAGACTACATAGCATTGCGTCCTCTACTTTGCTATAGCATCCTTGTGCTTAGTATTGCTCCTCAGGTTGCTTCCGGAATGCTATAGCATTGTATCAGCGTTGCTGTGCAGTTTTCCTTTAAAAACATTACCATTTAACACATTTAGATGATTTCCGTCTCTCGTCCCTTTTATCACGAACGCATGCCTTTTTGCTTGATTAATTCACAGTTAAGCTCATTTTTACCATTCAATTCAGTCGTGAATCATTGGGAAAATGTGGTAATACCCGTACTCATCACCAAGACAGAAACCTGGAGGTTTGAGGTGAAACCTGGAGGTTTGATTAACTTAGAAAATGCGAAAACCTCTCTATCTTGACAAACCTCGAGGTTTCTCATATTTTTAAGAAACCTGAGAGATTCAGTTTGAGTTCAAACCTGGAGGTTTTCACCAAACCTCGAGGTTCAAAGTAATGGCAAAAACTTGAACTATGTGAGATAGGTCAAAACCTCGAGTTTTCTTTCCAAACCTCGAGGTTTCACATAATTTTGTGAAACCAAGATTTTTCCAAGTTAAAACAGAAACCTAGAGAGCTTCTCTGTAAGGCTAAACCTCGAGGTTTCTGTACAAACCTCGAGGTTTGCTCTCACAGTGGGTTTTTCAATACCTGAGAGCAAAAACCTCATGCTTTGTTTACAATCATTGGAAATCATCAAAACCTTTAGAGAACTAACAACACCTACCTGGCCAATGGGTTTGATTGATTGAGTTGGGTTCTATGCCCCAAGTCTATCTAAGGCTTGGTTGAAGATTGTATAGTTACTATGTCAAGAATTGTAATTATACAAAGCTCTGCAGTATTGTATCACACGAATATTCCTTCGGGAAATTTTTAATATACCAGCATATGTCAGGGCATCTGCATATGCCTGGGCATTTTATATTCAGTCACTCATTGTCCGAATGATAGTGCATGCTCTCCGTTTCCACATTACTCAAAGTGGTAGCACCTCAAACTCTGTTGATTTTTCTAAAACCAAGTGTCAACCAACACGATTTGAAGTATGGAATTTGAGGTGTTACAATTTTGGCATCAGAGCTAGTTTCAGAGCATGGTTTGGACATCTAGGTTAGGAGTGTTGGAAATTATGCCCTAGGGGCAAGTCATTGTTCTCCATTAAGTTATCACTTCGTTCACATGTTTATGGTGATAACTGTATCCCAGGATATATCTTATAGATTATCCTAAATGTCCTTGGTTGGTCATCTATGCGGGAGCGAAGATGAGTTAAGACCAGTATGACTTTGATGAGGTATGGAGATACGAATCCAAGTCATGGGCACTTGTAAGAGTATAAGGTGCTGGACCGACCCACTATGAGAAAGCAGCATGGATTAAGTCATAAGCTTATCTCATGTATAACCGCGTCACAACGCCCTATGACCTAAGATCATCATGGATTCCTACATGATGAGTCACTGGTCTTTGACCTAGTCAAAAGTCACCTTTGACCGGGTGATGATAAAGGCTGGGATCGGGATCAGTGGTTTTCATGCGGAGGAATGTGAATGGTCAAGATGGAATTTATCCCTCACATTTGTAGAGAGATAATACTGGGCCCCTCAATGAGTGAGTCTAAGAAATGTATGGCCATACAGTGATGGAAAAGAGTTTTCATTTCACTTATTAGACTGCTCGAGAATTGAGAAAGTAATGGTTAAGAACAGGAAGTTGACATTATCCATGCCTCATCCTTGACCGAATTATCGGGTGACAAAAGGGACGTGACATGGTTGTACGATAGGTAGTATCGTGTCATCGATCCCCATGTGAATTGGGGTAGTTGCAATGTCTTGCTAGAGGCCGCTTGCGACTTGTGGGCTGATATAGTCTTGGCCCACTGCCAATCTCATATGGGCCTGCAGGGTCGCACACAAGAATAATCCAACACGGGTAAAAGTGTCCAGATTCATTGAATCTCAGATTAATCTGAGATTAAATGAATACTGAATTTAATCTGGGGTAAATATATATATATATATTTACCCCAGATTAAATTCAGTATATATGTGTGTGTATATATATTAAATTCAAAAATAATATAATAATATTATTTAATGGAGATTATAATATTATTATATGATATTTGTTTTATATTTAATTTATCGGATAAATTAAATATCTAAAACAAATAGAGATATTATATCTCATTTGATTTTCAAATAAAGATATCATTATCTATTTAATTTAAATTGAGATATTGTATCTCAGATTTAATTAAATAGATAGATATCATTTCTCGGATTTAATTTATAGAGATAAATTAAATCAGAAGGCTTTTAATTTGAATTAAATAAATACATTAGATTAAATCTATCAGGTAGATTTAATTAATATATTTTTTTTAATTAAAATTTAAAATTCAAAATTAATGGGGATTAATTTTGAATATAATACGCCGATGGGTTTAGAAAAACCTACGGGACTTTTAGTCAAGCGTATTAAAAAGTCGCGAGAAACTCTAGAGCGAAAAAGAGAGAAACGCACAGTCTGAGGCGCTAGCACGCTGCCGCATCCGTGTTCGGAGATTGTTCGTGTGGATACCGGTAGAGGAAGCCGATTCTAAGAGTCGTCTTCTGCTGATCGAGAAGGTAGCCCACCAGTTCAAAGAGAACGAGACGCGGACGAATTCACTACAGTTTGGGTTTTCTTGATCGCCATGAGAAAATGTGCACAAAGGGTTTGTGTAGATTCTTGAGCTACTAGTTCGCTAAAATCAAAGGAAAACCTCCGGCTCCGGATGATTCTGAGTTCTCTATAAGGTATGATTCGGGTTCCCTAACCTTGATTTAAACGCACCTGAGTGATCCTCGGAACAGGATTCGTAGAAAATTTTAATCCGCTGCGTGTACGGATCCCAACAGTGGTACTAGAGTCAACTCAACGTGCATTTAAATTGGGTTTCTGTACATGCTATTATATGTGATATATGTGCAAGAATTTGAATCTTTGTATGCAAGAATTTGAATCTTTGTATACAAGAATCTGAATCTTTGTATCAAGAAATTAAATCTTGTATGCTTTATAATAATATAGCTGCGTTAGGGTTTGAATCGTTCATATTCGCGGCCACATCTGAATTGTTCAGATTGAAACAAAATTGAAGGTTGATTGCAATCCGAAATTGCAATTGTTGCAAATCATAATTGCAATTCAAGATTGCAATTCAAAATTGCAATTCAAGATTGCAATTCGTGATTGCAATTATTGCAATTCAAAATTGCAACTTGAAATTGCAAATCATGATTGCAATTTGAGATTGCAATTTGAAGTTGCAATTAAAAAAAAAAAGATTATGTATATTATATAATCATGATATATTATATAAGAATATAATATAATTTAAATTGGAGAATTTATTATATTATATTTATTATATAATATAATGTTAAATTAGAGAATTAAATCATGATATATTATATAATTATATAATTTAATTTAAATTAGAGAATTTAAATTATTTTATATTTATTATACAATATAATATTAAATTAGAGAATTTAAAACATGATACTATATTAATAAATTGCAGAATTTATTTTATTATGTGTATTATATAATATAAATTAGGAATAATATTTTATTTCATAAATGTATGAATTAAAATATGTTCATATTTACCTTTCAAAGTGTTGTTTGGGTAGGTGAACAACATAACTCTAGGTTAGATGAGTCATGTTGTGTAACATGTTTTAATTGTGTTTTGATATGATCACTGCATGATTAATTTAGATTCTATATGAGATATACAATAATGATTGCATTCATATAGGTAGAATTAATAAAGATAAATTAAATCGGCAGACTTTTATTTTAGATTAAAATAAATAGATCAGATTAGATCTGTTGGACAGATTTAATTAATGTTATTTTAATCTAAAATTTGAGTTCAAGATTAATTGAGATTAATTTTGAATATTTTAATACGGCCAATTAGGGTTTTAAAAATCTTATAAGATATAGATCTAGTCGTATTAAAATGAAGCGACAGCCGCAAGTCTCAATAATTTAATCATAATGATTTATTTCATAATTATATGAATTAACATATGTTATGATTAATTTAGAGTTTTAATTATTATTTGATTTGATCACTCATAATTAATTTAGAATTTTAATTATGATTTGATTAGATCACTCATAATTAATTTAGAATTAAATTAATATGATTAATTTTATTATATCTAATAATACCCTCTAAATAAAATCTTAAGTTACAATGCCATCAATAAATGAATACTTGTCAAAACCTCGATCACCCATTTGTATGTTCCACCAAAGTGGATGCATCTGAGTAATCTTGGGGAGACAAGAGAGAGTAATGTTGATACTCTATATTCATTATTGTCTTGACTTAATTGAGATGATCAAAACGGTTTTGGATCTCAAGGCATTGGATGAGATTAAACATGCTAGGTCATATGATGATCGAATCTCATAAAGATCTAAGAGTTACATGTGATGTAATTGGCAAAGGGGTTGCCTACCTAAATAACTTTATTTTAAGCGTCCTGCCAAAGCGGACTTCAGATTAAGCTAAATATGGATCTTAGCCTACTAATTATAATGAGGGTTACTAATTCAGTGGGAGGTTACTGATTAAACTTTACACATGTTTTTTTAACTGTGGAATCATGTAGAATAGTAACACCTCAACACCATCAATGCGATCAGCCCTTGAGAAGGACGAACTCGATGAGACAAACTTTCTTGACATGTTTGATGATGAGGACATAGGAGGCAGCATGACCAAGGCAACAAACTTGGAGGAAATACAAGGTCTTGGAGATCCAATGATAAGAGCAAAAACTAAAAAGGCTCCAGATTGAAGACCTTGAAGAATAAGCCCCAATGGATATGCATGGAGGCTTCATTGGGCCTTGACCCAAATTCTACCCTTAGTTTTATTTTTCGTACATTTAGTTGAACTTTTGTAATAAGGATTATTGGGCTCGCTTATTGGGCTCATTTATTGGGCTTTCTTGTTTTCATTTGTGTGTAAGCAGAATTAGGTTAAGCTTGATATGTATAAGGCACACCATGGCCATGGGAACGGCAGATTTGAATTGAGATTTCAACCATTTTGGTGAGAGACAAGCTTCTCTAGGGTTCTTTTGAGAATCTTTGAACTTATCAAGGGTATCGATCCTTGTGGCGTTCTTGGGCTTATCAATTCTTTGGAATTGTGGCGCCTACCTTTAATCTGCAGTTTTCAGTTTTCGTGCTAAATTTGTTCATTTCGTATCTCCCATTTCCCTTATCGTTTTTCGGTGTTTTCATAGTCAAAATCGTAGTTCAGAACGTGATCTTTCAGCTCGTTTTGGAAGCACTCAATTCCGAGGTCTGTAGCCCGAGATCCATTCCATTCTTTAAGACGCGTCAGAGGCTGTTCTGGAGCGAGATTCCATTCCTAGTTGATCCGATCATCCGTTTCCTTCGGGAATCACATCATTTGGTATCAGAGCACGGTTCTAGGATTGGAATTGGGTTATCTTTCCTTGATTGTTTACATCCAATCTGGTAACCCTAATCCCTAAATTTGTGTTTTTGATTTTTGAATTGTGAAATTCTGTGTTAGCCGTCGTTCTTTGTTCCGAGTTTGTTCTTTCAATCTTCTAGTTATTTTTCCTTTCAATTTCTTGTTCAGTTCACATGTTTCTGGCCTTTGTTCTTGGTGTTCATCCTTTGTTCATCATTGTTCTTGAATGTTAATCCTTTCGATTCATATTTCTTGAGTAGTGTGTTGTTAGTGTGTTAAGTAATAGCTCGTTTCGTGGGGAATTCTATCTAGTTCAATTCTGAATTAGTACAATTTCAAAGTTTGATTCCAAAGTCACAAATTCCTCTTGTTTAGAATCAGGTGTTATATATATGTAAAAAAAAAAAAAAAATCAGTTGCTATATAAAAAAAAAAAAAGAAAAAAGAATCAGGTGTTAAAAAAAAAAAAAACTATACAGCACCTTGTTATATTATTCAATTACACACACTACTACGTGTGAATCAGTGTTTTCCTTGAATAATTCCTACAAATTGTTTTGGTTTTGAATTTTCTTTGTCTTGTCTTCTTTGAGTCCAAAGTGTCTTCCTTGAATAATTCCTCCAAAATTGATTTGGATTTTCTGTCTTGTTGTCTTCTTTGACATCTTTTCCAAACTGTATTGTGAGTCACCGCCAATTCCAGAGTTTGGGATTGTACTCTTGAGTGTTCTTGGAGATTCTGTTAAGAACTTAAAGAGAGCTATTGAGTGGTAAAAGGCAAGAGAGCACACTACACAAAAGCCTTATAGAGAGCAACAAACACGAGTGATACATTCTTAAGAGTGTAAACACGTGAGCGAGTGGTAAGGTCCAATTACTTTTACTCTTGTTCTTTCCTTGAATTATGGCAGGTGGTGAAGATAATAGGTTGTTGATTGAAGCCATTACAACTCAAATGCAAAGGATGATGAGAGAACACACAGAGGAGTTATATGAGAGAATTGAGAGAATAGAAAATCAGAGGAATCATGATGAAGATAGAGAGAGAGGGAGGGATGAAAGGAGAAGAAGAGATCATGAGAATGATGCTAGAGAGGATAGAATTAAGGGAGTGAAGCTTAAGATACCATCCTTCAAGGGAAAAAGTGATCCGGAGGCCTATTTAGAGTGGGAACTGAAGATTGAGCACTTGTTTGCATGTCACAATTATACTGAAGACAAGAAAATGAAGGTGGCAGCCATGGAGTTTAGTGATTATGCTCTCATTTGGTGGGATCAATTGCAAAGGGAGAGGGCGAGATATGAAGAACCATTGGTGGATAGTTGGGTGGAGATGAAAAGGCTAATGAGAAGAAGATTTGTTCCTTCCCATTATCATCGAGACCTTCACAATAAACTTCAGAGACTCACGTAAGGTAACAAGAGTGTAGATGAGTATTTTAAAGAGATGGAGGTGTCCTTGATTAGAGCAAATATTAGTGAAGAGCGGGAGGCTACTATGGCACGTTTCTTGCATGGGCTGAATAATGACATAAGGGATGTTGTGGAGTTGCAAAATTATGTGGAGTTGGAGGATTTAGTGCAACAAGCTAGTAAGGTAGAACAACAACTCAAGAGAAAGGGTGTCATGAGGAAAAACTCTTCAAATTTTTATTCTTCAAGTTGGAAGGATAGAAATAAGAAGGAGGGAGGTACTTCATCAAGCAACCCCACTGCTACACCTCAAAGGACTCAAACTAAATCCAATGAGGTCCCTAAAAAGACAAGGAGTAGTGAGATAAAATGCTTCAAGTGTTTGGGGAGAGGTCACATAGCTTCAGAATGTCCAACTAAGAAGACCATGTTACTTAAAGAGGATGGAGAGCTTACTAGTGAGTCTTCTTCAGATTCTGCTTCACAAGATTCTGCTTCTTCAGATTCTACTTCACAAGATGATATTAAAGAAATAATTCCAGAAGGAGATTTGTTTATGGTAAGAAGGATGTTGGGTAGCCAAGCAAAAGACATGGATGAAAGTCAAAGAGAGAACGTCTTTCATACTAGATGCCTTATCCAAGAAAAGGTATGTTCTCTAATTATTGATGGAGGGAGTTGTACCAATGTTGCAAGTGCTAGAATGGTGTCTAAATTGGGCATGGAAACCAAACCTCACCCACTGCCATACAAGCTTCATGGCTTAGTGAGGATGGAGAAGTGACCGTAAGCAAACAAGTGGAGGTGAACTTCTCCATAGGAAAGTATGAGGATACAGTTTTATGTGATGTGGTACCAATGGAGGCTTGTCATTTGCTACTTGGGAGACCTTGGCAATATGATAAGAAAGCTATGCATGATGGTTACACCAACAAGTTCTCTTTTGTTCATAAAGAACGCAAGATTATTCTTGCATCCTTGACACCAAGAGAAGTTAGTGAGGATCATCTAAAAATGAGAGAAAAAAGAAAGCAAGAGAGAAAAGAGAGTGGAAGAGAGCAAGAAAAAAAAGGAGAGGAAAAGAGAAAAGCACCAAACTTGCTTATAAAAGAAAAAGAGGTGAAAAAGGCAATGCATTTGAAAAAGCCAATGCTCTTACTTTTGAGTAAAGAGAATAATTTTACAGGTGCAAGTCTTACTAACTGTCTTCCAAATGAGGTTTCTGATTTGTTGCAGGAATTTAAAGATGTTCTTCCTAAAGAGATTGATGATACAATCCACATTGCAGATTTGTGCTTCAAGGAAGTGCATAAAGATGGAGACGAGGATTGCAATTTGAGGACAAATTCTTCTAAAGAAGGAGGGAATGATGAGGACATAGGAGGCGGCATGACCAAGACAACAAACTTGGAGGAAATACAAGGTCTTGGAGATCCAATGATAAGAGCAAAAACTAAAAAGGCTCCAGATTGAAGACCTTGAAGAATAAGCCCCAATGGATATGCATGGAGGCTTCATTGGGCCTTGACCCAAATTCTACCCTTAGTTTTATTTTTCGTACATTTAGTTGAACTTTTGTAATAAGGATTATTGGGCTCGCTTATTGGGCTCATTTATTGGGCTTTCTTGTTTTCATTTGTGTGTAAGCAGAATTAGGTTAAGCTTGATATGTATAAGGCACACCATGGCCATGGAAACAGCAGATTTGAATTGAGATTTCAACCATTTTGGTGAGAGACAAGCTTCTCTAGGGTTCTTTTGAGAATCTTTGAACTTATCAAGGGTATCGATCCTTGTGGCATTCTTGGGCTTATCAATTCTTTGGAATTGTGGCGCCTACCTTTAATCTGCAGTTTTCAGTTTTCGTGCTAAATTTGTTCATTTCGTATCTCCCATTTCCCTTATCGTTTTTCGGTGTTTTCATAGTCAAAATCGTAGTTCAGAACGTGATCTTTCAGCTCGTTTTGGAAGCACTCAATTCCGAGGTCTATAGCGCGAGATCCATTCCATTCTTTAGGACGCGTCAGAGGTTGTTCTGGAGCAAGATTCCATTCCTAGTTGATCCGATTGTCCGTTTCCTTCGGGAATCACATCATTTGAGGACTTAAGTGTTGATCCTAAACACAAAAGAAAGGAGTATCTCATCGATCAACCCATTCCTGACGAGCCTGCAACTGATGATCCAAGAGATCAGACTGATGCTTATAGAAGCATCAGGATGACTCTATGGATACAGGATGCCTGAAGCCTGCCACTGTGGTTCCAGACCTCGATGGAGATCTAGAGCACATGGAGGTGTCTGAGATGATTTATCATCCTATGGAAATGTTCCAGGAACAGGCGACGCAAGAGAGGTATGAGACCACAAAGGCCTTATTCTCTTGCAAGATGGCTGAAAGTGAATCAATTAGTCTTCATTTTGTTGAAAATGAAAGGCTACATTGATCACCTTGAAAGGCTTGGATTCCCCATATCCCAGGAGTTAGCTACAGATGTGATCTTGATCTCACTCCCAAAAAGTTATGATGACTTTGTCATGGATTACAACATGAACAATATGGAGGAATCAATTTCTGAACTGCATGGGATGCTCAAAACTGCTGAGCAGAGCCTTAAGAGGAGTCCCAGTACTGTTTTGTCCGTTCAGAGAGGAAGGGGTATGAAACGGAAAGCCAAGAAGGCAAAACCTCCAAAGGAAGGGGTCTGCTTCTTCTGCAATGAAATTGATCATTGGAAGAAGAATCGCACACTCTGCCTCAAAGATCTGAAAAGAACAAAAAGGATAGCGGGCTATCGCTTCAGGTATCTATGTCATAGACATTCGCTTTTCTACTTCCTCAAACATGGGTATCAGATACTACATGTGGTTCACGCATTTGTATAAATGTTTAGGATCTCAAGGATAGTAGAAAATTGAATGGACATCTGTGACAAAAAGGATCAAGTTAAAAGATTTAAGTCCTACCTTCCTATGGCATTGTCGTCTAGGCCATATAAATGAGAAACGCATTTCGAAACTCCATTATAGATGGATTTCTGAAGTCATTTGATTTTGAATCATTTGATACATGTGAGTCTTGTTTATTGGGAAAGATGACAAAGGCACCTTTTACTAGACACAGTGAAAGAGCCACCGATTTTTTGAGCCTCATACATACTGATGTGTGTGGACCAATGAATACATCTGCCAGAGGAGGTCGTTTGCACTTCATTACATTTATAGACAATTTCAGGAGATATGTGTATATCTGTCTGATGAAACATAAAGTTTGAAACTTTTGAAATGTTCAAAATGTTTCAAAATGAAGCGCAAAACCAACTTGGCAAAACAATTAAGGTACTTCGATCGGATCGAGGCAGTGAACATTTGAGCCAAGAGTTCATTGACCATCTTAGGAGTTGTGGGATTATCTCACAACTTACTCCTCCATGAACACCTCAATGGAATGATGTTTCTGAACAGAGGAATTGAACTCTATTAGATATGGTTCGATCTATGATGAGTCAAACAGATCTTCCACCTTCCTTTTGGGGTCATGCCCTAGAAACAACTGCGTTCATACTAAAGCGTGTTCCATCAAAGGCAGTTGAAAAGACACTATATGAGATATGGACTGGGAAGAAACCCAGCTTGTCATTTCTTAAGATTTGGGGATTGAGGTTATGTTAAACATCAAGCCTTTGATAAATTATCATCCAGATCCTCAAAATGCCTTTTGTGGGATATCCTAAGGAAACTAAAGCATACTACGTCTACAATCCCACCGATCACAAAGTGTTTGTCATTCGGAATGGTATCTTTCTGGAAAAAGAGTTTATCTCTAAAAGAACCAGTGGTAGTAAGGTCAACCTCGAAGAAGTTTGAAAGTCACAGGACAATGTAGAGCCACAGATGGAAACCGGAGAAGACTCACAACAAGTTGTTGAGTCTACTCAAGTAACACAAGGCACACGAAGGTCCGGTAGATCACGGCTACAGCCTCAGAGATATGAATTTCTGATAACTGGAAGTCGTGATGTTTTGCTCATTGAGCAGAATAAGCCAACAACCTATCGAGATGCTGTAGTGGGACCAAACTCCGAAAGATGGCTTGATGCTATGAAGTTGAAATGCATTCCATGTACGACAATAAGGTATGAACCTTAGTCGATTCACCTGAAGGTGTAAAAACCATTGGGTGCAAGTGGGTTTTCAAAGAGAAAACTGATATGGATGGCAAAGTAAATATCTTCAAGGCACGACTGGTTGCAAAAGGATTCTCTCAAACTCATGGTATCGACTATGACGAAACCTTTTCGCCAGTTGCAATGGCCAAATCAATTAGAATCCTTATTTCCATTGCATCATATTATGACTATGAGATATGGCAGATGGACGTCAAAACAGCCTTCCTTAACGGAAAGCTGCTTGAGGATGTGTACATGACACAACCTGAGGGTTTTGTGCGTCTAGAGGACACTGGTAAAGTTTGTAAGCTTCAAAGATCCATTTATGGATTGAAGCAGGCATCTCGGAGCTGGAATCATCGTTTTGATGAAGTAGTCAAAGAGTTTGGCTTCATTCAAAACATGGATGAACCTTGTGTTTACAAGAAGGTTAGTGGGAGCACAGTTGTATTTCTAGTGATTTATGTTGATGACATCCTACTCATTGGGAATGACATTCCTACCTTGCAGAGTGTCAAGTCTTGGTTAGGAAAGTCTTTCTCAATGAAAGTTTTAGGTGAAGCCACTTATATCCTTGGGATTATGATCTATCGAGATAGATCCAAGAGGCTGATAGGCCTAAGTCAGAGCACATAAATAGACAAGATACTGCATAGGTTCAGTATGCAGGATTCTAAAAGGGGTAACATGCCCATGTCTCATGGCATCCATCTCAGTAAAGATCTGTGTCCTAGTACACCAGATTATAGAGACCGCATGAGTAAGATTCCATATGCCTCCGCCATTGGATCTATCATGTATGTCATGTTATGTACTCGACTGGATGTGTCATTTGCCTTGAGTATGACCAGTAGATACGTCTAAGATCCCGGTGACGATCACTGGACTACTATCAAGAATATCCTTAAATACTTAAAAAGGACTAAGGACTTATTCTTGGTACATGGTGGCTTGGAGGATGAGCTCTATGTGACAGGTTACTCATATGAGAGTTTCCAAACTGACCAAGATGATTCACGATCACAATCAGGATATGTATTCTTGTTGAATGGTGGTGCGGTGAGCTGGAAGAGCTCTAAGCAGAGCACTGTAGCTGATTCTGCAACGAAAGCTGAATATATAGCCGCATCGGATGCAGCTGAGGAGGCCATTTGGATTAGAAAGTTCATTTATGAACTTGGGGTGGTTTCAACCATCTCAAATCCAATAGACTTGTTCTGTGACAATAGCAACGCTATTGCACGGACCAAGGAGCCTAGGTCATATTAATTGACCAAGCATGTACTCAGGCAACTTCTCGAAGAAATCAGAGATAAAGGTGATATAAAAGTATGCAAAGTACCAGGAGAAGACAATGTAGTTGATCCTCTTACTAAGCCGCTTGCACAAGCAAAACATGAGTGTCATGTTAGGGCAATGAGAATTAGAGTAATTAATGATTGCGCCTAGTGCAAGTGGGAGTCTGTTGGAAATTATACCCTAGGGGCAAGTCATTGTTCTCCATTAAGTTATCACTTCGTTCACATGTTTATGGTGATAACTGTATCCCAGGATATCTTATAGATTATCTTAAATGTCCCTGGTCGGTCATCTATGCGGGAGCGAAGATGAGTTAAGACTAGTATGACTTTGATGAGGTATGGAGATACGAATCCAAGTCATGGGCACTTGTAAGAGTATAAGGTGCTGGACCGACCCACTATGAGAAAGCTGCATGGATTAATTCATAAGCTTATCTCATGTATAACCGCGTCACAACGCCCTATGACCTAAGATCATCATGGATTCCTACATGATGAGTCACTGGTCTTTGACCTAGTCAAAAGTCACCTTTGACCGGGTGATGATAAAGGCTGGGATCGGGATCAGTGGTTTTCATGCGGAGGAATGTGAATGGTCAAGATGGAATTTGTCCCTCACATTTGTAGAGAGATAATACTGGGCCCCACGATGAGTGAGTCTAAGAAATGTATGGTCATACTGTGATGGAAAAGAGTTTTCATTTCACTTATTAGACTGCTCGAGAATTGAGAAAGTAATGGTTAAGAACAGGAAGTTGACATTATTCATGCCTCATCCTTGACCGAATTATCGCGTGACAAAAGGGACGTGACATGGTTGTACGATAGGTAGTATCGTGTCATCAATCCCCATGTGAATTGGGGTAGTCGCAATGTCTTGCTAGAGGCCGCTTGCGACTTGTGGGTTGATATAGTCTTGGCCCACTGCCAATCTCATATGGGCCTGTAGGGTCGCACACAAGAATAATCCAACACGGGTAAAAGTGTCCAGATTCATTGAATCTCAGATTAATCTGAGATTAAATGAATACTGAAATTAATCTGGGTTAAATATATATATATATATGTGTGTGTGTGTGTATTAAATTCAAAAATAATATAATAATATTATTTAATGGAGATTATAATATTATTATATGATATTTGTTTTATATTTAATTTATCGGATAAATTAAATATCTAAAACAAATAGAGATATTATATCTCATTTGATTTTCGAATAAAGATATCATTATCTATTTAATTTAAATTGAGATATTGTATCTCAGATTTAATTAAATAGATAGATATCATTTCTCGGATTTAATTTATAGAGATAAATTAAATCAGAAGGCTTTTAATTTGAATTAAATAAATACATTAGATTAAATCTATCAGATAGATTTAATTAATATTTTTTTTAATTAAAATTCAAAATTCAAAATTAATGGGGATTGATTTTGAATATAATACGTCGATGAGTTTAGAAAAACCTACGGGACTTTTAGTTGAGCGTATTAAAAAGCCGCGAGAAACCCTAGAGCGAAAAAGAGAGAGACGCACAGTCTGAGGCGCTAGCACGCTGCCGCGTCCGTGTTCGGAGATTGTTCGTGTGGATACCGGTAGAGGAAGCCGATTCTAAGAGTCGTCTTCTGCTGATCGAGAAGGTATCCCATCAGTTCAAAGAGAACGAGACGCGGACGAATTCACTACAGTTTGGGTTTTCTTGATCGCCATGAGAAAATGTGCGCAAAGGATTTGTGTAGATTCTTGAGCTACTAGTTCGCTAAAATCAAAGGAAAACCTCCGGCTCCGGATGATTCTGAGTTCTCTATAAGGTATGATTCGGGTTCCCTAACCTTGATTTAAACGCACCTGAGTGATCCTCGGAACGGGATTCGTAGAAAATTTTAATCCGCTGCGTGTACGGATCCCAACAAGGAGTACTGATATAATACTAGTATTGTGATACAAAAAAGGATGCATACCCTAAGGAAAAGGGTTAGGGTTTATTTTGCTTAATGGTAAGATCCTTGCTTGTCAATCTAAGTTTATTTTGCTAGAGTTATATATGAACATTCACAAATTTTAGTTTCCTTGAGGAACCTTTCCCCATCTTTGTTCTTCTTCATCGTCGTCATCGTTATTGGCCATATGAGAGACACAAGAAAACAAAAGTATTTTTTTTGAAAAAATTAGGCACTTATAGCGTCCTGAATTTAAATTTAGGAAGCCGTAAGTGGGACTTACGGCGTCCTGAATTTAAAATTAGGAAGTCACAAGTGTGACTTACGGCGTCCTGAATTCCGTAAGTGGGACTTACAACGTCCTGAATTTAAAATTAGGAAGTCACAAGTGGGACTTACGGCGTCCTGAATTTAAATTCAAGACGCCGTAAGTCCGGCTTACGACGTCCTAATTTTAAATTCAGGACGCCGTAAGTCCCGCTTGTGACTTCCTAAAATTTAATGGGGATGTTGTAATTTTAACGTCCCCTAGATAGACATCCTTTGAAAAAAGGACGTTAATTAGGCCAAATTTAGGACGTTAAAGCCCTTTTTTGTAGTAATGATAGGTGGCAAACGGTACAGAGGCCTAGGAGGTAGAGGTTTTTTAATGGACTTGCTAAGGCTCTGCAGAGTGGGTCAAGGTTTTCAGTTCAGGTGGGGGAAGATGGTACCGAGAACATATTGAGGAAAGCTGAGGGTGCTCCTAAGACTGAACTAGGGGCTATTAGTCAAGAACGTGGGCCAGTGAAAGCTATAGTTAGGGAGCAAAAAAGGCAAGGAAAGCTTGTGATTACGAAGGAGGGAAAGCAGTGTCTTAAAGAGGTTAAGATGAAAGGGGCGGGATCCGGTGTGAATGAGGATAGAAAGGAGAACAAAGGGTGAGTAAAAGTTATGAAAGAGTAATTTAAAGTAAGGGATGAGACGTTTCATCCTAGTGTAGCCTTAGTGTCACAGGGCAGCGTTGAGTGTGTGCCGGAATCTAATTTGGAGTTGTATAGATCTTCCGGTGTGGAGCATTACGATAAGGAGAATTCGGAACTAGGTGCCCAGCAAGGAAGACTGAATTGCAATGAAGACATGGAAATGGAGAATGTGCGCAAATGGGCAGATGATGAGGATCTGATTGCCATTAATGGTTTGGGAGATATAAAGGAGTTCAATACACCAGCTTTGGCTAGTGACAACTAATGCCGAAGCTCGTCCTGAATATTATCTTAATCATGATGTTAAATATTCTCATATGGAATAATAGGGGTGTAGTTGGTAAGGGTATTGTAGCTGTAATTAACGATATGAAAAAGTGTTATAAAGTTGATATTGTTGTCATACTTGAACCGAGGATTAGTGGCAAACAGGCGACCAAGGTTATCAAGGGTTGGGGATTTAAAAATTCTTGTAGAATGGAGGCTGAGGTTACTCAGGAGGTATCTAGATATTGTGGGAGTTGCCTGACCTAGTAGTAGATGTGCTTGTCAGTGATGATCAATTTATCCATTGTAGGTTAAGTTTGGGGGTAGAAACTATAGCTTTTACAGCAGTTTATGCAAATCCTAATGAATACAAAAGAAGCAAGATTTGGGGTGAACTTTACAAAATTGCTGGTGGTACATCTGAACCGTGGCTCATTGCTGGGGATTTTAATGAAATTAAATCTCCCTTAGAGCAAAAAGGGGGTGGAAGAGTTAGCGAGTCGCGCTGCAGAAATTTCAATGAATGGATCCAAAATTGCAATCTACTAAATATTGAGGCTAGTGGAACATTTTTTACATGGAGAGGACCTAAATAGGAGGGTCGAGAGAGAGTGTACAAGAGATTAGATTGCTGTTTATGTAATGTCCAGTGGCAAGAAAGGTTTAGCAAGGCAGATGTGAGAGTTATTCCGCGTCTAGGAACAAACCATCATCCTATGAAGTGGTACACCGGTATCTCATCTCATGTTTGCAGACGATTTACTTCTTGTTTGTAAAGCTGAGGTGGAGCAAATCAGCCTAATGATGAAGATTCTGGAGGATTTTGGTAGTCTTTTAGGGCAGAAGGTAAACAAGCAGAAGTCTAGTTTATTTTTCTCAAGAAATGTTGATAAACGTGTACAGCCTACTATGTGTGCAGTGTCTGGTTTTAATCATATGGATGACTTGGGAAGATATCTAGGTGCTTTTATGTTGTCAGGGAAGGGAACTAATAGAAAATTCTAGCACATTTTAGATAAAATGCAAGGCAAACTGAGCAGCTGGAAGAAATTAAACAAACATTACCGTTGGCTGGGCTACTGACTTTAGCTCAATCTGTCACTAATCAGATGTCTATTTATTTTATGCAACACTCACGTATCCTTTGTGTCGTTAGGAAGCAGATGGAGAAAATTCAGAGGGAGTTTATGTGGCAGGATGGCGAAGGGGTAAGGAAATTACACCCAATCAGCTAGCATCTTTTGTGCAAGGAGAAAAAAAATGGAGGTTTTGGTTTTAGGGACCTAGATGTTATGAATGATGCGCTATTAGGCCGTGTTGCGTGGAATATGATTGCTAAACCAAGCAGTCTGTGCTCACTGGTGCTAACAGGGAAGTATAGTAGAGGTAAAGAGCTAAAGAAGGAGGTTGTGTGGAAAAAAGCTGATTCTGAGTTGTGGAAAAATCTAGTGAGGATCTGGCCTAACGTGGTAAAAAATGTGTGTTGGGAAGTGGGAAATGGTGAAGGGATTAATTTCTGGTATGACAGGTGGCTGGATCACAGTAAGAGTCTGATTGAAATATGTGGCAGCCAGCTATCTATCTATAGTTGACGAGAAGCTACTGGTGTGTGATGTAGTTGCTGGAAATGGGGAGTGGGACATGGAAAGATTAAAGGATTTAGTGACTAAGGAGGGGTGCAGATATATAACGGCTGTACCGCCTCCAAATGGAACCAAGGGGAATGATACTATCAAGTGGGGTGCCCAGTTGAGTAAAAATTACATCACTGCTGATATGTATGCAATAATGAAGGGGGAAAATGGGAAGGGAGAGGTGAAGTGGAGTAGGGTTTGGATTTTTTTTTTTTTTTTGGGGGGGGGAGGGGAAGAAGAATACAGGTGTTCTTATGGTTGGCCCTACATAACAGACTATTGACAGGGGAGAGGAGGCATCGGATGATGGGAGGGAATCCTAATTGCTACAGGTGTAGTGGAAAAAGTGAGTCAATCATGCATGTGATGCGTGATTGTTGAGTTCCTGATAAGTTGTTGGCGAGAACTGAGAAGTGGAAGGCTAGAACCAGAGTTTTTATTACTGACGGAGATCCAATGGTTTGACTGGAATTTGAGGTCGCCGGATAAAGGGTGGGATCTGTTATTTGGTGTTGCTTGCTGGTTCTTATGGCGGTGGAGGAACAGCAGGTTGTTTGAGGAAGGGTTTGTGCTGCCTGAGAATCTGGGTGCAGTGGTTAGATCCTATGTTAGAGATATCAATGCAGCTAAAGTGGATTTTGGCAGGATCAGTGGTTCAAAAGAAATGAAACATATCAGCCGGTCTAAACCGTGTATGGGGTGGTATAAACTAAACATAGATGGGGCCTCAAGAGGGGATAAACATCTTGCAGGGGTGTGGGGGCTTAATCAGAGATTGCAATGGTAAATGGCAATGTGGATTTGCTAGACGGCTAGGGTACTGCTCAGCAGTTAAGGCTGAGTTGTGGGGCGTGTTATGTGGTCTGGAGTTGGCTTTACAGTTGAACTTGCAGCAGCTTGTAGTGGAGTGTGATTCTTCCACAGTTGTTGCACTACTGAATAAAACACATGAGGAGGATCACGGTGGTTCCAGGCTACTGTCAGACATCTTTCTGACCTTAGAGAAATTTAATGAGGTTAAAATAACTCATGTATATAGAGAAGGGAACATGTGTGCAGATTCCCTAGCTAATCTTAGCTTTGAACAGGAGGAAGTTCATGTAACTTTTAGCTCTCCTTCTTTTACTGTGTTTAATTTGCTGCATAAGGATGAAGTGGGGGTTTCTTACCCACGGAATGTAGCTCTGATCTGAGTTTTTCTTAAAAAAAAAAAAACTGAGTCAAAGATAAAATGTTAAGTGATATATTTGTTTGGATTATATATGTTGAAAAGCATTGATGACCATTGAGCCACAAACGTTTTTGGCAAAACAATTAGTCGGGATCAAATCTCACTCCCAACATTTTTTTTACCATTTTGCCAAATAATTATTCACACCAGTGCATTGCTCCGACGCTGACAGGGTTATTACTTTTTCTTTAAAGATATAAATTAATAGGGCATTTATGTCTTTTTTTCATGAATTTTGAATATCGTATCTCAGTCATTTCTTATTTTTAGGGTAAGTTTGGTTTGAGGGAGGGGGGACAGAGAAAAGAAATGGGGGGAGGAGAAATTGTGATCAAAATTGTGTGTAGTAGGCCCCACAAAATTTTTCTCTCCCTCCCCTTTTTTCTATCCCCTCCCCTCCCCTTCTCTTCCCTCAAACCAAACTTAACCTTAAAGTTCTTCAAATGAGATCTTCCCAAAATATTTTGAGTAATTGACGTTATTTTATGAGAAGCAATTAACATTTCATACAAATTTGTTACACGAGCATATATGGCGTCATAGAATGGAAGGTAGAATTGTCTTTGTCTTGTTTGTAATAGCTTTTTCCCAATAATGAATATAGCCAGAATTGTAAGGAAAAAAAAAAAAGAGAGAGAGAGAGAGAGAGAGAGAATGGAAGGCAGATAATTTTTCCCTGTGATGCCTTCTAATTAATCCCTTTGGTCTTGATCGCGTTCTAATCTTTTCCTTTTATGGATATTTTCCTTATAGTCCAATAAAAATTAGTCCCTCCAATCTTTAATATAAAAAATATTTACCTAATTTAATTATATTAAAGAAATTAACAAAGTTAGTTAATATAACATGTATTTACTAAAAGATTCTAATCATCTTCGTTAATTTCCTCATTCGCTCTCCTTAATTATTGTTGGAAGAGAATCAATAGAGATCAATTAAAAAAAGATTGACAAATATAATAACTATGTTTTATATTTATGACTAATATCAACTTTCTAAATATGTCATATATTAGGAACAGAGGGAGTATTACTTTTACTTCTAATCCTTAATATTATAGGAGCTAGTTAGAGCATTGTAAATGTAAGGCTTCAAACAAATTTATCTCTCAAATTTATAATTTTTAAATATTTATATTGATTGTACATATTAAGGTTTTACATCTATATACGAGTAGGATTTGGCTATGATTCTCTTCTCTTCCCACCGTCTTCCCCATCTCAATCGTTGAATTGAAATATGAACGGTTTAGATTTAATGTTTTATTATTAAAAAATATTTTAAAAGAATATTTTTATAAAACATTAAATTTAAACCATTTAGATTTCAATCTAAAAGCTAAAATGAGGAAGATGATGAGAAGAGAAGAGGACGCTAGCCAATCCCATATAAGTAAAGAAGTTATTTTAAGGAAACTTAACCATATTCCTTATAAACAGCTTATTTAACCTTTTTTTTTTATGTTTTATTAATATTACAATTTAGTTATCAAGATATTATAGGAGTATTATGGATGTGGGTAGTATTTAATCTTAAATAAGTCCCAAAAAAAAAAAAGTAAAATTGTTAGCTCTGATAGAAGTATAGAATAGACCGATCTTTTGGAAACAACAATCCATCGAGAACACTAACAAATTGTTGGTTGGTGAGGTAATAAGTGGCATCAGTTTGGGAAGGAGGAGAATACAAATTCGAGTCCTAGAAGATACATTTGTAAGAAGAGGTGAAAGCCCCTTTGCTCTTTAAACCTCGAAAGGGGAAACCGTTGACCAAATCAGAGAAAAAAATATTGGTGTGCCTGAAAAAAAGTTGGGGGGGGGGGGGGTTAGTTGGCAATAACATGACGTGGAACATTGATCCGTACTAGTGTATCATACAATTACAGTATCCCATATGAAACAGTACAGATTTAACCTAATTAAAGAAGATGATGATGATGATGGACGTTGCGTGATACACTAGCATGGATCAACATTGCAAGCCATGTAGATAGATAATCACAAGGGATTGAGGGAGAGAGATTGATCGATGAAGGGATTAACTAAAATTAATAAAGACAATAAGTACGAGGGAAGAGCGTAAGCGATGATGATGAAAGAAGAAGAATTTAAGGAGAACGATATGAGTGTGGCAGTGAAAACGGGATGTGTAAGAATTTAAGGTGCAAGGTTTGGTTTATAACCATTCGATGATGATCCTCGTTGAAAACAACTCTTTTTTTTTTTTTTTTAATTTCCCACTCGTTTCGCATGCAGTCCTATCTCCACCTTCCGATTCTTCACTATCCACGAGTCCTTCATCTACCCTCTCACAGAGATGTTCTGTGGTCTTATCCTTGGTTATATTCAAGTGTTATTAGATCCAATTGCTTTTTTTGTTAAAAATAAGAAAGAAAGAAATATAGGAGAACTTACTAGAGATACCCCTTAAAATGATACCTAATATTTTAGCTTATGTTACAAAGCACATGCTGACATATTTCTAAAGTCCCTGATCCAGGGTCCTAAAGTTTTTATGCGTTCAGACCAACTCTGGCTTGAAACCATCATACTTAAATGATTAAAGCTCTTTTTATTAGGACCAACGCTGATTGAAAAGTTATGTTCTTTAATTAATTTGAATGATTTCATAATGCAATTTTTTTAAGTAAAGGGGCAAACATTAACGATTAGAGGTTATAAATGGGATCGACCTGTAACTTCCAGTGGAGCTTTTATACAACTAGAAGGAGTTAATCCTTGCAATCAAATTGATTTGTCCCTTTTATGAATTCCTCTTTGAGGTTGCCTCAGCATTGAATGTATTTTAACCAATATTACCTTTATTTAACTTTCTGCCAACTTTCTTTCATCTTTTTTTTTTTTTTTGTTACCCTATCTTATTTACCCACAACTTATAAATAAAAGCATATTTAGAAAAGTAATCGTATTTCCTTGATGTTTATTATTTTAAGTAATTTTAACTATTTTCTTGAATAGTGTAATTCGGTGAATAAGACCTTTTAAACGGGGGATAAAGGGAGTACTACATTGAAGCATTGTTATGCCCAATTCAATATAACTTGTTTAAAAGTATTTTCTGCATCCACATGAATTTCAGTTTGAAATATTATGTTTAGGTGGCCAAAATCTCTTTCATTGGAACAAGGCCTATTGGTAAGTTTTGTCCTTTAATTATTTGAGAATGAACCCATAATTTCTTCTTAATAGGAATGTTTTTTTGCCACTAAGCTATAAAATGATTGGTCCTCGTCATACAAATTTGTTTCAGTACCAATTTAATTACCCCAAATTACTTAATTTTACATTTCATCCCCACATCAAGTAGTTCATTTTCTTAATAAGACAATTATACAGTACTGAGTTTAAATAGGACATGCATAAGAATAAACAAGTTCATAAAGAATGAGGATGACTAAAGGAAATCAACACATTAAGTAGTTTCTAAATCTGCTAGTGCTAGCATGAGCTAATCCTTACAATCAAATGATTATTTGCTTTTAGTCATTTACTTTTAATTTAACAGAAATGTTAATAGGCTTTTCATTTAAAATTTGTGCATAATTTTTAATTAAAGTAAGTTCAAATTGAATGTATTTAAGAATTTCAAATTAGAAATTTAATCAATTTTTATAGAAATGGAAAAATATATGAAATAACAATTTAAAAGAAAAGGCATATGAATTCAAAATGACGAAATGTTGTTTTCTTAAAACTTTTTTCCCTTCAATTTCTAACATTATTGTTCCTTTTATTTATTTATTATTATTGAGGATTAAAGGTTAAAAATAACCATGTTTGTGAAACACCCCCTTTGTGCTAAATATGGGAGCTATTAAGGTTTACATTTATTTTAATATATAATACTTATCCGGCCCTTAATATAAGACACTTGAAAAGTTGATATTTGCCTTAAATATAATACATATTTGTTTAGATTTATCAATCTTTTCCTAATTTACCCGTATTAATGCTCATTCAACTATAATCAAAGAGGAGAAAGAATGAGGGAATTAAGGAAGATAACTCGAATGTTTTAGAAAATGTATGTCAAATTAATTAATTCAACCAATTTCCTTAATCTAATCAAATTAGATAAATATATCATATATTAAGGACTAGAAGAGTATCTCAAAGTAGCAAGTAACATATAAATTCGAACCGCCGACTAAAAAAGATATATTATCAATGTAACACCCCAAATTCCATACTTAAATTTGTGTCGGTTGACACTTGGTTTTAAGAAAATAGACAGCATTTGAGGTGCTACAGCTTAGAGTAATCGGAAATGGAGAGTATGCAATTACGTTTGGACAATGAATGACTGATATAAAATGTCCAGACATATGCTGATGTCTCGACATAAGCTGATATATTAAAACTTTCCTGAAGGAATATTCGTGTGATACAACAATACAGAGCTTGTATAATTACAATTCTTACATGGTAACTATACAATCTTAAACCAAGCCTTAGGTAAACTTAGGGCAATGAACCTAACTCAGTTAATCAAACAATTTGGCCAGGCCGGTGTCTAGTGGAAGTCTCCCCAAATTTATAGCGACTTATTGACTAAATCACATAGACGAACCCTTTCTAGACACCAAATGGTTTGAAGTAACCTTGTTAGTGTAAGTTCCGGCTATCACCCAAGAGGGGGGGTGAATTGGGTGAAGTATAAAAATTTCCACTCTTTAAAACATTTTCGCAATTCAGTGTTTTCATCTTGAGTAACAAAAGTGAGTTTTCAAACAATTGATAATTGCTCAAATGTAAATGCTGGGAATGCAAAAGATAAGGAAGAAGAGCTTGCAAACAGATTTATACTGGTTCGGCCCTCTCTGACCTACGTCCAGTCCCCAAGCCTCACTTGGGATTTTCAATCCACTATCTCACTCAAGCTTTAATCGGGTACTTGAGAACCGCTACAATCCCACAAGTTTAGCCGGGCACTTGTGCAGCCTTTTACAAATCTCTTACTGAGATACTCCCCCTTACACACCGTAAGGATACACTGCTTGATCACACACTTCGTACTCGAAGTAATCCTCTCTCTCTAGGATTCACTCCCTCTTACAAGTTGTAATCAACACAATGTATAACCCACTCAAGATTACCCAATCTTGAGTTTCTCTCAGAAGGATAATGTGTTTACAATGAATTTCCTCTCAAAGGAATGGATAAATAAACACTGAAGTACAGACACAATTCATTTCACACTCTTAAGCTATTTAGATATGAAAAACAGAGTGAGAATGATGTAGAAGAAGAGCATCAGCATTTTGGCATGGTAATCATATGTCTCCTCGTTTTTCTGCTTCAATCCATGTCTTTTATAGGTAGACAAGAGTCTGTGACCGTTTATGACCGTTGAAGAATCAATCAGACCGTTGTAGCTGATTATCTTTAAGTTTGGTCAGCTTCTTTCTCTAATCTCCAACTAATCCAGTTGTATAATTGATCTGAGGTGGCTTTCTGTGGATTTGCCCGTTGGAGAAGACTTTGCTTGTTGTAGTAATCTTCCTTTTAGCCTTTTGCAGACGTGTACAAGTGGATTAACCAAAGGAAGCAACTATCTGGGCTGTGCATTTATTGTTCTGACAGTTTTTTGCTTTTTGCTCTAATCCTTCAATGAACCTTCGTTAATCTGTCTGAAACTCACTAGAAAGTTGGTTAAACATATCTAGAATCAATATAGAATAATCATGGAAAGCATTGAGATCAAACAAGAAGGTATTGCAGATTTCCCAAATTTGAAATTGCACCAACGGTCACAAACCTTGAGGCCAACCTCGAGGTTAGCCTGAAGGTTTCAGGCAAGTACTGGTTTTAAAACATGTAACCTCGAGGTTACAATGTGAACCTCAAGGTTGGAAGCTATTTTCAAACCTTCATTTTTCACTGGAGCCCGACAACCTCGAGGTTGGAAATCCATACTCGAGGTTGGCCTTTGAAAATGCAAAGTTCAGTTTTTGAAAACAAGGCTTAGCCTCGAGGTTGGAAACTTAACCTCGAGGTTTTCAATATTTTGAAAACCAGTTTGCTCTCTGTAAGCCATAATACTCGAGGTTGAAACTCCATACTCGAGGTTCAAAGTATTTTCATGAAATCTCAAGTTTAAAACAGAATACCCAACCTCAAACTCAATTTTACATGTCCAAACTCGATGTAAGAATCTAATGCAAGAAGAATCAGCTCCAAACTCATTGTATTATGTCCATTAAGATCGGATGAATGAAGGCTGTTCTTGATCAGCCCTTTTTGCGTTGTCCTGAACTGATTGTCAACTTCCAAAAGCCATATCTCCCTGGTCTGAAATCCGTTTTGGTCCGTTCAAGTCTTGTTGGAAAGATATGTGTGTCTACTTTCCAACGGCACCAATTTGAGCTCAATTGGATTTGTGGTTTGTGAGCTACACCCAAAACATTGAAGCTTGGTTCTGACTGTGACGGTGATGTTTGTGTAAATTTGTAAAATTCATATCTCCTTGTTCTGAACTCCTTTGGACTTGAATCTTTGTCAAAAGTACGTGTTAGGAGTCTAGTTTCCAATGCTTTTGGTTTCGTCTCAATCCGATCTCTGGTTTGGAAGATATCATCAAATTACCAAAGGTCGCCAGAAGCTGAACGTGGAACAGAGTGCACCAGAGTTGCTGATAGTGCTGAAACCTTGAGGTTATGACTGGAACCTCGAGGTTTCACTTGCAACCTCGAGGTTGCACTTCCAACCTCGAGGTTGGCTAGTCCAGAGACACCAAAGATGCTGAAAACACTCAAACCTCGAGGTTCATACTCAAACCTCGAGTTGTCTCATCCTAAACCTCATATTTGCTCTGGTTTAACTCTGAAATGACCCATTCCAACTTCCATTTGATCATGGAGACTTCTAGGATCAATTTTAGAACTTGGATAGTGATATCTTCATTCCATTCAACAATATCTTCCTTCTTCCATCTCCCAACTTGATCATTCTTCATCAATTCTTTCTTTCTTCTCTTCTCTTGATCATTCTTGATAATGCAACTCTTTCTTCAGCCTTGAATGCTTCTTCTTTATTTGGTCTCTTTTCTTCTACTTGGTTATCACCAAAACCCATTGATAACAACTTGCTTTCTTGATAACCTCTGCAGATACTTCTTTCTTTCAACTCTTATCTCCTTCTTGATTAATCTCTATAATTCAACTTAGATTGATCTACATTAAATGCAATAGTTAGTCCAAGTAGGAGATAATTATATTGCTCAATCTTTTTGCTTATAAGAATGACATCTGTGTAAGACATCATCAAAACTAAGTATAACCAACATTCTCCCCCTTTTTGATGATGGCAAATACCTTAAGAAAAATATGTACGAATATAAGAATACATTAGATACAACATATTTTTCTTGCCATTCTCTCCCCCTTATTTGTCATTAGCAAAAAGTTGAATTGAAGTTATCAGAAAACGACTAATTTTGCATTTCAACACAAGTTGATCAGAGGATGACAGTAGATAAACATATAAACAACTAGAAATGTATTCAATGAACAAACTTCATAAACGCAGAACTGATATCAGAGAGGATAAATACTCTGATAATCACTGATATCAGAACCAATTACTACAAAATCAGCAAAATACAATGAAATGCAATGACACACAACACCTAGAACCTATGCACCTTATGCATGTTAAAAGAGTCAAAGAAACTGATTTTCTCTCCCCGATTGAAATTGCTTTTCATTCTAAATATAATGTAATTTGGAATGTTTTTATGAAAACAAATTTGAAGGAAATTGAGGAAATTTTCAAGAAATCTTTCACAATTAAAGCATGTGTATACCAAACATGTGCACAATTTCTACTGAATATAAAAAGATAGGGATTAGAAATGCTCATGTTGGTTTTGCAAAATGATGAACTATCTGTGAAGTCCATTTACTAGCTTTGAGATATGTGATGTGCTCTAAATAGCCTCTGGGATGAGACTAAAGTACTGGCTTCTTGAGTTGTATCTCATCTGAATGAATATGATCATCAGTACTTCAGCTTCCATCTTTTGCCTTTTCTTCATAAATCATCCATGTAGAGCACATCTCAGCTTCAATGATTAACCGCCAAGACATCTTTCCCTAGTTTAATAGTTTTTCCTTATAGTGCGTTAAGGAAAATTGTAACACAACAAAATCTCCTGTTACAAATTGAAAACATTCTTTCGAAAAGATTTGTTAGTGCAAGCCAAATATCAAAGTATCCTTTTCTATGTGATATTTTTAAAATAAAGCTAATGAAAGGAAAATATGATATTAACTCATCATCAAAACTAACAAAAGATATGAATGCAAATGAGTATGGTTAAAAGGGTTTTTCTTCAAATAAAGAAGGTGAGCTTTTAAAGTATAAAGCATGTATGAATGTGAAGCTCCCCCTTAATGAATGCATGACTAAAATGTGAAATCCCCTTTAATGATATCAAATAATAATGTGACACCAAATGTTATGAAGTTTGAAAATATCTTTGCTCACAACATGGTACCTCAGAATTGAAAACTTTCAAGTTCACTTGGGTGGACTTGAAATTGTTATAAACAAATCACTTATGCCTTTTATGATGATAATAGAGTTTAAGGCATAAGGATCATTTTTTAAAAATGATTTGCTTAGGCTAAAGTTCATGAAAAATTTGAGTGAATAAAATCAAGTTAGCCTGAAGAGTGATATGAAACAGAGAAATGATTATCATATATGAATATTATTGCAGAATACAATACCTCACTCAAGTAATATCGTAATTACTTGAGTCATAATGGTTTGTAGTCCATAGATGCATCACGGGCTAGCTTTTATCTGATAATGTGATCAATACTAAAGCTTTCCCAGATGTGACTAAGCTTCAAGATGAAGAGTCACATAACCATCAGATGTTCTGAATGCATCTTAGACACTGAAATCCTGAATGAACTTTGTATAAGATTAGTTTTTGCTCATAGCTTCTCATCAAGTTAACATGCTCCTTATCATCTCGGTTCCTTGAGTGACACTTCCTTCTGGTTGCCCTTTGACATTCATACCTCCAACCTCGAGTTTACCTCTAGAACCTCAAGGTTCCACTGTCTGTTTGGATGAGATGTCTTCTCTGTCTGCCACAAAACTCGAGGTTCCACTTCCATACTCGAGGTTCCATCCTTCAGGAACCTTGAGATTTTGTTTGACACCCCGTCAACCTCAAGGTTGGCTTCTCAACCTCGAGGTTTTGCCTTTGACAGCAAAACCAACACCTGCAATAAAATGAATGTTCTTTGGTACTCAATGATTCTTGAGTCCACACAAGATTAGACATGACAACTCTTACACTCTTATAGGATTAAATCATATGATTTTTGAGCAAAGAGTATAACAATCAAAGATCAAAACATAGTTTTACCCAACCAAATAAGTTCAAGCCAATGAATCGAATAGGGTAACAACTAACTGATTCCAAAAATGTTATTTCTCAATGACAATTTGTATATACACTTTATGCAGAAAAGATGTCATTGATAAAATACACATAAGTTTGATCAAATAGCATTGAAAATCTTATCTAAAGATAAGCATTTATCAATTTGAAGTTCAGATTTTTTTTTTTTTTGAAAGATAATGAAATATGCAAAGTATTTCAAATCTTGAATGTTCTTTCAAAATGTGATAATGCAATATGAAATCAAGATTTTGATAGATGAAAGATTCATGTTTGAAACATGTTTGAAAACAATGCTCATTATAAACATATTGGAAGACAATAGGTTTAATGAATATATCAGTATGCTTCAGTTTTAGAAAACATGTTGAACATTGAAGTTAACATGTTGAAGAACTTTCTGAAAAGCCAAAGTCATGAAAGTAAAGCATTGTCAAGACATGCTTAGCACAACATATATAAGCTTAATGACTTTGTTATTGACCAAGAGATAATCTTGCCTTAGAGAGAAGAGTCTTGAAAATATAAGAACATTCAAGGCAAGAGTATGAATATGCAGAGATAGTTACTCAGAATATAGATGAACAAGAATGCTGATGTATTTGAGTAACACAAGAAGTACTAGGATTCATAGGCTATGAAACACAGATTCTTTAGTCCAAATGACTAAGGTTCCAAAGAATTATCCTATAAAGTTAATCCATTTAATGATTAATGCACATGATGCATTAATGAACATTCATAATATTTGGAATAGCTTAATCAATAAGGTTTTATGCAACAAGTATAAGTTTTCACATACTGAATTCATTTCTGGAAATTAGCTTGAAACTCATATATGATTCACTTATTTGACATAAGGTCCTACCATTTAGAGAACGAAACATAACAGTTCAAGCAAAACATTGGATTCTAAGGATCAATATGTGAAAGATAATGAAAACTCAATTAGAGAAGTCTGAAGCATATTCAACATTCAGTAACAATATTAACTTCCAATTTGAAACATCATTTGAATGTAATCAAAGTATAAATATGTTCTCAAAACATTTGTATGCATTTTCTTAAAACAATGTGAGTTGAAATCCAAACAGATTTTACATGCAATGGCATTTCAAAAATATAAAATTAACAAAGTTATGCACAAGCTCACTTGTTTGATCATCAAAAATTCACTAGCAAATTCATTTATGTCCATTTAGCAATCTGAAAACATTTTGAAAAATGTAAATGGTTGATTGCTAAAGGAATGCAATAATAGACAAGTATTCATTATCCAAATATGAATTTCACATAAGCACAGTATAGGATAAGGTTGGATATCACCATAATTCCTCTTGTCCTCATAGAAGCTTGCTTGGTTGAGATGGTTTGGTGTAGATAACTCCTTTTTCGGTTGTTCACCATCAACATCAAGCATAGCTTGTTGAGCTTTCTCAAGACTTGAATCATTTCTCTATGTTGCATTCTTGAGAAGCTTTCTTTCATCCTACAAAACTTTATAAATCTTTTTCTTTCTTGGTATCCAATCTTACTTGGATCCAATCATCGTTAGCTTGTAGGAGCCAAAATTCACATGCTCTTATAAATATAATAAATTCAGAACAACTAAGCAAAGTGAATTAAACATGAGTTTATGCATAAAAGAAATACTTTCTTTTTAAATCATCATGTATGCATAAAGAATTAAACTATTGAACATTGCAATCTCTTTCAAAAATAGATCAGGGTGTGAGAACCCGGTTTTTAAGGGAAATAGTTGCAATGCTCATTCCTAAGGCTACAAGATATAAAACCTCAAAGAAAATTTCAGATGATAGCATAGGAGGTTTTACCATTGTATACCTTAGCCTTAGGTACAAGGAGGATTGACTTTGCTTACCCATTGGTTCTTCATATGTTGTCCCATGGGTGTTGGCAAAGCTCTCCCAAGGGATATAGACTTCAAGAGTCTTCTATTTGATAGTTGAGAGAATCTCCTTTTCTTGTTCTCCTCAAGATAGCTGAATGGTACTCTATGGTAGTTTGTTCTTGAGGTGGAACATAGACCTCTTGATTGTATCCATTGCTTCTTTTGATTTGAGAATGAGGTTGTAGCAATGGCTTCTCCATGAGTTCTCCTAACTGATGTGAATTTTCTTTTAGGTTCATGAGAAACTCTTGGATTCTTCTTCTTCTCAGTACCGTTATGTCCATTTTCTTTGGAATCCATCTGCACACTCAAAGCACTAGAAGGACATTTTGGTACCCATTTATACTTGGGTCCTTGATAGTTAGTATTGGACCTTGATTGTCCTTTAGGAATCCAAACAAATTTATTTCTCACATTAGAATTTCTCCTAATATAGCATGTATGAGAAATATGCCTAGATTTTCCACAATAATTGCAAATAATAGAATTATGCTTATTATGAACAACTTTGCAAGAATTATGCGGATCTAGTGGATGCAATCTCAAGTGACTCATATTTGTGTATTCTTTCTTCCCATATGATTTTCCAGCATGTTTGAAAACATTTTTGTTTTTCAAAATAGAATCAGTCAATGGTTGAAAAACAATTTTATGAAAACGTTCAAAAACACTTTTCTTAACTACACAAGAAGAATTGGAGTTGTTTACCACTTGTGCATCTTGAGCTTTAGATAATGATTCATCATGATCTTCCATGAGCTCTCCTTGGGAATCGTCTTTCTCTTGTTCTTTTGTGTTGACTGGATTTTGGAAGTATTCGATGAATTCTCCTTCTTCATTCTCCACTTCCAATTGTTCATCAAGTGAGGATACATCGCTTGTAATTTCAGATGAACTATCAACACTACAAACTTCAACACAATTGTTAGAAGCATAAAAAGAATCAAGAGTATCCCATATTTCTTTAGCACTAGAGCAATATTTGATTTTCACAAAATCATTTTCAGTTAAAGCACCATACAAAATTTTCATTGCTCTAATGTTCAATGAAAACCATTTCTTTTCTTTTTCTGTCCAATCCTTTCTTGATTTGAAATCAAAGACATTTACAAAAACATTCCACATATCAAAATCAGTTGCTTTGATAAAACTAGTCATTCTAGCTTTCCAAAACCAAAAATCAATATCTTTGAGAACCGGTGGAATTGTATAATCAAAGCCTTCAGAAAGTGAGGAACACCCAAAATCAGCCATTAAAACTCTTGAGACAGTTAAGTCCTTTAAACAAGAGCCTAGCTCTGATACCAAATGTAAGTTCCGGCTATCACCCAAGAGGGGGGGTGAATTGGGTGAAGTATAAAAATTTCCACTCTTTAAAACATTTTCGCAATTCAGTGTTTTCATCTTGAGTAACAAAAGTGAGTTTTCAAACAATTGATAATTGCTCAAATGTAAATGCTGGGAATGCAAAAGATAAGGAAGAAGAGCTTGCAAACAGATTTATACTGGTTCGGCCCTCTCTGACCTACGTCCAGTCCCCAAGCCTCACTTGGGATTTTCAATCCACTATCTCACTCAAGCTTTAATCGGGTACTTGAGAACCGCTACAATCCCACAAGTTTAGCCGGGCACTTGTGCAGCCTTTTACAAATCTCTTACTGAGATACTCCCCCTTACACACCGTAAGGATACACTGCTTGATCACACACTTCGTACTCGAAGTAATCCTCTCTCTCTAGGATTCACTCCCTCTTACAAGTTGTAATCAACACAATGTATAACCCACTCAAGATTACCCAATCTTGAGTTTCTCTCAGAAGGATAATGTGTTTACAATGAATTTCCTCTCAAAGGAATGGATAAATAAACACTGAAGTACAGACACAATTCATTTCACACTCTTAAGCTATTTAGATATGAAAAACAGAGTGAGAATGATGTAGAAGAAGAGCATCAGCATTTTGGCATGGTAATCATATGTCTCCTCGTTTTTCTGCTTCAATCCATGTCTTTTATAGGTAGACAAGAGTCTGTGACCGTTTATGACCGTTGAAGAATCAATCAGACCGTTGTAGCTGATTATCTTTAAGTTTGGTCAGCTTCTTTCTCTAATCTCCAACTAATCCAGTTGTATAATTGATCTGAGGTGGCTTTCTGTGGATTTGCCCGTTGGAGAAGACTTTGCTTGTTGTAGTAATCTTCCTTTTAGCCTTTTGCAGACGTGTACAAGTGGATTAACCAAAGGAAGCAACTATCTGGGCTGTGCATTTATTGTTCTGACAGTTTTTTGCTTTTTGCTCTAATCCTTCAATGAACCTTCGTTAATCTGTCTGAAACTCACTAGAAAGTTGGTTAAACATATCTAGAATCAATATAGAATAATCATGGAAAGCATTGAGATCAAACAAGAAGGTATTGCAGATTTCCCAAATTTGAAATTGCACCAACGGTCACAAACCTTGAGGCCAACCTCGAGGTTAGCCTGAAGGTTTCAGGCAAGTACTGGTTTTAAAACATGTAACCTCGAGGTTACAATGTGAACCTCAAGGTTGGAAGCTATTTTCAAACCTTCATTTTTCACTGGAGCCCGACAACCTCGAGGTTGGAAATCCATACTCGAGGTTGGCCTTTGAAAATGCAAAGTTCAGTTTTTGAAAACAAGGCTTAGCCTCGAGGTTGGAAACTTAACCTCGAGGTTTTCAATATTTTGAAAACCAGTTTGCTCTCTGTAAGCCATAATACTCGAGGTTGAAACTCCATACTCGAGGTTCAAAGTATTTTCATGAAATCTCAAGTTTAAAACAGAATACCCAACCTCAAACTCAATTTTACATGTCCAAACTCGATGTAAGAATCTAATGCAAGAAGAATCAGCTCCAAACTCATTGTATTATGTCCATTAAGATCGGATGAATGAAGGCTGTTCTTGATCAGCCCTTTTTGCGTTGTCCTGAACTGATTGTCAACTTCCAAAAGCCATATCTCCCTGGTCTGAAATCCGTTTTGGTCCGTTCAAGTCTTGTTGGAAAGATATGTGTGTCTACTTTCCAACGGCACCAATTTGAGCTCAATTGGATTTGTGGTTTGTGAGCTACACCCAAAACATTGAAGCTTGGTTCTGACTGTGACGGTGATGTTTGTGTAAATTTGTAAAATTCATATCTCCTTGTTCTGAACTCCTTTGGACTTGAATCTTTGTCAAAAGTACGTGTTAGGAGTCTAGTTTCCAATGCTTTTGGTTTCGTCTCAATCCGATCTCTGGTTTGGAAGATATCATCAAATTACCAAAGGTCGCCAGAAGCTGAACGTGGAACAGAGTGCACCAGAGTTGCTGATAGTGCTGAAACCTTGAGGTTATGACTGGAACCTCGAGGTTTCACTTGCAACCTCGAGGTTGCACTTCCAACCTCGAGGTTGGCTAGTCCAGAGACACCAAAGATGCTGAAAACACTCAAACCTCGAGGTTCATACTCAAACCTCGAGTTGTCTCATCCTAAACCTCATATTTGCTCTGGTTTAACTCTGAAATGACCCATTCCAACTTCCATTTGATCATGGAGACTTCTAGGATCAATTTTAGAACTTGGATAGTGATATCTTCATTCCATTCAACAATATCTTCCTTCTTCCATCTCCCAACTTGATCATTCTTCATCAATTCTTTCTTTCTTCTCTTCTCTTGATCATTCTTGATAATGCAACTCTTTCTTCAGCCTTGAATGCTTCTTCTTTATTTGGTCTCTTTTCTTCTACTTGGTTATCACCAAAACCCATTGATAACAACTTGCTTTCTTGATAACCTCTGCAGATACTTCTTTCTTTCAACTCTTATCTCCTTCTTGATTAATCTCTATAATTCAACTTAGATTGATCTACATTAAATGCAATAGTTAGTCCAAGTAGGAGATAATTATATTGCTCAATCTTTTTGCTTATAAGAATGACATCTGTGTAAGACATCATCAAAACTAAGTATAACCAACAGTTAGATTCATGCCAGAAGGTAGGCTCTGTTAAACTTCTTCTGGCATTTGCTTTGACCTGTGCCTCTTCACAGCTCCGTCCATCAGTGCCTCTTCATGGCTCTATCTACCAGTGCCTCTTCTGTTCCAAGCTCCTTTCCTGAACCTTAGACAAATCTGAGGTCCAATATGCATTAGATCTGAGGTAACAGTTAACCTCATATGAAAAGTATAAACAGTATATTTGACAAATATTCACAGTTTGGAAAACAATCAATCATGAATCAACCAATCATATTAAAGCCTTATAAGACATATGGGAGTTAAAGTTACTGTACGCGAACGTACCTTTCACCACGTAATTGCCATACGCCTGACCTTTGAATCCGACTCTGGACTTCTCGAATATCCTAACATATCACCATATCACTTAGTATAATATCCTAAGAGATATTTTTGCCACTATTGACATTTCTACCCTTGGTAGATTTGTTATTCCACTTTTACCCTTACATTTATTTAAAAACGCAATACTGGATTTTCTGGGCAGATTTTTTGGTAACTTTGAAAAATCATAATTAATTCTAGAAAAATTGAAATGAGGTTCATAAAATTCCTCAGAATCCGTAGCATATCTATTTTTGAGGAAAAGTACTAGTTTCCACCCATAATGAGTGAATCATTCCCAGTTTTAACATTTCTAAACGCTGCCCAGATTTTCGTCCAGAAAAATAGCTTAACTTCAAAAATTCATCTCTCCTTGACTGGAGATCAAAACGTTACATATTTTATATATTTGGAAAGCCCTACATGTCTACTTTCTTTCTGCAGAATTTCATGATTTATTTGCTTCATTTTCAACATAAAATAATAGCATCTTCTTCGCTGTTTGCACAGAATTTTAACACCAAAAATCCTACAATTTTCACAACATTGATCCATTGCTTCCCAAAAATTATTCCCTACTATGTTTTTACCTCATTAGGCATTTTTCAATGCAAGGAGGCCTAAAAGCAAGTATAGGAATTTATTCTATAATTTTCTAAATTAAACTAACATTTATATTAAAAACTATAAAAATTAAAGACTAGAACTTAAGAACTAGAGAACCTTACCTCTTGAAGAACCTTGCTACTCCTTCTTCCTTTTTGCTTCACTCTTCTCTTAAACTCACCTATTTGGTTTGAGTTTGGTGTGAAGAATTCAAGAGGAGGAGCCCTCCCATTTATAGGAAACTTCAATGGCAACTATGGTAATTCCCAAACTCTCATCTTTAATCCTACCCATTGGATGATCTTTTTCAATCAATGGCTCATGGAACTTGGTCTTCTTTGAAGACTCAATTTGTGAAGAAAAAGGTTCTCATTGGTTGATTTAATTACATAAGGATTTAGGCTTAATTTCCTTTGATTTTTCTTATTGGTTGATTTAAATTAATATTGAATTAAACCAAACAATCTCTCTCTCACACACACACACACAAACCATCCCCTCCTCCTTCCTTCTCTCTCCTTATCCTCTTCCACCATCTTAAATGATCCCATGTAATCCCATTAATTGTCTCTTCCAATTTGTCCCCTTGCCCATGTGCCAATTAACATGTGTTTGATTATATAATATAAACAATTCTCCTTCTTCTTCCTCAAGCCACAAAACCATGGCCCCCTTCCTCTTAGGTTCTCAAATTGTGCTTTCTAATGTCTCACACAAACAAGAATTCTAGCTTTCTATTGGTTCCTCAAATTTCACTTGGATTAAGTTTAATTAGGTGATTAATTAGAACCTTTGGATTTAGCTTTATTGAATTTAATCTTGGCCTGGCCTTCTATTTGTTAATCTCTCTCATGAATTTAGGGGATGATTTAATTAAGCCTAACCATTCCCTTAATTATGTGCTTAATTGTCCTTTTATTGCAAATGTCATAGGTTAATTGATTTTCTATTTAATCAAGGATATTATAGCATTATTAGCAAACTTAATTTCATCTCTTTAGGCCCTTGATTTTTAAATTTGTCTCTTGATTAATTTGTAGAATTACACAAATTATTTTAATTAGTGTAAGCTTAATTGCTCATCAATTGTTGCTAATTCCCTTCAATTAATTTAAGTGTTTCATAACATTTTCTTGCTTATTTTAGCCATAAATAATCATCATTTTAAGTGTTAATTTTATCACATTTCATGATCCCTAATATTGGCCTTATATCTAGCCCTTTGTTAATTTAATCTCAAGGAAAAATTGCCTAAAATATAATTAATAATCTACCAAAATTTAGAGACAACATATTCTCCTTTATTTATCATGTATTATTTATCAAAATATAATATTTATGATAAATAGGAATTTTGGGGTATTACATTCAACAACAATGAAACTCATATTTCGTAAGGATGGTGTTTAGAATTTCACCCTCAATGCGAGAATCTTGGTAAGTTTATGGGATTGAACTCATGTAGTAATATTTTTCAAGTTAAAAAGTTATTTTGTTGCTCTCCAAAGTTATTGTGTCTTTACGTTTTTCTTTCCTATAGACATTAGCCCTTGTACTTATAATTTATTAATTGAAAACAAGGTATTTGCTGACTAAACGGCATGTAAATTACCATAAACTATAAATAAGAAGATTTTGTAAGAAAATATAATTTATTTATTGTCGATGAAAAATGAAAAAGTACTCTATAATGCTTATAACTGTCTCTTTATTAATATAGATATATACCGAGTAAGAGCCACAGCATCCACTATCAACCACATTTCCCATATAAATTAATAAGATATAAATTATAATAATTTTGTGTTGATATGGCAATTTAAACTAATAAATTATAAATATAGACACTAATAATTATTAAAAAAATATAAGCAATGAATAAAAAAAGGGTTGATATGATTTTTGGTCCTTCAAATTTGCTCTTATTTTGGTTTGAATCCCATAAATTTGAAATCATAGATTTTGGTTCGTCAAGTTTCATTTCATTTAAGATATTAATCCCTATAACTCAATAAAAACTTGGATAATTTTACATCTATAGGGAGTAGAAACCATTAATTTAAAATTTGAGGATAAAAAATGATGTTAACCCTAAAAAAAAAAAAAAGTTACAATGCATGTTTAGAGTAGTAATAGAAGCTATTTTTTGAACGTGATTAATAGTATACGAGGTAAATTTGTGAGAGTAATTTTGTCTTCACTTACGTGAACGTGTTTTTCCAACGCCAAACAGTTCATTAAAAAGTTATTGAATAATTTTGCTGCAAAAGTCAATCACCCACTCCTTCGTGGTAGCTTGTGGGTAGGGGCTTCGAATAGTCTCTGATTTTAGCGTTTTTATAAAATATCCAACAAGTTGGGATTGTGATTCTCTCTTTTACCCGATCCGCTCCTATCCTTTATCCTAAAACAATGTAGTTGTAGGGAAAAAAAATCAGCCAAGGAAGCTTCTTCTTCTTCTTTTTTATTTTTTATTTTGTTTTTTCGAAAAAAGTGATCTATCAATGTGGAATATTTTTTTGGCACTCAAGATATTAAGTGTTACTAAACAAATGCTTCTGGGTCATAGCTAGATACTAGGTGCCACAAAAAAAAAAAAAAAAACATATTTTAGGATGCTAAGTGTATTAAAAATTAATTTGAAATACTGAATGGTACTAAAAAATATTTTATAGTGATAAATAACTTTTTTCACCAAAAAAAAAAAAAAAAACCTCTCTAACCTGTTTTTACCTTAAAACTATGTAGTATTAGGGTAAATAATATGCGTGGATAGAAGGTAAAAGAGAAAATCCTAATCCAACAAGTTGCCCCATTTGTCATGTGTGGGGGAAGTCCTAAGCTCGAGTTTGGCGTTGGGATATTTTTATGTACGTACAAAAATAAAAAAAAACATTAATAATTGTGTTTTCTTTGACTCAAATAAAACGCATCCGCCCCGTCTTACAAAAAAAGAAAAAAGTAAAAAAAACAAATTAATTAGGCAAATATGCGGGGGAGCATACTTTAAGTTCTAATTTATATATTTATCCTATATAACGTTAAATTAGTCACAATAAGTTGAGATTTTGGTTTTAAATATAGGATTTTGACCCACTCTATCTTTATTATTTAATATTTTCTACATATAATCTTTATTAATTTTTTTCTCACTCTATTTTCTCTTCCATTTCATGGTTTTTAATAAAAAGGGTTATTTAAAGAAAAATGGTATGCAAATTTTGTTAGAATTGGCTGATACCTAAACGGAAGTGAATTAGGTTTAAAATAAAACTTTAAAAACCTTTTTGAGTCTTAATGAAAGCAATGAATATGTAAATAATGAACCATAAATGCATACTGAAATATGTCAATCACTTATGCTGAAATTATAAGAGACTAGGGAAGATAATATGTAAACTATGATTTATATTGATTCAGTCAAATCCTTGATGACCTACATCCAATCCCAAAGATCCATTTGGAATTTTCAATCCACTATTTTCTTATTTAATCCGAGCATAAGAGAAGCTACTCCAATCTCACAAGTTTAGTCGGACACTTGCGAAACCTTTTACAAATATCTTACTGAGTTACTCCCCTTACACACTGTAAAGATAACCCCTTGATGATGAAGAATTATAATAATCTTCACTCTCAGAAGTGAATTAAGATGAACACTAAAGCACAACACAAATAATCAATCTCTCTCTCTCTCTCTCTCTAAAGTAAATGATATTGAAGCTAGGAAATAGAAAGTATTCGGGTTGAAGTGGGTGATTCATGATTTTAGCATTTTGGTGTAGTTGCTTTCTTCTTATGCTTTGAATGCTCTTCTATTTATAGATGATGAAGATTGATGACCATTGAGCTTTTCTTCTTCCTGTTGAGGCTTACAAACTATGACCATTGAAATAGTAGTTGGAAGCTTCTGACACTAAAGTGCTTTTTCCAATTTGTTTGTTAATCCTTGTTTGATCACCTTGAAAACACTTCAGCACTAATATAATGAAAAGTTAGAGTGATTAGAAGCAAGAAGAACAAGTAACACAATCATTCCAATGATTTTTAAAAGTTTTGAAGCATGCTTTGTTTTTTGGTAAAGCATCACTAAAGTGATCTTCACAGAGCATTGGATGGATCACTCGAGTAATGTGTTAGTGATGAATAAAATGGGATAACTCAAGAGGTCAGTTGAGTGATCTTGTTTTTGAAAAACTGGTCATTTGATACATCATTTGAGTGATGAGCTAGTAATAAATTCATTTTTAAGCCAAATCTTCCAAATGATGTAATACCCTAAAATGCATAATCATTATAGATATTACATTTTGGCAAATAATGCCTATTAAAAATAGGTGAATATGTGGTCTCAAAAGTGAGTAACATATTTATGTTAACTTAGGGAATTTTCTCTAAGAATTAAGGTAATTAAAAACCAAATTCTCTAATTTTATTTTGAGATCATAAAATACCACAAAATTTCCATATTAAAGCCTAGTCTTATATAATCATAAGAGCAATAAAATACTATGGAGATACTAAAATTAATTAAGAGAGATTAATCAAAGTTGAAGGGCTAATTTTAAGAGTATGATTAAGGAACATAAATATGATAAAATTGTCATGTTAAAACATGGTTCTTATGTAACCAAAATAATCAAGGAGTGTTATGAAACCACTTGAATTATTTAAAGGAAATTGTCAATGATTGTTGGACAATTAAATTTACAATAATTGAAGTAATTGAATTAATTTTCATAAATAAGTAAAAGACATATTAAAAGTCATCAAGTATGGATGTTTTGACTTAGCTAAAGATCAAGGACCAACAAGGGGTCAATATTAGCATTAAGTGAATTGTTGATTAAATTAATTAATCTAGTAGCAAATAAAATGAACCAAAAGAAAGGAAGAAGGTAGGGGGCGATTATTTTTTTTGGGTGACTTGGAGAACAAGTTACTTGGAGAACAAGTTACTTGGTGAGCAAGTTACTTGGCGGCCAAGTTATCTGGCGGACAAGTTACTTGGTGGACAAGTTAATTGGAGACCGGGTTGTGAAGCTTGGTGAACAAGTTACTTGCTGAACAAGTTGTGAAACTTGGTGAACAAGTTAATTGGAGACCGGGTTGTGAGACTTGGTGAACAAGTTGGAAAACTTGGAGAGCAAGTTGGAAAACTTGCAGAACAAGTTGTGAAACTTGGAGACCAAGTTGTGAAACTTGGTAAGCAAGTAGTCAAACCTTCATGAATAAGTTTCTCAACTTCTTGAAGAAGTTGCAACAACTTCTTGAGGAAGTAGAGCCTTGAATTTTCTTATAAATAGAGGCCTTGCCTCTCCTCATTCCTCACACCAAAATCCCAAGCAACATCTGATTCTAAGAGTGAAAGAGAGAGTGAGAGTCTTGGAGAAAGGAGGAGCAAGAGTTCTAGGTAAGTTCTTGAGCTCTAGCTTTTGAGTTTTTAGTTATTTTGTAGTTTGATCTCTAAATCCTTTAGATAAAGTTGTTTTTATGTTTTTCTAGGTTTAAAATTGGCTTTATTTCAAAAAATTGATTAAGAAAGTGGTTTAACAAAATTTTTGGAAGAAAAACACCGAAGTAACGAAGTTCTGGCAAAAATTCGTCGGTTAGGCGATTTCTGAACTAGTAACAAAAATGCTCATAGTTCATGTTGAAAATGATATTGAAACATTCTTAGAAAATTCATGGTTAAAGTAGACATATAGGGCTTTTCAAATATGTAAAGAACTTGTTGAAATGAGCTCTGTACAGTGAGAAAGAAATTCTCAAAGTTTATGTTGTGAAAATGCTGGAAATTCTGGGCAGAGGATGAACACGTGAAATCTGGGAGTTATTTTTGAATTCTGGGAAAAGTCTGATATTTTTTCTGAAAATTATACATCCTAAGGAGTCCGGAACATTTTACGGATCTTCGTTTCGATTTTTCTAGAATTAGTTATGATTTTTTGAAGTTAGGTGAAAATCAGCCTTAAATGCTGATAATCAGCGTTTTTATCCGAAATTTCAAAGGAAATAATGGAAAAATAAATACACCAGGGGTAGAATAGCTAATTGTGGATAAGATATCTTTTAGTATATTATTTGTGAGTTAATAAACGCGATATTACCCTTATAGGAAGTCTGAAATCATTTTATGATTGACGTCATACCGAAACTACCAATTCAGGTACGTTCGCGTACTGTAATACTAACTCTGATGCTTATTGTATGCTTATATGTGATAGATAGTCTGAGACTCTGTGTTGAAAATTGATCACACACATGCAGCTTGATACGGGTTATGGTCTTGATAACGCCGTTATGTTTTCCTAGCGCTGAGGACACCGATGTACACCATGGCACTGGTGAATAGTGCAAACTGTAATAACATGCATATTGCAGTGGCTGTGTTATGTTATTATCTTGAATATGAGATACATCTGCCGTGTGCTTATATATTGTTGTAATCATACATCTGCTGTGTGCTTATGTATGAATTATTGCTGTAACGCCATGAATATCTGTCATATATAGTGTCATATATAAGCATGAGGTTAACCGTTACCTGAGGTTCAATGGCCATTGAACCTTAGCTCCTATTATAGCTTCAGGGTCTGGAAGACCGAGGGCCAAGGACAAGGGTAAGGAGCCAGTGTGAGGACGCAGACGGAGAGAATTTTATTTGACTTTATACCCTCGAACTATATTCAGACTATTGTACCGCTGTGTAAGCAGCCAGATACCACAACAGTAAATATTTTATCAGATACTCGCCTTTTTGAAATTATTCCGATGCTCTACTCTGATGGAAAAGAAAAAAAAAATTATTCCGCTTTTGAAAATTGGGGTGTTACAAATGACATATTATCAGAAAGCTCTTGAAGTATACATTTTAATGCAAAAAGAATCAGCTCAAAATTTATTATATTTTGAAAGTTGTGATCAAATTCATATCACTTGGTCTGGAGCAACGTTTTTATACGACCGTGAAATTCTAAAATTCATATATCTTCCATCTGACCTTCTTAGAGCATGATCTTGATGTCTTTGAAACATATCTTGAGTTAGAGTTATATGCAACAATTTTCAGTCCTAAATTTATTGTCTTTTGAAAGTTAGGATTCGAAGAATGACAGCTATTCTAGAACATCATAGAATATCAAGCATCAACTTATGAGATCTATATCTCTTTCATCTGAGCCTCTTTGAGCTTGATCTTTTTCTGTGAAATTAATTTTGAATGTCATTTCATATGCAACTAGTTTCACCTCATTCAAAGTTGTGGTGTAAGAAATATGTCCAAATTATTGAACATGTTCTAGAATAACATGAGAAATTCTAGCAGTGTCAATTTTCAAAACTCATATTTTTCATCTAAACTCTGTTGAGCTTGATCTTGGTGTCTGTGTTTCGCATTTGAAGTCTAGTTCATATGAAACAAGTTTCATCTCTATCAAATGTGTGATTTGAGAGATATGTATTATGTTGAACAAAAACAGAGCTCAATAACACTACAAAAAAAACATCGCATTACCCATGAAATTCCGTGGGTAATTTCATTTGCCACGGAGTTTTCTCACGGAATTTTGTGGCTAATTGAATTTGCGACAGAATTTTCACAGAATATAATCCATCCCCGAAAAAACCATGACAAAGCTAGTTATCGACTGAAGTTTTTCTGTGGGAAATTTTGCCACGGATTTAGAGACGGAAAAATTCCGTGGGAAATTTCACACGGAAATTTCCCACGGAATTTCTGTGGGAAATTTTACCACGCAAAATTCCGTGGGAAATGTAGGAAATTTCAGCCACCAAATTTTTCTATGGGAAATTTCCGTGGGTAATTTCCCACGGAATTTTTCTGTGGGTAATTTCCCACAGATTTTCTGTCGTAAGTTTCGTGTGAAATTTCCCACGGATTTTCTATGGGAAAGTGCCGTGGGTAATTTCCATAGATTCACCTTTCTTCTTTTCTCTTCACCCTTCGATTTTAACCATTTTTGTTAACAATTTTGCAGCGCTTATTAGAAAATTAGCCTATACATATATAGCTAGAGAAATTAACAAATTCCAAATAACTTATACATTAAATAGAGAAAAATGACACACAAGTTCAAAGTACTAAAAGACTTAAAAAAGGGAAAATATATGTTCTTAGTCACAAGTATCATAAACATTGAAAATTGTTAACGTTTATTCTCAGCGTCTTCAGTTGCATTGGTAGTGGGAGCACCTTCAAGGCCATAGATTGTTGAGTTTCAAATCCAAGGCCATAGATTCGGCCTTTCTTGTTCTTACCACCAGTAACTTCTAACCATAAATTGAGTTCATCTTCATTAGATTGGACACTGCCTCCCTCAGAATTGATTAATGCCTTTCATCGCAAAAATTAATCCAGCAAACAGTACATAAAATAAGTGCCCAAAAAAAGATAGGTTGAAAAACTGATAAAAAATCACTCAGTTAAAAATAGAATGACAAACTGATAAAAAAAATGTTAAAACTCACAAGAAAAAGATAATAAAAAATCTTTTTTTTTTTTTGGTTTTACATAAATGAACTAAAAACACGTTAATTTAATTCAATTACAATCAAAATAGTCAAATTAGGTTAAGGACTAATGTGTTTCAGCCCGTTTAAGATTGTTAAGGACTGAAACGCATATTGATTAGATTTTACATTGTTTTCACTTAAGACATTACAATTATTAAACTGAAAACATCTATCATTCTCAGAACTTCTCTGCGAGGCAGTTGTTCTCTTGTCTACAAGAACCAGAGGACTGATTTGTACAAGAAAAACATGCAACATTGATTTACCAACTAAAAGGGAAATATAGTACAAAGAAAAGTTAAGCCAGAGTAATCTGACTCCAACGCTCAAAACCATCATACAAAGAAGGCAAGTTATTACTGTACAAATTAGGCAGGAAAATAGACCATCAGCCATCTTTAACTATAACATGTTCAATGAAGGACATCAGGGGAAACTCCCGCACAGAGCAAACATGCTAAAACAAGGTAAAATTCCTTAAGTTCCAATTAGCATTTTTACCTTCTCAACTTGTGTTCTTTGCAAACTTTCAATATTTTGATTTTGACAGAGTACAACTCTTTTTTTTTGGGGGGGGGGGGGGGGAGGGGACAAGTTAAACGAGAAGTTCAACCTCTACTGTATTTTCATACTTGATTGAATCTTTACCGAGGAAGCTAAACTCCATTAATCCAAATAAGAAAAATGATTACCAATAGAAGCAAGGTTGAGGAGAAATGCTATCATTAAAAGATGAAAACATCAAGATGAAATGGAATTTCTGAATCCTTGAATGTGCAGCAATCGACGGTATCAGCTTCATCATCATCCAGAGGGGAAGAAACTAAAATAATTAAATAATTAAAGCAGATTCTACATCAAGTCCCTTTAGCAAATCCAGCTATACAAATTTATAAACTGAAGGAAATACACCATTTATAGAATTCCACATTATTCATTCTATAATTAATTTAATGCAAATGTTCATATGGAATAGTCCTCACCATTCACTAAATATAAACATATTTCTTTCAATAGGCTAGAACAAGATACACTTGGGAACACGATTTCTTGTGGATTTTAGAACTTTTAACATTTTGATTGAAACCAACAAAGACTTGATTTCAAGTTCACAGATGAATACGATAAGCATTCAAAATAATTCGTGCTTTCAAGTTAATTATTTGAAATGATTAATTAGTTTGATTCCATTGCATGAACAGGAGTGCTAGAACCAGAGGAGTTGTTTCAGGGTACTTGGGATAATCAGAAGAAGTGGTCGTCATCATCAGAAATGAGAAGTAATAATGAATTCAATTCAAGAAGCAGTTTGGCGTGGGACAATGCTTTCCTCACTTCAGAGTTCTTGCCAGTAAAATCGTCTGAGTTCAGATAGAGTTGCACAGAAGAGAAGCCGATATATAGCAAATATATGCATTCCATGATTGCAAAAGATTATCATTAAAATAAAGCAGAAACATGATATCAATGTATGTTACCTTTTTCCGAGAAAAAAAAAAAAGTATGTTACCTTCAGTAACTATCTTCTCTATATCTTCCATGGTACCAAGCCATTCTCCAGAGCATCCTTAATAATCCTTAAGGCGTCCTGATTTGTATTCAGGACGCCAAAAATCGTACATAGGCTTCTTGATTATAAAATCAGGACGCCTTATATGAGTTTTTTTTCTGCTACAATTTTTTTTTTTGCCAAAAAAGATCAATTTTACACATCAGAAAAGCTCAAAAGAACCTAACAATACAAACTAACTCATAGCTAAACCAAAGCAAGACCTATATCAGAATTAACAAATGAACAGAGCAATGACTAAACGCTATAAAGCAATGAATAAACTCTATCAGCTATATCAGGTATATATCAGCACTATATATTAACCAATTCCTTCCCTGTCAAGCCCACCAAACATACCAGACTTGCCTTCTCTGGACATTACTGAGTCCTAGAATAAGAGCTTGAAAGAAGATGGAGCATAAGTCAACCAAGAAGACTGAAGCATCTTCTTTGCTGCAATTGCTGCAAGTTTGTCTGCAATTTTATTCCCCTGCCTAGCAACTAAGAGACAAGGACACACCAGTCGTGGACTCCAGCAAACCTAGTATTTTGTTCCACAGATCCTAACACTACCAATCACACCCAGATGATGATCTATTTACCACCATTTTATACAAGTTTTCACAATCAGTTTCAAAAAGGCAGTGATACACTTATGTTACTGGTAGAGAAATAATGAATAGTCCAGAAAAATGAATAGTCCATAAAAAAATAACCTAATACATAGCAATGCAATACCTAATTTTCTTAATAGACATGCAATATAAATGTCACCATTACAGTTCCAGAAGAATCTCAAGAAGCATTTGTCTATCAAAAGACTTACATAAAATAGATTGATCACCAAAATTTTGCCAAAAAATGCGAAGTAAACTTTATATACCTATATGTGTTCAAGATGATGTCTAGCCAAAATGTCTCGAACCGTACCGATGTTATCCTCTAAGTACAGATCCAGACTACCAAAAAACTGTAAATTGGAAAACAAGGTATAAGATAAACCAATGAAGTGAATGAAATAATACAACAATAAAAATATCATCATTTGAGAATCACGGAGTGATAACGTACATTTTGAAAACCTGTAATACATCTGCTGGAAACGATGGATTGCATAAAATTGATAACATAGTATCCGCACTCGGAGCTCCCTAGTTGTCGATGGCACTATAAATCAAAAGCAAATTGTTAAAATGAATAAAGGCATATCGAAAGCTACTGTGTCAATGAAATAACTTGAATTGAAACTACTTACCTTCAGATAAAACCACTTCGGTCTACCCTGCTCTCGTAATCCAGAAAGTTGTCTATACGTCTTGAGACCACTATCATCAAAATATGGATGAAAACAAATGCTGATATATTTGAGTAACAAAGTGGATACTAGGATTCATGGATAATGAAGCACAAACTCATTAGTCTAAATAACTAGAGTTCCATAATATTATCCTAGTAAGTTATTCCACTAATGGTTAATGCATTAACATTCAATGCACTAATGAACATTCATAAAGCTTGAAATAACTCATCAACTAATAATTTATGCTTAAAGCAAAATAGATTCACAAATTGAAATCTTTTCTTGAAGATAGACTTGAAACTCATATATGATTAACTTGTTAGACATGAGGTCCAACTAGTCAGAGAATAAAGGATGAGGAGTTCAAGTATTGCATTAAATACCAAAGATCAATATGTAAATGCTAGGGAAAAACTCAGCTGGACAAATTTGAAGCATATCCGACATTCAATATACAAAGATTTATCTTCCAATTTTTAAACATCATTTGAATGCAATAAAAGCATGAATATTTTTCAAAAGCATTTGTATGCACTTTCACAAAACAGAAATTTCAGAATTTTGCACTTGAAAAATATAAACTTAGAAGTCATGAACAAATTCATTTATGGTCCATTTAGCAATTGGAAAAACACCTTCAAAAAACATAAATGATTGATTGCTAATGGAATGTAATGATGGACAAGTATTCATTACTCAAAAATGAATATATAATCACAGTATAGGATAAGAATTAGATATCACCGTAATTCCTCTTGTCCTTATAATAGCTTGCTTGGTTGAGATGGATTGATATAGATAACTCATTTTCCGACGTTCACTATCAACATCAACCATAGCTTGTTTAGCTTCCTCAAGACTTGAATTATTTCTCTTTGTTTCATTCTTGAGAAGCTTTTTCTCATCCTACAAAACCGTATAAGTCTTTTTCTTTCTTGGTATCCAACCTTACTTGGATCCAATCATCATTAGCTTATAGGAATCATAACAAAATTCATATGCTCTTACGAGAATAATCAAATCAGAACAATTGAGCATAATGAATTAAGCATGACTTTATGCATAAAAGAAATGCTTTCTTTTCAAATTATCATGTATGATAAAGAATTAAATCTTTGAACATTGCAATCTCTTTGAAAAATAAATCAGGATGTAAAAGCCCAATTTTAAAAATAGTTTACAATGCTCATTTCTAAGGTTACAAAATATAAAAACTCAATATATATTTCGGATAATAGCAAGGGAGGTTTTACCATTGTATACATTTGCCTTAAGTACTTGGAGGATTGACTTTGCCTACTCACTGATTCTTCATATATTTTCTTATGGGTGTCGACAAAGCTTTCTCAAAAGATATAGACTTCAAGAGTCTTCTGTTTGATATCTTAGAGATTCTTCTTTTCTTATTCTCCTCAAGATAGTTGAATGGTACTTTATGGTAGTCTATTCTTGAGGCGGAACATGCTCCAATTGTTTGTATCCATTGCTTCTATTGATGTTTACACCTTGTAGTTCTAGCAATGGATGCTCCAAGAGTTCTTTTGCTTGATATAGATGCTATAATCTTCTTCATTGAAGCATGAGAAACTCTTGGCTCCTTCTTCATCTTCTTTGTACCTTGATGTCCATTGACATTCAAATCATCCTGCATACATGGAGTACTAAATAGACATTTTGGTACCCACTTATACTTGGGTCCTTGACGGTTAGCATTGAACCTTGCTTGTCCTTTCGAAACCCAAACAAATTTATTCCTCACATTAGAATTTCTTCTAATATAGCATGTGTGAGAAATATGACCCGATTTGCCACAATAATTGCAAATTATATGATGATGCTTATTATGAACAGTTTTACAAATAATATCATGATCGAGTGGATGCAATATTAAATGATTCATATTTGTAAATTCTTTCTTTCCACATGATTTTCCAGCATGATTTAAAACATTTTTACTTTTCAAACTATAATCAATGATTGTTTGAAAAACAATTGTATGCAATCTTTCAAAATCATTTTTTTAAAAATACACAAGAAGAATTGGAATTATTTACCACATGTGCATCTTGAGCTCTAGATAATGATTGATCATAATCGTCTATGAGCTCTTCCTGGGAATTGTCTTCCTCTTGTTCTGTGCTGACTGGATCGTGAAGGTATTATATGATTTCTCCTTCTTCATACTCTAGTTGTTCATCAGTCATAGATGTACAACATATAGTCTCAGATGAACTGTCAATGCTTTCAACTTCAACATATTGATTAGAAGCATATATAGAATCAAGAGTATCCCAGATATCTTTAGCACTAGAGCAACATTTGAATTTTACAAAATCATTTTCGGTTAAAGCACTATACAAAATTTTCATTGCTCTAATGTTCAATGAAAACATTTTCTTTTCTTTTTCTCTCCAATCATTTCTCGGTTTGAAATCAAAGACATTGATAAAAAATTTCCACATATCAAAGTCCGTTGCTTTGATAAAACTAGTCATTCTAGCTTTCCAAAACGAAAAATCAATATCTTTGAAAAATGGTGGAACAGTATAATCAAAACCTTCCGAAAGTGAACAACACCCAAAGTCAGCCATTGACAACTCTTGAGACTGTTAAGTCCTTTAAATAAGAGCCCCGCTCTGATACCAAATGAAGAACCGGCTGAACCCAAGAGGGGGTGAATTGGGTGAAGATTAAAAAGCTTGGAACTTGGAACTTTTGAAAATCTTTTCGCGTCTTCGAAATCAACAGTTAGATATTCAAATAAGCATAAACTGGAAATATAAGAGATAAGGGAAGAGAATATGCAAACTTAAATTTATACTGGTTTAGCCAATCCTTGACCTACGTCCAGTCCCTAAACTTAAATTTTTTTTTTGGGGTCTTTTTCTGACATTTTCTAATTAAAATTAAGGATAGTGGCCAAACTGTCATTTTCAATTTAAACGTAGTGTGAAATGATATCTCAGAATTATTTTTTTATTTTATTTTTGTCCTGATCTGTAAATAAGGTGCCATGATTCTTAATTGAAAATTTCTGGAAGTGGAAGCTCAAGAGAAGATGTTACCCTCTTTTTTTTTTGACATAAGATATATTTAGCTAATTTAAGTAGATTAAAAAATTTAATAAAGTTGGTTAATTTAGCCTATATTTTCTAAAACATCATAATCATCTTAGTTAATTCCCTCATTCCCTCTCCTCTTTGATTATAGTTGAGGGAGCCTCAATAAGGGTAAATTTAAAAAATATCAATAAATATAAAAAAAAATTTATGTCTTATATTTTGGATAAAATCAATTCCCTAAATATATCTTATATTAAAAATAGGAAGTAGCATTACTATTTTGGGGTGGCTTGGCATGTTGGGAGGGGTGGTAAAGTGTTTGGAGGAAATATTTTTTTGGAGATGCATTAAAAAAGAAAGAAAGAAAAAGAAGTGGCCTTTAAAGCCTGTAATTAATTTTCCTTACTTATTTTCTCTATTAAAATATGTTATGGTTAAAATCAAATTAAATATCAGTAATAAAAAAATCTTATTAAATTGAACTACATCAAATAATTTTAAATTAAATAACTTGTGTGCGTGTGTTCATATTATTGTATATTAATTAATCATGTTTAAGATATAATCTCTCCTTGGAAAAAACCATATCGCTCATGTACATAAACACTGGAAAAAGACAAACATAAATCTAAGTCTATATTTTTCATCGGAAAATCAAAGTTTCTTATTTTTTTTTCTGTAACATCCTCATTTTCGAAATCCGTTTTCAAAATATTTTAATTAAAGTAGAGCATCGGAATAATTTAAAAGAGCGAGTATCTGATAAACCTTCACTGTTGGTGTGTCAGGTTGATATTACAGTGGTACAATTCTCCGACTATTTACTAATACAGTGATACAATAATTTATAACTATCATCTCCGCCTGTTTCCTCTCGCGTGCTAATTATCCTTGTCCTCGGTCCTGGTTCCTCTAGAATTTGAGACTATGATAAGAGCTGAGGTTCAATTCCCATTGAACCTCAGGTAACGGTTAACCTCATTCTTATGTATTAGTTATGTTATGACAGATAATCATGACGTTACAATGATAATCAATACAAAAACCCATAACAGATGTATGATTAAAAATACATAACCACGTATATATGTAAGATAATAACAACGTATGTAACATAACCACGTATGCTACCACAATAATTAGAACATAACTTCGTATGTAACATAACCACGTATGTAAGTCCTAGTCGATGAGCACAACCATCATATACAATCATACAATAAGCATCAGAGCTAGTGTTATAGTACGTGAACGTACCTTTGTCGATATTCGCGGTACAAGTGTCGGTCTGTATGTGGTTGCAGATATCCTATGGGGTAATTTCACATCTATTAATTCACAATCAATATTCTAATAGGTATCCTAGTAGGTATCTTAGTCCCTATTGACCATTTTGCCCCTAGAGTATTTATTTTCCAATTATTTCTCCTCTTTTTTTTTGAAAAAACGCTGATCCTTTAAATCTGGACAAATTTTTGCCTAACTTTGAAAAATCATAACTAATTCTAGAAAAATCGAAACGAGGTTCTGTAAAATTCTTTGGAATCCTTAGGATGTCTATTGTACAGAGAAAATATCAGCCTTTGCCCAGATTCCACGGTTCATTCCCAGTTTTTAAATTTTGAACCTCTACCCAGAATTTTCCAAGAATTCGTAGCCCTAACTTTGGGAATTTTTATCTCACTGTACAAAAATCATTTTAACATGTTCTTGGTGTCTTTGGAAAGCTCTATATGTCTAATGTTATCATGAATATTTACAGAATTTTTCAACAACATCTTGAACATAAAATATTGGCATTTTTATGACTGATTTCAGAAATCCCCTACCGACAAAATTTCGCCAGAGTTGCGTTACTTTGATTATACTCTTTTGAAAATTTTGCTAGAGCTTCTTCTTCCTCAATTTTTTGAAATAAAGCTAATTTTTTACCTTACTCTAGAATATTTAAGATCTAAACTACTTCTATCAAAAACTAAAACTTAAAGAACTTAAAGACTAGAAACTAAACTAAAAAAACTAAAGACAAGCTTACCTCTTGAAGCCTCTTGAAGAAGTTCCTCCTTCTTGCTTCATTTTCCTCTTAAAGTCACCTATTTGGTTTGAGTTTGGTGTGAAGAATGAAGAGAGGTTTGCTCTCTATTTATAGGAGAAGGTAATGACATTTTGGTAGTTAGTTCAAACCTAACTCTTCTTGCTTTTCAACCATTGATCTAGACTTAGTTAAGAAGTTTAAATCTCACCCTTACACCACACCCTTCTAGCATATTCTATTGCTTTATGACTCACCTCCTTGATGAGGTCATGGATGACCTACAACTCTTGGCTTCCCAATCACAATTTCCTCTTCCTTCTCTCCTTGGCTTTGCTTTTCTCTAGATAAAAATACATTTGGGGATCCTAATGAAGTTTTATGCACATTTTCTCATTGGTTTTGAATTCTTGAAGTTCTTGGCTTCATTTAGAGACCAAATTTGCCTATCTTCTCTATTGGTTTCAATATTCAACAATTAAGGAAATGACTTTGGTTATACTTGTTTTCATGCTTGATTTATGCTTGATATTGATCTCAATTTAGATTTGATACTTAGTTAGTGGATTTCAAGTTATAATTTAGTTTGTATAGATTTTCACTAGTTTAAGTCTAGAGTTATTTTCATGAACCAATTTAATTGTTTTAATTGTCTAATTTCCTATTGGCCAATAGCTTGACTTCTCCCTTAGACTCACAACATTAGCATGCACAACACTCCCTTTTCACACATACATACCCACAACTCTTTTCTCTCTCCAATTTATCCTCTTCCAATTCATTAAGAGCATTAAACTTGAAGTTTCCAAAGTCTTCATGTATTAATGTAATTTTCATGACTCATCCATTAGTAGGTTTGTGACTCATGGCTTAGGTTGGTGATTCACTCATGTTTAGGGTTGTGATTCATCTTTTAGAGTTATGACTCATATTAGCATGTGTTATTTAGTTACTTAAATAATTTTTGTGTTTTATTCCTCTCACATGCCTATAAGGAAATTCTTTTATTGGTGGATTGGATTTCACATGGATTCCACTTTATTATAGCTAATTAGAGCCTTTGGATTACCATTACAAGGTTAAATCTTGACCTTTAATGTTAATTGTGATTATTGACTTTTCAAAGATTAAATAAAGTTTAATTAACATCTTAATTAGAAGCTAAATCATCTCTTCATTGTTGATTTATTAGTGTTTAGGGTCTTTTATGACCATTGGAAATCCATTTTATTCTAATCTCAAACCTCTATTGGTCTTTGAATTTTAATTAGCCCAATATACCTCAAATTAACGACTATAATTGTTTAATTGTAAATAATTAGCTAATCATTCTATTAGTGATAATTAATTGCCCTTTAAATATTGGTAATTATTCCTTTAATTGTTCAAGTGTTTTGGGTAATTCTTTATGGCCCTTTATGAATTAATATGAGCTAGGTATTAGTTCTAGGGTTTTAGGAAATTTAGTTTCTTAATAAATTATGAAAAGTGAGACTTAGGTCTTCTTTAATTAATCCCTTGATTAATTATGAAAATTTACATAATTATGTAGTTTAGTGAATCCCTAATTGTCTATTAACTCCTATTAATTTCTCCTATTTATTTTAAGTATTCTCCTAGCTCTACCTTGTTCTCTTTTGGTCCTATAAGAACCCTAATTTAATTTGGGAAGTGTTTGTATTTTTATGGTATTTTATGATTCCAAACAAAATTTAGAAAAGTAAAACATTGGCAACATTAACTTCTAAGGAGAAATATTCTAAAAGATAGAATAAATACATCTCAAAATTTGAGACCACATATTCACCTATTTTAAATAGGTGCCATCAACCAAAATATTGTATTCATAGTAAGTATTAATTTTGGGGTATTACATTAATGATTTTCAAGATACAATTTAGTTTGTATGGATTTTCATTTGTTTATGTCTAGAATTAGTTTTCTTGGATTATCCTATTTATTCAATTATCTAAATTCCTATTGGCTAATGCTTTGACTTCCCTTTCCTTCTTCATACTAGACACACACACATGCACAACAATTGTATACACACACACTCACAACACTCTCTCTCTCTTACACCTCATCTTGTCCTCTTCCAAATTCATGAATGCTTCTTCCAAAGTCTTCATGTTATTAATATTAGATTCATGACTCATGCATATGGTTATGACTCTCTCATGTTCAGGGTTGTGACTCATGCTTGCATAGGGTTGTGACTCATATTGCATGTGGGATTTGTTATTAATTAGACAATTTTTGTTCTCTTTTTCTCTTGCAAAAACCGTCCCCCTCCCCCCTTAATTTATTTTTAATTTGTGTTTTGTTTATCTTATAAAATCCAAGTGGAGGGCCTCTCATTGGTTCTTTTATTTTCACATGGATTAAGCTTTATAATTATTTAAGCCCTTAGATTAGCTTTATGTGGTTAAACCTTGACCCTTAGATCATAGTTGAATTTATTGACTTTTCAAAGCTTGATTAGAGTCTAATTAACATCTTAATCCAATGCTTAATTGTCCCTTGATTATTGTTTTATTAGTGTTTAGGGTAATTTATGATCACTAATAATCCATTCTATGCTAATCCTAACTTCTTATTGGTTGTTGGTTTTTATTTAACTTAATATACCTCTAATTGATGGTTACTTAATATTAATTGTAAATAATTATCCAAGTATTCTATGAGTGAAAATTTAATTGCTCATTAATTGTTAGTAATTGCCCCTTAATTATTCCAAGTGTTGTGTTCATTCTTTATGGCCTTTAGAGACTCTACTTATGCTAATCTTAATTCTTATTTGCCATTGTTTCTTAATTAGGGTCATAAACCCTTAGCTATGCTTATTTAATTTTACTACTAAATTTAGTGCCTCTATTCTAATTGTTGCAATTTTATTTGCCCATTATTTGTTGATAATTTCTTCTTAATTGGTCTTAGTATTTTGATAATTCTTTATGACTTTTTATGAGCTAAATATGAACTAGGCACTAATTATGGGTTCTTAGAAAATTTAGTTTCTTAATGAATTATGAAAATTGAGACTTAAATCTTCTTTAATTAATCCCTTGATTAATTATGAAAATTTACACAATTATTTAGTTTAGTGAAAACCTAGTTTGATTATTAATTCTTATTAATTTATCCTATTGGCTTAAGTATTTTCCATAACACTTTCTTGCTCTTTTTGATCCTACAAGAACCCTAATTTAATTTGGTAATTCTTTGTATTTTTATGATATTTTATGATTCCTAAGAAAATTCAATCATTGGTCACCTTAATCCTAAATAAAGATTTCCTAGAAAATCGAATAAATATACCTCAAAAATTGAGACCACATATTCACCTATTTTAAATAGGTGTCATTTATCAAAATATTGTATTTATGAGGAATAATAATTTTTGGGGTATTACATTTCTCCCCCCGTTAAGTAAAATTTCATCCTCGAAATTTGCTCTATTCTAACTAGACTTCGAACCATAAATTTTGGGAATTTACTCTATATTAATTAGACTTCGAACCATACACTCTAGATATTCATTCTATCGGAATACTTCTATGTTAAATCTGTTTCTCTCGATGATCAAGAATTCACTTCGGCTCGACTACGAAGGTATTTGTTATGTCGTACTTCGACATCCTTATACCCCAAATGTCTTCGTGACGCCCATATACCGTGGCAACATAAGATACCTTATACTCAATGACACAATCGTGGTCTGGTTGGTATAACTGAGAAAACATGGAAAATGTTATCAAGATTATTCAGGTTCGAGGATAAGGCTATCTGGTATGTGGCTGATTCACGTTTAACTAAGATTTCGAATGGTCTTAAGTAATGCGGGCTAAATCTTCATCCCTGCAGCGTTCGACTGACATTGGTTACTGGTGATAGCTTTAGAAACATATGATCGTCGATTTCGAACTCTAGAGGTCTTCTCCTTTCGTCAACGTAGCTCTTCTGTTTGCTTCGTGTTGTTTATGAGTTGTCTTTTGAACAAAGCGGTTTGTTCGGAGGTCTAGTCAACCATATCCGGTTCAAGCAATTCCTGCTTAGATAAGGGTGACTGACACGTTTGCCCTTGACATTCGATCTTATAAACTCAAAAACTCTAGACATCTAGTCTATTTCCTTACTATGCATGCTTACTTAGCACGCACTCTAACATTTAAAAATTAATCTCCATCATTTTGTACCTAGGTTTAGTATTAAACACAGGACCTACTCGTCCATCCCCACCGTGCTTGGTTACGCAGGCCTCACTGCCTGACCCATTCAGCCTCTCGGCTTAACACATATTGGCCCTCCGGCTCAATTCATTATTATAGTACTAGGACTTTAGCCTTAACACCTAGGAGATTATCCTTAGGCTTTAGGTATTTCAAACTACTACCTGGTACAATAAGCGTTTTATCAAACTGAAGACGTACTGCAAACATACTATTCACTATATCAATTTGCTTTTTACAGAGTGCTAAGTACCACTGTCTTAATGCCTAGGGATGCTTGTCCTATGCGCACTTGCACACATAGATCGTAAGTATTTGCTTGTTTATTTCATTTGAACCTTTTTCCCAGTCAAGTTCTTAGGCTATATTAGAAACTTAATTATCCCTTAGATCTCTAAGGTTTTCACTAGTGTCTATATAACATTTTTTTTATTACAACGGCAAATCTCTTCTTTGCTAACGTAATCACTACGCCAAATTTCTAAAATAACATGAGGATCTTATATTCTCAATATTTTTATCAAGAGTGGGGAGACGTCAACATACAAAGTAACCGAAAAATGGTTTCAATGAAATCCAGAACAATTTTTAAGCGTCATTTAGTTCCTATGAAATCTTACATGCTACTACAAATTTCATGTCCGATACTTACTACAAGAGCATAATAGGAGCAAATGTTATAAAATAATATTCAACTTCCGCTACTACAGCATCAAACAAATTCTACTTATATATCCGAAATCTAATGGTGTGGATAGAAATGTAGCATAGAGTATCTGTGTAGTGATGCACTAAAGTAGGTTTTATGAAGTATTAACAACAACAATACGAACTCTTAGTTAATCCAGATTTACTAGAGTGTTCACTCAAAATTTCATATTTAAAACCTTATCTCTTAACCTCCAGGGATCTAGATATCCTTCAAACTTTTGAGTCAAAAAGTTCATGTTTAATTTAAAGGCGTTCATCAAAATTTCAAAATAAAACAAGGATATATGATGAAAGGTTATTTCGTTATGATAAAGTGACAAGAAACCTTAATTTCAATGGATCAAACGTACCGTGTATTTCCAGACAGGGTTTTAATATAATGCATGCCACAACATTCAACCAAGTGTTGTTTTAACACTTAAGAATCAGTTTATCTACCAGGTTTCCTTTAACTCTAACATGCATCATTCGAAGCTAATCCTGTTTTAACATATCAATGACTAATAATCAAGCTTACAATAAGAGAGATCAAGAACAATGGATGATCAGGAAATTTGAGGAAGATAATACCTACAATGTTGATTGGTCCAAATTTCACAAAGTGTGATAACAAAAATTTGCAGAGTGGTAATGCACACACTTAAAATGGAACTTACTATGGTATACTATAAGCCACTTCCATTAATTTACTTCGTTAAAGATTTTCTGGTATAATGAAGTAAAATTTTCGAACTTACATTTTCCAAAATAATAAGGCAGGTAATATAACCAAAATATATGAGTCATGGCATCATCTAGATATGCAAACTCTTTCCTATAATAGGTTAATACAACAACACTTAGATTTTTAACTTCTTATAATAGCGGCCTTGCAAGTTTAAGTGTTATATTCCACATATGGTTAATTCTCACATAATCCTATGCAGGTGTCATCATTTAGAATTCTCACAGCTAACTAACTGGAACTAAAATAATTTGATGCACAGGATCCAATGAAGTACCGTAACTATGCACATTGAATAATATTCAAACTCTCAATATCACAAATTTTACAGAAGAATCACTTTTGAAAACATAGTTTTACTGTGCAAAATTTAAGTGAAATACTTGGTTAGGTTTTTTTTTTTTTCAAGTGAACAAACAATTGGTTAACATGCTGTCTTTGAGTTATATCTGGTTTGGGAATTTTCAGAAATAAAGTAAGTGTTTAAACACATGTATACAGAGTTTTGGGAAATATTTAGAAGTAGTAATTCATACAAGTTTATTGTCTCAGCAAATTCATGGTATACATTCCTAATGAAAATTTCATTTTTCATACAACATGTTTAGCAACCAACATTGATCACAAAAGAAGTACAACAAAGAGAAATTCTTTTCTTATGTCTTAATTTACCTCCTTTAATATGGATTTCAAAAACCAAGGAAACTCAATAGTAAGCCCTTTCTATTCTTAGCAAAGTAATGTAAAGAAGTCCTTTTAACTTATAAAACGATAGTAAACCAGCACAAATGTCCATGGTTGACAATTAGGTTAGAAAATGTGGTAGAACAAGGAAACTGAGGGCTGATTGTATTGTAATTCAGTTTTCAAACAAAAATAATTTTACTCAAAAGGTGGAACAACCTTTAGAACTATAGCTATAGATACAAGATAAATAAAATGCATGGCGTGAACTATAAAACTTTTCTTTCTCCATCATTTCAAACAAATTTAATGGAACATACAATGAAGAGATTATCGCAAAAGATTTTTAATGTCAAATTAGAGAATATCAGATAATGATCTAATTCTATCCAGATTCTTTTAACATTTCTCTAATGATGGTTTCAATCAAGAAATACCAACCAAACATATCACAATCTAGAGACTTTTTCATGCTTTGAGTAAAATTTGAGAAATGAGATGACAATGTACAAGGCATTGCTGGATTTATCATAAATTTGAACAATACATAATGATGTCAAAATCCATTTCAATAAAACATATATCTTCACAACACATGAAGAAAGGGATTTTTGAGTTTTGGCAAGGTATATCTAAAATATTTAAAAAACAAAATCAATCATGCATATAAGGAAACTTAATATTATACACCACATAAACCTCACTTTCCCTCATTTGAGCTTTCAAGTTTTTATTTAAACATCAGTATAGATGTCGATGGGTTAACAGAAACTAACTGTTTTCTAGACTTGTCTCCTAACATATACTTAGGTATTAGTCTACTACTACTTTTTTCTTCCTTGAGTACATACTTCATAAATAGTCTTTCAATCCTAGCTAATCTGTCCCTCATCATTAAGATATTCCGTCCTATCTATGACGACAAATTGGCCTAGAGGGGTAGAGCAAACATGGACCACCTATACGGCCCTCAATGATACCTTGATTATGATTATGCCCGGGTTCATAACGATAATCAAGACCCCAATGAAAACATTGCTCTAGGTACTGAAATTGGTTCTATTTGTGATTGTTTATTTCTACCACTGCATCTATCTCTTTGTCTACCCTTGGGGAACTCCAGTCCTTTATAAGCATTGGAAGGAAGCAGCGATCAGCACCTATTGCAAACATATGCATATTATATTATTGTAGCTGCTACGTCATAATACTTCATAATAGTCAACTATGTTCAATTATCAATATTTCCTTGGCTTCCCTTGACTAGTACTAGGTTCATATTTCGTTCTTTGACTACTCGTTATCTAAAGACAGCCTTTGGAGATAATATAGAAAGGAGTGGAAATTGGCTGTACGTTCTCTGTCTAAGAGTTCATTCGTCTTTTCTATCCAGAAATGGTCTTACTATGTCGATTTGCTATCAAATACTCTATGCGTAAAGCGCTTATCAGCCTTTGTTTGTATCTAGGACATGTTGCAAGAGATTTTTGGATTCATAAAAAGATTCACTCTCAGAGTTATCTCGACAGCTGAAAATATTCACCGTTGTCGATATCAATCTTATGATTCGATCCTATAGGTTTCTCTGGTTCAGAAAATATTGATGAGTATATATTTTATGATTGAATAGGTGTATATTTTATGAGATTTAATTGGAATTATTGATATTATATACCTATTTAATTATCTTTTATGAACTTTTCCATAATTGAATGAAACTTGGGATCAAAGAATAAATAGACATAAAATCTACTCATATCCTATTTTTATTGTGCAGGAAATATTAGCTTATTTGGAATGAAGTAGAAAAGGCAATAAGAGGATATGCAATTAGCCAAACTTGATGGTCCCTCCCAAGAAAATAGAAACAAAATCAATTGCGTGATCTGGTGGAGTAAATTACAAGATATGAGATATCTTTGTAATAAGTAAAAGAAAATTAGTGACCCAAGACTTAAATTATAAATAGGGAGGCAGAGACAAGGAAGACGGAAGACGAAGGCAGATCAAGGAGACACAGAACAAGAAGGGACGAAGAAGCAGAGGAGCAGAGGCTGAGCGTTTCAATTCTCTTCATCATCTCCACGGGAAGACGGAAGGACTGTGGAGGCGACGGAGAAATTTTTTTTTCCTCTCTCTCCTTCTTCTTTGAACCTGAAGTCTTATCTTTTTTTTTTTATGGATTTGAATAAAGCCATGTGTGGCTAGTTGGTTTTGCAACCTAGAGAATCTATGAACTTGTTTGGGTTTTAGAGATTATTCCCACTTTTTAGTTTTGCTTAATTTTATTCAGTTTATTTAATCCTGTGTTTATTGCTATTGCTTAGTGAGTGGCCACCATTGAGCATGTTTATGGGATTTAGGGTTGGACTTGGAAGAGGGAATCCTAAATTGACATTGGGAATAAATAATGTGTAATTAGGTTTAAATTTAACGTGAAGTTAGGTTTTAATCTAATTTATATCTAGGATATGAATATACCTAGAAGCTCCGCATAATCAAATTAGAGTGAGCCCGATTTAAAACGCGTCTTATTTAATTGTGTGAGGCATTACATAATTAATTAAGATAGGTATATAAATGGACCGAAAGGCATTTATAGACATTATTACTCTAGATTAGCTGATTAGATTAAGTCAAAGTTAATTTAGTGGGGATAAAATCTAAAAATCAAATAAGGGATTAGTGTCTCTAGGTTGCTCGTTTGATTATTGTGGTAGTTTTCTAATTTTTATTTTAGTTTTAATTTCATTTTCTTAATTAAATTAAATTTGGCTTTCTCAACTTAAATGAAATTGTGAAATTAATGCTCAACTGAAGTTTGTGATACCAAGTCCTCGTGGGAACGATACTTTTCTTATCACTTTATTACTTGATACGGCCCGTGCACTTGCGGAGTTTTTAGGCTTAAAGTTTTGCCCTATCAAGTTTTTGGCATCGTTGCCAGGGACTTGTGTGCCATAACTGTCTTAGTTGGAATTAATTGAGCATTAGTAGTTTAAGTTTGAGTTTGTAAATATTTTATTTTATTCTTTTTAAGAAAAAAAATTTAAAAAATGGATTTCAATTGGCAACCAACTGGTCTTAATAATGAAAAGGAGATGAATTCTTTGTTTTCTATACAAGATAGATTGATTGCTATATTAAATTCTTTGAATGAATCTAGGCAACATATATAATACCCCAAAATTTGTATTTTTCTTGAATATGATATTTTGTCCATTAGGACCCATTGAAAATAGGAGAGTATTTTATCTCCAAATTTGTAGTGCATTTATTATATTTCTTGAATAAGTTTTCGGTAGGACTTAATAGGGCAAAATCCAACTCTCTAAATTTAATTAGGAGTCATAAAATATTATAAAATACCATAAAAACACCTAAATTAATTAGATAGAGTTTCCAACAATTAAAGAACAATTAAATCTACACCTAAAGATATATTGACATATAATTCATATATTGTCAAAAATAAACCGTAAAAGAGTATGAGGAGGCTTAAAATAATTAGAGAATACTAAAAATAATTATTGGGCATCAAAAATTAATCTTAATTGAATTAACATGCATAATTAATTTAATGTCAAATATTAACAAGCAATTTGCAATATTTTGGCTAAGATCAATATTAAAGCTTAACAAGGGATCAATAATTGTAACAATTGGATTTAGTAGGATCATAATTGAGTTGGTAAACAATAAAATCATTACAAACTAAACCTAATTAAGCTAAACCCAATAGTAATCAAGAGGGATTTAATTTAGGGCTTTTTGTCACAACAAATCACCAATGGACCAATTTTTGTAACCCAAACCATTGCCCAAACCAATCAATAAGGCCAAAACAAAATCAAAAAGAAAAAAATCAGAGGGGAGGGGCATGGTTTATGGAGCTTCAAGAGGAAGGAATTGATTTTCAACACATGGTCAATTGAGGTCAAAGCTTGTAGAAGAAGAATTACTATTTAATACTTGCCCACCAAGTTCTTTGGCTTCTTGAAGAAGGAGAAGAAAAAGATGAAGGGGGAGACAGAGAGGAATTTCGGTTTTTTGTGTTGGAGGGTGAGGATGGAATATTTCAATTTTACCCTAGATCCAATGGTGGAAATTAGCCAAGAGAGAAGTTGCAAAGAATTACACAAATGCCATAGAGAATTCCTATAAATAGGGGGCCAAACTCATTCATTTTCCTCACACCAAGCAAAGCATCATCTGCATATTTGAGAGAGAGTGAAGAGAGGTGGAAGAAGCTTGAAGGAGTTCAAGCATTAGGTAAGCAAGTTCTTAAGTTTTGAGTTTTAAATTCATAGCTAGAAGTAGTTTTAATCTTTAAAATTCTAGAATAGTTTTAATTTCATGTTTTTATGGTTAAAAATAGCTTTATTTCGAAAAATTAGTGAAGAAAGTGGTTTAGCAAAATTTCCGGAAGAAAAACACTGAAGTAACGAAGTTCTGGCGAAAATTCGTCGGTTAGGCGATTTCTGAACTAGTAACAGAAAAGCTTATATTTCATGTTGATAATGGTATTGAAAAATTCTGAGAAAATGCATGGTCAAAGTAGACATATAGGGCTTTTTAAATATGTAAAGAACATGTTGAAATGAGCTCTGTACAGTGAGAAAGAAATTCTCAAAGTTTATGTTGCGAAAATGCTGGAAATTCTGGGCAGAGGATGAACACGTGAAATCTGGGAGTTATTCTTGAATTCTGGGCAAAGCCTGATATTTTTTCTGGAAAATAGACATCCTAAGGAGTCCGGAACATTTTACGGATCTTCGTTTCGATTTTCCTAAGATTAGTTATGATTTTTCAAAGATAGGCGAAATTCAACCCAATGATTTCCAGCGTTCTTCAACGAATTTTGAGAAAATAAAATGATAAACTAGTGTACCAAGGATAATATAGTCAGTAGTGGCCAAAATATCTGTTAGGATATTATTTATAAATTAATAGAGCGATATTACTATTATAGGCTATCTGAAAGAACGCAGATCGACCATCTACGCACCGGAATTACCGACTCTGGTACGGACACGTATTGTAACACTAACTCTAATGCTTATGGTATGCTTATATGTGATAGATAGTCTGAGACTCTGTTTTAAAAATTGATCATACACATACAGCTTGATACGGGTTATAGTGTTGATAATGCCGTTATGTTTTCCTAGCGCTAAGGACACGGATGTACACCGTGGTACTGGTGAATAGTGCAGACTATAATAACATGCATATTGCAGTGGCTGTGTTATGTTATTATCTGAATATGAGAATATTGTATGTGATTATTGCTGTTTTGCCATGGATATCTGTCATACATATTTGATACATAAGCATGAGGTTAACCGTTATCTGAGGTTCAATGGTAATTGAACCTCAGCTCTTACCTTAGCCCCAGGACCCTCAGGAGACCAGTACGAGGAGAAGGGTAAGCAGGTGGCGTGAAGAGGCAGACGAGGAGTTTCTTTTGAAATTTTTATTTTTCCGTCTTTTGAGTATCCGACTATTATTTGGATGACTGTAACATCATACAGATTAGAGTGAACCCGATTTAAAACGCGTCTTATTTAATTGTGTGAGGCATTACATAATTAATTAAGATAGGTATATAAATGGACCGGAAGGCATTTATAGACATTAATACTCTAGATTAGCTGATTAGATTAAGTCAAAGTTAATTTAGTGGGGATAAAATCTAAGAATCAAATAAGATATTAGTGACTCTAGGTTGCTCATTTGATTATTGTGGTAGTTTTCTTATTTTTATTTTAGTTTTAATTTCTTTTTCTTAATTAAATTAAATTTGGTTTTCTCAACTTAAATGAAATTGTGAAATTAATGCTCAATTGAAGTTTGTGATACCAAGTCCTCGTGGGAACGATACTTTTCTTATCACTTTATTACTTGATACGGCCCGTGCACTTGCAGAGTTTTTAGGCTTAAAGTTTTGCCCTATCAAGTTTTTGGCGCCGTTGCCGGGGACTTGTGTGCCACAACTGTCTTAGTTGGAATTAATTGAGCATTAGTAGTTTAAGTTTGAGTTTGTAAATATTTTATTTTATTCGTTTTAAGAAAAAAAAAATTTTAAAAATGGATTTCAATTGGCAACCAACTGGTCTTAATAATGAAAAGGAGATGAATTCTTTGTCTTCTATACAAGATAGATTGATTGCTATATTAAATTCTTTGAATGAATCTAGGCAACTTAAAAGGAGCATAAATGATAGTTGTAATCCATATGTTGATTCTTCTCAATATATTTGCATGTCTTGTGTTTATTGTGGAGGAAATCATTCATTTGAGCATTGTCCATATAGTACAACTAGTCATTTTGTGAGAGATGATTTCACTAGGAACCAAGCTTGTTTTGATAACTCATTTTGTCCTAGTGAAGGTTTTGAGCAACAAAATTTTAGGGGTCAACATGTCTATTGTTCTTATGAAAACACTCCTCCTTGTTACTCTTATTCGTATGTTGAAGAACACACCATTGAGTACAGGGAAAAATCTAATTTGGAAAGATTAGTTGAGGAGTGTGGGGTAGCATTAGAGAAATCTAGCAGAGAGCAAAGGGAGATTCTCGCTAGCATTGACTCAAGTGTTCAAAATATGAAGGTAAATGCGAGTCAAATTTTTTCAACCCTTGAGACTATAATGCAAAATAATTCCTTAAACCTGATGACTACTTCTTATGCTGATAATGATTATTGTGAGGAAGTTGAATGTATGGAATTACATGAGACTATGGATAATATAGAAAGTGATTGTGGGTTTGAAATTGAGTTAGATGAGAATAATGGATGTCTAGATGAGGTTCTGGCTGTGGAGCCTAAGGATTGTGATCCAATTGATGTAGATGTCCCAATTGTTGTTGTTCATGACCCTCCTCTTAAAGTGTTGACTCTTACTGATGAGAGTCACGTTGATTTTATTGGATGCTCTAAATTCTTAGAAGGTGCCTATATTTATTTTCAAGAATATGCATGTTGTGCCTTCTTTGAATTCAATGATTGCTTGTAATCCAAGATTGTCTATGATTAAGGAAGTACAAGTAATTAACTTGAATGATCAATTTTTGTGTGTGATGCCTTGTTGTTTGAAAAGGAATGAAGACAAGGTAATTATGGTGTTTGATACTTATGATTAGTGGTTTGTTTTGAGAAGTCTGGCTGAAGACTATAAATTTAACGCTTCTTGGGAGGCAACCCAAGGGTTTTGTTCGCATATTTTATTATTATTATTTCTTTCTTTCTTTCAGTTTTATTCAGGTTTGAAGAAGATCACTCTTATTATTGCTACAAGGTCTTGTTTTAGCACTCCACATCAGAGTTAGATGACTAAACTAGGGGAGTACTAGTTCCTTTCCCTCTTTATTTTTTGCAACATTGAGGACAATGTTTGATTTAAGTGTGGGGGAGGGATATAATTTCTTTGGTTATGAGATAATTTTTTTGAATTATGCTTGTCCTTATGCAATTGAAAAGATTTTTGTTAACTTGAGATTTTTGCAGTGTTGAGGATTGACCTTAATTTTGAGCTTCCCCATCTTAGAGAATATTATCAAGTCAAAAATTAAAATTAAAAAAAAAATGTTTTAACCAAGTCTCTAAGCCTTGAGTTTTTTTTGCAATCTTGAGATGGACTATGAGAATAAGGATTAGTTTGTAATGTGATCAACAAATTATTAGTTCAAAAATATTTTGCTACGTGATTTCTTTAGAAAATTAGATGATGATCTGTGCTAACCAAGTAAAACTTTTGTGTAGGGAAATAACTCAGGAAAAATCAAAAAAAAAAAAAAAGAGAAAAAAACAACTCCAATGACTTCTCTAGACCTTACTTATTAACCGGGGGCACTTCATCACCAATGTTGGCACTTGCGTCAAACGGTAAAGTTAAAGAGGGTTATGAGTTGGGCTAAAAGCCTCTTGAGGTGCCTGTTGGAGTAACTGAGTAACCGGTGCTGCATCACCTATGTGCAGGGTCGCGTCAAAAGGGGACCTACAACGACTCAAGAAACCAAAAAAAAAAGAAAGAAAGAAAAAAAGGCAAAATGAGTTATTTCCTACCTGAGAATTCTTAATAAATTAAATGAAAAGCTTGGTTTGGTAGGGACAATTGAATTTTTCTGGAGAAATTAAGTAGCATAATATTCTTTTACTAATCTTATGGTTGAACTTATTGCTTGCCGATCTTTTGATCATGGGATGGTAAGAGATTGTTACACTCTATTGGCTTAGTGACTTATTTTTATAAAACATTAACTTAAATAAGATTTGATGATATGATCTAAGCGTGGTGGTTTATTGCTCTTTGTTTAGGAATGTCATAAGCAATGTTCTTTTCAGATAATGAATTCTCTTTATTTTGCATGGGGACAAGCAAATGTTTAAGTGTGGGGGTGTTTGATGAGTATATATTTTATGATTGAATAGGTGTATATTTTATGAGATTTAATTGGAATTATTGATATTATATACCTATTTAATTATCTTTTATGAACTTTTCCATAATTGAATGAAACTTGGGATCAAAGAATAAATAGACATAAAATCTACTCATATCCTATTTTTATTGTGTAGGAAATATTAGCTGATTTGGAATGAAGTAGAAAAGGCAATAAGAGGATATGCAATTAGCCAAACTTGATGGTCCCTCCCAAGAAAATAGAAACAAAATCAATTGCGTGATCTGGTGGAGTAAATTACAAGATATGAGATATCTTTGTAATAAGAAAAAGAAAATCAGTGACCCAAGACTTAAATTATAAATAGGGAGGCAGAGACAAGGAAGACGGAAGACGAAGGCAGATCAAGGAGACACAGAACAAGAAGGGACGAAGAAGCAGAGGAGCAGAGGTTGAGCGTTTCAATTCTCTTCATCATCTCTACGGGAAGACGGAAGGACTGTGGAGGCGACAGAGAAATTTTCTTTCCTCTCTCTCCTTCTTCTTTAAACCTGAAGTCTTATCTTTTTTTTATGGATTTGAATAAAGCCATGTGTGGCTAGTTGGTTTTGCAACCTAGAGAATCTATGAACTTGTTTGGGTTTTAGAGATTATTCCCACTTTTTAGTTTTGCTTAATTTTATTCAGTTTATTTAATCCTGTGTATATTGCTATTGCTTAGTGAGTGGCCACCATTGAGCATGTTTTGGGGATTTAGGGTTGGACTTGGAAGAGGGAAACCTAAATTGACCTTGGGAATAAATAATGTGGAATTAGGTTTAAATTTAACGTGAAGTTAGGTTTTAATCTAATTTGCGTCTAAGATAGGAATATACCTAGAAGCTCCGCATAATCAAATTAGAGTGAGCCCGATTTAAGACGCGTCTTATTTAATTGTGTGAGGCATTACATAATTAATTAAGATAGGTATATAAATGGACTGGAAGGCATTTATAGACATTAATACTCTAGATTAGCTGATTAGATTAAGTCAAAGTTAATTTAGTGGGGATAAAATCTAAGAATCAAATAAGGGATTAGTGACTCTAGGTTGCTCGTTTGATTATTGTGGTAGTTTTCTTATTTTTATTTTAGTTTTAATTTCTTTTTCTTAATTAAATTAAATTTGGTTTTCTCAACTTAAATGAAATTGTGAAATTAATGCTCAACTGAAGTTTGTGATACCAAGTCCTCGTGGGAACGATACTTTTTTTATCACTTTATTACTTGATACGACCCGTGCACTTGCGGAGTTTTTAGGCTTAAAGTTTTGCCCTATCAATTATACTAGCTGTTGAGTCGAAGTAGTACACAGAATCAGGGTTGTGTACAGGTTTAGAGTTTGTATACTGCCTATGACGGGTATACATTCGAAGATTTGTGGTTACGAATGAGTGTAGGGGTTTTCTCGAGTTAAGGTAATGCACCGACTTGAAGGGGTACACCGGTTCAGGATGGTATACCGGGTTACTATGGTACACTGGTCTAGGATTCACCGATTTTTATGTGATGTCTCTAGTAGTTTGGGTTTGGAGGTCTATCTCCGTTCATCATCACAGTAGGGTTATATTAGTACTCGTTTTCAAAGTATGCTCTAAGACAATAGCTTAGAGCCTAACTTAGTTAATCAAACCGATTGGCCAGGTAGGTGTCTATCATGGGGGTCTCACCGACTTTACGGCGACTGATTGACTGACCCACATAGACTATCCCTGCCTTCGGCACCAATAGTTTACTATATCTGAGCCAGGTTCTTGCCAGAAAAATGTTCTTTGAAAAGCTCCAAACCTAACTCCGTTAATCAAACAGTCTGGCCAGGCCGGTGTATTTGTGGAAGTCTCGCCGAGTTCACGGGGACTGATTGACAACCACAAAACCCTTTCTAGACACCAAACTGTTTGGAGTAACTTAGTTAACTTCGTGCCAGAATGTCTGCTCTGATACCAAAATGTAACATCCTCATTTTCGAAATCCATTTTCAAAATATTTTAATCAGAGTAGAGCATCGGAATAATTTAAAAGAGCAAGTATTTAATAAACTTCCACTGTTGGTGTGTCAGGTTGCTATTACAGTGGTACAATTCTCCGACTATTTACTAATACAGTGATACAATAATTTATAACTATCATCTCCGCCCGTGTCCTCTTGCGTGCTATTTATCCTTGTCCTCGGCCTTGGTTCCTCCAGCATCTGAGACTATGATAAGAGCTGAGGTTCAATTCCCATTGAACCTCAGGTAACGGTTAACCTCATGCTTATGTACAGATATGTATGACAGATATTCATGACATTACAGCAATAATCATATACCAGAAATAAACCACCGCCACTACATATTCATCTTTTTTTTTAATCTATAGTCTGCACTAACCAGTGCCATGATGGCCTATCGTGTCAGGAAAACTTTACGGCATTATCATGCTTATAACCCGTGTGAAGCTATTTGTATAAACATGTGAACTAAGCCCCATAAGCCACGGTGCATGACCCAAGACCAAGCCTTGTCCATGACTTTATGAATTAATCTATCACATATAAGCATACAATAAGCATCAGAGTTAGTGTTACAGTACACGAACGTACCTTCTTTGGCGATATCGGTACACTGTCGTTTGGACCGTGATCACGTTTACCCTATAATGGTAATATCACATTTATTAATTCAAAAATAATATTCTAGAAGGTATCCTAGTCACTAATGACCCTTTTTACCCTTGGTAGGATTAATTCTCAACTTATCACCCTTCATTCTTCAAAAACGCTGGTCCAGAATTTTGGAAAGATTTTCGCCTAACTTCGGAAAATCATAACTAATTCTAGAAAAATCAAAACGAGGATCCGTAAAATTCCCCGGAATCCTTAAGATGTATAATTTCAAGTAAAAATAATCAATTTTTCCAGATTCCACGAATCACTCCCATCTTTTAAGTTTTGAGCCTCTGCCCAGAATTTTTCCAGAAATTCGTAGCCCAACTTTGGGAATTTTTATCTCACTGTACAGAAATCATTTTGACATGTTATTTACATATTTAAAAAGCCCTATATGTCTACTTTAGCCATGAATTTTTCCAGAATTTTCCAACCACGTTTTCAACATAAAATATAGGCATCTTCGTCACTGGTTCAGCAAGAGCTTAACCGATGAGATTTCGCCAGAACTTCGTTACTTTGATGTTTCTCTTCCGGAAATTTTGCTTAAACACCCTCTTCATCAATTTTTCGAAATAAAGCTGATTTTAACCATAAAAAAATGAATTTAAAATTATTCTAGAATATTTAAGATCTAAACTACTTCTATCTAAGAATTTAAACTAGAACTTCAAAAACTACAAAAGCTAAAGACTAGAAACTAAAAGCTTGCTTACCTCTTGAAGAACTTCCTCCTCCTTCTTGCTTCACTCTTCTCTTAAACTCACCTATTTGGTTTGAGTTTGGTGTGAAGAATGTGAAGACCCAAGGCCCCTATTTATAGTAAATTGGTGTGGCAATTTGGCAATTAATTCAAACCTAACTCATCTTGCATTATGGCCATTGGATCTAGGGTATTTGAGAAGCACTCATCCTAGCCTTACACCTCTTCCTTCTAGTCTCTTCTACTACTTTATGACTCATCATCCTTTTTTGACAAGTTGGTAAGGTCATGGATGACTTAAACAATTCTTGACTAAGTCACAATTTCCTCCTCCTTCTCTTCTTGGCTTTGCTTTTCACTAGATGAAAATATATTTGAGGATCCTAATGAAGTTGTATTCACATTTTCTCATTGGTTTTGAAATCTTGAAGTTCTTAGCTTCATTTAGATACCAATATTACTTACCTTCTCATTTGTTAACAATTTGCAAAATTTGGGGAAATGACCTTGGTTATACTCATTCTCAAGCTTGAATTATGCTTGTTCATAATCTCTTCTTACATTTGATCTTTGGTTAATGATTTTCAAGATATAATTTAGTTTGTATGGATTTTCATTTGTTTATGTCTAGAATTAGTTTTCTTGGATTATCCTATTTATTCAATTATCTAAATTCCTATTGGCTAATGCTTTGACTTCCCTTTCCTTCTTCATACTAGACACACACACATGCACAACAATTGTATACACACACTCACAACACTCTCTCTCTCTCTTACAACTCATCTTATCCTCTTCCAAATTCATGAATGCTTCTTCCAAAGTCTTCATGTTATTAATATTAGATTCATGACTCATGCATATGGTTATGACTCACTCATGTTCAGGGTTGTGACTCATGCTTGCATAGGGTTGTGACTCATATTGCATGTGGGATTTGTTATTAATTAGACAATTTTTGTTCTCTTTTTCTCTTGCAAAAACCGTCCCCCTCCCCCCTTAATTTATTTTTAATTTGTGTTTTGTTTATCTTATAAAATCCAAGTGGAGGGCCTCTCATTGGTTCTTTTATTTTCACATGGATTAAGCTTCATAATTATTTAAGCCCTTAGATTAGCTTTATGTAGTTAAACCTTGACCCTTAGATCATAGTTGAATTTATTGACTTTTCAAAGCTTGATTAGAGTCTAATTAACATCTTAATCCAATGCTTAATTGTCCCTTGATTATTGTTTTATTAGTGTTTAGGGTAATTTATGATCACTAATAATCCATTCTATGCTAATCCATTCTATGCTAATCCTAACTTCTTAGGGTAATTTCACTTTAGGTTGTGAAATGCTGGATAAAGTCTGCTTCTTTATTTCCCTCTGCTTCCTTATATGCTCTTGCCGCCTTAATCTTGCTGCTAAATGATCAGAAAGACAAACAAATGAAACAAAAACCAACTAAATGTATAGGTTCAATGTTAACTGACAAAAAAATGAGAACAGGGCCACACCATCTTGATGACTGTATGTATCTTCCTTCCCACATATAATTTCGTCCGAGTTGCTGATTTTAATTTCACTGGATTGGTTTTTTCTCTTAGCCGTGTTGGATTTAACGTGTGGTGGTATGTCTAAGCTATCCATACCAATTTTGGCAAAAATGGAATTCAATGGAGTGCAGGTGGACCAGAGATATTTTGTTCCTTTCGGTCAGAAAAAAATTCATTTGGACTGATGTTAACCTGGAAAAAATGCAGTTGAATTGAAGTTATCACAAATCACAATTCTAGCAACCTCAAGATTAAGATAGCTCTATCCCCATAAAATGACATATAAAGTGGTCACAAGACACGACCTGGTAGATGGAAATATAAATGAGACTGGCATGAACCATCAGATTAGATACGGTGCAATAGCAAGATAGCAAAATAAATCACAACCAGAAGTTAGATCTTAATTCAATTGCTGGCAGCATCATATACATTTTAAATTAAGGACTACATGCAATGAATCCATCTATCAAGTAGCAATAATTAATACAAGGATAATAAAGAGAGAACACTCTGACTCAGTGCAAGAGGGTTAATGCTGCCACTATAAATAAGATATGTAGAAATTTTAAAAATGATGTCATACAGAGGTAAAAAAACATAATCTTTACCGCCCTAGCTGGATGAATAAAAATGTTTTCATGAATGAAGAATTAAAACTCATGAATAAATCAACGTTTATCCCAACATCAAATAGATCTAAGTGTTTATTAGACTACACTGAGCAAATAATCATGGTCCCTTACTTCTTCCCGGACGACGCTTTCAGAAGACGGAGGATCGAAGTTGCAGTTAGACGACCGTTTTTGAGGATGAAGTACAGAACTCCATGAGGATGAGTTTTGTCCGACGTTTTCGCACCATGTTTGTAACTTATGGACGTGTTAATGTTAGGTTTTGAACTTTTGATAGTAATTATTTTTTTTTATTTTAAAAAAAGAATTTAGAACAATAGGTTGAGAGTCACTTTGTCTGTTTCGTCCTTTTTATTAATTTTTCACAGCTGGCTGTCATTTTTCTTCTGCATCTCTATACAAATAACAAATGCATCAATTTAAAGGGATCCCATATTTGTGATAAAAAAAAGGGATCACATGTAAATATATAATAATAATTGAAAAGAAATGGAAGAGTGCTTAATACACGAGGTATTTCCAAACACTTAAATTATATATTAATTACTAAATATAACTTTTCTTATCCATTATACTATTAATTATATATTTAATATAACATTGTCGATTGGATAATTTAAGCTTATATCCGGACGATTCAACGGTAATATTAAATAATATTGGAGATTCTTCGGTAATGTTAAATAATATTGGAGATCCTACGGTAATGTTATTCTGTTGAATTTTCCGTTTTAAAGGCATATTTTGGGGAGCACAGGCCAACAAAATTTGAATTAAAAAAGGAAACATATAATGTTTTTCTTTACTTGGGTTTCACTCTTTAGATGTGTCAGAACACAGTAAAAGAATGTTTAGCAGTGTCAGTCTATATAATAAAAGCAAATTCGAAAACAATTAAAAAAAAGAAAAAAAGAAACTTCTTTCATTGAATATATAAATGCTAGCAAACTAATATCGTGTTTTTTTAATTTTGAAAATTTATTTATTTCCATTATTTCATGAATATCTAGATTTAAGAATAGATTAAGGCTACCTACATTTAAGTGAGGAGGGTAAGATTTATCTCCTGTGATCACAGTACGGGATGCCATTGATTTATTTATTGTTAAAATATTTAAAACAAAATCTTTAAACAAAATCTTTATGTTATTTCTGGAAACTCTGAAATATCTCAATGCATATCTTAACCCACTCCTTAAAAAAAATGTTATTTTTTATTTAATTAGATGTAGTATTTTTTTTTAATGGCAAAAAACTATTATCGTGGGTAAAAACTCGTCCAATAAGATTCAATTTTAAATTCTTTATCTATAGGTCGAGTTAGTTTATTAGTATATATAATATAGCTGCCGTATCAGATTATGTGCTAAACTGTCCTTGCACCCACGTGTAATGCCAATTAATCATGTTGACTTAGTCGCTTTTTTTTTTTTTTTTTATTGATTATACTATCCTGGCAAGAAAGTAATGGATTATATTAATCATATAATAATTATCAATTAAATATTATGATTAGTTACCGTACATGCTTTCCCAACTTATTGCACAAAGTCTAAAAAATAACCTAATTATATTAAGCAATTCGTTTCACACAAAAATGAAAATTTTTCGTAACTAAAGATAATTTAAATATTTTAAATATTGCAACTTAAGATTGCAACGTAGTTTATAGTTATTGTTTTTCTCCCTGCCTTCACATAGTATCCTACTTACAAAAGTGGCGTGATAACATAGTTATAATCATAATATTTTTGATATACTAATGAAGTCTAAATTTTATTATGTATCATATAAAACTATGAATATCTATGTATAAGAAACAAACATCAGCATATCATATCAAACAATTGGAAACAGACTAAACCACACTCGAAATTATAACTTGAAAAAGAGGAGAGGAGGAAACATCAAGGGAAATCCAATAACCACATTACAAAGTTTGAAATTATAAATAAACATAGGAAATCAATGAAAGTACGCAACTGTTAAAAAAGCCTAAAATATCGACAAGGAAGGACCCTAATCATCAATGGAAAACTTTTTCTTCTTCTGTGCCTTGCCCACTTTAACAGCTTTATCTTCCCGCTTCTTTGAAGTGCCAACTAAATAATCAGATAAGTGTTCATCCTCATCATTTGCAGAATCATCCTTTTCGATTTTTACTTTAATACCCACTTGTTCCCCTGCAATCACTGACGAGCCTGCACCCTCAGAGTCAAGAAGGGACATGTCGACATCCTATGATATTATTAGAAGCAAAGAGACGAGCATCAGTTCTGAATTCATAAATGTGTAGAATGACATATACAATTTGTGACCAAATAAAAGAAATGATACAAACTCACAGGTTCATCTTCGTGGTTGGAAGACACCATAGTAGGGGAGCCATTTGGAGCATCCAGTTCAGCCTCAAACGCTTCAATGATTTTGGAGTCTGAAGTGAAACGTGTCACGATGCACGAATTGGAAGACCCACCCACATATTCTGCAGGAATTCTTACCATGCAGAGAAATTTCTTGCCTAAAATCTTGTCCACAACATTCGCAGGGAGAACAGTTTCATTTTCAATATCATCCTACACTCATACAGCTCACATCAACAACGTTGTCCTCAAATAAATTGCTTGTACAATATAATTATAAAGTTAATAAACTGCACACACTCACATCATGGTGAACAGACTTATGAATCACTCGATCTATCATCTCCACTGCAGAACAACCAGCCAACTTAGTGAACTCCCTATCAAAAAACACAAAGACACAAGTGCCAGTATCATCCATAGCATCGAACTTCACCAGGAACCTAGCACACAAACCAGTCAAAATTAGGGGTGCCATTAAACAATGGTTATTTTGAATTGAAAGATCAAAAAAAGAAACAAAGCATATCACCTGGGAATCACATTCTTCACAATCGTTGCACATTTGTCACAAAAAAAACCGTCCCCATCTGGAATAACTTTCTTTCCGTCCACCTTACATGAGTTGTAAAACCAACCACGCTCATAACGGACATCAACAATTTCAGCCAACACCACAGGTGTCTTATTCTACAGATTAAATAAGGGAAACATAGTGCATACTTCTCAGTAGGTAGACTAACAGATGTATGAAAAACCAAAAACTATTAATTAGAGAAGCTGAGGAAAGGGTAAGCTGCATTATTTAGCTTCCATGTTTTGCATAAACAATTGTTAATGTGTTTTGGATGCTATGTTTTTGTCTATTTTATGTAGGTTGACCAAGTGGAAATTGCACATGTTATTAAGGAAGAAGTTAAAAGGGAGCTGAAGAATTGCCTTGAGGAAGCACAGAGCTGCCTTTCATCTATATCTGTACCTAAATTAGCGCTTGTAATTGATGGAAAATGTCTAATGTATGCATTAGATGCTGCTTAAGAGCGAAGGCTAATTTAACGTCAACATCAATTCATTCAGGTCACAAGTTTGGTTAAAAAAGGTGCACGGAAAATAACTCTTAGTATTGGTGATGGAGCCAATGATGTCAGCATGATTCAGGCTGCTCATATTGGTGTTGGCATAAGTGGGCTGGAGGGGATGCAAGCTGTAATGGCTAGCGATTTTGCCATTGCACAGTTTCGTTACCTTGCAGATTTATTAATTGTTCATGGCCGGTGGTCATATCTTAGAATATGCAAGGTGTTGTGTTTTTGCAGAACATACCTGTTATTATTTTCTTAAAGAAATTGTTGTAACATGATTGACATTGTGATTCCAGGTGATGACATAAGCAGAGCAGTAAAATAAGCATTAATATATTAAAGCACAAACTGCCGGCCCTCTACGAAGTCCTGCAATCTGTCGTCTGTCCGGGTTTCCCAGCAACTCCTCAGCAAGAGTTAAGGCAGGCTGAGCTGTGCTGCGCTCTGGTGGCTGTGAGACATCAACTCCTGCTGCCTCAAATCTAGTAAAAAAAAAAAACAACAGATGTGCCACAGTAACAGAAATAAAGAAAATGAAATGAGGCTAAGAAACATATCTCTGACTACTTCCTGTATCAGAATAATATGCACCAAAAGTTTGAAACACAGTTATCAAAATGGTTGAGAAAGATAAATTAAGGGGATGGGGTGACCTTGACGATTAGTCTCAATAAAAGAGGTCAGATGGTCAATTGTTGAAAAAATGTATGTGTGAATCATAAATTGTAATTTGAAATTTGAAATTAATAAATAGAGGAAGTGGGTTAATAAAATAAGGCAGACAATTGTCAAGCAAAACAGATACGTTATGTTGAACTTTATATGGGCAGGAAAAAAAAAAGAGGAAAGAATACTAAGGGAGAAAACGCACCTTTTAATGAAATCACTTACTTCTGGCAATTCTGGGTGTATAAGCAGACGAGATGTGTACATAGAATTAGATATCTTATTTTTACCTAGATGCACAAAATAAGCATATATGTGCATTAGTCACTTACGGTTAAATTGGCGTGCCTTGCACCACTGGAGTATGATCACAACAGGGCCAGACTTGTGAGAAGCCATATAGGACACAAGGTTGTCTGCAAAGTCCCCCCAAAGTGTACACTGAACGCGTTCTAGACTGCAAATTAACCACAATAACACATGGAGAAAACACGTGTTACAGTGATCGACAATTACACTTTGAAAACCTGTTTGTCTCGTTTAATATAATAATGAACCTTAATGTCCTCTCCAACCAAAAAGCTAAATCAATTTTCATCGACAAATATCATCCTAAGCTAGTAAAACTCCCTTTAAAAACCATTGTCGACCATAAACACAATCATTTCCATTGCAAAACCAACCTCAATATCAATATCAATATCAACACAGCAATAGTAGTTTTAGATAAGGTGATGGAGGGGCGGTATACTAGCAGGGGACTAAGAAATAGGGTCGAGTCTCTGACCTTCTTATGTTTGTGAGGGTTAGTTAAAAAAGTTAAGTATGTCCAAGATTGTTTCTCTTGCTTCTTTAAGGTTACAATCCCTTTTGGTTTACAGTTCGAACATAAGCAAAGCTGATTTGGAGATTGCAAATGATCGCTGAGATATGCTTGATGTATACTTCATAGCAGTTTTATGTGAATTGAAATCCTTTGCTATATATGCTTCTGTTATGGCTCATCCTAGAGAATAAAGTGGCCTAGTACATATGCTTGTAGTTATGAAGACAGCCATTCAAGGTGAATAACACATGGATAGAAAACAATGTCATGCCAACTTACTCTTCATTTGTTAATTCTATGTCAACTCGATGTTGACGCCGTCCATGGACAGAGCACTGTTCTAGTTGCCCGATAGAAGACACCCTCCCAACAACATCTACACAAAAATTTAGAAAGAGAATACAGGTTTAGAGGAAACAAAATAAGTGAGAAGCAAAAGACAAAATGACAAAAACCTCACTCACCGAACAGGAAACGATCATCCAAGTCAGAAGAGAGGATATAAGAGAAAGTCTTGAAACCAAAACCATAACGCGGGATGCTCTGATCATCTTTCTGTGGGCGGACAACAGTGGCAAACTGGAAGTTGACACGATACGGATGCTCAGTTGGACGGTATGACCCTGTGGCAGGAGCAACGGCGAAATTGGAGACTTCCACAACTGCGCCTTCTTGAAGATGTTTTTTATGCCGATGAACAAACACACTTCGCACAGACGCGTGCACACGATCACCCTACAAGCATAAACATATTACAAAGAAGGACACAAATAATTTTGGCAAAGAAGGCAAAATGAGTAAACCAGAGACAACAACTAACATGAACATCCTGTAACACAAGCTCCAGGGAGGATGTGTCACCATTACCCTGTCGAGCAGGCATATTCCACATACGGGCAATGCGGACACAAATGCGCCAGTTATGACGCTTAGGAGTCAAATTACGAACAGTGTCAAAAACTGTTGAAACCATAGCTCTGGCCTCAGGGTAAGAAATTTCGATTGAAAGACGAAGTGGCAGATAGAGCAATGTAAAGGCAAAGGAGAGTTTTAAAAGGAAGGCGGGAGATCGAGTGAACTCCTTCCGGCATGAAATGAAAGTGGAGGGTAGTAACTTCCCCCCACGACCGAAATGATCGAAGGACGTGCGCCTGGAAGGAGCACAGTGATTTTCAAAATTTTCATTTAATATTTATTATTCGAAAAAAGGAAAATATTAATTTGTGCGATCCTTCTGGCCACCCATCGTAAAAGAAAATCAGATCTAGTTTTGTAAAAGAAAATAACCCATAAATAAATAGAACCCATTGAGTTCGTGCTCCTAATTTTTGCATCGGAATGTTACAGAGAAGGAGAAAAGATGAAGATACTTAGCTTCACTTGTCCTGATCTAGGGATGCCGGAGCAAGAGATGACGCCGGATCAGGCGAGGGGGAACGTCAGTGGCTGCCGGCGCAAGAGATGAAGGTTGATGAGAGGAAATGCAGGCGTTCTCGTGCCGTCGTGCGTACAGGGGACCAGCAAAGAACTATGAGATGTGCGAGTGGCTTTGATAACGTGTTGGTGAGAAGATAGAGCTATGTGAAAGACAAAAGGAAAAGTAAAAGTCGGAGCAAAAAATAAAAAGGGAAATTAAAAGTTTAAAACCGTGTTTAAAAAAACTAAGGAGAGATCATGGGAAAGTTTTTATTAAATATTTTATTCAAATAACATACATAAAAAATGAGTAGATGCAAATTATGAATTTAATACTGTTTTAAAGAATGGGAAAGTTTTTATTAAATATTTTCAGATGCAAAGGAAAGTAAGAACAAAAAAGTAAAAAGCAGGTAAAAGTTTAATAAATTTAAAAAATTTAAGAAAAAAATTATCAATATCATCAGCCTATTTGTTAGGGTTTCATAGCTAGAGGTCAGCTTTAACTTTGATAATATATTTATTTCTTAAAAAAAAAATCAATATCATTTGAGTATAATAATTCATAAAAAGAGAAAAATGAGCTCCAGATTTTGCTGATCCTCTCCAGTTGAAAATAATTAGGAGGAAAAAATGGACAAATTATTTTAAAATATTTAATCAAGAAGACATACATCGAAAATGAGCAGATGCAAATTATGAATTTAATACTGTTTTAAAGAATGGGAAAGTTTTTATTAAATATTTTTAGATGCAAAGGAAAGTAAGAACAAAAAAGTAAAAAGCAGGTAAAAGTTTAATAAATTTAAAAAATTTAAGAAAAAATTAACAATATTATCTACCTATTTATTAGGGTTTTATAGTTAGAAGTCAACTTGAACTTTGATAATATATTTATTTCTTTAAAAAAATCAATATCATTTGAGTATAATAATTCATTAAAAAAAAAAAGAGCTTGAACTTTGATACGTTTAAATTAATAAATATTTACATAATAATTTTGGCAAAGGATTGACAGTTAGAGCACATAATAATGAGAGGGTGTGAATTGACGGTTAGTGAAAAAAAGGATGATATGTTTAAATTAATAAATATTAATAAATAAAAGATATTAATAAATTAATAAATAAAAGAAGTGGGTTAATAAAATAAGGCGGAAACAGAGAGCACATAATAATGAGAGGGTGTGAATTGACGGTTAGTGAAAAAAGGATGATACGTTTAAATTAATAAATATTAATAAATAAAAGATATTAATAAATTAATAAATAAAAGAAGTGGGTTAATAAAATAAGGCAGAAACAGAGAGCACATAATAATGAGAGGGTGTGAATTGACGGTTAGCGAAAAAAGGGTGATACGTTTAAATTAATAAATATTAATAAATAAAAGATATTAATAAATTAATAAATAAGAGAAGTGGGTTAATAAAATAAGGCGGAAACAGAGAGCACATAATAATGAAAGGGTGTGAATTGACGGTTAGCGAAAAAAGGATGATACGTTTAAATTAATAAATATTAATAAATAAAAGATATTAATAAATTAATAAATAAAAGAAGTGGGTTAATAAAATAAGGCGGACAGTTGTCAAGCAGAGAGCCGCTTACTGCTCTGCAATTAATTAATAAATAAAAGAAGTGGGTTAATAAAATAAGGCGGACAGTTGTCAAGCAGAGAGCCGCTTACTGCTCTGCTTTTATATAGGTAAGATTCAGTTTCAACTAGTATGTTGTTATGCGACTGTTTAACCTCCCTCTCCTCCCTCCTGAACCAAACAAGGTCTTAAGTTAAAAATTTAAATGCATTCATGTTTTTGTTAATGGAGCCTGAGAAAATAAATTAGGAGTAGTTAATCACTTGGACCGTTACAGTTGCCCCAGCAAATGCCGAATCTCCAGGAGTGCTTAAAGACATTTTTGGGAAGAGAAAACTGAAACAAACCGAACATTTTCCCTCAGTCGCCCTGTGGCAGTGTGGCTTTCTTCTCCCCTTTCCATCAACAAACTCAACTCCATTTTTCCGATCAAAGTCATGTCTTCGCAGCCAAACGATTTTGCCGAAGCTGATCTCAATACTGCACTGCATGCTTCCTTGCTCGTCACTAGCACTAACAAGAAGTACGGTCGGCTTTGGCGCCGGACCTTATACATTCGAATCTTCATCTCTCTCACGCGAACACCAAGAACTCCTACTGCCACGCTCCAGTCTGAGCAATTACCTCATTACACCCCATTACCCACGAGAACTTCCTCCGCTAAATCTTCTTGTACGATTGATGTTGCCCCTGATAACAAAGAGGAGGATACTGTGCGTTCAGAACTGCGCATCAAGAACGATATTGCTCGTATTGTTAAGGACAAGGACTTGGAATCGCTTCGCCAGCTCGGAGGAGTCGACCGTGTTCGCTCAGTTCTTTGTCATCGTGCATCAGAGGTATGTATCTGATGAACAAGGACATAAATCACTACCTCTAATCTATAAGCTTTCCTGTTGTGAATTGTGATACTCGCTTTTAAGTTAGAATTCCACGTCGTTCTCACGATTCAAAAATAGGTGGTAAAGATACATAGCTGTTGACTCATGTATCTTAGTTATGCATGTATCTTGCGATTTCAGGAACCGTTTGTTCCTACGATTTTGGATGAACTGGGTCGGATCTGGGGCTACCGACCTTGGAAAATGGAAACCCCTTTTTCGTTTTCTTTTTCTCATTTTATCTAAATATTTATTTATTTAGGAACTTTCTTTTACTTCTCAATTCCCTCTCACTTATTTCCATAAAAACTCTTTTTTTTTTTTTTTTAAATTTTTGTTTTCCGTGAAGTGTTATTTGTTTTTAAAATGCTAATATATACATACCTTTAATATTCTCCTACGTATCATGAATCTTGCCATTCACAATACTTTATTATGATGACCTTGTTTTTAGCTGTTATGTAAGTTTCGAATCTTAAAATGGTCAAAGCTCCGAAAAAGCAAATCTCACCATGCAATTACCCTTTGCATTTTGTGTTAATTGAGGATTTGAGGTCCTTTGAATTAATATTTGAGCATGGACATGCGGGTGCTTATGATTATAGCCTTTTTTACCGATGTTTCTGCGTTTTGGGGTCCCTGGTGCATAAAGGTATTTTGGAGCTATCGAAGTCAGTCTAATGCAATGAATCATGAAACTGTTAAAGGAGGAATCAGTGGTTTAAAGCCTATTTTGGAGGGGGACCACAATATACAGGTGTCATACACATTGTCAATAATGGTGGCGTTCGATCACCTCAGCCATTAAAGTAAGATATCGGACCCTCTCCATTTTCTCCTGCATTTTCTCCCTCACTTTTCTTCTTCATTCATTTTGCCCCTTACTTTTCTTCTTCTTTCATTTTCTCCCTTACTTGTCTTCTTCTTTCATTTTCGCCCTCCATACAAATGCAGAAGCTTTTCCTTTTCTTCTTTGGAACAGTGCCAGAATTAATCCGTACAAGTCATGTGCATGTATAAATTAGTTAAAGAATGAAGGAGTATTATTATTCCCCACCCTTCATTTTTTACTTTTCTCAGGACTACCACCAAAGTCGTCGTATTCACAATTAACTGGAGATTTTGGAGTTTTCCTGAAGGGACCAATCCCCTACAAAAGTGAGACAAAGAAAGACGGCCCCGAGAAAAGGAAAGATTGGGTCACGTAATTAACTAGCACCTTCCCACAATTTTTTTTTTTCAGTTTAATTAACGCATCTTACCCCTCGCACCTTGGGCTCAACTAATAAAGGGGTCAGACACTCTCACTCAAGGGAGAGAGTTTAATCCTGGAGTTGGTTAAGGCGTTGGGGGAGGTATCCTAACTTTTAGATACCTAGGTTAACGCCTGATGTAACACCCCAAATTCCACACTTCAAAGTGTGTTTGCTGACACTTAGGTTTAGAAAACTTAACAGAGTTTGAGGTGCTACAGCTCAGAGTAATGCGGAAACGGAGATCATGTATTGACATTTGGACAATGAGTATCTGATACAAAATGCCCGGACATATGCAAATGCCCTGACATAAGCTGATATATTAAAAATTTTCTCGGAGGAATAATTCTTCTGATACAATTACAGAGCTTTGTATAATTACATTTTTACATGGTAACTATACAGCCTTAAACCAAGCCACAACTAGACTTGGGGCAATGAACCCAATTTAGTTAATCAACCGATTCGGCCAAGTAGGTGTCTATCTTGTGAGAGTCTCACCGACTTTACGGTGACTGATTGACTGACCCACATAGACGAGCCCTGCCTTCGGCATCAAATGGTTTGAAATAACTTTGTTAAATCCATGCCAGAAAGAATGCTCTGTTGACGCTCTCCGGCATTTGCTTTGACCGGTGCCTCTTATCGGCTTCTCCCCTCGGTGCCTTTTCACGGCTTCATCTACCGGTGCTTTCTCTGATCCTGGTTTCTTTCCTGAATCTTAGACAGATCTGGGATTCAATCGGATTGAATCCCAGGTAACAGTTAACCTCATATGAACAGTATAAACAATATATGACAGATATTCACAGTTTGGAAAACAATCAATCATGACAGATATTCACAGTTTGGAAAAACAATCATGAATCAACCAATCATATCAAAGCCATATAAGACATATGAGAGTTAAAGTTACTGTACGCGAACGTACCTTTCACCGGGTAATTGTCAAACGCCCGACCTTTGAACCCGACTCTGGACTTCCCGGATATCCTATACATTATTGTTGGATTATTGTATGATATTTGATAAATATCATATTGCTTAGAATAATATCCTAAAGGTTTAATTTACCTTTCTACCCTTGGTGGATTTATTATTTCACTTTTACCCTTACATTTTATTAAAAACGCTACTTCAGCATTTCTGGGCAGAATTTTCAGTAAGATTGAAAAATCATAACTAATTCTATAAAAATCGAAATGAGGATCCGTAAAATTCTTTGGAATCCTTAGGATGTCTAATTTTGAGGAAAAATAATAAGTTTTACCCAGAACTCAAGAACAATTCCCAGTTTTACTGTTTTCACACGCTGCCCAGATTTTCGCCCAGAAAAAATAGCCTAACTTCAAAAATTCATATCTCCTTGACCGGATATTAAAACGTTACATATTTTATATATTTGGAAACCCCCACATGTCTACTCTATTTCTGGAAATTTTCGTGATTTATGGGCTTCATTTTAAACCTAAAATATTTTCATTTCTTTTGCTGTTTGCCCAGAAATTTTACCAAAAATTTCGCCAGAACCTCGCTACTTTGATCTTCAACTTCTAAGAAATTTGCTCCACAATATTTTCCACCATATTTCCAAAATAAAGACATTTTTAATCATAAAAACATGAAACCAAAACTTCTTGGAAGATTTAAAGATCAAACAAACTTTTATACTAAAACTACAAAGAACTACAAAACTAAAGACTAGAAAACTAAAAGCAAACTTACCTCTTGAAGACTCTTACTACTCCCTCCTCCTTCTTGTTTCACTCCAATCTTGTTTAGAATGGTTTTTGGTGTGAAGAGAATGAAGAGGGAAGCCCTCTATTTATAGGGAAATGGTATGGCAACTTTGGTAATTTTCTTAAACCTAACTCATCCTGTATTTTGGCCCTTGGATCTAATCCCCTTCACAAGAGTTAATCCCAACCCTTTATGTGTTTAGAAAACCCTAACTTAGCCAACAAGTTTAAAAACTTAGCCTCTAAGTTTTGCTTTTTAATTAACTAATTACTTTAATGAAATCTATTTTTGGTTGCTTGATCTATCATCAACACTTTCAAATTCTATGTATGTATTTTGATTAGTAGTTGGATATCAAGATTTATGGTCCAGTTAGGTTTGTCTAATTGTTCTTAATCATCTCTAATCGTATTCATCAAAGTTTGCCAAAATAACTCTAATTAGGCTTAATCTCGAGATGAAATCATGTGGGTTTCAGATAAGTCCTTATATTTTTTCTAGGATTAACACTTTTCAAGATACAATTTATTTTGTATAGATTTCCCTTTACTTGTGTCTTGATTAATTTAATTCACATAAGATTTATGCTAAATTCTTATTGGTGGATTTCAAATTATTATTGAATTAAGTTTATTTTTCTCTCTCACTCACTAGACACACACACACTCACAACAATTGTACACACACACAACTCTCCCTCTCTCCTTCTCTCCTTCATCCATTTGCATTAAACGAACCCACAAATATCTTGGATATTTTTTTCTTCTACTAAATCCTTCCATCTTATCTTAACATTATCCCATGTACTCTTATGATATCATAAACAATTATGTTTCTTTTTCTCCAAGCCAAAAAACGTCCCCTCATCTCTTCATGTTAAATGCAATTGTGTGTTTTATGATGTGTCCTATATCTCTAACCCAAGCTTTTAATTGGTTCACCAAATTTCACATGGATTTAGATTATGTGATTATTTGGAATTATTAGATCTAGCTTTATTAGCTTTAATCTTAGCCTTCTATTTGCTAATCTCTCATTAGTCTAATTAATTTCATGAGGATTAAGACTATTTCCTTGATTTATCTTTGGTCAATTTAAGGTTAATTATTGGTTAATTATGACCATTGGATTTCATGTTGTTCGTTTAAACTAAATCTTCTCCTTTGATATTAGTTAATTGATTAATTAACTAATCATGAAAATTAGTGTTTAATTAGGCAAATGTTATTTCATTTTTATTGGCTTAATTATGTTCAAGATATTTTTAGAAGGCTTGGCTCTCATAGCTCCAACAAGGCTATTTTGACTTTAATTACTCTATGGGAATTAATTAAGATAATCTCTTAGATTTTATTACAAACTTTATCTTGTATATTATCCTCTTCCATGGTCATTAAGTCTCTTAATTGAAAAGGACATTATCCTCTTCCATACTCATGACTTTGCATGGTGTGATTGTTTTAATTTTAAATCAATTCATCTCCTCTTCACAATATGTGTAAACCGTGTATACCCCTTTAAAACTAGGGGCAAAAGTGTAATTAATATTTAAAACTAAGGGCAAAAGTGAAATTTCACCTAAAACTGGAGAGAAAAGTGTAATTTTACCCGAGTTACTGTTCATTTCCATCCAAACTAACGGTTGACTAACGGCCGTGGTGCTGGGCGCTCCCAAAAACAAATTATATGTGTATTTTTAGTCCAGTTGAAATTACGTGGTGCTGGGCGTTCCTTGAGGCAAATTACGTGTGTATTTTTGCCCCTTATCCCTTAAATGAAGTCGCACTTTGATGCTCCCGTACTTGGCAGGCCTATTTTGAGATTAGTTTTTGTTATATCGTTCAATAAAGATATAATTCTATAATGCGTGCTTCACGTTGAAATTTGTTTCTTGCTCCATCACAATAGATAATAATGTTTAAAGATGTGAATAAATCCAACAGGTCGTGCTGCAAATTTGCTTATGTCCTTTGGTGGTTATAAGAGGAAACACACACAGCCTCTCTTTTCTCCTCATTCTCAGTTCTCACACAAATGGATCAGCTTTCTTGGGATGCGTGGCTCTCTGAGTTGGTAAGTAAACTTCCCACACATTACTCTTCTTTATCATCACTTCAAGCTTTCTAATTTGTGTGTGTATTGTTTTTAAGGAAACGGAAAACGAATCTGTTTTTTTAAGAGGAACAAACTGGGAGCAGAATGAAGAAGAAGCTGGAGAGTGTTTTCTCAGAGATATCTTACAGGACCCAACTAATTTATCTTCTGAGAATGAGGCCATTTTTGCTCCAGCCACCGTGGCAGGCGGTGGCGCTACCACCAACTCCGTCGTGAACTCTCTGCAGTGTGATTCTCAAACAACACCACTAAATGCCTGCGTTCTGTCTTTCGATAAATCTGTTGTCATACCAGACATCGCAGATCCTAGCAGTTATTCTTCGAAGCTCAAACGGCGCTTTGAAGCAGTTAACGATGAACCGCCGACAGTGGACGCCGTCAGAGGAACAAAGAAGACTAGAAGGGGTGCTGATGCGACGGATCACATAATGGCTGAGAGAAGAAGGAGACAGGAACTCACAGAAAGGTTCATAGCTCTCTCAGCCACCATCCCTGGCTTGAAAAAGGTTACAACTTACAACAAACTAACAATTTTGTGGATTTGGATTCTTTCGTTTTCTTTTCTCATCTGCCCCATCTTTTACCCCTTACCCTTTTGATAAGATCTAATGGTCCAGTTTTAATATTCTATAAAAATATTGTTATATTAAATATTTATTATGCGTAGATTGATAAGGCGACTATACTGAGCGAAGCTATAAGCTATGTGAAGCAGCTTCAAGAGCGTGTGAAGGAGCTTGAGCAAGATACGAAGAACAAGATGATAATAATGGAGAAGCCCTATCATCAAGCGGTGCTGTGTTCTGGAAATGATGATGATGATAATGTTGACGGTGGCACGCCACCGGCGATGAGTGAAGTGAACTACTTCGACGGCAACAGCAACAACCATGTTGTGCTGCCTGAGGTGAAAGCAAGAATCTCTGACAACAAACAAGTGCTGATAAGAATCCTGTGCAAGAAACAGAAATCCACCATGCTTACAATCCTTGATAAGCTCGAAAGCCTTCGTCTCATAGTGTCTGGTAATAGTGTCATACCCTTCGGCTCCTCTACTCTTGATGTCACCATCGTTGCGCAGGTAGGTACTATATGTAGACACCATATATACTCATGTACTTGATGTAAACTGATCAGTTGATTAATTCCATGAGATTAATGAATTTGGATAAGCTACTCTCTCTAGTATTTATTAGATACAGTTAGTTGAGTTACTTAAAATAACATGCGTTTTTTAAAACACCATAATCATTATTCTTAATTCTCTTCCTTAATTATTATTAAGAAAGCATCAATAGAGTGACAAGTATTGAAACTATATCTTATATTTAGGATGAAGATCAACTTTTAAAATATATCTTATATTAAAGATGGAAGAGATACTTAATTACAACATATCATTAGATTACATATCCATGTATAAGTTTAAAGAAAAAAGAAAAATATATATACTATAAAGTAATTTATTTAGTTTTTTTTTTTTAATCTCGTCAATTGAGTTTCGTGTTCAAGACAGATGGCAGTATATGTTTATTTGGGAATAATTATTCTGACGCTTTTATAATTTCACGCAAACATATATATATGATGTGCAGATGAGTGAGGAATACAGAATATCGGTGGAGGATATAGTGAAAAGCCTGAGGATGACTCTAAAGTGTAATGGAGATCCCTGCTAGTGTATCAAAAGAGGTCTACTCATTGGGGCTTAAAGATTTCCTAGTTCTGGAGAAAGTTAAGCTTGCTTTGTGCTTTCAATGGTCTGTCTAGTGTATCAAGAAGTCTTGTGGTTATCCATAAATCAAAATATATATATTAGTTGATGAAAAAGAATTGGAAGAAAAGTGAGTGTACTTGATTTTTGAGATCGAAGTTCGATGATAAAAGTTTAAGACACGCGGGCTGTACCTTACCATATGAATGAATGCTCATTTTGAAGTTTGAATAAGCCATTACTAATTACTACAGTTTTAATTAATTGAAAAGTAGGGTTAAAGGCATTTTTATCTTTAAAATTTTTCACCACGAGTACTAGTATTGCATATCCTAGACTATTAATTGGAGCAATTTCATCATTTCAAGTGTCAAAATTATTGCAATGGCATCCCTTAACTTTGTGACCTTAATTATTAATTTCATATTGACTTTACATAGAAGAGTTTTTTTTTTTTTTTTTGGTCCTTAAAATATCCGTGGACAAAAATTTAATGATAAGGAGCAATTGGTGCCCCAATCTTTCATGAACAGCAGCTAAATAGACACTACTTTTTTTTTTTTATAAGACACTACTTGTTGATTAAGAGGGAAAAAGCTCTCAACTTGCATTGTCAACGACATCAAAATATGTTGATGAACATGTTTTGATTTAAGAACAAAAAAGATGAGGATGAAATGGATGACATTTGGCTTGTCAATTAAGGACTCGTGGGAGAAAATTAAAAAGTTTTGTACTCTCACACTCACTATATCAATTGTAAATGGTTGGTATTGTCGCATATGTCTATCGGGTTAGGTATAGAATTGAATGAATAATACCTATATAACTAATAATAGCATAAACAGATCATATATAACATATGTATGACAATACAATGAGTTGGTCACTGGTACAGATTGACAGACTTTTTGTTCTTTTAAAAAAACTGGTAAATACTGATTGGCAAGCCATATGATATGCATCATATTTAGGTTAAAATATAGGCATATTAATTGCTCCACAATAATATTCTTTAGTGTGTCAGTTACTTCATAAATATTTTAGAGGCAAATTACAATATTCTTTAACAGAAATTAAGTCAATATGAACTTGACGGTTAAGATCATGTCCATCGGTCAACTGGCGATATTGCAACGATTTTGACACTTCAAACAAGAGTGACATTACTCTAGTAAATAGTTTAGAATACTAAATTCTTCTCTCGAAATACTTCAAGGGAAAAAATTCCCTATGACCCTGTAAAATATGGCTACATATAAAATTTTCATTTGAAACTCACTATCCATAATCTCTAACCCTGGGCAAAAGCTTCAAATATATCACTAGTGCAAAAAAACGTTTTAACACCGCCTCATTTAGACCGGACTATCGACACCCCAGTCTTAAAGGTATGACCGATGGCAATTTTGTAAATATAAAGAACTTCTTGGACCGGATCATTTTTTTATAGGTCTTAACTATATCATCCAGACAGGCGCAAAAAACAATTGATCTTAAAAATGTTATTAAAAAAATTGAAATATCAATACATTATTAGAGAACTCTTGTACAGCCCGACTTATATTTTCTGCGGTCTAAAAAAAAAGGAAAAATTTAAATATATTGTCTAAAACTTTTAAGACCGGATATATATAAAAAGACGGAGTTAAAGGGTATACTTTTAAGACTGGACATAAATGGTGCCCGGTACTAAATATTGAATTTTTTTTTAAGACCGGACGTTAATAAAGGACAGTCTTAAATTTTGACCTTTAAGACCGTCGTTTACTTCATTCTGTCTTAAAACTAAAGCGCCAAATATACTTTTCTTCGCGCGAAACCTTAACTTATGACCTAACATTGTTCTCTCTCAACTCTAAAACCCCTGTTGTTGTTGCGAAACCTCTCTGTAAGTGGAGCTAAATACCCAAGAGGGGGGGTGAATTGGGTATTCTCAAAATTTTCGACAATAACTCAGTTTTGAAACAATAAAAACAAAGGTGAATAGAGTAAGGGAAAGAATAGCTGGACACAAAGATTTATACTGGTTCGGTCCTAACAACTTGACCTACATCCAGTCCCCAGATTCTCTAGGATTTTCCACTATATCAAGGATTACACACTCTGCACTCAAGAATTAGTTCTCTCTCTAGAACTCACTCTCCCTTACAAGTTGTAATCAGTGAACTCCCAAATCACCAAGTCCCCTTGACTTGTGATTCTTTACAATAAATGTTTTACAGAATGAAACTCTCTCTAAGAGCAGATATTGATGATCACTGAAGCTCTTTGTATCAGAAGATACTATACAAGTGAAAACTGAAGAACATAAATGTAGACTTGAATGCAATTTGTTTTCAGTAGTTGTTGTTGTTAAGAAGACTTGAATGCAACTCTATTTATAGTCAGATAGCATTAAATGACCGTTGCATCTTTAATTAGATCGTTGGAGATGATTTGCAGTGGTTAGGAGTAGCTTGGGACTCTGAAAAGCTACAATGCTCTCGGGTTGATCTGAACTCGAGGTTGCATATCTAACCTCGAGTTCCCTCCATCCAGAGAGGAGTGTCACGATTTTGAGATCTGGAGCAGTTTAGATTAAGACACAAACTCGAGTCTATTAGTGGGCAGGCTCGAGTTTGACACTGTTCAAGTCAAAACTTAGTTTTAGTTTTCAAAAGGCAAACCTGAGGTTTCCAATGCAAACTCTAGAGTTTTCTCAAGGAGAAAAGTTCATTGCTCTCTGTAAGGTTTAAACTCGAGTTCACAGGGTTAGGCTCAAGTTTGTTCAACTTTGAAAAACTCTAAATGTTTTTAGCCTGAAGTAAACTGGAGGTTTATGAAATCAGTTTCGAGTTTACTTTGGTTAAGAATCCTTGAAAGCTCTCGGCCAAGTGTAAACTGGAGTTTGCAATGATGAACTCGAGTTTACATGTTTTGTAAACTCTTGAAGTTTTCAAACTGGAAAAACTTTACTTAGAATGAAATAGTGTAGAATTTGTGAAAATCTAATAATTTTGAAAATCCTTCCCGCCAGAGGTAAACTTGAGTTTTTCATAACAGGCTCGAGTTTACAGGTTATGTAAACTATTGAAGATTTTCTCTAGAGGTTGCAAACTTGAGGTTTGTAAGTAGAGGTGTTGAGTTTAAAAATGTTTTTAAGTCAAAATTCTCTCTACCTCTGGCAAACTCGAGGTTGCTAATGTAACCTCGAATTTACATAAAGTATTTGAAAACTTTGGAAAACTCTTAAGTTCAAACTTTTGGTCCAGTCTCGAGTTTGCCTCTTCTGTCAGTGGCAAACTCGAGGTTGCAAATGCTAGGCTCGAGTTTGTCGCAGACAAAGTGTTTTAGCTTGAAATTGACAAGTTTTAATCCATTCTTATCTTGTTCACAAACATCCCTATATTGTTTACAATTGTTAGTAATTATCAAAACACATAGGGAACTAACACTCTCTTCCTGTTGCATTACCTCTCTTCCTCGCCCATCACCACCATCCTCTGTTACTCTCCCACTCTCTCAGGCGTTCGTCCTTCGCACCACCACTCTCAACCTCTCTTCCTTTCTCGAAAATGAACGAAAGAAACGGTTCTTCTCCTGTTCGTTCAACGCCAGTTATTGGTGTGACTAGTATGAGTCAGAATGAACCCTCTTCATCTCACAATGAGCCTCGTAACTGCCCTGCATGCCGTGGTAGAAGTAGCACACGAATGAAAGAAGTATCCGTAAGTCGGACCTCTGGGTCAAAGCTCGAGATTCAATTTGATGAAAAGTTGGCTCCTTTCGGTCCTAATAAAGTCAAATATAATAGTTTTGTCGGCTATCTAGCACGCAGCAAGGCTAGCATCTTGATAGATGAGTGGAGAAATGTGGACCTTCGCAATGTAAAGGAACCTATTTGGGACACTATCTAGGTTACATACACTGTCCCTGACCGCCCGAAGTTGAAAGACAAGACATTGTCTTATTGTGCTTATCGATGGAGGAAGTTTAAGACCTTTATAGCTAACACATATATTTTTGCCGAGGTTAGGCCTGACCATAATCCATGGGACAAGTACACATTTATTGATCAACAAACTTGGCAAAAATTTGTTTAGCTGCGGACCATTCCTGAAGCTTAGGTGAGTTTATATTTAACTTGTGCGGATATGTGAATGTTATTGTACGTGTTCATCTAATCCTGTTAGTTAGATGGTTTGGTGTGTGAATAGAAGTATATATTTCCATCCTTTGTCCTGCATAAGAGGAGCATGTCTTAGTTGTATGCAAGTCTGATATGTAAACTGTGCAAAGGTAAAATACTAAGTAGGTAATTAGGGAAATAATAATGGCATAAGAGTTCAACTATTATTATAATCTTAGCTAGTTCTTTTATAGTAGGTAGTGGTTAGACATTGCTATTAGTTAGTTAGTATGTTAACTATGTAAAGGAGGAAATGAGTAGTCTTAAAAGGGGGAAACTTTATATACCCAATTGTTACTATCTAATGGGGACTGCTGATCCCACTGGATGCCTTAAAAAGGATCAAGTTTGTATTATTCTGTAAGCATAATTCTCTTTTGTTTCTTAACCTATCTACCTAGCAGTACAAAACATAGCTCCAATTTCTTCTACAATTCTACATCTTCCTTAAATAAAATGTTAAAACTTGATGAAGTGAATTTGACTAGTGTTTGTGGTTCATATCAAGCAGAAGTTCTCTAATTTCTGTTAGTGAGATGGCTGGAATTCATAATTAATAGTTGTTTGCAATTCTGATTCACAGGAAAGAAGGGAACAAGCACAGGAGATAGGGAGAAAGAATGATTGCCCGGATAGGGCTTCTCACGGTGGATATGAAAAGGCTGAAAAAGAATTGATGGCGGCCAAGTGAAAGAGATTGGACGATGAAGCAGAATCCAATCCTTCTGCGATACATGATCCGCCATCTCCAATACGTTGCGAGGAGTTGTGGTTGTATATTCGGCAAAAGTCAAGCGGCGCCTACACGAGTGAACAAACTCGTCTAGTTGTTGAAAGAATTGTAAGTATCGTTATTGTTAATTTTTAGTTACTAAACATGTTTCATTACTAAGATTCTCATTATCTATATCTTACAAGAAGATCTAAAAAAGAAAGAAACAGAGGGATCTTTTATGTCGGACGGGAGGAATGATGTTCTGACCATTGCGACCAGAAAACCAGATCACGCGGGGCGTGTAAGGGGGATTGTAGGATGGGTACGCCTAAAGGATTACTTTGGTAAATCCAAACGCCATAAACAAAATATGGTTACCAGGGATGAGATGTAACAGACGCTGGCCAAAATGAGTGAGCAAGCAGCGACTAAAGAAGCTTCATTGATTGCCTATTTTCAATCCTAGATGAGGGAGATGAAAGAGGAAATGAATCAAATGAAGCTGCTTGTGAGCTCTCGTGTAGAGCCCAGTGTTCCCTTGCTACACTCCCCTACAGCTGCTATGCAGCAGAGCACTAGAGGGAGCTGTATTGTTGGACAGTCAAAGCAACCTTGTGACCTTTATATGGAAGATTCTGACAATCATGATAGACGATTATTGGTTGCAAAAGGGATTGTCCACAACTTGGGATCAACTGTACACCACCAACAAATGACTGCTGATGAACTCAGAGTGTCAGTTGAAGAGGTCATCATTGATGCACCTGTCCCTCTCTCAACTGGTGAGGTGAAGGTTGTGAGTGATGTCATTGGAACCTTCATCTCGTGGCCAGCGAAGCTTGTACATGTTTCTACTCCTCCTGAAGCTCCAGCCCCTCCTGAATTGGTTGGCACGGCTAAGTTGAGTGCCAAGGACAAGCTTGTCCTTATGGTATCCAATAAACAAGTTGGAGTTAATCATTGGCCTGTCAATACAGAAGTAGGTCTTAAAAACAAGCACCAAGATGATATAATTTCCCTACTGTTTGATAAACAGGAGCTTACTGATGCAATTATTTTCATGTTTATAAAGTAAGTATCTTCTTCTATGAGTACATAACATAAATATGAGACACTCACATACGTATATATATACTAATTCCCTGACATCATTATTATAGGTTCATGCATCGTGAATTGGAACAATAGGGCAGAAGCCAAGATATTGGATTCTTGTGCCCACAATATATAAGTCAACCACCCATAGCAGAGAGACAATCATACATAACAACAAGGTGGTCCACCAATAAGAGAAAGTGGTACTTAGCACCATACTACATTAGGTACATATCATAATTCTTTTCTGCAATTCCCTTAATACTGCTACATATTACTAAGTACTTGTCTGTTGTGAACTTTCAGTCGCCATTCGCAATTGGTCCTGATTTGCCCGAATGAGAATAAAGTGGTCTTTTTATGCTCTCTTCACTATGATCCACCGCCTACATTGCAGCAGATTGTGAACAAGTAAGCATATGTCATCTTGATTGTCTAGTCTGAAATCTCTGCTGTAAATTTTCAGTGACCATTATTGAGTAAATTTGTGATTTTGACAATAGGCCCTTGAAATCATTCCAACAAAAGGTCAAGAAAAGGTTTGGGGCTGAAGTCAAAGAGCCTACATGGATCATACCAAAGGTTAGTACATATTTGGACTGGCACACTGGCTTGTGAACTTGGTCAGTAGCAATATATGCTCTTATATATTTCTTGTTCATTTTTAGACCCGTCGGCAACCAAAGGAGTCCAACTTATGTGGGCATTACGTCTTGACACACATGTATAATATTGCAAAGCAATCAGTGACTACCATCACTGAAACAGTGGTAAATGTATGTTACATAACTTTGCCTGTGCGTTGACCCTTTAATGCAAGGAAGGACAACTAATATATATATTTATTTCTTTGATGTAGCTACAGACATTTGACTATGCTGACCCCTTTCCTGACGGTGATATTGAGCGCACACGCATAAAGTTAAGTGAATATCTGTATGATCTGTTGATCTTGGAAAGTCAGAAAAATAATTGATTTGCGAATTCATTCATAAATATATGTTGTATCAACAATCATCTTCGGTCTGTAAATGAACAATTGTCCAATTTGTGATAGTATACAATAATAATTTTTTAATTCATTTCAAACAACTTCCTTGTGTCCATTATATTAGTGGTTGCTGAATGTATTGGATGGTGGATAAAACTATTCATTGCTTAATTTTTAAAAATATTGTGAGAAGTTTAGGACCAGATATTTTATATATGTCCGGTCCTAAAAGTCATTGGAAAATATGCCAGTCTTTTTGGACCGTAGATTTACTAAATTGCCGTTCCTAAAAGTCTTAGTTTATCATCGGAAAAATATGCTAGTCTTTCAGGACCGTAAATTTACTAAATGTTCGGTCCTAAAAGTCGAAAAATATGCCAGTCTTTTTGGACCGTAGATTTACTAAATCGTCGGTCCTAAAAGTCTTCGTTTATCATGGGAAAAATATGCCAGTCTTTTAGGACCGTAGATTTACTAAATGTCCGGTCCTAAGAGTCTCATTCGAAAAATATGTCTATCTTTTAGGACCGGCGAGACTGTAGATTTACTAAATCGCCGGTCCTAAAAGTCTTCGTTTAATTTTTTAAAAAATGGCAGTGTTTTTAGGACCTTAAATTTACTAAATGTCCGTTCCCAAAAGTCTTCTTTCTTTTATTAATTTACAAAATACTGTGTACCTATATCATTCCATTATCCATATTTCATAGTTACCTTGCTTTTATTTATTTATTTATTTTTAATTTTAGTCTTTTGAGTCTGCCTGCATTATCCATATTTCAAAATACTGTGTATCGAATTTTTTGTGTTGGATTGGGTGTTGGATGTGTGTGTGTGTATATATATATATATATATATATATATGATCAGGAAGAACAAAACAGGGAAAAATTCTGGAAAATTTAGACCGGGAAATAATAGTGCCGGTCTTAAAAGTTCAAATGTTAAGACCAGATGAATTTATATGTCCAGTCTTAAAAGTCTATGCCAATCTTATAACAGTTGGTCTTTTAAAACCGCTATTTATTAAGACCGGTCTAAAAAGTTCAAATTTTAAGATCGGATGTATTAACTACCCGGTCTTAAATTTAATTAATTTTAGAACTGGATTATTTAGTCGTCTGGTTTTAGAAGTCGGTAATTTTTTAGACCGGAGTTTCTTTATCCGGTCTTAAAAATGTTGATATTTTTAGATCGGCCTATGGTTTGGTCCGGTCTTAAAATTTGAGTTTTAGGACCGAACAAAATACATATCAGGTCTATATAGTACGACTTTTAAGACCTAACTTTTAAAATGTCTGGACTGGAAAAATTTCTTTTAAACCGGTTTGAGTCCGGTCTTAAAAGTTATGGATTTTTAATACTGGCTGGAACAAGATCGGTGTCGTGTCCGGTCTTACAGTACCTATTTTGTCCAGTCTTAAAATCCTTTTTTCCACCCGTAATATATATATATATATATATATATATATATATATATATATATATATATATATTTTCTTTTTCCTAGTTCTTAATATAAGACATATGTATCTATTTTAATTATATTAAGGAAGTTAGTTAATACGACATGCATTTTCTAAAATATCCTAGTCATCTTCTTTAGTTCTCTCATTCTCTCTCCTTTTTAATATTGTTGAGAGAGTATTAATAGGAGTTAATTAAGCAACAGGTGTTGGTCAAATTCCCTTATGGTAAGCGAACCAGTCGAACAAGTAATAAAGTGAAAGTAGAGTATCGTCCCACAGAGACTGAGATACCAAGGAATGACGCTCGATTGCTATGATAGTTGTGAAAGCAGTAAATAAATACAATCAGGTTGAGAGGTTGTGGTGATTTTGCTACTAGCAAAAGTAAACAAAATAACGGTAAATGTGAGAAGATATCAGTAAAAGGTTAGGCTGGACTCAAAATCACTCTTAAGTGCGTCAATCCCCTAGTTGCTCTACCTAATGTTACAGCATCTATACTGTACAGCTTCTGCAATTGCTACAGCATAGCTGCTACTCACAAAGCTATTTGGTTAACCCACCTCTATAGTCTACCGAAGCTTCCACGTCCGATACGTAAGATGCTAACTATACTCCTTCCATATTCCTATGGCAACTTTCTAGTTTAGATCTTTGCTATGCTCAGGGTGTTATGGTTTTAAGAGGTAGACCCATTCCTGAATCCTACAATAATAGGTCAAGCCGTGCACGGGCTGCCTAGCAAACACTGTTTCTCAGAGGTCTAACCCCAACTCCTTGCTGTTAGTTCTCAATGTGTTTTGATGATGATTGGAACAATTGTAAAGCCATGGAAATCAAAATGACAAGTTTTATCTTAAGAAAATCAGTTTTCCTTGTTGTCAGAGGAAAACTCGAGTTTTGGTCTATGGCAAAACTGCATAAAAGTCATCACCGCCAGTTTTGAACTTGTGAATAGTTCAAAACTCGAGTTTTGGGAAGCAAAACTCGAGTTTTGGCTTGGCAGAGAGGTTTCAAAGTTTTCAAAAGTTTCTCAAATCTCAAAACCTCCAGTTTTCACTTAACACCGCCAGTTTTGAACTTCATATGTTTTTCAAGAAAGTTTAAAACTCGAGTTTTGGAGAGACAGAGAGCAACTGAGTTTGCATCAGGTGAACACCGCCAATTTTCATTCATTACCGCCAGTTTTCAACTGTTCATGTATTTTGCAAAGTTTTCATATTTTATGAAAACTCGAGTTTTGGTAAGGCCGAGAGCATTCAAGTTTTATGCAATCAAAAACTGCCAGTGTTACTCCAACACCTCCAGTTTTGATGTTTTGAACTAAGTTATGTTTTTACATAAATAGTTCAAAACTCGAGTTTTAAGAATCAAAACTCGAGTTTAGGGCAACCCGAGAGGTTCAGCATTTCCAAACTCTGAAAACTGCCAGTTTTGGTTTCAACACTGCCGGTTATGAAGTGTGAACAGTTCAAAACTCCAGTTTTGATTAACGAAACTCGAGTTTTGGTCCTTTATCAGAAAAACACTGTTTTGTTCAGAACTTGCCAAATCTGATTCATTCTTCCTCGTTTAAGTTAACCATTGATCTTATATGTTATATCTATCATTTATTATTGTAACCGAACTGTTTTAACGAGTTTGTACATGAGATTATAGAAAACTCTTGAATTTAATTGAGAATCAAATAAAGATTCATTTTTGGCAACTTGCAAAATTTTAGAGACAGCCTGGCAAGATGGACAGCCATTTCACAATGCAGTCATTTAATACCTCCACCAATTAAGCCTGAACATCAGTATTCTTCAGACAAGACCACATGGGAAGAGCCAAAATTCAAATATTCAAATCTGCAAAAATCTCCCAACAGCTATATTCAAACAGCAAGTGGTTTCAACAGATAGACTTCTACAAACGGCTATATTTTCGAATTAGTAAAAGCTCCAACGGATCTATAACGTTCACAAGCCTCAAACCAACATAAATAGCTGAAGATTTGAAGCTGGATAGACACAGAACTGAGTAACAACAAGCCTACACGAAAATATCAGTCAAGAGCTGTTCTTACACATTTGATTGTATCTTTGATACACTATACTTCAGTGTTTATCAACATCTATTCTTAGAAGAGAGTTCATTTTCTGTAAGAATCTCAAAGTAGTGGGACTTTGAGAATGGGTTATTTGATTACAACTTGTAAGGGGGAGTGTGTTCAAGGTTGTGAAACATCCTTCGTTTGCAGAGTGTGTAATCATCAAAGTGAGATAGTGAAAATCCCAGAGTAACTGGGGACTGGACGTAGGTCAAGAGATCAGACCGAACCAGGATAAACTCCTTGTGTCTTGCTACTCTTCCTTTCAAACTCTCATCTACTCTGTTTTAGCAAACAAAAACAGAACTTCCAAAAGAATTTCAAAATCCCCAATTCACCCCCCCTCTTGGTGATTTAGCTCCACTTACACTTGCCAGTAAGCTGAGGCCACAAACTAGCCCTTAACTTCCATTAACCAACTAGTGATTAAACACTGATATGCAAACCAAATTTATTGAATTAAAAACTTGCAACTGGGTTCATTTAACACTTAAACATTCATCCTCGTCCAGCCATATAAAAATCAGTTTGTGACTGACGAGGAAGACACGAAACAAACATTAACAGAATGACCTATGATTGAAATACGAAATAAACAAAAGGAAAACAGAAAGCTTGAACGGAGTTCCGGGGTGTGGATGAAGTCCTGTAACGTCACGACTCCACGTCGTCTTCTCTCCGTCATACTGTAGGGAAGGATGCTGGGTTGTCCTGGAAATCACGTGCCTTGTGAACTTTCTCACTTTTCTCTTGAGTCTATCGAAGATAGAATTCTGTCTAGGGCTCTCCGACTGCTTTAGGGTTCGCTCGTCTGCCTTTTATAATCGGGCTTTCTTGTGGCGCAAGGTGCAGCGAGTTGAGATTTTCCTATTTCATCGGGATCTATCGTATCTTCTGATTTGAGTAGATTAGATTGCTTCTATTGATTCTGCGGGATTCTTCAAATCTTTTAGTTCTGATCCTCCACATCTTCTATTCCGTTACATCAGCAACCTATCTGTCAATATCGCCCTTTTCTTTAATTCCTGAAATCATCTGGATAAAAATGTCGGAATATAAGCCGCATAGCATTGCGTCCTCTACTTTGCTATAGCATTCGTGTGCCTTGTATTGCCATTCGGTTTGCTGTCAAAATGCTATAGCATCGTATCAACTCTGCTACACAGTTTTCCTCAAAAGCATTGCGAATTACGCTGTTCTTAGAACATGTGGATGATTTCTATCTCTCAGTCCATATATCATGAATACATGTCTTTTTGCTTGTTTAAATCATAGTTAAGCTTATTTTTACCACTCAATTGAGTTATGAAGTATAGGGAAAATATGGTATTATTTGTGCTCATCAAATACCCCCACACTTAGCTTTTTGCACTCCTGGGCAAAATAAGATGATGCGAATAAAAACTCATAGCCGTAGTACTCCTGTCCATATAACCTTGCTTGCATGCTTGCTTTCAATTTCCATCCCCTATTCGGCAATCCCACTGCCTAGTGCCAACCACTCATCAGCGTGGTATTGTTTGGATGAAGAAGTTTCAAGGGGCTCTCAGGGTTCAGTGTTTGCACTCGCTCACCCAAGGGGTTTTGATTTCTCTCTTGTCTAGCGGGCCCAGAAGATCCATCGCCTTGTCAGAGTTGTAAGATTACTCCTTAGCATATGAGTATTCGTTCATCAAAAGGACTTTTTGGGTTGTAATGTGAGGATGGCCTAGTGTTGTGAGGTAGGAAAGGATGGTGGATGCTATAGCAGCTCAGGCAGATAATTCTTTTTGGCTTCAGCCGAACGTTTCTCCTTGAACTTTGAACTTCATGCTTTTCCTGTATTCGAAGTTTTTTTTTTCTTTGGTTTTTTTTTCTTTTTTTCTTTCTTTCTTTCTCTCTTCTCTTTTGTTTTTGTTTTTTTTTGTTTTTTACTTTTCATGGGAACACTCTGCTGTAGCAACTTTTTCACAGTCTCCTTCATCTCTCTTACCTAACCAGTTCTGCTATAGCATACTTGTGTGGCTCAAGAGGTTGGCAATATGGAGATGATGACTAATTGTTTGTGTATGGGAACAATGGGTATGATATGAATGCCTCTATCCTATGAACTTCAACTCAGATGCCAAGTAGCTTATCGAAGAACTAGGACAAATCAAGGATCAAACACAGGCTGGCAGACATGCACACAGAATAAAACAATTAGGCTTAATTAATCCTTCTATTGGGGGTTTTTCCCTTTAAACTTCCTCATTATCACTCTACCCCGCATCAGATTGGCCAGCACCGTCAGTTTCCCAAGCCTAATGGTTCAATTCCCCTTGGCCCTTGTGCTGTGCTAAGTTATACAGACATTCTTTCTATTGCTACAAGATTCTATCCATGCTCTATCATGCAATTTGAAAAAAAAAAAATTTCAGTCTGTGCAATCAAAACTAAATGCAGGGTAAATTAGATCACACATTCGAGGCAGATTATATCTAGTCAATCCCCCCCCACACTTGAACGACGCAATGCCCCCATTGTGACGGTGAAGTGACTTCGAAGAGAGATAAGAGAAGGTGAGGAAGGACTACCCCGTTCGTATCCCAAAATATTATAATTTTTTTTTACGCAAAGTTAGCAATTAACAAATGCAAAGAAAAATAGAGAAAGAGTCTAGTACCAAAAGTTTATCAGAAAGGATACAACTCAAGTCAACGGAGCTTAACCTTTTCCTGCAGAAGGTCCGGGAGAAGGTCCCGGAGAATTAGACACCTCTTCGTCATCGGTGTTAACCGATTGTGTGCTGGTGGGCCCACCTTCATGTGAACTTGTGCTCCGACGGCGATTTCTTTAGTTGGGTCGTTCCTACTGTGGTGGTCCAGCGACTGAGTTGTGCATGTCAAAAGTCACCTCAGGGAAAACCGGCAGTGGAGTGTATTTTGGAGCATTTGCCATGAGGTTTGCTGCCAGGCTGCGATCCCTTTCGGCTACGTACTGCCACCACATTTGCTGTTGAAGGAGCAGGGTGCTCACCGAACGCTGCAAAATAGTAACTTGAGCCACCAAAGTGTGGAATGTGGGGGCAGAAATCAGGGTCGTGTCAATCGGCGGTTCGACAGAGGAGCTGGCCAAGTTAGGCTGTGGGATCTTCGGCTGATATTTTTGCAAAATGCGTTGGATAGTGGCTGCTGTAATGGGTAGCGGGAGTCCCACTCGTTCTTCGCTGGCATCGCTGGTCAGTGATAAGTGCCGGGAACCAAAGATTCCCTCTAGTGGTTTTCAGGGACTCGAACAGTTCTTGATAGATGAGTGCATCAACATCAATTTGTTTGCCTTCCAAGAGGCAATATAGCAGCAATGCGCATTCTCACGAGATGGTCTGGGTGTGTAGTGTGGGCATGAGTCGGTAGTGGAGGAAGTGGAACCAAATATGTGCTTCGGCTTTCAGGCGGTTGCATTTCAAATTGTAGGACCCTTCCTTGGAAACTTGCCATTCGGTGTTTGGCACACATAACCGGGCAACCACATTAGTCAGAGTATCAGGGTTTTCTTCCTGCCGGAGGAGTTCTCTGTACTCATCATCGGTGGGGTCGAGGTCGAACACCCTGTGGATGGTGCTGGGGATGCATTGTACATTCTTCCCTCGGACGGTTACAAAGTAGGGGGAACCCCCTGGGTAATTTGCTGCAAATTCAAGGACGAGGGGGGCTACCACTTCAGCCATGTAAAGGCAGAATTTCTCCCATCGATGCTGACATACGACCCCTATGACACATTCTGGGTAGGCGCCTTGTTCGAAGGCGTCCCTATCGAATCTTCACTCTGGTACTAGGGTTTTAACGGCCTTGAGGGAGTTGAAGAGGGATTCAGCCTCCCGAGTGGCGAATGGTAGAGCGTCTGAGGCTTCAGTGGATGCTTTCTGTGCAAAACCCATGGTGCGCGCCATTGGAATGCTCTGGAGTATTGAAGGAGAGCAAAAGTGTTGTCACCTTGTGCAGAGTGAATGAGTGCAAGTGTCTTCGTCGACGGGAGAGTGATTGTGGCCGTATGATTTGGGCGGGTTGTGCACAATCCGACTGAAACTTCAGGGAAGATCCGTGCGGCAGACGCTTGGTGTGGTTAACGGCAGTTTCCACTTCATTTCAAATATTAATTTTCAAATTTGCTGGGCCTAGTCTTATGTGGCCCAATCTAGCAGTCTGTCCTTGATTTCGACTAGTGCAGCTGAATTGCTGCAGCAGTTCGAATGCCTTGGTACTTGGTTGCTTTGGTCGTTAGCCTCTATTCTCAAAACAGTAATTTAAAACATAACGCTGGGTTGCCTCCTAGGAGCGCTTGGTTTAAAGTCTTTAGCCTGACCTTGCTACAACAAATTAATGTTGTGGCAATGCAGGGAGCCCCCTGTCTCTGTAGTGCCTTTGCTGATATTTGAACAAGTCAGGTACTTCTCACTTGGATCTTTGAATCTCGCGGTCTTAAGTATTAAAAGGGTGACCTGATCATTGTTTACCTGCATAGTGAGTTCTCCTTTTTCCATATCAATCAGTGTACGACCAGTTGCCATGAAGGGTCTTCCCAGCAGAATTGGGACATCATGATCTACTTCAAAATTCAGGATAATGAAATCCATAGGGAAGATAAACTTATCCACTTTTACCAGTACGTCTTCGATCTTGCCTTCAGGCAGTACTATTGAGTGATCAGCCAGTTGCAATATGACTATCGTGGGTCTGGCTTCCCCTACGGCCAACTGTTTGAAAATTGACATAGGCATGAGATTGATGCTAGCACCTAGGTCGCACAGAGCCTTACCCGAGTAGTTGGGTCCGATCGCACTAAGTATTGTGAAACTGCTAGGATCTTTTAATTTTGGAGGCAGTCGATTGATTAACATGGCACTGTACTCCTGGGTCAATGCCACCGTCTCGAACTCCTCCAGTCGCCTCTTTTTAGATAGAATTTCCTTCATAAATTTCACGTAGCTGGGCATTTGTTCCAAAGCTTCCACGAGTGGGATGTTAATGTGTAATTGCCGCATCATATCAAGGAACTGCTTGAACTGTTTCTCCTGTCCTTGTTTCCTTAGCCTTTGTGGGAAAGGCAGAGGTGGTTTTGGCATTGCTGGAGGTCCACGGTCAGAATTATGCTTCTGCAAAGCCGTAGCATTTGTTGTTGGGCATTGAACGTGATCTTCCAAAACTGTACATGGAGGTAGAGTTGCGGCGCCTAGATTTTGTTCTGGTGGTGTCGGTCTCGATTGCCTCTGTTCGTCTTCAAGGGGTTGTTAAGTACCTTCTTGCCCTTCCTTAGATTTCTCTAGTCTAGGATCAGTTATCACCATCGGTTGCTTGGTTGCTGTCATGGGTGCGAGGCTTTTACCACTTCGGAGCTCTATCATCTTAACTTCTTTTCTACCTTGGATCTTGGGGACTTCAGTGTCACTGGGCAGGGCTCCTAAAGGTCGGTTGTTTAGAGCAGTTGCTAGTTGTCCCACTTGAGTTTCAAGATTCCGCAAAGTCACTTGTTAATTCTGGATGATTGCATCGTTTTTTGACATATAGTCCTTCAGAAGGTTCAACATAGAGTTCTGCGGGTCTGAATCCCTGCCTTGATGTCTTGCTGGCTGGGTGAACCCTGGCGGGTTTGATGCTCGGTTTGGGAATTGTTGGCCTGAGGATTGCCCTGTTGCTTGTGCACTCTGGGGGTTCCATGAGAAATTGGGATGCTGCCTTCATCCAAGGTTGTATGTATTTGAATACAGGTTGTTAGCATTACTTCCCCTGTTAAAGTTATTGACGAAGTTTACAGCTTCAGGGTTTGTGGAGCACTGAGCGTACGAGTGCTCTTCACCACAGTACACGCAAGCTACTTGTGATGGTTGCATCGATGGAAGGGATAGTCCTTTCACCATATTGGTCAGAGTTGACACCTGTGCTGTGAGGGCAGTCATAGCATCCAGTTCATGTATTCCTGCAACAGTTCGGGAGGAAGTAGCTCTGTCTGCTTGCCACTAGTGACTGTTCATGGCCATGCGTTCCAGTAAATTGTAGGCCTCTTCAAAAGATTTCATTAGTAGGGATCCTCCTGAGGAGGCGTCTACTATTGGTCGTGTCTAAGTGTCGAGGCCTTTGTAAAATGTTTCAATCTGGACCCATTTAACTAGTCCATGCTAGGGGCATCTTCTCGGGATATCCTTGAATCTATCCCAGGCATCATAGGTAGATTCACCAGGCTTTTGTTGGAAATTGGTGATTTCTCCTCTGAGTTGTGCGTTCTTAGTAGGTGGAAAGAATTTTAACAAGAACTTACTTCCCAGATCATTCCATATGGTGATGGAATTAGCAGGCAGGTTGTTGAGCCACGTGCGCGCCTTGTCCCTTAGTGAGAATGGAAATAATTTGATCCGGACGGCGTCAGGAGGTATACCAGGGATTACAAAAGAATCGCACACCTCCAGGAAGGTCTTGAGGTGAAAGCGTGGGTCTTCAAATGGGAGTCCTTCAAATTGCCCAGCTGCATTCAACATCTGAATCATGACACTTTTAATTTCAAAGTGTCCAGCATTGATAGTTGGTGGAGTGATGGCCGAAGTCAGTTTGTTTAGGTCAGCAATCCTGAATTCCATAATGGCCTTGTTCTCATCTGGGTTTGGTGGTAGAGGTGGAGGGACCTGGTTATCCCTATGCACCTCTATGTGCTCTCGTTGTTCTTGCTCATGAGTGTCAGGTATAAACGCCATGCTTGCTGTGCCAACGGATTGACTTCTTCACTTCTGCCTTCTGTGCCTGTGCTTGTAGGTGCGTTCTATCCAGGGTCGTAAGGCTCTAGATTGGCTGGAGGTGAATTGTGCATGCACGACAGACTGTACCTGAAGAATCAAGAACAGAGAAAAGTGAGCTTGTTACTAGGTAAGTCACAACTATTAAGCAAAGGGGCATCGTCACTAGGGGTATCAGAAGTCCCCGGCAACAGCGCCAAAAACTTGTTGGTCAAATTCCCTTATGTCAAGCGAACCATTCGAACAAGTAAAAAAGTGAAAGTAGAGTATCATCCCATAGAGCCTGAGATACCAAGGAATGACGCTCGATTGTTATGATAGTAATGAAAGCAGAAAATAAATACAATCAGGTTGAGAGGTTGTGGTGATTATGCTACTAGCAAAAGTAAACAAAATAACAGTAAATGTGAGAAGATATCAGTAAAAGGTTAGGCTGGACTCAGAATCACCCTTAAGTGCGTCAATCCCCCAGTTGCTCTACCCAATGCTATAGCATCTATACTGTACAGCTTCCGCAATTGCTACAGCATAGCTGCTACTCACAAAGCTATTTGGTTAACCCACCTCTATAGTCAACCGAAGCTTCCGCGTCTGATACGTAGGATGCGAACTATATACTCCTTCCATGTTCCTATGGCAACTTTCTAGTTTAGATCTTTGCTATGCTCAGGGTGTTATGGTTATGAGAGGTAGACCCATTCCTGAAGCCTACAATAATAGGTCAAGCCGTGCACGGGCTGCCTAGCAAACACTGTTTCTCAGAGGTCTAACCTCAACTCCTTGCCAGTAAGCTGAGGCCACAAATCTAGCCCTTAACTTCCGTTAGACGACTAGTGATTAAAACTTCGAATGACTGAACAAAGGTTGATTAGGGAGCATAACAGAACTTTTGCACACTGGTTCAAACAAAAGGTTGAGGGAGAGGAATGTGTTTCTGATACAATCAAATGGTTAGCACGTGGTCCTGAGGTTGATGTCATAAGTTGGAATTTGTATGTGATCAATGGTTATACATTTTACACGAAGTCCCTAGATGATAGGAGCACAGTCCAGAATAGTGGTGTTATGTGAGAGGCTAAATCTATGCACTTCTCCAGTTCGAAAGACAAGAGCCCTTTATTGGCAGTCATGCCATATTATGGGGTTATTTAAGAGATATGGGAGGTGGACTATGTGAAAATTAGATTTCTCATTTTCAAATGCAAGTGGATTAATGTCAATAATGATGTTCGGATCGATCGGCTAGGATTTACATTAGTCAATGTCAATGGTAGAAGTTTTGGAGATGAACCTTTTATTATGGCAGACCAGGCGAAACAAGTGTTCTATATCACCGATCAAGAAAATAAAATGTGGTCTGTAGCTCTCCAAGGAAAGAGGGTCATTGATATTAATGAGGAAATGAATTCAAATTATGGTATTCCTGAGAGTACTCGTTTTTCAAGGGGTCTACCAGACATGAACGAAGAAGATGAAGCGAATACTGAACTCGGCATAAGAAGTGATCATCAAGAAGGGATATGGGAAGATATCACTTTATAAAAGAGTCAATTCATAAGGTAATATTCATATGCATATTACTTTGAAAACTTTAAGGCTTTAACTATATATATTAGTCCTTCTATGTTCATAAACAATGTCATTGACTATGAATGTGTTCTTGTTTTGTTTTTGTGCCAGGATTCGATCCAAAGGGGCATGTTATAAAATAGGATGTTAAGTTGTTGGGTGGGAATCAGATGAAGGCATGGTGAATATTATTTTGGGCGCATGTATGTTTTGTTTGTAACTTATTGTATTTGGAAGTAAGTTATCTTATTGTATAAATTAATTTAGGTGTTGTAGACATAGTATAATCATTAATTAAGAGGCCAAATAACTCATGGTGAATAATATTTGTATTCTTTTTCCAATTCAATTTATTTAAATAATTGTTCATAGCTTGTAGCTTAAAGTATCGACTTTTATGTGCTGGATTGGGTGGTAGATTTGTGTATATATATATAGCAGCAGGAACAACAGCAGGGAAAAATTCAGGAAAATTTAGACCGGAAATAAATAAGCCGGTCTTATATGTTTAACTTTTAAGATCGGATATAATTAAATGTCCGGTCTTGAAGGTCAGGTGTATACATTTGATATTACGTGTGGTCTTAAAAGTTGGTCTCTTAAGACCGGTCTATTTAGACGTCCGGTTTTAAATGAAAATATTTAAGACCGGAGGTAATTATCATCCAGTCTTGAAAGTCAGTCTTTTAAGACCGTGTATAATTAGTCGTCTAGTCTTAGAAGTCGCTATTTTTTAAACCGTATGTGTTTTGTCCGGTCTTAAAATTCCGATATTTTAAGAGCGGCCTAGTTTATGGCCGGTCTTAAAAGTTGAGTTTTAGGACCTAACAAAAACTATTTCAGGTTCATTTAGTACAACTTTTAAGACCCAATGTTTTAAATGTACGGTCTAAAAAGTTTTCTTTAAGACCGGTCCGTATCCGGTCTTATATGTAGACTTTTAATATCGGCTGGAACAAGACCGGTCGCCCGTCCGGTCTTACGAGCCTCTTTTGTTCGGTCTTAAAAGCTTTTTTTGTGCTAATGCACACATTGGTGTTGACTGTTAATTTCATATTAACATGAGATTAGAAGGCATTAAGAAGCATGTACACACACATAGGATCTTTCCAAATATGGAGGTGTATCTTGCGGGTACAAATGTTTCTCTTCAGTCATGATGAATTAGGCAAGATCACTTTGAAAAAGCAAAAAGCTGAGTTTATTCTAATTCATACAGTGCCCAGAGACTTTCTCTTTATTACACTCATCTCACCAAGGCTGTTTTGCTGCTTGCTTCGCCTCTTTTATCATTATATAGTTGACCTATCAATTAAGATAAATAATTATTTAACAACGTTATCAAAAGTTATATGTATATACTCTTTTGGTTCATAATGCAAGATCTACTTAATCAATTTGAGCAAATTAAAAATGTTAGTTAAGTGATTAGTGTTGTATTTTTTTTTCCCTACCACATCCTAATCATCTTTCTTAATTTTTTTCCCTCCATCTTTGATTTAATTATTATTGTTAGAATATCAATTGAGTTAATTTAAAAAGAAAATTGATAGACACGTGAAGTATATCTTAAATTTATAACCAACAGTAACTCACCAATCAATCCTTTAAGGATTAGGGGAGGATAATGACTTGCAAAATAGACCCTTGTAGATCTGACTCTCTCTGCTTGCACTATCAACAACAAAGACATGATATCACTACTACAAAAAACCTAAATAAGACCCAATAACGTCCCTTTTTAGAGGGACATCTCGACAGGGCTAGTCATAATTCCCACTTTTGGTGTTCTAAATTTTATTCTGGACGCCTCATGTAAGGCGTCCTGAATACAATTCAGAACGCCTGAATACAATTATTTTGGTGCCCTAAAAAATAATTAGGACGTCTTAAGGTTTTTGTTTTTTGTTTTTTTAAAAAAGTTCGACTGCCCAGCCTCCCCACGCGCCTGCCTCTTGTACTCACCACCATTTCGCCCATAACCCTGGACACAAAGCGGCGATGCTCTTCCATGATAGCAGATTTGTGTAATCAGCGAAGTAGATATATTTTCAGATCTAGAGTAACCAAAAACAAAACACAAAAGCATATTTGTGCAATCAGTAAAGCAAAACTATTTTCAGATCTGGAATCAAAAAAAAGAACCACAACAGATCTATGCAATCAGCGAAGCAGATCTAAAATAGATCTGGAGTTGGAAAATAAAAACCACAATATCACTGGACCTAAAGATTTGGAGTCACGAAATTCGCAGGACCTGAAGATCGTTGGTGCCTCGCCGTCCTACGCTTTTGCCGATGAGTCACATCGTCGTAAGGGATGGAGAGGGAGGTCGCATCAGCGAAGGAGCAAGGTCGCCAAGGGAGGTCACTGTGAAGAAGGTCTGAGAGCAAGTTCTTCTCACGATGAGAAGTTTAGAGAGCATACACATGGAGGAAAAAACCAGAGCAAATGTGATCATGTTACAACTGTAGTGCAAAAGAAAGAGAGCAGACGCATGGAGGAAAAAACCAAAGTGAATGTGATTATGTTACAGCTGTAGTGCAAAAGAAAAATAGAAAAAATCTATTCTATAATAATAATTCATAAAAAACTGGACCGGAGGTTCGAGGAGACTGAGTGAGTGATGAGGCATTTTGGCATCCTGAAACTTTACTAAGGATGTCAAAAAAAAAAAAAATTGGCATCCTGAAAATTTTATTAAGGCACCAAAAAATTTAATTGAGGCATCCTTACATATATTTATGACGCCAAAAAAGCAAAACTAAGCCCAAAAAATTAGCTTGGGCCAAAAAAATTACCTTTTAGGCATCCTGAAAGTTCTTTAGGGCGCTAAAAAATTAAATTAAGGCGTCCTTAACCTTATTTAGGATGCCAAAAGAAAAAATTATTCCCAAAACATTAGCTGGCACCAAAAAAATTCCCCAAATGGCTCCATGGCGCGAAACAAATAATTCTTGGCGCTATTTTAGGCGTCTTCAAAATATTTTAGGACGCCTTAATTAATTTTAGGCGTCCTAAAAAATATTTTAGAACGCAAAATTCATAGAATTCAAGTAAATAATTACAAGAATACCAGTGTGTTCACTTTTAACTTCCCTTTAAAAAATAAGGACGTCTTTTAGGGAAGTAGTAACCCTTTTTTGTAGTAGTGTATATATGTCTTGGTTAAAAGAAAAATAAAAATTGGGGGTTTAAATGGCTTGACCGCTAAATACATGTTGGCAAAAATGAACTATGGTTTGCCAACCAACACTAAAGATGTGTTAGGTTTGAGGGGAGGGGAGGGAGTCTATCTTCTTAGTGTGTAAAAAGTTAAATATAACCATAAATTTGCATTATTTTCCATACAAAAATTTCACATCATGCTCATATTTAACTGTTCACACCAAGGAGAAAAGCTCCCCTCCCCCCTTCAAATTATACGAATGACTCAATAACACTTATACGGCCTACCACTCTGATCCTATTTATAAGTCCATTTTGATCAAAAAATCCAGTTTCAGGTAATAAATGCGATTGTGATAATTTTGCCCATATTAATTGTACCGTTGAAAAGAGAGAGGAGAAAAAGGTTGAAAAATACATATTCATAAATTGAGGCAAAGTTGCAAATTTGCGACACAATTATTGAGCTAACTACCTTTACTTGGTATATGTGATTTAGTCAAAATGAAGTTATAAATAGGACCATAGTGGTATAATAATACTTCCTTCAGTCCAAAATATAAGACATGATTAGTTTTTTTTTTTTTTTTGAGAGATTAAAGAAGTTAAATAAGTTATTGAATCATATTATATGTTGTATATCCTTAAATTATATATTAGCTTATAAGTTGAACAAAATAGTTTGGAGAAAAAAATGATAAATATAAAGATTTTTAAGATAATTTAATTAGCTTCTTTAATATCTTTAAGAAACTTAACTTTGTCTTATATTTTGGACTGAAATGAGTATATATCAGAATGCCACATCTTTCGGCTAAAATTTTAACCTCCCAAACTATTGTGGGGTGGGTCTTCTTGGATGGCAATGTTACTGTTGGAGGAAACAGGGAATATTACTTTTTAAAATAATAATAAAAAATATTTGAAGGGCGTGCAATAATTATATGAGGTTCAACCATGATCAAACCCTCAACCTCCGATTTACTTGGAGCTTTGATTCCACTAAACTACAAAGTAACTTACAAAAAATTGTCACTTTCAAAATCATAGGCCCTAAATGTAATCTAATCTCATATAGGACTCAGAGACTTTCTCTGTATTACAATATATATTATTATGATTTGCCTCTGTTGTTAATGCTCCATGAGACTTGCTTCCCACTTCTTCTTCAAGCCCTTCCTGTTGAGCTCCATGGGTACTTCATTGTATCATTTGGCTCCATTGGTTTTGGAGCATCCAAGTCTACCTCCACCATCCTTAAATCTCATGCCCACTTTTAATTACCACAATATAGCGGCTTTCAGTACAGTATAAGCCCTAGCTAGTATGAATTAACTTGTTTAAAGTAGTTTTATATTTTACTGAGATAAAACTATTCTCAAATATGTTTATCTCGTACAAGGCAAATCTGAGTATACTTACATTGTGAATGATTACACTTTTCCATTTAAGAAAAATGAAGGTCAACTATGACAAGGCTAGCTTTGTGACGCGATAGAGAGATTAAAGTTAAAGCAAGATTGATCTTGCCTTGAATGAGATCTCTCTATAAAAACAAAATCGTTCTTAAATGCGGACTGAATTGCTGTCTCATATCAACAAATAATTGTTGCATGTCTGCTACAGTATGATGGATGTATAAAATTTACATTCTCAATGAAACAAAATTTTGAGGGCTACGCGCGCGGCCGGGTTGGATTCCCTTTTGGAGCTTATAATGCAGCGATAGTTTGTTTTAGTTTTTAGAAATGTTTTTACAATTTTTAAAAATAAATATGCGAAAGGAGTTTTATCTCGATTTACGGAAAAATACTAATATATTTATATATATATATATATATATATATATATATATATATATATATATATATTTATATATATATTTATAATTTGGGTTTCCTATAACTCATTATAATGGAGGCAAGTCAAAATAATAATAATGGAGGCAAGTCTAGCTCAGGTAATACTTACTAAAGCACTTATATGCGAAGTGAGTATAGCTTCTTGATATATTTAAGTTAGGGTTTGTTTGGATAACTATGGGTAAAATGACTTTCATTTCATTTGATGTTTGCATACTAAATTATACATATTTTAAATTTAAGATTAATAATATTTAATTACACAATCATCACTTGAATTTGTTGTATAAGTATTTTCTATTCGCAACATTAACGGTGTTACGATTAAAGGGTCAAAAGTATAATTTATAAAATTAAGGAACAAAAAGTATACCTTATATAATTCTCTGTTTTTTTGGTCAACTGGAAATTATTATTGGACAAATCCCTAATAAAGAATTTTTAAAATGCTAAAAGACAAAAAGGTGTTTCAAATGTTCAAAATTTCAGAGAGATGTTAGGCTCAATTTGTCTTTTTTCAAATTAAAAGGAAATGACCAATTTGCCCATACGTACGTACATAGATATTAAAATATTACCCTCACTGGCCATCTCCACCGGAGTTCCTATGGGAATATTTAGGCAATATTCCCATTTGTAATAAATATTAATAAAGTGGTGGTGGTGGGGGTGGAGTTCGAACCCCTAGCTACTACTTCTTTGCACAAATGTCATTCAATATAAATAAAGCAAATAAAAATCTATATTTTAACTTTTGATTTTTAACTCAATCATTAACAAGTTCATATAAGAACAAGTTTAGATAATGAATTTACAACTTTCATTTCAGGTCATTTACAAGTTTAGATAAGGAACTCATAAGTATAGATAAGGAAGTCACAGATTCAGTTTCCTTGCTTATCCTTTGGATAGGCATATAGAGTTTGTCCATCCTAGACTGGACAATTCATATATCTATTTTTTTAACTTTTTGTTTTTTCAAACAAAAAACATTATTTTAATGGGTAGAAAATCTAAAATAAAAATAATCTCTTAACTAATTATTTTTCAAAAAATGATTTTTTATTCAAAAAAAAAAGAAAAGTAAAAAAAATTAAATCTAGACCGTCCAGATGAGATCTGGACTGTCCAAGATGGATGAGCTCCACTTGCCTATCCAAAAGATAGGCAGAGAAACTGGATCCAGGAAATCAAAAGTTTAGATAAGGAATTCACAAATTTCTTTTTTTAAGTAAAAAAATTCACTTACTCTCTCAACTCATTCACAAGTTCAAATAATGAATTCACAACTTGAAAAAACCCTAAACCCTAAATAGTTGTGAATTAATTATCTAAACTTGTAAAATCCTTATTTAAACTTGTTAACGGCCTAATAGTACGAATTTTTAACTTGATAAATGAAAGTTCTTAATTCCTTATCTAAACTTATAAATGACCTAAAAGAGTAAGTGGATTTTTTACTTTAAAAAAAATGAAAGTTACGAATTTCTTATATGAACTTGTCCATTCCTTATCTGAAATTGTTAATAGATTTGAGTTAAAGATCAAAGGTTGATATTGAAGGTGGAGCTAAATCACCAAGAGGGGGGTGAATTGGGGATTTTGAAAACTTTTTGAAAATGCTTTGTTTTGAACAATAAAAATAGAGATGAACAGAGAGTAGAGAAGAAGAGCTAGACACACAGATTTATACTGGCTCGGTCCAACCTCTTGACCTACATCCAGTCCCCAGATTCTCTGGGATTTCCACTATCACAATTGATTACACACTCTGTACTCAAGAGTAATTCTCTCACTAGAACTTACTCCCCCTTACAAGTTGTAATCAATAAACCCAATAACCAAGTCCCCTAACTTGTGATTTTTTACAGTAAATGATTTACAATCAAGAAACTCTCTCTAAGAGTGGATAATAATAAACACTAAAGCTCTGTGTCTCAAAAGATACTTTACAAGTGAAAACTGAAAGAATAAGTGTAAAACTTGAATGCAATTCGTTTTCAGCAGATGTGTTAGTTGAGAAGAATTGAATGTAGCTCTATTTATGCCAAGAGAGCATTAAATGACCGTTATAATCTTCAATATAGATGTTGCCTTCATTAGACAAGGATTAGAGTAAACTCTAGTCTTCTTCTCACTCTACTCTTCACTTAATCCAGTTGCACAGAAGTCTAAGGTTGACTTCTTGTAAATTAATCCGTTGGAATAGCAGCTACTGGATGTGGAAAGCAGACATTAATCCTTTGTTAACGTGTGCAAAAGGATTACACAAAAGTATGCAAGATCTCTAGGTTTTGCATTTAATGTGTTGACGTCACTTTTTGCTTTTGCTTTAAACCTTCAATAAACATCCTTTAAATCATCTAAAACTTACTAACAAAGTGGTTAAACATAGTTAGGAACATTAGAGAACAATACTAGAAAGCATTGAGATCAAACAAGAATATTTTACAAATTCATCAGATTCGAATTTCAAACTCTGTGATGAAAACTCGAGTTTTCTACTGTGCACTTATAGCAAAACTTGAGTTTCCATAACAAGCCTCGAGTTTCCTCTATCCAGAGAGGAAAGTCGCGATTTGAGTTTTGGAACACATTTTTGAACAGGAACTCAAAACTCGAGTTTCCATTTCCAAACTCAAGTTTTGGACTTTTAACATGAAATATGAATTTTAGTCCAAAACATCAAAACTGGAGTTTTCATCCAAAACTAGAGGTTTCAAAACATTGAAAAAGAGCAAAGCTCTCGGCTTGGCCAAAACTCGAGTTTTCATTTAACTATGAAAACTTTGAGAAATCTATGCCAAGTCAAAACTGGAGTTTTCCATGAAAACTGGCGGTTTCAAAAACTGAGTAAAACTTGAAAGCTTTTGCCAGGGCGAAACTCGAGTTTCTAAACCGAAACTCGAGTTTTCACAAAACTTAGAAAAACTCATGGCAAACTGAAAACTGGCAGTCTTATATCAAAACTAGAGTTTTCTCTAGCATAAAATGTTGGAGACTCTCTGTATGACCAAAACTCGAGTTTCCAAATGAAAACTGGAGTTTTGTCTTTTTCAGAAAATATTGAGAAGTCTCAGTATAGTGAAAACTGGAGTTTTCTCTGAAAACCGGCGTTTTTGCTTTGCTAAGGAAAATTAAGCTCTTCTTTGTAAGGCTAAAACTCAAGTTTTGAAACCAAAACTCGAGTTTTCCTTTAACAGTAAGTTTTTCAACTTACCAAAGAAAAACTTCACATTTCGTTTACACTTGTCAGTTATCATCAAAATACATAAATTACAGCTTAAAAAAGACTCTACGACTCTACACTACTCAAACTCTACTCAAGCTCAAATTCTATCTAGTCGCCTTTCTCTCCCCCTATGTCATCGTCAACTTGGGGAGGAGCTGAGACAGTGGATTCATGGAGAGGATCAATGAGAGGAGTAGAGGGAGGTGAGTGAAGATGAAGAACCTCAGTAGCCGGGGTAATTGGAGATGAAAAAGGTAAGACTACTGTGGCAGGAGTGGAGGAGGAAATGGGAGAAGGGAAAATGGGAGTAGATGGGTCAGGTGAAGAGGTGGGAATCTGAGGACTCGTGAAGGTAAAGGAAGGTGAGGATGAAGACTCAGGATCAGGCTTGGGAAGAGAAGTACTTGGACCAGCAGCAGAGTCAAGTTTAAGGTGTTTCAGTAGCTTGTCCATCTTGTCACCCATACTGACATTGGAAACCATTAGAGTGGTAAGCTTAGCATCATGATCCAGAATATGTCTAGTGAGATCATCTGTCTTCTCATTCACTTGAGTAGACAAGTTTTCAATCTTCTCCTTCATCTCATCTTGAACATCTACCATCTCATTGTTGCCCCTTGTCACTTCAGCGACTAGTTTTCCAATTTCAAATTCAAGTCAGATTGACAATTGAGCGATTGCAGCATCCACTATACCCTTCACCCGTGATTCAAAATCAGAAGTCATAGATGACTAAGGAGGTGGAGGAGCTGATTGAGCCTCATGTGCTGGTGTTTGAGATTGAGCTTGGGCCTAAGATGCTCTGGCTTGAGATGCTCTAGCTTGAGATCTTGAGGGAGTCCTAGATTGGCTAGAACCTTCAGCTTCAAAGCTTATCCTCATCAGATTCAATTGAGCCTTGCCAAATAAGGGTGGATACTTCAACGTATCAGCAGTACTAACATACCATATCTTGTGATAAAAGAGGTTGACAGATGTCAAGGAGGGAAATGGAATGTGAGAGGGCCTTCTAGATGAAAATTTAAACTTGATAATTTCTTGGAAAATCCAGTGACCAAGATTGAAAGGAATTTGTTTGACAAAGGCAGCGAATAGGGGGTAATCTTTTTAAGAAAAATGAGTGAAATTACCACCCTTTTGAATGAAGTTCCTAGAATAGATATACCAAAGAACTCTGTTTAAGGGAGACATAGACCCTGGGTTAAAGAAAGCATATGTGACTGACTCTTAGGGAAAGGCTCATTAGGTCTAAGAGTGGCAAATATCTCTTGATTGCTTAAATTTATTGTGGAAACAGGAAGAGGGTTGTCAATTTTCAGAATAGAATTGAGAATTGAAGCAGACAAAGTGAATTTGACATTCTTGACAGAAGTAGTGATTCATTCCTCAACTAACTCACCACTAGAATTTAGAATATTGTCAAATTCCATATTAAAATAGAATAATCTAACAAGATTGGGAGTGTAAGGTGCAGAGATAGATACGAATGTTTAATAGGAGTTGAGCTAGGGGGATAAGTCTAAATGGCACTCTCTTTGAAACTGTTCTAAGTCTACTGCAACTACAGGACAAAATTCTCTCTTCATGTATGGTTCATTAAACTTAGTAGTTTCTTTAGAAGTAAGAGTAGCAAAGGCAATAGTAAAACCTTGAGGAGGAGAGAGATTATGGTAAATGTCTTCTACCACATTTGCTATAACCGGAGGCACCTATTCCGGTTGAGTGTGAGTGGAGGCAATAGCTCTGGAGGATGCTTGGCCTGGCTCAGTGGTGTGAGATTTGGAGGTAGTAGTCCTCTTCTTTCTAACAGGCTTCGAAACCTCAGAAACCTTCTTCTGCCCTTTGCCTTCAAGCTCAGGATCCTTTCTCTTCTTCAAGGGAGTCACAACTAGTTCCTGTTAGTTCTCTTATGGTTTTGATGATTGTCAACAACTATAAACAATGAATGAGGATTTGCTCTTAAGATTTGAAAATTATGAGTAAGAGCAAACCTCGAGGTTTGGCCTTACAAGAAAACCTCAATGGTTTAGTGTTTCATGGTTCAAAAACTTGGTTTCACAAATCAATGTGAAACCTCGAGGTTTGTAAGATAACCTCGAGGTTCTGCATCTCTCAGGAAAACTCAGCTTTGCACCAACACATGAAACCTCGAGGTTTGTTGGAAAACCTCCAGGTTTGTGGTTTGGCGCCTAACTGAAAGTTTTGAAAAACAATGTGAAACCTCGAGTATTATATGAAACCTCCAGTTTGCTTTAGAGAGAGAGCATTTGGTTTTCATCAAGTATGAAAACCTCGAGGTTCAATTTTGAAACCTCGAGGTTTGGGATTTTGACTCTAACTTGAAACTTCATGAAAACACTTAAAACCTCGAGTATTATGTTAAACCTCGAGTATTCTGACATACAGAGAGCAAACAGGTTTTCAAATGAATGAGAACCTTGAGGTTCAGTTTGAAACCTCGAGGTTGTGTCTCTGGTTCAAAGCTTTGGCCTTACAATATTTTAGCCAAACCTCGGGTATTGTTGAAAACCACGAGGTTTGTGGGTTCCAGAGAAGAAATGAATTTTTCACCAAATATCAAACCTCCAGGTTTTTTATGAAACCTCCAGGTTTGTGGTCTTCAATATTTTTCACAAGGTTTCTTTACAAGGGAAACCTCGAGGTTCACCAAGAAACCTCGAGGTTATGTGTTTCTGAAACTGAGATTGCTTGAGATGCTCAAGCAAACCTCGAGGTTTGTGGAACAAACCTCCAGGTTTGTAGCTGTTACTGGAAATTTGAATTGGGCAAATCTGTTATGTCTTCTTGTTTGATCTCAATGCTTTACATGTTTAATATATATTGAACCTAGACATGTTTAACTATCCTTTTAGTGAGTTTCAGATAGCTTAAAGAAGATTAATGAAGATCAAAGCAAAAGGCAAAAAGGTGGTCAGTGCATTTAATGTACTTCTGCAAATCAACCTACTTTCAGCTAATCCATCTGAGCACGCCTTCTAAACGTTAAAGAATGTTTACTATAACAAGTAAAGTCATCTCCAGCGGGTAAATTCTCAGAGAGCCTCATCAGATCACATTTACACTTGGATTAGCAGAAGTTTAGAGAGAGAAGAAGACCAGACTTAGTGCTAATCACCTACAACGGTTGGATTCATCAAGCAACGGTCATTTAATGTTCTCTACCTATAAATAGAGTGCATTAACTTCTTCTCAAGCTAATACACCAACTGAGAGCGAAAATTTATTGAGTTCATTTATTGTGTTCAGCTTTCATCTATATTGTATCAATTTGATACTTGTGCTTCAGTGTTCATTTTATCTGCTCTGTAAGAGAGTCATTTCTGTAAATCATTTATTGATTGTGATAACCACAAGTCAGGGGACTTGGTGGTTGGGTGTATTGATTACATCTTGTAAGGGGGAGTGAGTTTTAGAGAGAGAACTACTTTGAGTACAGAGATTGTAATCAATTTTGTGAAGTTAGTGGATTGAAGATCCCAAGTGAGGCTTGGGGACTGGATGTAGGTCAGGGAAAGGACCGAACCAGTATAAATCGTATAGTGCAAAGCTTCTCCTCTCTCCATCTCTGTTATACCCTGTTCTTAGTTGTGCAAAACAGAGTTAGATCTTTAAATTTTTAAAGATACCCAATTCACCCCCCACTTGGGTATCAAGCTCCAATCTTCATTTGGTATCAGAGCAAGGTCTTCTCAGAAGAGTCTAACCACTCGAGAAGGATCATTATGGAAGGAATTCTTCCCGATGGAGCTTCTATCAACAGACCTCTCGGCTTTGACAGCGAGCACTATTCTTTCTGGAAAGCAAAATTTTGTGTGTTCGTGATGGCTACTGAATACGGATTGTGGAGAGTCTTTGAGACTGGAGACTACGTACCAGTTAAAACTGAAGGAGGTATTACTGTTCCGAAGACTGAAGCTGAATTCGACGATGATGATAAGAAGAACATCACTCTCAACAGTAAGGCTATTTTGATGCTTCAAAGTGCTCTTAGTCAAAAGGAGTACTTTCGAATCTATAACTTGTCAACTGCAAAAGAGATGTGGAAGGCTCTAGAGATAGCGTATGAAGGAACCTCTAGAATCAAAGAGAACCGCGTCAACATTCTAACCACTGAGTATGATCTACTTCGGATGAAGCAAGGAGAGAGCATCGGTGAATTTCAGCTTAGATACACTCATCTGACAAATCAACTGGCAGCTTTAGGAAAAATATATGATCAAGGGCCTTAAGTGAGAAAAATTCTCAATGTGTTGACAAAAGATTGGGAAGCGAAAGTTACCGCTATCGAGGAGGCTCGTGGAGAGTCAATGACTTCAGTTGCTGCTCTGTTTGGTAGTCTATCTGAATACGAGAGTAAATTGAAGTTAAAAAAGGATTTAGATGATGTCAACAGTGGCAACAATCATAACAAGGGAATTGCTCTTAACACGATAAAGGATGAGGAAGATGAAGATGAGGATGAAGAGATAGGGATGATGGTCCGGAGATTCAAGAAGTTTTACAAAAAGGATCAAGGCTTCAAGAAGTTTCAGAAGGGAAGTTCCAGTTATGAATCAAAGAAGCCTATCATTTGCTACGAATGCGAGAAGCCCGGACACATCAAGTCTGAATGTCCTCAGCTGAAGAACTAAGAGAAAGAGAAGAAGAAATTCAAGAAGTTCAAGAAGAAGGCTTATGTTTCAGCTATATGGGGTGACAGTTCATTTGATGAGGATGAAGCTGAAGATGAAGAAGAAAAAGCTAACATATGCCTGGTTGCTGAGGAAGAAGACCAACATAATGAAAGCAATGAGGTATACGAATCTCTCCCCTCCTATGATGAATTATTTGCTGAGTACAATGTTGTTCAAAAGGAATTTGAAAAACTTGCAGACAAATATATGACTTTGAAAAAGAAAAACTCTTTTCTTGAATTGCGAATTGAAAATCTCTCTTCTCCTGAATCTCTAGTCTGTGATGAATGCCCTATCTTGGAGAAAAAGAATTTGCAGTTAACAAAAGCACTTGAGAAATTCACTAAGCGAAGTGAAATGCTCAATGTGATTCTCAAACAACAACGATTTATAAATGACCGATCGGGCATTGGTTACAAACCAGATTTTGATAAGAAGAAAGGCAAGAAAAAGAATGGACAAAAATCATATATCAATTATTTTACAAAATCTGTTCATTCTTCAAATCCTTTTGCACATTGTAATTATTGCAATAAGAAGGGCCATTCAACATCATCTTGCTTTCATAAGAAGGAAAGAAAAGTTAAACCTGTAGGAAATTATAAATGGGTACCAAAAGGAACCTATGTTCCCAAGGTACAAGCTAACCCCAAAGGACCCAAGAAAAGATGGGTACCTAAGACTTGATTCCTTGTGAATTGTAGGTTTGTTTTAGAGCATCAAGACCCAACAAGTGGTATATTGATAGTGGATGCTCAAGGCATATGACTGGAGACAAATCCAAATTCCATTCAATAAAGCCAAAAGATGGTGGTAGAGTCACATTTGGAGGTGACCAATCGGGCAAAATCGCTGGCATTGGTGAGATAGGCAACAATGAAGGTCCTCTCATCAAAGACGTTTACTTGGTAGAAGGATTGTGTCACAATCTCCTAAGTGTGAGTCAAAGTACCGACAAAGGTAACTTAGTTATCTTTGATTCTGATGAATGCTTTATTATTAAAAAGGATTTGGTCTCCATAAATGATTTGAAAAATAAAGCTTTATTTAGAGCACCTAGAGATGGTAATTGTTATACTCTCAATCTCTCTAGTAATGCCTCTGTTTCTGAAAATTGTTTTGTTAGTAACTTGATTGAAAGTTGGCTTTGTCATAAGCGATTAGCTCATGTCAATATGTTTCAACTTGACAAGTTGCTGAAAAAGGATTTGGTAATTGGTATTCCTAAGTTGAATTTCAAAAATGATATGATCTGTGATGCTTGTCAAAAAGGAAAACAAACCAAACCCTCTTTTAAAGCAAAAAATGAGATTTCAACTAATAGACCTCTTCAGTTACTTCACATGGATCTAGTTGGACCAGCTAGAGTAAAAAGTCTTAGTGGAAACCTTTATACTTTGGTCATAGTTGATGATTTTTCTAGATTTACTTGGACCATATTTTTGTCATCAAAAGATGAAACGTTTGATCAGTTTGTTGCCTTTGCCAAGAAGGTCCAAAACGAGAAAGGTTTCTCAATTTCAGGCATAAGGACCAATCATGGTGGTGAGTTTGAAAACAACGCCTTTGCTGAGTTCTGTGACAGTATGGGGATCAACCACAATTTTTCAGCACCAAGAACACCACAACAAAATGGTGTTGTGGAGAGAAAGAATAGAGTACTCACTGAGATGGCAAGAGCAATGCTGAACGAGTACAACACTTCGCAAGTGTTTTGGGTTGATGCCATGAGTACGGCTAGTTACATCTCCAACCATGCATACTTGAGGAAGAAGCTGAATAAGACTCCATACGAACTCTACAAAGGGAGAAAGCCAAACCTCAGCCACCTACATGTCTTCGGTTGTAAGTGCTATGTGCACAATAACGGTAAAGACAATCTTAGTAAATTCGATCCTAAAGCTGACTTAGCTATTTGTATTGGTTATTCTAATAGAAGTAAAGCATATAGGGTCTTCAACACAAGAACTAAGATTGTTGAAGAATCTATACATGTTGTGTTTAGTGAAAATGACTCCAATAAATCCTAGGATGATGAGGAAGAGACTATTTTCACAAATCAATTCTTTTCGAAAACTACTCCTTCTGAAAATTCTTAAAATGTTTTTGAGGCTGATCCTGAAAATGATTTGGAAAATCCTGATCAGTCTCAACCTAGAGCTTGGAAATATATAAGGAATCATCCTGTAGACCAAGTTATAGGTGATGTAAACCAAGGAGTAAGAACAAGAAATAGAACCTTGAATGAAGTAACCTTCTCTACATTCATATCTCATATTGAACCCTCTAAAATAGAAGAAGCCCTGTCGGACAATGATTGGGTGATAGCTATGCAAGAGGAGCTGCATCAATTTGACAGAAATCAAGTTTGGGACTTGGTGCCTAGACCCAAAGATCATCCGGTTATTGGGACAAAATGGGTATTCAAGAACAAACGTGATGAATCGGCAATCATTGTCCGTAACAAGGCAAGATTGGTTGCCAAAGGTTACAACCAAGAGGAAGGCATAGAGTATGAGGAAACTTATGCCCCAGTAGCAAGATTGGAGGCCATAAGAGTCCTACTAGCCTTTGCATGCACTAAAGGTTTTAAACTTTTCCAAATGGATGTAAAAAGTGCATTTTTAAATGGTTTCATTCAAGAGGAGGTGTATGTTGAACAACCTCCAGGTTTTGAAAATGATCAATATCCAGATCATGTTTTTAAGCTAAAGAAAGCGTTGTATAGTCTTAAGCAAGCTCCTTGAGCTTGGTATGAAAGGTTGAGTCAATTTTTACTCAATCAAGGATTTATTAGAGGAAAGGCTGACACAACATTGTTTATTAAGAAAAATAAATTGAATGAGATTTTAATTGTTCAGATTTATGTTGATGATATTATTTTTCGGTGCTACTAATGACTCCTTGTGTGAGGAATTTTCCAAGACTATGCAGGGTGAATTTGAAATGTCAATGATGGGAGAGCTCAACTACTTCCTTGGGCTGCAAATCAAGCAATGAAAAGATAGGATATTCATATCCTAAGCCAAATATCTGAATGATTTGCTGAAGAAGTTTGGGATGGACAAGTGCAATGGGGCTGACACACCTATGAACACAACCACTTTTTTGGATGCTGATGAAGAGGGCAAGGATTTCAACATCACCAAGTATAGAGGAATGATTGGATCATTGCCCTATCTCACCGCAAGCCGACCGGACATCCAATTCAGCGTTGGGATGTGTGCTCGGTTCCAATCCGCTCCTAAAGAGTCACATGCTGAACATGTTAAGAGGATATTCAAATATCTCTCTGATACGAAGACTCTTAAACTATGGTTTCCCAAAGGTCAGCTGGAGCACTTGGTGGCATATTCAGATTCAGACCATGCTGGCTACAAGACGGATAGAAAGAGCACAAGTGGTCAATGTGAGTTCTTTGGCAACTCACTTGTCCCATGGTTCAGCAAGAAGCAAACAACAGTGGCCGTGTCATCAACCGAAGCTGAATATGTGGCCGCCTCAAGTTGCTGTGCTCTAGTGCTATGGTTGAAGCAACAACTTGCTGATTTGGGAGTGCACTTGAAGGAGATCCCAATATTGTGTGATAATACTAGCACAATAAGCTTGGCCAAGAATCTGGTGCAACATATAAGAACCAAGCACATTGATGTGAGACATCACTTCATCCGGGATCATGTCCAGAAGAGAGATGTGAAAGTGATGTTCATCCCAACTCACCTTCAATTGGCAGACATCTTCACCAAGCCTTTAGCCAAGGAACAATTCACCTTCATAAGGAGAGAATTGGGAATGGTAAATCCCAATGAGCTGTAAGTGATTCATGTTCAGTTTATTATTAAATTGTGGTTTTGATGATTATAAGTCACTAACTTAAGTATCGAAGTGTCTAGATAATTTTTGTGCAGGTTTTGCTGTTAAAAGAGGCAAGACCTCGAGGTTCATGAGCAAACCTCGAGGTTTGGAGGTGTATGATCAATACTGAAGTGTTTCAAAAAGGAGGAACCTCGAGTTTTGGATGAGACAGAGAGCACCTCACAAATGACAGACAGCACAACCTCGAGGTTTTGGAGAAAACCTCGAGGTTTGGGGTAAGAATTTCAAAAGTTCACTATACACTTTTGAATTCCAGGTTAGTGCAATTTAGTCATCAAACCTCGAGGTTTGGCTGAAAACCTCGAGGTTTGTCGCGCCTATATATATATGTTCTGTGCATATTTCATCAGAACCCAACCCTAACCTCGAGTAAACCCCCTTTCTCTCGTTTTCCTCTCTGTCAATCTCTCATTCTCTATTGATTTCTTCTACTCTAAAGCCGTAAATGTCTTCAAAATCACCTTCCCTTTCTAAATCAACCACGCATTCCAACGAAGAAACTGAATCGTGGTCTCCTCCTCCTCCACCTCCTCGTCAACCGAGTTCCTCTGTACCTAAGTCTCCTTCAAACAGACCAGTGAGGAAGAAGTCTCGCTCTACTCGACTTCATTACGGGATTGATAAGCATATCAGAGGAGTTATGATTGATCCTCCACCTTCACCTCCTCCCAAGGGCAAGAAAAAGGGTGTCTCTTTTAAGGAACCAAGTAAGGAGCAATCAAAGAAGAGGAAGGAGCCTGAACCGGAAGGCAAAGGCAAAGCAAAGATTACAGAAAAGGTGAAGAAAGCACCAACCAAGGCCAGAACCAAGAGAGCCTCTACTTCTCAGGCTTCAAAGGGTCAATCATCCTCTCATGCAACAAGTCAAAAGGGAAAAGAAAAGGAATCCCCGGTCGTGGACAATGCTATCTATGATATTTGATGAGTCATTTCACCACTGGAAGGTTTTGTTACTGCTGCCTCTTCTCTCTCTAAGGTTGAAAATGATAAGTTTAGAGAGACCTATTTACAGAGAGTATTTTGTCCTATGGTAGTGATTAATTTGGATGAATTCCATAGGGAATGTCATTTTGACTTATCTCCTTGGCTCAAACCATATGAGTCATTTGTCTCTATATCCTCTCCGTATACTCCTAGCTTAGTCCGGATGTTTTATTTCAAGATGGAGTATGATAGCTTATTGAATGAGGATGGTGATTTGATTGAGGAGAGGGTCACAACTGTTGTGAGGGGAGTCAAATTTACTCTGTCCGCTGATATTCTGAACAAGATACTGAAAATAGAGAATCCGCCTCTTGTTCCTGATTTTACCTACACCAATCAAGAGGTATACGAAACTCTCATACCTGGCAAACCCTTCCCTCCTGATCAACAACTTAAGCTTACTTTCAGACCTAGTGCTATGCCTGAGGAGAACCGTGTTCTGTGGTATGTATATTCTAGGAATTTCATTCCTAAGGCTGGTAACTACACACATTTCACTCAGCTAGACTACAGGCCATTCACCGCCTTTGTGAAGAAGGTTCCATTCAACATTGGCCACTGGTTGTTTCAGGGGATGACTGCCTTCAAGTTTGCCAAGAGACAGTTATCTCACATACCCTATCCCTCTTTGGTTTCTGTGATCCTCTTCTATCACAAAATTTGGTATGTGGGATCTACTGATACACTTGAGTATCCACTCTTCTTTGGGAAGAACCAGATGAACTTGATGCAATAAAGTTTGGTGATGAAGGATCAGTTCAGTCTCAAGCACCTACTCGTGTGCGTCCTCAGTCTCAGACCCATCAGGAAGCCCAGTCTGCTCCTCCACCTCCACAGGCACCTTTGCCAGATGATCTTGTTTCTTAGATCAAGAGTATTGTGGACTCTTCCATTGCTTCCTTATCTCTCAGGATGGAGTTTGAGTTAGGAAAACTCAAAGCTCAAATGGCTCGAGGTCATAATGGACTCATTGAGATTTAGGATGCTATAAAGGAACACCTTGTAGATATTGAGGGGCAATCCACAGAGATCAAGGAGAAAGTAGAGGAAATCGAGCTCAACATGTCGACTTATCTTATCTCTCAGATGGATCTCTCCGGTAAAGTAGACAGGATCATTGAACATCTGAACATTGGCTCCACATCCGCTCCTGGTCCCTCTACTAGTCTAGCTCCTGATCCTCCTACTGGCCCTAGTTCATCTAACCCTGTCCCTGATTCACCTTCACATCCAGTCACTGAATCACCTAACCACTCACCATCCTTCTCGTTTCCTAGTCCACCTCACACCACATCATCCCCAGCCTCCTCTTCCACTCCTGCCACTGTGGTACTGTCTTCACCCATCACTCCTACCACAGAGGTCCTACCTGATCCATTTCTGTAACACCCCAACTTTTCTAAAGCATTTTCAAAATAATTTGATCAGAGTTCAAAATAATTTAATCAGAATAGAGCAACGAAATGATTTTAAATACAGAGTAACTGATATTCAACCACTGTAGTGTACTGGTTTGCTGATACAAAGAGTTTGAAAGACTATACATATCTACAGGACTATCTCCAGCTAGTCCTTCTGCCTGCTGCTTACCCTTGTTTCTGTTTCTGTTCACTCCGAAAATCCTGAAGCTACAGTAAGAGCTGAGGTTCAATACCCATTGAACCTCAGGTAACGGTTAACCTCATGCTTATGTATCAAATATGTATGACAGATATTCATGTCAAAACAGCAATAATCACATACATTATTCATATATTCACATAATAACATAACACAGCCACTGCAATATGCATGTTATTATAGTCTGCACTATTCACCAGTGCCACGGTGTACATCCGTGTCCTCAGCGCTAGGAAAACATAACGGCGTTATCAAGACTATAACCCGTATCAAGTTGTATGTGTATGATCAATTTTCAAAAACACAATTTCAGACTATCTATCACATATAAGCATACCATAAGCATCAGAGTTAAGGTTACAATACGCGTCCGTACCTTCCTTCCACGTGAATAGTAATTTACTATTCATGTATACGGCACTATTCATGTATACGGCACTATTCACGTATACGGCACTATTCACGTATCCCCAAACTTCCTTTGAATCTGACTCCGGAATCCTCGGATATCCTATAATATCATTTTTATCAGTGACCATTAATTTTCAGCATTTGCGGAAACTATGTTGGATATTCACTATTCATGTGAATAGTACCAGTAAAAATATTTTTACCGTGCCGGTAAATATTTTTTACTGTGCCAGTAAATAATATTTACTGTCCAAGGATAATTCTTTTCTGATGTGACAGATCAGACTAAGCTGCAGCCACAGAGCATACTCAGAAAAACTCTATCTGGCATTTCTACTATAATTACCAAAAGAAACTACCAAATATTAAGACTAGAGACCAAAGAACTTACCCTTGAAGTTCCTGCTCATTCTCTCCAGCTTCAAGAACTTTACTCTAAACTCTCTCTCTAACTCTAAGAATTCTCACTCTTCTCTTAAACTCAACTGTTGTTCTCTGAGTTTGGTGTGAAGAAAATGAAGAAATGAAGCCTCTATTTATAGTGAAAAAGCATGACACTATTCATACTTTATCAGGTCAGATTTTGGCCGTTGGATCTTGACTTTAAACATGGCTTCATCTCAACCGTCCAATCCATTTGCTTACGTCATCGATGACGTCATCGATGACGTCATCGATGACGTCATCATGACGATGACACTTTCTTACTCTTTTGCATTTATCCTATAAAGATTCCCTGATCGGTGTTCTAATCGCGTTATATTAGAAATTCTCAAGAATCCGGAAGCACAGCCTTGTAGTTCTATTTTTCCTCTTCAGAAATATCTGGGTCAACTAAATTTTTGATCCTATTTAGGGTATTCCGTAACCTGCCGAAGATTTTAAGTCGGACACTGACGGTTACAGAAATTACTTCGGGTGACACCATCTTCTAGACAAAAATTCACTGATTCATAATATGTGCAGTTGTTTACTACTTAGTTCAAGGATTTTGAGTTATGATTTATTTCCTACAGATTCCACTATCTGTCCTGCTTCAAAATATCGGTTCAACCTATCTCAAATAATCATTCCGCCGATTACGGAAATGACTTCGGAGATAACCCACTCTGAGATAAAAATTCACTTATTTATAATATACCCTTACTTTAAAAACCTAATTCACGGTTTATTGGAAATAATTTTATTTCTATTATTTTCCAAAGTATAAGATATTATATTATAATAATATTATTATTGAGTGGGTCCCGCGTCAAATTTTTCAAAATTTCTCCCGTGAATGTGTCGGCAGGAGGAGAATTATTTTGACGTGGGTCCCACTTGAATAGTAAATACGTATTTTCAAAAAGTGAATACGTATTTAGGAATAGTAAATACCGTATTTTTGAATAGTAAATACCGTATTTGTGAATAGTAAATACTTTTCATATTTCTCAAAATATCGATTAAATACCGTATTTATAAAAAGTGAATACGTATTTGTGAATAGTGAATACTATTCATGTACGTATTTGTGAATAGTGAACACTATTCATGTCCAATAAAATACTGATTCTAAATTCATTTTCAAAAATAGGGTCTAATAGTTCTCCGAAAATAGGCTAATTTTCTAGTCTTTAGGTCCAAAATTCAGAATGTTACAATTCTCCCCCCGTTCAATAAATTTCGTCCTCGAAATTTGACAATATAAAATCAAAAGGTTATCTAGACCTCTAATATACTTCTTCCTTATACATGCTTATCTAGCATACATCCTACTATTCAATGCTCCATTAAACTGGGAACATTTCACAAATGCTCCATTTCATTTTCTATAATTCAACCTCTTCCTTTGTACTAGCATGCCAACTAGTGATCCAGGAAAAATTCTATTTTCTGGGTTTGTCTATCACTCCAATTCTCTTAATTCTGGTACCAAGTATCATCATAGATACTATTCTCATCATCATTTCAAATCTTCGGATTCTCTCCGGTTCATCTAATATTATTAGAAAGTCACCCTTCCCAAGATTACTATCACCTTAGCACGCTTACGCTTCAAAATCCTATTTTCAAATGTCAATTCCGACATCTTGAGTCAGTTGCACATCTAAGACAGATTTCTTAGATAAATGTGCGTATAAACGTCCAAACTTATTTTCTTGAAAACACAGCTGGCAATAAATGCCATAGCGATTTCTGTCTGCAAAGGTCTAGGAAACTGCGACCCCTAACGGTGGCTAGGGTGCACTAGGGTGCGGTGCCATAAAATTTTCCGCATAACAACAAAGTCTGCACTATTCTGAGCCAACGACAGATGAGAATCCGATGCTGCTTAACAAAATCTAGACGTTGCTAGCCCAGCTATAAATCGAGTAAATGTTTCATGTTCTCTCAAACTTCACAAAATATTCATTTCCTCTCCGATCGTAATCTTCACTATAACCTTCCACATTATCCTTAAACATGGCCGGTTCAAGTAACTCTATTCCAGTCTCCGATTCATTCAACCCTTTCTTTCTTGAAGCCTTACTTCATGACTATCAGACTAACATGTTGTCTGATTTGTCAAACAATGCATCATACCCTTATTCTTCTTTATTTCCCCAAAATCCCGTAAGTATGAACGTTCATCCATCTGCCTCAACGATTAACATTCCTACTCCTCCTCCAAGGATACAAGATTCTATTTTTACAACTACTAACAGAAAGGAATCTGAAGCAGGTCCATCAAGGCGACCTGTCCAAAGGTGTCGTAATGTGGCAGAACTTATGGAGTCTACGGTACCTTCTCAACCAAGGAATCCTGCTTCTACCTTGACTGAGACTACTAATCCATTTTCATGTGGTTGCTGCCATGTTCTACGAGAGATTATTCATACCAATGGACTTCAATACCATAAACTTGAAGTTCATGGGAGGATTGGTATGATATGCCACGCTGTCTTTCACCAGGACGTACAAGGAGGTTCTTTCAGTCCTCAAGTATTTGACTTTGGTAAGAAGAATTTAGATGATGTCAAACATTTTCTAGAAAATTATTGTTTGAATCAAAAATCTTTAGGGTATGTCCTGGTGTCGGATCCCATATCAGCCTACTATGAGGCTCTCTGTGTTGGTTTGGAATGGACTAAAAATCAAAATGAACTCCCTAATAGTTCATTTCCAACCAATACAGAAAATATATCCAATAAAGGGAAAGAGCTCATGGTTGTAAATAATAATCCTTCAGTCCCCATACCTAGTAATCCATACCGATCAAGAGCTGAACAAAATATTAGAGCTGCATCAATGTCAATAGATGATCTTAGAGACTTCTTCCATTTACCTCAACAAGAAGCGGCTCAACAAGTTCGTCTATGCAAAAATGTTCTAATGAAAATATGCCATAGGGGAGGAATAAAGCATTGGCCGTATGTAAAAATTCGAAGCACTATGAAGCAAATAGCTAGATTGAGAAAAACAATGTCTTCTGATGGTCCTCTCTCAAGTGCAGCCGCTCAGGAAGAAATTAATAGACTTAAACTTGAGATAGTCGAAGCTTGCGGTGGGATTGTACCAACTGTTGTTCTTGATGCTTGAATTAATATAGTCTACTCTTCTTAGCCTTCTTGCTAATGTTTGTAATCTCTTATTCTAGGATTCATAAGGATTTTCGAGTTTTCCTGCCAAACTCAGCTTTATCTTATTAAATTCAAGCTTAAGCCAGTTATTCTGTATAATCAAGACTATGTCCGCATTCTGTTATGGTATTGTCATCTGTTACTCATATAAATTAGCTAGGTAAGTGTAAATCTAGCGAAAATCTCTTCATACTTTTTACAACGGCAACAAAATGAATAACCATCAAATAGGGGCTTAGTCTTTCAATCACTTTCCTAGACACCAATAAAAATATTCATCCCCTAGAAAGTAATTTTGGGCCTACAGAATCCAATATTCAATAAATTTTCTTGTCTCATTTTCAAATTTTCAAAAATTTTCCGTGGTTTCAGTACATTTCACAATCTGCACTATACCACAAAGTAATAGTGCTATAACATTTTTAAATTTAATCGCTGCCATCACAAATTCGTGAAAACATTTTTCACTGCCGGATCATTTTCAAAAACTTTTATTACCGGCACATATCTTTGAGGGAGCTAATTTATTTCACAAAATTTTATAATTGAGAGTACACACCATCATTTTAACCATTTGGTACAGTGAGCGCCTTCTCCCAATCCCCAAATCCAGTTTTAACAGTGGGAGAACCTCCGCCCCTTTCTCAGGAGACCCAGTGTTCACACTGGCACATAAAGTAGCAACCCTATCTAGCGGAACTCAGTCCAGTCATAGACAGTCAGGTTGTACTAAACAAAACATATGCCCTCGGCAAAGTGTTATGGATTGGGTGCGTTCACTGTTGGTGCGATTTCCATTTTCTCAAACAAAATCCCTCCAAAAACTTTTTGTTCAAAGAGAACATTTATCAAAGGCCAGCGATTTCAAACGTTTTAAAACATCTGGCAGACCCAGCAAACTGTGTACATCTACAACAGCTTCTGTCCTTCCAGTTTTGTACTGACTTTACCACAACATAGTTGAAAACTCAGTTTCAAACTCTGGGTTCTAACAAAACCGTTTGTACAAGACAACATCATAACCATCACTGTGGTCTCAAATTCTGTTGAAAAATATTTCATTTGAAAACTCGATTTCACAAATTTGAAAGTAAACTCCGAAAATTTCAAAATAGCAGGTGCATTGGTAAGTTCAAAAATTCAATTTTTTTAAAACCTTACTTAGGAATCAGACAACTAACATTAGAAGGTCATTACTAACTACATACATCCGGACCTCTGTTCTTGACTACTCAAACCATATGTATAATGCTTAGTTTGTTCTACTTAACTCATCTGGCTATTCCAAACTTTGCCCGTTATCCTCGGGTTTCACAAGCTTTTTGGGACACTTCTCATATTTGTTGTCTAACAACCGCGGGCTTCTGCTAGCTTATAAACACAATAGGTACTATATAGCACTGGAGCAAACCATGGTGATATACTAGATTACTTAAACCTTCACTCTGGGGAACCTATTCGATGTGAGACTCATTATAATTTACTTACCTTAACTGATGCACTGGTAACTCTACTTTATGGTTCATTGTCACGGCGGCCCCACTCTACGGTTCGTCGTCACGGTGGCTCTGCTCTACGGCACATTACTCGGCGCTTCACTCAGTCTTCGCAGACCAGTCAGCTTTTCCGGTTAGCATCCTCTGTAGGTAAGCCTCCTTGATCAGAACTCCCCGTAGGTATCCTTCTCCGATTAAACTTTCCATAAGTAGCGCCAGTGATCGTCTTTGAATCATTATAATGGGAACTCAAATCTTAACAGGTTCCTATCCTTTAGTAGTTTCATTATCTGTTGTCTCTATGTCTGCCATCTTATCTAGGGCCATTCTATTTGTAAACTTCCACTTTCTGTTTAGCTCCAGGCATAATCCTTAACTCAACTTTCCCTATTGGGTAATCACATACTTCTTAGGAAATCTATTAGCCACTAACATCTCTATGATTCTTGGTCCCACCTTGAGACCATAACAGGTGACTACTTGAGGTTTCCAGCTTTCGTATGGTTCTGTTAAGGAACTAACTTTTAGGTATTTGGAACCTAGGCAAAACTCACTCATATTTTCTCAGGGTTCCTACTCTCACAGGGGTCATAGTTCTGAGATTTCTCTCGCCTAAGCAATTAACTTCATAATGTTTATTGATTCTTGGTACTAATATTGGTATACTTACTACTGGGTACCTACCACTCTCATAGGTACTAGTATGACATAACTGTCTCCCCAGAATTACTGGGTACTTTCCCTCTTCTGTCAATTGATCACCACCGTCAAGGACTTAATCAAAAGATCTTCGTCCCCGGAGCCACGCCCCTTTGCACGCATGGTGTCTGGCCTCTACAAGGTAGGGATTTCCTTCTCAAGATAACTTAACAAGTTATTATTTTCACAAGGTCACTAAATCAATAGGTTACTAGCCAAGGAAAAACCTAAACAGTAGGTTATTGTTTACCGGAAAACTTAAGTCATACTGACTTTTCTGTACCGCTTCCCTTGAACACTAAGCGGGGATTCAATATAGACTCCGATTCCCATATCAGAAGTCCTCAAGTTTAACAACAGAACCCATAGTCTATGCCATCAAGGTTTTAACTTCCCGAGCCTAACCCTTTTCCTTAAGGTGTATGTCCTTTTTGTATCACAACACCAGTATTATATCAGTACTTTGTTCTTGTTTTTCGAAATACTTTTAAAACCATGGCTTAGAGCCTAACTTAGTTAGTCAAACCGATTGGCCAGGTAGGCGTCTATCATGGGAGCCTCACCGTGCTAGGGTGACTGATTGGCTGATCCACATAGACTCGGCCCTACCTTCGGCACCAATGGTTTACTGTAACTGAGTTGGGTTCATACCAGATAAAACACTTTTGAAAGCTTAGAACCTAACTCCGCTACTCAGACAATCCGACTAGGCAGGTGTATTTGTGGAAGGCTCGACGAATTCAAGGAAACTGATTGCCAACCACAAAACCCCTTTCTAGATATCGGACTGTTTGGAGTAACTTAGTTAACTCTGTGCCAGGATGTCTGCTCTGATACCAAAATGTAACACCCCAACTTTTCTAAAGCATTTTCAAAATAATTTGATCAGAGTTCAAAATAATTTAATCAGAATAGAGCAACGAAATGATTTTAAATACAGAGTAACTGATATTCAACCACTGTAGTGTACTGGTTTGCTGATACAAAGAGTTTGAAAGACTATACATATCTACAGGACTATCTCCAGCTAGTCCTTCTGCCTGCTGCTTACCCTTGTTTCTGTTTCTGTTCACTCCGAAAATCCTGAAGCTACAGTAAGAGCTGAGGTTCAATACCCATTGAACCTCAGGTAACGGTTAACCTCATGCTTATGTATCAAATATGTATGACAGATATTCATGTCAAAACAGCAATAATCACATACATTATTCATATATTCACATAATAACATAACACAGCCACTGCAATATGCATGTTATTATAGTCTGCACTATTCACCAGTGCCACGGTGTACATCCGTGTCCTCAGCGCTAGGAAAACATAACGGCGTTATCAAGACTATAACCCGTATCAAGTTGTATGTGTATGATCAATTTTCAAAAACACAATTTCAGACTATCTATCACATATAAGCATACCATAAGCATCAGAGTTAAGGTTACAATACGCGTCCGTACCTTCCTTCCACGTGAATAGTAATTTACTATTCATGTATACGGCACTATTCATGTATACGGCACTATTCACGTATACGGCACTATTCACGTATCCCCAAACTTCCTTTGAATCTGACTCCGGAATCCTCGGATATCCTATAATATCATTTTTATCAGTGACCATTAATTTTCAGCATTTGCGGAAACTATGTTGGATATTCACTATTCATGTGAATAGTACCAGTAAAAATATTTTTACCGTGCCGGTAAATATTTTTTACTGTGCCAGTAAATAATATTTACTGTCCAAGGATAATTCTTTTCTGATGTGACAGATCAGACTAAGCTGCAGCCACAGAGCATACTCAGAAAAACTCTATCTGGCATTTCTACTATAATTACCAAAAGAAACTACCAAATATTAAGACTAGAGACCAAAGAACTTACCCTTGAAGTTCCTGCTCATTCTCTCCAGCTTCAAGAACTTTACTCTAAACTCTCTCTCTAACTCTAAGAATTCTCACTCTTCTCTTAAACTCAACTGTTGTTCTCTGAGTTTGGTGTGAAGAAAATGAAGAAATGAAGCCTCTATTTATAGTGAAAAAGCATGACACTATTCATACTTTATCAGGTCAGATTTTGGCCGTTGGATCTTGACTTTAAACATGGCTTCATCTCAACCGTCCAATCCATTTGCTTACGTCATCGATGACGTCATCGATGACGTCATCGATGACGTCATCATGACGATGACACTTTCTTACTCTTTTGCATTTATCCTATAAAGATTCCCTGATCGGTGTTCTAATCGCGTTATATTAGAAATTCTCAAGAATCCGGAAGCACAGCCTTGTAGTTCTATTTTTCCTCTTCAGAAATATCTGGGTCAACTAAATTTTTGATCCTATTTAGGGTATTCCGTAACCTGCCGAAGATTTTAAGTCGGACACTGACGGTTACAGAAATTACTTCGGGTGACACCATCTTCTAGACAAAAATTCACTGATTCATAATATGTGCAGTTGTTTACTACTTAGTTCAAGGATTTTGAGTTATGATTTATTTCCTACAGATTCCACTATCTGTCCTGCTTCAAAATATCGGTTCAACCTATCTCAAATAATCATTCCGCCGATTACGGAAATGACTTCGGAGATAACCCACTCTGAGATAAAAATTCACTTATTTATAATATACCCTTACTTTAAAAACCTAATTCACGGTTTATTGGAAATAATTTTATTTCTATTATTTTCCAAAGTATAAGATATTATATTATAATAATATTATTATTGAGTGGGTCCCGCGTCAAATTTTTCAAAATTTCTCCCGTGAATGTGTCGGCAGGAGGAGAATTATTTTGACGTGGGTCCCACTTGAATAGTAAATACGTATTTTCAAAAAGTGAATACGTATTTAGGAATAGTAAATACCGTATTTTTGAATAGTAAATACCGTATTTGTGAATAGTAAATACTTTTCATATTTCTCAAAATATCGATTAAATACCGTATTTATAAAAAGTGAATACGTATTTGTGAATAGTGAATACTATTCATGTACGTATTTGTGAATAGTGAACACTATTCATGTCCAATAAAATACTGATTCTAAATTCATTTTCAAAAATAGGGTCTAATAGTTCTCCGAAAATAGGCTAATTTTCTAGTCTTTAGGTCCAAAATTCAGAATGTTACAATTTCCATCTCATGTCACTCCATCCACTGAAATTTTCCCTACACCTTCTCCATTTTCCACTCCTCCTATACCTGATCCTAACCCTCTGGCCATGGTACCATACTCTCCTCCTATCTTTGTCCTTGACCCCGAGTTTGCTGATGACAAAGGGGGAGAAGCAGAGAAAGATGTCTAGTGTTTGGGTGGTGTTCTAGTTAGTTCTAGGTAGTTGTGGTTATCTTGTACTTGACTTGTGTGACTTGTAGACTCTTTGTTCTGATATCAGTAAATTTTCACAGTTTTATCATTATCATTTCTGATATTGGTTTCAATTGTATGAGTTGCGTTCATTGAATATATTTCAGTTCATTTATGACTTAAATACAATCCTGCTGCCAGTTTCTGAGTTATTTGTGTTAAAATACTAAACTAATTGTTTTCTGATAACTCAACTCTGATATTTTGAAAACTTTAATTCAAAAAGCTATCCATCTTTCAATTTTTTTTAAGGATGTTTATAAGTGTTGTCATCATCAAAAAGGGGGAGAATGTTAGTTCTCTTATGGTTTTGATGATTGTCAACAACTATAAACAATGAATGAGGATTTGCTCTTAAGATTTGAAAATTCTGAGTAAGAGCAAACCTCGAGGTTTGCACTGAAACCTCGAGGTTTGGCCTTACAAGAAAACCTCAAGGGTTAACCCAATCGATTTGCTCTTAACATTCTTCCCCTTTTTGATGACGACAACACTTGTAAAACAAACTTTTAAGAATTCGAGGAAATTTGGATTTTGAACATTTGAAATTCTTTTGGCATTTTTTGAAAAACTGAGATGTATGAAAATTTGATGAGCATCAAGGGTGTTTTAGAAACTGTTAATTTTTTTTTTTTGTTTATTTGAAACTTACATTAAATGAAATATATGACAGAAGCAATTATCAGAGCAAATAACTTAAGTAACTGCATTCATCATATAACTTAAGCATTCAATCAGAGCAATATCAGAGCAAATAACTTAAGCAACTGCATTCATCATACAACTTAAGCATTTAACCAGAAATTACTTAATGTCAATACAGAGTAACGAAAACACAGTTAAAATATTACAAAAACAAAGATCAAAGCACTCAAATTCTGTTCTGCTCTAGCTCTGATCTTCTCCCCCTTTGTCATCGTCAAAAGGTAGGCCAAGGAGAGGTGACTCAGGTGTGGCAGGTATATAAGGTACGATAGCAAGTGGCTCTGCAAAAGATGTGAAGGTAGAAGGCATAGGAGTAGACGTATGTGGAGGTGGCCCAGAAGCTTGTCGAGAAGGCTGAGGATCTGTAGTGTTTCCAAAAGTTGAAGAAAGACCGATGTTGAAGTGTTTCAACAATAGATCCATCTTGTCATGGAGACTGGAGTTGGACACACTCAGGGCTGTAAGCACAATGTCATGACCTTGAACCAAGTCTGACAGTTTGGCATTTTGATTGGTGAGCTCTTCCAAATCATGCTTCATACCAACCAAGTCTTGTTTCATATCATCTTGAACCTCAACCAGATTCTTGAAGTTTTTAACATGTACACCCTTCAATTGACCAATCTCGTAGCCAATGCTCATAGACATATCCCTAACTGCAGAATCAATAGTATCTTTCACCCGAGTTTCAAAATCTGTAGTAGGTGGAGGAGGTGCAGATTGGGCCTCTTGGTTCTGAGACTGAGACTGAGATCTGGCTGGAGCTTTAGACCGTGTAGGGGCTTTTGATTGCCCAGAACCCTCTCCCTCAAAGGTTAAATTCATCAAGTTCAGCTGACCCTTACCAAAATAGAGAGGATACTTCAAGGTTTCAATTGACTCAACATACCATATCTTAAAGTAGAACAAAATGACTGATATCAGTGAAGGGAAAGGCATGTGAGAAAGCTTTCTGGTAGGGAATTTGAATTTGATCATCTTCTTTAGAATGTGATGACCAAGATTAAATGGGGCTTGCTTCACAAAAGATGAAAACAGAGGATAGTCTCTTTGGGCAAAATGGGTGAAGTTGCCACCCTTTTGGATGAAATTTCTAGAAAAGATATACCACAGAACTCTATTCTTAGGAGGCATAGAGCTTGGTCTAAATGTCAGGGTGTGAGACTGGTCATCTGGGAAAGGTTTGTGAGGCATCAGTACAGACCAAATCCCCCTATTACTATACTCAGAATTATGAACAGGGAATTGATCTAGCTGAAGAATTTTGTTCAGGATAGAGGCAGACAGAGTAAATTTAGTACCCCTAACAACAGTAGTAATTCTTTCTTCAATCAACTCCCCCTCAGGACCCAAAATATTGTCATAAACCATATTGTAATAGAATAACCGAACAAAGTTTGGGGAATATGGGCAAGCTAAGGAAACAAAATTCTCATAAAAATTTAACCAGGGTTTTAAGTTCAGGTTGGTCTCCCTCTCTAATTGTTCAAAATCTACAGCTACAACTACACAGAATTCTCTAGAGGCAAATTTTTCTTTGAAAGCTTTATCCAGTGCCTTCAAATTTACAGTAGCAATATCAAAGGATGAAGGAGGAGACTGTATACGGTATATATCAGCTATGGCATTTTCCATAGTTGGAGAAGTTTGAGAAGAAGATGGCTTTGTCTGTTGAGTTGTCTGATGCCCAGAGCTTGAGTCTTTCTTCTTCTGAGTCGTTTCTGCTTCATAGTGGGAAGCTCTCTTCATTCTGGCCTTCTTCTTGCTCTTAGCCACAGGGTCTGGTACCGCCTCTGTTGCCTTTCGTTTTCTTAGAGGAGTGGCTATTGGTTCTTGAAATGATACTCCTTTAGAACGAGAGGGTGTGGCTGAAGTGTCCTTTGAAGTATCCTGTGGAATTTCACTACTGACACCTGGAATTGAACGGTCAATACCCTCTTGAAGTTTTCTGGGTATCATCTTGGTTCTCGGCGGATGTTGAAGAGACAGTGAAGGAGAAGATGTCTGAGATTGAGACCTCTCAGGCTGTGGATTAGCTTTGGGTTGAGTGGATTTGGAAGTCATTATAAGGTTTTTGAGTGATTTCGAAGGTTTCTGGGTTGATTCACGATGAATAGAGAAAGAACAAAGTGAGAGAACGGAACAGAAGCTAGGGCAAAACCGGCAGTTTTGAGAACGGTTTTGAAGAATACACACAGACATATATATATACACAGTCCAAAACTCGAGTTTTCATCACCAAAACTCGAGTTTTGATGAAATTTAGATACTAACCTGGATGTCAATGGTGTACCGTGAACCGTTGATATTCCGAGTCCAAAACTTGAGTTTTGCACCCCAAAACTTGAGTTTTCATCTGTTGTGGAAAACTCTGGTTCATTCTCTGACTCCGATACTGGGACTTCAAAACTCGAGTTTTGATTATCAAAACTCGAGTTTTCAGCTTTGCAGGAGTTGTTGTCTTCGATACCTGACCATCAAAACTCGAGTTTTGGCCTCCAAAACTCGAGTTTTCATCTTTTGACAGTAAAGACTAATTTTAAAACATCCTGCAAAAGAGAAAACTAGATACTCCGATGCTTAAGTCAGTAACTTATAATCATCAAAACCATAACTAACATTGAATTAAGTGAGAAATACTTACAGCTCATTGGGATTTACCATTCCCAATTCTCTTCTTATGAAATTAAATTGTTCTTTAGCTAGTGGTTTTGTGAAGATGTCTGCCAATTGGAGATTAGTCGGAATGAACATGACCTTGACTTCCTTTTTCTGAACATAATCTCTTATGAAATGATGCCTTACATCAATGTGCTTGGTCCTAGTATGTTGGACTGGATTTTTGGCCAAGCTTATTGTGCTTGTATTGTCACACAATATTGGAACTTCTTTGAGGTTGATTCCCAAATCTGAGAGTTGTTGTTTGAGCCACAAAACTTGTGCACAGCAACTTGAAGCAGCTACATATTCAGCTTCAGTAGATGATACAGCTACTGTTGTTTGTTTCTTGCTAAACCATGACACAAGTGACCCACCAAAGAATTCACACTGTCCACTTGTACTTTTCCTATCGATTTTGTATCCAGCATGATCTGAATCTGAATATGCCACCAAATGTTCAGGTTGACCTTTGGGAAACCACAATCCTAGAGTCTTAGTGTCAGCAAGGTATCTGAAAATTCTTTTCACATGTTCAACATGTGACTCTTTTAGGGCAGATTGGAACCTTGCACACATTCCTGAAAGAGAAGGAAATCACCAAGAGGGGGGGTGAATTGGGGATTTCAAAATTCTTTTCGGTTCACCCACACAACAGAAAATATTAAGACAAAGTGGAGATAGAGTAGAGAAGCTTGACACAGATGATTTATCCTGGTTCGGTCTAATCCTTGACCTACATCCAGTCCCCAGCACCTCTGGGATTTTCCACTATCACTCAAGAACAATTACACACTCTGTACTCAGGATGATCCTCTCCCTAGGACTCACTCCCCCTTACAAGTTGTAATTGCATACAACAGATGCACACTCTGTAACCAAAGGATGCTCCTCTCCCTAGGACACACTCCCCCTTACAAGTTGCACTCTGTAATCAGATACACCCTCTGTAAACACAGGATGTTCCTCTCCCTAGGACACACTCCCCTTTACAAGTTGTACTCTGATTTTCCCAATCTCCAAGTCCCACTGACTTGAGATTATTACAATGAGTGATGTACAATGATATAGACTCTCTCTAAGAGTAGATAAAGATACAAACTGAAGCTCAATGTATCAAAGATACAATCTAATGTATATACAGAGAAAGAATGAATATTTTCGAGCAAAACTTCTGTAGTTGTCTTCTCTGTGTTGTAACTTCAATTCTTCAGCTATATATGGAAGTTTGAATCTTGTAAACGTTATGTGACCGTTGGAGCCTTCTTCCATTCGAATTTCTAGCTGTTGTAAGTGGTTCTCCATGTGTAAAGTTGCTGTTGAAGGTGTTGAACGAATATGCTGTTGGCCACTTCCTAGATTTGAATATTTCCACTGTTTTGTACTTGATAATGGTGACCCATGCTGTCTTTCTTGTGTTTCAGCTTTACATAGTGGAGTCTAAGTTGTCTGCATTGAATACTGGAGGTTTATCACGCCTGCCCGACATCCATCTGCTTTTGTCTTGAAGGATATATTATTATATTGCAAGTTGCACAAGATGAACCTTCATTTGATCCTCAGACAAATTCAAATGCTTCTGTAATCTTATGAACAAAACTTGTTAAATGTAGCTAGGAACATAAGTAAATGAATTATGAAAGCAATAGGATCAATCAACAGAGATTTGCATATTCGTCAGATTTGAAACTCTGAAGTTGGCGTCCAATACTTGAGTCTTTACTGGAGTAAGCAAGTCAAGTATCCAATACTTGAGTCTTTACTGGAGTAAGCAAGGACAGATGCTAAGTTGAAAATCAGTTTAAAAACATCTTTACTCGAGTAAGAAATACTTTACTCGAGTAAGCATCACTTATAAAATATGTGGAGCTCTCTGTATGACACTTTACTGGAGTAAAGATTCCTTTACTCGAGTAATCATCACTTAAAGAAATTTTGGAGCTCTCGGTATGGCTCTTTACTGGAGTAAAGCTTCCTTTACTCGAGTAAGCCATTTTCTTGAAAAACAGGTTTGCTCTCTGTAAGTCCCTTTACTCGAGTGAGCATATCTTTACTCGAGTAAGCACCTATCAAAAACTTTGATTGCTCTCTGGAACTCCCTTTACTGGAGTAAAGACTCCTTTACTTGAGTAAGCCTTGTAAAATACATTTGAGCAACTTCCTGAACTGACTTCCAACTTCTGAGAGCCATATCTCTCTGGTCCAAGCTCCGTTTTGGTCCGTTCAACTCTTGATGGAAAGCTTTGTATGTCTAGTTTCCAATGGAACTGATTTGAGCTCAATTTGATTTGTCGTTTGAGAGATATACCCAAAATACCGAAGGCTGTTCCTAACTGTGATGCTGTTCTTTGTGTCAACTTGTAAAATTCATCAATAATTCATCTGACCTCATTTGGGCTTGAATTTTTGTCACCAATACCTTTTGGATGTCCAGTTTCCAATGCTTTTGGTTTTGTATCAATCCGATCTCTGGTTTGTGAGATATCATCGAATTACCAGACGTCGCCCGTGCTGAACGTGAACAGAGTAGAACAGAGTTGCTGATCACCGCTGCTTACTCGAGTAAGCAATTCTTTACTCGAGTAAAGCTTCGTCCAGAGACACCAAAAATGCTGAAAACACTGTGCACTTAAGTATAAGGTCCCTTACTCGAGTAAACTACTCCTGAAGCTGATTTTTTACTAACTTTAACTCCAAATTGAGCCATTTGAACTTCCATATGATCTTGGAGTCTTCTAGCATCAATATATGAACTTGGATACTAAAATCTTTATTCCATATATCAAGTTCTTCCTTCTTCCAACTCCCAACTTGATCATTCTTCTTCATTTAACTTGGGCTCATCATTCTTTGCAGCTTCTGCCTTCTGCAAATGCTTTCTTTCTTTCATCTCTTATCTCCTTCTTGATTATTCTTCTTAATTTAACTTCAAATAATCTACATTAAATATAGCAGGTAGTCAATGTAGTAGACAAATATATTACTCAATCTTTTTGCTTATAAGAATGGTATCTATATAAGACATCATCAAAACTAATCATAACTAACATTCTCCCCCTTTTTGATGATGGCAAATACCTTAAGAAAAATATGTATGAATATGAGACTACATTAGATGCAACATATTTTTCTTGCCATTCTCTCCCCCTTATTTGTCATTAGCAAAAAGTTGAAGTAAAGAGGAAATGTTTAAATAGACAAGTATGGGATCATTTTAGAAAGAGTTAAAGAACTGATTTTCTCACCCCAATTGAAAGTGCTTTCATTTTAAATATGATGCAATTTAGAATGTTTTTATGAAAACAAATTTGAATATAAAGATACCAAAATTTGGAGAGGTTTTCAAAACATCTTTCACAAATAAGGCATAGTGATACCAAGCATGTGCAAAATTTTTACTGAATATAAAAAGATAGAGATTAGAAATGCTCATGTTGGTTCTGTAAATTGATGAATGATCTGAGAAGTCCATTTGCTAGCTGCATGAAGTTTGATTGTGTCGCCATGGCCTGAGATCAAGCAGTGGAAGGCTCTCTTCCTTGTTGTGTGAGATTCTTTGAAGAAGATCAATAGCAGGATCATGGATATCCTGTATAATGTAAATAGGATGAAAATACTTGCTTCTTGAAGACTATCGCATCTGAATATGATTAGCACTCAGCTTTCATCCTTTGCTTTTTCTTCAAAGATCATCTATGTAGAGCATATCTCAGCTTCAATGATTGATCTCCAAAGTTGCAACTCATAACCAAATCTCCTGCTATGAATTGAAAACTTTCTTTGCAAAAGATTTGTTAGTGCAAGCCAAATATCAAAGTATCCCTTTCTATATGATATTTTTCAAATAAGGATAATGAAAGGGAAATATGATATTAACTCATCATCAAAACTAATAGGAGATAATAAATGCAGATGAGTATACTTAAAACAATTTTCTTCATATAAAAGTGAAGAGCTTATAGAGTATAAAACACATATGAATGTGAAGTTCCCCCTTAATGAATGCATGACTGAAAATATGAATTTCCCTTTAATGATACCAAATAATAATGTGACACTAAATGTTATGAGGTTTGGAAAAATCTTTGCTTACAACATGGCACCTCAGAATTGAAAAACTTCCAAGTTCACTTGGGTGGACTTGAAATTGGTATAAAGAAATCACTTATGCTTTTTATGATGATAAAAAAAGTTTAAAGCATAAGGATCATTTTAAAAATGAGTTTGCTTAGGCTAAACTTTATGAAATAAATTGGAATGAAATCAAGTTAGCCCAACAGTGATGTGAGAACAAAGAAATGATTAAAATATATGAATATTATTTCAAAAATACAATACCTCACTCAAGTAATATTGTAATTACTTGAGTCATAATCCTCTGTTGTTCATTGATGCATTTGTCTCAACTTGGAGGAATGTTACTTGAGTAACATCATTGGTCTACTTGAGTATACTTATATCAGAGTCTCTGCATCAGTGTTTTTCTCGAGCATACTTGAGTATCCCTAGCATAATACTTGAGTACCTTCTTCTGAAACACTTATCAAACATTTAAACCTGTTATTACTCAAGTACACGCATCACTACTCGAGTATGTTACTTAAGAATGTAATTATCAGAGGTGAAATCATTCAACATTACTCAATTAAACTTCTGATATTAGATAAAGCATTCCAATCAAATAAATTCAATCTAATAATCAGATAATAGCTGAATGATTTCAAGAATGTTATTTTCAATGACAATTTGAAAATATCCTTTAAGTAAAAAGATGTCATTGATATGAAACTCATGTAATCCATGGATAAGATCAAGATTTCAAATATGATAATGAAAAATCAGAATTATTTCTAATCTTGAAATTTCTTTCAAACCATGTTAATGCATTATGTAATCAAAAATTTTTATAACTGAAGGATTCATTTTTGAAACATGCTTCAAAAACAATGATCACTTTAAAACATGGTGGAAGTCAATAGGTTTAATGAATATATCAACATGCTTCAGATTTAGAGAACATGTTGAACATTGAGGTTAACATATGGAAGAATTTTCTGCAAAGCAACAGTCATAAGAGCATTATCAAGATATTCTTAACACAACATATATATGCAAAATGACTTTGCCATGACCAAGAGATAATCTTGCTTCTTAGATGAAAGTCTTGAAAGTATGACAACAATCAAGGCAAGATTATGAATATACATAGATAGTTACTCAAAATATGGATGGAATTAAATTTGATGTATTTGAGTAACACTAAGAGTACTAGGATTCATGGACGATGAAGCACAATTTCTTTTAGTCCAGATGACTAAAGTTTCAAAATATCATCCTAGTAAGTTATTCCATATAATGGTTAATACACATAATGCATTAATGAACATTCATAATGCTTTGGAATAAGGTTTTATGCAATAAGCATAAGTTTTCACAAATTGAGTTCTTTTCTGGAAATAAGCTTGAAGCTCATAGACGATTAACTTGTTAGACATGAGGTCCAACTAGTTGGAGAATGAAGCTAGAGAGTTCAAGCAAAACATTGAATTCTAAAGATCAATATGTGAAAGATAATGAAAACTCAATTACAGAAATTTGAAGCATATTCAATATTCAGTAACAATATTAACTTCCAATTTGAAACATCATTGAAATGTAACCAAAGTATGGATATGTTTTCAAAACATTTGTATGCAACTTCATAAAACAGAGTGAATTGAAATTTAAACAAATTTTAGACTTGTGCATTTCAAAAATATAAAATCAATAAAGTTATGCACAAATTTACTTGTTTGATCATCAAAAATTCACTAACAAACTGAATAATCATAGTTAGAAATATGAGTGAATGATGATGTGAAGTATATAGATCATACATGAAGTTTTTGGAAATTCGAGCAAGATGATTTCAAAAACATGGTTGACTCAAACTTGAGTTTAGAAAGACAAAACAGAGTTTGGTAAGGCAAATGGGAGTTTGGAAAAACAAACTGGAGGTTCATGAAGGTAGTCTCAAGTTTGCTTATTTTTTAAAACATTAAATGCTCTTGACCAAGTGTAAACTCTTTGAAAATTTTCTCTGGAGGTCCAAACCTGAGGTTTAGAAACTTTAGTCTCAAGTTTAAGATGTAAACTGGTGAATTTTGCCTTCTGTATGGACCAAACCGGAGGTTTACGTAGTAAACCTGAAGTTTGTAAAATTTGTACAGGACCAAACTGGAGGTTTGCGTAGAGAACTTGAGGTTTGTAAATTTTCTTCAGGACCAAACCTGAGGTTTGCATTTTAGGCTCGAGTTTAGACTTCTATTGAGCAACCATCGGGTTTTCAGTTTGAAATATATTTTGAGCAAAACCACAAACTCGAGTTTGTAAGTGACGAACTCGAGTTTGACACTGTTCATGTCAAAAATCAGTTTAAGCTCTTAAAAGACAAACTGGAGGTTCCCAGTGCAAACCGGAGGTTTTCTCAAGTTCAAAAAATATTTTGCTCTCTGTAAAGGCATGAACTCGAGTTTAGAAACTTGAACTCGAGTTCTCTCAACTTAGAAAAACTCTTGGAAACTTTTGGCCTAAAGCAAACTGGAGGTTCATGGAAACAGTCTCAAGTTTATGAAAATCTCATTTGAAAAACTGGAGATTGGCTTTTGAAATTGAATAACTTTCAAAACCTTTTAACTTAACATAAACCGATAATGAATTACATATAATCATAGTATGAGACAACGATTAGATATCACCAAAATTCCTCTTTTCCTCATAGAAGCTTGCTTGGTAGAGATGGATTGATGTAGATAACTCATTTTCCAAATTTCACCATCAACATCAAGTTTGGCTTGTGCTTCCTCAAGACTTAAATCATTATCTATCTTGCATTCTTGAGAGGCTTTCCCTGATCCTACAAAACTATATAAATCTTTTCTCTTCTTGGTATCCAACCTTACTTGGATCCAATCAATGTTAGCTTGTAGGACCAAAATTCACATGCTCTAATAATACAACCAGATTATGATAATTAAGCATAATGGATTAAACACAAATTCATGCATGAAAGATGTATTAATTATATTTTTAAAGTTCATAATGTATGCATGAGAACAAATAAGCTAATGAATATTGCAAGCTATATATAAATCTATAGATTCTTAAACTATGCATATTGTTTGCAATGTTCATTCCTACCATCCAATGTGTAAAACCTCAATAGGTGTTCTAGAAAACATAGTAGGAGGTTTTACCATTGTGTACCTTTCACCTTAGGTACTTGAAAGATTGACTTTGCACACCCATTGTCTCTTTGGTGTCTGCAAAGTTTTCACAAAGGATATAGGCTTCAAGTATTTACTCTTTGATACTTGATGGGTTTTCCTCTTCTTGTTCTCCTCAAGGTAATTGAGTGGTACTCTCTGGTAGTTTGCTCTTAAGGTGGAACATACTCCTCTTACTTGTGTCCATTGCTTCTTATGATTTGATCTTGTAATTTCTGCAATGGGTGCACTAGGAGTTCTCCTTCTTGATGTAATTCTCCTTTTGGGCTCATAAGATATTCTCTGGTTCTTAACCTCTGTATGTCCATTTCTTTTGGAATTAACCTGCATAAACATAGCAACAGATGGACATTTTGGTACCCTTTTGTGTTTGGGTCCTTCTGGGTTAGTTTGGACCTTAGGGAAAACATAAGTTCCCTTTGGTACCCATTGATAATTACCTACAGGCTTGCTCCTTCTTTCCTTTTTATGAAAACATGAAGAAGTAGCATGGCCTTTTCGATTGCAATAGCTACAATAAGCAAAAGGATTTGAAGAATGGACTGATTTTTGAAAATAGTTCATATATGATCTTTGTCCAAGCTTCTTCTTGCCTTTCTTCTTGTCAAAATCAGGTTTATAACCAATTCCTGATTTGTCATTTGTGAACCTTTGCTGTTTTAAAATCACTTTGAGCATTTCACTACCTCTAGTGAATTTCTCAAGAGTTTTCGTAAGATGTAAATTTCTTTTATCTAGATCACAGCAATTGTCACAAACCTTTTCTAAAATCTTTTCGCAATCATTTTCAGGAATATTTTCGCAAGCAGAAATGATTTCAGAAATAGAAGCATTCTGAACTTTTTCTTCCAACAATTTAATTTTCTTTCTAGAAGACAAAAGTTCTTTTGCAATCTTTCGAAATTCAGTGAAGAGAGACTTATATTCAGATAAGAGTTCATCATAAGATGATTCAAGATCATTTACCTCTTCACTTTCTGATTCTTCCTCTTTGGCCACAGAATAGATGTCAACTCTATCTTCTTTTTCAGCTTCATCTTCATGAGCTATTTTAATAGCATCCCACATAGCCTTAGCAGATGGCAAAGTGCAGATTCGAGAATAATCTTCTTGGCTTAGAGCACTTCGCAGCATGTGGATTGCTTTTATGTTGAGAGTGACTTGCCTTCTGTCATTCTCATCATACTCTTCTTCACGCTTGTCTCTTTTAACTCCATTTCTAGTGACAGATGGTTTATAATCACCTTTCTCAAATACATTCCATAAACCAAATTCACTTCCCATGATAAAGACTCTGAACTTAGTTTTCCAGGAAGAATAATGTTCTCCACTGAAATTTGGTGGTTTGTTGATTTCAGCTCCTTCTGGTAGAATTCCTTCCATTGGATCTTTGATCTAGGATGTTAATCCTTCAAATAGATAACCAAAGCTCTGATACCAAATGAAAGAGAAGGAAATCACCAAGAGGGGGGGTGAATTGGGGATTTCAAAATTCTTTTCGGTTCACCCACACAACAGAAAATATTAAGACAAAGTGGAGATAGAGTAGAGAAGCTTGACACAGATGATTTATCCTGGTTCGGTCTAATCCTTGACCTACATCCAGTCCCCAGCACCTCTGGGATTTTCCACTATCACTCAAGAACAATTACACACTCTGTACTCAGGATGATCCTCTCCCTAGGACTCACTCCCCCTTACAAGTTGTAATTGCATACAACAGATGCACACTCTGTAACCAAAGGATGCTCCTCTCCCTAGGACACACTCCCCCTTACAAGTTGCACTCTGTAATCAGATACACCCTCTGTAAACACAGGATGTTCCTCTCCCTAGGACACACTCCCCTTTACAAGTTGTACTCTGATTTTCCCAATCTCCAAGTCCCACTGACTTGAGATTATTACAATGAGTGATGTACAATGATATAGACTCTCTCTAAGAGTAGATAAAGATACACACTGAAGCTCAATGTATCAAAGATACAATCTAATGTATATACAGAGAAAGAATGAATATTTTCGAGCAAAACTTCTGTAGTTGTCTTCTCTGTGTTGTAACTTCAATTCTTCAGCTATATATGGAAGTTTGAATCTTGTAAACGTTATGTGACCGTTGGAGCCTTCTTCCATTCGAATTTCTAGCTGTTGTAAGTGGTTCTCCATGTGTAAAGTTGCTGTTGAAGGTGTTGAACGAATATGCTGTTGGCCACTTCCTAGATTTGAATATTTCCACTGTTTTGTACTTGATAATGGTGACCCATGCTGTCTTTCTTGTGTTTCAGCTTTACATAGTGGAGTCTAAGTTGTCTGCATTGAATACTGGAGGTTTATCACGCCTGCCCGACATCCATCTGCTTTTGTCTTGAAGGATATATTATTATATTGCAAGTTGCACAAGATGAACCTTCATTTGATCCTCAGACAAATTCAAATGCTTCTGTAATCTTATGAACAAAACTTGTTAAATGTAGCTAGGAACATAAGTAAATGAATTATGAAAGCAATAGGATCAATCAACAGAGATTTGCATATTCGTCAGATTTGAAACTCTGAAGTTGGCGTCCAATACTTGAGTCTTTACTGGAGTAAGCAAGTCAAGTATCCAATACTTGAGTCTTTACTGGAGTAAGCAAGGACAGATGCTAAGTTGAAAATCAGTTTAAAAACATCTTTACTCGAGTAAGAAATACTTTACTCGAGTAAGCATCACTTATAAAATATGTGGAGCTCTCTGTATGACACTTTACTGGAGTAAAGATTCCTTTACTCGAGTAATCATCACTTAAAGAAATTTTGGAGCTCTCGGTATGGCTCTTTACTGGAGTAAAGCTTCCTTTACTCGAGTAAGCCATTTTCTTGAAAAACAGGTTTGCTCTCTGTAAGTCCCTTTACTCGAGTGAGCATATCTTTACTCGAGTAAGCACCTATCAAAAACTTTGATTGCTCTCTGGAACTCCCTTTACTGGAGTAAAGACTCCTTTACTTGAGTAAGCCTTGTAAAATACATTTGAGCAACTTCCTGAACTGACTTCCAACTTCTGAGAGCCATATCTCTCTGGTCCAAGCTCCGTTTTGGTCCGTTCAACTCTTGATGGAAAGCTTTGTATGTCTAGTTTCCAATGGAACTGATTTGAGCTCAATTTGATTTGTCGTTTGAGAGATATACCCAAAATACCGAAGGCTGTTCCTAACTGTGATGCTGTTCTTTGTGTCAACTTGTAAAATTCATCAATAATTCATCTGACCTCATTTGGGCTTGAATTTTTGTCACCAATACCTTTTGGATGTCCAGTTTCCAATGCTTTTGGTTTTGTATCAATCCAATCTCTGGTTTGTGAGATATCATCGAATTACCAGACGTCGCCCGTGCTGAACGTGAACAGAGTAGAACAGAGTTGCTGATCACCGCTGCTTACTCGAGTAAGCAATTCTTTACTCGAGTAAAGCTTCGTCCAGAGACACCAAAAATGCTGAAAACACTGTGCACTTAAGTATAAGGTCCCTTACTCGAGTAAACTACTCCTGAAGCTGATTTTTTACTAACTTTAACTCCAAATTGAGCCATTTGAACTTCCATATGATCTTGGAGTCTTCTAGCATCAATATATGAACTTGGATACTAAAATCTTTATTCCATATATCAAGTTCTTCCTTCTTCCAACTCCCAACTTGATCATTCTTCTTCATTTAACTTGGGCTCATCATTCTTTGCAGCTTCTGCCTTCTGCAAATGCTTTCTTTCTTTCATCTCTTATCTCCTTCTTGATTATTCTTCTTAATTTAACTTCAAATAATCTACATTAAATATAGCAGGTAGTCAATGTAGTAGACAAATATATTACTCAATCTTTTTGCTTATAAGAATGGTATCTATATAAGACATCATCAAAACTAATCATAACTAACAATTCCAACACTGAATTGGATGTCCGGGCGACTTGCTGTTAGGTAGAGTAATGAACCAATCATTCCTCTATGTTTTGTAATATTGAAGTCTTTGCCCTCTTCATCAGCATCCAAGGAAGTTGTTGTACTCATAGGAGTGTCAGCACCATTTCATTGATCCATTCCAAATTTCTTTAAGAGATCATTCAGATACTTGGTCTGTGATATGAATATCCCATCCTTCTTTTGCTTAATTTGTAAACCAAGAAAATAATTAAGTTCTCCCATCATAGACATTTCAAATTCTTCCTGCATTTTCTTTACAAAATCTTCACATAAACCATCATTAGAAACACCAAATATAATATCATCCACATATATTTGAACAACTAGGATTTCATTTAACTTGTTAGTCCTAATGAAAAGAGTTGTGTCAGCTTTTCCTCTAACAAAGCCTTGATCAAGAAGAAATTTGCTTAAACGCTCATACCAAGCTCCAGGAGCTTGCTTAAGACCATACAATGCTTTCTTGAGATGATAAACATGATCTGGAAATTTTTCATTTTGAAATCCTGGAGGTTATTCAACATAAACTTCCTCTTGTATAAAACCATTTAAAAATGCACTTTTTACATCCATTTGAAAAAGCTTAATTCCTTTAACACAAGCAAAGGCTAGAAGAACTCTTATGGCTTCCAATCTTGCTACTGGAGCATAAGTTTCTTCATAATCAATCCCTTCTTCCTGATTATAGCCTTTAGCAACCAATCTTGCCTTGTTGCGGACAATGATTGCAGATTCATCTCATTTGTTTTTGAATACCCATTTAGTGCCAATGACCGGATGGTCTTTAGGCCTAGGTACCAAATCCCAAACTTGATTTCTGTCAAATTGATGTAACTCCTCTTGTATTGCTATCACCCAATCATTGTCTGAAAGGGCTTCATCAATTTTAGAGGGTTCAATGTGAGATATGAATGCAGAAAATGTTACTTCATTCAAATTGCTTTTTCTGGTTCTTACTCCTTGATTGACATCACCTATTATTTGGTCTAAAGGATGATTCCTAATGTATTTCCAAGCTTTAGGCTGAGATGGTTCAGGATTTTCAAAATGGTTTTGAGGATCAGTTTCGAAAACATCTAGTTCTTTTGAATCCGAAGTAGTTTTTAAATGAAGTTGATTTTTCGAAATTGGTTCATCATCATTATCATCCAAAGGCTTGTTAGAAGAAGAGTCACAAAATACTACATGAATAGATTCTTCCACACAACTTGTTCGAATGTTAAATACTCTATATGCTTTACTTCTATTAGAGTATCCCAGAAAAATACCTTCATCTGCTTTGGCATCAAACTTACCTAAGTTATCCTTACCATTGTTGTGGATGAAACACTTGCATCCAAACACATGTAGATGTGCCACGTTTGGCTTCCTTCCTTTGTATAGCTCATAGGGAGTTTTGTTCAATTTCTTTCGTACATAGGCTCTATTTGAGATGTAGCATGCCGTAGACATTGCATCTACCCAGAATACTTGTGATGTGTTGTTTTCATTTAACATTGCTCTTGCCATCTCAGTGAGGACTCTGTTCTTTCTTTCAACTACTCCATTTTGTTGAGGAGTCCTTGGAGCTGAAAAGTTGTGATCAATTCCCATGCTTTCACAAAATTCATCAAAGACTTGATTATCAAATTCACCTCCATGATCAGTTCTAATTCCTGAAATAGAAAGACCTTTCTCGTTCTGGACCTTTTTGACAAAGGCAACAAATTGATCAAATGTTTCATCTTTAGAACATAAAAATATGGTCCATGTGAATCTAGAATAATCATCAACTATAACTAGAGTATACAGATTGCCACCTAGACTTCTAACTCTAGCAGGACCTACCAAATCCATGTGAAGTAATTGAAGAGCTTTGTGAGTTGAAATTTCATTTTTGGGATTAAAAGAAGTCTTGGTCTGTTTTCCCTTTTGACAAGAGTTACAAATCATGTCTTTTTTGAAAGCAAGTTTAAGAATGCCAATTACTAGGTCTTTCTTGACAAGTTTGTTAAGTTGGGACATATTAACATGTGCCAATCTTTTGTACCAAAGCCAAGTTTCATCTGAATTACTTACAAAACATTTTTCAGAAACTTTATCATTGTTGCAAAGATTAAGAGTATAGCAATTTCCTTCTCTAGGTGCTCTAAACAATGTTTTAGACTTAATATCTTCTAGGGGAATAATATCCTTGCTAACAATCAAACATTCTTCTGAATTAAAGATAACTAGGTTACCTTTATCTGTACTTTGACTTACACTAAGGAGATTATGGCATAAACCTTCAACAAGATAAACGTCTTTAATCTTTGGTCCATTGTTGTTTCCAATGTCTACAATTCCAGCAATCTTGCCTGTTTGATTTCCACCAAATGTTACCTTGCCTCCATCCTTAGATGTGATTGTAGCAAACTTAGATTAATCCCCTGTCATGTGTCTTGAGCATCCACTATCAATGAACCATTTATTGGATTTTGATGCTCTAAGACAGACCTCTTCATTATCGGATTCTTCTTGAGCTACAAGACAGATGTTGGTTCTTTCTTCTTCTTTAGCTTCATCTTCATCGGATGAGCTATCTCCCCAAATGCCTGAAACATAAGCTCTTCTTTTGAATTTGTTTGATTTCTTCTCTTTGTTCTTGAGTTGTGGGCAATCAGACTTGAAGTGACCAGGTTGTCCACATTCGTAGCAAGTAATAGATTTCTTCGTTTCTGTGCTACCCTTGTGAAATTTTCTGTTGGCCTGATCCCTCTTGAAGAATTTCTTGAATTTTCTAACCATTAAGCTTAATTCTTCATCATCGTCCTCATCTTCTTCATCATCTGATTTTGGCTCTTTAATGGTTTTGAGAGCTATGCTTTTATTCTTCCCATGAACTTCTTCAAGCCCTTTCTTGAATTTAAGTTTTGCTTCATATTCAGACAAACTACCAAAGAGGGCTGCTACAAATGTCATTGACTCTCCACGAGCTTCTTCGATGGCAGTGACTTTGGCTTCCCATTCTTTGTTGAGAACATTTAGGATTTTCCTCACTTGAACAGGTTGTTCATATACCTTACCTAAGGCAGCAAGTTGATTAATCAAATGAGTAAATCTTAACTGAAACTCACCAATGGTTTCTCCTTGTTTCATGCGAAGGAAATCATATTCTGTCACAAGGGTGTTGACTCTATTCTGCTTGACTCCAGTTGTTCCTTCATGAGCTATCTCCAAAGCATCCCACATGGCTTTTGCTGAACTTAGAGTGCATACGCGGAAGTATTCTTGTTGGCTCAAAGCACTTTGTAGCATGAGTATGGCTTTGCTATTGAGAGTGATGTTTCTTCTATCATTTTCATCATAGTTTTCTTCAGGTTTTGGAATCCTGACATCTTCCCTCACAATTGTTGGAGCATAGTCTCCTTTTTCAAATACTCTCCACAAGCCATATTCTGTAGCCAAAACAAAAACCTTGAATTTAGCTTTCCAGAAGGAATAATGCTCACCATTAAAACCTGGTGGACGGTTGATAGACGCTCCATCGGGTAAAATTCCTTCCATAGTGATCCTTCTCGAGATGTTAAGCTCTTTAGAGAAGACCGTGCTCTGATACCAAATGAAAGCGGAGCTAAATCACCAAGAGGGGGGTGAATTGGGGATTTTGAAAATTCTTTTCTGCATTCTCTGTTTTAATTTACTGAAGCAGAATTGATAAGAGTATGAAGGGAAGAAGAGCAAGACACAAGCAATTTATCCTGGTTCGGTCTAATCACTTGACCTACGTCCAGTCCCAGTTACTTCTAGGATTTTCACTATCTCTCTTTGACGATTACAGACTCTGCAAACGAAGGGTGTCTCACAACCTTGAACACACTCCCCCTTACAAGTTGTAATCAGATAACCCAATCTCAAAGTCCCACTACTTTGAGATCCTTACAGAAAAGAAATTACAGAGAAGGAACTCTCTTCTAAGAGTGAATAACGATGATCACTGAAGCACAATGTAAACAGATGAAAAGAACAGTTCTTGACTGATATTTTCGAGTAGAATTGTTGTAGCTCAGTTCTATGTTGTTCCAGCTTCAAATCTTCATCTATTTGTAGTGGTTTGAAGCTTGTGAACGTTATATATCCGTTGGGCCTTTTTCCAATTCAAAAATATAGTTGTTGCTGGAGTTGTATCATGAATCAATCAGCTGAAATTACTCCCTGTCTGGAATATAGCCGTTGGGAAATTATTCGCAGATTTGATTGCTTGATTCTTGTTTCTTTTCCATGTTGGTTTTGTCTGAAGAACGTTGAAGCTCAATTCATGGAGATTTTGACCGTTTGCATAACGGCTATCCACATATTCAGCAAGTTTCCTAAAATGACTCTTCTTTTGAATCTCAAACAAATTTAAAGTCTTTCTGTAATCTCATGAATAAACACATTAGAACAGCTCGATTACAATGATAAGTGATATATATAACATATAAGATCAATGGGTATTTTAAACAAGGATCTTTGAATCAGATTTGGCAAGGTTTAACCGAAACAGTGTTTTTCTGATAATTCACCAAAACTCGAGTTTTGAAGATCAAAACTGGAGTTTTGAACTGTTCATGCTTCATAACCGGAGGTGATGAAACCAAAACTGGCAGTTTTGAAAGTTTATAAATTCAGATGCTCTCGGGTTGCCCAAAACTCGAGTTTTGAACTGTTTATGTCAAAACATAACTTAGTTCAAAACTTCAAAACTGGAGGTATTGGCTCATAACTGGCGGGTTTCAACTTCGAAAAGATTGAAGGCTCTCTGCCTTGGCAAAACTCGAGTTTTGGTATCCAAAACTCGAGTTTTCATATTCTATGAAAACTTGGAAAATACACGTACAGTTGAAAACTGGCAGTGATGGTCTCAAAACCAGCGATGATGAACTAGAGAAAAATCAATTGCTCTTTGTCTCTTCAAAACTCGAGTTTTGCTTCCCAAAACTAGAGTTTTGAACTTTCATGAAAAATATGTAAAGTTCAAAACTAGCAGTGATGAGTGAAAACTGGAGTTTTTGAGATTTTTGAATCTTTGGAAATTTGGTAAGCTCTCTGCCAAGCCAAAACTCGAGTTTTGGATCCCAAAACTCGAGTTTTGAACTATTCACAAAATAGATATAGTTCAAAACCTGCGAATGCCTTTTGCCACAGACCAAAACTCGAGTTTTGGATCCCAAAACTCGAGTTTTCCTCTGACAGTAAGGAAAAACGATTTTTTTCAAGATAGAACTTATCCAATTGATTTTCAAGGCTTTCCAATTGTTCAATCATCATCAAAACACATTGGGAACTAACAAGCTACATATTCGACTTCAGTAGAAGACACAACCAAGGTTGTCAAACTCGTGAGTTTAAGCAAACTCGTGAGAGGGACGTAAACTCGGAAACGTAAACTCGTATCGTAAACTTGTAAGAGTTTACCTATATTAATAAATAACATTTAAAATTATATGATAAAATAATTAAAATACTAAGAATAACAACAATTTGGTTTAAATAAATTTGAAATCTAAATAACTGAGATTAAAACATAAAAATGTATCCGAAATTCATGTCCTAATATAAAATCACTAAACATAATTAAATAAAACTAATTATAAGTTTAACAAAGGCCATCAAATGTTGGATTATCATTATCTCCATTGTCTTCAAATTCTTCACCTTCACCATTATAATCTCCATCTGTAACACCTGCGTCATTATTAGTATCATTATAATTTGCCCTAACATCTTCAATGTTAAAATCAACATTAAGGTCAACACCCAATAATGGATTAGCCATATTCTCATCAATTTCATGAGCTTGAAGAATCTCATCATCCTCTTCTTCCACATCCTCTCCATCCATCCTTCCTTTAGTAATCCATTCATCATCAGAATATATATCATCAAAATCATAATTGAAAGCTCTACTCTTTTGCTTCCTTGTGAGTTTCAAATTGCACATGACAAATGCCTAATCATTCATCTTTTTTTGATGCAAACGGTTTCTTTTTTTTTTTTTTTTTGGTATGAATCTTAAAAAAAAAACATTTTTATTCTAACATTCAAGCAAAGTTAGTTTGAAAATTAAAAAAGAAAAGAAAAAAAGTAAAAATCTTACCATCTCAAAAGCACTCCAATTACGTTCACAGCCAGAAGAACTGCAACATAAGCTAAGAATACGAATTGCAATTCTTTTAAGTTCTGGACATCCATCTCCATAAGAATCCCACCATTCTGCTGGAGGTAGTTTTTTTCTTAATGCTTGTGCAGTTTCACATCCAAACATCTCTCTTTTGTTATGAAAGTCAGTCAATTAAAACTCAATTTTGTTAAGCTCATCTTGATCCCCAACAATCATTGACAAACAATCATAAAACCCTTGTTTGATCATATAATGAGGCTTAAAATTAGTGTCCTAATGAAAATGAGGATTGAGGTAGTATGCTGCTACATGTAAAGGCTTATGTAGTTGAGCTTCCCACCTTTCGTCAATTATATTCCATATAAGCTCATAACTATCACAAATCACAGTTTTAAAAAAAAAAAGTCATTCCTAAAAAAAAATTCAAATTATTAAAAACATAAAACTTGCATGATAAAATCAAGTACAAAAATATAATTTAATACTTGCCTTTTTTTAACACTATTAAAATTTTGTTTGATCTTTTCCTTCGCACTTTCCATGGCTTCATATATGAATCCCATAGTTGGCTTCTCTTCTGAATCTACTAAGCAAAGAACTTTAATAAGAGGGGCATCACCTTTAAGGCATGTCACAATATTCTTCCACAAATTATTGTCCATAACACTTTTTGCTACTTCTTTTCCATCTTTGGTAGATGAAAATCTGCTATCCTTCCAATGTTGAGAATTAAACAAATTTACAAGGGGTGCTCTATGCTAATTTAGCCAAGACAAAGTCAAATATGCAGTGGCAAATCGAGTTGCAGTAGACCTAATTAAATCTTTTTCATTCGTGTATTTTCTCAAAAGGCTAATAGCATTGACCTTGCATAAATATATGTTGTGATTTTTCTACCCCTGCTAATAGTTTCCTTGTGCAATATAATTTTTTTGTCAAAGTCCTCCAGCATTAAATCAATACAATGGGCTGCACATGGAGTCCAATACAAATGTTTCCTTTTCTCCATTAATTTTTGCCCAGCTGCTTTATAATTTGCAGCATTGTCAATTATTATCTGCACCACATTCTTTTCACCTACTTTCTCCACAACCTCGTCAAGCATCTCAAATACTTTATCAGTCATCTTAGAAATCTCAGAAGTATCTAATGAATACAAAAATATTGTCCCTTTGGGACTATTCACTAGAAAATTGCAAATTGAACGCCTTTTTCTATCAGTCCAGCCATCAGACATTATGGAACAACCTGTTGTTGTCCATTCATTCTTAAAGTTCTCAAGCAAGGCCTATGTGTTTTTTAATTCCAAGTTCAAATATTTTTCTCTGATCTCATGATAAGAAGGAGGCTTAAATCCTTGACCAAATCTTCCTATAACTTCACACATCTTTGTAAATTCAGGATTTTTTATACAATTAAAAGGTATAGAACTTGTATAAAAAAATCGACTTATTTGTTGACAAGCCTCTTCCTTCAAGTCTCTCTCGAACATATGATTAATGGTTGATTGTGTGTTGCCTACCCCTTTGTTGTTTTTTTTTTATTTTTCAAGAAATTCGTCAACCCTTTCTCTGAATTTTGAGACTCAATATGTGCATGTGCACCTTGATCATCTGCATCATCGATATCAACCCATAACTTTTTCCTTTTAGATGAAGAACATTTTGCATCATAAACAAGCTGTAGTATTTGTTAGTTCTCAGAGTATTTTGATGATCACTAACAATTGTAAATAAAATTGAAAAGATTTGACAAGTCAAGGATGTTTAAAACTTGTGACTTTTCTATCTGTCAAAATCAAACCCGAGCCTATGAGTGATAAACTCGAGCCTGGATCTGACAGAAAGCACAAATTGCAAAAGCCAAAGTTCAAACTTGAGCCTGAACCTGAAGTTCAGGATTAAACCTTTGGAAGTTTGCATGAACTCGAGCCTACTAAGGGCGAACTCGAGTTCATCATTGCCAGAGAGCTTTTTATCTGTTGAAAATCTACTTCAAACTTTAAACTTCTACTCAAACCTCAAGTTATGAAAAGTTCAAAGTAATTTTGAGGTATGAACTCGAGCCTAAGATCTTCAAACTCGAGCCTAGTTTTGGCCGAGAGCCTTCAGAGTATTTCGGAGAAAACCAAACTCAAGCCTAAGCTCTTCAAACTCCAGTTCAAAAGTTCCAGAGAGCAATTAGCTATTTTTAATAGTTTCAAACTCGAGCCCATTTGTCTTAAACCTCCAGTTTGTCTTATGTTAACCCTTTTCAAAAGTTCTCTAAGTAAAGAGAACTCGAGTTCACCTTTAATGAACTCGAGTTCATGTTCTTACAAACCTCAAGCTTACACACAAACCTCCAGTTTGATTTTGGCAGAAGTAAAGTTTTTAAAACTGAATAAAGGCAGAACTCGAGCCTAACATTGTGAACTCGAGTTCAGACCTCCAGATCTGAAAAACGCAGATGAACTCAGAATTCCAAATCTGATTCTATCTTCATGTTTTAAGTTACCTATTCAATCTACTTGTTATATCTATCTCTCATCAGTATAACTGAACTTTTCTAACACATTTATTCATGAGATTACAGGAGATCTTCTGATTTGTCTGAGATTCAAAAAGTAAGTTATCTTCATGTTTTAAGTTACCTATTCAATCTACTTGTTATATCTATCTCTCATCAGTATAACTGAACTTTTCTAACACATTTATTCATGAGATTACAGGAGATCTTCTGATTTGTCTGAGATTCAAAAAGTAAGTTATTTTCGGAAACTTGCGAAAACTAAGGAAAATTGTTACTCAAGATCACCTAACCGTTAGAGGAGATCATATAGCCGTTGAGCAACATCTCCAACGGATATATACCTCAAAAAGAAAACCAGAATCAAGGAAGTCTGTAAAATGATCTCTCAACAGCCACTTTTTAAAAAAGAGTGATTTCAGCAAAACAAGATCAAGACATAACACCTGCAACAGCTATATTTTCAGAAAGGAAATAGCTCCAACGAATCTATAACGTTCACAAGCCTCAAAGCACTATATATAGATGAAGATTCGAAGGAGAAAAGACAGAGAACTGAAATTCTATATTACTACTCAACAATATCAGTGAAAGAGTTGTTATCTTGAATTGTTGTACTTCAGTGATTAACAATATCCACTCCTTGAAGAGAGTTTTTTTTTGTAATCAAATTTTCTGTAAGGATCTCAAAGTAGAGGGATTTTGAGATTGGGTTATTCAATTACAACTTGTAAGGGGGAGTGTTTTCAAGGTTGTGAAACACTCTTTGTTTGCAGAGTCTGTAATTGTCTAGAGAGATAGTGGAAATCCCAGAGTGACTGGGGACTGGACGTAGGTCATTAGATTGGACCGAACCAGGATAACTTCTCTGTGTTCTGCTTTTCTTCCCTTCATACTCCCTTACTTTCGGTTCTATCGGATTTCTGACAAAAACAGAGTATATTTCAAAAGAATTTTAAGAATCCCCAATTCACCCCCCCTCTTGGTGATTCAGCCGCATTTTCATTTGGTATCAGAGCAAGGTCTTCTCTGAAGAGCTTAACATCTCGAGAAGGATCACTATGGAAGGAATCTTGCCCGATGGAGCCTCTATCAACCGTCCTCCAGGTTTTAATGGTGAGCATTATTCTTTTTGGAAAGCTAAATTCAAGGTTTTTGTTTTAGCCACAGAATATGGCCTATGGAAGGTATTTGAAAAAGGAGACTATGCTCCAACAATTGAGAGAGAAGGAATCAGAATTCCAAAATCTGAAGAAAACTATGATGAGAATGATAGAAGAAACATCACTCTCAACAGCAAGGCCATACTCATGCTACAAAGTGCCTTGAGTCAACAAGAGTACTTCCGTGTATGCACTCTAAGTTCAGCAAAAGCAATGTGGGATGCCTTGGAGATAGCTCATGAAGGGACAACTGGAGTCAAACAGAATAGAGTCAACACCCTCATGACAGAATATGATCTCCTTCGCATGAAACAAGGAGAATCCATTGGTGAGTTCCAGTTGAGATTTACTCATTTGATTAACCAACTTGCTTCTTTAGGAAAAGTATATGAACAATCTGTTCAAGTGAGGAAGATCCTAAATGTCCTCAACAAAGAATGGGAGGCAAAGGTCACTGCCATCGAAGAAGCACGTGGAGAATCAATGACATCTGTAGCAGCCCTCTTTGGAAGCCTCTCTGAATATGAAGCTAAACTAAAATTCAAGAAAGGACTTGAAGAAGTGCATGGGAAGAGTAAGAGTATAGCTCTCAAAACCTCTAAAGAACCTAAGTCTGATGATGATGAAGAAAATGAGGATGATGATGATGAAGAGATAAGTCTGATGGTCAGAAAATTCAAGAAATTTTTTTAAAAAAGGGATCAGGCCAACAGAAAATTTCACAAGGGTAGTTCAAACACAGAAACAAAGAAGTCCATCACATGCTATGAATGTGGACAACCCGGTCATTTCAAATCTGATTGCCCTCAGCTCAAGAACAAAGAAAAGAAATCAAACCAATTCAAAAGAAGAGCTTATGTCTCAGGCATATGGGGAGATAGCTCATCAGATGAAGATGAAGCTAAAGAGGAAGAAAGAACCAATATTTGTCTTGTAGCTCAAGAAGAATCTGATAATGAAGAGGTAAATACTTCCAACTTTTCTTATAATGAGTTATCTTCTGAATATGATTCACTTTTTATTGAATTTAAGAAAATTGCAAAGGAACTTTCATCAGCCAAGAAGAAAATCAAATTTCTAGAAAAACAAGTTCAACATACTTCCTCTCCTACTATAGCTTCTGAAAACAATGTTGAGAAACATGTTGAAAAAGGTTGTGAAAAGTGTTGTGTTTTAGAAAAGAAAAATTTGCTTCTTACTAAAACTCTTGAAAAATTCACCAATGGTAGTGAAATGCTAAATGTTATTTTAAATCAACAAAGGTTTACAAATGATAAGTCAGGAATTGGCTATGAACCTGTTTTTGATAAACAAAAGGGAAAGAAGAAAATTGGACATAAATCATACATGAACTATTTTCAAAAATCTGTGCATTCATCCAATCCTTTTGCTCACTGCAACTATTGCAATCGTAAAGGTCACACTACTTCTTCCTGTTTTCATAAAAGAGAAGGTAAAAACAAACCCATAGGTAATTATCAATAGGTGCCAAAAGGATCCTATAAAGGTCCTAAGACACTAACTAACCCAAAAGGACCCAAGAAAAAGTGGGTACCTAAGTCTTGATATTCTATGTCTTGCAGGTTTGTCTTAGAGCATCAAAATCCAATAAGTGGTTTATCGATAGTGGATGCTCAAGACACATGACAGGGGATCAATCAAAATTTGCAACAATCAAATCAAAAGATGGAGGCAAGGTAACATTTGGTGGAGATCAAACAGGCAAGATTACTGGAGTTGGAGATATTGGAAACACCAATGGACCAAAAATCAAAGATGTATACCTTGTTGAAGGTTTATGCCACAATCTTCTGAGCGTAAGTCAAAGTACAGATAAAGGTAACTTGGTTATCTTTAATTCAGAAGAATGTTTAATCATTAGCAAAGATATTCTTCCCCTAGAAGAAATCAAGTCTAAAGCGTTGTTCAGAGCACCAAGAGAAGGTAATTGCTATTCACTCAATCTTTCTAATAATGATAGAGCTTCAGAAAAATGTTTTCTAAGTAACTCAGATGAAACTTGGCTTTGGCACAAAAGGTTGGCACATGTGAATATGTTTCAACTTGACAAACTTGTTAAAAAGGAATTAGTTATTGGCATTCCTAAACTTGTTTTCAAAAATGACATGATTTGTGACTCTTGTCAAAAAGGGAAACAAACCAAGTCTTCTTTTAATACTAAAAATAAGATTTCAACTCAAAGACCACTCCAATTACTTCACATGGATTTAATTGGACCTGCGAGAGTTAAAAGCCTAGGTGGTAATTTATATACTTTAGTTATAGTTGACGACTTTTCAAGATTCACATGGACCATATTTTTATGCTCTAAAGATGAAACTTTTGATCAATTTGTTGCTTTTGCTAAAAAGGTCCAGAACGAGAAAGGTCTTTCTATTTCAGGTATTAGAACAGATCATGGAGGAGAATTTGACAATCAATCCTTTGCTGAGTTCTGTGAAAGCATAGGAATTGATCACAATTTTTCAGCCCCAAGGACTCCTCAACAAAATGGTGTAGTTGAAAGAAAAAATAGAGTCCTTACAGAGATGGCAAGATCAATGCTGAATGAAAACAAAACATCTCAAGCATTCTGGGCTGATGCAATATCAACAGCATGTTATATTTCAAACAGAGCATATATACGAAAGAAACTAAACAAAACTCCCTATGAGCTATACAAAGGAAGGAAGCCTAACTTAGCACATCTACATGTGTTCGGATGTAAGTGTTTCATCCACAACAATGGTAAGGATAACTTGGGTAAGTTTGATGCCAAAGCAGATGAAGGTATTTTTCTGGGTTACTCTAATAGAAGTAAAGCCTATAGGATATTTAACATTCGAACCCGTTGTGTAGAAGAATCTGTACATGTTGTGTTCTGTGACTTATCCTCTAACAAACTTTTGAATAATGATGATGATAAACTTATTTTGAAAAATCAATCTCAAACTTCTGAAAACAAGCATCTTCTAAAACCTCCTTCTGATTCAGAAGTACAAAATGTTTTTGAAACAGACCCTCAAAATCATTTTGAAAATCCTGAACCATCACAGCCTAAAGCTTGGAAATATAATAAAAATCACCCTTTAGACCAAGTAATAGGTGATGTTAGTCAAGGTGTTAGAACCAGAAAAAGTACTTTGAATGAAGTTACATTTTCTGCTTTTATATCTCACATTGAACCTTCAAAAATTGATGAAGCTCTTTCTGACAATGATTGGGTAATTGCAATGCAAGAAGAATTACATCAATTTGAAAGAAATCAAGTTTGGGATTTGGTACCTAGGCCTAAAGACCATCCGGTCATTGGGACTAAATGGGTATTCAAAAACAAACGTGACGAATCTGCAATTATTATCAGAAACAAAGCAAGATTGGTTGCAAAAGGCTATAATCAAGAAGAAGGAATTGATTATGAGGAAACTTATGCTCCAGTGGCAAGATTGGAAGCCATAAGAGTTCTTCTAGCCTTTGCTTGTGTTAAAGGAATAAAACTTTTTCAAATGGATGTAAAAAGTGCCTTTTTAAATGGTTTCATACAAGAAGAAGTTTATGTAGAACAACCTCCTGGTTTTCAAAATGAAAAATTTCCAGATCATGTTTATCATCTCAAGAAAGCTTTGTATGGACTTAAGCAAGCTCCTAGAGCTTGGTACGAACGCTTAAGCAAATTTCTTCTTGATCAAGGCTTTGTTAGAGGAAAAGTTGATACGACTCTGTTTATTTGAACCAATAAGCTAAATGAAATTTTAGTTGTACAAATATATGTGGATGATATCATATTTGGTGCTTCTAATAATAGTTTGTGTGAAGATTTTGCAAAGAAAATGCAGGGGGAATTCGAAATGTCTATGATGGGGGAACTTAATTACTTTCTTGGTCTGCAAGTAAAGCAAAAGAAGGATGGCATCTTTATATCACAGACAAAGTATCTAAATGATCTATTAAAGAAGTTTGGACTAGATCAATGCAATGGTACAGACACTCCTATGAGCACAACTACTTCATTGGATGCAGATGAAGAGGGAAAAGACTTCAATATCACAAAATATAGAGGAATGATTGGATCATTACTCTATTTAACAGCAAGCCGCCCAGACATCCAATTTAGTGTTGGAATGTGTGCAAGATTCCAATCAGCTCCAAAGGAGTCACATGCTGAACATGTGAAAAGAATCTTCAGATACCTTGCTGACACTAAGACTCTAGGATTGTGGTTTCCCAAAGGCCAACCAGAACATTTGGAGGCATATTCAGATTCAGACCATGCCGGATACAAAACCGATAGGAAAAGCACAAGTGGACAGTGTGAATTCTTTGGTGGGTCACTTGTGTCATGGTTTAGTAAGAAACAAACAACGGTAGCTCTATCATCCACTGAAGCTGAATATGTAGCTGCCTTAAGTTGCTGTGCACAAGTGTTATGGCTCAAACAACAACTTTCAGACCTAGGAATCAACTTGAAGGAAGTTCCAATACTATGTGACAATACAAGCACAATAAGTTTGGCCAAGAATCCGGTCCAACATACACGAACCAAGCATATTGATGTGAGACATCATTTCATCAGAGATTATGTTCAGAAAAAGGAAGTCAAAGTCATGTTTATTCCAACTGATCTCCAATTGGCAGACATTTTCACAAAACCATTAGCAAAAGAACAATTTAACTTCATAAGAAGAGAATTGGGAATGGTAAATCCCAATGAACTGTAAGTATTTCTTACCCAATTCAATGTTAGTTATGGTTTTGCTGATGAATTGTCACTAATTTAAGCATCGAAGTATCTAGATATGTTTTATGCAGGATGTTTATGTCCCAAACTTGCTGAAATTATGGACAAACTCGAGCCTAAGAAGGATGAACTCGAGCTCGAGAGAGACTAAGAAGAAGTAAAGTGCAAAGCAAGAGTGAACTCGAGTTCATTAGTAAATGAACCTCAAGTTCATTTTTGGCAGAGAGCAAGACTGGAACCCAGACATGGTGACCTCGAGCCCATAAGTGACGAACTCGAGTTCGTGAATCACAGAAAGCTACCCTGGAGAAAACTCATTCTGAACTCGAGCCCGTTAGTAAGAACCTCAGGTTCACGAGGAATTTCAAGAGTTCTCAGCACACTCTTGAAGTCCAGGTAAGTGGAAATTCATTACGAACTCGAGCCTGTAAGAGGTGAACTCGAGTTCGCGACGCACATTATATATACTACAGTTGCAAACTCTTCATCTCACTCCTCACATACCTCCAGTTCGCCCTAACTTTCTTCGAACTTCTTCACCATCTTCTTCCTCTGATCACTGCGAAAATGGCCTCACAATCCTCCAATCCCAAAGATACAAACCCTAATCCCTCACAATATGTTTCTCAAACCCATTCTGAGCGCCCTGTCCGTTCAAGAACTCGCTCAACTCGATTACAAGAAGGAATTGACACGTTCATTCGAGGTATTGACGGCAAGAACACTGAAACTCCTCCTCCCAGACCAAAAGGAGTTGTGATTTCAGAAGAGAGAACGAAGAAGAGACACGACCCAGAGCCCCCAGTTCAAGGAAAGGGAAAAGCACCTCAGCCGTCTGCTCCTCTGAGGGAAAAACAACCCTTCAAGAGAAAGAAAACCGCGGGTATCCCCTCTGTTCCTACTCCAGGCCAAGGTAGTGGCCAAGCTCAGGAGCAAGATGCTCCTCAGGTATCTCAACCCTTATCTGCAATTTTGGAAATCTATAATCATAAAAGATGTCCACCTGGGTTCAATATAGAACCATGTAGAATGACATCAGAAGAGGGTAATCTATTCAAAAAGAAATTTGATGAGAAGAAAAAGTTTTGTCCAATTGTGTATGTAAATTTGGCCAAACTGAAAGAAGAATGTGATTTGGACTTAACCCCTTGGATGACACAGTTTGAGACCTTAATTTCAATAAAGGCTCCCTACAGTCCTAAACTTGTGAAAGTCTTTTACTTTCACATGAAATCTGATAATATACTGAACTCTAAAGGTGATTTGGTAGAGGAGAGAATTGTCACAAAGGTTAGAGGCCAGAAAATCACAATTACTCCTAATTACTTAAACTCTATCCTTCAAATTACTAAGCCTCCCAAACCTGAAACTCACAGATATAAGCAACAGGCTATATTTAGTTTACTTAGACCAGATGAGTCTATTCCTGAAGCCTTAGAGATACTAAATTTTACTCCAGCTGCCATGCCTCTAAGAAACCGAGCAATCTGGTATATTTACTCTAGGAATCTCCTACAGAAGGGAGGAAATTTTACCCATTTTGCCAAGAAAGATTTTAATATCTTCACCTCCATCCTAGACGAACAACCACAGAATGTAGGTTACTGGCTTTTTCAAGAAATGGCAAAGTTTGCATTTCATTCACGCCAATCATCCCAGATTCCCTTTGCCAGCTTGGTTTCAGTGATTTTGTTTCTTGAGAAGATTTGGCACTTGGCTGAGAATGATTCTCCTCAATTTCCAGCCGAATTTGGGCAGCATATCATGAACTTAATGAAGACTCATAAGCCTGAGTATTCGGATCAGTCTAGAGCTCCAAGGAAGTCCAAGCCAGCAACATCCAGAGCCACACAGTCCAGAGCTGAGGAAGCTCAAAGTGCTCCACCTGCCTCTGATATTGAAACAAAGGTTCAAGAAATTGTAGACAAAGCTGTGTCTGATCTGATTGAAGGAATTGAATTAGCTGTGGGAAAATTAGTTACCGAGGTGAACAAAGGGCACAACAATTTAGTAGATACTCAAGAAGCCTTCAGAGTTGAACAAGAAGCACTGAAGACTCAAGTCAATGAACAGACCTCTACTATGTCCACTCTGTTAGTTACAATGATGAACTTAAGCGACAAGATGGACAAGATCTTGAAGTCTCAGTCTCTGGATGCTTCTACCTCTGTACCTGCCCCAGACTCAGATCCTGTTCATGCTCAGCCTGCACAGTCACCTCCCTCTGCTCCTATACCTTCTACTTTCACATCCTATGCTGAGCCACTAGCCATAGTACCCTATGTCCCAATTGAGCCTATCTCTTTTGATGATGCCAAAGGGGGAGAAAGTGTGGAGTAAATGTTGATTAGTTTTCGTAACTTTTGGAGTTATTTTGGGATTCTGTGAATATTTTGATTAGTTTGAATTTTCTGTGCATCTTAAAACTCTTCTGTGATATAACATATGAAGTGTCAATTATATATGTTCTGTTTTGCTTCTGGTATATGTCTTGAAGTTTGTCTCTGATAATTTGGTTGAGTCTCTGATAATCTGCAAAAGTGTTTTTCACAAAACAAATCTTTAATATTCTGCTCCTAGTATATGTTTTCTGATAATCTGATCAAAACACTAAAATTGGTTTTCACAAAATGAAATTTCAAAATGAATCTCAAACTAAGTTTCCCAATCAAATGTTTACAAGTGTTGTCATCATCAAAAAGGGGGAGAATGTTAGTTCTCAGAGTGTTTTGATGATCACTAACAATTGTAAATAAAATTGAAAAGATTTGACAAGTCAAGGATGTTTAAAACTTGTGACTTTTCTATCTGTCAAAATCAAACCCGAGCCTATGAGTGATAAACTCGAGCCTGGATCTGACAGAAAGCACAAATTGCAAAAGCCAAAGTTCAAACTTGAGCCTGAACCTGAAGTTCAGGATTAAACCTTTGGAAGTTTGCATGAACTCGAGCCTACTAAGGGCGAACTCGAGTTCATCATTGCCAGAGAGCTTTTTATCTGTTGAAAATCTACTTCAAACTTTAAACTTCTACTCAAACCTCAAGTTATGAAAAGTTCAAAGTAATTTTGAGGTATGAACTCGAGCCTAAGATCTTCAAACTCGAGCCTAGTTTTGGCCGAGAGCCTTCAGAGTATTTCGGAGAAAACCAAACTCAAGCCTAAGCTCTTCAAACTCCAGTTCAAAAGTTCCAGAGAGCAATTAGCTATTTTTAATAGTTTCAAACTCGAGCCCATTTGTCTTAAACCTCCAGTTTGTCTTATGTTAACCCTTTTCAAAAGTTCTCTAAGTAAAGAGAACTCGAGTTCACCTTTAATGAACTCGAGTTCATGTTCTTACAAACCTCAAGCTTACACACAAACCTCCAGTTTGATTTTGGCAGAAGCAAAGTTTTTAAAACTGAATAAAGGCAGAACTCGAGCCTAACATTGTGAACTCGAGTTCAGACCTCCAGATCTGAAAAACGCAGATGAACTCAGAATTCCAAATCTGATTCTATCTTCATGTTTTAAGTTACCCATTCAATCTACTTGTTATATCTATCTCTCATCAGTATAACTGAACTTTTCTAACACATTTATTCATGAGATTACAGGAGATCTTCTGATTTGTCTGAGATTCAAAAAGTAAGTTATTTTCGGAAACTTGCGAAAACTAAGGAAAATTGTTACTCAAGATCACCTAACCGTTAGAGGAGATCATATAGCCGTTGAGCAACATCTCCAACGGATATATACCTCAAAAAGAAAACCAGAATCAAGGAAGTCTGTAAAATGATCTCTCAACAGCCACTTTTTGAAAAAGAGTGATTTCAGCAAAACAAGATCAAGACATAACACCTGCAACAGCTATATTTTCAGAAAGGAAATAGCTCCAACGAATCTATAACGTTCACAAGCCTCAAAGCACTATATATAGATGAAGATTCGAAGGAGAAAAGACAGAGAACTGAAATTCTATATTACTACTCAACAATATCAGTGAAAGAGTTGTTATCTTGAATTGTTGTACTTCAGTGATTAACAATATCCACTCCTTGAAGAGAGTTTCTTTTTGTAATCAAATTTTCTGTAAGGATCTCAAAGTAGAGGGATTTTGAGATTGGGTTATTCAATTACAACTTGTAAGGGGGAGTGTTTTCAAGGTTGTGAAACACTCTTTGTTTGCAGAGTCTGTAATTGTCTAGAGAGATAGTGGAAATCCCAGAGTGACTGGGGACTGGACGTAGGTCATTAGATTGGACCGAACCAGGATAACTTCTCTGTGTTCTGCTTTTCTTCCCTTCATACTCCCTTACTTTCGGTTCTATCGGATTTCTGACAAAAACAGAGTATATTTCAAAAGAATTTTAAGAATCCCCAATTCACCCCCCCTCTTGGTGATTCAGCCGCATTTTCAGTATTGTGGTCTTTAATTCTTCAGGAACATTGACACAAGCTTCAACATCTATTTTAGTGCATGCTAGATGATGCTTGAATCTATAAATACCCCCATTAACAATTTTTCCACAATAATTACACTTCACTTTTTTGCCATTCCCATCAACATCCATCCCATGTTTCCATCCTATGTCAGATCTATTACCCGGATAGTTTTTTCTTGCAGCAATAACTTTTTTTCCAGTATTTTCTTTTGTGCTTGAAGAGATCTTCAATTTAATATACTACCTAATTAATAAACAGTCAAAAAATATTCTCAAATTAGAAAAAAAAAAAAAAAAGAGGTCACTAAGTAAAACATAAAAACTTTCATAATATTGAAAATTTTAGGCAGCAAAACGTTGGAAAGGACAAAATTCCTTACTGTATTACTGTGGCGTCCGATGTAGTCCTTTGCTTCACAATTAGGCTGCAAAAGTTGGTGACCTTAATATTAAAACGAGTATTCTTTGTCCAACTCAAAAAGAACCATCCAAAAGCTACCTGGACATGGTTGAATGTTGAGTAATCTAATTGAGCCCAAAAAAAAAAACAAAGCACCATCTAAAAGCTGAACGAAAGGACAAAACCAAAAACAATATTTAATAAAACAAAAAGGTAGAAACTCAATACATCTAATCACGTAGGGGCTCTTGAGTTCACATATCACGAGGAAATAAAGCAACCTGGACAATAATCTAATTGAACTAAGGAAACAAAGCAAACCGAACAGGGGCTACTTGGACATTATTGAGTAATCTAATTGAACTAAGGAAATCAAGCAAACCGAACAGTGTGGTGTAAAGCAAACTGTACAGTGTTAACTTTATTAAAAGGAAACTGCAGGGCACACTTCTCAATCTGCACATATGACGAGAAAAGGCTGACTCAATCACACCACTGACCACACTTCTCATATTACAAGAAACAAATCGAAATTGCACATTCATCTCTCTTATTTCAAAATTGAAACCCTCTCTCTCTCCTACCTTTGTTCTCTCTTCTTATTCTTCATCTTCCTCCCACCTTCTTCTCAAAAACCAACAAGATCAAGCAAAGGCACAACACAAAGTGATGAAGAACGGAAAACAAAAGCGGCAAACTTGGGAAAGAAGGATGGTGGGGCGGCGACACAAGGTTTACAAACTAAAAATAGGGCAAGTTATAGAAGTTATATATTTTTCTTTTTTCACTCTGTAATCTGTATTAACTTTTGTTTTTATATATTTTTTTCGAAGATGTTTAGTCTTTAACGATCCAGATCTCTTCTTTCTACTACATATTTATGACTTGCTCAACTCATTGTAAAGCCAGTGAGTTCACCGAGTTTGATCGAATCAAAACTGAGTTTGACCGAGTTCATGTACTGAGCAATTCTATAAGCGAGTTAACTCGATTTCATTAGCTAAAAACGTTAACTCGTCTAACTCGGCGAGTTGACTCGCGTTTTTGACAACCATGGACACAACCACACTGGTTTGCTTCTTGCTAAACCATGATACAAGTGAGCCACCAAGAAATTGACATTGGCCACTTGTGCTCTTTCTATCGGTCTTGTACCCAGCATGGTCTAAATCTGAATATGTCACCAAATGCTCATGTTGACCTTTCAGAAACCACAATCCAAGTGTCTTCGTGTCAGCAAGATATCTAACAATTCTCTTCACATGCTTAGCATGAGACTCCTTGGGAGAAGACTGGAACCTTACACACATCCCCATACTAAATTGGATGTCAGGACGACTTGCAGTCAGATAGAGCAATAACCAATCATTCCTCTATATCTCGTAATGTTGAAGTCCTTGCCCTTTTCATCAGCATCCAATGAAGCAGTTGAACTTATTGGAGTGTCAGCTCCATTGCATTGATCCATCCAAAACTTCTTCAGCAGATTGTTGAGATACTTGGTTTGAAATATGAAAATTCCATCCTTCCTTTGCTTGATTTGTAGACCAAGAAAGTAGTTGAGTTCTCCCATCATGGACATCTCAAACTCTCCCTGCATATTCTTAGCAAACTCTTCACACAAAATATCATTAGAAGCACCAAATATAATGTCATCAACATATATTTGAACAATTAATATTTCATTAAGCTCATTACTCTTTATAAAGAGGGTTGTATATGCTTTTACTCTAATAAAACCTTGATCAAGAAGGAATTTGCTTAATCGCTCATACTAAGCTCTAGGAGCTTGTTTAAGGCCATAGAGGGCTTTCTTGAGATGATAAACATGGTCTGGATGATGACCATTTTCAAAACCTGGAGGTTGTTCAACATAAACTTCCTCTTGAATAAAACCATTTAGAAAAGAACTTTTCACATTCATTTGATAGAGCTTGAATCCTTTTACACAAGCAATGGCTAGAAGAACTATTATGGTTTCCAATCTTGCCACTAGAGCATAAGTTTCTTCATAATCAATTCCTTCTTCTTGTTTATAGCCTTTAGCAACCAATCTTGCCTTATTACGGACAATGATTGCTGATTCATCTCGTTTGTTCTTGAATACCCATTTAGTGCCAATGACCGAATGGTGCTTAGGCCTAGGTACCAAATCCCAAACTTGATTTCTATCAAATTGATGTAACTCTTCTTGCATTGCTATCACCCAATCATTGTTTAAAAGGGCTTCATTAATCTTAGAGGGTTCAATATGAGAAATAAAAGCAAAAAAAGGTTACTTCATTTAAAGTACTATTTCTGGTCCTCACTTCTATTAGTGCTATATGTGTTTTGATGATAATCAACAATTGTAAACATGTTTTGAAGTTTCCAAATTTGCTAAAAATCATCTGTCAATTGGAAACTCGAGTATAGGATTGTATACTCGAGTATTGGATTGACAGTGGATTGCTCAAATGCATTTTACAAAGCAATACTCAAGTATTGGAAGCAATACTCAAGTATTGGAGTCACAGAGAGCAATCAAGTTCTGAACTGAAGTGCATACTCGAGTATAGGATTTGCATACTCGAGTATAGGACATCTAGAGAGTATTCAAACTTTTCAAGCTGAGTCAATACTCAAGTATAGGAAGCTATACTCAAGTATTGGAGTTACAAAGAGTAAATGATTCTTCATCTTGAGTAGATACTCGAGTATGACACTTGTATACTCGAGTATTGGTCATACTCGAGTATTGGTCTTACAGAGAGCTTTCTAACTTTTATAACTGTTGTATACTCAAGTATAGGTTTTGGATACTTGAGTATTGGGCTCTTACAAAGTTTTCCAACTTAACACCTGTTCTTGAATACTCAAGTATTCATTTGAATACTCAAGTATTGACATGGAAAAACTTCACAATTTTTGAAAATTAGATCAATACTCGAGTATTGATATGCATACTCGAGTATTGGCCATACAGAGAGGTTATCCATTTGTCAATGATTTGAATACTCAAGTATTGAAATAAATACTCAAGTATTGAGTGTTTTGAACTTAAAAATTTTCTCACAAATAGTTCCATACTCGAGTACATACTTACATACTCGAGTATTGAGGTTGGTTTTGAAAGTTCAAGTCACGATGGTTTGCCTCTGGAAGCTGCATACTCGAGTATCAGTTTGGATACTCAAGTATTGACTTAAATGCACAGTGACATACTCGAGTATTGATGAACATACTCAAGTATTGAACACTAAACTTGAAAATCAAATCTGACGAATTTTTGGAATCATCTTATTTGATCTTAATACTTTCTCTTATCATTCTTCTATATTCCTAGCTATGTTCAACCATCTTTTTGATGAGTTTTAGACAGATTAACGAAAGTTAATTGAAGGTTAGAAGAAAAGCAAAACGGTAGTTCAGAACATTAAATGCTGAACAAAAAGTTGCTCCTTTTTGGCTAATCCACCTGAGCACATCTTCATAACGGTAAAGAATAGTTTCTACATCAAGCAAACTCTTCTCCAACGGACAAATACACAGAGAGACACCTCAAAGCGATTATACAGCTGGATTAAGAGTAAACAAGAGAGAGAAGGTGCAAAACCACTTCCTAAACATGGCAGAGCTTCTCCAACGGATCTATTGGGATAGCAACGGTCATATATTGTTCTCTACCTATAAAAGAGGACAGATTCAAGCAGAAAAAGTAGAGAAACAAGCTTACACTTCCAACATGCTGAAACTCTGTTTTCACATCATTTACACTCTGTTTTTCATGTCTAGATAGCTTAGAGAGTGAGATGATTTGTATTATTATTCAGTGTTTATCTATTCACTTCTAAGAGAAAAGATTTATTGTAATCATTCTATTCTTCTGAGAGTTACTCAAGATTGGGTGATCTTGAGTGTGAAACACATTGTGTTGATTACAACTTGTAAGGGGGAGTGAATCCTAGTGAGAGGATTACTTCGAGTACAGAGTGTGTAATCAAGTGGTGTGTTGATTACAGTTTGTAAGGGGGAGTGAATCCTAGTGAGAGGATTACAGAACGTGTAATCCGATTGAAAGAAGATAGTGGATTGAAAATCCCAAGTGAGGCTTAGAGACTAGACGTAGGTCAAGGATAAGGCCGAACCAGTATAAATCAGTTTGCACATTCTCTTCCCTTATCTCTTACATTTCCAGCATGTATGTTGGAATGTGTATACATATTTAAATGTGTGCTTATTGCTTTCTAAACTGATTTCAGTGAGTTACGAAAAGAGTTTCAAAGTTCCTAAATTTTTATTCTTCACCCAATTCACCCTCCTCTTGGGTTCAGCCAGTTCTTACAACTTCCTGATTTACATCACCTATTACTTGGTCCAAAGGATGATTCCTAATGAACTTCCAAGCTTTAGGCTGAGATTGATCAGGTTTTTCTAAATCATTTTGAGGATCAATTTCGAAAACATCTTTAGGATTTTCAATAGAAGCAGCAGTGGTTTTCGAAAAGAATTGATTTTTGCGAACATTTTCCTCATCATCATCCAAGGGTTTATCAAATTTGGCTTCATAGAAAACAAGATGCATAGACTCTTCAACAATACGAGTACGAGTATTAAAGACTCTATAAGCTTTACTCCTATTCGAATAACCCAAAAATATATTACCTCTGGTCCTAATTATAAGAGCTAGTTGACTTTCTATGAAAAGATTAAGGAAGCTAAATAAGTTACTTAACCATTTTATTTGTTGTGTATCCTTAAATTATATATTAGTTTATTAGTCAAACTAATTAGTTTGAAGAAAAAAAATGAAAATAAAAATACTCTAAAGTAATTTAATTAGCTTCCTTAACCTCTCCAAAAAAGTCAACTTGCTCTTATAATTAGGACCGGAGGGAGTACCTTCATCTGCCTTGGGATCAAACTTTCCCAAGATATCCTTACCATTATTGTGGATGAAACACTTACATCCAAACACATGCAGATGAGCCAAATTTGGCTTTCTTCCCTTATACAACTCATAGGGAGTTTTGTTCAACTTCTTCCAGAGGTATGCTCAATTAGAGATGTAGCAGGCAGTACTCATAGCATCAGCCCAAAACAATTGAGAAGTGTTATTCTCATTCAGTATAGCTCTTGCCATCTCGTGAGGATTCGATTCTTTCTTTCCACAACACCATTTTGATGAGGAGTCCTCGGGGGCTGAGAAGTTGTGATCAATTCCCATGCTGTCACAGAACTCAGCAAAAGCATAGTTCTCGAATTCTCCTCCATGATCAGTTCGAATGCCTGAAATTGAGAAACCTTTCTCGTTTTGGACATTCTTGGCAAAAATAACAAACTGATCAAATGTTTCATCTTTAGAAGACAGAAAAATAGTCCATGCAAATCTAGAGAATTCATCAACTATGACCAAAGTATAAAGATTGCCAACAAGGCTTTTTACTCTAGCTGGTCTAACTAGATCCATATGAAGTATTTGGAGAGGTCTATTAGTTGAAATTTCATTTTTAGATTTGAAAGATGATTTGGTTTGTTTTCCCTTTTGACAAGCATCACAAATCATGTCATTTTTAAAATGAAGTTTTGGAACACCAATCACCAAATCCTTTTTAAGTAATCAGTCAAGTTAGATCATATTGACATGAGCTAATCTCTTGTGCCATAGCCAACTCTCATCCAAATTACTAGCAAAACATTTTTTAGAAATAGAACCATTGCTAGAGAGATTAAGTGTATAACAATTGCCTTCTCTAGGGGCTCTAAATAAAGCTTTTGATTTTATGTTTTCCAAAGGGAGAATATTCTTACTCATAATCAAGCACTCCTCAGAATCAAAGATAACTAAGTTACCTTTATCAGTGCTTTGGCTTACACTAAGGAGATTATGGCAAAGTCCTTCCACAAGGTAGACATATTTGATTTTTGTTCTTCATTGTTGCCAATTTCACCAATTCCAGCAATCTTTCCGGATTGGTTTCCACCAAAGGTCACCTTGCCACCATCCTTGGGCTTCATTGAGGCAAATTTGGATTGGTCTCCCATCAAGTGCCTAGAGCATCCATTATCAATGTACCATTTGTTGGACTTAGATGCTCTTAGACAGACTTGCAAGACACAACAAATCAGGTCTTAGGTACCCATCTTTTCTTGGATCCTTTGGGGTTAGTTTGTGTCTTGGAACCTTGTAACATCCCTATGGCACCCATTGATAATTTCCTATGGGTTTACTCTTTCTTTCCTTTTTATGAAAACAAGAAGAAGTAGTATGACCCTTTCGATTACAATAGTTGTAATGTGCAAAAGGATTTGAAAAGTGAACATATTTTCTAAAATAGTTCATGTAAGACTTTTCTCCAAATTTCTTTTTCCCTTTCTTTTTATCAAGATCAGGTTTATAACCAATTCCTGATTGTCATTTGTAAACCTTTGTTGTTTCAAAATGACATTGAGCATTTCATTACCTCTAGTGAATTTCTCAAGTGCCTTCGTAAGATGTAAATTCTTTTTTTTTCAAATCTATGTAATCATCACAAATAAGATTTTCAGGTGAAGAAAGATTTTCTACTTGCTTCAAGAGTTACATTTTTCCTTTTCAAAGTGAAATATTTATCAGCAAGTTTTTCAAATTCTGATTGCACAACAATGTATTCAGTGAATAACTCATCATAAGATGGTTTTGAATCATGTACCTCATCATTGTTGTCATGTTGCTCTTCTTCTTCAACGACTAAGCAAATATTTGCTTTTTCTTCCTCATCAGCTTCATCTTCATCTGATGAGCTATCACCCCAAATAGCTAAAACATAGGCCTTCTTTTTGAATTTGTTGAACTTCTTCTTTTCTTTGTCTTTGTTGTTCAGCTGGGGGCATTCAAACTTGATGTGGCCAGGATTTTCACACTTGTAACAGATGATTGGCCTATTTGCCTCATAACTGGAGCTACCCTTGTAAAATTTCTTGAATCCTTGGTCCTTCTTATGGAATTTTTTGAATTTCCAGACCATCATGCCAATCCCCTCATCCTCGTCTTCATCATCTTCATCTGACTCTTTAGCTTCTCTGGCAGCTTTGAGGGCAATTCCCTTGTTCTTGCCATGTGCTTCATCAAGTCTCTTTTTGAACTTGAGTTTTGCCTCATATTCAGAGAGGTTGCCAAAGACGGTTGCTACAGATGCCATTGAATCTCCACGAGTTTCTTCAATAGCAGTGACTTTGGCTTCCCATTCCTTGTTGAAGATATTGGGAATTTTCCTTACTTGAACAGGCTACTCATACTCTTTGTCAAATGCAGCAAGCTGGTTGATCAGATGAGTGAATCTCAGCTAGAATTCGCCAATGGATTCACCAGGCTTCATACGGAGAATATTATACTCAGTCATGAGAGTATTGACTCTATTTTGCTTGACCCCAGCTATTCCCTCATGAGCTATTTCCTGTGCATCCTACATAGCTTTGGTAGTTGGCAATGTGCAGACACGAAAATACTCTTGTTGACTTAGAGCACTTTGCAATAAGAGAACAGCTTTACTGTTGAGTGTGACATTTCTTCTGTCATTCTCATCATATTCTTCTTCTAGCTTGAGAGTTCTAACACCATCTTCAATAGAGGAAGGTTCATAGTCTCCTCTTTCGTATACTCTCCACCATAGACCATATTCAGTAGTCATTACAAAAACCTTGAACTTGGCTTTCCAGAAGGAGTAATGCTCTCTATTGAATCCCGATGGTCGGTTGATCGAAGCTCCATCAGGTAGAATACCATCTATAATGATCCTTCTCGAGATGTTAAGCTCTTTAGAGAAGACCTTGCTCTGATACCAAATGAAGGTGGAGCTAAATCACCAAGAGGGGGTGAATTAGGGATTTTGAAAACTTTTTGAAAATGCTCTGTTTTGAACAATACAAATAGAGATGAATAGAGAGTAGAGAAGAAGAGCAAGACACAAAAATTTATACTAGTTCAGTTCAACCTTTTGACCTACGTCCGTCCCCAGATTCTTTGGGATTTCCACTATCACAATTGATTACACACTATGTACTCAAGAGTAATTCTCTCACTAGAACTTACTCCCCCTTACAAGTTGTAATCAATAAACCCAATAACCAAGTCCCCTAACTTGTGATTCTTTACAGTAAACGATTTACAATCAAGAATTCTCTCGAAGAGTGGATAATAATAAACACTGAAGCTCTGTGTATCAAAAGATACTTTACAAGTGAAAACTGAAAAAATAAGTGTAAAACTTGAATGCAATTTGTTTTCAGCAGATGTGTTAGTTGAGAAGAATTGAATGTAGCTCTATTTATGCCAAGAGAGCATTAAATGACCGTTATAATCTTCAATATAGTCGTTGCCTTCATTAGACAAGGATTAGGGTAAACTCTAGTCTTCTTCTCACTCTACTCTTCACTTAATCCAGTTGCACAAAAGTCTAGGGTTGTCTTCTTGTAAATTAATCCATTGGAATAGCAGCTACTGGATGTGGAAAGAAGATATTAATCCTTTGTTAACGTATGCAGAAGGATTACCCAAAAGTATGCAAGCTCTCTGGGTTTTTGTATTTAATGTGCTAAAGTCACTTTTTGCTTTTGCTTTAAACCTTCAATAAACATCCTTTAAATCATCTAAAACTTACTAACAAAGTGGTTAAACATAGCTAGGAACATTAGAAAACAATACTAGAAAGCATTGAGATCAAACAATAATATTTTACAAATTCGTCAGATTTGAATTTCAAACTCTGCGATAAAAACTCGAGTTTTCTATTGTGCACTTATAGCAAAACTCGAGTTTAATTTTCATAACAAGCCTCGAGTTTCCTTCATCCAGAGAGGAAAGTTGCGATTTGAGCTTTGGAATACATTTTTGAACAGGAACTCAAAACTCGAGTTTTCATTTCCAAACTCGAGTTTTGGACTTTTAACATGAAATATGAATTTTAGTCCAAAACATCAAAACTAGAGTTTTCATCCAAAACTGAAGGTTTCAAAACATTGAAAAAGAGCAAAGCTCTCGGCTTGGTCAAAACTCGAGTTTCCAAGCCAAAACTCGAGTTTTTATTTAACTATGAAAACTTTGAGAAATCTATGCCAAGTCAAAACTAGAGTTTTCCATGAAAATTGGCAGTTTCAAAAACTGAGTAAAACTTGAAAGCTGGAGTTATATCAAAACTAGAGATATCTATGCCAAGTCAAAACTGGCAGTTTTCAAAAACTGGAGGTTTTATATCAAAATTGGAGTTTCCTCAAGCATCAAATGTTGGAGACTCTCTATATGACCAAAACTCAAGGTTCCAAATGAAAACTGGAGTTTTGTCTTTTCCAGAAAATATTGAGAAGTCTCAGTATAGTGAAAACTGGAGTTTTCTCTGAAAACCGGCGGTTTTGCTTTGTTAAGGAAAATTGAGCTCTTCTCTGTAAGGCCAAAACTCGAGTTTTAAAATGAAAACTCGAGTTTTCCTTTAACAGTAAGTTTTTCAACTTACCAAAGAAAAACTTCACATTTCGTTTACACTTGTCAATTATCATCAAAACACATTGAAATCTAACAAATATATATATATATATATATATATATATATATATTTGCATTATTTATATTAAATGGCTCTGGTGGCTCAATGGTCACTAACATTTTGTGTAAAAAAGTAGTAGGGGTTCAAACCCCACTTCTATCAAATATTCCCAAATGGAATATTTTGCCTGAATATTCCCACCCCGGTGGGGTGAGCATCGGCCGAGCATCAACCGACCGTTGGAGCTCCAGCGATGGTGACGGTGGCGACGACCAGTGAGGGTAATATGTTTTTTAAAATATATATGTATGAGCATATTGGTCATTTGATTTTATTTTTAAAAAAATATAAATTGAGTTTAACATCTCCCTAAGATTGTGAATATTCAAAATATCTTTTTATCTTTCAGTATTTTTAAATTTCTTTATTAGGGATTTTGCCATTATTATTTCATCCAAAAATGAATAGACATCAGTCCCGTAAAAACAAATTCCATGAAAATAAAGCAAGATAAGGAAATACGAGCAATAATATCTATTTATAAATAAATATCTATGTGTGTGTGTGTATATATATTTTTGGTTTTTTTTTTTTTGGGGGGGGGGGGGAGTTGAAAAGAAAATGTTAGCAGCCTTTATTATTTGGATGGGCGTGATAAAACATGGAGAGGAAAAAATGAGCAAATATCTGAACGAATAAAATACCTTTAGTCCCTATATATATCAGAATATATCTGGCTTAAAATCAAATTAAATATCACAATAAAAAATATCAAATTAATATTAACACAATCAAATAGTTTAAAATCAAATTATTTGATAGAGATATTTATATTTTCTTATTATTATATTTTAAATCCAAATAATATTCTAGCTAAAGATTTATTGTCCATTTCTACCTGTACAATGATAGGGAATAATTTTTTATAATTAAATGTCCTAAAAAGAAATATGTGGAGAGAGCGAGGGTACAAACCAAACAATAATAATAATAATAATATAAGCGGCTAGACATATTTTCTCAAATTATGAAGTGTCAGTTTTATGAATTTTGATTGCATAACTGGTGCTGATTTAATATTTTATCGTATCCTTAATAAATACTCGTAATATTTGAATTATAATAATATAAGGACCCTTAAAAATAAAGTGGAGAAGAATGAAGTAAGATATTTTATAATATCTGGATGGCAGAAAAATATTCTTAAATAGAGAATATAATAATTAAAGAGCAGCATGAATCGATAGTCATTTTTCAGTTTTAACATTAAAAGCAGTCAATTTATACCGTTTACTTATTGCTCTTTAGTGCTCATCACAATGGTGAATATATATCTTAATGTTCATCGTGGTTGTGAAATATCTATATAATTTAAATACAGTTTGCGGTAAATTTAAAATTGATCATTTTTAAAGATTGTTTTTCTTGGAAAATGTGACAATAAATGAGTTAAAAGATTGTTTTATTTAAGATTATGTGTACATTAAAATATTTTCTTTTTTAAAAAAAGAATAAAATTAAATCTGGACCCTTCATAATTTGGTGCTTGTCAAGAATGATGAACACAAAAGCTCAATCCTTTCAATCCATTATTCTGAAACTTTTTGATGATTATATTTTATTTTTAGGGCATCATATCTCATAGATAATGTTTTTCCAGTTACTAGAGGCAGCACTTATTGGACAACCACATGAACTAAGTTGCAAATATAGCTCTAAAAAACAAAAAAACAAACAAACATCAAGATGCAAATTGTAACACTCCAAATTTCATACTTCAAATAATGTCAGTTGACACTTGGTTTTAGAAAAATCGATAGAGTTTGAGGTGCTACCACTCAGAGTAATGGAGAGCATGGACTTACCACTAGTGCAAAAAAGGCTTTTAAGACCGGACAAAAGAGGCATCTTAAGACCAGACGGGCGACCGGTATTGTTCCAGCCGGTATTAAAAGTCTACCATATACGACCGGACACGAACCAGTCTTAAAGAAAATCTTTTAGACCGGACATTTAAAACATTGGGTCTTAAATGTTGTACTAAATGAACCTGAAATAGTTTTTGTTCAGTCCTAAAACTCAACTTTTAAGACCGGCCTAAAACTAAGCCGTACTTAAAATATCGGACTTTTAAGACCGGGAAAAACACATACGGTCTAAAAAATAGCGGCTTCTAAGACCAGACGACTAATTATACGCGGTCTTAAAAGATTGACTTTCAAGACTGGATGATAATTACCTCCGGTCTTAAATATTTTCATTTAAGACTGGACGTCTAAATATACCGGTCTTAAAAGACCAACTTTTAAGACCGGACTTAATATCAAATATACACCTGACCTTTAAGACTGGACATTTAATTACATCCGGTCTTAACAGTTAAACATATAAGACTGGCTTATTTATTTCCAGTCTAAATTTTCCCGAATTTTTCCCTGCTGTTGTTCCTACTACTATATATATATACACACACACAAATCCACCACCCAATCCAGCACATAAAAGTCGATACTTTAAGCTACAAGCTATGAACAATTATTTGAATAAATTGAATTGGAAAAAGAATACAAATATTATTCACCATGAGCTATTTGGCCTCTTAATTAATGATTATACTATGTCTATAACACCTAAATTAATTCATACAATAAGATAACTTACTTACAAATACAATAAGTTACAAATACAACATACATGCACTAGTGCAAAAACGGCTTTTAAGACTGCCTCATTTAGAGCGGATTATCGACGGCCCGGTCTTAAAGGTATGACCGGTGATAGTTTTGTAAATATAAAAAACTTTAAAGGTATGACCGGTGGCAGTTTTGTAAATATAAAGAACTTCTTGGACCGAATCGTTTACCAATGGGTCTTAAATATATTATTCAGACCACTTAGAAAAACGACCGGTCTTAAAAATGTTATTAAAAAAATTGAAATATAAAAATTCTTTATAGAGAAATCTCGAACAGGCCGACTTATTTTTTCTACGGTCCAAAATAATAAGGAAAAAATTAAATAAAACTTTTAAGACTGGATATATATAACAGGAGGTCTTAAAGATTATACTTTTAAGCCGAACATAAATCGCGCTCGGTAGTAATACTTTTAAGACAGAAGTTTAAAAAATGGATGGTCTTAAAACTTAACCTTTAAGACCGTCGTTGTTGTTCATCTGGTCTTAAAAATAAACCGCCAAATATATCTTCACGCGAAACGTTACCTTAGGACTTACGTTGTACCTCTGAACTCTGAAACCCCTCTTGTTGTTGTGAAGCCACTCCACTCTTCCTGTTGCATTACCACTCTTCCTCCCCCCACATACCAGTAGCCTCTCTTGCTCTCTCAGTTGCTAAGGCATTCCTCTCTTACTGTCTCGAAAATGAACGGTGAAGACTATACCATTCGTGTTCCGGGATCGCCAGTTAATGGTGTGGGCAGAACGAGCCCTCCTCCATTGACAATGTGCCTCCTAACCACCCTGCACGCCGTGGTAGAAGAGGCACACGAATGATGGATGTATCTCTAAGTCGGACTTCTGGGTCAAGGCTCGAGATTCAATTCGATGAAAAGTTGCGGCCTTTCGGTCCTAATAAAAACAAATATAATAGTTTTGCCGGGTATCTTGCACGCAGCAAGGTTAGCATCTTGGAAGATGAGTGGAAAAGTGTTCACTTTGACAAAGTAAAGCAACCTATTTGGGACACTATCTAGGTTACATACACTGTCCCTGACTCTGAGGAGTTGAAAGTCAAAACATTGTCTTATTGTGCTGATCGGTGGAGGAAGTTTAAGACCTATCTCGCTAACACGTATATTTTTTACGAGGTTGCGCCTGCCAAACGGCCTTGGGAACAGTACACATTTATTGATGAACGAATTTGAAAACAATTTGTTCTGCTGCGGACCACTCCTGAAGCTATGGTGAGTCTATATTTAGTTTTGTTTGCTTATGTAACCTTTGAGCTTATATTTGTTCATCTAATCCTGTTAGTTAAATTATATTGTTTGGTGTGTGAATAGAAGTATACATTTCCTGCCTTTGTCTATGCAAGTCTGATATGTAAACCCTGAAAAGGTAAAATACAAAGGAGGTAATTGTGTAATGGTTTGTCTTGCAAAGGAGGAAATGAATAGTCTTAAAGGGGGGAAACTTTATATACCCAATTGTTACTATCTAATGTGGACGTACTGATGATCCCACTGGATGCCTTAAAAAGGATCAAGTTTGTATTATTCTGTAAGCATAATCCTCTTTTGTTTCTTGTTCTATCTACCTAGCAGTACAAAACATATATAGCTCTTTTGTAAGCATAATTCTCTTTTGTTTCTTAACCTATCTACATCTTCCTTAAATAATAAAATGTTGAAACTTGATCAAGTGAATTTGACTAGTGTTTGAGGTTCATATCAAGCAGAAGTTCTCTAATTTTTGTTAGTGATGAGATGGCTGGAATTCATAATTAATAGTTGTTTTCAATTCTGATTCACAGCAAAGAAGGGCAAAAGCACAGGAGATAAGGAGAAAGAATGATTGCCCGCATAGGGCTTCTCGCGGCGGATATGAAAGGGCTGAAAAGGAATTGATGGCGGCCAAGTGGAAGAAATTGGAAGATGAAGCAGAATCCAATCCTGAGGCGGTACATGGTCCGCCATCTCCAATACGTCACGAGGATTTGTGGTTGCACATTCGGCAAAAGCCAAGCGGCTCCTACACAAGTGAACAAACTCATGTAGTTGCTGAAAAAATTGTAAGTATCGTTATTTTTGTTATTTTTTAGTTACTAAACATGATTCATTACTAAGCTTCTCGTTATCTGTACCTTACAGGAAGATCTTAAGAAGAAAGAGACAGAGTTATCTTTTGTGTCGTCCGGTAGGAGTGATCTTCTCACTGTTGCCACCGGAAAACCGGACCACGGTGGGCGTGTAAGGGGGGTTGGAGGATGGGTAGGCCTGAAGGTATTCTTTGGTTCATCTGCCAAACGCCATAGGAAAGAGGTGGTTACCTGGGAGGAGATGCAACAGACAGTGGCCAAAATAAATGAGGAATCAGCGGCTAAAGAAGCAAAGTATCAATCTGATATTAGCCAGTTGAGGGAGGAACTGAATCAGGTGAAGCTGCTTTTGAGCTCACTTCCAGAGACCAGTGTTCCCTTCACACACTCACCTACAACTGTGCAGCAGAGCACTCGAGGGAGCTACATTGTTGGACAGTCAGAGCAACCTTGTGACCTTTATGTGGTGGATCATGATAGACTACTATTGGTTGCAAAAGGGACTGTCCACAACTTTTTGGGATCAACTGTACACCACCAACAAATGTCTGATGATGAAGTCAGAGTGTCAGTTGAAAAGGTGATCATTGATGCACCTCTCCCTCTCCCAACTGATGAGATAAAGATTGTGAGTGATGTCAAGGGAACCTTCATCTCTTGGCCAGTGAAGCTTGTACATGTCTGTACTCCTCCCCAAGCTTCAACCCCTCGTCCTCAAGTTCCATCCCCTCATAGAGCTCCATCCCCTCCTCCTCAGGCTCAATCCCCTACTGCTAAGTTGACTGGCCGCAAAAAAATAACCGATATGGTGAAAAGTGGATGTTTTAAAACTAAATCGTGGTCTGTCAATGAAGTAGTAAGCAACACAATTCCCCTACCAGTCCAAGTTGACTCCGTTGATATTGACTCCCTACTGCTTCCTCGACAGGAGCTTACTGATGCAATTATTCAAATTTGGATGAAGTAAGTATGTTCTTCTATGGTACATAATTTAAATGCATCGTTTAGACACACATACATATATATACTAATTCCCTGATCGATGTAATTATTGTAGGTTCTTGCATCAAGAATTGGAGAATGAGGGCAGGTTGGACGATTTTGGATTCTTGTGCCCACAGTATATGAGTCAAACAACCATGGAGCAAAGACAAGAGTACATATCAAGGAGGTTGTGTAATGTGAGAAGAAAGGTGTACTTGTTGCCATTCTTCCACAGGTACATATCACAAATCTTGTCTACAATTCACTTAATTCTGCTACATATATATATCACTGAGTGAGATTTACTGCTGTGAATTTTCAGCCACCACTGGCAGTTGGTCATCATGTGCATGGAAGAAAATTGTAAGTGGAGCTAAATCACCAAGAGGGGGGGTGAATTGAGGATTTTGAAATTCTTTTTCGAGTTCTGTTTTTGTTTGCTAAAACAGAGTAGATGAGAGTATGAAAGGAAGAGTAGCAAGACACAAGGAGTTTATCCTGGTTCGGTCTAATCTCTTGACCTACGTCCAGTCCCCAGTCACTCTGGGATTTTCACTATCTCACTTTGATGATTACACACTCTGCAAATGAAGGATGTTTCACAACCTTGAACACACTCCCCCTTACAAGTTGTAATCAAATAACCTAATCTCAAAGTCCCACTACTTTGAGATCTTTACAGAAAAGAAATTACAGAAAATGAACTCTCTTCTAAGAGTGAATAATGATAATCACTGAAGCACAATGTATCTAAGATACAATCAAATGTGTAAGAACAGCTCTTGACTGATATTTTCGAGCAAGCTTGTTGTATTTCACTTCTGTGTTTTTCCAGCTTCAAATCTTCAGCTATTTATGGTGGTTTGAAGCTTGTGAACGTTATAGATCCGTTGGAGCTTTTACCCATTCGAAAATATAGCCGTTATGAGTGTTGCATAATAAATCTATCTGCTAAAACCTCTTGCTGTTTGAATATAGCTGTTGGGAGATTTTTGCAGATTTGAATATTTGAATTTTGGCTCTTCCCATGTGGTCTTGTCTGAAGAATAACGATGTTCAGCCTTAATTGGTGGAGGCATTAAATAACTGCATTGAGAAATGGCTGTCCATCTTGCCAGACTGTCTTTAAAATATTGCAAGTTGCACAAAATGAATCTTCATTTGATTCTCAATTAAATTCAAGAGCTTTCTGTAATCTCATGAACAAACTCGTTAAAACGGTTCAGTTACAATGATAAATGGTATATGAAACATATAAGATCAATTCGTAGACATTGGGTCAAAGTATAAATCAGATTGAGCATTTTCTGTAAAACAGCGTTTTTATGACAGAGGCACCAAAACTCGAGTTTTGATAACAAAAACTGGAGTTTTGAACTGTGCAGACTTCATAACTGGCAGTTTTCAAACAAGAACTGGCAGTTTTCAAGGTTTTGAAATACAGATGCTCTCGGGTTGACCAAAACTCGAGTTTTTCTTCCCAAAACTCGAGTTTTGAACTTTTGGTATCAAGTTCAAAACATCAAAACCGGAGGTGTTGGTCCATAACTGGCAGTTTTCAATTGTGAAAATCTTGCATGCTCTCTGCCTCACCAAAACTCGAGTTTTCATTTGTTCAATGAAAACTTGCGAAAACACATGAATGGCCGAAAACTGGCGGTTTTGGCTCAAAACTGGCGGTGTTCACCTGATACAAACTTGGTTGCTCTCTGTCTCTCCAAAATTCGAGTTTTGCTTCTCGAAACTTGAGTTTTGAACTTTCTTGCAAAACATAAGAAGTTCAAAACTGGCGGTGATGACTTTTGTGTAGTTTTGCTACAGACCAAAACTCGAGTTTTGAATTCCGAAACTTGAGTTTTCCTCTGACAGCAAGGAAAACTGATTTTCTTAAGATAAAACTTGTCATTTTGGTTTCCATGGCTTTACAATTGTTCCGATCATCATCAAAACACATTGAGAACTAACAAAAATAAAGTTATCTTCTTATGCTCCACTCACAGCCTGCCAGTCCCTACGTTGACGCAGACCATCAACGAGTAAGCATGTCATTTTGATTCTCTTGTCAGAAATCTCTGCTGTGAATTTTCAGTGAACATTGATAAATATGCATTTTTTATGATAGTGCCATGAGGACCTTCCAAATCAACGCACTCCAAAGGTGTCCTCCTCAGGCCAAAGTGCCTAAATGGCTCAGACCAGAGGTTGGTACAATATAATATTGATAAACTTGTCAACTGCCTTGTGAACTTGGTCATAAGATATATATTACTTATATATTTCTTGTTCTTTTTAGACTCGTCGGCAACCACATGAGTCCAACCTATGTGGCCAATACATCATGAAACACATGTATGATATTGTCACTAAAGGAGAAACTAAATTATTTGCAAAGGTAAATATTTGATGTTACATATATTATGCACGCAAGTTAATTCAGTTTCTGGCTTAATGAATTACATCTGAAATATAGGCGCAAGTTATTAATTCAGTTTGTGTCTTTGATGTTACAGATGTTTCAATGCCCTGCCCCCTTCTCGGATGCTGAACTCGAGCACATACGCAAATTGTTTTGTCAATATCTGTATGACCTGATCTTAAGTAGTGATCAGGGACAATAATTAATGACGTTATTCATTTGTAAATATTCTGTAAAATTTGATTATTTTTTCGATCAATTTGTAAATAATACACAGGCAATGTAAAATTCAATAGATAAATTTGTTTAATTTTTCGAACAATTTTCTTGTGTCCATTTTGGGGTATCTAAAATTGGATGGTGGATATAGCTATTTAGTGCGCTTGAAATTTGAGGTTCAAGATGATGTAGCGAGTTCGCGACTTTAGGACTGAATATAGGTAAACTTCCGGTCCTAAAATTTTTCGGTTAAATAATATGAGACTTTTAGGACCACATGTTGTATACTTCCAGTCCTAAAAGTATTGACAAAATATTGGTGAGACATTTAGGACCGTATGTTTTAAAATGACGGTCCTAAAATTATTCGACACTTTTAAGACCGTATCTCCTTTTTTCGTTCGCTCCTAATAGTCTTCCTTTAAAAAGAGTTGATTCGCTTTTCGAACAAATTAATTACGGTAATTAAAGGCAACCGAGGTTCTGGTGTTCTGCTCAAGCTAGGACCCTCAATGTCGTCGTTTTTACCTCTCCAGATTTAGATTATCGGTTTCCCTTTTCTTTGTCCCTTTTCTTTTTGTCGGAAAAAGATGAGAGATATTGAAAAGGACACTTTATTTCTAATCAGGCGAGGTAAAACCGACGACACTGATGGTCCAACCTTGAGAAGAATTGTCACTGTTTGTTTTTATTCGAATAAGGTAAACGTTCTTTTTGTTTTGTTGGTCTGATCTTAACTGTATATTGTTGGATATTTTAATGTGCGAGTTTTTAATGTTGATCATACACACGAGGACAATGTTTTGTTTATTTCCTCCTTGTCGGAAAAAGGAAAAATGTACTGATCAGAAGGATAAAGGCGATCGAAATAGGAAAGTAACAAATTTATTATATATTTTTTAATGCTGCCCCATGGGGGCAGCGGAGTACATGATTTAAAAAAAACAGAAAAATATTTACTCCTCCCCATCGTTGTCGGGGGGAGGGAGTCGTCGGAGGGGTCGGTGACGTCGAGTATCGCGTTGATCTTGTTGTTGACGGCGTGGTAGACCTGAAAAAGCTGGCCCTGTCGTCGATCTATATGATCGACGCGGGCCAGGAGGTGGCGCAGGAGCTGTTTGGTGGTCAGGTTCGGAGGCAGAGGAGGAGGGTAAGGATTGTTATGCCCAGCGGGAGGAGGAAAAGGAGGACCTGGTGGTGGTGGTGGAGGACCTTGGGGTGGTGGAGCAGCCATTGTGGAAGTGATGATGAAGAATGTGAAGAAAGTAAAGTAACAACGGCTTTAAATAGAGAACCCATCCGAAGTGAAACGTCGGAACCTTTAATGAGCAGACGCATAGTTCATCAGAATACGAGGAGACGCCTAGTTACGTTGGGAAGTTTATCAGGAAGCCGAAGAGATCTGATAGAGTGTAAGGATACGACTCTGCTATCGGAATTTGAAACGATGAACTTTTTTTAGAAAATTTAAATCTTGACTAAATGAATTTTAGGACCGGAAAACTGATAAAAGATCGGTCTTAAAAGTAATTTAATTGACTAAAAAAATAAATAATATACTTATAGGACCGGAGAAGTGATAAAAGGTCGGTCTTAAAATTAATTCAGTTAAAAAAATAAATAATATACTTTTAGGACCGGAGAAATGATAAAAGGTCGGTCTTAATATTAATTCATCTTAAAAATTAAATAATATTTATAAAACTCGCTCGTAAAGTGTAGACCATTCGTCTGCTCTTTACCTCTCTGTCCTTAACACTCCTTATTAACTCCGCACTACCTCGTAACTCCAAACTACCTCTAGCTCTGCCTTTATTAATAAATGCCTCATACCTCTTTGCGCCAACGTACTGCTCAAACCATGGTTAGATACAAGATAACCGCTCGTAGGGGTGCTCTTACGAGTGATGCTCGTGCCTTTCGTCGATCGTTATACGGTGCGCCTCCTCCATCGAGAGTGTGTTCGATTGAAACAGAATGTTAGTTTTGATTAGTTTTGATGATGTCTTATATAGATGTCATTCTTATAAGCAAAAAGATTGAGTAATATAATTATCTCCTACATTGACAAATTGTTGTATTTAATGTAGATTAATCCAAGTTGAATTATAGAGGTTGATCAAAGAGGAGATAAGAATTGAAAGGAAGAAGAGAAGAGACCAAACAATGAAGAACTTGATATATGGAATGAAGATTTTATGATCCAAGTTCTTATATTGATGCTAGAAGCCTCCAAGATCATTTGGAAGTTGGAATGATTCAATTCAGAGTTAAAACAAGCAAGAATGAGGTTCTAGATGGGCAAACTCGAGCCTATAAGTGCAAACTCGAGCCTATAAGTGTTTTCAGCATTTCTGGTGTCTCTGGACTAGGCAAACTCGAGCCTATAAGAACAAACTCGAGCCCATAAGTGTTTTCAGCATTTCTGGTGTTTCTGGACTAGGCAAACTCGAGCCTGTAAGTGTGAACTCGAGTTCACAGTGGTCATCAGCACTTCAGCTCCACTCTGTTTCACGTTCAGCTCGGGCGAGGTCTGGTAATTCGATGATATCTCACAAACCAGAGATCGGATTGATACGAAACCAAAAGCATTGGAAACTAGACATCCAACACGTACTTCTGACACAAATTCATGTCTAAAGGAGTTCAGATGAATTATCTATGAATTTTACAATTTGGATCAAAAATCAACGTCACTGTCCAGACCAAGCTTCAGTATTTTGGGTATATCTCACAAAATACAAATCCAATTGAGCTCAAATCAGTGCCATTGGAAACTAGACACACAGAGCTTTCCATCAAGCTTTGAATGGACCAAAACGGAGTTCGGACCAGGGAGATATGACCTTTCAAAGTTGATAAAGTTGCAAACTCAAGCCAGTCCAAGTCAGAAGCAACCAAACTCGAGTTCATCAGTCACAAACTCGAGTTCGAGAGTTCCAGAGAAGAAATGAACATTTGGGAAAAGCCGAACTCGAGCCTATAAGTGAACGAACTCGAGTTTAGCTCAGACAGAGAGCAACCAGGTGCTGGAAAACATCCAAACTCGAGCCTATAAGTAGCAAACTCGAGTTCACGAGTTCCAGAGAGGAAATGAACATTTGGGAAAAGCCAAACTCGAGCCTATAAGTGAACGAACTCGAGTTCATTTCAGACAGAGAGCAATGTAACTTTTCAATGAGTTGCGAACCTCAGGTTTAGATTGTGAACCTCAGGTTCATTTTATCCCGAGAGCAACTTGGCTTTTCAAACACTTGAGAACCTCAGGTTTAGAAAACAAACCTCAGGTTTACACTTTTTGAACTTACATATTATTGAACACTGAAGCAACGAACTCGAGCCTGCAAGAACTGAACTGGAGTTCGCGACGCTAATTCAGAATTTCAAATCTGATGAATTTGCAATATCTTCTTGTTTGATCTCAATACTTCCCATGATCAATCTCTAATGTTCCTAGAGTTGTTTAACCACTTTATTTGTGATTAAAGCTTGGGATTACATCAAACTTGACAGAAATCAAAGTGTGATTCAGAATTTCCAGAAATGGCAAAAGAAGGCAGATTTGAACTAGCAACTTGAATCAATGCTCAATTGAAATGTTCTGCAACAGGATTCGAATATTCAATGGTGAAATGCTCCAACGGACAAAAGCTTCAACAGATTCAATATTCAAATATCAAGCCCATGACAGAGAATCAAATGAAGGGATAGCTTGTGCAACTTGCAATATAATATTATATCCTTCAAGACAAAAGGGAATGGACCACAGCCTGGCGTGATAAACATTCAGCATACCTTGCAGACAACTTAGGCTCCTCTGAATAAAGTTGAATCAACAAACAAGATAGTATGGGCCTCATCATTCAGCTGCAAGAAAGTGAAAAACGTGCAAATCTGAAAGTGGTGACAGCATATTCGCTCAACAGCTTCTGCAGCAACTTTACACATGGAGAAACACTTGCAACAGCTAGTTTTTCAAATGGGAAGAAGCTCCAACGGTTACCTAACGTCCACAAGCTTCAAACTACCATAAATAGCTGAAGATTTGAAGAAACAAGAGAGAGAAGACAACTACAGAAAGCTTGCACGAAAATATTCATTCTTTCTCTGTATATACATTTGTTTGTATCTTTGATACATAGAGCTTCAGTGTGTAACCTTATCTGCTCTTAGAGAGAGTCTATATCACTGTAATTCACTCATTGTAATAATCTCAAGTCAGTGGGACTTGGAGATTGGGAAAATCAGAGTACAACTTGTAAGGGGGAGTGTGTCCTAGGGAGAGGAACATCCTGCGTTTACAGAGGGTGTATCTGATTACAGAGTGCAACTTGTAAGGGGGAGTGTGTCCTAGGGAGAGGAGCATCCTTTGGTTACAGAGTGTGCATCTGTTGTATGCAATTACAACTTGTAAGGGGGAGTGAGTCCTAGGGAGAGGATCATCCTGAGTACAGAGTGTGTAATTGTTCTTGAGTGATAGTGGAAAATCCCAGAGGTGCTGGGGACTGGATGTAGGTCAAGGATTAGACCGAACCAGGATAAATCATCTGTGTCAAGCTTCTCTACTCTATCTCCACTTTGCCTTAATATTTTCTGTTGTGTGGGTGAACCGAAAAGAATTTTGAAATCCCCAATTCACCCCCCCTCTTGGTGATTTCCTTCTCTTTCATTTGGTATCAGAGCGTTGGTTATCTATTTGAAGGATTAACATCCTAGATCAAAGATCCTATGGAAGGAATTCTACCGGAAGGAGCTTCAATCAACAGACCACCAGGTTTCAATGGAGAACATTACTCCTATTGGAAGGCAAAGTTTAGAGTCTACGTAATGGCATCTGAATATGGTTTGTGGAGAGTATTTGAAAAAGGAAATTATGAACCATCTGACATAGAAGATGGAGTCAGAGTTCCCAAGCTTGAAGAAGAGTACAATGAAAAAGACAAATGGCAAGTGACTCTCAACATGGAGGCAATCCATGTGCTGCAAAGTGCTCTTAGTCAACAAGAGTATTTTCGAATTTGTAATTTGCCATCAGCCAAAGCCATGTGGGAAGCTCTTGAAATAGTCTATAAAGAAAGTGATGAGGAAGAAGTGGCAAATCTTTGTCTAGTTGCTGAAGAACAATCTGAAAGCAACAATGAGGTAAATGATACTGAACCTTCCTATGATGAATTATTTTCTGAATACAATGAACTATATACTGAATATGAAAAACTTGTTAAAGAGTTCATTGCATCCAAGAAGAAAATTAAATTGTTGGAAGAACAAGTTCAGAATGTTTCTTCTTCTGTTTCTACTTCTAAAAACATTTCTGTATCTACTTGTGAAAACATTTCTGAAAACACTTCTGAAAATATTTCAGAAAATGTTTGTGAAAAGGTTTGTGACAATTGCTGTATCTTGGAGAAAAGAGTTTTACATCTTACAAAAATTCTTGAGAAGTTCACTAGAGGTAGTGAAATGCTCAAAGTGATTTTAAAACAGCAAAGAGTCACAAATGACAAATCAGGAATCGGTTATAAACCTGATTTTGATAAGAAGAAAGGGAAGAAGAAACATGGACAGAAATCTTACTTGAATTATTTTCAAAAATCTGTTCACACCTCAAATCCTTTTGGTCATTGCAACTATTGTAACCGTAAAGGTCATAATACTTCATCATGCTTCCATAAGAAAGATAGGAAAAATAAACCTGTTGGAAATTATCAGTGGGTACCAAAGGGAACCTATGTTTTCCCTAAGGGCCAAACTAATCCAGAAGGACCCAAAAACAAAAGGGTACCAAAATGTCCATCTATTGCTATGTTTGTGCAGATTGATTCAAAAAAGAATGGACATAAAGAAGCCAAGAACCAGAAAATCTCTCATGTATCAAAAGGAACAACCACCAAAGCACATGTTGCAGAAAAGGGGCAAAGTAGAAGTGCATACTCCACCTCAAGAACAATTTATCAGAGAGTACCACTCAATTATCTTGAGGAGAACAAGAAGAAGAGAGTTTCTCAAGTATCAAACAGAAGATACTTGAAGCCTACATCATTTATGAAGACTTTGCAAACACCAAAAAGACAATGGGTATGCAAAGTCAATCTTTCAAGTACCTAAGGTAAAAGGTACACAATGGTAAAACCTCCTACTATGTTTTCTAGAACACCTATTGAGGTTTTACACATTGGATGGTAGGAATGAACATTGCAAACAATATGCATAGTTTAAGAATCTATAGATTTATATATAGCTTGCAATATTCATTAGCTTATTTGTTCTCATGCATACATTATGAACTTTAAAAATATAATTAATACATCTTTCATGCATGAACTTGTGTTTAATCCATTATGCTTAATTATCATAATCTGGTTGTATTATTAGAGCATGTGAATTTTGGTCCTACAAGCTAACATTGATTGGATCCAAGTAAGGTTGGACACCAAGAAAAGAAAGGTTTATATAGTTTTGTAGGATCAGGGAAAGCCTCTCAAGAATGCAAGATAGATAATGACTTAAGTCTTGAGGAAGCACAAGCCAAACTTGATGTTGATGGTGAAATTTGGAAAATGAGTTATCTACATCAATCCATCTCTACCAAGCAAGCTTCTATGAGGAAAAGAGGAATTTTGGTGATATCTAATCCTTGTCTCATACTATGATTATATGTAATTCATTATCGGTTTATGTTAAGTTAAAAGGTTTTGAAAGTTATTCAATTTCAAAAGCCAATCTCCAGTTTTTCAAATGAGATTTTCATAAACTTGAGATTGTTTCCATGAACCTCCAGTTTGCGCCATGAACCTCCAGTTTGCTTTAGGCCAAAAGTTTCCAAGAGTTTTTCTAAGTTGAGAGAACTCGAGTTCAAGTTTCTAAACTCGAGTTCATGTCTTTACAGAGAGCAAAATATTTTTGAACTTGAGAAAACCTCCGGTTTGCGCCATGAACCTCCGGTTTGCGCCATGAACCTCCGGTTTGCTTTAGGCCAAAAGTTTTTCAAGAGTTTTCTAAGTTGAGAGAACTCGAGTTCAAGTTTCTAAACTCGAGTTCATGCCTTTGCAGAAAGCAAAATATTTCTGAACTTGAGAAAACCTCCGGTGTGTACTGGGAACCTCCAGTTTGTCTTTTGAGAGCTTAAACTGATTTTTGACATAAACAGTGTCAAACTCGAGTTCGTCACTTACAAACTCGAGTTTGTGGTTTTGCTCAAAGTATATTTCAAACTGAAAACCCGATGGTTGCTCAATAGAAGTCTAAACTCGAGCCTAAAATGCAAACCTCAGGTTTGGTCCTGAAGAAAATTTACAAACCTCAAGTTCTCTACGCAAACCTCCAGTTTGGTCCTGTACAACTTTTACAAACTTCAGGTTTACTACGTAAACCTCCGGTTTGGTCCATACAGAAGGCAAAATTCACCAGTTTACATCCTAAACTTGAGACTAAAGTTTCTAAACCTCAGGTTTGGACCTCCAGAGAAAATTTTCAAAGAGTTTACACTTGGTCAAGAGCATTTAATGTTTTAAAAATAAGCAAACTTGAGACTACCTTCATGAACTTCCAGTTTGTTTTTCCAAACTCCCATTTGCCTTACCAAACTCTGTTTTGTCTTTCTAAACTCAAGTTTGAGTCAACCATGTTTTTGAAATCATCTTGCTCGAATTTCCAAAAACTTCATGTATGATCTATATACTTCACATCATCATTCACTCATATTTCTAACTATGATTATTCAGTTTGTTAGTGAATTTTTGATGATCAAACAAGTAAATTTGTGCATAACTTTATTGATTTTATATTTTTGAAATGCACAAGTCTAAAATTTTGTTTAAATTTCAATTCACTCTGTTTTATGAAGATGCATACAAATGTTTTGAAAACATATCCATACTTTGGTTACATTTCAATGATGTTTCAAATTGGAAGTTAATATTGTTACTGAATATTGAATATGCTTCAAATTTCTCTAATTGAGTTTTCATTATCTTTCACATATTGATCTTTAGAATTCAATGTTTTGCTTGAACTCTCTAGCTTCATTCTCCAACTAGTTGGACCTCATGTCTAACAAGTTAATCGTCTATGAGCTTCAAGCTTATTTCCAGAAAAGAACTCAATTTGTGAAAACTTATGCTTATTACATAAAACCTTATTCCAAAGCATTATGAATGTTCATTAATGCATTATGTGTATTAACCATTATATGGAATAACTTACTAGGATGATATTTTGAAACTTTAGTCATCTGGACTAAAGAGTTTGTGCTTCATTATCCATGAATCCTAGTAGTCTTTTTGTTACTCAAATTCATCAACATTGTCTTCATCTATTTGTGAGTAACTATAGTCATGTATCCAAATTCTTGCCTTGAATGTTCACATATTTCAAGTCTCTATTCTAAAAGGTAAGATTATCTCTTGGTCATTGGCAAAGTCATTATGCTCATATGTTTCTATTATACTAAGCATGTCTTGATAATGCTTTACCTTCATGACTTTTGCTTTTTAGAAAATTCTTCAACATGTTAACTTCAATGTTCAACATGTTTTTCTGAAATTGAAGCATACTGATATATTCATTAAACTTATTGACTCCCACCATGTTTAAAATGAGCATTTTTTTTTAAAACATGTTTCAAAAATCTTTCATGAATGAAAAATTTTGATTTCATAATTTGTCATCACTTTTTTGAAAGACCATTCAAGATTTGAAACATTTTGCATATTTCATGATCTTTCTTGAAAAATCTGAACTTTAAATTGATAAATGCTTATCTTTATAGATAAGATTTTCTATGCACAAACTTACATGCATCTTTCAATGACATCTTCTCTACGTAAAGCGTATTCACAAATTGTCATTGAGAAATAACATTTGGTATCACATTATTATTTGGTATCATTAAAGGGAAGTTCACTTTTTAGTCATGCATTCATTAAGGGGGAGCTTCACATTCATGATTGTTTTATACTCTATAAGCTCTTCTCTATTATTTGAAGAAAACGCTTTTAAGCATACTCATCTGTATTTACTATCTCTCATTAGTTTTGATGATGAGTTAATATCATATTTTCCTTTCATTGTTATTTGAAACTATCTTATAGAAAGGGATACTTTGATATTTGGCTTGCACTAACAAATCTTTTGCAAAGAAAGTTTTCAATTCATATGAGGAGATTTGGTTATGAGCTGCAACTTTGGAGATCAACCATTGAAGCTAAGATATGCTCTACATAGATGATCTTTGAAGAAAAAGCAAAGGATGGAAGCTGAGTGATAATCATATTCAGATGCAATAGTCTTCAAGAAGCAAGTACTTTCATCCTATTTACATTATACAGGATATTCATGATCCTGCTATTGATCTTCTTCAAAGAATCTCACACAACAAGGAAGAGAGCATTCCACTGCTTCATCTCAGACTATGGCGACACAATCAAACTTCATGCAGCAAGCAAATAGACTTCTTTGATCATTCATCAGCTTGCAGAACCAACATGAGCATTTCTAAACTCTCTCTCTTTATATTCAGTAGAAATTTTTGCACATGCTTGGTATCTCTATGCTTTAATTGTGAAAGATGTCTTGAAAACCTCTCTAAATTTTGGTATCTTAAACAATAATGGAATGATTTGGCAAGCCAAGGATGGTTAAAACTTGTGATTTTCAATCTGTTAAAACCAAACTCGAGCCTAACAGGATTAAACTCGAGCCTGGATTTGACAGTGAGCATAAACTTGTCAAGCCAAAGCCCAAACTCGATACTGAACCTCAAGTTCAAAATTAAAACTTTGAAAGTTTGAGTGAACTCGAGCCTACCAAGGGCGAACTCGAGTTCACCATTGCCAGAGAATTTTTTTTTACTTTTGAAAACCTATTTCAAACTCCAAACTTCTACTCAAACCTCAAGTTTGAAAGAGTTCAAAGAAGATTTTAAGAGTATGAACTCGAGCCTGTCATGGCGAACTCGAGTTCATCCTTGACTAATTCATAAGATACATTCCAATCTGATTTTATACTCATAATGAAAACAATTTCAAATCGAGAAGAGAAAATCAGTTCTTTGACTAATTCTCATTTGGTTTCACAGTTTCTCTTTTCAAATATTTCCTCTTTACTTCAACTTTTTGCTAATGACAAATAAGGGGGAGAGAATGGCAAGAAAAATATGTTGCATTGTTATATTTTCATATTCATCCATATTTTTCCTATAGTATTTGCCATCATCAAAAAGGGGGAGAATGTTAGTTTTGATTAGTTTTGATGATGTCTTATATAGATGTCATTCTTATAAGCAAAAAGATTGAGTAATATAATTATCTCCTACATTGACAAATTGTTGTATTTAATGTAGATTAATCCAAGTTGAATTATAGAGGTTGATCAAAGAGGAGATAAGAATTGAAAGGAAGAAGAGAAGAGACCAAACAATGAAGAACTTGATATATGGAATGAAGATTTTATGATCCAAGTTCTTATATTGATGCTAGAAGCCTCCAAGATCATTTGGAAGTTGGAATGATTCAATTCAGAGTTAAAACAAGCAAGAATGAGGTTCTAGATGGGCAAACTCGAGCCTATAAGTGCAAACTCGAGCCTATAAGTGTTTTCAGCATTTCTGGTGTCTCTGGACTAGGCAAACTCGAGCCTATAAGAACAAACTCGAGCCCATAAGTGTTTTCAGCATTTCTGGTGTTTCTGGACTAGGCAAACTCGAGCCTGTAAGTGTGAACTCGAGTTCACAGTGGTCATCAGCACTTCAGCTCCACTCTGTTTCACGTTCAGCTCGGGCGAGGTCTGGTAATTCGATGATATCTCACAAACCAGAGATCGGATTGATACGAAACCAAAAGCATTGGAAACTAGACATCCAACACGTACTTCTGACACAAATTCATGTCTAAAGGAGTTCAGATGAATTATCTATGAATTTTACAATTTGGATCAAAAATCAACGTCACTGTCCAGACCAAGCTTCAGTATTTTGGGTATATCTCACAAAATACAAATCCAATTGAGCTCAAATCAGTGCCATTGGAAACTAGACACACAGAGCTTTCCATCAAGCTTTGAATGGACCAAAACGGAGTTCGGACCAGGGAGATATGACCTTTCAAAGTTGATAAAGTTGCAAACTCAAGCCAGTCCAAGTCAGAAGCAACCAAACTCGAGTTCATCAGTCACAAACTCGAGTTCGAGAGTTCCAGAGAAGAAATGAACATTTGGGAAAAGCCGAACTCGAGCCTATAAGTGAACGAACTCGAGTTTAGCTCAGACAGAGAGCAACCAGGTGCTGGAAAACATCCAAACTCGAGCCTATAAGTAGCAAACTCGAGTTCACGAGTTCCAGAGAGGAAATGAACATTTGGGAAAAGCCAAACTCGAGCCTATAAGTGAACGAACTCGAGTTCATTTCAGACAGAGAGCAATGTAACTTTTCAATGAGTTGCGAACCTCAGGTTTAGATTGTGAACCTCAGGTTCATTTTATCCCGAGAGCAACTTGGCTTTTCAAACACTTGAGAACCTCAGGTTTAGAAAACAAACCTCAGGTTTACACTTTTTGAACTTACATATTATTGAACACTGAAGCAACGAACTCGAGCCTGCAAGAACTGAACTGGAGTTCGCGACGCTAATTCAGAATTTCAAATCTGATGAATTTGCAATATCTTCTTGTTTGATCTCAATACTTCCCATGATCAATCTCTAATGTTCCTAGAGTTGTTTAACCACTTTATTTGTGATTAAAGCTTGGGATTACATCAAACTTGACAGAAATCAAAGTGTGATTCAGAATTTCCAGAAATGGCAAAAGAAGGCAGATTTGAACTAGCAACTTGAATCAATGCTCAATTGAAATGTTCTGCAACAGGATTCGAATATTCAATGGTGAAATGCTCCAACGGACAAAAGCTTCAACAGATTCAATATTCAAATATCAAGCCCATGACAGAGAATCAAATGAAGGGATAGCTTGTGCAACTTGCAATATAATATTATATCCTTCAAGACAAAAGGGAATGGACCACAGCCTGGCGTGATAAACATTCAGCATACCTTGCAGACAACTTAGGCTCCTCTGAATAAAGTTGAATCAACAAACAAGATAGTATGGGCCTCATCATTCAGCTGCAAGAAAGTGAAAAACGTGCAAATCTGAAAGTGGTGACAGCATATTCGCTCAACAGCTTCTGCAGCAACTTTACACATGGAGAAACACTTGCAACAGCTAGTTTTTCAAATGGGAAGAAGCTCCAACGGTTACCTAACGTCCACAAGCTTCAAACTACCATAAATAGCTGAAGATTTGAAGAAACAAGAGAGAGAAGACAACTACAGAAAGCTTGCACGAAAATATTCATTCTTTCTCTGTATATACATTTGTTTGTATCTTTGATACATAGAGCTTCAGTGTGTAACCTTATCTGCTCTTAGAGAGAGTCTATATCACTGTAATTCACTCATTGTAATAATCTCAAGTCAGTGGGACTTGGAGATTGGGAAAATCAGAGTACAACTTGTAAGGGGGAGTGTGTCCTAGGGAGAGGAACATCCTGCGTTTACAGAGGGTGTATCTGATTACAGAGTGCAACTTGTAAGGGGGAGTGTGTCCTAGGGAGAGGAGCATCCTTTGGTTACAGAGTGTGCATCTGTTGTATGCAATTACAACTTGTAAGGGGGAGTGAGTCCTAGGGAGAGGATCATCCTGAGTACAGAGTGTGTAATTGTTCTTGAGTGATAGTGGAAAATCCCAGAGGTGCTGGGGACTGGATGTAGGTCAAGGATTAGACCGAACCAGGATAAATCATCTGTGTCAAGCTTCTCTACTCTATCTCCACTTTGCCTTAATATTTTCTGTTGTGTGGGTGAACCGAAAAGAATTTTGAAATCCCCAATTCACCCCCCCTCTTGGTGATTTCCTTCTCTTTCACAGAAGAGTCTCGGGTCATTGGACCCATTGTTATTTCCGATGATGAAGACATTGCCGCACCCCCCTCCAGCCTTCCGACCATGAAGAGGTTCCTGCTCCACCTCTCCAACCAATTGGCCCCAGCGCGCCGACCGCTGACCCTCGTCCTCTTTCCTCTAACGACCTGATACGAATAAGACAGGAACTTGCTGATATCCGGCGGGAGATTAATGCTGCTCAAGCCGATATTGCCTGGGCTTTAAAGGATAACAAGCTTTGATAATTTTCTGTATTTTTTTTTTGGGCAATGTGTACGGCAATATTCAAGTAATTAATAATAGCATTAATTAAGAACCATAAGCTTGTCTGTTTTTAATTTTTTGTTCAAGTAATTAAGAATAGCATTATTTAAGAATATCATTAATTAAGAACCATAAGCTTGTCTCTTTTTAATTTTTTGTTAATGTAATTAATAGTAGCATTAATTAAGAATAGCATTAATTAAGAACTATAACCTTGTCTCTTTTTAATTTTTTCTTCAAGTAATTAATAGTAGCATTAATTCTGAGCAAAAAAAAAAAATTAATAGTAGCATTGATAATTTTTTGCGATAGCCAAAGGCCCAAAGTCAATACTCTTTTCTCTGGAAAATTAACTTAGGTCCGAAGTATTATAAAACTACGGTCTTAAATATATAGGACCGGACATGATAAGAATTCGATCTTAAAAGTAACACTTAAAAATTTAATATAAAATATTTAGGACCGGATGCTTTATAATTAATCAGTCTTAAAAAATCCAAACATAAAACCAAGTCTCTGTCGTGCGGAAAATTAAATTTCCCTCTCTGAATTTCTCATGTCGTGCCGAAAGTGATTACTGAGGAGGTTCTGTCTCCCGTGGTTGTGTGTTGCTCCATCGGTGCTTCGCGTTGCTCTCTCGACAATCACTTCCTCGTTCCTCAGCTAAACTTAGACCAAGATGTAAGAGGTGTTTCGATTATATAACTTCATGGTTTGCCTACTTATCGTTCTGGGTTTTTCTTGAGTTGAACGAAATCGATGAAATGCTCTTGTGTGCTTCTCTGTTGTTAATGAATATTCTATTCTGAAGATTATATTTGCACTTGAGACCTACCCAACTGACCAACAAATGTTTTTAGGGTACTCTTGCTGTCTCCAACATCAACGTTCGTGGCGGGAGAAGAAAGACTCTTATTTGGCATTTGAATTTATATGCTACAGGTGAGTCCACAAGACCTTCATGCGAAGCATTTAAATTTCCTCGTCATGTATTTATTTTGCTTTGGGAGTATTTTAGTTTGGCTTCACTGTGATATTCATGACCAAAAGTGATTCTTCGTTATGCATTTATTTTGCCTTATTATACGTATGTTAAATCTTTCCATCCATAGGAATTCTACTATGGATCACAGTTGGATAAATGCTTTACGGACGAGTGTTGAATATCAGAATGGGGTGAGGGACTTTATTGAATTTGCTAAACAAAATGCCAATGATGATAGTGGGAAGTTTTATTGCCCTTCTGTAAAATGTTTGAATGAGAGGCGACTAAGTCCTGAAGTTATACAGACACATTTAATCTGTCAGGGATTTTGTAAGACCTATACAGTATGGGTATGGCATGGTGAAAAAATACCAAGTGGGTCTCAACATGGGGAAGTGGCCTTTGATGATAATGACACGAATATGGACGATCGCATAGAGGACATTATTCGTGATGTAGGAGAAGAGGCCTTTCAACAATCACATGCATATGGTAATATGTGCAGTGATGCGGAGACCCCGCTATACCCAGGGTGTCAAAAATACCAATTGTTGAACGCTATATTGAAATTGGTAAGCTTGAAGGCACGTCATGGATGGAGCGACAAGAGTTTTTCTGAAATGCTTGAGGCTTTTAAGGACATGCTTCCGGATGATAATGTGTTGCCGCATTGATACTATGATGTTAAGAAAATACTTTGTCCACTGGGGATGGAGTACAAAAAGATCCATGCATGCCCGAATGACCGCTTATTGTATAGAAAAGAGTTTGAAGAGAAGCAGAATTGTCCGATATGTGAAACCCCAAGGTACAAGTCAAATAAGGGGCCTGCAAAAGTGTTGTGGTATCTTCCAATCATACCAAGGTTTTTGTTCCTACATTTTTTGACATCATGGTTCATCTAATTGTTCATCTAGTGAGGGAGATAAAGTTGTGCGGCCCTATCCATTTACGGTGGATGTACCCAATTGAAAGATCTATGAAATTCCTTAAAGGGTACGTGAAGAATGCATACCATCCAAAAGCATTGATTGTTCAGAAATATGTTTCTGAAGAAGCCATGGAATTTTGTCAAAATTATTTGGCCAAAGTAAGACATATTGGGCTTCCAAAACGTCATGATGCTGAAGGGGGTAGGCGAGGAGCTTCAATAAAGACTGTGGATCCTGATGAATTGTCACAAGTCCACTTATACATCTTGAATAATGTTGATGAAGTTCAAGCCAACATAGCTGCACATAAAGAAGCTGTGAGGAAAGAAAATCCTCGAATGACTGAACAAAGGTTGATTAGGGAGCATAACAGAACTTTTGCACACTGGTTCAAACGAAAGGTCGAGGGGAGGAATGTGTTTCTGATATCCTCAAATGGTTAGCATGTGGTCCTGAGGTTGATGTCATAAGTTGGAATTCGTATGTGATCAATGGTTATACATTTTACACGAAGTCCCTAGATGATAGGAGCACAGTCCAGAACAGTGGTGTTATGTTAGAGGCTGAATCTATGCACTTCTCCAGTTCGAAAGACAAAAGCCCTTTATTGGCAGTCATGCCATATTATGGGGTTATTGAAGAGATATAAGAGGTGGACTATGTGAAAATTAGATTTCCCATTTTCAAATGCAAATGGGTTGATGTGAATAAAGGTGTTTGGATCGATCGGCTAGGATTTACATTAGTCGATGTCAATGGTAGAAGTTTTGGAGATGAACCTTTTATTATGGCAGACCAGGCGCAACAAGTGTTCTATATCACCGATCAAGAAAATAAAATGTGGTCTGTAGCTCTCCAAGGAAAGAGGGTCATTGATATTGATGAGGAAAATTCAAATTATGGAATTCCTGAGAGTACACCTTTTTCAAGGGGTCTACCGGACATGAACGAAGAAGATGAAGCAGATAATGAACCCGGCATAAGAAATGATCATCAAGAAGGGATATGGGAAGATATCACTTTATAAAAGAGTCAATTCATAAGGTAATATTCATATATATGCAGATTTATTTGACTACTTTAAGGCTTTAACTATATATATTATTCCTTCTATGTTCATAAAATGTCTTTGACTATGAAGTTTGTTCCTTGTTTTATTTTTGTGGCAGGATCCGATCATGTTATAAAAGAAGATGTTACGTTGTTGGGTGGCATGGGAATCAGATGATGAAGGCATGGTGAATATTATTTTGGGCACATCTATGTTGTATTTGTAACTTATTGTATTTGTAAGTAAGTTATCTTATTGGATAGATGTATGAATTAACTTTGGTGTTGTAAATTAATTAAGAGGCCAAATAACTCATGGTGAATAATATTTGTATCATTTTTCCAATTCAGTTTATTCAAATAATTGTTCATAGCTTGTAGCTTAAAGTATCGACTTTTATGTGCTGGATTGGGTAGTGGATTTGTGTATATATATAGTAGCAGGAACAACATCAGGGAAAAATTCGGGAAAATTTAGATTGGAAATAAATAAGCCGGTCTTATGCGTTTTACTTTTAAGACCGGATGTAATTATATGACAGGTCTTAAAGGTCATATTAAGTCGGTCTTAAAAGTTGGCCTTTTTAAGACCGTTATGTTATATTTAGAAGTCTGGTCTTAAAAGAAAATTTTTAAGACCGGACGTAATTATCATCCGGTCTTAAAAGTTAGTCTTTTAAGACCGCGTATGATTAGTTGGTCTTAGAAGTCGCTAACTTTAAGACCGTATTTATTTTTGTCCGGTCTTAAAAGTCCGATATTTTTAAGAGCGGACTAATTTTAGACCGGTCTTAAAAGTTGAGTTTTCGGACCGACCAAATCAAACTATTTCATGTTCATTTAGTACAAATTTTAAGACCGAATGTTTTAAATGTCTGGTCTAAAATATGTAGACTTTTAAGACCGGATCATTGTCCGGTCTTATATGTAGACTTTTAATACCGGCTGGAACAAGACCGGCCGTCCGTCCGCTCTTACGAGGCTGTTTTGTCCGGTCTTAAAAGCCTTTTTTGCACTAGTGATGCGCCCAAAATAATATTCACCATGCCTTCATCTGACTCCCACCCAACAACGTAACATCCTCTTTTATAACATGCCCCTTTAGATCGGATCCTGCCACAAAAATAAAACAAGAACAAACTTCATAGTCAATGACATTGTTTATGAACATAGAAGGAATAATATATATAGTTAAAGCCTTAAAGTTTTCAAAGAAATCTGCATATGAATATTACCTTATGAATTGACTCTTTTATAAAGTGATATCTTCCCATATCCCTTCTTGATGATCACTTCTTATGCCGGGTTCATTATCCGCTTCATCTTCTTCGTTCATGTCCGATAGACCCCTTGAAAAAGGAGTACTCTCAGGAATACCATAATTTGAATTCATTTCCTCATCAATATCAATGACCCTCTTTCCTTGGAGAGCTACAGACCACATTTTATTTTCTTGATCGGTGATATAGAACACTTGTTTCGCCTAGTCTGCCATAATAAAAGGTTCATCTCCAAAACTTCTACCATTGACATTGACTAATGTAAATCCTAGCCGATCGATCCAAACACCATTATTGACATTAACCCACTTGCATTTTAAAATGGGAAATCTAATTTTGACATAGTCCACCTCCCAAATCTCTTCAATAACCCCATAATATGGCATGACTGCCAATAAAGGGCTCTTGTCTTTTGAATTAGAGAAGTGCATAGATTTAGCCTCTAACATAACACCACTGTTCTGGACTGTGCTCCTATCATCTAGGGACTTTGCGTAAAATGTATAATCATTGATCACATACGTATTCCAACTTATGACATCAACCGTAGGACCACGTGCTAACCATTTGATTGTATCAGAAACACATTCCTCTCCCTCGAGCTTTTGTTTGAACCAGTGTGCAAAAGTTCTGTTATGCTCCCTAATCAACTTTTGTTCAGTCATTCGATGATTTTCTTTCCTCACAGCTTCTTTATGTGTAGCTATGCTGGCTTGAACTTCATCAACATTATTCAAGATGTATAAGTGGACTTGTGACAATTCATCAGGATCCACAGTCTTTACTAAAGCCCCTCGCCTACCCCCTTCAGCATGCTGACGTTTTGGAAGCCCAATATGTCTTACTTTGGCCAAATAATTTTGACAAAATTCCATGGCTTCTTCATAAACATATTTCTAAACAATCGATGCTTCTGGCAGGTATGCATTCTTCACGTACCCTTCAAGGAATTTCATAGATCTTTCAATTCGGTACATCCATTGTAAATGCATAGGGCTGCACAACTTTATCTCTCTCACTAGATAAACAATTAGATGAACCATGATGTCAAAAAATGTAGGAACAAAAAGCTTCCCAAGGTGGCACAAGATAAGATATCCTTCATAGAGCACACAGAGCACACAAGATGAAAAGCTTCCCAAAAGAAGTCGGAGAGCCTTAGACAGAAATCTATCTTCGACAGTCTCTCGAGAAGAGTGAGCAAAATCACAGAGCACACAATCTCCAAGATAACCCAGCATCTTTCCCTTGAGTTTGGTGGAGAGAAGACGTCGTGGAGCAGCAACGTGACAGGGCTCCTTCCACGCTTCGGAACTCCGTTCAAGCCTTCTGTTTCCTTTGTTATTTTTTTTTTTGGATTTCAATCATGGGTCTTTCTGTTGATGTTTGTTTTGCGTTTTCCTCGTCAGTCATGAACTAATTCTTTGATGGCTGGATGAGGATGAGTCTTTAAGTGTCGAAAGAACCCAGTTGCATGATTTCAATTCAATAAATTTGGTTTGCTATCGTTGTTTCAATCGCTAGTCGGTTAACAGAAGTTAAGGGCTAGATCAATGGCTTCACTTACTGGCAAGGAGTGGAGTTAGACCTACGAGAACCAGACGCTTTCTAGGCGGCCCGTGCATGGCATGGCCTATATTGTAGACTACAGGAATAGGTTTACAGCTCGTCACCCTGAACACCCTGCACATAGCAAAGATCTATACTCGAAAGTTACCATAGGAATGTGGAATAAGTACAGGTAGCATCCTACGTATCGGACGCGGAAGCTTCGGTAGACAAGAGAGGTGGGGTAACCAGATAGCTTTGTGAGTAGCACCTGTGCTGTAGCATGCGGAAGCTGCACAGTGTGGATGCCGTAGCATTGTGTGAACGCAACTGCGGGATTAAAGCACTTAAGGACGATTCCGAGTCCAGCCTAATCTATCATTGATATCTTTTCTCGTTATTGTTATTTTGCTAGTAGCTTAGTACCCAACTCCCTCGACCATATTATTTATTTTCTGTTTCACAACTATCATAGCAACCAAGCATCAATCTCTGGTATCACAGTCTCTGTGGGACGATACTCTACTTACACTTTATTACTTATTCGACTGGTTCGCTTGCCATAAGGGAATTTGACCAACAAGTTTTTGGCACCGTTGCCGGGGACTACTGATACCCCTCTTAACGATGCCCCATTGCTTAATAGTTGTGACCCATTTCGCACTTAGCTCACTTGTCTTGTTCTTGATTTTTCAGGTACAATCTATAGTGCATGCATGATTCGCCTTCAGCCGATCTTGAGCCTTACGATCCTGAGATAGACCGTACTTATAAGCAAAGGCGTAGGAAGTAGAAGTGGAGAAGCCAAAGCGTTGGCACAACAAGCATGGCAGAAGTACCTAATGATCATGAACGAGAACAGCAAGAACGTATAGCGGTGCACAGAGGAAACCAGGACCCTCCACCAAATGGAGATAGGAACAAGGCCATTATGGAATTCGGGATTCCAGATCTGAATAAATTGACTTCGGCCATCATTCCACCGACTTTACAAGCTGGACACTTTGAAATCAAGAGTGTCATGATCCAGATGCTTAACGTGGCTGGACAATTTGGAGGACTCCCATCTGAGGACCCACACCTGCATCTCAAGACATTCCTGAAGGTGTGCGACTCTTTTGTAATTCCTGGTATACCTCCCGACGCCGTCCGAATTAAATTATTCCCATTCTCTATACGGGACAAGGCGCGCACGTGGCTGAATAACCTGCCTGCTAATTTCATCACTACATGGAATGATCTGGGAAGCAAATTCCTGCTGAAATTCTTCCCACCAACAAAGAATGCGCAACTCAGAGGAGAAATCACTACCTTCCAACAAAAGCCTGGCAAGTCTACTTATGATGCTTGGGATAGATTCAAGGATTGCCCACAGCATGGACTGGTTGAGTGGGTGCAGATTGAAACATTTTACAAGGGCCTTGACACGCAGACGCGATCATTAGTGGATGCCTCCTCAGGGGGATCCTTGCTGATGAAATCCTATGACGAGGCCTATAATTTACTTGAACGTATGGCCATGAACAGTCACCAATGGCAAATAGACAGATCCACCCCATCCCGAACTGTTGCAGGAGTACATGAACTGGACGCCGTGACTGCTCTTTCAGCACAAGTCTCAACTCTAACCAATATGGTGAAAGGATTGACCCTTCCACCAGCGCAACCAGCCCAAGTAGCTTATGTGTACTGCAGTGGAGAGCATTCATATGCTCAGTGTTCTGCCAACCCTGAATTCGTGAACTTTGTCAATAATTTCAACAGGGGAGGCAACGCTAACAACCCATACTCCAACACATACAACCCTAGGTGGAGGCAGCACCCCAATTTTTCATGGAACACCCAGGGCGCACAAGCAACAGGACAACCCGTGACTCAGCAATTTTCCAACCAAGCACCACACCCGCCAGGATTCATCCAGCCAGCGAGGCAGCAAAGCGGGGATTCAGATGCGCAGAGTTCTATGTTGAGCCTTCTGAAGGAATATATGTCCAAAAATGACGCTATCATCCAGAATCAACAAGTGACCCTGTGAAATCTAGAGACTCAAGTGGGACAGCTAGCCACTGCTCTGAATAACTGGCCTTCAGGAACCCTGCCTAGTGACACTGAAGTCCCTAGGATCAAAGGAAGGGAAGAAGTAAAAATGATTGAACTCCGGAGTGGCAAGAGTCTAGCACCCATGACAGCAATCAAGCAGCCAATGGCACACTCTGGCCCCCAACTAGAAGAAACGGAAGTAGAGCAAGAGGGAATTGAGCTACCCCAAGGGGATGACCAGAAGCAGCCAAGACCAACTACTCCAGCACAACCTCCTGGTATGGCGATTCTGCCTCTACAAATAGCGTTGGATAATCACGATCAAGATGCTACACCAATTGCTACCCCTCGGCCATAGCATAAGCGGGTTTGTGAACCTCCAGCAAGAACCAAACCCCAGCCGCCCTTCCCACAAAGGCTAAAGAAACAAAAACAGGAGAAGCAATTCAACCAGTTCCTTGACATGCTGCGGCAATTGCATGTTAACATCCCACTTGTGGAAGCACTGGAGCAGATGCCCAGCTATGTGAAATTCATGAAGGAAATCCTGTCCAAAAAATGTCGACTGGAAGAATTTGAGACGGTGGCATTAACTCAGGAGTGAAGTGACATGTTAACCAATCGACTACCTCCAAAACTGAAAGACCCTGGCAGCTTCACAATCCCCTGTGCTATTGGCCCCAACTACTCGGGAAAGGCTATGTGCGACTTAGGCGCTAGTATCAACCTCATGCCTCTGTCAATTTTCAAAAAGCTGGCCGTAGGGGAAGCGAGGCCTACAACCGTCACGTTACAGTTGGCCGACCGATCAATAATGCTGCCTGAAGGCAAGATCGAAGATGTGTTAGTTAAGGTCAACAAGTTTATCTTCCCAGTAGATTTCATTATCTTAGACTTTGAAGCTGATCATGATGTCCCAATTCTGCTGGGGAGACCCTTCATGGCAACTGGCCGAGCACTGATCAATGTAGAAAAAGGGGAACTCACTATGCGGGTCGATGATGATCAAGTCACCTTCTCAAGATTGAAGACGGTGCAATTCAAAGACCCAGCTAAGAAGAACTTGCCTGGTTCAGACGTCAAGAGCATTCCAGAAGTAGGGGAGTCCCCTGCACCACCACAGCATTAGATTGTTGCAGCAAAGTTCGGCTGAAGACTCAAAAGCAAGCGCTATTGGGAGGCAGCCCAATGTCAAGAATCCTTATCATTAGCATGGGGAAGGAGGACAGGGCATCGTGGTAAATGCTACGGCATGAGGTCCTGGAACAAGGCCCACATTACTCAGGTACGCTCCATTCTCTAATTTGAATATTGCATTACTATAAATGGGCCACTCTACTGGGCCAGCAACGCAGCACCTATCCGCGGCCCCACCGGCCGCTGCTCGCCGGACGTTCAGTCAGACCCCACTACCCATCCCTATCGAAATCTCCTCCACCTTATCCTTATCCACGGAACCCTCCGCGGTGTCAAGCAACACAGACTCTTCAGACCATGCCTACATCAATAACCACGTCCACCTTTACTGGTGCCCGGCCACCGATGAAAAGTCGTCGCACAAGTTCCTCCGTTTGCCTCGGTCGCCTCCGCAAGGAACGCAAGACCTTGCGGTGCGATGCTTGGGCGTACCTGAAGGCTCATCGTCGACACTCGCCTGTGGCCATTTCCCTCTCACGTGCGCACGCAAGTATCCCCGTGGCTAACACTTTAGGGGACTCATCGGAAGAAGACGACATGGCTACCAGTGCCCCTATGTCTGCCCCTGCTGTTCCCCCTTCCCCGTAGTTTAAATTTCTTGGATTCTTGTCTGTTTATCCTTGTTTATCTTTGTTTTTCCTCCTTTTTTTTATTTTTGTGCACTCCTTGCATTGCCCTGGCTGTGTTCAATGACAGAGGATTTGCCGTGTTCTCCCAAAATAACCAGGATTTAAAGATTTGTAGTATAGTGTAACCTAGGTCGTTTCTCCAATGAATTCACAGCGGGTTTGATTGGCGACAGCGAAACAGAAACAGAATGGTAAATGGGGGGTTTTAATTCGAAAGGAGTAAAAATGTAACTAAACAGAGACAAAACGAAACTAAACAGAGACCAAACAGAGGATTAAAGGATTAAACAGAAATAGATTAACAACGATCAACCCAACATTTTGATTCCAGAAACGTTCGTCATTAAGCGAAAAATAAACGAACTCGCGTTTGGCTCTGGATGAACCGAGATCTCTGCGTTCATCCAGAAATCCCTCGACAAGACGATCGCCTAGAATATATCCGAACAGTGGCGTCCCACTATGCAATCGCACAGCAAACTTTAAACCTAGTTCGAACTTAGTCCTTGGGATGAACCAAACTGAATATTTAATCTAATATTCGAACTATTTTTCAGAAATCGAATCCGATAGATGAAAACAAAAACGAGAAACATTACCGATTAAACACAAGCTCTCTGAACGAGTCATGGAATCTTCAACGTTGGGTTAATCACAGATATTTAGCCAAGCATGGCTGGAAAAGATGAAGAAAAGATTATGAACGCGAAGAACATTGAAGAACAGTTGAGAGAAAATGAAAGCTTCTGTTTTGATCCACTAAAACACAAAAAACATGAATGAAAAGGTGTTTGTGGCTGCTGCCACACTTAAAGTTAATCTAATTGGAAAATGGGTTTAGCCCAAAAAAACGAAAATAAAATAATATGGGCTTTAATTACAAAATTCGAGCCCAAAATAAAACCCAAAAATACATATGCTTCGGCTCCAAAATCGACCGCCCTTTTGTCCGAATTTGCTCTTCATGTCTTCATAACAATTGTAGCTCTCTGAATCATCTGAAATATGAGACAAAAATGAGGCAAATCCAATGTCTGGTTCAAGAGTTATGGTAAAAACAGTGAAGCAATATAAAACTAGAATTTATTATTAAATAATGGCTAAAATATAATAAAAGGCCCAAAGCCCAAATAAGTATAAAAGCCATTATTTATTAGCTAAAGAGTCCTAAATTACTAGTCGAGATACAAAAAGTAGTGTGTAAAATATTTAATTATCAAACTCCCCTACACTTATCTTTTTGCACTCCGGAGCAAAATTCAAAGCAAAAGACCTAAAGGAGGAACTCTTCTTTTCCAACAATTGCCAACAATGCAAAAATTGAATTAGGGACACAAAGCTCCAAAAGATCAATTGATCAAGCCCACAATCCCTTCATCTCAAATCACAATTCATGGTAATATCATCAATGATGCTAATCACAAAAGATGGTCTATCAAATGATGCGCTCAATCAATCAACCTCTCAAATATATCTCTCAAGTGTTTAAGGTATATAAGTGTATCACTCAAATTCTACTCAAGAAAATTGTTCTACCATAAGCTTGCTCAATTTCTACGTCTCCACTACTCATAACACATGCATGCACAAATCAAGAGAGCTTGTTATTACAGGTTGTAATGGGGTTAGGGTGAAGGTAGGTAAAAGTATGGAATGAGGGGCTAAGCACCAAAGAAATTAAAAAGTGCACTGATTAACACAATCATTCCCTATGTATGAAAGCTTTTATTTAACTCAAATACCTCCTTTCTTTCTATGTTTTTTTTTTCACACCCCTTTTTTTTCTTTTTCTTTTTCTTTTCTTCTTTTCCTTTCCTTGCCCCTTCTTTTTTTTTACTTTTTTTCTTCTTTTCTTCTTTTTTTTTCTTTTTTTTCTTTTTTTTTTGAAACTGTATTATATATATAATCACAATGGCAAAATCAAATATCTCCCCCCCACACTTAAACTATTGCACTCCTGAGCAACCCCCACACTTAAACACAAAACCAAAGTAAACCAATGCTCAATAAATTTTCAAGGTGCGGAATAAAATGGTTTTACGCTTAGACGTGTAATGTGGCTTAGAAAAAAACGGACAAAAAGGCACAAAGGGGTTAGCAAAGGAATAATAATGCACGGGAAAGGCTATTTGGCCAAAGTGGGGAAAACAAAAGAAAGAAAACAAGCATCCATCATACCTATGCACATAAGTGAAAAATGTAGTTTCAAAAAGAAAAGGAGCAAGTTCTAGAGAACGCAAATCATGAGCAGATGCACACATGAAAGAAAGAATGGAAAAGATGAATTCCATTCATGCAGGCCCAAAACCTCACAAGGTCAATACCAACTTAGGCAATCAACAACATCAAATCAACTACCAAGACATGTAATCGAAGAATCAAGAATTGCAGACCAAACAGAATGATCCATTAAAACCAACATGTCCAAGTTCATAATATGTAGCAATCATAGAAAGAGAGTCTGTATTATTTCAAAAAGCAAAGCAGAAAAAGGAAAACAAATAAAAGAGAAGGAGGGAGAAGAAAGAAGAATACTCCCCAAGGGGTTTATAGAGGATAAGTGGCATCAATGAGGAGAATCTCCGCTTCCTCAGGCTGCTGCTGGGATCCCTCATGAAATGGCTTGAGGCGATGCCCATTGACCTTAAAGGTCTGTCCTGTGGCTAGATTACACAACTCAACAGCACCAAATGGAAATATGTTAGTGATCTCAAAAGGGCTATACCATTTAGATCGAAGCTTACCTGGCATAAACTTCAAACGGGAGTTAAACAGAAGAACTTTCTGGCCCACGGAAAATTCTTTCCTCAGAATATGCTTATCATGGAATGCCTTAGTCTTTTCCTTGTATAACCGTGAGCTCTCATAGGCATCCAATCTAAGCTCATCTAACTCTTGCAACTGTAGCTTCCGCTCCATCCCAGATTTAGCCAAATCCATGTTACACTGCTTAATGGCCCAATAGGCTTGATGCTCCAACTCAACCGGAAGATGACATGCCTTACCAAAGACAAGCCGATAATGAGACATCCCAATCGGAGTCTTGTAGGTGGTGCGATATGCCCACAAAGCATCATCTAGTCGCTTACTCCAATCTTTCCGGGTAGAGTTAACAGTCTTCTGAAGGATTTGCTTAATCTCTCTATTCGAGACTTCAGCTTGACCGTTTGTCTGAGGATGGTATGCTGTGGAGACCTTGTGAAGCACTCCATACTTGCGTAGCAAAGCTCCCATGCTTCGGTTGCAAAAATGGGATCCCTGGTCACTGATAATTGCTCTAAGAACACGAAACCTGCAGAAAATGTTAGACCTAACAAAATCCACCACCACAGAAGAATCATTAGTCCGGGTGGTTTTCGCCTCAACCCATTTCGAGACATAATCAACAGCTAGCAGTATGTAAGTATAACCATATGAAGCAAGAAATGGACCCATAAAATCAATACCCCAAACATCAAAGATCTCACAAAACAATATAGGGTTCTGGGGCATCTCATGCCTACGAGAAATACTCCCTGCTCTCTGACAGTTATCACATGACTTACAAAACAGATGAGAATCATGAAACAAGGAAGGCCAAAACAATCCACTGTCTAAAGTGACCACCACACGCAGAAGCATGAGCAAAATGCAATATAGAGTGAAACTCATGATCAAGCACACATCTCCTAACTACTTGGTCACTACAAAATTTCCACAGATAAGGGTCATCCCAAACATAATATTTAGACTCACTCTTTAATTTAAGGGTTTGGGCCTTAGTGGAATCCACAGGCAGAACACCAGCTACCAAGTAGTTAACCAAATCAGCATACCATGGAAGCTTACCTTGCAACTGTAGAAGCTGTTCATCAAGGAAATCATCCCGAATAGAAGAGGGGTGAGAAAGGGAATGGGTGATGCGACTCAAGTGGTCAGCTACCCAGTTTTGTGCTCCACTTCGGTCTCGAATCTCAACATCGAACTCTTGGAGCAAGAGCATCCACCGGATGAGCCGTGGCTTAGCATCTGCCTTTTTCAAAAGAAATTTCAACGCTGCATGGTCAGAGAAAACCACTACCCTACTTGCTAGCAGATAGGACCTAAATTTATCAAAAGCAACTACAATAGCCAACAACTCCTTTTCAGTAGTGGTGTAATTAGACTGGGCAGGATCCAAAGTCTTAGAGGCATATGCAATCACATGAGATGCTCTGTGAACCCGTTGTCCCAAGATAGCACCAACCGCATAGTTAGAAGCATCACACATCAACTCAAATGGAAGGCACCAATTGGGGGGTTGGATCACTGGAGCTGTAGTCAGGCAACGCTTCAAGTGATCGAAGGCCGCCTTGCACCCATCATCAAATACAAAGTCAGTGTCCTTATGCAGAAGGTTGGACAAGGGTCGGGCAATCTTGCTGAAATCCCGAATGAAACGCCGATAGAAACCTGCATGACCAAGAAAAGAGCGAACTTCCCGCACAGATGCGGGGTAAGGCAAAGCTGTAATTACATCTATCTTAGCAGGGTCTACCTCAATTCCTTTCCTAGACACTATGTGTCCCAAAACTGTACCCGACTGAACCATGAAGTGACACTTCTCATAATTAAGCACAAGATTAGACTCAATGCATCTATGCAAAACTCTAGACAAATTAGCCAAGCATGCATCAAAATCAAACCCATAGACAGTGAAATCATCCATAAAAACCTCCATGCAATCCTCTAGAAACTCAGAGAAAATGCTTACCATACAACGCTGAACGGTGCCAGGTGCGTTGCAAAGGCCAAAAGGCATCCTTCGGTAGGCATATGTTCCAAAGGGGCATGTGAAGGTCGTCTTCTCCTGGTCCTCAGGAGCAATATGGATCTGGAAATATCCGGAGTAACCATCTAGGAAGCAGTAGTGAGATTTACCAGCCAACCGCTCTAACATCTGATCAATGAAAGGTAGAGGGTACTGATCCTTGCGAGTGGCTTGGTTGAGTCTCCTATAGTCGATGCAAACTCTCCAACTATTCTGAACTCGAGTAGGAATGAGCTCATTCTTCTGATTGGCTACCACAGTGACTCCGGACTTCTTAGGAACCACTTGGACCGGGCTAACCCACTGGCTATCAGAAAAGGAATAGATGATACCAGCTTGCAGAAGCTTAATGACCTCCTTTTTCACCACATCAAGGATAAGAGGATTAAGGCGTCTCTGGGGTTGCCTCACTGGCTTAGAATCCTCTTCCAATAGAATTCGATGCATACACATGGAAGGGCTGATGCCAACAATGTCAGCTAATGTCCATCCAATGGCTTTCTTGTTGGCCCTCAATAAGCTTAGCAGCTTCTCTTCTTGGTCAGGAAGAAGATTATTTGCCACAATGACTGGCAACTGTTCATCCACCTCTAGAAATGCATACTTCAGGTGATCTGGAAGGGATTTCAACTCAAGCTTGGGTGGTTGCTCAATCGAGGGAAGAAGCTTGGGTGGTTGTTGCAAGAATTCTGATTTCATCACACTAGAGATACCTGAAATCACATTCAAAGAAGCAGAAGAACTAGGTCTATCCAGCTCAATGTTAACATCAGAGGTCAGCTTATCAAAATCAGAGTCAAACTCATCAAAATCAGAATCAGGATGCACATTAGGATCAGGATGAAGCTCAAACTCAGAATCAATATCAGAATCCACATGCAATGCAGAATCACCAAGCAAGCCAGAATCGCCAAATAGTGCAGCATTAACCAAGTTAGTGCAAACAGAGCACCATTCATTATCAGCACATGCACAAATGGCATAATCACTCTCAGAGGATAAATCAGGATAATCAGAACACCAATCAACAAGAACATCATCCACAGCATCATCAATAACATCAATGCAGAAAACAGAATGCTCTTCCCTAGGATGTTTCATGGCATCAAAGATATTGAAATTCACAGATATATCACCAAACTCCATGGAAAGAGTACCAGAATACACATCTATCTTAGTCCTAGCTGTTTTCATGAAAGGCCGTCCTAGAATGATTGGTGACCTACTATTGGGATACTCATCCTCCATATCTAAGATGTAAAAATCAGCAGGGAATATCAGTTCATTAACCTTGACTAATACATCTTCAACTACACCAGAAGGATGGACATTGCTCCTATTAGCTAGCTGAACAACAACACCAGTAGGATGTAAAGGACCAAGACCAAGAGATTTATAAACAGATGAAGGCATGACATTAATAGAAGCACCTAAATCTAGCATGCAATCATCAAATCTATAGCTACCAAAACAGCAAGGAATAGAAAACATCCCTGGATCCTTGCACTTGCGAGGCATTGTAGGCTGGATGAGTGCTGATACATTCTGGTTCAAACTCACTCGTTCCCCCTTCAGTCGCCTCTTGTTGGTGCACAACTCCTTCAAAAACTTGGCATACTTTGGGATTTGCTTGATTGCATCTAAGAGAGGAATGTTGATCTCTACTCTTCTGAAGGTCTCAAGTATATCCTTCTCTTGTGCTTTTTCTACCAACTTCTTGGATTGAACCGCTCTCTGAGGGAAGGGAAGAGGGATGGGGATGTCCTCCCCTTCACCTTGCTGCATTGCCTTTTCATTGTTAGAGTCAATCTTCACATTTTTTGACTCTCTTTCTGATGTGGAAGTCACATCTGCAGCTAGTTTGGGCTCCTCCAATTGTTTGCCAGACCGTAGTGAGATAGCACTCACATTACCCTTAGGATTGGGGATGGTTTGGGAAGGAAGAGTGTTGGGTCCCGGAGGTTGAAGCTGGTTCAATGATGTTGCCAACTGCCCAATCTGTGTTTGCAAACCCTGAATGGCAGTGTCAGTTTGCTGTTGGCGCTTGGATGTTTGCTGTTGGAACTGCATATTGGCTTGGACAAATTGCTTCATCATATCCTCAAGTAAGAGACCACCACTACCACTGCTACTAGCCTGTTGTTGTGTTGCCTGTGGAGGTGCACATATGGCTGGTCGAGGGGGTGCAGCTGGCAAAGGCAAAGGAGGAGCAGATTGCTGTTGGAAGTTCTGTGGTCTGTACTGTCTTTGTTGGTAATTCCCAGAATTTTGCTGATATTGGTTACCCTGGTCCTGATTCTGGTTCCAATGGAAATTGGGGTGATTTCTCCAACCCGGATTGTAGGTATTGGAGTAGGCATTATTCTGCTGGTATTGTGGCTTTCCTGGAAAAACACCTACTGCAGCTACCGATTGGTCTTGATAGGTAGGATCATGCAAAGTACAGCAAGAATCAATAGGATGATAAGGGTCAGAACAAAACCCACAGGAGGACTCAATCTGAGGAGGAGAAGACTGGACTGTCTGTGTCACTGCCAACTGCCTCACAAGGGAGGTCAGATCATCAAGTCTAGTCTCTAATCTCTGAGAATCGTACTGGGCTGGAGGTGTTTGAATCTGGTAAACAGGAGTACTATTGGCCCTGGTGCCAAATTGCTGAGAATTTGCAGCCATAGTAGATATCAACTCTCGGGCCTCTTCAGGTGTCTTTTTATCTAAGGCCCCACCACTAGATGCATCCACAAAACTTTTATCCAACAGTAACAAACCAGAATAGAAATATGTAATTAGAAGCTCGTCTGAAATCTGGTGGTGTGGACAGCTAGCACACAATCGCTTGAACCTTTCCCAATACTCATACATAGTCTCCCCATTGATTTGTTCAACACTAGTGATCTCTTTCTGAATAGCAATGGCTTTTAAGGAAGGAAAGAACCTCACTAGGAATAACTTTTGCATATCATCCCAACTCCCAATAGACGCTGGTTGCAAATTGTATAGCCAATCCTTCTAGGGAAAATGGGAAGGCTCTCAGCTTAATGTGGTCTTCATCAATTGCTTGAGGTTTCATCGTGCTGCATACCACATGGAACTCCTTTAGATGCCTGTGAGGACATTCACCTGCAAGACCATGAAACTTGGGCAACAAATGGATAAGACCAGATTTCAGTTCAAAGTTAGCAACAAGTTCAGGATATTGAATACACAAATTTTGATTGCCCACATCCGGGGTAGCTAATTCTCTCAAAGTACGATCTGCTTGCTCTGCCATAATTTCTGAGGGAGCAAAATTGCTACTAGAATCAGTGAAAACAACAAGACTATTAGAAGTACTATCGAAACACAATCAGAAAGATCAACAGAATGGACACAATCAGAATGGTCACAATCAGATTCAGTGTTAATCCCACGACTTTGCCTAACAACTCTTCTAGCAGTAAGAATTGTTCCTTCTATTTCAGGATCAAATGGCAACAAGTCTTCTGGGTTGACAGTGCTCCTAGTACTCATGCAGCATAATCACAAGGCAGAATTTGCAGAAAATCAAGAATTCCGAAAATGCCACTGGAAACTCAAAATTACGAAAATGCCACACTAAAAGTGGTAAAAAGTAGAAAAACACTAAGACACACAAAAGCAAACACAAAGAAAACAAGAACCTATGGTAGAAATTGACCAAAATAAATCCCGAAACACTATCAAATGATTTTTAAAATTTATGGGACTTGGACAGGGCAATTCCTAGACCATTGGAGGACCCAAAAATGGAATAAAAAAACTTCGAAAATTGGAAAAGTGGTCAAAACGATGGAATTTGGTGAAACGGAGGTTTGCACATGGAAAATGCAGCATTTTCTATGTGCCCTGCGCGATTGGCCATTTTCTATCACTGTACCAAATTTCAACCAAATCGGAGATACTGAAAAAAAAAATGTCCTAGTAGAAATCAAAAAAGTGAAACTTAAAATAGCGAAAAAGTGGTCTAAACGATAGAATTTGGGCAAAATAGGTGAGACATCACTTCCCTATAGGGAAGTGATTCTTGCTTAGAATGCCCAATTCCTTGTGAATAAGACCTGGGTTGAGTGATCTGGGTCAGAAAAATTTCTGTCCAGCCACCCGAACCACCAAAACTACCGAAATGATGCTATTTACACTACTGTTACTAATCAAACCGATGCAAATTCCCCGGCAGCGGCGCCATATTTTGACAGAGGATTTTCCGTGTTCTCCCAAAATAACCAGGATTTAAATGGGGGGTTTTAATTCGAAAGGAATAAAAACGTAACTAAACAGAGACCAAACAGAGGATTAAAGGATTAAACAGAAACAGATTAACAACGATCAACCCAACATTTTGATTCCAGAAACGTTCGTCATTAAGTGAAAAATAAACGAACTCGCGTTTTGCTCTGGATGAACCGAGATCTCTGCGTTCATCCAGAAATCCCTCGACTAGAGGATCGCCTAGAATATATCCGAACAATGGCGTCCCACTATGCAATCGCACAGCAAACTTTAAACCTAGTTCGAACTTAGTCCTTGGGATGAACCAAACTGAATATTTAATCTAATATTCGAACTATTTTTTAGAAATCGAATCCGATAGATGAAAACAGAAATGAGAAACATTATCGATTAAACACAAGCTCTCTGAACGAGTCATGGAATCTTCAACGTTGGGTTAATCACAGATATTTAGCCAAGCATGGCTGGAAAAGATGAAGAAAAGATGATGAACGCGAAGAACATTGAAGAACAGTTGAGAGAAAATGAAAGCTTCTGTTTTGATCCACTAAAACACAAAAAACATGAAAGAAAAGGTGTTTGTGGCTGCTGCCACACTTAAAGTTAACCTAATTGGGAAATGGGTTCAGCCCAAAAAAACGAAAATAAAATAATATGGGCTTTAATTACAAAATTCGAGCCCAAAATAAAACCCAAAAATACATATGCTTCGGCTCCAAAATCGACCGCCCTCTTGTCCGAATTTGCTCTTCATGTCTTCATAACAATTGTAGCTCTCTGAATCATCTGAAATATGAGACAAAAATGAGAAAATCCGATGTCTGGTTCAAGAGTTATGGTAAAAACAGTGAAGCAATATAAAACTATAATTTATTATTAAATAATGGCTAAAATATAATAAAAGGCCCAAAGCCCAAATAAGTATAAAAGCCATTATTTATTAGCTAAAGAGTCCTAAATTACTATTCGAGATACAAAAAGTAGTGTGTAAAATATTTAATTATCATTTACCAGGGCATTTTTGTGAGTGATGCTATAGACTATCTTGCCCTGATTGCTACCCCCATCCCAGTACCTGGCCTCATCCTTACATTCTGTTATGTTTTCGCACTGAGGGCATTGCGATGTTTAAGTGTGGGGGGGATGATATATGCTGGTGATAACCTCAAATTAAAGAACCTGCATTTAGTTCTATTTTGCACAAACTGGAAAAAAAATTTTCAAAAACTCCTATAGAGCAGGAATAGAATTGTGTAGCTGAGGAACGAATGCCTATATGACTAAGCATAGCACAAGGGCTGACAGGAACTGAACCTTTTAGGCTTGGGGAATTGATGGTGCCAGCCAATCCAAAGTGGGGTAGAGTGAAAACGATGATGCTAACAGGGAAGAAACCCCCATGGAAAGATTTAATTGAGCCTGCATTTTTGATCTTGTGTGATTGTCTGCTAACCTGTGTTGATCCTTGATTTGTCCTAGTTCTTTGATAAGCTACTTGGCGTCTGAGTAAAGTTCAATAGATAAAGGCATTCATGTCACAACCCTTGCCTCCATACACAAGCCAACCGCCACCATCGTCACTTTGCCACTCCCTTGAGCCAAGCTATGATGCTATAGCAGAACAGGCTAGGAAGCCAAACTAAAGGAAACTGAGTAGACGTTGCTGCGGCAGAGCATTCCCAGGACAAAAGAAACGACCGAGCTATTGGTCTGCACCCGTTGTTTTTCAAAAAAAATTAAAAAAAAAGGGAGTATTTGGAGAACTGAATAAAGAAGCACCATGAAGTCCAAGGTGAAAGAAGGAACGCTCAGCTGAAGCAACCAAAGTAAGAGGAAGATTGAGCAGCCTGGGCTGCTATAGCATCCAGCACCCATCGTCCACCATCCATCATATTTCACTACACTTAGCCATTCCCACAGCGCAGCCACAGAAGTCCTTTTGATGAGCAGATACTCAGATGCTAGGAAGTAATCTTAGAACTCCGACAAGGCTATGGATCTTCTAGGCCCGCTAAGACAAGAGAAAGAAATCATAATCCCTTGGGTGAGAAAGAGAATGCAAACACTGAATCCTGAGAGCCCCTGTAGACTTCTTCATTGTAGCGACACCACATGGAGGAAAAGTTGGCACTGGGAAGTGGGATTGCCGAAGAGGGAATTGAACTGAAGGCAGGCATGCAACCAAGGCCATACGGGCAGGAAGACCAAGGCTACAGACCTTTAACTCGCTCTATCTTAATTTTTGCCTAGGAGTGCAAAAAGCTAAGTGTGGGGGTATTTGATGAGTACGAATATTACCACATTTGCCCTATGATTGACGACTGAATTGAATGGTAAAATTGAGCTTAATTGTGAAATAATCAAGCAAAAAGGCACGTATTCGTGATCTAAGGGACGAGAGACGGGAATCATCTGAATGTGTTAAAATGTAATGTTTTTAAAGGAAAACTGTGCAGCAGAGCTGATACGATGCTATAGCATTCCGGCAGCAACCCGAGGAGCAATACCAAGCACAAGGATGCTATAGCAAAGTAGAGGATGCAATGCTATGCAGTTTATGATCTGACCTTCTTTTGTCTAGATGATTTCAGGAAATAAATAAAAGAGGAAATAAATAGATTGCTGGCGTAATGGAAAAGAAGATGCGGAGAATCGGAACCGAAAGATTTGGAAGAATCCCACAGGATCTGCAGATGCAATCTAATCCCATCAAGAAGATACTGAAGATCCCGAGAGAATAGGAAAGTCTCAACCGCTGCGCTGCATGAAGGAACTATTATAAAAGGCGGCGTGAGAACCCAAAAGAAGTCGGAGAGCCTTAGACAGAAATCTATCTTCGGCAGTCTCTCAAGAAGAGTGAGCAAAATCACAAAGCACACAATCTCCAAGATAACCCAGCATCTTTCCCTTGAGTTCGGTGGAGAGAAGACGTCGTGGAACAGCAACGTGACAGGGCTCCTTCCACGCTTCGGAACTCCGTTCAAGCCTTCTGCTTCCTTTGTTAATTTTTTTTTGTATTTCAATCATGAGTCTTTCTGTTGATGTTTGTTTTGCGTTTTCCTCGTCAGTTATGAACTAATTCTTTGATGGCTGGATGAGGATGAGTCTTTAAGTGTCGAAAGAACCCAGTTGCATGATTTCAATTCAATAAATTTGGTTTGCTATCGTTGTTTCAATCACTAGTCGGTTAACGAAAGTTAAGGGCTAGATCAGTGGCTTCACATACTGGCAAGGAGTGGAGTTAGATCTACGAGAACCAGACGATTGCTAGGCGGCCCGTGCACGGCATGGCCAACATTGTAGACTACAGGAATGGGTCAACCGCTCGTCACCCTGAACAACTTGCGCATAGCAAAGATCTATACTCGAAAGTTACCATAGGAATATGGAATAAGTACAGGTAACATCCTACGTATCGGACGCGGAAGCTTCGGTAGACAAGAGAGGTGGGGTAACCAGATAGCTTTGTGAGTAGCACCTGTGCTGTAGCATGGGGAAGCTGCACAGTGTGGATGCCGTAGCATTGTGTGAACGCAACTGGGGGATTAAAGCACTTAAGGATAATTCCGAGTCCAGCCTAATGTATCATTGATATCTTCTCTCATTATTGTTATTTTGCTAGTATCATAGTACCCAACTCCCTCGACCATATTATTTATTTTCTATTTCACAACTATCATAGCAATCGAGCATCAATCTCTGGTATCACAGTCTCTGTGGGACGATACTCTACTTACACTTTATTACTTGTTCGACTGGTTCACTTGCCATAAGGGAATTTGACCAACAGCCGCCATCAATTCTTTTTCAGCCTTTTCATATCCGCCGCGAGAAGCCCTATGTGGGCAATCATTCTTTATCCCTATCTCCTGTGCTTGTTCCCTTCTTTCCTATGAATCAGAATTGAAAACAACTATTAATTATGAATTCCAGTCATCTCACTAACAGAAATTAGAGAACTTCAGTTTGATATGAACCTCAAACACTAGTCAAATTCACTTCATCAAGTTTCAACATTTTATTTAAGGAAGATGTGGAATTGTAGAAGAAATTAGAGCTATGTTTTGTACTGCTAAGTAGATAGGTTAAGAAACAAAAGAGAATTATGCTTACAGAATAATACAAACTTGATCCTTTTTAAGGCATCCAGTGGGATCAGCAGTCCTCATTAGATAGTAACAGAACTAACAGCAATGTCTAACCACTACCTACTATAACAGAACTAAGACTATAATAATAGCTTGACTCTTATGCTGCCTTTATTATTTCCCTAATTACCTTCTTAGTATTTTACCTTTTCAGGGTTTACATATCAGACTTGCATAGACAAAGGAAGGAAATGTATACTTCTATTCACGCACCAAACAATTTAACTAACAGGATTAGATGAACACAATAACATTCATATATCTGCATAGGTTGTATAAGCAAACAAAAGGGCAAACAAAACTAAATATAGACTCACCAAAGCTTCAGGAGTGGTCCGTAGCAGAATAAATTGTCGCCAAATTTGTTCATCAATAAATGTGTACTGGTCCCAAGGATGTTTGGCAGGCGGAACCTCAGCAAAAATATACATGTTAGCGAGAAAGGTCTTAAACTTCCTCCACCGATCAGCACAATAAGACAATGTCTTGTCTTTCAACTCCTCAGAGTCAGGGACAGTGTATGTAAGCCAGATAATGTCCCAAATAGGTTGCTTTACTTTGTCAAAGTCCACATTTTTCCACTCATCTGTCAAGATGCTAACCTTGCTGCATGCAAGATAGCCAACAAAACTAGTATATTTGCTTTTATTAGAACCGAAAGGTTGCAACTTTTCATTAAACTAAATCTTGAGCCTTAACCCAGAAGTTTGACTTAGGGTTACATCCATCATTTGTGTGCCTCTTCTATCACGGTGTGCAGGGCGGTTACAAGGCACATTGTCAGATGAAGAGGGTTCGTTCTGACTCACACCAGTAACTGGCATTCTCGGAACACGAATGGAATCGTTTTCACCGTTCATTTTTGAGACAAGAAGAGAGGAATGCCTGAGCAAATGAGAGAGTAACAGAGGCTAATGGTACGTGGGCGAGGAAGAGAGGTAATGCAACAGGAAGAATGGTTTCACAACAAGAAGAGGGGTTTCTGAGTTCAAAGGGACAACGTAAGTCGTAAGGTAACGTTTCGCGCGAAGAAGTATATTTGGTGCTTTATTTTTAGGACCGGATGAACAACAACGACAGTCTTAAAGGTTAAGTTTTAAAATCATCCTTTGTTAAACTCCGATCTTAAAAGTAATAAACTATTTACTACCGGGCACAATTTATGTCCGGTCTTAAAAGTATAATCTTTAAGACCACCTGTTATATATATCCGGTCTTAAAAGTTTTTTACCTGTATATTTAATTTTTTCCTTATTATTTTGGACCGCAGAAAATATAAGTCGGCCTGTTCGAGATTTCTCTATAAAGAAATTTGATATTTCAATTTTTTTAATAACATTTTTAAGACCGTTTGTTTTTTTAAGCAGTCTGAATAATATATTTAAGACTCATTGATAAAGGATCCGGTTCAAGAAGTTCTTTATATTTACAAAACTGCCACCGGTCGTACCATTAAAGTTCTTTATATTTACAAAACTGCCATCGGTCATACCTTTAAGACCAGGGAGTCGATTGTCCGGTCTAAATGAGGCGGTCTTAAAACCCTTTCTTGCACTAGTGTACATTCGGACAAAGAGTAAGTGATATAAAATGCCCAGACATATGCTGATGTCCTGACATAAGCTGATATATTAAAAATTTCCTAAAGGACTATTCATGTGATACATTAGTACAGAGCTTTGTATAATTACAATTCTTCATGACAACTATACAATCTTAAACCAAGCTTAAGGTAGACTTGGGGCAATGAACCTAACTCAGTTAATCAAACAATTTGGCCAGGCCGGTGTCTAGTGGAAGTCTTACCGAGTTCACGGTGACTGATTGACTAAACCACATAGACGAACCCTTTCTAGACACCAAATGGTTTGAAATAACTTCGTTAAATCCATGCCAGAAAGAATGCTCTGTTGATGCTCTTCTGGCATTTGCTTTGATCGGTGCCTCTTATCGGCTTCTCCCTTCGGTGCCTTTTCACGGCTCCATCTACCGGTGCCTTCTCTGATCCCGATTCCTTTCCTAAAGCTTAGACAAATCTGAGGTCCAATACCCATTGGACCTCAGGTAACAGTTAACCTCATGTGAAAAGTATAAACAGTATATGTGTGACAGATATTTATTACATTACAACAATAACCAACACATAAGCACATAGCAGATGTAAGGTTAACACAACAACAGTACATAGCACACAACACATGTAAAGTTTATCCATGTTTGCACTAATCAGTGCCACGACGGCCCCTAATGTCTTCAGCACTAGGAAAACTCAACGGCATTATCAAGACTATAATCCGTATACAGCTGAATGTGTAAACAGTGACCTAAGACCAAGTCTTAGCCACGGTACATGATTCAAGACATAGTCTTGTCCATGACCCTATGAATTATTCTATCACATATATGCATACAAAACACATCAGAGTTAAAGTTACTAGTACGCGAACGTATCTTTCACCGTGTAGTTAGCAATATGTCCGACCTTTGAATCCGGCCACGGACTTCCCGGATATCCTAACATATCACCATATCACTTAGAATAATATCCTAAGAGATATTTCCTCCTCTAATTACCTCTCTACCCTTGGTGGACTTGTTATTTACAATTTTTCCCTTACATTTATTTAAAAATGTAGTGTAGTGTATGTTCTGGGCAGATTTTGCAACAACTTTGGAAAATCATAATCAATTCTAGAAAAATCGAAATGAGGTTCCGTAAAATTCATCGGAAACCTTAGCATGTCTATTTTTGAGAAACAATAATGGTGTTCCCTAGAAACCTGGAAATCATTCCCAGTTTAATGTTTTCTCAACGTTGCCCAGATTTGAGTTTCGAAAATAAGGCTTAACTTCAAAAATTCATATCTCCCTGACCGGAGATCAAAACATTACATATTATATATATTCAGAAATCCCTACATGTCTAATTTATTTTTGCAAAATTTCATAGCATTTAATTCACTGTTGCCCAGAATTTTCATCGAAAATTTCGCCAGAATTTCGCTCTTCTGATCTTCAACTTTCAAGAATTTTGCTTCATAATATTTGTAATTTCTAAAGCGTTTTCAAAATAGTTTGATCAGAGTAGAGCATCGGAACAATTTAAAAGAGCGAGTATTTGATAAACATTCACTGCTGGTGTATCTGGTTGCTTTAAACAGCGGTACAATTATCCTAATGTTTAAAAGTACGTTAATACATATCAAAAAGAAATTCTTCGGCCGGGTGCTCACTGATGCTGCCTACCCTTGTCCTTGGCCCTTACACCTCCGGATCCTAAGGCTATAGCAAGAGCTGAGGTTCAATACCCATTGAACCTCAGGTAACGGTTAACCTCATGCTTATGTAACAGTTATGTATGACAGATATTCATGACATTACAGCAATAATCATATATGAAAGATAATAACATAACACAGCCACTGCATATGAATGTTATTATAGTCTGCACTATTCACCAGTGCCACGATGTACATTCGTGTCCTCAGCGCTAGGAAAACTCAACGATATTATCAGAACCATAACCCTGTATAGCTGTATGTGTATGAAAAACTTTAAAACAGAGTCTCAGTCTATGAATACATCTATCACATATAAATATACTATAAGCATCAGAGTTAGTGTTACAGTACGCATCCGTACCTTCGTTGATGATATCAGAATGTTTGTCGGTCGGACTGTGATCACATTTATCCTATAATGGTAATATCACATTTATTAATTCACAAATAATATCCTAGTAGATATCTTAGTCGCAAATGACCATTTTTCTCTTGGTGGAATTATTTTTCAACTTATTTCCCTTATTTTTTTGAAAAAACGCTGGTTCAACATTTTGGGCAGATTTTTCGCCTAACTTTGAAAAATCATAACTGATTCTAGAAAAATTGAAACGAGGATCCGTAAAATGATTTGGAATTCTTAGGATGTCTATTTTTAAATAAAAATACTCACTTTTGCCCAGATTACATGAGTCATTCCCAGTTTTAAATTTTGAGCCTCTGCCCAGAATTTTTCCAGAAATTCGTAGCCCAACTTTGAGAATTGTTATTTCACTGTACAGAGCTTAGTTTAACATGTTCTTGGCATATTTGAAAAGCCCTATATGTCTACTTTAACCATGAAGTTTCCCAGTATTTTGTAACTTCATTTTCAACATGAAATATTGGCATTTTTATCACTGGCTTCAGAGATTTCTACCCGATGAATTTTCGCCAGAGCTTCGTTACTTTGATCATAATTTTCCAGAAATTTTGCTATATCACTATAAAAACATGATATTAAAATTACTCTTGCATATTTAAAATCAAAGCTACTTCTAACTGCGAATTTAAGAACTAAAACTTAAAGAACATAAAAGCTAGAGCTAGAGAACTTACCCATAGAGAACCTTGCTACTCCTTCTTGCTAGCTCTCACTTCTCTCTACTCTCTTTAGAAGATCACCTCTTGGGGTTGATTTTGGTGTGAAGATTTGTGAAGGTAAAGCCTTCTATTTATAGCAAAACACCAAGGCTTCATCTTCATTTTACACCCTTAGATCTTGACTTAGTAAAGAAGCTAAAATCTCCACCCTTCTCCTTCCTCATCCGTGCTCTCTCCCTCTCACTCTCATCCTATTCTACTTTTGCATTTAAAACCCTTATCTCAAGGTACATCACCTTCCTCCAATTTGTCTCCTACATAAATGCTTGCATGTGCCTTCAATTAGCATGTGTGTTTTGTTTAATATTATTCAATTACATTTCTTCCCTCCTAAGTCAAGTTAATACTGTGGCCTTCATGCTCTTTATTGGCTCTTCATTTTGTATTTTATTTGTCTCTTAATAGCTAGTGTAAAAAGATTTCCTATTGGCTCATTTCAATTCACAAGGATTAAGATCAATTACTTGTTCAATTAGAAACCTCCAATGTTCCTTTTTATCATTTTAAATTTAATTCCAAAAATTGAGAAAAAGATTTTGGAGATAACCTATTCCAAGCTTAAAATATGCTTGTTCATAATAAATCCTTATATTTGATCTATGATTAACGTATTTCAGGGTACAATTTATTTTGTATAGATTCTCATTTATCCTAATGGTTTTTAACTCATAAACTCAATTTACTCCACACTCTTCTCTTTCCTCCACTAGACACACACACACACACTCACAACACACTTTTCTCTCTCCTTCACTAGACACACACACTCACAACACTCCATTTTCACACTACACACACACACTCACAACACTTTTCTCTTTCCTATTTATCCTCTTCCACACTTCATAAATTATCTTTTCCATAGTACTCTTATCCTCTTCCCATTGCCCCTAAAGTCTTCATGATTTAATGTTTGATTATGATTTCATTTGCATGTGGGATTTGTTAATTATTAAACAATTTCTACTCTTTTTTTTCAGCACCAAAAACTGTGACTTGCTTCTTGTTTTGCCTCTTGGATTTGCATTTTATTAGTCTCCCAATATCACACACTAGGTCTCTCTTTGGTTGATAAATTTTCATAAGGATTTCACTTTATGAAATTAAATTAAAGCCTTAGGATTTAACTTTACTAGATTTAATCTAAACCTTTAATTTGTGTTAATCTCTTTTTGGTCCAATTAATTTCATGAGGATTAAGAATATTTTCTTGATTTATCATTGGCCAATTCAATTTCACAAGGATTAAGATTAATTATTGGTTTAATCACAACCATTGGATTTCATTGTGTTTGTTTAGATCAAACCTTCTCTCTTGATTGCCTTTGATATTAATTAATTGATTTATTACTAATCATGAAAATTAGTGCTTAATTAGGCAAGTATTATTTCAGCCTCATTTTATACTTTTTATTTTGCCTCTTGATTATTTTGCAACTAATCCCAATTAGTGCAAGCTAAATTGTTCATTTATTGTTGCTAATTCCCATTAATTAGCTTAAGTGTTTTCATTCTTGCTCATTTGATCATATGAGAACTATGGTTTAATATGGTATTTATATCATATTTTATGATCCTTAAATTCAATTTCAAAATTGGTCCTTGATTCTTGATTAAGTTAAAATATCCCTAATTGATGACTTTTAATTGCCGCTAGATTTATTATGAAGATTTATTATTTTAATTAAGGTAAATTTAATTGTCATTTATTTATTGGTAATTCCCTTTAATTGATTTAGGTATTTTCATAACATTTTATGACTCTCTATAATTAAATAAAAACTATGTTGTAATATGATAATTCTAGGGTATTTTATGATCTCTAAAAGAAATTAGAAAATTTGGGTATTTGGTTTATTTAACTCAAGGAGAAAATTCCCTAAATTAAATTAAATAAGCTACTAAATTTTAAGACCACATATTCACCTATTTTTAATAGGTATTTCCTATCAAAATATAGTAGTTATGCTAAATAGGATATTTAGAGTATTACAATATTTTTCATTATATTTTCGAAATAATGACATTTTTAATCATAAAAACATGAAATCAAAACTTCTTGGAAGGTTTAAAGATCAAACGTAAACTAACTATGAATTTAAAACTTAGAACTCAAAAACAAGAAAATTTACCCTTGAAGAACTTCCTCCTCCTTCTTGCTTCCCACTATAATTTTCTCTCTACTCTTGCTTCTCTAAAACTCACCTAATTGGTTGAGTTTGGTGTGAAGAATGAAGAGAGGTTTGCTCTCTATTTATAGGAAAATGCTATGGCAATTTGGTAATTCTTTCAAACCTAATTCATCTTGCATTTGACCCCTTGGATCTAAGTTAAAATGAGAGATTGCATCTCAACCTTTGCTTCAACTTTTTCTATCTTCCCTCTCTCCAAAACCGTGGCCTCATCTCTCTCTCTCTCCTATCCTCTTTCATCTTCAATTAATATCCTATCCCAAGTACCTCATCCTCTTCCAACTTGTCCCCTTATCCTCTTCCATTTGCTTTATACAATTATCCCATGTGTGTGTATATATTAAATAATTCCCTCTTCTTTTTCCATAAGCTAAACCGTGCCCCCTCTTTATTTGGACTCAAAAGTTGTGTTTCCTTTGTCTCTCACAAATCACTACCAAAGCCTCCTATTGGTTGTTCAAGTCTTGTGGGCCCAACATTTCTTCTTCACTAAGTTTCTTTTCCTTCCTCTTCTTTTTCCCTCTCAACCGTGGTCCCTCCTCTTCATTTTGACTCAAGAGTTGTGTTTTATAATATGTCACACAAACAAGAACTCTAGCTTCGTATTGGTTCCCTTATTATCACATGGATTTAGCTTAATTATGAGATTTATTAAGACCATTGGATTTATTTGTGCTTGTTCAAGATTAATCCCCACCATTAATCTATAGCTTAATTTTCCCATTGGTCCATTTAATTTTAAGAGAATTAAGCTCAATTCTTTGATTTCTTATTGGCTAACACAATTACAAGAGGATTAAGGTTAATTGTGTGATTTATTAAGACCATTAGATTTAGCTTTATTTGGTTTAATCTTGGCCTTCCATTTTTGTTGAAAAATCCTACAACTATTTGAAGATTTTAATTTCAAATTGCATGTGCTCTTATTAATTATCATTGATTATTCTTTCCCTCTCTCCACCATGTGCATTCGTACCACACTCTTGACTTTGGGGGAATGATAATTTAATCCTAATCGACTCCCCTAATGTAGTGTTTTATACGTGATTAGGTATAATTGTCAAAGTGTGATTGGTTCTTGAGTTAATCATGCTCATAAGTGCTTCATTCAAGGCTAAACTTGACTTCTAATTAGACCTTGATTTTTAATTAAGCTAAAATATCCTAATTGATGCCTTTTAACAAGACACTAGATTAATTATGAAAATTTATACAATTACTTTAATTAATGTAAATTTAATTGTCCACTAATTATTGTTAATTTCCTTTAATTATCTTATCCTATCTTATTGAGCAAGTTGCTTATTTTGCATGTGTTTTAATTTTTTTAAAAAAAAAATCCGATCTTATCTGTAATACCCTAAAAATCATAGTTAGCATAACCACTATATTTTGATAAATGATACCTATTTGAATATGTGGTCTCAAAGATATTATAGTTTATCTAATTTAAATTAGAGAATTTTCTCCTAGAATTAAATAAACCAAAAAGACCCAAATATTCTAATTTCATTTAAGGATCATAAAATACCCTATACTTTTCATATTAAAGCATAGTTCATATTTAAATTCTAAAGGGGCATAAAATGTTATTGAAATACCCAAACAAATTAAAGGAAATTATCAATAATTGATTGGACAAATAATTGAACATTAATTAAAGTAATTGCATTAATTTTTGCAATTAATTATTGAATTTTCTTAGGAACCATAAAATATCATAAAATGCAAATAATTACCAAATTAAATTATGGTTCACATGGAATTAAAAAGAGCAATGAGGTTCTACAGAAAATACTTAAATAAAATAGGGGAAAATAATAAAATCAAAGATCAGCTAAGTATTCGTTAAATTAAATAATTGTGTAAATCTTTATAAATTATCAAGGGATTAATTTGGCACCATTTAACTTATTAAGAGGCTAAATTTACTAAAATACCCTCAATTAACAAACTAACACTTAAATTCATATTTAACTCATAAAAAGCCATAAAGAACTACCACAACACTAAGACCAATTAAGGGGCAATTATCAACAATTAATGAGCAATTAAAATTACAACAATTAGGACACTAAAATTTAATAATCAAATTAAATTAAGCATGATTAAAAATATATAACTCTAATTAAAAGCCAATGACTAATTAAGAAATTGTTTGAATGAATTTCTAAGGACCATAATTAAATTAGGGTTCCTAAAAATTATAAAATATCATGAAAATACCTAAAACAATTAGAGGGAATTTCCAACAATTAAAGAGCAATTAAATTTGTATTTTAAGAGATATTAACATTTAATTCTTATATTTTCAAGAATAAGTCATAAAGGAGTATGAAAAGGCTTAAAGTAATTAGGGAATACTAAATAATAATTATTGGACACCTAAATTGATCTTAATTGGATTAACATTCATAATTAATCTAGTGGCAAATATTAACAAGCAATTTGGAATATTTTGGTTTAATTACATATTAAAGCCTAACAAGGGTTCAATATTTGTATCAAATAAGTTTTGAAAGATCATAATTGGTTTGATAATCAATTAAATCATTACAAATAAACCTAATTAAGCTAAATAAACAGCAAATAAAAGGATCTAATTAGGAGTATTTTACCATAATTAACAATCAAAGGACCAATCATATGCCTCCAAAACATTATCTAGGTAATTAAATAAATCATAAAACAAAACAAAAGGAAAAGATGAAGGGGGGGGGGCGTATGAATTGGTGGAGTGGAGGGCAAAGAAATTGTTTCAAACACATGTCAATTAGGGTCAACACTTGTTGGAGAAGTGGCACTATTCAATACTTGGTCATCAAGTTTCTTAACTTCTTGAGGAAGTTGCAACAACTTCTTGAAGAAGGAGAACAACTTGTTGAAGAAGGTTAGATCTAATGAGTGAGATAAAAAGTTCTTAGTTAAGTAGGATCCAATGGCCAACAATTGTCAAGAGAAAGTTGCAATTAATTACAAGAATTACCCAACTCATTTGCTATAAATAGGGGCCATAGCTCTTCACAAATCCTCACACCAAAATCTCAAGCAACATCTGATTCTAAGAGTGAAAGAGAGAGAGAGAGTCTTGGAGTTCTAGGTAAGTTCTTGAGCTCTAGCTTTTGAGTTTTTAGTTTAATCTTTAAATCTTCTAGATATAGTTGTTTTTATGTTTTTCTGGGTTTAAAATTGGCTTTATTTCGAAAAATTGATGAAGAAAGTGGTTTAGCAAAATTTCTGGAAGAAAAACACCGAAGCAACGAAGTTCTGGCGAAATTTGTCGGTTAGGCGATTTCTGGAGTCAATGGTAGAAATGCTTATATTTCATGTTGAAAATGATGTTGAACAATTATGGGAAAATTCATGGTTAAATTAGACATATAGGGATTTCCAAATATGCAAAGAACATGTTGAAATGAGCTCTGTACAATGAGATAAAAATTATCAAAGTTTATGCTGCGAAATTTCTGGAAATTCTGGGCAGCGTATGAACATTTGAAATCTGGGAGATGTTATTGAATTCTGGGAAAAAAATGATATTTTTCTTAAAAATAGACATCTTAAGGAGTCCGGGACATTTTACGGATCTTCGTTTCGATTTTTCTAAAATTAGTTATGATTTTGCAAAGTTGGATGAAAATCAGCCTATATGTTGTTAATCAGCGTTTTTTTTCCCGAAAATTAAAGGAAAACAATTGAAAAATAAATACACCAGGGGTAGAATAGTCATTTATGGCTAGGATATCTATTAGAATATTATTTATGAATTAATAGGCGCGATATTACTCTCATAGGATATCTGCGATCGTTTTCCGACCGACAACGTACCGAGATCACCAACTCAGGTATGGACGCGTACTGTAACACTAACTCTGATGCTTATTGTATAGTTATATGTGATAGATAGTCTGAGACTCTGTTTTAAAAAGTTATGCATACACATTCAGCTTTATTTATACGGGTTACAGTCTTGGTAATGCTGTTGAGTTTTTCTAGCGCTGAGGACACGATAGGCCATCGTGGCACTGGTGAATAGTGCAGACTGGGGGTAACGGACATATTGCAGTGGCTGTGTACCGTTATCCAGATGAATCAGTTATGAGTTTTTATATTGATTATTGCTATAATATCATGAATATCTGTCATACATATCTTGTTTACATAAGCATGAGGTTAACTGTTACCTGGGGTTCAATGGGTATTGAACCTCAGTTCTTACCATAGCTTCAGGATCCGGGGAACCGTGGACCGAAGTCAGGAGTAAGCAGAGTAAACAGCACGTGTAAAGACTCGACTGAGGATCATCTTCTCAGATTTGTACCGTTATGACATTACTTAGATAAATGTACTTTACATTATGAACAGACAGATACAGCACAGTTAATGATATATCAGTTACTCACTCTTTTACTTGCTCCGATACATTATGAACAGACAGATACAGCACAATTAATGAAAAAAAAAATTCGCTTTTGAAAATTGTGATGTTACATTATGAAAGACCTGGCTATCACCCAAGAGGGGGGTGAATTGGGTGTCAGATAAAACTTTAGGAATTTTGAAAATCTTTTCGCAACTTCTAAATCGACAATTAGATATTCAAATAAGCATATACTGGAAATATAAAAGATAAGGGAAGAGAATATGCAAACTGTGATTTATATTGGTTCGGTCCAGAATCATTGACCTACGTCCAGTCCCCAGTACCTCTGGGATTTTCCACTATCACTCAAAAACAATTACACCCTCTGTAAACGAAGGATGCTCCTCACTCTAGGAATCACTCCCCCTTACAAGTTGTAATTGTTTACAACAGATACACACTCTGTAAACGAAGGATGCTCCTCAACCTAGGACACACTCCCCCTTACAAGTTGTACTCTGTTTTTCCCAATCTCTAAGTCACCTGACTTGAGATTCTTACAATGGATGATATACAGGGAAATTGACTCTCTCTAAGAGTAGATAATGATACACACTGAAGTACAATAACCGATCACCTCACTCTTTACAGTATACTATATAAACATTGAGAAACAGAGACTGTATGAGGGATTGAACTATCAACGGTGGAGTAGTAAAATCATTTTGTTGGCTTCGTCAATTCATTCATCAATCGTCGTCACTTCTTCCGGTTTCAAGACTTCACAATTTATAGGTTATTGTATTTCGACCGTTGTGAGCATTCGACCGTTGAGCTATTCTTCCAATTTAAAATATGACCGTTGGATGTCTGTTGGAAGTAACCGTTGAAACTCTTGTTGCTTTTTATCCGTTGAGCTCTAATCCAACTTTAATCGATGACTTCGTTAATGCTCTACCTTGATTGTTGTAATAATAGCCGTTGTGAGATTTCATTAAATGCTGGATTGAGTGTATCAGCATTTTGCTTTATTATGTCCAGCACATCGGTTTCGGGGAATACGCCGGTTATGGTAGTTGCATTAAATGCGTTCAATCGTCCCGATGGTTAATATCAAAGTCCACTGGTAATTTCTGTCTAAATACTCTGAAACTCATGAACAAACTGGTTAAAAGCATTTGGTAATCTTAATCACGAGTAATCAGATGAGTAATTTATCTAATAAGCACAAGGGAAATTCGCAGACAATGATTTGAAAAACAGGGACTACTTTGCTTGAGCAGAGTTTAATGCTTGCTCGAGCAAGCATTTTGAAATAGTGAAAAATCCTCTTCTGCTCGCTGATGCTCAAGTATGAAATTTGCCCTGCTTGAGTATGATGCTTGGGCAAGCTTTTGAGTATGCTTGAGCAGAGCCTTCTTCTTTCTGTTTGAAAGCATTGGAGATTCTTGTACTTGGGCAAGAAATTCATCTTGCTCAAGTATGTTGCTTGAGCAAGGCTATTCTCATGCTTGGGCAAGTATTTTTGAGTCTGATAAAAGCTTAAGCAACCACGTTGCTTGAGTAGGGTTTTTATGCTGCTTGGGTATGATGCTCGGGCACATGATTCTTATGCTTGGGCAGGCTAATTTTCAACACAAGAACACCTGCTTCCTGACCTTGCTCGAGAAGGGTGCTTGGCTTGCTCGAGCAGGGTTTCCTTCTTGCTCGAGCAGGGTCCTTGCTGAGGCTTTTCTTGAGGGTTGCTCGGGCAGACTTCCAAGTTTGCTCGGGCAAGGTTGCTCGAGCATACTTCCCTTTATGCTCAAGCAAGCTGACTCTGAACCCCTTTTCCCGATGATGCTCAAGCAAGACTTTTGGTCTACTCGAGCAAGGTCTTATCAGATGGAATCTGATATGCCTTACTCACGACGTTGCTTGAGCAAGCCACATAGTCTGCTTGAGCATGCTTCCCAGAATTATACTTCTCTGCTCTGAGATCAATGATGCTCGGGCACTAAGTACTCTACTTAAATGGCCATCTCTGTGAGTCAAGCTTCCAGCTACCATTATCATTTGCAAATTTCAGACTTTCAAGAAGCAATTACGTTGACATCAATTTCCAGTGAGCATAACGTCTTCGGTGTAAACCCAAATATAGCAAATCATCCCATCTCAGAAAGCTCTTCAAATATTCTTTCTAATTCAATAAGAATCAGCTCCAAAATAGTTTTATTGCATCCATTAACATCATATGAATAGAGGTTGTTCTTATCCAGCGTTTTTGATATATTTAGAACAGACTATCAACTTCAAAACATCATAACTTCTTCAATTGATCTTCTTTTTCTGTGTTCTTGATGTTTTCGGAAAGGTATTTGAGTCTAGTTCCAAATGGAACTGGTTTCATCTCAATCCGATTTGTCGTTTGTAAGATATGCTCAAAATACCGAAGCTTGGTCTGGACAGTGACGGTGATACTTGTTCCAACTTGTAAAATTCATAGATAATTCATATGAACTCCTTTGGATATGAATATTTGTCAGAAGTACGTGTTAGATGTCTAGTTTCATTTGCCGCTGGTTTCATGTCAATCCAATTCTTGGTTTGGGAGATATTGTCGAATTACCGAAGGTTGCCAAAAACAGAGCTGAACAGAGGAGGCTGGAGATGAGCATACTTCTCGTTTTTGCTTGAGTAAGGTCTAATTTTGGCTGAAAGTATGCCTTGCTCGAGTATGCTTCTGTCCTTGCTCGAGCAAGATACTGTTTGGGCGAAAAATGGCCTGGAAACATGTTGCTTGAGCATGGAAATATTTATGCTTGAGCAAGGCACTTGGAAAAGTGCTGAAATTGCATTTTGACCCCGAAACAAACTAGTATTCTTCCGGAAGCTTGAACTTGCTCATTTTAACTCCGAATTGACCCGTTCCAACTTCTATTTGATCACAGAAACTTGAATATTGATATTTTCATGATAATCAACAGATTCTTCTTTCTTCAAACTCAAAGCGCTGAAATTACATAAATGCCCTCCAACAAGCCAGTATTCTTTTGGAGGCTTGACCTTGCTTGTTTTAACTCCGAATTAAGCCGTTTCAACTTCTGTTTAATCATGGAGACTTGGATATTGATATTCTCATGATATTTAACAAGTTCTTCTTTCTTCAAACTTAATTTTTGATCATTCTCTAAAATTTGATTTGGACTAACCTATAATAAACAAGGTAGTTAGTCAATGTATATGATATAAACTTTTTGCTCTAGATAATGTCATCAATATAAGACATCATCAAAACAAATTACAACTAACACATTATCCCTTGGCCAGCTGCTTGAACGAAATTTCACACTAAAATAGCTGATTTGGTGAGTTCTTTAAATGCCAAAAATCATAGCTTAGGTGTCCCTGAGTTTCTAGAAACAATTGGCTTAAGACATGTGCTCTTATCTTGAATTAATTGCTCATAAATGCTCCCACATGCCTAGCTGATTGGAAAGACTTTTGGGCAGGTTTTTATGATGCAATTAATGACATTAGTTAGCTCTAAGTGTCTTTTAAAACGAGATGCAAGTTGGTAGTTAATTGCCAACTAAACAAGAATACACTTAGGTGTTAATTATCATGAAATACTTGGCTAACATTCCTCCCCCTTGGCTGCACGTTTTTTTTATGAATTTTGGGGCAGAATTAATAAGCTTTAATTAACTCTCTAATCAAGTGTTTAGTTGCCATTTAATTACCCTTGTTATTGTTTGATTGGTTTATTAGCTAATCATGACAATTAGTGCTTATTAAGACAAGTATTATTTCATTCTCTATAACTTAATTATTTTCAAATATAATTAGCCTTCTTTTGATGCTTTTAATTTGTCTCTAATTAATTAGGAGAATTATGCAATTAATCCTAATTAATGCAAGATTATTTGCCAATTTGCTAAATTCTCACTTAATTTAATTAAGTGTTTTTATAATCTCTTCATAGCCCTTTTAAACTTAAAATAACCATTATTCTATGTGACTCTAAGTCACACAACGTTAACCAATTTAATATGGTAACATATTCCAAAATACTGAATTTTCGATAAACTAAAAATCGGATATTACACAAATTTATGTTTTCTCAAAAATATTTTGTATCAAGCGTCATCATTAACACACGGAGGCAATATATGTGTTAAAAGAACAAAAACATTTTCTAGTTTGGAAATCGTACCTAGATATTAGTCTCTCATTTTAGCTGGCGGAGACCGTCGTCAATCCATGGATTTCCCAGAATCTGCAGCATCCACAAAAGGAATGATCATAATTAGTTCCTGACATTAATCCTAATATTTGTGTTTTATCACTACTACAAAACAGGAATACAGAGTCCTATTTTTTGTACTTTTGACGTCATTTTCCATAGGGATGTTTATCTGGGGGGCGCAAAAAATTGGAGACTTACGAAGTCTTTTTTTTTTTTAGACGTCTAAAGTATTTTTTTAAAAAAAAAAACAAATGAGGATAGTGTCGGTGACGGCGTTAAACACAGATCTGAAAAATTTCAGATCTGGAAAAAAAATCCAGAACGCATCTTTGAATATCAAAGTAAAATTAAACATGATGAACAGAGACGAGAGAACTGAGAATTGGGGCAACACCATAGCCGGACGAGCAGCTATTTGCATTTATTTGCAAAACAAAACAAAACAAAAAAAACCATTAGGAATTGATAAAATCAAATGAGGAAAAAGGTAAAAGAAGAAGATGAATGCATAAATACCGAAATGGTCGAAGAGGAGATCGATGCAGCTGCAGAACCGGACGGATGAAGAAGAAACAAACAGTGCCATGGGAGAAAGAGTGACCTCGAGCGAACGATCGGAGCGAGTGATGTCAGGCGAGACAAGCAAACGACTGCCGGCGAGGTGACAATGGACAGGCGAGCGGATGAGCAACGATGCAAGCAGTTGCTGAGAGGTGTGAGAGATTGCATAAGGTTCAGAGAATGGGTAAGGTTCTGAGTTTCTGAGAGTGGATGAATAAAAACGCGTGAAAAGTGATACTTTTCCCGCTATGATTTTCGTTTACCGCATTTGTTCTTTTTTTGAATCACTTTTGGAGTCTAAGTTCTAAACTTAGACTCCAAAACTTTTGATCGCCATTGTGTTTTCTCTACTTGATCAGTGCAATATTGTTTAAATGTAAATCAATCTCACTTGGACATTTCATCAAACAGAGGGACTGTGTTTATACTTGTACGTGAAGACTTATTCGATCATGAAAGACAAAACCGACGCCAAAATCAGTGTGACAATCGGCAATGCTTCAGGTAAAATCTAGAATAAACGCACCGATGCCAAAATCACCGTGTCGGTCCCAAATCTCAGGTCATGGGACCTCATGGGTTCGTCGCACGACTACTTCGAGCAAGGCAACCGCGACATCTTCAGTTGTCGTGGCCCCTGCATAGATGCGCCGGTGTGCCGCCTCAACCTCACCTCTGATGGCGTCGGAGCTCACCCTTAGAATCTAAGCCTTCAATTAGATACCAAATTCAAAAAATCAGAGCTCACCCTTTTGGTAGTGAAGTTGCCCATGAATTCAAGAAATCGGATGAACTTGAAGGGGACAAAGAGTTTTGCTTAGTCGATGGTGGCTTTGAGTTGTGTTAGTGTGATATTTCTTCCAAGAGAGCACAAAGATCGGAAGGGATCTGATAGTCTTCACCACCGACTTGGCATCATTAGTCTGAAGGAGGAAGGCGATGAGGTGTGGCGAGGGATGCGATGGCGAGATGGTGGCTGGGAAGGAGGTTGAATGGGAGGATGGAGAGTTTGTGGTAGAAGGGACGACGACGCAGAGAAAAATGAACGCTGGTGGTCACGATCGATTGGGTAGGGTAGGGAGGGGTGGAGCATTTTTTTTTTCTTTTTTTTTTAAAAAATATATTAAAGAATGGATGTTAGGATTTTTTTTTTTAATTCTTTCTTCCAACTAGGACAATATTGTCCCACATCAGCATCCACATCACACTTTCTGGTCAAATTGAATAAAGTTAACGGTCAACGTTTCCTGATTTGATGGCACTGGTATATTTGCTCTATTTTTAAAAGCTTATGTGTATTTTTGCTCCTCTAAAAAGCACATGGTGCATGGTGCCGGGCGTTCCAAAGAGAAAAGCACATATGTATTTTTACTCCTTTACTCTATTTTAAATTAATCATCCAACTAAAAATAGGAGGGAGTAGCAAGTAACATATAAATTCGAACCGCCGACTAAAAAAGATATATTACCAACAACAATGAAACTCATATTTCATAAGGATGGTGTTTAGAATGTCACACTCAACGCGAGAATCCTGGTAAGCTTATGGGATTGAACTCATGTAGTAATATTTTTCAAGTTAAAAAGTTATTTTGTTAATCTCCAAAGTTTCACTCAATTTTTTGTTAAGTTGCTATTGTTTTTTTATTGGGTCTTTACGTTTTTCTTTGCTATTGGCATTGGCCCTTGTACTCATAATTTATTAATTGAAATTTGAAAACAAGGTAAATGCTGACTAAACGGCATGTAAATTACCATAAACTATAAATAAAAAGAGATTTTGTAAGAAAATATAATTTATTTATTATCGATGAAAAATGAAAAAGTACTCTATAATGCTTGTAACTGTCACTTTCTTAGTATAGATATATAGCGAGTAAGAGCCACACCATCCACTATCAACCACATTTCCCCTATAAATTAATAAGATATAAATTATAATAATTTTGTGTTGATATGGTAATTTAAACTAATAAATTATAAACTAATAATTATTAATATATATATATATATATATATATATATATATATATATATAAGCAATGAATAAAAAAAGGGTTGATATGATTTTTGATCCCTTAAGTTTACTCATTTTGGTTTAAATCCCCTAAATTTCAAACCATAGGTTTTAGTTCGTTTAGAAGCAAGAAGAACAAGTTACACAACTATTCCAATGATTTTTAGAAGTTTTGAGGCATGCTCTATTTTCTGGTAAAGCATCACTCGAGTGATCTTCACAGAACACTGGATGGATCACTTGAGTAATGCGCTAGTGATGAATAAAATGGGATCACTCAAGTGGTCAGTCGAGTGATCTTGTTTTTGAAAAACTAATCACTTGATACATCATTTGAGTGATGAGCTAGTGATAAACTTGTTTTAAAGCCAATTCTTTGAAATGACCTATCATCAGAAAGCTCTTGAAGTCTACGTTTCAATACAAAAAGAATTAGCTCAAAATTCATTATCTTTTGAAAGTTATGATCAAATTCATATCACCTAGTCTAGAGCAATATTTTTATACGACCGCGAAATTCTGAAATTCATATATCTTCCATTTGACCCTTCTAGAGCGTGATCCTGATGTCTTTGAAACATATCTTGAGTCTAGAGCTATATGCAACAATTTTCAGTCCTAAATTTATTGTCTTCTAAAAGTTATGATTCGAAGAATGACAACTATTCTAGAACATCGTAGAATATCAAGCTTCAACTTCTGAGATCCATATCTCTTTCATTTGAGCCTCTTTGAGGTTGATCTAACCTTCTGTAAAATTAATTTTGTGTGTTATTTCATATGTCACTAGTTTTACCTCATTCAAAGTTGTGGTGTAAGAGATATGTCCAAATTAATGAACATGTTCTAGAATAACGTGAGAAATTCTAGTGTCAATTTTCAAAACTCATATTTTTCATCTAAACTCCGTTGTGCTTGATCGATCTTGGTGTCTATATTTCTAATTTGAAGTCTAGTTCATATGAAACAAGTTTTATCTCTATCGAATGTGTGATTTGAGAGATATGTCCAAAATATCAAACCTCTATCATGCTAAACAAAAACAGAGCTCAATAGAGTGGTCATCACTATTACATCACTCGAGTGATGCTGCCATTGATAAAGAACATCAATCGAGTGGCCACTCGATTAATCATCTATGGAGTTGCCATTTGAGTGATCATTCAAGTGAAGTTGGTATAGCTTCCATATAAGTTATTTTAGCTTCGAATTAAATCATTCCAACCTCCACCTGACCATAGAGACATCCAATAGCACATCTAAGAGCTTGGATCTTGATATTCCCATTAGATTTTGCAAGTTCTTCTTTCCTTTCTTCAATCTCTCTTTGTGTTTTTGATCATTCCAACTTGATAACTTCTTCCTTTCTTTGACTTAATATGATGAAGGTTATTCTTTCTTCACTCTTTCTTCTTGTTTTTACTCTTGATGATTATTTTCTATAACCCAATTAGATAGCTTCTTTATTTTCTTAACTAATATGAGAGTCACTTCAAGTGAATATGAAAAAGAAATTTTTGGGATTAATTTGAGTCGTTGAAAGCGTAAGCTCCGCACATGTTAAATTCTAGGCAAGTTACTATTTAATTTAACTATTTATTTCAGTCTATTATTATTAATATATTGATATATAAGGCCATGAGTGTCCAAATAAAATGATTTGATTGAGTATCTAAAATTCTTCGTGTTATTATTATATTTTTATTCATTTAATATCTACCGTTATTTTTAAAGCTTTTTTTATTTTTTAAAATTATAATTTATATTTTATTCCTTTTATTTAATTTTAAAATTATTATATTACTAATAATTTAATGTATGAATTGAAATAAAAATTTGATTAATAGATAATTATTAATTCATTTTTAGAGTAAAATTTGATTTCCACCTTTTTCAGGATTACTTTATGTAAAGGAGTAGTATGAGTATTTAACAAATGTTTCCCACTTAACACATTCCCTTTCTCAAATTTTATTTTTCGTTGACCTATATTCCATTCACATATCTTCTAAGCAATTCACGCTTTAGGCATTAGTACAAAAAAAACGTTTTTAAGACCGGACGAAAAAGGTATCGTAAGACCGAATCTGCGATCGGTCTTGTTCCAAGCGGTTAAAAGTCTGTAACTTTTAAAACCGGATGAACGACCAGTCTTAAAAATTTAGACCGAACTTTTGAAATATCCGGTCTTAAAAGTGTTTCAAAATAATTTAAAAAAAAAAAGAAAAGAAAAGAAAAGAAAAAACCCAAATGAAACAAGCGGTCCCAAATCACCAAATCTGACAACATTTTGAATGTCCCTCCGTCATCAGCGACGATGAACCAAGAGAAGATTGGAAGCAACACAAAAAGAAGAGAAGATTGGAAACAACACCAACAAGAAAAACAAAAAAAGATGAATACAAAGTCCAGAAATAAGAAAACATAACAAGAAATAGAAATCATTCACCATGGAAACGAATTTGAATCAATATAAAATCAGAGGTGAAATTGAAGTCTAAATCTACAAAAAAATCACAAGCTTAAAGCAACTAAATCTGAGCAGGATCCTCTTGTCGATACTGGCAAAGCTTCAAGCAACCAAAATCAAAGTCCAGATTTGAATAGGAGCGATCAAGGTAGGAGCAAACAGGCTTAAGTAAAAAGAGATTTGGGTTTGATTTTAAGCCGGATCTGTGTGAAGGCAGCGTGGGAGGAGCCATAGATCGAAGAGGAAGGAGCCATCGTTGTCCAGAATCCTCGAAGCAGTACGCTTGCGCCGTCGCTGATGATTGGAGTTGATGCCATCGCAAAACCCTCAAAGCATCTCACTGCCAACATTGCCAAGGATTTGATTGTGTGGCTCTTAGAATGACTTACGAAGATTACGAGTAGGTTAAAGGAGGAGGATGTCATTCTTGCTGAGAATTTGGCCCGTAAGGCTTTTGGGACATTCGTTGAATCTATAACTAAGCAAATGTTATATCACCAAGAAGACAAGCACACTCACGGACTTAATGAGTTTATCGAATTTAGCTTTTTTTTTTTTTCTTAACACTTTTAAGACCGGTTGTTTGTAAAAACCGGTCTTAAAAGTATATTTTTAAGACCGGATTCTTTATAATTCGGTCTTAAAAGTGTTTTATATATTTACGAAATTGCCACCGGCCATACTTTTAAGACCAGATCTTTTATAATCCGGTTTTAAAAGTCTTCTATATATTTACGAAATTGTCACTGGTCATACTTTTAAAACCGGATTCGCTTTTAAGACTGAATCTTTTATAATCCGGTCTTAAAAGTGTTCTATATATTTGTTGGAAGTTCAAATTTAGTTAGTTAGCATATACAATTATATTGTACAATTATCTTAATTAAGTTGTTAGAGAGATTTTAGGAATTAAGTTAGCAGATCATGGTTTTTTGAATTTCGTAATTATATTCCTGATTGTAATTACCTTAATTAAGTTGTTAGAGAGATTTTAGGAATTAAGTTAGGAGATCATGGTTTTTTGAATTTCGTAATTATATTCTTGATTGTAATAATATTAATTAAGTTGTTAGAAAGATTTTAGGAATTCAGTTAGGAAATCATGGTTTTTTGAATTTCGTAATTATATTCCTGATTGTAATCCCTAGATTATAGGAACTGCCTAGATTAGAAGATTATTTACTTATTAGCATCTGTATATAATTCCAATTAAGCGAATAATTAAATCATCACATTCTCGGACTCATCTCTGATCGACGTCTTCTCACAATATTTACGAAATTGCCACCGATCATACCTTTAAAACCGGATATTTTATAATCCGGTTTTAAAAGTGTTCTATATATTAACATAATTACCACCGGTCATACTTTTAAGACCGGATCTTTTATAATCCGGTTTTAAAAGTGTTATATATATTTACAAAAGTGCTATCGGTCATATTTTTAAGACCGAATCCTTTACAATCTTATCCAAAAAGTTCTTTATATTTACGAAACTGCCACCATTCATACTTTTAAGACCTGATTCTCTATAATCCAGCCCAAATGAAGCGTTCTAAAAGCTCTTTTTTGCACTAGTAAGGTTAAGTTTGATTTGAGGGGAGAGAAAAGAGATAAAATGAGAGAGGAGAAAATTATACTAAAATTGTTTGTAGTGGGCCCATAAAATTCCCCCCCCCCCCCAAAAAAAAAAAAAAAAAATCCAAACTTATCCTTAAAGTTTCTTCTCAATCCGTCATTTTCCATTCACTTCTTTGTTTTCCTTCATCACATCTTCTATATGTGGACCCAAGTTGGTTCCCCAAGGCCACTTTCCTAAAAAGGAGTCTGTCTATCTCTCGTTTCCCCATTAAGATAAGCTAGTAGCCGTAGACTAATTAATGATCGATGTGGGCTATAGTCAGTACACAACGAATCCGGCCTCAGTCCTCACATGGGAATATGGGATGAGATTCGAATCCATTCTAAAATTGAAATGATGGATATAAAACCTCAAAACTCAAAAGTGAATATATTTGATTATGAACACGAGTTCACATCTTTCTTTTTTAATAAAAATACTCACACCACTTGTTTAGGTTGGCCAAGTTATGGAGGGGTTGAGGAGAAGTGATGGTAGTTGAATTTATGGTTTTGATGGGAAGTTAGAACAATACAAAGTTTTGGCCCCGAATAGGACGACACGAGGCTTTGGCTGCAAAACTTTGGGGGGTTGTATAGAGTCTTAAAATGACATACGAATTAAGTTTCACCAAGATCATTATGGAAAGAGATTCAATTGTGGCTCTACACATGATTCAAGAAGATTAGATACAACGAAGGACTAGGGATAGAACACTGAATGCACGACTACGGGACAACAATAAGGAAATGCTGATTCACCTTGAGAGAATGTAATTTTTGTTATAGATTGGTTAGCCAATTATAGCTTTAACTGTAATGAAGAGTTATTGTTTTTTATTCTCTTCCAGTAAAGATGATAGATTTTCTGTTTAGTAATACTATGGGAGTCCCAATTTTTACCATGGGAAAAAAAAAAACTCACACCACTCTTAAAATTCTCTATTATTTTGAAAACATATACTTATATTCAACCAGTCAACTCCATTAAAAATATTCTTAAAAAATTAATTTATTTTTAATTCATAATTTGTTTGTATTGGGCCAACTGTCATATTTAGTTATGAGATTACAAATTTGGGTTAGAATTGAGGGCAAAAAAACAAAACATGGGTTAGAAATTGACTCTTCCATACAAAGGATAAGAAAAGGAGGGGAGGGGAGGGAAAACTTTCGTGAGTTGAATTTGAAAATTATTAAGAAGTAGAGTTATAAAATTTTAACAAAGATAAGATCTAAAATAAAAGAGTAAGAATAATTAGTTAAAATCTTTGAACTCTACTTCTTTATTATTATTTTAAAAAAAAAAATCTAACTCAATTGTTTTCCCCTCCCCTCACCTTTTCTCCCCTCATGTCAAACAGGCCTTAACTCATGGGCCAAATATCATAAAATTAGTCTTCGGATAATTTTATCATTACATGGTAAGTACCACTTTTAACACTTGCTTACTTCAAGAGTCTGAGATTTTGAAGGTAATTATAGGTTTATTTATCTATAACACATATTATTCGTTATTAGTAAAATTTTGGTTTTGAGTTTTTCTTTTACTTCAGTTTTATTATATTACACCATGAGTAGAATATCATAGCAAATTGGCAAATTGAATTGTTTTCTTTTTTCAGGAACAAAATATTCGATAATGGTAAAGTCATTTATTTCCCCTTTATCAAGTAAAATTTGATTATTCTTTTGCTCTTTCTTTTGTTCAGTGTATATTATTTGAGTTTTGCTGTTATCCTTATATCATCTTTATTATTTTGTTAAAAAATAGTTGCTGCGTTAGTTGAAAAACTAGTTTGCCGTCTTTCACTATTTTTCAATGGAGTTTGTTCTGATTATTTTAGTTGGGCTTGCATCATTGAATATTTTAAATATCTATTTATCATGTATGAATATGTTTTAAGGGAGAATGTCAATAAAGTACCACAGTAGCAAACTAACTTAAAATTAGAATGAAATGAAAAATGAAATTATACTGTAGGACAAAAGGATTAAATTAAAATTATGTTTAAATGAGTAATCAATAAAAGAAAAATGACATTTTGTAATGGTCAAGATTACGTACTTGTAGCGGTTTTGATTGCTACTAACGACATGAGTAATGGTCAGAAAAATTGTTACAAAAACTAACGTGTCAAGCTATTTTGTAGTGGTTAATAAAAACCGCTACTCAAGTATCTTTACCACTATTGATTTATAGATCATCAGTACTATAGGATGACATCTAAATGACATTGTGTTAACGTTTTATAGCAGTTCATATACTACTACGAGATGAAATTGAAATAATTTCTAGCGGCACAGTCATCGCTATTAACTACGTTCATGAATTTTTCAAAAAATACGCGGGAAAAGTTTGAGTGGTTGCAAATATTTTGTAGCAGATTACAAAATTGCTACAATATTGAATAAAATTATAACAATGGCACCAAAAAGTTTGAATTAAAATTGTGGCAGTTTTAAACCTGCTACAAATATTTGCCACCAAATTTTAAAAGTTTTAAAATTACGCCATGTTTTTTTAACAAATGTTGCAGTAGTTAAATAACCGCTACAAAGAAAATTAAAAAAAAAACGAATCAATAATTGTAGTGCTTTTTTTTTTATTACTCTGTCATTTTAATGTTATTAGTTAATTGATAATTTATATTATAATTTTAATATTTTAAAAAAATAATACTCTTAGATAATATTTGATTATGGATATTAAATAGGTACAATATTGAGAAAGTGTAGATAATATAAACTTATTATGTTGTCTATTAGATGATATTTGATTATGAAATGAATGTTGATGATTATAGATGGAATGCTGAGGGAATGTCATTCTAGAAATAAAGAATAGTTAGTATAAAATAATAATAAGAAATTACAAATGAAAGATATGATTTTTTTTACCATATTTAATAAGCTTGATCAGCACTTAACCTCTCTAGAAAACATTGACAGGAAAAACAAAACGTGAGAGAAGTTGGGGAGGAAGAAATGAATGAGTATGTGAAATGAGGTGTGGTGGTGGTATTTATAGGAATATTTGTATCAAACTTCTAATAGTTTATGTGATAGCTTTTGTAGTGGTTAATGTGATAGAATCTATAACCGTCTTAAGGTTTGTAGCATTTTCAAAAGTGCTACAAAAAATACATTGGTTTTTATTTAAAGAAATATAGACGGTTTATAGTAAGATAAACATTTTTTTAATCAATCTTTGTCACCATCACTACAAAAAAAAAAATGGAGAGAAAATGTTAGTTGTGAGTTTAATACGTTTAAACACAAATGAAACTTAAATTAATTGATAATAAAGCTTAACTAAAAAACTCACTGAATGATAGATAAACTGTCATCACCTTTAGGGAAGAAGTCTTCGAAATTGGCGGCTTTCGTAGGCGATGTTATCGCCATTGCCCATGTTGTAAAGGTTCCGATGCTTTAAGTGAACCACCATATTCTAATCTATGTGCCTCTCGTCCTCGACATAATAAACTTGGTGCGTCTTTGAGGCAAGAATATATGGCTCATCATCTTGAGACTGACTTGTGTGAATTTGCTGAGAGAAATTTACAGATATGATGCCAAGTCGTCAATTGTGAGTCCCTGGGAAGTTGTCATATTTTCCCATAAACACTTGAAAAGCGTCACACGGAAATGGCCTTGGTAATTTATTTTGACAACATCAAAAAGCTTTCCATAATACAGGATGTCTCCAAATTGCATGTTGTCGTCACTGCTGCTCGTAGAACTCCTTGTCTCAAAGGTGCTATAAACACTCGAGTTTTGGGTTAGCAATCCTTGATCTCGTGAAACTGTACAAAACTTGAAACCATTGACATGATATGTTGTAAACCTAGTTGCATGGTCATTTAGTATTCTCTGCGTAAACTATACTAGGAAATCTGGTGAGTGTGGGTTATGGTCATTTAGTATTCTCCGTGTAAACCATGTTAGGAATTCTCTACTGACCTTTTTGTCAATCTCGGAAGATGTCGGTGTACGGATCCTGAGTTGACGCTTCATATGACTTCTAAATTTTCTGTAATTGATCATGAGATGATGATCATGAAATGTAAGTGTAAAATGTAAGGAAATATATAGCATAACATATGAGTGTACAACGCTTACTGAAGGAAGGGTTTAACTTTAGTGCAATTAATCAAGACATGTCTATGTGCTTACAACTTATCAGTTTCCATCAATTTAAATTTCTCACTTTCTCTAACTGGTTTAACAATATTAGGGATTAACAACTCTTTTGATAATGGCTCAGGTTCGAGTTTAGGACAATTATCTACACGAAGCAGTCGGTTGAAAGATGTCTTAATGTGATCAAGGTACCTTGAATAGAAATAAAGGACCTCATCCCCTATAGAACCGTCAACTATACAACCTTTTGGCAACACCTTATTCTTTACATAAGATATCAATTTCCCAAGAAACTTATAAAGTAAAGAAGAAAAATGTCCATAAATGCTTAAATGTACGACTAACAAATTTAAAGAGTAGCTAACGCACATATGTGAAATGAGTATTTCTCAATTAGATACATCCATCGGTATTACACTAGGCGAACTAACTTTATTTCATTAACAAGATGAATTGTTAGGTGAACCATCACCATGAAGAAGGACGTTGGAAAGATTATCTCCAAATGACACATCATAAGAATGATTTTCTGTTGCAGCTGATCAAGCTCCTTAACGGTTAAAACCTTGAAACACAACTTCCGAAAGAAAGAATACAACTCCACCAAAATGATCAACACATCGGGAGACAATGTATTTTTTATTGCCTGTGGAAGTAACTGTTGCATAAGAACATGTGAGTCATGACTCTTCAACCTAACAAACTTTCGTGCCTGCATGTCAATACATCGTAAAATGTTGCTTAAATACTCATTAGGAACTTTTATTTTCTTCAACATCGCAAGAAAGATTTCCTTATGTTAGTATTCAGATATCCTAGAGACAATCTGTAATGATAGATGAACACATTTTCTACATTGTAGGATTTTATTATTAATAAATGAGTATATTTTATCTTTGTCATATTTATGTCTCATATTTATTTTAAAGTAAATGTGTTTAAAGATAAAAACTCTAGGAATAGAACATATGTTAAGCTTGAGAAACAATGATAGAGATTATGATCATGAGGACTCGAGAATGCTGTATATCTATTGCCTAAAACTTGTTCCTAGTTTTGAATCACCAAAAAATGGCATTGATGATTTCAATAAGATGAGTACGATATTATCTACTTGTATAAAGATACAAGGTATGGATGGATAAAAAATTGAAATGATGGATAAAAAATCTAAAAACTCGAGTGAATATATTTGATTAAGAACCCGAGTTCACATCTTTCTTTTCTAATAAAATACTCACACCACTTGTTTAGATTTGGCAAGTTGTGAAGGGCTATTGAAGAGGAGTGATGGTAGCTGAATTTGTGATTTTGATAGGAAGTTAGGAAGAAACAAGGCTTTGGTTGTAAAACTTTGGAAGGTTATGCAGGGTCTTAGAATGACACACAAATTAGGTTTTATTAGGATTATTACGGAAGGAGATTCAACTGTGGCTCTACATATAATTCAGGAAGCTTGGATATAAAGAATGATTAGAGACAGAACACTGAATGCATGGCTACGGGACAACAATAACAAGGAGATGCAGATTCACTTTAAGAGAAGGTAATTCTGTTGTGGATTGGCTAGGGGCTAGCCAATTATAGCTTTAACTGTAATGAAGATTTTATTGTTTTTATTCTCCTTTAGTAGGGAAGATAGATTTTCTGTTTAATGATACTGTGGGAGCTCCAATTTTTATCAAAAGGGGAAAAAAAAAAAAACTCACACCATGCTTAAACTTCTCTATTATTTTTAAAACCTATTCTTATGTTCAACCAGTTAATTCCATTAAAAATATTCCTAAAAAATAATTAAAATTTATATTAAAATAAATTTTATTTATTAGTTTACCCTTCATTATATTAAAACCCTAATTTATTTATGAATCGTTATTTGTTTGTATTGGGTCAGCTGTCATATTTGGTTATGAGATTACAAATTTGGGTCAGAATTGAGGGCAAAAAACAAAACATGAGCTAGAAATTGACTCTTTTATAAAATGGAAAAAGGAAGGGGAGAGGAGGGGGAGGGGTGGGAAAATTTTCGTGAGGTGAATCTGAAAAACATGAAGAGGTGGAGTACGTTATGAAATTTTAACAACGATAAGATATAAAATAAAATAGTAATAATAATTAATTAAAATATTTTAAATCTACTTTAATTTTTTAAAAATCTAACTCAATTTTTCCCCCCTCCACTTACCTTCCCTGCCCTCATTTCAAACAGGCCCTAAGCCATGGGCCAGATGTCATAAAATTTGTCTTCAGATAATTTTATCATTACATGGTAAGTACCACTTTCAAAGCTTGCTTGCTTCAAGAGTCTAAGATTTTGAAGATAACTATAGGTTTATTTATCTATAACACATAATTTTCGTTATTAGTAATTTCAAAATTTTGGTTGAGTTTTTCTTACTTCAGTTTTATTACCTTACACCATAAGTCGAATATCATAGCAAATTGCCAAATTGTTCTCTGTTTTCAGGAACAAAATTTTGTTATTTTACAATGGTAAAGTCATTTATTTCCCCTTTATCAAGTAAAATTTGATTATTCTTTTTCTCTCTTTCTTTTGTTCAGTATATATTATTTGAGTTTTGTTGTTATCCTTATCATCAAAGACGGAGCTTTTCAGGGACAAGGGGGGACACCCCCCCCCCCCCGCCCCAAAAAAAAAAAAAATGTTCTGAATGAGGAGGAAGACTGCAGTAAGCATCGCCATTGTCTCTGCCTTTACCGAGTGCTCTGTTTCTCCTGAGAGCTCCCAGAGATATGTTCTTCTGTTGCCCAATTAACCTCTGGCTATCTCTGATTCTATCATTTTCATCTGTTCTTCTTCATTATACTTTGCTATCGTCCATTCTTGCATCTGAATGATGCAACAGAAACAACAACAGCGTCAATTTCCAAACTGAGATGGCTCATGAATCCAACGAAAAATGTTCTCACCCAAACGAGGGTGTCAGTTTGCAGTAGTTTCCTTTTATTAGTTATGCACCAAAATGTTCTCCACTTTGCATTATAAAATGTTCTCCCCATTCATAACAGCGTCAGTTTCCCTTTATCAGTTATGCACCAAAATGTTCTCCACTTTGCAGTAGTACCATTTTCACTGTCATCTTGTGCATATATTATGCAAATAGAGAGGTCTAGTTTTAATTAGTTAATAAGTATATATTTGGCCCCCCAAATATTTATCCCAAGTTTCGTCCCTGCTTATCATCGTGTTTATTGTTGTGTTAAAAACTAGTCGCAGTGTTTGTTGAAAAACTAGTTTGCCGTCTTTCACTATCTTTCAATGGAGTTTGTTTTGATTATTTAAGTTGGGCTTGCATCATTGACTATTTTAAATAGCTATTAATTATGTATGAATATGCTTTACGGTTTAATGTTTCTACTTTTACTGTAGAAAATTTTTATCTGTCACACTCACATAAAAGTGAGTGGGTCTTACTGATATTTTCTCTCTTTTCTCTTTACAATAGGATCCACTCACTTATATGTGAGTATGGCAAAGAAAAAAAAAAAAAATTCTACAGCAAATGCGAAAACATTAAACCCTATGTTTTAAGGGAGAATCTCAATAAAGTAACAAGTAACAAACTAAATTAAAATTAGGATGAAATAAAAAACGAAATTATACTGACAAAAGGATTAAATTAAAATTATGTTTAAATGGGTAATGACCAAAATATCCTTCATCTTTTTTTAAAAAAAAGGTTAAGTAGAAAATCCACCTCAAAAATATAGGCCTAGAAGTAACCTTACCCTAAAAGTTTAAAAAAAAAAAAAAATTTATCTCAATGTTCCTCGCAAGTTTAAAAACGTAGTAATATTTCTCTATTCCGTTAAAATAAACTAATGTTGACCATTAAAAATTGATGTTGACCATTTACTTTTTAACGAAAATGGGCAACATTGCTACGTTTTGAAACTTCTACGGCACTATTGAGACAATAAAAACTTGAAGGGTAACATTGCTCCTCAACAAAAACTTCCGGGATAAATTTGGTACTTAATTCTTTTTGAAAAAAAGGTTTCCTCCACTACCTTGCCAGTCTCCGACAACTAGAACTCAATTGCAAAGCGCTGGTAGTGAGTAGCGTTAGGTCAACCGGCAAGAGCTCTGGTATGAGCACGGGGATAAATCCATAAAGGTGATTAGGGAGAATTTGAATCAATATGACCCTTTAGCTTACTAAAAGGATAATAACCACTAATCTAACATAGCTTTTAAATATGGGAAAATCCCACAAAAAGAACTTTAAAAGTAGAAAAGGGCAAAATGGTATTTGGAATATTTACCATATCAGAAACGTGTTAGGCCTAATTTATCCTTTTTTAAATTAAAAAGAAATGATAAAATAAATGGCTTTTTTCCCTATTTGCCACCTTTTAAATAAATAATTATCAATTTGCCACGGTTTTGAAAATATTTCCCCATCTGCCACTTTTAGTCGACTAAACCCCGGTTTAGTCGACTAAAAGTCGTCGGGTCCCTTTTTTTGGCTGACCACGAAATTTAGTCGACTAAACCACTAGTTTTAGTCGACTAAATTTCGTCTGAAGGGTTTTTTAAAAAACCCGCGAGATTTAGTCGACTAACCCGATTGGGTTAGTCGACTAAATTTCGACAGTAGGGTTTTTTAAATTCAAAATAAAGATATTCTATCTATTACTGTTTAGAAAAATGAATTTATCATTTAAAAAATCTTGAAAATCTTCAATTTCTTTCGGCTATTCAAATTAAATTTGAACGATTCATCCAACGAATTTTTATATATTCAAATTAAATTTTTATAAATTTGAACGATTCATCCAACCAATTTCGGCTATTAAAAAATCTATCTACTATTGTTCATCATATATATGTTCTTGTTTCACCAAATATATATTTTTATAAAAAGCTGAATTTTATATTTTATTAAAATTGAAGTTCCCTATCGAATTTAATCTATTGATCCCAAAAACTTACTTTTATTTAACACAGCTCGTGGGATTATATACGGTAGAAAATATTAATTGCTAGCCTAGATAAACCCTAATATCTAGAGATAGATCCTAATATCTAGGAATTACAAATTTACATAATCTTCTAACTAGATCCTAAGATCTCTCCAACAATCTTCTAGCCTAGATAACTGCTAGCCTAGATAAACCCTAATATCTAGAGATAGATCCTAATATCTAGGAATTACAAATAAATTTTTTTTAGGTATAAATGAATTTTTTTTTATTATATCAATGCCTCGGTAAATATTATATTGCTGTTTTTTTATTAACCTTTTTTTATATCAATGCCACGGTAAATTAAATCCAGTATATTACATTGTCTAACCCTCCAGCCGAGATTTAGTCGACTAACCCGTCGGGTTAGTCGACTAAATATATTTAGTCGACTAACCCAAGTGGGTTAGTCGACTAAATGAGCGGTCAACCAAAAAAAAAGGGAAACTACGACTTTTAGTCGACTAAACTGTGGTTTAGTCGACTAAAAGTGGCAGATGGAGAAATATTTTGAAAAGAGTGGCAAAATGGTAATTATTTATTTAAAAAGTGGCAAATAGGGAAAAAAGCCTAAAATAAATGCTCTCAAAGATTTGTTTTCTTCAAAAAAAAAGTAACCCCTACCCTTGAGGATCATTGGCGACATATTCATGCCATTGCCGGAGCGTTAGCAGGAATAATTATTCGCAAAGTAACAAGTTTTGTTAATTAATTCACAATATTTGATTAGATTTTAATAACTTTTGTTTACCAAGTAACAAATCTACATTATAAAGTTTTTCACAAATTTTATTAAAGAATTCACGACATTTAAAATTAGATTTTAACAACTTTCAAATATAAATTATCAAGTTTTTTCATAAATTTTGTTAAAAAATTCATGACATAATATTAGGTTTTGACAACTTTCATTTAGATTTGTTACTTGGTTAATGAAAGTTGTTAAAACCTAATAAGATATGGTGAATTTCTTAATAAAATTTATAAAAAAAAAACAAATAATGTAAATTTGTTACTTTGACAAACGAAAGTTGTTAAAACGTGAATTCCTTAATAAATATTGTTACTTGGCCAATAATTATTTCAGCCGGAGCTCCAACAACTGGCATGGATATGCCACTTGCGATCGCTGGTGGTTGACAGGGGTGGGGGTTGCTTTCTTTAAAAAATGTTTGAAGGTATTTATGTCATTTCCTTTTAATTTTAAAAATGACAAATAGGCCTAACAATTTTCTAGTATTATGAAACTCTGAAACACCATATTGTCATTTCTTATTTTTAAATTTCTTTTTGTAGGGCTTTTCTTTTAATTTTGTTGTTGCAACACACACACACTCTTTATATAATATATTTAAATTTAGTTTCAAAACTTGTTTGTCATATAAAGCTTGAACATGCAGAAGAAAAAATTCTTAAAAGGTGAAATCTGACTTGTCAATCTAGAACTTTTAATTGTTAATGTGTCAGGTCTTTTGCAAAATAAGATGTGTGAAAAATATGTGAAAATCATTTACAATATCAATAATGTTTGAAAAATAAAAGGATTTTGGTCATTACCCATTAAAACATAATTTTGTTTTCCCCTTTATCTTGAAGTACGATTTCATATTTATTTTGTGTGTCACGGGTGCCATATTAATCACGATGACATGATATTATGCTAGTATACCAAGTATCAACGTAAAGAAAACGTGCGCACTAGAATTTAATGTTATAATTCGTTGTTGTTTAATTTCAGCTTGCTTTTTCTTTTTTTAATCAAATTTTGGGTCGGTGAGAGCTGAAGTACTACCTCCGGTCCTAATTATAAGGCATAGTTGACTTTGTTTGGAGAGATTAAGAAAGCTAAATAAGTTATTTAATCATTTTATATATTATATATCTTTAGATTATATATTAGTATGTGAGTCAAACTAATTACTTTGAAGAAAAAAATAAAAAGAAAAACACTCTAAGTTAATTTAATTAGCTTCCTTAATTTCTCCAACAAAGTCAACTATGCCTTATAATTAAGACCGGAGGGAGTAATTGATAAAGCAAAAAACTCGCAATTGCGGGTAAACAAAGTTCATGTACCAATAAAGATTGATTTTATATCACTTAGATTAAAGTCATAGATAAAATCTCTTATAATATGCATAATTAATAGAATTGATACAATAAAAGAAAAAAATTTGGAAAGTCCCCCAATTCTTTTTTCTGTACGGAGTTTCAAAATGGCTCCATGTTACAAACTTTTGTTGTCAAAATTGTATTTATGTTGTCAATGTAGCTTTTATTGTTGTTAATAGCCTCTGTACATTTAGGAACTTAAATTTCAAAATGGCTCTATGTTTGAAACTTTTGTTGTCAAAATTGCATTTCTTATTGTCAATATAGCGTTTACTGTTGTTAATAGCCTCTGTGTGTTTAGAGACTTAAGTTTCAAAATGGCTCCATGTTTGAAAATTTTGTTGTCAAAATAGCATTTCCTATTATTAATATAGCGTTTACTGTTGTTAATGGCCTCTGTGCGTTGTGGGACTTAAGTTTCAAAATGGCTCCATGTTTAAAAATTTTGTTGTCAAAATAGCATTTTTTGTTATCAATATAGCATTTGCCGTTGTTAATTGTCTCTATGCGTTTTGGGACTTAAGTTTCAAAATGGCTCTATGTTTGAAAATTTTGTTATCAAAATAATATTTCCTGTTGTCAATGCAGCTTGTACTATTATTAATGGCCTCTATGCGTTTGAGGACAATCAAATGGACGACTGTGATCGTCACCTCCTCCTCCTCCTCCTTCTTCGGCGTTCTCTACTCCTCTCGTCTTACCTCTCTCGCTTTTGTCTCATGTCACTATGGGTCTATCGGTCGAACATTGTGCACATGAGATGGTTACTGAGTGAGCAATTGATTTAACTGTTTTCCCTTGGGTCATCTCCTCTTCCTCCTCCTCCTTCTTCTCTGAGTTCCCTGCGCCGGTTTAATCAACATTCTCTCTCTAGTCGCTTTGGGTAACTTAGTGAAACAGATGACTAAGTGAACAATTTGAAATTGGGCGTTTATATGTTTGACAAAGTGCGCAACTTAGTAATTTGACAAAACGAATTAATAACAAAAAAGTCCCTGGGGACTTCTTTGATATGTGATTTTAGGTTGGGACTTTTTTATTATTCTTTAAGTAGCTTGGGACTTCATTGTCATTGTCCCGAAAATAATTACTCCTTGCAGGGTTGATTATGACAATAGGGAAACAAATATAAAGTACACAAGGCTTTTCATCATATTAGTTAATCCTTTATTAAAAATTTCTAATTACAAAATTTATTTCCCTGTGATATTTAAAAATCAAAGTTCTTAAATGAGCGCAACTCTTTCTAGCTACGTGTAATATATTTCTGTTTAGGGAAAATCTCCTTTAAAAGGTGATCCAGCTACACCTTCCAGTATGGTTACCTTGTTATGACTTCACTCCAGTCACTAGCCCTGCCTTCGGCATCCCCCTCCTTGCGGTTAAGGTAACGACTTCAGGCATGGCCAGCTCCCATAGTGTGACAGGCAGTGTGTACAAGGCCCGAGAACGAATTCAACGTCGTATGGCTGACTGGCGATGACTAGCAATTCCAGCTTCATGCAAGCGAGTTGTAGCCTACAATTCGAATTGAGGACGGGATTTTGGAGTTAGCTGATCAAGTAAGCAAGATATTATCCCAAAAAAAAAAAAGCCCAAAGAAATATCACATGTCAGAAAAGGCTTTCGTCGTTAACATATACTTCTAGTTGTTAATGTTGTACTGATCTAGTTGTTAAGATATAGTTATTAATATGTACTGATTTAGTTGTTGATGTTATACTAATATAGTGGTTAAAGTTTCTGAAATAATACCAAAAAAAGGCCCTAGGACATGTGACTTTTTTTAGGTTTTTTTTTTTACAATATCTTATTTACTTGGGCCTTAAGGAGGATTTTCTCTTCTTTTTATATACATGCATCATGTACCTTAGACCAGCTCCCTGCCACAAAAAACTCTATGAGGTCATACTAATCTTGATCGAGTCATGGCAAGACCATATTTTCAAAGCGTTGCTTCGTTCTCAAATCTTCTTAAGATCCTTGATTAAGGTACTACAACTCACTAACAGTTCATCTAAACATTTGGTAGTAATATATCTCTAATTATTTATAAATGTCTTCTACTCTTTGTGCGGTTAAAATTGATAGTGACCTCTCAAAGGATATTCTGGCATGTTGATATCGAACATGCCAGAATGCCTGGGTTTCGAAACTCAATACCTCTCCATCTTGGATCCCTTCCCTCCTCCTTCCTCAATATCAACCTATGGCTAAAATTGGTAGAAAAAGTATAGTAAAATACTATAATCACCCTTAAATTGAAAGTATAATAAATAACTACACGAAGCTTGTATTTATTTTGAAAACTTATATAAACTTTTATTGAAATTAAAATATATGTTACACAAAGTTTTCTTATATTTTAAGATTTTTCTACCATCCATCTAATTGTTAGTAAACCATTAAAATAGACTCCCAACTATTTTTTCAACAAAATAGCCCTCTTTAACAAAAGAATTATTTAAATATTTATATTTGTCCAAAAAACTTTATAATCAAAAAATAATTCTATTATATATTTTCAAAATATCTAATATGTTATAAAATTTATTAATTTTGATTATATTCTTTAGTTTTATGATTTTAATTTCTCATGATATTTATTGAAAAGTGTTTATTTTATGTTTTTAAAACTGAAAAAAATATTTTAGACACATATTTTTGTTATATTATATATAGATAATTCATCGCTGGCCATTGGAAATAGTAAATCGGATAATTTTCATTCCCGATACACATGCCCACAAAATTAAAAATTTTCCTGTAGCACTTGATCCATATTTGAGGGACAGAAAAATTTATAGTTTCCTCTTGCACATACTAAAAGAAAAGGGATTTTCCGTGGCGACATTTGGCGGTGACCGCTGAAAGTATGACTTTCAGTGGCAATAATTTTTGTTGCCGCTAAAAGTGATAGTTTTCAGCAGTGACTCTCATATGTCGCCGCCGAAAGAATGTTTCAACCACTTAGTGTCGCCGCCAAAAGTCTTTTTAAATTTTTTAATTGTATTTTTTTTCTTTTTTTACTTATGATATTTATACAATAAATATGTTTATTGGTGTAATTTCTTGTGAAAAAATAAATTAATTTTTTGGATTATAGTGAGATAAAGAGAGTTTGTGATAGAGTAACAGATTAGTTAGAGATTTTAGGAATCAATATTTATTAATATAATTTTAGATATTGCTTATTTTATTTAGGATATTTTCTTATTTTTTAGTAGTCCTTCAGTTTAGGATTGGTGGGTTGGTTAGTTGCAAATTAAAATAATATTTATTTAGGTATTTATGGACTAATGGGATAAATTTAGGAGTATTTTTAGGGAGTGATTGTTATATTTTTATCTATAAATATGGAGTATCAATTCATGTAAAAGTATGGAATAGATATGGAAAATTATTAGAGAATTACTTCTCTAATTATGAGAGATTCTTCTTGGGCTTTAATAATCCGATGGGTTACAGATTCTGGCTCATCTTTCTATTAAAGATTTATTCTATTCTTTATCATATTATGATATTAGATTCTGATTTCATAATTTGATAAAGATTTATCCTTTTAATTTTTATCCTCTTATTCTTTTACCTTTCCTAAAATAAAAAGAATCCGTCCCTATCAGTTTGAGAGATATTTGTTGGATATGATTAGTTTTGATGATGCCTTATGTTTTATGTAGATGCCATTATTAAGAGCAAAAAGTTTGCATACTACATTTATCTTCTACTTTGAGTAAGTCTTATATTTAATGTAGATGTGAAGTTCAATGTTGAAGAATGATCAAGAAAGTAGATTGAAGAAAGAAGTTCTTGCACACAATATAATGGGAATATCAGAATATGAAGGAAGCAGGAAGTTCTCAAAGGATTTTGGGAATAGTCAAGAAGAAGAGGAAATATTGAAGAAAGTAGAACTTGCAAGAGAATGATAAGTCCAAGTTGAATGACAGATAATGATCAACAAGAAGATCAATAAAGAAGTATTGAATTAGAGAAAGAAATTGAATCAAAGAAGATGTGAAATCAAATGATATGGAATGATCAAGAGAAGAGAAGAAAGAAAGAGTTGAGTTATGGAAAATGATCAAGAGAAGAAGAAAGAAAGGAAGAACTTGCTGAATGGAATGAAGATATAATTATTCAAGTTCTTATATTGAAGCTAGAAGCCTCCAAGATCATATGGAAGTTGGAATGGCTCAATTTGGAGTTAAAGTCAGCAAAAATTAGCTTTAGGATGAGAAAACTCGAGTTTCCAAGTCAAAACTCGAGTTTCCTGCTTCGCTACAATGATTTGCTCTTTTAGTATGAGAAAACTCGAGTTTAAGACTCAAAACTCGAGTTTAGGAGTCAAAACTCGAGTCAGCCATCTCAAAACTCGAGTTTCCAATGTCTTCAGCATCTCTGGCGTCTCTGGACAAACAAAACTCGAGTTTCCAAGTGAAAACTCGAGTTTATAGCGTGATCAGCTCTTCAGCAACTCTGTTTCACGTTCAGCTCGGGCGAGGTCTGGTAATTCGACGATATCTCCCAAACCAGAGATCAGATTGAGGTGAAACCAGTAGCATATGAAACTAGACTCCCAATGCATCATTTTGATATAAAATTCAAGCCCAAAGGAGTTCAGATCAAGGAGCTATGATTTTTACAAGTTGCCACAAGAAACAACGTCACAGTCCAGACCCACCTTCGGTATTTTGGGTATATCTCAAAAACGAAAAATCCAATTGAGCTGAAATCAGTGGCATATGAAAGTAGACTCACAGAGCTTTCCATCAAGAGTTGAATGGACCGAAACAGAGCTCGTACCAGGCAGATATGGCCCTCAAAAGTTGACAGTCAGTTCAAGAAGTTGCGAAAACGCTCAACAAAGTCAAAACTCGAGTTTGTAAGTACAAAACTTGAGTTTTCGGGTTACAGAGAGCAACGAACTTCAGAGTATCTTCCAAACTCGAGTTTGTAAGTACAAAACTCAAGTTTTGCTCAGGCAGAGAGAAATCCAACACTCGACAACAAAAGGAAAACTCGAGTTTTCAAGAGCAAACTCGAGTTTTCATCTCTGCTTCAGAAAATCAGCGTTTCAAAAATCCTGATTCTTTTGATAAATATCTAGATGATTACCCAAATGACTTATAACACTTCTTAATATCATTTATATCATTTGTGTACATGTTTCAGATGATCAAAGGCTGTTAAACTGAAGATCAAAGGAAAAGTAAATGCTGATGTCATAGCTGGTTCAAAAAACGAAGTTCTAACGGCTAGTTCCATCTGAGTCTAACGGCTATATTTCTTTATCCAACAGTCACTGAATCTTCTCAACGGTCATATATTGATCTCTACCTATAAATAGAAGACAGATTCAAGCAAAAAAAAACGTGGAGAAACAAACTTACACTTCCAACATGCTGAAACTCTGCTCTCACACCATTTGCACTCTGTTTTTCATGTTTAGTTAACTTAGAGAGTGAAGTGATTTGTATTTGATCTTCAGTGTTTATCTATTCACTTCTAAGAGAGAAGATTTATTGTAATCATTCTATTCTTCTGAGAGTTACTCAAGATTGGGTGATCTTGAGTGGGAAACACATTGAGTTGATTACAACTTGTAAGGGGGAGTGAATCCTAGTGAGAGAATTACTTCAAGTATAGAGTGTGTAATCAAGCGGTGTGTTGATTACAGTTTGTGAGTGGGAGTGAATCCTAGTGAGAGGATTGTTTTAGTTACAGAACGTGTAATCAAGTTGAAAGAAGATAGTGGATTGAAAATCCCAAGTGAGGTTTGGGACTGGACGTAGGTCAAGGATTAAGCCGAACCAGTATAAATCAGTTTGCACATTCTCTTCCCTTATCTCTTACATTTCCAGCATATATATTTGAATGTGTATACATACTTAAATGTCTGGTGGTTGCTTTATAAACTGATTTCAGTAAATTACGAAAAGATTTTCAAAGTCCCTAAATTTTTATTCTTCACTCAATTCACCCCCCTCTTGGGTTCAGCCGGTTCTTACAATATTGTGTTGTGCATGAAAGAGTGAGAGGAAAGAAGTGGGAAGAGAGTGATATAATGTTGCTAATTTTTAGAAATTGATAATATATATTCCAATACATTTTATTTTCTTTTTAACTATTTTTGAAATCAAAATGTACATAAAAAAAAATTTATAGAAGAAAATGTGCATGTCAAAGTTCAAGTAAAAAGTCAAAGAATTTCTTTTTTTATCATGTATATTTGTTCGTAAAATAGAGATATATTTACTAACCTTGCATTGTCACATAAAGGTTTTTTTAATTGATTTTTTGTTCCATGAGAACAAAAAAAGTTAATATAAAAAATAAATTATTTGATATAACAAACTGCATTTTAAAGATTTTCATTAATGATTTTTTGAAAGAAAAGATATTTATTAACGAAAAAAAAAACAACTTATTATCATATAAGTAAAATTTTTTGATTAATGAAAGTTGATTTTTTTTTATTGATAAAAAACCAATTTAAATTATTTCAAAAATAAAATTTTTTCAAACTTTACTTCCGGTGACAACAAAAATTTGTCGCCACTAAAGATTCTATTTTCAATGGCGACAATTTTTTGTGCCACCGAAAAGGCGTTTTAGTAGCGACTTTTTGTCGTTACCGAAAGCCTAAATCACTAAAACCAATTCCAGCGTCTCTTTTTCAGTCTCACGCCCCTGATTCAACGTGTTTTTCCATTTCCCTCCAATCCCTTCCCTTGCAAAAAATTCTGGAGCATCTCCCTCTCGACCTTGCATCCACATTTGACGTCTCAGTCCGTCGACGATCACCGCGAGTTTCACTGTTGAGGTAAGTTTTCTTCCTTTTCCTATTAGGTTTTCCACCGCGAGTTTCGAATCTCTTGCTTTGCATATGAATCATTTTTATTGTCTTTCTCTTTTTCGATTCCGCAACAAGGGCTTTCGAAATAAGAGTTTGTCTCTTTGGTAGACAGTGCATGAATCTCTTGCACCAAATTTTTTTTGTCTAGGAGTTTGAAAGGAATTACAAAGTTTGGCAGACAATCTGGGATATTCGAAAAGAAAATGTTACTATCTAAGGTTTGCTCTGCCCTGGGCGTATGAATTTTGTTAATGTCTGATCATGTTTTTTCAACACCAGTTTTCTGCAAAATACGTTTTGTTAATTGATGTACGAGTTCTGATATTCATCAGTGCCTCTTTTTTGTGCTTGGGGTCAAATGCCGAGTTCAATAATCTCTTATGGTTATTTAATAGTTATAATTGTGAACTGGCACTAGTTCTTTGTGTGTGTGTGTGTAGAAAGCTTACTCTTTTAGCGAACAAGTTATTTATTCACCCCTATGCCCCAGGTTTTGCTACTTCGCTACCAATCTTCTCATCTCAAATTATTTCATATAATTTAATAGTTCCAGAAGCCCTCGGTTGTTTTCTAGAGTCTGTTTTGATTTTTCTTTTTTTTTCTAGAATTTATATAATCATATGTGGAATGGATTTGGAATCCGTTGTAGCGGGATGAGGCTCGTTGTTGTTGTTGTTCTTGTTCTAACTATTTGAATGGGTGGTATGGTTCATTTGTCTTTCACTTGACAATTCTTGTCTGATAACTGTTTTAGTGTGCTAACTTTTTTGGGCTTACAAACTGAAAAATCTTATCGAATGTTTGATGGCTGTTTTAGCCTGTTGTCTATGCTTTTAACTGACTTATATTGACTCTAGGATGTTTCATTTATCCTGTCGTGTGTTTATGTATCAAGCAGGCTAGTGCTTTTGAAGGAGATGTGTTTACACATTCTGATGTCAACCCAGGGATGGTGGTGAAGGCTAAGATTCTTCTGTTGATTCCTTTGGTGCCATTGTGCAAATTCCTGGTGGTTTGAAGGCACTATGTCCTCTTCGCCATATGTCTGAAATTGAGATTGCTAAGCCTGAAAAAAAAAAATAAGGTTCTGATCTAGCCGAATATTTTAAAAGTTCTATTATGCTTTGTAGTTCATGCTATATAGCTCGTGCAATTTTTCATGAATCCGTGCTTGTACTGACAAGACATGATATTGTGCATGTTTCTGCATTCTGCAGGTTGGAGCTGAATTGGTATTCCGTGTGCTTGGTTGCAAGTCAAAAAGGATAACGGTTACACACAAGAAAACCCTTGTATGTTGCTTGTTTTGGCTCTTCATATATGTGTGTGTGTGTGTGTAGTTTTTACATAAGTGAAGTTATACATGACATTTTATCCTGTAATTTTCTCTGAACGTGCTTTGGATTTTGTTACTTGTTCTACAACCTTTACTTGATGAAATGCAAGGTGGAGTGTTGGGAGAAGAGGGTAAGAGAATATATTCTATTAATATTTCTTTTGTATATACCGCTTTGGTCCCCTTGCTGTCCTCAATGAACCAAAACTTTTGAAGTATGTGTGTGTGTTGGGTTCGGCTGAGGTCCTCTGCCTCTAATATCCACTTCCGTCCTCTGCCTGCAAAACGACGCCGTTCGTGGGTAAAAGACCTCGACTAACGACACCGTCTCAATTACTCTCTTCTCTTCACCTTTTTCCCTCCCACAGATAGATTTTGATTGGTTCATTCTGTTCATTGGCGCGTTCCGAGTGCGGGCAAAAGTCAACCTTAACTATTTTGATCACCTAGTTGTAAGATTTGCATTTTCTAATTTCATATGCTGATTACATCATTTTTTTCCGTGAGAATAAATTTTTTCTGTATTACTCTGTTGCTGAACCGGCTCTGTTGTTCGGTGTGTCTTTCTGTTAGCTGTAGCTTGTATACCTTCGTTTGGCTTGTTGTAATCCTTGTAATGTTATTTGATTGAAGTAGTAATATATGCACCATTTCCCAGCAAAAAAAAAAAAGAATGACTTTTTTCTAGGTTTGGGATTGCTTCACTTATGACCGACAACTTTTCTAACTCTCCTTGTCTCTATGCATCTTTTTGTTGTTGTTAATAGTGTTGGATATATATTTTGATGACTTTATTTTCCATTATTGTCTCCCTTTTTTTTTTAATTTATATTCAAACTGATTAATGAAGATAAAGCTTTTACATAGAGGGAATATCTGTGTTGCCAATTCCTGCAAGAATTGATTCACATAAACTATTAATTTACTGTTGCAACAGTCCTTAAAGCATACATGATTTGTTAGATATACTGAAAATTACACTTATATTAGTCATCAGGTTTACTTTTGTGCAGAAAAAAGAATTTCCTTTTCTGGATTTGTATTGGGAGCAAGGCATAAGTAAAATATTCCATTATATATTATTTCGTTATGCAAATTTAAAATTAAAGCTTGATGACAAAGTTGAATTTAAGAGAGTTTCTAGCGATATATGCATGTGTGTGCTTTGTTTTGGTATATGTGTGTGTGTAAATACATATATAGTTTATAATTAATTTATTATCTTATCATTGATTTACATTGGGCATTTACTTTTGAAATATGCATATTAGTTGGTTATGGTTTCTCTCTAAATTTGCAAATAGAGCAGCATAATCAACTTCAAAGATCAAGCTCCTCAACTCAAATAGATCACAATAATATGACGTTGGACAACTCACAACCCAGTGAAATGACTTATACTGATTTGTTAATGGTATGCTATATCATGTTTGACAATATAATCAATAAATTTGTTCATTTAGGACATATATATCTTGCGTCATTCTTTTCCACCTGAATGTGACATTACATCGTTTGAAGCACTGGATTTTAGCCAAACATATAATGCAGGTAATCATAAAGCATCATGATGGTGAGAAAAAACAATTTAGTCACTTTTATTGAAATTTGAATTTTTTACATAACAATGTCTCATCTTAAGACAAAGTTGACAAATACAACATTACATAATGATACAAATACAGGTTCAATAATTGACAATGATCTTTTTCCTAATACTACATGAAGTCTCCAGTTCATCTTCTTTTTTGTAGCTCTTTTGTACAGCTCATTGCTTCTTCCGGGCTGCTGTCTTTTTTGGTGAAGCAAGCTCATTATATTGTTCTCTTGTGTTGGTGTCCATTTTGATCACACAAGCTTATTGTTTTGTAGTACCATCATATTCATTTGAGTAGACTCTATATTTTTTTGGTTGAGCTTGGTTATCCTTCATGTAAGCTGTTATAAAACAATGATGTACAGCCGCTCAATATATATTTGATAATGAAAGTGGATGGTGCATATAAATAGAAAAGAAAGAACTTACTTTGCAATGAATTTATAAAATTGAATCACCAAATCTAAGTCATTCTCATATATAGTGCTAACTTTACCTATCAAAGATGCACAAGTCTTATAGTGATCCTAGTCAAAGATATTGTAGAACATTATTAATGTGTTTTCCTAAGATGTTGTAAAACTAAATTTCAAATAAAATCAAGTTTCTGACAGGAAAAGTGTCAAATTAACCAGATACATTCCAACATCAATAAAAACAACTCTGTTCAGCAATAAAACAACTCTGAAAATGAATAATTCTCTATTGCAAGGACAAATTTATGCCAGTTAAAAACATTCAAAGAAAAAAATATAGAAAACTGCAATATCGTGTTGGAAACAAACTTAGTTCAACCCATAGATATAATGGAACCAATATGAATGTCCAAATAGCTTCTCTAAAATAACAAGGGCATGCTCATGGTAAGCCCTCTCAGCATCCACCTGTGATGAAGAGGGACAAAAAGGTGCAGAAAGAAAACACTTCAAAGGGAGGGGGAAGGGGTATCAACATTTAGTTTGAGGCTCAAAAATCACAAACCCCATTGCTAGAAAAATCGAGCAACAAAGAAGCAAGTACCTAAGCAAGCAAACTTCAGATGATCTGTACTTAATGTCACATAAACATAATCAGAACCATATTTCACTGTCAAGGACGTGGATTTAATCAAAGCCTTTCACCCATAACTCAAGAATTCGAGCCCTATCATGTCAAAGAATTTAATTTCCACCTATCACTTCAAGTAGCCATACCTTTGGATAAAAGAATATGCACGGGTAATGATTTCTATTTTATCCTCAAACCCTCACTGATAGATGGAACATTTGACAATGAATCCATCACATTTTATTTGTAGCGAAAAGTATCAGGACCCCTAAAACAGGTTGGACAAAACAGATAGCAGTATAATGGGAAATTACATATATTGGACAAAACAAGTCAATCCACAATTCACCGTAAATTTTCTTTCATGAGCAGCAATATTCATATCTTCCAGATTTGTAAAGCTAGAATCCATTTATCTACTTAAAATATGATTCAAAAGGAAATTACCTATGCAGTTCAATAATTAACAACAGTTAGGCACATAAAGTGAAACATAAAGAGAAGAATTGAACCTCTGTTTTTATGGCAGACATTTGAGGAGCTACCAGGAATATTTGAAGGTAGTTGTGCAAACTTGTTTGCAGACTTGAGGTCCCAAATTTCAACCTTCACAGCAGGCAGAACTAACAAGTTTCAAGGACCCCATAATTTTTTCTAACTAAAATACATCAACAAAAATAAAAACTGGTAAACATAAATCAGATGCCCACCAACCTCGAAAGACTGCTCCCTGATAAAGCCACATATTGTTCAGGACATGCTTCATCTGAAAGCAACGAGGTTCATCAATCAATAGATTCCAAATTATAACACTCATAGTGCGATTTTGACCAAAGACAAATGAAAAACATAAAACAAATCACCAAAGAGAACAAGGAAGAACTTGAAGATTCGAGAACCGATAAATTGTAGGGGATGAGAATCGTTTGGTATGAATTGGGGAAGGAGTGTTGGGAACGAACACTAAGCTCAGAATGGTAACGCTGACAAGTTTGGGGGGGGGGGGGGGGGGGCGGGCAGCCAGGGTTCCGCCTCTGCTCGGAATCACTGTTATGGTTATTTTCCGGCCGAACATGAACCTCTGATCGGATGGGCACGGCACCATTGTCGCTGAACTTTTTCAATTCGCTCTCAAAATCGCAGAGGATGGGAAGAGAATACTTGAAAATACAGTGTCTTGTGGCGTAGTTGGTCGAGGCTGCATTTTAACACAAAACGACGTCGTTTTCTCCGCAGAGGATGGAAGAGGATATTTAGCGCAGTGGATGGAAGCCGAACCCGTGTGTGTTTTACTTCAAGCTTTAGCCATGTTTTTGTTTTATATTCAACTTTGAAGCAGAACTGTTATGATTTCTTTTGGCAGGTGAAATCAAAAGTAGGATAATAAGTTCATATGTTGATGCAACTGATGGATTAATAACTCATGGGTGGATAGCAAAGATTGAAATGCATGGGTGCACTGTACGGTTTTACAATGGAGTTCAAGGATTTGCTCCCAGGCTAGTTTCTTATTAATGAGATTTACAGATTCATGCCTTGACCCTTTCTTTTTTATTCTTTTTGGATGTTTGTGTTTGTCTACATATGAGCTTCCCTGAGTAGTGGACACTTCTTCATATTGGCCAATCTTTCTTATAACTAATCTCATCACCTTTATGATGTCTTATTCGTGGGCCATTATTCACTTGTTAGGTGTTTCTTTGAAGTTGGCTATGCATAAGATATAGCACCTCTGCTTATATAGCACCTGAGAAAGCTTTGGAACCCTTGCTTATACAGCACCCAAGTCAATTTGTAATTTTGTATGCAAATAATCAGTGCTGGACAAGGTATTTATAGATCTTGCTCATACAACCTAGAAAAAGTTTCTTGTTAGAAGTTCATTTTTTATTTGGTTCTTTCTCTTGTAGAAAATTCCACTGAAATTGTGTCCTAGAAGACTTGAAGATGTTACTATTGTTTATGCATCAACAGAGAAGGCTAAGAAAGAACTCAGTTGGAAGTAAGGACCTTGATGTCTTGCTACTATAACTGAATCTGTAGGGTCCGGCCGACCCTAATTCCCAATTCTGATGCCCACTAATCTCTCCCTCCACTTCTTATGTCTTTCATCTCACCTGTTAGTTTGAAATATGAAAGTTTTAGATTTAATGTTTTATAAAAGTATTAATAAAATGTGACATTATTAGAAAAATAAATAAACTCATAGCTATTAAATCTAGTCAGTCTAAAATTGCAATAAATATATTAAAAATTATTTATAAAATATTCAATATGGATCACTTAAATTTTAATCTTATAAGAGTAGAAATAGAAAGCAGAGAAGAAATGTAGGCTAAATCCCGATTTAACTTCTAGTCGTTGTACTTGTTGGAAGAGCAATTGAAATCTTTAAAAGCATATTTTCAATCGTAATTTACAATATACAAGATAAGTATGTAAGATAAAATTTATCTTAATTTACGTGAATAAGAATTTTTAGAATGTTCAAGAGTGATGTCAAACAAGCACATTCGTCTCAATTTTTAGAGTGTTCAAGAGTGATGTAAAACAAGCACATTCGTCTCAAATATGACCTACAAATCATCCAATTGTATTACTCATTTAGTTCTAAATATAAAGCATAGTTTATAACATCTAACAATGTTACTCCCTCTCGTCCTAATTATAAGACCTAGTTGACTTTTTTTGGAGAGATTAGAAAAATTAATTATATTATTTTAGAGTATTTTTTATTTTTATTTTTTTCAAACTAATTAGTTTAACTAATAAATTAATATATAATTTAAAAATACATAACATATAAAATGATTAAGTAATTTATTTAGCTTTTTTAATCTCTCTAAAGAAATCAACTAAATCTTATAATGATGACCGGATGTAGTATATATTTAGGACCAGATACTACTTGTTAAGATCATATTCAAACCCCTGATATATGTTGGAGGATGCTCTGGTTTGGTTCTTCTTCTTGGGAGTGCAGTGCTTGTCTTCGGTGAGGAAGCATGGAAGTAGGACAGTGTAGTGGCTCCAGGCGATTAAACCAGGTCATGCTGGATCTTGATGATGAAACAGAGGAGTGCGGAGGAACACTAGTTGGAAAGATATCCACTAGTAAAAATCTCAACATTCCTGCGGTCATTTCTATGATTAAAAAAGGCTGGCAATTGGATGAGGATTTAGAGATTCATGAGCTTGATTGTGATAAGCTTATTTTCAGGTTTCGGTTCAGAAATATCTCAGATTATGCTCGTATTCTCAAGGGTAGGCCTTGGTCGGTCCAAGGATTTCTCTTGAATCTTCAAGTCTAGGAGAGTTTTATGGTTCTTCAAGATGTCAACTTTGAGGAGGTACCCTTTTGGGTTCAGTTACATGGATTGCCGGTTGAAGCCTTTAACAATGCCAATGCCAAAATTCTTGGCGACTTTGTTGGAAAAACGGTGATGTACGAAAAACCTAAGCTACAAGGTAGATTACATAGAAGCTTCATTAGAGCCAGGTCCCTTATCAGATTGGATACCCCATTGGTTTCGGGTTTTTGGATCCCGCGTAAAGAAAAGGAACCAGCATGGATAATAGTAAAATATGAGAGGCTATCGAGTTTTTGTTTCTACTGTGGCCGACTTGATCATGATGGCCGACGGTGCAAAGAGGCCGTCGAGCAGCATCTGGGAGAGAAGACAGCGAAAGAATTTGGGAGTTGGATGAGCACCAGTACCGTAAAGACCAATGAAGAAACACTGGATGTTTGTGAGGAGAGGTGGTGTGAGGTTCCATTTATCAGGAAACCATCTAACATCTCAAACTACCGGTCATGGGAACCAGTCTCGCTGGAAAAGGACACAGGCTGCCGGACCTCCTCACTGGTGGTCAACGACTGTCAGGATGGGATGTTGCTACGTCCTCGGCTTTCCCCCCTAACAGTCAACTCTGATCATGGGAGGTCTGCAGGCATGATGATGACGCATTCTCCGCCGAAAGCTGCTGCTACGATGGGGACTGGGGCTGCAGGAGGTGACGTGTCTGAGGAATGTCGTGGGTATGAGGCTAACGGGTTTAAAGAAGATTTGGGCGTGTTGAATGCTAGTAGGCCGCCAGCGTTTCGAGCAGCTTTGGATGTGAGGGATGCGACTGGGCCGTCAGCATTTCAAGTAGGTTGGGGTGTGATTAATGCAACTGGGCCGCCAGCTTTGGGCCTCAATCAGCCAACAGGTATGGACCGTTACAATGCTATTTTTTCTCTTGAGTCTAATAGTTTACTGCAGGATATGGAGGACACAAATGGGCCATCTAGTTATCCCACTATATCTATTAATTCAACAAATGATCCAGCCATCCAAATGATGGATCCATCTGCGGAGCCCTTACTATCTAATTCTCAAACACCCTCTGATCTATTATTGCAAGCTGATTTATTAGACAATAGGGGGGAAATGGATGCTCTGATCCTTATGCTAATGAGCTACCTTATAAGGTGGAATTTCCTGATGACGAATCACCACATCAAATGATTCTTCCGGTCATGGGACTCTCCCCGGTAGCTGCTATAACTCTTGGTGTGAAAGGGATTAGTCTTAAGCGCCATATTGATGATGACCATGGTGTGGAAATAAGGAAGAAATGTAGGAAATTATGTATTGAATCAGGAGAAAAAATGAATAGGGGAGAAATTCCTGTGATTCTTTCTCCCAAAAGGAAAAACAGGAATTTTCGTTCAGTGAAAAGATTCTTCGATACACGGCATCTACTAATGTCCAAGGTGCGCCTAGTAATCTGGCTAACCCGGCACCAATTGAGATTGATTTTCCCAAGAGCTGGAGGAGTGAAGAAAGTTGTACTGAGGTGGAGCATGATCAAGCTGCTGATCAAAACGCCGATGGTTGGGTTGGACCAACCACTGGTTCGCCATGAATCTCCTAGCTTGGAACTGTCAAGGTTTGGGGGTTGCCTTGACAGCCAGAAATCTGAAGGAAGAATGCTTCCGGAAAAAATCCCACTTAGTCTTCTTAATAGAGACTAAACAAAAAGTGAGATATGTTCGAAAGATTAAACATAGATGTGGCTTCGGTGAAGAATGGATAGTTGATCCGGTTGGAAAAAGTGGAGGCCTAGCGTTGTGGTGGTCTGACGTGCTTACTGTTAATATTCTATTTTCATCCACGAATATTATTCATACCAGTGTGATGTCTCCTGCTCTCTCTACTCCGTCATATATTACTTTTGTTTATGGTCCCACTGATGAAGGGGATAGATTGTTATGCTGGCAAGAGGTACGGAAAATTAGTAGCAACATTATGACCTCTTGGTTGTGTCTGGGAGACTTTAATGATATCTTGGCTCATGAGGAGAAGTGTGGTGGGCTGCCTAAAGCTTGGAGGAAGATTCTTGGTTTCAAATGTTTTGTGGCTGATTGTGGGCTGGAGGATTTAGGCTACAATGGTCCTTGTTTCACCTGGTGTAATAATCGTGATAGCCCGGACACCATCCATGAACGTATTGATAGGGCTTTGGGTAACTTACAGTTACGTGAGGAATTTCCTTCTCTACAGGTTTTTAATATTGATCCGGCAAGGACCTCCGATCACCATCTTTTGTTTATCCAATGCCAGTATGAGAGATATAAGAGGAATAGGACTTTTCGATTTGAAGCTGCTTGGGCATCACATGCTCACTTTCTGGAGTTAGTCAAGGAGACTTGGCAGAATCTGGCTGGGCAGGATATTTCCTCTATGGAGTCTTTCCTTAACAATTTGAGGAAGTGCAGAATTAAGTTAACTTCGTGGAGTAAGAAAAAATTTCCCAATAATGCTAAGCGTATTACTCACTTAAAAGCCCAGGTGGCTGATTTGACGCTGAGGGAGCGTTCCTCTGAAGTTTCTAAAGGGATTCTGGAGGCAAGAAAAGAATTGGATAGACTACTGGAGCTCGAAGAACAGTATTGGTGGCAGCGTTCTCGGATCAATTGGCTCACAGCTGGGGACAAAAATTCCCGCTTCTTTCACGTTTCAACCATTAAAAGGAGGCAGAGGAACCGTATTTCTTGTATTAAGGATGATGGGGGCAACTGGTTATTGGAGAAGGAAGCTATTTCACAAAATATTGCCAACTATTTTCAGAATCTCTTCGCAACCTCTGGCTCTAATTCAATGGATGCTGTTTTGAACTATATCGATCGCAAGATCTCAGAGGATATGAATCATAGTCTCATGCTTCCAGTAACAAGGGAGGAGATTAAAGCTGCTGCATTTAGTCTGGGAAGCACAAAGGCGCCTGGCCCTGATGGTTTTTCTGGTAAATTTTATCATTCTGCATGGCCTGAAATTTCTGATACTGTCTGCTCAATGGTCAATGACTTTTTTGCAGGTCGCTCTGTTTTAGATGGGATCAATATGACTAATATCACTTTAATCCCCAAGGTTCAGAAACCGGAACATGTTTCTCAATTTCGTCCTATTGGTCTTTGTAACTTCTCGTATAAAATTATTTCAAAAATCATGGCCAATAGGATGCGTCCTCTCCTAGATATGTGTATTTCCCAGGATCAGAGTGCATTTGTTCCTGGTCGCTGTATTCATGATAACATCATTATTGCGCATGAGGTTTATCATTACCTTCGTCGTAAGTACTCTGGTGGTAAGTATGAGTTTGCCCTCAAGATGGACATGAGCAAGGCATATGATCGGGTTGAATGGGATTTCATTGAGAATGTCTTATTACGATTTGGTTTCTGTTCGGATTGGGTGTCTCTTATCATGAAATGTGTGCGCTCTGTTAGCTTAAATATTTGTTTATCTGGTGAAAATATTAGATCCTTCTTGCCAAGTAGAGGTATCCGCCAGGGGGATCCCCTTTCACCATATCTTTTCATTATTGTTGCGGAGGTTCTCTCTCTTATGATAACAAAGAGCCAGATGGGCATGCAGGTGATAGGTATTAAATTGAGTAATGGGTGTCCAGTTCTTACACACAGTTTTTTTGCTGATGATGCCCTTTTATACATGCGTGCTAGTCATAAAAATAGTATTTACTTGGCTAATATTCTGAATGTGTACTGCGCAGCCTCAGGTCAGGTTATTAATCTGGATAAATCTAGTATTTTTTTCTCCTCTAACAGTCCTCCTGCAGTGAGAAGTATGGTGTGTGGTGTGTTGCATATCCCAGCTATTGAGGATCCCGGAACATACTTAGGTATTCCTAGCATTTGGGGAAATCCAAGACTCAGGCCCTGGCATATATCAGAGAACGAGTGGCGAGCAAGATTCAAGGCTGGAGCCATTCTCTCCTTTCCTTTTCCGGCCGTGAAGTTATGATTAAAGCTGTGATCCAAGCTATCCCAATTTATCCAATGAATTGTTTCAAATTCCCAGTGAAGACTTGTAAGGAGATTAACAGCCTTATAGCTAATTTTTGGTGGGATGGCAATGCCTTCGGAGGCAAGACTCATTGGAAAGCATAAGGGGCAATGACCGATAGTAAGAGCTCAGGTGGAATGGGTTTTCGGGACCTTTTGATGATGAATGATGCTCTCCTGGCAAAAACGGCATGGAGACTTCTACACAGGCTTAACGATCTTTGGGCTCGAGTGATAAAGAGTATCTATTTCCCTGAACAGGAATTCTTTGATGCGGAAATAGGCTACAAAGCATCTTGGTGCTGGGCCAGTATCTTAGATGGTAGAAATTTTCTGAGGAAAGATCTTAGGTGGGACATTGGAAACGGTTCTGCTATCAGGATTTGGGGTGACCCCTGGGTCCCAGGGGATATTTTTCTGGCAAGACCGCGTAACACTGACATCCCAATTATTGCAAAGGGTCGAGTTTGTGACCTGATTGTTGATGGCCAATGGAATCTTTCGCCTATCAGCCCTTATGTCTCTACTGAAGTCAAAGAGGCTATATATAAGATTCCGATCCCATCTAATGGATTGGAAGATAAATTGGTGTGGACTAGTGCTAGGGATGGGGTTTATTCAGTAAAGTTGGGTTACCATCGTCGGAAAGACAGGAATTCTATTAATGTCAATCGACCAGGTTCGTTGACTATTATCCCCTCCAGATGTTGGAAGATGGTTTGGAAGATTAAAGTGATCCCTCAGGTTCAGCAATTCATTTGGAGACTCCTGAGTGAAGCGGTGGCCACAAACCATGCTCTGGTGCGCCGAAGAAGATCCAGTGATAGCCGTTGTCCAGTGTGTGAGCATGCGGAGGAGACTATTGAGCATGTCTTTTTCCATTGTCCATGGACCCGATGCATCTGGTTTGGTTGCTCCCTTGGTGCTAGAGTGGATGTCTCCACAGTCTCCAATTTTAAGATGTGGTGGATGAAGACGTCAGAATCGCCCCTTATATGTAAGCAAGATCTTGCTCTGATTTGCTGGCTTTTGTGGTATACATGGAAAGCTCGAAATGAAAGGATCTTTGACCAAAAACAGCCAAACCCTAGTACGGTGATTGAATTGGCTCAGAGAAGTAACTGTTAGTTTTGGGCTAGGGATGCGAGAAGGGTGGAGGATCATTTAGAATCGAGGGGCTGTGATAGTCCTGGTTCTCGATGGTCCCCCCCGGCACCTGGTAGTCTCAAAATTAACTGTGATGAAGCCTTCTCGTCGCATGGTGTTGATGCTGCTATTGGAGTCATCTGTCGTGATTTTAATGGCTTTTTTAGATGGGGTTTTGTAGACAATGTCAAATCTATTTCAGCCTTTATGACAGAAGTCTTAGCACTAAAGAGGGCTCTTCTGCTGGCTCTTGACCTGGGTCACGATAAGGTGGTCTTTGAATCTGATTGTCTTCCTCTCATTTCCTGTGTTGAAGCCAAATCTCCAGATTTGTATGATTGGCAATGCAGAAGTATTATCCGGGATGTTATTTGTCTTCTGAATTCTAGGGTTGGGTTTTCCTTGTCTTTTTCCCCGAGAAGGGGCAACCGTACTGCGGATCTTCTTGCAGCTGATGCTTATAAATGGGTGTGCCCTATTGGGTGGGTCTCGACACCAGCACCCGCTTTGTTATCTCTTCTAACTTTGGATGCCCAGAAGACTTATGCAGGATTGGATAGTTCTTCGTGTTCTGATTATTCATTGGATGGGGGCTAGTCTAGTTTTTTGTGCTTATTATGGTTTTTTGTGGTTATTGTCTTTAGCTTCGTGGTTATTGTGGACTTTCCTCTGTTGTCTTTCCTCCTTTTGATGTATTTGTTCTGTAGGCTGTTCTGTTATGGTTGTTTTTGTTTTGTGCTGTCTCTCCTATTTATGGGTTCTTATTTGTTGTTCTTTTATATTAATGGAATCTCCTTTCGAACAAAAAAAAAAAAAAAAAAAAAAAGAGGACGTCCTTCTTTGTCCAAAAGCAATTTCATTAATGTGCTCCAAGATGCACGAACAAACAACGTACAAGTAACGTCCCACCAAACATCGTTCTTTTTTCATTATCGTTCTGCCCACTTCAATCGTGCAACTTGAATTGTTGGCCTAAAAGAGAAAGAGGTACCACAGTAACTTTTGTACCTCGTAAACGGCGTCCAAAGGTCATGGAGAGACAGTGCCCCACGACGCTCAAAACTCTCACGGGGACGCAGTATCTATGTCTAGTTATATCCGGCAAAAAATATGCTTGATGAGTTATGCCTATAAGAAGATTTCGAATAAAAGTATGGGAAAATTTCAGTTTGCCCCTTTTAGTAATAAATTAATGGAAAATTCTTTTCAGGTCCTAAGGAATTAAGAAAATATCAAAAAAATCCCAATAAAAATTTAGATATTAGAAAAATCTCAAAGAGTTATTAATATCATATATGGAATTGTTAATCTAACATATTGGAGTTGCTAATCCTACATATAAAGCTGTTAATCTCACATATGAGAGTTGTTAATCCCACAAATATAATTGTTAATGAGACTTTTCTGATATTTTCTTGATCCTTTAGAACCAAATGGAATTTTCCCTAAATTAATTTCAGCCAATCCAAACATTTTCTGAAACTTATCCTATGGTCAAAATGAAATAAATTTTTTGGGTGAAAAAACAATGATGCCCTTCATTTATTTTTTTTAGAATAGCATTTACAAGATAAATAAGAGCATTTACAAGACAAATAAAGAGATTTACAAATAAAGGGATTCGAAAGAACATTAGAAATTTAAAATATTTTGGCAATTTGCATGACAAATTAAATATGAAAATTCAATAGACAAATATGAGCATTTACAAGACAAATAAAGGAATTCAAAAGAACCTCGAAGGTTAAAAACATTTTGGCCATTTTACAAGATAAAATATGGAAATTTACAAGAAAAATATAAGCATTTATAAGAAAATAAAGATATTTACAATATAAATAAATTGATTTAAAAGAATTTAGAGAATTAAAAACATTTTAGTCATTTATAAGACAAATATGAAAATTCACAAAATAAATATAGGTATTTATAAGATAAATAAGACAATTTATAAAAACAAATAAAGTAAGAGCATTATTATCTTTTCACTCAAAAAATTAATTTCGTTTTGACCATGAGATACAGTAAAGTTTCAAAAAATTTTGGAGTTGATTGAAATTAATGTTCTACCAAGGGAGCTAACTATAATTTTCCCAAAAAGTTAATACTACCGAGCTAACTCAAAACAATGTAATTTTGGGACTAAACAAAACAAGGGAAACACTTTAATTTTGGGGCTAAACAAAAAAGGGAGAAATTTTCTTAAAGACAAACATAGGTTCCCTTGAAACATTTTTCAGCATATCCCAAATTAATTTTCAATGCACCTAGCACCCTAAAAATACTTTTCTTAGTAGCACTTCCTGAAGCATTTTCCAATAGACTAAATGCTAGTATAAATTTTTTAAAGGTGTTTAGCATACTAAAAATTAATTTAAGATTCTAAATGACATTGAAAAAAATTCTAGAGTACTATATATTTTTTAAATTAAGAAAAAGTACTCCCCTTATTTTGTTAATCCCAAAACTACGTAATTTTGAAGTGCTGGGATCATTTGACTAGGGATTGTTCTTATTTAATTAGCGGTCTCGTGTTTTAGCCTTGTATATGTAACCTTGATAATTATTTGAGGTAGCAAGGTTCCTCACATTGTGAACATACATTCTCGCTAACCATATTAGTCAGCTACTACTAGCGCCAGATAGCTTTGAATTAAACTAAATATATAAAGGTTAATTTTTAAAATAATTATCATTGAAAAAATAGGATTAATGTGTGAATTTAGCAATAAACTATTTTCCTATAAGCACCCAATAGAACTAACTATTTTCAAGTGTAAAAGTAGACATAATCAATTTATTTGGTAGAACTTGTAGCAAACCTATTAACCGAGTTAACTTTCATTATTTTTTATTTGCGGGTCCCGCAAGTCTTCTTATTCATTATTATTTTAATATACTTTTGGAAAAGTTAAGGTATAAATTTAGTAATGAACTATTTTTTTGCAGATACCTAGCACAATTAATTTTCATAAGAAAATTTACAACACTAATAAGGGCATTTACGTTAGTGCCCTTACTTTACTTTTTTTTTTTTATAAGAGCATTTACAAGAAATATCTAAGCATTAATAAAACAAATAAAGGGATTTAAAATAATTCAAAGAGTTAAAAAATTTTGGTCATTCACGTAATTGTCTTGTAGATACTCTTATGAAAAAAATAAAGGGCATTATTCTCGTTCCACTGACAAAAATTAATTTTATTTTGACCCAAAGGGTGCAGTAATTTTTTTTTAAAAAAAAGACAAATATGTTAAGGGTTAAGTAGCAGTACACGTCTAGAAGCAATGTTATTATGAGAATTCTTTTGGTCTCAATGTTGAAGAGAGAATATCACCTATATGGGGGGTGGATAGGGGATTTCAAAAAACTTTCAAGATAATAAATACAAACACAAAGAACAAGTACAAAGACAGAGATAAATGACACAGACAATTTATATTGGTTCGGTCTAACTCCTCGACCTACGTCCAGTCCCCAAGCACTCTAGGTATTTCATTAATTCACAAATGGTTACAATTACAAACTTTGTACTTGAGATGATCCTATCACACTAGGCCTCACTCCCTCTTATGAGTTGTAATCATACACTCATACTTAAGGTTCCACAACCTTAAGATTTAACAATTAAATAAGTAATCAAATAAGTATTTAAACTCTTCACTGAGTAGATAAATGATAAACACTGAAGAATAAGAAAAATATCGAAAGATATTTAAGAGAATTTAATGAAACAATGAAATGTAGTTGAGTCGAATTGATTGCACAGAGTTTCGGTAGTTCAGTAGTTGGCGGAATTGAATGTGATGAGCATTTATACCAATCTTCCATCAATGCCGATGAGGCTTTGAAAGTAGCTGTTGTATCTCTTTGTAATTCTGTTAGGCACAAATGAATTCCGTTCAGTATAATCGGTCGTTGCTTCATTAAATGTGTTCGTTGTCGATTGTACTTGTGTAAAATGTGACTTAGAATAATAGTCAAAATAAATATGCCTCAAATGAATATATTTTTTTTGCTCAGAGTGTTTATTCCATTTGTATCCTCTGTTTCTGAGTTGCATTTAATGCTTTTAACACGTCAGATAGTTTTTCATCTAATCTAAATTTAAACAAAGTTAATCAACTGAAATCCACTCAAAAAGATGATTAAAAGTAATAGAAATGAGTTTGAGTGAGTTTAAAAGTAGTTAAATAATGACCTATTATGATTAGAACAGAGATTAACAACATAGCGATGGTTTCTGGAATTTGAAAGAAACTTACTCAAGTAGCTTAATAAATTATTTGAGAAATATCGCACATTTTCAAAATAAAATCACACCAGAAAGATATTACTTGAGTAATATCAAAAGTGTTTCAAAAATAGAGGCTCCTGTAGCGTTTTGGTGAAATTACTTGTGGAGCAGGTATATATTACTTGAGTAATGGTCGAAAGTAATATCGGATAGTTCTTTGAAAATGAGCGATTGTATCAAAATTACTTGAGTAACATCTTATGTTACTTGAGTAATATCTGAATATTACATGAGTAACGTTTTGTGTTACTTGAGTAATTTCGAAAGGCCTCTTGCGATAGTAAAGTTTTGAATTGAAAATTACACTAACAATATTTGTTACTTGAGTAATTTTACGCCGGTAAAAAAGAATTGTTCTATTGGCGATATTACTTAAGTAATAAATTAAATTTGCTCGAGTAACTATATTTGATAAACTTTGAACTTACATTCGAAGTCGAAATTACTTCGCGTAATACCAAGAATTACTCAATTAACTTTCTACTGATTTCCCAAATTATATTTTTCTTTTCTGTCAGCACTTAATAGAATTATTAGATGATAATTACTTAAAACAACTTATTCAAGTAATTATATGATCAACATAAATAATATTTACTGATTCAAAAACACAATTTTTTTTCAATAAAAGGCTTTAATCAACGAAGTTTTGTTATGATCAAAACTCCGAGAACCACAAATGTTATCCCAGAACTCCTAAAACGTAGCAATGTCACCCCTTTCTAAACCATCGCTAATGTTGATCGTTAATTTTGGCTGAAATTGTTTACTAGGCAGCCATATGTGCTCTTATTTTCCAACTCTTCATTGCACCTCATCCCTTCTCTCACTCTCCCTCCTCCTTTCCATTCATATCTCTCTCCCTCCTACATTAACTGTGGCGGCAGCACCATGCAAGATGGAGACATACCCATTATTATTGGGTTGCATTGAGTTGTGTTGTTGTGGTTCCACGAACATATCTTTTGACATCCTTAAGGCACCATGAATGCAAACAATGGCAATGCCAATTATCATAAACAAAAGTAAGATTGACCGAGCGCTGGTCAAAAACACAACATAGAGGGACAAACCAAAGAGCAAGGTCAATGTCTCAAAATAGGTGAAGATCTGACCAAAAAGAACCAGAGGCTGATCGGCAGCTTGGAAGACGTATAGGAAGATCCAGGCGGGTAGAAGGCCTAAAGAATGGGGAGAGAGAAAGGGTGTATGTTGAGAGAGGGCTAGATCGAGAGCACCAAAAGGAAGAGACGGAGGAGGGGCAGAGAGAGAGATGGTTGGAGACAATATGCTTCTCATGGCATTCGACCTGCTGCTCTATTGCATGGGATTGGTCAAAATCAACTTCCGTTGGTAACTCATCATGATGATATTGACTATGTTCTGCTTGGTGAAGTCGAGGATGTAACACCCCTACCGGCCTTGCTCTTTCGGGTGGCGGGTTAGAGGGATTCCTTTACTTAGTTATCTTTCCTTCATTATTAGGTCCGTTTAGCATGTATCAGAGTAAGAGCAATAGAGCATTTAACTAGTTTGGACAATCTACTATACTGGTAAAATTAAAATAAACAGAAATTAAAAGTCCTCGAAGGGTTAAGAGTACAGTAATCCAAAAATAAATATCAAATATGTACAGTCATCCCAAAAATATAAGTACAAAAGTTCAATAAGGCATCCCCTATTCTTCATCTGCATCGTAATGCTTTACCTTTCCAAAAAGGATCTTCACTTCAGGCACGTCCCCCTGTGACTACAAAAAAGTCTGGAGTCTGATGGTGGCCCCCAGAGTAACCATCAAACTCATGCACTAAATGTGTAATGCGTATGTATGCAAACATATAAGTATGTGAACATAGATAAATATGCCAAATACCACAATATGCAAACAGAAGCACACATAATAACACGTCTTCGCACCATCGGGCCGCCTTACCAAGGCAGGCCTCGGAATTACCGGAATCACAAGCCTGTTTCTGTTGAGTCACCACGCAGGCAAACCCTGGCAGGCACTGCCTGTTTCTGTTGAGTCATCACATAAGCAGACCCCGACAAGCACCCTCAACGCTAGGGACACAATCACAACATGTTCTGTATGCATATTTGGCAACACAATACAAAACAACACATATGGCAGGCAACACATACATCAAACACATAAAAGTACCGGAGTAAAGTGGTTACTACCTGGTGTTGGACACTGCTTTCAATATTATTTTTATGCCCGGAGATTCTCCAAAAATACCTTTGACCTAAATACGTCAAAATATATCATTTTCAGTAATTACAAAAATACCCTTACATTTATTTTGCTAAAACCGAGCTCAATACAGAATTTCCAAAAATCCAGTGATTTTGGTCCAACTTCTAGGATTTTTAGTAAATTCCAAAAAACTCATTTTTGCATGAAACCAACTCCATTTGAACCATTAATAAGTCTATTTTTCAGTAAAAATATACCCAGGCCCTGAAAGTACTTGTATTTTGGCGTGTTGCTCATTTTCTACCCCTTGGTCAGATTTCGCCCAAATGCACACAGAGCCAACTTTAACAATTTTTATCTCCTAGTAGGAAAATCCAAAAATTATACATCTTGGTGAACCTTAGGAAGTGTACTTTCTGCCTGAAAAAATTCAGCTTCATTCAAGGTCATTTGCTATTTTTAAAACCGAGTTGAAGAACCACTGCCCGGAATTCCAGATTTGCTAAAAGACTTAGTTGCAAGACTTTTTCGGTGATTTCAAGTTCGGAAAGTAAAACTATGACTAAACCCTACACAAAATCATGTTACAGAGCCATTGGTGACCTTAAAAATGCAAAAATCCAACCCTAACACCAAGCAGCAGCCTTTCGCATGAAATTATTTAAGTAAGAACTCAAGACGATGAAGTTGTCGATATTACCTACAATCAGAAGATCGGTGGATGAACTTGGATCCTTGGGCTTGGAGGTTGGTGATGGTGGTTGGCTGGAGCTTCTTCTTTTCTCTGGAAATTTCATGCTCAAGGGTGAAAAGAAGAAGAAATTACCTTTTTAATAAAGGTAAATTTGATCCAGTGAAATTAGAATTAACTAGGGTAAATTTCTAGCTTTTGCATAATTAATAGGATCTAATTTTTTGGCTTAATTCCCAAATAATTCCAGAAAAATCCAGAGGGGTCCAGGATTCAGCCATGTGGCGAAATTCCCCTGAAAATATCTAGATATTTCCCTGCTTTTAGGGCAAATTACTCGTTTTGACCTGAAACTTTCAGAAATTGCAATTGTGGCCCAGAGCTTTTCAATAATTACCCACTTTTTCCCCATCATTTCAACTGCCAAAAAGGGCCTTTATGGCGCCATTTAGGGCCCACTTTTCTATCCTAATCAATTTTTGTCCATTTATTCCCATTTTGCCCTTTTCCTCTGAACGTGGGACCCGCAGTTTGACTTTTGCACTGACTTTTCTTCCTTTTTCTCCAAGTAAATATTTTTAATGTTTAAAGGGGATGTGTGACGCCTAAGGGCCCCCACACATCTGGTCCCTGGTGTTTAATTCCCTTTTTCCTCACTTTATCAGTCTAGTTCCCGATCTACCGGTTCGTGTAGATCCCGCTGGCCAACAGGGTGTTTACCTTTGCACTTTTCTTTATCTTTTTTAGACTTTTTCCTCTTGAATGGACACCCTATGTAACACTCTCCAAACTTCATGGAGTGGCCCATACTTGACCTACTCAGTCCAAAGGAACACCTAATCGGTCCCTATGATTCTCGTTTTTGTCGATTAATCGCTTCTGGGACCCGTATGACACGTTTTGGTCGGAGTACCGATAAAATAGTGTGATTTTCTCTCTCCTCACATATGGACAAAATTCACTCCTTAAGGGATAAGAAGTTGACTTTTCTACCCCCTATAATCATTACTTACTTTTTGCTTTTTAATCTCGTAGTGACACGTGTCCTTCAGCAATGATTACACTGACTCCTTATCTTCAAAAACACAAGGCATCCTTGACTGCCCTGAAAATGTTGCATACTTGCTTATACCGATATATTTTCACTCAACTAATTGTTCTATACCTTAGGACATAGTTAGGTGGCACCTTTTCCAACCGAATTTATACCGTTTGGGTCTCTTGTGCCCCTTTTCCATTGGCACTTTAATTCTATATTAGATCCACTGACCCGTATAGCCAAATTTCTTAGCCCTTGAAAGGCTTCCCACCTCTCATCATTCTTGGGATTCTTCACGAACCGGGCTTAGTCGTCCGCCTATTTTAGGTTTGTTCTCAATTCTCAGGGTCCAAAGTTCGGGATATTACAAAGGAAACGAAGAAAACATAGAGGGGACTGGTGAAGAGGGTGGCGAGTCTGTGGAAGTAAAGGAGAGAGATATAGAGGGCGGAAGAACCGAGTGAGGATCAACATAAAAGCAGGAGGGAGGGAGAGAAAAATGGATCGGAGGAAGGAGAGAAAGAAGGGATGATGTGTGATGATGAGTTGGAAAATAAGAGCACATGGACTGCCTAGTAAGAAATTTTAGTCAAAATTAATGGTCAACATAAATAGTGGTTAAGAGAGTGGCGACTGCTATGTTTTAGGACATAGGGCAACATTGAGATTAAAAAAACTTTCAAGGTAACATTGCTCCTGGGCATATACCTTCGGAGCAAAATTGTTATTTAACCCATATGTTAATTACCAAAATTTTTTAACTCTGTGGATTCTATTAACTCTTATTTGATTGATGAGATCGCATGTTATGTTTGATGAGGTGACATGCCACGTATGCACTCAGTTAAATATAACGATCAAAATTAACGGATGGGCAAAATTGTTACGTTTTGTTAATTTCTGTGGCAATTTTAGTCCAGAAAAAACTTCTGTTCACGCAGTGCTCCTCAGCCAAAACTTCCAGGACAAATAAGACCCTTATCCCTTAATATAAATGATCATATTTATTTTGTTAATGCTCTTATGAAAATTAATTGTGCTGGGTGCTTATATAGAAATTGTTCATTACTAAATCTACACCTTAACATTTCTAGAAATATATTAAAATAATACAAAGTGCAAAGCTTGGTGGGACTTACAATATAAAAAGTAATTAAAGTTAATCCCGGTTAACGGTGTTGCTATAAGTGCTATCAAAGAAATTGATTACGACTACTTTAACACCTGAAAAATAATTAATTCTGTTAGGTGTCCATAGAAAAATAATTCTTTACTAAATTTGAAACTTAACCCTGAAAAATAAGGGATATAAATTTGGTCCGTTGAAGACATCAATATTAAAAAAAAGAAATTATATTGATGTAAAATAAACCATATCAATATTACATCAAAAATATCACTATCTAATATGTTTATTATATATTTATAAAGAATATTGTCGGGGTGTGCACACATATATAATGCTTTTATACTATGTAGGGTATATATATATATATATGCAAAAATCCAATATTTGGAAATCGTAAATAGTATGCCATTCATAAACAGAAGGCCTCGAAGGTGGGTTAGAGCGAGGTTGTCCAAACAATCCGAGGTCTGGTTTGTCTGGTCTGACCCAGTTCGAGCCGACCTGATCTGCTGACAAAAAAATTGGTTCAAGACAATTTGACTGGACGGGACCAAACTAAACAGCTCGGGTTGGACTGCACTTCGGTCTAAAGGCTTAGACCCCTTGGACTGGTCCGGTCTAACCTGAGGTATATTTTTTTTTCCTTAAATTACCACAACACTGAGCCACCCACTAGAGTTTAGACATCCTAATGTACTTTTTAATTTATAGAAATCATTTTTCACTCGATCACCTTTTATTATTTTTGGAGGTCAGGTGAAATCAGAGTTCAAATATTCCTCCAAATAAGGCAAACAAAAAAAAAACTGGAAAAAAAGAATGTCCAGGTAGTCCTTCGTTCCAGTCCGGTCTAGCCCGACCTCAAGGCTAGTATCAAACCAAATCAGACCTTGGGCTGACTTTTTTAGCCCAAAGTCCTATTAAACCAGACCTCGGATTGACCTTCAATCTGATTTAGCCAGGTCCTTGACATCCCTACTTAGAGGCAACTAATATAACTTATCTAATGTGCACTATATTGCTCCTTAGAATTTTACAACTTATCAAATATTTTATTTCTGTTTCCTGTATTCATTAGACTTTGTATAAAATAAGTGATCGTGTGATTCATTTTCTTTTAAAAGACATATAAACCATAATTTACAGTATTTTTTCTTTAAAAATTGTAAAAATTTTGAAATCACACTGTTATATGCCAACAAAATATCAAATTAAAATATCACTTATTTTATAAAAAATGTAATGATCACAAGAAACATTAGAGACAAAAATTAATGGCCTCAAAACTCACAAAGACGTCATCAACTCATGCTAATATATGACAAACCTACACCGACACTGTAAGTGGGGGATTAATACAAAATATAATGATGGCGTGGAGCACGCCCCTCCATTTGAATTTAATTTCTCATATGGCGTGGACCACATGCATATACAATAAATCGCTTTTTTGTTTGATTTTGAATTATCTCAAATATAAATAATATTTTATAAAGATTTTTTATATGAGTATGTAGTTGGGTTAGATTGAAGGAGATTGAAGGATTCCCGAATCCAATTAAGGAGATTGAAAGATTTTTAAATTCAGATGGATGGAACCCGAGTCCTCATGCCTTAGCAGGAAAACCCCTTGATATGATTCACTCAAATAGCAGTTAATACTTATTTATCAATTGGGTTAAATATCATTTTCATAAGCTTAACGAGTATTGGTTACCCAAAAGTTTTTTCTAGCCTCATTTTTACTCCGAAAGTTTAAAAGCATAATAATCTTGCCTATCTATTGATTTTGACCTTTGAATTATTGCTCTTCTTTGTAAACTTTCAGGGACAACTTGCTCATAAAAAAACTTTTGAAGCAAATTTACCCCTAAAAAAAATTCCAAGATAGATTTGCTCTGTTTTGTTAACGTACGGGGCAAAAATGAGATAAAAAAAACTTTTAGATGACCAATGCTCTTTAGACGAAACTTTCATTGTAAAAATGGTATTTAACCCTTATCAATTTTACCCCTACAATTAATATTTCAATATGACTCATTATATTTAAAACCTAATTAATAGCGACCAAATTGAGAAAATTTTCAGTTTAACATTGATTTAATGACATCTCGTTCTTCAGTTTCTTGATTCCGAAGAAATGATTCAAAGTAACTTACCTTTTTAATTGAGAGAATATTTTCTCCTGTTCTAAATTTAAAAGCTAGTAAAAGAGTTTATTTTAATTATAAATATAAGGCCTATTGTTATTCTTACCTAGATTTATCATTTTTCCCTAAATTTTTCGCATTGATCATTGAAGAAGTTTTGAATGTGAGAGAAATTTCTAATACACCAGTCTAGTCCTATTAATAGGGTAGGGTGATTTTTTTTTTTTTTCTTATTTATATGATAGAGAGAAAATTTTTATATGAATATATAGTTATATCCTTAATTTATTATTATATTGACTTTGTTTTGATGGGGTACTACTAGAGTTGGGAATCAAGGCCGGCTCAATCCTTCAGGGCCAACCCCACAAGGCTCATGGTAAGAAAAACATCTATTTTTCAAAGCCCAGCCCGAGAGCATCAGGGTAAGAGTCGGCCCTACATGGCCCCAAAGTTACTATTCCAAATTTTAATTATTTTTCCTATGTTTTTTTTTTAAAAATATAATTAGTAAATTACAACAATTAAAATTTTAATTTATTAAATAAATGTTGTCAATATTAATATCCAAACAACACGAATCATCCAGCAAATAAACACATTCACTAATTTATAATCAAAAGTAAACTATTGTCCACAAATAACTCACATAAAACATAAGAAGCATACCTAGGTTTTAAAATTAAACTATTATACAATAATTCTATGGCAAGATTGACCCTATGACTTGTGATGAGAAGGTTGCCAATATAAGTAGCAAGCTAACTTTCATTTTCAATGAATATTTGAATGTGGGGACATCTCTTCCAACTCTTTATTAATTTTAAAAATAAAATAAAATTTGACAGGGCCTAACGGGCCGGCCCTTAAAACCGAAGCCCTACAAGGCCGGTCCTACAGGGCTTATTTCATTTAACTCCTCTAATTTTCAAATCCGGCCTTAAAAGGGCCGAGCCTGGTTTTAGGTACTACTATGTACCTAAATTTAAGCCTACCACATTTTTGCATAATAAGAAATGCATTAAATTGATAAAAATTTCTACATTTGCCTTTATTCCATTTTTAAATTCTTTTTTACTTTATAAGTGACTTCCAGAGCAAGAGCACCAAAAGGAAGAGACGAAGGAGGAGGGGGGAGAGAGAGAGAGATGGAGACAATCTACTTGTCAGGTGACACCAAGCTCTATCCTCGACCTCCTTTCCTCTCATTTCTCCACTCTGTTATTTTTTTGTTGCTCAATCACCGTACTTTCTCCAAGAAGGGTTCATTTTATTCTGGGGAGTACCGTTTTCTAATTTATTAGGGGTTGTGGAATATATCCTATGGATAGTGCCCCCAAACACTACTTAAACTATATGTTTGTTTTGTTTTTGTAGGTGCTACAGCTAATAATTTATAAGGAGTAAGGTGCTCATGCTAACAAGTTTCTGCAAATTGGACTGGCAATGAGAAAAGAAGTGAGGTAGACAATGTCAACTTTCACAATTGTAAACCAGAAGGAAATTTAGAAATTGACCATTTTCTGCTAGCTAGATTCAATAGGTCCCGTCAATCACACTTATGTAAGTTCTAGTTCAATTTCTTCAAGATTTTATAAACATTGAACAAAAGAGGATTAGGGCCTACCAATTTCTTGGTAACTTTGGAGCCTCAATTTCTTTGTGTTCTTGTAGCTCTTCCATAACCCAACTTTACATCGATTTCATGACTTTCCAAAAGCTCAAACTAATTGTTGGAATCAATTTTTTGTCCACTGGAGGGCCAAGTAATTGAGAGTTCTTTTAGGGATGGAAAAGGCAAAACCCACCTGAAAGCGATAGATCTAGGGAGATTACTATAGAGAGGAGTCAAGTGAGTGCACTGTTGGATGTAGGTGGCAAAAGTCCCACGTCTCTAAAATATAGAGGGAAGGGGCGATGCTTTTGATATAAATAGGGAACCCCCCATCTCTTTATCAATCATCCTACTAATTGTCACATTATAAGACATTTGGATTTCTTTCTCACTTGATATTTCACTTGTAATTGTTGGAGTAAAATAGATTTTGATATTTCTCTTCTTGTTGTCTTGCTCCTCTTATTGTTGTCTTGCTTATTATTTATTGTTGTAATTAGATATAGTAGTTGTGATTTATTATATTATTAAATTACGTCTAGAAACTTTATTTTCTAGTATTATGATTTTTTAGTATAATCGATTACACTCTATTTATCTCGCTTTCACAACAATTGGGATCAGAGCCGAGGTTCTATCTGAGTATGCTCTGTGGTTACAGCATAGTCTGAGTTTCCACATCAAAAAGGAATTACTTTTGGGCTTTTACATTGGCAGCTATTAAATAATATTTGGAGTAGAAATAGCAGACAAAAAGGTTGGAGAATCCACATCAAATTCATTGTTGGCATCTTCGCTTTTGACAAGAGTTGTGTCCAATTAGAAGTTTGTAGTTGAAATTTTTGACGGATCGGGACATTTTGGGATGTGGCAAAGCGAGGTTCTAGATGTCCTTTTACAATAAGGACAAGACTTTGCTATTGAAGAGAGGAAACCGAATAGCTTGGAGAAGGAAGATTGGAGGGTCATAAATTGTGTTGCTTGTGGTACTATTCGATCGTACCTTTTAAGAGAGCAAAAGTATCAATACACAAAGGAAACTTCTGCATATAAACTGTGAAAGGCATTGGGGGACAAGTTCTTGAAGAAAAGCAATCATAATAAACTCCATATGGAGAAAATACTATTTCGCTTTACTTATGTTCTTAGTACCACAACAAATGAGCATAACACTAACTTCAATAAGTTGGTGACAAATTTACGGAATATGAATGTCACCTTTGAAGATGAAGATCTAGCCCTGATGTTGTTGGGATCACTTCCCGATGAGTACGAGCACCTGGAGACTACGCTACTTCACAGCAAGGAGGAAGTTTCTCTTAGAGAAGTTTGTTCTTCTTTATACAGCTATGAACAAAGAAAGAAAGAGAAACAAAAGGGTGGAGAAGCAAAAGCTCTAGTCATAAAAGAACGTGCTAAATACCGGATGAGGTCGAAGAAAGGGCAATCCAAATTGAGGTTCAGACTTGGCAAAGATGAATGTGCCTTTTGTCGAGAAAAAGGCCACTGGAAAAAGGACCGTCCAAAGTGGAAAAACAAGGCAAAACCTAACAATGGAAAGGCTGTTATGAACTCAAATGTAGCTGACTGTGATGATGAGAATTCAGTTTTCTTACTAACTACAATGATGTCGCCAAAACTGTCGGACGTATGGTTGTTAGATTCAGCCTGTAGCAATCATATGTGTCCTAACAGAGAGTGATTCATTGACTTTGAAGAAGTAGAATGTGGATTTATCCACATAGCAGATAACTCTTCTCTTATTGCATATGGCATTGGTTTAATCAAATTAAGGAACCATGGTGGATTGATCAGGACTTCGAAAGATGTTCAATATGTACCAGATTTGAAGAAGAATCTCATTTCTGTGGGAACTCTAGATTCAAAAGGCTTCAAGATCACTGCAGAAAATGGTGTTATGAAGGTATTCTCTGGTGCACTTGTGGTGATCAAGGTATACGAAAAGAACAATAATACATACCTTATCATAGTAGTACGGTTATTAGGACAGCAGCAATGACATCCAGTAGTGAAAAGGAAGTAGAAGTGACTAGATTGTGGTACATGCGCTTGGGACGTGCTAGAGGAAAATCCTTGAAGGCTCTGTCAAATCAAGGATTGTTAAAAGGATTGAAGCATTGCAATATGGAGTTTTGTGAGCATTGCATAGGGGAAACAAACAAGGGTTAAGTTCAGTACAGCTATCTATAATACAGAAAGTATTTTGGATTATATACAATTTGATGTTTGGGGTCCTTCTGAAACTCCTTCATTGGGAGGAAAACATTATTTTGTAACCTTTGTTGACGATTTCTCCTGAAGAGTTTGGGTATATACGATAAAGACCAAAGACGAAGTGTTGGGAATCTTTCTCAAATAGAAGGCAATGATAGAAACACAATCAGTCAGGAAGATCAAATGTCTTCACACAAATAAGGATGGAGAATACAAGAATAATCCTTTCCAGAAGGTTTGTGAGGATGATGGCATCATCAAACACATCACCGTCAGAAATACACACAGGGGAATGAGGTAGCAGAACATATGAACCGAACTTTGCTGGTAAAGGTTCAGTGTCTGTTTTTCAATACTGGCATGGGCAAATGATCTTGGGCTGAGGCAATAACATATGCAAGTCATCTCACTAATCGTCTACCATATGCTACTATTGGTGGTAAGACACCATTGGAACAATGGTATGGAAAGCCTGCTATGATTATGATTCTTTGCATGTGTTTGGCTTGATTGCATACTATCATGTGAAGGAATCAAAATCGGATCCTAGAGCAAAGAAAGCCATTTTCTTGGGGATCACTTCTGGAGTCAAGGGATATCGTTTATGGTGTCCAGAGACAAAGAAGATTGTTTTCAGCAGGAATGTTACTTTTGATGAATATGCTATGGTGAAAAAGGGAGCATTTGGAGATACCAAATAGACTGATAGTGTTTCAAAGCAAGTGGAGTTTAAAAGAAAGTTGATTTTCCCAGTACAAGGAACGAACGGGGAAAGAAAAGAAGACTTTCCTGTGGAGGAAGAAAAGCCAATTGAGAGGGAGGTTTCAACACTTTAACCTTAGCAGCAACATGAATCAATCACTACCAGTAAGCTAAAACGAACAATTAGAAAGCCTACTCACTTCATGGATATGGTGGCTTATGCAACTTCAATTGCAATTGATAACATTCCTTAAACTTATAAATGGGTTATCTGGAGCTCAGAAAAGGATAAGTGGAGGAATGCCATGAATGAAGAAATGCAATCCCTTAATCTAAATGGTACGTGGAGATTGGTCAAACTCTCGAAGGGTAAGAGGTCAATTGGTTGCAAATGGGTGTATGCAGAGAAAGAAGGATTTTCTAACCAAGGTAATGTGCGCTACAAAGTAAGATTGGTAGCTAAAGGCTATGATCATAAGGAGTGAATTGATTCCAATGAGGTATATTATCCGGTTGTAAAACATTCCTCCATTAGAATTTTGTTGGCTTTGGTAGCAAAGTTAGATTTGGTACTAGTTCAAATAGATGTTAAAACTGCATTTCTAAATGGAGACTTTGAAGAGGAAATCTATATGACTCAACCAAAAGGATTCAAAGTTGCTAGAAAGGAGAATATGGTGTGTAAACTTGAAAAATCATTATACAAATTGAAGCAGTATTCAAGATGATGGTATCAACGATTTGACAAATTTATGTTGCAGCATAAGTATTGGAGAAGCAAATACGATCACTGTGTGTATTTGCAAAGCTTGAAGATGGATTCTTCATATATCTTCTTTTTTATGTTGATGATATGTTGATTGCTTCAAGAAATCAAGCAAAGATTGAGAAGCTAAAGGGTCAACTAAAAAGGGAGTTTGAGATGAAGGATTTAGGTGAGGCAAAGAAGATCATTGGCGTGGAAATAACAAGAGATAAACAATTAAAGAAGCTCTTTTTATCTCGAAATGAGTATTTAAAGAAGGTGCTAAATCGTTTGGGTATAAATGACAAAACAAAATAGGTTAACACTCCACTTGCCTTGCATTTTAAGCTCAATGCTGATATGTCGCTAAAGGATGAAGATGAACAAGAATATATGTCAAGAGTACCATACGTAAATGTTGTTGGTAGCTTGATGTATGTTATGGTTTGTACAAGACTTGACATTTCACAAGCTGTTGGAATTGTGAGTAGGTATATGCATGATCCTGGAAGGGAACATTGCAAAGCTGTGAAATGGATTCTACTGTATATTTGTAATACTGTAGATGTTGGATTGGTTTTTGAGCAGGATGTTGATCAATGTCTAGTTGGGTATTGTGACTCAGGTTTTGCATGTGACTTGGACAAACGAAGATCAACTACTGGTTATGTGTTTACTCTTGCAAACGTACTAGTTAGTTAGAAGTCTACTTCACAGTCAACAGTTGCTTTGTCTACAACAGAGGCGGAGTACATGGTGATTACAAAAGCTGTAAAAGAGGCAATTTGGCTTTAAGGATTGCTTGGAGAGCTTGGTATCGGTCAAGAAAGCATCACAGTATTTTGTGATAGCTAGAGTTTATTCAATTAGCAAAGACCCAAGTCTATCATGCAAGGACGAAGCACATTGATGTCCTTTACACTTTATAAGATAAATTTTGGAAGAAGGTGGAGTCGCGATACAGAAGATACGGACAAATGATAATCCTATTGATATGCTAACGAAGGTGGTGGCTTTTATTGAATTTCAACATTGTTTGAATCTGATCAACATTGTTGAACATTGTACTTTGAATAGAAGTTACAATTAGAATTTTTAATTAGGAGAAATTGAGAATGTGGGGATTTTGCCAAGGTGGAGATTTGTTGGATGTAGGTGGCAAAAGTCCCACATAAATAGGGAACCCCCTCCCTTTATCAATCATCCCACCAATTGTCACATTATAAGACATTTGGATTTCTTTCTCACTTGGTATTTCACTTGTAATTATTGGAGTGAAATAAATTCTGGTATTTCTCTTATTGTTGTATTGCTCCTCTTATTGTTGTCTTACTTACTATTTATTAGCTGCAATTAGATATAGTAATTGTGATTTATCATATTATTAAATTACATCTAGAAACTTTGTTTTCTAGTATTGTGATTTTTTTAGTATAATCAATTATGCTTTATATATCCCGCTTTTGCAACATGCACAAGGTGGAGACAGAACTCATATAGCATTGGGGAATAGGGTTAGGCATCAAGCTTAGCTAACGAAGTTGGGTACAACGTGAGGAAACTATGGCAAAGATATTGTTTCAGACTGCAGAATCATTGGTGGAGGTGGCAGCAATAGCGGGGTCAAAGTTAAGAAAGAGAGACAAAGAGGGGAGAGAAGAGTGGACGAAGATGATAGAGGAGAGCGAAATAGCCTCAAAGAGAGGAGGAAGATGGTGGAGAGATAAAGAGGGACAGGCAAAGCTTGGATGAGAGGGAGACAAGGGGCTAGATGAACATGCAAAAGAATGATATGAGTTACCACGTTAGACATTACTGACCTAACTCAGAATCCACATCACAATTTGCAGTCAAACTTGGTAAAATTTAATAGTCAACGTGACCAAGTTTTACGACAATGACAATTTTGCCCCTATTTTCAATGTTTATTGATACTTTTATACCTCCAAAGAAAATATATGGTGCTAGATACACTTTTCATTAATACCCGTGGCACCACCCCCGGGTAGAAGAAAAGTTGAATGGTAAGAAAATAGGAGGAGAAAATGAAAAGCAAAGAAGGGAAAACTTTCAATTAACGATTATTATAGCACCTTATTTGTAAATAAGGACCAACAAATTTGGAAACATCATTTTAGACCTTAGGGCTGAAATTACAATAAGTTTAAAATGCAAAATGGCATAGACACCCTTAACTTGAAAAAAGAAAAGTCTCAGAAAAGGAAAAAATACTTGGAAAAGGAAATGAAAAAGACTAAAAGAGCACCCAATCAAATTGAGAGGATGATTTAAAATATATGTGCATTAAAAAAGGGAAAATTTTAGTTAGCCCCTATGGAAGAGATTTTCTTTCAATCAACCCCCAAAAATTCTGAAATTTCACTGCACTCCTTGGATCAAAATGATATTAAATTTTGTGGGTAAAAAAATAACGATTTCTTTCTTTTATTTTTTTCATAAAAGCATTTACAAGACAAATAAATGGATTTAAAATTTAAAAAAAATGGAGTTAATGAGAACATTTTGACTATTTAGAAGACAAATAAGTAATTTAGAAGACAAGTAAAGGCATTTACAACACAAATAGAGACATTTACAAGATAAATAAAGGGATTCACAGAAACCTAGGGAGTTGAAAACATTTTACCCATTCTTGAGATAAATAAGGGCATTTACAAGACAAATAAGGCAATTCACAAGACAAATAAAGGGCATCATTTACTTTTCACCCACAAAACTTGATTTCATTTTGATCTAAAGGGATGTTGTGAAGTTTCAGAAATTTTTAGAGGTTGACTAAAATAAAGTCTCTTCGATGAGGGACAATTGAAATTTTCCCTTAAAAATTCCTTTTTTAAAAAAAACATTTCATTTAAATTATTTTTTGCACTTACTTTTTTCTATGATCATAAATTCAAAAAAAAAATTAGTATTCTTTTAAAATTAAGAAAATGGCTTAAATTTTGGAAAATTTTAAGAAAATACCTCGCAAACTTTAAAATTCCCAAAAAGTCATCCCAATAAGCAAAGGTAAATATAGGAAATAAATGTAGGAATCAAAGATTATGAAGTGATACTTTTATAAAATTGCTAGTCACTCACCACCAGTCACCACAATTGTTTTAAGCAATAGTAAATGACATATACCTTTACAAATATTGTCATTCGCGTTATAAGTGTTGTAAGTGGTTAAAACATTACATTCTTGTAAAAAATGACATTTAATCACTAACTATACTTGAAACAGAAATGACAACATTTGTAAATATATTTATCACTTTAATAATGACATTTATTGATACTTTATTATATGACCTCTGCTATCATCATTGGAAAGGTCCCAATATTCTTTATAAAACCTGTGACCCAACTACTGCTTTCATCCCTAATCAAGCCTCTAACTGCTGCTTGTTTATGCTCTCTTACTGACGCATCCACATCAAGCCGAACATAACCTAGATTTGGTTTCTTCCATTTGGTATCTGTTTGTACTATCTCTGCAAGTAATCGGTGCTTCAATCTCCCATCCACAACTTCTTCCATTAAGTGGTGTTGACATTGATGAAACACCTCCTTCGGAGTAGCTACTTTACCTTCAAACAGTTGAACGCATCTTGCTTTCCATAATGACCAAAAAACATGTGCAAATATTCTGGTCCATTCGCATTTTTGAAAATAAGCCTTGCCTGGATTCCCTGTTGCATTCCATCGGAGCCAACCTTGCAAATCATATGAAAAGAATACAGTATATTTATTAGGATTAAGAAATTCGCTCCACACATTTTTTGCTCTCTCACAATCCCTCAAAATATGTATTATTGTTTCCTCACTTTGACAACCAAGCACACACTCCCTTATATTTGACTGTCCAACTCTCACTCTCAGGGAATTGGTCATTAATCTCTCATGGGTTACTTACCAAATAAAGAACTTCATTTTTTCAGGCATATTTCAACGCCAAAACCTCCCCAATTTCAAGATTGACTCATAGGTGTCTGGAGCAGGTAAGAATTTATATGCTTGGGCCAACCTCTAAAACAAACAAGCAGACATATTTAGCTAATTTAATTATATTAGAATAATTAATAAAGTTGGTTAATTTAGATAAGAATCTTGGGCCAACCTCTAAAACAAACAAGCAAGACTAGACGACACTCTAATCACTTCCGCCCCCCACTCACTTCGACTGGGTAGTTTTCTTTTTCTTTCTTTTTTTTTTTTGGTTTTTTTCTGACATTTTCTAATTAAAATTAAGGGTAGTGGCCCAAACTGTCATTTTCAATTTAAAGTGTGAAATTATATTTCAGAATTTTTATTTTTTGGTCCTGATCTATAAATAAGGTGCCATGATTCTTAACTGAAAATTTCCGGAAGTGGAAGCTCAAGAGAAAATGTCATCCTCATTTTGTTAATATAAGATATATTTAACTAATTTAATTAGATTAGATAAATTAATAAAGTTGGTCAATTTAGCTTATATTTTCTAAAACATCATAATCATCTTAATTAATTCTCTCATTCCCTCTCCTCTTTGATTATAGTTGAAGGAGCCTCAATAGGGATAAATTAAGAAAATATTGATAAATTTAAAGAAATATGTCTTATATTTAGGACAAGATCAACTTCCTAAATATATCTTATATTAAAAATACGAAGTAGCATTACTTTTTTGGGGTGGTTTGGCATGAGGGGAGGGGTGGTAAAGTGTTTGAAGGAGATATTTTTTTGGACATGCATTAAAAAAAATAAAATTAAATAAGTGGCCTTTAAAGCCTGTAATAAATTTTCATTACTTATTCTCTCTATTAAAATATCTTTTGGTTAAAATCAAATTAAATATCAGTAATAAAAAAAATCATATTAAATTGAACTACAACAAATAATTTTAAATTAAACTACTTCTGTGTGTGTGTGTGGGTTCATATTATTGTATATATATTAATTAATCATGTTTAAGATATAATTTATTCTTGGGAAAACCATATTGCTCATGTACAGCAACACTAGAAAAAGACAAACATGAATCCAAGTCTATATTTTTCATCGGAAAATCAAAGTTTTTTTTTTTTCCTTGAAAAAAATAATGACAGTCTTCAAATGTTTGGTCTTCTTCTTCCTCATATTAATCATGCAGTTACAGTGAAGCATTTCCACGTGATGAACAGCAAATTGCTTAACTATTGTCTTACACAATGTCAATAGTGGTGGCGTTCGATCACCTCAGCCATTAAAGTAAGATATCGGACCCACTCCATTTTCTCCTGCATTTTCTCCCTCACTTTTCTTCTTCTTTCATTTTCTCCCTTACTTTTCTTCTTCTTTTATTTTCTCCCTTACTTGTCTTCTTCTTTCATTTTCCCTCCATACAAATGCATAAGCTTTTCCTTTTCTTCTTTGGAAGAGTGTGATAGGGAAAAACTTTATAGCCTATAACTCCATAAGTATAGGGGCCGTATCAAGTAATAAAGTAATAAGAAAAGTATCGTTCTCATGAGGACTTGGTATCACAAACTTCAGTTAAGCATTGATTTCACAATTTCATTTAAGTTGAGAAAATCAAATTAAATGTAATTAAGATAAAAGAAATTAAAACTAAAATAAAAATAAGAAAACTACCACAATAATCAAATGAGCAATTAACCCAGAGTCACTAATCCCTTATTAACTTCATAAACCTTGTTTTCACTAATTTAATTAGCTTTAATATCAATTTTGTTAATTTCGAGTATAAATAGTTATAAGTGCTTGTCAGTCCACTTATAATTCTCTCATAAGTATAACTTGTTATGTCTAACATAGTTACTCAAGAGCCAACAAAAATCCGACACACTTTTCAACAATTATATGAGGCCATTAAGTATATGTCTATCCTAATCGCAATTTAAATCGTAATATAATCTCATATTACTTAATCTCAGAGCCTAATTAAAATCTCCTTCGTCAAGGTAAATCCTAATGCTGAAAATCATATTCAATGACAGCCAATCACTAAATAGATAAAACTAATCAAGATTAAGTAACCAAAATTAATATCAAATTTAACTAAATAATGAAAATAAAATCCAATTCACCCACAATTTCATAGGTACTCTAGGTTGCAAAACAAAGCTACACATGGCTCTAATAAAATCTATAACAAAAAGAGAAGAATTCAGGTTCAAAGAATAAGGAGAGAGAGGAAAGAAAATTTCTTCGTCGCCTCCACAGTTCGTTTCTTCCGTGGAGATGATGAAGAACGCTCAGCCTTTACTACTTTGCTTCTTCGTTCCTTCTTGTTCTGCATCTCTCAGATCCTTTTTCCTCCGTCTTCTCCTTTCTTGTCTCTGCCTTCCTATTTATAATTTAGGTCTTCGGTCATTAATTCTCCTTTTCTTATTAAAAAGATATCTTATATCTTGTAATCAACTCCACCAGATCACGCAATTGATTTTGTTTCTATTTTTCTTGCGTAGAACCACCGAGTTTGATTGATTGCATATTCTCTTAATTGCTTTTTCTACTTCTTTCCAAATCAGCTAATATTTCCTGCACAATAAAAATATGATATGAGTAGTTTATATCGATTTATTCTTTGATCTTAAGTTTGATTCAATGATGGAAAAGTCAATAAAAGATAATTAAATAGGTATATAATATCAATAATTTCAATTAATTCTCATAAAATATACACCTATTTAATTATAAAATATACACTTATCACAGTGCCAGAATTAATCCATACAAGTCATGTGCATGTAATACTCTTGTTATGAAACAATGTAGTATAAATTAAATACATGCATGTGCGGAAAATATTTTTGTGGGAAGAGGAAAGCAAATGCAGTGACCCAATTATTCTTTATTTATGTTTATATGAAGTAAAAATGGATTGCTCTCGTATACCACCTGTCCAAAATATAAGACATAGTTTGTAATGTACCATAATTTATATTATAAATTACTCCCTTCAATCTTAAATATAAGACATAATTTCCTATAGTTAGACCCAAAAGTAGTATGTCCTATATTTATAAATGAAGGAATATTATTATGCCCCACCCTTCATTGTTAACTTTACTTAGGACTGCCACCAAAGTCGTCATATTCACAATCAATTGGAGCTATATATTAGACACAGAAAGACGGCCCCCAGAAAAGGAAAGATTGGGTCACGTAATTAATTAGCACCTTCCCATAATTTTTTTTCAGTTTAAGTAACGCATCCTTTTTAATTAGTAGTTTATAAAAGAAATGTACAAAAAGGGGGGGAAAAAACATTAAAAAGTGCAACGTATTCATTTCTAGTGTCTTCTCTGTCGCAATCGTGTGGCACAGGAGCGCTAAAATAATCGCAGTCACCTATATATGAATTTTTTATTATACTCTTTCCTGCTATTTATGAGTATCACTATCTCACATAAACTTATTCAAAAAATGTAAGTGAAAATTTGGTCTGTATAAAAGTTTAATACCTTTTTTTCAATTTTTACCCCTACTTAATTTTATATAAATCTCATATATTTCTTTCACTCATTTTCTCTTATTATTTCCTATTCATCCTCTCTCGTATTTCTCATCTTCATAAATGAAAGTAAATTTGGAAAAAAAAATATTATTAAAATTCTTATATATTTATTTTTTCAATGAAAATACTCTAAAATTGAGTTGTTTTGATTTATTTTTTTAGAAAATCATAAAAAATTTAAAATGGTTCCATTTAATAATAGATATCAAAATATTTCTTATTTTATATAATAATGTAATAATCAAAAGAAGAAGAAAAGTATTTGAAAGATTGATAGATCATTATTAAAATAAACATTAAATGAAGTAGCACGTTTGATGCCCCCATACTTGACAGGCCTATTTTGGAGATTAGTTTTTGTTAAATATAATTCTATAATGCGTGCTTCACGTTAAAGATGTGAATAAATCCAAAAGTAGTGCTGCAAATTTGTTTAATGTCCTTTGGTGGTTATAAGAGGAAACAGACACAGCCTCTCTTTTCTCCTCATTCTCAGTTCTCACACAAATGGATCAGCTTTCTTGGGATGCGTGGCTCTCTGAACTGGTAAGTAAAACTTCCCACACATTACTCTCCTTTATCATCACTTCAAGCTTTCTAATTTGTGTGTGTATTGTTTTTAAGGAAATGGAAAACGAATCTGTTTTTTTAAGAGAAACAAACTGGGAGCAGAATGAAGAAGAAGTTGGAGAGTGTTTTCTCAGAGATATCTTACAGGACCCAACTAATAATTTATCTTCTGAGACTGAGGCCATTTTTGCTCCAGCCACCGTGGCAGGCGGTGGCGTTACCACCAACTCCGTCGTGAACTCTCTGCAGTGTGATTCTCAAACAACACCACTAAATGCCTGCGTTCTGTCTTTCGATAAATCCGTTGACGTCATACCAGACATCGCAGATCCTACCAGTTATTCTTCGAAGCTTAAACGGCGCTTTGAAGCAGTTAACGATGAACCGCCGCCGGTGGACGCCGTCAGAGGAACAAAGAAGACTAGAAGCGGTGCTGATGCGACGGATCACATAATGGCTGAGAGAAGAAGGAGACAGGAACTCACAGAAAGGTTCATAGCTCTCTCGGCCACCATCCCTGGCTTGAAAAAGGTTACAACTTACAACAAACTAACAATTTTTTGGATTTGGATTCTTTCGTTTTCTTTTCTCATCTGCCCCATCTTTTACCCCTTACCCTTTTGATAAGATCTAATGGTCCAGTTTTAATATTCTATAAAAATATTGTTATAATGGAGAGAGAGTGAGCCTTGGCGAGAGAAAACACGTCCCATCTTTTAAATTTTGAACTTAATTAGTAGAACCATGAAACACGTGTCATATTAAATATTTATTATGCGTAGATTGATAAGGCGACTGTACTGAGCGAAGCTATAAGCTATGTGAAGCAGCTTCAAGAGCGTGTGAAGGAGCTAGAGCAAGATACGAAGAACAAGATGATAATAATGGAAAAGCCTTATCATCAAGCGGCGGTGCTGTGTTCTGGAGATGATGATAATGTTGACCGAGGCACGCCGCCAGCGATGAGTGAAGTGAACTACTTCGACGGCAACGGCAACGGCAACAACGATGTTGTGCTGCCTGAGGTGAAAGCAAGAATCTCTGACAACAAACAAGTGCTGATAAGAATCCTGTGCAAGAAACAGAAATCCACCATGCTTACAATCCTTGATAAGCTCGAAAGCCTTCATCTCATAGTGTCTGGTAATAGTGTCATGCCCTTCGGCTCCTCTACTCTTGATGTCACCATCGTTGCGCAGGTAGGTACCATGTGTACACACCATATATACTCATGTACTTTATGTAAACTCAGTTGATTAATTCCACGAGATTAAGGAATTTGAATAAACTACTCTCTCTCTAGTATTTATTATAGAAGTTAGTTGAATTACTTAAAATAACATGCATTTTTTAAAATACCATAGTCATTATATCTTAATTTTCTCATTCATTCTCTTCCTTAATCATTATTAAGAAAGCATCAATAGAGTAACAATTATTAAAAGTACGTCTTATATTTAGGATGAAGATAAACTTTTGAAATATATCTTATATTAAAGATGGGAGAAGTACTTAATTACAACATATTATTAGATTACATATCCATGTATAAGTTTGAAGAAAAATGAAAAATATTTACACTACTCTAAAATAATTTATTTAGTTTTTTTTTTTTAATCTCGTCAATTGAGTTTGGTATTCAAGACAGATGGCAGTATATGTTTATTTGGGAATAATTATTCTGACGCTTTTATAATTTCACGCAAACATATATATATATATATATATATGATGTGCAGATGAGTGAGGAATACAGCGTATCGGTGGAGGATATAGTGAAAAGCCTGAGGATGACTCTAAAGTGTAATGGAGATCCCTGCTAGTGTATCAAAAGAGGTCTACTCATTGGGCTTAAAGATTTCCAAGTTCTGGAGAAGGGCAAGCTTGCTTTGTGCCTTCAATGGTCTGTCTAGTGTATCAAGAAGTCTTGTGGTTTTTTATAAATCTATATATATATATTAGTTCATGAAAAAGAATTGGAATAAAAGTGAGTGTACTTGATTTTTGAGAGCGAAGTTCGATGAAAAAAGTTTAAGACACGCAGGCTGTACCTTACCATATGAATCAATGCTCATTTTGAAGTTTGAATAAGCCATTACTAATTACGACAGTTTTAATTGAAAAGTAGGGTTAAAGGCATTTTATTGGAGCAATTTCATCATTTCAAGTGTCAAAATTATTGCAATGGCATCCCTCAACTTTGTAACCTTAATTATTAATTTCACATTGACTTTACATTGAAGAGTTTTTTTTTTTTTTTTTGTCCTTACAACATCCGTGGACAAAAATTTAATGATAAGGAGCAATTGGTGCCCCAATCTTTCATGACCAGGAGCTAAGTAGACACTACTTGTTGATTAAAAAATAGGCATATTAATTGCTCCACAATAATATTCTTTAGTGTGTCAGTTACTTCATAAATATTTTAGAGGCAAATTACAATATTCTTTAACAGAAATTAAGTCAATATGAACCTGACGGTTAGGATCATGTCCATCGGTAACTGGCGATATTGCAACGATTCTGACACTTCAAACAAGAGTGACATTACTCTAGTAAATTGTTTAGAATACTGAATTCTTCTCTCGAAATAGTTCGAGGAAAAAAATTTCCCTATAATCCTGTAAAATATGGCCACATATAAAATTTTCATTTGAGACTCATTATATTAAAGAAATTAATTAATACGACATGTATTTTCTAAAATATCATAGTCATCTTATTTAGTTCTATCATTCTCTCTCCTATTTAATATTATTAAGCATTAACAGGAGTTAATTAAGCCACAGGCCTTGTTGCCTAATGATATAAGAGTTCCTTTTTAAGTAAGAGATCGCAGGTTCAATCTCATTTATAACCTTAGACTGTTAGCGCTTGCCCTCTTAATTAAAAAAGGAGTAAATTAGAAAAAATGTTGATAAATATAAAAATTACAATTTATAATTAGGATCAAAATCAATTTTCTAAATAAATATGTCATATGTTAAGTTGCATGGAGCATACGCACACACATACGCATGAATCATGACGAAACAGGCACTATCACTTTGAAAAAGCAAAACGTACGCTGAGTTCATTCTAATTTTGTAAAGTGCCCAGAGACTTTCTCTTTATTACACTCATCTCACCAAGGCTATTTTGCTGATTGCTTCGCCTCTTTTATCATTACATGGTTGACCTTTTTTAAAAAAACATTAAAGAATTTAAATAAATTAGTTAATTCTAACATATTTGGTGTATCATTTGAAAATATATCAATTCATATGTCACATAAATTAATCTAGTGTAAAAAAGATAAATATTCATATTTTAAAATAATTTATTTATTTTTCTTAATTTATCTAAAAAAAAAATCAATTATATCTTATATTAACAATAGAAAGAGTAGCATTACAAGACTTCACCTCCTCCTTCGGCTTCTGCAAGCCCTTCCTTTTGAGCTCCATTTTGGAGTTTGCCAGCAATTGTTATTATTACCACAAGAAAAATTATTTGCATTCTCACCTGTTTTTAAAACTAGCGTTAAAAAAGTAATTTTGTCTTCGGCATTCTAAATCGTTGTCGTGTCACCCCTTAACTTACAGCCACACATCGGTGTTGACCATTAATTTCATATTAACATGAGGTTAGAACTTAGAAGGCATTAAGAAGCATGTACACACACATAGGATCTTTCCAAATATGGAGGTGTATCTTGCGGGTACAAATGTTTCTCATCAGTCATGAGGAAACAGGCAAGATTACTTTTAAAAAGCAAAAAGCTGAGTTTATTCTAATTCATAAAGTGCCCGGAGACTTTCTCTTTATTACACTCATCTCACCAAGGCTGTTTTGCTGCTTGCTTCGCCTCTTTTATCATTATATAGTTGACCTATCAATTAAGATAAATAATCATTTAACAACGTCATCCAAGGTCTTCAGATTTGTTGGAACCAAGGCTACAGAAAAGTTGTTGGTTCATCAGATTTTGTTGAAGCTATTAATGTTTTGACTAAGGGTTGTGATCATTCTCATCCCTTTAGAGACTTTATAATTGATGCCAAATTGTGGTTAATTAAAAACTGGCAAGTTTTGATTAATCATATTCCTAGGGAAAACAATGTTTTAGCTGATCATTTGGCTAAATTGTCTCATAACATCGTAGGGAATTTTTGTTTGCTTCATCAACTGCCTCCTTCGTATGAATGGGAGGTAGTTGGTGAGGGATAGTGGATTGTATTTTATCCTTGTTTCTACTGCTCTTTAAGCTATTAATGAATTTCAGTTTTCATTCAAAAAAAAAAAAAAGTAGTTTTTGCGACGGATTTAGAATTCCGTCACAAAATCCCTGCTTTTTGCGACGGAATTCGAATTCCGTCGCAAAATCTCTTCTAGGTTTTGCAACGGATTATATTTCCATCGCTAACTAGCAGCAAAAAAGGCCACCAGTTCCCCCTATTTTGCGACGGAACTTCAGTTCCGTTGCAAAAAAATTTTCTTTTTGCGACGGAAATTTTTTTCCGTCGCAAAATCTCCCTTTAAGTCCCAATCTCGGGACATTTCCTCCTCTCACTGTCGAAATCCTTATTCATTTCCACCTCGTCGCTCGTCCTCAACCTTCTGGGCACCACCGTCGTTGTTCTAGTCGCCACCACCACCACTCCTCCTTCCGGTCGCCTCCGCCGCTCCTCCTTCCAGTCACCGCTGCTGCTATTTTCCATGTTAGTTTGAAGTTTTTTTTTTTTGTTTTTTAACTATTTGGAAATATTTGTGTTAGTATTATTTCTCAGATTCTCAATTTGCATGACATAAGATGCGAAATTGTTGTTAGTATTATTGGTTATAAATAACAATCTATGCCTTTCTCTTTCATTCATTGTTACGTTGCATCAAGGAAAAATTAATACTCCCTCCATTCAATTTTATAATGAATAAATTTGATTTTAATTATATATATATATATATATATATATATAAAAGAAACAGTTTGCTTTTATCTGAAATGTTTATTGTAATTTTTCATCCATTACCTTATTAGATATATGTGAGAAAAATATTTAAAGGATTGCAAGTATTAATTTGGACTAGTTCTTTTGACTAGTTCTTATGATTGGCGTGAACTATACATCACGCAACATATAATTTGGAGGCAAGTATATATAATGTGAAATGAGTTCGTGATTATTAATTAATTATTGATTTTTAGTAAAGTAATTTATTGATTACTTTCGATTTTAAGTTTCTTGCAATTTTTCTATGGTCGACGTTGTCTCTGATTGTTGTTACAGAGGATCAAACGGACCTCTCCGGAAATCTCTGGCATAGAAAAAGAGTATTTTTTTTTCCTTGTGTGGCTTTACATTAACGTAATTCAAAATTGGGTTTTAATTTATTTTATATTTTTGCTAGGATTTGTTCAAAATTGGGTTTTAATTTATTTTATTTTTTTGCTAGGATTTGGCGCTTTGGAGGTGATCTGTCTCAGAGGTTTGTGGTTGGAATTCTTGCTTTTGTTCCTCTTATTTGTTAATTTCCTCTGGTTAGACTTAGATCTGCTATCTGCTTGTTCTTTAATTTGTTTTGCTTGAATCATTTGAATATCATTTAAACTTGTTCTGATGATTTGTACTATATGGAACCTTATTTTTTTCTTGTTATATGTTAAATTTCTGTATAATATATAATCTTGGTAGTTAAAGATATTTTAGGATCTAATCGGATTATGGAATTTGAATTTTGTAATTGCATTTCTATTTTATAATTCCTAGATATTAGGATTTGCCTTTTATAATTCTTAGATATTAGGATCTGCCTTTTATAATCCTAGATATTAGGTATAGAATTTGAATTTTATAATTGTTTTCTGTTTTATAATTCCTAGATATTAGGATCGGCCTAAACGATTAGTAGATTATAGAATTTGAATTTTGTAATTGGTTTTCTGTTTTATAATTAGGCTTAAACTGATCAGTAGAGTATAATCCTGAAGGTATATGAAAATTCATGATAGGAATAAGAAATTTAAATTTTTTTTAAAATTTAAAATTAGTCACTAATCTTAAAATAAATTATATTTTTAAAAAAATCAAAATTTTAAAGTGAAAATTAGAATCTTTAAGAAAAATAAAAATAAATATTTTTTAAAAAAAATCGAAATTAAAAAAATTATTTTTTTTAAATTCGAATTTTGCGACAGAACGAAAATCCGTCGCAAACCCAGAGGATTTGCGACGGATAAAATTTCCATCGCAAATCTAGAAAATTTGCGACGGATTTTTATTCCGTCGCAAATTTCAAAATTTGCGACAGATTTTTAGTTTCCGTCGCAAATTGCTACGCCGATTTTTGCGACGGACCAAATCCGTCGCAATTCCGTTTTGCGACGGAAAAATCCTATTTTGCGACGGAAACATTCCGTCGCAAAATCTGATTTTTTTTTTGCAATGTCTACTTAATCAATTTGAGCAAATTAAAAATGTTAGTTAAGTGATTAGTATTGGATTTTTTTTTTTTTCATACAACATCTTAATCATCTTCCTTTTTTTTTTTCTCCATCTCTGATTTAATTATTATTGTTAGAATATCAATTGAGTTAATTTAAGAAAAAAATTGATAGACACGATGAAATATATCTTAAATCTATAACCAACGATCTGTCTCTCTCTGCTTGCACTGTCAACAACAAAGACATGATATATATTTCTTGGTTAAAAACAAATTTTAAAAAAAATGAAAAATTGGGGGTTGAAATGGCTTGACCGCTTGACAGCTAAATGCATATTGGCAAAAATGAATTATGGTTTGCCAACCAACACTAAAGTTGTTTTTGTTTTTGGTTTGAGGGGAGGGGAGCGAGCCTATCTCCTTAATGTAAAAAATTAAATATGATAACAAATTTGCATTATTTTCCGTATAAATATTTCATATTATGATCATATTTGATTTTTCACATAAAGGAGGAAAGCTCCCCCTCCCCCCTTCAAATTATACGACTGATTCAATAACACTTATATAGCCTATCACTTTAATCTTATTTATAAGTTCATTTTGACCAAAAAATTTAATCATATTTATAAGTCCAGTTTCAGGTAATAAATAAGATTGTAACAATTTTGCCTATATTAATTATGTACCATTGAAAATAAAGAAGAAAAAGTTGAAAGATACATATTCATAAATGAGGGTAAAGTTGAAAATTTACCACATAATTATTGAACTAACTACCTCTCCTTGGTATATGTGATTTAGTCAAAATGGACTTATAAATAAGACCAAAGTGGTATAATAATACTTTCTTCGGTCCTAAATATAAGACATGATCAGTGTTTTTGGAGAGATTAAAGAAGTTAAATAAGTTACTGAATCATATTATATGTTATATATCATTATATTATATATTAGTTTATAAGTTAAACAAAATAGTTTGGAGGAAAAAAATGATAAATATAAATATTTTAAAGTAATTTAATTAGTTTCCTTAATATCTTTAAAAAAGTGAACTCTATCTTATATTTTGGAGTGAAAGGAGTATATATCATAATGCGACATCTTTTGGCTAAAATTCTAACCTCCCAAACTTTTTTTTTTTTTTTTGCTATAAAAAAGTTTGGGGGGATTCGGCATCAGTCCCCTACCAAGGCTAGGGCACGGCCCTGGGTTCTATGAGCACTTACTGGGGACTTACGAGATCGCCTACCAAAGGAGTCTCAGCGACGGCAGAGGAGATTGAACCCACAACCCAATAGCCTAGTCCTGGATCCCTTACCATCTATGCCAACTCTCATTGGCACCTTCCAAACTATTGTGAGGTGGATCTTCTTGGATGCCAATATTACTGTTGGAGGAAACAGGAAATATTACTTTTTAAAATAAAATAAAAAATTAGAAGGGCGTGCAATAATTATATGAGGTTCAACCATGATCAAACCCTCGACCTCCGATTTACATGGAGCTTTGATTCCACTAAACTACAAAGTAACTTACAAAAAAATGTCACTTTCAAAATCAAATATGTTTATATTTTACTGAGATAAAACTATTCTGAAATATGTTTATCTCGTACAAGGCAAAGTTATGTATCTCAGTATACTTACATTGTGAATGATTACACTTTTCCATTTAAGAAAAATGAAGGTCAAATATGACAAGGCTAGCTTTGTGACGATAGAGAGATTAAAGCTCAAGCAAGATTGATCTTGGCTTGAATGAGATCTCTATAAAAACGAAATCGTTCTTAAATGCCCACTGAATTCCAGTCTCATATCAACAAATAATTGTTGCATGTCTGCTACATTATTATGGATGTATAAAATTTAAATTCTCAATGAAACAAACCTTTGAGGGCTACGCGCGCGGCCGGGTTGGATTCCCTTTTGAAGCTTATAATGCAACAAGTGATAGTTTGTTTTAGTTTTTTAGAAATATTTTTAAAATTTTTAAAAATAAATATGTGAAAAGAGTTTTATTTCGATTTACAGAAAAATATTATTATTATTATTATTATTTTTTGGTTTCCCTTAACTCAATATAATGGAGGCAAGTCTAGCTCAGGTAATACTTACTAAAGCACTTATATGCGAAGTGAGTATAGCTTCTTGATATATTTGAGTTAGGGTTTGTTTGGATTACTATGGGTAAAATGACTTTCATTTCATTTGATGTTTGCATACTGAAGTCTGAGTTAAAAGTGAAATAGTATAATATGATTTTATGTTTGAATAAGCTTTTGTATTTAAAAAAAAAAAAAAAAGGTCATTTTGGTATAAATTTATTCAGATAATATATTAAGAAATTAGTTTTAAAACCATCAACAAGTTGGTTGAGACGATAAGTGACCTCATCCTCATAATAAAAAAAGTATACGTTCGAATTTTAGGAAGTGTTCTTTATGGATGAGGCTAAAGTCCTTGCACTCTAATAAGCTTTAAAAGGGATTATATAACTTTTGCCAAATATATATATAAAAAATAAATAAATAAAAGAAAGAGAAAGAAAAAGAAAAAAAAAAAAAGAAGAGGTAAGTTTCTAAATGTTCGAATACGGAGAAAAGACGAAAGTATGAAAAAAGTTATTCGAACTCTCAAGTTTCAACTTTCAAGTGCCTTTTTGGGAAATGATTCAGTTACCCCACAACTACTACGTCAAACATGTTTTTTTTTCCTTTTTCATATGACTTGAGTTTAAGTGTTTTTATGCTTAGAAGGCAGTTTAACAGTTACAATCTTTAACCTTAAATATAAGATATGATTCATTTTTTTAAAGAAATGAGGAAGTTAAATAAACTATTTAATTTTATCATATATCATATATAATTAAATTATATATCAAATTATAAGTCAAGTAAATTAAATTAAAAAAAAATGATAAATATAAATAATTTAATTAACCTTTTTCATCTTCCAACAAAATCACTGAATCTTATGTTGAGAAAGGAAGGTAGCATATCCCAAGGTCGCTTCTATGCCACAAGTTCGCTTGGGCCCAACACTGCGTGTCTGTAATTACAGGCTCTATAGCTGTGACGTTTCTGAAAGGTGAGTAACCTGAGGAGAACACATGGCCATTAATGCCTGGCCATCACTGCTGTATTAATATTATTATCCTCCTTTTACTCAAAAGGCATGGGTGAAAGCTGGATGCTCACCCCACATCAATCCACGATAAGATGAAAGATCCCGAGGTAGGACCTCTCCATTATCACTGCAGCTCCTCAGTTATTTTTTGATCCAAATAAGTATTCTACGTGTAGGTGTATGTGTATTTTAGTTTTTTAAAAATGTTTTTATAATTTAGAAGGTCTCAACTTATAAAAAATGTTTCTAAACTGATGGTTTGAGGTTTTCCAAATAGACAAGTACATGTGATATTGTAACTTCCCTGTGAAAACCCTAATAATTTTACAGTGTTCATGGAGTGGACTGACTCGGTTGAACGAAAGAAGGGAGCCAAGGCTGGATACTGCAGCCTGCAGGCAAAGATTACAATTTGACTCCCACTACAAGTTCAAAAACTAGTTCTGTGTGCAATGATGATTGTAATTTGCTCAATAAGAATATAACAAACAGGGTTAAAGTCTAATTTTTTCTATTTAGTAATTGTCACTCCCACACTTGCCACTGCCAGTAAGTGCATGTATGGGAAATTCTAAAAGCTAAGACAAGTATATTTTTATGATTTATGAAGTAAGTATGTAAGAAGAATTTTATCTAAATTAATTAAAAATACTTCTGAAACTATAATTTGAAAGTTTCCTAAACATACAATTTGTAAGGAAAAAATGTCTTTTTTACACGAGTTCTTAAATCCCGGTTGAGCTATCTCTTGTGCGTGGAAAATAATTTTTCATACCGGGAATAAGTATGTTGTTGAAATTGATTTTCGCTGTGTAGAAATGAACTTTATTTAAAATATAAAGAGATAGATACACTTTTTACACCTATTATAAATACTTTTTTTTTATCCTGATTATAATGCATTTCCAATATATTTTACTAAATTAAGAAAACCTTTAAATCTTATTAACTCCATTTTAATTAAAATTTAATAACTTTTTAACTTTACCACGGTTTAATACGAAGAGATGAGTGAGAATTAAGAAATCCAAAAACAATTAAATTTGGGATGTAATTATACATTCATATGATAAACTAATTGATGTAACTAGGTGGAGCGAAGTTCTCTCACTGGTACCCAAAAAAAAAAAAACTTTTTAAACTAGATACAAATTGCCTCTTAAATCGAATTTGGAATTGGTTTCGATACAATCGGTCTAAAAAATCTATTATTTTTAATACCAAATGCCCTACCATTATTAAAAAGTTGTATTTAGATCGGTTTAAAAAATGTTAAGTCTAACAATTCGGACTATATAGACCTGAAATTGCTTAGGTTAGGTTTAAGAAGTACGACTTCTAAGACCGGCCATATTATTATATGTCCGGTCTAAAGGTTTGACTTTTAAAACTGGAGGTATTATACAACAACTTATAAAAGTTTGACTTTTAAAACCAGATATTTAACTAAAGACAAACAACCGGTCTTAAAATTTTGACTTTTAAGACCGGATATTCAACTCAACAAGTCTTAAAGAAGAGAGGATACAGTGAGCGAGTTGTATCATGGCGCTAATCTTTTAGACCTGATATCCTTTACTGCAGGTCTTAAAAGTTCAACTTTTAGACCAGCAATTATTAACATTCGGACTTAAAAGTAATAAAATTTATTTATTTATTCTTATTTTTTAGACCAGTTCTTATTAACGACTGGTTTTAAAGTTTCCTCTAAAAAGTAATCAAATTTTAATTTTTTTCATTTTTAACTTTTTAAACCGGTTGTTTGAGAAACAGGTCTAAATAATTTATTTTAGACCTCATATAAACTGGTCTAAAGAGTTCTTTATCTTTATAAAACAGTCAGCGGTCATACTTTTTATACCTGATCTTTTATAATCCAATCTAAATGTAATGGTCTGAAAGTCTATTTTTATAGTAGTGTCTCTCTGAAATTGGCACATTTGTAGTGGTGCTTTCCCGTGCCTCTGTTGGCACTTTCCGGTGCTTTCTAGCTTCATATGACGCTTTCTCAACTCTTCTCTCGCTGTCTCTGCACTTTGTCTCACAAGTTGTCGCCTTTTCTCCTGGAAGTTTGTTGTATCTTTTCGAGGGAGTCACATTGTTTTCACCCTTTAGTTAATACTTAATAGTCGACTAAAATATTTAAAAAATTCTTTGACTTTCTACACCAAGCGTCAATTTATATGGTGGAGAAAGTGAGCCATGAAAAAATTTGGGGAAAATTGTATCTAGGTCTTGAGTAAGGGAAAATAGGATAAAATGGTCCATTGAAATCTCAAAATTAAAGAAAAGTCTCATGGAACTTTTTTGCAATATTTTCAAAATGTGAAAAGATACAAATGCTCCTATAAAAGCTCATGGACTTGTCAATACGGACTTATAGAATTTTCAATACAAGCACATGGTATTGTCACAATATGCTTGTGGACTTGTCAACATATGGGGACATTTGTGTTTTTTCACATATAAAAAATATTGTAAAAAAGTTTCACACGACTTCACTGTAATTTTGAAATTTAAGGGACCATTTTACTGTATTTTCGTTTTTTCACGACCTAAGGGTAAATTTCCCAAAATTTATTTACTAAACTACCACGATATACAGCTTTGTAATATCCTCTTTCTCCGAATCAGTCGTGACATATCCCATAGATATACTTACATACTTTAAGGTGCGTCATCTCATAGCTAGTTGACTAATTAAAATATAATATATAACTCATCTTATTTTAATTTTATATGATAGATGAGTCATCTGAAAAAATTCAAATTTTATGATTTTTAAACAAAAACTCATGATAGAGAATTGTGTCTTTTATTTTTCTAAATTATGAAGTTTATATTATGTAAAATGATAAAATTTAAGTTTCTCCAGAGACCCATCCACTATGTTGGATTAAAATAAAATGAGTTGTTATATTTTAATTAGTCAGAGTAGATAAAGTAACATTCCTAAAGTATATAAGCATATGATTAAAATGATATTTAATGATTTGTGAGTAATAGTATTTCAAATTTTAAAAAATATTTGTAAAACAAATATCAAAAGAAATAGCTCAATAAATGCTTTACATCCACATATGAACACACATAACAACTGTATACTGTACATATATTATAGAGAATTGAATTAAGAAGTTCATAAGGGCATGGTTTGAATTGTCCACCACGGGAGAATTGAATTAAGAAATATTGATGTTGTAAATAAATAAATGGGAAAATTCCTTATAAAGCTATTTGAATAGGAAAATTCTAAATTAGGTTGGTAAATTCAATAAATCTCTAATTAAGTTATCGACCCAATTTAGAATTTTAAAATTTAGATTAAATGACGTTACTGCCCTCTCATAGTCTCCTCTTTCATCTTAAAAGAGTTTCAATACTTTTTAACTTATTTTTACAATAAGTGTAAATATATATAAACATTAATATATAATAAAATACAATATGATTAACTTAGATCAAATAATTTTTTGTGTGTGGAAGAATGATCAGGAATAATTCAAAAAAAAAAGTATCAACTCCAATATTAATTAAATGTTTTCTAGTTGAACATTAGAATAAAAAAATTATTTTTTACTTGATTTTTTGTGTATTGAGAAAAAATGTTAATATAAAAAATAAATTGTTTGATATAGCAAACTACATATTAAAGATTTGCATTAATGATTTTTTGAAAGAAAAGATATTTATTAGCGTAAAAAAACAAGGAAAAATCCTATATAAAATTGCTTAGAATGGAGAAATTCTAAATCAATTTGTTAAACCCATCAATTCCCTAATTAAGTTATAGACTTAATTTAGGATTTTAAAATATAGGTAAATTGACTTTAATACACTCTTCTAATTTTCTCTATCATCTTTCCTCTTTACAGAATTTAATTGCTCTTTAATTTTGTCTTTTAATAAGTGTGCATATATATTAAGATTAATACATAATAAAATAAAATATGATTCATTTAAATTAAAGGAGTTTTTGTATTTAGGAAGAATGATTTATTGATTTGAGTGAAAAAAAATGTATAACACCGTTATCAATTAAATGTTTTTATTAAATATTTTAAATAAAAATTTATTTTTTAAAGAATTCAAATTTGTTTTTTGTCAATTAAAAAAAAATCAATCTTCATTAATCATGCAATTTTTTTTTTGTGAACATTAATCATGCATTTTACTTATGTGATATATAGATTGTTTTTTTTTTTTACGTTAATAAATATCTTTTATTCAAAAAATCATTAATGAAAATCTTTGATATGCAGTTTGCTATATCAAACAAGTTATTTTTTATATCAACATTTTTTTCAATGAACAAAAAATCAAGTAAACAATAATCTTTTTTATTCTAATGTTCAACTAGAAAACATTTAATGAATATTGGGGCTGATACTTTTTTTTTTGAATTATTCCTGATCATTCTTCCACACAAAAAATTATTTGATCTAAGTTAATCATATTTTATTTTATTATATATTAATGTTTATATATATATTTACACTTATAGTAAAAATAGGTTAAAAAGTATTGATTCCTTTTTAAGATGAGAGAGGAGATTATGAAAGGCAGTAATGTCATTTAATCTAAATTTTTGAAATCCTTAATTGGGTCGATAACTTAATTAACGATTTATTAAATTTACCAACCTAATTTAGAATTTTTCTATTTCAAGCAGCTTTATATGAGATTTTCCCTAAATAAATAGACTATTTTCAATGTTTTAAAAGATTGAGATTAGCTTATAGAATCATTTACATATTCTTTATACTTAATCACATTTTAATATTTAGATAACTTTTAACGTGTTTAAATTTTATTTTTATAAAACAAACCAAACATACTTTATATATATATATATATATATATATATATATATATATATATATATATATATATATATATATATATATACTCCTTCGATCCTTAATATAAAATATATTTAGAGAGTTGATCTTGATTTTAACTATAAGATATATTTTATATATTTGTCAATCTTTTTCTAATCTACCCTTATTGATGTTCCCTTAACAATAATAAGGAGAATAGGTAAGAGAAAATTAAGGGAGATGAGTAGGGTGTTCTAGATCATAAATGTCATATTAACTAACTTTAGTAATCTAATTAAATTAGGTGCATATGTTTTATATTAAAAACCGGAAGAGTATTTTTTATAACTTAATTGTCAAAATCCTAATAAATAATTTCTTTTTAATTTTCTTTCATTCCACACACCGAACGCCCATTCCCCTCTCTGGCTCTCTCATCTCTTCTCTATTTGTGGAAATTATCATTTAATTTCGTAGGTGTTATGCTAATATTTTATGTACGACTGAATTAGCAGTAGAAACTATTTTTCCAACTAGATTTATAATATACAAGATGTAAGAGAAGTTCTGTCTTAACTTACGTGAATATAATTTTCCAACATCAACCCAAATAGGTCCTATACCCCCCCGGGGGGTGGCGGCATGTTCTTTCTTTCTCTATTTGTAAAAAGTATCTTTTATAGAGTTGCGTACTCATACAATATAAAAGATAAAAGATGGGAGAAATTCCCAACGGTTTGGCTCTAGCGGAGGCGGATAAGGTCCGAATCTTTGTTAAGATGGGCGTATATATTTAGTGTTCGATTATAGCTAGAACATGATCAACCCCACTAAGAGAATATATGTGCTTAGAGAAAAATAATAATAAAAGATGAGAAATTTGATTTAGACCATGAGGAAATGACATAATTTCAGTCAGCCTTACAATTTTTTGAAACTTCACTACAAACCTATAGATGAAAATGAAATTAAGGTTTTTAGTGAAAAATAATGATGCTCTTACTTTATTTATCTTGTAATTTGTCTTATTTATCTTGTGAATTTTCCTTTTGTTTTGTAAAGAGCCAAAAATGTTTTTAATTCATTAAATACTTTTGAATCTCTTTATTTGTCTTATAAATGTCTATATTTATATATCTTGGTGAATTTCATATTTGTCATGTAAATGATTAAAATGTTTTTATTTCACTAGGTTCTTTCGAATCCTTTTATTTGTCTTAAAAATGTCTTTGCGTGTCTTGTAAATACCTATATTTATCATTTGAATTTTATATTTGCCTTATAAATGGTCAAAATGTTTTTAATTCCCTAGGTTCTTTCGAATCAATTTATTTATCCTGTAAATGTCTTTGTTTGTCTTATAAATGCCTATATTTATCTTGTAAATGATCAAATTTTTTTTAATTCCCTAGGTTATTTCAAATTCATTTATTTGTCTTGTAAATGTCTTTATTTATCTTGTAAATACCCTTATTTTTCTTCTAAATGCTCTTCTAAAAACCAGAAGGACACCGTTATATTTTAACATACAAAACTTAATTTTATTTTGACTCATATCCCATGAAGTGCATTGAAGTTTCAAAAAAAAAATTGAGCGTGGATTGAAATTAGGGAAAATTACATGCAGGTCCCAAGGAGCAGAAATAATTACAATTGATTCCTTGAAATTACCAAATTACACAGAAGTCCCTAAGGACTTTTTGATATTATTTGTATTAACAACAAGAAATGTCATATTCACAACAGAAAGTGCCATATTTACAACAACATTTAAACACCTGACCATTTAGAACAGGAAAAAAGCATATTTACAATAGAAAGTGCTATATTTACAACAACATTTAAACACCTGACTATTTACAACAGAAAATACCATATTTACAACAGAAAATACCATATTTAGAACAACATTTAAATACCTAGATTTTGTTTCAAACTCAAGTCCCTAAACGTATAGAGGTAATTTACAACAGAAAAAACTATATTTACAACAGGAAGTGTCATATTTAAAACAAACTTTAAAATCTGGCCATTTGCAACAGGAAATGTCATATTTATAACAAAATTTAAAAACCTAGATTTTGTTTCCATACAAATAATTTCAAAAAAGTCTCTAGGGACTTCTGTGTAATTTATCGATTTTAAAGAACCTAATTATAATTATTTCTAGTCCTTGGGATCTTGCACGTAATTTTCCCTAACTCCAATCCACGCTCAAATTTTGAAAATTCTCTCTCCTGATTACAATGGGAAATTTTTAAAATTGGAATCGGGACTAATTTTCCTTCCACATTCAAATGGGATTAGCCGATTGGGAACTGGGTTTCCCATCTCATGGACGCCCCTCAAAAGGGGTTATATTAGCTGAAACAAAAGAATGATATGGACCACCTGATTAAGGACTTATATTTGACTTATATTTCCCCTGTCCTTATTATTATAGCCTAATAAACAATTCTCACAAATCAATAAAAACAATTAAAGTCAATAAAATTGTTATAAAATTAAGTAATTTTTAATATTACTCCTATATATTACACTAAACTCTAATATATATTATAATTATTACTCTCATCCACCACCCTTATTAATTGCTTATTTTGATTCTTATTATAAGACACTAACTAACAATTTCTCACAAATCAATAAAAACACTTAAAGTCAATAAAATTATACTACAATTTAAGTAACTTTCAATATTACCCCTAATAATTGCATTAAACTCTAATATCATATTAATTATTACTCTCACCCACTATCCTACTACCCTTATTAATTATGGACAGATATGAAAAAAAAACAATTTATGTGCTGTAGAAACAAGCAAGTGTCTTATAAAAAAAAGACTAAATATAATTGTTAGTTGATATCTTGCAATAAAGACCAGAGGGAGTATGAGCATACATGGAAAAAAATTAATGCTCTTTAAAAATAAATAAGTGATTTATAAAAAAAAAATCAAATACATTTATTAGTTACTGCTTTATAATAAAGAATAGAGGAAGTATACCACTTTGGTCCTATTTATAAGTCCAGTTTGACAAAAAAAATTTGGTCCTATTTATAAGTCCAGTTTCAGAAATAAATGAGATTGTGACAATTTTACCCATATTAATTACGGCTTTTTTCCCTATTTGCCACTTTTTAAATAAATAATTACCATTTTGCCACTCTTTTCAAAATATTTCCCAATGTACCATATTTAGTCGACTAAACCGTGATTTAGTCGACTAAAAATTGGGGAACTTTTTTTTTTTTAATGTCCTAGACTTGGGTTAGTCGACTAAATGTCGGCAGAGGGGTTTTTAAAAAACCCCCAACGGCGGCTTAATGGAACCCTAATCGACTAAATTGATCCCCTAAACCTCTCTCCCTCTGTTTTTCTGACTAAATCGCTGCTGAATCCGTTAGTGGGTTGCGGAGGAAACTTCAATCTAGTGACATTTGTGTCGTAATCGGTATGTTTTCATCTCCATTTTGTGATTTCCACCATAGTTTTTGTGTCTCTCTAAATTTCACTCTAGGGTTTTCTCGCGGCTTTTTCAGAATACGCTCGACTAAAAAAAAGCTGTAGGTTTTCTAAACCCGATCGGCGTATTTAATGTAATATTAATCATCATTAATTTTTGAAATTCAAATTTTAGATTTGGATTAAAATATATTAATTATATCTATATGATAAATCTAAACTAAAAATATTTATTTAATCCGTATTAAAAGCCAATCTGAAATTTGAATTTTGAATCTAGATTAAAAAATATATTAATTAAATCTATCTAATAGATTTTATCTAATCTATTTATTTAATCCAAATTTAAAAGCCTTCTGATTTAATTTATCTTTATAAATTAAATCCAAGAAACGATATCTATCTATTTAATTAAATCTGATATCTATATCAGATTTAATAATAGGCAAGTGCGGATTGCTTGCCTATTGGCCTTGTGATCAATAGTCAATATCAAAGGATTTAAACGTGGATTCACTAGGTTTTTTACCTATATAATACAGAATCAGAAACAATTTACCAGAATGCGCTGTGTCAGAAACAATTTACCCATCTAATGTGGTCAATGGCGTGGGTTGATCCACGCCATTGATCTCGCCAACCAATGCCCGCCACTTGGACGTGGCGAGTGATTTCACACGCCACCTTTCCAGGTGGCGTGTGCCCCAGGTGGTGTGCTCCCATGCACGCCACCACAGGTGGCCTGTCACGGCACGCCACCTGTAGGTGGCGTGATGGCCTGCATGCCACCAATTCCTGACTCCCCCCCCCCTTTCCCCCGACCCCCACCCCCTTCCCTTTATGTCTCCACGCCCTGTCCCCCAGCTGACATTGCCCCCTCCAACCGACACTCCCCCCTCCCCAAACACCCGTGACCCCCCACTCGTGAACCCCCAGCCTCCTTTCCTCTCCTATTTATCTCTCTCTCACGACTCCTTCTTCTTTGTGACTTCGTTCCCTCATTCACTCCTTCTTATCATTCACGCATTCCCTTATCTGCAAAACTCCCTCCATCGTTCATCTCCCTTACTTTGTCTCTTCATTTCTTTTTTTTTTTTTTTTGTGAAAAATGAACCAACTTCGTTTATTTATATATTATAATGGTTCTAAAAATATTGTTGCAGACGGATTGAGCTTTGAAGGTGAAAAAAAAAGCAATGTATATTATTTGAGGCATGTCCGTAGAAGAATTATATCAAAAGATCTGTCAAAAGTTAAAGCTGCAACAAAATCAAGCAATATCAAAGGTAACGGGTAGGGTGCCTTATGGAGACCACTATGCGGGTTTTGAGATATCCGATGATGAGGATGTGGATGTTTTTTTTCAAACATTCAAGGAAAGCTCAGGGTCTCAATTTGCTGAGTTGTATGTGGATATTGAGACGTTAGAGGAGGAGGGTGTACCAACACAATCAAACGTTGTGCATGGAGAAGAAAATGACTATATGCTAGATGAAGAACCTGAAAATGAGGAAGAGGAAGAGGAAGAAGATGAAGACACATTATTGTCTAGTAACCATGGTCAGAATGATAGTGATACAGACGACGAAGATCATCATAATCCCATGTCACAACAGACTGGTATGTTATCATTAGGCTGGTTACGGAGTTGTATTATTACTGTAAATTATTTTTTATTAGTTACCATGTTTTCGCATAAACTGTATTATGTGGGAATATACAGATGTTACACTGTTTTGGAACGACATTCCGCATTATGAGGCTGTTCATGAAGATGACCCGCGTGAGGATATACTGGATGTAGAAGGCTTGGGCCGGCGTCCGTGGGCAAGAGGAGATGCACTATATCCCAAGCAAGAGTGTGGGACCAAGAATGATGTCCAAGCCGTAATAAAACATTATTGCATAAAGGAACATCATGAAGGGGGAGTGACGCCGGAGAAGACGCCGAAAAAGACGCCGGAGAGGAGTGACGCCGGAGAATGGGGGTGGGGACCGGGGGAAAGAAAAAAGAAAAGGGAATGGGGGTGAGGGCCAAAAAAAAAAAAAGAGGAAAAGGGAATGGGGGTGGGGACGGAACAAAAAGAAAAGAGGAAAAGGGAATGGGGGTGGGGACCGGAGATGTGGAAGATTGTTTAAGGGAATGGGGTGCTGAGTTCTGAAAAAAAACGAAAGAAACTGGAATGGGGTGGTGGGCTCGGGGAAGAAGAAAAGGGGGGGGGGGTCCGCGGGAAAAAGAGGGGGGGTTTTGGGTCAGGAATCCTGACTGGATTCCTGACCAAAAGCTGGCGTGCAGCTGTGCACGCCAGCTTTGGCGTGCTAAGTGGCACGCCACAGGGCACGCCACATATCAAGAATGGTGGCGTGCATGGGGGCACGCCACCTACAGGTGGCGTGTAGGGGCACATGCCACCTGGAAAGGTGGCGTGTGAAATCACCCGCCACATCCACGTGGCGGGCATTGGTTGGTGAGATCAATGACCTGACCACATTAGATGGGTAAATTGTTTCTGACACAGAGCATTCTGGTAAATTGTTTCTAATTCTATATTATATAGGTAAAAAACCTCGGATTCACTATTAGAGAGAAATTCTCGTGTACACTGAGCGCACCACTTTATTTATACTCTCACCAATCAAAACTCTCCAAAACACCGGTGGGGCCCATACTTGCTGCAAGCCTTTTCTTCTCGTTTTTCAGTACCTCACGCGCTCACTCCGCCCCGATTTAACCTTATTTTCTTCATAAAAATCACTATTCATCTCCCAGATTTCCCCATTTTGTACTACAATGCTAATCTGTTGACATGTGATCTTTCCTTCGCCCAATGAATTGACTCATCGCTGAATTTACTCTTTTTGTCTTCTTCCCATTTATGATTTAACACTGCATTCACTTTTACCCTTTCCAGAAACCAAACATCTGCATTGAAAGTTTCTATCACCACTCCACAACTTCCTGAGCAAAAAAAATCACCACGCCCCAACCAAGATATCTTGTTATTGGAATCTATCACAGTGATCCAACTACGTGATCGTGTTTAGAAAAATAAAATAAAATAATGATTTCAAAAACTCTTTTTTATAGGTTGAGATAAAATTTCTCACATATTTATTTTATAAATTATAAAAATAATTCTTCAAAAACCAATCTAAATGTAATTTAAGTGACTCTATCCATATAGAGATTGTTATATAAAAATAAGTAACACTCCATAACTAAGAGCACCGAGTTGAAATTCTGACTCTACTCTTCTGCATCACACCCAATCAGGCGTTACCTGCCTCCTTCATCATTGGCAAGTTTAAATTATTTAGCCTGTTTGGTATAACATTAAAATGACTTAAAAGCTCTTTATCAAAAAAAGAAAAAAATGACTTAAAAGCTTAGTGGCATCATCTGAAGCTCAGTAGAGAAAAAGTTTGGTGTTTGGGATAGCATTAGATTGTGATGGGCTTCTGACCAAAAAGTGACTTTTCAAGAGAAGCCAGTAGTTGTAGCTTCTAAAAAAAATTTCACTTCAAATACAAATCATATCTATAATTTAACTTCTAAAAAAAAAAACTTATTAGGAAAATACATATTAACTGTTAGATGACCGTTTGTTTAATTTTTGTAGGGAGAGTTTTCGTTAACCCCAATAATGTGACATAATTTCAATCAACTCTCAAAACTTTTTGACACTCCATTGCGTCAACATTTTCCTTTAGAAACATTAACAGTATTAGAATTATAAAACCAAAAGTATATTTGCTTAAGTTAAGGGACTAAAACTATGCTTCATATAAACTTAAATGACTAAAATTTTACTCTAGCCATTTTAAAAAATTGAAAAGATAGGGTTACAAAATTTTAATAAAGAAAATAGCGAAGATAAAAGGGTAAGAAAAGTTAATTAATTTTTTTTAACATCGCTTTTCTATTTTTTAAAAAAATCTAACTCAAAAAAATTTATGCTCCTCTCCCCTCATACCAAACAGAACAAGCTTAGAGTTTGCAACTTGTATAAGAGTTAAGGTACAAATTTATTCTGGAAGTTTTTCTTGATGAGCGACGTTGTTTTGAAAGTCTTAAAAAAGAGTAATATTGCTCTTTACTATTAAAAAATTAATGTCAAATTTTTAACGATAGATGCTAGTTTTTTAATGGTATAAGGCAAAAATGCTATGTTTTGAAATTTTTGGAGTGGCATTAAACCTGAAAAAAACTTCTGAAGCAATATTACTTTTCAATGAAAACTTATAAATCAAATTTATAGGTTAATACTTTATATAAAGAGAAAATGACACTAAGATCCCAATTGAAAAATTAATTTTTTAAATTAAGACCTTAGTGTAGTTTTGCCTTATATAAATGATAAGGCAAAAAGTCGACAAAAATACGAAGATATTCTCCATACTAGGTGCTGTTGAGAAATAATGCCATGCGGCTAGAGCTGAGAATTAGGGCCGGTCTGGCCCTACAGGGCCTGGCCCTACAAGACTTGGGCTCTACAGGGCCTAAGATAAGGAAAATATCTGTTTTTCAAAGCCTGACCCGATAGTACCAGGGCCAGGGCCGACCCTACAGGGCCTGGAAATTACTATTCCAAATTTTAATTATTTTTTTCTAGATTTTTTCCAAAGAAATATAATTAGTAAATTGCAACCATTAAAATTATAATCTATCAAATAAATATTATCAACATTAGTATCTAAACAAAACAAATCATCCAACAAATAAAACACATTCATTAATTCGTAATAAAAAACAAACCATTGTCCACAATTGACTCACATGAAACTTAAGAAGCATTAAACTAAACAACATTAGATAACTCACATAAAATATAAAAGCATACCACTATCATTGGCAATTGTCACATTCTTCATCACTCTCATCAATTTTATAAATATTTGATTGTGCTTCACTTTGAGCAGAAAGCTGTGCTTCAAGAGTAAAAATGTCATGAATTTTTTCTCCCGCATCATGAACATATCCATAATCATTATCTGTAACAAATAATATACCAAATCATAAAATCATAGTATAGTTATTATGTATTTATATATGTGCCTCCTAGTCTCTTCCTTTTGGCACTCTTTGACTAATTTTTTTTTTTTAAAAAATGAAAATGCTACAGTAACAGGGCCTGCAGGACCGGCCCGATTAAGCCCGAGGCCTTACAGGGCCGGCCCTGCAGGGTCAAATTCAAATTTTAGGCATATTTTTCAAGTTCAAGCCTACAGGGCCAGGGCTTAAAAGGATCGGTCCGATAGGCCCAGCCCGATTTCCCGGCTCTACATGCGGCCCATTCCTGCTGCAATACATCCATCACTCAATCACCTGGTCCTATATCTTGAGCAAAAAAAAAAAAATCACCTGGTCCTATATTGTGTCAAGATTTGGCTCTAAAATTTATATAAAAAATGATAAAAAGGATTTATGGGCTCGAACCCTTATAAATTGGGTTTATTAGAGTGAAATCCGAACCTTCGACCAACAATAAAATAAAATAAAAAGGTTAAAGTTTATTTTTAATATTTTAAGTTTTATATAAAATATATTTTTAGTCTTTTAACTTTGTAAAGTATATTTTTAGTCTTATATTTCTAACACTATTAATGTTATATAGTAACAAAAAAATATTGACTCTTCAAAATTAAGTATTGAATATAGAAGAGCTGATAAAACATATTTAAATTTTATTTTTTCAATTTAATACATATAAATTATTAAAATAAAATAAATTATGCAAATGAAATGGATATTTTGTTATTTATATTATTAAAATAATATATTTTTATTATTAAAATAATTTTTTTAATACGATCGAGGTTTTGAATTTTGATATTTACACATATTTTAAATTTAAGATTAATAGTATTTAATTACACAGTCAGCACTTGAATTTGTTGTGAATGTATTTTCTATTCGCAACACTAACAGTGTTAAGATTGAAAGGGTCAAAAGTATAATTTATAAAATTAAGGAACAAAAAGTATATGTTATATAATTCTCTGTTTTTTTAGTCAACTGGAAATTATATTGGACAAATCCCTAATAAAGAACTTTAAAAATGCTAAAGATAAAAAGGTGTTTCAAATGTTTAAAATTTTAGAGAGATGTTAGGTTTAATTTGTCTTTTTTTAAAATTAAAAGGAAATGACCAATTTGCACATACTTCCCTACATAGATATTAAAATATTACCCCACTGGCCACCTCCGCCGGAGTTCCTATATTGAATATTCACGTTTGGAATAAATATTAATAAAGTGGTGGTGGTGCTGGGGTGGAGTTTAAACGCCCACTACTTCTTTGCACAGATGTCATTAATATAAATAATGAAAATAAAAATGTATATATTAACTTTTGATTTTTAACTCAAAACCATTAACAAGTTGATATAAGAAATTAACAAGTTTAGATAATCAATTCACGACTTTCATTTTTTAAGCAAAAATTCACTGTAATAATCCAATTAATCTTTCAGGTTATTTACAGGTTTAGATAAGGAATTCATAAGTTTAGATAAAGAAGTCACGAATTTAGTTTCCCTCCTATCCTTTGGATAGGCATATGGAGCATGTCCATCATGGACTAGATAGTTCATACTTTTTTATTTTACTTTTTTTTTTTTCAAAAAAAAAATATTTTAATGGGTAGAAAATCTAAAATAAAAATAATTTTTCAACTAATTATTTTTCAAAAAATAATTTTTTATTCAAAAAAGAAAAGTAAAAAATATTAAATCTAAGACAGTCCAAGATGGATGAGCTCTACTTGTCTATCCAAAAGATAGGTAGGGAAACTAGATCTAGGAAATCAAAAGTTTAGATAAAGAATTCACAAGTTTCTTTTTTTAAGTAAAAAATTCACTTACTCTCTTAGGTTATTCACAAGTTTAAATAATGAATTCACAACTTAAAGAAACCCTAAACCCTAAATCGTTGTGAATTAATTATCTAAACTTATAAAACCCTTATTTAAACTTGTTAACGGCCTGATAGTATGAATTTTTAACTTGGTAAATGAAAGTTGTTAATTCCTTATCTAAATTTATGAATGACTTAAAAGAGTAAGTAGATTTTTACTTTAAAAAAAAAAAAGAAAGTTATGAATCTTATCTCATCAATTCCTTATTATATGAAATTATTAAATATTCTGCCTGAATATTCCCACCTCAGTGGGGTGAGCGTCACCCAGCCGTTGGAGCTCCAACGATGGTGACGGCGGTGGCAACGACCAGTGAGGGTAATATGTTTTTTTTTATATATACACACACACATATGAGCAAATTTGTCATTTGATTTTAATTTTAAAAAAGATAAATTGAGTTTAACATCTCTCTAAAATTGTGAATATTCAAAATGTATTTTTATTTTTCAGCATTTTTAAATTTCTTTTTAGGGATTTTCCCATTATTATTTCATCCAAAAGCGAATAGACATCAGCCTCGTAAAAACAAATTCCATGAAAATAAAGCAAGATAAGGAAATAACGAGCAATAATACCTATTCATATATATATATATATATATATATATATATATATATATATATATATATATATATATATATATTTTTTTTTTTGGGGGGGGGGGGGGGGGAGGGGTTGTGGCGAGGGGTTGAAAAGAAAATATTAGCAGCCTTTATTATTTGGATGGGCCGGCGTGATAAAACATGGAGAGGAAAAAATGAGCAAATATCTGAACGCATAAAATACCTTTAGTCGCCATTGCGCCTCGTGTGCCGTTGGCTCCTAAGCTGGCCTTAGGAGCCTGGCACCCCTTATATAGCGGGATCGATCCCGCACCCCCCTCCCCTCTCAAGTATCAAAAAAAAAAAAAAAACCTTTAGTCCCTATATCAAAAATATATCTGGCTTAAAATCAAATCAAATATCACAATGAAAAAACAATTAAATTAATATTAACACAATCAAATACTCCCTCCGCTCCTAATTATAAGAGCTAGTTGATTTTTTTTTTTAGAAAGATTAAGGAAACTAACTAAATTACTTTAGAGTATTTTTATTTTTATTTTTTTCTTCAAAATACTTAATTTAACCAATATATAATTTAAGGATACACAACATATGAAACGATTAAATAACTTATTTAGCTTCCTTAATCTCTCCAAAAAAAATCAACTAGCTCTTATAATTAGGACCGAAGGTAGTAGTTTAAAATCAAATTATTTGATATAGATATATTTTCTTATTATTATATTTTAAATCCAAATAATAATTTAGTTAAAGATTTATTGGCCATTTCTACCTGTACAATGATAGGGAATAATTTTTTATAATTAAATGTCCTAAAAAGAAATATGTGGAGAGAGCGAGGGTACGAACCAAATAATAATAATAATAATATAAGAGGCTAGACATATATATTTTCTCAAAATATGAAGTGTCAGTTTCATGGATTTGGATTGCATAACTGGTGCTGATTTAATATTTTATCGTATCTCGTATCCATAATAAATACTCGTAATATTTGAATTATAATAATATAAGGACCCTTAAAAATAAAGTGGAGAAGAATGAAGTAAGATATTTTATAATATCTGGAATTCTGGATATGGCAGAAAAATGAATTCTTAAATAGAGAATATAATAATTGAAGAGCAATATGAATCGATAGTCATTTTTAACATTAAAAGCAGTCAATTTATACCGTTTACTTATTGCTCTTTAGGGCTCATCACAATGCTGAATATATATCTTAATGTTCATCGTAGTTGTCAAATATCTATATAATTTAAATACAGTTTGCGGTAAATTTAAGATTGATAATTTTTAAATTAAAATATTTTTCTTGGAAAATGTGACAATAAATGAGTTAAAAGATTGTTTTATTTAAGATTATGTATACATTAAAATATTTTCTTTCTTAAAAAAGAATAAAATTAAATCTAGATCATCTAGATTTTGGTGCTTGTCAAGAGTGATGAACACAAAAACTCAATCCTTTCAATCCATTATTCTGAAACTTTTTGATGATTATATTTTATGTTTAGGACATCATATCTCATAGATAATGTTTTCCAGTTACAAGAGGCAGCACTTATTGGTCAACCTACCACATGAACTAAGTTGCAAATATAGCTCTTAAAAAAAAACAAACAAACAAACATCTAGATGCAAATTTATGTTTTCTCAAAAATATTTTGTATCAAGCGTCATCATTAACACACACGCAGACAATATGTGTGTTAATAAGAACAAAAACATTTTCTAGTCTGGAAATCGTACCTAAATATTAGTCTCTCATTTTAGCTGGCGGAGACCGTCGTCAATCCATGGATTTCCCAGAATCTGCAGCATCCACAAAAAGAATGATCATAATTAGTTCCTGACATTAATCCTGACATATTTGTGCTTAGATGGCCAACTAATTAATCTGCATATGTAATGTAAGCTACTCTATCTTATATAACAAAAATGCCAGTTATATGATTAATATAGAAACACTAACAAGTTGTTGGTTGGTGAGGTGATAAGCAGCATCAGTCCGGGAAGGAGGAGAAAACAGATTCGAATCCTGGCAGACGCACTTATTGGGAGAGCTGAAAACCCCTTTACTCTTTAAACCTCAAGGGGAAACCGTTGACCAAATCGGAGAAAAAAATATTGACGTGTCCCTTTGTTTAGTTGGCAATAACATGACGTGGAACATTGATCCGTGCTAGTGTATCACACAATTACAGTACGCCATATGAAATAGTACAGATTTAACCTAATTAAAGAAGAAGAAGAAGATGATGATGGATGTTGCGTGATACACTAGCATGGATCAACATTGCAAGCCATGTAGATAGATAATTACAAGGCATTGAGGGAGATCGATCGATCGATGAAGGGATTAACTATAATTAATGAAGACAATAAGTACGAGGGAAGAGCGTAAGCGATGATGATGAAAAAAGAAGAATTTGAGGAGAATGATACGAGTGTGGCAGTGAAAGCGGGATGTGTAAGAATTTAAGGTGCAAGGTTTGGTTTATAACCATTCGATGATGATCCTCGTTGAAAACGACCCATTTTTTATTTCCCACTCGTTTCGCATGCAGTCCTATCTCCACTTTCCGATTCTTCGTCCACGAGTCCTTCATCTACCCTCTCACAGATATGTTCTGTTATATTCATGACGGTCGTTATATTCAAGTGTTATTAGATCCAATTGCTTTTTTTTTTTTTTTTTGGGGTTAAAATAAGAAAGAAAGAAATATAGGAGAACTTACTAGAGACCCCCTTAAAATGATAGCTAATATTATTTTAGCTTCTGTTATGAAGCACAGACCGACATATTTCTATAGTCCGTAATCAGGGTCCTAAAGTTTTTATGCGTTCACACCAACTCTGGCTTGAAACTATCATACGTAAATGATTAAAGCACTTTTTATTAGGACCATCGCTTATTGGGAAGTTATGTTCTTTAATTAATTTGAACTATATCGATGATTTCATAATGCAATTTTTTAAGTAAAGGGGTAAACATTAACGATTAGAAGTTACAAATGGGATCGATGTATAACTTCCCACTAACATGAGAGCTTTTATACAACTAGAAGGAGTTAATCCTTGCAATCGAATTGATTTGTCCCCTTTTATAAATTCCTCTGAGGTTGCCCCAGCATTGAATGTATTTTAACCAATATTACCTTTATTTAATTTTCTGCCAACTTTCTTTCATCATTTTTTAAAAATTATTTTTACTCTATCTTATTTACCCACCTATAAATAAAAGCATATTTATAAAAGCAATCGTATTTCCTTGATGTTTATTATTTTAGGTAATTTTAACTATTTTCTTGAATAGTGCAATTCGGTGAATAAGACCTTTTAAACGGGGATAAAGGGGGTACTACTATACATTGAAGCATTGTTATGCCTGATTCAATATAACTTTTTTAAAAATATTTTCTGCATTCACATGAATTTCAGTTTGAAATATTATGTTTAGGTGGCCAAAATCTCTTTCATTGGAATCAAGGCCTATTAATTGGTAATGTCCTTTACTTATTTGAGAATGAACTCAAAATTTCTTATTAATAGGAAAGTTTTTATGCCACTAAGCTATAAAATGATTGGTCCTGGTCATACAAATTTGTTTCAGTACCAATTTAATTACCCCAAATTAGTTAATTTTACATTTCATCCCCACATCGAGTAGTTCATTTTCTTAATAAGACAATTATACAGTACAGAGTTTATATAGGACATGCATAAGAATAAACAAGTTCATAAAGAAATGAGGATGACTAAAGGAAATCAACACATTAAGTAGCAAGTAACAGAAATGTTAATAGTTTTTTCATTACATTTAAAATTGTGCATAATTTTTAATTCAAGTAAGTTCAAATGAATGTATTTAAAAATTTCAAATTAGAAATTTAGTCAATTTTAATAGAAATGGAAAAATATATGAAAAAAACAATTTAAAAGAAAGGCATATGAATTCAAAATGACCAAGTGTTGGTTTATTAAAACTTTTTTCCCTTCAATGTCTAACATCGTTGTTCCTATTATTATTATTATTATTATTATTATTATTGAGGATTAAAGGTCAAAATGACAATGTTTCTGAAACACCCCCTTTGTTCTAAATATGGGAGCTATTAAGGTTTATTTTTATTTTTACAATTATAAGGTTTATCTTTATTTTAATATATAATACTCTTCCGGTCTTTAATATAAGATATTTGAGAAGTTGATATTTGCATTAAATATAAAACATATTTGTTTAAATTTATCAGTCTCTTCCTAATTTACTCATATTGATGCCCGTCCAACTATAACCAAAGAGACGAGAGAATTAGGGAATTAAGAAAGATAACTCAGATGTTTTAAAAAATGCATGTTATATTAACTAACTCAACCAATTTCTCTAGTCTAATCAAATTTGGTAAATATATATTATATTAAGGACTAGAAGAGTATCTCAATTCATATTGTCTACCAAATTTAAAACTTTCTCTAAAATTATACCTATTGCGAGTGCATAGTTGGAGAATTTTTATCAAGAGACAGTTTCAAGTAATGACTAAAGAGAGCAATCTAAAAAACACAATACGATTTCTTTCTACAAATAAGTAAGTTAACTAATTTTTTTTTAATATTTTAAATTAATCATCCAACTAAAAACAGGAGGGAGTAGCAAGTAACATATAAATTCGAACCGCCGACTAAAAAAGATATATTATCAACAATAATGAAACTCATATTTCATAAGGATGGTGTTTAGAATGTCACCCTCAACGCGAGAATCCTGGTAAGCTTATGGGATTGAACTCATGTAGTAATATTTTTCAACTTAAAAAGTTATTTTGTCACTCTCCAAAGTTTCACTTAATTTTTTGTTAAGTTGCTGTTGTTTTTTATTGGGTCTTTACGTTTTTCTTTGCTATTGGCATTGGCCCTTGTACTCATAATTTATTAATTGAAAACAAGGTAAATGCTGACTAAACGGCATGTAAATAACCATAAACTATAAATAAAAAGATTTTGTAAGAAAATATAATTTATTTATTATCGATGAAAAATGAAAAAGTACTCTATAATGCTTATAACTGTCTCTTTATTAATATAGATATATACCGAGTAAGAGCCACACAATCCACTATCAACCACATTTCCCCTATAAATTAATAAGATATAAATTATAATAATTTTTTTTTGTTGATATGGTAATTTAAACTAATAAATTATAAATATAGAAACTAATAATTTTAAAAAATATATATATAAGCAATGAATAAGAAAAGGGTTGCTATGATTTTTGGTCCTTCAAGTTTACTCATTTTGGTTTGAATCCCTTAAATTTCAAAACATAGGTTTTGGTTCGTTTAGAAGTAAGAAGAACAAGTTACACAATCATTTCAATACTTTTTAGAAGATTTGAAGCATGCTCTGTTTTCTGGTAAAGCATCACTCGAGTGATCTTCACAGAATACTGGATGGATTACTCGAATAATGTGCTAGTGATGAATAAAATGGGATCATTTAAGTGGTTAGTCAAGTGATCTTGTTTTTGAAAAACTGATCCCTTGATACATCATTTGAGTGATGAGCTAGTGATAAACTCCTTTTGAAGCCAAACCTTCGAAATGACATATTGTTAGAAAGCTCTTAAAGTCTACGTTTCACCGCAAAAAGAATTAGCTCAAAATTCATTATATTTTGAAAGTTATGATCAAATTCATATCACCTGCTCCGGAGCAACGTTTTTATATGACCGTGAAATTCTGAAATTCATATATCTTCCATTTGACCTTTTTAGAGTGTGATCCTGATGTCTTTGAAACATATCTTGAGTCTAGAGTTATATGCAACAATTTTCAATTCTAAATTTATAGTCTTCTAAAAGTTATGATTCGAAGAATGACAGCTATTCTAGAACATTGTAGAATATCAAGCGTCAACTTTTGAGATCCATATCTCTTTCATCTGAGCCTCTTTGAGGTTGATCTAAGCTTCTCTAAAATTAATTTTGTGTGTCATTTCATATGTAACTAGTTTTACCTCATTTAAAGTTGTGGTATAAGAGACATGTTTAAATTAATGAACATGTTCTAGAATAATGTGAGAAATTCTAGTGTCAATTTTCAAAACTCATATATTTTTCATCTAAACCCCATTGTGCTTGATCGATCTTGGTGTCTGTGTTTCTAATTTGAAGTCTAGTTTATATGAAACAAATTTTATCTCTATCGAATATGTGATTTGGGAGATATGTCCAAAATATCAAACCTCTGCCATGTTGAACGAAAATAGAGCTCAATAGAGTGGTCATCATTATTACATCACTCGAGTGATACTACCATTGATAAAGAACATCACTCGAGTGGCCACTCAATTAATCATCTATGGAGTTGCCATTTGAATGATCATTCAAGTAAAGTTGGTATAGCTTCCATATAAGTTATTTTAGCTTCAAATTAAATCATTCCAACCTCCACCTGACCATAGAGACATCCAATAGCAAATCTAAAAGATTGGATCTTGATATTCCCATTAGATTTTGCAAGTTCTTCTTTCTTTAATCTCTCTTTGTCTTTTTGATCATTCCAACTTGATAACTTCCTTTCTTTGACTTAATATGATGAAGGTTACTCTTTCTTCTTGTTTTGAATCTTGATGGTTGTGTTCTATAACCCAATTAGATAGCTTTTTTATTTTCTTGACTAATATGAGAGTCACTTCAAGAGAATATGAGAGAGAAATCTTTGGGATTAATTTGAGTCATTGAAAGCGTAATGTCACGGATCGCAGGGAAAGCGAGATATTTTATGTACAAGACACTCCTAAGGAGGTTTCTAGAGAACTCTAGATTAGTGTAGATACTTGTACATAGATATAGAATTGTATAGAAGTCTTCAGAACTCTCACGAAAGATGTACATATCTAGATATTTTGGGAGAAGGTTCTGGAGAACCAATCTCCACCGTCGGATATATTGAATCATGATCATTCATTGAGGAGGTGGATGCCTATAAATAGGAGGTGCCACCCATATTTGTAAACCATCGAAAGCAATACAAGTTCTTGGCATTTCAGAGCTTCTCTCTCTAAAAAGTTCTCTTTGTTCTTGTACTCTTTACCTACTTGTGAGGGTTTGGCTGACTTAACCAAGATCGTGGGAGTGATCAAACTAAGGTCGGCACGGTTTTGGGTGGATTTTGTCTAAGACCGTGATAGTAAGCTCCGCATATGTTAAATTCTAGGTAAGTTACTATTTAATTTAACTATTTATTTCAGTCTATTATTATTAATATAGTTGATATATAAGGCCATGAGTGTCCAAATAAAATGATTTGATTGAGTATCTTAAATTCTTCATGTTATTATTATATTTTTTATTCATTTAATATCTACCGTTATTTTTAAAGCTTTTTTTATTTTTTATTTTTAAATTATAATTTATAATTTATTCCTTTTATTTAATTTTAAAATTATTATATTACTAATAATTTAATGTATGAATTGAAATATAAATTTGATTAATAGATAATTATTAATTTATTTTTAGAGTAAAATTTGATTTCCACCTTTTTCAGCTTTACTTTTTGTAAGGAGTAGTATGAGTATTTAACAAATGTTTCCCACTTAACACATTTCCTTTATCAAAAAACACATTTCCTTTCTCAAAAATTTTATTTTTCGTTGACCTATATTCCATTCACATATCTTCTGAGCCACATTCACGCTTTAAAGTTCCTTCCCAATCCCTCATTTTCCATTCACTTCTTTCTTTTTGTTCATCATATCTTCTATATGTGGACCCAAGTTGGTCCCCAAGGCCACTTTCCTAAAAAGGAGTCTGTCTAACTTACGTTTCCCCATTAAGATAAGCTAGTAGCCGTAGACTAATTAATGATCGTTGTAGGCTATAGTCAGTACACAATGAATCCGGCATCAGTCCTCACATGGGAATATGGGATGAGATTCGAATCCATTCTAAAATTGAAATGATGGATAAAAAATCTCAAAACTCGACTGAATATATTTGATTAAGAACCCGAGTTCACATCTTTCTTTTCTAATAAAATACTCACACCATTTGTTTAGGTTTGGCAAGTTGTGAAGGGGTACTGAAGAGAAGTGATGGTGGCTGAATTTATGATTTTGTTAGGAAGTTAGGACGAAACAAGGCTTTTGGCTGTGAAACTTTGGAGGGTTATGTAAGGGCTTAGAATGACACACAAATTAGGTTTCACTAGGATTATTGTGGAAGGAGATTCAACTGTGGCTCTACAAATAATTCAGGAAGTTAGGATATAAAGAATGATTAGAGGCAGAACACTGAATGCATGGCTACGGGACAACAACAACAAGGAGATGTAGATTCACTTTAAGGGAAGGTAATTCTGTTGCAAACTGGCTAGCCAATTATAACTTTAACTGTAATGAAGATTTTATTGTTTTTTATTCTTCTTTAACAGGGATGATAGATTTTCTGTTTAGTGATACTGTGAAAGCTCCAATTTTTACCAAGGGGGAAAAAAAAAATCACACCATGCTTCAACTTCTCTATTATTTTTAAAACCTATTCTTATGTTCAACCAGTTAATTCCATTAAAAATATTCTTAAAAAAATAATTAAAATTTATATTAAAATAAATTTTATTTATTAATTTACCCTTCATTATATTAAAACTCTAATTTATTTTTAAATCGTAATTCGTTTGTATTGGGCCAGTTGTCATATTTAGTTATGATATTACAAATTTGAGTCAGAATTGAGAGCAAAAAACAAAACATGAGCCAGAAATTGACTCTTTTATAGAAAGGAAAAGGAAGGGAAGAGGAGGGGGAGGGATGGGAAAATTTTCGTGAGGTGAATCTAAAAAACATGAAGAGGTGGAGTACGTTATGAAATTTTAACGATGATAAGGTATAATTAAAATAAAATAGTAAGAATAATTAATTAAAATATTTTAAATCTACTTTAATTTTTTAAAAATCTAACTCAATTTTTTCCCCTCCACTTACCGTCTCTGCCCTCATTTCAAACAGGCCCTAAGCCATGGGCCAGATGTCATAAAATTTGTCTTCAGATAATTCTATCATTACATGGTAAGTACCACTTTTAAAGCTTGTTCACTTCAAGAGTCTAAGATTTTGAAGATAATTATAGGTTTATTTATCTATAACACATAATTTTCGTTATTAGTAATTTCAAAATTTTGGTTGTGAGTTTTTCTCACTTCAGTTTTATTACCTTACACCATAAGTCGAATATCATAGCAAATTGCCAAATTGTTCTCTATTTTCAGGAACAAAATTTTGTTATTTTACAATGGTAAAGTCATTTATTTCCCCTTTATCAAGTAAAATTTGATTATTCTTTTTCTCTTTCTTTTGTTCAGTATATATTATTTGAGTTTTGCTATTATCCTTATCATCATGTTTATTATTTTGTTAAAAAATAGTTGCAGTGTTTGTTGAAAAACTAGTTTGCCGTCTTTCACTATCTTTCAATGGAGTTTGTTTTGATTATTTAAGTTGGGCTTGCATCATTGACTATTTTAAATATCTATCAATTATGTATGAATATGCTTTAGGGTTTAATGTTTCTGCTTTTACTACAGAAAATTTTTATCTGCGTGAGTGTGTCCTACTGATATTTTCCCTCTTTTCTCTTTACAATAGGATCCACTCACTTGTATGTGAGTGTGACTGAAAAAAATTTCTACAATAAATGCAGAAACATTAAACTCTATGTTTTAAGAGAGAATTTCAATAAAGTAACAAGTAACAAACTAACTTAAAATTAGGATGAAATAAAAAATGAAATTATACTGACAAAAGGATTAAATTAAAATTATGTTTAAATGGGTAATGACCAAAATATCCTTCATCTTTTTTTAAGTAGAAAATCCACTTCAGAAATATAGGTCTAGAAGTAACCTTACCCTAGAAGCTTTTTTTTTCCCCCTCAATGTTCCCGCAGGTTTAAAAACGTAGTATTGTTTCTCTATTCCGTTAAAATAAACTAATGTTGACCATTAAAAATTGATGTTGACCATTAACTTTTTAACGAAAATGGGCAACATTGTTACTTTTTGAAACTTCTAGGGTAACATTGAGACAATAAAAATTTGAAGGGTAACATTGCTCTTCAACAAAAACTTCCAGAATAAATTTGCTACTTAATTTTTTTTGAAAAAAAGGTTTCCTCCACTACCTTGCCAGTCTCCGACAACTAGAACTCAATTGCAAAGCGCTGGTAGTGAGTAGCGTTAGGTCAACCGGCAAGAGCTCTGGTATGAGCACGGGGATAAATCCATAAAGGTGATTAGGGAGAATTTGAATCAATATGACCCTTTAGCTTACTAAAAGGATAATAACCACTAATCTAATTAACAAAGCTTTTAAATATGAGAAAATCCCACAAAAAGAACTTTAAAAGTAGAAAAGGGAAAAATGGTATTTGGAATATTTACAATATCAGAAACGTGTTAGGCCTAATTTATCCTTTTTTAAATTAAAAAGAAATGATAAAATAAATGCTCTCAAAGATTTGTTTTCTTCAAAAAAAAAAAAAAAAGGTAACCCCTAACCCTTGAGAATCATTGGCGACATATTCATGCCATTGCTGGAGCGTTAGCAGGAATAATTATTCGCAAAGTAACAAGTTTTGTTAATTAATTTACGATATTTAATTAGGTTTTAATAACTTTTGTTTACCAAATAACAAATCTACACTATCAAGTTTTTCACAAATTTTATTAAAAAATTCACGACATTTAAAATTAGGTTTTAACAACTTTCAAATATAAATTATCAGGTTTTTCCATAAATTTTATTAAAGAATTCATGACATAGTATTAGGTTTTGACAACTTTCATTTAGATTTGTTACTTGGTGACACATAAGTTATTTTGGGTCAAATTATGCCTTAATGAGTCAACTATGGTTATTGTCATTTCTCTTGGGAGTTGGGTTTAGTTATTGTCAATTCTATTTTTTAAGCAATTTTTGGTAGTTGGGTTTAGTTATTGCTATTTCTATTTTCTAGACAGCACAACTTTTAGAGTTATACTCGTATTTCTCTTTGTATTTTCATGCTTTTAATTACCCTTTTGTAATGCAGATTCAGATTTGATGAAATGAAATTGAGTGTTGTCAGTTCTCAAACTTGGCTTAAATCTTGTTTTCTTTATCTAACATTAGGTTTGTGGTGAGACAAGTGAGTTCTTTATCAGTTGGGAGGGTGACTTTGCCTTTAATATCAATTGTGGTGGACTCTTATCTATCCCTTTTATCCCTTTTATTTTTACAGTCTATTTTCCCTCTTTGTTGTACCCATCACGTATCACTTGGTTAATGAGACTTGTTAAAACCAAATGAGATATGGTGAATTTCGTAACAAAATTTATGAAAATCCAAATAATGTAAATTTGATACTTTGACAAATGAAAGTTGTTAAAACGTGAATACCTTAACAAATATTGTTACTTGGCCAATAATTATTTTAGCCGGAGCTCCAGCAACTGGCATGGATATGTCACCTGCGATTGATGGTGGCTGACGAGGGTGGAGGTTGCTTTCTTTAAAAAATCTTTGAAGGTATTTATGTCATTTCCTTTTAATTTCAAAAATGACAAATAGGCCTAACAATTTTCTAGTATTATGAAACTCCGAAACACCATATTGTCATTTCTTATTTTTAAATTTCTTTTTGTAGGGCTTTTCTTTTCATTTTGTTGTTGCAACACACACACACACTCTCTTTATATAATATATTTAAATTTAGTTTCGAAACTTGTTTGTCATATAAAGCTTGAACATGCAGAAGAAAAAATTCTTAAAAGGTGAAATCTGACTTGTCAATCTAGAACTTTTAATTGTTAATGTGTCAGGTCTTTTGCAGAATAAGATGTGTGAAAAATATGTGAAAATCATTTACAATATCAATAATGTTTGAAAAATAAAAGAATTTTGGTCATTACCCATTAAAACATAATTTTGTTTTCCCCTTTATCTTGAAGTGCGATTTCATATTTATTTTGTGTCACGGGTGCCATATTAATGACGATGACATGATATTATGCTAGTATACCAAATAAAAAAAAAAAAAAACGTGCGCACTAGAATTTAATGTTATAATTCGTTGTTGTTTAATTTCAGCTTGCTTTTTCTTTTTTTAATCACATTTTTTCTCGGTGAGAGCTTAAGTAATTGATAAAGCAAAAAACTCGCAATTGCGGGTAAACAAAGTTCATGTACCAATAAAGATTGATGTAATTTTGAAAAAAAAAAAAAACAAAGATTGATCTAAATAGCAAGGATGGTTCGATAACTTATAACTTCTAAGATTGTGAGTTTAAAACTCGTTGAAATAAGTATTTTGTTAATGAGAAAATATAAAAATCTCTATGAAGACATAATCTGACCTTAATTAATTCAGAACCCAAGACTCAACTCATATAAAGTTTTGATTATAAAATATAAGAGTTTTATGTCCCAAGATTATAAGGTTATTGGCTCATGACTATTACTTCTTACACGTGGAAATTGAAGAGTCATGTAGCTCATAGATCATGAATTTCATTTATTTATAAAATTTCATAAGGATTATTCTAAAATTAAATAATAAAGTTAGCTATTTTTTTTTTCAGGGGTTAAGGAGCAAAGTTGGCCTGGAAATTTTTTTTTTAAAAAAAGAGAGCAATTTTGAAGTTTAAAATCTAATGTTAAAAAAATAAAGTAGATGATATATGAACTTCTAGGGCAAGTTTGAACCTTAACAAAAATTTCGAGAATGATATGGTGGCTATCAGTTCAACATATTTGATCAACTAACGGTCAAAATTAATTAAGATAATGGTTAGGAGCAAAATTAGCCCTCGAAAAACTTTCAAGGTAAAGTTGCTCTTTGGTGAAAACTTATGGAGCAAAATTACCCCTTAACCCTAGTTTAACTAATTAACAATAGTGTAAAAATTCTCATTTTGTAATTGTAGTATCTTTAAACTATATGATAATTATATGATTACAATATTAAAAGTAGGGTTAAGATGCAATTTTGTACTCAAAATAACCAGTCAAAAGTGTTGGTATTTGATTTTTTTTTTTTGGGGAGCATTTTCACCCTAGAAGTATTAAAAGAGGGGTAAATTCACCATAACCATTAAAAAACAAATGTTGATAGTTAAAAAATTGACATTGACTATAAACATTTTAAACAGCAAAGGGCAAACTTCCTATATTATATTTTAGTTACTTGTAAGGAAAATTTCCTCCTCAAAAAACCTTGGTTACCTAACACTTGGCAAAATTTACTTCAAATTAACATGAATAATTTAGGGAAGATCCTTTAAGATCTCAAGAGACCAAGAGAATCCCAAAAAAATCCATGAGAAAAGTCAGCTGTCAAAAAATGTATCAAGTAACTTTTTTTTTTTTTTCGGTAATAGAAAGTTTTGGAGGGTTCGGCATCAGTCCCCCACCAAAGCCAGGGCACGGCCCTGGGCTCTATGAGCACTTACTGGGGACTTACGAGATCGCCTACCAAAGGAGTCCCAGTGACGGCAGAGGGGATCAAAACTACGACTCAAGGGCCTAGTCCTGGATCCCTTACCATCTCTGCCAAGTCACATTGACAAGTGACTTGATGATGTTTAAGTAAGAAGATGAAATTATATTGGTTCCCTCGTTTCCTTTCCTTCATCACAAGAAATCCTATGTTGAGGCTCCAAAAGTGAATCTTCATTTCCTTTTCCATTTGATCTTCTTCGATTCCTCTAGTTTTGGGTCTCTCTCTCTGCCGTTTTACCTCCGTCATCCTTTATCGATAGCGGCTGAGCTTGGTTCGGCTTCATCTCTAACACGTGATTGAGACAGAGAAGGGAAAAAGGAACTGAGAAAAATGTCTATTCTCATTAAATTGAATCTAACCATGTACAGTGACTCACTTTATATAAAGGAAAATATTTACATCAATACTATTGCTACTTCTCGCCACACTTGGTTACAACAATATAGTTACAACAAATATTTACACTAATAATAATTAATCAAGTAACTGACTCTGTTACCCCCCCAACTAGCTGAGGCGTATATGTTGATCATACCAAGTCTAGATAAAAAAACCATGAAAGGGTAATTCAGTCAAAGTCCAGGTCTTATTTTGCACTAAAGCTGTGATTTCAGCTTGCATTGCTTGCTACCACTCAGGATATTGAATAGCTTCTTTGAAATTTCGAGGTTCATGAGGAATTGAAATAGAACAAATGAAATGCTTATAGGAGGGTGAAAGATTACCATAAGAGAGGACAGAAGATAGTGGGTATCTGCAGGATCTACACTTGGAACCAGATTGATCTGAGATAAGTTGAGAGCAATGATAGTCACCTAAATATGTAGGATGCTTATGTAGTCTAGTAGACCTACGAAGAGGTGGATTAGGGGCAGTGACCGAAGTAAAAGAAGGAGAAGAAGAGTGAGTAATGGAAATAGGAACAGAATGAGATGAATTAGAAGCAACTGAAATAGGGGGAGGAGAAGAATTTGGAGAAACAGATGGTGAAACCGGAGGCTAAAACTGGTCATCAAGATCAGATGAAATATTTGAAGTAGGCATAGGAATAGAAGCTGGAGAAAATGTAGAAATACGATAAGGAAAGATTGATTCATAAAAAATTACATGCCTTAACACAAAAATTTGATGATTATGAATATTAAGAAGCACATATCCTTTGGTGCCAGATTTGTAGCCAAGAAAAAGACATTTTCGAGCCCTAGAATCAAATTTTGTCCTATGTGAAGATAAAGTGCAAGTAAAACACAATGATCCAAAAACTTTAAGTGTTGTGTAATCTGGGCCAGTATCATGTAAGAGATGAAATGGGGTTTAATGATTTAAAATAGGGGTTGGAAGTCTATTTATAATGTAAACAGCATGAGAAATGGCATAGCACCAATAAGATAAAGGCAAATGTGATTGAAACATTAATGCTCTAGCAACATATAAAATATGTTGATGCTTTCTTTCCACAACACTATTTTGTTCAGGAGTTTCAACACATGATGTTTGATGAGAAATTCCTTTAGAAGAATAAAAAGAATCCATTTGAAATTCAACACCATTATCAGTTCTAATAACTTTGATAGTAGTTGCAAATTGATTCTCTAACAAAAGAATGAGAGATTGCAAGGAGGGACGTGCTTCAGCTTTTGTTTTTAAAAGACACACCCAAGTGTAACGGGAAAAATCATCAACAACCGTAAAAAAAAATCTATGACCATGTATAGAAGAGAGTTTATATGGTCCCAAAATATCAGCATGCAATAGTTGCAGAGAAGAAATAGTTTTGGATGCACTAATTGGAAAAGGAACTTTTCTTTGTTTGGCAAAGTGGCATACATCACAAGCACCAGAGGAATTACAAGAAATGAAAGGATATTGTTTCTTTAAGACATGCAAAACAGAGGAGGACAAATGTCCAAGGTGGAAATGCCACAAGTCAAATGGGAAATTGGATGTACTAGAAATAGCACTATCACCAGAAACAAAATTGTCACTAGAAACAGAACTAACAAATGGCTTACTAGAAATAGAACTATCATTAGCATTCATATGTAGGTGACTATGCAGCTTGTATAATCCTTCACAAAGTTTAGCTAAACCAATCGTTTTCCATGTCTTTAGATCCTGTATGAAACAACAAGAAGGAGAGAGGATTAGACAGCAAGAAAGATCTCTAGTCATTTGAGAAACAGAGATAATATTGAAATGGAAATTTGGAATGTAAAGAACATTGGTAAGAAGGATATGTGCATTAATCTGTACAGAACCAGAAATGCTAGCTATAATGGACATTTTATTTGGTAATGTTAAACGAATAGAGGAAATATGTGAGTAAGCAGTAAACAAATTTAGGGAATAACAAATATGAGTAGTAGCTCCAATATCAAGAATCCAATGACTAGAAGAATCAAAGACCAGAATTGTGTACATACTCTGTGAATCAGCATTTGGAGTCAAAGTAAGGGTGGAAAGCTGATTAACACAAGAATTGTTAGTAGATGGCAAAACAGAAACAGAAGCATTCAAACCATGAGCAGCAACAGTTGGAGGTTGTAATAGTGCAATTAATTGATTATACTGATCTTGACTAATAGATGGATTGGCAAAAGTAGGTGCTGAGGATAAAATACCAGCAGATGAACTAGGAGAAGGTGTTACCACATTGTTCATTGACACCTTATTACGAGTCTTGTAACCAGGAGGAAAACCGTGCTTCTTGTAACAAGTTTCAACAGTGTGCCTTGGCTTGCCACAGTAAGTGCATTGCTTCAAATTATTGTTGAATTTTTTGCCAAAAAAAAAAAAATTTATTGTTGAATTTGGACTGATACAAAGGCTTTGGAGATTGGTTTCCCATCGGTGAATCAGCAAGAGTGAAGCAGATATTCTGTTCTAAAGAGCCTGTAAGGTCTTGTTCCTGTTGTGCAACCAGAGAGAAGACTTTATTAATGGAAGGAAGAGGGTCCATGAGTAAGATTTGAGAACGAACAGTAGCAAATCGATCATTGAGACCTTTCAGAAATCGAATAACATAGTCCTGACGAAAGTATTCCTTTGATGAACAGGAACAATCAGCAATTGGACGGAAATTTAGTAATTCGTCCCATATTATTTTGATTTTTGTAAAATAGTCAGATACAGAAAGGTCTCCTTGCTTGATTTGGAACAACTCATCTTGAAGCTCTGCCACTTGGAAAGCATCGCCTTGACTGAATCTTTCCTTCAAATCATTCCATACGTCCACTGCTCGATTAAGCCAGATGACACTCTGACTAATTGAAGGAGAGATCGATCGGAGAAGCCAGGTCAGAACCATAGTATTGCATCGTTGCCACACTGTAAACAGAGGATCTGTGACAGCAGGAATCGCCAACGTTCCATCAATAAATTGATGTTTATTCTTACTGATCAGAGCCATCGACATAGCACGGGCCCAATGATGGTAGTTAGAATCGATCAAAGGCGGCGAGACAAGCACTAAGGACGGGTTTTCATTTGGATGCAAGAAGAAGCAACTCGCAGGATCTTGAGATGGTGGTAAGGAGGACGATGATACACCGGCAGAGGTTTCAGTAGCCATTAAAAGGTGAAGATCTCAGGTAAAAAAAAAAAAAATGAAATCAAGAAACAGCTGAAAAGTCGAGGAATCACAAATCTTCGAGCAGAAACACACCAAATCGACGCTGTGAAAGAATGAAGAAGGCGAAAGAAATCACACTTAGGGTTTCAACTCAAAGAAAAGGGGAAAGGTGAAATGCGGAAGACAAATTCTGAAGGTAAGAGAGAGAGCTCTGATACCATAACACGTGATTGAGACAGAGAAGGGAAAAAGGAACTGAGAAAAATGTCTATTCTCATTAAATTGAATCTAACCATGTACAGTGACTCACTTTATATAAAGGAAAATATTTATATCAATACTACAGCTACTTCTCGCCACACTTGGTTACAACAATATAGTTACAACAAATATTTACACTAATAATAATTAATCAAGTAACTGACTCTGTTAATCTCTCCCTCAATCTCTTAGCATTGGCGCCTCTCCTTCCGTCGTATCTCGTCGTTCTCCAGCTCGGCTTCTCTTTGTTCTAGATCATTGCAATATTATATCTAGTTTCGAAGTCCAGTTATATTTACTGGATTCAACAATTTCTTCCTCAAATAGGTTCATCTGATACTGATCGATTGTTCAATAGGCAAAGAGCTCTTCATGAAATCCTCGAAGGTGGTTTAGGTAAATCCAATCCCGTAGTTCTTCTTTAATTTCTCAGCTTTCTTGCTGATTCTATTATGTATTTTACTCCATTAGTTCATCAATCAGTGAAGGAAAGCCCGCTTAGCTCCGATAAAATTTTGCTGCAGGTTGTGGCATTTAATTCTCGCGCTGGTCTTTAGGTTAGAACTAATGGCTTGGGTTTAGTTGAGTGCAGTTTTCATTGGCTTTAATGTTCTTTTAAAGAAGGAATTGTTCCCGAATTGTTATTCATCATACCATAATGACGGCGTAGTGTTGGACAATGGTGAACAGTTTCAATGCATGAATAAATTTACAGAACTATTTACTATGCTTAACTAAAGTGATTACTTTGATGGCTTTATGCCCTTAGAAGCGTGGTACTTGTGATTGCCTTTTTTTTTTTTGGCGCGCAGAAGTTGTTATGTTATTCATTCAAGGGGGGTAGCCATGTTTTATGACCTAGAATCCTAATGACTCATCATATCGCCTACTCAATATATCACAAATAATTATACTCTCTCTCGCCTCCTAATTATAAGAGCTAGTTGACTTTTTTAGAGAGATTAAGGAAGCTAATTAAATTACTTTAAAGTATTTTTATTTTTATTTTTTTCTTCAAACTAATTAATTTAACTAATAAACTAATATATAATTTAAAGATATACAACAAATAAAATGATTAAGTAACTTATTAAACTTCCTTAATCTCTTCAAAGAAAGTCAACTAGCTCTTATAATTAGGACCGGAGGTAGTATTTCATATTTTCTTAATCTCTTTGATTACAGAGTCATGCAGGCCTTTTAAATCTCTGTATAGTAGTGCTTGTTGTTGTGAACAGCAGACTTATGATTGAAAATTTAATCAAAGTTTGACTCTTCCACTTATTCTTGATATTCATACTGATGTATATTTGTTCATTTAATTTGCAGAGCTTTCTTTTTTTTTGGTTAGGAACAGGCAAGCCGAAGCTTGAGAAAATATGAAAAGGCTAGACCAATAAGTATAACCCTAAATACAACAAACTAGATAAAACCATCTACCGCAAATCATCTAGTCCTTCAAAATCATGTGGAGGCATCCTCTAGGAACCGTGTGAATTAGAACCACATCGACATCTGCAGGGGCATTGTGGCGTTACTTGGCCAGTGACTAAATTCTATGCCTGTTGGGACATAGAATTTAAATTACCTTGAACAACAACATGGGTGCGAGGGCCTTTGTATTTATTCTTTTTTCCTATTGCCTTTTTCGGACCCATATGTAAAACCAAAGCTTTGTTGGCATTGGAACCTCCACTCGGCTTCATAATAGAATCAGCTTGATTTAATGAATCCAGCAAGCCCACATGTCCATTGGCATCTGTAGAAGTACACGTCTCATTTAAGTGTGCATTGTTCAAAGATGGGCTTTCATTAGATGTTGTATGCACTTGTTGGCCAGGCCCAACTAGATCCATTGGTAAGGATACATTACTGGGTTCGGACTCATCACTCTTTGGGCCACTAGTGGAAGCATCAGATTTTTTGTCCTTGGCCTTATATTGAGCTTTTAATTTGGTCCCACTTTCAATCCATTGCCCTTGTTGCTTGCTAGCTGTCATCCGTGCACTTCCAGAGATGTTGCTGTCCTTTCTGAACGTTGCTTGCTCCACTCGAGGGACAGCCTCCTGCTCAGCGGTATGGGTCGCTGCTCTCACCTCGAGATTCTGAGAGACCTCAATCGGCGCGTAATGAGACTTCTGGACAATAGCCGTTGGCAACACCGGCCTCGCCCCAGAGCCTGATGCTTGCTGCTGTTGTTTGGAATCCGACCAGTGAACAGGGCGGCTCCGGCGATTCCGCCGGTTAACGAGCATCCATGGCCCAAAAGCTTCATCAGAATCTTTCGCCGATGTGTTTACAGACATAGGCGGAGGCGGTGGTGGGTTATGATGAACGTTCTGTAGATCCGAATCCGAGGATTGATGGGGGCATTTTTCACGCTTATGGCCAAACCGGCCACACTCAAAACAGATCAGTGTAAGCCCTTCGTACTCTACATTAAATATGGATCCAGCCGCGATCACTTTGGGAACAAGTTTTTTTTGAAGATTTAGCTCCACGCAAATTCGAACAAACTTCCCCCTCTGAATTTTTGGTGATGCATTTTGGCAATCCTGTAGCGTGTTCATATCCACCTTTAGAGTCCTCCCAATCCGATCACCTAGCCGAGAGATGCAGTGTTTGTTATACAGGTGCATTGGAACATCTGGAATTCGAACCCATGTGGCCACCCTGCCTAAAGCATTCTCATATGGATTGAAATATGGTGTCCAACGTTGAACTATCACACAATGTTGCTTGATAACCCAAGGTCCTTCATAAAGCACTTTCTTATAATGTGTCTTCCATAGTTCTTGATCCTGAAAACGCACAACAAAATAGTTGTTAGGTATGTCAATAAGTTCAAAACTAGAAAATCCCCATAGGTTTGTTAAAAGGTCTTTAAGAACAAAGAGGTTGAATTTCCTGCCAAGCACTGTGAGGATAAGAGCATAATTCCATGGTTCACACCACTCATTATACTCTTCCTCAGTGCATGGCGCCACAGGGTAAAGATCCATCAGCTTCCTCATCTCCTCAGTTGGCTCAGGAATTTTCCAGCAGATATCTTTGTCATTGGTAAATAAATCATCCTCTTCCATAACATGGCCATTGTGGGCAACGCCATTATATCCCAATAGAGAGGCACGGTAGGATTGGAACTTTGGAGTGCTTTCTCCATTTTTTCCTGTCAACTCCCTTTTTTCAGAGCTTAAGTTTTCCTCAGCAACATGTTCTATTTGCTTTTCTGCCATAGCCTCATCCATGATGACCAGAGGAGTTTCTTCCAATTTCTTCTTCTTTTTTCGCTCGTCATCCCCTTCAGCAGGCGGTCTGTCTGGTGGTAGTATTCTTTGCCCAGTATCAGCTAGAATGAGAGCATTTTCATATGTTTCGGCCATTATAGATTTCATTTAATTTGCAGAGCTTTCTCTTCAGAGCTCAATGCATTAATTTTTCTTTTTTTGTTTTTTGTTTTTGTTTTTTGTTTTTTTTTGTTTTTTGCAGTATCGTTTGTTGATTAAGTATGGATTTTGGTCTAGCTCTAAATCATTGAGAGATTGGCTACTGTTCATGTGTTGGTAATAATTTTGATGAATTCACTAAATAATAAATATGCATAGGATAATTTGTTGAAGATCATTTCTTAAAATGTTATTTTCCATTATGTTATTAAAGTTGTGCTTCCTCTGCAGTCTTACACTTGTAAATATTTCCAGTGCTCCGTATTTGGTGGAAATTCTTGCACACGAAAAAAATATCTGAACCAGTAAGTTTATAGACAAGCTTTTATCATATCACACAGGAAAAAGATGTTGTGACCACATGAATTCCCTTTTTCCTTCATATGACTTATTGCTTTTCTAAATATGGTTAGTTTGCGGTGTCATTTTTCCAATCACAACAAACCATCTTAACATCACTACATACGTTTTGAAATATAGGCTTAATGTTGCAGGTTATTATCTCACTTTATATATTCATTACAACTGCTGCAGTTTTGTATTCAGACTTAGTAATCCTCAGGTTATTTCCTTTTGAGTTCAAAATTGATTGTAGAGATCAAATTTAAACCTTTTTAAAATTTTCTTATTAGAAGTGAGCTTAAGTTGGTAAATTTGCTCTGATTAGGAATCATTTTTCAGTGTGAGAACTTCAGATGAATTATTATAGCAGTATATGAGAACGGATACATATCGATGAATTATTGTTTGAAACACATGTGGATAAGTCAGCCAAAAAAAATTAAACAATTAAGTAGCTTAATTATCGTTGCTGGTGTGTGCAAGCAGCACGATCAATTTTTTTTTACTTTTGGACCAAGAGCCTGACCAGTTGAAACAAAGCAACGTATTTTGCATCTTCTTTGTATTTTGCAGTGTAAAGGCGCGAAATATGTAAAAGTAAAACTCAATGTATCTTCTTTGTTAAATGTTCAATGCTTCTGATATGCTCAATATAGCAAACATCAGCTTTTGCATCTTCTTCATTATGCTAAACACTTTCTGTTAATTTGGTTTGTTGTTACACACTACGATACATACATGTAATCCTGTCACAGGAAAAGCTACCTGCATTAAATTTGGTCCAGATGCAAAATATATCGCAGTCGGATCAATGAACCGTAAGTTTCCACTGAGTCCTAAGTTGCCACCAGTTCCAAATGTCCAATTTGGCGGATTGAAATCAAAAGTTGCTGCAGTTTTAATTTCAATGCATGGAATAATTTGATGGATTGAAAAGTGAATGAAAGCTGTGATTCTTCTGATTGTTGAGTATTTTGGGGCTCTTGGGTGGGAGATAGTCTACTTCCACTATTTCTGCAGCAGCTTACCTGTGTCCGTTGTCTAGGAATTGATTGCAACTAGGAAGAAAGAGAGATGAAGAAATAGTCATGTGTATTTTGTAACTTAATTGTTAATCAACTTAATGATATTATTGTATTCAAATTATTTTAGTGGTTAATGAAGTTTTTCAAACTCGATTCCTCTGTACTAAATTGAGTTTATAGAAACTTTATCACAGCGTTTTAACAATTACATCTTTAGGTTTTAACAATTCCATCACAACGCTTTAATAACTATATCTCTAGTTTTTATCAACAACATCACAATGTTTTAACAACTCCACGTCTATATCTTCAGGTTTGTTACAACTCCTTCTTTGGAGTTTGACAACTCTATCTCTATATTTTGACAACTCATTAGTGGATATTGACAAGTTCATCAGTGGGTATTGACAAGTCCATTAGTGGGTAGTGATAAGTCCATCAGTGGTTGTTAATAAGTCTATCAACTGATCTTGACAAGTCCATCAGTGGGTATTGACTAGTCCATCAATGGGTATTGACAAGTCTATCAATGGGTCTTAACAAGTCCATCAATGGGTGTTGACAATTCTATCAATGGGTGTTAACACCCATTGGGTTTTGATAATTCCATCAGTTGGTATCAACAACTCTATGAGTGGGTGTTGACAATTCCATCAGTTGGTATTAACAACTCCATGAGTGGGTATTGACAATTCCATCAGTTGGTATTGACAAGTCCTTCAATGGGTGTTGACAACTCCATCAGTGGGTGTTGATAACTCCATCAGTGGGTGTTGACAACTCCATCAGTGGGTATTAATAAATACATGAGTGGGTGTTGAAAACTCCATCAATTGGTTTTGGCAACTCCATCAATAGGATACTGACTAGTCCATCAATGGGTATTAGCAACTATTTTCTATTTAATAACTCAATTACTGTCATTTTTACAACTCCTGATTATTGAAAACTCCTTCTTTTAGGTGTTGACAACTCAATTATTGTCATTTTTACAACTCCCGGTTATTGAAAACTCCTTATGTGGTTATTGACAACTCCTTCTTTTAGGTGTTGACAACTCAATTACTATCATTTTTACCCCCTACGCAGATCCTAATCGCTCTTAGTGCCACTGGAGACACCCTCACTCTTGGGCGCTTCTAATTTTGTCGTGGGCGAAGAGGAGACAACCATTACTAGTACCAACCACAGAATTTGTCATTAATTTCGCTTTAACACAATCTTATAGAACAAAAAAAAAAAAGTATGATTAGTAACTGAAGGGCTAAATACCAATTTTGTCACGGAAGTATTAGTCAGGGAATATTCAACACTTGGAAGTTTTTTTGGTATTATTTTTGCCGTGGAATTTTACAAAAAGGAGCAAATATGCCCCCAAAAGTTTTTTAGGAGTAAATATACCCCGGAAGTTTTTTTGTTAGAAGCAAATTTGTCTTGGAAGTTTACAAAGAAGAGTAACAATTTAATGGTCAAGATCAACCGATGTACAAAATTGCTATATTTGCAAACTTTCGGGACAAAAATAATGCTAACAAAACTTCCGGTTGTTAAATGCTCCCTAGTCATACTTTCGTGACAAAATTAGTATTTAACCCGTAATTGAAAATGGTGGGATGGAAAGAGTGTGTGTGTGTGTCTGTATTACATATAAAATTTAGGTTGCGAATTGCGAGGGTTTGGAAGTTAGAAGAAGGGGTTGAAGAAGAGAGATAATAGATGTTGGTGCAATGAAGAGCATCTATGCAGTTTTGACAAATGCGAGTTTTGGATTCTGTTTGGAGGAAGGAGCCGTGAAGGGTGGGAGAGGGTTCATTGACAATAACAATAAAATTGCTTGAGATGGAGGGAAGGAAATGGGGTACCAATGTAATTTCATCTTCTTACTTAATCACTATCAAGTCCCTTAGGACCTTTTTGATAGCTTACTTTTCTAAGATTTGGGATTTTATTGGTCCCTTGGCACCTTAAAGGGATTTTGCCAATAATTAAGTCTCCGATAGAGCATAAAAATATATGACCTTATTTTTAACAAGGGTTGGGGTTGTATGATTATGGGAGAATTTCAGTCAGGTTCTAAGAAAAAAGATTTATCACAATAAAGTCCTTTAAAATCATGAAATAGCATACATACCTCAAGAGACTTGACTGTAATTAAATCTAAATGCACAATTACCAATATCACCTTCTCTTTCATTCACTTTTAACTTTTCTCTTACTCGAGTCATTTTTTAACCTTCATCCCTCTGTGCGCTCACAAATGCGTTGGCGAGGTTGTGCTCACAAATCCGACAGCGGCAGCGGATAGCAAAAGTTACTCTAAATTTTTGGGAGATTTATTGCTGTCAAATGTGAGGAATAATTGCTGTCATAGTGATGTCTTGTTTGTTGTTTTGGACTAGATTTAATAACTTGAATCTGAATCAAAATTGCTGAAATTGTTGCCTCTTGAATTTGTTAAAAGTTTCTCACTGCACTTCAATTTTAAAACTGTGACTTAGAACGTGTACGAAGTTGTCAATTTTAAGGTGTTTAGGCTAGGACAACTTGTCAATTGGAACTTAAACCTGGACTTTGGTAAACTTTTGAGTTGATACATCAAGTTTACCAGATCATGAAACCGATGCAATTTAACTTCTTTTATTTATGAATCTCCCATCACTGAGTCGCTTAAGAACAAAGATCTGAATATTTGTGGGAGTTTTTGTTCCCAATAATTATTAATAGATATTTATTAATTTTGTGCTTTGCCAAAGAACAAAGATCTGAATATTTGTGGGATAAAATGGATGTGCTTATATCCTTCATCTTTTTTCCTAATCTTATTGTAGCCTAACACTATACATATTTAACACTATACATAAGTTTATCCTCAATTTGTGCATGCATCCAGTTTCTAGAACATTGTTGACTTAGACTGAATTTTAACCTACATTATTGTTACCCTCTTTCCCCACTCTTGATTTGTTTTATTATTATAATGTGGATTGAACACTTTACTCCTTATTTGCTCAAGAACTTTACTCCGATACTTTGCAAAGTTCAGAATTGGAACTAACATCGGTTTTCTTTCTTTCTTGGAATTTTTTTTTTCAATGTTGGGCTTCACTATACTGCAGAAGGAAATAGATATTTGAAGAACTTTACTTAACAACGGGGGTTGGCTCAAGTGGTAAGCGGTTTGTGTCGCTTAAGTAAAGGTCTCGGGTTCGAGTTTTGTGAATGTAAAAAACCCCCCGCTGGGAGACTCTCCCACCATAGTCGGGGTGAAGCTCCAGTGAACCAGATAGGCAACTAAAAAAAAAAAAATCTTTACTTAGAAGTTTTCCGTTTTGAAAATTGGAACTGACAGCTTGTGCTAAGATTTGAGGCATGAAGATGGATATTTGTTGGATGGCTTTGATCAAGTACAAACAAATTGTAATGATGACATGGTTTTTGTAATGATCAAGTACAAAGTAATTGCATTGATGACATGTTTTTTTTTTTTTTTTTGTAATGATCAAGTACGGATTAATTGTATTAATGACATATTTTTTTGTAATTATCAAGTAAAGTCTGATTGTATTGACCAAAGCATGGGATTGTATTGACATTTTCATAGGTGGGCGTTGACAAGTCAATGGGTGTCCATTGGCAAGTTTGAATAATATGTCCACTTAAATAATATTAAATTACAATAACATAGGAATTTTATAACTATGTTCATAACATATCGCACATTCATCACAACATTTCAACAACTTTATCTCCATGTTTTAACAACTCCATCTCCACATTTTAACAACTTCATCTCCACTTTTTGACAACTCCATCTCAACGTTTTGACAACTCATCTCCACCTTTTGACGACTCCATCTCCACTTTTTGACCATTCATCAATTTTAACATTTTGACAACTCCATCTTCATATTTTGACAACTTCATCTCCACGTTTTGACAATTCTATCTCCATGCTTTGACAACTCTGATTGAACAATATTTTTACATGATTTTTTATCATTAAATTGGAATTTTTAATGGACTTTATCATGGTTATTGAGCCTAAAATGTCCTTCTTATGATAAATTGATATTAAGAGTAAATACGTTAAATTAGGGCAAAATTATCAAAAAATGTAATTTCTCTTAATTATTGATTTTTATGAGAATATTTAATGTTAGATTAATTGGTTTAAATTGTAGGAGGTTGAAAAGATTAAATCAAATTTGAAAATGAAAGTTTTAAATCAAGTTATAAAGTTTGCGGTTTAGTCCCTTCCTAAAAAACTTTCACAGTTTGCACTTTAGTCCCTAAAGCTAAACTATGCGTTTTGATTTTTTTTCTTTTTTCCTCCATTCAGCGATTAGGTTTTTCCGTTTTTGGCTGATTGAATATACCAGGCAGACACATTAAATGGAGGAGAGCGCCGCGAGAAGGATGGATCGATTATTCACGCCTCCATCCTCCTTCTTCCCTGGATCCACTCCTCTCGCCGGCGACACCACTTCCCCTTCCGTCGCCGGCGAGCCACTCCTTCCTCTCCAACCTCCAGTCCTCCATCTTTTCCGGCGAGTTACCTCCCCCCTTCACCATTTTTGCTGTCAGCCGGAGGATCTTCATCGCGCAATCACCTTCACGCAGCAACACCTGGACCTTCCCTTCTTCCTTCAACGCCTTCACCCACACCCATTTCCATTAATTCCTTCGATCTTCCTTCTCCCTCAACCCTCTGCCACCATCGTCCTCCCTCTCCACCAACATTATCACCGTCGTTTTTCACCACCACACCCTCTCCACCTTCTTCAATAATTCCTTAGTATTTCTTTTCCCTTGTTCCTTTCCATGGATGCTGCAATTTCAAGCTTGGTGGTGACAGTGGGTTCAATGCGAAGCTGAGACTTTTGCCTCTTACTGGTGGATTTGTGTTTGAGTTCTAAAGCTTTAAAGGGGAGTTTATTTTGTTCAATTTATTTTCTCTGTTTACATTTTAATTTCCTATTTTAGGGATATTGATTTTAATTGTTGAGACTGAGTTTACCCGGTTGGATAACTTTGTGGATTGAACCTTTGTGATTGGATTTGTGATTGGATTTAATTTTGTAGCTTGTTGGATTTTTATATATGTATTTCCTTATTAATTCAAAGAAATTGTGCTTTCTATGTGGTATTGTTAGATAGTATGATTGATTTGAATTAATTGAGTGACGTAGTATCGCATTCTTGTCAAGAGGAAATAAGTTGCATTAATTCAATCCTAATCACACATTAAGTGGTTTTAAACAATATCTCAAGAGATAGTAGTTAGCTACGGTTGTAGGAGCTACTATTAATTGGGAATATTGGATTCAAGTGGTATCTTGGGGTTTTTCATCTAGACTTAGTGAAAATTTACTCCAATATTTAGTAAACTATGATGGTCACTAATCCATTCCAAGAGCATTTATTCATTTTACACTTTCATACTCCATTCCATTTTATTAAAAATACCAAAAATATTAGTTTAGTGTTTAATTAAATTGCATTTATCTTTAGTTAATTAATTCAAAAATCTAAAATCAATTTCCCCCTTGTTTTAATTGTATTTGCATGTCATTTAGATTATCTAGGACTCAATAAAAAGCTCCTCGAGAAGAGAGAACGATCTTAGGTTTGCCTATACGCAATCCTTAGTAATTTTTGATTGTGGACCCCAAAACTAAAGACAAAAAGACCCACATCAAACTCCATGTCCACACTTTGACAACTCCAACTCAAGGTTTTTTACAAGTTCATAACTTGATTGCACAATAATCAGATTATTTATATATATATATATATATATATATATATATATATATATATATATATTTGACAAGTCAAGTTTTTGACATGTTTATGTCGATACATTTACCACAGAATTTACATAAGAATACTAATGATCCACAAATGAAGATATACTAAGGGTAACTTTGAACTTCAAGCAAATTTCATTACTTTCTTTTCCAATTATAGATGATATAATTCTTTGAAACTCCTCTTAGGTTGTGCTTTCCTTTATGCATCTTATTTTTACCAAACCACTAACGTATTGACTTTCCCACCATTTACAAACTTCTCCCCACATGAAAGAAAGAAAATAAATTCTTCTTCGAAGTACTAGCTATCTTTCATGACAATTTGCAACATACACTTAGTATTAATAATTGAAATAGTTATATTAACAACTACAATTGCACGATTAATAATATCATTTTTTTTAATCACATATCAACGTTTTGACAGCAAAACAAACTTTCATCACATTCAAACATTCCTGCTAAAACCAGAGCAATCCCTTTGTTAAACATAGCCAAATTTGTACTTATTCTTGATTATTTTTCTCGCCTCTCCCATATTTTTTTTCTTTTACTTAGAATGAGCAACACGACAAAATCTTCATATTCAATTCTTCTTCCCAGTTTTAAATAAATAAAAATTAAAACTAAGGGTAAAAGGGTAATTTTACTTGAATTTGCATATCCCTCATAGATCCTTGGTACCTTTCAGTATTTTTTCAAATTCATGAGACTTCTGGGGGTTTTAAAAATTCAAAAGGTATTTAAATGGAATTTTCCCTTTAATTGTCTATAATTATGGAAGGTAGGATTTTATAAAGGGAAAAATCGCTTTAAGGTCCCAAGAGACCAAAAAATGTCAAAAAAGTCCCACAAAAAATTTTGATGTCAAAAAAGTTTTATTGACAACTCCTTCAATAGATGATTAATAACTCAATCTATGAGTTTTAACAACTCTATAGGACCTTTTTGACAACAGAATTTTCTATAATAGTTTTTAAAAAATTTCACTTTAAAGGGATTTTCCCTTTAAAAAAGAAGGGAATAGTGTCAACAGGAGAAAAGAGCCTTTAGAATTGTTGTATATGAAATTTCGAATCTGAGGAGTGAATCATGTTAAAATTTGGCTCTCGGGACATAAATCTAAAAATTAAATAAATTAGTTAAATAAAGTATTTATTAAAAATATGTGTCAGCTTTTTAAAAACCCTCTTTCATATGAGAATATAAATAAGTGGAATTGAACCCTGGACTAGAGAAAATTTTATATCACTTAGATTAAAGTCATAGATAAAATCTATAATATGCATAATTAATAGAAATAATATAATAAAAGAAAAAAATTGGGAAAGTCCCCCAATTTTTTTGGGTGCGGAGATTCAAAATGGCTCTATGTTACAAACTTTTGTCATCAAAATTACATTTCATGTTATCAATGTAGTTTTTATTGTTGTTGATGCCTCTGTGCATTTAGGGACTTAAGTTTCAAAATGGCTCTATGTTTGAAACTTTTCACTAACAAAAAATTTCGTATTAGCCATGGAAATTACCTACAGAATTTTTCCGTGGATAAAAATTACCCACGGAATTCCGTGGGTAACTACCATTATGTGTCAGTTACCACGGAATTCCGTGGGTAATTAAATTATCCATGGAAATTTTCCGTCCCAAAAAAAGATGTGGCTTATTTTTCCCACAATTTTTTTGGGAAGGAAATTTTCCGTGGGTAATTTAGTTACCCACAGAATTCCGTGGGTAATTTTTACCCATGGAAAAATTCCGTGGCTAATTTCTGTGGTTTTTTGTAGTGTTTGTTGTAAAAATTGCATTTCCTATTATCAATATAGTGTTTACTGTTGTTAATAACCTTTGTGTGTTTAGAGACTTAAGTTTCAAAATGGCCCCAGGTTTGAAAATTTTGTTGCCAAAATAGCATTTCCTGTTATCAATATAGTGCTTATTGTTGTTTGCGTTGTGGGACTTGAGTTTCCAAGTGGCTCCATGTTTGAAAATTTTGTTGTCAAAATAGCATTTTTTGTTATCAATATAGCATTTACTGTTGTTAATTGCCTCTATGCGTTTCGAGACTTAAGTTTCAAAATGGCTCCATGTTTGAAAATTTTGTTGTCAAAATAATATTTCCTATTATCAATGCAGCTTTTACTGTTGCTAGTGGCCTCTGTGCATTTAGGGACAATCAAATGGCCAATTGCGATCGTCATCTCCTCCTCCTCCTCCTCTTCCTTCGATGTTCTCTACTCCTCTCGTCTTACCTCTCTCTCGCTTTTGTCTCATGTCACTCTGGGTCTATCGGTCAAACATTGTGCACATGAGATGGTTAATGAGTGAGCAATCAATTTAACTGTTTTCCCTTGGGTCATCTTCTCCTCCTCCTCCTTCTCTGAGCTCTCTACGTAGGTTTGATTGGCATTCTCTCTCTAGTCGCTTTGGGTAACTTAGTGAAGCAGATGACTGAGTGAGCAATTCGAAATTGGGTGTTTATACGTTTGACAAAATGCGCAACTTAGTAATTTTACAAAACGAATTAATAACAAAAAAGTCCCTGGGGACTTCTTTAATATGTGATTTTCGGTTGAAACTTTTTTATTATTCTTTAAGTAGCTTGAAACCTCATTGTCATTGTCCCAAAAATAATTACTCCTTGCAGGGCTGATTATGACAATAGGGAAACAAATATAAAGTACACAAGGCTTTTCATCCACTACTACAAAAACTGGATATCACTACCCTAAAAAACTTCCTTATTTAAAAATATGAAGTAAAAAAATGAAGGCAGTGGCATTCTTGTAAATATATGAAAGGAAAACGAGGCTTCAGCGTCCTGAATAAAAGTTTAGGACTTGTAAAATTGATTTTTGGCGTTCTAACAATTTTTCAGGACGCTTTAAGTAGTTTCGCGCGAGAATTTTTTGTTTGGCGTCATGGTATTTAATGTTCTCTAGAGTAAAAAATCATTTTTGGCGTCCTGAATTATAGTTTAGGATTTATAAAATTGGTTTTTATCATCCTAAATTTTGATTCAGGACGCCTAATAGCCAAAAATTTTTGTTTGGCGCCATGAGATTTTTTTTTTGTTTGCCGCCATGGGATTTTTCTTGGAATAAAATTTCATTAGGCGACTTGAATTGAATACAAGTCACCCAAATTGCAATAAATTTTGGCGCCATGGGATTTTTTAAAAAAATTTATTTGTTTGGCGCCTAACATTGGTGACCTGAAATGACTTCAGGTTGCCTAAAATCAAAGCCTTAAAAATTAAATAGCAGAATGACGCTTTTAATTTCAAAGTTCCATCAGTATCGTTCACTCTCGCGCTGCTTCCTACTTCCCAAACCCTAAAACCCAAATCATCCGCTACCTCCTCCACTCACGACGTAAACATCCTCCTTCGCGGCATCGCTGATTCACCAGTCGCCGTTGTGCTCCCTACAGACCCAGACCAGAACTCGTTCTCTGCTCGTCGGCTTTGGGTTGCCGTTCGCCGTTAGTTGTCTTGAAGGTCAGCTCTTCTTCTGCTCTGTTTTTTGTTGCTTTTATTGTTTAATTATAGAGATTTCTTTATTGACTCTTCATTACTCAACCTCTCCCCTTATCGTTCAGAAATTCAGAGTAAGAAAGTGTAAGAAAGAATTGTTCTGGATTCTCCACATCAAGAGCCAAGACCCAAAGACACCAGAGGTAATGTTTACTTTCTTTATTCTGTGCTCAGCAGCCGTTTCAATTAGCCAAGGGAGTTGTGGAGTGGTGAAGATAGAAAAGGAAAATGGAAATATATAACAGCACTGCAATCTTGATCTTGCTCAAGGAAAATGAAATTTTCATTTACTGACCCTTGATAATAGATGAATGGATAAATTTAACATAGTCAAAACATGTGGGAACTTCTTGCACTTCATGTATACATATTATATAACTAACATAAACAAAGTTTCAAAGAGCTGTAATGGGGGTTTTGTTAAGTATGTCTTTGAATTCGTTTGACATGTAGTATAAGAAGTGTGCTAGAACCAGGAAGTATTATTCGTTTGAAGCAAACAGTTGCGCTCCCAGATTAGGTCAGTTGCTTTCATTTTATGCACACACACACATATATTGTCCTTATATGATACCTTCTTCTTGAGAGAGAACAACACTTTTGTCTTATAGCTTCATGGTTTACCATTATTGGTTTAAGTGTTTTTAATCCAGCCTGTGATTTTTTTTTTTTTGGTCTTTCCTTTAGTATTAGCCATATGAACTACGTGAACTTGATTAAAAAAGTGATGGCTTCATGGTTTACCATTTCCATTACCATTGAAGTATATGTCAGTAGGAATAATTCCAATGTTCTGTTAGTTGATGACATTGTTGAATTTAATAGTTGATATTGTTTTGAATTGCTTTAGTTAGTAAGTTTTGTTGAATTAAGCTGAAATTGGTTGTTATTGAAATTTTGGGATGTTTTATTTTTAAGGGGAAACGCTGCCAAAATTTTCTTAAAAGAAAGCATGTCGTTCTTGAAATTGTTATGAACTTGACTGTTGTTGGAAATGTCGTAGGTGGAAATAAAATGGGTCATAGTTGGATGAATGCATTGAGAACTAGTGAAGAATATAAAAATGGGGTGGAAGAGTTTGTTGAATTTGCTAGAAGGAATGTGGCTACAAAAAATGGGATGTACTATTGTCCATGTGTTAATTGTTTAAATGGGGTTCGACGGGATATTGCTGATATAAGGGATCACCTAATTTGTGATGGAATAAACCTTCGATACACAACATGGATATGGCATGGTGAGGAGGTAACTACCAATGCATCCCACGAAAATGACGTTGAGGTAGATGACGATGGAATGGAGAGAATGATTCATGATGTTGAGGTCGAATCTTTTGCACAACTGCATGAATATGATAGCGTGCGGAGTGATGTAGAGACACCTTTGTTCCCTGGGTGTACTAAGAATACACGGTTGACTGGGACCTTACATTTGGTCAACTTAAAGGCAACTTGTGGGTGGACCGATAGTAGTTTCACGTCGTTGCTTGAATTGTTGTGTGATATGTTGCCGGATGATGATGTACTTCCAAATCGTATGTATGAGGCCAAGAAAATCTTATCTACGATGGGTATGGAGTATAAAAAGATATACACTTGCCCTAATGACTGCATATTATACAGAAACGAGTACGAAGGCCTCAATAATTGTCCGAAGTGTAAAACTTCACGATACAAAGTGAAGAAATGTAGTGTTTCTGGAGAGCAGACAACAAAAAGGAAACCTTTGAAGGCATTGTGGTATCTTCCAATAATTCCACAGTGCGTCTGTTTACTAGTAAAGCAACGACGAAGAAGTTGAGATGGCATTCTGATGAGAGAATATCCGATGGAAAATATCTTCGGCACCCTGCTGACTCTCTGCAATGGAAGAAAATAGACGAAATGTTCCCTCAATTTGGTAGAGAGCCAAGAAACCTTCGGCTGGGGCTTTGTACAGATGGCTTCAATCTGTATCGAACTCTTAGCAGTACCCATAATCCATGGCCTGTTCTCCTTGTAATATACAACTTACCTCCCTGGCTATGTATGAAACGCAAGTATGTGATGCTTTCTATGATGATTTTTGGACTAAAACAGCCCGATAACAATATCGATGTGTACTTGGCGCATTTGGTTGAGGATTTGAAGAAGTTGTGGGAGGAAGGCTTAGATGTGTTTGATGCATATAAGAAGGAGTCCTTCAAGTTGCGTGTAATGATTTTTACCACCATCAACGACTTTCCTGCATACGGAAATTTGTCTGGGTATAGTGTGAAGGGGCATAAAGCATGTCCAATATGTGAAGCTGACACAAACTTCCATCAACTAAAGAATGGAAAAAAAACGGTCTACCTCGGTCATAGAAGGTTTCTTGATCGATTCCACCCATATCGTAAATTAAGAAAGTGTTTTAACGACTTACCGGAGCATAGAACGGCTCCAAAGGCATTAACCGGAGAGGAAGTCTATAGTCGGGTGATATATATCAATGTCATATTGGGTAAGCAGCAAAGGATTGTGGGTGAGAAGAATATATGGAAGAAGAGATCAATTTTCTTTGATCTTCCTTATTGGCGTAGTCTTGATGTGAGACACAGTCTTGATGTGATGCATGTGGAAAAAAATGTTTGCAATAGCCTTGTCAGTACTCTTTTGCACATACCAAGGAAGACTAAGGATGAAATTAGTGCGAGACTAGACCTGGTTGATATGGGAATAAGAGAATGGTTACATCCACGAGTAATGGAAGATGGTAAGAGGGCATACATGGAGCCAGCAACTCATACACTATCAAAAGCGGGGAAAAAAAGTTTGTGTGGGTGTCTATATGACATTAAGGTTCCACAAGGATATTCTTCAAATTTGAGAAGGTGTGTTTCAATGGACGATTTGAAGTTAGTGGGAATGAAGTCCCATGATTATCATGTGTTGATGCAACAACTATTACCAGTAGCTATTAGGGGCATTATGAAAGATGAAGTGCGAACCACTATAACAAAATTGTGTATTTTCTTTAATGCTATATGTAACAAAGTCATTGACATTGAAAAGTTGGATGAATTGGAAAATGAGGGTTACATTATTTTGTCCCAACTAGAGATGCATTTTCCTCCTGCATTTTTTGATATAATGGTGCAACTGATAGTGCACTTGGTAAGGGAGATAAGGCTTTGCGGTCCAGTTTACCTAAGGTGGATGTATCCTTTCGAGCGATACATGAAGATCTTAAAAGGGTATTCTAAAAATCCTTATCAACCGGAAGCCTCAATTGTTGAAAGATATGTGGTTGAAGAGGCTATGGACTTTTGCAAAGATTATCTATCAGGGATGACGATACAATCTCAGCATGACGAGGGGATAACCGAGGGAACTCGAGGAATCAAATTGAAGAATAAGCCTCGTGAAGAGGTGTTGTAAGCACACCTGTACATCTTGAATAATATGGAAGAAGTTCAACCATACATTGATGAACACAGAAAGAGTTTGAAGAATATGAATCCAAGGAAAAATGACATGCAGATAGCTAATGAGCAAAAGAAGACATTCATAAAGTGGTTCCAGGAGAAGGTATTGCACAAGACCGGTGTGTCGGCTACAATCGAGTGGTTGGCTTGGGGGCCTTCTTATCAGGTCATCACTTGGACAGGTTATGATATAAACGGATATTCTTTCTACACAAAAGACCAAGATGACAGAAGTTCTGTGCAAAATAGTGGGGTGATGGTTGAAGCTGAATCCATGCACTTTTTGAGTTCAAAAGACAAAAACCCGGTGTTAGCATCAATGGCCTATTATGGAGTTATTGAAGAAATATGGCAAATGAGCTACAACAAGTTCAAAGTTGCTTTATTTAAATGTAAGTGGGTTAGCAATAATGCTGTTGTAATAGATCCTAAATTTGGATTTGTCTCAGTTGATCTTCAAAAACTTGGTAATAGCGTTGAGCCATTCATTCTAGCAAGCCAGGCGAAACAAGTGTTTTATGTTACAGACCCTGCAAATAACAAAATGTCCATTGTACTTCAAAGTAAAAAACAGACGTATGGTGAAGAATCCTTGAACCTGGACGATCCACTCCTTTTCACAACAAATCCACCTACAACACGTGAAGTAGAATTGATAGATGATGAAGAATATACTCCAAGAAAGGATCATTCTGAAGGAATATGGGAAACCATATAAAGTAAGATCTTAAGTTATCCGAAGGTAAATAGTTTCAATTCAAATTTTTCTCAGACACAATAGCTTTCGATATGCCTTTATATGACATCGATTCGGTTCGAGACATGTTGGCTAGACATCTTCTTGAACACATATAGGTTCGAGACATGTTTCCGAATTTGTTGTGCTTTACTGTCAGATACACCAATTCTATCCCTGATTTTGTTTGCTGGGTTCTTATTGCATGCCTTGCTGCTGTGTAGCTCTTATTTTTCTACTGAAATTGATCTTTTGCTAGCACCGCACCCTGAATTTGTGCATATTGGATGTCAAAAAGCATTTTGTATTGGTACAAGATAATTTCTGTCAAATAAAAATTTTGTTACGCATACATTGAGCTTCTTGCAATGAGCTTGCTGCAATTTGGAACAGTGCTAGATAAAATTTGCTAGCGATTGTTTTCTGTCATAGATCATTCCTTGTGATTTCATTAAGCTTGAGCACCTTGCTGCATTTTTCTTGGTGTTATCTAAGAATATTTGTGTGTGAAATTGCTGTGTTTTTGAAATAGTTTTCGCTGTGTGACAAGCTGGAAATTACTATTAGTAGTGGTGATTTCTTTGTGATTTCCCTCATTGATAATCATCTTGTGCTAGATCAAAACATGGATGGACATAATGAAAATCAAGATAATGAGGTTCCTAATAATGAAGTACCTCACAATAATAATGTGCATGCTAACTTGCAATGTAGGCTTGTATATATGGTGAATATGACTTCTGAATGTATATTTCAGTTTTGCAGCAAATTGGCCAAAATATATAGCAAGCAATTTTTTTTTTAAAAAAAACACTAATAAAAGGCGTCCTAAAAATAAGATTAGGACGCCTAAATATGATATGAGGCATCCTGAATGGTTAATTCAGGACACCTCATAATAGGTGACATAGACAAAATTCAGGTCGCCTCATATGAAGGTAATATGAGACGACCTGAACAAAATTCAGGTCGCCTATTATTAGGCGACCTAAACAATATTCTGGTCGCCAAATATCACCGAAACCACGTCGCCCTCCCAAACGTCCCTCTAAAAAGGGACGTTAATTTGGGTCGTATTTAGGTCGCTTTTTAGGTATTTTGTAGTAGTGGTCATATTAATTAATCCTTTATTAAAAATTTCTAATTACAAAATTTATTTCCCTGTGATATTTAAAAATCAAAGTTCTTAAATGAGCGTAGCTCTTTCTAGCTATGTGTAATATATTTCTTTTTAGGTAAAATTTCCTTTAGGAGGTGATTCAACTGCACCTTTTAGTATAGCTACCTTGTTATGACTTCACTCCAATCACTAGCCTTGCCTTCGGCATCCCCCTCCTTGCGGTTAAGGTAATGACTTCGGGCATGGCTGGCTCCCATAGTGTGACAGGCAATGTGTACAAGGCCCGAGAACGAATTCACCACTGTATGGCTGACCGGCGATTATTAGCGATTTCGACTTCATGCAGGCGAGTTGCAGCTTACAATCCGAACTGAGGACGGGTTTTTGGCGTTAGCTGATCTCATGTAAGCAAGATATTATCAAAAAAGGCCTAAAAAAATGTCACATGTCAGAAAAGGCTTTCGTTGTTAATGTATACTGATTTAGTTGTTAATGTTGTATTGATTTAATTGTTAATGTTGTACTGATCTAGTTGTTAATGTTGTACTGATATAGTTGTTAAGATATAGTTGTTAATGTGTAGTGATTTAGTTGTTAATGTTATACTGATATAGTAGTTAAAGTTTCTGAAATGATACCAAAAAGGGCCCTAGGACATAAGATTTTTTAGGCTTTTTTTGACAATATCTTATTTACTTGGGCGATTTCCCTTCTTTTTATATACATGCATCATGTACCTTAGACCAGCTCCCTGCCCCAAAAAACTCTATGAGGTCATACTACACGAAGCTTTTATTTATTTTGAAAACTCATATAAAATTTTATTAAAATTAAAATATATGTTACACAATTTTTTCTTATATTTTAAGATTTTTCTACCATCCATCCAATTGTTAGTAAACCATTAAAATAGACTCCCAACTTTTTTTTGAACAAAATAGCCGTCTTTAACAAAATAATTATTTAAATATTTCTATTTGTCCAAAAAAAATTATAATAAAAAAATAAGTCTATTATATATTTTCAAAATTTCTAATATGTTATAAAATTTATTAATTTTGATTATATTCTTTAGTTTTATTATTTTAATTTCTCATGATATTTATTGAAACGTGTTTATTTTATGTTTTTAAAACTGTAAAAAAATATTTTAAACACATATTTTTGTTATATTATATATAGATAATTCATCGCTGGCCATTGGAAATAGTAAATCGGATAATTTTCATTCCCGATACACATGCCCCCAAAATTAAAAATTTTCCAGTAGCACTTGATCCATATTTGAGGGTCAGAAAAATTTATAGTTTCCTCCTGCACATTCAATCATTCAATATACAGGTTGGTGAGAGTAAGTGAGAAATGAAAATATAAAAAAGGGTCAAAAGTTTAATTTTGTCAGCAAGTTTTCACGTAAAAGCTATGCGTATGCAGAAATTTTTTAAACGTTCACCGTCGCGCTCTGAACTGTTAAAAACAAGAACAATGTTGCCACCATTGGCGGACCTACATAGGTTTTTGTGGGTGTAAGTGTACCCATAAATTTGAAGGAGATATATTTTTTTGAAGGGACTTTGCAATAAGTTGTCTAGGTGGTATGGTGGTAATTTCACTAGTCCCACAGTAAATCTTATATTCAAACTCATGCATGGACAACTTTCTTATATATTTTTAATATCTTATCACATATAAGAAATCATAATAATTTTTGCTTGCATGTTGCTTTGGAATTTGATTGTGTAACATCTGAGTATCTGTATGCCATGGGATTAGAGTATATTGTTCTATTTAAATTGATTTCCTCGAAAATACTTTTCAATTAAACCCAATTTCTGATCCTAAATTTTACGAAGGTATGGGTTGCCTTTTATCCTCCTTAAAAAAAAAAAAAAATTCCCCTAAACCCTACTATTAATTGTACACCCACAAACATTACGACCTAGGTCCGCCACTGGTTGCCACGATATAATGGTAGACAAAGTGCAAACGTTAGATTTCATGCTATGAATGGTTCCACGTGTGCGTGATTTTGCTTTATCATTTTGGTCATCTTTATCTGGAAAGTTTTCACGAAAAAGCAATATAATATTGCCTTAAAAATATCAAAAGGGAGCAATATTACCTAAATTTAATAGCAAATTATAAAAAAAAAAATGCATATAAAATCCTTTCCTAAAAGACCATGAGACGTGCAAAAGACTGATGAAGATGCACAACAAAGCAAGTAACTAAGACTAAAGGCTTTGGATGGTTTTTTTTAAAAAATATTATTATTATTATTATTATTATTATTTTTTCATTGCTTTTTTAAAAAGTACTTTAATTAAAAATTAAAGCTATTTTAGGTTTACATACACCATTTAAAAAGAACTTTTAAATAAAAAAGTTGTTTGCATGTTAAAATATAAAAGAACTTTTTTATTAGTAAAATTACTGAAATAGATATATAAAATGCTTCTCTCCTAAAAAAATCTTACCTCTTCAACGTTCCTCTTTCATGTTTTCAATCAAACCTCTCCTTTCTCTAATTTCAAACCTACTTTCTTCTTCTCTTTCCGTCTGATCCCTGCCTCCTCTTCATTTTTCTGGGCACTAGGTTGTTGCCGAAGTCTCAGATTGTCTAGGTTTTTCTAATGTTTTCAACTGGCCTTTTTACTCGCCCTACAAAAATTTTGATGCCAATGTGTTCGCCGGCGGCCGACGAGTTTAGAAATCTAGTGTCAAGCGGAGTCTTAGACTTGTTCTTTGAACCCTTAGATCTTCCCCGGAGCCTTTTTTGTGGCCGGAGAATAGAATTGTCCGCTGTAGGTTTGCCGGCGGCCATGGAGTTTAGAAATCTGGTGTCCAGCGATAGTGGTATTGTCTTGCGTCTTCGTAATCTCATCAGGATGTCTGTTGTCATTTTGTTAAAAATGAAGGGTAGTTAGTGTCAAAATAAATTCCCATTGATGAGCCGTCAGTTTTTTTTTTTTTTCATTGTCTGTCTTCTTTTTTTTTTTTTTGCATTACAAGGGCAGGACTAATGTCCTGAAGTACAAAGATGGGATCGAACCCGCGACCTCCCCATCTATGGGGAGAAGACATACCACTGGGCTACTAGGCCCGTGGTATTGTCTGTCTTCTTTTGCAACTGCTTTTTAAGCTGCATATTGTAGCTTAAAGAAAAACGAGATTTTTTTTTTTTTGTTACTTCTGTTTTTGTTTAAAGCTCTCATCCAAGCATATAAGTTAATAAAAAAAAGCACTTTATTTTTCGAAAGAAGTAAATTTTTTTATTTTTTTTTTAAAAAAGCTAATCCAAACGCACTCTAAGTAATTTATTTAATTTTTTAATCTTTCTAAAAAAAGTCAAGTATATCATATATTTTAAACAGGAAGGAAGGAGTATATCAATACATTGACTAAAGTGGCATTGTCAAGGCAATAGATCATGAGCTAAAAAAAAAACAGAGAGAGAGAGAGCAATAGACCAGTGCTTATGTTTTTTTTTTCCCCTTTTAAAAAATAAACAAAAACGGGCCTATATAAATTAAGACCTTTCTGGTTCCTTTAAAACCGCTTTGGTTCACAGTTTAATCTCAGTTCCTAATTCAAAAGCTAGTTCAAAACGGTTAACGGATTTGGATTCTCTCCATTAGAGTCGGGACATCGGGCTGAGTTTGTTGGGCCAGCCCGTTTAAAGGATCAGGGCTTGAAAATTGGAGGAGATAAATGAAATGGCCCTGTAAGCCAGTCCTGTAGGATCTCAGGCTTAAAAGGGCGGGCTTTACAGGGCCTCGGGCTAGCCCGTTAGACCCTTTTACTTTTTTAAAAAAATTACCTAGGTTTCCTAGACTTGAGAGTTAAAAAGTGAGAATCTTAAAAATTTCAATCTCGGTTTCTCTTTCCTTTTTTCTTAAAAAATCTAACTCAATACTACTCAAAATAAAGCACAATCAAATGTCTTTAAAATTAATGATAGTGGCGAAAATGATGACAATAATAGACATCATACTAATATTACTCAGTGGTATGCTTCTTATGTTTTATGTTAGTTATTTGTGGACAATAGTTTGTTTGTTATTACGAATTAGTAAATATATTTATTTGTTGGATGATTTGTTTGTTTGGATATTGATGCTGACAACATTTATTTGATAAATTAGAACTTTAATTGTTATAATTTACTAATTATATTTCTTTGAAAAAAAAAACCAGAGGATAAATAGTAAAAATTTGGAATGGTAACTTTCGGGACTTGTAGGATCGGCCTTGGCCCTAGTACTCTCGGGCCGAGCTTTAAAAAATAGATATTTTTGTCTTACTCTGAACCCCTAGTAGGCCCTGACCCTTTAAGGGCTGGCCTTGTAGGGTTGGGCCGGCCCTAATTCCCATCTCTGCTCCCCACTGATCTCTCCCTCCACTTCTCATGTCTTTTATCTCACCTATTAGTTTGAAATATGAAAGTTTCAGATTTAATGTTTTATAAAAGTATTAATAAAATGTTACATTACTAGAAAAATAAATAAACTCATAACTATTAAATCTAGTCAGTCTAAAATTGCAATAAAAATATTAAAAATTATTTATAAAATATTCGATATGGATCACTTAAATTTTAATCTTATAAGAGTAGAAATAGAAAGCTGAGAAGAAATGCAGGCTAAATCCCGATTTAACTTCTAGTCTTTGTACTTGTCTGGAAGAGCAATTGAAATCTTTAAAATCAGATTTTCAATCGTAATTTACAATATATAAGATAAGTATGTAAGATGAAATTTATCCTAACTTACGTAAATAAGAATTTTTGGAGTGTTTAAAAATGATGTCAAACAAGCACATTCGTCTCAAATATGACCTGCAAATCATCCAATTCTATTACTCATTTAGTTCTAAATATAAAACATAATTTACAACGTCAAACAATGTTACTCCCTTCGGTCTTAATTATAAGACTTAGTTGACCTTTTTGAAGAGATTATGGAAACTAATTAAATTACTTTAGAGTATTTTTTATTTTTATTTCTTAAACTAATTAATTTAACTAATAAACTAATATATAATCTAAGGATATACAACATATGAAATGATCAAGTAACTTATTTAACTTCTCTAATATCTCAAAACAAAGTCAACTAAATCTTATAATGAGAAGCAAAGGTAGTATATATTTAGGACCAGATACTAGTTGTTGTTGTTTTTTTTTTTTTTTTTTTTTGATCAGAAAGATACTAGTTGTTAAGATCATAATCAAACCCCTGTTATATGTTGGGGGACGTCCTTCTTTGTCAAAAAGCAATTTCATTAATATGCTCCAACATGCACAAACAAACAACGTACAAGTAACGTCCCACCAAACATCGTTCTTATTTCATTATCGTTCTGCTCACTTTCAATCGTGCAACTTGAATTGTTGGCCTAAAAGAGAAGGGTCAAGGATCAAATTTACCAACAAACAATTAGGTCAGGAGCGTTGGGCACAAATAAGTTTTAATTGGACCAAAAGCACCAACAAACAATTTAATTTGTTAAATCATCACAAAACCGTTAGGAGCCAGTAACGTCCATGTAAACCTCCTTCCACGTTGGATATCTGACTTCCAAAAAAAAAAAAGTACTCTTTTGAAATGAATTTTTCATTCTTTTTCGAAAAATGCCTATTTTGGACTACGGTGCCATTTTTATGATGCACTGACACAGCAAAATTCTCAATTGCAAGGAATTCGATACGTGTCTAGGACGACAAGCTGATGACTCACCAACGGAGGAACAGGGAGGGTTAGTTGTAGAGAATGAAAACTATTACTTTCAATTTTTTAAATTCTTTTTGCATCTGATTTTTGTGATTCAGTTTAGCGCATGTGAACCACCACTTCGGATTTAAAGGTGCACACATCTCCTTCAAAAGCCATTTCTGTAGTTTTTTTTTTTAAAAAAAAAATTTGGGCGTTTTTCAGCTGAGAATTTTGGCAACAAAATGCCCTAAATTGACGATTCTTCTCTCTCGACCAGACAATAGTCGCCTCCGTCTCTCCCAAACGACGACGCCGTCGGTGATCTTTGGTTCTATTTCTTCCTCTTTGGCTTCGTGCGTCTGACCATCTGTGACTATGAGTGTGTTATTCGCTCTTTGATTCTTTGATTTTTTGCTCCTCCATGCTTTGTGTGTCCGTGTTTGCTAAGACTGTGAGTGTTCTTTTTTTTTTGTTTTTCCCTCTTCGATTCTTTGATGCTTCGTACGTTTGAGTTCTAACCGTTTGTGGCTGAGAGTTGAGAGAGACGTTACTTGGCATTGAGGTGGAAGTCAGATCCAACATGGAGGGAGGTTTACACGGACATTAATGGGCTCCTAACGGTTTTGTGATGATTTAACAAATTAAATTGTTTGTTGGCGCTTTTGGTCCAATTAAAACTTATTTGTGTCCAACGCTCCTGATGTAATTGTTTGTTAGTAAATTTGGTCCTTAACCCAAAAGAGAAAGAGGTACCACAGTAACTTTTGTACCTCGTAAACGGCGTCCAAAGCTCACGGGTACACAGTACGTATGTCTAGTTATATCGGGCAAAAAACTATGTTTGCTGAGTTATACCTATAAGAAGATTTCGAATAAAAGTATGGGAAAATTTCAGTTTGCCCCTTTTAGTAATAAATTAATGGAAAAATTCTTTTCAGGTCCTAATAGATTAAGAAAATATCGAAAAAAATCTTAATGAAAATTTAGATATCAGAAAAGTCTCAAAAAATTGTTAATCTCATATATTGAGTTGTTAATCCTACATATAAAGTTGTTAATCTCACATATAAGATTTGTTAATCCCACAGATGGAGTTGTTAACGAGACTTTTCTAATATTTTCTTGATCCTTTAGGACCAAAAGGAATTTTCCCTAAATTAATTTCAGCCAATCCAAAATTTTTCTGAAACTTATATCCTATGGTCAAAATGAAATTAATTTTTTTGGATGAAAAAAACAATGATGCCCTTCATTTATTTTTTTTAGAAGAGTATTTACAAGATAAATAAGAGCATTTACAAGACAAATAAAGAGATTTACAAATAAAGAGATTCAAAAGAACATTAGAAATTAAAAATATTTTAGCAATTTACATGACAAATTAAATATAAAAATTCACTAAACAAATATGAGCATTTACAAGACAAATAAAGGAATTCAAAATATGGAAATTTACAAGAAAAATATAAGCATTTATAAGAAAAATAAAGATATTTACAAGATAAATAAATGGATTTAAAAGAATTTAGAGAATTAAAAACATTTTGGTCCATGTATAAGACAAATATGAAAATTCACAAAATAAATATAGGTATTTATAAGACAAATAAGACAATTTATAATACCAATAAAGTAAGGGTATTGTTATTTTTTCACTCAAAAAAATTAATTTCATTTTGACCATGGGATGCAGTGAAGTTTTAGAAAATTTTGGAGTTGATTGAAATTAATGTCCTACCGAGGGAGCTAACTATAAGTTTCCCAAAAGGTTAATACTACCGAGCTAACTCAAAACAATGTAATTTTGGGGCTAAACAAAACAAGGGAAACACTTTAATTTTGGGGCTAAACAAAAAAGGGAGAAATTTTCTTAAATACAAACATAGGTTCCCTTGAAACATTTTTCAGCATATCCCAAATTAATTTTCAATGCACCTAGCACCCTAAAAATACTTTGTTTAGTAGCACTCAGCATTTTCCAATAGATACTAAGTGCTAGTATAAATTTTGCTAAGGTGTTTAGTGTACTAAAAATTCATTTAAGATTCTAAATGACATTATGGAATTTTTTTTAAATTAAGAAAAAGTCCTCCCCTTATTTTGTTAACCTTAAAACTACGTAGTTTTGAAGTGTTGGGATTGTTTGACTAGCGATTGTTCTTATTTAATTAGTGGTCTCATGTTGTAACCTTGTATATATAACCTCGATAATTATTTGAGGTAGCAAGGTTCCTCTCATTATGAACATACATTCTCGCTAACCATATTAGTCAGCTTCTACTAGCGCCAGATAGCTTTGAATTAAACTAAAAATATAATGGTTCATTTTTAAAATAATTATCATTGAAAAAATAGGATTAATGTGTGAATTTAGCAATAAACTATTTTCCTACAAACACCCAATAGAACAACTATTTTCAAGTGCAAAAGTAGACATAATCAATTTATTTGGTAGAACTTATAGTAAACCCATTAATCGAGTTAACTTCCGTTATTTTTAATCTGTGGGTCCCACAAGTCTTCTTATTCTTTATTATTTTAATATATTTTTAGAAAATTTAAGGTACAAATTTAACAATGAACTATTTTTCTACAGATACCTAGCACAATTAATTTTCATAAGAGAATTTACAACACTAATAAGGGCATTTATGTAAGTGCCCTTACTTTAATTTTTTCATAAGAGCATTTACAAGAAATATCTAAGCATTAATAAAACAAATAAAGGGATTTAACAGAATTCAGAGATTTAAAAAAATCTGGTCATTCACGTAATTGTCTTGTAGATACTCTTATGAAAAAAATAAAGGGCATTATTCTCGTTCCACTGACAAAAATTAATTTTATTTTGACCCAAAGGATGCAATAATTTTTTTAAAAAAGACAAATATGTTAAGGGTTAAGTAGCAGTACACGTCTAGGAGCAATGTTATTGTGGAAGTTCTTTTGGTCTCAATGTTGAAAAGAGAATATCACCTAGATGGGGCGTGAATAGGCGATTTCAAAAAAAAAAAATTAGGATAATAAATATGAACACAAAGAACAGGCACAAAGACAGAGATAAATGACACAGACAATTTATACTGGTTTGGTCTAACTCCTCGACCTACGTCCAGTCCCTAGGCGCTCTAGGTATTTCATCAATTCACAAACAGTTACAATTACACACTCTATACTCGAGATGATCCTATCACACTAGGCCTCACTCCCTCTTACAGCTTCTAATCCTACACCTAGTGGCGAAGCCACATTGACGCCCTTGCCCGCAAGCGCAGACACAAACTTGACACAACCGAGTTTAATTTCCGGGATAGGTGTAGTGGCGAGTCAGGCTGTGACTATGAAGAACTTGAGGAAGAGGAATATGAAGAGAGAGCTCGTGTTAATGCTAATGATAATGCAACTTCTTTTGTTTCCGAGTCTTGCTCGCCACCGAAAAATGCTTTGCTATTGACTAGATGTAGGTCAGCGCCGTATAGATCTTCATCTTTGGCTAATAGTTTTGGGGTTCTCCGTTAAGAAGCAAACAAACAGAGTAGGAGCAAAGAACAGAGCTTGAGAACAAAAACCCCACAGTGAGCAACAAAATCACTAAGCAAAGAGAGTCAATGGATAAATAATCGAAGGAAAAGCTAAGTTTCTATAGAGAACTTAGAGATTCAGTCGAAGAGAGACTCCTCAAATTTGAAGAGTCTCAAGAATTTAGAAGAGAAGGAGGAGGGGGAGACTTTGTACATCCTCTGGTTCTCACACGGTGCAAATCAGAACCAACAAGAATGGCGCAAAAAATCGACGCTGAGGTAGAATTCTGGAAGAAGAGAAGGTTGGGTGTCTCTGGTTTGTGATTATATTAGTATATTCTTGTCTGCATAAATGCATAATCCTTCATAATTTTGGTTTTTCATTATTCCTATTAATGGTCCCAGTCTTGAGCATAGTTCTCAAGGAGTAGTTTATATTTATTTTTGTTCCTCTAGGTTATAAGATAAACACTTGTTTTGACTTTTGTAATCGTTGTGTTATAATAGCTTAGTTGAGTTATTATTATTATTATTTTTCTATGTTAAGTTAAATTTTTTTTTTCTTTTATTGTTTATATTATATTATTTTTAAATCCATTTACAACTTTCCTTTTAAAAAAAAATTCGGGGGCGCTACCCAAACGCCCGAATCCCCACACTAATTATGCGGACATAAACTAAAATTCCTAGCTCCACCACTATCTACGGCCACACTTAAGGTTCGACAATCTTAAGATTTAACAATTAAATAAGTAATCAAATAAGTATTTAAACTCCTCACTGAGTAGATAAATGATAAACACTGAAGAACAAGAAACATATCAAAAGATATTTAAGAGAATTTAATGAAATAGTAAAATGTAGTTGAGTCGAATTGATTGCACAGAGTTTCAATAGTTCAGTAGTTGGCGGAATTGAATGTGATGAGCATTTATACCAATCTTCCATCAATGTCGTTGAGGCTTTGAAAGTAGTCGTTGTGTCTCTTCATAATTCTGTTAGGCACAGATGAATTCCATTGAGTATAATCAGCCGTTGCTTCATTAAATGCGTTTGCTGTCGATTGTACTTGTGTAAAAGGTGACTCAAAATATTTTTTTGCTCAGAGTGTTTATTCCATTTGTACTCTCTGTTTTCTGAGTTGCATTTAATGTTTCTAACACGTCAGATAGCTTTTCGGCTAATCTAAATTTAAACAATGTTAATCAACTGAAACCCATTCAAAAAGATAATTAGAAGTAATAGAAATGAGTTTGAGTGAGATTAAAAGTAGTTAGATAATGACCTGTTATGATTAGAACAGAGATTAACATCATAGCGATGGTTTCTGGAATTTAAAAGAAACTTACTAGAGTAGCTTAATAAATTACTTGAGTAATATCGCATATTTTCAAAATAAAATCACACTGGAAAGATATTACTTGAGTAATATCGAAGGTGTTCAAAAATAGAGGCTCCTATAGCATTTTAATTAGTGAAATTACTTGCAAAGCAGGTATATATTACTTGAGTAATGGTCGAAAGTAATGTCGGATAGTTCTTTGAAAATGAGTGACTGTATCAAAATTACTTGAGTAACATCTTATATTACTTGAGTAATATCTGAATATTACATGAGTAATGTTTTGTGTTACTTGAGTAATTTCAAAAAGCCTCTTAAAATAGTAATGTTTTGAATTGAAAATTACTTGAGTAACAATATTTGTTACTTGAGTAATTTTGAAAGGCTTTTTGTGATAGTAACGTTCTAAACTGAAAATTACTTGACTAACAATATTTGTTACTTGAGTAATTTTGCACTCATAAAAAAGAATTGTTCCATTGGCGACATTACTTAAGTAATAAATTAAATTTACTCGAGTAACTATATTTGATAAACTCTAAACTTACGTTTGAAGTTGACATTATTTCGAGTAATACCAAGAATTACTCAAGTAACTTTCTATTGATTTCCCAAATTATATTTTGCATTTCTGTCAATACTTAACAGAATTATTAGATGATAATTACTTAAAACAACTTACTCAAATAATTATATTATCAACATAAATAATATTTATTGATTCAAAAACATAATTTCTTTTCAATAAAAGGTTTTAATCAATGAAGTCTTGTTATCATCAAAACTCCGAACCAACAAATGTTACCCTGGAACTCCTAAAATGTAGCAATGTCGCCCCTCTCTTAACCATCGCTGATGTTGATCGCTAATGTTGACTGAAATTGCTTACTAGGAATCCATATGTGCTCTTATTTTCCAACTCTTCATCACACGTCATCCCTTCTCTCACTCTCCCTCCTCCTATCCATTCATATCTCTCTCCCTCCTCCATTAACTGTGGCAGTGGCGCCACACAAGATGGAGACATACCCATTATTATTGGGCTGCGCTGAGTTGTGTTGTTGTGGTTCCATGAACATATCTTTCGACATCCTTAAGGAGCCATGAATGCAAACAATGGCAACGCCAATCATCATACACAAAAGTAAAATCGACCGAACTCTGGTCAAAAACACAACATAGAGGGACAAACCAAAGAGCAGGGTCAATGTCTCAAAATAGGTGAAGATCAGACCGAAAAGAACCAGAGGCTGATCGGCGGCTTGGAAGACGTATAGGAAGATCTAGGCGGTGAGAAGGCTTAAAGCAGGGACGGACCCACACTAGTGCCACTGTGGGCAGGTGCAGACACAAAATATATATAATTTGTAAGAAAATTATAAGAGAATGTAAAGGTGGAATAGATGGTAAAGACTTTATATATTTTTCCATCAAGTCCACGGTTCGATCCTGAGGTTCCATTTTCCCTCTCTTTTTTTCCCCCTTTTCCATCGCTCTCCCTCCGTCGAAGACCTAATATGACATTCCCCCCAAATTTAATTTCCATCTCTATCGTTTGGCCTCTCTCACTCTCTCCAGTCTCCCCCATATCTCCATCGTTCCCTCGTCCGCCGTCTAATCCCGACATTCCCCCAAATTTTCCATCGTTTGGCCTCTCTCCCCCATATCTCCATCATTGCCCGACGATCTCAGGCTCGTCCCCCGTCCGCCGTTGGCTCGTCCCTTGTCCGTCGTCGCTCAGGCTCGTCCCTCGTCCGCCGTCGCTCAGGCTGCACCCTCGTCCTCTCTCGTCTCCTCAATTCCTTCCCTCTCTGCGTCTCGTCTTCTCCTTCACCTGTTCCGGTAAGACTCATGGAAATGGAATAAACCTTTCTCGACTCTAAATTTTATTGCATTATGATTCGATTTTCTCTTGATTTCATCTTTCAGCCAGCGTATTCTGGTAGAGGCGATAGGAAAATCGCTAAGGGCAAGTGCTTCAAATTCAATCACTCCTTCGAAAATGTAAGTACTCTTCACATTTCTCCCTTCTGAATCTGACATTTGTCGATTCCTTCTATTTTTATACAAATCTGTTTTGTTGTTCTTGATCCGAGGAGCAGGATTCTGTTTTGTCGATTCCGTCACACTGGGCAAGATGAATTTTTACTGTTTCGCATGTTCTGTTTTTGCTCTATTGTTGTGTTTTGCATTTCCTTCTTGATTGACTGTGACTAAGCAAGTAATGTTCAGGTAAAATTAATATCTGTATCAAAAGACTTCCGGTTGATGCAAAATGACAATGAATTTGTTGATGCAAAGTGGCCTTGTATTTGGTTATGCAAAATGGCTTTGGATTTTCTTGGCTTTAACTATATAGTCACTAAATTTTTTGGCATTGAATTTGTTTATCCAAATAGGCCTTGTATTTGTTTATGCAAAATGATCTTGTATTTGTTTATATTCTTTTGTTTTTTAATGCGTTTAAAACTTTCCTTAAAAAAAATTTTCGAACCCCCACATCCCATCACTAATTGTGCACCCACAAATCTAAAATCCCGAGTCCGTCACTGGCTTAAAGAATGGGGAGAGAGAAAGGGTGTGTGTTGAGAGAGGGCCAGATCGACAGCACCAAAAGGAAGAGATAGAGGAGGAGGAGAGAAAGAGAGATGGATGGAGACAATATGCTTCTCATGGCATTCGACTTGTTGCTCTATTGCATGCGACTAGTCAAAATCAACTTTCGTTGGTAACTCATCATGATGATATTAACTGTGTTCTGCTTGGTGAGGTCGAGGAAGAGTTCGATCTCCACATTGTGGCCGTCGAAGTTGTGACCGATGACTCACTGGGAATTGGAAAAGAGGTCAGAGATCATGGCATTGCAAACGAAGAAAACAAAGAGGAGACTGGTGATGAGGGTGGCGAGTCTGTGTAAGTAAAGGAGGGAGATTTAGAGGGCGGAAGAATTGAGGATCCAACATAAAAGCAGGAGAGAGAGAGAGAGAAAAATGGATCGGAGGAAGGAAAAGACGAGGGAAGGAGAGAGAGAAGGGATGATGTGTGATGATGAGTTGGAAAATAAGAGCACATGGACTGCCTAGTAAGTAATTTTAGTCAAAATTAATGGTCAACATAAATAGAGGTTAAGAGAGTGGCGACTGCTATGTTTTAGGACATAAGGCAACATTGAAACTAAAAAAACTTTCAAGTTAACATTGCTCCGGGCATGTATTTTCGGAGCAAAATTGCTATTTAACCTATATGTTAATTACCAAATTTTTTTTAACTCTATGGATTCTATTAACTCTTATTTGATTGATGAGATGACATACTACGTGTGATGAGGTAGCATGCCATGTGTGCGCTCAGTTAAATTTAACGGTCAAAATTAACAGATGGGCAAAATTGTTACGTTTTGTTAACTTCTATGGCAATTTTTTAGTCCAAAAGAAACTTCTGTTCACCCAGTGCTCCTCAGCTAAAACTTCCAAGGCAAATAAGACCTTATTCCTTAATATAAATTATCATATTTATTTTGTTAATGCTCTTATGAAAATTAATTGTGCTGGATGCTTATATAGAAATTGTTCATTACTAAATCTGCACCTTAACATTTCTAGAAATATATTAAAATAATACAAGGTGAAAAGCTTGGTGGGATTTACAATGTAAAAAGTAATTAAAGTTAACTCGGGTTAACAGCATTGCTATAAGTGCTATCAAAGAAATTGATTACGACTACTTTTACACCTGAAAAAATAATTAATTCTGTTAGATGTCCATAGAAAAATAATTCTTTACTAAATTTGAAACTTAACCCTGAAAATAAGGGATATAAATTTAATCTATTGAAGACATCAATATTTAAAAAAAATTATATTGACGTAAAATAAACCATATCAATATTACATAAAAAATATCACTATCTAATATGTTTATTATATATTTTATAAAGAATATAGTTTCGGGGTGTGCACACATATATAATGTTTTTATACTATGTAGGGGATATATATGTGGAAAAATCCAATATTTGGAAATCGTGAATAGTATGCCATTCATGAAAAGAAGGACTTGAAGGTGGGTTAGAGTGAGGGTTGTCCAAAAAATCCAAGGTCTAGTTGGTCTGGTTTGACCCAGTCCGACCCCGACTCGGTCTGGTGACAAAAATATTGGTTCAAGACAATTTGACTGGACCGAACTAGACCAAACAGCTCGAGTTGGACTGAACTTTAGTCCAAGGGTTTAGAACCCTTGGGTTGATCCAGTCTAACTTGAGGTATTTCCTTTTTTAAATTACCACTACACTGAGCCACTTACTAGAGTCTAGACATCCTAATATACTTTTAAATCTATAGAAATCACTTTTCACTCGGTCACTTTTTATTATTTTTGGAAGTCAAGTGAAACCAAAAATAAAATATTCCTCCAAATAAGGCAAAAAAAAAAAAGGAAAAAAAGAAGGTCCAGGCAGTCCTCCAGTCCAGTCCAGTCTAGCGCGACCTCGGGTTAGTATCAAACATAATCAGACCTTGGACTGACTTTTTTAGCCCAATGTCCTATCAAACCAAACCTCGGATTAACCTTCAACCCGGTTTAGCCAGGTCCTTAGACATTCCTACTTAGAGGGAACTATTATAACTTATCTAATGTGCTCTTTAGAATTTTACAACTTATCAAATATTTTATTTCTATTTCTTGTAATCATTAGACTTTGTATATAATAAGTGATCGTGTGATTCTTTTTATTTTTTAAAAGACATATATATATATATATATATATATATATATCATAATTTAGAGTATTTTTTCTTTAAAAATTGTAAAAATTTTGAAATCACACTGTTATATGCCAACAAAATATCAAATTAAAATATCACTTAAAAATGTAATGATCACGAAAAAAGGATCCCCCTCCCCCCCCCCCCCCCTCTTTGAGAGAGTGGGGCATCACAAGAAACATTAGAGACAAAAATTAAAGGCCTCAAAACTCACAAAGACGTCATCAACTCATGCTAATATACGACAAACCTACACCGATCGACACTGTAAATGGGGGATTAATGCAAAATATAACCATGGCGTGGAGCACGCCCCTCCATTTGAATTTAATTTCTCATATGGCGTGGACCACGTACATGCATATACAATGAATCGCTTTTTTGTTTGATTTTGAATTATCTCAAATATAAATAATATTTTATAAAGATTTTTTATATGAGTATCTAGTTGGGTTAGATTGAAGGATTCCTGAATCCAATTGGGGACAGTTCGGGGAAAACACACACACACACACAAGGTTTTTAATTCAGATGGATGGAACCCGAGTCCTCATGCCTTAGCAGGAAAACCCCTTGATATGATTCACTCAAATAGCAGTTAATACGTATTTATCAATTGGGTTAAATATCATTTTTTTAAGCTTAACGAGTACTGGTTACCTAAAAGTTTTTTTTAGTCTTATTTTTGCCCCAAAAGTTTAAAAGCATAGCAATCTTGCCCTTCTGTTGATTTTGATCTTTGAATTATTGCTCTTCTTTATAAACTTTTAGAGACAAATTGCTCATAAAAAAACTTCTGGAGCAAATTTGCTTCTAAGAAAAATTCCAAGATATATTCGCTCTGTTTTGTTAACATGCAGGGCAAAAAGGAGACTAAAAAACTTTTAAATGACCAATGCTCTTTAAACTAAACTTTCATTATAAAAATGGTATTTAACTCTTATTAGTTTTACCCCTACAATTAATATTTCAATGACTCATTATATTCAAAACCTAATTAATAGCGATCAAATTGAGAAAATTTTCAGTTTAACATTGATTTAATGACATCTCTTTCTTCAGTTTCTTGATTCCGAAGAAATGATTCAAAGTGACTTACCTTTTTAATTGAGAGAATATTTTCTCATGTTCTAAATTTTAAAGCTAGTAAAACAGTTTATTTTAATTATAAATATAAGGCCTATTGTTATTTTTACCTAGATTTATCATTTTTCCCTAAATTTTTCTCATTGATCATTGAAGAATTTTGGAATGTGAGAGAAATTTCTAATACACCAGTCTAGTCCTATTAATAGGGTAGGGTGAATTATTATCATTATTATTTTTTGGTCTTATTTATATGATAGAGAGAAAAAAATTTTATATGAATATATAATTTTATCTTTAATTTATTATTATATTGACTTTGTTTTGATGGGGTACTACTAGGGTTGGGAATCAAGGCCGGCCCAATCCTTCAGGGCCAGCCCTATAGGCCCAGGGTAAGAAAAACATCTATTTTTCAAAGCCCGACACGAGAGTATCAGGGTAAGGGTCAACCCTACAGGGCCAAAAGTTACTATTCCAAATTTTAATTATTTTTTCTATGTTTTTTTCAAAGAAATATAATTAGTAAATTACAACAATTAAAATTTTATTTATTTAATAAATGTTATCAACATTAATATTCAAACAACACGAATCATTCAGCAAATAAACACATTCACTAATTCATAATCAAAAGCAAACTATTGTCAACAAATAACTCACATAAAACATAAAAAAACATACCTAGGTTTTAAAATTAAACTATTATACAATATTTCTATGGCAAGATTGAGTCTATGACTTGTGATGAGAAAATTGCTAATATAAGGAGCAAGCTAACTTTCATTTTCAATGAATATTTGAATGTGAGGACATCTCTTCTAACTCCTTGTTAAATTTTTTTAAAAAAATTGATAGGACCTAACAGGCCGACCCTTAAAACCGAAGCCCTACAGAGCCGGTCCTATAGGGCTTATTTCATTTAACTCCTCTAATTTTCAAATCTGGCCCTTGAAGGGCCAGGGCTTAAAAGGGCCGACCTGGTTTTAGGTACTACTATGTACCTAAATTTAAGCCTACCACATTTTTGCATAATAAGAAATGCATTAAATTGATAAAAATTTCTACGTTTGCCTTTATTCAATTTTTAAATTCTTTTTTACTTTATAAGTGACTTCCAGAGCAAGAGCGCCAAAAAGAAGAGACAAAGGAGGGGGAGCGAGAGAGAGAGATGGAGACAATCTGCTTGTCAGGTGACACCAAGCTCTATCCTCGACCTCCTTTCCTCTCACTTCTCCTGAGTTATACTGTTATTTTTTTGTTGCTCAATCACCCTACTTTCTAATTTATTAGGGGTTGTGGAATATCTCCTAAGGATAGCGCCCCCAAACACTACTTAAACTATATGTTTGTTTTTGTTTTGTTTTTGCAGGTGCTACCGCTAATAATTTATAACGTGTAAGGCGCTCATGCTAACAACCTTCTGCAAATTGAACTGGCAATGAGAAAAGAAGGGAGGTAGACCATGTCAACTTTCACTATTGTAAACCAGAAGGAAATTTAGAAATTGACCATTTTCTGCTAGCTAGATTCAATAGGTCCCGTCAATCACATTTCTGTAAGTTCTAGTTCAATTTCTTCAAGATTTTATAAACATTGAACAAAAAAGGATTAGGGCCTACCAATTTCTTGGTAACTTTGGAGACTCAATTTCTTCATGTTCTTGTAGCTCTTCCATAACCCAACTTTGCATCGATTTCATCACTTTCTAAAAGCTCAAACTAATTGTTGGAATCAATTTTTTGTCCATTGGAGGGCCAAGTAATCGAGAGTTCTTTTAGGGATGGAAAAGGCAAAACCCACCTTAAGGCGATAGATCTAGGGAGATTACTATAGAGAGGAGTCAAATGATTGCACTGTTGGATGTAGGTGGCAAAAGTCCCACGTCTCTGAAATATAGAGGGAAGGGGCGATGGTTTTGATATAAATAGGAAACACCCCCCTCCCCCCGGGCTTTATCAATCATCCCACTAATTGTCACATTAAAAGACATTTGGATTTCTTTCTCACTTGATATTTCACTTGTAATTGTTGGAGTGAAATAGATTTTGATATTTCTCTTATTGTTATTTTGCTCCTCTTATTGTTGTCTTGCTTATTATTTATTGTTGTAATTAGATATAGTAGTTGTGATTTATTATATTATTAAATTACATATAGAAACTTTATTTTCTAGTATTGTGATTTTTTAGTATAATCGATTACACTCTATTTATCCCGCTTTCGCAACAATTGGTATCAGAGCCGAGGTTCTATCTGAGTATGCTCTGTTGTTGCAGCATAGTCTGAGCTTCCACATCAAAAAAGAATTACTTTTGGGCTTTTGCATTGGCAGCTATTAAATAATATTTGGAGCAGAAATGGCAAACAAAAAGGTTGGAGAATCCATATTAAATTCATTGTTGGCATCTTCGCTTTTGACAAGAATTGTGTCAAATGCGAAGTTTGCAGTTGAAATTTTTGACGGATCGGGACATTTTGGGATGTGGCAAAGCGAGGTTTTAGATGTCCTTTTACAATAAGGACAAGACTTTGCTATTGAAGAGAGGAAACTGGATAGCCTGGAGGAGGAAGATTGGAGGATCATAAATTGTGTTGCAATACAAAAGATACGGACAAATAACAATCCTATTGATATGCTAACGAAGGTGGTTGCTTCTATTAAATTTCAACATTGTTTGAATCTGATCAACATTGTTGAACATTGTACGTTGAATAGAAGTTACAATTAGAATTTTTAATTAGGAGAAATTGAGAATGTAGGGATTTTGCCAAGGTGGAGATTTCACTAGTGCAAAAAAGGCTTTTAAGACCGGTCAAAAAAGGCATTGTAAGACCGGACGGGCGACCGGTCTTGTTCCAGCCAGTATTAAAAGTCTACCATATAAGACCGGACACGAACCAGTCTTAAAGAAAATCTTTTAGACCGGACATTTTCTTGCCGTACACATTACAAGAAAATATATATATATAAAAAAGCAGAAAATTATCAAAAACAAGAATCTAACTATATATACATCCTTCAAAGCTTATTATCCTACAAAGTCTTGGCGATATTGGCGTGAGTAGCATTAACTTCCCACCGGATATCAGCAAGTTTCTGTCTTATTCGTATCAACGAATCATTAAAGGAAAGAGGAGAGGGGTCAGCGGTAGACGCGCTGGGGCCAACTGGTTGGAGAGGTGGAGCAGGAACCTCTTCATGGTTTGAAGGATGGAGGGGAGGTGCGTCAATCTCTTCATCATCGGAAATAACAATGGGTCCAACAACCCGAGACTTTTATGTTTCAATAGACCGCACTCTCGATGGAGGAGGCGCACTGTATAACGATCGACAGAATGCACGAGCATCACGAGTAAGAGCACCCCTACGAGCGGTTCTCTTGTATCTAACCGTGGTTTGAGTAGTTGGCGCAAAGAGGTATGAGGAGTTTATTAATAAAGGCAGAGAACAGTTCTCAGATAAGCGCAAATAGGTACGTAGTTTGGAGTTATGAGGTAGTGCGAAGTTAATAAGGAGTTAAGGACAGAGAGGTATGAGGAGTTAATAAAGGTAAAGAGAAGATGAATGGTCTACTTTACGAGCGAGTTTTATAAATATGCGATCTAAATTATTTAAATATTTTTAATTTAAGACCGACCTTTTAAAATTATCCGGTCCTAAAAGTATATTATTTATTTTTTAATTGAATTAATTTTAAGGCCGACCTTTTATCATTTATCTAGTTCTAAAAGTATATTATTTATTTTTTTAATCAATTAAATTACTTTTAAGACCGATCTTTTATCATTCATCCGGTCCTAAAATTCATTTATTTTTTTCCTATTTTTTAAAGTAAGATTTAATTTTGTAAAAAATATCTGTTTTAAGAATGGATCTTTTACAATATCTGGTATTAAAAGTGCATTGTCTAAAATTCCGATAGCAGAGTCGTATCCTTACACTCTATGAGAGGATCTCTTCGGCTTCCAGATAAACTTCCCAACTAGGCGTCTCCTCGTATTCTGATGAACTATGCGTCTCTTTATTAATGTTTCCGGCGTTTCACATTGTTAAGGACGGGTTCCCTATTTAAACCCGTTGTTACTTTACTTTCTTTACATTCTTTTCCATCACTTCTGCAACCACGGTAATGGCTGCTCTACCACCACGAGGTCCTCCTTTTCCTCTCAATCCTCTTCCTCCTCTGTACCCTCCTCCTCCGCTCCCTCCCAACCCGTCTAAGAGACAGATGCTGCAACATCTCCTGGCCCGCGTTACACATATAGACCAACGATTGGGCCAGCTTTTCCAAGTCTACAACGCTGTCAACAACAAGATCAACACGATACTCGACGCCCAGGACGTTGAGTACAATCCCCTAGATGACGACGTCTCCGACCTCTCCGACGACTCCCTCCCCTTCGACAACGATGGGGAGGAGTAAATATTTTTGTTTTTTTTTGTTTTTTTATCATGTAGCATAAAAAAAACTATAATAAATATTTTGCTTTACTATTTCGATCGCCTTGTCCTTCTCATTAAATTCTTTCTTTTTCCGACAAAAAGGAAAAAACAAAACATTGTCCTTGTGTGTATGATCAACATTAAAAACTCGTACATTAAAAAATCCAACAATCTACAGTTAAGATCAGACCAACAAAACAAAAAACATCGTTTACCTTATTCGAATAAAAACAAACACAGTGACAATTCTTCTCAAGGTTGGACCGTCGTTGTCGTCGATTTTACCTCGCCCTGATTAGAAATAAAGTGTCCTTTTCAATATCTCCCTTCTTATTCTGACAAAAAGAAAATAGACAAAGAAAAGGGAAACCGATAATCTAAATCAAAAGAGGTAAAATCGACTACAATGAAGGACTTAGCTTGAGTAGAACACCAGAACCTCGGTTGCCTTGAACCCTAATGATTTGTCTGAAAAGCGAGTCAACATTTCTATTTAAAGGAAGACTATTAGGAGCGGACAGTAAAATAATATACGGTTCTAAAAGTCTCACATTATTTAGGTCGAATACTTTTAGGATCGGAAGTTTACAATATACGGTCCTAAAAGTCTCATATTATTTAGACGAATACTTTTAGGACCGGAAGTTTACAGTATACGGTCCTAAAAGTCTCATATTATTTAGACCGAATACTTTTAGGATCAGAAGTTTAAAATATACGGTCCTAAAAGTCTCATATTATTTAAACCGAATACTTTTAGGACCGGAAGTTTACAATATACGGTCCTAAAGTCGCGAACTATTGCTTATTTACAACATCCTTAACCTCAAATTTCAAGCACTAAATAGCTATATCCACCATCCAATACATTCAGAAACCCAAAATGGACACAAGAAAATTGTTCGAAAAATTAAACAAATTTATTTATTGAATTTTACATTGCCTATGTATATTTACAAATAAATTGTTCGAAAAAATAAACAAATTTACAGAATATTATTGTTGCTATAGGATATATTTACAAATGAATTTAGGACATCATTAATTATTGTCTTGACTTTAAGATCAGGTCATACAGATATTCACAAAACAAATTGCGTATGTGCTCGAGTTCAACATCAGAAAAGGGATCAGGGTAGTGAAACATCTGTAACATCAAAGACAGAAACTGAATTAACTTGCGTCCATATTTCATATGTAACATTAAGCCAGAAACTGAATTAACTTGCATGCATAATATGTAACATCAAATATTTACCTTTGCAAATAATTTAGTATTTCCTTTAGTGATAATATCATATATGTGTTTCATGACGTACTGGCCACATAAGTTGGACGCCGGTGGTTGCCGACAGGTCTAAAAAGAACAAGAAATATATATATAAGTAATATATATATCTTACTGACCAAGTTCACAAGGCAGTGTGCCAAGTGTACAAATATTGTACCAACCTCTGGTTTGAGCCATTTAGGCTCTTTGGCCTGATAAGAACGCCTTTGGAGTGCGTCGATTTGGAAGGTCCTCATGGCACTATCATCAAAAATGCATATTTATCAATGTTCACTGAAAATTCACAGCAGAGATTTCAGACAAGAGAATCAAAATGACATGCTTACCCGTTGATCGTCTTCGTCAACGTAGGCACTGGCTCGCTGTGGGTGGAGCATAAGAAGATAACTTTATTTTCTTCCATGCACATGACGACCAACTACCAGTAGTGGCTGAAAATTCACAGCAGTAAAGTATACTCAGTGATATATGTAGCAGAATTAAGTGAATTGCAGACAAGATTTGTGATATGTACCTGTTGAAGAATGGCAAAAAGTACACCTTTCTTCTCACTTGACACAACCTCCTTAATATGTACTGATGTCTCTTCTGCAAGGTTTTTTGACTTGAATACACAGGGCACAAGAATCCTAAATCATTGCTCCTGCCCTTATTCTCCAATCCTTGATGCAAGAACCTACAATAATGACATCGATCAGGGAATTAGTTTATATGTATGTGTGTCTAAACGATGCATTTAAATTATATACTCATAGAAGAACATACTTACTTCATAAAAAGTTGAACAATTGTATCAATAAGCTCCTGTCTAGGAAGCAGCAGGGACTCAATATCAACGGTGTCAACTTGGACTGGTAGAGGATGAGGGACGCCTACTACTTCATTGACAGGCCACGATTTATCTTTAAAATATCCACTTTTCACCATATCGGATATTTTTTCGCAGCCAGTCAACGTAGCATTAGGGGATTGAGCTTGAGGACGGGATGGAGCTTGAGAAGGGGATGGAACTTGAGGATGAGGGGTTGAAGCTTCAGGAGGAGCAGATACATGTACAAGCTTCATTGGCCAAGAGATGAAGGTTCCATTGACATCACTCACAAGCTTCAGCTCATCAATTGGGAGAGGGAGAGGTGCATCAATGATCATCTTTTCAACTGACACTCTAACTTCATCATCAGACATTTGTTGGTGGTGTATAGTTGATCCCAATAAGTTATGGACAGTACCTTTTGCAACCAATAGTAGTCTATCATGATGATCAGGATCCTCCACATAAAGGTCACAAGGTTGCTCTGACTGTCTAACAATGCAGCTCCCTCTAGTGCTCTGCTGCACAGTTGTAGGTGAGTGTGTGAAGGGAACACTGGTCTCTGGACGAGAGCTCAAAAGCAGCCTCATCTGATTCAATTCCTCCCTCAACTGGATCATATCAGATTGATACCTTGCTTCTTTAGCCGTTGATTCCTTATTTAATTTGGCCACCGTCTGTTCCATCTCCTCCCGGGTAACCATACTTTGTCTATGGCGTTTGGCGGATGAGCAAAGTATTTCTTCAGGCTTACTCGTCCTCCAATCCCCCTTACACACCCACCATGGTCCGGTTTTCCGGTCGCAACAGTCAAAACATCACTCCTCCCGGCTGACACAAAAGATCCCTTTGCTTCTTTCTTTTTAAGATCTTCCTGTCAGGTACAGATAACGAGAAGCTTAGTAATGAAACATGTTTAGTAACTAAAAAATAACAATAATGATACTTACAATTCTTTCAGCAATGATAATTGAATATTTCATGCACTACTTTTTGCCTCTTGATTAATAATTTAGGACTCTTTGGCTAATAAATATTGGCTTTTATACTTATTAGGGCTTTGGGCCTTTTATTATATTTTAGCCATTATTTAATAATAAATTCCAGTTTTATATTGCTTCACTGTTTTTACCATAACTCTTGAACCAGACATCGGATTTACCTCATTTTTGTCTCATATTTCAGATGATTCAGAGAGCTACAATTGTTATGAAGACATGAAGAGCAAATTCGGACAAGAGGGCGGTCGATTTTGGAGCCGAAGCATATGTATTTTTGGGTTTTATTTTGGGCTCGAATTTTGTAATTAAAGCCCATATTATTTTATTTTCATTTTTGGGCTGAACCCATTTCCCAATTAGGTTAACTTTAAGTGTGGCAGCAGCCACAAACACCTTTTCATTCATGTTTTTTTGTGTTTTAGTGGATCAAAACAGAAGCTTTCATTTTCTCTCAATTGTTCTTCAATGTTCTTCGCGTTCATCATCTTTTCTTCATCTTTTCCAGCCATGCTTGGCTAAATATCTGTGATTAACCCAACGTTGAAGATTCCATGACTCGTTCAGAGAGCTTTAAGACTTATTTTGATTGCCAAAATTTCAGCTACCGTTACCAGATATAGACCAAGTGTCTTTTTGAAACCCATGAACCACCGCATGCTATTTGATTACCAACTTTAACCGAGGCATTTAATTATTTAAATATTTTGAAAATTGATATAAATAGATAAACTTAACCCAGTTTTTTTTTTAATTTTAAAAGAATATTGAAAAGGATTATGAGAATAGGAAAAAATTATGTATTTGACAAAAAGAGAAAAATTAGAAAGAATGACGGGAAATATCATTTAAATTATAAACCCCGCCCTTAAATGTCTACTAAATTAGTAAAAGGGTGTATAGGTAAACTAATAGGAATATGAGATTTTAAAGTTTGAGTGTTGACAACTTTAGTGTAGGCATTGACAATTTGATGATAGAAATTAATAACTTGGACATACATAGTGACAACATGTGGTGCTCAAATTATCAATCTCATCTATACCCAAGTCACTAGCTCATTTCTATACTCGAAAATTTTCAACACTCAAACCTTAAAATCTTGAATTCCTACCAGATCTCATATTTTTCTTTTTACTAGTTTAATAGTCATTTTGGAGTTTTTGTAATTCAAATAGCATTTTTTTTCTATAATTGTTTTCAAAAATTCATGTACAAAAATAAATTAAACGAGATTTCTTTTTTTAAAAAAAAAGAAAATATATTTCATATACCCATATTAATTAGGCATGGAAATAGGCAAGCTAAGTTAGGCTTTAGCTAAACAGACATGAACCTGTAATAGAGGCAAAAAGCCTGAGTTTGGACTTGAGCGTAAATGCAAGTTTTTTTAGAATCAAACCTAAGCTTTCATAAGACCTACTTAAATCTGAAGCCTTTTTAAAGGCCTACTTATAATGTGCACCTTTAAAGTAACCTCATATTGCAGGCTTTGAAGGCTGTAAGTACACTTTATGCAATTTGAGCCAAACAAAAACTATATAAATATAGGCTTTTAATAAGATTCAAAGTATAATATTTACAAATTATACATTTTAACTACGCTTTTAGCTTACATATAATTAAAATAAAATCTTCTTCTTATTATTATTGTTAAAAAAAAAAAAAGAATTTACAAACGTTCAAAGCTAAAAACATAATCATCTAAAATAAAACATTATTGTTATTAAAGAGAATAGTAAGACTGCAGCCATAAATAGTTAAGATGATGTTTCAAAGAAAAAGTTTCCACAGAATAGTAGAGATAGTATTGTAATTAATTAATTATAACATGAAACTAGAATATAACATTAAAAAAATTGTATTATTTATATGATATAAATATAATTATATTTATTTAATGAGTAAACTTGTTAGATTTGGAGGTTCTTAAATAAGCCTTGACCTGAACTATTTACACATTTAAATTTTTAAATGGATCTTGGGCGAACCTCCTTTTGTGTTTGTGTGTGTGTGTGTGTGTGTGTAAGTGGCAAGTGTGAGCTTGAAGTTCAAAATACACACAACCTAAGACAAAGAACTAAATTAATCCCCAACAAACATTTTGTCAAGAATGAATGGAGTTCTGCATCTTGGATGCACTTCTGGGACTAACCATAACTACATATCTTCTACATGCGCTTCCTTAACCAAAATATCTGCACATTGAATAATCTCCCTATTTCAGTGGGACAAAATAACATGCCAATCACCATATAATAGTTGACGTGTGGCCTCAATTTCCACTATGAAAGGATGATCTAATACACTATCTCTTAACAAAATATTTAACGCCTCCAGAGAATCAGAGAAAACTTGTGTTCTTGAAAATTTATAAAATTGACAAACCTCGAGCCCTATCTTAAGAGCCATAACCTTTGCTATCGTCACTGGAAAGGTCCCAATATTCTTCATAAAACCTGTGACCCAACTACCGCTTTCATCCCTAATCAAGCCTCCAACTGTTGCTTGTTTATGCTTTCTTACTGACGCATCCACATCAAGCCGAACATAGCCTGGATTTGGTTTCTTCCATTTGGTATCTGTTTGTACCATCTCTGCAAGTAATCGGTGCTTCAATCTCCCATCCACAACTTCTTCCATTAAGTGGTGTTGACATTGATGAAACACCTCCTTCGAAGTAGCTACTTTACCTTCAAATAGTTGAACTCATCGTGCTTTCCATAATGACCAGAAAACATGTGCAAATATTCTGGTCCATTCCCATTTTTGAAAATAAGCCTTGCCTCGATTCCCTGTTGCATTCCATCGAAGTCAACCCTACAAATCATATGAAAAGAGTACAGTATATTTATTAGGATTAAGAAATTCACTCCACACATTTTTTGCTCTCTCACAATCCCTCGAAATATGTATTATTGTTTCCTCACTTTGACAACCCAGCACACACTCCCTTACATTTGACGGTCCAACTCTCACTCTCAGGGAATTGGTCATTCATCTCTCATGGGTTGCTTACCAAATAAAGAACTTCATTTTTTTAGGCACATTCCAACACCAAAACCTCCCTAATTTCGAGATTGACTCATAGGTGTCTAGAGCAGGTTATGCTTGGGCCAACCTCTAAAACAAACAAGTAGATATATTTAGCTAATTTAATTAGATTAGAGAAATTAATAAAGTTGGTTAATTTAGATAAGAATCTTGGGCCAACCTCTAAAACAAACAAGCAAGACTAGACGACACTCTAATCACTTCTACCCCCACTCACTTCGACTAGGTAGTTTTTTTCTTTCTTTTTTTTTTTTCTTTTTCTTACATTTTCTAATTAAAATTAAGGGTAGTGGCCCAAACTGTCATTTTCAATTTAAAAGTAGTGTGAAATTATATTTCAGATTTTTTTTTTTTTTGGTCCTGATCTGTAAATAAGGTGCCATGATTCTTAACTGAAAATTTCCAGAAGTGGAAGCTCAAGAGAAAATGTCATTCTCATTTTTTTACGATATATTTACTTAATTTAATTAGATTAGATAAATTAATAAAGTTGGTTAATTTAGCTTTTATTCTCTAAAACATCATAATCATCTTAATTAATTCTCTCATTCCCTCTCCTCTTTGATTATAGTTGAAGGAGCCTCAATAGGAATAAATTAAGAAAATATTGATAAATTTGAAAAAATATGTCTTATATTTAGGACAAGATCAACTTCCTAAATATATCTTATATTAAAAATATGAAGTAGCATTACTTTTTTGGGGTGGTTTGGCATGAGGGGAGGGGTGGTAAAGTGTTTGAAGGAGATTTTTTTTTTACATGCATTAAAAAAAATAAAATTAAATAAGTGGCCTTTAAAGCCTGTAATAAATTTTCCTTACTTATTCTCTCTATTAAAATATCTTTTGGTTAAAATCAAATTAAATATCAGTAATAAAAAATCATATTAAATTGAACTACAACAAATAATTTTAAATTAAACTACTTCTGTGTGTCTGTGTGTGGGTTCATATTATTGAATATATATTAATTAATCATGTTTAAGATATAATTTATCCTTGGGAAAACCATATTGCTCATGTACAGCAACACTAGAAAAAGACAAACATGAATTCAAGTCTATATTCTTCATCGGAAAATCAAAGTTTTTTTTTTCCTTGAAAAAAATAATGACAGTCTTCAAATGTTTGGTCTTCTTCTTGCTCATATTAATCATGCAGTTAAAGTGAAGCATTTCCACGTGATGAACAGCAACTTGCTTCACTATTGTCTTACACAATGTCAATAATGGTGGCGTTCGATCACCTCAGCCATTAAAGTAATATATCGGACCCCACTCCATTTTCTCCCTCACTTTTCTTCTTCTTTCATTTTCTCCCTTACTTTTCTTCTTTCATTTTCTCCCTTGTCTTCTTCTTTCATTTTCCCTCCATACAAAGGCAGAAGCTTTTCCTTTTCTTCTTTGGAAGAGTGTGATAAGGAAAAACTTTATAGCCTATAACTCCACAAATATACGGGCCGTATCAAGTAATAAAGTAATAAAAAAAAATATCGTTCCCATGAGGACTTCGTGTCACAAACTTCAGTTAAGCATTGATTTCACAATTTCATTTAAGTTGAGAAAACCAAATTAAATTTAATTAAGATAAAAGAAATTAAAACTAAAATAAAAATAAGAAAACTACCACAATAATCAAATGAGCAACCCAGAGTCACCAATCCCTTATTAGCTTCATAAACCTTGTTTTCACTAATTTAATTAACTTTAATATCAATTTTGTTAATTTCAAGTATAAATAGTTATAAGTGCCTGTCAGTCCACTTACAATTCTCTTCTAAGTATAACTTGTTATGTCTAACATAGTTACTCAAGAGGCAACAAAAATCGAACACACTTTCCAACAATTATATGGGGCCATTAGGTATATGTCTATCCCAATCGCAAATTAAATCGTAATCTAATCTCATATTACTTAATTTCAAAGCCTAATTAAAATCTCATTAGTCAAGGTAAATTCTAATGCTCAAAATCATATTCAATGACGGCCAATCACTAAATAGATAAAACTAATCAAGATTAAGTAACCAAAATTAATATCAAATTTAACTAAATAATGAAAACAAAATCTAAGTCACCCACAAGTTCATAGGTACTCTAGGTTGCAAAACAAAGCCACACATAATCTAATTCACCCACAAGTTCATAAGTACTCTAGGTTGCAAAACAAAGCCACACATAGCTCTAATAAAATCTATAACAAAAAGAGAAGAATTCAAGTTCAAAGAATAAGGAAAGAGATGAAAGAAAATTTCTTCGTCACCTCCACAGTCTTTCTGTCCTTCCGTGGAGATGATGAAAAACGCTTAGCCTCTATTCCTTTGCTTCTTCGTTCCTTCTTGTTCTATGTCTCCCATATCCTTTTTCCTCCCTATTAAGATATCGGACCCACTCCATTTTCTCCCTCACTTTTCTTCTTCTTTCATTTTCTCCCTTACTTTTCTTCTTCTTTCATTTTCCCTCCGTACAAATGCAGAAGCTTTTCCTTTTCTTCTTTGGAACAGTGCCAGAATTAATCCATACAAGTCATGTACATGTAATACTCTTGTTATGAAACAATGTATTATAAATTAAATACATGCATGTGTGTAAAATATTGTTGTGGGAAGAGGAAAGCAAATGCAGTGACCCAATTATTCTTTATTTATGTGTTTATATGAAGTAAAAATGGATTGCTCTCATATACCTCCGATACAAAATATAAGATAGAGTTTGTAATGTACTATAATTTATATTATAAACTACTTCTTTTAATCCTAAATATAAGACATAGTTTCCTATATTTAGACCTAGAAGTAGTATATCCTATATTATAAATGAAGGAATATTATTATGCCCCACCCTTCATTGTTAACTTTACTTGACTGCCACCAAAGTCGTCATATTCACAATCAATTGGAGCTATATATGAGACACAGAAAGACGGCCCCCAGAAAAGGAAAGATTGGGTCGCGTAATTAATTAGCACCTTCCCATAATTTTTATTTCAGTTTAATTAACGCATGCTTTTTAATTAGTTTATAAAAGAAATGTAGAAAAAAAAAACATTAAAAAGTGCAACGTATTCATTTCTAGTGTCTTCTCTGTCGCAATCGTGTGGTACACGAGCGCTAAAATAATCGCATTCACCTGTATATGAATTTTTTTATTATACTCTTTCGTACAATTTATGAGTATCACTATCTCACATAAACTTATTCAAAAAATGTAAGTGAAAATTTGGTCTGTATAAAAAGTTTAATACCTTTTTTTCAATTTTTACCCCTACTTAATTTATATAAATCTCATATATTTTTTTCACTCATTCTCTCTTATTATTTCCTATTCATCCTCTCTCGTATTTCTCATCTTCATAAATGAAAGTAAATTTAGAAAAAATATTAAAATTCTTATATATTTATTTTTCAATGAAAATACTCTAAAATTGAGTTGTTTTGATTTATTTTTTTTAGAAAATCATAAAAAATTTAAAATGGTTCCATTTAATAATAGATATCAAAATATTGCTTATTTTATATAATAATGTAATATCAAAAGAAGAAAAAAAGTATTTGAAAGATTTATAGATCATTATTAAAATAAACATTAAATGAAGTAGTACGTTTGATGCCCCCATACTTGACAGGCCTATTTTGGAGATTAGTTTTTGTTATATCGTTCAGTAAAGATATAATTCTATAATGCGTGCTTCACTTTAAAGATGTGAATAAATCCAAAAGTAGTGCTGCAAATTTGTTTATGTCCTTTGGTGGTTATAAGAGGAAACACACACAGCCTCTCTTTTCTCCTCATTCTCAGTTCTCACACAAATGGATCAGCTTTCTTGGGATGCGTGGCTCTCTGAACTGGTAAGTAAAACTTCCCACACATTACTCTCCTTTATCATCACTTCAACCTTTCTAATTTGTGTGTGTATTGTTTTTAAGGAAATGGAAAACGAATCTGTTTCTTTAAGAGGAACAAACTGGGAGCAGAATGAAGAAGAAGTTGGAGAGTGTTTTCTCAGAGATATCTTACAGGACCCAACTAATTTATCTTCTGAGACTGAGGCCATTTTTGCTCCAGCCACCGAGGCAGGCGGTGGCGTTACCACCAACTCCGTTGTGAACTCTCTGCAGTGTGATTCTCAAACAACACCGCTAAATGCCTGCGTTCTGTCTTTCGATAAATCCGTTGTCATACCAGACATCGCAGATCCTACCAGTTATTCTTCGAAGCTTAAACGGCGCTTTGAAGCAGTTAAAGATGAACCGCCGCCGGTGGACGCCGTCAGAGGAACAAAGAAGACTAGAAGCGGCGCTGATGCGACGGATCACATAATGGCTGAGAGAAGAAGGAGACAGGAACTCACAGAAAGGTTCATAGCTCTCTCAGCCACCATCCCTGGCTTGAAAAAGGTTACAACTTACAACAAACTAACAATTTTGTGGATTTGGATTCTTTCGTTTTCTTTTCTCATCTGCCCCATCTTTTACCCCTTACCCTTTTGATAAGATCTAATGGTGGAGTTTTAATATTCTATAAAAATATTGTTATAATGGAGAGAGAGTGAGCCTTGGCGAGAGAAAACACGTCCCATCTTTTAATCTTGAACTTAATTAGTAGTACCATGAAGCACGTGTCATATTAAATATTTATTATGCGTAGATTGATAAGGCGACTATACTGAGCGAAGCTATAAGCTATGTGAAGCAGCTTCAAAAGCGTGTAAAGGAGCTAGAGCAAGATACGAAGAACAAGATGATAATAATGGAGAAGCCTTATCATCAAGCGGTGCTGTGTTCTGGAGATGATGATGATGATGATAATGTTGACCGAGGCACGCCGCCGGTGATGAGTGAAGTGAACTACTTCCACGGCAACGGCAACAACGATGTTGTGCTGCCTGAGGTGAAAGCAAGAATCTCTGACAACAAGCAAGTGCTGATAAGAATCCTGTGCAAGAAACGGAAATCCACCATGCTTACAATCCTTGATAAGCTCAAAAGCCTTCATCTCATTGTGTCTGGTAATAGTGTCATGCCCTTCGGCTCCTCTACTCTTGATATCACCATCGTTGCGCAGGTAGGTACTATATGTACACACCATATATACTCATGTCCTTGATGTAAACTCAGTTGATTAATTCTATAAGATTAAGGAATTAATTTATTATAGAAGGTAGTTGAGTTAATTTAACATACATTTTGTAAAACATCATAATTATTATTCCTTAATTCTCTCGTTTTCTTTCCTCCTTGATTATTGTTAAAGAGTAACAAGTATTAAAACTATGCCTTATATTTAGAATTAATATCAACTCCCCAAATATGTCTTATATTAAAGATGGGAGAAGTACTTAATTATAACACATAATTAGATTACATATCCATGTATAAGTTTAAAAAAAATGAAAAATACATGTACTACTCTAAATTCTAAAGTAATTTATTTAGTTTTTTTTAATCTCATCAGTTGAGTTTCGTGTTCAAGACAGATGGCAGTATATGTTTATTTGGAAATAATTATTCTGACGCTTTTATACGCAAACATATATATATATATATATATATATATATATATATATGATGTGCAGATGAGTGAGGAATACGGTGTATCGGTGGAGGATATAGTGAAAAGCCTGAGGATGACTCTAAAGTGTAATGGGGATCCCTGCTAGTGTATCAAAAGAGGTCTACTCATTGGGGCTTCAAGATTTCCAAGTTCTGGAGAAAGCTAAGCTTGCTTTGTGCCTTCAATGGTCTGTCTAGTGTATCAAGAAGTCTTGTGGTTATCCATAAATCTATGTATATATTAGTTGATGAAGAAGAACTGGAATAAAAGTGAGTGCACTTGATTTTTGAGAGCGAAGTTCGATGATAAAAGTTTAAGACACGCGGGCTGTATCTTACCATATGAATGAGTGCTCAATTTCTTCCTCGTCTTATTGTTTTTAGGTTTCGGACTGTTCATTTTGAAGTTTGAATAAGCCATTACTAATTAAGAGGGAAAAAATATGTTGAACAAGTTTTGATTTAAGAACAAAAAATATGAGGATGAAATGGATGACATTTGGCTTGTCAATTAAAGACTTGTCGGAGAAAATGAAAAAAGATTTGTCCTCTCACGCTAACTGTATTAATTGTAAATTGGTGGCATTGTCACACACACACACACACACACACACACACACACACACACATATATATATATATATATATATATATATATATATTCGGCTTAGGTATAGAATTGAATGAATAATACCTATATAACTAATAATAGCATAAACAGATCATATATAACATGATATACAACATATTTAGGTTAAAAAATAGGCATATTAATTGCTCTACAATAATATTCTTTAGTGTGTACTTTAAAAAAAAAAAAACTGGTGAATACTAATTGGCAAGCCATGTGACACTCTAAGCATGATATACAACATTTTAGGTTAAAAAAATAGGCATATTAATTGCTCTACAATAATATTCTTTAGTATGTTAAAAAAAAAAAAAAAACTGGTGAATACTAATTGGCAAGCCATGTGGAACTCTAAGCATGATATACAACATATTTAGGTTAAAAAAATAGGCATACCAATTGCTCCACAATAATATTGTTTAGTGTGTACTTTACATCATAAATATTTTATAGGCAAAATAGAATTTTCTTTAACAGAATTTAAGTCAATATGAACTTAACGGTTAAGATCATGCCCATCAGTCAAGTGGATTTTGACACTTCAAACAAGAGGGATATTACTCTAGTAAATGGTTTAGAATACTGAATTCTTCTCTCGAAAAAGTTCAAGGAGAAAAATTCCCTATAACCCTGTAAAATATGTCTACATATAAAATTTTCATTTGAGACTCACTATCCATAATTTCTAACCGTGGGCAAAAGCTTCAAATATATATACACGCATACACACTTATATTTCTTCCTTTGGTTCTTGATATAAGATATACTTATCTATTTTGATTATATTAAGAAATTTAATTAATACGACATATATTTTCTAAAATACCTTAATCATTTTCTTTAGTTTTCATATTTTATATCCTCTTTAATATTGTTGAAGAAGTATTAATAGAAGTTAATTAAGCAATAGGCCTTATAGCCTAATGACATAAGAGTTCCCCTCTAAATAGGAGATCATAGGTTTAATCTCATTTATAACTTCAAGTTGTTAATGCCTGCCCTCTTAATTAAAAAAAGAGTAAATTAGAAAAAATGTTGATAGATATAAAAATTATAATTTATAATTAGAATTAATATCAATTCTCTAAATATGATATAAGGGAGCATAGGCACACACATACGGATGTCTCTCCAAATATAGAAGTGTATCTTGCAGGGTACAAATGTTTCTCATGAATCATCACGAAACAGGCAATATCACTTTGAAAAAGCATAACGTACGCTGAGTTCATTCTAATTCTGTAAAGTGCCCAGAGACTAGTTCATTCTAATTCTGTAAAGTGCCCAATTCTGTAAAGTGCCCAGAGAGTAGTTCATTCTAATTCTGTAAAGTGCCCAGAGACTTTCTCTTTATTAAACTCATCTCACTGGCTAGGGAGCAGATTTTCTCTTTTTCCCTTTCCCTTAGAATCCCTCAGAATCTTATCTGGACCGTTCAAATCTTGATCCAATGGTCCAGATTTAAAAAAAAAAAATTAAAGTTTTGTCTTTTTCGAAAAAGACAAAAGTAAAAAAAAAATTTAAATCTGGACCGTTGGATCAAGATTTGGACGGTCCAGATGAGATTCTGAGGGATTCTAAGGGAGAGGGAAAATGAGAGAATCTGGATCCCATCTCACCACGGCTATTCTGCTGGCTTCGTCTCTTTTATCATTACATAGTTGACCCTTTTAAACAATTTAAATAAGTTAGTTAATTCTAACATATTTGGTGTATCATTTGAAAAACTATCAATTTATAAATCAGATAAATAAATTTAATGTAAAAAAAGATAGATATCAATATTTTAAAATAATTTATTTAATCTTCTTAATCTCTCTGAAAAAATCAATTATATCTTATATTAACAACAAAAAGAATAGCTTTACGACACTTCACCTCCTCCTTCTGCTTTTGCAAGCCCTTCCTTTTGAGCTCAGTACCTCTGCTACATTTTGGAGTTTGCCAGCAATTATTATTATTACCACAAGAAAAATAATTTGCATTCTCACCTGTTTTTAAAACTAGCGTTAAAAAAGTATATTTTGTAAGACCCTTCGGTATTCTAAACTATTTATTGAAGCAAGTTTCCCATCCAAATATCTAAATCGTTGTCGTGTCACCCCTTAACTTACAGCCACACATTTAGCGACGGATCTAGAAAATTACTAAAAAAAGGCATTAGTGGCAAGGCATTTAGGGGTTAGGGGTAGTGTCTAGGAAAAAAAATTCAAAGGAAATTTTAAATACATTGAAAAATAAAAAAATATAAACAAGATAAAATATATCAAAAAAAATATGGAGGTGTACCTTGCAGGGCACATATGTTTCTCATCAGTCATGAGGAAACAGGAAAGATCACTTTGATTAAGCAAAAGGCTGAGTTTATTCTAATTCATAAAGTGCCCAGAGACTTTCTCTTTATTACACTCATCTAACCAAGGCTGTTTTGCTGCTTGCTTCGCCTCTTTTATCATTATATAGTTTAGGGCTGTACATAAAACCCGAAAACCCGGTCAACCTAACCCGACCCGGTCTGACCTTGGTCCAGTCCGTGGGAAGAAGAAAAAAACCCGATTAGTTTGGACAAGACCGGGTCTGACCCGAAGTCCGGGTAGGACCGAGTATCGGGCTACTATCCAGGACCAGTGAGCCCGGTCCTACCCAGATGATATTATATATATTTATTATATTTCAGCCTTCAGCAAAAAAACGAAAAAAAAAAAAAAAACCTTCCTCGGCCTGAAACAATGCGTTGACGGGGAGTATATATTTCTCAATTCTTTCTGCCCTAATTTTAGCATTTGGCCTTCCTCCTTCTCTGAGCCTCTGAGGTTCAATTTTCAATCTAAAGTCCTCATGTCTTCTAGCTTTCTGCCATAGTTTTAGCATTCAGCCTCCCTCCCTCTCTGAGATTCAATTTGCGCATCTGAAGATCAGCACACTTTCACTGGTGCTCGTCTCTAAAGTTTCCGACGATGCACAGTGAAGATACAAAATAAAGAAGAAGGAGAGAAAAGAAGAAGAGGGTGAAGGTGAAATGAAGATTGGAGGTGATAGAGGTCCGATTTTGAGCCCCCAAAACTCGTGGCCACTCTCTCGTTGCAGCTGTTCTCTTTGGTTCGAAGCTTGCCGATGGCCTCGGTGGTGAATAATGCCGCCATTGCATCTGCCCCTGCTGGTTCAAATTATGAGTTTTTTCCCCTCTCGTTTCACTGATGATGAATTGTTGAGTGATAGATATTGATCTATTTGTTTTATTCATTACAGAAAAAGAAGAAGCCAAAATGAGGTACTACCTCCGGTCCTAATTATAAGAGCTAGTTGACTTTCTTTGGAGAGATTAAGGAAGCTAAATAAGTTACTTAATCATTTCACTTGTTGTATATCTTTAGATTATATATTAGTTTATTAGTTAAATTAATTAGTTTGAAGAAAAAAATAAAAATAAAAATATTCTAAAGTAATTTAGTTAGCTTCCTTAATCTCTCCAAAAAAATCAACTAACTCTTATAATTAGGACCGGAGGAAGTATATTCTATCGTATTTATCTTTGTTTTTTGCTCATGTTTAATGTTTGCCTTCTCAGTCATTAACTTTTTCCCAGACTCAGCGATGCTCATAAATCCTGGGAATTTCGACAAAAACAACAAGTCCTGAGAATTGTTTATGAAAAAATAAGTGTAAAAGGTTTTTTTTCCTTTTGCCTTTTGAATATATACAATGAACAATTAATATAGGAAGAAGTGTGAACTGATGAAAAGACGTGGGCCTGTCAGCTCGTGTCTCGAGAATGTCCTTGCTTACAAATTGAAAAATTGAAAAGAAGGATGCCTGTTGTGTCATCACGTGTCTGTTTCTTTTTTTTTTTTTTGGCTAGTTGGACCACAAACCCGGTCTAATCTAGTCCAGTCTACCTAGCCCGGGAAAGACCGGATTTCTGACCGGGTAGGACCGGGCTTCGGGTTGGCATGTCCAGCCCGACCACCCTATCGGACCAGACCACGGGTTCATGTCCAACCCGGTCTGGTCTGGTATATGTACAGCCCTAATATAGTTGACCTATCCATTCAGATAAATAATCATTTAACAACGTTATCCAAAGTTATATGTATATACTGTTTTGGTTCATAATGCAAGATCTACTTAATCAATTTGAGCAAATTAAAAATGTTAGTTAAGTTATTAGTATTGTATTTTTTTTATTCTCTATAATATCCTAATCATCTTCCTTAATTTTTACCCTTTATCTCTATTTAATTATTATTATTGCTGGAATATCAATTGAATTAATTTAAAAAGAAAATGGATAGACATGTGAAATATATCTTAAATCTATAACCACCAGTAACTCTCCAATCAATCATTTAGGCTTTGTTTAGGAGTTTGGTAGGAAGGAGAAGGAAAGGGGTGCAAGGAGAATGGAGAGGAGGACATGGAAGGGGAATGGAGGATATTTCCTCCTCTTGTTTGGGAGTTAAAAAAATACTAAGAGAAGAAAATAGAAGATTAATGAGTTATTTTTATTATTTTGTTCTTTTCTTTAATAATTAATATAATTATTATACTTTACAAATAAATTTAAATTTAAATTTTCTAAAAATATTATTTATGTAATTTTTATATTCAAAAAATTATTTATGTGGTGGTGGTGGTGGTGGTGGCGGCGGCGGCGGCGGCAACGGCGTGGTAGTGGTGGTGGTGGCGGCGGCGGCGGTAGCGGTGGCAGTGGTGCGGCGGCATCGGCGGAAGCAGTGGTGGTGGCAACAGCGACGAAGGCGACAACTGTGGTGGCGGTGGGGTGGTGGTTATTGTGGTGGTGGTGAATGAAGATATAAAAGTAATTAATCTATTTTCCTTCTTAAAACCCCCATATTAGGGGAACTTTATGTTTTAGAAGAAAAAGAGTTTTTGGGATTTGTAAAAATCTCTGATTTTCTCCCCTCTTATTTTTTTAACTTGCAAATAAGGAAAGGGATTATCAAAATCCTCCATTTCCTTTTCTTTCCCTCCAAAATAGAACTTTCAAACAAGCCCTTAAGGACCAGAGGAGGATAATGACTTGCAAAATAGACCCCTATTGATCTGTCTCTGCTTGCACCGTCAACAACCAAGACATGATATATATGTCTTGGTTTTTAAAAAAAAAATTGAAGAAGAAGAAGAAGAAAGTGGGGGGTTGAAATGGCTTGACAGCTAGATACATGTTGGCAAAAATGAAAAATGGTTTGCCAACTTTGTGTTTGGTTTGAGGGGAGGGGAGGAATTCTATTTTTTTAATGTGAAAAGTTAAATATAATCATAAATTTGCATTATTTTCCGTACAAATATTTCACATTATGGTAACTTTTCACACTAAGAAGGAAAACTCCCCCTTTCCTTTCAAATTATACAACTGACTCAATAACAATTATACAGCCTACCACTCTAATATTATTTATAAGTCTATTTTGACAAAAAAAAATATGGTCATATTTAAAAGTCTAGTTTCAGATAATAAATGAGATTGTAACAATTTTGTCCATATTAATTGTACCATTGAAAATAGAGAGAGAGAAGAAAAAATTGAAAGATGCATATTTATAAATGAGAGCAAAGTTGAAAATTTACCACATAATAATTGAGCTAACTGCCTCTCCCTGGTATATGTGATTTAGTCAAAATGGACTTATAAATAGGATCAGATTGATATAATAATACTCCCTTCGGTCCTAAATATAAGACATGATTATTTTTTTGGAGAGGTTAAGGAAGTTAAATAAGTTAATAAATAATATTATATGTTGTGTATCCTTAGATATATATTAGCTTATAAGTTAAACAAAATAGTTTAGAGAAAAAAATGATAAATATAAATGTTTTAAAATAATTTAATTAGCTTCCTTAATATCTTTAAAGAAACGAATTCCATTTTATATTTTAGACTGAAAGGAGTAAATATTATAATAAGACATCATTCGGCTAGAATTTTAACCTCCCAAATTAAACTATTGTGGGGTGAATCTTAGCTTCTTGGATGCCCATGTTACTGTTGGAGGAAACAGGAAATATTACTTTTTTAAAATAAAATAAAAAATTAGAAGGGCGTGCAATAATTGTATGAGGTTCAACCATGATCAAACCGTCGACCTCTGATTGACATGAAACTTTCATTCCACTAAACTATAGTCCCTTACAAAAAAAAAATCACTTTCAAAATCATGGGCCCTAAATGTAATCTAATCTCATATAGGGCTCAGAGACTCTCTCTGTATTACACTGTTATGATTCGCCTCTATGTTGTTAATGCTTCATGAGACTTGCTTCCCACTTCTTCTTCAAGCCCTTCCTGTTGAGCTCCATGGGTACTTCATTATACCATTTGGCTCCATTGGTTTTGGAGCATCCAAAGCTACCTCCACCATCCTTAAATCTCTTGCCCACATTTAATTACCACAATATAGCGGCTTTCAATATAAGCCCAAGCTAGTATGGATCAATTTGTTTTAAGTAGTTTTATATTTTACTGAGATAAAACTATTCTCAAATATGTTTACCTCGTACAAGGTAAAGTTATCTATCTGAGTATACTTACATTGTGATTTGTGAATGATTACACTTTTCCATTTAAGAAAAATGAAGGTCAAATATGACAAGGCTGGCTTTGTGACAATAGAGAGATTAAGTTAAAGCAAAGATTGATCTTGGCTTGGATGAGATCTCTATAAAAACAAAATCGTTCTTAAATGCCGACTGAATTGCTGTCTCATCAACAAATAATTGTTGCATGTCTGCTACAGTATTATGGATGTATAAAAATGAAACAAACTTTGGAGGGCCACTCGCGGCCGGGTTGGATTCCCTTTAGGAGCTCATAATGCAACAAGTTTAGTTTTTTATTAGAAATGTTTTTAGAATTTAAAAAATAAATACGTGAGAAGAGTTTTATCTCGATTTTATAGAAAAAAATGCTATATATATATATATATATATATATATATATATAGGTTTCCCATAACTCATTATAATTGAGGCAAGTCTAGCTCAGGTAATACTTACTAAAGCACTTATATGCCAAGTGAGTATAGCTTTTTGATATATTTGAGTTAGGGTTTGTTTGGATTATTAGGGATAAAATGACTTTCATTTCATTTGATGTTTACATACTAAAGTCTGTGTTAAAGGTCAAATAGCATAATATGATTTTATGTTTGAATAAGCTTTTCTAAAATGATGTCATTTTGGTATAAACTTATTCGGATAATATATTAAGAAATTAGTTTTAAAACCATCAATATATTAATTGAGATGATAAGTAATCTCACTCCTATAATGAAAAAAGTATACGTTTGAATCATAGGAAGTCTTCCATATGGGAGAGGCTTGTGCTCTAAGTTTAAAAGGGATTATATAACCTTTACCATATATATATTAAAAGAAAAAAGAAAAAGGGGGGGGGGGGGGGACAAGAAGAAGAAGAAGTAAGTTTCTAAATGTTTGAATACGGTTTGGGCAAAAAACATGTTCGAATAGGGAGAAAAGATGGAAGCTGAAAGTCAAGAGTATGAAAAAAGTTATTCCAACTCTAAAGTTTCGGAAGCATATAAGGTGCTTGACCCTTATATGCTTGTCTCTCTAATTAAAGAGACAAGTACATTTTATTTTTTAAAATTTTTTTATAAATTATATTTATTTAGATTAAATTATATGTTGGTTTTTTGAATTTTTTTACACCGAGTATTTTAAATTAATTAGTTTTCAGTTCTGCATACAAAAATATCTATTCTGTAACACCAGTATCTAGAAAATTAATTAATTTGAAATACTGGGTATAAAAAAAATTTCAGAAACTAACATATAATTTAATTTAAATAAATAAAATTTATAAAAAAATAAAACACAATGTGTAAGAAGCACATTAGGACAGGCATCTAATGTGAACCCCTTCAAGTGGCTTTTTGGTAAATAATTTAGTTACCCCAAAACTACTACATCAAACATGTTTTTTTTTTCTCTCTCTCTCTTTTCATATGACTTGAGTTTAAGTGTTTTTCATGCTTAGAAGGTTGTTTAACCATTATAATCTTTAGCCTTAAATATAAGATATGATTTTTTTTTTTTTGAAAAATTGAGAAAGTTAAATAAACTATTTAATCATATTATGTATTCCCTCTAGTCTTTATTATAAAGAACCAACTAACTTTTCTCACAGACCAATAAAAGTAGTTAAAGTTAATAAAATTATCTTAAAATCTAAGTAATTTCCAATGTTACCCCTACTAATTGCACTAAACTCTAACATTATATTAATTATTACTCTAACCCACTACCTTTATTAATTATATGCAAACATGGAACATTGGAAATACATAAGTGCCTTATAAAAAGGACTAAATAAATTTACTAGTTAATACTTTATAATAAAGACTAGAGGGAGTATTATTTATAATTAAATTATATATGAATTTATAACTTAAATAAATTAAATTAAAAAATAATAAGATAAATATTTTTAAAATAATTTAATTAATCTTTTTAATCTTCCAACAAAATTAACTGAATCTTATGTTGGGAAAGGAAGGTAGCATATCCCAAGGTCGCTTCTATGCCACAAGTTCGCTGGGGCCCAACACTGCGTGTCTGTAATTACAGGCTCTACACTACAGCTATGACGTTTCTGAAAGATGAGTAAAACTGAATAGAACACATGGCCATTAATGCTTGGCCATCCCTACTTTATTAACATTATTATTCTCCTTTATCAATGCTTTCAAAAAGGCATGGGTGAAAGCTGGATGGTCACCCCCCACATCAATCCACGATAAGATGAAAGATCCCGAGGTGGGATCTCTCCATTATCACTGCAGCTCTTCAGTTATTTTTTTATCCAAAATCCAAATAAATATTCTACGTGTACGTGTATGTGCATTTTAGTTTTTTAAAAATGTTTTTATGAGATAAGTATATAAGAATAAATTTACTCAACTTATAAAAAATGTTTCTAAAATGATAGTTTGAGGTTTTCCAAACCGACAGTTATATGTGATATTGTAACTTCCCTTTGAAAACCCTAATAATTTTACAGTGTTATCATGGAGTGATGGACTGACTAGGTTGAAACAAAGAAGGGACCCAAGGCTGGATACTGCAGCCTGCAGGCAAAGATTACAATTTGACTCCCACGAGAAGTCCAACAAGTAGTTCTGTGTGGAATGATGACTGTAATTTGCTCGGTAGGAATATAATAAACAGGGTTAAATACTAGCGTAAAAAAGAGTTTTAAGACTATCTCGTTTAGATTTAAGTATTGATGCACCGGTCTTAAAAGTATGACCGATTACAGTTTTGTAAATATAAATAATTTCTTAGACCGGATCCTTTATTAATAAATCTTAAATATATTATTCAGATCGGTAAACAAAACAATTGGTCTTAAAAATGTTATTAAAAAAATTGAAATATCAATTACTTTATAGAAAAGCCTCATACAGCCAAACTTATATTTTCTTGATGTCCAAAATAATAAGGAAAAATTTAAAAATAAAAGTCTAAAATTTTTAAAACCAGTTATATATAAAAGACGGTCTTAGATGTTATACTTTTAAGACCGGATATAAATTGTGGCCGGTACAAAATATTGGAAAAAAAATTAAACAAAAAATTAATTAATCTTAAAACCGGAGTTTCATAAGACTGGTCATAAATTTAGACTTTTAAGACCGGCCTTTTAATACTTCCAGTTCAAACTTGAATTGTGGCCGGTACAAGATATTAAAAAAATTAAACAAAAAGTTTATTATTTTTAAGACCGGAGTTTAATAAGGATCGGTCTTAAAGATTAACTCTTAAAGGTTAACTTTTAAGATCGTCGTTTAAATACATCCGATTTTAAAACTAAAGTGCCAAATATATTCTTCTTCCGGCGAAACCTTACTTTGCGTCGCTCTCTAAACTCTGAACCTCTGTTCTTATTACGAAACCTCTATTCCTGTTGCATTACCTCTCTTCCCCGCCCACCACCACCATCCTTTGTTACTCTCTCATTTTCTTAGACATTCCTCTTTCGCATCACCTCTCTCAACCTCTCTTCCTTTCTTGAAAATGAATGGAGAAAACTATTCTTGTCCTGTTCGTTTAATGGCAATTATTGGTGTGGCTGGTGTGAGTCAGAATGAACCATCTTCATCTCACAGTTAGCCTCATAATCGCCTTGCATACTGTGGTAGAAGAGGCACACGAATGAAAAATGTATCCTAAGTTGGACTTCTGGGTCAAAACTCGAGATTCAGTATGATGAAAATTTAGCTCCTTTCAGTTCTAATAAAAACACATATAATAGTTTTGTCAGCTTTCTAGAACGCAGCAAGTTTAGCATCTTAACAGATGAGTGAAAAAATGTCAATGATGCCAAAGTAAAGGATCTTATTTGGGACACTATCCAGCTTACATACACTGTTTCTGACAGTCAAAAGTAGAAAGACAAGACATTGTCGTATTGTGCTGATCTTTGGAGGAAGTTTAAGACCTATTTAGCAAACAACTATATTTTTGTCAAGGTTCAAGCGGGTGAGCCTCGCCCTAATCCTTGGGACAAGTATACATTTCTTGATAAACAAACTTTGCAAGAATTTGTTCAGCTGTGGACCACTCCTGAAGCTTTGATGAGTTTATATTTAGTTTTTTTTTTTTTGCCCTTTTTGTTTGTATATTAACCTGTGCGGATATGTGAATGTTATTGTGTTCATCTAATCCTATTAGTTAGATGGTTTGATGTGTAAATAGAAGTATATATTTCCATCCGTTGTCCTACATTAGAGGAGCACCGTCCAAAACAGTTGTGTTATGTTAGAAGTTGAATACATTCACTTCTCTAGTTCGAAAGACAAGAGGCCTAAATTGGCAATGATGCCTTATTGTAGGGTTATTGATGAGATTTGAGAGGTGAACTATGTTAAAATTAAATTCTCCATTTTTAAATGTAAGTGAGTTAATGTCAATAATGGTGTTCAAATCGATCGGCTAAGATTTACATTAGTCGATATCAATAGTAGAAGTTTTGGAGATGAACCTTTTATTATGGCAGACCGGGCGTAACAAGTGTTATATATCACCGATCAAGAAAATAAAATGTGGTCTGTTGATGAGGAAATTCATTCAAATTATGGTCTTCCTGAGAATACTCTTTTTTCAAGAGGTCTCCCAGACATGAACGAAGAAGATGAATCGGATAATGAACCTAGCATCAGATGATCATCATGAAGGGATATGGGCGGATATCCTTTTATAAAAGAGACAATTAATAAGGTAATATTTATATGTAGAATTCTTTGAATATTTTAAGATTTTAACTATATTCCTTCTTATGTTCTTAAACAATGTCACTTACTGTGAAGCTTTTGTTTTTGTTTTTGTTTTTGTTTTTGTGGCAGGATCTGATCGATAGGAACGTATTACAAAAGAGGAATGTTATGTTGCTGGGTGGTAATCTGATGTGTTCATGGTGATTTGGGCATGTATATGTTCATTTAATTAATTAGCTAGGTGTTGTCTTTGTAACTTATCTTATTGTATATATTCATTAAGGTGTTGTACTATACGTAATAGTATATTCATTAAGAGGCCACATAACTCATAGTGAATAATATTTGTATCCATTCCCAATTCAGTTTGTAATTCATAATGGATTGTTCATATCTTGTAGCTTAAAGTACTATCTTTTTGGTGCTGGATGAGTATGATCAAGAAGAAATAGAACAGGGGAAAATTCGACTTTTAAGACTGATGTATTTAATAATATTCCGGTCTTAAATGACGATTTTAAAGACGGATGTATTTTTCATCTGGTCTTAAAAGTCAAACTATTTAGACCAGACGTTTTTTATCCGGTCTTAAAAGACATATCATGTCTTAAAAGAATAACTTGTAAGACTGGATGTATTTATTAGTCTGGTTTTAAAGGTCGGTACTTTTAAACCGATGTATGTAAAACTAAGGTCTTAAATTTCGGTTTTTTCAGATCAGTGTATTTATTCATTCGGTCCTAGAAGTCAGAATTCTTAGACTGGACGTTTTTTTTGTCCGGTCTTGAAAGTCAAATTTTTAAGACCTGCCTTTTTAAGACCGAATGAAAAATATATCAGATCTATATTGAACGATTTTTAAGACCTAATATTTTTAATGTTCGGTTTGAAATAGTTTCTTTAAGATTGATTCAAGTCTAGTCTTAAAAGTTACAGACTTTTAAGATTGCCTAGAACAAGACTGATCGCAGATCCGATCTTACAATGCCTCTTTTGTCCGGTTTTAAAAGCCTTTTGTGTACCCATGAAAGTCTAATTTTTCTTCTAATTTTTTCCATTCATTTCTAGTAATTGTCACTCCTACATGCACGTTAGGGAAATTCTAAAAGTTAAATTAAACATATTCATATGATTTATGAGGTAAATGTGTAAGAGGAATTTTGTCTAAACTTATTAAAAAATACTTTTGAAACCATAATTCAAAGGTTTTCTAAACATACAATTTGTAACGAATTTTTTTTTTTTAAAAAAAATTATTTACACAAGTTCTTAAATCCCGGTTGAACTACATTGTGCATGGAAAATAATTTTTCATGCCGGGAATAAGTATGTTGTAGAAAGTGATTTTTGCTGTGTAGAAATGAACTTTATTTAAAATATAGGGTTAAGATGCAAAAATACACATGTACTTTATCAGATGAGTGCCCAGTAGCAAGTGCTCTTTTTTAGGTACAAAAGTGATTATGTGGTTACAAAATAGGAGCAAAAGTCACAGTAACCGTTAAGGGGGTGGATGTTGACTGTTAAGTTGGAAGATTTGACTTAAATATATGACGTGGATGCTGACTAGGAGTGTGTAGCAGACAAGTGGAATCTTAATGGCTAAGTAATTGATGACTTGGAATAAGAATGATTTATTTATTTGGAAAAATATAATTTATTTTTTATTCCCAAAATATAATATAATTATTAGCTTCTCATCTGCATCTCGTCTCCAACCCTGGGCGATCGATTTATTAGCTTCTCATCTTCATCTCGTCTGCAACCCTCGTCTACAATGCTCTACGATTGCATTGACGCCATTGCTCTCTTGCAGATCAAGATAGTTGAGCTCCAGCACAACCTCGCCCTCGCTCGTGCTTGTCGCCCGCTATCCTTCCACCTCCGTCGCCACAGCCGCTGATGACTCCTTCCTTTCCTTCCCTTCTTCTTCGATTGACAATAGCTTCCTCCCTGCTCACGTGGGTCTGCCTCCTTTCCCTGACTCTTCCTCCTCTTGCTACGACGTTGACGATGGTTTCTCCTCGTCTTAGGTTTAGTTATCGAGCCAACATAATATGATGGATGCTTTTTTCCAAACCCCATATATATTCTGAATTTTGATGTTCTCTCCCTGTGATTGATTTCCCTGCTCTGGATTGTTATTGGATTCTAGAAAATCGAGAACAGGGGACTCTGTTATATATATGTGCTGATATAAATAAAACAAAAACTCCTTCTGAATTAATCAACTCCTCTCAACCTAGCTAAAATCCATTAATTACTTAGTCTTGGAAGCCAAATTAAATGACCGGGTGTATGTTTCAATTCATATGAATCAATTTAATTTCCGCGCGCACGTGTTTCATACTGTGATTCTGATGTAGGAAGTTAGTGCAGGGCTTATGGAGGACAACATATCTGCGACTCATAGTGCATCTGACACTACTGTTCATCCAAACACGGGGAAACCCCCATCGCGTCGTGAACCCTAGTTTTTTCCTCCAGATCTTTGTTTCCCCAATTTGCCCGATGAGACGATTTGCCCGATAAGTCGCTTATATTTGTCTAGGTTATGTGTTAGATTCTGGGGATTAATCAATTTAGATAAATAAAAGATAAATAAATTATATTTTTCTAGATAATTAAATCATTCTTTTTCCAAGTCATCAATTACTCAACCATTAAGATTCCACTGATTTGCTACACACTCTTAGTTAGCGTCTACATCATATATTTAAGTCAAACCTTTCAACTTAACAGTCAACTTCCACCCCATTAATGGTTACTATAACTTTTGTTCCTATTTTTTTAACCACATAGTCACTTTTGCACCTAAAAAAATTTATTTGGTACTAGGCGCTCCTCTGGCAAAAACACATGTATTTTTGCATCTTAACCCTAAAATATAAATAGATAGATATATACACTTTTTACACCTATTATAAATACTTTTGTATCCTAATTATAATGCATTTCCAATAGATTTTACTAATTTAAGAAAACTTTTAAATCTTATTAACTACAACTTAATTAAGATTTAATAACCTTTTAACTTTACCACAATTTAATATGAAGAGATGAGTGAGAATTAAGAAATCCAAAAACAATTAAATTTGGGATGAAATTATACATTCATATGATAAACTTACTGATGTAACTGGGTGAAGTGTAGTTCTTTCACTAGTAACAAAAAAAAGTTTTTTAGACTGGATATAAGTCGCCTTTGAGACTAGATCAGGAAACGGTTTCGATACAAGTGGTCTAAAAAGTCTGCTACTTTTAATACTGGATGCAATACTGTTATTAAAAAAATTGTATTTAGACCAATTAAAAAAAGATTAGGTCTAACAATTTAGACTGTATAGTCCTGAATTTGCTTATATTAGGTTTAAATAGTATGATTTCTAAGACTGGCAATATTATATGTCCGATCTAAAAAATCTGACTTTTAAGACCGGAGGTATCATACAACATGTCATAAAAGTTTGACTTTTAAGACCGGATATTTAACTAAAGACAAGCAACTAGTTTTAAAATTCCGACTTTTTAAACCGGATATTCAACTCAACAGGTCTTAAAATTCTTACTTTTAAGACCTATTTCAAATTTCATGATAGGAAGAGAGGTTCAAAGAGAGAAACTTCAGGTTTTGACACAAAGAAGAGAGGATAGAGTGAGCGAGTTGTATCAAGGCGCTAATATTTTAGATCGGATATCCTTAATTACAGGTCTTAATAGTTCAACTTTTAGACAGGCAATTATTAACATCCGGTCTTAAAGTAATAAAATTTATTTTATTTTTATCTTTTAGACCGGTTCTTATTAACGACAGGTCTTAAAGTTTCCTCTAAAAAGTAATCAATATTTTATTTTTATTTTTAACATTTTAAGTCGGTTGTTTAAGAAACAAGTCTAAATTATTTATTTTAGGGTCAGGTGCAAAACTATACATGGGCTTTTAGTCAAAGTGCATCCATCATCAAATGCTTTTAGGAGATGCAAAAATACACATGAACTCTTAAAATTTGTGCAAAAGTACCGTGCCGTTAAGTTCCTCTAACTGTCGTTACTCTTTAGGGTGGGCCCCACCTTATTTAAAAATACAAAAATACCAAACTTTTTGTAATTTCAACCTTGCCCTTCCTCTTTCTTTTCAAATGCCTATAACCCCTTTCCTTCTCATTCTTTAGTTTTATCACTACCTGAATCTCGATCCTCCCTTCAGATTTGTCACCTCCACCAGCTCCTTTGACCGAAAATAGAACGTTGTTGCCTCCCTCATCGTCACTCTCATTCGTCCTTCATCTTCTCCATTCTCTTCTTAGATGCCAACGGCCGCGTCGAACTCTCTATCTTCTAAAATCAATCCTTTTATCCTCCACCTTCGTTGATAGTTATGAAGTGTAGCTCGATGGGTGGTGTTGGCAGTGAACAATGTTGGTTGTTCCGAGCTCTCTGCCTCTCTCCCGTTTCTCCAACACACCTGTGTTAGGTGAGGGGAGGAAGGTACGATCTGAGCCCTCTGGTTCGAATCTTGCTCCCTCTTTCGATCGCGACACACTCTATTTTTTTCCCCTCTTGAAAGCTTCTAACAGTGGTGGCTATGGTGAAAAGGAGGAGCCCACCGACGACTAGTCACGACAGAGGCAGTTCGGAATATTTATGGGCTCTTATTCTTCCTTCATCATTTATGCTTTAGTTTTATTTTGTTTTTTTCTATATTTCTGGGTTTTTGTTCATTTTTTGGGTTCAGTTTTGAATTGGGATTTCAAAATCTTTGTTGATGATTTTGTTGATTTGGATGAAGTTTGTAACTATGATAGAAAAAATAGGTTTGCTGTTTTGTTGTTTCAAAATTATGTTTTCTGTTCTCTGTTCTCTGCTATAAATTTATGCGATTTGAAGTTTGTGAATTAAAGACCTAGAAATCAATTGAAGAGGTGAGTTTTTCCAGAAAAATGAACAGTGGATAGAGCTCGTCGGAGGAGAAGAAGATGCGAATGAGAGGTTTTTTTTTTAGTAAGGGCGATGATGATTTGAGTTCAAGGTATTTTGGTATTTTTAGACTGCACTTAACGTCTGTTAAGGAAATTTAACTGTGATGGGATTTTTGCTCTGATTTTAAGAACACATGTGTATTTTTGTACCTCTTAAAAGCATTTGGTGCTGGGTACACCTTGAGCAAAAGTCCATGTGTATTTTTGCATCTTTACTTTATTTTAGACCTCATATAAAAGGAACTGGTCTAAAGAGTTTTTTATATTTACAAAATAGCCACTAGTCATACTTTTTAGACTTGATCCTCTATAATCCGATATAAATATGACGGTCTAAAAGCCCTTTTTATAGTAGTGTTTCTCTAAAGTTAGCACATGTATGGTATTTTCTAGTGCCTTTGTTGGCACTTTTTGGTGCTTTCTAGCTTCATACGACACTTTCTCAACTCTCCTGTTGCCGTCTCTGCACTTTGTCTCACAAGTTGTCGCCTTTTTCTCCTGGAAGTTTGTCCCTCTCATTTGTTCTTCTCCTACCGCCATCAACTTCTTATTCCTTTCTTTTAGGAGCGGAGGGAGTCACATTTTTTTCACCCTTCTACACTAGTTAGTACTTAATAGTCGACTAAAATATTTAAAAAATTCTTTAACTTTCTACACCGAGTGTCAATTTATACCACTACAAAACAAGCGGTCATTTGCTGCGGTTACATTGTAGCGGTTATAGGAAACCGTTACAAATGCACATTTTGGCGCGAATTTGTCACGGTTTTAACCCAAACCGCTATAAATTAGTAACGGAAACATTGGCGCCAAATGGTGACCATTTTGCTTCGATTTCTGTAGCGGTTACACAAAACCAAACCGCCACAAATATGGTGCCAGCCTTGGTTCGTTTTGGCGCGAAGTTTGTTGCGGTTAATTAGTAGCGGTTTTGTTGAAATAACCGCTACAAAAATTCATCGACACCAGATTTGTAACAGTTTCAACTGTAACCGCTACAACATGTATTCAAAACGACATAGTTTTCTCGCGGTGAGAAGAAACCGACACCTTGACTGCGACTAGATGTTCCAATTTGTAGCGGTGTAGGCTGTAACCGCTACAAATTTTATTCTATAAATAGGCATCCGTACAACAACTGTAAATATTAAAAAATATTATAAGTCAAGATTGTCGCTGAAAGAACATTCTCTGCTCTGTTGTCGAGAGATGGATAAGAGATGCAGAGCCGAGAATGTTCTTTGAGTGAAAATCCAGATTGAGATATTCCATTCACTTGAAGACGTCTCCTCTTCTGAAGATTGTCCAACATACCATCGGAGATCGGGTCTAATATAGCCAACATTCTCTCTGGAAAATATCTCTGATCAAAATGAGTCAGCAAGTTTTTCTGGAGAGATTGGTGGCTATACTGAATCCAATTTTCAATAAACTTGTTATTATTAACCCTAGCTCTTTTAAGGAAATTAAAGAAAATAATTGGAAATATTTTTATTGTAATAAAGAAATAAAATCTAAACTAATTAGTTTGATAAACTAATTAGTTTGGATTTTTTTTAAAAAAAATATTAAATTGGTAGCGGTTCCTATAAAATCGTAACAAAGTGTCAAAGGTTATTGAATTTGTAGCGGTTTAGCAACCGCTACAAATTTTCACGAAGAATGAGGCACATTTGTCGCTGTTTATGTGGCGGTTATATTCTAAACCGTTACAAAATTTTAGAAGTCATGTTTTTTGTAGCGGTTAGAAGACTGCTACAAATTTCCACGAAGAACGAGGTACATTCGTCGCGGTGGACGTGGCGGTTTTGATGTAACCGTTACAAAATTCATTATTTTTGTGATGGTTTTTGGGATAACCGCTACAAAGTGCAGCGGTTTTTATACTTTTCTTTTCACTTTTGAAATTCACGCGCGCATTTTAGTTACTATTCACTTCTCAATTTCAACTTTTACCTTTCACCATCATGGTTTCTAACGACAAGGGAAAAGAGAAAGTAGTGGAACCCCCAAGAAGGCCTCTCAGGGGTGGTAGTGGTAGAGGTAGGAGAGGGCGTGGGCGTCTAAATATCTCCCTTCAACCCCCTCATGTTGGGAATGAGTTTGACGAACTCTTTGCAAATGACCCAATCCCATACCCACGGACCCTAGAGACCGTAGGTAGAGAACGAGGCACAAGTCTATCGCTTGAGGACATCTTAAATGATGAAGATGAGGAGATCCAGATTGAGATTCCCATAGCGGAAGCGGAGCAGTTCCTCGACCAGGAGAACGAGCGGGACCAAGGGAATCCCCGACCGTCATCTTCTCGTTCCACCGGATTTACGGTGGATGTCGAAGGTAAGTATAAGTATTTTATTGGCGAAAAATAAAATTTAAATTCCTGACGTGTAATGATTATTTATCTAAATACAATGCAACAATTTTGTTATAATTGTGCAGATCCACATGGGAACGTCAGCAGAAGGACGCTGGACATTCCCACTCTCAATCACAAGAACAACACCTACCGCGTGATAGTCCCCTGGAACGTGGACACGAACCAGCCGATCGGCAGCGGTAGTCACTTCTTGAACCGATTCCTGTCACAGCTTGGAGGGAATTGGGGGTTTTTCCCGATCTATTTCCAAAATTGGAAAAAGGTCCCGAATGGCAATAAGGATAAGGCATTTAGGGACGTTGTGCGGGTAAGTTATGCTGTGTAATTAAATTTTACATGTTAATAGTTTTAAGTTGTATAAATTGTGGTTAATTTAGTTATTTATTTCTTAAATATTATTAATCAATTACTAATTATTTAATCATATAGAAAAAGTTTAAACTACGAGCCAAGGTGAAGAGGTATGTAAAGATGAAAATGGGAGAAGCGTGGAAGAGCCGGAGGGGTCATCTCTACGACAAGAAGAATGGAGATGGGACTATGCCTCTACAGCAACTGATGGAGAACGTCCCAGACGGCGTGGAGCCAAATGACTGGGTAGCTTTTGTCCAATATAGGAGGAATGCAGATGGACAGGTACGTTTTTTTTATTAATCATAGTTTTGTTTTTTAATTAATCATGAAAGTATTGTATAGTTTAAAATTTGTTTTATTTAACTACACTCATTTATTTTGCAGGCTCTATCGCAAAGGAACGCCAGAAGCAAGGCAGCTCAAAGGATCAATCACACGGGAGGATCCAAGACGTTTGCGGTGACGTACAGTGAGATGGTATGTTAAAAGTTGAGTTAATGACGCGTTAAATGACTATTGTTTTGTTTTAGACATAACAAAGTTTCTATTTTTTTAGAAAGAGAAGGCTTGGGAGGAGAACCGTCAGACAGATTATGAGTAGTTGTTCACATGCACCCATAAACACCGTGATGGGACACCGTTCTCTGAGGAAGCAGAGGAGATAATAGTAAGTTACAAAAAACTAATTGTATATTTAAATTTAATTAAATTGATTTATTAATGTTTTATGAAATATATGCGTTAGGCCCGGATTGAGCAGAGCCAGCAGGAGTTGCGAGCGTCGCAGACCCCGGAGTCACAGGGTTCTATTGATCCTACGGCCGCATTGAAAGCTGCTGTGGGCCTAGTCGAGCATCCTAGCCGTGTTAGGGGCTTTGGGCTAGGCGCCAGGCCTAGCATGGTGTACGGCAAGGCCTCCTCCTCTGCCGCCGGGACCTCCGGCTCGAGCATGCCACCACCTGCTGCGGTTGATGCGATAATTGCCGAGAAAGTTGCCACGCAGGTTGCCGACCAGCTTGATGAAAAGTTTGCCGCAAAGAGGGCCAGGAATGAGGCTAAGACTAGGCGCATGCAGGAGAGTATCAACAGTTGGTTCGCTACTCAGAGGCATAGCTGGCAGTCACTTGCCGGGACCTTGATAGAGTTGCTGCCGAACAGACGGTTTCCATCTCCCGAGCCTCCCCCTTCATTCATCTTCGAGGATTCCCCATCAGCTCCCCTGCCTCCGCGTCCGGAACCTAATGCTATTGCTAACGAGGACGATGTTACCTCTGGTCGAGCCCGCGTCGCCCCTAAGAGAGACCCCCCTGAGACAGGACCTGATCATCGGGCTCTTGATAGTTAGTTATTATTTTCTATAGTATTTCATTTTGTACGCCCCGGATGTTTGTTAACAATTTTATTAAATTTAAATATTTGTTATCTTTTTTTTTCATTAGCTTTTTTAAATTTAAATTTTATTAAATAGAGTTTATAATTTGTGATTAAAAATGTATGATTCTTGAGCCAAAAAAATTAAAAATGTATGATTATAAATTTCGTAGCGATTTACAAGCTAAACCGCTACAAATGTTATTAAATAATATATTTGTCGCGGTTCGTAGATGAAACCGCTACAAATTTGAATTTCAAAAAAAAAATATCCGCCAAAATTTAAAATCAGTCATCATTTGGTACCGGTTGATGTAGCGGTTTTATAACCGCGACAAACTTACAGCGGGATTTTCAATTCAAATTTGTAACGGTTTCTTAATCGCGACTATTTGACAATTCGAATTTGTAGCGGTTTCTTAACCGCTACAAAGTTTAATTCTAACAGAGTTGCGGTTGATGTCGCAGTTTTGAACCGCTACAAAGTGTCCAAGATTGCATTTAAAGATCTCAAGTGCTGAGATGAAATTTATTAAACATTGTCTCCACATTGCTATACTTTCCTAGCTTTGTTTGCTATAGATGGATAAATCATGGATCAAGATGCCGCACAGTTCTCCTGTATATTTAGCGGGATTGAAAAATTTCTTAGATTTCACCTTCTCTCACGCTAGCATTAATGGCAAGATCGTGTGTCCTTGTTGTAGATGCAAGTTTAAGAAGTGGCAAACACGAGAAGGTGCTATGGAACATCTTCTTACTAAGCCTTTCCCAGAAGCATATACATTCTAGGGCATTCATGGTGAGAAGCGTGGTATGAGATATGGGGATCATCTTCCTCAAACCTCACAAGTAGGAAATCAACTAGATCAAGATGATCAGGTTAATGAAGCTGTTCGCGACGCTTTTAGTGTTCAAGACGACAACTTCAGGCAGAAGTACAAGGTCCTCAACCAGTTTTCTACAGGAATGAAGCAGCTCGGGAATTTTTTAGCCCAATAGATGAGAGCGATCGTCCGTTGTATCAAGGTTGTCAGAAATACTCAAAATTATCCTTTCTGATCAAATTGTACCATATCAAGTGCATGTGTGGGATCACTGATAAGGCGATGTCGATGCTGCTGGAATTATTACGAGATGCTTTCCCAGACGCGGACATTCCCACAACCTTCTACGAGGCCAAGAAGATAATCAACAGATTAGGATTGAACTACGAAAAAATCGACGCCTGCCCCAATGACTGCATGCTTTATATAGGGGAGGACGCTCGGAGGGAGACTTGTAAGAAGTGTCACACTTAGAGGTTCTGGATAGTTCAGAAGGGAAAAAAAGCAGAAGAAGAAACCCACAAAGATTCTAAGGTATTTTCCTTTAAAACCTCGCTTACAAAGATTATTTATGTCGTCTAAGACAGCTGAGCATATGAGGTGGCATGAAGCCGACAAGAACTACAATGGTAAACTCAGACATCCACGTGATGGTGAAGCGTGGAAAGCATTCGACTCAGACTTTCCTGATTTCGCGGCGGACCCTAGAAATGTTCGTCTTGCTTTGGCGACCGATGGTTTTAATCCGTTTGGTAATCTTAGTACAAGTTATAGTATATGGCCAGTTGTTTTGATACCTTACAATTTGCCCCCTTGGATGTGTATGAAACAGAGCTCCTTCATTATGTCCATGATCATTCCGGGCAAAAAGGCACCAAGAAATGACATCGATTTGTATCTACAACCGCTTATCAACGAATTGGTGGAGTTGTGGAACGTAGGCGTCGAGACGTAAGACGCGCACGAGAAGACACTGTTCAACTTGCGTGCGGCGTTGATATGGACTATCAATGACTTCCCTAGACTGGGAACATTATCCGGGTGGAATGTGCATACCGGCCTTGCGTGTCCGGCTTGCAATTTTGACTCTGACGCAGTGCGCCTTCCCCACAGTCGTAAGTGGTGCTTCATGGGTCATGGGAGGTTTCTCGATGGTACACACAGGTTTAGGTTGCAACGCAATCGTTTTAATGGGCAACAGGAAAGAAGAGGACCTCCTCGGAATTTATCCGGTGCAGATATCACAGAGCAAATTGTGGATGTTGAATTTGAGTATGGGAAAAAAGATGACCCAGCAAAGGCCAGGACAAAGACGGCCAGGGCTTTTGGTTCTGCGACCCAGCAATGGTGGAAGATAAGCGTCTTCTTCGCTCTTCCGTATTGGAAAGATAATTTGCTCCGACACAGTCTGGATGTCATGCACATTGAAAAGAATGTGTGCGACAATGTCTTATACACGATTATGAACGAACCAGGCAAGTCAAAAGATCATCTTCAAGCAAGGAAAGATTTACGGGAGATGGGGGTTCGTGCAGACGCGTGGCCGGATGAGCATGACAGATTTCAACTGGCAAAATTCACCCTGACAAAACCGAATAAGGAAATCTTCCTTGCCACTTTGAAGAAAATAAAAGTTCCTGACGGGTATTCAACCAACATTTCCCAATGTGTGGACGTGCAGGCTCGAAAGGTTACTGGGCTGAAGAGTCATGACTCAGATGTGCTTATACAGCAGTTACTTCCGCTGGCCATAGAAAATACACTGCCTCTCGATGTGTCGATCGTTTTGATCGAGCTTTGTACTTTCTTTCGGAAGTTGTTTCCAAGGTGTTGATCGTGGAGGAGCTCGACTAGCTGCAACAGCAAATCATTCTTACGCTATGCCATTTGGAGATGATCTTTCCTCCTTCATTTTTCACGGTCATGGTTCACCTGACAGTACACCTTGTTCACGAAACAAAGCTTTGTGGCCCGGTTCACTACCGATGGATGTATCCTATTGAGAGGTGCTCTTTTAAAATTAATTACTTCAGCATTACATTACTTCCTAGTCGCATGTTTAAACATTGATGTATCGACATTTTTCCTCATTACTTTATAGGTTCCTTGGGAAACTGAAATCTTACGTGAGGAACAAGGCATGGCCTAAAGGTTCAATAGCAGAAGGTTATATTGGGGATGAGGTCTTGTATTTTTGTTCCAGGTACTTTGATTACATTGAGACGTCATTCAACAGACTGCCTCATGTGGACGATTGTCCTGAGCCAGAGCCATCAGCTTCAGAGTTGTTATTCCCTTGTGTTGGCAAAACCAGTTGGCGGACGTGAGAACTTCAAACTCACGGCACTTGAGAAGTTTCAAGCACATAGACATGTCTTGATCAATTGTACTAAAGTTGAACCGTACCTTCAGTAAGGATTACGCACATATAAATATATATATATATATATATATATATATATATATATATGTTATCCTATATGTTTCCTTACATTTTATAGGCAGATTTCTTGCTCGTCATCACATGTTTAATTGCAGGGAATTCAGGAGTCATGTGAAGCGTCAGCTGAGGATCCGTACACGAACATCCTCTGAAATTGATAGAAAGGTCCACAGAGAATTCCAGGGTTGGTTTAGGAGGAGAATAATGAATGACCACAACCCCCACTCACCAGAATTCAGAGCTCTCGCACTCGGCCCGCTTGACCACGCCCAAAGATTTACAGCATACAATGTCAATGGCTTCAAGTTTTGCACAGTTTCACGAGATCAGGGATCGCTGACCCAAAACTCGGGTGTATACGGCACGTTTGGGACGAAGAGTTATGCGAGCAGCAGTGACGAGAACATGCAGTTCGGTGACGTCCCGTATTATGGAAAGCTGCTTGATATGGTCAGGATAACTTACCAAGGCCTTTTCTCTGTGACGCTGTTCAAGTGTTTGTGGGTGAATACGACAACGTCCAGGGGACTCACGACCGATGACTTAGGCATCACATCCGTGAATTTCTCCCGCCCTATTCACACTGGTCAATCTGAAGATGACGAGCCGTATATTCTTGCCTCAGAGGCCCATCAGGTTTATTACGTCGCCGATGAGAGGCACAGGGATTGGAACATGGTGGTTCACTTAAAGCCTCGGGACCTTTACAACATGGGCGATGGTGAGAACGTTGCCTACGATTGTGAGCCGCTCCAGTCCGCCAGTTTCGAAAACTTCTTCCCAGATGGCGATGACACTTTACCTACAGTTCGGTACGTCTTTTAATATCCGCAACGTGAAATATAAAAATTTCACTTCAAAAAAATTTTCTATGTCTTATTCTATATTAACTCACACGTAACTTTTTATACAAACTTTCTTTGCAGGGAGGCCGACGAAGACTGAGAAGGAAAAGTATCCCTACTCTTCATTTTACTTTAATTTTAAAAAAAAAAAAAGCCAAAAAAGTTATTTGTATCCCTACTCTTCATTTTACTTTTATTTTTTAAAACAATGCCAAAAAAGTTTTTTGTCGCGGTTTGAAACCGTCACTAAAAACAAAAAAACACTACTAATTAAAAAACCGCTACTAAAAGAAACCGCTACAAAAAACGCAACCTCAACCACTACAAAATGATATGCTGAGATCAAAATAAATAACCCCACCAAATCACATTCAATATGCTCCCATTTTGATTTCTGCACACGTTTTCTCTCCATCTTCTCTCATATTTTTACGTTTTCTCAACGAGGCAAAGTGTTTGAATCGGGTAAGTGTCACTCAGCTTGATAATATTTGTTTTTTCTTCTACCCTCTTGATATTAACTTCTTTTATTTTACAGGTACATTTTTTTCAATTTTCAACTTCTTTTCTACTTTCATATACTTATTCATCGATCCACTTTCTCACACTTTTGTTTTATAATTCATTTTATTTTTACTAACTCATAAGTTATTGTTATTATACTTAGATATTCTCATTATTTTCCATATCTATACTACCTTATATAATCAAATATTATATTTTAATATTATTTTCCATAAAAATATAAATGAGATAATAATTTAACATTTTTTAATTACAATAAGAATTGTGAAATATTTTTTTTTTAAAATTTCACCAATTTGTAGCGGTTGCAAAACCGCTACAAATACCAAAATAACAGCAGGTATAGATCACGTAACCTCAACCGCTACAATATAAAGAACCGCTACTAAGCAAAACCGCTACAAAAACCGCAACCTCAACCGCTACAAAATTGTATGCTGAGATCAAAAAATGGCGCCAAAACTTTTTGTAAAAATCTTGGCGGGAATTATTTGTGGCGGTTACCAACCGCGACAAATATTATGGCGGTAAACTTTTCCAGATATTTGGACAAATTTGTAACGGTTAAGTAACCGCGACAAATGTAAAATAAAAAAAAAGGCGCCAAAACTTTTTTCATTTTGTAACGGTTTTTTTACCGCGCCAGTTGTGTATATAAGTTGTCAGCTTAGCCATATATAGTGGCGGTCAGTTTGAACCGCTACAGTTACAGTAGCGGTTTTTTTTAACGGCGACAAATTGTTTTGTTTCATTGGTTTTTGTCGCTGTTTGTCTAACTGCGACTAATGTCATTTGTCGCGCCAATAACCGCCACAAATGGGCGATTTTAACTGCAACAAATAGCCAGTTTTTTTGTAGTGTACGGTGGAGAAAGTGAGCTGTGAAAAAATTTGGGAAAAATTGTACCTAGGTCCTGAGTAAGGGAAAATATGACAAAATGGTCCATTGAAATCTCAAAATTGAGGTAAAGTCCCATGAAACTTTTTTACAATATTTTTCATATGTGAAAAAGATACAAATGTTTCCATAGAGACTTATGGACTTGTCCATATGGGTTTATGGACTTTTCAACATAAGCACAAGGTCTTGCCACAACATGCTTATGAACTTGTCAACATAGGCACATGGGGACATTTGTGTCTTTTCACATATAAAAAAATATTGCAAAAAAATCTCATGGGACTTCACCGTAATTTTGAGATTTTAAGGGACCATTTTATCGTATTTTCCTTATTCAAGACCTAGATGTAATTTTCCCAAAATTTATTTATTAAACTACCACCATATACAGCTTTTGTAATATCCTCTTACTCAGAATCAGTTGTGACGCATCCCATAGATATACTTACATGCTTTAGGTGCGTCATCTCATATGTAGTTGATTAATTAAAATGTAACAACTCTTTTTATTTTAATCCTATATGATAGATGAGTCATATAGAGAAATTCAAATTTTATGATTTTTAAACCGAAACTCATGAGAGAGAATTGCGTCTTTTATTTGATAAATTATGAAGTTTATATTCTTTAAAATGATAAAATTTAAGTTTCTCCATAGTCTCGTCTATTATGTTTGATTAAAATAAGATGAGTTTTTGTATTTTAATTAGTCCGAGTACATATAAAGTCGCGCTCCTAAAGTATATAAGCATATGCTTAGAAAGATACTTAATGATTTGTAAGTAATAGTATTTCAAATTTTAAGAAATATTTGTAAAACAAATATCAAAAGAAATAGCTCAATAATTGCTTTACACCCACATATGAACACACATATTAACTGTATACTGTACATATATTATTTAGAATTGAATTAAGAAGCCCATAAGGGCATGGTTTGAATTCTTCACCACGGGAGAATTGAATTAAGAAATTTTGTTGTAAATAAATAAATAGACTATTTTCAATGTTTTAAAATTGAGATTAGTTTATAGAATCATTTAGATATTCTTTATACTTAATCACATTTTAATATTTAGATAACTTTTAATGCGTTTAAATCTTATTTTTATAAAACAAACCAAACATACCTAAAACAAAAATATACTTCTTCTGTCCTTAATATAAGACATATTTAAAGAGTTGATCTTAGTTTTAACTATAAGACATGTTTTATATATTTTTCAATCTTTTCTTAATATACCTCTATTGATGTTCCTTTAATAATAATCAAGGACAACAAGTAATGAGAGAATTAAGGGAGATAAGTAAGGTGTTCTAGACCATAAATATTACATTAACTAATTTAACTAATTTATATTGAGAACCGGAAGAATATTTTTTAATAACTTAATTGTCAAAATCCTAATAAACAATTTCTTTTTAATTTTCTTTCATTCCACCTACCAAACGCCCCTTCCTCTCCCTGGCTCTCTCATCTCTTCTCTATTCGTGCGAGTTATCATTTAATTTTGTAGGTGTTATGCTAATCTTTTATATGTTTTGAATTAACAGTAGAAATTGTTTTTCTAATTAGATTTATAAAATATAAGATGTAAGAGTAGTTTTGTTTCAACTTACATGAATATGGTTTCCAACATCAAGCCAAACTGATTCTATCTATCATTCTGATTTGATGGGATGTCTGGGACTCGTCCCCCCACCTGCAAGTTCTTTCTTTCTCTATTTGTAAAAAGTCTCTTCTATAGAGTTGCGTACTCATATGATATAAAAAGATGGGAGAAATTACCAACGGTTTGGCTCTAGGGGTGGCGGATAAGGTCGGAACTGGATCCTCTCCCCATCAATTTTTCTCCCCATCCCTCATTAGCGCGATCCTGGTCGTTCAATCCAAAACCCAACGGTCCAGATAAGGTCTGAATCTTTGTTAAGATAGGTGTATATATTTAATATCCGATAATACCTCGAATATGATCACCTCCACTAAAAAAATATATGTGTCTAGAAAAATAATAATAATAAAAGATGGGACAATATCAGTTAGACCATGAAGAAATGACGTAATTTTAGTCAACCTACAATTTTTTGGAACTACATTGTAAACCCATAGATCAAAATGAAATTAAATTTTTTAGTAAAAAGATAATGATGCTCTTATTTTATTTATTTTGTAATTTGTCTTATAAATGTTCATATTTATCTTGTGAATTTTCCTTTTGTTTTGTAAATAGCCCAAATGTTTTTAATTCCCTAAATACTTTTAAATTTCTTTATTTGTTTTATAAATGTCTATATTTGTCTTGTGAATTTCATATTTGTCTTGTACTCCCTCCGATCTTAATTATAGGACAACATTTAAGAGTTGGTGTTGGTTTTAATTATAAGACAACATTTTAATTTTTGTCAATTTTTTTCCAGAATACCCCTATTGATACTTCTCAATAATAATTAAATATAATAATAATTTAATAATATATCTACATATGTTATAAAGTAAATAATACTTGCAACTCATTAATGCTATATACACCTCAATTCTATCGTTTTTTTAATAAAATAATTTTGAGCAAAATTGAAGTGCAAGGATTTTAGAAAATATTATGAGTATATTGTTAGAAAAATAGGCAAATAAATACAATTATAAAATAATATATGAAAAAACCGAAAACATACCCCCCAAGCCCGGGAGGGTTCAATCATTCAATTGACTTAGTTATCTTTGAGATAAGTCTAGGAATCAACGTCAATAGTCAACAAAGTCCCCCCCCCCCCCCCCCCCCCCCTCCCCGTTTTTGGGTGAATAACTATCAATAAAATATTAAATCCTTAGACGCCCATCCAGAAACAGAAAAAAAAAAAAAAAAAGCTTCTAGATCGGAGTACGTCGGATTAATGTGTAATCAGCAAAATAATTTTAATCCCTCCTGTGAAATCAGCAAGTCAATTTAAGTATAAAATTTATATAAATGTATTTTAGGAAAATGAGTAAAATTAGCTAATTTAATGTCTATCCTTAATCCCTCCAGAGTTAGTTAAATATGTCTTATAATTAGGACCGGAGGAAATAAATGATTAGAATATTTTTACTTCACTAGGTTCTTTCAAATCCTTTTATTTGTTTTGTAAATATCTTTTCTTGTCTTATAAATACCTATATTTATCTTATGAATTTTATATTTGTTTTGTAAATAGTCAAAATATTTTTAATTCCCTACATTCTTTCAAATCAATTTATTTATCATGTAATTGACTTTATTTTTCTTATAAATACTTATATTTATCTTATAAATGATCAAAATATTTTTAATTCCTTAAGTTCTTTCAAATTCATTTATTTATCTTGTAAATACCCTTATTTTTCTTGTAAATGCTCTTCTAAAGGGAAAAAAAAGACATTATTATCTTTTCACATACAAAAACTCATGAATTGCATAAGTTTTTTTTTTAAAAAAAATTGAGCGTGGAGTGAAATTAGGCTCAATAAATTTTGCCATAAAAGATCTTGGCAAGAACCAGTTCATATAGCTTTAGCGCTTAGGTTTAACATTACATACTTTTCTCTTATATGCTTTTTAGGTGTTTGTCCCTCTAATTAGAGGGTTGAAACATTTTTTTTTTATTTTTTTAAAATTTTTTATATATTCTATTTATTTAGATTAAACTATATGTTACATCTTGAAATTTTTTTTACACACAATATTTTTAATTAATTAATTTTTATGATACTGGTGCTACAGGGAAAATATTTCTGAATACAGAATTAAAAATTAATTAATTTGAAATATTGGGTGCAAAAAAATTTCAAGATGCAACATCTAGTTTAATTTAAATAAATAGAATATATAAAAAAAAATAAAAAAAAAATGTTTCAACCATCTAATTATAGGAACAAGCACCTAAAAAATATGTAAGGGAGAAATATGAAATGTGAAGCCGACGGGAAAAGGCGTGTGATGCAAAAATTCAAGAGAAAGTTTAAAAACACATGATCCATCCTTGCATGCCTTTGAAACTTTGCGAAATTCTCACAAATATTATATTATAAGGCGCTTTAAAAAAAAAAGTATTATGAAGTGCTAAGAAAATAATTTAGTAATATTTTTTCCCCCTTAATAACATGTGAGCGATACAAACCTTTTATCATTTCATAGGGAATTAAAGCTTTCCATTTTAACCTTAATTCTATAAACTATTTATTATTGTAATGACATGGACTCATAGTTCTATAAGAACCAATATTTGGTTAATTCCAGTATGGGAATTGCTGAAACTTAATTTGGTAACTATAGTTCTGTCTAACTATTTCAAATTCAAATTTATGTGCTACATATGGTATTATTATTATTATTATTATGGCTTATAGGATCAAATTCTCATTTATGTGCTGTTATTTTGCATTAATCTTTTCCTTGAAAAACAGCCAAAATTTTGGAAATTCTCTATCCCGATTAGAATGGAAAATTTTTGAAATTGGAATCGGGACTGATTTTCCTTCCCCATCCAAATGGGATTGGGAATTGGGTTTCCCATCCCATGGACACCTCTCAAAAGGGATAATATTAGCTGAAACAAAAGAATGATAGGGACCACCTGATTAACGACTTATACTTCCCCTGTGTTTGTTACTATAAGGCACTAATTAATAATTCTCACGAACCAATAAAATCAGTTAAAATCAATAAAATTGTTATAAAATTTAAGTAATTTTCAATATTACTTCTACTAATTGTACTAAACTCTAATATTATATGTATTTAGTGGCGGAACTAGGATTTTAAGTTTGTGGGTGCACAATTAATTGTGGGATTCAGAGGTTCAGGGGCAGTACCCCTAAAAATTTTTTTAAGGAAAATTTTAAATACATTAAAAAATAAAAGAATATAAATAATAAAAGAAAAGAAAACTTCAACTTAACAATCTATAAACTAGCTCATCGTAATGCTTCCTCTATCGAAACCTATAACATTGTATCTTTTTTCATACAGGAACACTAAGCAACTGAAGCTATGATTTCCAATTCCAAAACAACTAAACAATTTACACTCTATGTCAATTTAGCAAGTAATCAGCAAATAATTCAAAACAAGATAAATTAACATCCAAAGGATGAAAAGACAGAAAGAACACAAAAATTGATACATCAGAATCAGTGGCGAAGCCACACTAGTGCCAATGTAGCTAAGAAGGTAGATTGTTTAACTTAAGAGCAAAACCAAACACAGATAGGGTTTACACATCAATATGCAAGGTCACTAACGTAGACCTTTAACAACATGAGGTATTGTCACCAAGGCCTTTGAACAGTGAATCAACGAATCATTTGATCCACATAATAGAGTGGAATGAACTGCAAAATTAAATAGAAAATGTGCTTTATGTAAAGAAAGAGCAATCATCTGCCATTTCTAATAAGATACAGAAATTGTGGAAGTTTCATTAGTTCCATTATCATAGGCCCATTGAACTTTTTATGCAACTTGGACTGACTTAGAAACACAGGTGTTAGACTTAGATATACATATCATACCCAAATAGTCCAGCTAAGTGATTGCAATAGCCAATAGGGAAAGATAAACATATGAATTGTTGCATTTCATTTCAGTTATGAGAACAATAAAATAGGAAGAACACAAAAAACATACTGCATCCTGTTCATTTGAAAATACTTCATAACCCCGACGAATTATTAGGAAGCTATAAAAGTTTTGGGAGTAGCAGACTTCATGAAACAAGAAAAAATAAATTCAAGCACAACATAGCATCCATTATCAATCATCACTGACAAAGACAGGAAGCACAACAACTGATTTAGCGTTTAGATACCACAAAAAAAAAAACATAAAAATAATAATAGAACACCAAGTGGAATGAAAATCAAGCACAAATCCAACAAATGTTCAAGAACAAATTTCAATTTGGAGTCTAAACTTGAAAAATAAAGTAATAAAATCAGAATGATTACCAACTGGAAAAAAAAAAAATCAATAGACAGAAAGAAAATCAAAGAAGAGAAGCTTGAAATTTAGAATTTGCATGAGTGAACTAACCCGAATTAGGGAAGATACAAGAGACAACCACGAGAATTGAGAACAGAGAAGCACAAGATTCCGAACACCCAGGGTATTTGTCCTATACAGTTTTGTTGTCAGAAAAATTCAGAACCGATTGAGCAAAGGAATTCAAAAAAGGAAAATTACTGTTGAGAGGGGGATCTGGAAATTACCTTGAGACAGAATCGATTGAGCCGGCCTTGCTGTTCGACGGTTGAGTGACGGCGGACAAGGTAGACACGATTTGGAGAATTGGAGATGAGAGAGGGCAAAGAACGATGGAAATGGGGGGAAAAAAGTTGGTGACGAGAGAGGGCGGAGAATGCAGTTGAGCGACGGCGGACGAGGCAGAGAATGTGGCTGCACGATTTGGAGAATTGGAAACGAGAGAGGGCAGAGAACGATGGAGTTGGTGACGAGAGAGGGCAGAGAACGATGGAAACGATTTAGAGAATCGAAGACAAGAGAAGGAACGATGGAAATGGGGGGGGGGGGGGGAGAGCAAAAGGAACTTGGGAGGCTCGAACACGTGACCTATGACTAAAAGGAGGGATTAGGGTATTAACTATTTGCACCAATTATACATATTGTCACTAATTTCTTTTAAATTATATATATTTAGTGCCTGCACTTACCCACATTGGCACTATTGTGGCTCCGCCATTGTATGTATTATTACTTTCACCTATTACCCTTATTAATTACTCCTTCTGGTCTTTATTATAAGGCACCAACCAACAATTCTCACAAACCAATAAAAATAGTTCAAGTTAATAAAATATCCTATAATTTAAGTAACTTTCAATATTACCCCTACTAATTGCATTAAACTTTTATATTATATTATTACTCTCACCCACTATCCCACTACCCTTATTAGTTATGAGCATACATGGGGAAAAAAGAAGAAGCAATTAATGTACTTTGAAAACAAGCAAGTGTTATAAAAAGGATTAAATATAATTATTAGTTGATTCCTTATAATAAGGACTAGAGTGAATATGCGCATACATGGGAAAAAAAATTAATGCTCTATGAGAATAAGCAAGTACTTTATAAAAAGGATCAAATATATTTATATGTTACTCCCTTCAGTCCTAATTATAAGACCTAATTGGCTTTTTTGGAGAGATTAAAGAAAATAATTAAATTACTTTTGAGTGTTTGGATTTGTATTTTTTTCTTCAAATTAATTGGTTTGACTAATAAACTAATATATAATCTAAAGATGCATAATATATGAAATGATTAAATAATATATTTGGTTTCCTTAATCTTTTTTTAAAAAATTAACTAGGTTTTATAATTAGGAGCGGAAGTAACTTTTATCTTATAACAAAGAATAGTGAAAATATATTAAGTTCCCATTTTTGTTTATTTTATCTTATTTTCCAAAAAAAGAAAAAGATGTCAAGTCATTATTGCCTAGAAAATAGGTACAGATATCATGATAGACAGTACACAGCTTGTAAGTAACCCTACGGTGCCTAAAAGATTGTACTATAACACAGCGGCATAATAATAGGCACGTGCGGATTGCTTGCCTATTGGCCTCGTGATCAATCATCAATATCAAAGCATTCAAAGCATTTAATAAACTTTTCAAATTGAGCAATTTTGTTATTTTATGTTTTTAACTATATATTTTGAATTAAAAGGAGTAGAAAATATATGAAATTTTTTAGTTCAAAAAACTGGGGATACTACTGACACTATTTTAGCAGTGGAGTTTAAGTATACTAAATTGATTTTATTTATAAGCCATTTTTAACATATTTATTTGAAATAAAAAAATCTTAAATATCATTAACTCTACATTAAAATTTAACAACTTCCTTACTTTATCATTATTTAATATTTACTATGCCCATGAGCAGTTTACAAAATAAGAAATTAAAAGTAAATTTGTAATAAAAAAAATTAATAATACTTATAAATAATTATATATATATATATATATATATATATATATATATATATATATATATAAACTACTGTAATATGAAACTCCCAACATTTTAACGTTTTTAACCTCCAAGTAAAGCTTAAAATGCTTGAGATACGGAAAAAAGAAGGAAAAGGCTGGAGAGTTTTCATTGGTAAGAGCATAAATGAGGTGGACACACAGGAAGGGAAAGTCCTTTTTAAGGCCCTTTTTATCAAAAAGAATTCTAGAAAAGACCCTAAAAATCTGAAAATTTCAGAAAAGATCCCAAGATTTTAAAAATTCCAGAAAAGGCTCTTTAAAATTTACAGAGTTGTTAATGGAGCTGATATAGTTGTTAGCGGGGTACTGATATAGTTGTTAACTTGGCTGATTTAGTTGTTAAAAATCAGCCAAGTTAACAACTATATTAGTACCCCGCTAACAACTATATTAGCCTCGTTAACAACTTACGTTGAGCTTTTTCTAGAATTTTTAGAATCTTATGTTCTTTTCTAGAATTTCAAAATCTTAGGGCTTTTTCTAAAATTTTTAGAATTTTGGGGTATTTTCTAGAATCTTTTTTGATAATATAGACTTGAAAAGGATTTTCCCATTTCAATTTCTTCCTCAGATTCCCCATTTTGTACTACAATGCTGATCTATTGACATGTGACTTTCCTTCGCCCAATGAATTGACTCATCCCTGAATTTTTTGTCTTCTTCCCATTTATGATTTAACACTGCATTCACTTTACTCTTTCCAGTAAACAAACATTGGAATTGAATGTTTCTATCACCACTCCTCGGCCAAGAAATCTTGTTATTGGAATTTATCAGCCAGTTTGTTACAAAGAAGATTTTGGGAAGGAAAAGAAAGAAAAAGAATAAAAAGAAAATGAATAAAAGATTAGGAGGAAACTTTAAAAATGTGAGCCATTTGGTACACTAGGAAAAGAAAGTTAGTTGAGGGAAAATGATATGTTTGATATGAAGAATTGGGTGTTGGTTAAATGAGAAGATTAGGTGAAATTCCCATAATGCCCCTAAACTGTTCGAACGCTGGCGTCTGGTTCGAATGTAAAGGGCTAAAGGGACAAAGCAGTTCGAACGAAAAATTGGACAGTAACCAAACTTGTGCAGCTGTTTATATCAGAACATTTGAGGAACAACAAAATGACAGAAATAGAAGTATGCATTTTTGACAGAAACAAAAGTAATATAAATGTAAAATAGTAAAAAACCACAACACAGACCCTCACATCGTCTTCTTGTTCTTGCTCATGTTGTTCCACTTCCTCTTCGCGGTCGTTCTCGTTGATTTTCTCAAGAACTTTGTGGTGAATGTTTTGGGTTTAGCAACTGGGCACATCGGAAACACGATCGGAGCAAGAGGGTCAGCAAAATTTCAGAGGGTCGAAGCATCGAAGCAAGTGGCCATGAAATTGTTGATCTTAGTTTGCTATATCTGATGAAGAAGAAGCAGGAAGAAGAAGAACTGCGTGCAAAATTTTTCAGGGCCAATTTCGTCACAGAATTTCACTCTCCCAGGAAGATTTAAGCTTTCCCTTCATTTTTGGATGGAATGCAAGTTACCACGTTTAAAGGAAGATTGGAGGTTGCTGGAAGATGGTTTCTGGGAAAGCAATGCTACCAAACGCATTATGTGACGGAAGATCTACAATCTTCCCTTTACTTCAGCCTATCTTCAGCGTAACAAACGGGTCCTCAATGATCCAACTAAGTGTCGTGTTTAGAAAAATAAAATAAAATAATGATTTCAAAAACTCTTTGTTTTTTATTGGTTTAGATAAAATTTATCACATTATTTTATAAATTATTCTTTAAAAACTAATCTAAATGTCCTTTAAGTGTCTCTATCCAGATAGATATTGGTATAGATAAAAATTAGTACTACTCCATGACAAAGAGCACCGAGTTGAAATTCTGACTCTACTCTTCTGCATCACACCCAATCAGGAGTTACCTGCCTCCAGGCAAGTTTAAATTATTTAGCCTCTTTGGCATAGCATTAAAATGACTTAAAAGATCTTTATATAAAAAAGAAAGATTTAAAAGCTCAATGACATCATTTGAAGTTCAGTGGAGGAAAATTTGTTGTTTGAGATGGCATTAGATTGTGATAGGCTTTTGACAAAAAAGTGACTTCTCAAGAAAAACCAGTAGTTGTAGCTTCTAAAAAAAATTTACTTTAAATATAAATCATATTTATAATTTAACTTTTTAAAAAAATCTATTAAAAAAAAGTCACCTTTGTCAACCATATCGCAAACGGCCCAATTGTTGAACTTGATCATTGATGAGACACCATCAACGGGATACTAAATATTAGAGCTCCAGCATTTAGAGCCAAAAACAGTAATAAATTTAAGGGTTAATGTCTAAAAATACAAATAAGATTTTTTTAAAAAAATGCGTTTAATACTAAATGTTGTTTTGAGGGTAAAAGAAAAAAGGGAAAATTATAATAAAGGACCTAAGAAAAATAATATTTATTAAGAAAGACCATAAAAATAGTAATTATTTTGAAGGACCAAAACTTAAAACATTAAAATAAAAAGACTAAATTGCCCTTGGTTCTACAATTTTTGTGTAAAGGTAAAAAATCCAAAAAAATATTTTACTTTTACAATTTCAAATTTTTGTACTTACTGTACATTGCCTTAGGTCTTGAAAAGAGATAATTTCAAAAAAATTCATAAATTCATTGAACACAAGGGGAGGAGGCCTGGGAGATCTTTGTCAATTGAATAACATATGGTTCCTCCACGGAGAGATAAAAAAAATTACCAGTAGAGGCTCTAACTTACATATTTCAAATTTTGATTTGATCTCTATTTATCATTTTTAATCAATCACTTTAGATTCTGATTTAATTAGATATAATATAGGAATCTGACCAAGGGCAATTTAGTTTTTCTATTTTAATATTTTAATTTTTTGTCCTTTAAAATAATTACCATTTTTTATGGTCCTTCTTAATAAATATTATTTTTCTTAGGTCCTTTATTATAATTTTCCCAAAAAAAAACTATGAACTTCTCAAATATGTATAAAAATACACATTAACCGTTTGTTTAATTTTGGGAAAATTATAATAAAGGACCAAAGAAAAATAATATTTATTAAGAATGACCATAAAAATTTTAATTATTTTGAAGGACCAAAAATTAAAACATTAAAATAGAAAGACTAAATTGCCCTTACCTAGATTTTTTATGTTCTCTCTAACTAAATCAGAATCTGAAGTGATTGATAAATAATAACAATTAAAGACCAAATCAGAATCAATGGCATCTCTACTGTACCGAAATCTCCTCCTAATTATGATCAAGGTAACTTCCTTGTCCGTCCCTCTTCTGAATTCATATTATCCAGCAAAACAAAGCTACTTTTTTTTTTTGGCAAATCGAAGATAATCCCCTCAATTTGCAGATTGAATCGTTGCTATCATGAGATGAAATACTCTAGCAATTACACTTCAATGGCTATATATAATATAAAAGCCAAAGGGAACTATTTCCTTCCTTCTCCAATCTAAGTTACATATATTTTATATTATCAATAAAAAACTTATAAATGTCCAAACACGAATATATTCAATTCTTGATCATAAATGTTTTCGATTTTTCCATTATCTCTCTCCATGATTTTCTCAAAATGAAGAAGATTTGGACGATAATGAGTAAACACTCCAGATTTTGATTTAATTAGAAAGAATATAAAAAACTTGGATAAGGGCAATTTAGTCTTTCTATTTTAATGTTTTAATTTATGGTCATTTAAAATAATTATCATTTTATGTTCCTTCTTAATAAATATTATTTTTCTTAGATCCTTTATTATAATTTTCCCTTTAATTTTTGTAGGAAGAGTTTCAGTTAGCCCCCATAATGTGACATAATTTCAATTAACTCTCAAAACTTTATGACACTCTGTCGCACCCCATTATGTCAAAATGAAATTATGTTTTGGGGGTGAAAAGACAATGATGCTCTTACTTTACTTGTCTTGTAAATTGTTTTCTTGTAAATGCTCATATTTATTGTTTGAATTTTTATATTTGTTTTGAAAATGACTAAAATATTTTAATTCCCTATGTTGTTTTAAATTCTTTTATTTGTCTGATACATGTCTATATTTATCTTGTAAATTTTCATATTTATCTTATAAATGGCCAAAATATTTTTAATTCTCTAGGTTTTTTTGAATCCCTTTATTTGTCTTATAAATGTTCTTTTTAAAAAAACTAAAAGAAGGGCATCATTGTCTTTTCATCCACAAAACTTAATTCCATTTAAAACCCTTGGGGTGCAGTGAAGTTTCAAAAAGTTTTGGAGGTTGATTGAAATTATGTCTTATCCTTGGGGGCTCAACGAAATATTCTTATTTTCTTAAGGGTAAAGATACAAAAATACACATAAGATTTTTCCAAAACTTTGTCAACTCAAATTTATTTAGAGGCAAAAGTAACTTTAAACTTCTAAAATCAGTGTGAAAATACACACACATTAACCATTAGTTAATTGTATGTTTGAATTTCTTGACTTAAAAATGGTGACATTGAGGATGACGTGTATGATTAAAAACCAACTTAAAAAGAAATACTTACATACTTTAGGAGCACCACATCATATAAACTCTATCTAATGAAAACATAACAACTCAGATCATTTTAATCCTATGGCTGATGACTCATCTGAAAAATTTAAATTTTATCTTGTTTTTAAGACAAATATTGGCTGATGATTCATTTTGTTGTCATGTTTAAAAAAAAAAAAAGATAAAATATGGATTTTTTTCATATAAGTCATCACCATTTAGGATTAAAATGATATTAGTTGTTATGTTTTCATTAGACATGGTTCAAATGACATGGTATTCTTAAAATATGTAAGTATTTCTTAAACTTAGAATTATAATTTGCTGATTCGATAAGGAAAATTAATGTCCACCTAACCCTTTATCTCCACCTCAACATTTCTTTAGAAAGAGAGAGCAAGAGAAGAGGAAGGGCTAAGTGGAGATAAAGTGGTGAGGTGGAGATAAAAGATTAGGTAGAAATTAATTTCTCCTATCTATTCAACAAATTATTATTCCAAGTTATTTCTTAATCATCCACTTCATCCTCTATGCCACTATTTTCAATCAAAGAATTCAAACAAACGGTCAATATGTATTTTTGCATTTATTTTAGAAGTTTTTAGTTACTTTTGCTTCATCAAAAAAACATTTGTATCGAGTGCACTTTTTAAAAAATCTTATGGGTATTTTTACACCTTAACCTTTAAAAAATTCAAACAAACGGTCAATTTATATTTTTGCATATATTTCTAAAATTCAGTTATTTTTTCCCCAAAAAAAAAAACTATTCGGTGTTGGACGCACTTCTAAAAATTTCTTTATTTTTTTTCAATCTAAAACTAATTTAATGATGTAATCCCTATTCCCTAATTTTGGTTTGGTGGTTAAAAATGACTTATATTTTAGATGGATTGAATAAATAGTAAATTGAACCTTCAATTAAATAATCAAGGAAGGAGGCAATTTTACAGTTTGGATTTCGAAGAATAGAAGGATTTTTGGGTCCCTTATATTTGTATTAGTGGTAAAAGTTGCGTTTACAACATGATTTATGGTGTATAAGGTAAGTATGTAAAAGGACTTTCATCTCGATTTACGTGAACGTGCTTCTTAAAAGCCAACTCAAAGAGGCCCTTAAGTTTAAATTAAAGGCTAAAATATATTTTTAATCATTTAAGTTTAACTTGAGATATATGTTTGGTTCCTTAACTATACAAAGTATATTTTTGAGTTTATATTTCTAACATTGTTAATGTTCCAAATGGAAAAATGTTGATACAACAAATTCAAGTGATGATTGTACAACTGACAAAACATATTTAAGTTTTAATTCTTTAATATAATATATTTAGATCGTTAAACTAGAATAAACAGACAAATTGTTATAAATAAAATCGAGGTTTTGATTGGGAAAAAGGAAAAACAAAGAAATCAAGGTTTTGATATTGACTGCTTCTTTAGCTTTTTAGCTATATTTTTTAATATACACATATTTTAAAATTTAAATTAAAAGCATTTAAGTACACTTATAACTATAAGTTTACACAGTCATCACTTGAATTTGTTGCGTCAACATTTTCAATTAGAAATATTAATAGTATTAGAATTATAGGACCAAAATTATATTTTTTAAAGTTAAGGTGTTAGAAAACTAAGTGATCTAACATGTTAAACACAGATTATAATTTAGATCAATGCGGAAAATGAAGTAGAGATCACAAATACCTATTGCCATTGATTTGTTTCCAGAAGCGAGCAGGGACGAACTCTGAGTTTCAGTTCTTCTGACCCTTTTCTCTGAATCTGCAAATGGTGTGCTTTATTCCTTAATCAGAGCAGGTTTCAGGGGACTGAAAGATATACACGTCTGAATTATTCTCCGGCCATCACAGAGACAAAGCATTCATGTGTATCAATTAGCAATTATTGCGTATTGATTGAGCCGTTACAAAATTAATGGACGGTTACAACGGTTACAAAACAGGAATTAATGTGGGCCACTTAATAGAATTAATTTTAATATTAATTGTAATATTAAAATTCTAACATTCTCCTACTTGGTCCACATACATCAGTATATACCACTGAGAAACAAAATGTATGGATCATAGTGATAGGTTCTCTTAAAGCGAGTAATATCTTCCATGTATCACAGTGCATCATGTTTCCCAAGCCCAAGCAACTTAATGAATAAACCCTACGTTTATTCTAGGTCCAAACTCAATGATGTTCCTCAAATTTAAACAAATAAATGTGTACACAAATGAAATGAGAAAAACATCACAAATTGGGTTTCATAAAATAACAACGTTCTTACAACGAAAGAAAATCATTCAAAATGAAATTCAAAGAAGGGCACTAATTCCCATTCTTTCCACATGATCCCTAAACCTCATCAGTGGCATGCCTTTAGTTAAAGGATCTGCTATCATCAACTCAGTGCTAATGTGTTCGACAACCACTATTTGATGCTTAACACGTTCTCTTATGGCTAGATACTTAATGTCGATGTGTTTGCTTCGACTACCACTTTTGTTGTTCTTAGCCATAAACACAGCAGCCGAATTGTCACAATATATCTTCATTGGCCTAGCAATTGAATCCATGATTCTAAGCCCACGAATGAACCCCTTCATCCATACACCATGTGAGGTAGCCTCAAAACATGACACGAACTCAGCTTCCATCGTAGAAGTAGCAATCAAAGACTGCTTCTTGCTACTCCATGACACAGCTCCACCGGCTAGCATAAAAATGTATCCAGAAGTGGATTTCCTTGAGTCAATGCAGCCAGCATAGTCTGAATCGGAATAACCAGTCACTTCTAGATTGTCAGTTCGTTTGTTCTTAAGCACCTAATCCTTAGTCCCTTGAAGGTATCTCAACACCTTCTTCACAGCTTTCCAGTGGTCTATACCTGGATTACTCTGATATCTCCCTAGCATTCCAATAGCAAAAGCAATGTTAGGTCTAGTACAGACCTGAGCATACATAAGGCTTCCTACAGCTGAAGCATAAGGGATGTTTTTCATTTGTTCCCTCTCAAAATCATTCTTTAGGCACTGGTTCAAATTGAACCTGTCACCTTTCACAATGGGAGCTACGCTTTGTGCACAATGCCTCATCCAAAATCTTTCCAAAACTTTGTTGATATAGGTCTCTTGAGACAGACCTAGAACACCTCTACGTATGTCTCTTTGTATCTTAATGCCAATGACATAAGATGCAACTCCCATATCCTTCATTTCAAAGCTTATAGAGAGGAATTGTTTCACTTCATGCAATAAGCCATTATCATTGGTTGCAAGTAGAATATCATCCACATACAGAATCAGAAAACAAATCTTGCTCCCACTGACCTTCTGGTATATACATTCATCCACAACGTTCTCCACAAAACCAAAAGAAGAGATAACATCATGAAATTTTAAATACCATTGCCGGGAAGCTTGTTTCCATCCATATATGGATTTTCTGAGCTTGCATACCAAATGCTCACCATCACTAGAGGAAAATCCTTCTGGTTGTTTCATGTAAACCTCTTCCTCTAGTTCTCCATTGAGAAAGACCGTTTTCACATCCATTTGTTGCAACTCTAAGTCAAAATGTGCAACTAATGCTAGAATGATACGAAGAGAATCTTTCTTAGATACAGGAGAAAAAGTCTCCTTGTAGTCGATTCCTTCTCTCTGAGTGAATCCTTTGGCCACGAGTCTTGCTTTATGTCTGTCAAGGTTGCCCAAAGAATCTCTCTTGATTTTGAAGACCCATTTACATCCAATGGCCTTCGCACCATCAGGCAACTCAACAAGATCCCAGACTCTATTGGATGCCATAGAATCATCTCTTCCTTCATAGCATCATACCATGACTTCGATTCTCTACAAATCATGGCTTGTGAAAACGTTCCAGGATCATTTTCAACTCCTACATTATAGTCAGATTCTTGCAGATACACAACGTATTCACTAGGTATCGCTGATCTTCTTGGTTTAGTAGATCTCCTCAATGTTGTTTCATTATCTTTTTGAGGAACTTGTTGTTCAACTGGTTGTTCAACAATTTCCTGTTGTTCCTCATCAACAACTTGATCTGCTGGATCAATATCAGTCGGTTGTGGATCTTGTATGACTGGTTGTACAACACTCGATTGAACTGAAGGAGCATTGTAAACATCCAATCTCAAACTTGAAGTAGAAGGTTGGCTATCTGAATGATCCTTTTCAAAAACAAGGTTCCTGAATTGATCGCTCCCACTAATCAAGTCATGTTCAAGAAATTTGGCATTTCTTGATTCTACAAACCTAGTGGTATGAGATGGACAGTAAAACCAGTACCCCTTAGACCTTTCAGCATATCCAACGAAATATCCGCTAATGGTCCTTGGGTCTAGCTTCTTTTCTTGCGGGTTATAAATTCTGACTTCAGACGCGCATCCCCAAACGCGTACATGTCGCAAACTCGGTTTCCAACCCTTAAATAACTCAAATGGCGTCTTTGGGACAGCCTTGGTTGGAACCTAGTTTAATATGTACACTGCCATCTTAAGTGCATCAATCCACAAGAACTTAGGTAGATTAGAACTACTAAGCATACTTCTCACCATGTCCAATAATGTTCGGTTTCTTCTTTCTGCTACACCATTCTGGTTTGGAGAACCAGGCATGGTATATTGGGCAACAATCCCATGTTCTTGAAGAAACTTCGCAAATGGACCAGGTGCTTGTCCATCTTCAGTGTATCTACCATAATAGTCACCACCTCTATCTGATCTCACGATCTTAATTTGTTTACCACATTGTTTCTCTAGCTCAGATTTGAATACCTTAAACGCATCCAATGCTTCGTGCTTGTTATGAAGCATGTAGAGATACATGTATCGTAAGTAATCATCAATAAAGGAGATGAAATATTTCTGACCATACGCGTCCATTTCAGGACTACAAATGTCTGTATGTATGATTTCCAACAATTCAGTACTCCTCTTAGTACCTTTCTTTGACTTGTTAGTTTGCTTTCCCTTTATGCGGTCTACACAAGTCTCAAAATCAGTAAAGTCCAGAGTACTAAGTACCCCTTCCTTCACCAATCTTTCAATTCTCTGAATGGAGATATGTCCCAATCTCCGATGCCACAACATAGAAGAATCCTCGTTCATAACACTACGTTTCGAACCAACAGAAACATGCATGGCATCATAAGTAGTATCATCATGTTGTAAGTAAATAAGAAAAAGACCGTTAGACAATGTACCATTCCCAACTTTATTTGATTTATAAAACAGATCCAAAGATGTCTCATAAAACATAAAGGAATAATCCAAACGTACAAGTCTTGAAACAGAAATTAAGTTCCTAGTGAAACTTGGAACATAAAAAGTCTTTTCCAAATTTAAAACATAGCCACCACTTAGAACTAAAACTGCAAGTCCCTACAACCTCCACATGCGAACGAATCCTTCCACACGAGTAAATGAATTGTTCACTTCCCAATGGCTTCCTTAGGTTTTGCATACCCTGCAAGGTATTTGAAACATAGATTGTTGAACCAGAGTCAATCCACCAAGTGCCATTAATGTCATCAACCATATTAGATTCATAACAGACAAGTGAGACTGACATACCTTTCTTCTCAAGCCATTGCTGGAATTTAGAGCAGTCCTTCTTCATGTGTCCCTTCTTTTTACAGAAGAAACACTTGGATTCCTTCTTAATTCCACTTTGGGGTGGTGTTTTTTCTTTCCCCTTTGGGGTGGTGTTCTTTTCTTTCCCCTTCTTTTTGGCTTGAGTCTGACCCTTTTTCTCGGTTGTCATGAAGGAACTCTCTCCCATTTCCATTTTCAACATTCCCTCTTCCTGAACACACATGGTCAAAAATTCATTAATTGACCATTTATCCTTATGTGTGGTGTAGGATATCTTGAAAGGTCCATATGGCTGTGGAAGGGTGTTCAGAATGTAGTGTACGAGAAAGGAGTCAGACATGTCAACCTCAAGTTGCTTTAGTTGAGCTGCAATGTCCCTCATTTGCATGATGTGCTCACGCACACCTTTCACTGTAGTAAGTCTTAGGGACGAAAACTTCATAATTAGGGTGCTGGCTAATGCCTTTCCTGAAGTCTGAAATTGATCATCGATCGCCTTCAGAAGTGGTCTAATTTTGTCATGTTGTTCGACAGAACCACAAATACCAGCAGAGATATGAGTCTTTATGAACATTACTGAGAGACGATTAGATCGCTCTCACTTTTCATAAAGATCAACCTAATCTGGAGTGCTGGTTTCAGTAATGGAAGGTGGTTCGTCTTTCCTTATAGCATAATCAATGTCCATCCACCCGAATTGGAGAAGAACTCTTTCTCTCCATACCTTATAGTTATCGCCCCTCAATTCGAGAATATTATTTTTCATATCAGAGAAATTCGTAGGTTGTTGCACTGCATAATTAAGAAATACATGCTCAAAAATCAAGAATTGAGACTAATAAATTAAATCATGTTTTACCAATGTAAATCATGCTAAAATTCATAAATCTACCGACATACAACTTGCCTGTGGGCTAAAGTTCTAATTCAATTAGATTTATACATAACTGTATAATAAAACTATCAAATTATTTCCTTATTCTTAATACCTGTGGATAAGTTAAGAATATAATTTGACATTTTATCCTAATTAATCATACAAACATATAATAAAATATTCCTGTGGGATAAAATTTTATTATATTACATATGATTTATTACAACTAATGTCATTATGTGATCATACAACTCAATATATAATTTCAACTAATTAAAGATGCTGTGGCTACTCTCTAATTAATTAAAACATATAGATCACTTAACATTAATATATATAATATTGCAAGAAACTATGAGCAATATTGAAATAAAATTGGATACTTCATGTTTTGCATATTATTCAACACAACATTGCATGTACAATTGAATAATAATTAATTCATGCAAATAACAGAATATGTAATTCAAAATCACATGAAATCCCAAATTTAAATAAAATTTCAGATTTAAATTTAAATCCAAAAAAGGGCATAATATGTAAAAATAAATTTTTCAAACATATCACAAATGTCACCTTTGCTGGATGGTTCAAAGAGCCCAATTAAAATTTTGGACCCAAAAAATGTGGGTTCGAATCCCACTTACAACACTTTAAAAAATTTTGGTTTTTGCTGAAAAATCATTTAAATTAAATAAATGCTATTCCAGAACCAGATAGGAGCGCGTGACTCATCTGGGAGAGCGCCAGGTCTTAAGGCGCCCACGCGCCCAGTGGTCCTAGGTTTGAATCCTAGTAGGAGCACTTATGCATTTTAAAAACAATTTTTCGTTGGAAATTTATTTAAATTAAATAAACGCTCTCCCAGAAACAGATAGGAGCCCGTGGCTCAGCTGGTAGAGTGCCAACACTTAAGGTGCTCACGCCCAGCTGAGCGCCAGCACTTAAGGTGCTCATGCACCCACTGGTCCCGTGTTCAAATCTTGCTGAGGCTCTCTGTGCCTTTTTTAAAACAATTCAACTCCTTCCAATTTTTTTTTTTTTGGTTCTGAAAGCTAAAGGAAAAACTGCGCTTGGCCCAACATAAACGACCTCGGCCCAGACGCGTCTAGCCTAACATCAATAAATGAAACGCACCGTTTCATTAAAGGGCAAAACGACGCCGTTTTCTGTCTTCTTCCTTACCCGTTTTAAAACCTTACCTGACCCACCAACCCGACAACGACCCAGTTCCAGTCGCTACGACCCGCGATCTCGGTGGTTTTTTTTTTTTTCCAGGCGATCGGTTGCTCAAAATCCTACGATTTCGACAGCAGTTTCAACGGCATAATCAAGGGAAAAGATTATGAGCCAAATCTTGACTCAATCCAACAAATAGACATGAAATCTGAACCCCAAACAAGAATTTGAAATGAAATCAAATCTGGGTCTTTCAACGTTTGTTTGTTTCCGGCGATGCATGTCATGCAAAAACTTCAGCGTCCTTCTTGCGTCCATTTACCCGATAGAAACTCAATGTAAATTTGAAAACCATATCAAGAATGATTGAGAAAATTGAAATCGATCAAAACCAAAATAATCATAATGAAACCGATATGAAAAATCAACCGAGAAATCTCAATCTCCCGACGTCGATGACAGGGAGCATTAGCAAATGAAATTCATATCAAAACATAATTCATCAATGATTCAACCATCAATCACAAAATCGAAACGAAAGGATTTTGTACATGAGTATACATGCAACATCGATTTAGGGCATCCAAAAACAGCAGATATAATTAAGTTTCAAAGAACTCAATGAAACAAATTATCATGGATTACACTCATGAAAACCCATCGATGAACAAGAAAATTATGAACACATAGAGAACAAAGGTGTTTTAAATATTCAAAATTTCAGAGAGATGTTAGGCTCACGTTGCCTTTTTTCAAATTAAAAGGAAATGACCAATTTGCCCATACATACATACATATATATGTATGTACGTACATATATATTAAAATATTACCCCCACCGGCCAATTCCGCCGGAGTTCCTATGGGAATATTTAGGCAGTATTCCCATTTGGAATAAATATTAATAAAGTGGTGGGTGGTGATGATAGGGGTAGGGTTTGAACCCCCACTACTTCTTTGCACAAATGTCATTCAATATAAATAATGGGAACAAAAATTTATATATTAACTTTTGATTTTTAACTCAAACCCATTAACAAGTTCATATAAGAAATCGACAATTTTAGATAATGAATTCGCAACTTTCATTTTTTAAGTAAAAATTCACTTATTCTCTTAAGTCATTCACAAGTTTAATTAAAGAATTTATAAGTTTATTTAAGGAAGTCATGGATTCAGTTTCCCTGCCTATCCTTTGGATAGGTAAGTGGAGCTTATCCATCCTGGATTGGACGGTTCATATTTAATTTTTTTCTTACTTTTTGTTTTTTCAAAAAAAATTATTTTAGTGGGTAGAAAATTTAAAATAAAAATAATCTCTCAACAAATTATTTTTCAAAAAATGATTTATATATTTAAAAAACGAAAAGTAAAAAATATTAAATCTGGACCGTCCAGATGATATCTAGACGGTCTAAGATGGACGAGCTCCACCTGCTTATCCAAAAGATAGGCAAAGAAACTGGATTCAAGAAGTCAAAAGTTTAGATAAGAAATTCACAAGATTCAAATAAAGAATTCACAACTTAAAAAAACCCTAAACCCTATATAGTTGTGAATTAATTATTTAAACTTGTTAAATCCTTATTTAAACTTGTTAACGGCGTGATAGTATGAATTTTTAACTTAGTAAATGGAAGTTGTTAATTCCTTATATAAACTTATGAATGACCTAAAAGAGTAAGTGGATTTTTTACTTTAAAAAAAAAAATGAAAGTTACGAATTTCTTATACAAACTTATCAATTCTTTATCTGAAATTGTTAATAAACTTGGATTAAAGATCAAAGGTTAATATATATATATATATATATATATATATATATATATATATATATATATATATATATATATATATATATTTATTTATTTATTTATATATTTATTTATTTATTTGCATTATTTATATTAAATGGCTTTGGTTGCTCAATGATCACTAATATTTTATGTAAAAGAAGTAGTGGGGGTTCAAACCCCATCTCCCCCAAATATTCCTTTATGGAGTATTCTGCCTGAATATTCCCACCCAAGTGGGGTGAACACCGGCTGGCCATTGGAGCTCCATCGACAGTGACAGCGGCTGCGGCCGGTGTGGGTAATATGTTTTTTTTAATATATATATATATATACACACACAAGCAAATTGGTCATTTAATTTTAATTTTTAAAAAGATAAATTGAGTGGAAATACTTTTTTACCTTTCAGCATTTTTAAATTTCTTTATTAAGAATTTTCCCATTATTATTTCATCCGAAAGCGAATAGACATCAGGCCCGTAAAACCAAATTCCATGAAAATAAAAGCAAGATAAGGAAATAACAAGCAAGATAAGAAAATATTATCAGCCTTTATTATTCGGATGGACGTGATAAAACATGGAGAGGAAAAAATGAGCAAATATCTTAACGAATAAAATACCCTTAGTCCTTTACACCCAAAAAAGAAAAAACCCTTAGTCCCTATATCAAAAGCTTAAAATCAAATTATTTGGTAAAGATCTTATTAGTATTGTTCTATCTAAAGAACACAAATATCCAACCACGGTGGGTTAATATATGATCAATGTAGGATCTGTAAGCTCTCTGAGGTATGTAAGAGTGAATACCCAAGAGATGATGATTTAGTGATATCTATGAGGAAGACACCAAAGAATGTCAGATGATCACTGTGCTACACAAGAATGATGATTAGCCAAAGAGAGTGGGTGTGTGCACAGTGGATTGAATAGTAAAAGAATATGAATTGAATGTGTACACCTTATAGGTAATCTCCTACTTATAGAGATTACCTAGAGTTTCGTTTTCTTGGCTTTGCCTCCGCTCCTCACGCAACATGTACCTCCATGTCTTGCAAATGTCTGCTCCACTATCTGGCGCATCCTTACTCCATTACCTGTATTGCTGGGATTAAGGCCTTGTTTATAGGGTGATTAGCGTTTGCTTGATTAAGGAGGGCTTCCAAGCTGGTGTACTCGTGTTGGGCCGACCCCATATCAGGGTACAAAATATAAATCCATAATAATTATATTTTAAATCTAAATAATATCCTACAGAAACATTTACTGTCCATTATATTTCTACCTGTACAATGATAGGGAATAATTTTTTATAATTAAATGTCATAAAAAGAAATATGTGGAGAGCGCGAGGGTACAACTACAAATCAAAATATGAAGTGTCAGTTTTATGAATTTGCATTGCATAATTGGTGCTGATTGAATATTTTATCGTATCCATAATAAATACTCGTAATATTTAAATTATAATAATATAAGGACACTTAAAAATAAAGGGGAGAAGAATGAAGTAAGATAGTTTATAGGGAAAATTAAAATAAAGGACTTAGAAAAATAATATTTATTATAAATAACTATAAAAATTGTAATTACTTAGAAAGACCAAATATAATAATATAAATTTTAAATTACTAAAGTGTCCCTAATCAAATCTCATAATATATCATATCTTTTTTCTTAAATTGGTCATAATCAAACCTCATGATAAGTTTTAATATATTATCTTTTGTATTCATAATTAAAAAAACAACTAAAATTAAAACTAAAAATGCCCATCTGATATATCAAATCTTTTTTTTTAATATATCATTTAATTAACAACCGTTAAACTCATTTTTTTCACCAATTTATATAATCAAGTTTTCAAATTTATATCATCAACGATGATATCAATTAAGTTATTTTTAAAAAAATTTAAACTAAGCTTATTTCATTTTTTTAATGATATAATAATAGGTTAATTATATATTTTTAAAAATTTTATTAACATTACATGAATTTTTTAACTTACATAAATTGCTTCTAAAAGAAAAATAAATCATATAAACTTTTTTTGGTTTAACATATATGATAAATTATAAAAGACCTTAACTTTTATTAAAATTTTTGTTGATTTTAAAAAAAATTATAATTTTACAAATTGAAGAATGCATAATTTTTTTTATTTATAAATATATATTCATGTCGTGAAAATGAAAATTGACAAAACTATTTTTTCATTTAATGAAACTTAAAATTTGGTATTAGTTTAAAAATAGAATAGGGAAGAGAATATAGAAGGGATTCCAAAAGATTTTGTTAGGGGCATTTTAGTACTTTTAATTTTATATTTTTATATTTGGTCATTCTAAACAATTACAATTTTTATGGTCCTTTTCCATAAATATCTTTTTCCTATAGGTCCTTCATTCTAATTTTCCCTAGTTTATAATATCAGGCTGGCAGAAAAATGAATTCCTAGCTAGAGAATATAATAAGTTTTTATTTTGGTTGATAAATTTCCTTTGATAGAGCTTTTTTTTTCCTGATTTATATAAATTTATGTAAATCAAGAAGAAAAAAACTTAATGATATAAAAGGGTTAAAGAGCTAATATCTATCTTTTGAGTAATAATTAAATGATATAATTATGTAGATATTAGTTAAGGTTAAAAATGATGATTTTGACAATAGTAATTTTAGTGGGAAAGAAAATTACATCACTTTCAAGGGCAATTTAGTATTTCTAAATTTATATTTTGGTAATTCGTCTTTCTAAATAATTATAATTTTTATGATCCTTCCCAATAGATATTATTTTATAGAGATCCTCCTATCTAATTCTCCTAAATATCTATATCATTTAAATACAGTTTGCGCTAAATTTAAAATTGCTAATTTCTAAATATAAAATCATTTTCTTGGAAAATGTGACAATAAATAAGTTAAAAGATTGTTTTATTTAAGATTATGTACACATTATTTTTTTTGAAAAAAAAAAACTAAATCCGGACTGTCCAGATTTTAATACTTGTCAAGAGTGATGAGCACAAAAACTCAATCCTTCATTGAGAGACTTTTTGATGATTTATATCCCATTTTTAGGACAGCATATCTCATATATAATGTTTTTCCAGCTACAAGAGGCAGCACTTAGTGGACGACCACATAAACTAAGTTGCAAATATAGCTTTAAAAAAAAAAAAAACCACAAACATGAAGATGCAAATTTATGTTTTCTCAAAAATATTTTGTATCAAGCGTCATCATTAACACACGCGCACACAATATGTGTTAATAAGAACAAAAACATTTTCAAGTGTGGAAATCGTACCTAAATATTAGTCTCTCATTTTGAATCCATGGATTTCCCAGAATCTGCAGCATCCACAAAAACAATGATCATAATTAGTTCCTGACTTTAATCCTAATATTTGTGCTTGGATGGCCAACTAATTAATCTGCATGTAATGTAAGCTACTCTATCTTACAAAAGAAAAATGTCAGCTAAATAATTAATACAGAAACACTAACAAGTTGTTGGTTGATGAGGTGATAAGTGGCATCATTCTGAGAAGAAGGAGAATACAAATTCAAATCCTAGTAAACGCATTTATAGGAAGAGGTGAAAACTCTTTACTCTTTAAATCTTGAAAAGGGAAACTGTCGACCAAATCGGAGAAAAAAATATTGATGTCTTGATATTTTTTTTTTTTTTTTTGGGGGGGGGGGGGAGGTTGGGTTTAGTTGGCAATAACATGACGTGGAACATTGATCCGTGCTAGTGTATCACACAATTACAGTATCCCATATGAAACAGTACGGAGATGAGGGCAGATTTAACCTAATTAAAGAAGAAGAAGAAGAAGAAGATGATGATGATGATGGAGGTTGCGTGATAGTATGATACACTAGCATGGATCAACATTGCAAGTCATGTAGATAGATTATAATCACAAGGGATTAAGAGAGATCGCTCGAAGAATGAAAGAAGAATTTTAAGGAGAATGATAATAAGAGTGTGGGTCAGTGAAAGCGGGATGTGTAAAAATTTAAGGTGTAAGATTTGGTTTATAAACCATTCGTTTATGATCCTCGTTCACTGACAACTCATTTTATATATCCCACTCGTTTCTCATGCATCTCCCATCTCCACCCTCCGATTCTTCGCTATCCGCGTGTCCTTCATCTACCCTCTCACAGATATATTCTGTCATATTCATGACGGTCTTGGTTATATGGAAACAGATCCTTTCATAATCTCCTTTTTTTATTATCTCTTATTATAAGCCTATCTAGATTGATGATTGGAAAGAGGGGAGAAAAATTAAAGTAGTATTATGACTTTTCGTATTGATTGGACGGATATGATTTAGAGATTATAAGAAATAACGTAAAAATTATGGGGGAAAAAAATAAAAAATCTGACCCTGGTTATATTCTAAGTGTTATTGGATCCAATTGTTCTTTTCTTAAATATAAAGGTAAGTCGAAGCTTAACATGAAAGAAATATAGGAGAACTTACTAGAGATACCCCTTAAAATGATAGCTAATATTTTAGCTTATCTTGCAAAGCACATACCAACAGCTTTCTAAAGTCCATGATTCACACTCCTGGAGCTTTTATGCATTCAACTCGAAGCATAGTGATGCCCAATTCAAACTCTTTCAAATATGTTTTCTGCATTCACATGAATTTAAGTTCGAAATATTGTGAATTTAAGCTTCACATGAATTATTTGAGGATGAACCCATAATTTCTTACTAATAGGAAAGTTTGTATGCCACTAAACTATAAAATGATTGGTCCTCGTCATGCAAATTTGTCTCGTTATAAAATAAAGTAAACATAATTTATTCTAATTTTTTAGGTTGGAGCTCGTCCTAGATAGACATTACTACATTAGGGGCTTTTATGATTTGTTAAAAATAATATTAAATGAAAGCAGTCAAAGCACTTCCCCCATTGAACCAAAAAAAAAAAAAAGCACCTCCCCCGTGTATCACGTCGTTTAAATATATATATATATATATATATAGCAACACTTTCCCAGGGTGGAAGTACCAATTTAATTACCCCAAATTAAATTTTACATTTCATCCCCACATCAAGTAGTTCATTTTTTTACTAAGACAATTTTACATATATATTGGGAAAAAAAGATATTACAGTACAGAGTTTATACAGGACATGCATAAGAATAAGGGTTAAGTTGTAAAAATATACATGTGCTTTTCTCTAAGAAGCACCCAGTAGTAAGTGCTTTTTTTAGATGCATAAGTGCACATGTAGTTACAAATTAGGTACAAAAATACTGTTTGACTGTTAAGTTTAACTTTGACCGTTAAGTTTAACTTTTTTTGCTGACTGAACGATGACATGACATTTCAGAGGTGCAAAAATACACATGTGGTTTGTCAAGAAGAGTGCCCAACACCAAATTACTTTTTTTTTAATTTAATAATTTTACTTCAATTAAAATTATTTTAGGATCTTGAAAAAATATTTCAAGTATTGACCGGTACTAGAAGAATACTGACTGAACTGAAAAAAAAAATTCAGGATATTGATTGGTACCAAAAAGTACTTTCAGGATACTGACTGGTACCAAAAAGTACTTTCAGGATATTGACTAGTACAGAAAAAATACTTCATAATTTTCAAAAATTATTTTAGGATCTTAAAAAAGTATTTCAAGCTATTGATTGGTACTAAAAGGATACTGACTGATACTGAAAAATATTTCATGACCTAGAAAAATTATATTAAGTTCATGAAAAAATATTTCAGGGTACTGACTGGTACTAAAAATATACTTTAACATATTTTTTAAGATTCTAAAATAAATTTTCAAGATCATGAATTTTTTTTTTTTTTGAGTACCAAGTAGTATTCTCAAAGTATCTTTTTAGTACTAATCAATACCCTGAAATATTTTTTCAAATCTTAAAATAATTTTTCAAGATCATGAAGTATTTTTTCAGTTTAATATCTTGAATATCTTTTTAGCACCCGGTAGTAATTAAAATAAAATTATTAAATAAAAAAAATGGTGTTCAACGCTCTTTTTGACAAACAACATATGTATTTTTGCACCTCTAAAATACCACGTCATCGTTCAGTTAGCAAAAAAAAGTCAAACTTAACGGTCAAACGGTAATTTTGCATCTAATTTGTAACCACATAGTCACTTTTGCACCTAAAAAAAGCACTTGCTACTGGGTGCTCCTTGGTACTAAAAATATTCTTTAACATATTTTTTAAGATTCTAAAATAAATTTTCAAGATCATGAATTATTATTATTTTTTTGTACCAAGTAGTATTCTCAAAGTATCTTTTTAGTACTAATCAATACCCTGAAATATTTTTTCAAATCTTAAAATAATTTTTCAAGATCATGAAGTATTTTTTCAGTTTAATATCTTGAATATCTTTTTAGCACCCGGTAGTAATTAAAATAAAATTATTAAATAAAAAAAATGGTGTTCAACGCTCTTTTTGACAAACAACATATGTATTTTTGCACCTCTAAAATACCACGTCATCGTTCAGTTAACAAAAAAAGTCAAACTTAACGGTCAAACGGTAATTTTGCACCTAATTTGTAACCACATAGTCACTTTTGCACCTAAAAAAAGCACTTGCTACTGGGTGCTCCTTGGAAAAAAACACATATGTATTTTTACACATTAACCTTAAGAATAAACAAATTCATAAATAAATGAGGATGACTAAAGGAATTCAACACATCAACTATTTTCTAAATCTGCTATTGCTAGCATGTTTTGAGTCAATAACTTTGCATAATTTTTAATTAAAGAAGTTCAAATGAATGTATTTAAAAAATTTAAATTTCGTTAAAAAATTTAAGTAGTAGTAGTAGTAGGTGGTGGAATTTAAAAAATTTAAATAGTATTTAAATAGTGGTGGTGGTGGTAGCAGCGGCGATAGTTGTTGTTGTTGTTGTTGCTATTAAGGCTTATTTTAAATTTTTTTACAATTACAAGGTTTATCTTTATTCTAAATATAATACTCCCCGATTCTTAATATAAGACATTTGAGAAGTTGTTATTACTCCTAAATATAAAATAATTTTATATTTGTCAATTTTTTTTTTCTAATTTACCCCTATTGATACTCCATCAACCATAATCAAGGGGGAGAGAGAATGAGAGAATTAAGGAAGATAACTTGGGCATTTTAGAAAATACATGTCAGATTAACTAATTGAACTAATTTCTTTAAGTTAATCAAATTAGATAAATATATCTTATATTAAGGACCGGAGGAGTATCTCATTTCACATTATCTACCAAATTTAACATTTTTTTTTCTCAAATTTTACCTATTGGGAGCACATAGTTGGAGAATTTTTATCAAGAGAAAGTTTCAATGCAAATAATGAGTGAAGAGAGCAATCTAAGAAAAGCAATATGATTTCTTTTTAAGATTAAGGTGCAAAAATATACCAAGTTCATTTTAGAAAAGAGCGGAATTATAATATCCAAAATATCTATGACATTTTCTGTAATTTTCTCTACTTCTTTACTGCCAGCTAGGAGAAAATTTAGTTGAGTTATTGTTTATGTCAGCCTTAAAAATATAAAAAAGCCAAACTAATAGTCAATGGGTATTTTTGCTTCATTTTTATAACCACACAATCATTTTTACACCCTAAAAAAAGTATTTCGAATTGGGTACACTTTTGAGAAAATCACATGTATAGTTTTTTCACCTTAACCCTTCTTTTTACAAATAAGTAATTTAACTATTTTTTTAAATATTTTAAATTAATCATCCAACTAAAAACAGGAGGGAATAGCAAGTAGCATGTAAATTCGAACTGCCGACTAGAAAAGATATATTATCAACAACAATGAAACTCATATTTCATGAGGACGGGGTTTAGATTGTCTCCCTCAACGTGAGAATCCCTGGTAAGCTTATGGGACTGAACTCATATAATATTTTTTAAATTAAAAAGTTATTTTGTTACTCTCTATAGTTTCACTTAATGTTTTGTTAAGTTGCTACAGTTTTTTTATGGGAGAATTAGATAGAAAGACCTATAGAGAATAATATTTATTGAGAATGACCATAAAAATCGTAATTATTTAGAAGGACTAATCATCAAGATATAAATTTTAAAATACTAAATTACCCTTGAAAGTGATTTAATTTTTTTCCCACTAAAATTACTACTACCAAAATCATCTTTTTTTTAACCTTTATTAATATTTACATAATCTTATCATTATATCATTTAATCATTACTCGTAAGATAGATATTCTCCCGTTAACCCTTTTATATCATTATTTTTTTCTTAATTTACATAATTTTATATAAATCAAGAAGGGGGGGGGGAAAGCTCCATCAAAGGGACTTTATCAACCAAAGTAAAAAATTAAATGCATTTCATATTTTATCATTATATAATTTAATTATTACTTAGATATTGGCCCTTTAACCCTTTCATATCATTAAGTTTTTTCCCCCTTGATTTATATGTAAATCAAGGGAAAAAAAAGCTCTATCAGAGAAACTTTATCAACCAAAATAAAAAATTAAACACATTTTTAATCTTATTAGAACTAGCTGTGTAGGCTCAAATAACAAAAATAAAATATTACTATATTGTATCAAAAATTGAAATATTATAATGTGTTAATGTCTGTTGACACTAAAAAGCACACTCGTGCTGAACATGACCTATTAATATTTTATATATATATATATATATATATATATATATATATATATATATCTCATTTATTTAATGTTTATAATTAATTATAAAGAAATTTGAGTTTTTCCTAAAATTATATATTTTTTTCACTTAAAGTTTGCGTCAATTTTAAAAATAAAATCATAATTTTCACAAAATTGCAAAATTGAAAGATGTTTGTGTTAATTTTTCTATAAATATTTATGATGAGAGATATTATGTTTAATTTAATTAAATTTAGAAATTCATATTGGTTTCAAACATTAAATATGAGAGAAAATGTAGGAGGTTTGATAAGGGACAGTTTAATATTTTTATATTTTTATTTTATTAATTAGTCATTCTAAATAATTACAACTTTTACCGTCATTCTTAATAAATATTATCTGCTATAAGTTCTTGATTTTAATTTTCCCTTTTTTTATTAGGTCTTTACGTTTTTCTTTGCTATAGGCATTAGCCCCTATACTCATAATTTATCAATTGAAAACAAAGTAAATGCTGACTAAATGGCATGTCAATTACCATAAACTATAAATAAAAATTTTGTAAGAAAATTAAATTTATTTATTATCGATGAAAAATGTAAAAGTACGCTATCATTCTTAGAACTGTCTCTTTATATACATAATTTATAATATGATTTATTTTATTTTTATTTTGATCCATGTAAAAATTTAATATAGATATATACCGAATAAGAGCCACACCATTCACTATGAACCACATTTCCCCTAAAAATTAATAAGATATAAATTATAAATATAGAAACTAATAATTATAATAATTAATAATTTTATATAAATATAGAAACTAATAATTATAATAATTAATAATTTCGATGGTACTAGGGCCAGCCTTAAGAGCTGGCCTTCTCCCTTGTCCAGAATTTGAGCCCTGCCTCCCCCTCTCCCAACTGGCTGTATAAAAAAAAAAAAAAATTATAAGCAATGAATGAAAACAAAAAGGATTGATATGGTTTTTGGTCCCTCAAGTTTATTTTCATTTTGATTTTTATCCCTTAAATTAATCCCTATAATTCAATAAAAACCTGAATAATTTTACATCCACGAGGAGGAAAAACCATTAGCTTAAAATTTTATGATGTTAACCCTAAAATAAAGTTTCAAACACTTAATTAAAAGGGAAAATCTTAATAAAATATCATTTGAATTAAAAAAATCCCAGATAGGTGATTTTCTAATAAAATAAGTTGTTAATTATTTTATTACTCTTGTTAATCCTATTATTGTTGTTTTCAACAAGAATTTGAAGTTTAAGCGATATTTTTATTCCATTTTTCTTAATTCAGAAATTATTGAATATTTTTGCAGGAAAAGTCAATCACCCACTCCTTAGTGATGCATAAAGTGGAATCACTTGAGTGGTCATGGTTTTGAGAGGGGAAAAAAAATCACTTGAGTGATCAACTAGGGATAAACTCATTTTGAATCGAAATCTTCCAAATGACCTATCATCAGAAATCTCTTGAAGTCTATATTTCAATGCAAAAAGAATTAGTTCAAAATCCATTATATTCTGAAAGTTACGATCAAATTAATAGTAGCTAGTTTGAAGCAATGTCTTTATGCGACTGTGAAATTCAAAAATTCATACCTCTTCCAACTAACCTTTTTAGAGCATGATCTCGATGTATTTGAAATGTCTCTTAAGTTTTATTTTATATGCAACAAGTTTCAAACTCATTGTTTTCTGAAAGTTACAATCTGAAAAATGACAGCTGTTTTGGAACATTGTGAGAACATCAAACTTTAACTTCTGAGATCTATATGTCTTTCTTTTGAGCTTCTTTGACCTTGATCTCAGCTTATGGGAAATGCATTTTGAGCTTCATTTTATATGCAACTAGTTCCACCTTATTCGAATTTGTGGTGTAGGAGATATATCCATTTTCAAAACTCATGAATAACATGAGAAAGTTCAGTGTCAATTTTCAAAACTCATCTTTTTATCTAAACTTTGTTGAGCTTGATATTGATGTTTGTGTGTCGCATTTAAAGTCTAATTTTATATAAAACAAGTTTCATCTCTATCGAATTTGTGATTTGAGAGATATGTCTAAAATATCTAACTTCTATCATGCTGAACGAAAAAAAAAAAAAAAAAAAGCATAACAGTGTGGTCATCACTATGACATCACTCGAGTGATGCTGCTAGTGATGAAGAACATCACTTGCGTGATCATCTGTGGAGGTGCCACTCGAGTGAAGTTGGTATAACTTCCATATAAGTCATTTTAACTGCGAATTGACCCATTTCAACCTAGATTTGACCATAAAGACCTTCAATATTACATCTAAGAGTTTGAATCTTGATATTCACATTAGATATTCCATGTTCTTCTTTCTTCAATCTCTCTGTCTTTTTTATCATTTCAATTTGATAACTTCTTCCTTTCTTAGACTTAATATAATGAAGGATATTCTTTCTTCACTCTTTCTTCTTGTTTTTGTTCTTGATGATCATTCTCCATTATCCAACTTCATAGCTTCTTTATTTTCTTGACTAATATGATGAAAAGCTCTTCTTTCTTCACTATTCCTTCTTCTTTTTCATCTTGATGTTCATTCTCCACAATCTAGCTCAATAAAGTTTTTCTTTTCTTGACTTCTTCTCCTCGTAGTTGATAATTTCATTCTCCAATAACTTATTTCTTCTGGATCAATCTCTATATTCCAACTTGATATCTTCTTTCTTTTCTTGACTAATCTATAAGATATTTTACATGAAATATAGTAGTTAGTCAATTTAGGAGACAACTACATTATGCAAACCTTTTGCTCTTAATAATTGACACATATATTTGACATTATTAACACTAATCATATCTAATAAATTTTACATCCTCCAGTCCTATTTATAAGAGCCCAAAAACCGAATTACGCGTTTTAAGAATAAAATAAAAATTAGTTAAAAATAATAAATATGTTTTGAAATAATTTTTTTTTTCAAGAATGCCTTTATAGATAAGAGACAAGTAAAAGAGAGAAATATACTAAATATAAGTATCACCAACCCTTTAATTAATGCAATATATATAATTAATGAGGGACACAAATAGAAAAAACCCATTAAATATTGAGACATTTTTTTATCAAGCTCTTATGAAAAGAACCAAACCAATTCAAATTTTAGGCTATTATAAAAATGACCGAAGGAAGTACATACTAATACTTAACACTCAATTTAACTAACTATGTGGCCTAACACAGTTGGCACTTGACTGAATTCTTTAAACATCTATTTAGGGGTTCGATCCCTGGTATTGTGTATGGAGAGAGGATACCCTAGGCCTACAAAATAATAATAATAATAATAATAATAATAATAAATTTAACTTCTCCCTCCCTTTCTTTTAGATTGTTGAAGCACTAAATGCATGTTTACTACTTTTAGCCTTAACTAATACTGCCTCCGTCTCCAAATATAAGAGTTAGATATTTATCAAGAAAACAATTAAAAATAGTTTAGAGCAATAAATATTTATTTTTTTTAACTATGCCCTTATTTATAAAGAGAATAAGTAAAAGAAATAATAAATGAAATAAATACTGTTAGGTGATAAAGTTAGAAAAACACAATAAATGCTTTGCTAAAATGAAGCTTGCATTTTAGGGCAAACTCAATCGTAAATTTAAAAAATTATATTTAGGAATGGAGGGAGTAATAATTTTTCCCATAAGTTTCCTTTCATCATTTTTTTCTCATTACTATTCTCTGTCATTTCCCCACTTATAAATATGTGTGTATTTGAACTAATTTTATCAGTTTTCTTAAATTACAGAGTACACAATTTAATCAATTGGATATTATAATAAAGCATGGAGAATGTAACTTTTTTAATTTATTTAAATTAGTTTAATAGACCTAATATTTATTGTTGGAAAGAGCACGCCTAATGTAATGAAAGCTTTCTTATATTTATAAGAACTACAAGGATGCTTTTTTCTTTTTCGTTTTCTTTTGGGACTGACTTAGTCAAAACTAAAGAGATTAACCTGTACCAAGTCAAAATGTAAGGATTAAGTTGCAAATCATTCAAAATTATAAGAACAAGAAAATTAATTTTCCCTACTTCAAATAATCCTTGAATTATTTTATTAGAAGTTAGGGGAAAAATCAAAATTATTAATCTCTGCATAATTTACGCCATCTCATATTTGGCGCTTTCCAGTTTGTAATAAATCGTGAACTCATCCCCGTACTTGGAATCACTCAAAGCCAAGTCTGAAGAATACCATGCACCAATGATTCACTTGATGATTCAAAACAAAGAAAACATAAGCTACTCAAAGTCCCAACAATGTACACCCTTTAATTGCGATAATTTTGATCCCACAACACCAATCGCTACCGAACATCATTGGATTTGAACAGATGTTGCCTCAGATACTTTATTAAATCATTCACCTTCATGTTGTATTTCTCCTTCATCTGCAACAATAATATAAGAACAAAGTCAGCAAACAATCAACCCTTATGAACACAAGTACAAAAGAGAGACTGTTGATCTTTTAAACTCCTCTACACTTGTGATGGCTCTCAACATTACACTTAATTATGACAATGGCGCTCCACCTGAGGGCCAACATCCTAGCGGTTTTGGGAACTGGTTTCCTGCTAGTCGAGCTCGTCCCTTGGGCTCCCATTTGGATTGCTCAGATGAGATCTGGATGGTTCAAATATTATTTTTTAAAACTGCTAATTTTTAGATAAGAAATCATTTCTTTCAAAAATTATTAGCTTAAAAATTATCTTTATTTTAGATTATCTACCTATTAAAATAATTTTTTTTATAAAAAATAAAAAAGTAAAAAATTGAAATTTGGACCCTCCAGATGAAGAGAGCCGGGGGACGAGTTCTCCTTGCTCATCTTATATAGGTTCCACGGTTTTGGCAATTCACTCAGGCTCTTACTATCATAAACCTCTTGGAATTAGTTTTGGTGACTATCCAATTGAGTTCGTTTCATTTAGATTGTTTAGATGAGATTTGGACATTCTAAATTTAGTTTTTGTACTTTTTATTTTCTTAAAAAAAAAATATGTTAAAGGGAAAGAGATTAAAATAAAGATAAATTTTTAACTATTTTCTTTAAATTTAAAAATCCTTAGTAAATCAAGACTGTAGATGAGATTAGGGATGTGATTCCTCACCAAAAGTGGTTCCAAACCTCATGGGTAGCCCTAAAGTGAGAGCCAAGTCTCACAAAACTACCCTAGGAGTGAGAGCTTCTTGATCTTATAAAACCGTCCAACGTTGGAACTCACAACCTGAACTTGTATAGGTAAAAGAAAACGTTGGTAATGATTAAAGTTGAAGGAGTGTGTGTGCACTACCTGAGCAACAATGGTGATGCTAAAAGCAGAGTTTCCAAAAGCCAGAGAGCTACAGCTCAAGACAGAGAGATTAACATATTCAAGAATCTCCGCCATTTTCAGCATCATATCGCTTCGTCTCTCACAGTGAATCCGAATCAGAACTTGATTCTCCGACACCTTCGCTTCCATTTCCGGAAGTTGAACAACAGCTTCCTGTGCTCTCCGACGACACCAACACAACTCCATCGAATTCTTCTCTCTCCTCACCGCCGTTCCTCCTCCTCCATTTGTCTTCCTCTTCCCTTCAACACTCTCTAACTCTCTCACTCTCTCTTGAAGTCGCTTCACGTAATCGATCGCCTCACAAAGTACAGTCACCTTGTCCATCTACACACATAAAAATGATACAACTTTTGTATTACATATAAACCCAAGAAAGTTCAGAGATCGGAGATCGGTGAGAGATAGACCTTCTTCAAGCCGGGGATGGTGGCTGCGAGTGCGATGAACTTTTGAGTGAGGTCTCGTCTTCTCTTCCTCTCGGCCACAATGTGACGAAGAACATCAGAGGAGGATCTGGACTTGTTTCTGGGTTGAGTGTTACGAGTGGATCGGGTTCGTCCTGGTGGCGACGAGTTGGTGATGGGGATAATGGTGGAGTTATCAAAGGAGAGAGTGAAGGCTGAAGCTTCGGGTTGCTTCGGGTTATTTTTGAAGAATAGGCTGCTGCTGGGGAAGTCATTGTTGTCGGCGGCGGCGACGGTGGTGACGGTGGAGGAGGATATTTGATCTGATGATTCTCCTTTAGAACAGAGACTGCCACCTGTTTGATGAAACGTGTCGCTGAAAAGGTCATCGTCATCGAAAGAGGGTGAGCGCATCTGATTGAAGACATATTGATCATACATTTCCTGGATGAGTACCAGAATTGATTAGCCCCAAACAAGTAGAGAGAACGAGATTATTTATTCTGACACACACACACACACACTAAATATAAATACCGGAAGATTATGGAGAGAAGAGGGGTTGTGCTCCATGAGAGAGTGGAAAAAAAAAATGGAAGCTTTGGGTTTAGTAGAAGAAGAAATGATGTTAGAGCCGAAAAAAGGCAGTGTGTGAACAAAGTATAAAAGGAGACACCGGGAGTCATATACGGCTGGAACAGTTCCCTGCCAATCCTTTATCCTTTATCCTTTATCCTTTAGGCCCATTTGGTACACAGAATTTATGGGAAAGAAAAGGAAAATTAGAGAGTTTCCTTGTTTGGTACGCATTTTAGATCAATCTTCTCAGAAACGTATCTTCTCAGGCCTATCAATCTTCCCTCGTATGTGGGAAAATCAAATTACCCCAAATTTGGAGGGATTTTTACCTTTCCCACGTCACTGTTCACACTTTTGATAAATTTACCCCTCAAATTCAAATATGGTGAGACGTTCGAATGTGGCGGGAACGTTTAAATTTAAGTTTAAACTTGGCGGGAAAATTTGAATTTAAGTTCGAACTTGGCGGGAAATTTTTTACAAAGTTTCAAACTTTAATATATATTTATTAAAAATATATTTTAGCGAAAATTTTTTTTTTTTATTTTGAATTAATTACTTTTGAGGGTAAAATAGAGATTTCTTGATTCTTTACCAACTACCACCCTTTCATTTTCTTCCTACCAAGCAACTCATCTTCCCTCAAACCATCTTCCCTCATTTTTTAAAATCTTCCCTTCCATTCCTTTCCTTCCTCTAAATTCTTTTTCCTCCTTAAATTTTTCCCGTACCAAACGGGCCCTTAGATTCGATAGGAAGGAGATCTTGGCATTTGTGCGCTGTAAAAAGTTTGAATTTAGAGGGTTTAGATTTAATTTTTTTATTTTTTAAAAAATTATTTTAATGTGTATAAAATTTAAAATAAAAATAATTTCTCTATTAATATTTTTGTTAAAAAAATATTTTTTATTTAAAATTATAAAAGTAAAATTATTAAATTTGAAGTGTCCCCTTATAGATAAAGGTACCATTATATTCAATGTATGTTTTTTCAAGGTATTATTTTTCATTGAATACATTTGACTTTCAAAGAAGAAGAAGAAGAAGAACTTCTTTTAGCCAAATAAAATCAAGTTGGTTTAATCAAAGGCATTATAGCCTACTATCATGAGAGCTACCTTAAGTAGGAGCTCGTGGATTTGGATCCTTTATAACATCATATCGACAATGGTTGCCCCAAAATTCAAAAGAAATATAGGACTTGCTTGGTATACGGAAGATGTAAGAAAGAAAAGGAAAATATGCAAATTCCCTTGTTTGATCTCAGACTCATCAATCTTCCTTTAAAAATCGAAAGATGGGATCCCAACAAAATTGGTGGTAACCCATCTTTATTCGTAGGAAGCAAGATCTGAAAGACAAATATGCCCCTGAAAATTTCTCATCATATATTTCTTATGCATATGATATATATATATATATATATATATATATATATATATATATATATATATTACTCAATGCCTCTCCGCACGTTTCAAAATATCATCCAACAAATCTTGGAGGCAAAATACAAGCAAAATATCAGCAATTACAACAATAAAAAAAATATAAGCAAAATTTTCGAGATTTCTCTCTCTCTCTCTTCGTACTCTACTATGTTTTTCCTTCTTCCCTCACGCTCAACCAACCTTTTTTTTTTTTTTGTCTGAAACAAATTTAAAGGAATAATCTCTTGATTTTAAAAGATTAAAACTAAACTTGAGAACATCACACAACACTGCAAGGAGGAAGAATGAAGAGAAACAAAGGAGTTATGGCTGTGACAGTAAGATAAGAGACAATGAAAGCTTCCTTTGTTTTACAACTGGTAAAACAGAGTCAAACAAAATTTGCTTATCACATTTGAATTTTCTTAGCAAATTTGAATTTCATAAAAAAAATTCAATTCTTTTTGATAAATTTGAATTTCATTCTATAGAAAAAAATTTCAATTTTATCAATAAATAAAATAAATTTGATTCAATATTTCAACAAGACACAATCTTCATTTTATTATTTATATTATTTATTTAATTAATTTAATCATTTAATATCTTAATAAGATGGAATCTTTCAATTTCTAACTTGCGTAAAGGTGTTGATTTGAGACAATACCTGTAAAATTAGTTGTAAAGTGGGTTTTTGAATTTGAAAGCTGGAGTTATAACAAAAGAATATGGGTGAAATATTTTAGTGATAAGCTCACTTTTAAATATTTTATATTTATAGTTATTTTATATTTATATTGAATATTCATATTTATTTAATTTTTTTTAATCTTTGAGAAGCAGCAGTAACGTGGGTCGAGAGTTGCTTCAAGAGAATATATGTATGAGAGACAAATCTTTGGGATTAATTTGAGTTGCTGAAACAGAGTAAGCTCCTCACACGTTAAATTCTGGGCAAGTTACTATTTAATTTAACTATTTATTTCAATTTACTATTATTAATATAGTTGATATATAAGGCCATGAGTGTCAAAATAAAATGATTTGATTGAGTATCTTAAATTCTTCATGTTATTATTTATATTTTTTATTGTTTAATATCTACTGTTATTTTTAAAGCTATTTTTATTTATTTAAATTATAGTTTATTGCTTTTATTTAATTTTAAAAATATTGTACTGCTATTAATTTAATGTATGAAATGAAATATAAAGTTGATTAATAGATCATTATTAATTCATTTTGAGGGTAAAATTTGATTTCCACATTTTTCAATATTATTTTATGTATGGAGTAGTATGAGTATTTAACAAATGCTTCTCACTTAACAAAGTATATCTTTTTTTTACCAAATATTTTATTTTTCTTCAGCCTACTCTTTTTGGTCTTTATTATAAGCAACCAACTAACAATTTTTATAAACCAATAAAAACAGTTAAAGTCAATAAAGTTAGCCTATCATTTAAGTAACTTCCAACACCTATTAATTACACTAAACTTTAATATCATATTAATTATTACTATTATCTACTACCTTTATTTTTTACAGTTATATATAGAAAATAATAATTAATACTCCTTAAAAATAAACAAGTGTCTTATAAAAAAAACCAAATAAATTTATTAGTTGGTACCTTATTTCATTCACACGTCTTCTAAGCAATTCACTTTTTAAAGTTGCTTTTCAGTTCCTCCTTCATTTCCTTCATCATATTCATATCTTCTTTTCATACCCAAAAAAAAAAAAATATATCTTCTTTGTGGGCCCAAGTTGGTTCCCCAAGGCCACTATCCTAAAATGGAGTCTGCCTGTCTCTCGATTCCCCCCACTAAAATAAGCAGGGAGACGTAGACTCATTAATGATTGTTGTAGGCTATAGTCAGTAAGCAACGAAGCCGGCCTCAGTCCTCACATGGGAATATGGGATGAGATTCGAATCCATTCTAAAATTGAAATGATGGATAAAAAACCTCAAAACTCAAAAGTGAATATATTTGATTATGAACACGAGTTCACATCTTTCTTTTTTAATAAAAATGCTCACACCACTTATTTAGGTTGGCCAAGTTATGGAGGGGGTTGAGCAGAGGTGATGGTAGTTTTTTTTTTTGGTAAGAAAAAGTTTTGGAGGGTTCGATATCAGTCTCTCTACTAAGGTTAGGGCACGACCCCGGGCTCTATGAGCACTTACTGGAGACTTACGAGATCGTCTACCAAAAGAGTCCCAGCGACGGCAGATGGGATCGAACCCACGACCTAGGGGCCTAGTCCTAGATCACTTACCATCTATACCAACTCATATTGGCAGAAGTGATGGTAGTTGAATTTATGGTTTTGATAGGAAGTCAGAACAATACAAAGTTTTGGCCCCAAATAGGACGATATAAGACTTTGGCTACAAAACTTTGGGGGGTTGTGTAGGGTCTTAGAATGACACACGAATTGAGTTTCACCAAGATCATTGTGGAAGGAGATTCAACTGTGGCTCTACACATGACTCAGGAAGCTTAGATACAAGGAAGGACTAGAGATAGAATACTGACTGCACGACTATGGGACAACAACAAGGAAATGCGGATTCGCCTTGAGAGAAGGTAATTTCTATTACAGATTGATTAGCCAATTATAGCTTTAATTGTAATGAAGAGTTACTCTTCCAATAAAGATGATAGATTTTCTGTTTAGTGATACTATGGGAGTCCCAATTTTTACCATGGGAAAAAAAACTCACACCACTCTTAAAATTCTCTATTATTTTGAAAACATATACTTATATTCAACCAGTCAACTCCATTAAAAATATTTTTAAAAATTTAATTTATTTTTAATTCGTAATTTGTTTGTATTGGGCCAACTGTCATATTTAGTTATGAGATTACGAATTTGGATTAGAATTGAGGGCAAAAAACAAAACATGGGTCAGAAATTGACTCTTTTATACAAAGGATTAGAAAGGGAGGGGAGGGAAAACTTTCGTGAGTTGAATTTAAAAAATATGAAGAAGTAGAGTTATAAAATTTTAACAAAGATAAGATCTAAAATAAAAGAGTAAGAATAATTAGTTAAAATCTTTGAACTCTACTTCTTTATTATTATTTTTTTAAAAAAAAAAATCTAACTCAATTGTTTCCCCTCCCCTCACCTTTTCTCCCCTCATGTCAAACAGGCCTTAACTCATGGGCCAAATATCATAAAATTAGTCTTCGGATAATTTTATCATTACATGGTAAGTACCACTTTTAACACTTGCTTACTTCAAGAGTCTGAGATTTTGAAGATAATTATAGGTTTATTTATCTATAACACATATTATTCGTTATGAGTAAAATTTTGGTTTTGAGTTTTTCTTTTACTTCAGTTTTATTATATTACACCATGAGTAGAATATCATAGCAAATTGGCAAATTGTTTTCTTTTTTCAGGAACAAAATATTCTATAATGGTAAAGTCATTTATTTCCCCTTTATCAAGTAAAATTTGATTATTCTTTTGCTCTTTCTTTTGTTCAGTGTATATTATTTGAGTTTTGCTTTTATCCTCATATCATCTTTATTATTTAATGGAAACTTTTTTTTTTTTTTCAATTTTCCCATACAATACAAATTTGTGGACAAGAAAATAAAAGAGGAAGAACAGCAATAACTACGTCTGGTCGATTTCGGTACGGAGTTGCTTTGATTCACGACAGGACAGAAAAAATTACTCCATGCAGGGCTGATTTTGACCATGTGGAAACAAATATAAAGTACACAAGGCTTTTCAGCATATTAATTAATCCTTTATTAAAAATTTCTAATTACAAAATTTCTTTCCCTGTGATATTTAAAAACCAAAGTTCTTACATGAGCGCAGCTCTTTCTGGCTGTGTGTAATATATTTCTTTTAATACTTTAGACCAGCTCCTTCTCATAAGAAACTCTACAAGTTAAGACTAATACGAGTTAAGATTAATCCTGGTCGAGTCATAGCAAGACCATATTCTTAAAGCGTTTTTGCGTTCTCAAATCTTCAACTTACGATCCTTGATTAAGGCCCTACATACAACTCACTAACATTTGATGGTTATATATCTCTATTATGTATAAATGTCTTCTATTTTTTGTGCCGATAAAATTGATAGTGGCTTCTCAAAGGACATTCTGACATGTTGATATTGATTATGCCATGGTGCCTGCGGTGACGGACCTACATGGGGGTTAGGGGTGGCCCCTACCCCCCTAAAATTACAAAAATTAACTAAAAAAATTTAGAAAATTATATTTTTACCACATAAAATTTTCAATTTTTCCACTTTAGTTCTATTAAAAGTTTCAGAAAGGGACTCTAATGAAAATATTAAAACATTTATAGGGCAAAATGTAATTTCATGAACACTGAGATTCTATTCTATAATTTTTGCTTCCTTGATTTCAATTGCTAATTCTACCCCTGATGCCTGTGATTCAAAACTCAAAACCTCCCCATCTTTGATCCCTTCCCTCCCCCTTCCTCAATATCAACCTATGGCTAAAATTGGTACAAAAAGTATAGTAAAATACTTTAAACACCCTTAAATTGAAAGTATAGTAAATAACTACACGAAGCTTGTATTTATTTTGAAAACTCATATAAATTTTTATTGAAATTAAAATATATGCTATACAAACTTTTTTTATATTTACAGATTCTTTTACCATCTATCCGGAAACCGTTAAATTTGTCTCCTAACTCTTTTTTTTAAAAAACAAAATACCCTATTTAATTAAAGAATTATTTAAATATTTATACTTGTCCAAAAAAAAAATACAACGAAAAAATTACTATACTATATATTTTCAAAATTTCTAATATGTTATAAATTTATATTATTTAATTTATCATCATATTTATTGAAACGTGTTTATTTTATGTTTTTAAAGCAGATAAAAACATATTTTAAACACATATTTTTGTTATATTATATAAATAATATAAGTTCAGGATATTATATAGATAATTCATCACTGGGACGTAGGGGTGGAAATAGGTCAGGGGCCTGTGGCCTGGCCTGTTAAAAACCTGGTCAGGCCTGGCCTGTCAGGCTAAAATGCCAGGTCAAGGCCTATTTTAAGGCCTGTTTATCTTAAAAGGTCAGGCCTAGCCTAGGCCTTCAAATAGGCCTGTTAGGCCTGACAAGTCGGCCTGTTAAGAATAATTAATTTTTTTATAAGAAAGATTAACTAATATCCCTCCCCACTCCCTCACTCAAAACCTCTCGTTCGTCCTTTCAAATCAAGAACCCTAAGTCGCTAAATCAATTTCCCTCACTTAGGCCTGTTTTTGACCTGTTTACATTAGGCCTGTTTTTGGCTTGTTTATATTAGGCCTGTTTTCAACTTGTATACTGTAGGCCTGTTTCCGCCCTGTTTACATTTGGCTTGTAAAAAATACAAGCCTCTCAACAGGCCAGGATCAGGCCAAAATTTTAGCCTGTAACAGGCCACAGGCCACTTCCTTACATAATAGGCCTGGCCTGTTAAGGGTGAGGCCTGACCTGTTTCCACCCCTACTGGGAAGCTGGCCATTGGAAATAGTAAATAGGATAATTTTCATTCCCGATACACAGGCCCCCAAGAAGTGGAAGTAATTATGAAATGAGTTGAATGAAACTGGGGTTCAAAATTTGACATAAATAGGAAAAATTTCATTAAAATACCATTTGAATATGCAAAATCCCAGAAGTTTTTTGAATTTATAAAAAAATTGAAAGGCACCAATGACCTATGAGGGTTATACAAAGTCGGGTGAAATTAACCTTTTACTCTTAATTTTAAATTAAAAAAAATACCCTCACCGGAGGGTTACCGCCAGCGGCCATCGGTGAGGGGTGGGCTTTTTTTTTTTTTTTGGGAGTTTAGGGTTTTTTGTTTTGTTTTTTTTTTAAAAAATTATTCATTGAAAGTGTGGGGGGTGGGGTTCGAACTCCCAACCCCCCACACATTCATGGGGCCAAGTGGCCCAACAGTTGAGCCACTTGGTTCCTTTAATATATATATATACACACATTAATAAATATATATATATATATATTCTTCTTAACATTTTTTAAATAGTACTTACAAATCCTGAAACGAGAATTATCATTCAACAAATGGAATTTACAACGTTTTCTAGAGGGATCCTTTTTTTTTTTAACTTTTTGATGCATGTGAGTGAAAACAAAAAGAAAATGCACAATTACAAATCCTGAAACAAGAATTACAAATCCTGAAACGAGAATTACCATTCTATAAACAGAATTTACAACGTTTTCTACAGGGATCCCTTTTTTTACTCTTTGATGCATGTGAGTGAAAACAAAAACAAAAAATGCACTATTACAAATCCTGAAGCAATAATTACCATTCCACAAACAGAATTTACAATGTTTTCTACAGGGATCTCTTTTTTTACTCTTTGACATATATGAGTGAAAACAAAAAAAAATGCACTATTACAAATCCTAAAACGAGAATTACAAGTTCTGAAACGAGAATTACCATTCCACAAATGGGATTTCCAATGTTTTCTATAGGGATCCCTTTTTTTACTCTTTGATGCATGTGAGTGGAAAAAAAATACACTATTACAAATTCTGAAACTAGAATTATCATTCCACAAACGGCATTTACAACGTTTTCTACAAGTTTTCACTCATGCATCAAAGAGCAAAAAAAGGGATTCCTGTAGAAAATGTTGTAAATCTCATTTGTGGAATGATAATTCTCATTTTAGGATTTGTAATTCTTATTTTAGGATTTGTAATAGTGCATTTTTTTGCTTTTCCCTCACATCCATCAAAGAGTTAAAAAGGGGATCCTTGTAGAAAACATTGTAAATTCTATTTGTGGAATGATAATTCTCGTTTCAAGATTTATAATTCTCGTTTCAAGATTTGTAATAGTGCAATTTTTTTTCACTAACATGCATCAAAGAGTAAAAAAAGGGATCCCTATAGAAAACGTTGTAAATTCTGCTTGTGGAATAATAATTCTCGTTTCAGGATTTGTAAATATTATTGAAAAAATGTTAATAAGAATATATATATATATATATATATATATATATATATATATATTAATGTGTGTGTGTGTATATATATTAAAGGAACCATTGGGCCACTTGGCCCCACGGATGTGTGGGGAGTTGGGGTTCGAACCCCACCCCCCACACTTTCAAAGATTTTTTTTTTCTTTTGAAAAAAAAACCCTAAACCGGCACAAAAAGTAAATCCCACCCCCTCGCCGGTGGCCGACGCTTAACTGCCGGTGGCCCTCCTATGAGGGTATTTTTATTTTTTTTTATTTATTTAAAACTAAGGGTAAAAGGGTAATTTCACCTAAATTTGCATATCTCTTATAGGTCCTTAGAAGACTTCTGGGGATTTTACAAATTCAAATGGATTTTAATGGAATTTTTCCATATAAATATTACAAGAATTTCAATAGAAGAGTAAGGTAGGGTTGATCATGGACTAAACCAGACCGGGTCTGGCCCCTACCCGAGGTCTGGTCCAGGTATTACCTCGGGCTGGAAAAATCAGCCCGAGGTCCTGTCCAGTCCAGTACCAGCCCGAGCTCGGGCTGGACCGGACTGGACAAGGGGGGACTGCCTGGACCAGTCCAGGCAGTCCAGGACCCCTTGTTATTTTTTTTTCTTTCTTTTTTTTTCAAAGTTCAAGGCTTGTTTGGGATTTAAAACCTAACCATAAAATTAAATCTATAACAATCTCCAACAACATTCAACAAGAATAAAAAAAAACTACATCATTGAAGTTCCTTTAATACAATAATTGATGGAAAAAAAATTTAATAATTAGTCGGGTCGGACTGGACCAAACCAGGTGACTTGATCCCCTGGCCCGAGGTCTGGTCCAGCCCGAGTAGATCAGTCTGGTCCGGTTTGCTCAAGCTGGTCTCGGACTGATTTTTTTTGCAGTGGACCGGACCAGACCGGGTCAGACCAGGTCGGGTTACCCGGACCGCTGGACAACTTGCTCAACCCTAGAGTAAGGTAGTGGGCCTGAACATAAATTTATTAGCCCAAACAAGAAGTTCAAATGAACATCCACGCATGCTAAATTATTCATAAAAAAAAAAAAAAGGTTATACCGGCACTATTAGTAGTGTAGTGGTATTGGGAGTAGTCTCCCCACCTCCTTGTACTGGGTTCGATCCCCCCCATCCCCTATCGCCTATATATCAAAAGAAAAAAAAAAAAAGGTTATATTCATTGATAAATTGGGAAGAGTTCAACCATATATAATCTATTAACCATCCCATGAATTAGGTGGAACATTAATTAAACAGTGAAATGTAACCCTACTACAATGTAATGTAATGTACTTCAAATGCCAATAAAAAGTAGCGCATAATTTAACATTCAGAACACTGTCAAATAAAATGTGTCCCAAACTGAAACATCATACTTGTCCCGGACTGTCGTGAGGAAAACTATAGCCAAAATCCTTGTTTTGGTCTGACGTTGACTCAGAATCACGGCTTATGAAAAGTAATTTTTATTTTAGTATAGGGATATGATAGAAGGTTAAAGATTTAACAAATGAGAGAAATTTAGTATAGAACATCGAACAGTGAATTACTTGAGTAAGTTAGGAATGAGAAAAGAGAGAGAAAAATATAAGGTAGTTTAGTAATGCATAAACTTTGAGCGAGTCCAAAATGACAGACAATATTAGTGTGAATAAAGTCAAAAGTATAACAAGATAAATAGATAATATAATGAAAAGTGGTAAATCAGTGGCGGAGCTAGAAATTTTTATGATGGGGGGCGAAAATAAAAAATAATATATCATAAATAAAAATACTCAAAATACAATATCGACTTAATATACAAAAAATTGAAAAAAAAAAAATCAATCATATAATAGCCCTACTTGCATTGGACTTAGGTGGCCATAATCCACCAAAAAATGCCTTATATATATTCCATCAACAAATTACTCCCTCCAATCTATAATATAAGACATATTTAGGGAGTTAATTTTTGTCCAAAATATAAGACATAATTTTCATACTCATTAACAATAATCAAGGAAGATGGTGAATAAAAAAGTTAGGGAAGATGATGACTCGGGTGTTTTAGAAAATACACGTCAAATTAACTTACTCAACCAGCTTCTTTAATTTATCTAAATTAATTAAGTATGTCTTATATTTAGAATTGCAGGAGTATTAGCTAGATTTTCAAAATACAAATGATGAAATACAATATAATCAAACAAACTTAGCTTATTAAGCTTGTATATATATACACTACAAAAAAACATGAAATTAACCACGGAATTATTGACGAAATTTTTTCCGTCGGAAATTACCCATGGAATTATGTGGGTAAAAAAAAATTCCATCGGAAAAAACACCATGGCTAAGTTTACCCATGGTGTTTTTTTCGATGGAAAATTAGTGACGGAAAAAATTCCGTCGGTACTTTCATGGTTAATTTCATGTTTTTTTGTAGTGATATATATATGTAGATATCTCCTTATATTTTGATAACATACAATGGCGGAATCAGGGAAGCTAGGGTGGGCCCCACCCCCCCTGAAATTTAAAAAGAGAGAGAGAGAGAGAGAGAGAGAGAGAAATGGGGAGCCCAATGAATTAGAGAAGGGAAAAAAAAACAGAAAAAAAACCAGCAGGGAAGAATAAGGAGAGCAGTACCCAAGCGAGTGGATGTTGCCGCGTGAAGGATCAAATGAGAAGAACAACGTTGTAAAGTATAACATTTAGCTTCCCGCAATATATTTTTACACGCGCCAGCTCCTTCCTTTTTTGCCCAAAACACTATTACTATTGTTGTTTCTGACTTGTTAAATTCAAATGCTCCACTAAAACAAAGGCTTTTTTTTTTTTTAAAAAAAAAACTTTATGAATGAAAAAGGTCATATAAGAAGAGTTATTAACAGTGATGATATTTACAAATTAATAAATTTTATTCTAGAGATTTCACAAAATAGGACAAATTATATTTTTGAAGATAGAGTTATAATATTTTGAGATTGATATTCCTAAACATCTAGATTTAATTAATTTATTAACTACATATAAATTATATTAAGGGCTAGTAAGAATTGGAAAGTTTATCACTTACTCTTTTATTGATAGAGTGATTAAATTTGTATTCACTCTTTTATTTCTACAGTTACTATTGAAGTTAAATATCTTTCTTTGCTGTGAAAGATAATCAAGAACATGTTTTGAAATAAAATGGAAGATTAATTTCTTGATAATTTTTTGATTACATAGATTGAAAAATAAATTGTTTTGAGTTTTAGTATTGATTTAATTATAAATGAGTTTAACAATATGAAAACACGACGATTAAAAGTCAAGTGAAATGATCTTAATTTATGTAATGGATTCCTTTCAATTTTTTTTAAAAAATATTAGATCCGTATTGTATTTCTAGTTCTTTCATTTATAATATAGTATTTTAATTTTCGCTCCCCGTTGTTAAAATTCCTAGCTTCGCCCTTGATAACATACGATAATTTCAAACTTAAAAGTTAAGGACCAAACACAAGCGATTATGTGAAACTACTATATATTGAGATCAAAAGATAAATAAGTTATAGGTAATAAGTTTCTCTTGAGCGTGTGGGTTTATTTGTGTATAGTCGAAATATTAAAATAAGTTGCAGACAAAGAAAGAATATATGAATGCAATTATATCTCCTCTTTGATCCTTGCTGATTTAGTAGTCTTTCATATTCTTTGATTTTTTTCAGGAAAATAAATAAATAAAAGGATTTGGTTTAATGATAGATGAACTTGAAAGCCTTTAAGTTTCCGTTGCCCAAACCTTTTCTCTGAACTCGACCAAACAGGAATTGGAATTAATCTGTAAATTTCAAGAAAAAAACTACAAATTAATAGCTAGGATTGGTGGGGAATCAAAATTGCTGTGTCAAATCGTTGAATCATGATTTATATAGCATTATTAATTATTATATTTGACTTAGGCATCTAATAAAATTACAATATAGCAGCGTTAATCTGAGATTTGAATTTGATATTATGTTGAGTTTTCCCCCCTTCCTTATAACAATCAATCTAAACACATATGCACACGCCTCTATCAATGAGAATGATGTCACGTTTGAGCATGCGCCCTCTACAAAACAAGGTGAAGACGCTTGGCAGAGGATCAATTCTTTATGGACTGATGTTAAGCTTCTCCTCATACATACATACATACATACATACATACATACATACATACATACATACATTTATTTATTTCAGGGGGACCCCTAGCCTCCCTCCCCCCCCCCCCCCCAAAAAAAAAAAAAAAACCGCCCTTGGGTAAATGTGTGATGATGTGGTATCGTGGTTATGTAGTCGCAGGTGGTATGTGTATTATGAAAGATAATATAAATTAATGAGAAGTCATAATTTGTTTTGTGCAAGGTTGTGTTTAAATGTGTCGTGATGGATGCTTAATGTGTGTAAGGATTATAGAAAATGCGTGTAGGTTTGCAAGAGTAAACATATTAAAGGTTTGTGTGGCTTGACTGAAGTGCGTCAATGGCTTTAAGAGTAATATGTAAATAAGAACATATATGTGGTACGTATCCATTTGTGATATGTCAAGCAACATTAGTATATTAATTTAAATATATTTTATATTATATTTCTTTTCAAACAAAAGGGCTTATATGTTCCTTGATTGGAAGAAAGTTAGAGTTGGATTTTTAAAATAAGTTTGGCAAAAGAAAACCATTTAGGAAACCGTGTTTAATCATTAGTGGCATTGAGATAAGTAAATATCGAAGTGAGTAGAAAATTAATAGCGTTGACATTAGAATAAAATAGCTATTGGTGGCTATAGTATGCAGACTGTATGTGATGATCATGTACATATAAATATTTAGTTGATTTAGCACCAGACAAACTAGATAGACTAATTATAGGACTTGATAAATAGGAAGATTGATGTTAAGGAATCAAATTACATGTTGAGCATGAAATATGAGGGGGGGAAAAACTACTCTTCAAATGGTTTTTTTTTTGCCTTAAAATAAGATAAACAGATAAATAAAATATTAAGGATAAATATTTAGTGTTCTACATGAAATTTTGAAATTTGACTCATAAATTTTAATTATTTTTTGGGAATTTTAAATATTTTGTTATGAATAGAATTTCTTCTTTTGAATACCTTTTAATAAGTTTTATACTCTATAAGCATGTTTTCTTTTCATATATCGTGAAATTATCATGTAGTTTTGAAACTCAATGTAGTTAGGAGTTAGGCAACAATTTATTATGATATGTTTAAAATTTTTTATTTATGAACTTAATGTTTCGTTGTCGAATTGAGAGAGGAGATTTTAAATTGTTATTTATCCAACGATATTAAACTGTGGGAAATGCAAATAGCTTTATTTATTTATTTATTTTAAGGCTAAAAGCTTGAAATTCGTATTCATAAAAAGATTTATTTTCAAATATCAGGAAAACTAATAAATATTTGTACTTACTTAAATATGTAATGAAAAAAAATAGATACTGGATGATGTTAGAGTATATGATATATATTGATGTCTTGGAAGTTTGTTTGTGGCTATAGAATTGTAGTTAATACCATATCATGAGCTTTAGGTGGACATCTCCTTAAGGAAGAAAATCTAGTGTTCTTTTTGGAGTAAATGCTCAGATGTATAGTTTTGAGGTGGGTCTAGACTAAAAAGCCCTTAAGAAATTTTTATGATTTTGTTTGAGAGATTAGTATGTGAATGAAGGGTGACCTAACCTTATGCATATGTGGATTAGCAATAAAATCAAAATGGTATGACAAATTGACTATATGGTAAACGGTGTTGACCGAGTATTCTTAAACCGGAACCTTACTAAATAGTTAATGGCGATAAACCTTTAGGAATGAGTGTGTATATAAGTGTAGGCGATATTGGAATAGGTGAAAATTTAGAATTGTTAAGTACACCACCATAAATAATATGAAAAAAAAAAAAAAAGACAAAGAGGATCAAGTTTGATACTCTCTTCAGTCCTAATTATAAGAGCTAGTTGACTTTTTTGGAGAGATTAAGGAAGTTAATTAAATTACTTTAAAGTATTTTTATTTTTATTTTTTTCTTTAAACTTATTAGTTTAATTAATAAACTAATATATAATTTAAGAATATTTAACTTATGAAATAATTAAATAACTTATTTAGCTTCTTTAATCTCTCCAAAAAAAGTTAACTAGCTCTTATAATTAAGACCGGAGGTAGTATATATATGTTACAAGTAGATCATAGTAATACATAATATAGGTGGGAATATCACTAAAGTGATCTGTCCGAAATGATCATAGCGATCTAAATCAACTTCGGTATGAGCAAGCTAGACAATATCTTTTATCAGAGTAGCACAGCAAAAACTTGGCAAGTGAATTGGAGAAACATGTTAAGTTGGCATAAGGATTATGGACTAGAACTTTTAGGACAAAATACCTAAAAAGGTGGGAAGAATTATAACATTCCAGATTTTCATTCATAAGACTTAGAAACTTTTAGCGGTAAATAAATATAATTTAGTTAATAATGATTTAAATAAGGAAGATAGATCTAAAAGAGATAAAAACATTAAATTTAAATTAAGTCCAATAAAAATATAATTAAGCAATTATTATTATTGAATTCTATTCTGTCATAAGAACAAAATAGATTGATAGGATTGGACTTGACCTAGGAACAATTCCTAGGGCCTACGTACTCTTGAGAGGGATCAAAGTCCACGTAGTTCGATATACAGAAAAGGGGGTGGGGTGTGTGCTCTGTGTGAATTCAGAATGGAGTTCTCGCGTGTACCGTTCACCAGGGAGGAAGTCTCCTATTTATAGTGAGGCAAAGTAGATCTGATTTCCTTGATGGCACGTTCCCATCATTCACACATTCGATGCCCCCATAACTGCACTACTACAGTAGTGGACATGATCGTGGGTTAGAGGGCGTTCATTTGGGATGACCTTTCCAAACCCATTATTCAAGTCCATAACAGATGCCCCTCAGCCCGGTAGTTCAGGTCTCTGAGCTGCTGGGATGCATTAGTTGCTTGATTGTGAAACATGGACTTGGTTGAGAGATACACTGCTTATCCGAGTTGTTTGCTTTCGTAGCAATTTTTCTTGGTCTATATTCCTGCATTTAATACCATGTAAGCAAATCATAATCAATGAAACATACTTACCATTTGCACAAATCGTTCAACTTGCTCATTTTGAATACTTGTTCGAGTTTGAATTAATCTCGGTTATTGATAACATGTCTTTCCACGAACAACTCGGTTATCCGCTCTGTTGCCCCCCAGCCCGGTAGTTTGAATCTCGGGACTGCCGGGATGCCTTTAAAATTGACCGAGATTAGATTCAGTTAGCCGGGTCCGTCTTCAAATTAAAATTTATGTGCATCCCGAGTTTAAACTAGATTCAGTTTAAATCGAGTCCACCTTCAAAATGTTACGCGGATCCCGAACGTTAACTAGATTCAGTTAACTGCCCGACTTTAAACTTTATACGGATCCCGAACGTTAACCAGATTCGGTTAACCGGGTCCGCCTTCAATTGCTTAATATCTGCAAACATTTACAGGGAGCCCGGATTTAAACCAGATTCGGTTTAAGTCGGGTCCGACTTTAAAAACTATTACGGATCCCAGATCTTAACTAGATTCAGTTAGCCGGGATCTAGGCGGCGGAAACCAACACGCACAATCTTCATCCGTTGCCGGTTCCACTTTATTAGCTATTTTTGTTTGTAGTTGTACATTTAATGTACCGAGTTGTAGCGCCCGTGTTGAGCTCTTGTTATGACACTTTCAATTTATAAAACAAAAGTGTGCCAATTTATGCTTGATCCCTTTTGTCTTTGCCTTTTGTGAGAAGAGAATGTAAGAGCCAACTTGATCAAGGTCGGCTAGTACACTCGAACGTTTTTTTCCCCTTTTTCAACTTTACCGTGTTCCAATGGACACAAGTTTTAACCTTTCGGTTTTATCAGGTTCCAAAGGACACATGTTTGAATTGGTTTCTCCACGCAGCCCAGATTTTAATCAAATTCGGTTTTACCGGGTCTGCCTTCATCCCTGTCGTAAGGGTTCATTTCATATGGAACTCGAATTTCAACTGTAGCCAGTGTAATCGGGTTCCGTCTTCGTAACTCGTTCGAGTTTTATTTGATGACTAGGCCAGAGTAAAAAATTTGCTGCGCAGAATACCGGTCTGAGACCACCTATGAGCTATCAACCCGCCTAGGTGATTTACCAGATTCATTGGCTTTTTTTAGCCTTTACATGATTTTCGGTACCGGTCTGGGACCACCCATGAGCTATCAACCCGCCTAGGTGATTTACCAAATTCATTGGCTTTTTAGCTTTTACATGATTTTCGGAAACGGGTTTATTTACCTCGGATTCCTACATGTTTAATTTGGACATGATTCATGAAAACGGGTTTGTGTACTTCGGATTCATGCATGTATATAAACTTTGACATGATTCATGAAAACGGGCTTATGTACCTCAGATTCATGCATGTTTATAAAATTGGCGGCATTGCCGCTGCACATGGAGCCCAGATTTTAATTAGATTGAGCTTAACCGGATTCCATCTTTGTTCCCTTTCGTAGGGACGGACTCCACACGGAACCTGGATTTTAATCAGATTTGGTTTAACCGGGGTCCGCCTTCAAAACTTTTCATGGTTCCCGGATTTTAACTAGATTTAGCTAACCGGGTTCCGTCTTCTTTTTCTTTTGGAGGTGAACTTTGTTTATCCCAGATGGGTGTCGTAACCCGAGATTTCGTTCCGAGTGTCGTAACCCTTTCTTCAATTACAGGTGTCGTAACCCTTTTTTGACATGGAGCCCGAGTTTTAACTTATTCGATTTGTTTATCCCAGATGGGTGTCGTAACCCGAGATTCCGTTCCGGGTGCCGTAACCCTTTCTTCAATTACGGGTGTCGTAACCCTTTTTTGACATGGATAATTCCGTGAAGAATTAGCATCTTCTACCATCAAAAATTCTTGGAGTAAACTCCTCGTGGTGAAGAAGATCAAGGAGAAATATTTTATTAATATCTCTCGCAAAATAGTCTGGTCCAATAACATTTGGCAAGAGTGCTCGCCACACATGTTTTCTTGCTCCCTGCACTCCAACAATTAAAAAGTTGTAGTTAGATATTTATTGTGCAGATTCCGCCAAGATGATTCTTCAGTTCTTTCATAGAACTAGTTGAACCGAGGTCCTTCTTGTTAAATTTCATGGTAGAAACTTCCGAAGTCCATGGGAATCATTGCACAAAAATTGCAAAGTGACTTGGATTTGGAGATGACCCACTGATATGTATTAGCCTCAAATTAATAACGGCCTTGAATTCAAAGTAACTGGTAACTGTAGATGCTTCCGGGAATTCCACATTAGCTTAGGAAATCGCACGACTTCCATAAGCAAGAAGCTGGATCTAAGAATTGCTGATCTTGGACTTGGACCCTTAACAACTTGATGTTGAATATCCATAAAAATTAATGCACTCCATAACTGCAAAATAAAATTGAAGGCAGCAGCCACTAGGCATTGGAAGTGTCTTTTCATCATCTTCCAGCCTTTACGAGGAGACAGATTTGCTGAAGATAGTCTCCAAAGATAATCATGAAAATTCTTGGTCCACCAATTAGAGGTAAGAACCAATTTGGAGGAACACAGTATATATTGTCTCCAAAAAAGAACAAAGAAGACTTGCATGACTGCTTCATATGATTTTGCTGCTGTGAACTTTGCATCGAAACAGAGCCTTTCCAAGCATTGTAGCCCGGGGTATTATTTGAATTTCAATATTAGTAACATGAAGACTATTGTGATAAAAGTGACGGACTTCCGGAATGCCCTTAAGTTGAGCAAAGGACTCAAGAAACAAAGTATCCATTAGATGGAAAACATTGATAAATATCCATCATTTGAGGACTTATATTGGGAAATTAATAACACAGTCAATGCTATTATATAACCTTGCACTAGCAATAAACATAAACAGGTTGCTTTGACAGATTTACTGAAATATTTACCTACAGGTCTCCTGAGCATAGCGCTTCGTGGTTTACTGTGAAAACATGGCATTTGCTACATAGCTAGATCCCAAGTTTTGGGTGTATATATGCGGATGATTCAACATTATAACAATATATGCAATACAAGCATGTATGTTTTTTCGGACCACGTGAAAGTTAATGAGAATATAATATTAACATTTCTATGGGGTAGCTAATTGGGACCCAAGGATCATTTAGAAATAAATAGTATGCATTATTTTCAAACAAGTGTCAGATTTTTTGAAACTTATGCGTGTATTTTTAATAATTAGTCAATATAGACTAATACTTTCTCCGCTTTCTAAAAAAAAAAAAGATCCAGCCAACTCCCAATCTCAAACAAGCAAATTAAATAAAGCATAAATACCTGGCTGCAAGTTTTGGAAGCACGTAATACATATGCCAGGTGCCAAGCTTAAAGTCGCATGCACCTGAGAAGAGCAGGGAGGAAGTTGCTCTGCTGTAATAGTTTTGGGGTTTTTACAACACCATTTAATCTCTGACTCCGAATAATTATCTCGGCTTTTAACCAGGAGAACTTCAAATGATGATCACGGATGTCAAATTGTTCTGTCAGATTCTACATTATGATCTTGGAATAAAACTCGGACAAAAATCAGAGAGGAGCTCGCCTTCCATCGTTGATTAATCAATTGAGCCGGAATTGATTATCTCGGCCTCTACCATACACTCGACTCTTCAGGAACTCGGCACCTCATGATAGTAATCTCGGCTTTAACGAGAACGTGAAACTCAGTTTTGCTCCATCTTGGCCTACCTCGACGTCATCATCTCGGCATTTATCCACCTCGGCACACAATCGTCATCTCGGCATTTTAAAAACCTCAGAATCTCCGCAAGCACTTCGATTTCTCCGCATCCATTCATCTCGCCGCAAATCAAAATAGGAAAATATTTGAGTCTCCCGTCGGTATCTCGGCATCTCGGATAGTAATCTCAGTATGTTGTGCCACGAGAAATCAGGCAACGGCCAAACCCACGATGAAGAACCAGTAAACACCACATGCCAGAGAAATTCGAATAATTTAGATCCCTACGATCTCGGATCCCTTAATAACTGGCCCGCATTCATCGCCGCTTCCCCACTAACGCCAGCGACAGTTTCTTGAAATTTTCCCCCGTTCTCCACCATCTCCTCCCAACATCAGGAATGTAAGGAAATGGTGTTTGAAATCAGAATCAGGGATCTTTCGGCATGATGCACTTGAAGCACGTCTTCATGACTCCTCTTTTCACCACCGCAAAAAGAGAATCAAAACAAAAAACATCGCATTCAGGTAATTAGAGGGAAATTTTATCCCTATTAGCCTTCTGAAAATATGGAATTTAAAGGTTTCCCGAACATCCATCACGAACTTGTTAAATCACCACGAACCCTAACTGCAAAACTCCATGATTGTTTGTCTGGTAGCTAGGACTTGGAATCATTGACCATCTTTGGTCATGGGAATCAAAAATTTAACGAGTCCCCACAGACGGCGCCAATGTTTTGTCATAAGAACAAAATAGATTGATCGGATTGGACTTGACCTAGGAACAATTCCTAGGGCCTACGTACCCTTGAGAGGGATCAAAGTCCACGTAGTTCGATATACAGAAAAGGGGGTGGGGTGTGTGCTCTATGTGAATTCAGAATGGAGTTCTCGGGTGTACCGTTCACCAGGGAGGAAGTCTCCTATTTATAGTGAGGCAAAGTAGATCTGATTTCCTTGATGGCACGTTCCCATCATTCACACATTCGATGCCCCCATAACTGCACTGCTACAGTAGTGGACATGATCGTGGGTTAGTGGGTGTTCATTTGGGCTGACTTTTCCAGACCCATTTTTTAAGTCCATAACAAATTCTTTAGCACAGATAAAATAATAAGTTAGTAGAGGTTAAACGAGAGTATTTGATTTTAAATTTAATTATGTGTGTATAAGTAAATAAATAATGAAATAAAAGAGACTAAAAAGTCTCACATTGACTAGATAAGGAGATGGACTTCTTATAACCTATATGTGAGAGTAGTGAGGTGAAGTTAATTAAGGTGTAACTTTTCTATTTTTGCATAATGGCATTTATGTTTTCGTTAACCGTTGCATTCGACTGAAATTTAGTCAGCCCATCCAAGACATACAATCCGTCAATTTCAACAATTAGATTAGTTGTGAGTTATGAGTTACAAAGCCGGGAAGACGAATGCATTTCTGGAACGTGGAAAACAAACCCTAGAGAAAAGAATCAACATTTTCGACTAAGTCCACCGTTGGATTGTTCTGAACTTTTTTGAGATAGTTCAAGACATCCTTTTGAAAAAAAAAAAAAAAACCAACAGTGGAATCTTTGATTTGATGCCTCGAGTAATAGTAATGTATCACGCATTGAATCTATTATTTAAAAAATAGGAACCATGTCCTAGATTTAAGAGTTTTCTTGACATTCTAAACGTTAAAATCCCAAATTAAGATCACAGAAACGTTAGACAAGGCTAGTTTAATGCTCCTCTGGTTTGAATTCTCAAATATAATATATTTCTAATATAACGTTTCCTACTTGTAGGAAATTCTGAGCAACTCGATGGAGGAAATATTATAAATATCTAATGTTACGTTGCTAAAAGACTTTGCATTAATTAAGTTTATCATTACTCTAAGCTTTAGGATAAGGATTTCCTTGGTTGGAACTTAAAGAATACCAAGTAACTAGGAAGACATCTAATAATGTGACTACCCTAACAAGTAGCTAGCGGTTATTGCTTATTCAGAGAATTTTGCATATTACTTCATGTTGCATTTACTTAGAATATATAATTGCATTGTATTGATAGACAACCGAGGACCTATGATATTTATTTAATTAATTTGGATTATTGATTTGAGGAATTCATTTTGAAGTTATCTTTGAAGAAATTTTTGAAAATCACCTTAAGTTTAGGGTTAATTAGAAACGTTAGTTCGCTAACAACTTGAATTTGATGCAAGCAAACTCATATCACATTTGTATTTGATTTTCTTGTTCTTTTCTTTATTATATTAAAATTTAAATATAAATTTTTTAATTTAAATGTAAATTTAGTAAATAAATTGTTATTATAGAGCTCTTTGAATCAAGTTTCTAATATAAGACCCATTCAAATATTTTTTTTTAAAAAAATAATTTTATAGTTGGAATCAAATCAGTAAACAGTGCTCAAAACATTTAAGCTTTAATGATTTAAATAAAATAGAAAATACTAAAAAAATTTAAATAAATATGTATTCCTATTATTTCTCTAACTCTCAATATCCTCCATTATACCATGATTGTCGGTTATCTATCAAATATCTAAATCTACTATGATTTTTATATCTATTTTGAATATTTATATTTATTTATTCAAATTTAATTTCTTCTTCATTTTATTTTTTAATGTTTAACAATATATTGTTATATATTTTTTAAATCTTCTTCACAGCTGAAATTGATCAATTTCTCGACTGCGATTCAAAGCAGAGGCATTCATCTTCGATTTATAAAAATACCTTTTTATTTTTCATTTTAATTAATTACTTTAAAAAGTAAAATATGTATTTTGCCGTTTTTTTTTTCCAATTGTCACCTTTTATTTTCTTTTTACCAAATAATTATTCGTCTTCCCTTGAGTCATCTTCCTTTATCTCTGAAAATCTTTCCTTCCCTTCCTCTCCCACCTCTAAATTTCTTCCCCCCCCCCCCCCCCCCCCCAAAAAAAAAAAGCTTCCCAGAATCAAACGAGCTCTAAGTGTATAGGGAATTTAATTATAGAATAGTCTCTTGGAACTTCATGGTGCTTAGGTATTTTCGGTTTGAATTGGAATTTGTAATTTTTTTAGTATTTTTGTGTCAACTCTTATTAAAGGATAGATGTTAATATTATATAGATATCACGATAAAACTCAAATTTTTACACCAAATCCATAGTATAAGTTTTCAATATTCCTGCTTTGTAAATACAGGAGCGTAGCCAGAATTTAATCAATGGTTTTTTTTACTGGCCAAAAGTAAATAGAGGGTTGAGAATAATAAAGGGCGAATTATAATAAGTACTAAAAAAGAAATTCAATTACCTTAAAGTCTAGTAATAACTAATAACATAGGAGCATACAATAAGTGTCCATGTAAGAAATGACAACTTGTTTATACTTTCCACCAGTTTATTGGAAATTCTTGATAATTAAATCCCTTATTTAAGACATCATTGTTATTCCCTCAATAAGAAACCTCTCTGTATAAAGTTTGTTTCAATTTTGGGGAGATGAGACACTAATGTATAAGATTAGATAAAATGGATTAATCTCAAGACAAATTCCCTAATAAGCTATATGCATGTACCTGTGCTCTCTTTTCTTTCGTTCTTCGGATTAAATTTCTTTCATCATCTATTTTCTCATCATCTTTTATAATACCTAAATTATATCTATTCAATCAATCTAAGAGGTCATATCAGTAAGTTATAATCATTAGATTTTTTTCTCATCTTCATAATCAACATTTTTTATGAGCTCATGAGAAAATAGATGATGAGAGGATCTCCATCCTCCTTCACTCCTAACTCGTTCCTCCTCGTTTCACTCGCATCTCCCTTCTCCAACTCATCATCTTCAGTCTTCACTTATCCAATTATTTTTCTTTTCTTTTTTAATTTCCAGTGCTTTTCGCGCAATGGGCAATCTCCCTTTTAAATATTCTTCTTCCGTGTTTCGTGCCAAGAAATATATTAATAAATAATCAAAACCATACATAAACTCAATATTAAAATGTTTTTTCCTCTTGACTTTTCTATAGAGTTTGCTCAAATGACAAAATGTAAGAAAGATATTTTATTGAGTTGACCAAAAAAAAAAAAGAAGAAGAAAGAAACAAATTTTAAGACTTTATAAAAATGAAAATCGCTGAAAAAGATTTTAAAAATACTAAATGACAAAAAAGTGTTATGAGTATTCATAATATCATAGATGTGAGATTTGTCCTTTTAAAATTAAATGGAAATGATAGCACTATCTTTATGAGTTTAAAAAACGTGCTTCCATTTTTTACAAGGGTTTAATCAGTTTAGATAAGATTTTAATAAATTCTAATATGATTTTCATAAATTTCAATTCAAAATTCGACACTTGCTACAGTTGCATGATATTAATTATGATAAAAGTTTCATAAATTTAGATAAGGTTCTAACAAGTCTTAATAAAATTTTCACAAATTCCATTTCAAAATTCGTTACTTGCTATAATAACAAGGTATTGACTCCCAATCCTGATAAAATATATTCAGAACTTTTTAAAACCTTATATAAATTTGTTAAAACTTATAATTGCAGCAAGTGGTAATTTTTGAATTGGAATTTAGAAAATTCTTATCAGACCTTGTTAAAGTCTTATCTAAATTTATTAAAACCTTGTAAAAAGCGGAAGCACATTTTTTAAACATAGAGAGACATTTATGTCATTTCCATTTAATTTTGGAAAAGGTTCTCACACCTCTCTGGCATTATAAATATTCAGAACACATTTTTGTTTTTTAGTATTTTTAAAGTTCTTTTTTAAGGATTTTCCCTTATAAAAAATATTTGTTAAGAAATGTTTGATATATAAAAAATAATAATCTGTTATACTATTCTTTTTGTTTTTCTAACAATTGATATGGCTTTATGGTAGATAATCAAAATAAAACAAAGACACGAGTATTTCAACAAATATTTTAAAGCAAGTATAATATGTTTTCATGCATGGTTAAAAAAATTAAAAACTGTCAAAATTTCCCTTGTGGCCTTGCCTCCTTTCAAGGCTTTAATCCTCCATTCATATGGCTTGCCAAAACAAGAACTAAAACCTTTGATACATTCTAACATTAGAAAGTCAAAATTAAAGGGCAGTGAATTATTGTTTATACTTTTATATAGTATCCAATAAAAAGCTACAAATGAAAGATAATGGGCCCATATATTCTTGCAAAAGGTTATTACCTTTTTAATTCTATTATCTTTCTTCACAAATCGTGCATTTTTTTTCTTGACCATAGTTTTTATTTCTTTTTCTGTGCGTATGATAAATTTGCTATTTTAAAAGTAGTAATATAAATTATTTTAATCATTTTTAATATAATATCTTACTTATATACTCCCTTTATAAGAGCTCAAAATTAGAATTGTCTTGATCATTTTTATAAGTGTCTGACAAGAGTTATCTTAACATTCAATGAGTGTATTTATCAAATTTTTCAGTTTATCTTCCTTTTCTGTTCACTGCACATGCATATTTAATTGCAAAGAATTTAAGTAGTTTCAATCATATATATTGCCGAGAAAAACACAATTATGCAAAATTATGATTTTTTGCATATTAATTTGCTTGGGTATAACACTATAACAATCTATAGACTAAAATTAATTGTTATTTATATTTGATTAGCAACAATCTTTAAAATAAAATGATTGTTTATATATTTTTTTTTTATACGAACTTATTATTGTGTACTTCAGTACATCTGTCTTCAAATTATTACAGACATTTCCTTTCAACTCACGCGGAATTAAAAAAAAATCATTTATTGGAGAATGACATCGAAATAATTTTGAAACTAAAAAACCTTAAATCAAGTATTTTCCATGAAAAATTCTAAATTAAGTATTTTCCATGAAATGAATTTTGAATTGCTTATCAAATTTCATCATGACCTTATTAATTTTTGGTAACAAAAATTTAAGATTTTGCAATTCAAAAACTCTTTCTTCATTTTCCCTACTTTTATTGTTATAATGATTTAGTTATAGTGGATCAATGTGTAAAATTTGAATGATATAGATAATGTGATTCTCTGATTGCACCTAGTTTAGATAATATAATGGTCTTCAAAGAAACAACCAATTATTACTTTGTCAACTATACAAGCTGAATTTGTTGCTGCGGCAACTTGCTCTTGTCAATCTTATATGGTTAAGAAGATTGTTTGAAACACTTCGAAGTCAATAAAAAGGTTCGACAATAATTTATTGTGACAACTTTTGGACAATTAAAATTTCCAAAAATCCAACTTTGCATCGATGAAGCAAGCATATAGATGTGAGATATCATTTTCTACGCGATCTTTGCAATGATGGTATCGTTGATTTAGTGTTTTGCAAAAGTGGATATCAACTAGCTAGCATTTTGATCAAACCACTCAAATAAGTTCTGTTCGTGCAACTAAGAAAAAATGCTTGGAATGTGTTCTATGGAAGATTTTATTCAAGAGAGGCTTAACCCTTGTTCTCTTAAATTTAATGTGTGCAAACATTAGTTTAAGCGAGGGATTGTTGGAAAATTAATTTGTTGTTACATGTCATCGCTTGATGGCAACTCCAATCAATTACCCACTAATGCACGTTAGGCCAAATTATTATCCCATTTTATGTTTCATGGCATGAGTTTCACTACCAAATATGTTATGCATTTAGTGGAATTGAAGTTTTAAGTGTGGAGGTTTCGTTTTAGTTATTCTCTTGTAACTTTGCTTGTAACGTTCCTATTTATTAAAAGGCTCCCTACGATGAATAAAGATATCCTCCTATATATCCTCCCACATTTCTCTCTACTTCCTTTTAACACAACATATTTATAACTATTTTTTGAACAATGAAACACGTCTTAATTCTGGTAAGTTCATAAAACCCAACTCATTTATTAGTTAATCAGCACTACTGTAACACCCCAACTTTTCTAAAGCATTTTCGAAATTATTTGATCAGAGTTCAAAATAATTTAACCAGAGTTGAGCAACGAAATGATTTTAAATACAAAGTAACTGATATTCAACCACTGTAGTGTACTGGTTTGTTGATACAAAGAGTTCGAAAGACTATACATATCTACAGGACTTCCTCCAGCTAGTCCTTCTGCCTGCTGCTTACCCTTGTTTCTGTTTCTGTTCACTCCGAAAATCCTGAAGCTACAGTAAGAGCTGAGGTTCAATACCCATTGAACCTCAGGTAACGGTTAACCTCATGCTTATGTATCAAATATGTATGACAGATATTCATGTCAAAACAGCAATAATCACATACATTATTCATATATTCACATAATAACATAACACAGCCACTGCAATATGCATGTTATTATAGTCTGCACTATTCATCAGTGCCACGGTGTACATCCGTGTCCTCAGCGCTAGGAAAACATAACGGCGTTATCAAGACTATAACCCGTATCAAGTTGTATGTGTATGATCAATTTTCAAAAACAGAATTTCAGACTATCTATCACATATAAGCATACCATAAGCATCAGAGTTAAGGTTACAATACGCGTCCGTACCTTCCTTCCACGTGAATAGTAAATTACTATTCATGTATACGGCACTATTCATGTATACGGCACTATTCACGTATACGGCACTATTCACGTATCCCCAAACTTCCTTTGAATCTGACTCCGGAATCCTCGGATATCCTATAATATCATTTTTATCAGTGACCATTAATTTTCAGCATTTGCGGAAACTATGTTGGATATTCACTATTCATGTGAATAGTACCAGTAAAAATATTTTTACCGTGCCGGTAAATATTTTTTACTGTGCCAGTAAATAATATTTACTGTCCAAGGATAATTCTTTTCTGATGTGACAGATCAGACTAAGCTGCAGCCACAGAGCATACTCAGAAAAACTCTATCTGGCATTTCTACTATAATTACCAAAAGAAACTACCAAATATTAAGACTAGAGACCAAAGAACTTACCCTTGAAGTTCCTGCTCATTCTCTCCAGCTTCAAGAACTTTACTCTAAGCTCGCTCTCTAACTCTAAGAATTCTCACTCTTCTCTTAAACTCAACTGTTGTTCTCTGAGTTTGGTGTGAAGAAAATGAAGAAATGAAGCCTCTATTTATAGTGAAAAAGCATGACACTATTCATACTTTATCAGGTCAGATTTTGGCCGTTGGATCTTGACTTTAAATATGGCTTCATCTCAACCGTCCAATCCATTTGCTTACGTCATCGATGACGTCATCAAGATGCTTACGTCATCGATGACGTCATCATGACGATGACACTTTCTTACTCTTTTGCATTTATCCTATAAAGATTCCCTGATCGGTGTTCTAATCGCGTTATATTAGAAATTCTCAAGAATCCGGAAGCACAGCCTTGAAGTTCTATTTTTCCTCTTCAGAAATATCTGGGTCAACTAAATTTTTGATCCTATTTAGGGTATTCCGTAACCTGCCGAAGATTTTAAGTCGGACACTGACAGTTACAGAAATTACTTCGGGTGACACCATCTTCTAGACAAAAATTCACTGATTCATAATATGTGCAGTTGTTTACTACTTAGTTCAAGGATTTTGAGTTATGATTTATTTCCTACAGGTTCCACTATCTGTCCTGCTTCAAAATATCGGTTTCAACCTATCTCAATAATCATTCCGCCGATTACGGAAATGACTTCGGAGATAACCCACTCTGAGATAAAAATTCACTTATTTATAATATACCCTTACTTTAAAAACCTAATTCACGGTTTATTAGAAATAATTTTATTTCTATTGTTTTCCAAAGTATAAGATATTATATTATAATAATATTATTATTGAGTGGGTCCCGCGCGCAAAATTTTTCAAACTTCACGGGTGTTGGCAGAGGGAAATAATTTGACGTGGGTCCCGCTTGAATAGTAAATACGTATTTTCAAATAGTGAATACGTATTTAGGAATAGTAAATACCGTATTTTTAAATAGTAAATACGTATTTTTAAATAGTAAATACTATTCATACCCCACAAAATACCGTATTAACCAATAGTAAATACGTATTTGTGAATAGTAATTACTATTCATGTACGTATTTGTGAATAGTAAATACTATTCATATTCAAAAATACTGATTTCAAATTTGTCATTTTCAAAAATAGGGCCTAGTAGTCCTCCAAAAATAGGCTAGTTTTCAAGTCTTAGGTCCAAAATTCAGGATGTTACAATTCTCCCCCCGTTCAATAAATTTCGTCCTCGAAATTTGACAATATAAAATCAAAAGGTTATCTAGACCTCTAGTCTATTCCTTCCTTATGCAAACTTAAATAGCACGCATCCTACTATTCAATGTCTCAATCTTATACCCAGGTATAGTACTAAATTACAGGACTTGCTGATCTATCCTCACAGTACTCGGTTACACAGGCCTCACTGCCTGATTTATTTAGCCTATCGGTTTAACACATATTGGCCTTCCGCATCTGCTCATCAATTTCATCTGAGTCTTTCCCATTCAAATTCTCGAATTACTTTCACTTACTCAACACTATAGCTGACAGCTATTAATTGACTTAACTAGTTTAGTATTCTAGACCTTTCTAATAGTTGCTGTTCCTGTACCATAATTCCCAATTACACTGCTTTTCTTTTCAACACGATAGCGTCGACAATCATGTCATTGCTACCCAAAATTATTTTCTTGTCTCATTTTCAAATTTTCAAACATGAAAAATTTTCCGTGGTTTCAGTACATTTCACAATCTGCACTATACCACAAAGTAATAGTGCTATAACATTTTTAAACTTAATCGCTGCCATCACAAATTCATGAAAACATTTTTCACTGCCGGATCATTTTCAAAAACTTTTATTACCGGCACATATCTTTGAGGGAGCTAATTTATTTCACAAAATTTTACAATTGAGAGTACACACCATCATTTTAACCATTTGGTACAGTGAGCGCCTTACCCCAATCCTCGAATCCAGTCTCAACAGTACTATCAACAATGTGGGAGAACCTCCGCCCCTTTCTCAGGAGACCCAGTGTTCACACTGGCACATAAAGTAGCAACCCTATCTAGCGAAACTCAGTCCAATCATAGACAGTCAGGTTTTACTAATCAAAACATACGCCCTAGGCGAAATGTTATGGATTGGGTGCGTTCACTGCTGGTGCGATTTCCATTTTCTCAAACCAAAATCCCTCCAAAACTTTTTGTTCAAAAAAAAAACATTTATCAAAGGCCAGCGATTTCAAACATTTTAAAACATCTAGCAAGACCCAGCAAACTGTGTACATCTACAACAGCTTCTGTCCTTCCAGTTTTGTACTGACTTTTCCACAACATAGTTAAAAACTCAGTTTCAAACTTTGGGTTCTAACAAAAACCCCTTTATATAAGACAACATCTGTTCAAAATAACCATCACTGTGGTCTCAAATTCTGTTGAAAACATTTCATTTGAAAACTCTGTTTCAAAAATCCACATGTGCGAACAAATCAATTTTAAAAAAATTCAAATACAGCAAGTGTCTTGGCAAGTTCAAAAATTCAATTTTTTAAACCTTACTTAGGAATCAGACAACTAACATTAGAAGGTCATCACTAACTACACGCATTGGAACCTCTGTCCTTGGCTACTCAAACTATCCATAAAATACTTAGTTTGTTCTTCTTTAATCTTCCAGCTATTTCAAACATCGTTCGCTATCCTCGGATCTCACAAAATTTTATGGACACTTCTCATATTCGTTGTCTGACAACTATGGGCTTCTGCTAGCCTATAAACACAATATATGTTGTATAGCACTGGAGCAAACCATGACGATATACTAAGTTACAACAGTCTTTTCTCTAGGGAACCTATTCAATGTGAGATTCATTATAATGTACTTACCTTGAGAACCGATGCACTGGTAACTCTACTTTATGGTTCGTTGTCACAGCGGCTCCACTCTACGGTTCGTCGTCACGGTGGCTCTGCTCTATGGCACATTACTCGGCGCTTCACTTAGTCTTCTCAGACCAGTCAGCTTTTCCGGTTAGCATCCTCTGTAGGTAAACCTCCTTGATCAGAACTCCCCGTAGGTATCCTTCTCCGACAAACTTTCCATAAGTAGCGCCAGTGATCGTCTTTGAATCATTATAATGAGAACTCAAATCTTAACAGGTTCCTATCCTTTAGTAGTTTCATAAACCGTTGTTTCTATGTCTGCCATCTTATCTAGGGTCATTCTATTTGTGGACTTTCACTTTCTATTTAGCTCCAAGCATAATTCTTAACTCAATTTTCCCTATCGGGTAGCCACTTACTTTATAGGGAATCTATTAGCCACTAACATCTCTATGGTTCTTGGTCCCACCTTGAGACCATAACCTGGTGGCTACTGAGGTTTCCAGCTTTCGTATAGTTCTGTTAAGGAACTATCTCTTAGGTATTTGGAACCTAGGCAAAACTCACTCATATTTTCTCAGGGTTCCTACTCTCACAGGGGTCATAATTCTGAGATTTCTCTTGCCTAAGCAATATTAACTTCATAATGTCTATTGATTCTTGGTACTAATATTGATATACTTACTACTGGGTACCTACAACTCTCATAGGCACTAGTATGACATAACTGTCTCCCCAGAATTACTGGGTACTTTCCCTCTTCTGTCAATTGATCACCACCGTCAAGGACTTAATCAAAAGATCTTCGTCCCCGGAGCCATGCCCCGTTGCATGCATGGTGTCTGGCCTCTACAAGGTAGGAATTTTCTTCTCAGGGTACCTTAACAAGTTATTATTTTGACAAGGACATTAAATCGATAGGTTACTATCTAAGGAAAACCTAAACAGTAGGTTACTGTCTACCGGAAAACTTAAGTCGTACCGACTTCTCTGTACCACTTCCCTTGAAACTCTGAGCGGGGATTTAACTTAGATTCCGATTCCCATATCAAAAGTCTTAAAGTTTAACAACAGAAACCATATTCTGTGCCATCTACTCTATATCAAGGCCTCCCAAGCCTAACCCTTTTCCTTAGGATGTACGTCCTTTTTGTATCACAACACCAGTATTGTATCAGTACTTGTACTTGTTTTTTTTCGAAACACTTTTAAAACCATGGCTTAGAGCCTAACTTAGTTAGTCAAACCGATTGGCCAGGTAGGCGTCTATCATGGGAGCCTCACCGTGCTAGGGTGACTGATTGGCTGATCCACATAGACTCGGCCCTACCTTCGGCACCAATGGTTTACTGTAACAGAGTCGGGTTCATACCAGATAAAACACTTTTGAAAGCTTAGAACCTAACTCCGCTACTCAGACAATCCGACTAGGCAGGTGTTTTTGTGGAAGGCTCGACGAATTCAAAGAAACTGATTGCCAACCACAAAACCCCTTTCTAGATATCGGACTGTTTGGAGTAACTTAGTTAACTCCGTGCCAGGATGTCTGCTCTGATACCAAAATGTAACACCCCAACTTTTCTAAAGCATTTTCGAAATTATTTGATCAGAGTTCAAAATAATTTAACCAGAGTTGAGCAACGAAATGATTTTAAATACAAAGTAACTGATATTCAACCACTGTAGTGTACTGGTTTGTTGATACAAAGAGTTCGAAAGACTATACATATCTACAGGACTTCCTCCAGCTAGTCCTTCTGCCTGCTGCTTACCCTTGTTTCTGTTTCTGTTCACTCCGAAAATCCTGAAGCTACAGTAAGAGCTGAGGTTCAATACCCATTGAACCTCAGGTAACGGTTAACCTCATGCTTATGTATCAAATATGTATGACAGATATTCATGTCAAAACAGCAATAATCACATACATTATTCATATATTCACATAATAACATAACACAGCCACTGCAATATGCATGTTATTATAGTCTGCACTATTCATCAGTGCCACGGTGTACATCCGTGTCCTCAGCGCTAGGAAAACATAACGGCGTTATCAAGACTATAACCCGTATCAAGTTGTATGTGTATGATCAATTTTCAAAAACAGAATTTCAGACTATCTATCACATATAAGCATACCATAAGCATCAGAGTTAAGGTTACAATACGCGTCCGTACCTTCCTTCCACGTGAATAGTAAATTACTATTCATGTATACGGCACTATTCATGTATACGGCACTATTCACGTATACGGCACTATTCACGTATCCCCAAACTTCCTTTGAATCTGACTCCGGAATCCTCGGATATCCTATAATATCATTTTTATCAGTGACCATTAATTTTCAGCATTTGCGGAAACTATGTTGGATATTCACTATTCATGTGAATAGTACCAGTAAAAATATTTTTACCGTGCCGGTAAATATTTTTTACTGTGCCAGTAAATAATATTTACTGTCCAAGGATAATTCTTTTCTGATGTGACAGATCAGACTAAGCTGCAGCCACAGAGCATACTCAGAAAAACTCTATCTGGCATTTCTACTATAATTACCAAAAGAAACTACCAAATATTAAGACTAGAGACCAAAGAACTTACCCTTGAAGTTCCTGCTCATTCTCTCCAGCTTCAAGAACTTTACTCTAAGCTCGCTCTCTAACTCTAAGAATTCTCACTCTTCTCTTAAACTCAACTGTTGTTCTCTGAGTTTGGTGTGAAGAAAATGAAGAAATGAAGCCTCTATTTATAGTGAAAAAGCATGACACTATTCATACTTTATCAGGTCAGATTTTGGCCGTTGGATCTTGACTTTAAATATGGCTTCATCTCAACCGTCCAATCCATTTGCTTACGTCATCGATGACGTCATCAAGATGCTTACGTCATCGATGACGTCATCATGACGATGACACTTTCTTACTCTTTTGCATTTATCCTATAAAGATTCCCTGATCGGTGTTCTAATCGCGTTATATTAGAAATTCTCAAGAATCCGGAAGCACAGCCTTGAAGTTCTATTTTTCCTCTTCAGAAATATCTGGGTCAACTAAATTTTTGATCCTATTTAGGGTATTCCGTAACCTGCCGAAGATTTTAAGTCGGACACTGACAGTTACAGAAATTACTTCGGGTGACACCATCTTCTAGACAAAAATTCACTGATTCATAATATGTGCAGTTGTTTACTACTTAGTTCAAGGATTTTGAGTTATGATTTATTTCCTACAGGTTCCACTATCTGTCCTGCTTCAAAATATCGGTTTCAACCTATCTCAATAATCATTCCGCCGATTACGGAAATGACTTCGGAGATAACCCACTCTGAGATAAAAATTCACTTATTTATAATATACCCTTACTTTAAAAACCTAATTCACGGTTTATTAGAAATAATTTTATTTCTATTGTTTTCCAAAGTATAAGATATTATATTATAATAATATTATTATTGAGTGGGTCCCGCGCGCAAAATTTTTCAAACTTCACGGGTGTTGGCAGAGGGAAATAATTTGACGTGGGTCCCGCTTGAATAGTAAATACGTATTTTCAAATAGTGAATACGTATTTAGGAATAGTAAATACCGTATTTTTAAATAGTAAATACGTATTTTTAAATAGTAAATACTATTCATACCCCACAAAATACCGTATTAACCAATAGTAAATACGTATTTGTGAATAGTAATTACTATTCATGTACGTATTTGTGAATAGTAAATACTATTCATATTCAAAAATACTGATTTCAAATTTGTCATTTTCAAAAATAGGGCCTAGTAGTCCTCCAAAAATAGGCTAGTTTTCAAGTCTTAGGTCCAAAATTCAGGATGTTACAACTACTATATAGTTACAGCTTGTAAATGACACCAAACTTATCTCTCAAATCCTTCTCTAGTGTATATAATACCCCAAAATTGCATTTCTCTTGAATATGATATTTTTGGCCATTAGAACTCATTGAAAATAGGAGAATATGTTGTCTCCAAATTTGTAATGCATTTATTATATTTCTTGAATAAGTTTTTGGTAGGACTTAATAGGGCAAAATCCAACTCTCTAAATTTAAATAGGAGTCATAAAATATTATAAAAAGTCATAAAAACACCTAAACTAATTAGATAAAAGTTCCCAACAATTAAAGAACAATTAAATTCACACTTAAGGATATATTGACATACAACTCATATATTGTCAAGAATAAGCCGTAAAAGAGTATGAAGAGGCTTAAAATAATTAGAGAATACTAAAAAATAATTATTGGACACCAACAATTAATCTTAATTGAATTAACATTCATAATTAATTTAATGTTAAATATTTACAAGCAATTTGCAATATTTGGGCTAAATTCAATAATAAAGCCTAACAAGGGATCAATAATTGTAACAATTGGATTTAATAGGATCATAATTGAATTGGTAATTAATAAAATTACTACAAACTAAACTTAATTAAGCTAAACCTAATAGTAAACAAGAGGAATTTAATTTAGGGCTTTTTGTCACAACAAAACATTATTGGACCATTTTTGTAACCCAAACAATTGCCCAAACCAAACAATAAAGCCCAAAACAAAATCAAACCAAAAGGTCCAGAGGGGAATTTAGTTTTTGGAGTCTTCAAGGGGAAGGAAATGAATTTCAACACATGGTCAAATTGTGGTCAAAAGCTTGTAGAAGAATAATTACTATTCAATTCTTGTCCTCCAAGTTATTTGGCTTCTTGAAGAAGGAGAAGAAAAAGATGAAGGGGGAGAGAGAGAGAGGAATTTCAGTTTTTGTGTTGGAGGGTGAGGATGAAATATTTCAATCATAACCTAGATCCAATGGTTGAAATTAGCCAAGAGTGAAGTTGCAATTAATTACACAATTGCCCAACCTTTTCATTATAAATAGAGGCATAGGTCATTCACTTTTTTTCACACCAAGCAAAGTATCATCTGCATATTTGAGAGAGAGTGAAGAGAGTTGGAAGAAGCTTGAAGGAGATCAAGCATTAGGTAAGCAAAGTTCTTTAGTTTTGAGTTTTAAATTCATAGCTAGAAGTAGTTTTAATCTTTAAAATTCTAGAATAGTTTTAATTTCATGTTTTTATGGTTAAAAATAGCTTTATTTCGAAAAATTAGTGAAGAAAGTGGTTTTGCAAAATTTTCGGAGGAAAAACACTGAAGTAACGAAGTTCTGGCGAAAATTCGTCGGTTAGGCAATTTCTGAACTAGCAACAGAAATGTTCATATTTCATGTTTAAAATGTCATTGAAAAATTCTGGAAAAATTCATGGTCAAATTAGACATATAGGAATTTTCAAATATGTAAAGAACATGTTGAAATGAGCTCTGTACAGTGAGAAAGAAATTCTCAAAGTTTATGTTGCGAAAATGCTGGAAATTCTGGGCAGAGGATGAACACGTGAAATCTGGGAGTTATTCTTGAATTCTGGGAAAAGTATGATATTTTTTATGGAAAATAGACATCCTAAGGAGTCCGGAACATTTTACGGATCTTCGTTTCGATTTTTGTAGAATTAGTTATGATTTTTCAAAGATAGGCGAAATTCTGCCCAATGTTTTCCAGCGTTCTTCAACAAATTTTGAGAAAATAAAATGATAAACCAGTGTACCAAGGGTAAAATAGTCAGTAGTGGCCAAAAATATCTGTTAGGAAATTATTTATAAATTAATAGAGCGATATTACTATGATAGGCTATCCGAACAAGCGCAGACCGATCAAACTACGTACCGGAATTACCGACCCAGTTACGAACGCGTATTGTAACATTAACTCTGATGCTTATGATATGCTCATATGTGATAGATAGTCTGAAACTCTGTTTTTGAAAATTGATCATACACATACAGCTTGATACGGGTTATAGTCTTGATAACGCCGTTATGTTTTCCTAGCGCTGAGGACACGGATGTACACCGTGGCACTGGTGAATAGTGCAGACTATAATAACATGCATATTGCAGTGGCTGTGTTATGTTATTATCTGAATATGAGAATATTATATGTGATTATTGCTGTTTTGCCATGGATATCTGTCATACATATTTGATACATAAGCATGAGGTTAACCGTTATCTGAGGTTCAATGGTAATTGAACCTCAGCTCTTGTAACGCCACAATTTTAATACCCAAAAACTCGGTCAAAATATTGAAAATACCTTCAAAAGAGTTCAACAATATCCAAATCCTTTTACAATGTTACTATTTCGAATAAAACCCGTAATACATAATCAGAATAAATTCCAGAAAATATTTCAGAGTTTAATACAAAACGGAAGTCTTAGGTTCATGGCAAATATAATAACATAACATAATCTATTGGAGATCAAAAGAGCTTCCAGAGCTCACTCCATAGGTGCCTTCCCTTGCTCTCTACTAGAATAATCACCTGAAAAATGTTAATATGGGATGAGATTCCACGTCTCAGTAACTACTGAATATTTCTACCTTACACGAGCAAATTACATATGACAAAAATAAAAGGTAATATAATGTGAATTTAATATACTCAGATATTTTTAGATATACCGTTGTTCACATCAAATGCCTTTACAAAATACTCATCATTCTTTATTGAATAATTCAGAAATGCACTATGCAGTATGCAGCCTCCCTTATATCCCCTTCCAACCGTATACCGCTGACTGGAACCATAGGCTAACATATAGTCCAATAGAAACTCATTCATTTGACTGGATGGTTTCAAGCTCACCAAAACTTAAGATACACCCGGCCAAAGGTATAGAGCTTAAATCTGGACTATGGCTCCCCTCCTTTAAAATAACAACTAAGGAGGTGTCACATGTCCCACATCTCCAATGAAATCCCGGCCAGAGGAAAACATGGAAGATGGGGCCCTGAAAAGTACCATCCACTGTGCACCGAGTGGTGGCATAACAATTCTTATCATTCAATTCCCTCCTTACTCCACCCATCACAATACAACCGCCATGATGAATGTATTTATTCAAAAATAATGCATTATTATACCATTATATACATTGATATGCGTATTTATGAATAGTAAAATACTATGCGTATCCGTGAATAGTAAAATACTATGCGTATCTGTGAATAGTAAAATACGGTATATACATGAATAGTAAAATGAGTAGTAAATACGGTATACGTGAATAGTAACATGAATAGTAAATACGGTATACATGAATAGTAAATACGGTATACGTGAATAGTAAAATGAATAGTAAATACGGTATATGTGAATAGTAAATACGGTATATGAATAGTAAAATGAATAGTAAATACGGTATATGTGAATAGTAAAATGAATAGTAAATATGGTATATGTGAATAGTAAATACGGTATAAATAGTACCTCTACAGATTTGCAAGTCAAAGTTCCCACACCAGATCTTAAAACCATAAATATTTTCTAAATATTCTTGCCAAAATAGTAAACAAACAAATTTATAATCATACATAATTCACAAGTATAAGGAAGAATATTCAGAGTTACCTGTTACTTGCTAATACCCGAATCACCAACCAGCTATTATAACTCTCAAGCAAATATCTCTCTACTCTCTCTCTCTCTCTCTACCTCTCTCTATGGCTCTTAGAAGTTGTGAAGAATGAAATGAAATGGAAGGTCTATTTATAGTTGGAAAATGGGTCTTTAAGTGTAATTTTCGTCTCTGGGTCGTTTTACGTAATTTTCCCAAAATTATAAAATGCAACTTTCCCGTGACTTCTTCAGCCGCCCCGTGAACTTCTTTTTTAAAAATTTTAATAATATTTTAATATATATTATTTTATTATTATAATATAATATTATTTAAATAATAAATTATTATTGAGTGGGTCCCGCGGCCATTTTTTTCAAACTTCACGAGAAAGTTTGCAGAGAATTATTTTTGGCCGTGGGTCCCGCATAATACTGATTTCAAATTTATCACTTTCTGAAAATAGAGCCTACTAGTCTTTCCAAAATAGGTTTATGTTCAAGATATCAGATTTAAAAATTCAAGATGTTACATTTCTCCCCTCCTAAAAGAAAATTTTGTCCTCAAAATTTTGCTATAATAAGAATTCTAACCTATTTAAATAAATGAGGATAGGTTTGTCGCATGCTCTCCTCCGTTTCCCAAGTAGCATCTCCGGGAACCATTCCTTTCCACTCGACCTTTACAAGTCTAATGGTCTTGTTTCTTAATTTCTTGTCCCTTGCATCAACAATCCGCTCCGGCTCGGCTTTATACGTCATGTTATCCTTGAGTTCTACCTCTTCTACTTCTATAATGTGGGAAGGATCCGGTTGGTATTTCTTCAGTTGCGATACATGAAAGACATCATGAAGGTTCGCAAGCTGTGGAGGTAATGCAATTCTGTAAGCTACCGGTCCAATTTTCTCCAAAATCTCATAAGGACCCATAAAACGAGGTGAAAGCTTCTTTGCTCGTATTGCTCTACCAATGCCAGTCATTGGTGTGACTCTTAAGAATACATGTTCGCCCACCATGAGCTCCAACGGTCGTCTTCTCTTGTCAGCATAACTCTTCTGTCGACTTTGAGCAGTGAGAAGTTTCTGTTGAATCACCTTAATCTTTTGAGTCGTCTCGTCCACAAGTTCTGGACCTATTAAAATTCGCTCATTCAATTCTGTCCAACAAATAGGAGATCTACATTTTCTTCCATACAAAGCCTCATAAGGTGCCATCTCAATGCTGGAGTGATAACTATTGTTATATGCAAACTCCGCAAGATGAAGATGATCGTCCCAACTTCCTTTTAGTTCGATTGTACATGCCCGCAACATGTCTTCCAGAGTTTGAATAGTCCTCTCAGTCTGCCCGTCAGTTTGAGGATGATAAGCGGTACTATAACTCATCCGAGTTCCCATAGCATTCTGCAATGCTTTCCAAAATCGTGAAGTGAATCGTGGATCACGATCAGATACGATGCTATTCGGTATCCCATGCAATCTGACAATCTCCTTCATGTAGATCTTTGCTAGTCTCTCCAATGAGTATTCTGCTGCAATTGCTAGAAAATGAGCTGACTTAGTTAACCTATCGACAATTACCCAAATGGCATTATGTCCGGATGTCGTTAGAGGAAGCCCCATGATGAAATCCATAGAGATGCTGTCCCATTTCCACTCTGGGATATCCAAATTCTTTAATAATCCAGGAGGTTTCCGATGTTCGATCTTGACTTTCTGACAAGTCAAACAACAAGTGACAAAGTCAGTCACATCTTTCTTCATGCCCCGCCACCACCAATTCCGCTTGAGATCATGATACATCTTGGTTGCTCCGGGATGGATAGTGTATTTACTCCGATGTGCCTCTTCTAGTATGAGCTTTTTTATTTCTCCATCATTAGGTATGCACACTTTTCCTTTATACCTTAATATCCCATCTCTATCGATCCCAAATTTCGATTCTTTTCCTTCTTCAATATCTTCCCTCACGTTTAATAGATACTCATCTTCGAGCTGAGCGAATTTAATCTCTTTCCAAATTGTGCTTTCAATAGTTAATGCTTCCATGGTAGCGACCAAACCTGACATTACATCAATAGATGTACTTGGTATCTCCTCGAGCAATTTATGTTCTCTGATCATCATTTGGGCTACATGGATTGTCTTTCTACTTAAGGCATCTGCTACAACGTTCGCCTTTCCTGGATGATACTTCAATTCGAAGTCGTAGTCCTTGATAAACTCCATCCATCTCCTCTGTCGCATGTTGAGCTCCTTTTGGTCGAACAGGTACTTCAGACTTTTGTGGTCACTATAAACCTCGAACTTTGAACCGTAGAGGTGGTGCCTCCAAATCTTCAGAGCAAACACTACTGCTGCCAGTTCTAAGTCGTGAGTAGGATAATTCCCTTCATGTGGCCTTAACTGTCGAGAAGCATAAGCTACTACCCTACCATTTTGCATTAATACACACCCAAGACCTTTCTTGGAAGCATCTGTGTACAAAGTAAAGGTCTGAGCAGGATCTGGAATTATAAGTACCGGTGCCGTAGTCAACTTAGTCTTCAAATTTTGAAAAGCTGCTTCACACTTTTCGTCCCATACAAATGGTTGACCCTTCCTTGTTAACTTAGTCAAAGGCATAGCTATTTGCGAAAAGCCCTTGATAAATCTCCTATAATAGCCAGCTAGACCTAGAAAACTCCTGATCTCAGTCACGGACTTTGGTCGTTCCCATTGGAGAACTGCTTCAACTTTAGTATGGTCCACTGCAACACCTTCAGCCGATACGACATGGCCTAGGAATTTTACTTCCTTCAACCAAAATTCGCACTTAGACAGTTTCGCATAGAGCTTGTGCTCCTTCAACACTTGTAGCACGATTCTAAGGTGCTCTTTATGCTCTTCTTCATCCTTAGAGTAGATAAGGATGTCGTCAATGAAAACCACTACAAATTTATCTAGATATGGTCGGAAAATTCTATTCATGTAATCCATGAATACTGCTGGAGCATTTGTTAGCCCAAATGGCATAACAAGAAATTCATAATGGCCATATCTAGTTCTGAATGCAGTTTTTGAGACATCTTCAGCTTTGACTCTCAGTTGGTGATAACCTGATCTGAGGTCGATCTTGGAGAATATGGATGCTCCCTTCAACTGATCAAGTAGATCGTCGATCCTGGGTAAAGGATATTTATTCTTTATAGTCACTTTATTCAACTGGCGATAGTCAATGCATAGTCTCAGGCTCCCATCTTTCTTCTTCACAAAGAGTACGGGCGATCCCCAAGGAGATACACTGGGTCTGATAAAACCCTTTTCTAACAATTCTTCGATCTGCTTCTTCAATTCTGCTAGTTCCGATGGAGACATTCGGTAAGGAGCTTTAGATATAGGTTCCGTTCCAGGTACGAGATCAATAGAAAATTCTACTTCTCTCTCTGGGGGTAAACCTGTCATTTCTTTCGGGAATACCTCCGGAAACTCGTTTACCACTTCGATATCTTCTATCCCTTCCTCTACTTCTGCTTGAATGGAGAAAAACACCATGTACGCAAGACAACCATGATGAACAGGCTTTTCATCTTGTACTATAGACAATAATTGTGGTCTACTATGACTCATAGAGTCATCCGCAAGAGAGATAGTCTTCCTCTTGCAGTCAAGGATGATGTCATTAGCTGACAACCAATCCATTCCTATTATTACATCGATACCCTTCGTGGGTAAACAAACAAGGTCTATATTTGAGATCCTATTATCAATCTCAATCGTACAATTTAAGCAAGCCCTAGAAGTTTTTACTGAAGCTCCCGCCGGTGTAGAAATAATCATATAATAAGGCAATTCACTCACTCTTAAATTCAATCGAGGCACACAGTCGTATGATATAAAAGAGTGTGTGGCACCAGAATCAAATAAGGCTTCTACTTCAAGACCTTGGAGTTTGAGGATACCTTTAATCAGATTTGGTGAAGCACTTGCCTCCTGATGTGATAGTGCAAACACTTTCCCTGGCACTGCAGTTCTAGCATCCTTGGCTCCTCGAGGCTCCTCCTCACAAAATCTGGAAATGTGTCCTGGCTTTCCACAGTTGAAACACGTCACACATGGTCCTTGGTGTATTCTTCCACACTTGGCACACATCTGATTGTTGGCGGTGCTTGCAGCAGGAGCTGTGGATCCCCTATATGAACTCTGACCTCCACTGAAGTGACTCCTTTGAGGTCCTTTGAATTGACTCCTCGGTGGTCTGCTGAAATGACTTCTTTGGGGTCCAGTAAAATAACTCCTCGATGGTCCACCAAAGTGATTTCTGGATGGTTGGCTAAACCGCGTATTCACATTACTGAAGTTGTGACTCTGCTTCTTAGTAACTCCTCCCGTTGGTCTCATGAGGTGTGTAGATCTGGCCTGAAAACCCTTCATCTTCTCAGCTTCCTCTTCTCGTTTGTTCCTTGCTATCGTGCGCAGTTTGTCGCATATTTCTTCAAAATCCCTTGTTTCATCAAGGAACGGTGATAGAGCTGTTTTTAGGTCTGGTCTAGCTTTTTCAACCAATCGAGCACTCAACCATTTAGAGTTGTTCTGTGAATATCCGCAGAATTTAGACAACTCTAAAAAGCGAGTAATAAATTCGTCTTCATGTAATTCCCCTTGCCTGAATGTGAGGAATTCAGTTTCTTTCTCTATTCTGATTGAAGGGGAAAAGTAATAATTTTCGAACTTTTCCTTAAACTCTTCCCACGTCATCTCAGCATTTCCTTTTGTTTTGGTGCTTTCCCACCATTCTTCAGCTGCTTTCTGCAACAATTGTTCAGCGACCATCACCTTTTGTTGTGAGCTAATCTCGATAACTCTGAAAATCTTTTCTACACGCTTCAGCCACTCCAGTGCTGCAATCGGATCTAGCTTCCCCTCGAACATCGGTGGAGTAAACTTCCGAAATTTTTCCCAAACCTCAGTAATAGGTAAGGGATGATACTGAGAATGAGAACCGCTACTACCTCCATCTTCAGTGCGAGAATGACTTCCTCCCCTTGATTGATGGTCAGAAGGTGTGACTTCCAGAGCCTTCTCCTTTCCTTCCTTACCACCTTGGCCTCTTCCTTTTGCTAGTTCATCCTCGTGTCTATTCACTTTCTCTCTCATCTCCAGGATGACGTCTCGTAACTCTGCCAAAAGGGCATTGTTATCCTGAGAATAGGGACCATCTTGATGCGGAGGGAGACCTCTTTGGGATGGAGCAGGGGTTGAATTAGTTCTTCGAGTTCTTGCCATTATCTCCTCCTATGATTAATACTATAAGGACACTAAACAAATAAAAATAGCTAAATAAATTCTAAATCTAACAAAGGGAAGTGCTCATGTTATGATATTTAATTTGCCACGAACTTTTTTAAAAATTTTTTTTTTTAAGAAATCACTTTAGAAAATAAACAAAATTGCCATGGAACCTTTAGCTCTGATACCAAAAATGTAACGCCACAATTTTAATACCCAAAAACTCGGTCAAAATATTGAAAATACCTTCAAAAGAGTTCAACAATATCCAAATCCTTTTACAATGTTACTATTTCGAATAAAACCCGTAATACATAATCAGAATAAATTCCAGAAAATATTTCAGAGTTTAATACAAAACGGAAGTCTTAGGTTCATGGCAAATATAATAACATAACATAATCTATTGGAGATCAAAAGAGCTTCCAGAGCTCACTCCATAGGTGCCTTCCCTTGCTCTCTACTAGAATAATCACCTGAAAAATGTTAATATGGGATGAGATTCCACGTCTCAGTAACTACTGAATATTTCTACCTTACACGAGCAAATTACATATGACAAAAATAAAAGGTAATATAATGTGAATTTAATATACTCAGATATTTTTAGATATACCGTTGTTCACATCAAATGCCTTTACAAAATACTCATCATTCTTTATTGAATAATTCAGAAATGCACTATGCAGTATGCAGCCTCCCTTATATCCCCTTCCAACCGTATACCGCTGACTGGAACCATAGGCTAACATATAGTCCAATAGAAACTCATTCATTTGACTGGATGGTTTCAAGCTCACCAAAACTTAAGATACACCCGGCCAAAGGTATAGAGCTTAAATCTGGACTATGGCTCCCCTCCTTTAAAATAACAACTAAGGAGGTGTCACATGTCCCACATCTCCAATGAAATCCCGGCCAGAGGAAAACATGGAAGATGGGGCCCTGAAAAGTACCATCCACTGTGCACCGAGTGGTGGCATAACAATTCTTATCATTCAATTCCCTCCTTACTCCACCCATCACAATACAACCGCCATGATGAATGTATTTATTCAAAAATAATGCATTATTATACCATTATATACATTGATATGCGTATTTATGAATAGTAAAATACTATGCGTATCCGTGAATAGTAAAATACTATGCGTATCTGTGAATAGTAAAATACGGTATATACATGAATAGTAAAATGAGTAGTAAATACGGTATACGTGAATAGTAACATGAATAGTAAATACGGTATACATGAATAGTAAATACGGTATACGTGAATAGTAAAATGAATAGTAAATACGGTATATGTGAATAGTAAATACGGTATATGAATAGTAAAATGAATAGTAAATACGGTATATGTGAATAGTAAAATGAATAGTAAATATGGTATATGTGAATAGTAAATACGGTATAAATAGTACCTCTACAGATTTGCAAGTCAAAGTTCCCACACCAGATCTTAAAACCATAAATATTTTCTAAATATTCTTGCCAAAATAGTAAACAAACAAATTTATAATCATACATAATTCACAAGTATAAGGAAGAATATTCAGAGTTACCTGTTACTTGCTAATACCCGAATCACCAACCAGCTATTATAACTCTCAAGCAAATATCTCTCTACTCTCTCTCTCTCTCTCTACCTCTCTCTATGGCTCTTAGAAGTTGTGAAGAATGAAATGAAATGGAAGGTCTATTTATAGTTGGAAAATGGGTCTTTAAGTGTAATTTTCGTCTCTGGGTCGTTTTACGTAATTTTCCCAAAATTATAAAATGCAACTTTCCCGTGACTTCTTCAGCCGCCCCGTGAACTTCTTTTTTAAAAATTTTAATAATATTTTAATATATATTATTTTATTATTATAATATAATATTATTTAAATAATAAATTATTATTGAGTGGGTCCCGCGGCCATTTTTTTCAAACTTCACGAGAAAGTTTGCAGAGAATTATTTTTGGCCGTGGGTCCCGCATAATACTGATTTCAAATTTATCACTTTCTGAAAATAGAGCCTACTAGTCTTTCCAAAATAGGTTTATGTTCAAGATATCAGATTTAAAAATTCAAGATGTTACAGCTCTTACCTTAGCCCCAGGACTCTCAGGAGGCCAGTAAGGGGAGAAGGGTAAGCAGGTGCCGTGAAGAGGCAGACGAGGAGTTTTCTTTTGAAATTTTTTTATTTTCCGTCTTTTTGGATATTCGACTATTTGGATGACTGTAACAGTACACAGATACACCAGTGTTGAATATTTTATCAGTTACTCGTTTAATTTAAAATCTATTCTGATGCTCTACTCTGATCAAACATTTTAAACTCTGATAACACTATTTCAAAAACGTTTTAGAAAATTGGGACGTGATAGTGTATGCTCGTGAGCTCAAATCCTTTACTAGTATAACGAGTACTTGATGTATAGCCGAACGCTTGCTAGTATTGTATAAATTACTAGGAAGAAGCTTTCTTAAAATAATTAAAATTTTGAAAATATGATTATCTAAAATTTCTTTTAAAAAATCTATTATCTCTCATCCTGAATATAAGACAAAGTTAGACTTTTCTTTTAGAGATTAAGGAAATTAAATAAGTTATTTAATCATATCATATATTATATATTAGTATATAATATAACAGTTTATAATTGAGAGAAAATAGTTTCTAGAAAAACTGATGAGTATAAATGTTTTAATGAAATTTATTTAATTTATTTAATTTTTAAAAAAATTTAATTAAGTCTTATATTAAGGGTCAGAAGAGCATCTTTATATATTTAATATTTACGACGATGTTCATGCAAAGTTGAAGCATCTCGGATGTTATAAAAAAATATAGGATATAGGTGGACCAGCGTCGTCGCAGGATTCACCAGGAGCATACGACACTCTGCTTAATGCTCTCAGATGGTGACCCTTTCGTTCCATGTCAAACACGTGTAACACTCAGAATCTGACGGTCGAAATGCGCGTTGCATGTTTCACGAGCACAGCTTTTTGTATAAACTTTAAAAGCATAAGGTCTCGTTTCCTCTGTTTATTTTTACCTTAAAGGGACATAAAGCTCCCAACTCTGTTATTTTAGTTCTTATATATGTATATATATATACCCACTTGACCCCATGACCCATACCGAATCACTTTCGGTGGCTATTCCAAAGATAGGCATCATCTACCTATTTGATCTAAACTGTATAGATCAGATTTAGACGGTCTAGATTTGATTTTTTTTTTTATTTTTTTTAAATAAAAAATTATTTTTTAAAAAAATATTAGTTGAGAGATTATCTTTATTTTAGATAGGCACCATCTACCTATCTTTGCTTTTTGTTTTTTGTTTTCTTTTTTGTCAGCACCTTAGTAGTACAGTGGCATGGGAGCCAATATTAACTGACCTCCCTCTCCCATGTCCAGAGTTCGAACCCTGTCCTCCTCCCCTACCATGATGTATCAAAAAATAATAATTTTTTTTAAAAAAATATAAAGTCAAAAAAATCAGATTGATTTAGACAGTTCAGGGGAGAAGAGCTCTCCTTGTCTTATTCAAAGGAAAGGATAGGTAGGGAAAGTGATTTACCCAACCACTATTTTACCACTTAGCTGCTTCTTCTTCTTCTCCTCTCTTTACGCAACCCATATCCATATCCATCTTCTTTCCAAAAAAAAAAAAACAGATGAAACAAGAAATGGACAAAGACGAGACCTCGTGTTTTTAAAGTTTATACCAAAAAGAAAATGCTGTGCACGCTAAACTTGCAACGGGCATTTCAACTTCATGCGTTATTTTAGTCACTTGACCCACCACTACTCTACCACTTAGCTTCTTCTTCTTCTTCTCTTTTCTCAAAACTTTATCCATAATAACCACATAGATATATATACACACACACATACACTCATATACTCACACAACTTTCTCCATAACCACATAGACACACACACACACACTTGTATACTCACACAACCCATATCCATATCCATCTTCTTTTCAATGGAGGGATCTGGAGAGAACTGGCCGTACTATCAACAGGTAGTGTAATTAATTATATTATTAGTTTCCATTTCGACGCTTGTGATGATGAAATGTTTTTTAATTTTTATTTTTGGGAGTGGTCGATTGATTTTATTAACGAAGAGAGGTTGATATGATAATGAATTGTAGATGGACCTTAACACGAATCTGGAGAAAGCTATTGACTATGTGAGCTATTTGGAGGAGAGAGTGAGAGAGCTGGAGCAGAAGCAGAGCAACAATACGAGTGGGAAGAAGGCGGCGCGGGGTTATAACGGAGACTATTATGATGACGGCGCGTCTTCGTCGTCGTGGTGCTGTGAGGAGTGGTGCGAGGCGTCGCTACCGGAGGTGAAGGCTAGGTTTTCGGAGAATGAGGTGTTGATCATAATTCACTGTGAGAAGCAGAAGGGAATTATGAACAAGATATTGCCTCAGCTTGAGAATCTTCATCTCTCTGTCATAAGTAGCAGTGTCTTGCCTTTTGGGAAATTCACTCTTGACATCACCATCGTTGCTCAGGTTCCCTCTTCTAAAGAGTGCTCCCTCTCACACACACACTAGTACTTCAACTCATAATCATACTTGTTAAGAAATTACTCTTGTCAGTTTAATGCTCTTTATAATAATACATCAATTTTCTAAATATTTTTTTTTTAAATTTTTTCTTTATCATTAGATTTTACATATAACGAGTCACATCTTGATATCTCATGCGTATCAAATGCTGTGATTTTAAATTTATTTTTACAATTTTTGTAAGAAAAATAAAACTGCACATTTTTAGAGGTTTTTTTTTTTTTGAAAAATTGTAAAAAGATTGAAAACTATGGATGTTTTTTGAGATATCAAGATGTCATTTATTTTATATAGAATCTAATAATAAAAACAATATTTGGGAGGAGTATGTTAGAGGCTCCAAACTCACTAATTTTAAATATGAATATTTGTGTTTCGCAGATGGGGGAGGAATTCAACTCAACCGTGAGTGCCATAGTGAAAAGCCTGAGACGAGCTATCTCCAAGTAATTATTATAGAATCAGAGATCATATACAAATATACATCTATTATGTATATGTGTGGAATGGTAAGTTGAAGAATTGAAGATGGCCGAGGAGGAAGTGTTGGAGAAGATATATCATTTTTAGTTCAAGGGACTTGAAAGTTTTGAGGAAGCCTCGCAATGTTCGTTTAATTTCATTTGTATTTGCTTGTCCTTGTATTTAATTTGTTTATTTCAGACCAAAACTATCAAATCTTTTTACTTAAATTTCCCATTTAAGTGCATTTTAATTGATTTTCATCCTGCTCTAATAACTTCATACTAGGTTTGACTATGATTTCTTAGTTTTATAAAGTACTACGATCTAGTTTTTAAAATAAGATTTAATTGACTAATTCATGGAGATTAAGGAAGTAAATAAATTATTTAATTATGATATATATTACATAATATCTCCAAAATATTTATATGCATCATTAAATTATATATTAATTTATAAGTTAAATAAATTAATTTAGATAAAAATGAAAATATAAAGATGTAAAATAATAATAATAAAAAAAAGGTCTCTCTCTTTTTTCTTTTTTGTACACGGAGAGACCCTACCACCTAGTAAACCATGCCTTTTCTTAACCCTGTCCTTCTCAATTGGGGCTAGGTATTCTGGTAACGAGAGGCGGAACATAGTGATGGTCAGTTGGGGTAAGGTTCCAGCTAGCCCCGACTGATCTTATAAAATTTATTAGAGTATATATGTATTTATCATATGATGTTTTATTTGACCACAAATTTGGCCCCAACTAATTTTTTATCTTATCTGTAGGGTGATGTTTGTTTCATTATTCATTGGACTGTGAGAGGAAAGTAAAATTTTTGTTTGAGATACCGAAAAGATTAGTATCATCTTATATATTGTTTTGATTTATAATTATCGGTTATCATTTATTTGTATTTTCCAGGTTATTTGATACTATTTAGTAAATACTTTCTCTGGTTCTTATTTAAGGAACCAACTAACAATTCTCACAAGTCAATAAAAACAGTTAAAAACGTTAAATTTGTCCTAAAATTTAAGTAATTTGCAATATTATCCTTATTAATTACACTAAACTCTAATATTATATTAATTATTTCTCTCTTTTTTTGCTAAAAAAAAAGAATAATAATTAAGTTTTATTAATTATTACTCTCATTCTCTACCTTTTTAATTATGGATATACATGGAAAAAAATATTTAATGTTATTTGGAAACAAGTAAGTGTTTTATAAAAATGATCAAATATATTTGTTAGTTAGTACCTTATAATAAGAATTAAAGAGAGTAGTTCAATATGTTGATTTTTTGGCCCGAGCTAAAATTTTTTTCTGGTTCCTGATGGTAACAGACCAATCCAAACTTGAGGAGCAAGAGTTCAAATCCATATTGATGCAACCAGGTTCGATAATGCTTGAATCTACCAAATTAGATTGGCATTTAAGGAAAGAGGGGTTGAGTTTCTCTCCTCATTTTTTTTTTCTCACTGTCCCTTATAAATTCTAAATCATATTTGTCCAATCAACACAATACTACTTTAACTTTTCTCTTATTGTCCCAATCAACGGCTCAGATGGGCTGATGAGAGAAAATAAAAAAAAAAAGATTAGTAGTGGACTTCCTTCCAAAAGAGGCAATTTAAGGAAAGGAAATCTGAGATATTTTAAGGGAAAAAAAGGGGGGGGGGGGGGGGGTGACGTTTGGGATGCTCATTAAGAATAGACGATACTGAGTGGTCCAATAGCAATCATTCTATCATGACCTGGCATGAAAGGAACTTAAAGCAATATGGTCCTCCTTCCAATCAATCTGAATATTATGCATGACCTGGCATGAAAGGAAGTTGAGCAATATGGTCTTCCTTACAATGAATCTGAATAAAGATTTCTTCTAACCGTGGGTGAACATGGGAAGAGATGCTCGATCTATAGATAGAGTTTCTTCATGTCTACGATCAATACCCAATCAAGCACGGAACCATTGAACAATTTTCTATATATAAAAGTTAGATAATTAATTTAAAAAATAGAAAAAAATAGTTAAGTTAGTTAATTATAACAAATGTGTGTTGATTTTCTTAAAACTTATATATTTAAGTGATAAAGTGAATTGAGACCCTATATTTAGGGTGAAAAATAAATTATTTATCTAACCCTTATATTAGAAATGGGTAAGCAACTGATGTGGCTCATTTGGAAATGTTATGGGATCCTCAAGATAGTCTCAACTACAACAGGAGAGTACTGGCAATGAACAAGTATTTCACCGCTACGAAGTGAATGTTCATTGATGTAGTATAATGACAAAATTGCCCCTTTTTCCAATAAAGAAATCGTTGTAGTGACCATCAGCAACATAGATAGGTTTTTCTTATTCGATTAAGGTTTCCCTTTCAATTCAAGGCTTTTGCCTCACCCATCAAGTATACTTTTCAAAATTTAAACTTTTGTTCTTGTTATTAGAATTTTTTGAATAGAAGACCAATTTGCCATATGTTCATTTCAATAGGTTCTTATGTGTCTTTCTATCCCCTAGCAGTATATTGGTTTTTCTGATACGACATTGTACAAGGTCTGAGAGCAATGTAGTTTTTTTTTAAAAAAAAATATATTAAAATTAATTAAAAATAAAAGTACATTCAAAATAATTTTTGTTTTCTAAGTATGCCTTTATCTATGAGAGGCAAAAAAGAAAGAAAAATAAGGTAAATATAAATATCATTAATTTTTTAATTAATATGATAATATAATTAATCAGGGGTGAAAATGGAAAAAAGAAATCTCAATAAATATTCAGACAATTCTTGTTATACTCTTACCAAAAAAAAAATCAAGGCAATTCAAATTTTAGCTAGAGGAGTCTCAAACTATTCTTCTTGTTAACTTGACCCTACCTTTGTTTGTTTTGCTTTGACGATTACTTGTTGGGGGTTTCCTCTGTCGTAATATTCTGCGAGTCCTTCCTTTCTTCTGGTGGGTTATTACTTTAGGTATATGAATTTTGAACATTCTTCCTTTCTATTTGTCCATTTTCATCTGCACTATTGACAGCACAGAAACTGAATGTCGATTCAGTTTCCAGAATGACGGTGATATATTATTAAGTGTTCAGAATTTTTACTTTTAACATTCTCTAACCTCGCATAAAAGGAACCTGGGATTATTATCTCATTGGTATGGGAAAATTCTTTCTGCTTACTGCTTAGCATTAGCCATAAGCGAAAGCATTGATGATGATCATAGTCTATCAGAAGAGATCTTCAAGCCAAACTCAGCATCCTAATTTTTGTGGATGGATGGATATCGATGTCTGATTCATACTGCGGCAGGAACTTGAGATTCAACTGACTTCATTATCTCTTCAGCCATCTGTTTGCATCTATCCTACTAGTTTCTGCATAAAAAGACAATGCAGGCATCACACAGTGCAAATCAAGTTCATTTAGCAGAAAGATAAGAATTACAAGAACACCAAGAGAATAGATGATAATGATACTCGCTTGGCCTTAATGCAAGATCTATTTAACTAATTTGATTATATTAAGAAAGTTAGGCAAGGTAGTTAATTATGATAAATATAACATGTTTTTCTTAAAATACTTTAATCATCTTCCTTAATTTCCTCACACTTTTTTATTTGAGGGAGTATCAACAGAAGTAATTTAGTTTAAAACTGATAAATAAGTGAAATAGATCTTACGTTTAGGACCAACATCAACTTTCCAGTTAAGTCCTACATTAAAGACTCGAGGAGTTTAATAGAGAGACATATGGAGATATCATTATGGACAATAAGGAAAGTGACAAAACAAAGTAGGCATTCGACTTCTTGGTCAATTTAAGTGCAGCTAATAGCCTTCTAGGTTACTGACATGGAAGCTCCCCGGAAAGTGGCAGGTAACAGATTTTTATAAACTCAAGTTGATAGTATTTGCCCCTCTAGATTTAAAAAAAAAAAAAAAAAAACTGTTTTAAGAGCAATTCAGAAATTTCTTGACATTAAAGCCAAAGAGTCTCACAGGCATGCATACCGTTCCAGCAGAATACATACCAGCAGTTCGAAATCCCCTGTTCAAGGTGTCCAAAACTGCCTTTTCTATTCTCTCAGAAGCCTTATCTTCTCCAAGGCCATACTTCACAAGCAAAGCAGCACTAAGAACGTTAGCAAATGGATTTGCTTTGTGCTGTATAAATATAATTATGCGGTTGTAATGGATGTCGCGTAAAGATAAACAACCAAAAAATGGAAAGTATTAAAAAACCGTCCTGTCCGGCTATGTCAGGTGCAGAACCATGCATAGGTTCAAAAAGCCCAGGTCCCTAAACCAATCAAAACCCAATACGGTCAGGTGAAAAAGATAGTTACTCTACTTAAACATGCTCATGATCTTACATTATAATAATTTTTTTATACCGAACTCCCAAGACTTGCAGAAGGAAGCATCCCAATACTTCCAGTGATCATTGCAGCCTCGTCTGACAATATATCCCCAAATATTTTGTTCGTTACCATTGCGTCGGACTGCAAAGTCCAGCATCAAACATTGTAACTCTTGCAGTTTTTTAACTCAGTATTTTCCTTCTGTGAATTGCATTTAATGTAGCTTAAATTGAAATGAAACTCAGGTTACACTAACATACTCCATAAGCAGAGCTGTTTGGGATAGCGAACTAGTTGCATTGAGGCATTATCAACATACATGCGAGAGAGCTCAATATCCGGATAATCTTGTGCTACTGCCATAACTCTTCTCCTCCAGAGCATTGATGCCTGAAAAATATAGACACACCAAACTAATTAACATATGCTACAAGAGGACACAAATTTATCATATACCACATGTATCTTTTCCTCACTGCTGTTCACTAGTAGCCAAATCAAATGGAAGTTTTACTTATTTTTAAGCCATAAAATTTTGCAGATAATATAACTTGAATCTTTGAAGTTTTATTTAAAAATTACACTAATTGACTCATGTGATGCCAATTATTCTGCATTTGACCTAAACCCAATCTCAAATGCCTCCAGCAATATCCCTGAGGCATAAGCAGAACATCTAAAAAGATGTTTATAAAGAACTGCCAAGATGTGTCTTCATTTTACTGGTGGCAAAGACCAATCAATTTTAGTATTAAGAGTAGATACACTCACTTGCAAAAAGAACCCTATAGACAGTACTTTCATGCATGATTTCAGACAAGCAACAGACTTAAAACTACATGAAACCAAATGTAATTATGCTTTCAAAAAGATGCCACCACAATGGATACTACACCTCAGGGCCAAGAGGTTACTGGGTTGCTAAAAAGACTTCAGAAATACAAGTTTACCACCTTCATCTTACATACTAGTAAATACATATCGACGCTGGTAACAGGGAAAAAGGAAAAAGAATTATAATGAGTATCTTGACATTGTGGCCACGTTATTGTCTTTAATGAGAAGATAACCTCTGAAGATTTTTACTCTGACAACTAATTGAGACATATAATATCAACGATATAACAAAAGGAAAATGTGCATGAGCACAAAATTTTCAGTATATCACACAATCTCACAACTAGAGAGTAGCCACAAACTTACTCTAATCATTCAAAACTGGATGAAGTAATAAGTACCTCTAGTACGATGGCTTTGTCAACAGAACAAAGTTTCCCACGCCGCTTCCGAGCAATCTCAAATACAAAACGTACTATGCGATCAATCTGGTGTAAGAATTAACATGTGTCAGAAACAGATAATCATAGTTTTAGGGATTATAGACACTTATCATAAGGACAGGACAGTGGCAACAGACCTCAGGAAGAAAAATAGAAGTTCTTTTTGGAGGGAAAATAAAAATGTGTGAATCCCAACACATATACTTTACCACATACTTCCTCTTAGAAAATGATAGTTCTCCAAAAGTAACTTAGAAATTCTTCCAGGGGACAAAATAAAAAACATATGCGCATCACGTGATGGAAGCTGCACTGCCACTACCATCTTTAGGAAGAATTTGAAGATTTGTAATGTACTATAAAAACTAAACGCTGGTCCATATCTCTCTAATCGGGAATGAACATAGATTTTACTTCAAATACCAACTTACATCCTTCAGATGAATTCTGTTTCTCAAGCAAATTCCTTCTAGGTAAACAGTCTTTACAAAACCGTCGCATGCACATCTTTTCTAGGAATTCTAGGTATATCATATTTCTTTTAATTTAATCATGCTAATATTTATCCATGGTGATCCATTATTTTTAATTTTATCTTTCTGAGCTTTTCAATTGGCCAACTTTTGTTTGTACACATCAAAAGCATCTATATGGTTCTGCCCCATTCTATCTTCAGTTCTCAGGTTCAGCTTTCAACTCCTATCAACGTTCTTTTTATATCCGAATATTTTGGAGAAACTGGAGTTCGCAATAAAAGAAGGATAATGAAACACAACATCCTTCATCAAATTAAATTATGGTGCCACAAGTTACTTTAAGAAATGTCAAATTCAGATTAGTCATAGGCTATAAAATTCTAGATGAAAATCAACAGAGACAAGAAGAAAGAAATTATTAAATTAAGTAGCAATAGCTTGAAGAAAAGATAACATCATGATATTGTTGGATTTTGAGTCTAAATCCCATAGATTATAAATAAAAAGTGGGTTGGAGAAGAAGAAAAGGGAAGATGAAAGGAGTGTGTGGATAGAAGTCTTGGACAAAACATGAGAAGTGAAAGGGTTTATAAGCCTCCACTTCAACCCCTTTAGATTGCCCCTTGGGGCACACCACTTTTGTGGAGGATAGAGAATGTAGGTGGGCCTTGGTCCACCACACATGCGTGCCGCCATAGCCCGGCCGATCGCGCGTGTGTGAGAGATTAAAAATAATTTTTTAGTTTTTTATCCAAATAGTCCCTGAATTTTTTACTAATTCCATATCATCCCCTCCGTATTTCTCCCAAATAGTGCCAGTAATGGACCATTAATTTTCAAAACCAAAACATTGTTCCGGTTCACCAACGCCAATCTGTTCCATCGCGTTGATTTTCTAGTTGCTTTGATTCGCCGACAGTAGTCCATCTGACCATTTTTTGTTGTCTATAAATAGAAGTGCGTGTGACAGAAAATCCACTTGATTTTTCGACACGTCGCTCTAATACATACAATACTCTGCATTTTGCCATAATGTCTGTGTGTGATTTATTTGGCATTTGGGTGTGTTTGTGGGGGCTTCTGATTGATAGTGCCATCATTATGGAGAAGTAATCCATTCTACCCTGGGAGACAAGTGTTTGTGATCCACTGGCATCAGTATAAAGGGAACAAAATTGTCTTAAAGAGACAACATCTGCTGGGCTCGGATTTCATTATTTTTTCAGCATCTGATTCTCATATACTATGAGTTTTACTATTTATTCTCTTGTGTAGAATTGTTATATGTTCATAGATAATCTCATCTTAATTACACAGATTCAGACCCTTGTGAAAATTTCATTTCTAAAGTATTTTCGATAATAATCTTAAGACAATTTGATTTTGAATATTTGTTCAATATTTTAAATTTTCAATTATTATACTATTCAACTTTTTATAGATTAATCTGTGTGATTGATTAGAATTTCTGTTTGTGTAACAAAAATGGCAAGTGCAAGTACAAATTTGGTGAACTCAAGTAGTTCTACTCCAATGCATGGTAAGAAACCAGAAAGTTCAATGGAAATGATCTCAAGAGATGACAACGAAAAATGCTTTTTATTTGACTACCTTAAACTTGGCACTGTCTCTTGCTAAGATGCTCTGAAATTGGAAGAAGGAAAACCATTAGACATGGAAAAGGTTGCTGCAATTGATGCTTGGAAGCATTTTGATTTTTCTATGTAGGAATTATATTCTCAATGGTCTAGACAACATGTTTTATAATGTGTATAGTGCTTTGAAGACAAACAAGGTATTATGGGAAAGCCTAAACAAGAAGTACAAAATTGAGGATGTTGGCTTAAAGAAATTTATAGTTGGCAGATTTTCAAACTTCAAAATGCATAACTCTAAATATGTGATGAGTCAAGTTCAAGAACTTCAAGTGATTGTGCATGAAATTCATGTCAAAGGGATGACCCTTAGTGATTCTTTCCAAGTTGTTGCATTTATATAAAAATTTCCACCACCTTGGAAGGATTTCAAGAATTATCTTAAGCATAAGCTAAGGAGATGTCACTTGAAGATCTGATTGTGAGATTGAGAGTAGAAGAAGATAATAAAATTTCTAAAAAGAAACTTGGCAACAACCTTGTGGTCTCCAGGGCCAATGTTGTTGAAGATGGTTCAAACTTTAAGAAATTGAAACACTTTGATAAGGGATCATCTAAACAAGGTCAAGGTAAAGGCCAAAAGTTCAAAGGTAATTGTTATAATTGTGGGAATCCTGGCCACTGTGCTAAGGATTGTAAGAAGGCAAAGAACTCCAAAACGAAGAAGACCCCGCAAGCCAACATGGTTGAAACTGCTCCTGACTCAATTGATAACATTAACCTTTCGGCAGTTGTGTTAGAGTGTAACTTGGTTGAAGATACCAAAGAATGGTGGGTGGACACTGATGCTACCAGACATGTGTGTGCCAACAGATGGATGTTCTCTTCCTACACCCTTGCGAAGCCAAATTAAAAACTCTATATGGGTAATTCTTCTACTTCAAAAGTGGAACGTGTTGGGAAGGTGGCCTTAAAGATAACTTCTGGAAAATTGTGACACTTAATAATGTGCTTCATGTGCTTGATATTCGCAAGAATTTAGTGTTGAGATCTCTCTTGAGCAAGAATGGTTTCAAGCTCGTATTTGTTTCTGATGAATTTGGACTTTCTAAGTATGATATGTATATAGGAAAGACTTACCTTAGTGAGGGCCTTTTCAAACTCAATGTAGTGACTATAACTGATGGTGATGTTATTATTAATAATAATGTTCCTTATGTTTATTTGCTTAAGTCCTTTGATTTATGGCATCAAAGATTAGGACATGTTAATTTCATATAAATTAAAAGTTTAATTCATTTAGATTATTGCCTAAAATTGATTGTTCAAATAATGATAAATGTCAAGTATGTATTGAATAAAAAATTTCTAAATTATTGTTTCGTTCTGTTGAAAGATCAACTGAATTATTAGATTTCGTACATACTAATATATGTAATATAAAATTTGTACCATCTATGAGCAATAAGAAATATTTTATTGATTAGTGTAGTAGATATTGTTATGTGCTTCTACTTAATATTAAAGATGAAGCTATTGTTGCTTTTAGACAATATAAAAATGAAGTTAAAAATCAACTTAATAAGAAAATTAAAATTGTGAGAAGCGATCTTGCGAAGAATATGATGGCTATTTCGAGAATTCTATATATATTATAGTATTATGCACAGACAATAGCTCCTTATGCTCCATAATCAAATGGGATTGCAGAGAGGAAAAATCAAATATTGAAAATTGATTACATTCAATTTACCACAGAATTTTTGAGGGGAAGCCATTTTAACAACTAATTTTATAATTAATAGAGTGCGCCCACAAAAAGATACAAAGCATAACATAAGAAATATGAAAAGAAAAGAAACATTCCTTAAAATATTTGAAAGTATGGGGTGCTTGGCTAAGGTTACAGTTCCTAAAGCCAAAAGGTTGTAAATTAAACCTAAGACAGTGGATTGTGTGTTCATTGGCTATGCACTTAATAGTAGTGCATATTGGTTTTTGGTTTATAAATCCAAGGTATCAGATATCCATGTTAATACGTTATTGAGTTAAGGGACGATACGTTCTTTAAGAATATATTTCTGTATAACAAGAGAAATGAAACAAGTGGTAATAATGATAACAATATTGTGATACCTCAGGATACTACGACAAAAAATGATCCTGTAAAGGAGGAACTCTACCGTAGTACATGGCAAAGGATTGCCATATCCTTTGGGCCTGATTTTCTAATATTTTTCTTAGAAAATGAGCCTCAAACGTATAGAGAGGCTATGAGCTCCCCTGAAGCACTATTTTTGGAAGAGGCTATCAATAGTGAAGTTGAATCCATCTGTCAAACCACGTATAGGAATTAGTTGAATTGGTTGATCTTCCTCCTAGTAATAAGCCTCTACAGACCAAGTGGGTCTTCAAAAAGAAGATGAAGGCAGATGACACTATTGATAAATACAAAGCTAGGCTAGTAGTAAAAGCCTATAGATAACGTGAAGGCCTAGACTACTTTGATAACTATTCACCAATTACAAAGATTACATCCATTAGTATGTCAATCGCAATAGCAGTGTTAAATGTGTTGGATTTACATCAAATGGATGTAAAGACAACTTTCTTGAATGGTAACTTAGAGGAAGAGATTTATCTAGAATAACATGAGGGATTTATTATCTCAGGACAAGAACAGAAAGTTTATCGCTTGATAAAGTCCCTTTATGGACTTAAACAAGCCTTGAAACAATGGCATGCAAAATTTGATGAAATTATGTTGTCGAAAAATTTTAGTATTAATGAATGTGATAAGTGTAGCTATGTTTGAAATATTGAAAACGGGTTTGTTATAGTTTGTCTTTATATAGACGACATATTGATAATGGGTAGCAATAATCAAATGATTAAAGCTACTAAGATATTGCTTACTAGTGACTTTGACATAAAATTAAAGATATGGGTCTAGCAGATATTATTTTAGGTATTAAAATCCTAGAAAATCTGATGGGTTGGCTTTATCACAAACACACTATATTGATAGAATTCTTGAGAAATTCAAGATTTTGAATATAGCTCCTGTAAAGAACCTTGTAGGTTTTAATCTTCAATTGTTGAAAAATATTGGCAAAGTTGAAGCATAGAAGTGGTATGCTGAAGTGTTAGGTAGTCTTATGTATGTTATAAACTACACTAGACCTAATATTTGCCTACGCAATAAGCATGTTGAATCACTTTATAGGTAATCCAAATGAGCATCATTGGAAAGCCATGATAAGAGTTTTGGGTTACTTAAAGCACACTCAAAACTTTGATTTGTATTACAAGAAGTATCCTATAGTGTTAGAAGGGTATTGTGTTGTAAATAGGATCACCAGTTATAATGACACAAGATCCACAAATAGATATATTTTCACCCTTGGTGGGGGTGCTATGTCTTGAAAGTCATTTAAGCAAACTTGCATTGCAAGATCAACTATGGAAGCAAAATTTATTGCTTTAGATCAAGCTAATGAGGAAGCCGAATGGCTTCATAATTTTCTTAAGGATATTCCTAATTGGCAAAGTCAATACCGGCAGTGTGTATACACTGTGACAATCAAGCAACTATCAGTAGAGCAAAGAATGTCATATATAATGGGTAAGTCTAGACATATATGTTGTAGACACTATACCGTTAGACAACTACTCTCTAGTGGAATCATCTCAATTAAATATGTGAACTCAAAAGAGAATATAGCGCATCCATTGACTAATGGAATTCCCAGAGAATTGGTTGAGAATTTGTCAAAAGGAATGGGTTTAAGGCCTATCAATTGTTGATCATTGCAGTAACTCTACTTAGATGAGTGGAAATCCCACAAACTAGGTTTAAATAGACAACTAAGTGATGATCGACTGCAAGCATTGTAGAGTTTTAAACTCATACTCATTCTTATGACAAGACAGTGCATATATGAGGGTAAGCAATTGAACTTTTAATGGTTTCTTAATCCAATGTATTCAAATGATGTATGTTGAATTACATGACAAGGAATCACCTATGTGAGTGTGAAGTAGGAGCCGCTTCTATGAGAATTTATAAAAGGCCGATTGTTTAGAACACTCATAGAACCCGGCAGGTGTCCAAGGTCAAAATGGAAAAAACAATGAGGACCAACAATGCTAGAAGAGCAATTGTGTGGCTCTTATTGTCTTAGTGTACACTAAGGGTTGACGGTTCAAGGCATCATGTCCAATTATTGACCAAGTACACCCGATAGTTTTTTACTAGAGAAGGTTCAAAGGTGACCCCTACCTATCTTGATGCAATTGTTACTCGTAGAAAAATCACACTTTTCATGCATGTTCATTTGCATTTGATCATGATGGACAAACTTATTATCCATGTGGGCGATTGTCGGGTTTTGAGTCTAAATCCCATGAGTTCTGAATAAGAAGTTGGTTCGAGAAGAAGAGGAAAAGGGAAGGTTAAAGGAGTGTGTGGATAAAGTCCCACCTTGGACAAAACATAAGAAGTAGAAGGGTTTAAAGCCTCCCCTTTAATCCCTCTAGATTGCCCCTTGGGCCACACCTCTTTTGTAGAGGAGAGAAAACATAGGTGGGCCTTGGTCCACCATGCGCACGTGCGCACGCCGCAGTCATCCATCCGTTCGGCCCAGCATGGCTTGGTCGCGTGTGTGTATGAGAGATTAAAAATATTTTTAGATTTTTGTTCAAATAGTCCCTGAATTTCTTACTAATTCCCTATCAACCCCTCCTCCGTGTTTCTCCCAATCAATGCCCTTAACAGACCATTAATTTTCAAAATAGAAACGCTGTACTTGTTCGCCAATGCCAGTTCATTCCAATGCTTTGATTCTTCCATTGGGTCGATTATCCTATCGCATTGATTCATCTGCGGGATTCCACCTAACTCTTTTTAATCATCTATAAATAGATGTGCGTGTGACAAAAAATCCACTTGATTTTTGTCACTTCGCTCTTGTATATATAGTATTCTACATTCTGCCATAATCTTCTATGTGCGATTTTTTTAGAATTTGGTTGTGTTTGTGGGGGCTTCTGATTGATAGTGCTATCATTCTAGAGAAGCAATTTGTTCTATCTTGGAAGACAATTGTTCGTGATCCTTGGACATCAGTATAAAGGAAACAAATGTTTTAAGGAGACAACATCTGTTAGGCTTGAATTTTATTATTTTTTCTGCATCTAATTCTCATATACTATGAGTTTTACTATTTATTCTCTTGTGCAGAATTATTATATGTTTATAGATAGTCTCATCTTAATTACACAGATTTTAACACTTGTGAAAATTTCAATTCTAAATTATTTTCGATAACAATATTACAGAGATGTTTTATCTTAAGGACCAGCTTGGACAAGTAAGATACCTCATATGCAGCATATATCTCATTATTGTAGCCCATACTCAACCCCACCACTACTTTACCACTTAGCCTCTTCTTCTTTCTCTTTTTTCAAAACTTTATCTTTCTCCATAACCACATAGATATATACACACACATACACTCATATACTCACACAACCCATATCCATATTTATCTACTTTTAAAAGGAGGGATCTGGAGAGAACTGGCCGTACTATCACCAGGTAGTGTAATTAATTATATTATTAGTTTTGCATTTCGATGCTTTTGATGATGATATGTTTTTTATCTTTTATCTTTCGTAGTGGTCAATTGATTTTACTAACGAAGAGAGGTTGATGATGAATTGTATATGGACAATAACATTAATCTGGAGAAAGCTATTCGCTATGTGAACTATTTGGAGGAGAGAGTGAGAGAGTCGGAAAAAAAGCAGAGCAACAATATGAGTGGGAAGGCGGCGGCGGAGGCACGGGGTTAGAACAGCAACTATTATGATGGTGCGTCGTCGTGGTGCGAGGCGTCACCGCCAGAGGTGAAGGCTAGGTTTTCAGAGAATGAGGTGTTAACCATAATTCACTATGAGAAGCAGAAGGGAATTAAAAACAAGATATTTCCTCAACTTGAAAATCTTCATCTCTCTGTCATAAGTAGTTGCGTCGGTTCACATGGGGAGCACATCCATTCTATTTGCATATTATGTGCTCATCTTTTTAATTTTGAGGTGAACACATTTTTTATATATATATTTTACGGGATTAATATATCTGCTTTTAAAGCAGAAACAACTCTGCAGCAATCTTGAAACGACACAGTTCCATACTTATTTTTTAGGAGCTTCTACAACAATCTTGCTCCAACTGAAGTAGCTAGGGAGAAATAATCACCATGAAAAGAGGATATTTTCGTCGGAGAGGATCGAGAAGGAATGTTTATTACTGTCGCGAACGATTCAATGGTGCTTCCATGATTAGGTTCAGGAACAGATTTTATGTCCGTGAAGCATATAGCCGATTCGGTCTTGAAGATTTTTTTCCGAGACAAGAACAAGATTAAGAAGAAGAAGAAGAAAAACAATCACCATTGACACATAAAGCAACTTTGGTTGATCCTCGATTTCTATCCTTTCTGGAGAAAGATTACTCATTTCTTTGTCCTTGGAATTGGCATCCCAACGCAACCCACAATGAAGCTTCAAGGAAAATGACAATGAAGAAGCAGTTTTTGCAAATTCAACCTGGATCATTTTTCTTCTAAAGAGGTTTATTTGACAAAATGGCAATCATTTTATGAGTGAGCTGAAGGCTTGATGATGTTGGCAAACATAATGGCGGTGGATTTAGAGAAACGAGTTTGAAGGTGCGGTGGTTTTCTCAACGACGTCCCAGTCTGCAGAATAGAGCGCATGTGCGGTTGGTAGCCCAACAACACTTCTCATCTGAATCTCTCTCAGGTGACCGGCGCTGGTTCACGAGTTAGGCCATTTCCTTCAAGACGGCTATGGCGTCTGGCAGAACATCACCTAGGGGCAGTGGTGGAGGTCGCCGAAGCCCTCCCTCTGGTTGGCGATGATGCTTGGCGAAGGTACTAGTTCAATAAGTCGCGGGGCGCTGAAACTCGTTTCCAATGTGCTGTTGGCGGGTACTTGTAGGGAAGATTAAAAGAGGGTAAAATATATAGTATAAGGGAAAAAATAAGTATGAAACTGTGTCGTTTTAAGACTGTTGCAGAGTTGTTTTCTACCTTAAAAACAGATATATTAATCTCATATTTTATTTATTTAGATTAAATTATATATTGTATCATAAAATATTTTTTTCATCCACTATCTTAAATAATTAGTTTTACAGTCCTATAATCAGAAATATTTTTCCTGTGACACCAGTATCCTGAAAATTAATTAATTTGAGATATTAGGTGTAAAAAATATTTTAGGATATTGCATATAATTTAATTTAAATAAATAAAAATATATAATTAATAAACATATATATGTGTGCTCGCTCACCCCAAACTTAAAAGGATGAACACATAAGGTGCTCATAAGAGATGTTCACCCCAGCATTGTCTTACCTGTTGGGAAATTCACTCTTGACATCACTATCGTTGCTCAGGTACACCCATTAGCAAAACTGCACATTTTTAAAGTTTTATTTTTGTATTTTTAAAAAATTATAAAATGATCTAAAATTATAGATGTCTTTGAGATATCAATATGTCGTTTATTTTATAGAGAATCTAATAATAAAAACAATATTTAGGAGGAACATTTTAGAGACTCCAAACCCCCAAACTTCAAATATGAATATCTGTGTTTTGCAGATGGGGGAGGAATACAACTCGACAGGGAGTGGCATTGTTAAAAGCCTAAAATGAGCTATCTCAAAGTAATTATTATGGAATCAAAGATCATATATATATATATATATATGTAATTGAAGATGGCCCTGAGAGGAAGTGTTACAGAAAATTGCTCATTTTTAGTTCAAGGGACTAAAAAGTTTTGAGGCAGCCTCGTAATGCTCATTTAGTTTAATTTGTACTTGCTTGTCTAATCCGTGTATTTAATTTGTTTATTTCAGACCAAATATTTAATTTGTACTTACCATAATGGAGGTTGGATTAGGTGGTAAATATGATGCAACAAATATGGTATGTTTAATTGTTAGTTCAGCAGCTTGAGCAAAAAAAAAAAAAAAAAAAAGGTTAGTTCAGCAGCAATAAGCTCACCATCAATATTTTCTACATAGAATATTGTTGAATGAGCTTATATTTCGGGTTCAAAAACCTATTGTGTGTAGCATAACTTCCCGCGGCTATCACCACATGGAGATTCTTGGTTAGTATTTTATTTTGTAAGTGTTGTTTGTCAATGACAAGCCATTGCTAATGAAAATCATGAAGTAACTTGAGATATGGACAAGTACCAATTTATATGTAGATTTAATATGTATTGCACTTACAACAATGAGAAACAGAACATCGTGTCGAGTGAAGGCATCCCAACTTTATATGTAATTGTATCTTGTCGAGTGATTAATTAGCCATGTCTTCAAACATATTAATTCTACCAATGCAAACCATTAAAATACAAATTATTGAATCGTTCAAACTTCCTGTACCTTTTCTTTCCTGAATATAACTTGAGATACAGGTGACACTAATATAAAAAGGGTTTTAAGACCGCTTCATTTAGACCGGAGTAATAACGCCCCAGTCTTAAACGAATGACAGGTGGCAGTTCTGTAAATATAAAGAACTTGTTAGACCGGATCATTTTTTTCATAGGTCTTAAATATATTATTCAGACCAGACTAAAAAACAACTGGTCTTTTAAATGTTATTAAGAAAATTGAAAAATCTCATACAGCCGGACTAATATTTTCTGCGGTCCAAAAATAATAAGAAAAAATTTAAATATTAAGGTATTAACATTTTAAGACCGAACATAATTAATAGCCGGTCTTAACAATTATTCTTTTAAGACTGGACATAAAATGAGGCCGGTACAAAATATAGAAAACGATTAAATAAAAAATTAATTAATTTTAATACCTGATTTATATATGGACCGGACTTAAAGATTAACGTTTAACACCGGGTACTGATTTGTCTAGTCTTAAAGTAAAATATTTTAAGACTGGGCTTAAATTTTGGCCGGTACAACAATATTGAAGAAAATCAAACAAATAATTAATTACTTTCGTTTAATTACTAAAAAATTTGTCTAGACTTTTAGGACCGTAAATTTGTTAAACTGCGGTCTTAAAAGTCTTAAGACTTTTAGGACCGTATAAATATAAGTTGTCCGCTCCTAAAAGTCCTGAATTTTTTTTTTTTTTAAAAACACTTTAACTTTAGGACCGTGTAGTTGTAAATATCCGATCTTAATAGTTTTCCTTTAAATATCTGGCAAATCATTAATTGTTCAAGACAATCGAGGTTCTAGCGTTCTCCTCAAGTTAGGACCTTCGTTGTCATCGTTTTTACCTCTCCTGATTTAGAGTATCATTATCGGTCTACCTTTTCTTTGTCTTTTTTCTTTGTCGGAAAAAGAATGAAGATAATGAAAAGGACACTGAAAATATTCAAATCAAGGCGAGGTAAAACCGACGACAACGATGGTCCAACCTTGAGAAGAATTGTCACTCTATTTGTTTTTATTCGAATAAGGTAGACGATGTTTTTTTTTTTTGTTCTTAACTGTATTCTGGGAATTTTTAATGTTGATCACACGAGAACAATGTTTTGGCTGTTTTCTTTTTGTCGGAAAGGAAAAGAACATAATGAAAAGGACAAGGCGATCGATATCGTTTCTTTGCCTTCAAGAGATGCATCGATATTACTTGTTAATTTCCTTTTTTGTTTCTTTAGAAAAATTATATGAACGTTCGTGGGCGTCAAGTACCGCGGTCAACTTGTTGTTGAAATTGAAATAGAAATAGAAAAACATGTATAGAAATTGAAATAAAAATTTTATGTAATAATATTTTTTTATTTACATAAAAAATATCTAATCCTCCCCATCGTTGTCGGAGGGGATGGAGTCGTCGGAAAGGTCGGACACGTCGTCATCAGAAAGACGGTACTCAACTTCATGGGCGTCGAGTACCGCCGTCACCTTGTTGTTGACGGCATGATAGACTTGAAAAAGTTGGCCCATGCGTCAGTCTATATGATCGACGCGGGCCAAGAGGTGCTGCATCATCTGGTAGAATGACGGGTTCGGAGGCAGCGGAGGAGGGTACGGATTGTGAAGACTGATAGGACGAGAAGGACCTGGTGGTGATGGAGCAGCCATTATGGCGGTGGAAGTTGTAGAAGTGATGGAGAAGAAAGTGAAGAAAGTAAAGTAACAACGGGTTTAAATAGAGAACCCATCCTGAACAATATAAAACGCCGGAAACTTTAATGAGGAGCCGCATTGTTCCTCAGAATACGAGGAGTCGTCTAGTTGGGAAGTTTATCTAGAAGTTGAAGAGACTTTGAATCTGTTCATTGCATATACAACTTTTAATACCGGATATTTTAAAAGACCCGTTCTTAAAAGTAATATTTTTAATTGATTAAAAAAATAAAAGAATTTTCGGACCGAATAAAAGATAAAAGGTCGTCTTAAAAGTAATTGAATATTAAAAAATAAATAATAGAAGTTTAGAACCGGATATATTATAAAAGGTAGATCTTAAAAGTATTTTAAGACCGGATATTTATAAATACACTCTTAAAGTAGAAAATCATCAATTGTATCTCTCATGCTCTCTGCCCTTATATTAACTCCTCACACTACCTCTCTGAGTCTCTGTCCTTATTAACTCCTCACTGCCTCCTAACTCCTCACCAGTAATTAAAGAAGCTTATTAATTCTCCAGTTTTCATTTATTTTATTCATTTAGTTGCTGCTGCGTCACCAAAGCCAATCCTTTAACCATTAGGACCGGATACGTTATAAGTAACTGGTCTAAAAAGTATTTGACTTTTAGGACCAGATGTTGTATAAATCTCCGGTCTAAACAATAATAAAAATTGAGGTCCGGAGTCTTTTAAACCTCCAGGCTTAAAAATTAAATTAATAAAATCTTTAGGACTGGATGCATTATAATTAATTGGTCTTAATAAAATCCAAAATACTAAAAGATGTCTCTATCGCGCGTAAAATTAAATTTCTCTCTCTGAACTTTTCTTGTCGCGCCAAAAGTGATTTCTCAGGTTCTGTCTCCAGTGTTTGTGTGTTGCTTCGTCACTGCTTCGCGTCGCTCTCTCGACAATCACTTTCTGGTTCCTTAGTTCAATGTTTATACACCAAGCTATAAGAGGTGTTTCGGTTATATATATAACTTTATTATTTTCCTACTTATCATTCTGGGTTTTTCATGGGTTTAATGAAATCGATGAAATGTTCTTGTGGGTTCCTCTGTTGTTAATGAATATTGTATTTCGAAGATTATATTTGCACTTTAGACCAACCCAACTGACCAAGAAGTGTTTTTAGGTTACTCTTGTTGTCTGCAACATGAATGTTCGTGGCCGAAGAAGAAAGACTCAACAAACACATTTGAATTAATATGCTACAGGTGAGTCCACAAGACCTTCATGCGATGCATTTAATTTCTTCGTCATGCATTTATTTTGCTTGTTGGATTCACTATGATATTTATGACTAAAAGTGATTCTTTGTTATGCATTTAATGGGCAAGTTTCTCAGTAAAACCCAAAAAAAAAAAAAAAAAAAAGACCTAATCGACATTGAGCATAAATAGCATTTTGAGTTGGCTTATTTTATATTTAAGTTTCAAATTTTTCGGATTGTGTATGTTAAACAAAATGGGGCGAGGGAATTTATAGAATTTGCTAAACAAAATGCCTATGATGATAGTGGGAAGTTTTATTGCCCTTATGTAAATAATGTTTAAATGAGAGGCGACTAAGTCTTAAAGTTATACACACACATTTAATTCGTGAAGGATTTTATAAGACCTATACAGTATGGGTATGGCATGGTGAAAAAATCTCAAGTGGGTCTCAACATGGGGAAGTGGCCTTTGATGATAATGACACGGATATTGATCGCATATAGGACATTATTCATGATGTAAGAGAATAGGCTTTTTATCAATCACATGCATATGGTAATGTGTACAGTGATGCAAAGACCCCGCTATACCCTGGGTGTAAAAAATACCAATTTTTAAACGCTGTATTGAAATTGATAAGCTTGAAGGCATAGCGACAACAGTTTTTCTGAAGTGCTTGAGGCTTTTAAGGACATGCTTCCAGATGATAATGTGTTGCCGCATCAAAATATATATACTATGATATTCCTTTTATATATGTTCTTAAACAATGTCACTGACTATGGAGTTTGTTCTTGTTTTATTTTTGTGGCATGATCCGATCCAAAGGGGCATGTTATAAAAAAGGATGTGTTTACATTGTTGGGTTGGAATCAGATATATGAAGGCATGGTGAATAAATTATATATGTTTTTAAACAATATCACTGATTATGAAGTTTGTTCTTGTTTTATTTTTGTGGTAGGATCCGATCTAAAAGGGCATGTTATAAAAAAGGATGTGTTTACATTGTTGGGTGGGAATCAGATATATGAAGGTATGGTGAATAAATTATATTGGGCATGTATATTGATTTACGTGATGTATTTGTAACTCAGTTCATTGTATTTGTAAGTAAGTTATCTTATTGTATCAATTAATTTAATTAGGTATTGTAGTCATAGTATAATCATTAATAAAGAGGCCACATAACTCATGGTGAATAATATTTGTATTCTTTATCCCAATTCAATTTATTCATAATTGTTCATAGCTTGTAGCTTAAAGTATCGACTTTTATGTGCTGGATTGGGTGGTGGATTTGTGTATATATTGATCAGGAAGAACAAGGAAAAAATTCGGGAAAATTTAGACCAGAATAAATACGCCGATCTTAAATATTCAACTGTTAAGATCAGATTTATTTTTGTCCGGTCTTAAAATTCCGATACTTTTAAGACCGGCCAAGTTTTTGTCCAGTCTTAAAAGTTGGGTTTTAGGACCGAACAAAAAATATTTCAAGTTTATTTAGTACAACTTTTAAGACCTAATGTTTTAAATGTCCGGTCTAAAAGATTTTCCTTAAGACCGGTTTGTATCCGGTCTTAAATGTTAGACTTTTAATACCGCCTGGAACAAGACCGGCCGTGAGTTCGGTCTTACGGTGCCTCTTTTACTTGGTCTTAAAAGCCTTTTTTACACTAGTGTGAGCTGTTCTTCTCCTTGGTAGGCTAATATTTTTAGAGTAGTGTGGTGTTTGATTGTTGGCACTACAATATACTTGTCTATTGTGTTCTCCTTATATGTTAATGGACTTATTATATTTGGCTATTCTTTGTGGTTTGGTGTAGGAATCTCTACTAGCTATGAATAAGCTTAAGTAAGAAGTTGAGTTGGAGAAGAGCAGAGAAAAACATGAGGACTCTGGTTGTGAGAAAGTGTTGTCGATGGTTGAGGACTCCCACAAGCGGAAGATGAGCCGTTAGGAAGCAATCCTTTTGTGTATATAGGCTGACTTGTTTTTAAGTGTATCTAAATTTCAGTAGTTGTATGACAGATTTTATTACAACAATTGTGCAGAATACTTGAGTTCATATTTAGGACAAAGTTTTGTAAATTTTCTGATGTAGGTAACATGACATTTTAATAAGCTAGTGCGCTGGACTCTCAATTACATCAGTCCCCATTAACAACTATATCAACCCCCATTAATAACTACATCAGCCCCTTTTAACAACAATATCAGCAAAAATAACAACTAAATCAAACTCCTTTAACATCAATATCAGCAAAAAATAACAAGTAAATCAAACCCCTTTAACATAAATATCAACAAAAAATAACAACTACATCAGCAAAAAACATGGAACAACAATAGCAAGGGACATTAACAACAATAACAGGGAGCGTTAACAACAATAACAAGGGGGTTAACAACAATATCAGGGGGCATTAATAACAATAATAGGGGGCGTTAACAATAATAACAGGGGCGTTAACAACAATATCAGGGGCACTAACAACAATAACAGGGGCGTTAACAACAATAACAGAGGTGTTAACAACAATATCAGGGGGCACTAACAACAATATCAGGGGGTGTTAACAACAATATCAGGGGTCATTAACAACAATAATAGGGGGCATTAACAACAATAACAGGGGCGCTAACAACAATATCAAGGGCACTAATAACAATAACAAGGGTGTTAACAACAATAACAGGGGCATTAGCAACAATATCAGGGGGCATTAACAACAATATCAGGGGGCCGTTAACAACAATAATAGTACCCACTAACAACAATAACAAGGGGTGTTAACAACAATATCAAGGGCACTAACAATAATAATAAGGGGCATTAACAACAATAACAGGGGGTGTTAACAACGATAACGGGGGTACTAACAACAATATCAGGGGGCATTAACAATAATAACAGAGGTATTAACAATAATATCAGGGGGCATTAACAACAATAGTAGTACCCACTAACAATAATAACAAAGGGCGTTAACGACAATATCAGGGGTCGTTAATAATAATAATAGTACCCACTAACAACAATATCAGGGGGCACTAACAACAATATCAGTAGCCACTTACAACAATATCAGTACCCACTAACAACAATATCAGTACCTACTTTTAACAATATAAATATGTGTAAATAAGATATTTTCAGCTGCATTTTTTTTCAACATCATTTACATTTGTAACACAATGTCAATATTTGTACATAAATGAAACTTGGATACAATTGTATATTATATCCAACCTTCATTTACAACCTACATATTTTTTTTGTTAGAGTAAATACCTTTTCTGGTCCTTAAAAAAAACACGGGCCCCATTTTTGTCCCTCATACAAAGAAAACCCTTTTTATTAGTTCCTGAAAATGACGAATAAGGGTTGATTGGTGAACATTTTGATCTCTCGAAAATTTCCAAAAACCCCTTTTTTAGTCCATAAAAATGTCCTATTTTAGTCTCTGGGGATGAAAATGGGGTCCGTGTTTTTTTTTCAGAGACCAAAAAGGGTATTTACCATGGTTTAGGAACCCGGACCGGACCGGCCGGTTCAGACCGGAAACCGACGAACCGGCCGGACAACCGGTCCGAGTTAGAGAAAACACGGGTTGACTCGGTGACTCCGAGTCAACTCGTCCAACTCGGCCTGAACCGGCCGAGTTGAATGGTCACCGAGTCAACCCACTATTTAAAATTTTTTAAAAAAAAAGAGTGGAAGATGGAGATCGCGATCTGGGTTTGTAAAAGGTCGCCAGCGATCATGTTGTGGAGGCTAAAGGAGGAGCAATGATCTGTGGAGGCTGAAGGCTCTCCACTTTCTCTGCGGCTGAGACACAAACCGAAAAGGAGGATGGAGGGAGAGAGATCTGAAGTGTTTGAGGCTCTCCATCAGTGGGAAAGACGCCGGTGATGGAGATGAGAAGAAGGAGGCAGATGGTGGAGCCGCCACTAGAACTGCCACAAGAACTGGGAAGAGAGAGTAATAAGCAACGAGCAAGTGGGATTATGATTTTTGCGGAGTCGGAAGAGAGAGAGACGAGCATATTAAAAGGAAGAGAGACCTTTGGCTTTTTTCCTTCAACTTCACTTTTTCTATTTTCTTTTGTGATATAATACTAATCAAAAAATCAGAATGGGAGTCTCGATAAAATGAAAAGATAATATCATATCTCTGCATCTCTGCAACTCTGGTGTCATGTCCCATCGATTTATTTGACAAAAAAAAAAACGTCCCATCAATTTTGAATTTGATATGCATTTTTACTAGAAAATATTACTAGAGTAAAAAAAAAAAAAAGACTAATCAATAACTTTTATTGGATTTAAACAATCACGTTTGGGTCCGATCTCACTCCTGCGAACCACTACACACCTATGGGCTAACTCAACATTTAAACCTTTTCAACAGTACTACTACTCACCTATTTTTTCGAGTAAAAAAAAAAATTCTCACCTATTTTAATATATGATTATTATTAAAATATGAATATTTTTATCTATTTTAATTAAAATTTTTAATTAATACCGGTTTAACTCCGGTTTGACTCCGGTCTGACCCACTGACCCTTAACCCAGTACCCTCACCGGTTCAATGACCGGTCCGGATTTCAGAACCTTGGTATTTACGCTTTTTGTTATTCTCATATCATGAACAAATATCATAAAAGAATGAAAATTTTCCACTTGTCATTGAATTCAAATTGTTAAGTTAGCATCAGTAGACAATTTACAAAAATACAAATGTTGAAGGTCATTCTCATGAATAGAAATTTGTCATAAATACATATGCATGTGTACACAACAAGTGATCAACTACAATTTGTCCTAACAACTATGCTGCCTAATGTCTCATCTTCTGCTTCTAGGACTCCTAAATGATGGACAACACTTTTAGGCTTTGCACGTGTTGCTTGAAGAGTTCTTCAGTGAACCGGAGAACCTTGTGTCCCTTTGTGTAGATTTCATTGTTGCTGCTTCTTCTTATGTAACACTCTTCTTGCTCGTGTACCTACAACAATTGTCAATGAAGTTCATTTAAAATTACCCTTGATCATAATTAACAAAATTTCACAGTTTTGAAGCCTAAAATTAACTTCATGTGCAATACAATATAAATGATTTCAGCAAACATAATTCAAATTTCAAAGTCATTTGCTATAGTGACAAACAAATTAGATTGAGGTTTTGTATCCAATATCCAATGGTATGGACAAAAATTTAGCACAAAAAACAGATTTGTAGTAGTGCACTAAACTAAACGAAGGTTCACAAGTTCAAATTAAAAAAATCTTAAAATTGAACCTTGTTGTTATAGGATAGAAGGCGGACAAGGTTTGTAGTCACTATGACAGTAGTAGGTTGTCCAAGTTGTATTCTGTACAAAAAAGGAAACTACCAATGAGAAGAATAAGGCTAGACCAACACAAAATTGCAATAGGCAAAGGATTCACATCAGGAAACAATACTGCACAATCAATAAAAGCACTAACATGAGAGTATATAAGCCTGAGGAACAACGCATGGAAAATACATTACATTACAACCAAAAAGCTAAAGACTCCAAGAGTACACTTCATGTAATAAGAAAATCAAACATGCCACAGAGGAAAGGAGCCTCCAAAGAAACTATGTTGAATAATGTTTGTTCATCCATATAACCCAAAAAACAAAACGTTATTTCAAAATTCATAATTTTTTATTAGTATAAATAGGAGCTGGATCCACTAACCTGTGTTGGTGAAGGAAGTAGCGGACATAATCGGATACTATTTGTGAATCTGCAGCCAGTAAAAAAAAAATAAAATAATAATAATATAAATCAGTCTTCAAGAATCAAAAGCCGGAGTCAAGGTTAGAATGTAGAACCAAAAGAATGAGAGAAGATAATATAATGTTGCATCACTCAATTTCAAATCTTCCCCACAATGCTAATATCTATAAACAGAAAAGATGCATGTCGAGAGCCAAAATATAAAAACTAGAAACAGATTGTGCAGAAGACTGAGGATCTAAGCCATCATTAACATTATTGAATAGCCAAAAGCACAATTATCCAGTATCCACCAACAAATTAGTTTTATCAAAGCCTTACCAAGGTAAAGCTCGTCAATCATAGTTCTAAAGCCTCATAATGTATATATCACATGTGCTTGATAAAGAATAATATGGTTGTTCAATAATAATACGACAAACCACCATACAATTCCTGTCACCTTGTTATTAGCAAATATATACTTGTTATGTCTTGTTTAGAGAATCCATTGTAAGAATATATGAAGCTGCGTAGTAGTCTAGATTTAAAACAACAAACCAATGCTAATCCAACAATAAAGAGTAAGTGAAGCTATATGCCAGCTAACAAATCAACCAACAAAATAACCAGCAACAATCCTGAAAAAGGAAGAATGATACCGATCCAGAGTGACAAACATAGACATTATCTGTCAGTTGTGTAATTTTGTCAGAAGCCTAATTTGCCACATATACTTTTCTTAAAAAAAGGGGACAAAAAACCCTAATCCCCAAAATGTTATCTACAGGCGAACCACGACGGCGACGGCAACACACACAACGACGACGACGGAGCACAGAGAAGACAGCGAGTTAGTGTCGAGCATAGAGAAGACGGCACAGGGACGAGAGTCGAGCGAGCCTGCGAGTGAGGATGATTTTGAGATAGGAATTTTGAAATGTTGCCCGTTCCTATTTTTTTAGAGTGAGTTGGTTTTTTTGTCATTTCCCTCAATTCAATGTCAGTTTAGGCCCTAGGGCCCTTTCTAGGGTTTTCAGAAAGTTTGGGCCTTTTTTAGGTTTTTTTGGACTAAAAGAGCCCCTATAAGGATTTTCCCAAAAATATAGACACACCAAACTCATTTACATATGTCAGAAGAGGACACAAATTTATCATATACGACCACATCTTTTCTAACTGCCGTTCAGTAGCTAGTAGCCAAATCATGGACCACTACTTTTTTTTTTTTTTTTTTGCATAATATAGGCAAGCCGGAGCTTGGAAAGAAAACTAGGAACTAGACCATAAAATCTAGTTCTAAATAAACAAACTAACTACAATACTAAGATCGGCAGGCCATTTGGTCCCTTGCCACCAAATCAAAGCATCCCATAGGAACTGTTGGAATAATGGTCACATCCTCATGAGAAGGAGCATCATGGCCTTCCTTAGCCAAATAGTCAGCACATGCAATGTTGTCTCTTGGCGTATAGTAAAGCTTCACGTCCCAATCCTAGAAATGAATATCTCTAATATCACCAATGATGTCTCTCAGAGGGTGATCATCATAACAGCAGTCTCTCATGATTATATTGATAGCATCCAGGGAATCAGAGTAGAGCATAATCTGTTGAAGTCCCAACTTCTGAGCCATTCTCAGTCCTAGCATGATGGCATATAGCTCCGCCTCAATGACCGTATGAAGACCGAGGGACTTGCAAAACCCCATTAGCCATTGTCCTTGAGAATCCCTGATCACTCCTCTGCACGCTGCCTGGAATTGTTGTCTAACTGATCCGTCAACATCGATGCGAACCACATTTCTAGGGGGTGGAGTCCAAGACTTCTCCTCATTCCTGCCAAGTTGAAAGATTTGGTGAGATAAATGATGATTGACAGTACTCTCAAATAACAAATAATTACACAAGTGAAGCATCTCCCTGATATCAACATTTTTTCCTTGGAACAAGGATTTGCATCTTGATGTCCAAAGGATCCAACAGCCCAAGCAAAATATTCTCGACCACGAAAAGTTCTGAAATTTTCCTTTTCCTGGCCTGTGATGGGTGTTCCAATTAAGCCAAACCTGCAAATTACCTGCAAAAAACTTGGAAAAATAGTTAGGTCTTAAAATTTCTTTCCAAAATTTTCTTACCCTTTCGCAGTCCCTGATTACATGGAGCACACTCTCCTCACTATTACAAAGGAATGGACCACCAACAGGTAGTGTAATTAATTATATTATTAGTTTTCCACTTCGATGCTTTTGATGATAATATTTTTGGGAGTGGTCGGTTGATTTTATTAACGGAGAGGTTGATGATGAATTTTAGATGGACATTAACACGAATCTGGAGAAAGCTATTGACTATGTGATCTATTTGGAGGAGAGAGTGAGAGAGCTGGAGCAGAAGCAGAGCAACAATACGAGCGGGAAGAAGGCGGCGGCTGCGTGGGGTCATAACGGCAACTATTATGATGGCGGCGGGTCTTCGTCGTCGCGTTGCTGTGAGGAGTGGTGCGTGGCGTCGCTGCCGGAGGTGAAGGCTAGGTTTTCGGAGAATGAGGTGTTGATCATAATTCACTGTGAGAAGCAGAAGGGAATTATGAACAAGATATTGGCTCAGCTTGAAAATCTTCATCTCTCTGTCATAAGTAGCAGTGTCTTGCCTTTTGGGAAATTCACTCTTGACGTTACTATCGTTGCTCAGGTAAGAACGCCATGTGGTGTCTGTGTGTCCGTGTATGGAAAAGAGAAATCAGAGGCTCCTTGCTTGCGGACAACAATTGTTTGAATGAGATTTTTTATTTTTTTTATTTTTGCCCATAACTAATATATATATGGGATAGGATATTGTTACCTATACCATTTTTTTTGTTATTACTACCACTTTTCCACCGTTATATCAGAATCTTAATAGGATAGAAAAATTATAAAGGTAGATGAGATTCTGATCTAACGGCGGAAAAGTGGTAGTAACATTGGTAGTAACAAAAAATGGTAATAATAATATCCTATCCTTATATATATATATATATATATATATATATATATATATATATATATATATTAATTAAAAGATTAATGATACTTATATTTAACATATTTCGCGGTTCTACTCATCCCTAACATAAATAAGGGTATATTTGAGGGAAAAAAAATTATTTTGACACATTTATTATTTTAAATTAATTTTAACCATTTTCTTAAATTGTGTAATTCGATTATCGATTTCCTAGTTACCGTAGGGAGTGCTCTGTGTCACACACACTGGTAGTTCAACTAATGATCATACTTATTAAGAAATTACTCTTGTCTAATGCTCTTTAATTTAATGCCCTTGATAATACATCAATTTTCTAAATATTTTTTTTCTTTTTTTCATTAAATTTTATATATAATGAGTGACAGCTTGATATCTCATGCATATCAAATGGTGTGATTTTTAATTTATTCTTACAATTTTTGTAAGAAAAATAAAACTGCACGTCTTTAAAATTATATATTTTTAAAAAAAATTAAAAAGATTTAAAACTATGGATGTCTTTGAGATATGCAGAATAATAATAAAAACAATATTTGGGAGGAGCATGTTCGAGGCTCCAAACCCCCTCGTTAATGAATATTTGTGTTTTGCAGATGGGGGAGGAATTCAACTCGACAGTGAGTGCCATAGCGAAAAGCCTGAGACAAGCTATCTCCAACTCCAAGTAATTATTACGGAATTAGAGATCATAAATAAATTCATATATATATATATATATATATATATATATGTTTGCATGCATGTGGAATGGTACGTTGAAGAATTGAAGATGGCCCTAAGAGGAAGTGTTGCAGAAAATTGTTCGTTTTTGGTTCAAGGGACTAGAAAGTTATGAGGAAGCCTCGCAATGCTCGTTTAGTTTAATTTGTATTAAACTTTCAAATCTGTTTAATTAATTTCCTATTTAAGTGTATTTGAATTGATTTTCATCCTGCTCTAATAACTTCATACAAGGTTTGGCTATGATTTCTTAGTTTTATAAAGTACTACCTTTAATCCTTAGTATAAAATCTAATTAATTAATTTATGAAGATTAAGGAAGTTAAATAAATTATTTAATTATAATATATATTACATAATCTCTCTAAAATATTTATGTGTATCATTAAATTATATATAATAGAAAAAATATTATTAAATCATATATCAGTTTATAAGACAAATAAATTAATTTAGATAAAAATGATAAATAAAGACATAAATTTTTTTTTTTTTAAAAAAAAAGGTTTTTTGGGTAAACGGGGAGACCCCACCTCCCAGTATCCGATACCTTTTCTTAAGCATGTCCTTCTCAACTGGGCTAGATATCCTAGTAACTGACCAATCTAAACTCAATGAGTGAAGTTCAAATCTATATTAACAAGCCCATTTATATTAGTGGTGAGAGTAATAACTTTTTTTTAGTATGACTTTTACAAAAGTAAGATAAGATAAAAGTTTGATTGAAGGTGGAATATCACTTAGAGGGGGGGTGAATAGGTGATCTCAAAAATCTTTTTGTTAATAGCGCACAGGGACAAATCACAATGAAAAACAGAGGAATAAGTTAGAAAAGAGAAATAGACACAAGATAATTTATACTGGTTCGGTTCAAAATCTATGACCTACGTTCAGTCCCCCAGAACACCTAGGATTTCACTATCTTTCAAGAACAATTACACACTCTGTAAACGAAGGATGGTCCTCTCAGTCTCAGACTCCACTCCCTCTTACAAGTTGTAATTGATACACCCTCTCTTAAGGTTCTTCAACCTTAAGATACAACTGATAATGAAACGAATGTTTAAGAACTCCTCACTAAGTAGATAAGATATTGAACACTGAAGCACAAATTAATGAAACAGTTGAAACAGTGAATAACAATAACTCAAATTGATTGCACAGCGTTTCAGTAGGTGACAAAATTGAATACGATGAGCTTTTATAGTATTTGTCATTAATGCCGTTTGAGGAGTTTGCAAACTAACCGTTGAGACTCTTCATAATTTCTGTTAGTCACAGATGCACTCCGTTTGTAAATAGTCGACCATTGCTTCATTAAATGCTTCACCGTCGATTGTCTCAAAGCAGAGGTTGACTCAGAATAATAGCTGGAATAGGTTTGCTTCAAAGGAATGTCTTCGTCTACTACATGCTTTAATTCCGTTTGCATGTTCACCTTTACTGAGTTGCATTAAATGCGTCTGACACATATTGCTTTATGATATGTTTAATGGTTAAACAAAGTTAAGAATATCTGAAAGCCACTAACAAACTCATTAAACATTGTTAGGAGTAATAAGAATCAACATTAAATAATACCCAAAACTTTAATCAGAAGATTGCATATTACGAGAACAGATAATTCAAATTTAATCAACATTCTCAAGAATTAATCATGGTATTCTCAAGAATTATCCAGTGCTCATTGTATTTTGTCTCAATCATTCTCGAGAATTAAGGTGTTAATACTAGAGAATTATAATTCCAGATAACTTATGCAAGGATAGTTTTTTTAATAGGGAAATGAATTCTGGAGAGTCACATCTAAGTTCTCGAGAATTAAAACAATGATAAGGAATTCTTGAGAACTATATTCTCATTCTCGAGAGCTACTGGAGAGAACTATTGAGCCGTTGAAAGAGTATTCTTGAGAATTGCTTTGGGCATTCTCGAGAATTTACTTGTGCAATTTCTCTAAGACATTCTCGAGAATTAGTTGCTTATTCTCAAGAATTATAACAAGAAAGAATTATGTTCCAAGATTGGACCTTATTCTCGAGAATTAAATTTTCATTCTTGAGAGTGATATTTCTGTCAGCTATTCTCGAGAGACACTCTGCTGTTCTCAAGAATTACAATTTGAAAACAATATTGATTCTAGTTCACACATTCTCGAGAATCAAGTCCTCATTCTCAAGAATTAGAGTCAAGAAAAATTTCTTTGGCAGTGAAATTCTATTCTCAGGAGTAAATTTGGCATTCTCGAGAATTAAGCCTTTGGTGAAATCATTTTATGCTTGTTAGGTATTCTCGAGAATCACCTTCTATCCTCGAGAATTATGACTCTGAATTTTTCAAGAATAAATTTGAAAACTCTCAACTATTGTTATCATCAAAACATACTTGAGAGCTAACACAGATTGTAAATGTGATTTTTATTTGAATTGATGGTGTCAAAAGTGACTTTTTTCCAAACTAAAAAGTGTTTGGATTATTATTTCAAAAGTCGATTGATATGGAAAATGACTAAAAATGGCATGAATCTTATTAAATATTACATATACATATTAGTTGTATATATTGCAATAATTAAAGATAAAAATTTAAATTTAAATTTGAAGGGAAAAAGCTAAATTATTATTAAAAAATTAATAAACAATAAAGTCCTTGATTAAACATATTTAATGAATAAAATTATATATAAGTTAGAATGTATATAAATATTTTTTCACAGATTGATACTAAATATCACATTACTCAATCATTTGTTCTAATTAAGATCTCTCCCTCAAAAGTAATCAAAATTTCCCAATTTCATATTTAAGGGTGATAAAGTACTAAATAAATAAGACATAAAATTATTAAGTAAACAAAAATAACATTAGGTATAAATTAATGGTTCAAACATATTCAAATCCTTGAATTAGTTCATAGTTACATGTTTAAGAAAATCTAGCAACACATGGCTTCCAAAAGAGTCATCATCTTAGCAACAATTAAACCAAAGTTCAAAACCATAATGAAAATCAAAGGAAGGGGAATAGAAACAAAGTAGTGAGATTAAGCACCCAAGAGCTTCCTTTGGTTCAATTCTGAGCACCTTCGGCTGTAGAAGAAGAAGATTCCGCAGTCCGAGAAAGCACCTCTTTTTCTTCTTCGTTAGTTCTTGCTCCCCCTCTGCTATTAATCAACGAAATCGACGCTCCAAAGTGAAGGTCACTGCTCAATCGCTCCTCGGAGAAGAAGAAATCTTGCCAGCGTTCAACTCGACTTCCCAAATTACTCTCACTGTCAGTGTCATCATTTGGTTTGTACCCAAATCACTCATCAAATAATGCTAAATTTTTTGATCAAAATGGGGCATTTGCCCATTCATATTACTGAATTATGTTAGTTCTCAAAGTGTTTTGATGATTAACAACAAGTATAAACATGTGTTGAAGTATTTCAAAATCAGTTAGAAATTGCTTAACAGTTGTTTACTCGAGTAAGGGTAAGTTTACTCCAGTAAAGGACTGTTGAAGGATTGCTCAAATGCGTTTTGGGAAGTCTTTACTTCAGTAAAGAAGCTTTACTCCAGTAAAAGACTTACAGAGAGCAATCATGTTTTCGAAATTATATGCTTACTCGAGTAAAGGAGTCTTTACTCCAGTAAAGGCCATCCAGAGAGCAACCAAGTTTTTCAAATTAAATTGCTTACTCCAGTAAAGGAGTCTTTACTCCAGTAAAGGCCATCCAGAGAGCAACCAAGTTTTTCAAATTAAATTGCTTACTCCAGTAAAGGATTCTTTACTCCAGTAAAGAACCTTCAGAGAGTAAAATGAATTTTTGAATTTAAGTTTCTTACTCGAGTAAAGCGTTGTTTACTCCAGTAAAGGACTTACAGAAGCAAATCAATTTTTTTTAAAAAGTGATTGCTTACTCTAGTAAACATTCGTTTACTCCAGTAAAGATTAGTCTACTCGAGTAAGGCCCATACAGAGAGGTTACCAATTTATCTAAGTCTGGCTTACTCCAGTAAACAAATCCTTACTCCAGTAAAGAGGCATTTCGAACTTAAAATGTTTTCACATGAATAGTGTCTTACTCGAGTAAAGTACTAACTTACTCCAGTAAAGCTCTTGGATTTCAAACTCAAGCCTCGATGATTATCTCTGGGAAGAGCTTACTCCAGTAAACTTTTGTTACTCCAGTAAAGGCACTTTTGCACAGTGCCTTACTCGAGTAGAGACGAACTTACTCGAGTAACCAACGGTAACTTTTCGTTTTTGAATTTCACGAATTCATAAATCATTGTTGGTTGATCTAATTGCTTTCATATATCACTCACTCATGTTCCCATATGAGTTTAACAAGTTTGTTGAGTGTTTTTCAGTTAACACAGATCAAGATATTTGAAGATTAGTGAGATAAAGCAAAAAGTGAACAGTGCATTTAATGCACTTCTGAAATCTCATCCATTCTCAGCTAATCCACCTGAGCACGCCTAATGAACGTTAAAGAAAGCTTACTACATCAAGTAAAGTCAATGTCAACGGGCAAAAACTCAGAGGATGACATCAGACATCATTAAGACTTGGATTAGCAGATGTTTAGAGAGAGAAGATGACCAGAACTTAAGCAAATCACTTCCAACGGTTGGAATCATCTCACAACGGTCATTTAATGTTCTCTACCTATAAATAGAGATCATTAACTTCATCTCTTGCGGATACACCTACTCTGAGCGAAAAATCTACTAAGTTCATTTATTGTGTATTAGCTATCACTTGTATTGTATCATTTTGATACTTAGAGCTTCAGTATTCATCTATCTACTCTTGAGAGAGTTCTCATCTGTAAAATCATTTATTGATTGAGATAACTACAAGTCAGGGGACTTGGTAGTTGGGGTGTATTGATTACAACTTGTAAGGGGGAGTGTGTTCTAGTGAGAGAACAACTCTTAGTACAGAGTGTGTAATCAATATTGTTGAATTAGTGGATTGAAAATCCCAAGTGAGGCTTGGGGACTGGATGTAGGTCAGAGAAAGGACCGAACCAGTATAAATCGTTGTGTGCAAAGCTTTTCTCTCTATCTTCTCTGTTCTGCCCTGTTCTGAAAGTGTAAAAACAGAACAAGTTGTCGAAAATTTTCATTATACCCAATTCACCCCCCCTCTTGGGTATAAAGCTCCTCTTTCAAATTAAGTATACATCTTGGGTATGTTTCCCCCAATATATCCTGTTGCAATTGCCTAATAACAGATTCAGGAGGGCTGTCAAGACCGACAAACAACACCTCCTGTTTAATACTATCTCTAGCTAGTATATCTGCACAGAAATTACATTCCCTATACACATGTTCAAACTTTACATTTAACAAAAGTTTCATAACCTCACAGATTTCTACCAGTAAAGGATTATCAGCAACCTCAGATGTCTGCATTTCCTGAAGCATCTACACAACAACAGCCGAGTCACTTTCAACAATGACTCGGGTGTAATTCTTACTCGCAACAAGTTGCAGGCCAGCTAACACTGCCCACATCTCAGCCCTCGCAGCTGAGCAAAAGTTCAGTTTCCTTAAAAATCCACCAAGCCAATTCCCCTTATTGTCCCTCAGTAAACCTCCATAGCCTACCATCTGCTGTTCCTTATTCGACACTCCATCCACATTGATTTTTATCCAACCTCTTCCAGGCATTACCCATCCAACTTGTGCCTCCACCCGAGATCTCCATACTCTCCCATACTCCAGTCTAACCCTTAATATTTCTTTATCCTTCTTCAAATTTGGACTTATTCCTCCATGTCCATAGAAGCCAACAAGCAACCCCAAATACTAAGCACCAGTTATTCCTCCTTTGCCTCAAATTCCAGCCAAACCACTCCAAACCTTCCTTCCTTTCAAACTCTCCTCCACCTCTACCATTCCATAAACTCTCCCACACCTTGCGAGCCACTCCACAATCCCTCATGACGTGCATTAAGTCCTCAGCCATCTCTAGACATTTATGACAGCAAGGGTTACCCCCCATCATTCGGCTCCTCCTAAGGCTCGTGAGTAATCTATTATGCATAGCTAGCCGTAAACAGATTTGCACTCTGCGAGGACCCTTCCAATTCCACAGCACCTTCCACTCCTTTTCCCCCTTCCCTTGTTCCCCCCTTAGGCTGTGATACATTTTCAACACCACATAATTATTATGTAGTGATGATCCCCACCATATCACATCCTCAATCTCTTGCTTAGTCGGTGGGCCTATATCCAAGAGCATTTTCCTCCCCTCTTCACTTATTCTATCAGCCATCCCTTCTATATTCCATCTCCTATCAGTCACCATATCAGCCACCCTTATCTCCTTTAAACCTCCCGGTAATTATAACGTCCTCAAAATTTACTTAACATAATAACTAATTAAGGGTTCATTAACTACTAAGTAATGCCCATCAGTTACCAAAATATACAAAAGTAAATCAGAGTATGCCAAATGAGCCCTAACGTGGCAATATACAATCATCCAACGTATACCAGAAAATGGAAGCACTACTGTCCGAAGGAGTAGCCTAAGCTTCTGAAGTTTTCCCCTGATGGACTCAGACGGGAACTATCACCTAGAAAAATGTGGTAACCATCAATCCAACTCATTACGAATACTAATATGTGCTAGTGAGGTTCCATGTGGAACAATTTATACAATGAAGTATTTAAAAATAATAATATATATATATATATATATACTTTACCAATATCCACATCACAAAATTTCATATCATAAATTATGTATCACAATTTTCATTAACACAATTCCCAAGATGCCTCCCACCAATCCAGCCGAACCGCCTTATTTCCTCCGACTAGACCCATGGCTAAGTTACATCCATGTTACTGGTTACTCCAAAAGCTCACTGGTCATGTGATGAGGACCGGCCAAAATCCTCAAAGCACATGCCCCAGACCATAGGCCTTTTCCCCTCATTGAATTAGTGGGGTGTCGTAAACCCTCATTGAACTAGTGGACCAGTCCCTCATTGAACAGGTGGGACAATAGAAAGCCAACCATCGTGCACCAATGGAGGCCTCACCACGTGGAGGAATATATTACTTCATTTCCTCCTAATTCAACCCTTCCCATAATTATCATAATAAATATCATAATATCAAAACCCTCAATTTTTATACATAAATAAATATATGCAAATATTTCACAATTCAAATCATAAAATTCCACAAGGCAATTTCTAATAAGATATTCATAAATATTTCATGAAATACTCACAAACAACATACTAATACACATAATAAGTGGAAAGTGGTTACCTCTCGCCGAAGCTAACTATTATCACACAGCTCCTAATCCAAGAGCTCAAATTCACGCCAAAAAAATCAATCTACCACAACCAATTTACTAATCATTAATAACTCTTCTAAGACTCTACACAATCGAAATTATAACTTATAATTTCTTAAAATTAACAACATACAAATCTTAATAATAAAATATTTGGAATGTTTAAAGTGGACACATTATGACGGAACTGGAAAAAAAATCAGAGAGACCATTACAATTATTTATTTCTCCTTTCAATTTATTATTAATTAATAACTCCCTTTACTATTTATTCCCCCTTTTTTATAATAAAACAATGCCTATTTATTATTATTTAATTATTTAATTATTCTACTACTACTACTATTATTATTATTATACAATTAATTTAAACTCTCAGAGACTATCATAATACTTTAAATTAGGAGTTTTTATAATTACCAAACATTATATGAATTATGCTTTAATGCTTCTCATGGATTTACTGAAGTGTTTGATACATAAACAACTATATATATAGTTAGCAATGCTTGTGAACTAATCACTAATCTTCATCTCAAACTCTTGCTACGTTTAATAAACAATGCTTGTGAACTAAATAAAATGATATAGATATAGTTAGCAAACATGTAATTGATGAAGGAAACATGTACGGTGAAATCTCGTATGTTCTATGTTTATCAAATTTCATTTTCATCTCTATATATTTAATATTGGGTTTCAGTTGACTTCCTTAGCACTACTAATAGCATGCGTTATGTTTATATTTAAAGAACATGAAAGCAAAGTTTTTCCTATAATTCTTATGTTTTGGGTTTCCCATATATATGTGTGTGCGTCTGCAAGGTACACACAGTAAGACTTTGGGTGTGTGTATATATTTTTATTTATTTATCATGAAACTAAAAGAAATCTAATATCTAGGAGAAGTTGTTGACAGTTAGTTTGCAAGACTTATATATTTGAGAGAAGTGGGGTACGCTCCTCTACAAGTTTGCTTCCCCATGTTTTTTTATTTTATTTTGGTATTTAATCCCTACTAATCATCCACACCAATGAAAAACTGTGTGTTCGGGTCTTAGTGGGGGTAGTACAGTTGCAACATTATTCCCATATGAAAAGTTAAACTATAAAGTTTGGTGTTGTTTACTCTACTGCTCACACAAAACCCCCTGCACTCATGATATTACCCGCACAACTTATAACAGCAACTTATATTTATGTATGACAGAAAGTTTTCCTTTCATTTTCTACATGCAACAACACCTACACACACACACACATATGATAGCCAAGTAGAGTTTTGACAGCTAACTCTTCTTTCTTGCTTCCAGGTACGTTGGTGTGTGTGTGTGTGTATGCAGCTATGTATATCAGCAAATATCAACGCTCCCAAAGCTTAAAACTCAGACCTTATGTTGGGAAAGTGACGAAAGCTAGGAGGAAGAGATTTTGATGATTTACCTTCAGTTAGTTCTTGGCTCCCTCTCCCGTGTTCACACTCCCTTCTTCTTCTTGGCCTTGCTCTGTTCACTAGGATTTAAACAGAGCATATACAATCCCACTCTCCCCCTCTCTCGGGTTTCTCTCTTTTCCTTCTCAGTTCCCACTCTCCTTCCCTCTCTTTCTTGTTCTCTCTCAGCTCACTCTTTGTTTGAGGCAACATGAATGATTAAAGCAATGGAGAGTAGTGAGTATAAACTAAATTAAGGGTCCAGTCCGAGAGAAGAACCGCTGGTCCAAGAAGCATTAACGACGTGGGTGTGCTGCTCGAAAATGCTTGAGCAGGTATGGTCTCCCGCTGACTCTCCTTTTCATCTCTGCGTTTTCGTGTTGGCCGAAAGGTATGAAAAGCGCTGCTTCGATAAAAAGTAGCTGAATAAATCCTCTTTTCAGCATTTTCGTTAAACACGCTGTGATTTCTTGCGTGTCTCTGTGATCTTAGTGTTAATGTGTTCGGTGTGTGCAGTGGGGACAGCTTATTATAACAGATATTGGGTTGGAATAATATAGGCTGGTGTGATTTAATGGATTGCATGGATAGGTGATTTGAATTAAAAGAAGATAATTGTTATTGTATTGGGCTTAGGAATATATATAGGTTCTATTAATAATTAACCTTTGCAATATTTCCATAATTTTATTATAAATTCCCAATTTTTCTTTTCCAAATAATTAAGTTAAATCATTTGGCCTATTTTCCACCATTCAATTCTCATATATTATTTTTATAAATTTTAGGCATGATTAATTCCTTATTTGAATTTATTCCTTTTCCCATAATAAATTAATTAAGGGAAAAAAATAAGTCTAGATTTCTAATAGCTATTCTCATAATTATTCTAAGCCAAATTTTATAATTTAATCTCCTATATAATATTCAAATTCCAAATCCCAACATTTGGGATGTTACAGTAATGGTTCCAAACAAAGCTCACTCAGTTGTTTACCCCCTGGCAACCACTTATCATACTAGAATTTCGCCTTCTCTCCATTTCCTAGCTCCCAATAAACATGTTCTGCAACCTTTGGCCAAATTCTGGCTGTACTCTTCCATAGCTAAGAATCTGCATTAATAATATCAATCCGGAGGTTCTGCGAGAAGAGGAGAGGAGATAGGCGATTAGGGGCAACTAGGGTTCCGAGTGAAAGAGAGCAACCTCCGCCACCTACTGTGACGGAGGAGATGAGCAGCCCCTCCGTTCGCACCTTGCGAGGAGGGGTAGGTGAGGAATTTCTGGAGGAGGATCGCGATGGACTGGGAAAAAGGAAACGAAAGGTGAAGTTCGCTGGAGATGAGTTTTCAGGGGAGGAATCCTTGAAGGTCAGAGATGAAAGTTGGATGCAATCGAACGTGAATGAGCAAGCACCAAAGTCCTATAGGGAATCGCTCCTTCAGAACGTCAGCGCAAGGTCGAGCTGGTGGGAATGGGCGAATGATGATGATGAAGAGCAAACAGAGGGCTATGGCGCAGAGACTGACTTTGCGAAAGTTCTCAATCCAAGTGACGGTATAAGTGTGGACCTCTCCAATCCACTGTGTCCGACATTCATGCTAGAAGAGAAGGAGAAGGAACAGCTCATGAAGCCATTCAGGCGAACTCTTATGGTCAAATTGATGGGTCGACAACAGTCCTATGGGTTCATGATGAAGAAATTGAAGCAAATCTGGGAGAGAAAAGGTAAGATTGATATCCTCGATCTGGAAAATAATTTTTACTTAGTGAATTTCCAACATCTGGATGATTATATGGGAGTGTTGATTGGAGGGCCTTGGGTTATAGCGGATGCATACCTGAGTGTGTCTCGTTGGAAACCTGATTTTAACCCGAAAAATGAGAGAATTGAATCTCTAGTAGCATGGGTGAGACTTCCGGAATTACCTGCACCCCTGTTTGATAAGAAGTTTCTTCTTAATTTGGGGAATGCAATTGGGAAGGCTATCAGGCTTGATGTCCACACGGCACAGAGAGCCAGGGGAAAATTTGCAAGAATATACGTTGAGTTGGATCTTACAAAACCTCTAGTACCAGCGTTTAATGTCGAAGGGCGGCACCTTAGTATTGAGTATGAAAGCCTGAATTTTCTGTGCACAAAATGCGGATGGTATGGGCACAACAAGGGGGAATGTGAGGCTTTTCACAGGAGGTCAGTGTTGGGATCCGTACACGCAGCGGATTAAAATTTTCTACGAATCCCGTCCCGACGATCACTCAGGTGCGTTTAAATCAAGGTTAGGGAACCCGAATCATACCTTATAGAGAACTCGGAATCATCCGGAGCCGGAGGTTTTCCTTTGATTTTAGCGAACTAGTAGCTCAAGAATCTACACAAACCCTTTGCGCACATTTTCTCATGGCGATCAAGAAAACCCAAACTGTAGTGAATTCGTCCGCGTCTCGTTCTCTTTGAACTGGTGGGCTACCTTCTCGATCAGCAGAAGACGACTCTTAAAATCGGCTTCCTCTACCGGTATCCACACGAACAATCTCTGAACACGGACGCGGCAGCGTGCCAGCGCCTCAGACTGTGCGTCTCTATCTTTTTCGCTCTAGGGTTTCTCGCGGCTTTTTAATACACTCGATTAAAACTCCCGTAGGTTTTTCTAAACCCATCGGCATATTATATTTAAAATTAATCCCCATTAATTTTGAATTTTGAATTTTAATTAAAAAATATATATTAACTAAATCTATCTGATAGATTTAATCTAATGTATTTATTTAATTCAAATTAAAAGCCTTCTGATTTAATTTATCTCTATAAATTAAATCCGAGAAATGATATCTATCTATTTAATTAAATCTGAGATACAATATCTCAATTTAAATTAAATAGATAATGATATCTTTATTCGAAAATCAAATGAGATATAATATCTCTATTTGTTTTAGATATTTAATTTATCCGATAAATTAAATATAAAACAAATACCATATAATAATATTATAATCTCCATTAAATAATATTATTATATTATTTTCGAATTTAATATATATACACATATATATATTTACCCCAGATTAAATTCAGTATTCATTTAATCTCAGATTAATCTGAGATTCAATGAATTTGGACACTTTTACCCGTGTTGGATTATTCTTGTGTGCGACCCTGCAGGCCCATATGAGATTGGCAGTGGGCCAAGACTATATCAGCCCACAAGTCGCAAGCGGCCTCTAGCAAGACATTGCGACTACCCAATTCACATGGGGATCGATGACACGATACTACCTATCGTACAACCATGTCACGTCCCTTTTGTCACGCGATAATTCGGTCAAGGATGAGGCATGGATAATGTCAGCTTCCTGTTATTGACCATTACTTTCTCAATTCTCAAGCAGTCTAATAAGTGAAATGGAAACTCTTTTCCATCACAGTATGGCCATACATTTCTTAGACTCACTCATCGAGGGGCCCAGTATTATCTCTCTACAAATGTGAGGGACAAATTCCATCTTGACCATTCACATTCCTCCGCATGAAAACCATTGATCCCGATCCTAGCCTTTATCATCACCCGGTCAAAGGTGACTTTTGACTAGGTCAAAGACCAATGACTCATCATGTAGGAATCCATGATGATCTCAGGTCATAGGGCATTGTGATGCGGTTATACATGAGATAAGCTTATGACTTAATCCATGCAGCTTTCTCATAGTGGGTCGGTCCAGCACCTTGTACTCTTACAAATGCCCATGACTTTGATTTGTATCTCCATACCTCAACAAAGTCATACTAGTCTTAACTCATCTTCGCTCCCGCGTAGATGACCAATCAGGGACATTTAGGATAATCTATAAGATATATCCAGGGATACATTTATCACCATAAACATGCGAACGAAGTGATAACTTAATGGAGAACAATGACTTGCCCCTAGGGCATAATTTCCAACAGACTCCCACTTGCACTAGGCGCAATCATTAATTACTCTAATTCTCATTGCCCTAACATGACGCTCATGTTTTGCTTATGCAAGCGACTTAGTAAGAGGATCAACTACATTGTATTCTCCTGGTACTTTGCATACTTTCATATCACCTTTATCTTTGATTTCTCAGATAAGATGAAATTGCCTGAGTACATGCTTGGTCCTTTAATGTGACCTAGGCTCCTTGGTTCATGCAATAGCGTGGCTATTGTCACAGAACAAGTCTATTGGATTTGAAATGGTTGGAACCACCCCAAGTTCATAAATGAACTTTATAATCCAAAAGGCCTCCTTTGCTGCATCCTATGCTGCTATATACTCAGCTTCTATTGCAGAATAAGCTACAATGCTCTGCTTAGAGCTCTTCCAGCTTACCGCACCACCATTCAACAAGAATACATATCCTGATTGCGATCTTAAATCATCTTGGTCAGTTTGGAAAGTCGCATCTATGTAACTAGTTACACAGAGCTCATCCTCCAAGCCACCATACACCAAAAATAAGTCCTTAGTCCTTCTTAAGTACTTAAGGATATTTTTTACAGCAGTCCGGTGACCCTCACCAGAATCTTGTTGATATCTGCTGGTCATACTCAAGGCAAATTGAAGATTGGAGCTAAATACCCAAGAGGGGGGTGAATTGGGTATTTTTATAAAATTAAAGAGTCTACTCTGTTTTTGACTAATGAACACAGGGTAAAACAGAGGAGAGAGGGAGAGAAGCAATACACCACACGATTTATACTGGTTCGGTCCTTTCTCTGACCTACATCCAGTCCCCAAGCCTCACCTGGGATTTTCAATCCACTATAATCAAATATTGATTACACACTCTGTACTAAGAGTTGTTCTCTCACTAGAACACACTCCCCCTTACAAGTTGTAATCAATACACCCTAACTACCAAGTCCCCTGACTTGTAGTTATCACAATCAGTAGATGATTTACAAGATGATAACTCTCTCAAAGAGTAGATAGAATAAACACTGAAGTACAAAGTATCAAATTGATACTATTACAGATGAAAGCTGAACACAATAAATGACACTTAATAAATTTTTCGCTCTTAGTTGGTGTATCAGCTTGTGAAGAAGTTAATGCTCTCTATTTATAGGTAGAGAACATTAAATGACCGTTGTAGGATGATTCCAACCGTTGGAAGTGATTAGCTTGGGTTCTGGTCATCTTCTCTCTCTAAACTTCTGCTAATCCAAGACTTTGATGAAGTCTGATGTGGCTCTCTGAGGATTTGCCCGTTGGAGATAACTTTACTTGTTGTAGTAAGTATACTTTAACGTTTAGAAGGCGTGCTCAGATGGATTAGCTGAGAATAGGTTGATTTGCAGAAGTGCATTTAATGCACTGTACACTTTTTGCTTTATGGCTTTGACCTTCATTTATCTTCATCTGTGATTGCTGAAATTCACTCAACAAACTTGTTAAACATAGCTAGGAATATGATTGAATGAATTATGGAAGCAATAAGATCAAACAATAATGATTTGCAAATTCGTGTAATTCAAAAATCAGTTTTGACCGTTGTATACTGCGGTATGTTCCTCTATACTGGAGTATGCCACTGTGCATACTGCAGTATCCAAAGGCTTACTGCAGTAAGCAACTTCCAGAGACAAAAACCTCACGAAATGATTTCGAAAGAAATGCTCTATACTGCGGTATGCAAATAACATACTGCAGTATGCGAGTTTTTGTCAAAGAGAAGAGACCCCGTGATTGCCCAATACTGCAGTATGAAAACCTATACTGCAGTATGCAATGGTTATGAAATTTAAGAGCCTTCTGTGAGAGCCTTTACTGCAGTATGCAACTCCATACTGCGGTATTTACTTAAGTGAGAAAATTTGATTGCTCTCGGGTTGGCCCTATACTGCAGTATACATACCTATACTGTGGTATTGGCTTGACCAAGAGATTTAGTTGCTCTCTGGATGGCCCTATACTGCAGTATACATACCTATACTGCGGTATGGGCTTGATTTGAAAAACACGGTTGCTCTCTGGAAGTCCAATACTGCGGTATGTAACTAACATACTGCAGTATTGACTTAACATCATCAATTTGATGACCTTCTGTAAGTCCAATACTGCGGTAAAGAAACCTATACTGCAGTATTGACTTTACTTCAAAAGATGGATTGTTCTCTGGAAGTCCAATACTGCGGTATGTCATCCTATACTGCAGTATTGACTTAACATCAAAAATCTGATGACCTTCTGTAGGTCCAATACTGCGGTAAAGAAACCTATACTACAGTATTGATTAATCCCGAAAGAATATTGCCTTTCTGGAAGACTCTATACTGCAGTATGCAAACCCATACTGCGGTAAGCAACTAACAAATGATTTTCAAAGGTTCTTGGAAACTTCAAAACATGTTTTACACTTGTTGTTAATCATCAAAACACATTGAGAACTAACACAAATAACACATCCGGTCGAGTACATAACATGGCATACATGATAGATCCAATGGCGGAGGCATATGGAATCTTACTCATACGGTCTCTTTGATCTTGTGTACTGGGACATAGATCCTTACTGAGATGGATGCCATGAGACATGGGCATGTTACCCCTTTTAGAATCCTGCATACTGAATCTATGCAGTATCTTGTCTATATATGTGCTCTGACTTAGGCCTATCAGCCTCTTGGATCTACCTCTATAGATCCTAATCTCAAGGATATAAGTGGCTTCGCTTAAAACTTTCATTGAGAAATACTTTCCTAACCAAGACTTGACACTCTGCAAGGTAGGAATGTCATTCCCAATGAGTAGGATGTCATCAACATAAAGCACTAGAAATACAACTGTGCTCCCACTAACCTTCTTGTAAACACAAAGTTCATCCATGTTTTGAATGAATCCAAACTCTTTGACTACTTCATCAAAACGATGATTCCAACTCCGAGATGCTTGCTTCAATCCATAAATGGATCTTTGAAGCTTGCAAACTTTACTAGAGTCCTCTGGACACAAAAAACCCTCAGGTTGTGTCATGTACACATCCTCAAGCAGCTTTCCGTTAAGGAAGGCTGTTTTCACGTCCATCTGCCATATCTCATAGTCATAATATGATGCAATGGCAAAAAGGATTCTCATTGATTTGGCCATTGCAACTGGGGAAAAGGTTTCATCATAGTCCACACCATGAGTTTGAGTGAATCCTTTTGCAACCAGCCGTGCCTTGAAGACATTTACTTTGCCATCTATGTTAGTTTTCTCTTTGAAAACCCACTTGCACCCAACAGTTTTTACACCCTCAGGTGGATCGACTAAGGTCCATACCTTATTGTCGTACATAGATTACATTTCAGGCTTCATGGCATAAGGCCATTTTTTGGAGTTTGGTCCCACATGGTGTCTCGATAGGTCGTTGGCTCATTCTGCTCAATGAGCAAAACATCACGACTTCCAGTGATCAGAAATCCATATCTCTGAGGCTGTACCCGTGATCTATCAGACCTTCGTGGGCCTTGTGTTACTTGAGTAGTCTCAACAACTTGTTGTGAGTCTTCTCCTGTTTCCATCTATGGTTCTACATTGTCTTGTGACTCTCGAACTTCTTCGAGATTCACCTTACTCCCACTGGCTCTTTTAGAAATAAACTCTTTTTCTAAAAAGATACCATTCCGAATAACAAATACTTTGTGATCGGTGGGACTGCAGACATAGTATCCTTTAGTTTCCTTAGGATACCCCACAAAAAGGCATTTTGAGGATCTTGATGATAATTTATCAGAGACTTGTTGTTTAACATAAACCTCACATCCCCAAATCTTAAGAAATGACAAGCTAGGTTACTTCCCAATCCATATCTCATGTAGTGTCTTTTCAACCGCCTTTGACGGAACACGATTTAGTGTGAATGCAGTAGCTTCTAGGGCATGACCTCAAAAGGAAGATGGAAGATCTGGTTGACTCATCATAGATTGAACCATATCTAATAGAGTTCGATTCCTCTGTTCAGAAACATCATTCCATTGAGGTGTTCCTGGAGTAGTAAGCTGTGAGATGATCCCACAACTCCTAAGATGGTCAACGAACTCTTGGCTCAAATATTCACTACCCCGATCAGATCGAAGTGCCTTAATTGTTTTGCCAAGTTGGTTTTGCACTTCATTTTGGAATATTTTGAACATTTCAAAAGATTCAGACTTATGTTTCATTAGATAGATATAACCATATCTACTAAGACCGTCTATTAATGTAATGAAGTACAAATGACCTCCTCTAGCAGCTTCATTGGTCCATACACATCCGTATGTATGAGGCCCAATAAATCGGTGGCCCTCTCGCTGTGTCCAGTAAAAGGTGCCTTTGTCATCTTACCCAATAAACAAGACTTACATGTATCAAATGATTCAAAATCAAATGACTTCAGAAATCCATCTGTGATGGAGTTTTGAAATGCGTTTCTCATTTATATGGCCTAGACGACAATGCCATAGGAAGGTAGGACTCAAATCTTTTGACTTGATCCTTTATGTCACAAATGTCCATTCAATTTTCTACTATCCTTGAGATCCTAAACATTTATACAAATGTGTGAACCACATGTAGTATCTAATACCCATGTTTGAGGAAGTAGAAAAGCGAATGTCTATGACATAGATACCTGAAGCGATAGCCCGCTATCCTTCTTGTTCTTTTCAGATCTTCGAGGCAGAGTGTGCGATTCTTCTTCCAATGACCAATTTCATTGCAAAAGAAGCAGACCCCTTCCTTCGGAGGTTTTGCCTTCTTGGCTTTCCATTTCATACCCCTTCCATTCTGAACAGACAAAACAAAACTGGGCCTCTTCTCAAGGCTCTGCTCAGCAGTTTTGAGTATCCCATGCAGTTCAGAAATTGATTCCTCCATATTGTTCATATTGTAATCCATGACAAAGTCATCATAACTTTTTGGGAGTGAGATCAAGATCACATCTGTAGCTAACTCCTAGGATATGGGGAATCCAAGCCTTTTAAGGTGATCAATGTAGCCTTTCATTTTCAAAAATGAGGACTAACTAATTCACCTTCAACCATCTTGCAAGAGAATAAGGTCTTTGTGGTCTCATACCTCTCTTGTGTCGCCTGTTCCTGGAACATTTCCATAGGATAATAAATCAGCTCAAACACCTCTATGTGTTCTAGATCTCTATCGAGGTCTGGAAACAAAGTGGTAGGCTTCAGGCATCCTTTATCCATAGAGTCATCTTGATGCTTCTATAAGCATCAGTCTAATCTCTTGGATCATCAACTGTAGGCTCGTCAGGAATGGGTTGATCGATGAGATACTCCTTTCTTTCATGTTTAGGATCAATGGTTAAGTTCCCAAGCATGTCAAGAAAGTTCATCTCATCGAGTTCGTCCTTCTCAAGGACTGATCGCATTGATGGTGTTGAGGTGTTACTATTCTACATGATTCTACAATTTAAAAGATATGCAAAGTTTAATCAGTAACCTCCCACTGAATTAATAACCCTCATTATAATTAGTGGGCTAAGATCCATATTTGGCTTAATTTTAAGTCCGCTTTGGCAGGACGCTTAAAATCAAGTTATTTAGGTAGGCAACTTCTTTGCCAATTACATCATATGTAACTCTTAGATCTTTATGGGATTCAATCATCATATGACCTAGCATGTTTAATCTCATCTAATGCCTTGAGATCCAAAACCGTTTTGATAATCTCAATTAAGTCAAGACAATAATGAATGTAGAGTATCACCATTACTCTCTCTTGTCTCCCCAAGATTACTCAAATGTATCCACTTTGGTGGAACATACAAATGGATGATCGAGGTTTTGACAAGTATTCATTTATTGATGATATTGTGACTTAAGATTTTATTTAGAGGATATTATTAGATATAATCAAATTAATCCTATTAATTTAATTCTAAATTAATTATGAGTGATCTAATCAAATCATAATCAAAATTCTAAATTAATTATGAGTGATCAAAACAAATCATAATTAAAACTCTAAATTAATCATAACATAAGTTAATTCATACAATTATGAAATAAATCATTATGATTAAATTATTGAGACTTGCGGTTGTCGCTTCATTTTAATACGACTAGATCTATATCTTATAGGATTTCTAAAACCCTAATTGGCCGTATTAAAATATTCAAAATTAATCTCAATTAATCTTGAACTCAAATTTTAGATTAAAATAATATTAATTAAATTGTCCAACAGATCTAATCTAATCTATTTATTTTAATCTAAAATAAAAGCCTACCGATTTAATTTATCTTTATTAATTCTACCTATATGAATGCAATCATTATTGTATATCTCATATAGAATCTAAATTAATCATGCAGTGATCATATCAAAACATAATTAAAACTCGTGAACAACATGGCTCATCTAACCTGTAGTCCCCTCAAGCCAATGAGAGGACTTCTCTAAATAATGAGATGAGAAGAGATTTAGAGAGAGGCATGGCATGCAGGCCATATTTAAAATTACAACACTAGTAAAATCTAGAGCCATGTTGTTCACCATACCCAAACAACAATTTGTAAGGTTATGAACATACTTTAATTCATACATTTATGAAATAAAATATTACTCATGATAAACTTCTCTAATCTTATATTACTTTATATCATGATTTAAATTCTCATACTACAAACAATTTCATTTCTCGCGCTACAAACAATCAGCCGGTCCCGCTAGCCAGTTAGCAGGAGCGTCACGAGAGCTTTTGAAAACATCATATTCTTTTAGAAAGAGAGTTTCATAAGACTTAATTTCAAACCCCCAGGGGCGTTGTTCGAGCATGATCGAAAATTCTGAACGATTCAGAACGTCTTCGATGCGCACGAACGTGACGGACAATTCCGAATATCGTGCGCTCTGAACATTTCAGAACTGTACGAAGCAGCCGCGACACCATTCTAGAGACCCGTCTAAAACCCTAACGCAAATTTTCAAATTAAAGCATTCAAGATTCGATTTCTTGATATAAAGATTCAGTTTCTTGCATACAAATATTCAAATTCTTGCATACAAAGATTCAAATTCTTGCATATATATCACATATAATAGCATGTATAGAAACCCAATTTAAACGCACGTTGAGTTGGCTCTAGTACCACTGTTGGGATCCGTACACGCAGCGGATTAAAATTTTCTACGAATCCCGTCCCGAGGATCACTCAAGTGCGTTTAAATCAAGGTTAGGGAACCCGAATCATACCTTATAGAGAACTCGGAATCATCCGGAGCCGGAGGTTTTCCTTTGATTTTAGCGAACTAGTAGCTCAAGAATCTACACAAACCCTTTGCGCACATTTTCTCATGGCGATCAAGAAAACCCAAACTGTAGTGAATTCGTCCGCGTCTCGTTCTCTTTGAACTGGTGGGCTACCTTCTCGATCAGCAGAAGACGACTCTTAGAATCGGCTTCCTCTACCGGTATCCACACGAACAATCTCTGAACACGGACGCGGCAGCGTGCCAGCGCCTGAGACTGTGCGTCTCTCTCTTTTTCGCTGTAGGGTTTCTCGCGGCTTTTTAATACACTCGATTAAAACTCCCGTAGGTTTTTCTAAACCCATCGGCATATTATATTCAAAATTAATCCCCATTAATTTTGAATTTTGAATTTTAATTAAAAAATATATATTAATTAAATCTATCTGATAGATTTAATCTAATGTATTTATTTAATTCAAATTAAAAGCCTTCTGATTTAATTTATCTCTATAAATTAAATCCGAGAAATGATATCTATCTATTTAATTAAATCTGAGATACAATATCTCAATTTAAATTAAATAGATAATGATATCTTTATTCGAAAATCAAATGAGATATAATATCTCTATTTGTTTTAGATATTTAATTTATCCGATAAATTAAATATAAAACAAATACCATATAATAATATTATAATCTCCATTAAATAATATTATTATATTATTTTCAAATTTAATATATATACACATATATATATTTACCCCAGATTAAATTCAGTATTCATTTAATCTCAGATTAATCTGAGATTCAATGAATTTGGACACTTTTACCCGTGTTGGATTATTCTTGTGTGCGACCTTGCAGGCCCATATGAGATTGGCAGTGGGCCAAGACTATATCAGCCCACAAGTCGCAAGCGGCCTCTAGCAAGACATTGCGACTACCCAATTCACATGGGGATCGATGACACGATACTACCTATCGTACAACCATGTCACGTCCCTTTTGTCACGCGATAATTCGGTCAAGGATGAGGCATGGATAATGTCACCTTCCTGCTCTTGACCATTACTTTCTCAATTCTCGAGCAGTCTAACAAGTGAAATGGAAACTCTTTTCCATCACAGTATGGCCATACATTTCTTAGACTCACTCATCGAGGGGCCCAGTATTATCTCTCTACAAATGTGAGGGACAAATTCCATCTTGACCATTCACATTCCTCCGCATGAAAACCATTGATCCCGATCCTAGCCTTTATCATCACCCGGTCAAAGGTGACTTTTGACTAGGTCAAAGACCAATGACTCATCATGTAGGAATCCATGATGATCTCAGGTCATAGGGCGTTGTGACGTGGTTATACATGAGATAAGCTTATGACTTAATCCATGCAGCTTTCTCATAGTGGGTCGGTCCAGCACCTTGTACTCTTACAAATGCCCATGACTTTGATTCGTATCTCCATACCTCAACAAAGTCATACTAGTCTTAACTCATCTTCGCTCCCGCGTAGATGACCGATCAGGGACATTTAGGATAATCTATAAGATATATCCAGGGATACATTTATCACCATAAACATGCGAACGAAGTGATAACTTAATGGAGAACAATGACTTGCCCCTAGGGCATAATTTGCAACAGTCAGCTGAGGAGGGTATGGAGGTGGAGATTGAGGAGGCAAAGAAGGGAGATAAGGAGGTAGCTGTGGAGACTTAGGAGGTATGGAAAACAGTACAACGTAGCAAGCGACCTAGGAAGAACGTTACCTCGAACTAAGAGCAAAATAATGGTTCGCGCTTTACTGTTCTAAATATGGATTCAATGGAGGATGAGTAAAGTGGTAAAACAGCTCACATAACAGAGAATGCTGGTACAGTTGATAAGATGGGAATTGGCGTACAGGATAGAACTCATGTTAAGCAGAATAAACAGAACAAGGGAACTAAGATGGGGGCTGGTGTTGGGATAGCTGAATCCTCAAAAAAAGGAGCTGAAGGAAAGTCGTCACGGGTAGAGAAAAAAGGTGAAGAGGTAAGGAAAGATAAGGTGTTGATAGCAAAGAACAATAATGGGGTGAAAAGCATGGCAGAGGAGGGTAAGCAGATTGCACAGAGGTGTGAGTGTAAGTTCCGGCTGAACCCAAGAGGGGGGGTGAATTGGGTGAAGTATAAAAAACTTTAGTTAACTTGAGATTCTTTTCGTAACTCCAAGAAATCAGTTTAGAAAGCAATAACCATACATTTATATATGTAAACACATTCAAACATATATGCTGGAAACGTAAGAGATAAGGGAAGAGAATGTGCAAACAGATTTATACTGGTTCGGCCCTCCTTGACCTACATCCAGTCCCCAGGCACCTCCTGAGATTTCAATCCACTATTTCCCTCAAGCTTTAATCGGGTACTTGAGAACCGCTACAATCCCACAAGTTTAGCCGGGCACTTGTGCAGCCTTTTACAAATCTCTTACAGAGATACTCCCCCTTACACACCGTAAGGATACACCGCTTGATCACACACTCTGTACTCGAAGTAATCCTCTCACTAGGATTCACTCCCCCTTACAAGTTGTAATCAACACAATGTATAACCCACTCAAGATTCCCCAATCTTGAGTTGCTCTCAGAAAGATAATGTGTTTACAATAAATTTCCTCTCAAAGGAATGGATAGATAATCACTGAAGTACAATCACAATTCAGTTCACTCTCAAAGCTATCTAGACAAGTAAAACAAAGTGAAAAGGATGTAGAAGCAGAGTATCAGCATTTTGACATTGTAGACTTGTATCTCCCCGTTTTTCTGCTTGAGTCCATGTCTTTTATAGGTAGAGAGAGGTATGTGACCGTTTATGACTGTTGTAGGATGAAATATAGCCGTTAGAAACTAGCCGTTGGAGCTTTTGCACGGTTTTTGATGTTCTGACATCACTTTTGCTTTTGTCTTAAACCTTCAATAAACTTTCTTTGATCTGTCTGAAACTCACCAAGAAAATGGTTAAACATGTCTAGGAACACTAGAGATTAATCATGGGAAGTATTAAGATCAAACAAGAAGGCATTGCAAATTCGTTAGATTTGAAATTCTGAATCAGCGTCGCGAACTCGAGTTCAGTTCTTGCAGGCTCGAGTTCGAGGCTTCATTGTTCAAAAATAAGTAAGTTCAAAAAGTGTGAACCTGAGGTTTGTTTTCTAAACCTGAGGTTCTCAAGTGTTTGAAAAGCCAAATTGCTCTCGGGATAAAATGAACCTGAGGTTCGCAACTCATTGAAAAGTTACATTGCTCTCTGTCTGAGATGAACTCGAGTTCGTTCACTTATAGGCTCGAGTTTGGCTTTTCCCAAATGCTCATTTCTTCTCTGGAACTCTCAAGCTCGAGTTTGTGACTGATGAACTCGAGTTTGTAAGTTAATTTGTGACTTGGTTGATTCTGACTTGGCCTGGTTCGAGTTTGCAACTTCGTCAACTTTCAAAGATCATATCTCCCTAGTCTGAACTCCGTTTTGGTCCGTTCAAAGCTTGATTAAAAGACCTTTGAGTCTATTTTCATATGCCACTAATTTCAGCTCAATCGGATTTGTCGTTTGTGAGATACACCCAAAATACCGAAGGTGGGTCTGGACTGTGACGTTGATTCTTATGGCAACTTGTAAAAATCATAGCTCCTTGATCTGAACTCCTTTTGGCTTGAATTTTATATGAAAATGACGCATTGGGAGTCTAGTTTCATATGCTTTTGGTTTTGTCTCAATCCAATCTCTAGTTTGGGAGATATCGTCGAATTACCAGACCTCGCCCGAGCTGAACGTGAAACAGAGTGGAGCTGAAGTGCTGATGACCACTGTGAACTCGAGTTTGCACTTACAGGCTCGAGTTTGCCTAGTCCAGAGACACCAGAAATGCTGAAGACACTTATAGGCTCGAGTTTGCTTAGTCCAGAGACACCAGAAATGTTGAAGACACTTATAGGCTCGAGTTTGTGATTCTAAACTCGAGTTTGAGGTCCTAAACTCAAGTTTGGGGTCCTGAACTCGAGTTTGCTCATCCAGAAGCTAATTTTTGTTAACTTTAACTCTGAATTGAGTTATTCCAACTTCCATATGATCTTGGAGGCTTCTAGCTTCAGCATAAGAACTTGAATAACTATATCTTCATTCCATTCATCAAGTTCTTCCTTCTTCCATCTCCCAACTTGATCATTCTTCTTCATTGAACTTGAGCTCATCATTCTTTACAGCTTCTACCTTCTTCAATATCCATAAAGTGATGCTTATTATAGAGACTTCCAGTATCACATATAAGAATATATATGCATGTTCTTTATTTGGTCTCTTCTCTTCTACTTGGTTATCACCAAAACCCATTGATAACATCTTGCTTCCTTGATAACCTCTGCAAATACTTCTTTCTTTCAATTCTTATCTCCTTCTTGATTAATCTCTATAATTCAACTTGGATTAATCTACATTAAATACAACAATTAGTCAATGTAGGAGATAACTATATTACTCAATCTTTTTGCTTATAACAATGACAATGGCATCTATATAAGACATCATCAAAACTAATCATAACCAACATTCAATGGCATTTATATAAGACATCATCAAAACTAATCATAACCAACAGTGAGCTTAATACCAAGATAGTTATGGATTCCTTTAAAGGTAGGGAGGTGAACATTTGTGATAAAGAGAACCTTCAACCGGGGGGATCCGAGGAGAAGGTACTGGTTAGTGATGTTGGTATGAATATGGATGGGGAGGAAGAGGACCCCATTGAGAGTTCGGGCATGAGCATGGGGGATGATTTCGCCACCCCTATGCTTGCAAATGCCTAAACTTTGTTTGCTGGTTGTGTCAGCTGGTTCAGTATTAAAAAGTGCTGTTATGATGGTTTTTTTAATATGGAACTGTAGGGGGCAGCGAGCAAGGGAATTGCCACTGTTCTTAAGGATATGAAATTTAGATATAAGATGGATATTGCGATCATACTGGAACTAAGAATCAGTGGCACTAAAGCAACAAAGGTTATAAGAAATTGGGGATTTAAATATTCGACAAGAGTGGAGGCTGAGGGCTTCTCGGGTGGAATTTGGTTGTTGTGGAACAAAGAGGAGATTAGTGTGGATGTTTTGTGGAGAGAAGAGCAATTCATTCACTGTAGAGTGGGTTTGGATGGTAAAAAGATGCTACTAACAGAGAAGGCAAGGGGTTTGGGACACTTTACACAACATGGCTTGTGAGATTGCTGAACCTTGGCTTTTGGCTGGGGATTTCAATGAAATAAAATCTCCGTTGGAGCAAAAAGGTGGAGGGCGAGTAAACGAGGCTAGATGCAGAAAATTCAATGAGTGGATTCAGTGCTGCAACCTTATTGATATGGAAGCGAATGGGCCTTTCTTCACATGGAAAGGTCCAAAATGGGATGGCCTTGATAGAGTCTTCAAAAGGCTTGATAGATGTTTATGTAATGTCAGCTGGATGGAGATGTTTGAAGATGCAAAAGTGAGAGTAATCCCTAGATTAGGCTCTGACCATCACCCCTTGCTAGTGAATTTGTGGAAAGCTCCATTCAAACCTGAAGGAAGAAACTTCAAATACGAAGTGGCTTGGCAAATGCATGGCAATTTCAAAGAATTCCTGCAGCATACCTGGAAGAATGGGGAAGAGTTGAACATGATGTTGTCGAATTTACAGCAGGACCTAAATTGCTGGAACAGGGAGGTTTTTGGGAGGATCGAGTACTGCAAACGAAGGTTGCTGAAAAGATAAAATGGAATTCAGCAGTGTGCGGATAGATATAGTAATCCTTTTCTTATCAAGTTGGAGAAGGATCTTGAAGAGGAGCTGATGCAAATCATGAGACAAGAAGAGGTACTATGGTTTCAAAAATCAAGGGGAAGATGGCTAGAGGAGGGAGACCGTAACACAAGGTATTACCATACAAAGACCTTGTGTAGACGTCAAAGAAATAAGATTAAGATGCTCAAAAATGATGAGGGAGAGTGGGTGGATGATGAGGAAGCAATTGTAACTATGTTACAAGACTTTTATAAAAGCCTGTTTAGTGAGAGTCGGACTGAAAGGGAGTGGTTCAGAACTAACCAACAATGGGGTGCAATGGAAGTTGTTCAGCTAAGCAACCTAGGCAAGGAAATTGGGGAGGAAGAGGTGAAGAATGCTTTCTTCCAAATGGGAGCATTTAAGGCACCGGGGTGTGATGGTTTCCCAGCTGCTTTTTACCAACATAACTGGAATGTGGTGGGAAACTCTGTCATCAGCTTCATTAAAGAACTATGGAGGAACCCAAGCAGAATTGAAGAAGTCAATGGTATACTGCTTGTTCTAATACCGAAAGTGGAGCACCCGGAATTTGTAAGTCAGTTTCGCCCTATTGCTCTATGCAATGTTATATATAAGGGGCTATCCAAGGTTATTGTTAATAGGTTGAAACCTCTTATGGATAGTCTTATCTCTCCTTTCCAAACTAGCTTTGTACCTAGGAGGAGCATCCATGATAACATCATTATTGCTAAGGAAATTGTTCATTCTATGAATCGATGTAAGGGGAAAAAGGGTTACATGATTATTAAAATTGATTTAGAAAAAGCCTATGACAGAATGAATTGGAAGTTTATTGATTCTGTAATGGAGGAAATTGGTTTTGATGGAAAGTTTAGGAGTGTTGTTAGGGCCTGTGTGAGCACATCAAAAATGGCTTTAATGTGGAATGGTGGTAGGCGGGAAGGTTTTGTTCCAGCCAAAGGATTGAGACAAGGAGATCCTTTGTCTCCATATCTGTTTGTATTGGGTATGGAGAAACTCACCCATTTAATTGTTGATTGTGTCAATGAAGGGAAATGGAAACCGTTTAGAATGGGCAGACATGGTACGGATGTGTCACACCTATTATTTGCGGATGATCTGCTGTTAATTTGTGAAGCTGATCTAGATCAGATGAGTTTAGTGCTGGATGTACTAAGGAAGTTTGGGGATGCTTCTGGACAAAAGGTTAATGTGCAGAAGACAAGTGTGTATTTCACAAGGAATGTGAGCAGGAGAATTCAGAATGAGATTTGTTTACTGTCTGGGTTCAAAAAAATGGATGAATTAGGAAGATATTTGGGTGCTTACATGTTGAATGGCAGGGAAAGCAAAAGGAAGTTACAGCACCTCATCGACAAGATGCAAGAAAAGTTGAGCAGCTGGAAAAAAACAGACATTGTCCCTTGCTGGCCGTATTACTCTAGTGCAAGCGGTTACAAATCAAATGGCAGTGTTCTACATGCAACACTCTATAATTCCAGTGAGTGTAAGAGGGCGTATGGAAAAACTACAGCGAGACTTTATATGGGGAAGTGAAGTGGGAAAGAGGAAAGTGCATGCGTTGAGCTGGGAAACGCTTTGTATGGACAAGAAGAATGGTGGACTAGGCTTGAGGAACCTTGAGCTAATGAATGATGCTTTATTGGGGAAAGTGGCTTGGAATGTAATTTCTAGGCCAGAGTGTTTGTGCTCAAAGGTGCTGATAGGTAAATATGGAAGGGATAGGAACCTGCATGTAGAAAGCAAGTGGGCTAAATCTGACTCAAAGTTGTGGAGGAATCTGGCTAGAATATGGCTGGAGGTTGTAAGGAATATGGTTTGGGAGGTAGGAGATGGCGGTACTATTAATTTTTGGAATGATATTTGGGTGGATGTGGGATGTAAGTTAGCTGATAAATGCACAAGGCCGATGCCAAATTCTGAAAAACAGAGCAAAGTGAGGGATATGGTGAATGCATAGGGGGAATGGGACTTGGAGAGGATCGGGGTTTGGGTAAATGAGGAAGGGTTAAACCTTATCATGGTTGTGCATCCTCCGACTGTGCAATATGGACGAGACTTTGTGAAGTGGGGCTGTAATTTGCAGAATGGGTACAGTGTGGCTGAAATGTATCATTCCTTGAAGAAGGAGCAGAATTCTGGAGAGGGTATATGGCAAAGGTTGTGGAGTTGGAAAGGCCCTAAGAGAGTCCAAACTTTTTTGTGGCTTGCTATTCATGACAGATTGTTAACAAGTGTGCGAAAGAGTAGACTTATGGGTGGTTCTGCTTCTTGCCGCTATTGCACAGACAGGGAGGACAGCTTAATGCATGTTCTGCGTGACTGCAAGATAGCTTGGGGTCTGTGGAGTGAGTTAAAAAGGGGATGTATGGAGCCTGAATTCTTGAGCTTACAAGGGCGAGACTAGTTCGAGTGGAATCTGTCAAAAACAAAAAAAAGTTGGCGGCTAGTTTTTGGTTTAGCTTGCTGGCTTTTATGGGGATGGAGAAATAAAAGTAGATTTGAGGATGGTTTTATTTTACCTACTAACCAGTATGCAATTGTGCAGTGGTATGCTCAAGAAATAAGAAGAGCCGAGGTGGAATTTGGGAGAGTCAAAGGCGTGAAATGCGAGGTGCTTGTTGGATGGACTGTACCTGATGTAGGCTGGGTAAAATTAAATGTAGATGGAGCATCTAAGGGTGCAAAGGGGGAAGCTGGATGCAGTGGATTAATTAGAGGGTGTGATGGAAATTGGCTCTGCGGTTTTGCAAGGAGGCTGGGGGTCTGTTCTGCCATTAAAGCAGAATTGTGGGGTGTGCTCACTGGTTTAGAGCTAGCTGTTGCACATAATTTTCCTAATGTAATCATTGAATGTGATGCTGCTGTGGTTGTATCTTTGTTGAAAAATTCGCAGGTGGATGATGCAAGGGAATCACGGCTTTTGTCCCAGATCAGAGGTTATATGCGGCTATTCTCCATGTGCAGAGTTGAGCATGTATATAGGGAAGCTAACAGATGTGCTGATTTACTTGCGAATTATAGTTTCAAGCAAGTGGATATTAGATCTGTGTTTGTAAACCCTCCTGAGGAGGTTGTTAATTCTTTGTACAGAGACAGCGTGGGGATGTTATTTCCACGAGTTGCTTTGATTAATAATTGAGGAAGGGCTTTTGCCCCGCTGTTTACCAAAAAAAAAAAAAAAGAATCTGCATTAACCATTTTGCATTTCTTTGTAAGGTCACATTGTCTCCCATACTTTCCTTTCAACACCTTAGAACAAAGGTTCTCTGGTTTTGACATCACATTCCACATTACTTTACCTAAGAGGGCATCATTCATGGTCTCAAGGTTTCTCAAACCCAAACCTCCATTATCCTTCTTCATGCAAATTGTATCCCAGCTCACAGCATGTACTCTCCTACTCCCCCTCCCCACTTTGCAATATAAAATCCCTTTGAAGCATCTCCATCCTTTGTCGTACCCCAATCAGGATTCGTGAGTGCTGCATAGGAAAGATTGCCAGCTGATTTGTGACTGATTGCACTAAAGTAATTCTACCAACTAAGGACAAGGTTAGCTTTTTCCACTGACTTAGCTTGTCTTGCATTTTATCTAGGACGTGTTGGTATTTTCTACTAGATTCCCTTCCCTTCAACAAAAAGGACCCTAGATAGAGACCCAAATCATCTATTCTCCTATAACCAGCAAGCCCACATATTTCATTCTGTCTTGCCCTACATACATTCTAGGAAAAATAAATAATGGATTTGTGGGAATTTACTTTTTGCCCGGAAGCTTCACCAAATTTTCCTAGCACTTCCATCACAGTGTGCATATTATCCATGTCCACCTCACATATAAGAAGGAGATCATCAGCAAAAAGCAAGTGTGAAATTTCCGTTCCTTGTCTTCCCAACCTCAGTGGCTTCCATTTTCGACTAGCAACACAATCCGTAATCATGTGGGACAACTTCTCCATACCCAACATAAAGAGATATGGTGACAAGGGATCACCTTGCCTCAATCCCCGAAACGGCACAAATACATCTCGTTTACTACCATTCCATAAAATAGCCATGTTTGTTGACTTCACACACCCCATAACCACTCTTCTAAAATGCTCATCAAGCCTAAGATCCTCCAGCACTTTACCAATGAAGCTCCAAGACATCCTATCATATGCTTTCTCCAAATCTATTTTAAATACCATATATCCCTTTCTCCCTTTCAATCTATTTAAAGAATGAACTACCTCCTTAGCAATGATTATGTTGTCATGGATACTTCTTCTAGGCACAAAACTTGTTTGATATGGGGAAACCCACATATCCATAAAAGGCTTTAGTCTATTCACTAGCAACTTAGCTAATCCTTTATATAGTACGTTACATAGGGCTATAGCCTATAGGTCGAAATTGACTTACATTTTCAAGTTGCTCCACTTTCGGAATTAGCACCAACAACATGTCATTTATTTCTCCTATTCGCTCTGGGTTTTGCCATAGCTCCCTTAGAAAAGACATCACGGCCTGTCCAACTATGCTCCAATTGTGTTGATAGAATAAAGCGGGGAAACCGTCGCCTCCCGGAGCCTTAAATCCATTCATCTGAAAAAATACCCTTTTCACCTCCTCGTCTTGAAAATCCCTTCCAATCCTTCTTAATTTCTCTTCATTGACTCTGCCCCAACTCTGCTCAGAATTAATCCAATCTCTACTATCATTGTCTTCACAAAACAGATTCATAAAAAAATTCTGGAACATATTCACAATTGCATGTTCATCCTCACACCACACCCCTTAGCTGTTTTTGAGCATAGTAATTCTGTTCCTTCTTCTTCGAATTATAGTCTTCGTGTGGTAGTATCTCGTGTTACGATCCCCTCATCTAGCCATTGCCCTCTCGATCTTTGGAACCACATAACTTCTTCTTGTCTCAATGTTTGCATTAATTCTGATTCCAACTCAGCTTTGAGATTCACCAAAAATGGGTTGCTTCTTCTATCTAAACAGCACTGGATCCCATTCAACCTATTCAAGAGTCTTCTCTTTCTTCCTTCAACTTGTCCAAACACTTCCTTGTTCCACTCCATAAGCTTTTGCTTCAAGTCTAGCAGCTTCATATGGACCTCATCTTCACCTCTCCAACTTTCACTCATAACCTGTTCAAAACTCTAATGCATTTGCCACATTGCCTCAAACCTGAAATTCCTCACCCTTGGAATTTGTGTTTCAGCCTGCATATTTACAAATATAGGATGGTGATCAGAGCATAATCGAGGAAGAACTCTAGCTTCAGCATCTACAAATTTTTCCAGTCAGGCTATGTTACACAGCCACCTATCAAGTCTTTTATAAACTTTGTCTAGCCCTTCCCATTTTGGCCCCTTCCATGTATAAAATGGTCCCTTCGTCTCAACATCAATTAGACCATTGTCCGGTACCCAATCATTGAATCTCCTACATCGTGCTTCATTTATTCTACCTCCACCCTTCTGTTCTAGTGGAGATCTGATTTCGTTGAAGTCACCCCCAATCATCCACGGTTCATTAGTACTTGCAGCCAACTCTTGCAACTTATCCCATAATTCTCTTCTTTTCTGTTCAACGGGGCTTGCAAATACAACAGTGAACAACATGTTCATATCCCCCAGTCTCACTTTACAATGAATGAATTGTTCCTCCTTCACCAATACATCCAGAATTAAATCTACACGTTCCCAAACAAGCCAAATCCCTCCTGAAAAACCCTCCGCCTCCATTCTAACCCACTTCCTGAACCCCCATCGCTTAATGGTCCTATCTTCTTGACGTCCACTAATCTGAGGCTCCAATATAACAACAAGATCCAGCTTGTACCGAAATCTTATATCCTTTACGACAGCCCCAAACCCTTTACTCGTAGCCCCCCTACTATTCCATATTATGATCTTCATCATGGAAATTATTAATCAATGTGAATCCAGACAAAACAAAACTCAAACCTTTACTAAATTGGCTTTATCTGCACTGTGGGTTGTCCTATCTTCCTCCTCCATACAGTAATCAGTGCATTCAGCATTCACCTTGCACTCCACATTTGGGACACTGCTATCTTCGTCCATGCCGTTCAAATTCTTCGACGTCAAAGGTTGATCGCCTGGATTCACATTTTCTTTACCAGTTGAACGTACGCCCTATCATGGCTGTGAACTCAGAACCTGCTTTGGTAGGGGCTTGACACTAGACGCCATTGACTTCAGATCCTTGCTTCTTCTAGTACCAGCCACCTTTTCCACCTTGCTTTGACGAGTCTTGCCCCTACCCAGATTATAGGGTGTACCATCCTGGTCCTTTCTACCAACCAACGAAGGGCCCGACTCCTCCATTCCTTTGTCTCTTTCTTCCTGATTACCAACCAGCTCAGCCTTCTTTTTAGCCCTAAGATTCCCCTCCTTTAGGCTCTTCTCATTACTGTACTGGTTCAGACTGCTTTGCTGACCCCTGTCCTCTCCCAAGCCATGATTACCAACCCTCGGCTTTTCTATTAGGACATTGAAATGTGATCCCCCCTGATTCTCACGCAATGTTGTTGCATTAAAACGAGGTCTCCTGTTCCTGGTCACAATCTTCCAACACCCTCCAGATTCCTCCTTGTCCTTCTCATCCGTCACTTTTGGAACCACTGCTTCTACTTCCATTTCCTCCTCCTTGTTTCCCTCCTCAAATCCCCTGCACCCTTCCTGGTTGTGGCCAACTCTCCCACATTTTTGACAAAGCGACCCCAAACTCTCATATACAATGCTAAGGATCTACCCTTCAACATTGAACTTAGGCACCAAAGGCTTGGTGAGGTCTAGTTCCACGCACATAAGCGCAAACTTCCCCCTAGCTCTTTGCGCTGTGTGAACATCTAGTCTAATTGCCTTGCCAACTGAATTTCCCAGATTCAACAAAAACTTTTTATCAAACAGAGGGGCTAGTAGGTCCGGTAATCTCACCCACGCCACCACAGATTCGATCCTCGCATTCTTAGGATTAAAGTCTAGATGCCATCTTGCAACATTCAAGTAAGCATCGACTATCACCCAAGGCTCGCCAATTAGAGCTTCCATGTAGTCATCGTTGCTCTAGAAATTTACCAGATAAAACTCGTTCTCCATGTCAAACACGTCTATATCTCCTTTCCTAGCCCAAAACGATCGTAGCTTTTTAACCATGAATTCATACGAAATCTGCCTTCCCATCAATTTCACTATTAGCGTTCTTCAAAATGGCTTCATCAGCCTCTTGCGCTCCTTCTCCTCAAATTCGAATTTTGGACATATTGGATTTGAGAAATCCACCTTGATTCCATCGCTTGGATTAAGGACCCTAGCAAAATCAGTATCTGCTCTGTAGTCATCAATTTCATCTTCATCGTCGTTCTTCGCCCATTCCCACCAACAAACCTTCGCATTCATGTTCTGCAACAACGATTCTCTGTATGATTTAGGCGGCGTGCCCTTTTCCTCTGGCTTCATCCAAGCCTCCTCTCTCGATCGTAGTGATTCGCTATCTGTAAATTCTCCACCCACTCTAGTCACCTGCCGCTTTCTATGACTCAGGAACCCACGATCCTCCTCTCTCATATCTTCACTGTCCCCCCTCGCAATGTGTGATCGAAGGAACCACTCATTTTCTCCACCACAGTGGGTGGTGGAGCTCTCGATTTCCCCAAATGGAAGCCCTAGCAGAGCATCAGAAAGAACGAACTCCTCCGTATATTTAAAACTAAGGGCAAAAGTGTAATTTTGCCTAAAACTAAGGGGAAAAAGTGTAATTTCACCTGAAACTAAGGGACAAAATGGTAATTTCACCCACGTTACTATTCACTTCCATCCAAGTTAACATTGACCAAACGATCAACTAACAGCCATGGTGCTGGGCGCTCCCAAAACGTAACCACATGTGTATTTTTAGTCCAGAAAAAAGCTCGTGGTACTGGACTCTCATGAGAAAAGCACATGTGTAAAATTGCTGCTAAACCAGAGTTTTTTTAATAAAAGACCAATTTCCATATGTTGATTTCAATAGGTTCTTATGTGTCTTTCTATCTGCGGGCAGTATGTTGCATTTTGTGATACGACATTGTACAAGGTTTGAGAGCAATCCAACTTTAAAAAAATAGTTAAAATTAGTCAAAAATAAAAATAATATTCCAAATAAACTTTATTTTTGAAGGACGCCCAAGGATCAAGTAAATAAGAACAATAAGGTAAATATAAATATTCCCAACTTTTTAATTAATGCAATAGATATAATTAATGAGGGGTGGCAATTAAAAAAAAAAAAACATACTCATTAAATGTTTAGACAATTCTTATAAGACTCAGGATATTCAAATTTTAGACTTTTATATAAAAGACTAGAAGGAGTCTCAAGCCTGCCTTTTGTTTGTTTTGCTTTGACGAGTACTCCTTGGGGGTTTCCTCCGTCGTAATATTCTGCGAATCTGCGATTCCTTCCTTTCATCTGATGGGTTGTTATTACTTTAGATATTTGAATTCTTAACATTCTTTCTTCGTATTTGTCCATATTCATCTGCACTATTGAGAGTACAGAACCTGAATGTCGATTCAGTTTCCAGAATTACAGTGATATATTATTAAGTGTTCACAATCTTCACTTTTAACAACATTCTCTAATCTCGCATAAAAGGAACCTGAAATCCTCTCTTAAGTGTGGGAAAATTCTTTCTGCTTAGCATTAGCCATTAGCTAAAGCATTGATGATAATCATAGTCTATCAGGAGAGATCTTCAAGCCAAACTCAGCATCCTAATTTTTGTGGATGGACGGATATCTATGTTTGATTCATACTGCGGCAGGAACTTGCGGTTCGACTGACTTCATTATCTCTTCACCCATCTGTTTGCATCCTACTAGTTTCTGCATAAACAGACAATGCAGGCATCACACAGTGCCAATCAAGTTCATTTAGCAGAAAGATAAGGATTACAAGAACACCAAGAGAATAGATAACACTCCTCTAGTCCTTAATGTAAAGCCTATTTAACTAAATTGATTAGATTAAGAAAGTTAGGCAACTTAGTTAATTATGATAAATATGACATAATTTTCCTAAAATACTTTAATCATCTTCCTTAATTTCCTTACACTCTCTTACTCTCTTATTTTAGGGAACAATAGAGGTAATTTGGGAAAATAATTGATAAACATGTGAAATAGGTTTTAAATTTAGGACCAAAATCAACTTTCTAATTAGGTCATACATTAAGGACTAGAGGAGTTTAATAGAGAGACACATAGAGATATCAAGATATCAACGACAAGATGGAGAATGAGTAAAGCGACTAAACATAGTAGGCATTTAACTTCTTAGTCAATTTAACAGTAGCCAATGGCCTTGTAGGCTAGTGAAACGGAAGCTCCCTTGTAAGTGGCAGGTAATAAGTTCGATCCCGTTTAAAACCTCATGCTGATAGTGTTTGCCCCTCCAAATATATTTTTGTTTTTTTTGGAAAAGAAAAAAACTATTTAAGAGCAATTAAAATATTTCTTGACATCAATACTAAGAGTCTCACAGGCATGGTTACCGTTCCAGCAGAATATATATCAGCAGTTCGAAATCCCCTGTTCAAGGTGTCCAAAACTGCCTTTTCTATCCTCTCAGCAGCCTTATCTTCTCCAAGGCCATACTTCAAAAGCATGGCAGCACTAAGAACAGTAGCAAATGGATTCGCTTTGTCCTGTGAAAAGATAATTATGCAGTTGTAATGGATGTAGTGTAAAGATAAACAACCAAAACATGGAAAGTATTAAAAAACCAACCTGTCCGGCTATGTCAGGTGCAGAACCATGTATAGGTTCAAAAAGCCCAGGTCCCTAAACCAATCAAAACCCAATATGGTCAGGTGAAAAAGATAGTCACTCAACTCAAACATGCTCATGATCTTACATTATAATGATAATTTTTTCATACCGAACTCCCAACACTTGCAGAAGGAAGCATCCCAATACTTCCAGTGATCATTGCAGCCTCGTCTGACAATATATCCCCAAATATGTTATTTGTTACGATTGTGTCGAACTGCAAAGTCCAGCATCAAACAGTGTAACTCTTGCAATTTTTTAACTCAGTATTTTCCTTCTGTGAATTGCATTTAATGTAGCTTAAATTGAAATGAAACTCAGGTTATACTAACATACTCCATAAGCAGACCTGCTTGGGATAGCGAACTAGTTGCATTGAGGCATTATCAACATACATGTGAGAGAGCTCAATATCCGGATATTCTTGTGCTATTGCTATAACTCTTCTCCTCCAGAGCATTGATGCCTGAAAATTATAGACACACCAAACTCTATGTTAGAACAGGACACAAATTTATCATATACCACAAGTATCTTTTCCTCACTACTGTTCACTAGTAGCCATATCATATGCATGTTTTAATTATTTTTAACCCATAAAATTTTGCAGATAATAAAACTTGAATCTTTGAAGTTTTATTTAAGAGTTACACTAATTGACTCATGTGATGCCAATTATTCTGCATTTGAACTAACCCAATCTCAAACACTTCCAGCAATATTCCTGAGGCATAAGCAGAACATCTAAAAAGATGTTTATAAAGAACTGCCAAGATGTGTCTTCATTTTACTGGTGGCAAAGACCAATCAATTTTAGTATTAGGAGAAGATACACTCACTTGCAAAAAGAACCCTCTAGACAGTACTTTCATGCATGATTTCAGACAAGCAACAGATTTTAAACTATATGAAACCAAATGTGATTATGCTTTCAAAAAGATGCCACCCACCACAATGGATACTACACCTCAGGGACAAGAGGTTACTGGGTTGCTAAAAAGACTTCAGAAATACAAGTTTACCACCTTCATCTTAAATACTAGTAAATACATATCGACACTGGTAACAGGGAAAAAAGAAAAAGAATTATAATGAGTATATTGACATTGTGGCCAAGTTATTGTCTTTAATGAGAAGCTAATCTCTGAAAATTTTTACTCTGACACAACGACAACTAATTGAGACATATATTATCAACAATATAACAAAAGGAAAATGTGCATGAGCACAAAAAATTTTCAGTATACCACACAATCTCACAACTAGAGAGTAGCCACAAACTTACTCTGATCATTCAAAACTGGATGAAGTAATAAGTACCTCTAGCACGTTGGCTTTGTCAACAGAACAAAGTTTCCCATGCCGCTTCCGAGCAATCTCAAATGCAAAACGTACTATGCGATCAATCTGGTGCAAGAATTAACACATGTCAGAAACAGACAATCATAGTTTTAGGGATTATAAACACTTATCATAAGGATAGGAGAGTGGCATCAGACCTTAGGAAGAAAAATAGAAGTTCTTTTTGGAGGGAAAATAAAAATGTGAATCACACAACATATAAATTACCACATACATCCTCTTAGAAAATTGATAGTTCTCCAAAAGTAACCTAGATATTCTTCCAGGGGACAAGAAAAAACATACGCTCATCACATGATGGAAGCTGCACTGCCACTACCATCTTTAGGCAGAATTTGAAGATTTCTAATGTACTATAAAAACTAAACACTGGCCCATATCTCTAATTGGGAATGAACATATATTGTACTTCAAGTACCGACTTACATCCTTCAAATGAATTCTATTTCTCAAGCAAATTCCTTCCAGATAAACAGTCTTTACAAAACCATCACATGCATATCTTTTCTTGGAATTCTAGGCATATCATATTTCTTTTAATCATGCTAATCTTTATCCATGGTGATCCATTATTTTTAATCTTTCTAACATTTTCAATTGGCCAACTTTTGTTTGTGCACATCAAAAGCATCTATATGGTTCTGCCCCATTCTATGTTCAGTTCTAAGGTTCAGCTTTCAACTCCTATCAACCTTCTCTTTATATCTGAATATTTTGGAGAAACTGGAATTTGCAATAAAAGAAGGATAAAGAAACACAACATCCTTCATCAAATTAAATTATGGTCCCACAAATTACTTTAAGAAATGTCAAATGCAGATTAATCATAGGCTATAAAATTCTAGAAGAAAATCAATAGGCAGACAAGATGAAAGAAATTATTAAAATAATTTTCCACAGGAGTGGATATGTTAATTATCAATAGCATGAAGAAAAGATAACATCATGATATCACAGATGTTTTATCTAGAAGACCAACTTGGACAAGATACCTCATATGCAGCATAAATCTCAGTATTGTAGCCAGTCTCTTCACCATTTTCATCAGTACCAAAGCCCCTGGGTTTTCCAAAATATATACCTAATTCAACAACACAGCACCGAACTTAGTTACTTATAACTTAGCTACAGTATTTCTAAATTTTTTATAAGAAAAAATCACAAAAGAATGAAGAAAAAGCAATCAAATTTAAAAGTTGTTAAAATAGTCGACAATTACTTTTCAAAGAACACAAAAGAAAATCAAATCCACTGTACATAGTCAATAAAGCCCGACAGACCTCCAGTGAGTTCCCTTACAACCATGAGGTCAACCCCTTCAACAATCTCTCTCTTCAAAGTTGAGGCATCCATTAACTGACAATTCACAGAAGTTAATATAACGCAAAAGCCAACTTGAACTAATACAAAATGGTAGATTCTAGGTAAAGGATATCATTTAGCATCTGATATATAATACCAAAATGAAGTTGTGCTCTATGGTATAATATTGGAAGATTCAATAACTGTTGACCAGAATAAAGCTAATATTTTTCACCAGAAACTATGCTTGAACTCGGCCAAAATCCTAGCCTAACCTCAGGATTTCAAAGAATATTAACTGAAATAATTGCATACAGAGAGAAATTTTTCGTTACATGGACCTATGTTCTTAGCGAGTAAAATCCTTCTCATATGTTGTGTGTATGTGTTTGATAGAAAAGGTAGGGACTTGGCTTCTATTTACATGCCTGCTCATATGATATTAGGAATAAGATATATGGGAAATTAAATTTCCCTGTATTTCAAATTTCATAAGCCAACATTAGGATATTACATTTTGTTTTTTTGTTACAAAGGATATTACACATTCCATAAATATTGGAGGAAGTAAACTTTTACCTGTGGGAATACAATAGCTGGTCTCAAATTGGCAAATACTTTAAGACCTTCCCGTAGCTGAAGCAACCCAGTCTCTGGCTTTAGATGCTTCTCATTTTTATCCCATTTATACCTTAAGTAATTAAAAGAAAGGACACATAATGTCAGGTAGAGAGAAGAAATTGAGGATAAAAGTTATCTAGTGTCAAATTCCAAACATGAGTATGTGAAAAGGATAGCTACCCTCCAATTGCACCCAAAAGAATAGCATCAGATTGCTTTGCCACAGATAATGTCTCATCTGGCAATGGGACTCCTGTCACATCCAATGCAGCTCCACCCAGAAGCATCTCGCGGAAATTAAATTCAATTCCTGATTTAAGAAAGGACCAGATGGTAATTGGTAAAGTAGATACACAGAGGGATAATGCTTAGTATGAAGAAATTACAGAACTACTTGTTTTCAAGTTATAATGTGTCACCTTATTGTATGAATTCTATATAGGACGAAACAAGAAAGAAGCAAGTCCACTGAGCTTAAAACTATTATTTTTAGAGAAAAGCAGGTTCAATACAAGAATCACATGAAGACTAAATTGCGGAGCACAAATCAAAGATAATAAAATTAGGAGACGAAACAGGACATAAAAAGGGGATTTCAACTCTCGACCACAAGATAAGCGACCGCATTAGGGATTCAAACGAACCTTCGAGAGAGCCAACAAGGTCGAGAACATTCTTGGCAACAGTGGTGACTTCAGGACCAATGCCATCGCCGGGAAGTAAAGTGATGGCGTAATTGCGTTTGGAGGTGGAGGAGGCTGCGGAACACCTGACAAGGCTAGGCTTAGATGATTTATTGGGCGACAAGTGAAAGTTTTGAGAAGATGACCTGAAAACCGTTTTGAACTGAAGAGAAGACGCTGCCATTTCTGCAATTGAATAGGCAATTCCGACCGGCGGCTGTATACCACTGAGGATAGTAAAAGGGGTTCGGGGGTGTTTAGGTCGAACGTTTGACTCTAGCTTGGGGGGATTTTCCCTTCGACAATCCTCTTGCACGTAGATATGGATTGTTCTGAGGTATTTGTTTGTGTGTGTTCTACCATTCTAATCTTAATTATAAGAGTGGATTGACTTTTTTTTGGAGAGGAAAATAAATTACTTAATCATTGTATCCTTAGATTATATATTAGTTTATTAGTTAAACTAATTAGTTTGAAGAAAAAAATAAAAATACTCTAAAATAATTTAATTAGCTTCCTTAATCTCTTTAAAAAGTCAACTAGCTCTTATAATTAGGATCGGAGGGAGTAGAGCCGGCAAAACAGGCCGGCCCATTTAAGCCCTGGCCCTTTAAGGGCCGGGCTTAGAAATTGAATGAGTGAGGTGATGTTTGGCCTTCGAGGGCCGGCCCTGAAGGGCCAAGGGCTTACACGAGCCGGCCTTAGAGGGCTACGGGCTGGCCCATCGGGCCCTTCAATTTTTTTATTCTTTATTTTTTAAAGTTGAACACTTGTTGAAGTTGGATCCTTCAATAATTTATATGCATTTTTTATTTGTTATAGAGTTATTTATCCATTTAAGTACAAATACATAATAACTATACTCTAATTTTATGATTTGATTTATTATTTGTTGTAGATAAAGATTATAAATGTGTTCATGAAGCCGGAAAAGAAATTCATGATATTCTTACTCATAAATCAAAGCTTACTACTCAAAGTGAATAACAATCAAATGTCGTTGAAATTGATGATAGTGACGAAGATGACAACAATAATAGTCATTGTACTAATGTCGCTTAATAGTTAGTAGTATGCTTCTTATGTTTTATATAAATTATTTGTGAACATAGTTTGCTTTTGATTATGAATTAGTTGCTGTGTTTATTTGTTAGATGATTTATATTGTAATTTACTAATTATATTTCTTTGAAAAAAATGGAGGAAAAATAATTAAAATTTGGAATAATAATTTTCGGGCCCTGCAGGCTGGCCCTGACCCTGGTGTTCTCGGGCCGGACTTTGAAAAACAGGTATTTTTCTTACTCCGGGCCCCGGAGGGCCGACCCTGTTAGGCCTAGGCCCTGACCCTTCACGAGCCAACCCTGGAGGGCCTGGCCCTGATTGACAGCTCTAGGAGGGAGTAGTATTATTTCATTTAGTTCATTTTTTAAAAAAACAATAATAAGAAAACTACTTTAAAGTATTTAGATTCTATTATGGACCTAAGAAATGGGCCTAACAGAGCCATAGGCCCAACAAGGGCGCTTTGTGATCTGATCTCCTCCAAATAGGAAAAAGGCCAGTTTCCCACGATCTGGGATAATGCAGATAATGGAGGATTTTCCTCAATCAGATCGTGGAGACGTCAATCAAATCGCGAAGATGCGTACGGTTAGAGAACTGGCGCACAACCCACAAGTAGAAAGCCTTTGCGGACCTCTATAAATAGGAGAGCAGATACCAGGTGCACTCTCTCTAATTCTGTGATAAAAATATTTACATTACGTCCCACTGTGCACACACCACACTCCATTAGCGACTCGCCGCTTACGTGTTGCACAGTGATCTATATTTATCCTATGTTATCTGTATCATAGATAGCATTGGGTATTAGCTTTCAAGTGACTCCGATCACTGAGAGCCCAAGAATCCTACATTGATCAAACACTAGCCCCAGGAGGCTAGACATTATTGTTCCACAACGGAACAGATTCCTAGTTTTCCTATAAATTAACTTGTCTTATTTATGAACCACTAATAATATATAATTTAATAGAGATAGGATATTATCACTACCAATTTTATGTCACTACCAAGTCACTGCCAATTTTATGTCACTAGCAAATCACTACCACTTTTTCACCATTAGATCAGAATCTCATCTAGTCTTATCATTTCTCTCTCCTATTGAAATTCTGATCTAACGGTGAAAAAGTGGTAGTGACATAAAATTGGTAGTGACAATATCCTATCCCAATTTAATAATACATAAAAAATGTTATAATTAAGTAACTTATTAAATTTCTTTAATTTTTTTTAAAAAAAGTTAACTGCAATTTATATTTACCAATTGAAACAAAGGGAGTAAATGGATATTAGTGTTTTTCTGGTGAATCTTCCAGGAGTATGAGTGGCTTACTGGCAATTTTTCAGTGTGTTGCAGAGACGCTGTCGTGTTCACTGATCGGATTAGGGGGGAGTTTATTTCTTTGAGGGTCAAGTATCGGCAACCTTAAGTACCTTCATGTTAACACAATCTTTCAAATTCAGGTGTTTGTTATTATTACTGAAAAAAAAAAATTTTAAGTAAAATCACATTAAAAATTGTGATTTTCGAAAACATCATAATGCTCCTAATGTTATTTGGCGCTGCTGGAAGAAGTTTGTTCAACTGTAAGGTACAATACACAGTTCCTTTTTTTTTTTTTTTTTAAATACAACAATTTTAGGAAAGGGGTTAGGTTCACCCACGATCTAATGACAGGCGAAATCTTCCTTCCTCCTAAGTCATATTGATGTTGGGTAGGGCGAAGCGTCTATTACCTTCAAGCGTTTACCTAGACACCTAGGAGTTAGGATGCCTCCCCCAGCGCCTTGACCAACTCCAGGATCAAGCCCCCTCCCTTTGGTGAAAGTGTCCAACTCCTTTGCCAGTTGAGTTCAAAGACGAAGGGTACAAGAAACAGTTCTAATCCTGGTCAATTTTGGAAAACATCATAATACAAGTTGTGCCTGTAAAAGAGCCATGCGATCCGTCCATGCAGCCTAGTTTTCATGCACATTCAGAACACTGGTGGAACTGTGTGTTGGTTAGTTGGAGCCAAGGCGTTCTACTATCTTATGTATTTATATTTATGTATTGTATAATATTTTATTTTGTTCAACAATTTACTTCTAGCTAATTTTTTATCTTCTTTATAATTACACTTCCTTTTTTATTAGGACAATGTTTAGTTCATTATTCATTAAGGATTAAATAGGTACTTAAAATCACTTCCTTTCTCCTCACTCTTTCTATGAAAGTTATTCTACGTATTTTTCTCTTTGTAATAAAGGTAATATTGTCCTGATTAGTAAAGATTTTGGCGTTATGATTTTAGAAGAGTCTTGAGTTTTGATAATAGATAACTATATATATGTAGAGAATGATTAATGACTAATTTTAATCAGTTTAGATTTATTATTTAGTTGTCTTATAATTTTATAATGAATTTCTCTTTAAAAAATAGATTATAATATGTTATTTGCTTAGCTAAAAATAAATCAAATATGTATGTTTTTTTTTTTGAAATTTTTTTTGGGTTTCATATTATATTTCTTTTACTTTCTCCAATCATTTTCTTTTGAGGTAGGTAGAATATGCATTTAAGTATTAGTTTAATTTTATGGATTGAGTAATACTATTAGAATTCATATTTAGTGACACAAGATACTAATTAACACTGACACTTATTTATTTATATTTTTAATTATATGCGATATTATTTAGTAAATAGTTCAATATATTTATTTTTTTTACACTGGGCTAAAAATATTTTCCGATTCTGCCACTCATCCAGAACATACAAAGCTAGGAACGAGATTAATAAAATAGAGTTATCAAATTCCTCTTTGTTATTCAAGATTGCTAGTTCTCATCTAGTTTATGGGTATTGCCTCTCATCCAGTTTAGGGGTATTACCCTTTCTTTTGTGCTAAAAAAACACTATAAACTAATTGTTGGTACATTGATTCAGCACCCTAATATAAAAATTAAAAAAAATTTTTTAAAAAAAAACATCCTGATATCTTCATGTCCCTAACTTATATATAGAGACACCCCAAAGCAGGCACGAATCACCATATTTATCCATAACCAAATCCTCTTTAAGATTTAAGGCTATCCAGTCACGCAGATGTGCAGTAAAGAATTGAGAATGGAATCTTAATAAATTTATTTCTGTTTTCTTTTTTTTAAAAAAAAAAGGTTAAAGGCCCAATTTTTCTTGGAGGTCTTCGCCCATAATATGTGGATATCTAAAAGTTTTTGTTGGATCAAATTTACCTTAAAAGTATTTTTTAAAAAAAAAAAAAAAGAGCAATGCCGCTCTTAACTATTAAAAAAGTTAATGCTCAATATTAAATTAGTTATTTAATAACTTTGCTCCTCTTTTAATAGTTCTGCATGAAATCAATGCAACAAAAACTTCCGGATATCCACAATCACTATGCTGAAAGCTTTGGGATGAAATAGAACCTTAACTCATTGAAAAAAAAAAAAAGGAAAATCACACTCAAGTCCCAAAGATTTTTTTTTTTGAAAAAAAAAAATCATAGTGTACATTCTTCTATATAAAAACTCTCTAAGGACCCCATTGATTGAAAAAGGAAAAGAGAAGCAGAAGGAGTTCGTTGGTCACACAATGCGTTGTCAATATAAGCATATATATTTGTCAACCAATGTCCTTTTCACTTGTTAACGGCTGCTGGTTGAAAATGTGATGTCCAAACTTATGTTCTTTTGATGGGTTGTGAGATTGGTGTTGTTACGTAGTAGATGTGCACGTGAAGCTATTTTCTAACAAGTTTGTTTGCCTATATTAACAAATTATACATTAGAAAATATAGGGTTAAGTACCATTTTTGTCCCTGAAGTACGCGTCCAGGAGCAATTTTGCCTCTTAAGTTTCCGGAGGAGCAATGTTGCCCCTAAAGTATGAAAACGGAGCAATGTTGCCCCTCCGTTAGGTCAACTAACGGTCAACGTTCGTTGACTATTAGTTGACCGTTAGGGTTTCTAACGGAGAGGCAACATTGCTCCGTTTTGATACTTCAGGGGCAAGATTGCTCCTTCAAAAACTTAAAGGGCAAAATTGCTCATGGGCGCATACTTCAGAGGCAAAATTGGTATTTAACCTTTTTTATTTTTTTTAATGTCATTAGTTATTTTACAAAGATGATATTTTGGGTTAACAGCTAAAGTAAATGGAAATGAGGCACAAATTCCAAAGAGAGTGAGAAAGAGAAATATTATCCATACAGAGTATGTTATGTCAAGATCCGGCTGAGGTCCTCTTTGGCCTCCCATCCACTGTTGTTCTATTTTTTAATACTACATGGTTTTGACGCAAAATATACCTAATCCCTCTTTTTTGTTTAAATATTAATGGTACAAAAAAGAGATTTCAGGATACTGACGGGTACTGAAAAAATATTGATAGATACTTCATGATCTTGAAAAATTATTTTAGGACGTTGAAAAAATATTTCAGGATATTGACAAGTACTAAAAAGATATTTCAGGATACTACCTGGGGATATTGGCTGGTACTAAAAAAAAATACTTCATGATCTTGAAAAATTATTTTAGGATGTTTAAAAAATACTTCATAATCTTAAAAAATTATTTTAGGACGTTGACAAAATATTTTAAGGTACTGACAGGTACTAAAAAGATATTTCAGGATACTGACTGGGATATTGGCTGGTACTAAAAAAATATTTCACGATCTTGAAAAATTATTTTAGGAAGGGTTAAGTACCAATTTTGCCCCTTAAGTTTCCAGAGGAGCAATTTTGCCCCTGAAGTATGAAAACGGAGTAATGTTGCCCCTCCGTTAGGCCGTTAGTTGACCTAACGGAGGGGCAACATTGCTCCGTTTTCATACTTCAGGAGCAACATTGCTCCTCCGGAAACTTAAAGAGCAAAATTGCTCCTAGGCGCATACTTCAGGAGCAAAAATGGTACTTAACCAGAAAATATATGTGTATATATTGAAAAGTCATAAAGTAATCATTGACAAGCACACTATGCAACTAATGTCATTTTTTAAATGCAATTTAAAACAGCTCTTGTTGACTAGTGTTTGCACCTATATTGACAAGTAATAAAGTGATCATTAACAAACTCATCTATGTCAACCAATACTATTATTTTTCCACTATAATTTAAAATAGCTTCCGTTGATAAGTGTATATATCTATAGTGACAAATCATAAAGTGATCATTGAAAAATTCATGCACCTAATCATATAAATTAATATCATATAATATCCAAACATCTTAAAATAGTTTCATGCGCATGTCTAACAACACCAATTTCACAATCCATCAAAAGACCATAAAGGTTGGACATCGCATTTTCAACACCATAGCTTAACAAGTGAAAGGGCATTGATTAACAAGTACATATGCCTATATAGACAACATATGGTGTAATTAACCTACTCCTACTTCTCTTTTCCTTTTTTTAATTAGTTGGGGGGGGGGGTAAGAAAGTAATTTTATATTTGTAATTTATATCACTTAGTCTCTAGAGAGTTTTTAGAAAGGAAATCGACACTTAGATTTTTTTGATATTTTTTTTTTCTGATCCTTAGAAGTTGAAAGCAATTTTCCTTGAAAAAGTCGGGGTTGGCTATAGTCAACATCTTTTCTTATTCACTTCCCATCCTCTTTTTCATCTCAGCCATTAGATTAAATTCTTAACTGTTCAGATTTAATGTTTTATAAAAATATTAGGTTTATATATTTTTTAATAATTTAATATTTTATTAATATAAAAATATTATTTTTATAAAACATTAAATTTGAACCGTCCAAATTTCAATCTAACGGCTGAGATAAGGAAGATGATGGAAAGTGGATGAGAAAAAAAGTGAACCGTAACCAAATCCAAAAAAATCAGATATCCAAATAGTGAAATACGACGGCTTTTCTTTTATTTATTTATTTATTTTGTCAAGAGATTAACCGGGAGGCAACTGCCTTTATATTTTCCACGATTCAATCTTTTCAAGTTTAACTCACTCCTTGCCCTTGCGCTTCGTGTGCCCTTGGTTCTTAGGCCAGCTCTAGGAGCTTGGCATCCCCATGTCGCGGGCTCGATTCCCCCATGTAAAAAAAAAAAAAAAAAGTTTAACTCACTCCTTAAGAATGTCAACCGGGTCGGATTATTTATTGGATTATGGTCCGCATCCGGTGAACCATGGATCTCATGGCTCAAACCCTCGCAAGTCACAACACTGCTTCGGTTCTTCTTCTTCCCATTCCAAAGAAGGCAGGCGTTTTAGCACTGACAGAACCTTTCAATGGGTTTGCCTACCTCATGTCGCCTTCGATTCTTCCCTCCTCTTTGTTTCATCCAAACCCTTTTCTATTCCTCCAAACAATTTCCCCACAAAACCCCAACACTCGAACCAAGTTCCAGCAATCTTGATCCCGCAACAGTTCGTGAAACTCTCTTGACATTCCGCAATGACTGGAAACGAGCGTTCGAGTTTTTCAATTGGGTCGAAAGAGAATATCATTTACAGCTCCCCACTGATACATACAATCAGATGATCGATATCCTTGGTAAGTTCTTTGAGTTTCAACTTTCATGGGATTTGATTCAACGCATGCGGCAAAACCCATCTTCTTCTCCGGATCATACCACATTTCGAATCATGTTTAAACGTTATGTTTCGGCTCGTCTAGTTCATGAAGCCATAGAGACATATGAAAAGCTTCACCAATTTAATTTGAAGGATGAAACTTCGTACTGCAACCTTATTGATGCACTATGTGAGTACAAGCATGTTGATGAAGCCGAAGAGTTGATTTTTGGCAAGAACAAGAAGGATAATGTGGATGTCAATGTAAAATACTATAATATTGTTCTTCGTGGGTGGTATAAATTGGGATGGTGGAGCAAGTGTAGGGAGTTTTGGGAAGAGATGGATAAAAAGGGAGTTCAAAAAGATGTACATTCATATTCAATATATATGGATATAATGTGCAAAAGTGGAAAGCCTTGGAAGGCTGTGAAATTATTCAAGCAGATGAAGAGTAAACGGATGAAATTGGATGTGGTTGTCTATAATATTGCTATTCGTGCCATAGGACTTTCACAGGGGGTTGATTTTTCAATTAACCTCTTTCGAGAAATGAAAGATTTAGGGTTTGAGCCTTCTCTCGCAACCTATAACACTATCATTAAGCTTTTATGTGATAACTACAGATATAAGCAAGCACTTGAGATGCTTAAAACCATGCGCATGAATGGATGTCAGCCAAATGCAATTTCATATCATTTATTTTTTGCTTGCATGGAAAAGCCTATGGATATACTCTCATTGTTTTATAAAATGATTGGAAGTGGAGTTCGGCCAAGTACAGATACCTATGTGATGCTTATGAGGAAGTTTGGGAGGTGGGGATTTCTTCGACCAGTTTTTCTAATGTGGGAGAAAATGGAAGAACTTGGATGTAGTCCAGATGCATCTGTTTACAATGCTATGATAGATGCTCTGTTGGAAAAGGGTTTATTAGACATGGCTAGGAAATATGATGAAGAGATGTTAACAAAAGGACTTTCACCTTGGCCAAGGAAAGAGTTGGGGACAACGCTGGAGGTGACAGGAGAATCCCCTGGTGGATAGTTGTGATTTTTAATCCAATTATTTGCATGTGTGATGTTCGTATAGATATATAGGCACAAGTCTCTCTTTTTTATCTCCAGTGGTACCATGGGGGAAAAGGCAAGCAAGGTCAAGGAGATGCAAGATGCTAATATGCTATGTTTTGCTAAAAAAAAAAAAAAAGAAGAAGATAATAACATGCTAGAATTTGAAAATAGCATAGCATAGATGGAATATGACTTCAAAGAAAGAAAAAAAAATTAGCAATTCAGTAACAAGCTTGTTCTTCATTGACTGTTCACTCTATATTGTGTGTATACATAACACGACTCTCCCTGATTTGCTTTGCTGATGCTGGTTCCTGACATGCCTGATTGTGATTGGTTGATTCTCAACCTCTACTAGGCACATGCACAAAAATAAGTCTGATCTGCTGTGATAGTCAGCCTGCAAATTGCTCAAAGTTAGTTATGAAATGCAGTGGAGGCCTTCACTTGATGAACTATGCGAGCTTCGAGTACTTGTGCTTGACTTTGATCATAAATCTCTGTACATAGTGACTTGCCCATATTCAGTACCCAAGTTGCTACTTTTCATGCTTTTATTGGCATGATGTTCTTGAATTCAACCAAATTCTGTACTTATTGGGCTTTGAGTATGGTTTCAACATTTGCCTGGAGTCCTGGACATGCATTAGAGCCTTGAGAATTATTTCAGTATGTATGATCATGGCTTCTGTTTTCCGCTCCCTGGTTTAACCACAATCAAGCTTATTGATAAGGAGTTACTTCCTCTGCCATAATGCTTGTACAGATTATTAAGAAGTTTTCTTTTTCTATTGCAGATTTCATAGAAGATGGCCATCATCAATATATATTTAAACTTTATCCCCCCTGTCATGAACTTTAAGACCTCTTTTATTAAGGATAATTTATATATATATATATATACACACACACACTGTAACCTTCTTGTATTCATTAGCATTGTTCTGTTTCTGTTCATAGGTGAAAACACCTATGTTGACTGGAAGGGATAATCAATCTTGAAGGTTTTTGACCTCATTAGCACCTTCTTCACAAAAGCCCTTCGGAGTAATCCATCTCAAGGTTCTCCTTTCATCTCACATATAATTAGTTTTTAATCGCCCCATGCATCGCACATAGAGTAAAATCTACTTTTCATAAAAAAAGAAATACTTTTATTGTGGTTAAAAAGAAGACAATTTGCCAGCGTTCTCTCTCTCCCTTCCAAGCAAAATCTATTGCCAAATTAGCGTCCCTTTTGCATATATGAACACTCATACATGGTCTTACCTCACACCACATCCACGTTTCAAAGTCTGTCATAGTCACTAACGTCTAAAATTCCAATAAAATTAACATCTTTTTATGCTTTTAATCTGCTGCAAGGAAATGATCTGCAACCATTCTTACTCTTGAAAATAGGTTAAGAAGTGATTTACCATAAGTGTAGCTGGATCATCAATATGCCCTGTAAACTATGCACAAACAACAGATTCCGTCTATGTAGTATAAAGGTGCAAAAGGTTATAATAGGTACTACATCACTTTTGTTTCAATTCTATATTCATGAAGGATATGATTTGGAGACTTGTTTTCATCAGACACGCCAAAAAGACAATCAATTCGCTAGGTTATGTTGATATATAATATATGCTAATCGGGTCACTTGAAAGATGCTACCTTTTCTTCATGTTAAAGGAGACTGTTGATTTTTTTTTTTTTTTTGCTCGGAAGGAGACTGTTGATTTAAGGAAACGAAAGAATAATTAAAAGAAACTTAACTTTCTCTTTGCTCTTACAGCAAGGAAGGTGTGGGTTTAGCCAATTGGGGAAAAAATTTGCAACTAATTATTCTTCTATTAATCTTTCTTATGTAAGCAGACTGTAAAGTTTCACTTATAGTATTATATAACACAAAAGGCACGTTTAACCTGTGCCATCTTAAGTTCTTAACCATGTGAAACTTTACAAATTTTCACTTTAAGATGACTTGAGAGAATACCATCACTAAACCTTATTTGCGATGAATAACTCGTGTTTTTTCGAAAAATTTTCAGTAACGCTTTTACAGGCCGCATGCCCAATCAAAGCTCCATTCTCCCAACTCATTCTTCATTAAATATATCAATGAAACTGCTATTTCTCGCAATAAGTTCCTCTCCGACAGTAAACTCGTCATATAACATGTCTTCTCTGGGGCTAGCTATGTCAGATGTCTCTAAATCCAGCTTTGATGAGCTTAGATGGGTCATTCAAATCCGTAGGACAATTGAAGAAGAGCTCGAGGATGATGGTGAGCTACCTGTATCCATCTTCAATGTTCCCAAGCTCCTCATGGTTAGTGATCCAGATTCTTACGTCCCTTAGCAAGTTGCTATTGTTCCTTATCATTACTGGCGTCCAGAGCTTTATGAAATGGAAAGGTACAAGCTTGCCGCTGCGAAAAGGTTCCAGAAACAACTACAAAGCCTCAAGTTAGAAAACCTCGTACAACAACTGACAAAGTTGGAGCAGAGGATTCAAGCGTGCTACCACAAGTTCTTAGATTTCAACGATGAAACGTTGGTGTGGATGATGGTGGTTGACGCCTCGTTCTTGCTCGAGTTCCTTCAGGTTTATGCCATCCAAGAAGGATCGAAGGTACCTGGGGTTTCATCAATGTCTATGTCTCATTTGGTAGATTATGCAGGGAAGAAATCGGCTCATAATGCAATTTTGAGAGACAAAGCTTGAGAATCAGCTTCCCCTGTTTGTTCTGAGAGAGATGTTGCCGTTCAGGTTCACATCATTAGAAGATGCAGATGACTTACTGTTTCTAATGGTTATAGGATTGTTCAAAGAGCTTTCTTCTTTCAAGCTTATGGAGGATTATCCAAAGGTCCAAGTCTCAGAGTGTGCTCACCTGTTAGATTTCTTCTATGACATGATTGTGCGCAAATTGAAGCAACAATCTGATGTAGTCGAAGTTGATGAGGTTCAACTCGAAGCAGAGCAAGAGGAGGATGAGAAATCAACCTTGAATCCAAAGTATGTAAAGAGATTCATAAGTAAGCTCTGGGAGTTGCTTTCAAAAGTAAACAAAGGGCCAATACGTCTGATCTATGTTGCACCGACACTGACACGAGACACGAAAAACAACACGACTCGACACTCCGACACGTTAATCTTAAAAAAACCTAAATTTCGACACGTTAGGATACGTTTTGATATTAAATATTATATATTATAATTTACATTCAAGTTCAATATTCCGTAAAATCCTAACCTCCAGCTTTAGCTCATCGTAGATTCGGCCTCATCATAAAAGCTGTGTCTCCTTTTTAAAAAAAATATATAAAAGAAAAATTCATCATCAATTTAGTAATATTTAAAACTACGCATATTTTTAAAAAATAGGAGTGTCACAGAGTGTCGAACGGTGTCGAAGTGTCCAACACACATATTTTTAAACAATAGGAGTGTCGGTGCTTCATAGCATCTGATCAAGATGGTACTACTATCTAGACCTCTGAGATTCGTCGTTAAGTTACCTTGGACAATCATCTCCAACCTTCCTGGACTTAATTCTTAAAGGGCCTGTTGAATCCTTCTTCTTTACCTTGCTAGATAAAGAACAAGAAAACCCAAAAGATGGGAATTCGAGCTCGAACAGTCTCATTAACAAATCACCATTAGTGGAGAAAATTGCTATCCCGTCAGTTACAGTACTCTTAGATTCAGGGGTTTGTTTCTTACCCACAAATAAAGGCCTATCAAGCATTGATTTCGATGCAAAAACACGAATACCCTCACCTTCCCTCCATTAGACTAGACTTCAATACTGAAGTGTTGCTGAGAAATTTAGTTGCATATGAAGCATCAGCAGCATCCGGTCCGATGGTTTTGACACGATACACTGAACTGATGACTGGGATTATAGATTCAGAGGAGAATGTGAAGATACTAAGAGAACAGGGGCTTGTTCTGAACCACTTGAAGAGCGGTGAAGAGGTGGCGAATATGCGGAACAGGATGAACAAGTTCATAAGATTCAAGTACTATAAGAAAGAATAAAGGTGAAAGCTTGGAAATTAATAAAGCTATATGTGTTTAGTTCATGGCAGTGCTTCACATTCCTGGCTGCCATCTTCCTCTTGCTCTTGATGACCTTGCAAGCCTTCTGCTCTGTTTATACTTGCTGTCTCATATTTCAGGTGGATCATACTGAAGAATGATTCATTTCAAATTGAATAAAATTTGTGTTATTAGTACTATTTTGGGTTGACTAAAATTTGCGTTCTTGGTATTATTTTGTGTTTTGTTTGGGGTGAAGAAATTTTCCTCAAGGTAATGTACCTCTGACTGTTTGATCTGTGAATTTTAGCTCTCCACAAGTGATGAGCTGTTGATTTTGTACTTAAATTTTGATTGAAAATGAATAAAAAAAAATTATATGCTGCGTGCCTAAACCCTAAACCCTAATGGAGAGTGCCAGATTAAAAACAATTTGCATAGAATAAAACAATGTTTAAGAAAAGGACAACTTCTTCCTTTCTCATCAATGTTGGGGATTATGTGAATTTGATTCAAAATATTGATTGAACAAAGAATGTAGCTTCCTCATCCCCAGTTTTTTACCTCATGCCTTCGGAAGGTTCTGACCTGAATAATGAACTATAACTCTCCATAATAAACTATAACTCTCAAAGTACTGTCAGACACTAAATATAGACATCTCTCCCAATAGAGATTCAAACCTTGTTTCGCCACCAATGGCGGAGCTGTGTGTTGGCCAGCTGGGGCTTTCTCTTATCTTATGTATTTATATGTATGTATTATATAATATTTTATTTTAGCTAATAATTTGCCCTAACTAATCTCTTATCTTTTCTATAATTACACTCTTTTTTTTATTAGGATAATATTTGATTCATTACTCCTTGAGTTATAATAAGAAAGAGAAATTCTTGTTTAAGATACCTTCTGAAAAGATTAGTTTCATCTTATATCTTGTTTTGATTTTTTTAAAAAAGAACCATGGCCTGTTGGAAAAAAAAAGAATGATAATAATAATTGAAGGGACGCATAGCCCTTTAGCTTGCAAGTGGAAAGAGGTATTAAATCCTACTGTCATTTTCTTTGTGCGAATGAGATAGAGGCCCCAAACTTTTTTCACTTCCAGGCTTTGGCGCTATTTTACCTTCATTTTAAGGACTAAATAGGTATTCAAAATTACTTCTTTTCACTTCACTTTTTGTATGAAAGTTATTCTACATATTTTTCTCTTTATAATGAGAGTAGTATTGTGCCGATTAGTGAAAATTTTGAGATTATAATTTTGGGAAAATCTTGAGTTTTGACAATAGATGACTATATATATGTAGAAGGTGAGTAATGACTAATTTTAATCAGTTTAATTTTTTTTATTTGGTTGTCTTATAATTTTATAATGAATTTCTCTTTTAAAAAATAGATTACAATAGGTTATTTGATTTGTTGAAATTGAATTAGATTTTTAATTTTTTTAAAAAATATTTTTTAGGGTTCATATTATATTTCTTTTATTTTCTCCAATCATTTTGTTTTGAATTAGGTGGAATACACATTTAAGTGTTAGTTTTGTGGATTGAGTAATACTATAAAAATTCATGTTTAGTGACAAAAGATACTAATTAACATTGACACTTATTTATTTGTATTTTCAATGTTATACGATATGATTTAGTAAATAGTTCAATATATTTATTTTTTATCTTGGCTAAAAATATTATCTGGTTCCGTCAGCTACCTGACTCCATAAATATATATATGGGCCTCATTTATTATAAGTCATCATTTGGATGTGGGGCTAAGTGCTTTTACTTGTGAATTGTGATCATCACAAGCATTACAATGTAATTTACAAAGTTTAGTAGGAAAAAAGAAAGTTCTCTTGAGAAGTTTATGTTTTCTACAAGAGACGGCTAATGCGTAAAATTCAAAGCAGCAAAAACACTAAGGGGGGCTACATCCCATATGATCTTTAGTCACTAAGGTCCTCAAATGAGACACACGAGAATTCAGAATATCAAGAGAAACTTTCTTTAGTTGGATTTGTTACTTTACCAATGCTAATCATTGAGTGAGTGATTGAGTAACTCTGAAATTGTAGTTTCAGAAACTATTTTTCTATAAGCCGAGTTAAAACTCTTCCTATATATTTACCTTATAAATCATAAAAGCTATTATTTAAAAATTAATCAAAGAATCCAACCCAACTAGCTGCATACTTGAAATCATGCTTTTGTATCCTCGAAAGTGATTTTGAAAACTTGGACCAAAATTCATGTTTCGAATGGCTTTGAAGGGGAAAAAAACCTTCTGAACTAAAAGTCAAGTTGAAACTAAAATGTGTGTGTGTGTGTGTGTTTTTTTAGCTTTTAACTTTTGACTTTTCCCCCTCATCTATTAAACCATTTGAAATTGATTTTTTAATGTATTATTCAAACAAATTTTGTCAAATTGATTTTTTTTTTGTTTAATAAAAGGCTATCCAAATATAAATCAAATTGCACTAAATGAGTTTTACCCTAATTTCAATTTGTAAAAATAACTTGGATAAAAGTCACATTTGTAAACTTTAATCAAAATAAGCTCTAAGTTTGTTGGCGTGATGGCATTGATGGTAGAAAATTGTAAAAAAAAAATTTCCCTATAAAACTTACAACTATCAATATATTAAAAATATATATTATTCCCTCTCTTGCACTTAATATGTTTTTGGAAAAATTTGTCCCTTTATTTTGTTTTTTTTATAGGCCATCAAAACCCCATTATTTGACTAATAAGTCAATTTTTCCAGACATGGTATAAAATTAATATTTAAGATATATAAACCAAAAAAAAAAAGTTTTAAAATAGAGAAAACTGTTTGTTTGATGGAGCCTAACGAACATTTGGAAATTTGCACAATCCAAATATAGTAATAATTTAATTCCGTACATAAAACAGTCTCTCTTCTTTTGTTTCTGGTTCTTATATAGTAATAATTCAATTTTCTTTATTGCTCCCTCCTCCTCCTTCCCTCCTGGGAAACTCCTGAATAAACCCAACCCCTCTCTCTTAATTATTTACAATTTGTTCCCAATAGCAGATATGCAGTTTTAGCCACATCATTACTATTAATTATTATTTTTACACTTTTGGAGCTATATATACATCACAATCACAAGATGATTTTCCCATAATTTGAAACCCATCAATATGACGATGAGGGGTCTCAATCTCAAACTTCATCCTCTTGTTCTCGTCTCCATCATTTTTCTTATTCTTTTGCCGATGTTCCTGTCACCCTCCAATGCAGAAGAAGGTAATTACCGAAAGTTATATTATTATTATTATTATTATTATTATAAAAACACATTTCCATGCATATTTAGATTAATCAGAAAACTTGATTACTGTTTCTGACAATTATCAATTCAAACAAACGTTGTATCTTAATCATGTTGTAGGGGATGATGAAGATGACGATGAAACCATCAAAGCGTGGAAGAAAGAAAGGAGCCATCAGTTTAATGCGAGTAATAATAACTCAACCTTCTTCGTATTGGCCGAGGAAAGGACTCGCAGGATTGACCCTACCAATCATTTCCGGTACTATGAGGCTGGCTGGAATATTATTGATTCACATTATTATGCTGTGAGTGATAAGATTCTTCCATCTCCCCACCATATTCTGATCCTAATAATAAAAATTAGTTGGCTTTCTTTGGAGAGATTAAGGAAATTAAATAAGTTACTAAACCATCTTATATATTAAATATTCTTAGATTATATATTAATTTATTAGTCAAACTAATAAGTATGAATAAAAAAATAAAAACAAAAATATTTTAAAGTAATTTAATTAGCTTCTTTAATCTCTCCAAAAAAGTCAACTAGTTCTTATAATTAGGACCGAAAGGAGTCTATATTAGAAAGCGTTGCTTGATGCACAAAGTTCCTAGGAAGAAAGATAGATAAAGGCAACCTAGCTAATTATTACGCAAGCGGAAAAGTTGTTTCTAGTATTTGAAACATGTGACTTTAATGACCTTATCATTGATTAGAGACTTACTCTCCCCATATTACAACTGAAGTAAATTTAGTTAGGACAAGATTATAAAGTTTGAGGAATGTAAAGTATGTTAATAGAACTGAAGCATGTCATGCATAGTAAATTTTCATATAGTAGTACTAAATGTACGAACTAGGCAAGGGTTTTCTTTACTTTGGTCATAAATATAATAGTTCCATCCATTCATCAAATTTATAATTTTTATCTAAGTATCTCAATAGTTATCTAGCTCAAGCATTGCAGATTTTAGGGAAACCAATACATTTGTTGCATATAACTAACTAAATTAATTTTCTTACCAGTTGATCTAGTGGTGTAAGGCCACATTAGATCCCTTTGGATCTCAAGTTTAAATTCTAAATAAGACACTTGTGTTAGGAGGGACATCCTCAAACCTCGAAACGGATATTGAATGATAAATTGATAATATCAAAGAACAATTAACTAATTTTCTTAATATCCAGTTATAGTTTAGTTATCTAGCTCTTATATTTGGAATTGGAGGTGGTATTAAATTAATTAAATATTTGATAAAATGATAATTTTCATTCAATCCCTATGTACTATCTGGTTTTTGTGCAGTCTCTGCTGTATTCTGGTGCTCCAACGCTATATGTTGCAGCCATATGGTTTTTGGGTGTGGTCATCTTCTTCCTCATAGCTCTGTGCTGCTGCGGTTGTTGCTGCAAGAACCGTGGAAGAAGCAGTTATTCTCGAACAGTTTGTTGGGGATCCCTCATATGCACCGTCATCTTCTTGCTCGCGGCAATGTAGGTCGCTCTAAATCCCTTCATTATAAATCTTGTTAACTTCACACAACACTTGGGGTTTACTAGTATATATACTGATATATATGAATTGGTTTCAGAGTTGGAGGGACTCTGGTTTACACAGGACAAGGACACTTTCAGAAGGCTACAAGCGGGGCAATTGGTAATGTAGGGAGCAGAATAAGGGAAGTGCTTGATGTTTTGAAGGAAGTGTTGGATAATCTTGATGGGGCTATGAAGTTAACTGTAGGTGCGTATTCTCTCCCAGGAGAATATGAGAACAACATTCAAATATTTCATGACTTGGTGCAAAGTAATTCAAGTAATAATCCCAGGGTCATTTTAGAGAATGCCATCACAAATGCAGACAAATTCCTAGCTACCCAGTGAGTGAACCCTCCTCCTTCTTATAATATATACACATATCTCATGTCATACATAGAGAATATTGGTACTCAAAAAGGTTTCATAGACAAAAAGTATCCGTACTCAAATTTATGTCATTTTGGCCAATACAATTTTCAAATAGGGGCTTTTCCCCAGACACACACATAAAATACTTTAAGCTAAACAGTGGTTATTATCTGCAGAAGCTATGTTCTTATAGCTGTTACTGCTGTAATGCTCATCTTGGCAGTCCTTGGCTTCAGTAAGTATATATATCTATACACACACACACAGTAACCCTTTCATCTAATAATGAACTGATTATCATCCTTTTGGCTCAATGACTCTATGGTTATTTTTGCAGTTTTCTCAGTTTGTGGCTGGAAAGGCATTGTCTACTTGTAGGTGACACTGTTCCATTGAATTTGGCTTTGTTTCTATGTATGTATACTTGTAGGTGACACTGTTCCATTCCTACGATTTTGCAGTTTGTTCTTCATTGGCTGGATTCTTGTCACAGTGATTCTAATACTGAGCTCTATATCATTAGTTCTTAAAAAGTGAGTCCCTTTCATAATTTTCTACTTCCTTAAAAACAACCTTCATTAAAGCTCTGATTAAGATTAATTCATTACTTTTGTTTCTGAAACTATATAAATATATATAGTGGAATAGGAGACACATGTGTTGCAATGGAGGAATGGCTAGAACACCCTCAAGAACGTACATCTCTGAGTGAGGTTTTTCCTTGTGTGGATGGACCTACCGCTCAGAAAGCCCTTGACATAACCAGAAACACCTCGTTTCAGATGATCAACATGGTTGATACTTTTGTCACAAATATAGCCAACGTTGATGGTGCGCCACCTTCGGCTTCGTACAATCAATCTGGTCCTCCTTTGCCTCTCCTCTGTAATCCTTTCAATTCTGATATGACTCGACGACAATGTGATCCTCAACAAATTCCCTTAAATAATGCATCTCAGGTAATACAGCTCTTCCTGTATATTGATGAATTAACAGTAGGAAACATAAATGAATATAAAATGTTTTATTGCCTCTGTCTTTTTTCTGATGTCATTATTCTAAAATGGTACTACCCAGTCCTTAATATAAGTGTTAGCTGGCATTTTTTTTAAGTAGAGAATAAGAAAGCTAAATAAATTAATTAATTATAGTATATGTTTTGTATCATTAGATTATATTTCAGTTTTTAAGTCACACAACTTAGTTTGGAAAAAAATGATGAATATATACTCCCTCCAGTTCTATTTATAACAGCTTAATAACTGAATTATGCGGTTTAAGAAAGCAGTCAAAGTTAGTTAAAAATAATAAGTATGTCAAAAATAAATTTTGCTTTTCAAACATTTCCTTATATATGAGGGGCAAGTGAAAGAAAAAAATAAAGTAAATATGAGTTTTACTAACATTTTAATTAATGCATTAACTATAATTAGTGAGAGGTAAAAATGAAAAAAAAAAACCGGCTTATTTAATATTCAAATAACTATTGTTAGACTCTTATGAAAAGGACTAGAAGGAGTATACTTTAAAATAACTTCTATTGCTTCCTTAATTTTTCAAAAAAAAAAAATCAGCTCTTTTATATTTAGCATAAGACTAAATACTTAGAGATGGAGGGGGAAAAAACAAGATATGAAATTTTGGGGAATTATAAAGAATGTGTGGTTCATATTGAGCAGGTATACCAAGGTTTTGTGTGCAAAACATTATCAGCAGATGGGGGGTGCACAAGTGTGGGAAGATTGACTCCGAATTTGTACCAACAGATAATGATGGCTGTGAATGTGAGCAACTCATTGTATGAGAATGGTCCAAAGCTCATTGACTTAATAGATTGCACCTTTGTTGCAGAAACCTTTAATGAAATCCATGACCACTATTGCCCTCCCATGTGGCGTTTCTCTGCTTTCATCTTCACTGGCTTGTTGTTCCTCTCACTTGCTCTTCTCTTCTCTCTCATCTGTTGGTTGGTTTTTGTTAGAGAGAGACTCAGTCTTATATCTTCATACAATTTCATATAAACACGCACACACATATATATAGTCTGTATACAGGGAAATAAAATTTATATATATATATGTGTGTACATGTTTACATATAGTAGACTCTCTTTTGTGAATCTTTCATTTGGATGACTTTTTTTCAAGAGCCACAGAAGAGATATAGATATATGATGGTATGCATCCAATTTTTTAAAATCCTACAGTTAATACTACATTTTCGACCTAATATAAGAGCTAGTTGTGAGTTAGATTTGGTTTTAAATATAAGACCTCAATCCACTTTGTTCTCTATATGTATCTTTTTTCTATTGATTCCACATGTTAGGCAATTTCAATGTTTATGATTTAAAAAGGTATTTTAGGAAAACCAACCCAAATTTTTTTTAAATAATTAACTTAACTAATTTCCTAGTTTAATCTACTCAAATTACTTAAATATATATTATATTAAGGACATGAGATAATAAAATTTACTAATTGACTTAGTTTTTTTATGGTGACATCTTTTCACTACATCTAAAGTTTTAAACTATTTCGATCATTTTTATTATTATTATAAAAGGTTTTCCCCTCGAGGCTTAAAGGGTAAATATTTCTCATCTCTCCCAATAAATGTGTTTTTCGGGATTTGAACTTGTGTTCTCCTCCTTATGTAATGTGGCCCTTACCACCTCAACCAATAGTTTATTGGTTCCAATCAAATTTTAATGATACTGATTAATTTTTACTTTTACAAATTATTTTCTTTAATTCTAAATATAAGAGCTAGTTGATCAGTTGTGTTTGTTCTAGATGCAAAATCTCAATCCACTTTATTTCATAAAATAATTTAGGGAGAATCCTAGATAAATACCATATAATTTTAAGGCCCTCAAAGGTTTGTTAACATTTGTAAAGGACATAAAGGTGTCAAGGATCAAATTGAGATTTTAAAATGTTAATGAATTTACAAAATTGGGCTATTGGTGAATCCTGACTTACATATTTTCATCGCAAACGTTTTTGTCAAAAGTATTACAATTCTTGTCAAAACCACTATTAAACTTATCAATTCTATTACGAATTTTGTGAAATCATTATACTGTTCACATTTTTCTTCCTTGGCCCGTTGTATTTTTCACCTTCTCATTCCTCGCCTCTTCCTCCATTTTTTCCGCCGATAACCTTTGCAACCTCGCCATCACCTTCCTCCATTTTTTTTAGTGTTAATTCAAACCAAGGGATCACCACAAACACTTGAACCTGGGACACCTTTATCTTCCATCATTTTCACTTTGCTCTACCTATCTTTGCTCCACCATCATTGTCTCACACACACACAGGGTGAGGGGGGAGAGAGAATATGTGAGGAGCATTTTAGTAAAAACATTTAAATTTCAAAATTCCAGATTCCTCTCAATCACTTCTATATTTTTTTTTAAATTTTTTAATAGACGTTTTCAGATTTTGGAATTTCATATGATATTTAAATGAGATTTTTCCAATAATTTATAACAATTTTTTGAATCTATCCCTATTGATAATACATATTAAAGATATATCTATTAATGATAATAATTTTCAATTCAAACTGTTAGATATGGTATCTTAAGAAAATTAATGTAACACTATTTTTTAATGAAAATCTGGAATCCATTAATTATCAAGTCAGTGTACATGTTACTAGTCATTAAGACCTAACTTCCCTCATCAACCATCACCTATTGTAAAAAGAGGGAAGAGTTGATTTTTTTTTTTTTTTTTTTTTTGCCCAGAGGGAAGAGTTGATCAAAGGTTAAAAAACTATGAGAAAACTTAGCAAGACTTCAAAATATATATATGTGTGTGTGTTACCTGCCACTATCTACGTCAGAATGACCTAGTATCATCCACATTAACAAGTTAATAGCTACTTGGACATCTTCAGAAAACATATTACTCTTTTAGTTTTAAATATATGACAAAATTTATAGTATAAATTTTATTTTATATTTAGAATCAGATGTAGTTTTTTTTTTCTTCCTTTTTGTTCCAATTAAACACAATTTTTATGAACAACTAAATTTTTTAATATTTATAAATTTGTTACTCTCTCTAGTCCTTTTTATAAGGAGTAAACACTAGCAAGGTACTTAACAGGGAGAGCTAAATATATGTGGGCCACCTATATCTAATCTAAACAGTCTAGATCTGGGTTTTTTAGACTATGACTTTTTTTAGATAAAAAATCATTTTTAACATATAACTGTCAAGATATTATCTTTATTTTATATTATATACCCGATAATTTTTTTAAAGAAAAATATAGACTTTTAAAATATAAGATCTAGACCATCCCGATTATATCTAACGGCCCAAATCTTCCTTGCTATCCATGCTAAGCAAATTAAACCAATTCGAAGGATCATTCTTTCTCATAGGGGTAGTCCTTAATATAAAAAACAAATTCACTTTGTCTGAATTTTAAACTAATTTTTCATTTTTACCTTTATTAAATAGGGAAAAACATTTCTCATGTTGTAGGAGAAATATTTTCTTATGCCACACACACATAAAATTGTGGGACCCGCATATATATATAATTAGCACTATATATATATGTGTGTGTGTGTGGGTCCCACTATTTTATGTATGTATAGGAATCTTGTTTCTCTCATGCAACATGAGAAAAGTAAACACCTATTAAATATATGTCACTTATTATCTCTTTGCAATAAACTTTCATTCATTATCTCTTGTTTTAACTCGGTCTAAACAATGACATAATTGAAAAGAAAGATACATAAGTTTTACATTTATTGCTTTTACCTAACATTTTGAACGTGTAGTTATTTTTTTTTGATACACTTGAATGTGTAATTATGATACTACTTCTTTTGTTCCTTTTTACAACAAACGTCAAACCAAATTTTGCGGTTTGGAATGTCGGTTTAGAACGAGTCCACGTTATATGCACATATCTTATGTGCTCATACCTTTATTTAAGGTATGAGCCCCATATTTTTTTTATTTTTTTTTATATTTTTCTTATTTATATTTAAATTGTATGCTGCTTTCTGACATGTTTTTTACACTTAGTATCTCAAATTAATTAGCTTCCATGATATTGGTATTACAGCCTAATATTTCTGAATGCAGAACTAAAAACTAATTAATTTGAGATAATGCAAAAAAAAAAAAAAAAGTCAGAAAGCAGTATATAATTTAAATCTAAATTTATATAAAAAAAAATAAAAAGGCTCATACCCTTAATAGAGGTATGAGCACATAAGATATATGCATATAATATGGACTCATTTAAAATAATAAATGTGTCAAAACTATAACCTTTTTTTATTAAAATAACTTTATTTATGATGACAAAGGGAGTAAGAGAGAGAGAATAAGGAAATTATTATAATAAGAAGAATTGTATAAGAGAGAGAAAATAAGAAAATAAATATGTTAGAAGTAATAAGTCTTTAGAGTTATGAAAAGTTATTATATTGACATTAAACAGAGTAATTAATTAAGGGAAAAATGAGAAAGTAATAAGTAAAAAATAAAACATTCTTTTTACCAAAAAAAAAACATTCTCTAAATATTGTTTTTTTAAAAGGGAAAAATATTTCTCCTGTCACTGGAGATAGAGTTATCTCCAGTGATCCTAAAACTACGTCGTTTTGTATTAATGAATGGTGTGTTTGTAATTTCAGGTGAATTAATGAAGGGTGTTTCTGTATTTGCATTCTTCATTAATTCACCTGAAATCACAAATACACCCTTCATTAATTCACCTGAAATTACAAATACACCCTTCATTAATTCAAAACGACGTAGTTTTAGGGTTACTGGAGATAACTCTATCTTCAGTGACAGGAGAAATCCTTTACCCTTTTTAAAAAGGAATGGAGTATGTATGATAGTTATTTCTTCTTATAAAAGGAATAGAGTGAGCAGTCATTCCTCACTTAGTTATTTCTTATGAAAGGAATAGAGTGAGTAGTCTCAATTCCTCTGTGAGAGACCCTTCCCTCTCCTCTGTAAGAGGATATATCCTCTCCCAAGCCCTTGTGAGAGACCTTTGTCATACCTCATCTCTCCTGTTTCTCTGTGCAAAAGAGTAACCAGTGTTCCTTTCCTTATTATTGTCTTATCACTTTTTTGCTTTGGTGTGGTGTTCGTAGAAAGAAGTTTCCAATGGTTTGTGGCCAGAATAGCAGCGGAAGTAAGAGGACCAAGGAAGTGCAACTTGATCTAAAAACCTCTATCAACGGACAGAAGGGTCGCGCTCTGGTAGGATGACTTGAAACTGATAAAACCATGAATAGAGGCATTGTGATATCAATGATTAAGAAAGGGTGGGGGCTGTAACAAAATATGGAGATTCATGAAATGCCTGAGAAAAACGCATTCCTCTTCCGTTTTGAAAAGCAGGTAAACTTCAACAGAGTGATGAAAGGACGCCCGTGGTCCATACAAGGAGCTCTACTTAGCATACAACACTGGGATGAATATATGGTACTTCGCGAAGTGAATTTTGAATGGTGTCCTTTCTGGATTTAATTCCATGGGCTACCATATGGAGTGTTCGATGGCGAAAATGCAATAAAACTGGGAAATGCTGTGGGGCGCACTGTGATGTATAAAGCTCCCAAGATACATGATAGGCTCACTAGAACTTTCATTAGAACAAGAACGCTCATCAACATTCTGGAACCACTCAGTCCTGGCTTTTGGGGTCCCTCGACCTCACATGGAACCGGTATGGGTGTCAGTCCGATATGAGTGCCTTCAGAATTATTGCTATGATTGTGGAAAAATTGGGCATGAAGCAAAAAACTGTAAATCTCAACATGACACATTGGGAGAGGAGGCAGAGGGTATCCCGTGTGGGAATGGTCTGGGAACGGCTCATGTCAAAATGCTAGAGGGCGTAGTGGTGGTGCTTGACAAAACCTGGGATGAGGCAATAATGCTAACGGAAAAACCGGCAGCTGCCGCCAGAGAGAATCACCACCGGTGGACCATTGGGGGTAGCTATGAAAAACAGAAAATCCAGCGATAAGGGCGCGAAATCCGCTGATAAGTTAACGCGGAGTGAGGAATCCGGTAACTGTAAAAAGAGTTTTAATGACATCAATTATGGGCATATTCAACGAGGCATTACAATCACAGAAATTCCGGTGATAACGGATCTGAGAAATGAGAGCCTGAAAATTACGCCTGCCTCACCGCTAATTTAGAATCCCAATCCCACCGTCGAAGGTAATGCACCAATTAATGTTCTAGATCACCATTTACCGGAAAAAGAGGACCAAATAATTCCCGGATCTCCTCCGCCAATCACCCATCTTATTTACTTTAAATTCATAATATTAGGACATGTTTAGTGTATGTTTTCTGTTACAGATATATCAAAACTCTAAGGGTGTGCATGGTAACACTCCCAGAATGACTTTTTTCTTAATTTCTGTGCCCCGGAACAAAAATGGATGGGAATTGTGTTTGGTAAATCCGGTTTTTTTTCTTGCTCCCGGGATGAACCGGTTTATTTTTTGTGCTGGGGAGTAGAAAAAAGAAGCTAAAAATTTTAGCTTCTCTATTCCAGGGCAAAAAATCAGAATTTATTTTTCCCTCAATCAAATCTGAAATTTACCTTCGTTCACCACCACCACCGCCGTTGCCACCCCCAACACCACCACTGCCCCACTGCCACCGCCACCGTCACCGCCACCACCACCGCCCCGCCACCACCGCCACCACCGCCATCGCCCCACCACCGCCACTGTCGCCACCACCACCGCACCATCACCATTGCCACCGTCACTGCCACCACCACCCCGCCTCAGCCACCACCGCCACCGCCACCGCCGCCGCCGCCGCCACCGCCGCCGCCACCGCCCCACCACCACCACCACCACCGTCGTCACCACCGCCCCGCCACCACCACCGCCACATCACCATCACCACCGCCACCGCCACCACCACCACCGCCACCACCACCACCACCGCCACCGCCACCGCCCCCGCCCCACCACCACCACCACCACCGCCACTGCCGCCACCGCCACAACCCCACCACCACCCCCCGTCGCCGCCATCGTCCCCACCACCACCCCCTGCCGCCGCCGCCACCACCGCCCCCCCGGCCGCCGCCACCATTGCCACCATCCCCACCACCACACCGTCCCCCGTCACCGCCATCACCACATAAATAATTTTTTGAATATAATAATTACATAAATAATTTTTTAAGAAATTTAAATTTAAGTTTATTTGTAAAGTATAATAATTATATTAATTATTAAAAAAAAAGCATAAAATGGTAAAAATAACTCATTGATCCTTCATCTTCCTTCCTTACTATTTTTTTAACTCCCAAACAAGAGGAGGAAAAATGTGTTACCAAATGTAATTCTGATTCTCGGGGTAAAAATAAAATAGGTTAACAAACGTAATTCTGATTCTCAGAACTCTTCCAAAGCACAGAATCAGAAAAAACTGTTTCATCTCAGAAACAGTGCCGGGCAACAGAATGGTTGCCATGCACACCCTAAAGTAATCTACTTTAGACAATCATATGAAAACCTGTGAATGCTTATTGATGTGCCTACTATCTGTGAATCTTCTGAAGTTTGCCTGGAGCAGATTTTCCTTTTCCTTTTTTATTTGCATAAAAAATACACATCATAACCCATAATTTCTTCTAATTCAATGCTATATACCACATGCCTCTATGTGCAGCATTGTTCACCTCAGTTCCCTTTCCATCATGTTCGAATTATTGTCTTAAGAGAAGGAAACAAAAAGATTTCTCCTTTAAGACTTAACTCTTCCAATCGCCCCTATGGATTATGTTTCCCTGTTTTTGGCTACTTGCATTTTTTGAATAATATGTAAATTATTACAATTTAAAGATATAATTGTGATTTGAGCCTCTAACAACAAGAAGAAGCCTTCTGGGTAGGGTCAGCTACATGAATCACACGATCATTGTACTCTACCAACAACGTAATTTTTAAATAGATTGTTAATCAAAAGGTCCCTTTTAATAACTTCATTGGGTGTTCTCTTCAGTCTTCCTCTGCCTCTTTTCAGAGGACTTAATATTGTCTTATTTACCCCCATCACCAGTGCCTTCAACTACCTTTGTTGTACATGTCCAAATCACCTCAAACAATTTTTTACCATTCTATCATCAATAAGCGCCATGCCTACTTCCTCTTATATGACTTCATACCCATCTCACCATCCTCATCTTTGCTACCCCAACTTCATTTGATTTAAGCCTCTAACAAATTATCAAAATGGATTGCATGAATTGTGCAAAATTGCTCAAAGGTTTGAAGATAAGATTTATACTGCTGCAACAAGCCAGGTTTATTCACAATCATAGTTGTCATGTTCATTTATATTACTTTTTGTTAACATGTATAAGATAGAAGTTTGACTGTTTTATGTGCTACTTCCTTATTTCAGTCTGATTAATTTTGGAAAATATCTTTGAAGATACTAGTAATGGATAATAAAACCCATAATACCATGGTCAACCCTTCGCAATCAAATGCAGGTGGCCCTAGCAACAAGCCTACTGATTCAGGTTCGGATTATTATTTTGGTTTCCTCCTATGCAATAATGGTTGGCAGGAAAAAAGTGATCTGATCTGGCGCCAAAGCCTATACATGCAGTTAGGCATTTGACATAATCTTGTCGTCTTGTTTTTTTAGTGATTTTTTGACTTTTGAGTATTTTCATATCTTTTTTGTTGTATCTCTGCACTTGAAAATCTAGAAAGCACTCAGTAGTGACAGTTTATGTGAGGAGTTATAGCTTTTCAAACACAATTCGAGAGGTGGAAGTTACAACTGGATAAAATAAACACACTTGCACACACAAATATCCTAGCAATTCGAGAGGCTTGCACTCTCCTCACAACCACTCTGTCAAAAGATGCCTCTCCTCCTAACTACTAACCGTTATATAACAAAACAGCAAAACAGAAAGAACAAAAGGGTCAACGCAGGACCCAAGTCAATCTTCCACATAATACAAGTCTACTATGATAAAAGTAAGCTAGGTCTGCTAGTATCACCAAAATAGTAATGAGTCAAAAGTCAACTTTCTGATGTGCCTAAAGCATCTTGCCTGGAGTATGTTTCTGCCTAGACCTCCTCCTGTAATTATGTTGAAACAGGTTGGCTCTATCAATTTATAATACATTTGCAGTTATTTCCCCATACCTTGCTCTATCTTGTTGTTATAAATTATAGATCTCATGTTTGGGTTTTGATTCATATTAGCTAATTTCTTTGTTCTTGTTCCTCTGACTTCAGTAATAAACTCTTTATCTTTCTTTCTTTCGTTTATTATTGTAGGAATTCCGATGCAGTGTCAAGTTCACAATCCAGGGCAGTCACATGCTATTCCATCAGCAGGCCAATATTGTTCAACAGCCAACGCAACCTATGCTGCAGCAAGAGTCCCAATTTCTCAGCAGCCAATATCGGCTCCACAGCAGCAGCACCTTCTAGCGCTACAGTCAAATGTAACAAGCGTGCGACACCCTCAGCTACTTGGGCAACAGAATGAGGGTGATTTGCAGCAACATCTGAGATTTTAAATATATTTCTTTTTTCCCTGATTAGATGCCAACCATTATACAGACTGCCTTCGTCGCCTAATTATTTTAAATATATTTCTTTTTTCCCTGATTAGTTTTTACTTTTTATGTGTGTCAGCTATACGGCCCTGTATTGATCCCCAAACAAGGTCATAAGAGACTAGCTGTTGGAAGTAGAAGAGGTTTTGTAGTTAAAGCTTCATCTCTATCTCCAGAATCATCAGGGTCAAATACCAAAATTGCTCCTCTTCAGCTGGAGTCTCCAATTGGACAGTTTCTTTCTCAGATATTGATTAGTCATCTGCATCTTGTGCCTGCTGAAGTAGAGCAACGGCTTGAGCAGCTCCAAACTGATCGTGACGCCGAAAAGCAAAATGTGGAAGAACCTTCTGCCTCAGGCACCGACTTGGTTTTGCATAGGTTTGTTCAATACTTGATGACGCTGCTATTTTGTGCTTTATCTCGGCATCTTTTCTTCAGTGGCCAATTAATCTAAGAAATTAAATTCCTGCTTATTGATTAATCATGATTTCATTGGTCATATTTGGAGGTCTTCTTATATACTGGTCCATAACTTAGATGAACATAAAAATTAAGTTAATATGTCAATGACTCGTGTTGATTAGTCTGATGAGGGAATTATTGATGTTTCTTTAAAATTATCTTATGGCTAGATTGGACTTTGATACGCATTTCAGAACTGATTAGATGATTCATAAGTGATTCCCATACTCCATAAATATTAAAAAGACAATAGTGTTGAATTGTATTGAATGACTTATATGAAATTTGAAATTGATTATTCTTTATCACATAAATATTAAAATGACAATAGTTAGTTGACAGGTCAGCCCCGTTTGTTATAAAGAAGATTTAGGAAAAGAATGGAATGGAAAGGAAAGGAATGGACGATTTGAAAGATGAGGGAAAATAGTTTGAATTGTTTGGTAGGAAGAAAATAAAAAGGTGGTAGTTGATAAAGTATTAGGAAATGTCTATTTTACCCTAAAAAAAATTAATTCAAAATAAAAAAGAAAAATATTTTTTTGCTAAAATATATTTTTAAAATATATTCTTGTTAAGTTCAAACTCGTGAAAAAAAAAATCACCAAATTCAAACTTTCCCACCAAATTTGAACTTTCCCGCCAACTTTGAACTTCCTGCCAAGTTTGAATTTCAGGGGTAAATCTGTCAAGAAAATACTTTCCTGGGAAGATTGTAGCTTTTCTTCCATTTTCGGATGGAAAGTATCTTCCCTCAAATAAGGGAAGATAAATATTCACTGGAAGATGCTGACTGGACTTTCTATCTACCAAACATCCAAAATCCAAGGAAAGATTGAGATCTTCCCTTTCCTTCTCTAATCTTCTTTCTATCAAACGGGTCCTCAGTTCCATTGAATTGTAGTTCCAAAGTAGGATTTTATTTAAAACGTGGGGCTGTAATGGAGTTTGTTGACCATTTTATTGTCTTTTCAACATTTTCTAGAAGAATTGCTGAGGTTAAGGCTAATGAAAGAAGGAAACCGCTGGAAGAGATTTTGTATGCATTGGTGGTGCAGAAGTTCATGGAAGACCTGAAATAGTGATAACACCTGAGGGGGCAATTGATTCTTCGAAAGGCGAAAACATAAAAATTTTGGTGGTTTGAAGACCCTTGTTTTGGAGGCTGTGACTTTCGGTTCTTCTCTCTGGGATGTTCAGAGCTTTGTGGACTCAAGTTACCACATTGTCTTGAAATGAGTTCCTGATAGCAATCCAGATCCTCGCTATCGTTTAGGTTATTCTAGAAAGAATAAACGTATTAAAATAAATTAGGATTAATTAGGATTTATTAATCATTTTATTGAGTCTGTTTTAATGATCTTTTTATTATCTTTATTGTTATCTTTAGAAAATAAATATTTATCACAACTAAATAAATTTAGTTGTTAGGATTTTTAGGATCTAGATTTACTTGTTAGGATTTTTAGGATCCAGATTTATTTATTATCTTTTTGAATTTCATAGAGTCTCTCACTGTAAACCTAGTCCTATTTATTGGACCTTAGCCTATCAATAAAGCATCGAACGTTCAAAGAGTAATTCATCGGAGTGAGTCTCCTGGACCTTAATAATTAGTGGATTTCCTAGTTGTTAAGGGTTGGCTAATTCTCTTTGAATTAATCATCATCACGGTTGATTCCTTGGGAAATTAGAGAGGCTGTTCCTATTAATAGGAACAGAGTATTATTATTTTTATTCCTTCCCTGCTGACGAAACAGAAAGCTATTTTACTCCTTCCCTGCGCTGATCGTATTGTTCAGAATATAATATTTGCTGTTTAATTATTCGGAGTCTATTATTTGGCATCAGAGCCGGTCCTTCCTCGGTTTATGGTTAAAACTCGATCTGGTTTACACACATCTCACACCATGGAAAAAGCCGATCATCCTCCTCACGTTGGGCACCAATCATCACGCCAAATCCAGACCGATCACTCACGGCGCACTGAAGATCCCATTGCTACGACGCCGCCTGACCCACTCGCCGCCATTGCTGCTCGACTCGACGCCATTGATGATCTTCGGGAGAGGTTTGACGCCTTGGAAGCACGCAATGACCACAGAGCCCGCCGTAGAGGAAAATTACAGCGCTTTGTAGATGATAGTGAGGATGATTCTGATTATTACCATCGGCCAACTCGCCCCCCACATGCTAAGATTGATTTTCCAAAATTTGAAGGAGGGGATCCACGGGGGTGGCTACTTAAGGCTGACAAATGCTTCCGCTATTACAATACTCCAGAAGATGACAAAATTTATCTAGCCTCATTGTATTTGGAAGGTGACGCCCTCGATTTCTTCTCTTGGTTAAACTCGCAGCGAACCTTGCGCCATTGGGAGGATCTTGTTAAAGCTTTGGAAGAGCATTTTGGCCCACCCGAGTTCCTTAATCCAGATGAACACCTCGCCTTGATCAGACAAACAGGCACGGTGCAAGAATATAGACAAGAATGGGCAAGGAGGGTCGCACGCATCTCGAATTGGCCAGAGCAGTGTCTCCTCGGCGTACTCCTCGCTGGCTTGAATGAATCACTGAGGTCAGAAGTTTGTTTGCACAAACCCAGAACGGTCTATCGCGTAGCAAGCCTGGCACTAGAGTTTGAGCAACAATTAGCCATTACAAACGAACCCAGATTCACTGCACCGAACCGCACCTCGACTGGGAATTCCACCTCATCAGCTGCTCGTGGGTCCTACTACGCACGAGACTCTAGAACACTCGCACCAGCAAGCAACGTCAACAAATACACTCCGACAACATCTTCGGCGTCTTCAGTTCCGTCTCAAAAGGGGCGCGCTACTTCTCTGGATCAGGAACGACAACGACGGCGCGAACAAGGCCTATGTTTTAAATGTGCAGAGCCATTCCGGCCGGGACACCGATGTGCCTCAGCCTCTTTCTCACTAATGGAAGTTGACGATGCAGGGAACCCGATAGAGGACCAAGGCGAAGAAGATGTCGAATATGAACAACGTACAGAGGAGGGTGAGCCAGCTGTCTCATTTAATGCCATCCTGGGATCTCCATCAGCAGGCACCATGAAAATCAAGGGCTCACTCCGCGGCGAATCTGTCTTGCTATTGGTAGATTGTGGATCCACCCACAACTTTATCTCCCATAAATTAATTCAACGGCTGGGAATACCTTTTAAGATTGTTCCTTACTTTGGCGTTCAAATTGCTGACAGTAGCATAATCAGATGCAATCAAGTTTGTCAAGATGTGGAAATTCAGTTAAAAGGTCTTACTATTACCCAAGATTTTTTCCCCTTCAACATCAGCGATGACTTTGTCTTGGGAATTAAATGGCTAGCTACTCTCAACACGGTACAAGCAAATTGGAAAGAGATGTTTTTAATTTTCTCAATTAATGGGAAAAATTATAAAGTACAAGGAGAACGTCCACAACCTCTTCCTCAAGCGTATCTCCAGAGTTCTGATTTCCATCAAACGGAAAGTGCCAAAAAGGCTGCACTTGACATGACTCGGATTTATCATCAATTTTCTCAAGTATTTGAAGAGCCAAGTTCCTTGCCTCCCTCACGTGGACATTACCATAGGATTACCCTGCTACCGGATTCCACACCTCCTAATTTACGACCTTACCGATGCCCCCATTATCAAAAAAATGAGATTGAAGCTCAAATCAACGCACTATTGGCCCGTGGGTATATTCGCCCGAGTTCTAGTCCATTTGCAAGTCCGGTAATATTAGTAAACAAGAAAGATGGGACATGGAGACTCTGTGTTGACTATCGCCGCCTCAACAAGATTACAGTACCCGACAAATATCCCATTCCAAACATCGATGAGTTATTGGATGAACTGCATGGAGCACGATATTTTTCAAAGATTGATCTACGCTCCGGATATCATCAGATCAGGGTTTTTCCAACCGATGTGCACAAAACTGCCTTTAGGACACATTCAGGCCACTATGAGTTCGTCGTTATGCCATTTGGACTCTCCAACGCCCCAGCTACATTCCAAGCCTGTATGAACAATCTTTTTCGACCTTATCTACGGAAATTCGTGCTTGTCCTTTTCGATGACATATTGATATATAGTTCCACGGCTTCAGATCACTACCGCCATCTTACCATCATCTTCCAAATCTTGGAACATAATTGTTTTTATGCCAACCCGAAGAAGTGTCTCCTAGGCCAGGTTAGGATTGAGTACTTGGGCCATATCGTGACTAATCGTGGGGTTGACGTGGTTCCCGAGAAGATTAAAGCCGTTGTTCACTGGCCCACGCCTTCATCCGTACATGATCTACGGGGATTCCTAGGACTCACCGGTTATTATAGACGGTTCGTAAAGAATTATGGAATTATTGCTCGGCCTCTAACTGACCTCACAAAGAAGGATGCCTTCAAGTGGTCGGAGCAAGCATAAGAAGCTTTTGATGCGCTAAAAGTGGCACTTACTACGACACCGGTACTCCATTTACCCAACTTTCTCCAATCATTTACTGTGGAATGCGATGCATCTATGAATGGAATTGGGGTCGTTCTCATGCAAGATGGACACCCCATAGCCTATTTTAGCAAAGGGTTCTCCTTTTCTAACCGCTTTAAGTCAGCCTATGATCGTGAATTACTAGCATTGGTTCTATCTCTCCTCAAGTGGCGCCACTATCTCCTAGGGTGTCCGTTTGTGGTACAAACCGATCATCGTAGCTTGAAACATCTCTTGGACCAAAAGGTGGTCACGACCTCACAACAGCGCCTTATGGTCAAGCTACTCCCTTTTGACTTTACCATTCAATACAAACCAAGAAAAGAGAATATTGCAGCAGACTCCCTCTTCAGAAGGCCCCAACAAGCAGATTTCTTCAACATGGTTATACCCATGGCCAATGACCTGGACCAATTACCTCACTATTTACATGAAGACCCTGCCACTCGTACACTCATTACAGACTTGCAGGACAACCCAGATCACCACCCTCACTATAGCTTCGTGAATGGCCGACTGTTCTACAAGACACGCCTGGTCATACCTTACAACACTCAATTACGGGAGAAATTATTGGCTGAAGCTCATGCTACTCCCACTGGGGAACATGGGGGTTTTCTAAAAACATTGCACCGGCTAAGGGATCAGTTGTATTGGCATGGAATGAAAACCGACGTCAAGCACTACATTTAGCGTTGTCAAACATGCCAACAAAACAAGTATCAAACCTTAGCACCTACAAGGGTTCTCCAACCTCTTCCCATTCCAGAGCGTATTTGGGAGGATATCTCACTTGACTTCATTACCGGGCTACCTAAATCTAAGGGGTTTTTTGTGATTCTTGTGGTCGTCGATCGCCTAAGCAAATATAGCTACTTCATCACTCTTGCTCACCCATACTCAGCCAAAACCGTGGCTGCCACATTTTGTCAAGAGATTGTTCGCTTGCACGGCATGCCTCGATCAATCGTATCCGACAAGGATTCACTTTTCCTCAGTAATTTTTGGCAAGAGCTATTTCGTCTCAGCAAAACCCACTTAAATATGAGCACTGCTTATCACCCTCAGTCCGATGGGCAAACAGAAGTAGTCAATCGCTGCCTTGAGACTTATCTTCGCTGTTTCACACACGAACAGCCAAAGCATTGGAGTACCTTCTTATGTTGGGCAGAATTCTCCTTCAACACCGGCTATCACACTGCTGCCAACACCACTCCTTTCAAGGTAGTTTATGGAGAGACCCGCCCCCAGTATTCCCGTATATCTGAGGCAAAACTTTAGTGGCAAAACTGGAAGACCAACTTGAAACACGGGATGCCATGCTTCAAGTTTTAAAAGGCAACTTACTTAGAGCTCAACACCGGATGAAAATACAGGCAGACCAACACCGCAGGGATGTGGAATTTACTCCGGATGATGTTGTATGGTTAAAGATACACCCCTATCGCCAGAAATCCTTATCCCGCCGCAGATTTGAAAAACTCTCCCCACGTTTTTATGGCCCTTTCAAGGTTCTGGGCCGCATTGGCAAGGTGGCATATGAGTTGGAGCTTCCCTCTACCACCAGGATTCACCCGGTCTTCCATGTCTCTTTACTGTGCCCGGCTCCCGGTCTTTAAGCGGCGTCACCACCTCCGCCGCTACCACTTTCGGCTGATATGGAACTACTCCTCACACCTTTTAAGGTACTTCAGCATCGTTGGACCCCCAGCCAAACAATTGGAACTCCTAATCCAATGGGAAAACCTTACATCGGAGGATGCCACTTGGGAAGTTTACGACTTGGTCGCTGCTCAATTTCCGGAGTTTCGCCTTGAGGACAAGTCGTTCTTTCAAGGGGGGAGAAATGATAGCAATCCAGATCCTCGCTATCGTTTAGGTTATTCTAGAAAGAATAAACGTATTAAAATAAATTAGGATTAATTAGGATTTATTAATCATTTTATTGAGTCTGTTTTAATGATCTTTTTATTATCTTTATTGTTATCTTTAGAAAATAAATATTTATCACAACTAAATAGATTTAGTTAGGATTTTTAGGATCCAGATTTATTTATTATCTTTTTGAATTTCATAGAGTCTCTCACTGTAAACCTAGTCCTATTTATTGGACCTTAGCCTATCAATAAAGCATCAAACGTTCAGAGAGTAATTCATCGGAGTGAGTCTCATGGACCTTAATAATTAGTGGATTTCCTAGTTGTTAAGGGTTGGCTAATTCTCTTTGAATTAATCATCATCACGGTTGATTCCTTGGGAAATTAGAGAGGCTGTTCCTATTAATAGGAACAGAGTATTATTATTTTTATTCCTTCCCTGCTGACCGAACAGAAAGCTATTTTACTCCTTCCATGCGCTGATTGTATTGTTCAGAATATAATATTTGCTGTTTAATTATTCAGAGTCTATTAGTTCCGCTGTGTCCACCGTGGCAAAGTTGATATTGAACAGTGAAGACCTCCCTAGTATTATTATAATTTAACTATGGTGTTAAGATCCTAATATTGATACACTTGAATAAGTACAAGTCTATGCTTATGATTCATATTTGATAGTTGAATGATCAATTCTATTTATTTCACTGTATTTTTCAAACTTATCTCAGTTAGTGCTATGCTAACTAATTGATCATGAAACATGTACTTGGCTTTTAATGGCCGAACAGTGGTGCTGCATTTGTTAACTTCAATAGTATTCTTGATCATGGTTTTTAACTCTGTAATCAATTCACTTGCCAATCTAATAATATGTGGTGACTCATGTTGCCCCTGGAATAATATACCTTTATTGTTGTAATCGTAGTTACCATGACAATGTATCAGCAGCATATGAAGACGTGCTGTCAATATGCTGCTGATATTCCTGTTTAGCTCCATTTCTCCAAATTGCATCTTCATGTGGTTAACTGCAATAATTAGAATGTGCGTGTTACAGGAAGTATGTTGTTAACAACTTTGTATATTTATTTCTTTTAGGGACTCGTGTGGTCTTCATGTGGTTTCATGGTTACAAATGTGGGATGGGACGAAGCAAGAGGATGGATTGCCAATGCCTTTCTATTCCATGAAAGAACAACGGGAAATGAAGGTCAGTTGGTTAGCCATCCTAAGAACACACACCTAGAAAAAGTGTTGTCGCTGATCGTGGAATCCCACAAGCGGAAGAAGAGGCATTAGGTAGCAAGCTTCTTAGATAAATAGGCTGACTTGTTATTGATGGATATAAGTTTGATTGGTTGTAGGACACATTTTATTACATCAATTGTGCAAAACACTTGATAATGTATTTATAACAAAGTTGTGTGAATTTTCTGATGTTAGTTAGATAACATTTTAATATGAATGAGAACAACAATTTTTTCTTGCACCTATGGTCTTTGTTAAAGGTATGTGCATAACCATTAACAGATAATATCAGAAGCCACTAACAACTACATCAGTAGCCATTAACAACAAAATCAGTATCCACTAACAACAAAATTAGTAGTTACTAACAACATCAGTATGCATGAACAACATCAGTAGCCAGTAACAACAAAATCAGTACTCACTAACGACATCACTAGCCACTAACAACTACATTAGTACTCACTAACAACAAAATTAGTACCCACTAATAACATTAGTACCCACTAACAATAAAATCAATACCCACTAACAACATCAGTACCCAATGGCAGTTAAATCAGTGTCCACTAACAACTATATCAATACCCAATAACAACAAAATCAGTACCCAATAACAACAAAATATCTACCCACTAACAACATCAGTACCCACTAACAATTACATCAATACCCACTAACAACAAACTATCTACCCACTAACAACTAAATCAGTACCCACTAACAACAAAAATCAGAACAAAAGGAAAAATTTACTCTTGTTATTGAATTAAAATCGTGTTGTTAGCATTACACAGTTTACATAAGAACAAATGTTGGTGGTCATTCTTATAAATACAAATTTGTCATAAATACATATACACGTGTACATCACAAGTTGTCAACTACAATGTCTCCTAACAAGTATGCTTCCTAATGTCTCATCTTCTTGTGGGACTCCTTAATTCATAATAGGTTTTTTACTCACTGCCATCAACTTGCTTCTCCTTCCCCTTCCCCTTCTCCTTGCCCTTTTGTTTCTTCTTGTCCATTTGCCTTTGCTCGTGTTCCTTGAAGAATTCTTCAGTGAAATTCTTGAAGGAACAGGTTGTATCCGGAGAACCTTGCATCCCTTTGTGAAGATTTCATATTGTTGCTTCTTCTTATGTTACAGCCTTCTTGCTTGTGTACCTACAACAATTATAAATGAAGTTCAATTAATTACCATAACAACTAACAAGTAATATAGAGATGGAGATAAGTTCCAGTATCAACAAAGGAGATCGTAATTACATGTCAGCCATGTCAACTCAAATTCCAGCCTAATGAATTATGATTGTCACAAGATACGCAGTCATATATCAAATGGATAAAAGTCTTGGTGAGGGAATTGACTTGTCAAATGGATTAGAAAAGAACCTGGTAGATGATAGCATCACTATTAACATAATCTACCTCATATTTAGATCAATAAAGCTTAGTCTTCCAGTTCTCCTCATTGCACACACAAATGTAATGCATGCCTAAAAGCATGGGGTAAACTTAGAACTAGTCCAGCAAAAAAACATACAACTAAACCTTATAATCTCTGTTTGATCAACCTATTAAATTACCAAAATTTAATAATAGGTCATGGAATGACAAAATATCAAAACCCTTCATAACTACCAGTTCAAAGAAGAAAAAAATGATATATTTGACGGCAGACATTCACTGTGTCTAGACTGTATCCTCAGCAGCCAAAAAACATGAACACACTACCAGTTGTTAAACTTATGAAGACCAAAAAGCAAGTTGGAAACTACAAATGAAGTTTAGAACTCAATATAATGCTCACCAAAGCTAACATACAGCTCCCATTATCAAAGAAAATCCTCACAGAAAAAATAAGTAAAAGATAAAAAAGAAAGAAGGTAGTGAGTGATCAAGTTCACTCCTTAGAGTACTTTTTGTATCCAAATAGAGTGATCATCAGTAGAACATAAACAGAAAGCTTCATGGAGTTCCCTCAGAAAAATTCGTTACGCAGAGAATACTGGGGCATTTTATCAAGCCAAGTCATATGGGGATATGCTAGCAATTAGATCCCAAAAACATTCTCCATCAAATCTTCTGCTTAAAGTAACAATTAATCCTCTTATTGCAATTGCAAGAATTCAAACTTCAACAAAGAACGAAGAGCATAAGAAACTAAAAAATTTTACCAGGAAAACGAAGGGAGGAACTGAGGGCGACAAACTCAGACGACAGTGGTGGCTTGGTACAGCAAATCTACAATGAGAAGGCGAAGCTTACGAGAAAAGAAGGAAGAGAGACGGTGGCGCAGTGCTAGAGTGAATAGTCGTCAAAGGGAAGAAGAAAATGACGGAGGAAGGAGGGACTGACTGATGCTCGAATTAGGGTCTAGGGATTCCATCTCAGAACAACGTCGTACAGACTTCTCCCCACGAGTCGCCCGGGTTGTTCGCCAGAGGAGGAAGAAGAAGGCGGTGTTCTGGTAGGGGCAGGGACGAGAGAGGCGGATCGAGCATGAGCGGCGAACGGCATAACGAGAGCGAGGATGAAAGCGGGGAGGATAGCGAGAAGGCTGATTCAGACTGATTCAAAGTCAGAGGTGGGTTTTTTAATCATTTCAATTTACAATTAAATGAGAGTTGGTATAGATGGTAAGAGATCCAGGACTCGTTTGGTAGACGATCTCATAAGTCCCTAGTAAATATTTTTAGAGCCCGGGGTCGTACCCTAGCCTTAATGGGGGACTGATGCCGAACCCTTCCAAAACTTTTTGAAATAAAAAAAAATTTACAATTGCATGTCACAGGAAAGGTCAGGGCTTTTTTTTTTTTTTTTTACATGTAAATTCTTAAGAAAAAAAAAGAGAAAACTTGAGCAAAAAATTTACAGGTAAATTATGTTTTGGTCTTTTTTTTTTTTTTTTTTTGCTTAAATGGGCCGTTAAAAGGATTTCCTGTCATTATAAAACGTGTCAAAGCATTCATATCCAAAAAAAAAAAAAAAAAAAACGTGTCAAAGCATAATTGCCTTCATATTACTGAGGAGAGCAGTGCAATGGCACAGTTGGTGGTATTGAGATGCCTTATATCTCCCCTCAGGTCCCGTGTTCGAATTCCCCCTCCCCTCGCCTTGTACCAAAAAAATAAATAAATAATTGCCTTCATATTTGTTTTATTTCATTTTATTATTACGTACCACCACTCTGGTCTTATTTATAAGTCCTTTTTGATAAAAAAAATGATCTTATTTATAAGTTCCCTTTGACCAAATAAATGAGATTGTGATAATTTTGCCCATATTAATTGTACCAATGAAAATAGAGAGAAGAAAAAGTTGAAAGTACCCAATCATAAATGAGGATAAAGTTAAAAATTCACCACATAATCATTGAGCTAACTACCTCTCCTGGGTATGTACGATTTGGTCAAAATATGACTTATAAATAGGACCAAAGTGATATTATTTATGGGATAGGATATTGTCACTACCAATTTTATGTCACCACCAAGTCACTGTCACTTTTTCACCATAAATTAGAATCTCATCTATCTTTATTATTTATCTCTCTTATTAAGATTCTGATTTAACGGTAAAAAAGTGGCAGTAACTTGGTGGTGACAATATCTTATCTCATTATTTATTTTTATTTTTATTTTATTTTATTTTTTTGTTACGAAGGATTTGCATTCAGCCATTCACTCCAGCGCCCAGCCCACCAGCGGAAACCCTCCTCCATTTTTGTTAAAGGATCAAACTTTGTTCTCAGATCCGGTGGCTCCCTCCTTCTGAATCTGCCTCTTCCTCTTTCGCTGATCTCCATTATGGGCTTTCCTTTGGGTAAATCTCTTTCTTTCCCCCAACCCTGCTTCATTTCTGAAAATTCTTAGATCTATTTTTAATCCGGATTCCGATTCTTGTGCCCCTTTCCGATCTCGCTTCGTGTTCATGTCCATGCTGAGAAACGGAGGCGACATCAGATTTCCGATCTCACTTCGTACTTGTTGACCACTATACGCGAATTCCCGTATCGGACGCTTGTCCGACACGTTAAAAAACAAAATTTTGACGTATCGGTGCTACATAGTTTGTCAGTTAATGGCTCTTGGATTTCAAAAAGTTTTCTATTTTTTCTTTCTTCTGTTATTTTCTGTTTTTGGTAGGATGCCAATTGTTGAGCCCTTTATGCTTATTTGTGTATCATATAACTATATTGTAGCCTCTCTATATTCAACAACACAGACCAGAAGACCTGAAGAGGATGATTGGAAAGAAGAGGTGTACCAAAAGGTAATATCCCATTTTCTTATCACTTCATTTCTGCATGAACATGGGCTGGAACTTCAGAATTAGCCAATCATTTGACCAAAGTAAAGTGACATAATGAACTTATTTTTAGTCTAGGAGGTAAATAACATTAAAAATTCTTACCCAAGTTTGTACAGTCTTATACTTCATGAGACTACTTGTCAATTCCTGGTTACCCACATGAATTGCTTGGACCCTCAAGTTAGCGCAAAACTTGGGTAGTTCCAATTAGTAAAACCTTGCTTAAAAAAAGCATTCACAAGAATGAAAATATATTTCAATCGTAGTTCTCAGTTTTTAATGTTTTGGTTCTCTGTTTCTGTTAATTTTGACTTACAGATCAAGTCCATGAAAGAATTATACTTGCCAGAATTGTCTGAAATGCACCAGAAAATTGAAGCTAAACTTCAGCAGGTACTTCATCTCTTGCTTTCTTTTATGTTTTCCGTTGTTTTCTTTTCTTTTCTGTTTTTCCTTGGATGATATCCATTCCTTTGCACTTGTATTATTTTCTCTTTGGTATTATTTCTTGTTTGTTCAAAATGCACTCAGCGAATTTAACTTATATTGGTAAAGCAGCCTTTCCATAGCAATTATGATTGCTGTGGTTGTTTCAACTCTGGAATAATGTTTGGGCTGTTCAACCATTGCGACATGTACTACACATCTATCCATCACCTCTTTCCCAAAAAAAAAAAAAAAAAGCTCTTAATTTGCCTTGAGTCTGTGTGTAATTAATTATTATATCTTATGGAGCTTTATCTGACCTCCCTGGTTTTTCCTATCAGCATGAACCCCTTCCTCATCAAGCCAAGTCAGAGCAGCTTGAGAAGCTGAAGATATTCAAAACAATGTTGGAGCGCCTCATGGTATTTCTACAGGTTTCCAAGGACCATATTGTGCCTGTTTTCAAGGAAAAAATGGCTTCATATGAGAAGCAAATCATAAATTTTATGAATACAAATAGGCCTAAGAGAGCTATGTCTTCTATTCAGTCTGAGCAACTTCCTCCACCTCATATGCACCCAGTACCACAGTCACAATCCCTACTTGGCAATATCACTATGAGTTGAATTATTTTTACATGGTGTAGGCTCTTAATCTGGTGGGAGCATCTTTGACATCCAAAGCTGCATTAACAAAGGGTCTTTTCTACCTTGTGGAGAAGCCAAAGCTTGAACTTCTTGTATTTGGTTATAAGGGAAGGTTCATCCTAGAATTTCTGTAAAATGTTTGGATATGTTGATATTGTGGACAAAATAATGTCACTTTCTTATTAGATTGAGGGTAGTGTAATATCCGCCAGATCAAACCATTAAATCTCTTAATCTATTTTGACTCCAAGTGTTTAGTACATTTATAGCTGTGAATACAGAGAAAACAAGAGACCTTGACTTACAGCGGAAGCTATCACGTTACCAATAGATGCATAAAGAAATGGAGTTACTGAAAGATTATGGAGAAGAAGCTTAAATGAATTAGCCTCTTCATTGACTTGAGAAACCTAATAGAAATGTCCTGTTTATGGTAAGATGAAGTTAGAGTCATTGTTCTGATAGAAACTTGATGCTTGATAGAGAATTGGAAGAATATGTGTCAATTGTTTTTTTACGAGTTTTGGATGAGCAGGACCTTTCTGCAGGAAGGCAAAGAGTTAGGTGTTTAAGTTAATGCTCCTTAGATATCACAATATGTTTTGTTTCTATATTTCAGAAAACGACATGGATATTAAACTTAAACCAATATCTCCTATTGGAATAACACTTATTTTGGCGGACTGTATTCAAGTGATGCAATTGACTTGTTGTTCAAGCAAGCATTTTGTTATTGACAATATCGCATGTGTTGAGCGTTGATTAGGGGAGTTGGAAATAACAGTCTACTCATTACTGGCTCATCCGATTTTTCTTATGATAAAAGTTTCAAGGTAATTCATAAATTTACATGAAATATCAAAAAAAAAAATGTAGAGTCATAAAATCATTATAGCCATTATTACCTATCGATTACATGCACATTTTTTCAAAATTATATATTTCTATTTAATACTAACTCCGGATGCATTAAGGACCGGAGTAGCATTAAATATGTACATAAGTAAAAATTGATGCATCTTTCGATATTCTTTATATTTAATATCTATATAGTAAACATCATCATGATAATCATTAGATAGATTCGTGAATGTGAAAAGAAAGTGGAGAGTTGTACCAAAGCTGTAAATCACAGGTCCTATAGGAATCAGCCAACGCTGGCCTTTGCAAAATGGCTTTCACGTACCAACGGGGTTGACACAAGTGGTAAGCGGCTTGTATCGCTCAAGCAAAAGTCTTAGATTCGAGCTTTGTGGATGCAAAAAACCCCCTATTGGGAAACTCTCACACCAAAGCCAGGTGTGCGACGCAGGTTGGATCCGAATTAGTCGGGGCGAAACCCTGGTGAATTGGGTGGGCAACCAAAAAAATGGTTTCCACGCAAGACCCCTCATTTCATTTGAGACTTTTTTCTCGACAAAGAAAGGAACACAGTGGTTGTGGCCGAAGCAAGTAGAGAACCTGATATGATACTTGCGAGAAACTAGAAAACATATATGGGGTAAAGTGACAGCCTAGCTACTTCCAAGATTTTCCAGGAGGAACACATGTTTAACAAAGCTTTACTTAATCCAAAGATAAAATAAAACTATTACAATGGCAATGATTTGCATGTTAACAGGCGCTGCGTGAAGAAAAATATGTGGCAAGTAAATGTTTTCCTTCTTCTTGCCTTCTGACTAGGGGCCTGTTTGAGTTAATATTTGGGAAGCATGTTTATGTAAGCTGATGTAAAACTTATCTCACATACTTACATTATATGTTGTAAATTACGTTGGAAAATTAACTTTTACTACTAATCGAAACAGGCATCTTGATGCCTTGGTCCTATTATGTTGGAGCTAAGCTAGTGATAGACAGAATTTGAAATTCTCATGTGGCTCATATACAAACAGGGTTGAGGAGTTCTAATTTCTAAATCACTCTACTTCTCTATATTTTCGCTACAATAAGTTTGCTCAAACGTGTATACGATCTTTAAAGATTATTTATAGGTGTTCAACAGTTCAAGGCTTTTCTTCAAATAGCTGTTTGGGAAACAAGAGAATCAACCAGAAAGTTTTTTTTTTAAAAAAAAAACAATTAAAAAAAAGGCTCTTTTGCTTTTGAAGACAGAATAATTCTCGCCCATTTATTCTGTTCCATGCAAAATTACTTCAAATTAGCTTAATCTATACACCCAAGTACTATGCAGAGTCACCTCCCAAGTTGCCAATCATGACTTGAATAAGTACATAGTTCTCACCTTTTCTAATAAATGTATTTTTCGGGATTTAAATTTGTATTTTGCTTCTTACAAGAGTGTGTCCCTTACTACTTCAACTAACAGCTTATTGGTTCCAATCAAATTTTAATGACACCGATTAATTTTTATTTTTAAAAATTACGTTCTTCAATTCTAAATATAAAAGTTAGTTGAACAGTTATTTTGGTTCTAGATGCAAAATCTCAATCCATTTTATTTTATAATAATTTAGGGGGAATCCCAGATAAATACCATATGGATTTTTAAAACTCTCCAAGGGATGTTAACATTTATAAAGAGCATAAAGATGTCAGAAATCAAATTAAGATTTTAAAATGTTGATGAATTTATAAAATTGGGCTATTAGTGAATCCTGACTTACATGTTTTCATCAGCAAACGCTTTTGTTAAAATCATTACAATTCTTTCAAAACTATCTTTGAACTTGTCAATCTCATTACAAATTTTGTGAAGTTGTTCTGCTATTCACTTTCTTCTTCCTCAACCGTTCTACTATTCACCTTCTTCTTCCTCGCCTCTTCCTCCATTTTTTCCGTCAACGACCCTAACAACCTCACCATCACCTTCCTCCATTTTTTTCGACGACAATTGAAACTAGGGGAGCTTCGCAAACACCTAAACCTGTAAGACCTTTATCTTCCACCATTTTCACTTTGCCTTACCCCTCCACCATCATCATCGCCTTCGCTTCACACACACACAAAAAAAGGGGGGGGGGGGAGGGAGGGAGAGGCTGTCTAGAAGAGGACAAGGAAGAGAGGGTGAGGAGAGAGAAAGAATATGTGAGAGGAATTTTAGTAAAAACATTTAAATTTCAAAATCTCAAGTTCTTCTTAATTACCTCTGTTTCCTTTAGACATTTTGAGGTTTTGGACTTTCATATGATATTTAAATGAGATTTTCCCAATAATGTATAATAATTTTTTGAATCTATTCCTATTGGTAATACATATTAATTAAATATCTATTAATGATAATAATTTTCAATTCAATTAGTTAAATATGGTATCTTAAGAAAATTAATGTAAAACTTTTTTTAATGAAAATCTGGAATCCATTAATTATCAAGTCCGTGTAAATGTTACTAGTCGTTAAGACCTAACGTCCCTCATCAACCATCACCTATTGTTAAAAAAGGGAAGAGTTGATCAAAGGTTTAAAAACTATGAGAAAACTTAACAAAGCACTAATATCCAATGCGGTTAAGCTTTCTGAATGAACAATGGTTGATCATCCCCCCCCCCCCCCCCCCCAAAAAAAAAAAAAAAGACATCGCCTGCCACTATCTACGTTACAATGACCTAGTATCGTCCACAACCACAAGCTAATAGCTGCTTGGACATCTTCAGAAAACATATTATTTTTTCTTCCTTTTTGTTCCAATTAAAACACAATTTTTATGAATAACTAACTTTTTAAATATTTATAAATTTGTTACTCTTCTAGTCCTTTTTGTAAGGAGTAAGTACTAGTAAGATGGTTAGCATGGAGAGCTAAGCATATGTGGGCCACCTATATCTGATCTAGACAGTCTAGTTCTAAGGCTTTTTAGACTATGATTTTTTATTTTATAAATAAAAAATAATTTTTAACGTATAACTGTTAAGATATTATCTTTATTTTATATTATATATGCATTAAATTTTTTTTAGAAAAATGTAGAGTTTTAAAATATTAGATCATCTAGACCAGCCCGATTAGATCTAACAGTCCAAATCTTCCTTGCTCTTCTTGCTAAGCAAATTAAACCAATTCCAAGGATCATTCTTTCTCATAGGTGTAGTCCTTAATATAAGAAACAAATTTACTTTGTTTGAAATTTTAAACTAATTTTTTCATCTTTACCGTTATTAAATATATGTCACTTATTATCTTTCTGCAATAAATTTTCATCTATTATCTCTCATTTTAACTCTGTCTAAACAATGATATAATTGAAAAGAAATATACACAAGCTACACAATTATTGCTTTTAACTAAAATTTTAAACGCGTAATTATGATATTCCTTCTATTCCTTTACACAATTATTGCTTTTAACTAAAATTTTAAACGCGTAATTATGATATTCCTTCTGTTCCTTTTTATAAGAAACGTTAAACTGAATTTTGCATTTTGAAGTGTCGGTTTAGAATAATAAATGTGTCAAAACTATAACATTGTTTTATTAACTTTATTTATGATGACAAAGGGAGTAAGATAGAGAATAAGGAATTATTGTAATAAGAAGAATTGTATAAGAGAGAGAAAATAAGAAAATAAATATGGTAGAAGTAATAAGTTTTTGGAGTTGTGAAAACTTATTACATTAACATTAAACAGAGTAATTAATTAAGGGAAAAATGAGAAAGTAATAAGTAAAAAAATAAAACATTCTCTTAATATTTTTTTAAAAAAGTAATGGAGTATGTATGATAGTTATTTTTTATAAAACGAACAGAGTGAGTAGCCATTCCTAAATAAAGGCCAGGAGAGAGAGTACTATCTAATTTCTATATTTAGCGATATTTAATCTATGTATAATTAATTGTAGTCCTGCAAAGAAGGTAAGAAGCTATTTCTTGTTATGGGCATATATTTTGCATATATGCCTCTTCTTCCTCGTTTTGAAAAACTTCTAAGGATTTGTTTCTTTGGCTAAAAAAAAAAAAAAAAAAAGGTTTTAAGATCATTCCAACCTTTCGCAACCGGCTGGAGACACAGGCCACTGCTATATGCCTGCAGGCGCCGTCTTTGACAGGACGGAAACTCGCTCACTTTTGTTGGAACAAATTTGATTCAGTGCTTTTTCGGATTACGTTTAGAGCTTTCAAATATAACACCCCAAATTTTTTTTTTAAAATTAACTAATATTTTAGGGCAATGACGGAACTTGTTAATGACTAGAGGGGGCATGGCCCCCCCCAAAAAAAAATTTGTTTAAAAATTTTTAGTGGATTTTTTTTTTTTAGTATTAGTGTAATAATACAACTTTGGCCCCTCCAAGGTAGTAAAATTAAATTTTGGCTCCTCAACTTCTTCTTCTTTTTCTCATTTTTCCTTCTTTTTATATCTTTGGGTTTATAATTCAATCTTTGTTCCATGTGGGGTCTTATATGATTTATGTTAATTTTATAATTCTTTTCTATATTTCATTCTAATTACCTAAAATTTTTAGCTTATCAGTGAAATTTACTTTTGTGGTGTATCCCTTACTATGCTTTTAGTCATTCTATACTACACTTGTAGATGAAGTTAATTGACTTAATTTCATGAATATATTTTTTTTTATTCTTTTCATTTTTAATATATTTAAAACTTTCCTTAAAAAAATTTTTCGGGGGCGCTGCCTCCAAACCCCCAAATCTCCACACTATTATTTGGCCCCTCCAAACTTTTCTGCCAAGTTCCGTCACTGTTTTAGGGGAGATTAATTTATAATAATTAAAATTTACTATATAATTACTCAATATGAGAGTAAATTTTATAAAGTAAGAGTTAAAGACTTGTTAAAAAAAAATTATTATATATTTTTATTTATAACATAAAATTAATATTATATAATATAAAATTAATAGGCAGTGGATATTGTAGGGTAGAGGATATTATAAATACCTCCCCCCCCCCCCCCCAAAAAAAACACACACTCATGGGTGGGGAGAGAGCGAGAGTGCGAGAAAATAGATAGAGGAAGAGAGCAAGAAGAGAACAAAGAGGTTGTTTGGGTATTCTGAGATTGATTTTGCTGGCGTGTGTTTGAGCTATTGGATTAGTAGTAGTGTGGTAATGATTGGTTTCAGCGGGAGGTAACTATTTTCCTCTTGTTGTGCATAATTGTATGATTTTTGTGAGTAATTTTTAATTATCTAAAACTATGAAACTATGTTGATAATGCAATGTATTGTGGGATTTATTTGCATGGAGAAATGATTAGTGACATTATATTATATGAATTTATGTGGAATTATGATATTGAAAATATTCTATTGGTAACTTATGAATTAATAATGTTATGTGATAATCCATTTCCATTTTATCTCTTAAGTATTTATGAGAGGGGAATGGCGGAGCCACATTATTGCCAATAAGGGCAGGTGCAGACACAAAAACTAGAGGGAGTTAAAACATAGATAGGAAAGAGGACTGTAATAGTGGTATGGCTAGAAGAGAAATGTAACATCCTCATTTTTAAAATCCGTTTCCAACATATTTTAATCAAAGTAGAGCATCGGAATAATTTAAAAGAGTGAGTATCTAATAAACCTTAACTGTTGGTGTATCTGGTTGCTATTACAGTGGTACAATTCCCCGAATATTTAATAATACAGTGATACAATAACTCGTAACTATCTTCTCCGCCTGTGTCCTCATGCGTGCTATTTATCCTTGTCCTCGGTCCTGGTTCCTCCAGAATCTGAGACTATGGTAAGAGTTGAGGTTCAATTCTCATTGAACCTTAGGTAACGGTTAACCTCATGCTTATGTATCAGTTATGTATGACAGATATTCATGACAATACAATAATATTCACATACAATATTCACATACTCAAGATAATAACGACCACAGTCTCCACATATTCATGTCATTCCAGTATCACCACATATTCACATCAAACCAGTCTGCACTATTCACCAGTGCCATGGTGTACATCCATGTCCTCAGCGCTAGGAAAACTCAACAGCGTTATCATGACTATAACCCGTACATAACTGTAGGCCCAATTTTTTTCTTTAAAACAGAATCCACAACTTTTCAAAAACAGTGTCTCAGACTATCTATCACATATAGGTATACAATAAGCATCAGAGTTAGTGTTACAGCACGCGTCCGTACCTTCGTCAGTGATATCGGTACGTTCGTCGGTCGGAGTACGGTCACGTGTATCCTATAATGGTAATATCGCATTTATTAATTCACCAATAATATTCTAGAGGATATCCTAGTTACTAATGACCTTTTTACCCTTGGTAGGATTATTTTTCAACTTATCAACTTTAATTCTTAAAAAACGCTGGTTCAAAAATTCTGGACAGATTTTTGCCTAACTTCGAAAAATCATAACTAATTCTAGAAAAATCGAAACGAAGATCCGTAAAATTTCCAGGACTCCTTAAGATGTCTAGTTTTGAGGAAAAATATCAGTTTCTGACCAGAATTCAAGAGAAATTCCCAGATTTCATGTGCTCATACCTTGCCCAGAAATTCGCACAGAAAAATAGCCTAATCTTCAAACATTCATATCTCCTTGTCCAGAGATCAAAACGTTACATATTTTATATATTTGGAAAGCCCTACATGTCTACTTTATTAATGGAAAATTTCGTGATTTTTAAAGATCATTTGATGCATAAAATAATGCTCCGTATCCAGTTAACTCCCAAAATCCAGAAATTCCAGAATTCTTTTATCTTACTCTAACTTATTCGCTTAATCCTAAAAGTCACTCTCCAACATGTTTCCACCTTGTTAAGCATCTTTTGATGCAATAAGGCCTGAAAACAATTATGGGAAATTACTTTGCCTATTTACTAGATTAAACTAATACCTATATTAAAAACTACTAAGAACAACTAAGAACTATGAAACTAAGAACAAGCTTACCTCTTGAAGCTTTTTGCTCTCCTTCCTCCTTCTTGCTTCTCTTAGAAATCAACTCTTGGAGTTTGATTTGGTGTGAGGAGAATGAAGAGGTGAGCTTTCTATTTATAGGGAAAATTCAACACCTTCCACAAGCTTCCTCTTATCAATTCTCAACCATTGGATCTAGACTTAGTAAAGAAGTTTTAATCCTCACCCTCCATGTGCTCTTGTGATGTCATCCTTGTGATGTCATCTTGATGACCTAATCAAGGCTTAGGTGTCCCTTAATGCCACATGTGTTTTGACTTTCCAACTTGTTCTCCAAGTTTTCCAACTTGCTCTCCAAGTTTTTCCAACTTGCTCTCTAAATTTTCCTGACTTGCTCTCTAAGTTTTCCCGACTTGCTCCCCAAGTAACTTGTCCTCCAAGTTGCCTAACTTGTTCTCCAAGTTTCCTAACTTGTCCTCCAAGTTGCCTAACTTGTCCGCCAAGTAACTTGTCAGCTAAGTAGCTTGCTCGCTAAGTAACTTGCTCACTAAGTAACTTGCTCAAGAAGTTTGAAGACTTGCCCATGAAGTCTTGAAGCTTGACCACCAAGTTGGAAGGTTCCAGTTTCATCCACAAGCCTTAGCATGTTTTTGAATTTTTGTTTGTTGCTCCACAAGCTAAAAAAACGCCCCCTTCCTTCTGCCTTTCTTTTTTGTTCATTTATGCTTTAATTTTAATTGTTGGATAATGCTTTGGAGCTATATCATTGGTCCTTTGATTATTAATTAAGGTAAAACACTCTTAATTAGGTCTTTTTATTTGCTACTAGCTTAATCATGAATATTAATTTAATCAACATCAATTTAGTTGCCCAATAATTATTCTTGGTATTCTCTAATGGCCTTAAGCCCTTTTCATACTCATTTATGACTTATTCTTGAAAACATAAGAATTAAGTGTTAATATCTTCTTAAATGTAGATTTAATTGTTCCTTAATTGTTGAAAATTCCCTCTAATTGTTTTAGGTATTTTCATGATATTTTATAATATTTTAGGAACCCTAATTTAATTATGGTCCTTAGAAATTCATTCAAACAATTCTTAATTAGCCATTGGCTTTTAATTAGGATTATACATCTTTAATTATGCTTAATTTAATTTAGTTATTAAATTTAGTGTCCTAATTGTTGCAATTTTAACTGCTCATTAATTGTTAATAATCGCCCCTTAATTGGTTTCAGTGTTGTGATAGTTCTCTATGGCTTTTTATGAATTATTTATGAATTTAAGCATTAGTGTGTTAATTAAGGGCATTTTAGTAAATTTAGCCTCTTAATAGGTTACATGATGCTTAGTTAATCCCTTGCTTATTTATAAAGATTTGGCACAATTATTTAATTTAATGAATACCTAATTGTTCATTGATTTTATTATTTTCCCCTATTTGGTTCAAGAATTTTCCATAGTACCTTATTACTCTTTTAAATTCCATGTGAACCATATTTTAAGATGGTAATTATTTGTATTTTATGATATTTTATGATTCCTCAGAAAATTAAATCATGGTTATCTTAATCCTAAAGAAAGACTTCCTAGAAAATAAAATAAATTCATCTTAAAATTTGAGACCACATATTCACCTATTTTAATTTGGTGTAATTTGCCAAAATATTATATTTATGAAAAATAATAATTTTGGGGTATTACAAGAAAAGATAGGAAAGAGGACTGTGGATAAGTTAGGATAACTCCTGTGGTTATAAAAGGAGCAAGCCCATGATAATGATGCAGAACTCATATTATCTTCTTCAATCTCCATCTATATCTCGACCACAGTTTCACAGAAGAGATTAACGTCACAACTATTAAAAAAAAACTTTCCTTAAAAAAAAAAATCGGGGGGCAGCCCTGAATCCCCCACTAATTCTATAGATGCAAACAAAAAAATCCTAGCTTCGCCACTGTGAGAGGGGATGGTGGATGTGGATTTGATGAGAGATTATTCAACTAGAAAATAATAGGGTGAAATCTTGTATATAAAGAGGAAATAAAGAGGTGGGCTTCCAGGTGTATACTGATTAGTCATTTGGCCTATTTGTGTTTATTAGGGCCTTGACACCCACTAGTATATTAGAGAGTAACCCATGATCTGATCTTATGCTTTGTGGATTTTGGCCGATCCATATCACTTGATTGATGAACTTGTTAAGTAGAACTACTAGTCATATGGGTGAGTACTAGCTCATATGTTCAGCTAGGAAATAAGGTAGGGAGGATCGAGAATAAATTCTTGTGTATTTATATGCTAAATATGAAAAATAAGATATTAATATTGTGAATTGATATATACATATATGTCACTATGTAGCATTTGTATTAATGCTATGATTTTATAATATCTCACTTGACACCTTAAGAGCAATTACTCATATACTCGATGAGATGAATTAGGGATTACTATTTTTTAGATGATAGTTTTTGTGCGGGTCTATCAAAGAAGACTTTTGAAGTTTAAGTTATTTCTGCTAACACACCACTACAAATAAGGCTTTTTACATCTGTTCCCCCCCCCCTTTTTAACATCAAAAAATAGGGAGACATCTATGCCAAGGACATAGAAAATTCACAATACAACGTGCCCAAAAATTAAGGATGCTATAAGAAACTCATACATCGTCCTTATTAAATTTGGGACGCCGTAAGGTGTTTTTTTAAAAAATAATAATAATAAAAAATCCCGTCACCTACCTGGTCTAGAACGACACCTCAAGTAGCCATAGAAATTGTCAACTACCATCATAGAAATCGACAGCAACCATGGAGGAAGATGATAACCACGAAATAACCAAAAACCAAAATCAAACCAAATCAACAGAAATCAAGAGAAATAACCAAATCAAACCAAATTGAAGTGCGAGAAAATAAAGGTTTATCGTTCGGAGATCTGAAACCCTAAAGTTTCGTCTATCATCCTTCATCGTTGTAGATCTAAAGAGGCTATCACTGTCTGCCGTCGCCTTCGCCTTCACCTTCACTGTCTGCAAATCGGAGATCTGAAACTGAAGTGTTATCTTGCAACGTCACCACTGCGATCTTCGCATTCTCTGTCCGCTTTCACGTTCGCAATCTGCTGTTGTCTTTGCCTTCACCTTCACCGTTCGTCGTCGACTTCACTGTGACAAAGTCAACCGAAGAGAGACCTTAAAGCACCCCAGAACTAAGAGATGAGAGAAGGCATCAATCAAAGATGTCAAATGTGTGGGTGTGAAAGATGAGCGATAAAGCAGGGTACCTGATAGATGAAAGAAGTAATTTTAAATTTTGTAGGTGTGAGATGTGAAAAGAGAGGACAACAGAGATTTTAAACGTGTTTAGGCATCCCAATTAATTGGGACGCCTATAAAGAATAATTTTGACATCCCAAACTATAAAAGGCACGTTAAAAGTAGTATTTTTTGAGCTAAAAATTTTACTTTTGACATCCTTTTTTTAAATTGGGATGCCAAAAGTAGAATTTTGTGTTTCTTTTCAAATTAGGATGTCAAAAGTATACTTTTGGCGTTCTTTTTAAACTTGTGGCGCCAAAACCCTCCATTTAATTATAAAAATGCCACTGTATATATTTTTTACTTACCTTTTTAAAAATGGGAAATTTTTAAGGGAAATAAAAGCCATTTATTGTAGTAGTGACATTAATGCTTCTTTCTTTTTTAGTGTATATTGGATTATTTTATATCGTCATTAGAGCTCATTTTGAATACTCTAATTTATTTTAAATATTTTGATAAATGATTTGATCAAACCCTTAATTAGTTGGATCCAGCTTTGGTCCTTTGTTGCTCCCGTCCGCTACCCTCCTTTTCACATTGTTAGAATATCTGCGATTGTAGGATCTGATAGAATCCCTTGATCCTTGCATTGATTATAGGATCTAAGATGATTACATTTAGTTTAGGAAAGATTAGGTTATTATGTTAATTAATTGTATTTCCTATTTCCTATCTTTTTCCCTTGTAACGGCTGCCTACCTTAACCCTATATATTGTAAACTTTTCCTCATAATAATATACAACAGAGAGAGTAAAAGCACCTCTGATTTTAAACATGGTATCAGAGCTAGGCATCTGTCCGAAGCAAAAAAAAAAAAGAAGAAGAGAGAAACAGTGAGTGGCGGTGAGGCAGAGAGAAATAGTGCAGTGGAAGTTTTCGGTGAGTCTAGGGTTCTTAGTAGGCGGCAAGTGGGGCTACACCACCTAGCCCAGAAGGATCGGAGGGCTCCGATTAGCGAACGCCCAAAGTCCGGTGACCAACCGATGTCTCCATGGCGGCGCGTGGTGCTCACGCGCCCGACAGTCAGCGAACGTGTGGCGGCGCGTGTGGCGGCGTTTCCAACGGCAATCTCCTCTCTTGACCTTCTCATCTGATTTCCGGTCAAGCCCAATGGGTACTGCATACTCTGGTGAACTTTTGGATTTTTCCGGTGACTCTCCGGTGAAGTTTTCCAGATTCGGGCTACTATTCTCCTCCCAGAAACATGGATCCTCCTCAGTTCCCTCCTTTGTTCGGATCAATTCCAGGAAAACCAACCGGAACATCTCCCATGGTTTTTATGTCCGGTACTGATTCTCAAACTCAAAATTCCTCATCTTCTTCTTCTTCTCTAACTAGTAACCCAGTTGCAACCAGAACCTCAGAGATAGCTTCAGAATTTTCAGACCATCACGTTATGGCTATTAGCCATAAGTTCAATGGCAGGAACTATCTTCAATGGTCACAAAGCGTACTGAGGTATATTCGAGATAAAAGAAAAGAAAAGTACATTAATGGGACAGCCCCTCAACCAGCCCCCGATGACCCTAATTTTGACACATGGTTTGCTGAAATCAACCAAGTTATGACATGGTTGTGTAATTCAATGACCTTGGAGATCAGTGAAGGATATCTACTTGCACACACTGCAAAGGAAATATGGGATGCTGCTAGGAGAACCTACTCCTCCCTTGAAAACACTGCTGCCTTGATTCACCTGAAGAGACAACTCCGGGATTTACGACAAGGTAATCTATCCGTAACTGAATATTATAACTCATTGCTGAAATTGTGGCAGCAACAAGACTTGTTTGAAGTTCATCCCTGGAAAAACCTCGACGCTGCACAATTGTACAAAAAGATCGTAGAAGAAGGAAGGATACATGACTTCCTCCTAGGCTTAAACGACTCTTTTGAAGAGATAAGGGGCAAAATTATGGGGCTGAAGCCACTCCTACAACTCTTCGATGTTGTCAACTTTGTCCAATTTGAAGAAAGTAGGAAGCTCTTAAATCAAAGTGGACCAAGTCATGTTGAAAGCTTCGCACTCGCAGTTCAAAGACCACATGGGGAATGGAGAGCTAGTAAATGGTGCAAACATTGTAAGAGGAAGGGCCATAATAGGGAAGAATGCTGGAAACTCCATGGCAAACCCCCCGGGGGAAAATCGACCTTCCAAAGCCACCTCACCACAGCTGAACCAAAGGTGGAAAATGATGGTCAACTAAGTATAGAGGAACTAAAGATGTTTCGCAGAATGCTCAATAAACAGAATAAATCTAGTTCTGTTCCCAACGTGAACCTTGTTCAATCAGGTAACTCTATTATTGCTCTCAATGCTGTGATGACTAGTGACGATACCTGGATCATAGACTCAGGAGCAACGGATCACATGACCGGTAACAAAACACTATTCCACAACCTTAAACTTTGTCCTGAAAATCTCAAAGTAAAGGTAGCTAATGGTGTATTCACACGGGTTGAGGGTATTGGCTCTGTTACATTATCTGCTCACTTGACATTACATAACGTTCTGTTTGTACTAGAACTTACTAGTAATCTGATATCTGTAAGCAAATTGACCAGAGGTCAAGTATGTAGAGTGATTTTTGATGATGGTGTATGTGTTTTTCAGGATTTAAGAACGAGGAGGACGATTGGGACTTCTAGAGAATGGGATGGATTGTTCTACCTTGAAGGATCAAACTCCAAGAATAAAGATACATGGAAGGAAAGACGGGCGCTGGTTAGCTCGAATTCACAGAATAATGATGTATTGTTGTGGCACTGTCGATCAGGTCACCCTAGTTTTGATTATATGAAACATGTGTTTCTAAATTTATTCAATAAAAATTCTGTTCCTTTTCATTGTGAAATTTGCCAATTTGCAAAACAGACTCGATCCTCATATCCCAAACAGTCCTATACTCCCACTTCACCTTTCACACTGATCCACAGTGATATTGGGGGCCCTGCTCGAATAACTACCTTCACTCACACTAGGTGGTTTGTTACTTTCATTGATGATCATACTCGAACCACATGGGTTTACTTAATGAAAGACAAATCCGATGTTGCCCAAGTCTTTCAAAACTTCTATACCTTTGTCCGAACCCAGTTTAACACGTCCATTAAGGTCCTTCGAAGTGATAATGCCAAGGAATATATGAGCATAACCTTCAAAGAATTCCTTGATCACCAAGGAATTCATCATTAGACTTCTTGCCCTTACACCCCACAACAAAATGGGGTAGCCAAGCGGAAAAACTGTCACTTGTTGGAAGTAACCCGTGCCTTGCTAATGGAACGAAATGTTCCCACCATATTCTGGGGCGATGCCATCCTTACAGCAGCCTATCTAATTAACCGCACGCCTTCTAAAGTTCTTAAATATGACACTCCAATTCAAAAACTTCTAGAACTTTTCCCAAATTGCCCACTCATCAATTCGTTACCTCCCAAGGTGTTTGGTTGTGTTGTCTTTATTCACAGAAAGGAGGGCAACAAATTCTGTGCTCAAGCTGACAAGTGCATCTTCCTTGGCTACTCCTCTACTAAAAAAGGGTACAAATGTTATTGCCCGTCGTCCAAGAAACTTATTATCTCTCGGGATACAGTATTCTTGGAAGACGAGGCTTATTATCCCAAATTACCCATTCAGGGGGAGAATTCTGATATTAGCCATTGAATGGCTAATTCCTAATGCCAACACTTCAAACTCATCCACCACATTATCATCAATTGGCCTGTTTGGGTTGGCGGTAGGAGCAGTGGCTTAAAAGCTATCTGACTTTAAAAAAAGCTCAGTAGGAAAAAAGCTCGGTAGAATTAATGATTTGTGTTTGGATTGAGAGTGGTAGAAGTAGCGGGGTCCACATCAAAAAGCTGAGAGCATTTTGACAAAAGCTGGATTCTGGAGCTTTTTCCTTAATGGGCTTTTTGAGCGTTAAGAGCTTTAAGTCCAGTGAACTTAACGCCGAACCCAAACACACCACGTTGAGCTTTTTCTCTAAAGTCCATTAACTCTACCGCAAACACTCCTAACGTTCTACTAACGCTCAATCCAAACAAACCCAATGCCTCCTAACCTTATAGCCTCTCTTGACTCACTTGCTCCCACAAACCAGCCTAATACACACATTCTACCTCAACCTGAACCCAATGAACCGGAAACTCATGTTGAGATCAATTCAGGGGTGGGTGAAGAGTCACGACAAGAGAAAGAGTCCAGCTCACAAGTCCAACCTGAACCAGACATAGGTAGAACTATCTCTCTCATTCAAAGGAACGACCATGAATCCAATCCGGGACTAAATCCTGAAGAATCGAGTTGGCCTATTGCTTTGAGAAAAGGGGTAAGATCGTGTACTCAGCATCCCATTCAATGATTTGTCTCATATGGTAATCTATCTGCAAAAATGCAAAGTTTTGTTGTAAACAGTGCACAGATAACCATTCTAAAGATGTTTCAACAAGCTATGGGTGATCCAAAGTGGAAGCTAGCTGCAGAAGAGGAATTAAGGGCACTCACAGAAAATAGAACATGGGAAATCACGAATCTTCCTAAAGGAAAGAAACCAGTCGGATACAGGTGGATCTTCACTCCAAAATTTAATCCCGATGGTAGCATCAACAAATACAAGGCGAGACTTGTTGCAAAAGGATATACCCAGACGTACGGGATCGACTATCAGGAGACATTTGCTCCAGTGGTCAAGTTCAATACAATTCAGGTTCTGTTATCACTTGCAGCAAACTTGGATTGGTCACTGTACCAACTGAACGTGAAGAATGCATTCCTGAATGGCGACTTGGAGGAAGAAGTATACATGGAGATTTCAGATGGAGTTCTAGCTCCTAATAACTCTATGTGTAAGCTAAGAAAGTCATTGTATGGACTGAAACAATCTCCGAGGGCATGGTTTGGTAGATTCACCAAAGCAGTGAAAGGACTTGGGTACACTCAGGGGCGAGCAGATGACACGTTGTTCACCAAACGTATTAATGGCAAAGTCATCATATTGATTGTCTATGTTGATGACATAATCATTACCGGAGATGATGAAGAATCCATTGCTCAACTAAAACGGGACTTGTCCACTGAATTCCAGGTAAAAGATCTTGGACAAATGAGGTATTTCTTAGGCTTGGAGGTGGCTAGAATGAAGAAGGGCATCAATGTATCTCAGCGCAAGTATACACTAGACCTGTTACATGAGACAGGTATGTTGGGCACTCAACCAGAAGGGACACCAATGGAAGAGGGTTGTCACTTACAGATCAAACCAAAAGGTGTTCCAGTTAATTCAGAAAGATACAGAAGACTTGTGGGGAAGTTGATATACTTAACCCACACTCGTCCCGACATTGGCTATGCAGTTGGAACAGTAAGTCAATTTATGCATCAACCACAAGAAGAGCACATGGAGGCTGTATACAGAATCTTGAGCTACCTAAAGCTTAATCCTGGAAGAGGAATATTCTTTAAGAAGGGTACTACCAGAAACATTGAAATCTACACTGATGCAGACCATGCAAGGGATAGAGAGACCAGGAGGTCAACCTCAGGGTACTGTACATACGTGTGGGGAAATCTAGTTACATGGAGAAGCAAGAAACAGACAGTGGTGTCACCAAGCAGTGCAGAAGCAGAACTGAGAGCTGTTAACAAAGGAGTTTGTGAAGGAATGTGGATCATCAGATTACTGAAGGAGTTGGGGATTCAACATGAAGGACCAATGCAACTCTGGTGCGACAACAAGGTCAGCATTGAAATGGTCAAGAATCCAGTATATCATGATCGAACCAAGCATGTTGATATTGACAGACATTTCATTAAAGAGAAGATTGAAGCAGGCATTATGACCCTGTCTCACATAAGATCTGAAGAACAAATCGCAGACATCCTGACTAAACCATTAGGTCGAACGAAGTTTGAAGGATTCCGAGGCAAGCT